>CM060916.1:697688825-702688825 GCA_030737875.1 Allium sativum | reverse complement strand
TATATTCAATTATAGGCTTAGTTATGACCCTGGATATGAGTGTTATGTTAGATTATGGGTTATTTACGACTTCAGTTATGACCATGGTTATGGGTGTTAAATTCGATTATGGATTCGATTATGAGATCAGTTATAGTTACTATGTTCAATTATTGGTTTGGTTATCAACTTAGCTATGAGCTCGTTTAAGGGCCTTATTATGAACTTGGTTACGACCGTTAACAGCTCAATTATATCTTCGGTCATGACCTTAGCAATGGAAACCAATGCTACTATGTCCAGTTATGCTTTTGATTTTGAATGTTATGTCCAATCATGGGCTTACTTATGAACATGGTTATGGGTTTGCCACTATGGTAAGCTACTATTATTGCAATAGCGACAACTCCAGGATCAAAAGCACTCATTAATTTGATTAACGCCCAAGGACAAGCTACTAAATACATGGATGTGATCAACGTATAATTCATTTGCCATCCTAAGAACGCACATGACAACTTCATACTTTGCACTAAGAAATACATTAAATTTTCTCGAAAAAAAAACGTATTTCAATTAAACTGAATTATTTTTACATTTCTCTGTTTTTTACATTCATTTGCGCTGTGTGCGAAATCAACGCTACACACAGCAAAAGAAATCCAAAATAATCACCTGCATACACTAGAAACCAACAATTTGGCACAACTTCTATCGCCAGTCCCCAAGATCGAACATCACCTACCACCATCCAAATTCAATCCACCAGCCATCACCCCAGTCCCTCTGCTCATCAAATATCACCTTAAAACCATTTCTGACCTTTGTTCAATATCTGTTTAGATGATTTATCTCTGTTTCTGTTCCTGCAACAAATATAAGCATCAATCAAGAAAGCACTAGTCTAAGCCAAACCTTATTTCATAGATAATACACCAACAAATCCAATTAAATAAAACCAAGCGACTTAGAAAAAGTTTGCATGAACAATTGATGGACTAGATTCACCATAATCAGCCCCTGATATCCAAATGTGAAAAATAATTCAACTTATCACTTTTCAATTTTTAAAGAACATCTACATAAATAAATACAATTTACATGATCTATATTTGTATAATAGTTGCATCGGATAAGCACACAAAATCAAACTTCTGCAAGGATGGAAAAAAAAATTCTTTGAAAAAAAAATGAATTAACGAGCTATCACCTTATAAACTGATCACCAAAGCGGTTGACAACCAGAGCGGCTTACAGTAGAACCCACTTCCTCGCTGCTCTAACACAGGATATAGTACAGATATTGGAAGCTGATTGTAAAAACTAATCATGTGTCAATAAAATAGCCTTTTAAACAATAACATCACAAATAAATCAGGAAACCAAACAACTTACCAACGAGTTTGACTACAATGTTCTTGAACAATGATAATCAGCAGTTTGCGATGGCCAAGCGACTGAACAGTTTGTACATTTTATTGCTTGGACTTAACAAACCACGATCAGGGAACAAAATAGAAACATGAACAACACACAATTAAAAATGAAAAATGGAAAGAATAAGCGGGAAGACAGAGTGATTTGTCGGGGTGATTGAATAAGCATGAAAGGTTACCAAATCAAACACTAAGGGAGGATGAAGATTGATTTTGGGGAATTATATTTGGTAACTTTTATATCTATCCACATTTACTTTTACCAATTAATCCACCACGATTTTCTCTATATAAACAAGTATTATGACAACTGTTTTTCCTGGTAAACCTTTAAAAGGCTATTATTAAGGGAATCCTAAATCCATCACAATAATAATACGTGATGGATGTTATAAAATTATGGATGACATAACACATGAAGATCGAGCATATCATTCATAAGAACATAGGTCAGCATAATCTTAAAAAAAACATAACTCAAGCAAAGGTCAAATATCCCTCTCATTAATAATTGAAAACCTCGATAGCGAGGACAATAACAATATAATTGCTCCAATCATTCTAAACTAAACTTGATCGAATATAAAAAAAAGTCCAAATTAAAATACCTTGATGGTCCTAAACAAAAAATTATAAATCCAAAATGAGGAGTTGACAATGCACGGTATTCAATTCTTACATGCTCATCAATCAGATAACTTATATACTACCATAACTTACAAACCATGCTCATTGATCAGATAACTAAAATACTACAATAACTTACAAACCAAGGATTATTAGTTTGAAGGTTCTTCATGAATTCAATGCAACCACTTTTATAAACCCATCGCAAATCGAATATGAACTCCTATATGCTAGTTTAACTTAGATAATGCACTGACTATTGTATCAAGTATCAACCATAATTAAATTTCTCGGACTCAGATAATGCATTGACCTTTGTATCAACCATGCAGCATGATAGTAAGCTGATTCTATGCTCAAAAAATTCTTAGTTTCATTTCATGGATTAAGTACCTTTCCCTAAAATTATAATGCCTATAAACTTAAAATAACAGCATAGTGCACTGTACAAGCTTATTGCTTATTTTTCGTTGATAAGATTGGTGCTCCTGAATAGTATACATTTTATCTACCCACGCTATTCCATGTGTGTTTACATTGCAGGCCTCACCTTTTGACAGACTAAGTTGCACTATGGTAAGAGAACATGCACTGTTAACACTTTTTTTTCATAAGGGCAAATTATTATTTCACGTTTTGACATTCGATAGTACCATCAACCAAGTACATGTATAACGGTGCATCAATTACTTAATGAAGACGAACTCTATAAGCGATTAAACATTTTGTATCGGAGCCCAATTAACATGATATATGATCCTTTGATGGTTAGGAAAATAACATGTTCAAGTTTATATCGGTGCCCGATTAGTATAAGCATGCATGTTAGGTGTTCATCAAATGAAAATATAACAGACAAGTTGGATTATTGAATTAAGAATTAAGATGATTAGAAAAATATTTTCCAATATATATTAGACTGCAGTTTAAGTAATGAGTATAATTGGTTTACTGTACAATAAAAATATATAAAATACAAATTAAATTATACTCACAAAACAAATTATGGAATGAAGTATTTCTAAAATAAAGTATAAATCAACAATGAAGCAATTCATAGTAAATTCATTTATCAACCAATTCAAAACTAAATGTTTCAATGTTTACAAATATGCTTCCAGTATCTTCTTGAATTCCAGAAGCAGCATATGCAAAATTGACACAGGTAATAGTAACTTTTGCATGCGTGATAGAGAGAAAGGCATAGAGGGCTTCTCTTGAAACCAAGCTTTTTAGCTACGTAATCAATTTTTCAAGGTAAGAACATGAATGATATTATAAAAAATTCATTTTTCAGACATTAAAAGTGGATTAATGGTCAGAAGTATACGGACAGCAAAATGAACGATTGCAGTCTCAGGGGAACACACATTTTCACCTAAAATATACGAACAGTATAGCCCAATTAACAATACAAATTTAGGGAAGATTTGATAATTGATAAGTCATAAATTACGAGATGTGAATTACCGACATGTGGATTGGAGCAGATATATCGAAATTAGCTTCCAGGTTAACTCTGGTGTAGGTGGGGGTTATTAGGGCATAGTCGGCAGCGTAGGTGGTAGGAACGGCGATTCGACAATGACGTTGACATAAGTGACATAAGTGACCTAAGCTGAATAGTTGACTATGGTTAATCGCTGTTGTAGGAGAAGGGAGAGGGAAGTTTGTCGAGAAGAAGGACAGTTAGCTTTTTTCACGAAAGAAGAAACAAAGGGAATCGCGAAAGATAGCTTTCATCGAGAAAAAAGAGAAGAAGGGCAATTAGATATTTTGAAAATACACTTTTGTCCCGAAAACTACATAAAACGTACGCTGAAGCACTTAAATCAAAAGAAAGGGTGACTTGTCGTCCCGGAAAATTAACATTCGAAACACCTGTCCTAGAAACAAATTCAAGCCGACAATAAGGCACTACAGCCTAATTTCCAGTAAAATAAGCTATTTAGTCATGTTAGCATTATCTAAATATTTTTCGCTTTCAAGTTTACCTAATACTCAATTTTTAATAGATTATTTTAGCTTTATCCAATTCCCAATCTATATCACAGTACCTGATAATTATTCCGTATTGCTACATGTATCTTACCAAATCTGATCATTAAATTTATATTTATTATATTCATTACTCATTTATTTTTATTTTTTTATTTACCAGATGCATAAGTGTTATGGCAAGGAACCGACACTAAAAGTTTTGTTCTGTTAGGGCATTATAAAAAGGGCAACAAAAAATGTGTAGCCTCTATTGAAAACTAATTAAAGGAAATATAATTTAATTTTAACTTCTCCAACATTTTAGGCTAATAGCTAATAAGAACTAGTTTCGTTATTTTAAGCAAATAAGTTATTATGACCAGTTTTCATAATATTGGGGATCACGTAATAATATCCTTATTTGTTTTTTTCTTCACTGGAAACAAGACATTTATGAAAAAAAAAATTAGTTGGTTTTATACTAGATATTTGAATAATAAAATCAAATTATGTCGAATTTGTTTTATTAGTATAGATGCATGCAAATTATTACAAGACCATTTAAGCATATTTATAGATGCAACATGCCTAAAGCATTTCAGGACTAGGGGTGAGTATTATTCGGTTAAACCAATCAAACCGATTTATTTTAGTCGGCTTGGTTCGGTTTTGAAATTAAATCGGTTTGTAATCGGTCCGGAAAAAAATTAAGTTCGGTTATCGGTTTAACCAAATTAACCTATTTTTTACTATATTTCAAAATTATCGGTATTATAATAAATATTTTAGGTTAGTTTAGTTCTTTAAGTATATATTAATCATCACCTATGTATCAAAATTAATATTAAAAATCAAAAATAATAATACTGTAATCATATATTTATAATTTGTTTCAAATTATAGTGAATATTTCAAAAACACATAGTGTAAAACATTTTTAGTTCGGTTTAATCGGATAACCAACTGAACCAACCAAACTTAATTTGGTTGGTTTGGTTTTCATCTTTACTGGTTTTAGTTTGGTTTGACAAATTTATCATCGGATAAACCAAACCAACCAAACGCTCACCCCTATTCAGGACCATGCACTATCCAGGGTATAAATTAGTGCAAGCTAGATTAATATTTCTCTTACCCCTGTATGCTCAGATGTGTTGTCAATTCGGCTTCTACCTTCATCCTTTGTTTTATGCACCAAATCAAATGCTTCAATTGGATCATGTTCATGACCATAAATTTATTTCTGTTTCAGGGTAGAATAATGAGCAAAAATACACTATAATCATATAGTAGCATAATAAGATTATATGATTTATACTATGATCGTTTACACTGCCACTTATTTATAACAGTAAACTTGGCTAGTGTGTAAAGAAGTGGTTATTTACAAATCTGGCATAGTGTCTTATGAAGGACATCGAGCCACCTGTGTGACTCATTTTCAACTTCTTGCGGTTCTGGATATTATTTTTTCAACTTTTGTCTATTATTCACAAAAAGATAAAAAAAATACAGTGAATAGTGATGTGCATGTAATATTTACTAAAACCAAACGCATAGAGAAAATGCTAAGAGCTTACCATGTGCATACGCTAAGATCAGCCACTTATGTGGTGCTCGCGGACCAGGCTAGGTGCACTAGAGAGGGTTTTACGACTCCGGTCGGTTTCCCTCCTGAACAAATTCAAAAACAAAAGAAAATTATAATTACTTTATTCTTGCGATCAATATTGCAATACTTTATTATTTTCCTCCACTGTTCGATATCCACGCGATCATCTCCACACTCAAATGCAATGACGAGCCAATATATGGTTGTAATATTTTTGTTATAAATTGGATCTATTGTTTCTCACTATTTTTGCCAGGCATATTATTAGCAAATGATGAATTATAGGGATATAGGATATGTCTTCAGGACGCCAGTCCATTGAATCTTTTAAGTTATATATGGGAAAAATTTGTTGGAAGTTTTTCCAAAATTTTTGTCAAATATGATCCCCTATGGAGGGGGGTCCAAGGGGGTGGCAACCCCCCAAGGTGCGGGTGCGGGGGCAACGCCCCCTGCTAACGGGGTTCGACCTACCCGGTTAGGTCACGGGGGTCCAGGGATAGCGCCCCGTCCGAAACGGTACATTTTGTGTATTGTTGAATTCGAATTCAACAACCAACGGTAACAACCGTTGGGAAAGGTCATGACCGTTCAGATCCAAAGGACACACCCGTAGACGAATAGATGTTTCGTCGCCTATATAATACAGCGTTACCTCATCACAAATTTCACTTTTCATTTTTTCTTTCTCGAATTCCTCAATCTTCTGCATCATAAAAATAACTTTAAGTGCTTCTTCTGATCTGTGCAAGTAATCACAACTTGCATAGATATCCTCCATCCTGAAAGAAGGTTTTCAATCAACCCATTGTGATTTAAAAAGGGGAAAACATTCTTGAAAGACAGCGAATCTTTCGTGCCTTGGAGCAAATCTTACTCAATAATTATCAACAGTTTTAAGAATGTCTTCTGTTCAAGATTCATCGCTCAGTAGAATTACAGCGCAACCACTCCAAGTAATGAATCAGGATCTCACCCGCCTTGAAAGATTTGATGGCAATAATTTTACACGCTGGCAGGAAACAATTTTGTTCTTTCTTACAACCATTGGTCTGAACCATATAATAAGTGATGATTTAGAACCAATTCCTGAAGAAAAGGCTATAGATTCAGAACAACGAAAGAAGGAGTCAAAGGAATTAAGGCAGAAGCGAAAGAATGAAGACTTTCTTTATTGAGGGCACATTTTTAATGCACTTTCAGATTCAGTATACAGTGCACACAGAACTATAGATGGCGCAAAAGCTCTCTGGATGGCTCTGGATGTCAAGTACCGCATTGAAGAGGCAAGTAATCAGAAGTTTCTAATAAGTAATTATATTAATTATAAGATGAATGATGATGCTGATATTGTTTCCCAAGCCCATGATTTAAATTTGATTGTTAGTAAACTAAAGGATGCAAAAATAGAACTTCCTGAAGCATTTCAAGTAGGAGTTGTAATTGCAAAATTACCTAGTACTTGGAATGGCTACAAAAAGAAACTGATGTATGAGGAAAAAACAACTCTCTGAATCCCTCATACGACATTTGAGTATTGAGGAAGAATCTCGTAAGAGAGATAAGAAAGAAGACCAGGAAACAGAAAAAGCAAATGTGGTTCAGGGAGAAATCTCTAAGAATCATAGTAATGGGAAGAAAAGGAATGATAATTCCAAAGGGAATAAACAGGAGAAATCCAAGAAGCCCAAAGGTGATTGCTTTTACTGTAAGAAACCTGGTCATTATGCCCGGGAATGCAGAATTCGCATAAGAGATGAGAAAGAAAAGAATAAACAGGTTAACATTGTTGCTGATTTTGAAAACGAACCTAAATTGGTCGTTGTTGTAGAGGAAGCCAACTCTGTTACAGTTGAAGATGGATGGTGGTTAGACACAGGAGCAACCATTCATATTTGTAATGACAAGTCACAGTTTCAGACTTATAAAGAATGCAGCGAAGTAAAGGAAGTCAAAATGGGCAATAATGTTCGTGCCAAAGTTGCTGGTATTGGGAATATTACTCTGAAGTTTGCTTCAGGGAAAGTTCTGACTTTGGCTGATGTATTTCATGTTCCAGAAATGACGAAGAATCTGATTTCTGAAGATCGTCTCAACAAAGGAGGGTTTAAGTTAGTCATTGAATTAGATAGTGTTGTTATGTCCAAAAATAATGTATTTATTGGAAAAGGGTACTCATGTAATGGAATGTTCAAAATGAATTTAATAAAATCAGTTTCTGCTTATATAGTAGAATCTTTACCCCTGTTGTAATAACCCGGAAATTCTGAACCAGTTTAAAATTTTTATTTTGGCGATTTTAGCGAATTTTGAATATTTAAAATAGATTATTTTAAATAATATTGACGAGAAATTTATTTTGAATACAATTAGAACGCATATATTATATACGTCGTCGTTAGAATATAAATAATTATATATATAATTATAACTAGAATTGAAAATGGCGCGGTAGTTCGATAATTCGATTTCAAACTTCAATGGAACGTACCGGGTGCAAAACAATCCGGATTTTAGTGAAACCAAAAACATTAGGATATACTTGATAATATCTTTCCAACGAATCCGAAAAATCGAAAATTCATAGCGGGAATCAAAAGATATGTCCAGTTGAAAATTCTGAATAGTCGCTATGGAATTCAGGCCCTTAAAAATGGATATTTTGCAAACGACCTCGGATTTCGACGAAACCAGTTTTGTTGGATCCGTGATGTTAAATTATTGCTAGATTCCAAATTTCATAATTTTTCGAATCAATATGTGAGCGTGGCATAAGAAAACGCGTTTGACCAGTTTCAGTTGATTTTAATCGACTGGAAAATGGCCATTTTTCCAATGGTCTCAGAATTCAACGAAATTAGTTTTGTTAGGACCGTATCGTCAATACGAAGCTAGAAAATATTTTTCTGTAATTTTTCAAGTTAGTATGCGACCCCGGTAAATTGAAATGCGCGTTCAAATTCAATATATATTCAACGGAAACTAATCGAAACGATCAAATCAGCTTGCGATACATATCCCATTGTGTTCGGAATGGGGGTAAAACGCTATGGACGACAGGCGGTGGGTCTCGTTTTGAGATCGAAAATAAAAGTTGATTTTTGGCGAAAAATAAATTAATTAAATAAAAAATACCTTTCTCTCCCCTATTACCCTCTGGCCCCCCGATTGAATCTGAGAATCATTCGAAACAAAAAAAAAGGGGAAACGCTGAAACCCCGTCGACGCCTCACCAGAGCCGCCGCTTCCCCGTCGAGCCCCCCTCCCCCCTGACGCTGGCCTCCCCTCCGTTCCTCTCCTCCAGGCGCGAGAGCCCCCCTCCTCCCTCCACGTCCGATTCGAGGTCGCCCCTCCCCCCCATCGCCGACGCAACCCAAACCCCCCCTCGCCGATCTCCTCCCCAGTCCTCCCCCTTCTCTCCCCGCCTCCTCCTTGAAGCAAAACCGCCCCAAGTCCTTCAAACCACCAAGGCAGCCACCACCGCCGCCTCTGAGGGCTGACAACGCGCCTGAGCTGCCTTCCCTCAACCTTGACCACCTCGAGCGAGCAACAACGCGCCTTCTCCGTCCTCCTACGCCTTCCGCAGTAAGTTTCTACTTTTATTTATTTGTTTGTTGTATTGTAATTAGTTTAATTAACTTAGTAACTGAATAAAAATCTGACTTTTAATATGCAATAGTTTGAAAAAGTATATCTGCGATTTTTGCATAAGTAGTAACGAGATAAAATGCGGTTTTTAAATATAAAGTTGTGATTTTTAGAAAGGAAAAGGAGAGATTTTTAATTACATTAAGGTGAGATTTTTAAATTTGTAAAGTATTAAAAATATAATCTTTACTATATGGAAGCAGTAAAAATATGATTTTTATATTTTTAAAGTATTAAAAATATAATTTTTACATGATAGGAATATTAAAAATATCATCTTTGTATATGTATCAAAATAAAGATGTGATTTTTATAATGTTATTTTTATAAAGGCGAAATCTTTATTTTTAGAAAGGCGAAATCTTTATTTTTAGAAAGGCGAAATCTTTATTTTAGAAAGGCGAAATCTATATTTTTGAAATGGAATTTTTATATATTGAATAGTATAATAAAAATTCGATTTTTATATATTGAATAGCGAAGTGAAAATTCGATTTTTAATTGTAAGAATCGATTATAAAAATATGATTTTTAAATTGAAGTGAATAAATAAAAATATGATTTTTATTTTAAAGACATCAAAATATAAAAATGTGTGATTTTTACATATGTAGAGAATACGGGCAACGAAGATGACGAAGATGCGATAACGATGAAGATTTCTATCTATGAAGTGTCGTGGAGTTGGATAGCTATCGGTGAGAATTTCTCACCTTTCAATTTCTTTTTCTAGTTATATATATATACTAGGATGCAGACGGTGCTTAGTAGCACCCGACACAATCGTCCACAGACCATGGACTTGTTTGTTTGGTTGCATAGTTGGTTAGATTATTTGGGCTGAATTGAATAGTTTGGTGAAATGAAATTGATTTGATTGATGTGTGAATGGCGTGGGCCTTCACTAGACCGGGGATAAGGCTAGGCCTTGTCCCGTTTCTAGTATCGTGCCGTTATGCCGCCGAAATTTTCTAAAATAAGTTAGAGAAATAAAGATATCATTTTATTTGATAAATGAACTGAATAAAAATTCATGTGTTGAAATAAAATGTTTTATCGTTAAAAATATAATTTTTAACGTGAAAGTGAATAAATAAATATTCATTTACAAACCGGACGGTTTGTTTATGTACACCTATTTGAAGGACATTGATTGGGTCGATAAATTTTACACATCGCCCAACTGCACAAATAAAATCTGTGTTTGATTGTTTGAAACCCCACACGGGTGTTGGGATGAAATTTGAAGTTCACTCATCCTGATTGATTAAATATGTCGATCGATTGATTGACAGGCTGTTATAAGCGTTAGATATCTATATTTGATGCTTATACAGTGTAGTGCACTTTGGTTGATGGTTGATTATTTTTCAGTGCTATTATATACATGTGTTGTATGAAAATCCATATAATTAATTTTATATGGTGATTGATTGGGCCTCATTCCAATTTAGAAAATAAAGAATAATATAAAATAAAGGTTCATGTGTTGACCGTACTCGTCCGTTGAGATTAGTCATGTGTTGAACGAAATATTTTAAATAATAAAATTTATATCTTTATCAATATAAAATAAAGGTTCATGTGTTGACCGTACTCATCCGTTGAGATTAGTCATGTGTTGAATGAAATATTTTAAATAATAAAATTTATATCTTTATCAATATAAAATAAAGGTTCATGTGTTGACCGTACTCATCCGTTAAGATTAGTCATGTGTTGAACGAAATATTTTAACAATAAAATTTACATCTTTATCATATATAGAATTAGAAATCAACTGGAAAATAGATGAGATGAGTGGTCTCCTGAATATTGATCTGATGTTGGTTTCGGCCTTCGGGGTTAATATTCAGGGAATCGTTCTCTTACTAAATTACGGTTGGAGTCTGAATCAATATCAAGCGATAGATACCTAAATTTTTATAAAATATATTAAATAACAAAAATAGTCACACGTGGACAGTACTCATTCGTTGAGATTAGTCGTGTGTTGACAAAAATAAATATTCATTAGTTGAATAGAATATTTGAAAGTAGAAATAAATGAAGCCGTGTTGGTTAGATTGACGCCATTTTGACGTGAACGATATTTATATCGATTTTATTCATTTTAAAATGAATATTGAAAAGTGATTTCGAAATGAATCGAATAGAAAACGAATTTGAATTGAATCGAATAGAAAACGAATTTGAATTGAATCGAATAGAAAACGAATTTGAATTGAATCGAATAGAAAACCAATTTGAATTGAATCGAATAGAAAACCAATTTGAATTGAATCGAATAGAAAACCAATTTGAATTGAATTGAATAGAAAACGAATTTGAATGGAATTGAAATGAATTCAAATTGAATTGAAATTTGAATTGAATAGAAAAGAATTTTAAAACGAATTTATAAAGAAGAATTCAATTTTGATTTGAATTGAAATGGAAGTTGAAATTGCTTTTGAAACGAATTTAAAACTATTTATATAATTCGTTTTAAATAGAAATCGACGAAATATATATTATATTTACTATATATATAATATAATGGCCTGAATAGAACGCGCCGCGCCGCGGCAGTTCGTGAATTTCGACCATTTATTTCAAACGGACATTACGGGAGATCCGACCGTCGGATTCTCCTAAAACCGGAATCGTTGGGTTCGTATCGAAAAGAGCTTTCTAACGTATATTAGAAATTTGAAATCTAACGGTTGGATTTAGAGTTACGTCCAAATCAAATTTGAAAAAGGTCGCTATAAGTGCAGTTCGATGGCCATTGTTGGAAATCGACTGTACAGGCCTTGATAAAATTATTAAAAATAGCGATAATTTGTGTAAAAACACAAGAAATGATTTGGGAAAAATTGGGGTGAAAAACTCCATATTTGAAAAGATAAAAATGGATTTTTATCGAAATGAACTAGTTTTGAACTAAATTTAAAACCCAATTATTTTTAAATAAATTAATTAGATTTAAAAAGGGGATTTAAATAATCAGAATTTCTAATACATTTGATTGGATTTGAAATGGGTTTATCGTGAACTGTGTTTTAAGTAACACTAGTTCTTTAACCCGATAATAAATAGAATGTGATTTGGGTTTGTCGTGAACTGTGTTTTATATAACACCTAGTTCTTTAACCCAGTAAAAGGAGTTTTATTGAATCTGCAATTAGATTTGAAATGTGAATCTATAACCTAAATTATCAAATTTAGAAATGAGCGAGAATGGAGTATCGCCAGTTTTGCTCCAAAGCGGTAGTTAAATCTTTAATTAGATTTGAGCGTGAAATGGTAATTAATTTTACAGATAACACCATGGTGTTAGATATGGAGTATCACCAGTTTTGCTTCATAGGATGAATAGGTTGGGATTGGGAAATAAAATAAATAATTACTTCGTTACGGTTCGCTAATCTCGACTAGTTTAGAAAACCATAATTTGGTTTGAAATGACATCCAAAGGAAGATTACAGGATAAATTTTAAAGAATTTATCTTGGATAAAATTAATGGGAACCTTTCCCTAAAAATGTGGAATTTAGAAACTAGCTGTAGGTTAGCTAAGAAGAATGGTTTCCTGGGTATTGATCTGATGTTGGTTCCGGCCTTCGGGGTTAATGTTTGGGAAGTTGTTCTCTGGTTGATTTACGGTTAGTGACTAATGAATTGGAATGAGGCGTATGTTGTGTTTGTGTAACCTTTGTTTTAATATACGCGGGTTGTTCGGAAAGTCCGGGTTTATACCCATTCTGAATAACCGATTCGACGATATGTCGAAGATGAAGACGGTGGTTGAAGACCGGAAGTCTTCACATCGTTTGGATAATTACTGACGATCCTGATTGGGCTGTACACCCAAGAGGATGGAAATAGTTGGTGGTCGTCCAGACGTACTTGGAGATGGATGGATATGCGAGGAAAGTGCCTCCGGTTTCGTTCAGACCCAGAACGGACTTGTAAATGGATTGTGTGTCTGACACTGGATTTTATTCTGTGTTGATTGATTTCTATTAAATATACATCTGTTTGGCGGCGGAGAATTTATTCTTTTGCTTAACGCCCTTCTCTGAGAAGTACGAGCTCAGAGGTTGTATATCGATGGACATCAGTCGCATGGCATGAATTGCCTATGTGGCATACTGAGTTGCATGGATCAAGGCTTCTGTTGAAAAGCAAAGTCTTGTGGTTGATGATCAAAGCACGGCCTGTGTGGCGTAGCTTTGTGTATAACGTGAATTCGCGAGCCTCACACCTCGGTATGAGTTAAAAACGGGATACGGGTCGTTGGGAGAGCACGACGTTTCTTTCTAGCTTTGGTGGTGTCAGTGACTTACCAGCCCTGACATTTATATACTTTTCACCTTTGTGGTTGTTGGAATGAGGCGCCTCGATTATAGGTCTGTAAGGACCGGGAAACGTGTGTTCAGGCATAAATAATCCTCTAACGTAAGTGAGGACCGGCCCAACCGATCCAAGTGGCTGCCCAGAGTGTGTAGTCCTGAGCATTTGCTAGAGTGTCTCAAACGCGGAGAGGAGCTTACCCCTTGCCTCGACTCATGACGGAAATCCAATTTCCAATACGTGTATTGCGGTTTTAATTGTAGGACTAGTATGGCGACATGATATATGGTACCCATGCCGTCTATGATTTATATTTATGATTGAAATTGTTTTGACACTATACACATATTATAGTATCAAATGATTTGTTTTAAACGTACCAAGCATGTTTGGCTATTATAAGGGAAAACCCTATCCTCTGGCTTGCGTTGCATTGTGTGATGGGACCTGGGTCTTATAATAGCTTCATTTTTCGAAAAAGCATTGCGCTGTTTATTCTATGCACTAGTATTCTTGGGAGGAAACCCGTTCCGTGCCATACGGCGTGGTCCCTTGAATTACCCTCTTTTAAAGTAAAGCTTTAAATAACTGTTTTAGTTCTCACACCAGTCACATGACTGACCTGGAGTTTATTGTTTTAACCTAAACTCTGGGTGCCCCTATTTTCCGCACGGGCAGCTAGTAGTTTTGGTTTTGCAGATTTATATTCACAGGATCCTAGTTTACAGCTGGAATGATATCCGGAAAGCTCTGTATCCGTATATCACCTTCAGTTGTGCTTTGTATTATTTTTCCGCTGCTATGTAATTTATTGTAATCTCTGATATTTATCGAATGTAATTTATTCATTATACTCTGTATATTCTTGTATCTGATGGTATTGTTGTAATAGCAATGAAATGTTCTTCCGTCTGCGTTCATTTGTGTGTTGTTCTCAAAGTATCCGCCATTTCCTTAACGGGGAAGAAACGGGTCACTACAGTTGGTATCAGAGCTTTGGTTTACAGAGCTCGAGAACAAGACACATTAGAACCATACGAAAGAATTCATCAGATATTGGATTAGTAATATCCAATTAGAATGACTCATTAGAGATAGGATCAGTAGTATCCTAGAACGAGTGTGAAGAGTATATTTTTCAAAAGAAAACAGTTTTGTTTTGAAAATTTAAATCGTTTTAAACGTATTTGATTTTTTATTTATTTTGAATATGGGCAATCCAATATATAAAGGTTTTGCATATACGCGTCATGAACGTATATTCGAAGTTTTAATATACTGGATAGATATGGAATCATATTCTAGACACCCGGAGATGATTCTGATGATTGATATATCATCATCAGAATTTGTGTTCGTGTTTCGAAGGTGTGATATCTATATATTTCTATTAGACTGGTGTGAGAACCAAAACTTATATAGCTAGAACACTTTGTTGTGAATTGGCATCAATAACATGATTTTTTGTATATATATCAAATTTATGAATTTGAAAACTCTAATCCACTAATTGATTGATGTTTGTGTGGTTTGTCTATTTGTTTGCTAATTTTGAACCATTAAGCCTAATTGCATCAAATATTGAACTGTATTGAAAATTGGTCGCATTTGCTTGCATATACATATACTTATATTGAACAGGTCATAGCAAGGAGGCTAGAGCCGAAGAATAAAATTTGTTTGCCCGACAAATAGGTACATGTTTACTACATAATTTACTGTTTTGTTTGGGTGATGATGATTTTATGAGCCTATTGGCTAGCCGCTTGGCTTTTTCTTTTTCTTTTTGAGATTAGAAGGACCGGGGAAGCTATTTGAAATTCCCCGATGCTCCCGGTGCGGGGCAGGTTATGGCGAAATTTTTCGAAAATTTAGGGTGTTAGCCAAATTTTTGAAAATTTGAAAATTCTCAGAAACTGAAAAGTTGGAGAATGGAAGCCAGATCGAACGTTGGGTTGAATAATCAAACCACTTTCGACTTTGTTCCTTTTCGGGGACGAAAAGTTTTAAGTGGGGGAGATTGTAATAACCCGGAAATTCTGAACCAGTTTAAAATTTTTATTTTGGCGATTTTAGCGAATTTTGAATATTTAAAATAGATTATTTTGAATAATATCGATGAGAAATTTATTTTGAATACAATTAGAACGTATATATTATATACGTCGTCGTTAGAATATAAATAATTATATATATAATTATAAATAGAATTGAAAATGGCGCGGTAGTTCGATAATTCGATTTCAAACTTCAATGGAATGTACCGGGTGCAAAACAATCCGGATTTTAGTGAAACCAAAAACATTAGGATCTAATTGATAATATCTTTCCAACGAATCCGAAAAATCGAAAATTCATAGCGGGAATCAAAAGATATGTCCAGTTGAAAATTCTGAATAGTCGCTATGGAATTCAGGCCCTTAAAAATGGACATTTTGCAAATGACCTCGGATTTCGACGAAACCAGTTTTGTTGGATCCGTGATGTTAAATTATTGCTAGATTCCAAATTTCATAATTTTTCGAATCAATATGGGAGCGTGGCATAAGAAAACGCGTTTGACCAGTTTCAGTTGATTTTAATCGACTGGAAAATGGCCATTTTTCCAACGGTCTCAGAATTCAACGAAATTAGTTTTGTTAGGACCGTATCGTCAATACGAAGCTAGAAAATATTTTTCTGTAATTTTTCAAGTTAGTATGCGACCCCGGTAAATTGAAATGCGCGTTCAAATTCAATATATATTCAACGGAAACTAATCGAAACGATCAAATCAGCTTGCGATACATATCCCATTGTGTTCGGAATGGGGGTAAAACGCTATGGACGACAGGCGGTGGGCCTCGTTTTGAGATCGAAAATAAAATTTGCTTTTTGGCGAAAAATAAATTAATTAAATAAAAAAATACCTTTCTCTCCCCTATTACCCTCTGGCCCCCCCGATTGAATCTGAGAATCATTTGAAACAAAAAAAAAGGGGAAACGCTGAAACCCCGTCGACGCCTCACCAGAGCCGCCGCTTCCCCGTCGAGCACCCCCTGACGCTGGCCTCCCCTCCGTTCCTCTCCTCCAGGCGCGAGAGCCCCCCTCCTCCCTCCACGTCCGATTCGAGGTCGCGCCCCCCCAGCAAGCCGTCGCCGATGCAACCCAAACCCCCCCTCGCCGATCTCCTCCCCAGTCCTCCCCCTTCTCTCCCCGCCTCCTCCTTGAAGCAAAACCGCCCCAAGTCCTTCAAACCACCAAGGCAGCCACCACCGCCGCCTCTGAGGGCTGACAACGCGCCTGAGCTGCCTTCCCTCAACCTTGACCACCTCGAGCGAGCAACAACGCGCCTTCTCCGTCCTCCTACGCCTTCCGCAGTAAGTTTCTACTTTTATTTATTTGTTTGTTGTTATGTAATTAGTTTAATTAACTTAGTAACTGAATAAAAATCTGACTTTTAATATGCAATAGTTTGAAAAAGTATATCTGCGATTTTTGCATAAGTAATAACGAGATAAAATGCGGTTTTTACATATAAAGTTGTGATTTTTAGAAAGGAAAAGGAGAGATTTTTAATTACATTATGGTGAGATTTTTAAATTTGTAAAGTATTAAAAATATAATCTTTACTATATGGAAGCAGTAAAAATATGATTTTTATATTTTTAAAGTATTAAAAATATAATTTTTACATGATAGGAATATTAAAAATATCATCTTTGTATATGTAGCAAAATAAAGATGTGATTTTTATAATGTTATTTTTATAAAGGCGAAATCTTTATTTTTAGAAAGGCGAAATCTTTATTTTTAGAAAGACGAAATCTTTATTTTTAGAAAGGCGAAATCTATATTTTTGAAATGGAATTTTTATATATTGAATAGTATAATAAAAATTCGATTTTTATATATTGAATAGCGAAGTGAAAATTCGATTTTTAATTGTAAGAATCGATTATAAAAATATGATTTTTAAATTGAAGTGAATAAATAAAAATATGATTTTTATTTTAAAGACATCAAAATATAAAAATGTGTGATTTTTACATATGTAGAGAATACGGGCAACGAAGATGACGAAGATGCGATAACGATGAAGATTTCTATCTATGAAGTGTCGTGGAGTTGGATAGCTATCGGTGAGAATTTCTCACCTTTCAATTTCTTTTTCTAGTTATATATATACTAGGATGCAGACGGTGCTTAGTAGCACCCGACACAATCGTCCACAGACCATGGACTTGTTTGTTTGGTTGCATAGTTGGTTAGATTATTTGGGCTGAATTGAATAGTTTGGTGAAATGAAATTGATTTGATTGATGTGTGAATGGCGTGGGCCTTCACTAGACCGGGGATAAGGCTAGGCCTCATCCCGTTTCTAGTATCGTGCCGTTATGCCGCCGAAATTTTCTAAAATAAGTTAGAGAAATAAAGATATCATTGTATTTGATAAATGAACTGAATAAAAATTCATGTGTTGAAATAAAATGTTTTATCGTTAAAAATATAATTTTTAACGTGAAAGTGAATAAATAAATATTCATTTACAAACCGGACGGTTTGTTTATGTACACCTATTTGAAGGACATTGATTGGGTCGATAAATTTTACACATCGCCCAACTGCACAAATAAAATCTGTGTTTAATTGTTTGAAACCCCACACGGGTGTTGAGATGAAATTTGAAGTTCACTCATCCTGATTGATTAAATATGTCGATCGATTGATTGACAGGCTGTTATAAGCGTTAGATATCTATATTTGATGCTTATACAGTGTAGTGCACTTTGGTTGACGGTTGATTATTTTTCAATGCTATTATATACATGTGTTGTATGAAAATCCATATAATTAATTTTATATGGTGATTGATTGGGCCTCATTCCAATTTAGAAAATAAAGAATAATATAAAATAAAGGTTCATGTGTTGACCGTACTCATCCGTTGAGATTAGTCATGTGTTGAACGAAATATTTTAAATAATAAAATTTATATCTTTATCAATATAAAATAAAGGTTCATGTGTTGACCGTACTCATCCGTTGAGATTAGTCATGTGTTGAACGAAATATTTTAAATAATAAAATTTATATCTTTATCAATATAAAATAAAGGTTCATGTGTTGACCGTACTCATCCGTTGAGATTAGTCGTGTGTTGAACGAAATATTTTAACAATAAAATTTACATCTTTATCATATATAGAATTAGAAATCAACTGGAAAATAGATGAGATGAGTGGTCTCCTGAATATTGATCTGATGTTGGTTTCGGCCTTCGGGGTTAATATTCAGGGAATCGTTCTCTTACTAAATTACGGTTGGAGTCTGAATCAATATCAAGCGATAGATACCTAAATTTTTATAAAATATATTAAATAACAAAAATAGTCACACGTGGACAGTACTCATTCGTTGAGATTAGTCGTGTGTTGACAAAAATAAATATTCATTAGTTGAATAGAATATTTGAAAGTAGAAATATATGAAGCCGTGTTGGTTAGATTGACGCCATTTTGACGTGAACGATATTTATATCGATTTTATTCATTTTAAAATGAATATTGAAAAGTGATTTCGAAATGAATCGAATAGAAAACGAATTTGAATTGAATCGAATAGAAAACGAATTTGAATTGAATCGAATAGAAAACCAATTTGAATTGAATCGAATAGAAAACCAATTTGAATTGAATCGAATAGAAAACCAATTTGAATTGAATTGAATAGAAAACGAATTTGAATGGAATTGAAATGAATTCAAATTGAATTGAAATTTGAATTGAATAGAAAAGAATTTTGAAACGAATTTATAAAGAAGAATTCAATTTTGATTTGAATTAAAATGGAAGTTGAAATTGCTTTTGAAACGAATTTAAAACTATTTATATAATTCGTTTTAAATAGAAATCGACGAAATATATATTATATATACTATATATATAATATAATGGCCTGAATAGAACGCGCCGCGCCGCGGCAGTTCGTGAATTTCGACCATTTATTTCAAACGGACATTACGGGAGATCCGACCGTCGGATTCTCCTAAAACCGGAACCGTTGGGTTCGTATCGAAAAGAGATTTCTAACGTATATTAGAAATTTGAAATCTAACGGTTGGATTTAGAGTTACGTCCAAATCAATTTTGAAAAAGGTCGCTATAAGTGCAGTTCGATGGCCATTGTTGGAAATCGACTGTACAAGCCTTGATAAAATTATTAAAAATAGCGATAATTTGTGTAAAAACACAAGAAATGATTTGGGAAAAATTGGGGTGAAAAACTCCATATTTGAAAAGATAAAAATGGATTTTTATCGAAATGAACTAGTTTTGAACTAAATTTAAAACCCAATTATTTTTAAATAAATTAATTAGATTTAAAAAGGGGTTTTAAATAATCATAATTTCTAATACATTTGATTGGATTTGAAATGGGTTTATCGTGAACTGTGTTTTAAATAACACTAGTTCTTTAACCCGATAATAAATAGAATGTGATTTGGGTTTGTCGTGAACTGTGTTTTAAATAACACCTAGTTCTTTAAACCAGTAAAAGGAGTTTTATTGAATCTGCAATTAGATTTGAAATGTGAATCTATAACCTAAATTATCAAATTTAGAAATGAGCGAGAATGGAGTATCGCCAGTTTTGCTCCAAAGCGGTAGTTAAATCTTTAATTAGATTTGAGCGTGAAATGGTAATTAATTTTACCGATAACACCATGGTGTTAGATATGGAGTATCACCAGTTTTGCTTCATAGGATGAATAGGTTGGGATTGGGAAATAAAATAAATAATTACTTCGTTACGGTTCGCTAATCTCGACTAGTTTAGAAAACCATAATTTGGTTTGAAACAACATCCAAAGGAAGATTACAGGATAAATTTTAAAGAATTTATCTTGGATAAATTTAATGGGAACCTTTCCCTAAAAATGTGGAATTTATAAACTAGCTGTAGGTTAGCTAAGAAGAATGGTTTCCTGGGTATTGATCTGATGTTGGTTCCGGCCTTCGGGGTTAATGTTTGGGAAGTTGTTCTCTGGTTGATTTACGGTTAGTGACTAATGAATTGGAATGAGGCGTATGTTGTGTTTGTGTAACCTTTGTTTTAATATACGCGGGTTGTTCGGAAAGTCCGGGTTTATACCCATTCTGAATAACCGATTCGACGATATGTCGAAGATGAAGATGGTGGTTGAAGACCGGAAGTCTTCACATCGTTTGGATAATTACTAACGATCCTGATTGGGCTGTACACCCAAGAGGATGGAAATAGTTGGTGGTCGTCCAGACGTACTTGGAGATGGATGGATATGCGAGGAAAGTGCCTCTGGTTTCGTTTAGACCCAGAACGGACTTGTAAATGGATTGTGTGTCTGACACTGGATTTTATTCTATGTTGATTGATTTCTATTAAATATACATCTGTTTGGTGGCGGAGAATTTATTCTTTTGCTTAACGCCCTTCTCTGAGACGTACGAGCTCAGAGGTTGTATATCGATGGACATCAGTCGCATGGCATGAATTGCCTGTGTGGCATACTGAGTTGCATGGATCAAGGCTTCTGTTGAAAAGCAAAGTCTTGTGGTTGATGATCAAAGCACGGCCTGTGTGGCGTAGCTTTGTGTATAACGTGAATTCGCGAGCCTCACACCTCGGTATGAGTTAAAAACGGGATACGGGCCGTTGGGAGAGCACGATGTTTCTTTCTAGCTTTGGTGGTGTCAGTGACTTACCAGCCCTGACATTTATATACTTTTCACCTTTGTGGTTGTTGGAATGAGGCGCCTCGATTATAGGTCTGTAAGGACCGGAAAACGTGTGTTTAGGCATAAATAATCCTCTAACGTAAGTGAGGACCGGCCCAACCGATCCAAGTGGCTGCCCAGAGTGTGTAGTCCTGAGCATTTGCTAGAGTGTCTCGAACGCGGAGAGGAGCTTGCCCCTTGCCTCGACTCATGACGGAAATCCAATTTCCAATACGTGTATTGCGGTTTTAATTGTAGGACTAGTATGGCGACATGATATATGGTACCCATGCCGTCTATGATTTATATTTATGATTGAAATTGTTTTGACACTATACACATATTATAGTATCAAATGATTTGTTTTAAACGTACCAAGCATGTTTGGCTATTATAAGGGAAAACCCTATCCTCCGGCTTGCGTTGCATTGTGTGATGGGACCTGGGTCTTATAATAGCTTCATTTTTCGAAAAAGCATTGCGCTGTTTATTCTATACACTAGTATTCTTGGGAGGAAACCCGTTCCATGCCATACGGCGTGGTCTCTTGAATTACCCTCTTTTAAAGTAAAGCTTTAAATAACTGTTTTAGTCCTCACACCAGTCACATGACTGACCTGGAGTTTATTGTTTTAACCTAAACTCTGGGTGCCCCTATTTTCCGCACGGGCAGCTAGTAGTTTTGGTTTTGCAGATTTATATTCACAGGATCCTGGTTTACAGCTGGAATGATATCCGGAAAGCTCTGTATCCGTATATCACCTTCAGTTGTGCTTTGTATTATTTTTCCGCTGCTATGTAATTTATTGTAATGTCTGATATTTATCGAATGTAATTTATTCATTATACTCTGTATATTCTTGTATCTGATGGTATTGTTGTAATAGCAATGAAATGTTCTTCCGTCTGCGTTCATTTGTGTGTTGTTCTCAAAGTATCCGCCATTTCCTTAACGCGGAAGAAACGGGTCACTACACCTGTGGCATGGTAGATTAGGCCATATTAACTATAATGCTGTTCGAAATATGCATAATCTAGGACTTATTTCAGAATGCAACAGTAAGATTGTTGATAAGTGTGAAATATGTGTGCAAGGAAAATTAACTTGCAAATCACATAAATCAGTAAGTAGTACAACTGAATTGCTTGGACTTGTGCATACTAATGTTTAGACTAATATAGTAAAGTTTCACGAGGAGGAAACAAATACTTTGTAACGTTTATTGATGATTACTCAAAATATACTTATATATACCTACTAAAAAGTAAGGATGAAGTTATGATATATAAAGCAACAGTTGAAAATCAATTAAATCTTAAAATTAAAGTACTAAGATCCGACAGAGGTGGTGAATATAAATCAATAGAACTTTTAGAGTTCTGTGAAACTATTGGGATAGTCCATGAATTTACACCACCATATTCACCAGAATCAAATGGTATTGCTGAACAGAAAAATAGAAATTTAATGAACATGGTTAATTGTATGTTGTTAAGTTCTGGCTTATCTGATTGTTGGTGGGGAGAAGCACTTTTAAGTGCATGTTATATCCTAAACAGAGTTGCTATGAAAAGAATTAGCAAAACTCCTTATGAATTGTGGTATAATCGAAAACCTAATCTTAGTCGTTTAAAAGTATGGGGATGTTTGGCTTATGTAAGAAAACCACACCCATAAACGACAAAGTTAGGAAGCAAAACATATAAATGTGTATTTGTTGGATATGCACAAAATAATTCTGCATATAGATTTCTGAAGTTAGAAACTAATGATGTGATAGAATCAATCGATGCAGAATTTTTTGAGTATATGTTTAAATCTACCTCGGAAGATAATACCAAAATTCATGGTACTGCTAAAGAGATTCATAAAGAATCGACTTCACCAAGTTTGGACATAGAACCCCGCAAAAGCAAAAGACATAGGATTGAAAGGAACTTTGGTCCAGATTTTTTGACGTACTTGGTAGAAGGAGATATAAATAAAATCACAAACCAAACTAAGATAACTCTTAGTAATGATAGTGATCCACAAACTTATAGGGAAGCAATAACTTGTCGTGATGCAAAATTTTGGAAAGATGCGATTAAAGATGAGATGAATTCTATCTTGTCAAATCAAACTTGGACTTTGGTTGATCTACCACCTGGATCAAAACCAATAGGAAGCAAATGGATTTTCAGAAGAAAATTAAATGCCGATGGCTCAATTAATAAATACAAAGCAAGGTTGTTGCTAAAGGATATAAACAACATTATGGTATTGATTACTTTGATACATATGCTCCAGTAGCAAGATTATCTTCAATACGTCTGTTATTGTCACTTGCTTCAATTCACAATTTAATTGTCCATCAAATGGATGTAAAAACTACATTTTTAAATAGTGATTTGGAAGAAGAAGTGTATATGCAACAACCTGAGGGATTTGTTTTATCCGAACAAGAGAAGAAAGTTTGTAAACTCTTAAAATCTCTTTATGGATTAAAACAAGCTCCAATGCAATGGCATGAAAAAATTAATAAAGTCATGATGTCAAAAGGGTTCAAAGTGAATGAAGCAGACAAGTGTATATACTCCGCATACAAAGATGGAATATGTGTAATTGTCTGTTTGTATGTGGATGATATGCTAATATTTGGTTCAAATATAGAAAGTATAATAGAAACTAAGAAGATTCTAGAATCTAATTTTGACATGAAAGATTTGGGAGAAGCAAATGTAATCTTAGGAATCAAAATAGTTAGAAAAGAAGGATTAATCTTATTAACACAATCTCATTATATTGAAAGCATTCTTAAGAAATACAATCATTTAGATCTCCCTTTAGCAAAAACACCCATCGATCCTAGTGTCAAATTAATGAAAAATACTGGTAGATGTTGCGATCAGTTAAAATATGCCAGTGTGATCGGTAGTCTTATGTATGCCATGCACTGCACTAGACCAGATATAACATATGCTATAGGAATCTTTTGTCGATTCACTAGTAATTCAGTAAGAGAACATTGGAATGCAATATCAAGAGTTCTAAGATATATGAAATGGACTATGAATCATGGCTTGATTTTCAAGGGAGAACCATCAGTACTTGAAGGTTACAGCGATACAAGTTGGAACAACATAGAATCTAACTCTAAGTCCACTTCAGGATGGATATTCACAATAGGTGGGGATGCCATATCATGGAGTTCTAAGAAACAAACATGCATCTCAGACTCGACTATGTTGGCAGAGTTTATAGCACTTGCAGATGCATGTAAAGAGGCTGAATGGCTAAGAGAGCTATTAATATATATTCCGATTTGGATGAAACCTACTCCAGCTATTAAGGTACATTGCGATAGTCAAGCTACTTTGCACAAAGTGGCACAAAAGACTTACAATGGTAAACAAAGACATCTTAGCCTTCGACATCAATTTATTAGAGGATTACTCAAACGAGGAGCAATTACAGTCGATTATGTTGAATCAAAGAATAATTTAGCAGATCCTTTGACGAAAGGACTGGCTAGAGAGATGATTGCGAAAACATCAATAGGAATGGGATTAAGGTCTATATGAATTCATTCTTCAATAGGAACCCTACTTATATTTTGAAAAACAGACAAAGTTCAAAGGGTAAAAACAAGTTGAAGTATGAAATTGGTGATACATTAGAGTACAATAATAAGATCCCATTGTAAAAGAAAAATCTCTAGTGTATAAATTCTGCAAGATAGAGGATGATGTAAATTCTTAATGGGTTCAATTGTATTAAGGAGTGACTCACAGAATCACTTTAGTTAAAACCCACCTATATGAATGAGAAAGTTAGGCCGCTTTCTATGAGATTGGACCGTCTCTATAACATTCATGAAATCAGGATATTACGCAAGGCCATTAATGCGTAGGAACAAAGAATTGCACTTTATATGAAATTAGTATGTGTGATGACTCCTGTAAGTCAAAAAAGGTCCTTGGTTCAAGATACGTTCACCATAGCACCTTGACAAACTTTGAGTTGTTTACACTAAGTGAAAGTTCAAAGCCGTAAGCTACTTCCATATATGTACTACTTTCTATGGTGAAGCTGAAGATATTGGTTTATAGGTGAAGTTTTGAGAAAAAAGGTGGGGGTGCAGGGGCGTCCAGGGGGGTGGCAAATATGATCCCCTACGGAGGGGGGTCCAGGGGGTGGCAACTCCCCAAGGTGGGGGTGCGGGGGTAACGCCTCCTGCTAACGGAGTTCGACCTGCCCGGTCAGGTCGCGGGGGTCCAAGGGGTACCGCCCGACCGAAACGGTACATTTTGTGTACTGTTGAATTCGAATTCAACAGCCAATGGTAACAACCGTTGGAAAAGGTCACGACCGTTCAGATCTAAAGGACACACCCGCAGACGAACAGATGTTTCGTCGCCTATATAATACAGCGTTCCCTCATCACGGATTTCACTTTTCATTTTTTCTTTCTCGAATTCCTCAATCTTCTGCATTATACAATTACTTTAAGTGCTTCTTCTGATCTGTGCAAGTAATCACAACTTGCATAGATATCCTCCAATGTATCCTGAAAGAAGGTTTTCAATCAACCCATTGTGATTTAGAAAAGGGAAAACATTCTTGAAAGACAGCGAATCTTTCGTACCTTGGAGCGAATCTTACTCAATAATTATCAACAAAATTGATGAAACCAAAGGTATAAAAAATTATATGAATGTAATTTTGAAGTGATTTATTCCGATGCAGCAGAAATACTGTAACTTGTAAGTTTGGCAAAAGTGAATATGTAGCGTTCAACTAGAGATCATATATATATACATCCTGGGAAATAAGTTTCAGTTTAAGAATATATTATTTACTACTCGACATTTTAGAAATAATCAAAACGTATGAAGATGAATAACCAGTATTCAAAACTTGAAAGACATTTTTCAGTATTATATAAAATTCAAAATGATTCGACATGCCGATATGGTTTTCCATATTTTTTCATAAAAGCATCTTCTAGGGATCCCCAGTTGTAACAACCCGCTATTTTGGACGATTTAAACTCCAATTCAAATCGAATTTTTATCTTGAAAATATTCTACAATTTCTCGTAATGGAAATTTGGAATTTGAAATACGCTCAGTAAGTCGTAGTAGCTGTGAAAATTTCATTGGAAATTTTTAATGCTTGCCAGTCGCTCAATTTTCGGTGCAAATTGCAGATAACAGTTCAAATTTTAGCCACTGTAAAATCTCCTTGAAACCAGTTCCGAAAAACATGAAAAACATTCTATTCGTTGTCACGAATCCAATAGCGCAATCTTATTCGTGAAAATCGGAAGTTTCGAGCTCCATAAAAATATTTTCCACTGTGAAATTTGCGCCTACAAAAATCTTTTCGAAATGAAAATGTTCCAACATGAAAAAGTTTTCCTTCATCGTTCTATTCTTTAATCTGCAACTCATTTCGCAAAAATCGAACGTTTTGACCTACGTTTAATTGTTTTCCTATGCGAATTTCTTGTTTAAAAGGGTCCATAATGTGTTTTCGAATAGAGCATAGTGACATTGCAAACTATATACCGTTGCGACCGTCTCTTGGAGCTGATTACCGTAATATATTAATTTGTCAGTTTTAGTACTCGGTTCGCGACAAAATTGCAAAAAAGTTTGCGTAGTTCAATTCTAAAACAAAATCATTTGAGTTCAGCGTGTCCCTATTTGAATTCAATATATTTTTTTAATTATTTTGGGTCTGCAAACCTAGTTTATAAAGTCTGCATGGCGCTTGAAAAGATAGCAATGCGAATGTGCATATATATTTTCAACAAGCATGCCTTAGTTCCTTTTGTATTCCATGCATTCATTTTGGTATGCGTTAGTTCACTTTGTTTTCTGATGCCATAGTTTATTTTCCCAAACCTTACTTGTAGCTTAGACGCAATTTTTAATTTGTTTATATATAAATAAATCAAACATATTTAATCCCAAAGGGCAGCTGCTCCTTCGTTGGAAATTTATGTGTCTCCTGCTTTTTCCAAACTGTCTGTACAAGCCTATCTCCTATATCTATTCATGAAAAAAACACTGCTGCCTCCTTTATCCTTCCCCATCTTTTACTCTTCTTGAAAGATTATATATACTGCAGCTTATTTCCTTCCTAACACCTCTAATGAACCATTCCGTCTCCTCACCTGCGCCCACGTCGCGGGCTCCGATCAACTTCGCTGCCACCAACCTAAAACGCGTTGACTTTTGCTGTTACTCATCCCCAACTATTGAGCCCTTCTCCAAGTTGCCTGCTGGCCATGCCCAACTGAAAGCCGAGCCTCCTCCCATGCACCTTGAACTGACCTCTAGCCTCACTTTTCCTCTTTGCTCCCTTCTTCTTCACGCCATCTCTCCCATTTCCAAAGCCCGAAGTCAGCTGACTTGAGCTCGCCACGACAGCTTTCACAGAGCCAACCCAAGCCCACGTCAGCCGAAGCCCCAGTCACCAGCTGTCACCCATCTAAACCCGCCGCTAGAACCCCTACTCCTAACTGCCTTCGTCACCCGAACCCGCGTCGCCTTGTCTTTTTCCCCAGTCCAGTGTGCAGGCGTATTAGTGTGAGTACAGAGTCATATATATGTGGTGTTTGCGTATGTGGCGTGCGTGAATGTTTGTGTGATATGCGCTCATGTATTTTTATGTATTTGTTTATGTAGTGTGTGCTATATATTTAGGACTTTTTACACATTCAGGGTTGTTTTGAAATTGTATTACATGATTAGCCATGTTTCAAAAATAATTACAAATATAGACATGTTTTGTCAGGAGAGCGTTGTGGGCGAGTTTTCAAAACTCGCCTTTGGGCGCGTTTTCAAAACACGTCTGTGTATTTTGGTTAATTTCAAAACTTTATATATACTCACCAGTCTTCTCATAATTCAGATTCATACTCAACCCCATCTTCACAGCTCCGTATATTTTCAAAATGACTTCTCAAACAATGGTTGAGAAAGAGGTTAACTCGTTCCCAGTTTGCTGCCACTGTGGATATATGGCTGAAGTTGTCATCTGTGATGATGGCGAAAACATTGGTCGTCAAAGTCTTCTTTGTTCCAATTATCCTCGCGGATGCAATTTTTCAGAATGGATTGACGAACCGCTTTGTCCTAGGGGCATAGCATATGCGAATGAGCTGGAGCAAGAAATTAGACGTCTTAAAAAACTCCTAGAGGACTTGCAATTTAAACCTAACCACTAGTTTTTCTATTATCCGTCGTCGTTGTAATTGTCGTTGTATGTTTCTGAAGTTTAGTTTGAATTATTATTTGTGTGTTTGTAAGAGTTGGAAGATCAACACGAAGTATTGTATGTTTGTGTTTTTCTAATGAATTATTTTATGCTTTTGAAGTTTGAATTAAAGCTTTGTATTTTGCTGGTTTTTACAGTGTACATTATGACATAAATAAGAATTGACAACTCGCTGCCAAAAATTAAAGCTGGGTCAATCTGTTTCTGTACAGTACGATCTACAGCAAATCAGGTGATTTGACTAGACACGGGTAAATTGGTCCATTGTGATAAATCCATTGTGATAAAGCTCTTCCAATTCTGACGCATGGCTTGTTTTGTGTGATCAGTACGAGAATAGGACAATTATTTCTGATTCTGCTTTATTTTGAATTGGGTGACATGATTAAAGCTCTGTCAATTCTGTCTTTACAATGACCGCACACTGAGTTGAATAAAGTTGATTTAATGGTGACGTTGCTTAGTTGGTTTCCCTATTTCATAGCTCTTCAGCACATTATTTCTCATACACTTCAATCTTGTCTTCAAAGAACTTCAAGAAAAATAAACACAGTTAACAATGGTGCCTCCTTTTATTACTGCACTTATCTACTATGACGGTGAATTGGTCGTGGATGTGCAACAAAATGGAAGTTATGTGGGAGGATTCTGCAAACCAGGGAGAGTTCGATGGGTTTGCACACTTGGTGCTTTGAAAGACACAGTTTTCCAAGCAACCAGAATTAACCCTCTCGAATATGATATCGAGTTGTTGGTCAACTGGCCTACTGAATCGGGGTCGAGAGTCGTAACACTTTCAGATGATGAAGATGTACAAGTAATGTTTTCCACTATTAAGAAATCGTTTGAGTTGTATGTTGGAAAAACAACAAAAGAAATCGTGGAAGTTGTTGTGGAAGAAATAATCACACCGCCTGTAGTGAGTAGCCGTTTCGGATATTTCACAGAAATGTTGCAAATTCATGATCCATCAATCAACTTTAGTTCTCCTTTATACACCAATCTGTATTGTCCACCAAATGTGGCTGAGCAGCAGCAACAACAACAAGAAGAAGAAGAAGAAGAAGAACAACAGACTGATCAGTCAGAATTGTTAGATATGAGCCAAAGATATGTGTTCCACATCAAGTTAGTTTTATAATTACTCATTGAAATGTAAGATCTAACTGAAATGCATTTATTAATAGATTGACTGTAGAAGCTGAAGAAGAATGGGGTGCAGGACCTTCACAACAGACCGAACATATTGACAGCATGGAGGTTGCCACGACAACAGTTGATGATACATGCTGGACCGGAGTCAGCAATGAACCGTTGAACTATGAATATGATACAAACACAGTAGATCCCGAAGAAGATGGTGATGAGCCTCAAATGGAAGTACCCATGGACGATGATCTCTGCACGGCGCAAATGATGGCCAGATCCGTAGTGGCTAATTTAGAGTTTTCTGGTGAAAAATTCTCGGCTTCCTGCGTACAAAATGGTTTTGTAGTTGGGATGGTATTCCTAAGCAAGGAAGAGTTTCTCAACCAACTTACGGAATGGTCTATTCTGCACGGTGTTTCATACAAGCCAATCAAGTCGAATAAAACAATATATACCGCTGTACGTAGTGTTGATGATACTTGTCCATGGCGAATACATGCTATAGTGTCGAAGAAATCACAAAACGGATTGTGGGAAATCCGAAAGTTGCCTCATGAACATAACTGTGTCAACCCTACGATTAATTCAAACCACAAGCAAGCCACTTCTGCGTTTCTTGTATCCAAAATCATGGCTTTTGTGAAGGCCAACTTGGATATCTCAGCTGGGACGGTGCAAGTGCTTGTCGACGAGCACCTTTTCATCAAAATCAGTTACATGAAAGCTTGGCGAACGTTGAATAAAGCTTTGGAAAAAGTATACGGTGACTAGGCCGAATCGTATTCGTATTTGCCTCAGTATTTTGAGGAAATAAAAAGACGCAATCCAGGTTCAGTAGGACATATAGTACACGATGAGTATATGGTATTTCATCATGCTTTTTGGGCATTTGGTCCTTCCATTGCAGGTTTTGTACACTGTCGTCCAATGCTCTCTATTGACGGGACACATTTGTACGGTAAGTACAAAGGAATACTGCTTGTTGCTACCGCTATAGATGCGGACGACTGCCATTACCCATTAGCTTATGGGGTGGTCGAGTCCGAATCATATGATAGTTGGGCCTGGTTCTTTTCATGCATGCGTGAGTTCATTTATAACGTACAAAATCGACACATTACATTTATATCTGATAGAATGAAAGGGATTCCAAGCGCTTTGCAGGATAAATGGCACCAACTGCACAAACATAGGTTCTGTGCATGGCATCTTAAAGAAAATTTTCAAGCTGTAGGTCATCGAGACAAGCGACTTGTAGGCTTATTTTACGCTGCTGCATGTGCTTCAGAAGTGATTGAATACAATAAACTTAGAGAAGAGATCAAGACAACTAAGCCGGAGGCGCATGACTGGATTGAACGAAGCCTAGGGAATTGCGAAGAAAACTGGGCTCTTTGCAAAGATGACGGCGACCGCTTCCATATTATGATGACCAACACATCTGAAAGTTTTAATGGCGTACTAAAAGGCGCCAGATCCTTGCCTATAAAGGCGTTGGTTGCAAGAACGTTCTTTCGATCAGTTGAGTATTTCTATAAGAGACGAGAAAAAGGGGCAGGTCTGAATTCGAAACTTACTCCAAAATGGGAAGCTAAAATTGAAGCTCATGCTATTGACGCACGGCGTTGTAGGCTTTTTTGATTTGGTCGATATAAATGGCAAGTGATTAACAGTTACGGCGATGAATATGATGTTGTGATCCACAGTTCTGATGCCACCTGTACATGCAGAATCCCACTTCTGCAGAAGATACCATGTGTTCATGTGATGGCGGCTTGTTCAGCACCGGATTTTGGTAGTAATAGAGCACATCACGATTTTGTTAGTGAATGGTACTCCGTCGAAAGTTATAGAGCTACATACAACCCAGAGTTTAATCCTATACGTGATAAGAAATACTGGGACCCGTACAACGGTCCACGAATACTGCCTCCGACTATTAGAAGACTAGTTGGACGACCCAAATCAACGAGGTTCAAAAATGTTATGGACGAGCATCAAACACCGAAAACAAACAGGTGCAGAAAATGTGGATCGCTGGGCCATAACAGAAAGCGGTGTACTTCAGCAGCCTAAACTGGAGATGTTTGTTTATTGATGCGATGTCAGTGTGTTGCATTTCGTGTATCTGTATTTCTTATGTTTCGAACTTATCTGTCCTTAACCGGACTATGTATCTCTCTTTTATTTGAATATTAGAATTTGGTATTTTTTTTACGTTGTTTGGTTAAGCTATATATACTAATTAAATGTCGTGGTAGTTCGAAGTTTAACGTTTACACCTACATTCAAATATATAGGAATCATTATACGTCGGTTTTCATTGAAACAAAAAACGATCGAATCTTTAGAACTATATTTCAGTAATGAAACAGAAAAATGGGAATTTCATATTATAAAAATCGAGTTATGTCCAAATCAAATTTCAAGAAAGTCGCTATGAAGTTTAAAACAAAAGTGTACAGGCGAGTTTCCAAAACGCGCCTTTGGGTGAGTTTCCAAAACGCGCCTTCGTTAATACAAAACAGGTCTATTCCTGTAATTACTTTCAAAACAAGTCTGTTTGCGTTATACAATTCTGAAATAAGCCTAACATGGTAAAAAGTCCATATATTTATGTGTATTATTGTGTGCGCGCATTATGAGTCTTAGCTGTTTGGGCATGGCCGCGTGAGTTATATATGTTTGTGTGGAGTTGTGTTATGTATATATATGTGTATATATATATATTGTATTGTGTGTGTACGTGAGTAATAAATTTATATTTGTTTGAGCATACGAATATACATGTATAGTGGTTTTAGAGGTGTTTATATCATTTATAATATATATTTTGATTTTTGGTGTTTTGTGGAGTGTGTTTAGCGTTGTGTCGATTTAATATATATATATATATATATATATTTGAAAATAATTTAATATATATATATATATTGACGTTACTGTATATATTTATGTGTGTGTGTTTATATATATATTGAAAGAAAATTGTTGTGTTTATTTTTGAGTCAGATTTGGTGTTAGTTCGAAAACCGTTCCAAAAACCCAATAGCCATACTGATCCGTCGAGAAATTTCTTAGCCTCCTCTTATAATAAAATAAAATATATATATTGAATGGTTGCCGTAATTGAATCCATTCTGAGTCATGCCTAGAAGTCGTCCTTTCATTTGGGTCAATCCGTCTACCGTTTCTATTTCTGTATCATGAAAGGTAAGTTTATCTCACACTTGACCTACATTATTTCATGGATGTTAAATTCATCATAAATGAATTGTTGTGAAATGTATAGGATTGATAGTAGAAATCATTTTACTTTGATATGTACACTTTTCATATATGACACTATATGTATATGACACGTAGGTGCACTGATGATATATGATTTATGATGTAATTGTTGCTACGTGATGATTGATATATGTTTGTCGGTTTCCTAGTTTAGGAAAATCACTATGGACTGAAATGATACATACCCGAACAGACATTAGATTAGGGAAAAATCATTATAGGTTGAAATGATAGACCTGAACGATTTTACTTAATTCGGGATTGCGGGTTGAAATGATATGTACCCGTAAAAATTATAAATTGCGGGTTGAAATGATAAATATCCGTATCATTTGACCATCGGTTAGGAAATTATATACATATACGAACACCATTGGTCATGTTTTCAAAGTAAAGTGATTTGGAAAATTTGATTTTAAAAATAATAATTTTATATTTTATATTTTTATATATTCTAAAGATTTTTAAATTTAATTTTGTAAATTTTAAATTATATGTTTTAAAATGATTTTATGAGTAAATATTGATTTATATACTTATTTAAGATTTTGCTTATAGTTTTATTTATTTTAAACCATATGATTTAATCATATAAGTATTTTTAAACTTTAAATTTAATATATTATGTTAAATAATTCTTTTAAACCTATTTCTAAATCATTTTAAACTTATATATGTTTATAAAGCTATTTTCTATCAAAATTAATAAATTTATAAACTTATACTATATCTATTTTTCAATGTTAATTTTATATATTTTATAAATTTTATTAATGAACTAAAAGATGGATAAGTTAAGGTTTCGTGATTTGAATTCGAGGTTTAAAGATTTAAATTTATATAATGATACTTGACTTAACGAATGAACTTATATAAGATATGAATTTGAATTCGAATACATATAAACTTATAACATATGAACTTGAATTGTGAAATAGTTTTCTGAATGTGAGTTTTTAAACTTAAGTAATGAATTTGAACCTATAATGGATATGAAATGAATTAATCATGATTCAACTAAATGTGAATTTAAATTGGTTTAAATATTGAACTTTTATAATAAATGAACGTGATTACGTAGTTGATCTTAATTTGAATTTATAAATGATATGAAATGAATTCGATTTCAAAGTGACTAAACGTGAATTGGAATATATAATTTTTTTTGGAATTAATTTTACAAATTATTTGGTTTGAATTAAGAAATTTGTTAAATCAAATTTATAAGAATGATTTTAAATTAACGTGACTTGTTTGAATTGAAATAAGATTTGATCTGAATTGTATAACTTGAATTTGAAGCAAAATGTGGGGTTTTTATGAAACGAATGAAAATGAATTCTTAAAAGTGAAATTGGTGTTTGAACTTGGAATTTGACGAAAATATTTCAAACTAGAGTAGAATTGAAGTTAAATATTTTAGTGTTGATTTATACTATATTTTGAGACCTTTAAGATATGATCTTCTAATTCGATTTGATTAAAGCTATTTAAGTGAGTAGTTTTCAAAATTGAATATAATCAAAGTTAGACATTTAATTTTGATTTCAAATTTGAATCTAAGATTCGTATAAATGAATTTATAAAGTGATTTATAAAATAATGATCACTGTGTGAAAAATGTAAACGAATGGTTGTTAAAGAGACCGGGATCGGCTATTGCTATACTCTCTACCAATATCGAAAACCACTTTAACAAATGCGTACGCGGTGGAGAACCAGAATGAAGTAAGATGATTTGGAGGCGATTACTGGATTTGAAGAAAGGAAACGATAATGGATAGCCTTGACATTTGAGTTATAATTGAAAGACTAAAATAGGAGCCATACCCAGACCAATGTGAGTAAGCAACTTTTAGCAGACATGCTTCTTCGATACCATATATATTACTTCATGACTGATTTGGGCGCTTTTGAATTTGGTAGTATTGTCTGAGGTGGGCGGTATTCGCGACCATGCGTTACCACCAGCCAGGGTCCGCAATCCAGTAGAATCATACTGATGGATATTGCCTCGATGTCTTGTCATATTTATCCTGATTGAGCCCCCTACGATTTTGATTTAACATTGTCGTATCACGGCACATCCCTATCCACTAACGTACTAGTGTGTTATATGCAAACTGTACGGCAACGATATAAACGGTGTAAGGGTAATAATGGTAATCTCACTTACACTATTTTGATATATTTTACTTTACTGAATAAACACTATTATGATAGCGCATTATACTATATGATATCTAGTTTGATGGATCCTTAGAGGATGGTGATCCCAAACGTCCTTTAAGTTACTGATGTATTTCATTGAACTTTTCATTTGAGTTGATTTACTTCCATGAGAATGTTAGTCCTGATCCAAGTTGTTTAATTTTTGCATTATTGCTCAGATAGAGTATTACAGCTTTCGAGATTCACTCTTGGAGCTTGGACCTTATATTCGTTCATCTTGTGTCTACTTATTGATCAGTTGTTCCAGTCATCCAGTTATTCCTATCATTTCTATTTCAGATAGTTATCGTATGTTTATGTACTAGTGATTGTTGTATTAGACTTCCGTTGTATCAAATTTTATAACTCTGATATTATGTATAAATTTTGAATTTTGTTTAGTATCTTCATTAACTACTATTGTATTATTTATTTTCCACTGCGAGATATTATATTTCTCTGTGTTTGTGATATGCGATTCTATGATTTATTCTGTTTAACTCAGAACAAAATAACAATCTATCGTTTTGAACAGTTTGAGTTGGTTTAATTACCGACTTGAAGTTGTCGAAAAGGGTGAATGTTACATGTAACTTTTGGGGAAAGAGAAAGAAGGTTGTAATTCCCTAACAAACTACCTAAGTATCTTGCTAATTTGGCATGTTCTGGAACAATGCATAGTCCATCCTTCGTAAACTCAAATTTTCTTTTTTTGGATTTACCCCATGTGGTTTATTATAGCCACGCCCTTTTCTACTCTTTGACCATGCTAAAGTAATAATATAGTATTTTCAGTGATAATATGCTACTAAACCAACGATAGGTTACAAGGTGTCTTTAGAATGGTCATATTTTATCCACATAAATTGAACTCTTAACGGTGTTGCTTAATTAGGTCAAAAATATCACTTTCTTACTTTTGTAAATGTATTCCATTAAAATGATTGGTATTACAAGTGATTAGTATTTCACAATAAATAATAATATATCACAAATAAAATACGAAAATCCCATTGTCTTGGGAATCGCTCTCTTCAATCATGTCATCATTCAAAGGATTCACCTCATCTGAATGAGAAGGTTTGGAGCTACTAATCTTAGTAATGGTAAAAGGAAGTGGCAATTGACATACGCTAATTTATAACTGGTGATTTTACATAATAAATCTAGTTATTGACTTGTATTACGACTCATTAAAGACAACAGACAGTTCAATACAAATGCAAATAAATGACCCTATAGCAACATAAAACACTTGAATAGCTTGTGATGCTATGATAAATAGATCATTATTTTGTGCTACATGATTAAAGTTCACTAAATTGAATCCATATGTGTCAGTCTTCCTCCCGGACTTACTGACCCAATGACACTCAACTAAAACAATTTTGCAAGCCTGATCATCACTTTCACTAAGAAACTTATAATCAAGCTCATAAATATTCATTGAGACACTACAATAGTTGATATTACCGATGATTGAACTGCAATCTCTCATATTCAAATAACTTGATGTTTCAACATTCACAAAGACACCACAATTTTGATTTTTTTTCTTTATCATCAATCATTTTAACTCGAAACCGGCAACAATTTATCACATACTTCTTATTTTGTCTCATAATCCTGCTTGGACCGTTAGCTAATCACAGTAAATCATCTGATCATGAAGGTCGTTCACCTAAGCCAACATGATTGTCAATATACTTCATTTAATAGTGGAAGCCGTTAAAATTTCATCTAGAAATATAAAAACACATACTTGGTTCCTAAACCATGTTGGGAATTCCTCATTCCTCAAGTTCTCGGCTTCTCAAATAATTTTCCAACGATGGATAATACGTAGCTCTTCCAACCTTTTACTACCAAAAAAATAATCAAAGAAAAAATGTTTGTCTAAAATACAATGCAAAAGTTAGAAGTGCATACTTTAGATAAGTATAGTGGCCTTACTCTAAAAAACAAGCCATTTCCTCATTGTTGAATAAAATAGAAATATGACATTGCTTCCATATTTTCTTTTCGAGATTAATCTATAAGCATTTTCCTAAACTACCACTAGATTTTGCAAATATTGATAGCCTCCATCAACTCGCGAGGTAAAGATTCATTGGCATTACAACAATGGTGTGTATAATGAGTCTCTACACATTTCAAGTACATTGAACAAAATGAAACACATTCTTCTGCAAGATATCCTGTTGCAGTACTTCCTTCTGGGTTACTTTTATTGCAAATGTGTCTTTTTAATGTTTGCAAGTATCTAAAGAAACAAATAGTTTCTCATGTTTCCTATGATATTTCAATATCGTAAGAGGAACCAATCGAGATAAGTTCTCAGACTTACTAGAGGATATAAGAAAATGTATTGTGTGATACCGTCATCAAATAAACTGTATGTTTTTGTCTCCTCATATTAATTTTCTACCTTGATTTCACATGTAATGATTTAGAAAAAAAATCTGATGAACATACTTATAATGGTTATAATCTTTAATGTGGATGATATGAAAAATGCTTCATTACCTATTTAATCAAAGTTATGTTTACTTTAATTACTACCATATACCTTATCATATTTTAGCATCGACTTTCAATCTTACTGGCTCATGTTTAAATTTTAAATGTGGTTCATAAACTTGAATGTAATAAGAAGATGAAAAACACAATATCTAACAAAATGATGAAGAATCGATTACCTTTCAGTAGGATACATCCAATGATATTGAATCGTTGTGACAATTATCGCTTCATCGACTAAATGAGCTACCACAACTTTTTAGTCTATGTAAGCATTTTTCCTTCACATCTACACATCAAGAAATGTTGGTTGAATACCAATCTGGAACATGTACATTTGAGAATGCTTTATAAAACAATGTTTTTACCCGTTGGTTATGAAAAATATCGCTAGAAGTATATATGTCCTATTGCCTTCTAGAATAGGATGAAGTGATTTTCTTATTTGTAGAATTTCGAAATCAGCTCGGGCATTAACTCTGTCCTTTACTTTTTTTGAGTTACTAAGTAAAGTTCCTAAAATGTTCTCACTTACACTTTTCTCAAGATGAATCAAATCTAAGTTATGTCTTATCAACAAACGTTGCCAATAAGGTAAAGAAAATAATATGGTTTTTCCTTTCAAAGTCCACCAACTCGAGTCTTCCTATTGGAATTCATACCCATCCATCGTTTTTGACAACTAACAGATTCAAGCACTGATGATTTACCAAATTTTAAATTTGATAATTGCTTTAAATGTTCAATTACTGTTGGTGGTCTAGGGGTAAGACTTTTCTCACACTTACCATTAAACGAACATTCATCAAGTCGAAACCTATGTATGGTAGGAAAAAAAATCCATGACTTCCCAAATAACCTTGTTTTTCACTATTTCGTAAGTGCCCTGAGAATGTTCGGTGGTAACAATGCGGACATGCAAGTTTTCCTGAAGTACTCCTTCTTGATAAATTAGCATATATACGTAAATCATTTATAGCCCATAAAATAGCCACTCTCGTAATAAATATTTGTTTTGAAAAAACATCATATCTATTCATGCCAACCACCCATAACTCTTTAAAATCATCCACTAATGGTTTAGATAAATATCAATGTCTTTTTCTAGTTCTTGAGGTCTCAGAATTAATAAAGTCACATATAAATAAGGTTGCTTCATACACAGCCATGAACGTAAGTTATAAATAAAAATAATCACTGGCCAAGTGCAACATTTATTATTTAATTATGCAAATGGATTGAAACTATCAGTTGCAAGTCCCAAACGAACATTATGAATTTAGGATGCAAATTCAGGGTTTAGAGAATCAAAATGTTTCAAGCTGGAGATTCTTTTGGATGTTACATAAAACTATCATTTAAACCACCAGCTGAATACCATCGCATATGTTCTATTGTATATTTTGATATATACAACCTCTTTAGCTTAGGAATTAGAGGAATATAGTGAAGCACTATACTATATACTTTCTTTTTTGCATTTTCATCTTCTTTTTTTACTTTGTATCTTGAAATGCCATAATGAGAGCATGTAGTCATTCAAACATGTATTGGCCTTCTTGTATGTGAGATCTAAATAATCACTCTTTTTTGGCCTATGCATTTGATTTTGGCATACAATTTCCATCAGGAAATGTATCTTTAAATGCTTCCATGAACATAGAGAAAGCTGGATTGCTTACATTTCCCAAACACTTAGTTTGGTACAATTTTACAACTACATCCATTTTTTATACTTACTACTAACGCATAATTCCCTATTAGATTCATCTACCAACATGAAAAAATATTCTTCCTCAGGAGTTTGACCTTTAAAAGTGGGAGGATGATATAATGAACATGCACCTCATTCTATGATTATTATCCATTGGCACATCATTTTCCGGGCACATCATTTTCCAAGTTGTTGGAAGTCCCAGACTCTGCATAAGACTCCTCATTCTATGATTCATCATGATGTGTCCAACGAGCTGCCGTATAAAGTGGATCCATTCCCTACGAAGGAGGATAACCAACAACATGTATTCTATTGTTGAAATAATGAATGCAACACTTTCTACAAGAATGTATAGTCTTATCTTTTCAAATGAATTTAGAAAAAGCTTCATTCAAAAAAAAATTCCATTCCATCACTATATTCTTTTGAATTTTGTTCCAAATTCGCCTAAATTTTTCCATAATTTAACTACTACTAACAAATAAAAGTCATATCAAATACATGGAAAAAGGTTCTTATCTAGAATCACATCAAATACATGCTTAATTATTACCAAGGGATCTAACATGTTTATCTAACGACAAAAATGCATGTGGTCGGACCAGTGAGTGGTAATATTATGCACAGATTGAAAGTGTTGTTTATAAGATATATTTGTGCTCATACTTATTATTATTCCGTAAAAATAATGTAATTGTATCATTATGGATGCCAAGTATCATAGATAAGATTATCAAAAGACATAACGTATTTTCAAAGCAAATTATTATAATGCTACATTATTAAAAGAGATCATATACATACATGCATACATACATACATATATATATATATCAATTTTTATAGTTCTTTTTCAAGTTACAATTAGTGATGAATTCTAAATTAGTTTCCAATATGAGCTTTATGCAGGTAGTGTAATCAAATCAAACTTATATGACTCAAAATCGTGTTAGTTTTGCTAGTGTTCTGAAACAGATCAACAACACTTCATATTTCAGTATGTTTACTAGATAGGTTTTGTTTTGTTAATTCTTGTAAAAGAACATGATTAACGTTTTGGTTTTCCTGAACAAACATTTGGAGTATAACTTCTGATATATTTTGTCCTACATGACTACAAGAACTCGTTAATAACATATTTTTGTTCTTAATTATTTTTTAAGAAAAAATATTTTGATGTAATGTTGCAAAATGGAAACCATAATTCAACATATGTTATACTACTATGATGTTAATTATGCTACTATTTTAGTGTATATTTAAGTTCAGATAGATAATGTGTATATCTCCACTTGTGTTTTAATTTTTGTTCAAAGTAACTCTCAATTCCTTTAAAATAGGATTCAAATTTTTAGAAGTAAATGTTAACCTTTCAGCAAAAAATGAGTTTAAATCAGAAATCATAGATTTCACCGATTCATACTAGATAGTATAGTATAGTTTTGTATGAAATATCAATAGTAATCATGATATTATTTATTTAACATCATCTATAAAATGATTTTAGATGCTAATTTTGATTTGAATATTATTTTGAGAACCTGGTCATAATTGAAGAGAATCATTCTAAAAAAATTCAAATTGCAGGATTTTAAGATTTTATGAGATCAATCATCAACTCTATATAGCAAAAAAATTAAAAAAATCTTTTAAAAAGTTTCAGATATATATATATATATAAGATGTAGTGTAAACGAAGAATATTGATAAATCATAAATATGTATAATATTCAAAATTGTTTATTAATTACTTCCTTTTGATTTTTCGGTAGTTAAACTATTTGTATTTTTTGTGATTTTATATGTTTCCTGAGCAAAAATGTCATGCTTTAAATCAGGGACTGCTAACCCAAGTAGCTAGTGGTGTGACATTGTAAGTTCTACCTTATTTACAAATTCTGTGACTTTATGAGTATTTTCGCTAAAATTTGATGCTCCATAATCATTGATTGATTGATTGTATTTTTCACTTTGATTCATTTCAACTTATATTAACACTAAAACGCTATGACCAGAATCATGTTGCTTTGATCAAAATGCCAAACCATTTGTGAAACACATGTTATGATATAACTATTTACGAAAATTATTTTAAAAAAAGATCTTTTTTTTGAATTTGTTCACGTGGAAGCCGACTCGAGTCGTAACCCTCCCTCTCCCCTAGTGCACCTAGCCTGGGGCGCGGATACTACATAAGTGACTGATCTTAGCGTATGCACTTGGTAAACCATTAGTATGTCATTCCGAGTTTCGAACTCGCATCATTATTACATTCAAGATGACATAGCACATGTAGGATAAATGGTATCAACTACAAAATTATCAAAGTGGAAAGTTAATAATTATTGAGTTATCACCCAAATCACATTGTAGGCTTTTTTCCCTAGTTAGTTTTTTATGCTATCGTCCATGGTTATAATAGAAAATATAAAAGCATGTGCAAAATATGTTTTATTCGCATTGATGTATAGACATAAAATAAGTTTTGTTTTCTATTAGTTGATTAAGATGAGACAATATACATAACAAAAGATTAATATTATCTAGATAAGTGAAAAAGTTTCAATACGTAAAATATAAAATGCAACATATAGTTTTATACATACAGAAGTGTATTGATGCATACTTTATGGTATCAATTCGATCAGACATGTATGCAGACACACGTATATACTGCTTGTTGGCTAATGTACAAAAAAAAAATCTATTTATCCGACTAACGTAGAAGTCCAGAGGAAAATTAATAAAAGTATATCAGATTCATATAAATCGCAAAGAACAATGTGTTAAAGTTTGTGATACTATATGGTTGTATTGAAGTGGATGAAAGTAGCTTCACATCGGAGAAGACGGTTTGCAAATTGGAGCTTGTAGGAGGAAATTGCAGTAGAATAGGTGAAGGGGAGCTGGGAGCTTCAACTTGGACGTCTAAAGTTTAGGGTCAGACGTTTGAGCACTCATAGGATAATTTCCCAAGAGCTAGGATAAAAGTCTAACCAAGGAAGTTAGACATTTGTGGTTATAAGGATTTTATCCCAAAACCTAGGGCAAACGTCTAACCTCTTTGGTAAAATGTCTAAGGCGATTTTTACGGAGTTTCGAGATGAAACTTGATAGGAAAATTTATGAAGGTTGCTGGGGGAAATTTTAGGAATTGTCTTCTATTTGTCACTCCCTATATAAGCTATCTTTCAGGCTTTGAATTAAAAGAGCTTGAAGCCTTATTAGAATATCAAGGGATTTGTTCTCAAGAGCAAATTAGGGTTTGTAACCTAATTTCTATTCTTTAATTCTATTCTCTACGAACTCTTTCTATATTGAAGTATAGTGATCATTACATCAATCTCTTATATTCCTTTCACCGTGTTAATAATATACCATCTCCAAAGTGGACGTACACAAACAAGTTGTTAGTGGAACCACTACAAATCCTGATTTATTTTGTTGTTATTGTCGTTGTTTGATTGCTTGTTGTTGGGATACTCTCATTTGGATTGGTAGATAATTGTTGTGGTGATTGAGTTATTTGATTTAGTTGTTTTTACAAGCTTATCAGTGATCTCGTCTAGCGCAAGGCACTTATAGTTTGAGTATTTTATTTGAGCAGTCTCCAATCGAATTAATCCCAACGATTACAATAGTTGGTATCAGAGTATTAGGTGCTTGTTAGGTGTTTGCAGAAATGTCGGAATCAGATAATAGCTTGGTAAGTACCTCAATAGGTAGTCTGAATAGTATGGCGCCTTATGTATGTGGATCGTATGCAGCGTCGGGTTCTCAATTGGTAACTGACAAGTGGAATGGAGACAATAACTTTGAGAAGTGGCAATGGAAAATGAAAGTGGTTCTTGGGCGGAATCGGGTGCACTGGGTGGTATTTAATACTCACTTATTGCTAAGTGATATCTTGGATGTTGAGGGAAAGGAGATAAAGAAATGTTCTTACACTACTCTTCAACTTGCTATAGGGGAGAATGTGATCTCCAAAATCAGGGGTGAGACAACCGCTAAAGGAATTTGGAATATGTTAGAGCAGTTGTATATGAAGAAGTCACGCGCAAATCGTTTGATCTTATTGCAGATGTTTTTCATTTTCAAGATAAAGGATGGTAATTCACTTAAGGCACACTTTAATGCCTTTGATGACTTGCTTAAGAAGATGAAGGCTGTTGATTTGAAGATTGAGGAAGAGGAAAAGGCGATGATATTATTTTGTTCATAGCCGGACCATTATGCATGTTTCTTAAATAGTTTGATCTTTATCGGGATACATTGACTCTTGGTGATGTCAACACGAGTCTTTTTAGGAAGAGTTAAGAGATCAAATGAAGGAAATGAGTGAGGGTAGTAATGCAGCTAGTAGTGGTCACTTGTTATTTGTGGAGAAAGAAAAGAATGTGAAGAAGGGAAACTGGGTGCATTCTAAATCAAGAAAGCCTGGTTAGAGAGGAAAATCGAGGGAAAGAAATGGCAAGTGCTTTATTTGCAAAAAACCTGGACATTGAAGAACGAATGCCCAGACAAAGATAAGAAGAAGGAAGTAGCATCTTCATCTATTGTGGTGGAGAGCCGTGTTGGTGAGGTGGATGAGAATGTGTTGATGGCGGTAGAATCGGGTATTTCGGAAAAGAAAATGGGTATTAGATTCGGGTGCGTCGTATCATATGATGCCGTACAAGAATTGTTTTTCTTCAAATGAAGTCAAAGAGGGAATACAATTGTTATGGTAAATGTAACTATTTGTAAGTCAATGAGCATTGGCTCCATGCAAATAAGGATGTTTGGTGGAGTGATTCGCATGCTCACTAATGTTTGCTGTAACGTCCCGCATTTTTGGACCATTAAATATTTATTTTATTGGGAATATTAATGGATTTTAATATTTAAATCGTTATTTAAAACACGATCGAATGATATATATATATATATAATATAAATCGAATTTGAAAATGGAATGCAATTTAAAACCGAAATTTTGTAATGTTGAGTTTTGGGATTCTATACTGTTGGAATTGAAAATTGTTATTTTAATTAATATGATAATATAAATTTGTTGTTAGCTATTTAATTTAATTAGATTTAAAATTGAACTCGCCTTAAGCTGGATAATACGTATATATCATACATACTCATTAAGACAAATTTGCCACATGAACATGGAAACTGGAACCGGAACACACATACCCCACATGTTCAACAAAATAAGAAAAGCTGATCCGTGAAACTAGAATGTAGATAATAAGAAAACTTGAAAGTAACAAATACAATGAAACAAAGGAATTCATTTTAGATATTTAATATAGCACGACCTGTCTCTTTTACCAAACAGTAACACGCAAAAATCTCCATAAGCACAGAAGGAACAGCTAAGTGAAATCGACAATTCATAGCTAAGCTAATCTATAAGTACTGGTCGATACAAAAATATATATATGCCCATTTCAATAGACTACATCTATAAATTCATATACATTTGATCTCGGATTTTCAAAACCTATGATAAGACAGAACAATGAAACAACCAAAAAGGATTCTTAATATCAGCAGCTCTTTCAAGAGACCAGTGATCCATCATCTCAATTTTAATCTGAAATGAAAGGGGAAAAGAAGAAAAATGGTCAGAGTAGTATATATTCCCAAGAAGAAAAAAAGGAGACAACTATAAGAAATAAGATCAAATCAAGAATTCCAGAATTCATACAGTATTGTTAATTCCAGGATTACCTGTACGACAAATCAACAGATGATACAACTCAGTGTAAATACCATACATGGCTATGGAGCTAAAGAAAGTATAGGTATGAACAGCTAAACAGAACAGTAAATGCACTGTTATAAAACAGTAATAAAACAACTGAGATAAGCATAAGTGAATTGATTTTACAATGCCGTATAATGCATTGTGAATACCAATTCCAATATGAATTGTTTCATTCAAGAATCAGCAAAATGAAATTGACCATTCATAGCTAGAATAGCTAATGAAAGTGAAGAGGGACAACTAAGAAAACCCGAATATATGGATACATCAATTCAAAACAGCTAATTAAACAAGACAGTGAACAGCTATGTATGTATATTAATTTGAATAGTACAGTGAACATCTTGAAAATCAAAACAGAAAAATATAAAAAAACATATATATCCATATATTTTTACCATCAATGAAGTGATATATATATATATATATATTCATATATATATATGTAGAATCTCGTGTATACAAAAAGTCACTGCTAAAATGTTTCAAAAAAGGAAACATAAAAATCTACAATACAGTTTCGAAATCTCTGATTGAATTTACAACTCATAGACTCACAATCACAGTTCAATCACTGTATGTATACGTCTGAATAGACAAGCACATGACAATTCACTACCAAAGCTGCTTATTTTCCTGTTAAGTACCACGCAGCCATAACATTTCCATTACCAGTACACATACAGTCTGAAAAGAAGAATTAAAACCCAATGGCCTAAGAGTTGTAGCTGATCCTAGCTAGGATAAGCCTTTGATAGACATCGATCCTATCTAAATTTACAGCACTATAAATAGACGTATCACACAGTGTGTTTTTCATCAACCCTAGAATCCAAACAAATACAGCAGTAAAACCGAAACCATTCGAAACCACTAAAGCAAATCAAAAGAAAATCATACAGCAAGAATAAATCATATAAAATACTTATCTGAAATTGCGGATGCACCCTCTTCAACGCAGTATATTTTGTCGAAGGAGCTTGTGATGGAATTGCTCGAGCTGTAGGATTTAGGGTTCGGGTTTTTCATAAGGAAGGCTTCGATTACTGGAAATCGTAAGGGGTTATGAGAGGAGGCTACATCGGCCTGGAAGGGCAGGGTCGACCGTGGGTATTGTGGTGTCGCGGTTGTGCTGAAGTGGGTCTAGGTCTTGGTGGAGCGACAGAAGATGGAGAACGAAGAGAATGGCCTGAGCGTGGTAGAGTAGGGATGTTGCGATGAAGCTGAATTCGATTTTTGCTGACCAGAGAAAGGGGGAAAGGAGATTTGAACTTGCGGCCATGGGATTTATTTTCGATGGAGGGTTTCTTTTTCTGGTTGGTGGAGGCGGCGGATGAATTATGAAAGGGAAAAGGGATCTGAGGGTTTTAATTAAGATGGAGCGGGCTTTTCCTAGTGGGCTGAATTAGGAAATTGGGTAAGGTCTAAAATTTAATTAAATTAAGGTTTGTTTAAAAGTTCATATATATAAACTTAGATTGTTGATTTCGAATTCGTACGTAATTGGAATTAGGTGAAACAAAAAGCGTCAGAACCATGTCAACGAATACTACGAGATGGAAAAGAACCAGATAAGACTAGGAGCAGCTGGATTTTTCAGTTGAACGAAACGCCTGTTAATTTAACTGAAACGAACTGTTTACCAACGGAATCAAATCAAGGTGAGTTAAACTCACTCAGCTTTACCCATTTATATTTTATATAAATTGGGTTTGTTTTATTTTGTGTGCTCTGCTTGAATGATGGTTGGTTGTTTGCTAGTTATAAGTTTATCTGTTGATTTAACTGCTGAAATTAAACCGTGTTTAATTTTAATGAAACACAAAATCGTTATTCAACGATTGGATCCAACAAAGGTAACTTACCTTGTTGGTCACGTTTATTTATAAACGTGTTTACTGGTTTGAACTGTTTGATCTGATTGGATTGTTCTATTAACTGGCTGATGCTGAATAGCTGTTATTTACTGTATAGAAATTTCCAGTTAAGTGACATCGATTTGATCTGATTGTTGATTATTGATTTAAAACTCAATATCTGTTTAGTCCAAATCAACGGGTAGTATTAGTTGAGTATCTAGCAAATATGGCCTATGAAATCAATTATTTTAAAAAGGTTGAATTACCGACAAGTAGATCAACAGAGTTGGAATTATAACACTTATTTTATAATTGGAAATACCTTTTATTTTGGACAGCAGTTATCAAAAGGAAATAATTGTTTATTATTTAAATTAGTGTTAATTGATTTTATAGAGTAAATTCTGATGTTAATCAGATGTATAAACAACGGATTAGAAATTAACTTAACGGTTAAATTTAGAAAATTGTTTTGTTAAGAAATAATTAAATGGAGTTATTTAAATTAATTACACTATTAATTAATTTAAAGTGAGGATGAAATGGGAAGCGATTGTTGAGATACTCGTGCTTTGAATCAACTAGGTTAACTCCTTTTTATTTGGATTATTGAATCCGTGTGTTTTGATTAAAATAATTTAAAGAATACTTGTTTAATTTTAATTGAGATTTAAAAAGGAAAATTTCTATTTATTTAGTGAATAAGGAAATTAACTACTTAAGCAGTTAATGATTTAAGTAAATTATTATCTTAGTTAACAATAATTTAGGGAATTACTTTTAGTCGGGGTTCATATAAAAACCGATCGAGTTGAAATGAAATCACATTGAATGATGAAGGAAATTTATGAACGAACTTATATTTAAAAACACCAAATTTTCACAAAGAAGTGATAAAGAGGAATTTGAATAAATGCGATGGCTTAAATCAGGTTGATTTGATATTTGAATTAAGAAAAAGAGATGGAAATGGTTGAGACTGAACCAAATGCAATGTTACAAGGTTTATAAAAAGCAATGGAGGTTATATCGTTAATCTTGAATTAAAGTTACTTAAGAAGATTTGGAAGTTAAAATGTAAATATCAAGCGGAAATGGTCGAGAGGATTAGAAAGGGACTGGGGAAAGAGTGGATTACAATTTGTATTCATCTCCAGATATGAGCGTTATTGATCAAGGTCTGAGAGGTAATTAAAATACCCCAACTTGAACGACATCAGGATTATCTGCAGATGATACTAGTTGTAATGGTAAAAGAGGTTAATAATGTATTTTTTCCCATTAGAGAAATAATAGTGGAACGATTAATGGGAATGTGGAAGATATATATAATAAGGGCTCCAAGTAAAAGAGGAAAAGGGGATTTCGTGAAACTATAACGACGTGTTCGTGTTAGCAAGAAAAATAAAAGTGGAGTTATTCAATAAGAATAAGCATTGGGTGTCGTTATGAAATGAATAAAGATGGTTCACAACGATTGTTTTACAAGTGATAAATTTAATTGATTTTTCCAATATTGGTTAATGATATGGCTAATGGTTTGAAAGAAAAGGTAGCAACCTGATATGATTTAGGATTTTTCTAAGAAATTGAAATGAACTTGTTTCAAATATAGTTATGCTAAATAAGAAGCGGGAACTGGATTCGTAATATCAGAATATTTAAAAGTTTAAATCTACTTTGGTTTTAAACTAAAGGGCCAAGTGATGCTGAATACTGAACCAGTGAACCCATTTGATTGTTATGATTGAATCACTATTTATTTTGATAGTTAAAACACCGACTATCAAACTTGTCCAATACGATTGTGGGTACGGAAAGACCGGGATCGAATTTATATTCGAAAACCATTCCGACCAGCAAATACGTGAAGATATTAGACGATGGTCGAGATGGAGCATTGAAGGCTGTAGATTTTCGTAAACGGAAGGACTGCTAAAAATCCCTGGTCTGCAGCCAGCAATGTACTGTGGTTCTGTCGTGGTCGGAATCTATGAGTTGCAAGGACTTCTCGCTACTGATCCATGGGGTGATTCCTATATGAGATGCAGTAGGAGAGTGCCTTCGGTTCACCCTGTTCCTGGGTGACTTGTATGGATGAGTGTCTGACAGAGTATTTCCAAGGGAATTACATACGTTGATTTCTCCAAACGTACCATAGTTGATGGCGGAGAAATGGTTATTCTCTAGCCAAAAAGACTAGAGTATTTTTGTGGACGTCAATCAGTGTGATCTGGCGGATCTGACGATGTGGCATTCAAAGTATATGATGACCAGATGTGCTGACCTCAAGCCTCATCAACCGGGAAAATGACAAAAATCGGGCAGGCAGCATGGCTATGTGGGTCGCTCCCATTAGGGTGTATAATCACCTATCTAGAGAAATTCCTTTTGTTTCTTATTCTATCGATTCTGCCCATTCGGGAAACGGTGGTTTGAGTCCAACCGTTGGTGATATACATTCGATACACTCAAGCGAAATGAGTGGTCGGTCATGTGAGGGCCGGGTTGCAAGACGTCCTTGTTGAACCCTGTGTATTCGCCTCTAGAGATACACGTGCGGAAGGTGGTCCCATACCTTGTCAAGTTGGAAACCCAATATCCAATAAGCGCCCGCGGTTTTCGATTGTATATTATATACGGGGAGCGTGAGATGCAAGCGTTCCTCTAGATTTGTTAATTATTTGTATCTAGACATTATCATAATATCAGATCAAGATATTAATTTCAAAAACTGGTTTGGATTATCGTAAGGTAAAAACCGTCTGTGTTTATGTGTGGATTGGTCTTACGATTATCTTTTTCTTTCAAAAAGGATTTTAACTTTAAAATCAAGTTGTGTGATACTCTAAATGCTGTGCGAGTTTTCTCACTCTGGTCCACCAGACTGACCCAGTGTTTTGTAAATGCTCGGGTTAGACCGAGGTGTACAGGTTCAGGTCATCAGGTACTGAGAAGTCCAGAGACGAGCTGAAGATGTTCAAATGAATGATATTCCGCTGTGTGATTATATATATGAGGACAGATTATCAAAACTGTCCAGCTGTGTGTTGTACTCTGATATTGTAAGTATTTCAAAGTTTTCAGTAAAGATTTATTTTTGTATTATATTTTGTTCCGCTGCGATATAAGGCTCTGTGTTGGTTCTTCCTCTTCTTCTGTTCTAATTTTTCTTTCTTTCTTATCTCACCCTCTAATTTCTTTCTATAAACGTTCCAGTGTTTTCGGTGTTGGAAGGTCGGCATGGGTACGGTAAAGGGTATTTATGTCGATTTTCGAGGCCGAAATCTTCTGGGTCGTTACAGTGGTATCAGAGCTATTGGTTTAGTAATAACCTTGGCTCTGTGGTGTGACTCGATAGAGATGGGGTTAGTAATACCCTAGATCGAGGTTGAGTGTATATATATATATATATATATATATGAGAGCGTATTTGTAAATTTTGTATACAAATGATTTGTATTGTGTTTGTTGGTCAGTTCAAGTGTTGAGAAGCATTGGACTGTCCACGGATACGATATGGTTTTGAAAGGAGAGTAAATGAAATAATTTTACCCAAATTATATTTTGTATAGAAAAGAAATAATTTGTCAAATTATCGAGATATTGGTTTATGTGTTTGATTGATGTAAATGAAATTCAAATTTAATTGAATTTGAATTGAAACTTAACTTGGTCAAATTTAATTAAATTAATTAAATTTGGAATTTGGATTGATCAAGTAGAAATAAATCGGGTATTAACCGATTGATGTTCAAATCTGTGAAACCAAAATAAAATATTAATACCAAATGTGAATTCAGTTGATTTGGTTGTGGATTGATTGCTGATTTTGAATTGCTTGTTATTGGATGATAGTTGTTTGAATGGAATAATTAGAAATTAATGGGTTTGTAACGTCCTTTCTTACCTTAGCAATTTCGAGGACGAAATTATTTTAAGGGGGGAAGAATGTAACGTCCCGTATTTTTGGACCATTAAATATTTATTTTATTGGGAATATTAATGGATTTTAATATTTAAATCGTTATTTAAAACACGATCGAATGATATATATATATAATATAAATCGAATTTGAAAATGGAATGCAATTTAAAACCGAAATTTTGTAATGTTGAGTTTTGGGATTCTATACTGTTGGAATTGAAAATTGTTATTTTAATTAATATGATAATATAAATTTGTTGTTAGCTATTTAATTTAATTAGATTTAAAATTGAACTCGCCTTAAGCTGGATAATACGTATATATCATACATACTCATTAAGACAAATTTGCCACATGAACATGGAAACTGGAACCGGAACACACATACCCCACATGTTCAACAAAATAAGAAAAGCTGATCCGTGAAACTAGAATGTAGATAATAAGAAAACTTGAAAGTAACAAATACAATGAAACAAAGGAATTCATTTTAGATATTTAATATAGCACGACCTGTCTCTTTTACCAAACAGTAACACGCAAAAATCTCCATAAGCACAGAAGGAACAGCTAAGTGAAATCGACAATTCATAGCTAAGCTAATCTATAAGTACTGGTCGATACAAAAATATATATATGCCCATTTCAATAGACTACATCTATAAATTCATATACATTTGATCTCGGATTTTCAAAACCTATGATAAGACAGAACAATGAAACAACCAAAAAGGATTCTTAATATCAGCAGCTCTTTCAAGAGACCAGTGATCCATCATCTCAGTTTTAATCTGAAATGAAAGGGGAAAAGAAGAAAAATGGTCAGAGTAGTATATATTCCCAAGAAGAAAAAAAGGAGACAACTATAAGAAATAAGATCAAATCAAGAATTCCAGAATTCATACAGTATTGTTAATTCTAGGATTACCTGTACGACAAATCAACAGATGATACAACTCAGTGTAAATACCATACATGGCTATGGAGCTAAAGAAAGTATAGGTATGAACAGCTAAACAGAATAGTAAATGCACTGTTATAAAACAGTAATAAACCAGCTGAGATAAGCATAAGTGAATTGATTTTACAATGCCGTATAATGCATTGTGAATACCAATTCCAATATGAATTGTTTCATTCAAGAATCAGCAAAATGAAATTGACCATTCATAGCTAGAATAGCTAATGAAAGTGAAGAGGGACAACTAAGAAAACCCGAATATATGGATACATCAATTCAAAACAGCTAATTAAACAAGACAGTGAACAACTATGTATGTATATTAATTTGAATAGTACATTGAACATCTTGAAAATCAAAACAGAAAAATATAAAAAAACATATATATCCATATATTTTTACCATCAATGAAGTGATATATATATATATATTCATATATATATATGTAGAATCTCGTGTATACAAAAAGTCACTGCTAAAATGTTTCAAAAAAGGAAACATAAAAATCTACAATACAGTTTCGAAATCTCTGATTGAATTTACAACTCATAGACTCACAATCACAGTTCAATCACTGTATGTATACGTCTGAATAGACAAGCACATGACAATTCACTACCAAAGCTGCTTATTTTCCTGTTAAGTACCACGCAGCCATAACATTTCCATTACCAGTACACATACAGTCTGAAAAGAAGAATTAAAACCCAATGGCCTAAGAGTTGTAGCTGATCCTAGCTAGGATAAGCCTTTGATAGACATCGATCCTATCTAAATTTACAGCACTATAAATAGACGTATCACACAGTGTGTTTTTCATCAACCCTAGAATCCAAACAAATACAGCAGTAAAACCGAAACCATTCGAAACCACTAAAGCAAATCAAAAGAAAATCATACAGCAAGAATAAATCATATAAAATACTTATCTGAAATTGCGGATGCACCCTCTTCAACACAGTATATTTTGTCGAAGGAGCTTGTGATGGAATTGCTCGAGCTGTAGGATTTAGGGTTCGGGTTTTTCATAAGGAAGGCTTCGATTACTGGAAATCGTAAGGGGTTATGAGAGGAGGCTACATCGGCCTGGAAGGGCAGGGTCGACCGTGGGTATTGTGGTGTCGCGGTTGTGCTGAAGTGGGTCTAGGTCTTGGTGGAGCGACAGAAGATGGAGAACGAAGAGAATGGCCTGAGCGTGGTAGAGTAGGGATGTTGCGATGAAGCTGAATTCGATTTTTGCTGACCAGAGAAAGGGGGAAAGGAGATTTGAACTTGCGGCCATGGGATTTATTTTCGATGGAGGGTTTCTTTTTCTGGTTGGTGGAGGCGGCGGATGAATTATGAAAGGGAAAAGGGATCTGAGGGTTTTAATTAAGATGGAGCGGGCTTTTCCTAGTGGGCTGAATTAGGAAATTGGGTAAGGTCTAAAATTTAATTAAATTAAGGTTTGTTTAAAAGTTCATATATATAAACTTAGATTGTTGATTTCGAATTCGTACGTAATTGGAATTAGGTGAAACAAAAAGCGTCAGAACCATGTCAACGAATACTACGAGATGGAAAAGAACCAGATAAGACTAGGAGCAGCTGGATTTTTCAGTTGAACGAAACGCCTGTTAATTTAACTGAAACGAACTGTTTACCAACGGAATCAAATCAAGGTGAGTTAAACTCACTCATCTTTACCCATTTATATTTTATATAAATTGGGTTTGTTTTATTTTGTGTGCTCTGCTTGAATGATGGTTGGTTGTTTGCTAGTTATAAGTTTATCTGTTGATTTAACTGCTGAAATTAAACCGTGTTTAATTTTAATGAAACACAAAATCGTTATTCAACGATTGGATCCAACAAAGGTAACTTACCTTGTTGGTCACATTTATTTATAAACGTGTTTACTGGTTTGAACTGTTTGATCTGATTGGATTGTTCTATTAACTGGCTGATGCTGAATAGCTGTTATTTACTGTATAGAAATTTCCAGTTAAGTGACATCGATTTGATCTGATTGTTGATTATTGATTTAAAACTCAATATCTGTTTAGTCCAAATCAACGGGTAGTATTAGTTGAGTATCTAGCAAATATGGCCTATGAAATCAATTATTTTAAAAAGGTTGAATTACCGACAAGCAGATCAACAGAGTTGGAATTATAACACTTATTTTATAATTGGAAATACCTTTTATTTTGGATAGCAGTTATGAAAAGGAAATAATTGTTTATTATTTAAATTAGTGTTAATTGATTTTATAGAGTAAATTCTGATGTTAATCAGATGTATAAACAACGGATTAGAAATTAACTTAACGGTTAAATTTAGAAAATTGTTTTGTTAAGAAATAATTAAATGGAGTTATTTAAATTAATTACACTATTAATTAATTTAAAGTGAGGATGAAATGGGAAGCGATTGTTGAGATACTCGTGCTTTGAATCAACTAGGTTAACTCCTTTTTATTTGGATTATTGAATCCGTGTGTTTTGATTAAAATAATTTAAAGAATACTTGTTTAATTTTAATTGAGATTTAAAAAGGAAAATTTCTATTTATTTAGTGAATAAGGAAATTAACTACTTAAGCAGTTAATGATTTAAGTAAATTATTATCTTAGTTAACAATAATTTAGGGAAATACTTTTAGTCGGGGTTCATATAAAAACCGATCGAGTTGAAATGAAATCACATTGAATGATGAAGGAAATTTATGAACGAACTTATATTTAAAAACACCAAATTTTCACAAAGAAGTGATAAAGAGGAATTTGAATAAATGCGATGGCTTAAATCAGGTTGATTTGATATTTGAATTAAGAAAAAGAGATGGAAATGGTTGAGACTGAACCAAATGCAATGTTACAAGGTTTATAAAAAGCAATGGAGGTTATATCGTTAATCTTGAATTAAAGTTACTTAAGAAGATTTGGAAGTTAAAATGTAAATATCAAGCGGAAATGGTCGAGAGGATTAGAAAGGGACTGGGGAAAGAGTGGATTACAATTTGTATTCATCTCCAGATATGAGCGTTATTGATCAAGGTCTGAGAGGTAATTAAAATACCCCAACTTGAACGACATCAGGATTATCTGCAGATGATACTAGTTGTAATGGTAAAAGAGGTTAATAATGTATTTTTTCCCATTAGAGAAATAATAGTGGAACGATTAATGGGAATGTGGAAGATATATATAATAAGGGCTCCAAGTAAAAGAGGAAAAGGGGATTTCGTGAAACTATAACGACGTGTTCGTGTTAGCAAGAAAAATAAAAGTGGAGTTATTCAATAAGAATAAGCATTGGGTGTCGTTATGAAATGAATAAAGATGGTTCACAACGATTGTTTTACAAGTGATAGATTTAATTGATTTTTCCAATATTGGTTAATGATATGGCTAATGGTTTGAAAGAAAAGGTAGCAACCTGATGTGATTTAGAATTTTTCTAAGAAATTAAAATGAACTTGTTTCAAATATAGTTATGCTAAATAAGAATCGGGAACTGGATTCGTAATATCAGAATATTTAAAAGTTTAAATCTACTTTGGTTTTAAACTAAAGGGCCAAGTGATGCTGAATACTGAACCAGTGAACCCATTTGATTGTTATGATTGAATCACTATTTATTTTGATAGTTAAAACACCGACTATCAAACTTGTCCAATACGATTGTGGCTACGGAAAGACCGGGATCGAATTTATATTCGAAAACCATTCCGACCAGCAAATACGTTAAGATATTAGACGATGGTCGAGATGGAGCATTGAAGGCCGTAGATTTTCGTAAACAGAAGGACTGCTAAAAATCCCTGGTCTGCAGCCAGCAATGTACTGTGGTTCTGTCGTGGTCGGAATCTATGAGTTGCAAGGACTTCTCGCTACTGATCCATGGGGTGATTCCTATATGAGATGCAGTAGGAGAGTGCCTTCGGTTCACCCTGTTCCTGGGTGACTTGTATGGACGAGTGTCTGACAGAGTATTTCCAAGGGAATTACATACGTTGATTTCTCCAAACGTACCATAGTTGATGGCGGAGAAATGGTTATTCTCTAGCCAAAAAGACTAGAGTATTTTTGTGGACGTCAATCAGTGTGATCTGGCGGATCTGACGATGTGGCATTCAAAGTATATGATGACCAGATGTGCTGACCTCAAGCCTCATCAACCGGGAAAATGACAAAAATCGGGCAGGCAACATGGCTATGTGGGTCGCTCCCATTAGGGTGTATAATCACCTATCTAGAGAAATTCCTTTTGTTTCTTATTCTATCGATTCTGCCCATTCGGGAAACGGTGGTTTGAGTCCAACCGTTGGTGATATACATTCGATACACTCAAGCGAAATGAGTGGTCGGTCATGTGAGGGCCGGGTTGCAAGACGTTCTTGTTGAACCCTGTGTATTCGCCTCTAGAGATACACGTGCGGAAGGTGGTCCCATACCTTGTCAAGTTGGAAACCCAATATCCAATAAGCGCCCGCGGTTTTCGATTGTATATTATATACGGGGAGCGTGAGATGCAAGCTTCCTCTAGATTTGTTAATTATTTGTATCTAGACATTATCATAATATCAGATCAAGATATTAATTTCAAAAACTGGTTTGGATTATCGTAAGGTAAAAACCGTCCGTGTTTATGTGTGGATTGGTCTTACGATTATCTTTTCCTTTCAAAAAGGATTTTAACTTTAAAATCAAGTTGTGTGATACTCTAAATGCTATGCGAGTTTTCTCACTCTGGTCCACCAGACTGACCCAGTGTTTTGTAAATGCTCGGGTTAGACCGAGGTGTACAGGTTCAGGTCATCAGGTACTGAGAAGTCCAGAGACGAGCTGAAGATGTTCAAATGAATGATATTCCGCTGTGTGATTATATATATGAGGACAGATTATCAAAACTGTCCAGCTGTGTGTTGTACTCTGATATTGTAAGTATTTCAAAGTTTTCAGTAAAGATTTATTTTTGTATTATATTTTGTTCCGCTGCGATATAAGGCTCTATGTTGGTTCTTCCTCTTCTTCTGTTCTAATTTTTCTTTCTTTCTTATCTCACCCTCTAATTTCTTTCTATAAACGTTCCAGCGTTTTCGGTGTTAGAAGGTCGGCATGAGTACGGTAAAGGGTATTTATGTCGATTTTCGAGGCCGAAATCTTCTGGGTCGTTACATTTGCTATGTTTCGGGACCTAGTAAGTCGCTTATATCTTTCGGGCAGTTAGATTCTCTAGGATGTAAGATAACTGTTGAGAAGAAATGCTTGAGGGTTTCAAAGGGAACGCTTGTGGTCATGAAAGGTGCTAGATCTCGTGGTGTATATTTGCTTCAAGTGTGACCGTAGGAGGTGAAACTTGTGTGGGTGTTGATAGTTCTTGTGACTTGGATGCGACACAGTTGTGGCATTTGAGATTGGGTCATGTCTTGGAGAATAGTTTGGATATTATTCGGAAGAGGAAGACGACCAAGTGTGAGAGTTTCAACAAACTAGAGTTTTACAAGGAATGTATCATGAGGAAGCAAATAAAGGTATCATTCGGTGAAGGAAAGCATGATTCGAGAGAGGTTCTTGAGTATGTTCATTCAGATGTTTGGGAACCAGCACCGATTGCTTCTTTAGGTAGCAAACGTTATTATATTTCTTTCATTGATGATTTTTCTTAGAAGGTATGGGTGTATGAAGGTTAAGTCGGAGGTATTTGCTAAGTTCAAAGTGTGGAAGGCACTTGTTGAGAATGAGAGTGGTAAGTCTTTAAAAGTTCTAAGCACCGACAATGGCGGAGAGTATGTTTTCGCGGAATTTTTGGAGTATTGCAAGCATTACGTAATTTGAAGGAATTTACTACACCAGGAGATCCACAATCTAATCGAGTAGCAGAGAGAATGAACCGAACTCTACTTGAGAAAGCTCGATGCTTGTGATTGACATTGGGTTTGCCTAAGGGATTTTGGGCCAATGCTTTGTCAACCGCGGTGCATATTATGAATCTAATTCCATGAGCGGCTAATGATAAAAAAATTCTGGAGGAAGTGTGGAAAGGGAAGGGTGTTGACTTGAGATATCTTCATGCGCTTAGAAGCCCAGTTTATGCGCATGATCTGGGAAATGATAAGCTTGAGGCTAGAGCTTTCAAGGGGATCTTGCTTGGTTACATGGACGATGTGAAAGGATACCGAATCTAGAATTCAGAAACGAAGAAGGTTGTTAATTCTCGCCATGTCACTTTTGATGAGTCAGCTTTGCTCAAGGAGAACAGGAGATCATCGGATGTTCCGGATTTGATCATGGTGAATTAAAGGAGAAGGAAGTCATTCCCACATTCCGTCCAAGTGGTTGTCAAGTTGAAGAAGAAGCTTGTGAGGTTGAAGCGGTTGATGAAACATCACATAGTCCACATGGTTCCTCTAGTAATGTTGGTGATGTACATGATACTAGAGAGGATTAGGTTCAAGGTGGAGCTGAAAAGGGTTTGGGTGATAACATTGCTACTCGAGTTGGTTGACATGCAATAAGGCCACCCGAAAGATATGGTGATTGGAAATACCTTAGCTTTTGTGATAATTTGGACTATGCTCTTCATGTAGTCCAAGATGAGCATATGAACCTTGATGACGTCATGAAGTCGAGTGATAGCTCAAAATGGATTTGCACCATGAAGGAAGAGATGCATTAATCATTGTTGAAGAACCAAACTAGTGATTTGGTTCCACATCCTAAAGGAAATTGTGCTATTGGGTGTAAGTGGATACATAAGATGTAGGATGATGGAAGACACAAAGCAAGGACAGTGGCTGTAACACCCCACCTCCGCCAGGGTCACTCTAAGCAAGTACACTAGCTTTGGAGGGGCGTTGGACAAGGTAAACATGCACAAAGATATCACAAGACAAAACATAAACAAATATATAAGTAAAAACAGAGTAAGTAAAGCAGCGGTAGAATTCAACCCATTCCAAAACCAAAGTCAACTTACATGAAAATACCAAGTCATCATTTTTCCAACTACTACAAGTCTAGAAACATAAACTGAAAACAGGAAATAACATAAAGTAAACTATCCCCAAAGTAGACGTGGTAAAGCCATAGCGAGCTCAAGTCCAAACCGTACATGAGCTATCCAGAAAGCAAGCTAAAGATCCAAGATAGGTTCTAGTGTTCCCACCCTGAGAACCTTGGGGGGGGGGGGGGGGGGACGAAAGAAAAGAGGTGGAAGAAAATGGGTCAGTCAAAAAGACTGGTAAGTCCTACCTACTATCAGTATGAAAACTAGTAAAGTTAACTGGACATGAGAAACTGAGATTAAACATAAGGATGTAACTAAACTGGCATGGTGAAAAGTTAACAAGATAGATCAAGTGTGGCATCACATATACAAGGTTAAGTTGCACCAAAAGTGTACTAGTATTCTAAACCATGTCAAGTGTAAACAAGAAATGATCCCTTGGCCCAATATCATGAGATGACCTAAATCAAGGTCCAACTACATGGTCTAGTTGATCGGCTCCCTATAAGCCTAACTCGTCAAGTGTCGGTGTCATACGGCCCAATCACGAAATGTAGTCAACTGTGCTAGGTCCACCCTAGGGTGTATCAAGCCCTAGGGTGACAACCACTGACACAAATCAAGCATGCACAGTCTAAACCTACTGGTGCCCGTGTCTGCTTTTTCAACTCCGGACTATGTGCACGACCATAGTCCGCCTAAACCTACACCGGCGCACCTACTCAGCCGTCTTTTTGGTCGCTTACATGTCAGCCCAGTAATCGTGCCCCACCCTAGCCTAGTCCCTAGGGTATCGTGATACAACTAAGAGGGTTACTGGTGAAAAGGACCACGTAACTAGGGTTTCTGACGGGTTAAGTGTGGTTAACCCTATCCAATCATGTATCAAGTTGGTTAAGTGTATCCAAGCGGTTCATGACTTAACCCTACCAACCCCTCGTGTTCAATTGGTTAAGTATTCAAGAAGTCCATGACTTAACCCTATCATGTGGCATTAATTAACTTAATGCACCCCAACCTCTCACATTAGACCTTGTGGTTACTAGTTAAGCCGGGTGGGTCCGGGTAGCTTTACACCACAACCAAGTCTAACCTCGGGTTTTTAGCGCGACTTGACCAACTACTCACATTGGGTCCTATTGTTTGTAGCTACTAGTTAAGCCGGTCGGTTCCGGGTAGATTTATGCTACAAACTCAACCCAACCTCGAGTTGGCCACTTTCATGTTTTCTAAGTGTTGTGTCCATGTGCATGTTTTCAAGCATAATCACATATCAACTTTCATGTCATATTTTCAAGTCATGTTTCATGTCATTAAAGTTTGCCTAACTACCCATAACGCATTCCCATCGCACGTAAATTCGCATCAACACAAATAGATCAAAGAGGGAACATAACCATATGACAAAGGTGGGCATAAAGTGGAAAAGTCTATCACAAGTTAAACATGGTGACATATGGGGCAAAGGTGTTCATCATATTAAGCATATTGGCCTCTAAACATGTATAACATTAAACTTAGCAAATAGGGTGATAAACTTGTGATTAGCATATAGGTCACATCATGGCAAGTTAACATCAAGGTCATGAGGGTTTCTATGTTGCATTATGCAACATTACCAAATAAAGATCATAGCTTTCTACCCAAAAAGTCAAGGTGAAAGTCCCATAGTCATAGATCAAAAGAGTCATGAATAGATCTATGCATAAAATGATAGATTTAAGGTAAACATTACACTTAAGCCCAATTTCAAGTCACTACATGTCATATTAAGTTCATAGTTTAAATCTAAGAGTAGAATGGGGCTTACAAAGCATGGTCAAGAGAAATAGAACACAATAGAACAAGATAGAGACTCTAGGAATGATGTAGCAACACAAGAAATCCCCGAATAAATAAGATCCACTCCAAGCCTTGAGAAATAAGAAGAAAGATCCTTGTTTTGATGAAGAAAGATGGGTCCTTTGCTTTAGATCAAGCTTAGGCTCTCAAGCTCTCAAGATGAAGAAGATGGAGGCCATGATATGAAGATGGAGGCCATGATTAGAGAGCATTTGGGAAGCACTTAGTTGTAGGAATGATTTATGAGGGTTTAGGGTAGGTCTAAGGGTGCTTATATAGAAGTTTAGATTAGTTTAGGCCATAGGATTAACCCTAGTTTAGATCTGAGCCATCAAATCTCGTCACAAGCCAACAAAACAAGACCCAAGAGCCAAAACAGGTGCACCAGGCCAACCTGACCGGACCACCCAGGTCGACACCCAAGTCGACTGGGCAGTCGACTTGGGGCTGGGGGTGTCGACTCCCAAGTCGACTCCCCAGTCGACTTGGGGCTGGGCGGGAAATTTTCCCGCCCAGTCTGTTTGGCTCCAGATTTGAATTTTGAACTGTTTTTTTTAACTTGAATATCTGAAAACTTTGACGGGCCATAACTTGGTTATACAGACTCCGATTCTCGAAAACTCGGACTCTATTTCGTGTATTTTTCCGAGACGAACGCAATGGCACAACCCGTTCCCTTGATTCAGATTTTAACATTTAATTCTGCCTTGATTTATGTTATAACATGTTATTCAAAATACGGGTTGTTACATTCTCCCCTCCTTAAAGGATTTCATCCCCGAAATCTCTAAGTTAGGAAGAACGTATCCTACCATCCATCATCCATCTACTCAAAACATCATCCACAAGTAATCATTGTCCTTAACAAATTCTAAATGCTGTATGATCATATGCGAAAGGTGTGTGTATATGTACTTATCTAATGCGAAAATCAGGCGGTTACTGATTCAGTAAACCTCCTTAATGAAAAGTATGTTAGTGAAATGAGTCCATATGTATGCAAATTCCTAACATAATTCATAATCTCTACATGAGTGCACATAACATTCATCCATATGCAACATCCACGTGATAGAATAACAAGTTTCAGCCATGAATAAGTTTAAGCACTCATGCATATGCAATATGAAAGTGTGTGAGCCGATCTTAGTGCCTAATGTGTATCATGCATCCACGAGTATCCACTTGCAAACACTTGCAAACATCAAGCATAACATGTTTCAAATACATGTTTCATCCAAAGGGTTTCTACCTAAGGTTCTCATGACAAGATTAACAAAATAACAAGGTAAACATGGATAGCAAAAGAAAGATATGCTAACTTATAGGAAAAAGAGATTGAGAATGTACCCTCAAAAAGAAATGGGTGAAGCGCACGCATCTTCTCTTCGGTTTCCCAAGTTGCGTCCTCTTCGGCTTCACTCCACTGAACCTTTACTAACTTGACTTCTCGATTCCTTAGCTTCTTGATCTCCGTTCCCAATATACGAATCGGAGCTCACCTCAGGGTTGCCTCTTTCTCTACCCCCACGTCTTCAAGAATGCTAGGCTCAACCACCTCGGCTGACTTATGTAGGCACTTCCGGAGATGCGAGACATGAAAGACATTGTGCACTCCGGCCAGCTTCTAGGGCAATTCCACCTTATAAGCCATCTTCCCAATCCTCTCTATGATAGGGAAGGGTCCTACGAACCTTGGTGCTAGCTTCCCAACTGCTCCAAAACGAACCACATTACGCAAGGGAGAAACTTTCACGAAAACCATATTTCCAACTTCGAATTCCAAAGCTGTCCTTCGCTTGTCAGCAAAGGATTTCTGTCTGTCTTGGGCCATTTTCATCCGCCTTCGAATCAACTCTACCCTCTCGGATGTGTCCCTTATCATGTCGGGCCCAAGTATAAGCTCATCCGTCATCTCCCACCAACATGTTGGTGACTTGCACGGCCTCCCATACAAAGCTTCGAATGGTGCCATCCCTATGCTTGATTGGTAGCTGTTATTATAAGCAAACTCCACGAGAGGAAGATGATCTTCCCAAGTACCATCAAAATCAAGAATACACAGCCTCAAAAGATCTTCTAGTACCCTATTCACCCTTTCGGTCTGACCATCTATCTGTGGGTGATAGGCTGTACTTAGATTTAATCGCGTACCCATTGCTTCTTGCAAACTATTCCAGAACTGGCTAGTGAAGATTGGGTCACGATCGCTAACTATGCTAGAAGGAACTCCATGCAACCACACTATCTCTCGAAGATAAACAGATGCTAGCCATGATGCGGTCCTCTTGCTCTTCACTGGAATGAAATGAGCACTCTTCGTGAGCCTATCAACTATGACCCATATGCTCGTATTTCCCTTCCTTGACCTAGGCAATCCATCCACAAAATCCATAGAGATACTTTCCCACTTCCATTGCGGGACCTCCAATGGATGTAATAGCCCACCGGGTTTCTTCAACTCGGCTTTCACTTGTTGGCACACCATGCACTTTGAAACATACTCTGCAACATCCTTCTTCATTCCGGCCCAAAAGAAAATGTGCTTCATATCCCTATACATCTTATCCCCTCCAGGATGTATAGTCATCTTCGAGTGATGCGCTTCTTCGAGAACTTTATTCAATAAGTCTCCCACTTGTGGGACATATAGTCTTCCATCACGCCTTAGCCACCCCTTGTCATCAATAGTATGTCTAGCGAGGTGACTTGACGTCTCACCACGAATCAACTTGTCCATGATCTCGACTATCTGTGGGTCTTCCTTCTGCGAAGTCCCTACTTGATCAAGAAGTGTAGGTCTAAGCTCAAGAGATGCTAACGTGCCAGTCATCGACTCAACAGCAAGTGTAAAATCAAAGGTTGCTAAGAACTCTAGATTCTTCATCTCAACAAACAAAGGGCTCAAAGTCAACCTTTCCCTACTTAGCGCATCTGCCACAACATTACCCTTGCCAGGGGTATAAGCTGTATCAAAGTCATAAGATGCCAAGAATTCCATCCACCTCTGTTGCCTTAGATTCAAATCCTTTTGCGAAAAGAGGTACTTCAGAGACTTATGATCAGTATATAACTCGAACCTTTCGCCGAGAAGATAATGGCGCCAAGATTTAAGTGCAAAGACGATCGCCGCCAACTCCAAATCATGCGTGGGATAGTTCTTCTCATGAACTTTAAGTTGCCTACCCCCATAACATATCACTCTTCCATCTTGCATTAGGACAGTGCCTAAACCCGTTCCACAAGCATCTGTGTACACAGTGAACATCTTACCGCCATCGGGTAATGCTAGAACTGGAGCTGTGGTAAGGGTTCTCTTAAGCCTTTGAAAAGCAAGCTCACACTCTAAGTCTCATGCAAAGACTAAGTTCTTCTTCGTTAACTTAGTAAGAGGAGCTGATATTTTTGCTAAGTCCTTAATGAACTTCCTATAAAAGCCTTCCAGATGGAGAAAGCTTCTTACTTCAGTTGCATTCTTAGGAGTTTTCCAGTCTTGAACCACAACCACTTTCGCGGGATCCACAGCTATGCCTTGCTTAGAAACTATATGTCCAAGAAACCGAACTTCCCTTCTCCAAAAATGACATTTGGAGAACTTGGCTTTCAACTGATGAGCTCTAAGAGTATCCATCACTTCCTTGAGATGTCTAGCATGTTCTTCCTCATCCTTTGAGAAGATCAGAATATCATCCACGAAAACGACCACAAACTTGTTAAGGAACTCCTTGAACACCCTACTCATCAAATCTACGAAGTAGGCGGGTGTATTAGTCAAACCGAATGGCATGACGAGCCATTCAAAGAATCCATCTGGAGTCCTAAACGCAGTCTTGTCAATACTATCCTCAGCCACTCTAAGCTGATGGAATCCGGTGGCTAGATTGAGTTGAGAGAAAACAGAAGCACCTACAAGCTGGTCAAAAAGATCGTCGATTCTCGGTAGTGGGTGCCTATTCTTCTTTGTCAGCTTGTTTAATTCTCGATAATCAACACATAGACGAAGTGAACCATCCGCTTTAGTAGCGAATACCACCGGAACACCCCATTTAGAAATGCTTCGCCTAATAAAATTCTTCTCAAGCAACTCCTTGACTTGCTTACTAAGTCTTCTTTCTCGCGGGGCCATGTGCCTGACGGGAAATGAAACTGGCTTGGCATTATCAACAAGATAAATGTGGAAATCTATCTCGCGTTTAGGGGGTAACCCCTTAACCTCTTCAAAGACATCGGGATATTCTCGGACTACCCTCACAGATTGAAGATTGTCAATAGATGAATCGAGGGATTCAAGATAACATAACATGACGGGATCCATAGGGTTACATGAAATTTCTAGGGTATTACTGAGGCGAGTCATGAGCCTCACTACCCTATGCTCACAATCAAGAATGGCTCCATAACTGGACAACCAATCCATGCCCAAAATCAACCCGTATCCCATAAACCCGAGAACATACGCACTACACATGAATTCTACACTCAAGATAGAAATCTTCAAATCCACACAAATCATAGATAAATGGGCGGAACCCCCAATTGGATTTGAAACACTGACGGGATCCACAACTAGAATAGTACTTAGGTGCAAATTTTCAACAAGATCAGAAGAAATAAAACTATGCGATGCGCCAGAATCAAATAAGGTGCGAACAGGAAAATCAGAAATGTAAACAAGGCTTTCTACAGAAATACTACCTCGGTCAAGAGCTGGAACGGTGTTGAGAGCATGCACTTGCCCTCCCTCCAGAAGGTCCTGCTCGCTGAGTTTGTCCTTGTCCTTGCTTCTTAGGGCAATCCTTGCTATAGTGTCCAGACTCTCCACAATGAAAGCATTCGCCCAACTTCCTCTTCTTCTTCCTACAGTCTTTGGCTATGTATCCAGTGATCCCACAGAAGTTGCACTTCCTTGTCTCCCTTGCCTTGTTGTTGTTGTTGTTGCCCTTGTTTCCCTTCTTGTTGTTCTTGTTGTTCTGGTTGCTCTGATTGCCTCCCCACTTGGAGTCCACCTTCTTGGTTTGTGTCTCATTAAGCTTAACTTCTTTCTTGCCATTTTTATCATCTCCTTGAAGCAATGCCATATCCACTAAGCTCTCAAAAGTGGTCCCCATGGGTATATGAGACATGGCCAAACCTTGCAATGGCTCATTCAATCCTCGAGCAAAGCGTAGAGCCTTCTTCTGAGCTGTGTTAACCATGTCTAAACCGAATCGAGCAAGCTGGTTGAACTTATTCACATACTCCTTAACAGTCATGCCCCCTTGCTTCAAAGATATAAACCTCTCCATTTGCAGATTCTCTTCAGCAGATGATAGAAACTTAAGCCCAAACCTCATCCTAAAGTCGGCCCAAGTCTCTATAGGCCTAGTAGCGGTGGTGACTTCCCACCAATAAGCAGCTTCCTCTTTCAATAGCCATACCACCAACAAAACTTTCCTTCGATCTTCTATACCAAAGATAGCAAAAATGTCTTCAGTTTCCTTCAACCAGTTTCTGGCCTCAACAAAAGTCTCCATCCCAATAAAATTCTTGCCACCCATCGCCTTAAAGTCCTTGCAAATCTTCGCGAAATCCATTTGTGGATGCTGAGGAGGAGGAGGAACCTCAGCTATGGGAGGAGGAGGAATACCCGCGGGGCTGGCATCATTTGCCCTTGCCCTTGCCTCCATGAGCCTCCTGAACCAAACAGGTACTGGTACGCCCTCCGAAATGGCAAAATTATCGGCTATACTGAAATGAAGGAAAAGATAGATTCAGAATGAGGAAACAAAGGATAGTGCTAATGGCTTTTGGGGAATAGCCTTTTAAAATAAACTAGACTTTTCTTGGAAAAATACTTCTTTATAATTGGTTTTGAAAATAGTTTTTCAAAAGGTAAGTTTAAAAAACCCTTTTGTTCAATCTTGTAAACCTTATGTTCTGATACCAAATGTAACACCCCACCTCCGCCAGGGACACTCTAAGCAAGTACACTAGCTTTGGATGGGCGTTGGACAAGGTAAACATGCACGAAGATATCACAAGACAGAACATAAACATGTATATAAGTAAAAACAGAGTAAGTAAAGCAGCGGTAGAATTCAACCCATTTCAAAACCAAATTCAACTTACATGAAAATACTAAGTCATCATTTTTCCAACTACTACAAGTCTAGAAACATAAACTGAAAACTGGAAATAATATAAAGTAAACTATCCCCAAAGTAGACGTGGTAAAGCCATAGCGAGATCAAGTCCAAACCGTACATGAGCTATCCAGAAAGCAAGCTAAAGATCCAAGCTAGGTGCTAGTGTTCCCACCCTGAGAACCTGGGGGGGGGGGGGGGGACGAAAGAAAAGAGATGGAAGAAAACGGGTCAGTCAAAAAGACTGGTAATTCCTACCTACTATCAATATGAAAACTAGTAAAGTTAACTGGACATGAGAAACTGAGATTAAACATAAGGATGTAACTAAACTGGCATGGTGAAAAGTTAACATGATCGATCAAGTGTGGCATCGCATATACAAGGTCAAGTTGCACCAAAAGTGTACTAGTATTCTAAACCATGTCAAGTGTAAACAAGAAATGATCCCTTGGCCCAATCTTGGCCCAATATCATGAGATGACCTAAATCAAGGTCCAACTACACGGTCTAGTCGATCGGCTCCCTATAAGCCTAACTCGTCAAGTGTCGATGTCATACGGCTCAATCACGAAATGTAGTCAACTGTGCTAGGTCCACCCTAGGGTGTATCAAGCCCTAGGGTGCCAACCACTGACACAAATCAAGCACGCACAGTCTAAACCTACTGGTGCCCGTGTCTGCTTTTTCAACTCCGGACTATGTGCACGACCATAGTCCGCCTAAACCTACACCGGCGCACCTACTCAGCCGTCTTTTTGGTCGCTTACATGTCAGCCCAGTAATTGTGCCCCACCTTAGCCTAGTCCCTAGGGTATCGTGATACAACTAAGAGGGTTACTGGTGAAAAGGACCACGTAACTATGGTTTCTAACGGGTTAAGTGTGGTTAACCCTATCCAATCATGTATCAAGTTGGTTAAGTGTATCCAAGCGGTTCATGACTTAACCCTACCAACCCCTCGTGTTCAATTGGTTAAGTATTCAAGAAGTCCATGACTTAACCCTATCATGTGGCATTAATTAACTTAATGCACCCCAACCTCTCACATTAGACCTTGTTGTGGTTACTAGTTAAGTCGGGTGGGTCCGGGTAGCTTTACACCACAACCTAGTCTAACCTCGGGTTTTAAGCACGACATGACCAACTACTCACATTGGGTCCTATTGTTTGTAGCTACTAGTTAAGCCGGTCGGTTCCGGGTAGATTTATGCTACAAACTCAACCCAACCTCGAGTTGGCCACTTTCATGTTTTCTAAGTGTCATGTCCATGTTCATGTTTTCAAGCATAATCACATATCAACTTTCATGTCATATTTTCAAGTCATGTTTCATGTCATTAAAGTTTGCCTAACTACCCATAACGCATTCCCATCGCACGTAAATTCGCATCAACACAAATAGATCAAAGAAGGAACATAACCATATGACAAAGGTGGGCATAAAGTGGCAAAGTCTATCACAAGTTAAACATAGTGACATATGGGGCAAAGGTGTTCATCATATTAAGCATATTGGCCTCTAAACATGTATAACATTAAACTTAGCAAATAGGGTGATAAACTTGTGATTAGCGTATAGGTCACATCATGGCAAGTTAACATCAAGGTCATGAGGGTTTCTATGTTGCATTATGCAACATTCCCAAATAAAGATCATAGCTTTCTACCCAAAAAGTCAAGGTGAAAGTCCCATAGTCATAGATCAAAAGAGTCATGAATAGATCTATGCATAAAATGATAGATCTAAGGTAAACATTACACTTAAGCCCAATTTCAAGTCACTACATGTCATATTAAGTTCATAGTTTAAATCTAAGAGTAGAATGGGGCTTACAAAGCGTGGTCAAGAGAATTAGAACACAATAGAACAAGATAGAGACTCTAGGAATGATGTAGCAACACAAGAAATCCCAAAATAAATAAGATCCACTCCAAGCCTTGAGAAATAAGAAGAAAGATCCTTGTTTTGATGAAGAAAGATGGCTCCTTTGCTTTAGATCAAGCTTAGGCTCTCAAGCTCTCAAGATGAAGAAGATGGAGGCCATGATATGAAGATGGAGGCCATGATTAGAGAGCATTTGGGCAGCACTTAGTTGTAGGAATGATTTATGAGGGTTTAGGGTAGGTCTAAGGGTGCTTATATAGAAGTTTAGATTAGTTTAGGCCATAGAATTAACCCTAGTTTAGATCTGAGCCATCAAATCTCGTCACAAGCCAACAAAACAAGACCCAAGAGCCAAAACAGGTGCACCAGGCCAACCTGACCGTACCACCCAGGTCGACACCCAAGTCGACTGGGCAGTCGACTTGGGGCTGGGGGTGTCGACTCCCAAGTCGACTCCCCAGTCGACTTGGGACTGGGCGGGAAATTTTCCCGCCCAGTCTGTTTGGCTCCAGATTTGAATTTTAAACTGTTTTTTTTTGAACTTGAATATCTGAAAACTTTGACGGGCCATAACTTGGTCATACGGACTCCGATTCTCGAAAACTCGGACTCTATTTCGCGTATTTTTCCGAGACGAACACAATGGCACAACACATTTCCCTTGATTCAGATTTTAACATTTAATTCTGCCTTGATTTACGTTATAACATGTTATTCAAAATACGGGTTGTTACAGTGGCAAAGAGGTTTGCAAACAAGAAAGGAAAGAAGTATGATGAAAATTTTTCACCGGTTGTATGCCATACTATGGCGTACTTCGATCTGGGTTTTACTAGTTATGGTTGCTATCAATGATTTGGACATGGAGCAACTTGATGTGAAAATAGCCTTCTTGCATGGCGACTTGGATGAAGACATCAACATGAAGCAACTGGAAGGATCTTTCGTAGATGGTAAGTCAAAATTGGTTTGCAAGTTGAAAAAAATCACTGTATGGTGCGAAGAAATCACCAAGACAATGGTACGAGAGATCTGGTCATTTCATGCTAGAAAATGGTTTCCACCGAACTATCAAAGATGCTTGTGTATATTTCAAGAGGTTGGGTGTATTTACTCTTGTATGTGGATGATATGCTGATTTTCTCCAAAGACAAATGAAATCAACAAGTTGAAGATACTAATGTGCACGTAAAAGTGCACATTTATATTCACACATTTGTTCTTGTTTTATCGAAATAAATAACATAAGGCCTATTTTTATGTGTTTTAACCAACAACCCAAAATTCTTGAATTATCATACATTCATCTTCATATTGGGGCAAAACGTTCATGTATTTATTTGTGATAAAATTTACTTGTTCATTTTCATGTGTCATGTAGTGTCTTGTAGTTAGGAGCAAAAATGAAGTATGCACATGAAGTTTACATGGAGATATGCATGCACAAAGTGGATACAAAGGAATGGAGATGGAATTAATTCACAGGAGGACCCTACCCATTATCCCTCTTTCTCTAATGCTATATTTAAAGGCTAAGGTATTGGCTAATGGAGACAAAACAAGCTTCGTGCACTTTTAATGGCTCATGAGTGGATAAAGACAAATGGAAGTTTCATGAAGAGGGTATCTTTCCTAGTCCCCAACAAATGGATTAGGGTTAGGGTCGTAAAATATGTATAAATACCTTACATATGTTCATGTAAATATCCACTCTTTTAGTTTGTTTAGTTTGGAGGACCAAAACTCTCGTTTCTCTTTAATGGCTACATAGCCACTTTCCTCTTATGTAATTCTTTTTTAATGCAATTCTAATTAGTTCTCTTTTATTTACATGCTTTCTACTTCTTGTTGTAGTGTACATCTCTTTCATTTTATGTAAATAGAATAGGTTTTCTTTTATTTTGTTCTTTTTTCCCTTTGTTTTTATGTTGAAATTTACTTTTGTTGACATGATAACAAACACACTACACCATAACAGCCAATCTGGCACACAACGCTGTGGAGATAAAATACGGGTTATAGCCGTATCATATTTGATAGTGCTTAGATCCGTATCAAACTACATTTCGCGATCCGCACCACCCTTAACACCCTAAATCTGACCGTCCATCAAGGAAGCTCCGGATCAGTTAATTTGACACGGCCTTTGGGCCAAATCTAATGCATATCATATTGTGCACCCCATTAGGCACGCCGAACACAAATTTTGGTCGCTCCCTTTTCCTTTTGTTTTACTTTAATGGTGACCGAAAACCCAAATTAGAGTTTTCGGTCACCAAACCGTGCCTCCACCTTTCTCTAGAATCTCCTCCTCCGGCAGAGATGAACAGCCATCTCCTTCGACAGAAACGCGGAAACCCTTGTGATCCGAAGATGATGATTCGATTTGTGGATCCAACTTTGCGCTAGTTAGATCATTGGCATCATTCCAATGTGCTAATCAACCTTCATCAAAGTCCCAGGTATAATTATAAGTAGCCGTGCTTTACCTAATTCAGCTATAAAGTGGAATTTGATTTTCCACTGTAAATGTAAATGGTGCCAATGATCTACTAGCATAAAGCAAGATTTGCCAAATTTGTGTATTTTGAAGATTGTGGACTTTGGTGTAACACACTTCAGAAATGGTATGAGTCATGAAAAAGATCTACTTATTCTTAATTTGTATCGTTACATTCAGGTAATTCTTTTTACTTGTTCATATTCTCTTAATGCCACTTAGATATAGCTTTTGATTTTGTTACTTGTTCATGTCTCAACATACTTACAGAGGTTTCTAGTTCGATGCTTAATGAGATATTGTTATTCATGTTGTAATGATGCTAAGATATATGCATGCTTATTTGAACACTCTTACTTACTATTTATGCTTTCTATGGATTTTTGTTGAACCTGTGGGGTGATGAGCTGAGAGTGCAATGCCATATGGGAAGGAGTCGAAGGAGGAACTGGTAAAATTATTGGAAGGAAAGAGGCTCAAGGTTAATATCTAAGGTAGCGATCAATATGGTCATTTTGTTGGCAATGTCTAATTCAATAACATTTTTATTCAGGTAATTCTGTCATCGTACAACCCTCATGTAATACGAGAAGTTGTTAGTGTTTTGAACCATATAGGTTATAACTATGCAGTAAAACCATAATTTTGCAGGGTCTGCTGGATTGGGATTTCTGTCATGGTACTTAGCAGGAAAAATCAGAGCATTTGATATAAACTTCAGGTAATATCTCGCTTTTTTCCACCCCCTCATCTCGGATACAATACATTAGATAAGGGTGATAGAATAGAAAGGGCAAGGCTATAGCAATGTTATATCTACATTGCAGCCTAGTGACAAGGAGAATTATAATAAGTTTGTGCTTTAATACTTTCAGAGCAAATTAGTGAGTCATTACGTGAAAATCATGTTTGCGGAGATTTTGGAGAATGAAAAATAAACTGGTTCAAAGCAAAGGATTTTTTTGGAGAATGAAATCATGTCAGTAGCATTACATAAACATGTTATACATATAATTAACAAATATGCATACACGAATACAAAGACACGATATGCCCTTCACTATTATTCAGTTTTACTACCAATCATCAGGTTGGCCTTTTAAGCTTTTGTTTTAAACTGTGTATATATATATATATATATATATATTTATGCTATTACATATAAAACTTTATGATCTGCATCATGAGCTAGCTTATTCTCATACTAGTACTGCTTTGATTTACAACAAACACATGGATTTCATCGGCATGATCAGCACGTACGCTCAATCTTCCTGGCCTCGACTAGAGTTATATCAGGCTGATCATATATTTTTATCTTTTTTTGTTAGTTCGTACTGTTATGAAAATCTTGATAGTTTCCTTTGTATATGTTTGTATGTTATACATTGTGTTCGTGTTATGAAAAATCCTGTAATGTTTTGAGTATATATATATATATATATTGTGTTATTCTTGTGTATAAATTGTGGTATATATGCCGTGTTATGAAAAATATGTGCTACAGTTTCTGTTTATATATATATATATATATATATATATATATGCATGTATATATATATATATATATATGTGCACACACAGATATAATTAGATATGGTCAAAGGCCGTGTCTGAATATGATTTAGATACCAAGCCGTATGTTATCACTAGTGAGATACGGTTTATAGCCATATCTAAAAATTTAACACGCCGTTTTTTGATATGGCTTTTTGTCATGTTTAAAAGCTTTATATACGGCTATAAACAAAGCTTAATTAGCATATATGGTGTAGTGACATGAGTAGCTAAACCCCTTAAACTAGGTGTAATGAAGCTCTATGGATTACGTAGGTGCAACCTGTTTTGATTTTTATGCTCTTTTTTTTGCTTAATGGAAATATGATTATGACAGAGAAGTGAATGTTTAAATTGAATTTTGATGGCCTATATTTCCAAATAATAGTTAATAGGCCATGCATAAAATAGATTTGATTTTCATCTTTTTTTCAATTTCATGAGAGTTAAACAAGTGGGTTGGCAGTTGTGTTGAAGTTTGATGGCTTATGTTGGGCTAATCAGTAGCACAAATATGCCATGCTTAGGATAAACACATCGACTAATCACACTTATGACCAAAAAAGAGAGATCATAATTTCATAATTTGTTGAACTATATGATCTAGAAAGTAGATTGATTCCTAAGTAGTCATTTAATCATTTAATCTCATTGTTTTTATCAATCTTAGTTTGCTAGTTTAGTTGTAGTTGTAGTTAACATTTCTCTTAAGATTGTTTTAATTTGAATGAGTAGAATCTAAAATTATTCTTTTTCCATGGATCGACCCGTATTCTCCATGTACTTCAAGTGTACGACGTGCGCTTGCGGTTTCTTACTCTTCGCGATGGATTTCTAATTGATAGAATATTCGTCGTAGATCAAGTTTTTGGCGCCATTGCTGGGGAAAGAATTTAATTTTGATTTTATTCTTAGAATTTATATTCTTGTTTGTTATTCTTAAAAAAAAGGATTTTTTTTTGTGTGCGCACTTGTGTTGTTCATTTGTGTGTGTGCACTTGTGTAACGTCCCGCAAATCCGTACTATCTGAGTTGACTAAATACAACACACATCCAACCCAAATTGCACAGAAATACGAATCATTATTGAAAGAAGTTAGAGGATGAGAAATAGAAAGAAAGAAAATTAGATTAGAAGAAGAAGAACAGAAACACAACACAGAATCTCACATCGCAGCGGAACAAAATATAATATATATATATATATATAACAGATTTTGGAATACGAAATTTGAACTGTATATACATACATCATTATCAGAGTACAACACTTACAATACAACGGAAATAACACTAGATAACTAACGTTGAAGCCTCCTGCTCCAAGCTCCTTCAGATAAATCTGAAAAATCTTGAACTACTTGACTGCCCATACAAATTTAGGCACCCAAGAGTTTAGGTAAAACAAAACAAAATAAACTCCTGGTCAGTCATAGGACTGGTATGAGTAAACACTTCTGAAACAGCTTTAGGCAATAAACGATATCTTATAAGACCACGCCGTATAACACGAAACGGGTTTTCCCTCACGAGAATCCAAAAGGTCTTTATATCAGAACTCTTTGATATTATAATAGTGCCTAAATAAAATAAATAGAATCTTAGTGGAACGCTTGCATCTCACGTTCCACATATAAAATATACAATCAAAATCGCGAGAACTTATTGGGGCTTTGATTTCCAACTATGACAAGGTATGGAACCACCATACGATAGTGTATCTCTAGAGGAGAATACACCGGGTTCAACAAGAACATCTTGCAACCCGGCCACACATGATCGACCACTCATTTCGCTTGAGTGTGTCGAATTTATTTCACCAACGGTTGGGATCAACAACCGTTTTCCCGAATGGAACAACATCGAATAGAACAAGGAATTAAATAAATCTCTAGATAGGTGATTATACACCCTAATGGGAGCTAACCACATAGCCATGCTGCCTGCCCGATTTTTGTCATTTCCCGGTCGTTGAGGCCAGAGGCTACGATTACTTTCCATTCATTAATAAGACGATCACTTTGAATGCCACATTATCAGATCCGTTAATCATTAATTGGGTTTACACAAATATTCTGGATATTATGCCACCATATATATATTTTTACAGTCCAACATATGCGATCACTGGAAATATTCTATCAGACATTCGTCCATATATGTTCATTCTGGGACTGAACGAAACCGAAGGCACTATTCCGTACATCCATTCTAGGCAATCTCTACCTAGGATTATACAACATCCCTTGCACTTTACTCCGTCTTCTATTTTCTTTGGCATATATGATTCGCAATGCTTATGCCAATACGGAGTGGTTCTTTGGATAAGAATCCAACCGGTCTCTCCATATTAACAACGGAAAAATGGTCAAAACTTTGATATTCGGTGATTTAACTATCAAATGAAAAAAATGTCCGTGTACACACAACGATCTTATTTCCAAATGGAATTATCGATCACATCATCAAACATATATATATATTTCCTTATTTTCTATATTTAGAAAATATACGTTATTAACATTGGAAAACATTCCCATTGCATATTTACATATCACTATTCTTCCACGTCTATCAGACTCTAACTGTGAACTAGTAAGAGAACAACTTCCTTAGTATAAACCCCGAAGGCCGAAACCAACATCAGATCGATACTCAAAAAGTTGTTCAACTCAACAAATTTCCAATCAGTTTCTAATTCTTCTTAACTCTATTTCTTTAACTCCATTTGATTAACTTCTTATCAACACGATCATTTTAAATCTGCAAATCATTTGCTTTTAATCATCGTTAACTTTAAAACGTATATCTCCCAGGATTTTATTTACAAAATTCCTTTTCGTTTATAATATTCTATTTTAAGTTCGTTTCATTATTGAATTCTATATATATCGATATATCGATTTCTAGTTTATCAAATCTTCTTAAAAATATTCTAACTCCTTAAATTCCCAGAAAAATTCGCCATAACCTCCTTTGTACGGTGTTACCGGAAAAAGTCAAACCTTGCCACACAGGCCTCTCCATTCAAAAAGAAAAAGAAACAGCCAAGTGGCTTGCCGATACGGCGCATAAAATCTCATATTCAATTTAAATACATACCTTTGTGTCGAGCATTCTATTTATATCTCTTCTAATACTTTATTCCAAACCTGTCTCATGTATATTCATACATTTCTAATTCATTTCAATTTAATCCAATCGTTTTAATCTTAATTCGTTAATTGATTTGCTAATTAACTGTTTTGCCTATTTCACCATTTTATTTGAATATAACATGTTCAAATATGAGTTTAACTTGTTTATAAACTAATTGAAATTTCATTTTCAATTCAAGTGTCATATTCGATTTCGAATATAAATTTACAAGTCCAGTTTACTTATCTATGATCGAACTTGATTCATAACTCGATTAACAAATTATCCTCTAACTTGGTTAATCCTATTAAATAGTAAATATCTGATTTTGTTTCACAAATAAATCCATATACTTTACTTGAGTTCATATTCATGTTATCCAATTTATGATTCTTCCTTTTTATTTACAAACACATTTATTTACTTGTTGATATATTTAAACAAGTCTCGATTTCAGATTTCATTTGAAATAAATATTTCTACTTTGGAAAAATAAATTTCCCTTTTCAAATTCACACTTGTATTTATATTTCCTGAATTATCCAATGATAATTCATTTCACTTCCTTTATGAACTTCGTTTATAAATGAACTACTTGTTTTAATTATTTAATACTTCTAGTCCATTCGAAATTCAAATTCTATTTAGAAAAAGAGTTTTTTCCCTTTTAAATCTCAAATATCCTTTTTATGTTATTTTTATAAATTAACCTTTAGGCCTAGTGATACTTAAACATACGAAACACCCAATTATAAATTTCAGGTTTTCTAACACATCATATATGACAATATATATGCAAACAAACAAAAAAACAGATAATATATTTTTGAGGAATCCGGTTGGATTCCTCCAACCTGTTTTCCTGCATCCACAAACGTTAGCACATAAATAATACCATCCTGCTTCGAGGCAGGATATCGCGGTATGAAGGTCATCCACTAATATATATTTATGGGGCGCATAGGGAAATCACCCGCTAATGGTACCGCGGGCATCCGCTAATGATGCTGCGGGAACAATCCAATCACCTAATATATATATATATATATATATATATATATAATAGTCAACCCTAAATAACTAATATTTTTCAAACAACTAGAAAGCATTCAAACAAGCAACAAACAATTATTTTTAACAAATAAAAATAATTCTAAATAAAGCGGTGAGTGAGATTTACTCACAATGATTTTTGATGTAGCTCAATCCAGTTTTAATTTAAACCGAACAACGTCCGATTTAATTTAAAATTCATCGTTGATCCAGAAAAATTGCTAACCCATCCCAGCTCATAAAATTGGACGATATTATCTCGATGCTGCTTGTTTTATTTCAACCGACATTGTCTAATGAAATGTAAATTATATAAGCTTTGATATAATTTAAATAAAAACTTACTTGTTAATTAAAATTAAACGAACAACTAAATTTACCTTAATCTCTTTCTATAACTATCCCTTGTCATTAAATGCGAAAACCACAATCCACGTCCTCCATCACCTTAAGCCATGTAACTTCGGATTGGCACCACAAATTAGTATTTCGTTGCCTGAACCAACATGTTGTTACCCTTGTCGACATCTGCTCAACCTCCCTACAGTCTCCTCTCCTCCTTGCTAATCTTATGAACTCCTCAACAATGAATTTAAACACTGAAAACATCGCACCAGAACCACCTGCCTTGCCCCTTTAATCCACCAACTCAAGCCTTGCGCTCAAACATCCCTCAATCAAAGCATGTGCTCCCCTCTTCCCATACTGAATTTTAGTTGCCAAAAAGAACAGTTTGGCCCTTTGCTGGAAACACAGCCAATACCCAATTCTTCCTTCAATTCAAAACTTGTACATTTGAACTCCACCAAATACCTTCACACAACTCCCAGTTGTCTCAGCACCGACCTTTTCACCTGCTAGTTTCATTCACCGGTCCCCACACTGATTTTCACCTCACTGCATAGTATGACCTTCACCACATCGCGACATCACAGTGCCACTTCGCTTCCTTCTATTCCATTTTCATTTCCAAGTGCAGCTCTAGTACTTCAAATAATCAATATCAAACCTTCCTCCCTCCAATCCTACTTCTGTACTGAGCAGAACTTCGAAATGATTTCACCTTCTCAGGCTTAATCCAACCTTGAATGATAGAGTAATCTCGATCAACTAACAATGATTATGTTGACTACGCACTACTATGGGGGAACTATATTTGTGCCCAAAAATACAACGCGATTCACCAGACATCACTTTTGACCTCATCCTCCACATGCTTGCTTCATCCTAGCCTCCCCATTTCAGAACGCGATGTCGAACCCAATCTCTATCCTAAATCGTGAACTCCTCAACAATGTCCGAACCCTTCTGACAACCCATCCCCAAATCGACAGTAACAGCAACCCTAGAACCACAACAAAGCATCGAACGCCAGAAGAAATCGAGCTTGATGATTTTAATTTTAGGAATCGAATTGAAAATAAAAAGGGCGTGGCCATTTTTAAGGCTCTCGATTCCATTTTTAATGAATGGAGAAAAAGAAAGACACCGTGGCTTGATTTATACAGAAGGATTCACGGCTGAGAGGGAAAATGAAAGGCCACGCTTGCTTGCTTTCTTGTGGTGGAAAATGAAGACAGTAGGCCATTTGATTTTCGCCTTGTAGTTTCATTTCTGCCCTCCAAACTATGATAATTATTTTATTTCTATTTTAATTAAAAATCGGTATCCTTAAAATTTAAATAACCCTTGATCCTGGGCTCCTTACGGAACCTAACAACTGACCTTCCTAGGGTTACACCACTATTCTGAACCCATTGGGACAGGTTCCGATGTCTCATTTGATCGTCCTGATAAGATATTAATTTAAGCCGATATAAATTAAATTTCAAACCATTAAATTCTTCGATAATAATTTAATATTATTATTCTAATTTAAACAGGAGTTTGTATTGATCATCTAAACTGTATTGATTTAGTTTTAAATTTGAATTAAACTAGATTTGTTTTCGTATTATGATTATTCAATATATCCGAAATAAATCGTATTTCTATTATTTAATCGATAACTCAATATCAATATCGATTTATATTGTCAACTCAATATTTAAATCCATATTCAATATTAAAAATTAACCGATGAAATATCTGGGTCATTACATTCTTCTCCCCTTAAAATAATTTCGTCCCCGAAATTACTAAGGTAGGAAAAGTGCTACAAACCCATTAACTTTTTCAAAACCCATCTAAAATGATTTTTATTCAAAAATCCTTCCAAAACAAAGCTATATTATTTTAATATACTTCATAAAACATTTTCCAACTTCCCAGGATTAAATTCTGAATTCTAGTTCTGAATCAAATTTTAATTTGTTTCACTTGTATAAAATATATACAAATTTCATTTGGTTATATATAACCATTCCAATTTTATAATCTAATTAGATTATAATAATTACATCAAACACATCCATATATTATAATAATTTCAGAAAATTATTCTTTTTCTATCAAAAATAGAATTTTTGGGTAAAATTATTTCATCTACCCATTTTAAAACAATATTGTGTCGAATTCTCTGTTCAAGTGTTTATAAATTCCTATCGACTTCGTGGCGTCCCACGATCCGACCAAAATTTATAGTCCACTCAACAGACTAGCCAACACAAAATAAAATAATTTTTATATCAATTAACCAATACGCTCTCTCGTATATATACACTTAACTCATTCTAGGATACTACTGATCCTATCTCTAATGAGCACTATCCCACCAAAGCCTAGGTATTCGCTCAACCTAAGCTCTGATACCAACTGTAACGTCCCGTAAATCCATACTATCTTAGTTGACTAAATACAATACACATCCAACCCAAATTGCATAGAAATACGAATCATTATTGAAAGAAGTTAGAGGATGAGAAATAGAAAGAAAGAAATTTAGAATAGAAGAAAAAGAACAGAAACACAACACAGAATCTCACATCGCAGCGGAACAAAATATAATATATATAACAGATTTTGGAATACAAAATTTGAACTGTATATACATACATCATTATCAGAGTACAACACTTACAATACAACGGAAATAACACTAGATAACTAACGTTTAAGCCTCCTGCTCTAAGCTCCTCCAGATAAATCTGAAAAATCCTGAACTACTTGACTGCCCGTACAAATTTAGGCACCCAAGAGTTTAGGTAAAACAAAACAAAATAAACTCCGGGTCAGTAATGGGACTGGTATGAGTAAACAGTTTTGAAACAACTTTAGGCAATAAACGATATCTCATAAGACCACGCCGTATAACATGAAACCGGTTTTTCCCTTATGAGAATCCAAAAGGTCTTTATATCAAAACTCTTTGATATTATAATAGTGTCTAAATCAAATAAATAGAATCTTAGTGGAACGCTTGCTCTCACGTTCCACATATATAATATACAATCAAAATCGCGAGCACTTATTGGGGATTTGATTTCCAACTATGACAAGGTATGGAACCACCTTACGATAGTGTATCTCTAGAGGAGAATACACTGGGTTCAACAAGAACATCTTGCAACCTGGCCACACATGATCGACCACTCATTTCGCTTGAGTGTATCGAATTTATTTCACCAATGGTTGGGATCAACAACCGTTTTCCCGAATGGAACAACATCGAATAGAACAAGGAATTAAATAAATCTCTAGTTAGGTGATAATACACCCTAATGGGAGCTAACCACATAGCCATGCTGCCTGCCCGATTTTTGTCATTTCCCGGTCGTTGAGGCCAGAGGCTACGATTACTTTCCATTCATTGATAACACGATCACTTTGAATGCCACATTATCAGATCCGTTAATCATTAATTGGGTTTACACAAATATTCTGGATATTATGCTAAGAGAATAAATCCGTTGCCACCATATATATTTGTACAGTCCAACATATGCGATCATTGGAAATATTCTGTCAGAAATTCGTCCATATATGTTCGTTCTGGGACTGAACGAGACCGAAGGCACTATTCCGTACATCCATCCTAGGCAATCTCTACCCAGGACTTATACAATAGTCCTTGCACTTTACTCCGTCTTCAATTTTCTTTTGCATATATGATTCGCAACGCTTATGCCAATACGGAGTGGTTCTTTGGATAAGAATCCAACTGGTCTCTCTATATTAACAACGGAAAAATGGTCAAAACTTTGATAGTCGGTGATTTAACTATCAAATGAAAAAAAATGTCCGTGTACACACAACGATCTTATTTCCAAATGGAACTATTGATCACATCATCAAAATATGTGCATATATATATATATATTCATATTTCCTTATTTTCTATATTTAGAAAATATACGTTATTAACATTGGAAAACATTCCCATTGCATATTTACATATCACTATTCTTCCACATCTATCAGGCTCTAACTGTAAACTAGTAAGAGAACATCTTCCTAAGTATAAACCCCGAAGGCCAAAACCAACATCAGATCGATACTCAAAAAGTCGTTCAACTCAACAAATTTCCAATCAGTTTCTAATTCTGCTTAACTCTATTTCTTTAACTCCATTTGATTAACTTCTTATCAACACGATCATTTTAAATCTGCAAATCATTTGCTTTTAAATCATCGTTCACTTTAAAATGTATATCTCCCACGATTTTATTTATAAAATTCCTTTTCGTTTATAATATTCTATTTTAAGTTCGTTTCATTATCAAATTCTATATATATCGATATATCGATTTCTAGTTTATCAAATCTTCTTAAAAATAGTCTACCTCCTTAAATTCCCAGAAAAATTCGCCATAACCTCCTTTGTACGGGGTTACCGGAAAAAGTCAAACTTTGCCACACAGGCCTCTCCATTCAAAAAGAAAAAGAAACAGCCAAGCAGCTTGCTGATACGGCGCATAAAAATCTCATATTCAATTTAAATACATACCTTTGTGTCGAGCATTCTATTTACATATCTTCTAATACTTTATTCCAAACCTGTCTCATGTATATTCATACATTTCTAATTCATTTCAACTTAATCCAATCGTTTTAATCTTAATTCGTTAATTGATTTGCTAATTAACTGTTTTGCCTATTTCACCTTTTTATTTGAATATAACATGTTCAAATATGAGTTTAACTTGTTTGTAAACTAATTGAAATTTCATTTTCAATTCAAGTGTCATATTCGATTTCGAATATAAATTTACAAGTCCACTTTACTTATCTATGATCGAACTTGATTCATAACTCGATTAACAAATTATCCTTTAACTTGGTTAATCCTATTAAATAGTAAATATCTGATTTTGTTTCACAAATAAATCCATATACTTTACTTAAGTTCATATTCATGTTATCCAATTTATGATTCTTCATTTTTATTTACAAACACAATTTATTTACTTGTTGATATATTTAAACAAGTCTCGATTTCAGATTTCATTTGAAATAAATATTTCTACTTTGGAAAAATAAATTTCCCTTTTCTAATTCACACTTGTATTTATATTTCCTGAATTATCCAATGATAATTTATTTCAATTCCTTTATGAACTTCATTTATAAATGAACTATTTGTTTTAATTATTTAATATTTCTAGTCCATTCGAAATTCAAATTCTGTTTAGAAAAATAGAATTTTCCCTTTTAAATCTCAAATATCCTTTTCATGATATTTTTATAAATCATCCCTTAGGCCCAGTGACACTTAAACATACGAAACACCCAAATATAAATTTCAGGTTTTCTAACACATCATATATGACAGTATATATGCAAACAAACAAACAAACAGATAATATATTTTTGAGGAATCCAGTTGGATTCCTCCAACCTATTTTCCTGCATCCACAGACGTTAGCACATAAATAATACCATCCTGCTTCGAGGCAGGATATCGCGGTATGAAGGTCATCCACTAATATATATTTGTGGGGCGCATAGGGAAATCATCCGCTAATGGTACCGCGGGCATCCTCTAATGATGCTGCGAGAACAATCCAATCACCCAATATATATATATATATATATATATATATATATATATATATATAGCCAACCCTAAATAGCTAATATTTTTCAAACAACCAGAAAGAATTCAAACAAGCAACAAACAATTATTTTTAACGAATAAAAATAATTCTAAATAAAGCAGTGAGTGAGATTTACTCACAATGATTTTTAATGTAGCTCACTCCAATTTTAAAATAAACCGAAAAACGTCCAATTTAATTTAAAATTCATCGTTGATCCAGAAAAATTGCTAACCCATCCCAGCTCGCAAAATTGGACGATATTATCTTGATGCTGCTTGTTTTATTTCAATCGGCATCGTCTAACGAAATGTAAATTATATAAGCTTTGATATAATTTAAATAAAAACTTACTTGTTAATTAAAATTAAACGAACAACTAAATTTACCTTAATCTCTTTCTATACCTATCCCTTGTCACTAAATGCGAAAACCACAATCCACGTCCTCCATCACCTTAAGCTATGTAACTTCAGATTGGCACCACAAATAAGTATTTCGTTCCCTGAACCAACATGTTGTTACCCTTGTCGACATCTGCTCAACCTCACTACAGTCTCCTCTCCTCCTTGCTAATCTTATGAATTTCTCAATAATGAATTCAAACACCGAAAACATCGCACCAGAACCACCTGCCTTGCCCCTTTAATCCACCAACTCAAGCCTTGCGCTCAAACACGCCTCAATCAAAGCATGTGCTCCCCTCTTTCCATACTGAATTTCAGTTGCCAAAAAGAACAGTTTGGCCCTTTACTGGAAACACAACTAAAACCCAATTCTTCCCTCAATTCAAAACCTGTACATTTGGACTCCAGCAAATACCTTCACACCACTCCCAGTTGCCTCAGCACCGACCTTTTCACCTGCTAGGTTCGTTCACCAGTCCCCACATTGATTTTCACCTCATCGCACAATCTGACCTTCACCACATCGCGACATCACAGTGCCACTTCGCTTCCTTCTATTCCATTTTCATTTCCAAGTGCAGTTCTTATACTTCAAATAATCAATATCAAACCTTCCTCCCTCCAATCCTACTTCTGTACTGAGCAGAACTTCGAAATGATTTCACCTTCTCAGGCTTAATCCACCCTTGAATGACAGAGTAAGCTCGATCAACTAAAAATGATTATGTTGACTTCACACTGCTATGGGGAACTATATTTGTGCCCAAAAATACAACGTGATTCACCAGACATCACTTTTGACCTCATCCTCCACTTGCTCGCTTCATCCAAGCCTCCCCATTTTAGAACGCGATGTCGAACCCAATCTCCATCCTAAATCGCGAACTCCTCAACAATGTCTGAACCCTTCTGACAACCCATCCCCAAATCGACAGTAACAACAACCCTAGAACCACGAAAAAGCATCGAACGCCAGAAGAAATCGAGCTTGATGTTTTTTATTTTAGGAATCGAATTGAAAATAAAAGGGGTGTGGCCATTTTTAAGGCTCTCGATTCCATTTTTAATGAGTGGAGAAAAAGAAAGACACCACGACTTGATTTATACAGAAGGATTCACGGTTGAGAGGGAAAAAGAAAGGCCACGCTTGCTTGCTTTCGTGTGGTGGAAAATGAAGACAGTAGGCCATTTGATTTTCGCCTTGTAGTTTCGTTTCTGTCCTCCAAACTATGATATTTTATTTTATTTCTATTTTAATTAAAGATCGGTATCCTTAAAATTTAAATAACCCTTGATCCTGGGCTCCTTACTGAACCCAACAACTGACCTTCCTAGGGTTACACCACTATTCTGAACCCATTGGGACAGGTTCCGATGTCTCATTTGATCGTCCTGAGAAGAGATTAATTTAAACCGATATAAATTAAATTTCAAACCATTAAATTCTTCAATAATAATTTAATATTATTATTCTAATTTAAATAGGAGTTTGTATTGATCATCTAAACTGTTTTGATTCAGTTTTAAATTTGAATTAAACTAGATTTGTTTTCGTATTACGATTATTCAATATATTCGAAATAAATCGTATTTCGATTATTTAATCGATAACTCAATATAAATATCGATTTATATTGTCAAATCAATATTTAAATCCATATTAAATATTGAAAATTAACCGATGAAATATCCGGGTCATTACAACTTGTGTTGTTCATTTGTGTGTGTTCTTGCATTGGTTTCACTTTTGTTTGGTTTTTGCTCACTTATGCATTTGTTCTTACAGGCAACTTTTTTTTGGGTTATTTTCATACAAAAAAACATTTGTGTTCTTGTGCATTTGTGTGTTTGTTACTGTTTTTGTGTTTTGTGTTTTCTTCCTACTGTTTTTGTGACTAGTTCATTCTTATATGTCTGTCTATTTTCTGCACATTGGCTTTTGTCTGTCTTGTTCTTCTCTCTAAAAAAAATAAAGTTCTCCTTTAATTCAATTTCATATTTGACTTCTATTCCCCTGATTTACATATCTCTTACAACACATACACACCCCTAAAATTTCATGTCCATCACCATACCCTACAATTACAATTCACCAACAACAGCTTGAGTGCACCGCTGTGCATTGTCGTTATCCCTCTTCAAACAAAACTCAACTATAAACCTCATTTCACATACCCTCAAAACTGAAAAACCTCACAAATATTACCATACACAAAGCTAGCCTCTTCAAAACCCTCACCACATATCTACATATCTCCTCCCTGACATCATCTACAACACCCCCATCCAAGCAATCCAGCAAACCTCAAAACTTCCCGATCACCACAGCCCCGATAACAGCCTCCGCTACACTCTGTACTCAGCCCACAGTCCTTAAGTGTTTCCTACCACGCACTGCTTGAGCCAGAACGACAAACGATGCCATCACTACCAAATTCCACTTGAAATCTGCACCTCAATACAAGTCAACCGAAGTTGCATTACCACAGAACTGCCTCACCCTCTACCTATCTATGACAAACACAGTTCACCTACCAAGTAACAACCACATACCTAGTCCATAGCATACCGTTCCCACTCATCTTAATCAAAACCGCCGGCATTAACCAAATGCTCCACACTTCAACATTGATAAACTCCAAGCAACCACTTCCACCACTGTCAACATCCTGTCTCCCAGCGCTAAACAAACAAACAATTCATAAGCTCCTCCCACACGCAAACTACAAAAACCCAATTCGCACCTCGTCCCTAAATTACACAGAAAACCAACCTTTGAAGTACTCGAACCAAATCTCCTCCTTCCCATCTGAAACAATTCAGAACTGCAAATTCGAACTCAATAATTCGAAATCGTAAATTGGATTTCGAAAACCAGAAATCCAATTGAGTGAACCACAATTTAAAATCAAAATCGCCCCTTTACCCAATCACAACTTCCACCACCGATTCTCCCAAATCAAAGTTCAATACTGTGTTTGTTGGGGAAATCTCGGTCTTTCCCGCTTCGTGAAAGTTAAGATAGGCAATTAAGATTAAAAGTAGCAACGGCAGCACAAGAGTTTATAATTCTCCAATATGGAGATTCTTCACCTATACAAAAGAATAGTAGGATTACAAGAATATGATTACAAAAGTAACTCACACTCGACTCAAGCTTAAGGATATATACTTCTCAAGCTATCTCTCTTTTCACTCAAAGAGGCTTCCTAACTCTCAGGTGTTTTTCTCACTCTAAGAAGTGGCTTTCTTCCTTGAATTCTTGGATCCTTGGATTCTTTGGATCTCACTCTAAGGAGTGGCTTCTCACTTGGATCCTTGGATCTCACTCTAAGGAGTGGCTTCTTCCCTTGGACTCTTGGATCCTTGGATTCTTTGGATCTCACTCTAAGGAGTGGCTTCTCTCTTGGATCTTGGATCTCACTCTAAGGATTGGCTTCTTCCCTTGGACTCTTGGATCCTTGGATGGATAGTAATGAAGGCTCCTTCTCCTATTTATACTACTCAACCTTCATGATGAATGGTGGAGATTACTTGCATTCAAGGGTGGAGATTGATTCTCTAGAATGCTCCATACTCTCTAGGAATCTCTACACTCTTCCATTCCCTTATGCATCCTTCCATACTCTTCCGTAAGGTTCCAGAAGGTTCCACACATCTCTAGATTATTCTAGAGGTTTCCACACTCTTCCACAAGCTTCTAGAGGGTTCTACACTTCTCTAGAGTTCTCCGGTCATACTCTTCCGCAAGGTTCCACACATCTCCAGAATATTCCAGAGGGTTCCACATTCTTCCACAAGCTTCTAGAGGATTCTACACTTCTCTAGAGTTCTTCGGTCATACTCTTTCGTAAGGTTCCGGAAGGTTCCACACATCTCCAGAGTATTCCAGAGGGTTCTACATTCTTCCACAAGCTTCTAGAGGGTTCTACACTTCTCTAGAGTTCTCTGGTACATTCTAGAAAATTCTAGGTTTCTCTAGAAAGGTCTAGAATTTTCTAGAAACTCTCTAATTAAGGAGGGATCCCAACAATCTCCCCCTCCCGACTTAATTGGGAGGTAGTAGTGCGCCGACACCTTGACAGCAATCTTCAAAACTTCTTTGTTGGTACTACCTTGGTCATTATGTCAGACCAGTTCTCATCTGTGTGAACCTTGTCAAGATGTATTTGCTTTTCCTCAAGGACTCCTTGGATTGATAACATCTTTACCACGGGAAAGAATCTTTTCAAAATCAGTACTTTTTTCTTGTCCAATCCTTTGACGACTAACCAAGCTTTATAGCGAGTCTGTGAACGGTTCTCTTCGGTCATGATTCTATACACCCACTTATTCTTTCAAAGCTCTTCTCCCTTTTGGTAGCTCCACTAGTTCATATGTGTTATTCTCATTCAAGGATTGCATTTATTCTTGCATGGCTATTCTCCACTCTTCTTTATGACAATCAATCATTGCTTCTTTATAGCTTTGAGGCTACCCCTCAACAGTGAGTGTCATTATCTTCCATCTTGAACTTACACGAGCTTGATTATGGCTACGGATGAACCTGGCTCTGATACCACTGTTGGGGAAATCACCGTCTTTCCCGCTTCGTGAAAGTTAAGATAGGCAATTAAGATTAAAAGTAGCAACAACAACACAAGAGTTTATAATTCTCCAATATGGAGATTCTTCCACTATACAAAAGAATAGTAGGATTACAAGAATATGATTACAAAAGTAACTCACACTCGACTCAAGCTTAAGGATATATACTTCTCAAGCTATCTCTCTTTTCACTCAAAGAGGCTTCCTAACTCTCAGGTATTTTTCTCACTCTAAGAAGTGGCTTTCTTCCTTGAATTCTTGGATCCTTGGATTCTTTGGATCTCACTCTAAGGAGTGGCTTCTCTCTTGGATCCTTGGATCTCACTCTAAGGAGTGGCTTCTTCCCTTGGACTCTTGGATCCTTGGATTTTTTAGATCTCACTCTAAGGAGTGGCTTCTCTCTTGGATCCTTGGATCTCACTCTAAGGAGTGGCTTCTTCCCTTGGACTCTTGGATCCTTGGATGGATAGTAATGAAGGCTCCTTCTCCTATTTATACCACTCAACCTTCATGATGAATGGTGGAGATTACTTGCATTCAAGGGTGGAGATTGATTCTCTAGAATGCTCCATACTCTCTAGGAATCTCTACACTCTTCCATTCCCTTATGCATCCTTCCATACTCTTCCGTAAGGTTGCAGAAGGTTCCACACATCTCTAGAATATTCTAGAGGGTTCCACACTCTTCCACAATCTTCTAGAGGGTTCTACACTTCTCTAGAGTTCTCCGGTCATACTCTTCCGTAAGGTTCCACACATCTCCAGAATATTCCAGAGGGTTCCACATTCTTCCACAAGCTTCTAGAGGATTCTACACTTCTCTAGAGTTCTTCGGTCATACTCTTTCGTAAGGTTCCGGAAGGTTCCACACATCTCCAGAATATTCCAGAGGTATCTACATTCTTCCACAAGCTTCTAGAGGGTTCTACACTTCTCTAGAGTTCTCTGGTACATTCTAGAAAATTCTAGATTTCTCTAGAAAGGTCTAGAATTTTCTAGAAACTCTCTAATTAAGGAGGGATCCCAACAGTGTTTGCGTTTGAATTTGAAGTCGTTGATTTCGAAGTCATTAGGAAATCTCCACTTTGATATTTTATTTTTATTTGGGTATTGTTATTGACACTCCAAATATTGTTAAGGGGGTTCAAATTTTAGAAACACTCCAATCATAAAAAGAATGTTAAGGGGGGTCCCGTATTTAATTTTTTTTATTCCCTTTTTATCTGGTAATAACATCAGTTATCATCCCCAATCCCAACCAATTTCAAATGCAAAAAAACAAAATCTCTAAATTATTTGCAAACAGAAAAAAGCGGTCGTTTAAGGAAATGGGGTGTATCGAAACAATCAGCGGTGGGATACCGTATAAAAAAAATTGTTCGATGTATTTATATTAATTCATTATGAATGATATATTTTCATCTAATCAGATGCATAACTACAAATGAGATTATTGATAATTTGGAATAAAAATTTGATGTCGTTCGACTAATATACCATATAATTTTTTTAATTAACAATTAAAAAAAAGATTATTGTAAAGAAGGCTAATTTGGTAAAATAAACTTTATTTGTTAAGGGGTGCTCTCTGCATTGATACTCCCCTTAACAAGTTATATTTTATTTTTAAATCGACCCTCCCTTAACAATACTTGGAGTGTCAATAACAATCCCCTTTTATTTTTAGGTTGCGTTTTTATTTTGGATTTTGGAACTGAAGTTACATGACAAGGCATGGGTAGGGACTTTAATCGAATTAGGTTGGACTTCGGATTTGTGGAAACTAAATTGGGCTTCGGGTTTGGTTTTCAAAAAAAGGGAAAGATTTTTTTATAAATCGTTTTTTTCTCTTTCTTTTGGGATTTTATATTCGTTTATGATGTGAGCGAGTTTTGTGTTAGTTTTCTTTTGAGGATTTCTTTTTTCTTTTTCTTTTTTTGTTTTGTTAGTTCTATTTTCTAGCTTTTCTCACAATATGTGTATATATATATCGTTTTAACTCCATTTCAGGTTATATCAAGAGAAGAATTGCACTTGGCACAACTTTCCTTGCTTAAAAAAAAATTACAGCAAAATAAAATTGCTAATAATTCTGCACGCTCAGGTATTGTGCTCTCAACCCCTTTATTTAAATCGCATTGTTGTTTGCTTACATTTTCATTCGTACGAAATAATCCAGAAACAAAATAAAAATTTATTCGTAGTTGCATTGGTAATTTATGTTTATTTTATGTTTTGCATTCATTTTGTTTTTTTTATTTTCTAAGGGCATCATTATAATTTGACAAATTGGTTTCTTTCTAACGAATTATTTCTCGGTGTCTAGACTATGGCAGAGAAATAACTGTTTATAAAAGCAATTGTTCCTCTTAAGGTACTTAAACCTTCGGCTGCATTGCTAGGGTGATTCCTGGTGCACTAATAACTCCTATTCGTTAACTGAATGAGAAATTTTTCATTGAAATTAATCTAAACGTCATTGTATAATTTTAGAAAATTTGCAAATAAGTTATTTGCATTTATATAGTTGCATTAGGTTCATGCAATATTAAAAAAAAACCAAAAAAAAAAATTATTTTTGTAAATTTTGATTATTTTCCTTTTCTCTTAGAAAAAAGTTCAAAATTTTAAACTAAAAAAAACGGTTTCATTTGCAAATAATATCTTTCTTTTTTTAATCATTTCGTTTTTCTTTTAAAAACCCTTCAAAAATACAAAAAAAAGTAAAATTTCAAAAAACAAAAAAAAAATCCAAAATCCAAAAAAAAAAAGAAGCTTTAATTTTCGTGAATATTTATTTCCGTTTCTCTGTAAAAAATTCAAAAAAAAAAAATCTTTCAAATGTCTGAATTTCCTTATTTCCATGGATTTTACAATAGTTGTGAAAATCAATGTAATGCATATAATTTCACACAAATTCGTATGGATATTTTAACAACTATTGCATTAATGAAACGAACTAGTTAATTTTCGGCCCTGAAAATCGATACTTATAACCCACGTCAACTACTCAAGTGTTTGTCTCAAAATTGGGCAAACACCAAAAGTGTAAAGACTAGATCTCACAAAAAACGAAATAGTGGATCCACACAACCATTAAAATGTAAGTAGAAGGCACAAAGTTTATAGTGGTTCAATCCAATGAGGATTTACATCCACTTTCATGAAGGAATTCATTATCAATAGGAAGATTACAAGATCATATTCTCTCTTACAATATTGTCATTCCCTCACATACACAAATCATATACAAATCTCTTAGAAATGACGAAGAAGTAGGTAGATCCGTGAAGACTTGATGGAAAACGATGAAGAATTGGTGGAGTTCCTCTTGAAATGCAAGCTTCTCCAATCAATCTTCAATTCGCATGTTCTTTTGATCCATGGAGTAGTCTTCTATTTTTGGAGTTAAATAGATGTTGGATTAATTGTTGAAGAATATTTTTGGCAGCACTTCGTGGCCTTGAGATTCGATCCCCCCAAATGAAGAAATGTGGGGGTATTTATAGGAGATTTCTAGACCAGGTGGCAGTTTTGTAATTATGCAGGAGAACGCCATGGCTCATGTCGCCACCGACATGACTCGGATTCTCGCTATAATTCACGTCGCTTTCGATATGACTTGTGTCGTAGGGCGGATTAACTCTTGGCGTCTTATTTTTGTGACACGATATGACTTTCTTTGGCATGATTCATGTCGTTCGAATGATAATTATTGATAACCTGGTGGAGGCTGGAGGCGGCATGAGTAGATCACGACATGTCCGCTATGACACGACTTATCTTGTTCAGGTGATTCGATATTAATCAGAATCGTCATGAGTGGGGCGCATCATGACTTTTCTTCAGACTCCATGTAGCGATTAATCTTTTATGTCGTAGAACGGCCCATGGAAAGGGCGATATGACTTTACTCTGTTTCGATCCTAATGGTATGAACGACATGATGCCTTGACTTAGGGACGACTTAATTCTATGTGACATAACCTTATGGTACGGATCGATACAGCTTTAGGTGGTGAAATGCTATCGATACTATGCCACGGGGTAGCATGGTACATCTGACATGAACGTGTAACGGTTTGATAACATGCAATGGCCTGACTTCAAGAGGGTGACACGCCATGTGACCTACTTCATGTCGTTCTCGACATGGTGAATAATGTGATGACCATAGCGGTTTATCTTCATGTCACTATACCGATCTAACACTTTATATGAGGCCGACATGGCTTGACCCCGACTTGAGAAGCTTGGAGTGACTTGGTATTGCACGGCATGATGGTTTGATTGAACCCTCTTCCTTTCGACATGGTTTTGACGACTTGGCTGACCTGACATGGCTCAAACCCTTATTTTTACAGGTTAACATTTGCCCCTCAAAGTCCGTGTTATCAAGGATGACATGGGCTTCGAATCCTTATATTTTAAGACATCTTCTCCATGTGTTTCTAGTTAAGTTGATGAGTACTCAAAGTGGGCCAAGTCGTTTCCTAGCTCATGTCGCACATCGTATATGCCATTTTTATGAAATTTTTTTATGTCGCCATGGGCTTTAAATGAATTCCCATTTGGCCCAAACCGTGTTAACACCTTTATATTGCCTTTTAAAGCCGCACAACCATTCATATGTCCCATTTTTTCTTTTCATCTTGAAGCTATATCCTGTTAATGGTGGATCGGGTCAGCAAGATATTTCCTCCTCCCTCATAAGCGACTTAATCAAGCCGACGCCTTCATCAAGACCTTCGCGATCGGATTCTTCTCGACTTCGATGAGCTCCATCAATCCGCTTCGTCACTTATACTCTTGACTTTAAAGAATCCTTCCATCGACGATTCAGAGGTTATTGCAAGTAACTGTTAGACTTGAATTCTTCCCTTTTTTTTGTGAATACTAGGGCTTGTTATAGAATTTGGGGATCTTCGCTCACTGTTGATAAAGTGATGATCTTGCGGCTTGATTCTGACTATCTTGTGTTATTGAAATGTTTGTGAGCTGAATTTGAGTTAAATTAGAATAGGTATACCGTGTGTAAGGGCTCTGATATCCTTTGATTTTCTTGAAACCCTAATTTTTCATATAATATGCATAATTTGTATCTCATCTCGCAACCCGACATGAATCTCATGTCATGAATCAAACACGAATCCCATGACATAACAACTTAACCCCTATGTCCACACTTGCCTTGCTTTAGTGTTTGTCGTCTTTGTTCTAACTTCTTGACGTTGCTATTTGTACAGGATGTCTAAAAGAACCGAAGGAAGCTCAAGTGAAGACGTAGCTCGCAAGCACCACAGGTTGGAAAAACGCCCGATGTCTGAGGTTGAGGTTGCTCCTAGTTTGGCTGAACTAAAAGCCATCATAGACAAGCCTGGCTATGCCCCCAAACCACACACCTCTGAACTTGCCGAACGCTTTGAAGGCTGGTGTCTTCATGGAGTGACCTTTGACCAGTCCGACTTGGATATATATCCATTTGATAACCGCTCAGTTGCTGAGGATTTAGACGTCATGCGGAATCATTTGTTGGAGCAGCTTGATGCGATTAGGACTTGGTCAGACAAACGCCTTGGTGAAATTGGTCAATACTATGCCCGCAAACTAGGGGCTTGGAAAACCTTTGCTTGCGAGTTTCAAAGGATGAATAGAGAAAACATTGAGCTCGTTACTGCTTTAGAGAAGGACAAGGCCATGCTCATTAAGGCTCTTAGGTCTTAGGATGAGATAATTGCTGAATTATCGAGTCCCGGAGGCAAGACAACGATGACTGATACTCCTTCCCCTACTCAAGGTGGGACTGACCCATTGGTGAAATGTAACACCCCGTGAATTCTATAACTGTGAAACTCACAAATTAAAGTATAATTAATTTCAAATCAAAGAACTAAGGGAAACGGGATACGCCATTGCGTTCGTCTCGGAAAAATACGCGAAATAGAGTCCGAGTTTTCGAAAAACGGATATCGTATGAAGAAGTTATGGACGAACGAAGTTGGGCGAAAAACCGAAAAAAAAGGGCTAGAATGCACTGGCGCACTTGGGAAGTGCGCCAGAACAAAAATGAACTGGCGCACCTGTGAAGTGCGCCAGTACATTTTTGACCTGGCGCACCTGCCAAGTGCGCCCAGGTCAAAAATGACCTGCTGGCCAGGTCTGGTCTAGCCCTGGCTGGCCAGGTCGGTGTGTGGTCGAATTTCTGTGGTCTGCTTTGTCATTAGGGCTAGGTGGCGAGTTTTTATTGGTCTCTCTTCCTAATGAATGGCTACGATCTAACCTAGCAACATCAATGGTCCTAATCAATTCCTAACCTCTATATAAACAACCCTAGACTAAACCCTAATCTATTCATTCAAAATAAGATTATAGCCGCCATGTTGCTGAGGAACGACAAAGAGTAGCCGCCGACTAGAGATAGAGTTAGGAAGAAAGTTCTAAAGCCTAAAGCAATTCAAGCAACCTAAAGCTAATCAATTCAACAAAGGAATCGTGTCTCTTAATTGAGAATTCGCCGCAACCATTGTAAGTAGAGTATTACTTTGGTATAATAAACAACTGTGTTGGTGTGTATGCTTGAATTGTGGCAATGGAAGTAATTCATGTTTGTGCAAAATTATGTTATTCATTATAAAGAACTACATGCGGTAGTTCTATGCAAATATACGTTTGGAATATTGCGCAAATTATGTAATCTATGTTGAAGCTACATGTATGTAGTTGAGTGAAATTTATGCAAGTTTGGGGCTTTGTTATTATGTCGTCATGATGTATACTTTGTGCATAAATCGTTTTGCAAGCAATTGAGACAAGTTTGGTTGTTATAGTTCATATGAAACTATGTTGGAATTTTGACACCATAATTCATGTATTAAGTCATGCTTATGAATATGGCTAGGCTATGAATGATATTTGGCATAATTGAAATCTATGATTAAGTCTATCTTGTTTAAAAGAGTTATATGATGACATATGTGAGACATGGCTAGGTTAGACTCAAAAATCCCTTTTTGCAAGTTTAAAGCAAACACCATGATTAGGAATATTTATGCATAAGTATATTTATACCATCGTTATGTGATTAGACTTAAACCATGATTAAGTTGGACTATGCTTTTGTGTTAGTAACAAAGTATCCCCTTTGTAAACATGTAGAAACCTTATGAACATGACTTGTTTATGTTTATGCCATGAACAAATTGAACTTTACCTATGCCATGCTTATGTTTGACATTATGCCATGTTTATGCTAGAAGTATTTATGCCATGCTTATGTTTGACATTATGCCATGTTTATGCTAGAAGTATTTATGCCATGCTTATGTTTGACATTATGCCATGCTTATGCTAGGAATATTTATGACATGCTTATGTTTGACATTATGCCTAAATAAGAATATAGGTTCATGTTGTAGTTAAACCTATGCAAGTTCACATGCTTTGATTCATGTCACCTATGTTACCACTATGCAAGTACACCAATTTCTATTTTGTATTTCCAACGTCGTATTGCAAGTTCATGCGCTCACCTTCCCCTCTTTGTGTATACGCCATAAGCCTCCCCTTTTCGCATGGCTAAATTGGGCTTTAAAAGGCTAAGCCCAATATATATACAAACGGACGTGTAAAACGGGGGAAAATAACGTTGGGTTAAAAATAAATTAATGAATGAAAATATAAAATAGAAGGGCCCAAATTCAAGTATGGGTTGGGCCCGTGATTGGTGTAACCTTTACACCATTAACTTAATAATGGGCCGCAAATATTTACATATAAATAAAGAAGAATGACAAGATATGTAAATGTAGAACATACGATGTGTTTAACCCGAGGTTGGATTGAGTTGTGATGTAAACCTGCCCGGAACCGCCCGGCTGTCCAGTAGTCACAACAATACCTATCCAATGTGGGAGGTTAAACATGGAGCCCAACAAGGACCCGAGGTTAGACTGAGTTGTGGCGTAAGACTGCCCGGAACCAACCGGCAACAGGCAGCCACAACAATACCTGTCTAATGTGAGAGGTCAGGGCCTTAATAAGACAATTAAGGCTGAGTCAGGATTGTTAGGATTAAGTGAACTAAAGACTTAATCAAAATGGAACATGCTAAACTAAACAGACTGGTGGGGTTAGGTAGGAAACACTTAACCAACTTAGCATGTTGGCTAGAGATAGAAAACCTAGTAACGGGGGACCCTTTTCAGCAGTAACCCTAAAAGGTGTATCAGGATACCCTGAAACTAGGCAGGGTGGGGCACGATTACTGGGCTGATTGTAAGAGGTCAAAGCGACGGCGGTGGTGTAGCAGTGTAGGTTCTAACGGAGTGCGGGCGTGCACACACTCCGGCGCAGAAAAATAAGGCACTGGACACCAGTAGCATACCTGTGCACTCTAAGGTTGTGTCGGGTTGCCACTATGGGACTTGATACACCCCATGGCGGGACCAGCATAGGTAACTACAGACATCGGGGGCCGTAAGACACATGTAACTATGCGAGTAGGAGCCGATCATCATTGAATGGATCACATCACCCTGATTATGGGGTGCAAATTGGAAACTAGTTTATATGGGTTCAGAGATTAACATGGGGTACGATAGTATATTCGACCCTAGATAACTTAACCAAGTTCATAGTGTTTGCCCACTTCCTGTTTTACTTATCATACCCAGTTCTTTATTCATAGACAAAGTAGTACTAGACTTACTCAGGCTTTATGTCTGACTCTATTTTTCCTTCGTCTTCTTTCTTCCGTTTCCCCCCCCCCCCCAGGTCCTCAGGGAGGGAACACAGCAGCTTGACCAGCCTCAACATCCAGCTTGAAGAAGAGAAATGTATTGCTTGGACTTTCCTGTTTTGAACTATGGCTTTGGACAATCCACTAAGGGGCTTTTGCAGTTTATCTATGTTTTATTTATGCTTCTTTAAATAATGTACTCAAGACAGATTATGAAAGTGTTATGTTATGTTTTTGGAAAGGATGTTGTTGTAACACGTATTTGACTTAATGAAATAAAGTTTGTTGTTCTTCCGCTGTTTTACAAATATGTGTTCTTATATCTGTCTTGTATATCTGTGACTTGTACTTATAAACCTCCACCAAAATTAGGGCATTCCCTTTGAGAGTGACCCTAACGGAGGTGGGGTGTTTCACTTGGTATCAGAGCATAGGTTTACCAGATAAGATAAAAAGTTTTGAAAAATAATTTCAAAAAGGAAATTTAAAGAAGCATTTTTTTAAAAGATAAAATATTATTTTGTTTTAAAAGGCAAAGTCCCCAAAGCCATAGGTATTATCTCTTATCCTTCGTTTTGAATCTATCCTTTCGGTTTCAGCATGTCTGGAGACCTTACTCCCCAGCTGCTGACGCTTTCACTCCTCCTCCTCCACGTGAACCAGCAAGCGGAAGAGTCCCAGAGTAGGAAGACGAATAATAGTCAAACAAGAAAGGATCGTAACAGTAATAATAAGAAACGAGAAAAAAGGAAATGCAATTTTTGTGGTACGGAGGGGCACATAGCCAAGGATTGTAGAAAGAGGAGAAGAAAGCAAGGTGAATGTTTTCATTGTGTGGAGACTGGACACATCAGCAAAGACTGCCCTGAGAAGACAGACTTTGAGAAGGGCGGGAAAGACAATAAGTCCCGAGAGAAGAGGAAGTGTAAATTCTGTGGCAAAGTGGGGCACTTAGTAAAGGACTGCCGGAAAAAGAAGGCCAAGGAGAACGGTGGGTGCTTTTCTTGTGGTGAGACGGGCCATAGGGCTAAGGACTGCCCAAAGGAACGAGGACAGGGGCAGGGGGATGGATCCACCCCAGGGGCACAGGTTCATGTGCTGGAAGCGCCACCTCTGCAACAGCGAGGTACAAACACTTCTGTAGAAAGTGTAGTTTATCTTTATGATCACCCCGTTCGCACTTTGTTTGATTCTGGCGCATCACACTCCTTTATCTCGTCCGCTTTAGTAGAATCTCTGCACCTAGAAACTAGTATGGTAGAGGACCCCTTAATTGTTTCAAATCCAATTGGGGGCCCAGCTCATTTGTCTATGATCTGTATGGGATTGAAAATTTCTATTCTAAGTGTTGAATTTCAATGTAGTGCCTTTGTTTTGGGCTTTTCGGGGTATGGTTTGATTTTGGGTAAGGATTGGCTATCCAGTAATGGGGCCATCCTTGATTGTGAGAAAAGGGTTGTTAGGCTCCTAACCCAGCTCGGTAATACTTTGGAAATTTCTTGTAATCCCTCGTATGCGGTTATGCTTAGTTATCTTGAATCGCTAGATGCCTCTGTTGAAAATTTGAAATCAGTTAAAGTGGTCCGGGAATATCCGGATGTCTTCGAAGAGGTGAAGGGCTTGCCTCCGAAGCGGGAAATAGACTTCCGTATATATCTTGTAGATAATGCAAAGCCCGTTGCGTTGCCCGTTAGACACATGGCTCCACGAGAAAGGAAAGAGCTCAGTAAATAGATTAAAGAGCTTCTAGAAAAGGGGTTCATTAGTAGGAGCATTTCAGAATAGGGCGCTCCAGTAGTGTTCGCCACTAAGGCTGAAGGTTCATTTCGCTGATGCATGAGTTGCAAAGAATCACCTTAGTAAGTACATTTGGCAACATAGTTGACATTTGTTTATTTTCAAGAGATAATTCATCTATGTGGAATACCTTCTAGTAAGTGAACAAGATCCAAGATTCACTAATGAATTTTGGAGAGCTTGCATGGAACCATGAGTACGTAGTTAAGGCTTGAGCCAAGTATACTAGAAGGAGAATAAGTGAAAGAGGAACGAGAGGCAAGGGTTCCAACTCATATTTTGGAAACAAGGATTAAGAAGCTACGAAATTGTGAAGTTATAGACGGACAAAGCATAATGGAGTTAAGCTCAAGGAAGGGCGACTTAGAAGATTGAAGACTAGATTCGTGCATAATATCTCTTCTTAAGAGTATATCCTCTCGGTCCCATTCTCAATCCAATTTCTGTTGCAAACCACATAGGGAGTATGACTCATCTGTTAGTAACACATGTTGGGGCTCGAGGGTGTTCATCGGTTTGACTAAAGTTTTCGGGTTTTATAGGATACAGATTGGTCTTAGGAAGGGACTCCCTTATGACCTAAAAGGAGTCCATCATGCTTAGTTGCCTAGAATCATATATGGTGGTTGGGTTGAGTAATTCTTTGGGTGTCAGTCTGATGTTGATTTCGGTCTTCGGGGCTGATGCTTAGAGAGTTCTTCTCCTAATCAATATATATGTGGCATAGGTTTTCAGTTTTGACATTGCCTAATAGGCACAAAGTTTTTACTTGCTTCATTCGACTATACCTTTAGATAGGAACAATTGGGAAAATGTCCTATAGATTAGAGCTACCCGAGAAGTTGGCTGGAGTCCACAACGTTTTTCACGTTTCACATCTCCGAAAATGTCTACATGAGTCAGCTGAAGTGGTAGAGCCAAATATACTCGAAGAGGCCGAAGTGGAGCGCGAAGCAACCATAAGGAAAGTTCCAACCCGCATATTAGGAACGGAAGTGAAGAAACTACGCAACCGTGAAGTCAAGCTCGTCAAAGTTCAGTGGAGTGACGCCGAGGGAGACGCGACTTGGGAAACTGAAGCTAAAATCCGTACAGCCTACCCTTTTCTGTTCGAGGGTACATCCTTGATCTTTCACTTTCCTTAAGTTGCGCTTTTATCTTTTTAGGTATATTTCCTCGACCGTATCTTTTAGATAGAATCTTTTTGGATGGAAACATGTAGTTGAAACATGTTATGGATGATGGTTGCAAGTGGTTGCAAGTGATTGCTAGTGGTTGCTCGTGGTTGCATATACACACACAATCTAGGTTTTAGATCGGCCCAGTCACTTCATATTGCATATGCATATATGTTTGTATTCGTATGTGGTTGAACTTTAATGTGTTGTCATGTGGATGCTGCATTTGTATTGAATGATTGTGCACTCATATAGAATCATGAATAGGAAAATTTGCATACATAATGGATTCATGGCACTTACATAATTCGCATTAAGGAGGTCAACTGAATCAGTAGACCGCCTGATTTTGCATTAGATAAGTACATGTGCACACACACTTCGCATATGATCATGAAGCATTAGAAGTCTTTTAAGGAAAATGGATGCTCGTGTTTGATGGATGAGTAGATGGATGATTGGATGTTAGGATATACATTCCTCCTAACTTGAAGATTTCGGGGACGAAATCCTTTTAAGTAGGGGAGAATGTAACACCCCGTGAATTCTATAACTGTGAAACTCACAAATTAAAGTATAATTAATTTCAAATCAAAGAACTAAGGGAAACGGGATACGCCATTGCGTTCGTCTCGGAAAAATACGCGAAATAGAGTCCGAGTTTTCGAAAAACGGATATCGTATGAAGAAGTTATGGACGAACGAAGTTGGGCGAAAAACCGAAAAAAAAGGGCTAGAATGCACTGGCGCACTTGGGAAGTGCGCCAGAACAAAAATGAACTGACGCACCTGTGAAGTGCGCCAGTACATTTTTGACCTGGCGCACCTGCCAAGTGCGCCCAGGTCAAAAATGACCTGCTGGCCAGGTCTGGTCTAGCCCTGGCTGGCCAGGTCGGTGTGTGGTCGAATTTCTGTGGTCTGCTTTGTCATTAGGGCTAGGTGGCGAGTTTTTATTGGTCTCTCTTCCTAATGAATGGCTACGATCTAACCTAGCAACATCAATGGTCCTAATCAATTCCTAACCTCTATATAAACAACCCTAGACTAAACCCTAATCTATTCATTCAAAATAAGATTATAGCCGCCATGTTGCTGAGGAACGACAAAGAGTAGCCGCCGACTAGAGATAGAGTTAGGAAGAAAGTTCTAAAGCCTAAAGCAATTCAAGCAACCTAAAGCTAATCAATTCAACAAAGGAATCGTGTCTCTTAAATGAGAATTCGCCGCAACCATTGTAAGTAGAGTATTACTTTGGTATAATAAACAACTGTGTTGGTGTGTATGCTTGAATTGTGGCAATGGAAGTAATTCATGTTTGTGCAAAATTATGTTATTCATTATAAAGAACTACATGCGGTAGTTCTATGCAAATATACGTTTGGAATATTGCGCAAATTATGTAATCTATGTTGAAGCTACATGTATGTAGTTGAGTGAAATTTATGCAAGTTTGGGGCTTTGTTATTATGTCGTCATGATGTATACTTTGTGCATAAATCGTTTTGCAAGCAATTGAGACAAGTTTGGTTGTTATAGTTCATATGAAACTATGTTGGAATTTTGACACCATAATTCATGTATTAAGTCATGCTTATGAATATGGCTAGGCTATGAATGATATTTGGCATAATTGAAATCTATGATTAAGTCTATCTTGTTTAAAAGAGTTATATGATGACATATGTGAGACATGGCTAGGTTAGACTCAAAAATCCCTTTTTGCAAGTTTAAAGCAAACACCATGATTAGGAATATTTATGCATAAGTATATTTATACCATCGTTATGTGATTAGACTTAAACCATGATTAAGTTGGACTATGCTTTTGTGTTAGTAACAAAGTATCCCCTTTGTAAACATGTAGAAACCTTATGAACATGACTTGTTTATGTTTATGCCATGAACAAATTGAACTTTACCTATGCCATGCTTATGTTTGACATTATGCCATGTTTATGCTAGAAGTATTTATGCCATGCTTATGTTTGACATTATGCCATGTTTATGCTAGAAGTATTTATGCCATGCTTATGTTTGACATTATGCCATGCTTATGCTAGGAATATTTATGACATGCTTATGTTTGACATTATGCCTAAATAAGAATATAGGTTCATGTTGTAGTTAAACCTATGCAAGTTCACATGCTTTGATTCATGTCACCTATGTTACCACTATGCAAGTACACCAATTTCTATTTTGTATTTCCAACGTCGTATTGCAAGTTCATGCGCTCACCTTCCCCTCTTTGTGTATACGCCATAAGCCTCCCCTTTTCGCATGGCTAAATTGGGCTTTAAAAGGCTAAGCCCAATATATATACAAACGGACGTGTAAAACGGGGGAAAATAACGTTGGGTTAAAAATAAATTAATGAATGAAAATATAAAATAGAAGGGCCCAAATTCAAGTATGGGTTGGGCCCGTGATTGGTGTAACCTTTACACCATTAACTTAATAATGGGCCGCAAATATTTACATATAAATAAAGAAGAATGACAAGATATGTAAATGTAGAACATACGATGTGTTTAACCCGAGGTTGGATTGAGTTGTGATGTAAACCTGCCCGGAACCGCCCGGCTGTCCAGTAGTCACAACAATACCTATCCAATGTGGGAGGTTAAACATGGAGCCCAGCAAGGACCCGAGGTTAGACTGAGTTGTGGCGTAAGACTGCCCGGAACCAACCGGCAACAGGCAGCCACAACAATACCTGTCTAATGTGAGAGGTCAGGGCCTTAATAAGACAATTAAGGCTGAGTCAGGATTGTTAGGATTAAGTGAACTAAAGACTTAATCAAAATGGAACATGCTAAACTAAACAGACTGGTGGGGTTAGGTAGGAAACACTTAACCAACTTAGCATGTTGGCTAGAGATAGAAAACCTAGTAACGGGGGACCCTTTTCAGCAGTAACCCTAAAAGGTGTATCAGGATACCCTGAAACTAGGCAGGGTGGGGCACGATTACTGGGCTGATTGTAAGAGGTCAAAGCGACGGCGGTGGTGTAGCAGTGTAGGTTCTAACGGAGTGCGGGCGTGCACACACTCCGGCGCAGAAAAATAAGGCACTGGACACCAGTAGCATACCTGTGCACTCTAAGGTTGTGTCGGGTTGCCACTATGGGACTTGATACACCCCATGGCGGGACCAGCATAGGTAACTACAGACATCGGGGGCCGTAAGACATGTAACTATGCGAGTAGGAGCCGATCATCATTGAATGGATCACATCACCCTGATTATGGGGTGCAAATTGGAAACTAGTTTATATGGGTTCAGAGATTAACATGGGGTACGATAGTATATTCGACCCTAGATAACTTAACCAAGTTCATAGTGTTTGCCCACTTCCTGTTTTACTTATCATACCCAGTTCTTTATTCATAGACAAAGTAGTACTAGACTTACTCAGTCTTTATGTCTGACTCTATTTTTCCTTCGTCTTCTTTCTTCCGTTCCCCCCCCCCAGGTCCTCAGGGAGGGAACACAGCAGCTTGACCAGCCTCAACATCCAGCTTGAAGAAGAGAAATGTATTGCTTGGACTTTCCTGTTTTGAACTATGGCTTTGGACAATCCACTAAGGGGCTTTTGCAGTTTATCTATGTTTTATTTATGCTTCTTTAAATAATGTACTCAAGACAGATTATGAAAGTGTTATGTTATGTTTTTGGAAAGGATGTTGTTGTAACACGTATTTGACTTAATGAAATAAAGTTTGTTGTTCTTCCGCTGTTTTACAAATATGTGTTCTTATATCTGTCTTGTATATCTGTGACTTGTACTTATAAACCTCCACCAAAATTAGGGCATTCCCTTTGAGAGTGACCCTAACGGAGGTGGGGTGTTTCATGAAAGGAGGTGGATTTCTTGTTTATCTTTTATTGCTTTTCTTTAGCGTGTTTATGCTATAGACCGGTTGTATATGCGAGTGTCGGTCCTCGCTTAATACTCCTATGATATTTTGCGTCCAATGTCTATATCCTGGACCTGCGATGTAGTGATGAAAATGCTCGATCCCGCGTTTGACTTGCTTGGTGGACGATGTAATTTTGGTTGTGTATGTTATAGTGCTAGAATGAAGTTGTGCTTTGCTCTTATATTTTCAGCTTCGCTGTACTTCTTTTCTTTGCATTTCACACCTGTTTCATATATATATATATATCGTAAACTATATATATGTATATATTATTATTATTATTATTATTATTATTATTATTATTTATTGAAACTATAACTGGATTGTAGTATGTTTAAGGGAACGTCGTTAGATCTTATTGATGCGACGGTAATGCCCCTATACCATAATTGGTTTTAATGTTTTGAAATTTAGGCATGACATTTATAACTAGATTAAGAATTCTGCTATTCCTGGTAACTGAGAGGGCCAGTTACTTGTGGAATCTATCTGATAATTTTAACAAAAGTCTTTTAGTTTCGTCATTAGTTGAATTTGAAAGATTTGGTTTATGATCGGATGCCCTTGAGTGGGTCTTTGATCCGTTGTTCGTTGAGTCTGAATAATTCAAACGCGTGTTGAGCTTGTCGGACGCCTCCGAAAAGGTCTTTGGGTCCGCCAGTAACTGGGTTTGGAAGACCCAGAATTAATAGCTGGATTTGAAAGATCCAGCATCTGGACGGATGCCTCCGAAGAGGTCTTTGAAAACCCTGTGTTTGTGTCAGTATCCAGCCATATCTTTATGGCGTCGGTGATGAACCGGGTGCCCCTCGGGGAGGTCTTGGGTTAGAGAGCCCGGTGTTTGTGTCACTATCCGGCCATATCTTTATGGCGTCGGTGATGAACCGGGTGCCCCTCGGGGAGGTCTTGGGTTAGAGAGCCCGGTGTTTATGTCACTATCTAGCCATATCTTTATGGCGTCGGTGATGAACCGGGTGCCCCTCGGGGAGGTCTTGGTTTTAGATGTGTCTTAGTCTACTTAAAAAGCCTGTAATTAAAATCGAAGTTTGCGGTTTAATATCAAAATCTTGCAAATGTACGATTTTAAATAGGTAAAGTAGATTCTTTCATTAATTTGTACAAACTTTGCATGAAATTCACAACGCATGATGTATTTACAAGTCACGTTATATGTGTAATGTGAATTATGCGAAAGAAATTTTAAATAAAATAACGGCGAAGGTGGATGCTATTTCATGCTCGAGGGAGTACGATTCCATCTGTCGTTTTTAGTTCGAAAGTGCCATCTGCAAATTTCTGGTTAATCATGTATGGTCCCTCCCAATTGGGTCCAAATACCCCGGTTCCTGTCATAATCCTTTTTAGTTAGAGGTCCCTGATTTGGAAAGTTCTTTGTTTGACTTTTGTATTGAAGTATCTGGCTATTTTCCGTTGGTGGGCCGCTATTTTGAGCTCTGCCTCTTTTCGTTTTCCCTCGAGCAAATCAAGTGCTTCCAATTGCAGCTTCTCATTCTCCTTTTGGTTGATGTGGATTCTACGGTGAGTTGGCACCTCTAGTTCCACTGGGATCATGGCCTCTGACCCGAATGCAAGTGAGAATGGGGTGTGACCCGTAGCCGTTTTGTGTGTTGTCCGGTATGACCATAATGCAAAGGGAAGTTCATCAACCCAATTGCCTTTGGCTTTATTGAGGCGCTTCTTAGTGTTTGATTTTAGTATTTTGTTGATGGCTTCAACTTGCCCGTTTGCTTGCGGATGGGCCACAGCTGCAAAGCTCTTTTTGATCTTATATTTAGCACAGAAGTCTAGGAATTCATTGCTTTCAAACTGGGTTCCATTATCGGTAATGATCTTTTGCGGTACTCCGAACTTGCAAATGATGTTTTTCAAAACAAAATTGATCACTTTCTTTGATGTGATAGAAGCTAAAGGTTCTGCTTTAGCCCATTTTGTAAAGTAGTCGACAGCTACTATGGCGTATCTCATGTTAGCTTTTGCAGTAGGTAGTATTCCAATTAAATCTATGCCCCAGACTGCGAATGACCATGGGCTGACCATTTGGGTTAGCTCCGTGGGAGGTGCTCTTGGAATCTTAGCGAATCTTTGGCATCTATCACACTTTTTTACATAGGTCATAGCATCCAGATTTACATTAGGCCAGAAATAACCATATCGCAGAATCTTTTTGGCTAACGTTTGACCGCCAGTGTGTCCTCTGCACTCTCCCTCGTGCAACTCAGCCAGAATCACTCTAGATTCCTTTTTGGTCACACATCGTAGCAATGGCATGGAGAATCCTCGTCAGTACAGCCTTCCGTCCTGAATGAGGTACAATGGGGCTTTGCGCAATATCTTCCTTTTGTTTTTCCGTTCTTCGAGAAGTGTTCCGTTGAGGATATATTCTTTGATCGGAGTCATCCATGATATGGGTTCCTCTGTGGTTTCCATTATTCAGTCAACGCTTGCTTCTTCAGTAGTAGGGGTAGAGAGGACTTCGATGGGGAATAAACCCAGCAGTTGAGCGTCCGAAGAGCTTGCATACTTGGCAAGAGAATCTGCTTTTGAGTTCTGCTCTCTTGGGATGTGAGATATAACATAGTGATCAAGGTTGTTTAGAAGTTCCGTAGCTTTGATTAGATAAGTGGGGAGATTCCCAGTTTTGGTTTGGAATTCCTCGCGTACTTGACCCAATACCAATTGAGAGTCACTAAGAATCTGCAAAGCTTTTAGGTTTAGTTCTTTTACCAATTTTAACCCTGCTATTAGTGCTTCATATTCGGCCTCGTTATTAGTTGACGGAAACTCCAATCTCAAGGAATAACATAAGGAGTGGCTTTCTGGGGTTTCCAAGACAATTCCAGCCCCTGAACAATAGTCATTTCTGGATCCATCAAAGTATAGTTTCCAAGTAGCTTCCATTTCTGCTGGTTCCTTAATCTCTTCTCCCCTGTCTGTAAACTCAACGATAAAATCAGCTAGAGCCTGGCCATTAATGGCCCTTCGAGGGTGGTAAGTGATATCATATTGACTTAGTTCAATGTTCCATTTTAATAACCTCCCTGAAGTCTCCGGGCCAAAGAGAACCTGCCTTAATGGTTGATCGGTAAGGACCTTGATAGGGTGAGATTGGAAATACGATCTCAACTTCTTTGAGGCAACGAGAAGGCAATACGCGAGCTTCTCCAGCTTAGGGTAATTTAATTCTGCCCCGACTAGCCTCTTACTGATGTAATACACTGGCAATTGTACTCCCGCTTCTTCTCGGATTAATGCTACACTTATGGCATGTGATGAAACCGCTAGATATAAAAATAGATCCTCTCCATCTGTAGGTTTCGATAACATAGGCGGCGATTCCATATGTCTTATCAACTCCTCGAAAGCTTCTTGGCACTCTGAGGTCCACTGGAAGTACTTCTTTCCTTTTTTCAAAGCATCAAAAAGCGGGACACATCGATCTGTTGCTTTGGAAACGAACTGGTTCAATGTCGCTACCTTTCCATTTAAGCTTTGTAGTTCCTTTATCGTCCTTGGGGCCCGCATTTCCCTTAGAGCCCAATCTGGGAAGGATTTGCTTCAATGCCCCTGGCATTGACGATGAACCCGAGAAATTTCCCTGAAGAGACTTCGAACGAACATTTTAACGGGTTTAGCTTCATCCCATATTTCCTAAGTATATGAAACATTTCTGCCAGATCCTCAAGATGATCCTCGACCTTCTTTGATTTGACTAGCATATCGTCTACATACACTTCCATTGTATTCCCTATTTGAAATTTAAACATGGAGTTCACAAGTCATTGGTAGGTTGCTCCTGCATTTTTTAGTCCAAAGGGCATGACTTTATAGCAGTATAGTCCTCCATCTGTTATGTAACTTGTGTTCTCTTCGTCCAGCTTGTGCATCATAATCTGATTATATCCGGAATATGCGTCCATAAAAGATAGTAACCCATGTCCCGCCGTTGCATCTACTAGCTGGTCAATCCGAGGTAGAGGAAAGCTATCTTTCGGGCATGCTTTATTAAGGTCTGAGTAGTCTATGCACACCCTCCATTTTCCGTTGGGCTTCTTGAAAAGGATTGGGTTAGAAACCCACTCTGGATACGTAGATTCCCGTATGAAATTATTTTTGAGTAGTTTATCCACTTCTTCTTTTAGGGCCAAAGATCTTTCGAATCCCTGCATTCGCCTTTTTTGTTTTACAGGAGTCAATTTTTGATTTATATTCAACTTGTGAATAATTACATTTGGTGGGATCCCACACATATCTAAGTGTTCCCAGGCAAATACATCTAGGTTTGCTTTCAAAAACAAGATTAATTCCTTCCGCAGCTTCATGCCTAGCTAGGATCCTATCTTCAAGACTTGGTTAGGGTCTTTATCGGACACTGGAACGGGGATAGTATCTTTGGTCGGCGCTGCTCTATTTTCCCCCATACTGTTTTTCCTTGGATCAATTGCTTTTCGAGCGCCACTGTGCTCACCAGTATGGGGGCTTTGCTTTGATTTCTATAAAAAGGGGTTTTTGGATGTGAAGCGATGCTCCACATCCTTTTCCATTTCCTTCTTCCTTGCCTCTGCTAACTCGACCAAATAACATTCCCTCGCTGCCTGCTGATCACCTATAACTGTGCCAACTCCATTTTCTGTTGGGAATTTCATAGTGAGGCACCACGGGGCCAAAGTTATTTTGAATGCTGCAAGAGTAGGTCTTCCCAGAAAGGCATTGTAAGCAGAGGGTTCATCGATTATGACGAAGTCTTGTACCAGTGCGGCTTTCTGCTCTCCTTCTCCGAGCTCGACTAACAGATTGATAACACCAATTGGTTAGACAGCTTGACCGGTGAATCCGTGGACCTTGTTCTGACAAGCTTTTACATCGTCCATGGAAAGCTTCATCCTACGGAGTGCGCTATAGAAGAGGATATTAACAGATGCTCCGTTATCAATCAACACCCTCCAAACTATGGCTGGACCTAGACCAATTGTTATCATCATTGGATCCTCTGTAGGCGTTATGATTCCTGCCGGATCTTCATCTTTGAATGTGATGTCATCTCGCAGGATTCTCGGTATCTTTGTCGATAAAACCTCATCCATGATCATGAGCTCATTTTTCTTTGAAAAGTCCTTTGCCTCATGAGCATATTTCACTATGTATCCCCAGCTTTTCCCCATTGCATACGGGCCTCCTGAAATGGTGTTTATGATCATCCTTGGTATGGTAGCAACCGATGCATTCTCATTCTGTTTAAGCTGTCCTGTAGAGGTTCCTTGGTCATTCTGGTAGTTCTTGGTATATTGCTGTAGCCTGTTCTTTCTTATCAATTCCTTAATTAAGCTTTTCAAATGTCTACATTCGTTCGTACTATGTCCCGGCTGGTTATGAAATCGGCAGAATCTGCCGGACTTTATTGCGTTATCAGTGACTCTTAGTTTCCCTGGCTCCGGGTAGTCTTCAGTGTCTTTGGTTGCCATATAAATGTTTTCTATAGTATCGTTGAGGGGAGTCATTTCGGAATTCTTGAAGAAACGAAGCCTTTTATTGTTTCGACCATCTTTCCCTTCATTCCCCCTTTTTTGACTTTCTACAGAATTTTTCTGTCCCCCATGCATGTTTACATCTTTTTTCTCCGATGGCTCATTATTTTCTTTAGCTTCCAGTGTATAGGCCGGATCCTCATCCACGCCTATATACTCTTCTGCCTTGTCAAATAGCTCTTCGAGAGTAGCGGGCTTCTTCTTCTTGATCCACTGTCCAAGTTTGGTCCTTTTACTTACACCTCCTTTTAGTGTCGTCAAGGCCAAACACGGCTCATAATTCCCGACTTCGGCTGCAACAGTGTTAAAACGAGAAAGAAATGCTTTAATGGATTCTCCTGGTACTTGTTCCAATTCATTTAGTTCCATTACGTCACACAATTTAGTTGCCTGAAGCCTGAATTGTTGTCTGAACAGTTTGGCCAAGGTGGTGAAATCGTCCACAGATTTTGGCGGGAGTTTTGTGAACCAGAGTGAAGCTATACCTTCTAAGTAATTGGGAAAGTATAGACATTTGAGCTCATCAGTAGCACGTGCCCCATCCATGTGCTGATCGTACTTGAATAGGAACACGTTGGGATCTCCGGCCCCATTATAGGCTTGCACAACCGGGGGTTTGAATTTATTTGGATATGGCGTCATTTTTATTCTCTCTGTAAGTGGGGTTCTCGTAGGAGAAAATCCCCATTCCATTTCATCATCCACCTTTTTCTGGCTCTCGCTCATGATCTTTCGTATCATCCCGAATATACACTCTTCCTCATTGAGTTGCCCCACGGTGGGCGCCAAATGTTTGTCTCAAAATTGGGCAAACACCAAAAGTGTAAAGACTAGATCTCACAAAAAACGAAATAGCAGAGCCACACAACCATTAAAATGTAAGTAGAAGGCACAAAGTTTATAGTGGTTCAATCCAATGAGGATTTACATCCACTTTCATGAAGGAATTCATTATCAATATGAAGATTACAAGATCATATTCTCTCTTACAATATTGTCATTCCCTCACATACACAAATCATATACGAATCTCTTAGAAATGACGAAGAAGTAGGTAGATCCGTGAAGACTTGATGGAAAACGATGAAGAATTGGTGGAGTTCCTCTTGAAATGCAAGCTTCTCCAATCAATCTTCAATCCGCATGTTCTTTTGATCCATGGAGTAATCTTCTCTTTTTGGAGTTAGATAGATGTTGGAGTAATTGTTGAAGAATATTTTTGGCAGCACTTCGTGGCCTTGAGATTCGATCCCCCCAAATGAAGAAGTGTGGGGATATTTATAGGAGATTTCTATACCAGGTGGCAGTTTTGTAATTATGCAGGAGAACGCCATGGCTCATGTCGCCACCGATATGACTCGGATTCTCGCTATAATTCACGTCGCTTTCGATATGACTTGTGTCGCAGGGCGGATTAACTCTTGGCGTCTTATTTTTGTGACACGATATGACTTTCTTTGGCATGATTCATGTCGTTTGAATGATAATTATTGATAACCCGGTGGAGGCTGGAGGCGGCATGAGTAGATCACGACATGTCCGCTATGACACGACTTATCTTGTTCAGGTGATTCGATATTAATCAGAATCGTCATGAGTGGGGCGCATCATGACTTTTCTTCAGACTCCATGTAGCGATTAATCTTTTATGTCATAGAACGGCCCATGGGAAGGGCGATATGACTTTGCTCTGTTTCGATCCTAATGGTATGAACGACATGATGCCTTGACTTAGGCGTGACTTAATTCTATGCGACATAACCTTATGGTACGGATCAATACAGCTTTAGGTGGTGAAATGCTATCGATACTATGCCGCGGGGTAGCATGGTACATCTGACATGAACGTGCAACGGTTTGATAACATGCAACGACCTGACTTCAGGAGGGTGACACGCCATGTGACCTACTTCATGTCGTTCTCGACATGGTGAATAATGTGATGACCATAGCGGCTTATCTTCATGTCGCTATACCGATCTAACATTTTATACGAGGCCGACATGGCTTGACCCCGACTTGAGAAGCTTAGAGTGATTTGGTATTGCATGGCATGATGGTTTGATTGAACCCTCTTCCTTTCGACATGGTTTTAACGACTTGGCTGGCCCGACATGGCTCAAACCCTTATTTTTACGGGTTAACATCAAGAATCGAACAGACCTGATCATAAATTGAAAGAAGTTAGAGGGTGAGAAATAGAAAAAAAGAAATATTAGAATAGAAGAAGAAAAGACATAAGAACATAAACATAACACAGAATCTCACATCGCAGCGGAATAAAATATATTATATAACAGTTTTTGGAATACAAAATTTTAACTGTATAACATATCATTATCAGAGTACAACACAGCGAAAATAACAATACTATATAATGATGAAGCCTCCTGCTCCAAGCTCCTCCAAGGATATCTGAAAATACCTGAACAACTTGACTGCCCATACTAATTTGGGCACCCAAGAGTTTAGGGTAAAACAAAACAAAATAAACTCTGGGTTAGTCATAGGACTTGTATGAATAAACAATTTAAAACAGTTTAAGAAAAAAGATATCTCATGAGACCACGCCGTATAACACGGAATGGATTTTTCCCTTATGAGAATCCAAAACACTTGATTTAACTTCCAAAATCCTTTTGAAAGAAATGATAATGTTTATATCAAAACCCTTTAATATTATAATAGTGTCTAAATCAAATAAATAACATTCTAGTGCAACGTTTGCATCTCACGCTCCACACATGACCGACCATTTCCCAGTTGTTGAGGCCTGAGGCTACGATTACTTACATTCATTTATAGCACAATAACTTTAAATGCCACATGGTTAGGTTCGTTAGTCACTAATTGATTTGCATAAATAAAATCTGGATATTATGCTAAGAGAATAAATTCTCCGCCACCATATATATTTATACAGGCCAACGTATGCTATCGTTGGAAATACTCTATCAGACATTCGTCCATATACGTTCATTCTAGGATTGAACGAAACCGAAGGCACAATTTCCATTAATCCATCTTGGGCAATTTCTACCTAGGATTAATAGAAAAAGCCCTTGCACTTCAACCCGTCTTCGATTATCTTCATATAATCTGATTCTGAACATTACTGCCAATACAGAGTGGTTCTCGGATAGTAATCCAACAGGTCTCTCCATATTAACAACGATATTGGCGAATACTTCGATAGTTGGTTATTTAACTATTGAAGAAAACAAACATCCATTGAAAGCATCAAATAATCACTGGGTCCCTTAATTTAATATTTCATTAATTAAATCACTTCTCCATTTCCTTATCAATATTTGTTAACTAAATATTTTCAATAATCATCTTGGCCTCTTACGCTATTTGGAAAACATTTCCATATACCGCCTTCTTTTATTTTCAATACTTCGGAAATATCTCTTATTAATAAGTGGAAAACATTCTGTAACACCCCACATCCATTAATGTCACTCACTAAGGGAAAGCATTAACTTTCATGGAGTATTATAAGAGTATAGAACATAATATCACAAGACAAATATATAAAATGGTACTTAAGAAAATTCAAAATTTATTCATTGCAGCAGAAAAGCAAAACATGCCTGGTTACAACATCAAAACCCTATACTAAAGCTAAGTTAACAAATATCCATCTTGCACAAATTATTATCAGAGTACATAAAAGTAAAACCATAATCCCACTCCAAATAGCCATAATGGAAAATAGATAAAGCTGAGCGTTACTTTCAACACTTCCAAGCACTTCAAGAAGAAAGAGGTCCAAGTCAAGCTTCACTAATCCCACCCTAAGGACCTTGGGGGAGGGGGGAAGAAAGAAAAGAGGCGAAACAAAAAGGGTCAGTAGTCTGGCGAGTCTAGTGACTTTAACAATATAATCAGTAAAGTAACAGGATAAGAACATAAACTGGATACAAGAGATGACTGTAACATAAGCAGATATGACAAGGTGAACAAGACGTAACGTTGACAGCGCTTCTAACTACTATAAGATATGCTCTGCACTGTACTAACATACTAGTTACATACCAAAAGGTGATCCCCCTTAAAAATTATAATTATGGTAGTTTCCTCATAGGTGCCAACTTGCTCCTATCCCCACCAGTTGTATCCACTACCCTTCCCATTTTGATTTTGTACCTCTAGCTACTATCATAGGTAACCAATATGCACCTATCACCACTAGATGTACCCTCCCTATTCGATTGGCTCCCTAACCTCGTAGATACCTGTGCTGGTCCCACAGTAGGGTGTATCACTCCCTAAGGTGGAAACCCCAATACTACTGAAATACACAGCTTATATCTACACGATGCAACATCATCTTACCTACCAGCCCGGACCCACGCATGCACATGACTCCATTGGACTTGCACAGCCGTCGCTAACTCTTTATTGACCCCTTATAATCAACACCAGTAAGCGTGTCCCTGTCCTCGACCTAGTTCGAGCTCATATAGATACTAAAAATGGGTTACTGGTTCAAAAGGGTCCCCACACTTGACACAAGCTTCCCTCCTAAGCTTGGTACCCACTAGGAATTCCCACTTAACCCCTTTTATCCCCATGTCTTATCACATGTCTTGTCTTAGTTAAGTGCTTTTATTATGTTTCACATGCTACCCATGTTGCCCACTTAACCCTTCATTATTCTCATGTCTTACCACATCTCTTATCTTGGTTAAGTGTTCATTAATTCATTATAACCGTAATCTTGCAAGACCTATCACATTAGATTGCCATTTTGTGGTTGCTAGATATGCTGGGCAGTTCCGGGCAGGTTTATACCGTAAACCGAATCTAACCTCGTGTCTTTGCATTATTACGCATCTAATTTTTGTCTTTGACCTCTCACATTAGATTACCAAATTGCGGTCGCTGGATATGCCGGGCGGTTCCGGGCAGACTTCTACCGTAATCCAAATCTAACCACGTGTCTTAGGCATTCATTATCACTTTCTTGATTCAGACCCCAATTTCAAATCTTGGATTATAATATATTCCAATTACCCATAATTTCCAATCTAAATTATGTTCATAATTTTAATCCAAATTATGCCTATAATCCATATACAAATTGTACCAGTTTACGCCCCAAATCAATTACATGATTACAAATCAATTCAAGCCCAATTACATATTATTCAATATTTTCCCAAACTTTTCCCACAACGTTCCCGCGTCATTCGTACGTATAATTCAATGTAATATAATTAGGCTCGAAGTTAGCCTAATCTCAGAAATAAAAGGAAAAGAAGGGAAGAGAACTATAACATCAAAACTGGCATAAAAATAGGCATATAAAATATGAACTGGCATAGAACAATAAAATAGATCCAATAGGCATATGGAATATGAACTAGCATAGAACAATAAAATAGATCCAATATGCATATGATAATAGAAATTTGGGTATGAATCTGGAAGATAAGAATTTACAAAACTTGATATGATTTATCATACAGGCATGTTCATAAAATCCAATTTACAATCTTATCACAATCGCTTTTAATTTAATTATATGTGAAAGTAACATAGACTCACATCGATTGGATTCTTAGAAAAGAGAACTAGGCGTTGTTGTAGCGAATCTGATCTTGAATAACCTCTACTTTGATTGTTGAAGAAGGAAAGCAAACTTAATCTTGTTTGGAGAAGAAGAAATATAATTTAATTTGTGTTGGAGCAGCAGCATGGCGTCGCCATTGACGAAGGTGAGGAAAAAGAATGAGAATAGGACTCTATTTATAGTAGAGGTTCAGTGTATTGGGTCCAAGCGTATGTCTAGATACAAAATACAGCATTTCTGCTCGGATCTGAACGGGGTCAACACCCATCTAGGGGTGTCGACACCCCTCCATGGGTGTCGACACCCCTCCATGGGTTTCGACACCCCCCATGGGGGTTGACCCCCCTGGGCAGGATTTTTCCCGCTCTCTCTTTTTCTGGGTTTTGAATTTCGAATTATTTAATTTAATTCTGCTTATATTTTAAATCTTCCAAGCCTCATAACTTTTTCATACGGTGTCCAATTTACGCAAACTCAGACTCTATCCCAAGCAGAATTCCGAGATGAAAGCAATGACGCAACCCATTTTACTTAATTCTTCTTATAAAAATTAAGTATTCTTTAATTATCCCTTATGTCATGTTTTAAAATTACGGGGTGTTACATTCTCCCCTCCTTAAAGGATTTCATCCCCGAAATCTTCAAGTTAAGAAGAATGTATCCTACCATCCAATCTTCCATCTACGCATCCATCATCCACAATCATTCGTTGTCCTTAAACGATTTCTTATGTTATATGAACATATGCAAAAGTGTGTGTATATGTCCCTTACCTAATGCAAAGATCAGGCAACCTACTGATTCAGTTGACCTCCTTAATACGAAACATGATAGTGCCATGCATCCATTATGTATGCAAAAGAATCCTAATGATACATATTATTTCTATATGAGTGCACAACCATTCATTCAAATGCAGCATCCGTATGATAACACATTCAATATACATCCATTAACTTAAATATGTACACTCATTCATATGCAATATGAAAGTGATTGAGACGATCTAGTGCCTAATGTGTGTGTAAATGCATCCATGAGCAACCACTAGCAAACACCTACATCCACTTGCATCCACCAAACGTAAAATGCCTCAAACACATGTTTACAACAATAGGATTCTCTACCTAAATATCGAAGGTATAATCGAGAGGATACACTAAACGATAGAACAAGTATAAACAAAGCGGTAGAAAAAGGAGAAGCTGAGAACATACCCTCAAAAAGGAAAGGGTACGACGCGCGTATCTTGTCTTCAGTCTCCCAAGTCGCGTCTCCTCACTACGCCATAGATGGCCTACGGCAACCCCAGAGAAGTGATGCTGTAGGTGCCAAAAAGTGTTGCTATAGGGAAAAAATGATCTATGGCAACACTTTTTTGGGGTTGCCTTTTGCCGCGTTCCCTTAGAGTCAAAGGCAACGCCTTTGTGACTCTATGGCAATATCGGTATAGGTGTTGCCATAGGTACCAATACAACAAAAAAAAACACCCTTTCGCAACTACCAAAAACAGTTGTAATATGTCTAGTACAGTTGGCAATTTTAATAAAGTCAACCTTTTTTACAACTGTTTCTAACAGTTGTTAAAATTTGTTTTACAACTGCAAAAAGTAATTACACCTCAACTGCTATTAATCAAAAATTTCATAATATTATAATAAATATTATTATAACACAGTATTTTATTCAAATAAATATTTTATTTTAACATTTCAAATGGTACAAAATTTTTTGACTCCACTGTTGTACATTCTCTCGTATGTTACACTATCATTCATATTTACATACATTCGTCACTACATTGTCACTCGATTCACTCATATGCACAATCACACATACAACCATAAGCACGAAAAATACATGAAAATGATTACCAGCTGAATACTGATTGAAAATGCATCAATAGCACAATATCGGAGGCACTGAGACCAGGTTCGGTGAGCACAATACTGGAGGTACTCCTAGCAGCATCAGTAGCATCATTGACTACAATTCCAATATCAGTTTTTTAAAGCAGGAGCATCATTCACACCATCTCCAGTCATATTACAGACGTGCTTCCGCTCCTGCAACTTCTAAACAATTTCGTATTTGTGCTCTGTTTAAAAGACATGTATCATACATTAAACCAATATAGATCTTTAAGTAAATACTGGAACCAACAGATACCAAATTGAACATCGAATGTTCAATACCCTAGTTTATGTTTAAATTCCAGCTCATATGATTATAGATAGTTCACCATTTTCACTAAATGATACATGTAGGGAGGATTCCAGCTCATATGATTATAAATCTATCTAGAAACTCATTTCATTTCATATACCTGAAAGCTATAAGATGAAGCCAAAATTATATGATTTAGATCATTTATGTAAAACTTTGAGGATGTAGAGAGGAATACCCAAAATAGTTCACCATTTTCTCTACACAATGCACTTTTCTCTTAAACCAGTGCGAGGAACAGTGAAGGTCAACTACAGCATTGGGATTAAGTACACATTACTTACTTTTAATGCTCATATAGTTTCACCAACATCAATATAATGGACTCATGACCCAAAATCATGTCTGTGAACGCCAAGTAACCATGCAAATACATGTCTGTGAACATCCTTAAATCTTGTATAAGTATGAAGAGCCTAGCGTGGAAATACCAACATATATAACCTTTACTGTATTTGTATATCCAGGTTTTCTCTTATTACTTCGACCATTTCATAATTTATCTTCTATTCAATCATTCTCCTCTTTGTTGTAATAATTATGATTCTTCAATTTACCATTCACTCCCATGCTTTTTTTAAAACATATTGGAAATGATTTCATTTTTCAATACAGTATAGGGTTGCTTCATACGGTATATCAGACCAGGAAACAGTTTAAACAATTACTGCAAACAGTTTAAACTACAGCATTGGGTTCATCTTTGTATTTGTTACTGCAAACAGTTTAAACAATTACTAAAAATAAATTTGAAGGGAATAATAAAAACTGGATAATGATTTCCACCAAATAATATCCATAGCACAACCAGCATGTCCAACTACCCATATGTTTTGTGCTACAAACTTTGTTCGTTTAACATAACTTAAAAAGAACTCATGTGTGTGCCCGCATGCATCTGTATGTATTATCAGAAATTCATCAGATCTTGTACTTGAACAGAGATATATAAGCAAACATTCATCAGATCATGTACTTGAACAAAGATCTACAAGCAAACCTAGCCTTAACAAATGCAAATAAGAGCACATAACTGTGTTCTAATATAACAATCAAACTCTTTAATTTAACTTTCGATTTCCGTCCTGACCTTATCAATAGAAGAGAGAACTGGGAGTGATTAACACATGAAAATCTTCCAATTCTGGAGAGAGAAAATTAACACAGAGTCAAAAATTTAGTCAGTTGTGTAAATCTCAGTGTGTTCTATATTTTAGACAATAATGTATACCTTCAATATTCATCATGTATAGGCAGTTGAGAAGAGATACCTTTCTATCGGATAAAGTTCATCAACTCGTCTTTACTGTTATTAGCATTTACATTTGCAATGGAGTTGAATGATATTTAATAACTATTTTGTTTGCAGGGTAAAAAGAACAAAGAAAATGAAAAACCAAACAAATCGGTATGTATCACAGGTTTGTAGCAGAAATGTCAGTATTAGCTTCCACAGCAATAGATTGCAATAAGCATAGAATATTGAACTGTTTGATAACTATTCAAAATTCTGTCCGAAATACTAGTATAAAATATTTACACTACTACTTACAGAGCCAAAACCATTTTAAGTACTCTGAAAAGCAAGTTAACGTATTGTTCCACTTACTATGATTCCATGAATATGGTGAAAAATGCATAAGTTGATGTAAAAATTACCATACATCTTTTTGTAGCTTCTCTATCTATGAAAGCTGTTGAGAGGATCTTTTAGACAATGAATCAGACTCACTTTCCTGTAAGTATGATACAGTATGCTTGATGACACAATCGCCAATGCATTGGCAAGGATCAAACGCACAAAATGCTAATGGATATTTTACTCCACGAAGAGGTATTGTGCCACATCATCCTCAGGCTCCCTATTCTAGCCTATTCTCCAGATCTACTTCCAAGCATCTAGACAGATATGTCCCATCTCTAAAAGAGAAGCTACAAGAGATAAAACTGATGAAATATGAATTTCCCATCTACTTCCAAAGTCAGATGCTCTAATCCTAGATGATACGTCCGAGAAATTCGATATGAGCACCACTAATACACACAAAACTGCCGAACAACAGGTTTTAGCATAGCAAAGCTTAGGCTCATCCCACGGCAAAGGTCAAATGTCTTCTCTTCATATCAGCAGTCAAAGCATGTTTTCATCCACCCCATAGATGATTTTCAGTTCATCAGTGTTTCAACTACAAGAAAACCAAAATAATTTGTGGTGTTGATGATTTTTCTTGAACTTCTCAATTATGGGACTGCCTTTAACTAAAATAATAATAATAAAAATAACATTTTAAGAAATTCAGTGAAATACCCTTTCTCTATTGTCTCGATTAGCTGAATTTGAAGAAGCTATGAGATCCAATTATCTTATGGGTGGAATTGGGAAAATAAGAGGAGAAGCCTGATGGTTTGAAGAGCATCGAACGTTCTATTATTGTGGATCTGGATCTTTCTTCGACAGTTAAAAAAGAAATTAAAAAAGCTGAAGTCGGCAAAATCCTAGACCATTAAAGTGGAAGACTGCTTTATTTTTCTGAAGTGAAAACAGCGTGAATTTTGTTCTAGTGGGAAAACGAAAATTTGGGGGCAAAGTAGGAGGCGGTGAAGGAAAATAAAATTGACACGGATTACCATCGTAGACCTTTGGATCGTGTTGACGCGGATTGATAATTTTATTCATGCAGCTACTACAACGTATGTTGATATCTATGCTAACACATTGAAGCGTGCGTTGCAATAGACAAAAAACAGCATAGCAATGGCAACAATGTAGCTAGCAACACCATGGATTTTCGTTGCGATAAGCCATCTATGGCATAGTGCCTTGATCATCTCCCCACTGAACTTTAACCAACTTGACCTCTCGGTTGCGTAATTTCTTGACTTCCGATCCAAGGATGCATGTAGGAACTCGTCTAACCATGGCATCTCGCTCTACTTCCGCTTCTCTAAGCATGCTCGGCTCTACTACTTCCGTGGTATCGTGTAAACACTTCCTCAAATGTGACACGTGAAATACGTCATGAACACCACTAAGCTTCTCAGGCAGCTTCACTCTGTAGGCCATCTGTCCAATTCTTTCTGTAATGGGGAATGGCCCTACGAACCTTGGTGCCAATTTCCCTATAGATCCAAAACGAATTACATTCCTCAATGGTGACACTTTAATAAAAACTATGTCTTCAACATCGAACTCAAGATCGGTTCGTCTCTTATCAGCGTATGAATTTTACCGGTCTTGTGCCATCTTCATGCGTCTTCGAATCAAGTCTATCTTCTCCAAGGTTTCCCTAACCATCTTGGGCCCAAGCAAAATCTCATCCGTAGTCTCCCACCAACAAGTTGGTGATTGGCAAGGTCGTCCATACAGAGCCTCAAAAGGTGCCATGCCAATACTAGTCTGATAGCTGTTGTTGTAGGCGAACTCTACTAATGGAAGGTGTTCCTCCCATGTCCCTCCAAATTCCAAGATGCATAACCTCAAAACATCTTCTAGAATCCGATTCACCCTTTCTGTTTGGCCGTCCGTCTGAGGGTGATAAGCGGTGCTCAAACACAATTGCGTTCCTACCGCCTCTTGCATGCTCTTCCAAAACTCACTAGTGAAAATGGGATCTCGATCGCTTATGATACTAGAAGGTATGTCATGTAGACGAACTATCTCTCGGAGATAAACAAATGCCAACCATGCTGCTGTTCTTTTACTCTTAACTGGAATGAAATGGGCGCTCTTGGTATGTCTATCTACTACTACCCAAATCTCCGTATTACCCTTCCTTGACATCGGCAACCCGTCAATGAAATCCATGGAAACACTTTCCCATTTCCACTGTGGAACCTCTAAAGGATGAAGCAAACCACCAGGCTTCTTTTGCTCTGCCTTGACTTGCTGGCACACTAAGCATTTAGAAACGGACTCAGCCACATCTTTCTTCATTCCGGCCCAAAAGAAAACTCGCTTCATGTCCCTATACATCTTGTCACCACCGGGATGTATGGTCATCTAAGAACGATGTGCTTCTTCAAGGATTGTCCTTCTCAAACTCTCGTCTCGAGATACACAAAGTCTCCCATCCCTACGCAACCAACCTTTGTCATCTATAGTATACCTACTAATATGGCTCGAAGACTCCCCTCTTATGAGCTTGTCTACTATCTATATCAACTGTGGGTCATCTCGTTGTGCTGCACCTATCTATTCCAAAGGCGTAGGTCGCACCTCTAATGATGCAAACAAACCGGGTACATAATCGATAGAGGGTCTAAATTCAAAGGGAGAGATATACTCTAAACTCTACTTCTCAACAAACAAAAGACTCAAAGTCAACTTCTTTCTACTCAAGGCATCAGCTACAACGTTACCCTTGCCAGGGGTATATGCAATCTCAAAATTGTAGGATGCTAAGAACTCCATCCATCTCTGTTGCCTTAAGTTTAGATCTTTTTGAGAGAATAGGTATTTTAGTGACTTATGGTCCGTATACAACTCAAACCTCTCACCAAGCAAGTAATGGCGCCAAGACTTAAGCGTAAAAACTATGGTAGCTAATTCTAAGTCGTGGGCAGGGTAATTCTTCTCATGGACCTTCAACTGCCTTCCACCATAACATATCACCCTTCCGTCTTGCATCAAAACCGCGCCAACCCCTGTCCCGCAAGCATCGATATACACTGTGAACGGTTTACTCCCATCCGGAAAAACTAAAAGTGGAGTTGTCGTCAATGCCCTCTTCAATCGTTGAAAAGCATCATCACAATCAATTTCCCAAGAAAAGGTCAAATTCTTTTTCATTAACCAGGTAAGTGGGGCTGATATCTTAGCAAAGTCCTTGATGAACTTTCAATAATAGCTCGCCAAACCAAGAAATCTTCTTACTTCTGTTGCATTCTTAGGAATCTTCCAATATTGGATTGCCACTACCTTCGCGGGATCCACTGCTATCCCTTCCTTAGAGACCATGTGCCCTAAGAACCTCACTTCCTTCCTCCAGAAATGACATTTGGAGAATTTAGCTTTGAGTTGATGTGCTCGAAGGGTCTCTAAAACTTCCCTAAGATGTAGGGCATGCTCTTCTTCGCTTCTAGAGAATATCAAGATATCATCCACAAAGACCACCACGAACTTGTTTAGAAGCTCCCTAAACACCCCACTCATCAAATCTACGAAGTATGCGGGTGCATTCGTCAAACCAAAAGGCATGACGAGCCATTCAAAGAAACCGTCGGGAGTTCTAAATACAGTCTTGTCTATGCTATCCTCAGCCATCCTTAGCTGATGAAATGCTGTAGCAAAATCCAACTGCGAGAAAACTGAAGCACCAACCAACTGATCGAACAAGTCATCTATCCTCGGTAATGGGTGTCTGTTCTTCTTCGTGAGCTTATTCATCTCCCTATAGTCCACGCACAATCTAAGCGAACCATCAGCCTTCGTGGCAAAAACAACTAGAGCACCCCACTCCGAGATACTTCTTCTTATGAACCCTTTCTCAAGTAACTCTTTCACTTGTTTACTAAGCTCCCTCCTTTCTCTTGGAGCCATGTGGCGCACAGGCAATGCAACTGGCTTTGCATTGTCCACCAATTATATACGGAAATCTATCTCGCATTTTGGAGGTAAGCCCAAACCTCCTCAAAGACATCTGCATACTCACGGACTACTCAAACAGATTGTAAATCATCAATTGATGTGTCAAGAGATTCTAGGTATCTAAGCATAACAGAACCCTTAGCGTCGCATGAGATATTGAGAGTACTACCCAAACTAGTCAACAGTCTAACTACCCTCCTTTCACAGTCGAGAATGGCACCATACCTGTCTAGCCAATCCGTTCCTAGAATCAACCCATAGCCCGTGAAACCAAGCATATAAGCGTTGCATTCGAACTCAACGCCATACACAAATATTCTCAAATCCCGACATAACATAGATAGATGAGCCGTACCCCAATAGGATTTGAGACAACAACGGGATCCAATACTATACTAGTATCTAGGTGCAGAGATTCAACAATAGAAGCAGATTTAAACGAATGTGAAGCGTCGAATCAAACAAAGTACGTACAGGATGATCGAAAAGGAAAATCTAACTTTCAACAGAAATGTTTCTACCTCTCTCTTGTCTAGGTGCCATGAGAGCATGAACCTGCCCTCCAAAAGCAGATCTTGTCCTCGGTCCTTGCCCTTGCCTCCTTGGACAGTCTTTAATCATATGTCCTGCCTCACCACATTGGAAGCAACTCGTTTTGTTTTTCTTCCTACAGTCCTTCTTCAAATGGCCAGGTATTCCACAATTGTGACACTTTCTTTTCTCTGAACCCTTGTTATCCTTGCCGCCCTTCTTTTGTTGTTGCTGTGCCTTCTTTGGATCCCCTTTCTTATCCTGTGCCTTATCTATTTTAGCACCTTTCTCCTCTTCATGTATCAGCGCCATATCAACAAGATTCTCGAAAGTAGCCCCCATAGGAATGTGGGACACAGCAAACCCGTGTAATGGTTCATTCAGACCCTTAGCAAATCTCAAGGCCTTCTTATGTGGCATATTAACTAATTCCCTACCAAATCTTGCTAACTGGTTAAACTTGTTAACGTACTCCTTCATAGACAAACTCCCTTGTTTCAAAGCCAAGAAACTCTCCATGTATAAACTCTCCTCTGCTTGTGAAAGGAATTTCAACTCGAACCTTTGTTTAAAATCCATCCACGTCTCCACTGCACATCCTCCATTAGTTACTTCCCACCAAAATGTAGCTTCATCCTTCATCAACCAAGAAGCTAGCTGAACTTTCCTTCCATCGCCTATCTCAAAGATACCAAACAAGTCCTCCACTTCCTTGAGCCAATTCCGAGCCTCAACAAATTTCTCAGTCCCATAAAACGGTTTTCTGCCCATCACACGGAAGCCTTTGCATATCTTAGAAAAAGCATCTACATGGGGAGTAGGAGGAGGAGCGGCTGCAGCTGGGGGAGGAGGAATGTTTGCAGGGCCCGCAGTAGTAGCCATAGCCTCCAGATACCTTCTGAACTAGCCTGGTATTTGTACGCCCTCGGGTATAACGGGTTCCCCAGACATGCTGAAAGGAAAAAGGAAGAGATTCAAAACAGAGAATCGAAAGATAGATATATGGCTTTTGGGGATTATGTCTTTCATAATAAACCTCTCTCTTGAAAATACCTTCTTTAAAACATGTTTTTTGAAAGTGCTTCTTTCTAAAAATTCTTTTGAAAGTGGTTTTCAAAATCTTTTATCTGTTCTGGTAACCTTCAGCTCTGATACCACATGTAACACCCCACGTCCATTAATGTCACTCACCAAGGGAATGCATTAACTTTCATGGAGTATCATAAGAGTATAGAACAGAATATCACAAGATAGATATATAAAATGGTACTTAAGAAAATTCAAAATTTATTCATTGCAGCGAAAAAACAAAACATGTCTGGTTACAACATCAAAACCCTATACTAAAGCCAAGTACACAAATATCCATCTTGAACAAAATTATTATCAAAGTACATAAAAGAAAAACCATAATCCCACTCCAAATAGCCATAATGTAAAAGAGATAAAGCTGAGCGTTACTTTCAACACTTTTGAGCACTTCAAAAAGAAAGAGGTCCAAGTCAAGCTTCACTAATCCCACCCTGATGACTTGGGGGGGGGGGGAGAAAGAAAAGAGGCGAAATAAAAAGGGTTAGACAAAAGTCTGGCGAGTCTAGTGACTTTAAGAATATAATCACTAAGTAACAGTATAAGAACATAAACTGGATACAATAGATGACTGTAGCATAAGCAGATATGACAAGGTGAACAAGACGTAACGTTGACTGCGCTTCTATCCACTATAAGATATGCTCTGCACCATACTAACATACCAGTTACGTACCAAAAGGTGATCCCCCTTAAACAATTATAATGATGGTAGTTTCGCATACTTCCAGTTACTACCATAGGTGCCAACTTGCTCATATCCCCACTAGTTGTATCCACTACCCTTCCCATTTTGATTTTGTACCTCTAGCTGCTATCATAGGTAACCAATATGCACCTATCACCACTAGATGTTCCCTCCCTATTCGATCAGCTCCCTAACTTCGTAGATACCTGTGCTAGTCCCACAGTAGGGTGTATCACACCCTAAGGTGGCAACCCTGATACTACTGAAATGCACAGCTTATATCTACACGATGCAACAGCGTCTTACCTACCAGCCCAGACCCACGCATGCACGTGAATCCGTTGGACTTGCACTGCCATCGCTAACTCTTTATTGACCTCTTACAATCAACCCCAGTAAGCGTGTCCCTATCCTCGACCTAGTTCGAGCTCATATAGATACTAAAAATAGGTTACTGGTTGAAAAGGGTCCCCACACTTGACACAAGCTTCCCTCCTAAGCTTGGTCCCCACTAGGAATTCCCACTTAACCCCCTTTTATCCCGATGTCTTATCACATGTCTCATCTTGGTTAAGTGCTTTTATTATGTTTCACATGTTACCCATGTTGCCCACTTAACCCTTCATTATTCCCATGTCTTCCCACATGTCTTATCTTGGTTAAGTGTTCATTAATTCATTATAACCATAATCTCTCAAGACCTCTCACATTATATTGCCGTTTTGCGGTTGCTGGATATGTCGGGCGGTTCTGGGCAGGCTTATACCGCAAACCGAATCTAACTTCGTGTCTTTGCATTATTACACATCTAATTTCTGCCTTTGACCTCTCATATTAGATTACCAAATTGCGGTCGCTGGATATGCCGGGCGGATCCGGGCGGACTTCTACCGCAATCCGAATCTAACCTCATGTCTTAGGCGTTCATTATCACTTTCTTGATTCAAACCCCAATTTCAAATCCTGGATTATAATATATTCAAATTCCCATAATTTCCAATCTAAATTATGTTCATAATTTTAGTCCAAATTATGCCTACAATCCATATACAAATTGTACCAATTTATGCCCCAAATCAATTACATGATTACAAATCAATTCATGCCCAATTACATATTATTCAATATTTTCCCAAACTTTTCCCACAACGTTCCCACGTCATTCGTACGTATAATTCAACGTAATATAATTAGGCTCAAAGTTAGCCTAATCTCAAAAATAAAAGGAAAAGAAGGGAAGAGAACTATAACATCAAAACTGGCATAAAAATAGGCATATGAAATATGAACTGGCATAGAACAATAAAATAGATCCAATAGGCATATGGAATATGAACTGGCATAGAACAATAAAATAGATCCAATAGGCATATGATAACAGAAATTTGGGTATGAATCTAGAAGATAAGAATTTACAAAACTTGATATGATTTATCTTACAGGCATGTTCATAAAATCCAATTTACAGTCTTATCACAATCACTTTTAATTTAATTATATATGAAAGTAACATAGATTCACAGCGATAGGATTCTTAAAAAAGAGAACTAGGCATTGTTGTAGCGAATCTGATCTTGAATAACCTCTACTTTGATTGTTGAAGAAGAAAAGCTAACTTAAGCTTGTTTGGAGAAGAAGAAATATAATTTAATTTGTGTTGGAGCAGCAGCATGGCATCGCCATTGATGAAGGTGAGGAAAAAGAATGATAATAGAGCTCTATTTATAGTAGAGGTTCAGTGTAATGGTTCCAAAAGTATGTCTAGATACGAAATACAACATTTCTGCTCGGATCTGAAAGGGGTCAACACCCCCTCCATGGGTGTCGACACCCCTCATGGGGGTTGACACCCCTGGGCGAGATTTTCCCTCTCTCTCTTTTTCTGGGTTTTGAATTTCGAATTATTTAATTTAATTATTTATTTTAATTCTGCTTATCTTTTAAATCTTCCGAGTCTCATAACTTTTTCATACGGTGTCCGATTTACGCAAACTAGGACTCTATCGCAAGCAAAATTCCGAGATGAACGCAATGGAGCAACCCATTTTACTTAATTCTTCTTCTAAAAATCAAGTATTCTTTAATTATCCCTTATGTCATGTTTTAAAATTACGGGGTGTTACACATTCCAAGTACTTCTTCCTTTCACGACCATTCATTTCTATACTTAGGAAATATTTATTATTTTATTTCCAAAATTCCACTTATCTAGGTTAAAACGAATGTTGTGTAAAACATTGTTGCAACAACCCAAAATACTACATTCAACAAAATCTTATTCAAAATATTTATCTTTGAGCCTGAATCTTGCTATTTATTGGTCAATAACGAAATCAATCAAATTGGGGTAGAAATACCTCTCAGACCTTGATCGAATAACATTGTTAACTTCAAAAGGACAAGACTACTTATCTCGAATAATCAACATCATATAAACTAATTAATCATTTTTAAAATGTGTATACGTTTCTTTTTCTATTTTTACCAGATTTAATTATAGATTTCCTCTTTGTTTATAATATTTTATTTTTAGTTCGTTTCCTTATCGAATTCTATATATATATATCGATATATTAATTTCTAGTTATCAAATTTTCTTAAAAATATTCTAAATCCTTAAATTTTCGAAAAATTTCGCTTGCACCTCCTTTGTGCCGTCAATAGCTCAAACCTCAACTCGCCTCTCTAGACCCTTTCCATTCAAAAAGAATATCAGAAAGCCAAGTGGCTTGCCGATTCGGCGCATAAGAACTCATATGGAATTTAAAATGTGTAACTTTTTGTTGGGCACACAAATTATATTCTTCATACACTTCATTCCATACCTGTCTAACCCATATACTTCCATTCCCAATTTATTCCAACTCAATCCAAACATTTTTACTTAATTCGCTAATTATTCGTTAATTAAGTCTTTTGCCTATTTCACTTTTTATTTGAACATATCACGTTCAAAGATATTTTTAACTTGCTTATAACCAATCAAATTCCATTTTCGATCCAAGTTTCATATTTGATTTAGAATATGAATTTCCAAGGTCAATTTACTCAATAAAACCCAATTCCTATCAAAAATCCATTAACTAATTATTCTTCAAATTAGTTAATTCTATTTAGTAATTTAAAATCCGATTTTTTTTGTTTCAAAAACCAGTTCACTTACTCCTCTTGAGTTCACATATATTTTATAACTTAAATCTGGTTTTTTCTAATGGAAATTTGGATTTTTATTTATTTAAAAATCATTTTATTAATTTAAATAATCCGTTAAGGTTTAATAATGATTATGGCACTATTTTTCTAGAAATTACATTTTGACATAAATCAAAATCTTTATGACGAAATCCAGATTTTTCTCTTCCATTATCAAATTGGTCCTGACGATTCTTGTTTCAAAGAATTCCGACTTAAATTGAGTTCTATATACTCAATTGAAGTTAAAAACGTAAATTTATGAACTACCGCGCTGTGGCGAGTTTGTTTTAACTAAATTTAAATATAAACATTAAACTTTATTTATAAATAATTTTCGACTCCATTCTTATATATTTAAATATTAATTCGACCCATTTACCAAATCCAACTTAATATTCTTGATTATCCCTATCCATTGATTATTTCATAACCCAATTATAAATTTATTTATAACTAAATCTTCTATACTAAATTCCGGTTCCTTTATAAATAAATTATTTATAAAATTCGAATATTCGAATTCTAATTATAAATCCATTGGATTTTTATCCATTCAATTTATATTCCGAATTCCAAAATAAAATTAATCGTTCTATTTTAAACCATTTTCCGATTCACTTTTAAATTCAAACTTGAACTTAAATGTCTAAATTGTCAAATGATAATTTATTTTACTACATATATAAACATCATTTATAAATCCAACTTCCTTGTTTTATATATTAAAACAAGTTTCATTTCAAAATCTGTTTGAGACTCAATTCCTTTTATATTCCAAATTCTGAAAAAAAACCGTCATTCTCTTTTCGAAATGATTTCAAATTCTATTTTTAAATTCATACTTTAAATTAAATTCCAAATTATCTCACGATAATTAATTCACCACATTTATAAACATCGTTTATAAATTTACTTTTTTTATATATTAAAACAAGTTCTATACAAATCTATTTAAAACCCGATTCTTTCTTTGGGATATTTTATTATTTTAACTTATATATAAATATGGAATCTATTTTCATAATTTATTTTAGTTTTTATCTAATATAATTTAAATATCTTATTTGGGAATAATTTATTTTGTAAATCCGACATAGTCGAGTTCAAACATAAATCCTATGGATTTATTCAATTTAATTTCCATTCCGAACATAGGAATAAATTTCATCGTTTACTATTTAAAATGATTTTTCAATTCTCACTTTAAATTCACATTTGAATTTAAATATTTATATTATCCAATGATAATTTATTTCCCTTCATTTATAAATACCGTTTATAAATTCCTTTCAATTCCCCATATTATCCAATTAAAATTATTCAATTTAATTTATAAACTCCATTTATAAATTTATTACTTGTTTTTATTTCTAGTCCATTCAAAATTCAAATTCTATTTTTGAAAATAGATTACCCGATTTAAATCTCAAAATCACTTTTTGTAACACCCCGTATTTTAACAACACTAAAGAGGATAAAATAAAGAATAATTAATTTAATATTCAGAATTAAGGAAAACAGACTGCACCATTACGTCCGTCTAGAAATTCGGGTCAAGATTGACACTTGGTTTGTGTAAAACGGACACCATATGAAGAAGTTATTAAGGTTTGAAGTTTGTATACACGCAAGATAATTATATATATAATTAAATCCACTAAATCAAATTTCAGTTCAAAAATCAAATTTTCGTGAGCGGCAAAAATCTCTCCTAGTGGTGTCGACCCCTGGATCGACCCCTCAAGGGGGGGTCGATCCCCCTGCGGCGGTCTGGACATATTAGGGCTTCGGGGGTTCGGCTATAAATATGGCCCCATTTCTCTAGTTTCTTCACACTGAAAATAATGGAGGACTAGATGCTGTCGGTGCCTAGATTGAATCAAATCTTTTTCTACTTCTTCTGCAATCAAATTTAGAGTTATTCAAGTGTAGATATGTGATTCATCATCTGCTACTCTCCTTCTTTCTAGATTCAAACAATGTGAGTTTAAGTTACTTTTAGATTTGAATAATTAAAAAATAGAACATGATATGACTGTAATTTGGATTTATGCCTGTGACTGTTTGAATCATGCCAGATCAATTATAACTTGTGAATCTATGATATTCTGACATAACTATGACTTGGATCTTAACTTTATCATGTCAGATCTACCTTTGATTATATATCTAATTCACTATTTAGATCATATTGTACCTATCATGTTTTTTAAATTGGATCTGTTATTAGTGGGACATCTAAAATATTGTTTATATCTTATCATGCCTGTTATGACACCCTATTATGTTAGAATCAATCCTATGATCACATGTTCACCATATCTATTCCTATATGTCCATCTTATCATTATGCCACTATATGTTTATGTCAATTTTGTTAGAATAATCATTTCTGTCATCTTCCCTTCATCCTCTCCCTTTTATTTATATAGCCAGGCTACTTTCGAGCCTAGGCATGCCGCTAAAATATGCGAATGCGTTAGATTGGGAACGAGGGGAAAAACATTAAAATTGGGCATAACTTGAAAATGGGAAATTTGGCATTACTTGAATAATGTATATGAACATGGATTTGGGCATATAATTCATTATGAGCATAACTGGGAAAAAGGGCATGAAAACCTATAACGGTATAGGAATAATTGGTTAACAAATTGAAATGCCTAAGATTACAGTAATTAGAAACTGTAACCGCACATACACACGAGCTTAGATTACACTTATGGTAGAAGTCTACCCGTAACCGCCCGACACAGTGTTGAATCTAATGTGAGGGGTCTAAGTGCATAAACATGAGACATGCTAAGACAGGAGGTTAAGCCCGACTTGTGGAAGAAGTTTGCCCGGAACCGATCGGCATATCCAGCATCCACAAGTTGTAGGCTTAATGTGGAAGGCACATTATAACCATAAATGAATATATGGTATTAAACTTGAATACTTAACCTAGTTAAATCCATAGGGATTGTTTGAACATGTCTATTTGAACAGGGGTTAAGTAAACATGGTTGAAATAGTGAGAAGGGTTAAGTATATCTGGGTGGGGTGGGTAATATATATATAGGCCCACAAACTTAACCGGTTGGGGTTATGTAATTAAAGAAACCGTTAGGTAAGCATAACTGTAACAACCCGTATTTTTAATAACATGTTATAACATTAATCAAGGCAGAATTAAATATTAAAATCTGAATCAAGGGAAATGGGCTGTGCCATTGCGTTCGTCTCGGAAAAATACGCGAAATAGAGTCCGAGTTTTCGAAAATCGGAGTCCGTATGACCAAGTTATGGCCCGTTAAAGTTTTCAGAAAATTTCAAGTTCAAAAACAGTTCAAATTTCAAATCTGGAGCAAAACAAACTGGGCGGGAAAGTCTCCCGCCCAGCCCCCAAGTCGACTGGGGAGTCGACTTGGGAGACGACACACCCCAGTTGGTGTCGACTGCCCAGTCGACACCCCTGTCGACTTGGGTGGTCGGACCAGTATGGCCTGGTGCACCTGTTTTGGCTCCTGGGTCTTGTTTTGTTGGCTTGTGACGTGATTTGATGGCTCAGATCTGAATTAGGGTTAATGCTATGGCCTAAACTAACCTAAACTTCTATATAAGCACCCTAAACCCTACCCTAAATCACCACAAATCAATCCTACAACTAGGTTATGCCAAAATGCTCCCTAATCATGGCCTCCACCTTCATATCATGGCCTCCATCTTCTTCATGAAAGCTTGTGTGTTCTAAGCTAGTAAAAGAGCCATCTTTCTTCATACAAATCAAAGGAGCTTCTTATTTCTCAAGACAACTTGGAGCTTATATTCATTTAGGGATTTCTAGAGTGGCTTCGTCTCAATCTTGTTTTATTTTGTTCTAGTCTTCATAGCCAAGCTTTGTAAGCCCTATTCTACTCTTAGATTTAAACTATGAACTTAAATGTGACATGTTGCAAATTGAAATTGGGCTTAAGTGTAATGTTTACCTTAGATCTATCATTTTATGCGTAGATCTATTCATGACACTTTTGATTTTTGATTATGAGACTATAACCTTGATTTTTGGGTAGAAAGCTATGAGCTTTATTTGGTGGTTATGCATAATGCAACATAGAACTTGGTAGTTATGCATAATGCAACATAGATTCTCTCATGACCTTGATGTTAACTCGCATATGATCTTGAACTATATGCTAATCACAAGTTATCACCCTATGTTAACTATGACCATGTTATCACCTATTTGCTAAGTTGATGTCATACATGTTTTGAGGCTAATAATGCCATATGCTAGTATGTTAAACCCCTTTTGCCTCAAATATCACCATGTTTAACTTGTGATAGACTTTGCCATCTTATGCCCACCTTGTCATATTCTTATGTTCCCCCTTTTGATCTATTTGTGTTGATGCGAACTTACGTGCGATGGGGTTACGTTATGGGTAAACTTAAATGACATGAAACATGACTAGAAAATATGACATGTGATTATGCTTGAAAACATGAACGTGGACATGACATGTAGAAAACATGAAGGTGGCCAACTCGAGGTTGGGTTGAGTTTGTAGCATAAATCTACCCGGAACCGACCGGTTTAACTATTGGCTACAAACAATAGGACCCAATGTGAGTAGTTGGTCATATCACACTTAAAACCCGAGGTTAGACTAGGTTGTGGTGTAAAGCTACCCGGACCCGCCCGGCTTAACTAGTAACCACAACAAAGTCTAATGTGAGAGGTTGGGGTGCATTATGTTAATTAATGCCACATGGTAGGGTTAAGTCATGGACCACTTGAATACTTAACCAATTAAACACGATGGATTGTTGGAGTTAAGTCATGAACCACTTGGGTATACTTAACCAACTTGATACATGGTTTGGATAGGGTTAACCACACTTAACCCATTAGAAACCCTAGTTTGCGGGGCCCTTTTCAGCAGTAACCCACTAGGGAGTATCGGGATACCCTAGGGACTAGGCTAGGGGTGGGGCACGATTACTGGGCTGATTGTAAGTGACCAAAAGGGACGGCTAGGTAGGTGCGCCATTGTAGATTCCGGCGGACTATGGTCGTGCACATAGTCCGGGGATGAAAGACAGACATGGGCACCAGTAGGCTTGGACTGTGCGTGCTTGTTTTGGTGTCAGTGGTTGGCACCCTAGGGCCCGGATATACCCTAGGGTGGACCTTGCACAGTCGACTACATCTCGCGGTTGGGCCGTATGACACTGACACTTGACGAGTTAGGCTTATAGGGAGCCGATCGACTAGACTGTGTAGTTGGACCTTGATTTAGGTCATCTCATGATGTTGGGCCAATTTTGGGCCAAAGGATCATTTCTTGTTTATACTTGACATGGATTAGAATACTAGTACACTTGGTGCAACTTAGCCTTGTATATGCGATGCCACAACCGATCTATCTTGTTAACTTTTCACCATGCCAGTTATCATCCTATGTATCATCTCTGTTTTACATGTCCAGTTAACTTTATTAGTTTTTATACTAATAGTAGGTAGGACTTACCGGTCTTTTTGATTGACCTGTTTTCTTTTCGCCTCTTTTCTTCCATTCCCCCCCCCTCCCCCAGCTTCTCAGGGTGGGAACACTAGCACCTAGCTTGGATCTTTAGCTTGCTTTCTGGATAGCTCATGTATGGTTTGGACTTGAGCTCGCTATGGCTTTACCACGTCTACTTTGGGGATAGTTTACTTTATGTTATTTCCAGTTTTCAGTTTATGTTTCTAGACTTGTAGTAGTTGGAAAATAATGACTAAGTACTTTGATGTAACTTGACTATGGTTTTGAAATGGTAATTTTATCTGCTGCTTTATTTACTCTATTTTACTCATATGTTCTGTCTTGTGATATCTTCATGCATGTTTACCTTGTCCAACACCCCTCCAAAGCCAGTGTACTTGCAAGAGTGGCCCTGGCGGAGGTAGGGATGTTACATTTGGTATCAGAGCATAAGGTTTACAAGATTTGAGCAAAAGGTTTTTAAAACTTACATTTCGAAAAACTATTTTCAAAACCGATTATAAAGAAGTATTTTCCAAGAAAAGTCTAGTTTATTTTAAAAGGCTATTCCCCAAAATCCATTAGCACTATCCTTTGTTTCCTCGTTCTAAATCTATCTTTTCCCTTTTTCAGCATGGCCGATCTTAACCTTCCCGAGGGAGTACCCATACCCGGATGGTTCCGAAGGTACTTGGAAGCTAGGGCCAACGATGCGGGCCCAGCAAATACTCCCACTCCTCCTCCCGTACCTGAGGTTCCTCCTCCTCCTCCTCCTCAACATCCACAAGCGGATTTCGCCAAGATTTGCAAAGACTTTAAGGCGATGGGTGGCAAGAATTTTGTTGGGACAGAGACTTATGTGGAGGCAAGAAACTGGTTAAAAGAAACTGAAGACCTCTTTGCCATCTTTGATGTGGAAGACAGTAGAAAAGTTCTATTGGCAGTATGGCTATTGAAAGAGGAAGCTGCTTATTGGTGGGAGGTCACCAACGCTACTAGGCCTATAGAGACTTAGGCCGACTTTAGGATGAGGTTTGGGCTTAAGTTTCTATCATCTGCTGAGGAGAATCTGCAAATGGAGAAGTTTATATCTTTGAAGCAAGGGGACATGACAGTGAGGGAGTATGTGAATAAGCTTAACCAGCTTGCTCGATTCGGTTTGGACATGGTTAATACACCCCAGAAGAAGGCTCTACGCTTTGCACGAGGATTGAATGAGCCATTACAAGGTTTAGCCAAGTCACATATACCCATGGGGGCCACTTTTGAGAGCTTAGTGGATATGGCCTTGCTTCAGGGAGATGATAAGAATAGCAAGAAAGAAGTCAAGCCTAATGAGACTCAAGCTAAGAAGGCGGACTCCAAGTGGGGAGGCAACCAGAGCAATCAGAGTAACAAGAACAACAAGAACAACAAGGGTAACAAATCCAACAACAACAAGGCAAAGGAGATAAGGAAGTGCAACTTTTGTGGAATCGTTGGACACATAGCCAAAGATTGTAGGAAGAAGAAGAGGAAGTTGGGAGAATGCTTTCATTGCGGAGAGACTGGACACTTCAGTGAGGATTGCCCAAAGAAGCAAGGGCAAGGACAGACTCAGCGAGCAGGACCTTCTGGAGGGCAGATGCATGCTCTCAACACTACTCCATTTCCGGACCGAGGTAGTATTTCTGTAGAAAGCCTTGTTTACATTTCTGGTTTTCCTGTTCGAACTTTATTTGATTCTGGCGCATCGCATACCTTTATTTCTTCTGATATTGTTGAAAGTTTGCACCTAAGTACTAGTCTAGTTGAGGATCCCGTTAGTGTTTCAAATCCAATAGGGGTTCCGCCCATCTATCTATGATTTGTATGGATTTGAGGATTTCTATCTTGACCGTAGAATTCACATGTAATGCTTATGTTCTCGGGTTCATGGGATACGGGTTGATTTTGGGCATGAATTGGTTGTCCAGTTATGGAGCCATTCTCGATTGTGAGCACAGGGTAGTGAGGCTTATGACTCGCCTTGGCAATACCCTAGAGATTTTTTGTAACCCTCTGGATCCCGTCATGTTATGTTATCTTGAATCCCTCGACTCGTCTATTGACAATCCTCAATTTGTGAGGGTGGTCCGAGAATATCCCGATGTTTTTGATGAGGTGAAGGGGTTACCCCCTAAACAGGAGATAGACTTCCGTATTTATCTTGTTGATAATGCCAAGCCAGTTTCATTGCCTGTTAGGCACATGTCCCCGCGAGAAAGAAGAGAGCTTAGCAAGCAAATCAAGGAGTTGCTTGAGAAAAATTTCATTAGGCGAAGCATTTCAGAATGGGGTGCTCCGGTGGTATTCGCTACTAAGGCGGATGGTTCGCTTTGTCTATGTGTTGATTATCGTGAGTTGAACAAGCTGACAAAGAAGAATAGACACCTGTTACCGAGGATTGATGATCTCTTTGACAAGCTTGTTGGTGCTTCTGTTTTCTCTTAGCTCGATCTAGCCACCGGATTCCATCAGCTTAGAGTGGCTGAGGATAGTATTGATAAGACTGTGTTTAGGACTCCAGATGGATTCTTTGAATGGCTAGTCATGCCATTCGGTTTGACTAATGCACCCGCATACTTTGTTGATTTGATGAGTAGGGTGTTCAGGGAGTTCCTTAACAAGTTTGTGGTTGTCTTCGTGGATGATATTCTGGTCTTCTCTAAGGACGAGGAAGAGCATGCTACACACCTCAAGGAGGTTATGGATACGCTTAGAGCTCATCAGTTGAAAGCCAAGTTCTCTAAATGCCATTTCTGGAGAAGGGAAATTCGGTTCCTTGGGCATATAGTTTCTAAGCAGGGCTTAGCTGTGGATCCCGCTAAAGTGGTGGCGGTACAAGACTGGAAAGTTCCGAAGAATGCAACTGAAGTGAGAAGGTTTCTCGGTCTGGCAGGATTTTATAGGAAGTTCATTAAGGACTTCGCTAGGATTTCAGCCCCTCTCACTAAGTTAACGAAGAAGAACTTAGTCTTTGCATGGGACTTAGAGTGTGAGCGTGCTTTTCAAAGGCTCAAGAAAGCCCTTACCACAGCTCCAGTTCTAGCATTGCCCGATGGAGGGAAGTTGTTTACCGTGTACACCGATGCATGTGGCACGGGATTAAGCGCTGTCCTAATGCAGGAGGGGAAAGTGATATGCTTTGGGGGTAGGCAACTCAAAGTTCATGAGAAGAACTATCCCACTCATGATTTGGAGTTGGCGGCGATCGTTTTTGCACTCAAATCCTGGCGCTACTATCTTCTAGGCGAAAGGTTTGAGTTATATACTGATCACAAGTCGCTCAAGTACCTCTTCTCGCAGAAAGATTTGAATCTAAGGCAGCAGAGGTGGATGGAATTCTTGGCATCATATGACTTCGAGATAGCTTATACCCCTGGCAAGGGTAATGTTATGGCGGATGCGCTAAGCAGAAGAAGGTTGACTTTGAGTCCCTTGTTTGTTGAGATGAAGAGCCTAGAGTTCTTGGCAACCTTTGATTTTGCACCTGCTGTTGGGTCGATGAATGGTTCGTTAGCATCCCTTGAGCTTAGACCTACACTTCTTGATCAAGTTGGGGCTTCACAGAGGGAAGACCCGCAGATAGTCGAGATCATGGACAAGTTGATTCGGGGTGAGACGTCAAGTCACCTCGCTAGATATACTATTGATGACAAGGGATGGCTAAGGCGTGATGGAAGACTATGTGCCCCACGAGTGGGAGACTTAGTAAATAAAGTTCTTGAGGAGGCGCATCATTCGAGGATGACCATACATCCCGGAGGGGATAAGATGTACCGAGATATGAAGCGCATTTTCTTTTGGGATGGGATGAAAAAGGATGTGGCAGAGTTTGTTTCTAGATGCATTGTTTTGCCAACAAGTAAAGGCCGAGTCAAAGAAGCCTGGTGGGCTACTGCATCCATTGGAGGTCCCGCTATGGAAGTGGGAAAGTATCTCTATGGATTTTGTGGATGGATTGCCAAGATCAAGGAAGGGGAATACTAGCATATGGGTCATAGTTGATAGACTCACGAAGAGTGCTCATTTTATTCAGGTGAAGAGCAAGAGGACCGCATCATGGCTAGCATCTGTTTATCTTCGTGAGATAGTGCGATTGCATGGAGTTCCTTCTAGCATAGTTAGCGATCGTGACACAATCTTCACTAGCCAGTTCTGGAATAGTTTGCAAGAAGCGATGGGTATGCGATTGAATCTAAGTACGGCCTATCACCCACAAACAGATGGCCAGACCGAAAGGGTGAATATGGTACTAGAAGATCTGTTGAGGCTATGCATTCTTGACTTTGGTGGCACTTGGGAAGACCACCTTCCTCTCGTAGAGTTTGCTTATAATAACAGCTACCAAGCAAGCATAGGGATGACACCATTCGAAGCTTTGTATGGGAGGCCGTGCAAGTCACCAACATGTTGGTGGGAGACGACGGATAAGCTTATACTTGGGCCCGACATGATAAGGGATACATCCGAGAAGGTTGAGTTGATTCGAAGGCAGATGAAAACGGCCCAAGACAGACAGAAATCCTATGCAGACAAGCGAAGGACAGACTTAGAGTTTGAAGTTGGAGATATGGTCTTTGTGAAGGTTTCTCCTTTGCGAAATGTGGTTCGTTCTGGAGCAGTTGGAAAGCTGGCACCAAGGTTTGTAGGACCCTTCCCTATCATAGAGAGGATTGGGAAGATGGCTTATAAGGTGGAATTGCCCAAGAAGCTGGCCGGAGTGCACAATGTTTTTCATGTCTCGCATCTCCGAAAGTGCCTACATGCGTCAGCCGAGGTAGTTGAGCCAAGCATTCTTGAAGACGTGGAGGTAGAATAAGAGGCAACTTTGAGGCGAGCTCCGATTCGTATCTTGGGAACGGAGATCAAGAAGCTGAGGAATCGAGAAGTCAAGTTAGTAAAGGTTCAGTGGAGTGAAGCCGATGAAGATGCAACTTGGGAAACCGAGGAGAAGATGCATGGGCTTTATCCATTCCTTTTTGAGGGTACATTCTCAATCTCTTTTCCTAGTTAGCATATCTTTCTTTTGCTATCCATGTTTATCTTGTTATCTCGTTAACCTTGTCATGAGAACCTTAGGTAGAAACCCTTTGGATGAAACATGTATTTGAAACATGTTATGCTTGATGTTTGCAAGTGGTTGCAAGTGTTTGCAAGTGGATACTCGTGAATGCATGATACGCATTAGGCACTAAGATCGGCTCACACACTTTCATATTGCATATGCATGAGTGCTTATACTTATTCATGGCTGAAACTTGTTATGCTATCACGTGGATGTTGCATATGGATGAATGTTATGTGCACTCATGTAGATATTATGAATTTTGTTAGGAATTTGCATACATATGGACTCATTTCACTAACATACTTTGCATTAAGGAGGTTTACTGAATCAGTAACCGCCTGATTTTCGCATTAGATAAGTACATATACACACACCTTTCGCATATGATCATACAACATTTAGAATCTTTTAAGGACAATGACTGCTCGTGGATGATGTTTTGAGTAGATGGATGATGGATGGTAGGATACGTTCTTCCTAACTTGAAGATTTCGGGGACGAAATCCTTTAAGGTGGGGAGAATGTAACAACCCGTATTTTTAATAACATGTTATAACATTAATCAAGGCATAATTAAATATTAAGATCTGAATCAAGGGAAACTGGCTGTGCCATTGCGTTCGCCTCGGAAAAATACGCGAAATAGAGTCCGAGTTTTCGAAAATCGGAGTCCGTATGACCAAGTTATGGCCCTTCAAAGTTTTCAGAAAATTTCAAGTTCAAAAACAGTTCAAATTTCAAATCTGGAGCCAAACAAACTGGGCGGGAAAGTTTCCCGCCCAGCCCCCAAGTCGACTGGGGAGTCGACTTGGGAGTCGACACACCCCAGTTGGTGTCGATTTCCCAGTCGACACCCCAGTCGACCTGGGTGGTCGGACCAGTATGGCCTGGTGCACCTGTTTTGGCTCCTGGGTCTTGTTTTATTGGCTTGTGACGTGATTTGATGGCTCAGATCTGAATTAGGGTTAATCCTATGGCCTAAACTAACCTAAGCTTCTATATAAGCACCCTAAACCATACCCTAAATCACCACAAATCAATCCTACAACTAGGTTATGCCAAAATGCTCCCTAATCATGGCCTCCACATTCATATCATGGCCTCCATTTTCTTCATGAAAGCTTGAGTGTTCTAAGCTTGTAAAAGAGCCATCTTTCTTCATACAAATCAAAGGAGCTTCTTATTTCACAAGACAACTTGGAGCTTATATTCATTTAGGGATTTCTAGTGTGGCTTCGTCTCAATCTTGTTTTATTTTGTTCTAGTCTTCATAGCCAAGCTTTGTAAGCCCTATTCTACTCTTAGATTTAAACTATGAACTTAAATGTGACATGTTGCAAGTTGAAATTGGGCTTAAGTGTAATGTTTACCTTAGATCTATCATTTTATGCGTAGATCTATTCTTGACTCTTTTGATCTATAATTATGAGACTATCACCTTGATTTTTGGGTAGAAAGCTATGAGCTTTATTTGGTGGTTATGCATAATGCAACATAGAACTTGGTAGTTATGCATAATGCAACATAGATCCTCTCATGACCTTGATGTTAACTCGCATATGATCTTGAACTATATGCTAATCACAAGTTATCACCCTATGTTACTTTGACCATGTTATCACCTATTTGCTAAGTTGATGTCATACATGTTTTGAGGCTAATAATGCCATATGCTAGTATGTTGAACCCCTTTTGCCTCAAATATCACCATGTTTAACTTGTGATAGACTTTGCCATCTTATGCCCACCTTGTCATATTCTTATGTTCCCGCTTTTGATCTATTTGTGTTGATGCGAACTTACGTGCGATGGGGTTACGTTATGGGTAAACTTAAATGACATGAAACATGACTAGAAAATATGACATGTGATTATGCTTGAAAACATGAACGTGGACATGACATGTAGAAAACATGAAAGTGGCCAACTCGAGGTTGGGTTGAGTTTGTAGCATAAATCTACCCGGAGCCGACCGGCTTAACTAGTGGCTACAAACAATAGGACCCAATGTGAGTAGTTGGTCATATCGCACTTAAAACCCGAGGTTAGACTAGGTTGTGGTGTAAAGCTACCCGGACCAGCCCGGCTTAACTAGTAACCACAACAAAGTCTAATGTGAGAGGTTGGGGTGCATTAAGTTAATTAATGCCACATGGTAGAGTTAAGTCATGGACCACTTGAATACTTAACCAATTGAACACGATGGATTGTTGGGGTTAAGTCATGAACCACTTGGGTATACTTAACCAACTTGATACATGGTTTGGATAGGGTTAACCACACTTAACCCATTAGAAACCCTAGTTTGCGGGGCCCTTTTCAGCAGTAACCCACTAGGGAGTATCGGGATACCCTAGGGACTAGGCTAGGGGTAGGGCACGATTGCTGGGCTGATTGTAAGTGACCAAAAGGGATGGCTAGGTAGGTGCGCCATTGTAGATTCCGTCGGACTATGGTCGTGCACATAGTCCGGGGATGAAAGACAGACATGGGCACCAGTAGGCTTGGACTGTGCGTGCTTGTTTTGGTGTCAGTGGTTGGCACCCTAGGGCCCGGATACACCCTAGGGTGGACCTTGCACAGTCGACTACATCTCGCGGTTGGGCCGTATGACACCGACACTTGACGAGTTAGGCTTATAGGGAGCCGATCGACTAGACCGTGTAGTTGGACCTTGATTTAGGTCATCTCATGATGTTGGGCCAATTTTGGGCCAAGGGATCATTTCTTGTTTATACTTGACATGGATTAGAATACTAGTACACTTGGTGCAACTTAGCCTTGTATATGCGATGCCACAACCGATCTATCTTGTTAACTTTTCACCATGCCAGTTATCATCCTATGTTTCATCTATGTTTTACATGTCCAGTTAACTTTATTAGTTTTTATACTAATACTAGGTAGGACTTACCAGTCTTTTTGACTGACCTGTTTTCTTTTCGCCTCTTTTCTTCCGTTTCCCTCCCCCCTCCCCCCCCCCCCAGGTTCTCAGGGTGGGAACACTAGCACCTAGCTTGGATCTTTAGCTTGCTTTCTGGATAGCTCATGTATGGTTTGGACTTGAGCTCGCTATGGCTTTACCACGTCTACTTTGGGGATAGTTTACTTTATGTTATTTCCAGTTTTCAGTTTATGTTTCTAGACTTGTAGTAGTTGGAAAATAATGACTAAGTACTTTGATGTAACTTGACTATGGTTTTGAAATGGTAATTTTATCCGCTGCTTTATTTACTCCGTTTTACTCATATGTTCTGTCTTGTGATATCTTCATGCATGTTTACCTTGTCCAACACCCCTCCAAAGCCAGTGTACTTGCGAGAGTGGCCCTGGCGGAGGTAGGGGTGTTACAATAACCTGTGGACATGTTGGGGTTATGCAATTAAAGACACCAATTAGGTAAGCATAACCTGTGGAAATCCTAGTGGGGATGCAAGACAAAGGAAAGAGCTTGCATCATATTGTGTGTGGGACCCGTTTCAGTCAGTAACCCTTATAACGGTATCTAACGGGGACTCCGCCTTAGGTCGGAGTCGGGGCACGCTTACTGGGCTAATTGTAAGAGATCCAAATGTGGAGGACAGTGTGGGCGGCACAAACCAACCGGGGACATGTGCGTGCATGGGCTGGGCCGAAGGGGATAAGACAAATGTGGCACCTGTAGATATGGTTGTGCACATCAACGAAGGGTTGCCACTTTAGGAAGTGATACCTCCTACTGTGAGGCCGGCACAGGGTATATACGGAGTAGAAAGCCTATCGATTAGGGTTGTAGTTAGGGTACATCTAGACTCTGGTAAAGTTTAGGAGCCAGTTAGGTTGGGCTGCTTGTGGATTGTATGGGGTTTAAAACCTCTCACCAGAAGTACGCCTAAGTCTACCACCTTATACATGTGGGGGATCATCTCATTTTAGGTTATACTAGTATTGGTGCAGAGTAATCATTAGAGAAGCGTATACACTTTATCATGTTTACCTTATCATACATGCCTTTTGTGATGTTATCTTTCTTATCCACCTTATATGCCTGTCATTATACTTTTACTTGTTTACTTGCTAAAAGAAACTGGACTCGCAAGACTTTATGTCTGACCCTTTTTAATTGTTTCCTCTTCTTTCTTCCGTTCCCCCTGGTTCTCAAGGTGGGAATACTCGAGCTTGACCAGGATTCTGCTATCATTTTGCTAGAGCTGCTTAGATGTATTGCTCAAGCTCCTATCTTTGTTACTATGGCTTGTTTTTATTTGGGGATTATGCTTCTTTTATTTTGTACTCTGATGTTTTAAGTGCAAGACAGAAGTTTTTATAATGTACTAGTTTTTATGTAATTCAGACATATGATGTTTTAAACCACGATGCTTTATGATTAATAAAGTTTTTAATTCCGCTGCTATTTTATATCTGTCTTGTAATGTTTCTGTTTCTGTTTACCTATAACGCTTCACGAAACATAATGCATTCTCTTAATGAGTGACATTAACGGATGTGGGGTGTCACACTTGGTATCAAAGCTGAAAGTTACCAGATTAGATAAAACTTTTTGAAAATTATTTTCAAAAAGGTATTAAAAGAAAGCATTTTTCAAAAAGAAAAGTCTGTTTTGAAAAACATATCCCCCAAAGCCTATGTAAAATATTTCTATCCTTTGTCTGAATCTCTCTTTCCATTTCCTTTCAGCATGTCTGGGGAACCTAATATTCCTGGGGGCATTATGATACTAGGATGGTTCCATAGGTATCTAGAGGCCACGGTGCCTGCCGAAGGTCAAGCTGACGTTCCTCCCACAGCTGCAGCCGTCGTTCCTCCTCTTCCATGAGCAGATAATTTCGCTAAGATCTGCAAAGATTTCTATGCCTTGGGAGGGAAGCCATTCCGTGGAACCAAAACATTCGTAGAGGCAAGGAATTGGCTCAAGGAGACAGAGGACTTGTTTGTAATTTTCGAAGTGGAAGATCGAAGGAGGATCCAGTTAGCTGCCTGGCTACTAAAAGATGAAGCTTCGTTGTAACGACCCGGATTTTGAGCGACTTTGGTTATCGACATAAGCACGATGTCGATAACCAAAACATCGAAAAATCCTTGTAATTAGTGAAAGAAATTAGAGGGTGAGGAAAGATAAGATAGAAAATTAGAATAGAAGAAGAACACAACATCAGAGTAACACGAATCTCACAGCGGAACGAATAAATATATTTCATAACATAACTTTGAAATACAAATCTGTACTTGAATATACATATCATTATCAAAGTACAACACTTACAACACAGCGGAAATAACTATAGCTATATGATCCTGAAGCCTCCTGCTCCAGCTCTTCAACTATATCTGTAAAATCCCGACTACTTGACTGCCCATACAAATTTAGGCACCCAAGAGTATAGGGGAAACAACAAAGTAAACTCCGGGTCAGACATGGGACTGGTGTGAGTAAAACAGTTAAAAACAGTTGAAGAAGTAAACGATATCTCATAAGACCACGCCGCATAACGGAACGGGTTTTTCCCTTATGAGAATCCAAAATATCTTTATATCAAAAACCTTTTGATATTATAATAATGTCTATCAACCACAGTATATATATAATCATCTAGCAGAAACGCTTTCATCTCACGTTCTACATATATAGTATACAATCAAAACCGCAAGCACTTATTGGGTAATGGATTTTCCAACTATGACAAGGTATGGAACCACCTTTCGCTTGTGTACCTCTAGAGAGGAATACACTGGGTTCACAAGAACATCTTGCAACCCGGCCACACATGACCGACCACTCATTTCGCTTGAGTGTATCGAATGTATATCACCAACAGTTGGGATCAGCAACCGTTTCCCGAATGGGACAGCATCAACAATAGATTTTTAGAAATGAAGGAAACTCTAGATCAGGTGATTATACATCCTACTTCGGTGCGACCGACATAGCCATGCTGCCTGCCCGATTTCTGTCATTTACCGGTTGATGAGGCTAGAAGCTACGCTTTATCATCACACTAGATTCACTTTGAATGCCACGTCGTCAAATCCATCAAATCACCGATTGACGTCTACAACAATACATTATGTGTTAGCTAAAAGAAGTTTCCTTCTCCGCTTCCACTCTTGGTACGGTTGGAGAAATCAATATATGTGATCGTCTGGAAATACTCTGTCAAACATCTGTCCATACAAGTCACCCAGGAACAGGATGAACCGAAAGCACTATTCTGTAAACAGGATAGCCCTTGTATAACTCCGTCTTCAATTTCCTTTGGCATATATGATTAGCAACGCTTATGCCAATACAGAGTGGTTCTTTGGATAATAATCCAACCGGTCTCTCCATATTAACAACGTTAAAATGGTCAAAACTTCGATAGTCTGTGTTTTAACTATCGAATAAAAACAAGTGTGCAACCAACGATATTATTTCCAAATGGAATTTTATATCATTCAAACATCATTCAACATTTATCTCTTTATTTCATTAATTTACTTATCTCATGTTTCCCTACGTTCAATATTCCTTATTTTCTAAATTGAGAAAATATACGTTATTAACAATGGAAAACATTTCCATTTCTTGTTTCTTTATTAGAAAACATTTCTGGTTTCATATTTGGAAAACATTTCCAAAGCTTCTTCATTGGACTTAGACAGATGTTTAAACAAACCATCGCGATGCCAACTCAAACCATTTCCTTTACTGCCGAACATTTACTATTCCTTAGTTAAAACGAAGCCAATTAAGTTGGGGTAGAACTACCTCTCATACCTTAACTGAACAACATTTCTAACTTTGAAATAGGCAAAGTTCACTTTATTCCTTTTTCTAACCTCCTTACTTAACCCTCCTTCGAATAACTATATTCGATTGACTCTTTTTACTTAACTACTTTGGACTAACCCCTATCAATTAACTCTATTGGACTAACACTATTTGACTAACGCTATTTATTTACTCATTTCACTTACTCTTTTCGAATAAACTATATTCGATAATTCCTTTTACTTTCTATTCGAATAACTATATTCGATTTACTCATTTGCTTCTATTCTAATCGATTAAACTAACATCGATTATCTCCTTTCAACTTTATTCTCTAATCGATTAACTTCTTTTTAACTTTATTCTCTAATCGATTAACTAACATCGATTAACTTCTTTTACTAAACTACGTGTTCCGTTACAACTATTTCCTTTTTATAACGTTTACTTACCGTTACAAATATATCCTATTTATAACTTCTATTTACCGTTACAAATATTTCCTATTTTATTTCCTATTTATAACTTCTATTTACCGTTACAAATATTTCCTATTTTATTTCCTATTTATAACTTCTATTTACCGTTACAAATATTTCCTATTTATAACTTCTATTTATCGTTAAAAATATTTCCTATTTATAACTTCTATTTACCGTTACAAATATTTCCTATTTATAACTTCTATTTATTTCCTAAATAAATATTCCTTTTCTATTTCTATTTATTTTCTAAATAAATATCCCTTTTATAAAACCGTGTTCGTTTTATAAATATTTCCTTTTATAAAATCCTGTGATTTTATAAAATTCCTTTATTTCAATATACATTGAAAAAATTCTTTTTACATCCCAGGGTCTTTTATGATATTTACAATATCGAATAAAAATGATCAACATCATTCCAACACACATAATCCATAACAGATTATATAACACATCATATATCACAATATATGAAAACAGTAAAAATAAATGTTGAGGAATCCAGTTGGATTCCTCCAACCTGTTTCCCTGCATCACAGATGTTAAACAATATAGATAACATCACTTTCAGTTCCATATGATATATTCTGTTAAACAGAATCAATATAGAAATTTAACTAACTGACTAGCAGTTCAATCACACAATCAACATACAGTCAATCAACCAATATCTAACAGTTCTAAAAATATAACATGAAATTATAAACTGTTCAAAGTTAGTGAGATTTACTCACATTTGCGCGTTAGCCGTTAAATAACGGTTTGCGTTATTTGATTCAGTCAGACAATTTATTTCGCCATAAATTGTAACGAGCTCTGATGGACTCCCATTCAGTCTCATTGTGTTGTTCCCGTCCGTACGATCCCAATGGATCTTGTTTCGCTGAATTTCGATACCGTATGGAGAAGTTATGATATTTACAAATTATAACATGAATTTAAATAAAAACTTAGATATTTAATTTCCCTATTTTCAAATGGCTCACCCCAACCCATCGGCCCAACTACTCACTGAAGCCCAGACCAAATCCTGTCCTGCCCCGATCTGTGATACTCCGCTCCTCCCAAAAATCTTCACCACGCAACAGATTACTGTTCACGTTTTTAACTGCCGACCTTAGTACCATACAAACCCACGTTTAAACCATTTCACCGAACACTAACTGTGCTTCCTCTTTCCAAATGAAAATGACCTGCTACATAATTTCCATCCCATGGTTCGCACGTCAGCTTCACCCTTGCTCCCTCCACGTCATACATTAATCACCCCCTTTATATTCTATCAACAGTCATGTCTCCCCAGCCATAGTCAAAGCACCAACGTCCCACCCACTCTTTGTTTCCTTCATGTAAACTGAAACATGCAAACACCAAGACAGGCGCTCACCTCATTTTCCATTCCACCACCTCCCTATTTCACTATTGCTCAAACCGACGCCACCCGAGCTCGTCACAAATCTTGAGATAAAGAAAACCATAAGCTCGCCGTTCGATTTCAAGCTCATCAGCACTGGATCGCACCAGCCAGGAGGAAAGCAATGACTTGGTTTTAGGATTTTTAGGGAATTTGATTAGAATTGTTTTTGATTTATTTCTTTTATCGGTTGTGTTTTCCATTTTTTTGAGAGAACGACGGCGGTTCTCTTTGACTGCTGGGAAAATAAACAAGGGTTTAGGGGGTTAAGGATTTTATATAGGGGATTTAAGGATAATATTTATATGATTAAATACTTGGACATTAAGGAAGAACGTGTACAAAAGTCCACCGTAGGCAGAGAAGAAAAAGGGCTTCGATCACTGTATGATTTAAAAATGCGAGAGAATAGGCTGGAATCATTTACTTTGGCATGTGTTTTTAGTGAATGATGGTTCAGTACGCACGTCGATATTATAGTAAGGGTATGCCGCTGCATAAAAATTCCTTCTTTTATGGACTGCTCACGACAGAAATAAAAATACCGTTGTGACGAGCGATGTGCCCCTATTCCAAAAATATAATAATATCGGTAGATTAACTCATATTGTGAAACCCCACAATTGTTGATTAAGGGTGCAAAATATTCCAAATAAAAAGTTGCTTATTAAATTAATTAAAAATTACAGTAAAATTCTAAAAATTAAATTATCACTATGTCCCAAAAGAACCTTGTCTAAATTCAAACCCGGTCTCTAGTTATATCGAATAAACCGATACGGTCGATAAACGATTCTATAGCGACTATTTCATAATTTGATTTGGACATATCTCAAAATCTACATGACGAAATCCTGATTTTTCTCTTCCACTAGAAAGATATACTCCACCAGCTCCGTACGTTTCTTGTTTCAAAGAAATCCGATTTAAAACGAACCCTGTACATTCAGTTGAAGTTCGAATCGCCAATTTACGAACTGCAGCGCCATTTCGAGCTCGTTTATAATTATATTATAAACTATACGTTCAACTGTCGACGATTGAATATATTCGTTATTCAAATTCAATTCCAAGCTGAATTAAATTTCACAGATGATCTGGTTCACACCATATCGCCATTTCGACAAATTCCGATTATTCAGAATTAAATATATTATTTAGTTATTATTTTAATTAAATATTCACTATTATTTTATTCAACGACCATGTAATTCACTAACCCACCATTTATATAATTAAATAAATTAATAATAATACCTCTGCCAGTGCGGGTCATTACAATCTTCCCTACTTAAAATAATTTCGTCCTCGAAATTGCTAAAAGGTAGAGAACGACCCTATCGACTGGTTAGAACATATTTGTTCACTTTTTAACTTCATTTTCAACTGAACCAATTTAATTTCAATTAAATATTAATTAATTCTTATCAACGAAAATTTCCAAAAATCCTGAAAATTTTCTAACGCCTTAACTCTTTGAAAGATTTCGCCAGCACCTCCTTTGTACTGGTCAATCGGTCAAACTCCTACTCGCCTCTCTGGGCCATCTCCAACCCAAAAGAAAATCAAACAGCCAAACGGATTGCCAATTCGGCTCAAAAATCTTATATTAAATATAAACTGGTACCTTTTATCGGCATATCATTATATCCCTCACATCTGCTATCAATTCAGCATATACCAATGTGATGCCAATCAAACTCCAAATCAGTTTTATCTCCAACACAACCATTCGCTTATATCCAAGCCAAATCCCATTTCAACTCAAGTTCAATTCTAGATTTTCAATTCATTAACTCCCCAATCCAATATCATTTCGGATTCTAATTTCACAAATTCAATCTTATTCGATTTCAATTCAACTTCAGTTACCACTTAACTGACTTTACTTTAATTCAAATCTGCTTTCACAAATTCCTGTTAAATTTGTTTTTAATTTAAACAGTCTTTCCCAGGGAGTTTCCAAACAGTTTACTTTTTCAAAAATCAAAATTTCCTTTTTGAAATCCAACTGAGCCCATAATCAATATTCCATTAGTTAATTCACTTCTCTATTTCTTTATCAATATTTGTTAACCAAATATTTTCAATAACCATATTGGCCTTTTACGTTATTTGGAAAACATTTCCGAATATCGCCTTCCTTTATTTTCTAAACTTTAGAAAATACATGCTATTTATAATTGGAAAATATTCCAATTACTTGTCTCTTTTCCGATCTCGTTTATTCCTACACTTAGGAAATATTTATCATTCTATTTCCAAGTTACACTTATTTGGGTTAAAACGGATGTTGTGTAAAACATCGTTACGACAATCCAAATACTATATTTAACTAACTCTTATTCAACATTGACCTTCGAGCCTGAAATCTCACTATTTATTTGTTAATAATGAAATCAATCAAGTTGGGGTATAACTACCTCTCAGACCTTGACTGAATAACATTTATAACGTCAAACAGATATGACTACTTACTCGAATAATCAATACCATACAACTACTTATTCACTTTAAACACGTATACACTTCCTCTTTCTATCCTGACTAGATTTTATTCTAGACTTCCTTTTTGATTTTACTATTCTATTTTTAAGTTCGTTTTCTTATCGACTTCTATATATTTCGATACGTTGATTTCTAACTATCAAATTATCTTAAAAAATATTCTAACTCCTTAAATTCCCGAAAAAATTCGCCATAACCTCCTTTGTACTAGGAGCATCGGGATATTTCAAATAGCCTCCCATGGCCCTTACCAATCCAAAAGAAAAAGAAAAAGCCAAGCGGCTAGCCGATACGGCGCATAAAATCTCATATGGAATTAAATACATACCTTTTGTCGAGCAATCTATTTATAACTCCTGCATTATCCTTATTCATACCTATCTCATGTATATCCATACATTTCTAATTCATTCCAACTTAATCCAATCGTTTTAACTTATTTCGTTAAGTGATTTTCAAATTACTGGTTTGCCCATTTCACCCTCATATTTGAGTATAACATGTTCAAATATATTTTAACTTACTTACAACTAATTTGAACTCCATTTTCAACTTACGCTTCATATTCAATTTCAAATATAAATCCTCAAATCTCCTTTGAATGCTATATTCAAGTTACACTTGAATTCTATTTGAATCCTATATTCAAATCCCTTTTCAAATCCTTTATTCAATTTCTATGTCACTTCTCTTATTCAAATTCTATATTTGAATTTCATTTCAATTCTATTTGAATCTTCTATATTCAAATTTCAAATTCAATTCTATTGGAATCTGCTTTATTCAAATTTCATTTCACTTCCATTGAATTTCATATATTCAAAACTCCCTTTGAATTTCTATATTCAATTTCTATGTTTGAACTTCCTTTCTTCAAATTCCTTTTCAAACTTTCTTTATTCATTCTTTACATAAGTCTCGATTTCAATTCCTTTTGAAATCGATATTTCTACCTTTGGAAAATAGATTTCCCTTTCAACTTCACACTTGTATTTTATTTCTGAATTATCCAATGATAATTCTTTTCACTTTATTTATAAACTTCGTTTATAAAAGAACTATTTATAAACTTCGTTTATAAAGGAACTTCTCATTTTATTTCTTTTAAAACAAGTTAATATTTCAAATCTATTTTAAAAATTCAATTTCTATATTTAAATCCCATTTTGAAATTCAACACAACTTGTCTTTCCCAAAACAAATTCAAAACAGTATCTTTGGTAGTAATTCGTCACTTACAACTCGAAAATGAATACTGATGATGCAGCTGTCATCATCAGAATCTATTTTCCAGCGATCGAAGTGAGTTCAATACTATAAAACCATTTTAAACATTTCCACTTTGAAATTCATTTCAAAATATAATTCACACTGCTTGTAAAACAATTTAAAATCTCCCAGGATCTTAAATTTTCCTTATATTTAATCCCAATCCGTTTACAAACACTTATCCAATTCTCCAGAGTTTTAACTCAATTTCTGGTTTAAAATTTCAGATTTAACTCATCTGATTTCACGTATTTCACTTATATGAATTCTGATTGGTTATTTACATAACCTTTTAATTTATAATCTTACTCGATTATAATCACAACCAATATATCCAATATATTATAATTTTGATATATATATCTTCTCTATGTCAAGATATACCTTGGGTAAACTTATTTTAATTTACCACCTTTTCAAAACATATCGTGTCGAACCATCGTATTCAAGTGTTTAGTAACTCCTACCGATACAGTGGATCAAACTGATCGACCGGAACTCATAAACAACTCAAACAATGAATCTCCACAATATAAAACCATTTTTTTTATATCAATAACAAATACGTCCACTCGTATATATACACTCAATCTCAGTCTAGGGTATTACTAACACTATCTCTACCGAGTCACGCCACAGAGTCAAGTAATTCTTAACTTAAGCTCTGATACCAACTGTAATGACCCGGATTTTCAACGACTTTGGTTATCGACATAACCACGATGTCGATAACCAAAACATCGAAAAATCCTGGTAATTAGTGAAAGAAATTAGAGGGTGAGGAAAGATAAGATAGAAAATTAGAATAGAAGAAGAAGAAGAACACAACATCAGAGTAACACGAATCTCACAGCGGAACGAATAAATATATTTCATAACATAACTTTGAAATACAAATCTGTACTTGAATATACATATCATTATCAAAGTACAGCACTTACAACACAGCGGAAATAACTATAGCTATATGATCCTGAAGCCTCCTGCTCCAGCTCTTCAACTATATCTGTAAAATCCCGACTACTTGACTGCCCATACAAATTTAGGCACCCAAGAGTTTAGGGGAAACAACAAAGTAAACTCCGAGTCAGTCATGGGACTGGTGTGAGTAAAACAGTTAAAAACAGTTGAAGAAGTAAACGATATCTCATAAGACCACGCCTCATAACGGAACGGGTTTTTCCCTTATGAGAATCCAAAATATCTTTATATCAAAAACCTTTTGATATTATAATAATGTCTATCAACCACAGTATATATATAATCATCTAGCAGAAACGCTTTCATCTCACGTTCTACATATATAGTATACAGTCAAAACCGCAAGCACGTATTGGGTAATGGATTTTCCAACTATGACAAGGTATGGAACCACCTTTCGCTTGTGTACCTCTAGAGAGGAATACACTGGGTTCACAAGAACATCTTGCAACCCGGCCACACATGACCGACCACTCATTTCGCTTGAGTGTATCGAATGTATATCACCAACAGTTGGGATCAGCAACCGTTTCCCGAATGGGACAGCATCAACAATAGATTTTTAGAAATGAAGGAAACTCGAGATCAGGTGATTATACATCCTACTTCGGTGCGACCGACTTAGCCATGCTGCCTGCCCGATTTCTGTCATTTACCGGTTGATGAGGCTAGAAGCTACGCTTTATCATCACACTAGATTCACTTTGAATGCCACGTCGTCAAATCCATCAAATCACCGATTGACGTCTACAACAATACATTATGTGTTAGCTAAAAGAATTTTCCTTCTCCGCTTCCACTCTTGGTACGGTTGGAGAAATCAATATATGTGATCGTCTAGAAATACTCTGTCAGACATCTGTCCATACAAGTCACCCAGGAACAGGATGAACCGAAGCCACTATTCTGTAAACAGGATAGCCCTTGTATAACTCCGTCTTCAATTTCCTTTGGCATATATGATTCGCAACGCTTATGCCAATACAGAGTGGTTCTTTGGATAATAATCCAACCGGTCTCTCCATATTAACAACGTTAAAATGGTCAAAACTTCGATAGTCTGTGTTTTAACTATCGAATAAAAACAAGTGTGCAACCAACGATATTATTTCCAAATGGAATTTTATATCATTCAAACATCATTCAACATTTATCTCTTTATTTCATTAATTTACTTATCTCATGTTTCCCAACGTTCAATATTCCTTATTTTCTAAATTGAGAAAATATACGTTATTAACAATGGAAAACATTTCCATTTCTTGTTTCTTTATTAGAAAACATTTCTGGTTTCTTATTTGGAAAACATTTCCAAAGCTTCTTCATTGGACTTAGACACAGATGTTTAAACAAACCATCGCGATGCCAACTCAAACCATTTCCTTTACTGCCGAACATTTACTATTCCTTAGTTAAAATGAAGCCAATTAAGTTGGGGTAGAACTACCTCTCAGACCTTAACTGAACAACATTTCTAACTTTGAAATAGGCAAATTTAACTTTATTCCTTTTTCTAACCTCCTTACTTAACCCTCCTTCGAATAACTATATTCGATTGACTCTTTTTACTTAACTCCTTTGGACTAACCCCTATCAATTAACTCTATTGGACTAACACTATTTGACTAATGCTATTTATTTACTCATTTCACTTACTCTTTTCGAATAAACTATATTCGATAATTCCTTTTACTTTCTATTCGAATAACTATATTCGATTTACTCATTTTCTTCTATTCTAATCGATTAAACTAACATCGATTATCTCCTTTCAACTTTATTCTCTAATCGATTAACTTCTTTTTAACTTTATTCTCTAATCGATTAACTAACATCGATTAACTTCTTTTACTAAACTACGTTTTCCGTTACAACTATTTCCTTTTTATAACATTTACTTACCGTTACAAATATATCCTATTTATAACTTCTATTTACCGTTACAAATATTTCCTATTTTATTTCCTATTTATAACTTCTATTTACCGTTACAAATATTTCCTATTTATAACTTCTATTTACCATTACAAATATTTCCTATTTTATTTCCTATTTATAACTTCTATTTACCGTTACAAATATTTCCTATTTATAACTTCTATTTATCGTTACAAATATTTCCTATTTATAACTTTATTTACCGTTACAAATATTTCCTATTTATAACTTCTATTTATTTCCTAAATAAATATTCCTTTTCTATTTCTATTTATTTTCTAAATAAATATCCCTTTTATAAAACCGTGTTCGTTTTATAAATATTTCCTTTTATAAAATCCTGTGATTTTATAAAATTCCTTTATTTCAATATACATTGAAAAAATTCTTTTTACATCCCAGGGTCTTTTATGATATTTACAATATCGAATAAAAATGATCAACATCATTCCAACACACATAATCCATAACAGATTATATAACACATCATGTATCACAATATATGAAAACAGTAAAAATAAATGTTGAGGAATCCAGTTGGATTCCTCCAACCTGTTTCCCTGCATCACAGATGTTAAACAATATAGATAACATCACTTTCAGTTCCATATGATATATTCTGTTAAACAGAATCAATATAGAAATTTAACTAACTGACTAGCAGTTCAATCACACAATCAACATACAGTCAATCAGCCAATATCTAACAGTTCTAAAAATATAACATGAAATTATAAACTGTTCAAAGTTAGTGAGATTTACTCACATTTGCGCGTTAGCCGTTAAATAACGGTTTGCGTTATTTGATTCAGTCGGACAATTTATTTCGCCATAAATTGTAACAAGCTCTGATGGACTCCCATTCAGTCTCATTGTGTTGTTCCCGTCCGTACGATCCCAATGGATCTTGTTTCGCTGAATTTCGATACCGTATGGAGAAGTTATGATATTTACAAATTATAACATGAATTTAAATAAAAACTTAGATATTTAATTTCCCTATTTTCAAATGGCTCACCCCAACGCATCGGCCCAACTACTCACTGAAGCCTAGACCAAATCCTGTCCTGCCCCGATCTGTGATACTCCGCTCCTCCCAAAAATCTTCACCACGCAACAGATTACTGTTCACGTTTTTAACTGCTGACCTTAGTACCATACAAACCCACGTTTAAACCATTTCACCGAACAGTAACTGTGCTTCCTCTTTCCAAATGAAACTGACCTGCTACATAATTTCCATCCCATGGTTCGCACGTCAGCTTCACCCTTGCTCCCTCCACGTCATACATTAATCACCCCCTTTATATTCTATCAACAGTCATGTCTCCCCAGCCATAGTCAAAGCACCAACGTCCCACCCACTCTTTGTTTCCTTCATGTAAACTGAAACATGCAAACACCAAGACAGGCGCTCACCTCATTTTCCATTCCACCACCTCCCTATTTCACTATTGCTCAAACCGACGCCACCCGAGCTCGTCACAAATCTTGAGATAAAGAAAACCATAAGCTCGCCGTTCGATTTCAAGCTCATCAGAACTGGATCGCACCAGCCAGGAGGAAAGCAATGACTTGGTTTTAGGATTTTTAGGGAATTTGATTAGAATTGTTTTTGATTTATTTCTTTTATCGGTTGTGTTTTCCATTTTTTTGAGAGAACGACGGCGGCTCTCTTTGACTGCTGGGAAAATAAACAAGGGTTTAGGGGGTTAAGGATTTTATATAGGGGATTTAAGGATAATATTTATATGATTAAATACTTGGACATTAAGGAAGAACGTGTACAAAAGTCCACCGTAGGCAGAGAAGAAAAAGGGCTTCGATCACTGTATGATTTAAAAATGCGAGAGAATAGGCTGGAATCATTTACTTTGGCATGTGTTTTTAGTGAATGATGGTTCAGTACGCACGTCGATATTATAGTAAGGGTATGCCGCTGCATAAAAATTCCTTCTTTTATGGACTGCTCACGACAGAAATAAAAATACCGTTGTGACGAGCGATGTGCCCCTATTCCAAAAATATAATAATATCGGTAGATTAACTCATATTGTGAAACCCCACAATTGTTGATTAAGGGTGCAAAATATTCCAAATAAAAAGTTGCTTATTAAATTAATTAAAAATTACAGTAAAATTCTAAAAATTAAATTATCACTATGTCCCAAAAGAACCTTGTCTAAATTCAAACCCGGTCTCTAGTTATATCGAATAAACCGATACGGTCGATAAACGATTCTATAGCGACTATTTCATAATTTGATTTGGACATATCTCAAAATCTACATGACGAAATCCTGATTTTTCTCTTCCACTAGAAAGATATACTCCACCAGCTCCGTACGTTTCTTGTTTCAAAGAAATCCGATTTAAAACGAACCCTGTACATTCAGTTGAAGTTCGAATCGCCAATTTACGAACTGCAGCGCCATTTCGAGCTCGTTTATAATTATATTATAAACTATACGTTCAACTGTCGACGATTGAATATATTCGTTATTCAAATTCAATTCCAAGCTGAATTAAATTTCACAGATGATCTGGTTCACACCATATCGCCATTTCGACAAATTCCGATTATTCAGAATTAAATATATTATTTAATTATTATTTTAATTAAATATTCACTATTATTTTATTCAACGACCATGTAATTCACTAACCCACCATTTATATAATTAAATAAATTAATAATAATACCTCTGCCAGTGCGGGTCATTACATTCGTTCTGGTGGTAAGTAACCTAAGAAAGACGTCCAGTACAGATGTGGGATGATTTTAGGAAGAGGTTTGAAATGAAGTTTATTTCTTAAGCTGAGAAAAGCATGCAAATGGAAAGGTTCTTGGCGCTTAAGAAGGGAAGAATGACGGTTAAAGAATATGTTAACAAATTCAACCAACTGGCGAGATTTGGATTAGAGCTGGTAGACACACTCTGCATAAGAAAGCTTTGCGGTTTGTTAAAGGACCGAATGAACCCCTTCATGGGTTAGCTATGTCCCATATTCCAATGGGAGCTACTTTTGAAAGGCTTGTTGATATGGCCTTAAAGCATGAGGAAGACAAAGGAGAAAAGATGGAAGTTAAGGCTGAGGAAACAACGCAAAACAAGAAGGTATGGCCTAAGAAAGGACAACAACAACAAAAAAAGAAGGGCGGAAAGAATGACAAGGCTAAGGAGAAAAGGAAGTGTCATAGTTGTGGATAAGAGGGTCACTTGGTGAAAGATTGTAAAAGAAGGAAGAATACTTGCTTCAGTTGTGGGGAAGTCAGACAGTTTGCTAGGGAGTTCCCGAAGAGGTAAGGACAAGGTCAAAGGGCAGGAACTTCTGGAGGGCAAGTGCACACTCTCGCGAACAGTGCTCTAGATAGAGGTAGAAAAGTTTCAGTAGAAGGTTTCATTTCTCTTTCCAGTCACCATATTATAACTCTTTTTGATTCTGGCGCTTCACATTCATTTGTATCTAGTTCTATGGTTAAATCTCTACACTTAAATACTAGTATGGTAGTGGATCCCGTTGTTGTCTCAAACCCCATTGGTGGTTCGACTCATTTATCCATGATTTGTCGGGGTTTGAGAATATCTGTGTTAGGCGTCGAGTTTGAATGCGACACATATGTGCTCGGGTTTATGGGCTATGGGTTGATTCTAGGGATGGACTGGCTAACCATGTATGGTGCCATTCTGGATTGTGAGAGGAGGGTCGTTAGGCTTCTGACAGTCATTGGAGGACCCTCGAGATTTCTTATGACCCGCAAGGGTCTGTCATGCTTAGTTTTCTAGAGTCTCTTGATGCATATATCGACGATCTGCGATCTATACCAGTAGTCCGTGAGTATTCTGATATTTTGGTGAGGTTCCGGGTTTACCCCCAAGGCACGAGATCAATTTTCGTATATATTTGGTGGATAATGCAAAGCCAGTTGCATTACTTGTATGCCATATGGCTCTAAGGAAAAGGAGGGAGCTTAGCAAACAAGTAGGGGAGCTACTTGAAAAAGGGTTTATTAGGCGAAGCATATCTGAATGGGTGCTCCAGTGGTATTCGCAACTAAGGAGGATGGTTCGCTTCGCTTATGTGTAGACTACAGAGAGTTGATTAAACTCACTAAGAAGAACATGCGCCCACTCCCGCGGATAGATGATTCGTTTGACCAACTTGTTGGTGCATCAGTATTTTCTCAGCTAGACTTGGCCTGGGTTTTCATCAGTTGAGGGTGGCGGAGGACAATATTGATAAGACCGCTTTTAGGACTCCAGATGATTTCTTTGAATGGCTTGTAATGCCTTTTGGGCTGATGAATGCACTCGCCTATTTTGTGGGTTTGATGAGTAGGGTGTTTTGAGAGTTTCTAAATAAATTTTTCGTGCTCTTTGTTGATGATATCTTAATTTTCTCGAAGAGCGAGGAAGAGCATGCCTTACATATAAGGGAGGTTTTGAAAACTCTGTGAGCGCATCAGCTTAAGGCAAAGTTCTCCAAATGCCATTTTTGGAGAAAAGAGGTAATATTTTTAGGGCATATGGTTTCTAAAGACGGGATAGCAGTAGATCCCGCAAAGGTGGTTGCAGTTCAGGATTGGCAAATTCTAAAGAATGCAACGTAGGTGAGAAGTTTTCTGGGGTTAGTAGGTTATTATAGGAATTTCACTAAGGACTTCGCAAAGATATCAGCCCCACTCACCAGGCTGACAAAGAAGAATCTGACATTTTTGTGGGATATAGATTGTGATGTTGCTTTCCAATGACTGATGAGGGCTCTGACAACAGCCCCAGTCTTGATCTTGCCCAATGCGAACAAAGTGTTTACAGTATACATTGACGCATGTGGTACAGGACTTGATGCGGTTCTGATGCAAGAGGGAAGGGTAGTATGTTATGGAGGAAGGCAAATAAGAGTTCATGAGAAGAACTACCCTACCCACGACTTAGAGCTAGCTGCCATAGTATTCGCGTATAAGACATGGCGACATTATTTACTTGGAAAGAAGTTCGAGTTGTACACTGATCATAAATCTCTCAAGTACTTGTTTTCGCAAGAGGATCTTAATCTGAGGCAGCAAAGGTGGATGGAATTCTTAACATCTTATGACTTCGAGATCGCTTATACCCCTGGAAAGGGTATTGTAGTGGCAGACGCACTTAGTAGACAGAGGATGGTCTTAAGTCCTTTGTTTGTGGAAAGAAAAAGCTTGGAGTTTATATCGGCTTTTGACTTTAGACCCTCCACTGAGATGTTACCTGGCTTATTTACATCGCTGGAAGTGCGACCTACTCTTATGGATCAAATAGGAGCTTCGCAGCGAGAGGATCCACAGTTTTCAGATATCTTGGATAGGCTCAGTAAAGGGGAGACTTCTAGTCACCTCACTAGATATTCCATTGACGATAAAGGGTGGTTGAAACGAGATGGAAGGCTTTGTGTTCCCCGAATTGGGAGCTTGATAAAAAAAGTCCTAGAAAAAGCCCATCATTCTAAGATGACTATTCATCCAGGAGGCGATAAGATGTATAGGGATATGAAGAGGGTTTCCTTTTGGGCTGGGATGAAGAGAGATGTGGCGGAGTTTGTTTCCCAATGTTTGATTTGCCAGCAAGTTAAAGTTGAGCAAAAGAAGCCCGGTGGTTTACTTCATCATTTGGAGGTTCTGTAGTGGAAGTGGGAGAGCGTCTATATGGATTTCATAGATGGTTTGCCTAGATCGAAGAAGGGTAATACTAGTATTTGGGTCGTAGTGGACAGACTCAAAAAGAGCGCTCATTTCATTCCGGTCAAGACCAAGAGAACGGCAGCATGGTTGGCAGCAGTGTACGTTCGTGAGGTAATCCGTCTTCACGGAATACCTTCCAGCATCGTAAGTGATCATGACCCCATCTTCACCAGTGAATTTTTGAGGAGCTTGCAAGAAGCATTAGGTACACAATTATGTTTGAGTACCGCTTGTCATCCTCAGACCAGTGGACAAACGGAGAGGGTGAACAGAGTTCTAGAGGATCTTTTGAGGCTGTGTATCCTAGACTTCGGAGTGACTTGGGAAGAGCATCTTCCTTTAGTGGAGTTCGCCTACAACAACACTTATTTAGCTAGCATTGGTATGGCACCTTTTGAATCATTATACGGCCGACCCTGTAGATCACCGACTTTTTGGTGGGAATCTACAGAAAGACTATTACTTGAACCAGATTTGGTTAGAGAAACGTCCGAGAAGATTGATCTTATTAGATGGCGAATGAAGACGGCTCAGGATAGGCAGAAGTCCTATGCAGAAAAAAGGAGGAGTGACATTGAATTTGAAGTGGGGGACATGGTTTTCATTAAGGTATCACCATTAAGAAATGTGGTCCGGTTTGGATTTGTAGGGAAGTTGTCACCAAGATTTGTAGGGCCATTTCCCATAACATGAAGGATTGTCTAAATGGCCTACAGAATAAAGCTACCCGAGAGATTATCAACGTTCACGATGTTTTCCACGTTTCTCATTTGTAGAAGTGCTTACATTATACTGCAGAAGTTGTTGAGCCAAGTATATGGAGGAAGTAGAAGTGGAACATGAGGCGACAGTTAGACGAGTTCCTACCCGCATTTTTGGATCATAAGTTAAGAAGCTACGCAATAGAGAAGTAAAGTTGATGAAGGTTCAGTGGGGAGATAATCCAGAGGACACGACTTGGGAAACCGAAGACAAGATTCGTGCTTCATACCCTTTTCTCTTCGAGGGTATTTTCTTAACTCCTTTTCCAAAGCTTTTATCTATGCTTGTTTCAATCATTTAAGTATATCCTATCGATCGGATCTTCGACCTTTAGGTAGGAATCCCATGGATGTAAACATGTGTTTGAGATATGTTATGTTTGATGGATTCAAGTAGATGTAAGTGTTTGCTAGTGGTTGCTCGTGGATGCATATACACACACATTAGGCACTAGATCGGCTCAATCACTCTCATACTGCATATGGATGTGTGTGCATTTTTCTTCTTTTAATGTATGAAAATGGATGTATTATCATATGGATGTTTCACTTGGATGGATGATTGTGCACACATATAGAACTTACGTGCTATAATAGGATTATTTGCATACATGTTGGATTCATGACACTAATAAACATTGCATTAAGGAGGTCGATTGAATCAGTAGACCGCCTGATGTTCGCATTAGTGTTGGGACATATACACACACCTTTGCGTATGCTCATACAAGCATTAGAAATATTTTAAGGACAATGGATGCCTGTGATTGGTGAATGAGTAGATGGTACGATATACATTCTTCTTATCTTGGAGATTTCGGGGATGAAATCCTTTAAGTAGGGGAGATTGTAACACCCTATATTTTAACAACACTAAAGAGGATAAATTAAAAAATAATTAATTTAATATTCATAATTAAGGGAAACTGACTGCACATTCCGTCCGTCTCGAAATTCTGGTTAAGATAGACACTTGGTTTGCATAAAACGGACAGCGTATGAAGAAATTATTAAGGTTTAAAGTTTGTATACGCGCAGGATAAATGTATGTATATATATAATTAAATCCAGAAAATCAAATTTCAGTTCAAAAATCAAATTTCCGTAAACGAAAAAAATCCCGCCCAGGGGTGTCGACCCCTCAAGGGGGGTGTCGAAGCATGGGTCGACCCCCCTACGACAGTCTGGACAGATTAGGGTTTCGGGGGTTCAGCTATAAATATGGCCCCGTATCTCTAGTTTCTTCACACTAAAAATAATGGAGGACTAGATGCTGTCAGTGCCTGGATTGAATCAAATCCTTTTCTTCTTCTACAATCAAATTTAGAGTTATTCAAGTGTAGATCTGTGATTCATCATCTGCTACTCTCCTTATTTCTAGATCCAAACACTGTGAGTTTAAGTTACTTTTAGATTTAAATAATTAGAAAGTAGAACATGATATGACTGTAATTTTGATCTATGCCTGTGACTGCTTGAGTCATGCCAGATCTATTATAACTTGTGAATCTATGATATTCTAACATAACTATGACTTGGATTTTAACCTTTATCTTGTCAGATCTACCTTTGATTATAGATCTAATTCACTATTTAGATCACCTTGTACCTATCATGTTTGTTAAATTGGATCTGTTATTAGTTGGACATCTAAAATACTGTTTAGATCTTATCATGCCTGTTATGACATCCCTATTATGTTAGAATCAATTCTATTATCACATGTTCACCATATCTATTCCTATATGTCCATCTTATCATTAAGCCACTATATGTTTATGTCAATTTTGTTAGAATAATCATTTTTGTCATCTTCTCTTCATCCTTTCCCTTTTATTTTATATAGCCAGGCTACTTTCGAGCCTAGGCATGTTGCTAAAATATGCGAATGCGTTAGATTGGGAATGAGGGGAAAAACGTTAAAATTGGGCATAACATGAATAATGTATATGAACATGAATTTGGGCATATAATTTATTATGAACATAACTGGGAAAAAGGGCCATGAAAACCTATAACGGTAAAGGAATAATTGGTTAACAAATTGAAATGCCTAGGATTACAGTAATTAGAAACTGTAACCGCACATAGACACGAGGTTAGATTGCACTTGTGGTAGAAGTCTGGCCAGAACTGCCCGGCATATCCAGCGACCGCAAGTGTTGAATCTAATATGAGGGGTCTAAGTGCATAAACACGAGACGTGATAAGACATGAGACGTGCTAAGACATGAGGTTAAGCCCGACTTGTGGAAGAAGTCTGCCCGGAACCGACCGGCATATCCAGCATCCACAAGTTGTTGGCTTAATGTGGGAGGTCTAGTGCATTATAACCATAAATGAATATATGGTATTAAACTTGAATACTTAACCTAGTTAAATTCATATGGATTGTTTGAACATGTCTATTTGAATAGGGGTTAAGTAAACTTGGTTGAAACAGTGATAAGGGTTAAGTATATCTGGGTGGGGTGGGTAATATATATATAGGCCCACAAACTTAACCGGTTGGGGTATATAATTAAAGACACCGTTAGGTAAGCATAACTTATGGACATGTTGGGGTTATGTAATTAAAGACACCAATTAGGTAAGCATAACTTATGGAAATCCTAGTGGGGATGCAAGACAAAGGGGTGAGCTTGCATCATCTTATGTGTGGGACCCGTTTCAGTCAGTAACCCATATAACGGTATCGAACGAGGACTCGACCCTAGGTCGGAGTCGGGGCATGCTTACTGGGTTGATTGTAAGAGATCCAAACGTGGAGGAAAGTGTGGGCAGCGCAAACCGACCGGGGACATGTGCATGCATGGGCCGGGTAGAGGGGGATAAGACGACCGTGACACCTGTAGATATGGTTGTGCACATCAATGAAGGGTTGCCACTTTATGAAGTGATACCTCCTACTGTGGGGCCGGCACGGGGTATCTACGGAGTTGGGAGCCGATCGATTAAGGTAGTAGTTAGGGTACATCTAGACTCTGGTAAAGTTTAGGAGCCTGTTAGGTTGGGCATCCTGTGGATTGTATGAGGTTTAAAACCTCTCACCAAAAGTACGCCTAAGTCTACCACCTTATGCATGTAGGGGATCATCTCATTTTGGGTTATACTAGTATTGGTGCAGAGTAATCATTAGAGAAGCGTATACACTTTATCATGTTTACCGTGTCATACCTGCCTTTTGTGATGTTATCATTCTTATCCACCTTATATGTCTATCATGATACTTTTACTTAGTTACTTGCTAAAAGTATCTGGACTCGTCAGACTTTATGTCTGACCCTTTTTGTTTCCACTTCTTTCTTCCGTCCCCCCCAAGGTTCTCAGCGTGGGAATACTCAAGCTTGACCAGGATTCTGCTATCATTTTGCTGGAGCTGCTTAGATGTATTGCTCAGGCTCCTATCTTTTCTACTATGGCTATGTTTTTATTTGGGGATTATGATTATTTTATTTTGTACTCTATTGTTTTAAGTGAAAGACAAAAGTTTTTATGATGTACTGGTTTTTATGTAATTCAGACATATGATGTTTTGAACCACGATGCTTTATGATTAATAAAGTTTTTAATTCCGTTGCTATTTTATATCTATCTTGTAATGTTTCTGTTTCTATTTACATATAACGCTTCACAAAACTTAATGCATTCTCTTAATGAGTGACATTAACAGACGTGGGGTGTCACACTTTTCACGATATTTTTATAAATCAACATTCAGGCCCAGTGATATTTAAACCTTCGAAAACACCCAATTATGACCATAGGTATTCTAAGAGATCATATATGATAATATATATGAAAACAGATAAATAATAATATTTTAGAGGAATCCAGTTGGATCCTTCCAACCTGATTTCCCGCATCCACAGTCGTTAGCCAACATAAATGATACCATCCTACTTCAAGGCAGGATATTGCGGTATAGAAGGTCATCCACTATCATATTGTGGGGGCGCATAGGGTCATCCGCTAATGATACTAAGGGCATTCGCTATTGGTACTGCGGGAAATATCCAACCACCAATATATATATAATAACCACAACAACCAAGCCTAAATAACTAATACACACACACACACACACACACACACACACACACACATATATATATATATATATATATATATAATAGCCACAATTGAGAAACAATTTATAAATGCATCCAAGTAGCCAAAAATTTATTTTTAACGATAAAATAATTTTAAATAAATTTCTGGGTGTGAATTACTCACATTGATTTTAGTTTGCTGATTTATTGTTGTTTTATCTAATTTTAAACCATAGTTTAAAATTAGACAAAGATCCCAAAAAGCTTCCAAGCCTACTTGCATACGGACTCATCGCTTTTTGTCTCATTCAATTCGGATCTAAAACAAGTCAATTATACACTTTATAAGTTTCTAATTTGTGAATTATAAATTAAATTCACTAATTATAGGGTTAAATAATTTACCTCAAAATTCCTTCCCTGAACACACGCACACCAGCCTAAAATATCTACTGGAACTTCCCACCCCAAGGTTGACCGAAGTTTGACCATGGACTTCCATTTCTTTGATCGACCAGATGGTATTGCTACTGGGATTTGGATCTACACCCTACATCACAAACTCGACACTATGTCAGGCCATTGCATCTCATACCATCCTCACGCCATCCGTGAAAACCAGCGAACAATATTCATCCACAACTTCTACTTCTGAAACTCGACACAATCAATATCACACTAGAATCGCTCATAGGTCCTACTTCGCTATTGATAACAACCAAAACCCTAGTATCGATGTTGACTTTCTTCTTGTATCCATTATAATCGCGTCCTAATATTAATTGCTGCACACCCAAATTGTAACAACGCAGAAATTCTGAACCAATTTAATTTTTTTTAAGCCATTTTAATGGGTTTTGAATATTTAAATTGATTTATTTTAAATAATAACGATTAAAAATTTATTTAAATCGAAGTTAGAAAAAATAAATTTGTTTTAATTATAAAACGAACTTGAAATGGCGCGGCAGTTTGAAAATTCGATATCTTTAAAGGAATGTAAAGAATGAAATATAAATCGGATTTTAGTAAAACCAGAAACGTTAGAATCTATTTAATAATATCTTTCTAAAGTATGTGAAAAATTCATATTTCATAATATAAATTGAAATTTATTTCCAGTTTAAATTTCAAAATAATCGCTATGAAATTTATATATATTTTAATATAATATATAGCACATAAAAATAGCCATTTTGCAAACGATCTCCGTCTTCGATGAAACCACTTTTGTTGGATCCAGAATGTCAAATTATTGTCAAGTTTAAAATTTCATAATTTTTGGAATTAAGATATGAGCGTAGTTAATTTAAACGTGTTTTGTAATTTCAGTTTGAATTTAATCGAATGGAAAAGGCCATAATTTTCAAATAGTCTCCAAATTCAACGAAATTAGTTTTGTTAGGAACGTATCATCAAAACATAGCTAGAATTATTTTTCTGGAATTTTTGGAGTCAGTATATGGTCCCGGTAAATTAAAATGTACGTTAAATTCAATATTAAACGTTATATCAATTTATATTTTAATTTTGATGAAAACTGATGAAAATAATAGAATTGGCTTATGGGACATATTCCGTAGTGTCCGGAATGGGGGTAATTAGCTAGGGGCGACAGTCGTTGGTTTTGATTTGGAGTTCGAATGAAAAACTTACTTTTATGAATAAAATAAAATAATTAATACATATATATATATATATATAACACCCCTTTTTTCTCCCATAAACCTAAATTCCCCAAACCCGTCAAACCCGTTCAGCCCCCTTCCAATTGCGCTTCCACTGCTGCCTCCGATCGCCCCAATGCCGCCACCGCACCCCCTCCGGCCACCACCCCCTCCTCTCCTCTCCTCTCTCTCTCTCTCCACCTCTAATTCGCGAACCCTAGCCCAAATCCGCTACCCCCAGCCGTCGCGGCCCACCACTATGCCACCGTCGGACACCTGCACCACCCCCTCCACCTGCATACCCCACGCCGCCCCTCCTCCAGCCCCAGCTTCGACCGTGGGCCCCTCCTCAACCAAAAAACCGATTTTTATCATTTTCAGGTTTTGCGTTTAATCCCCTCCCTTCTTTCATCAGTATCTTCCAACCCAAGCGCTTCTATCCAAAACTCCACAGTACCAAATTCGTAGAGCACGATTTTCTCTTCGATTTGAGTATATGGAAGTCATATTTTGGAATGCGGAGCCGCCCGGAAAACGCGTCCAAAGTCGGCAGTCCAAATACTGTCTTTTCGGGATTTCCAGCGAATTGGCGAATTTTTGGAAGGAAGCCCACTAGGCAAAAGTTGTCCAGAATGGCACGCTTATGCTTAAAAAAAGCGTTCGGTGAAGATCGGAGCTTGTATGCAAATTCTGGGGCCAAGGAGGCGAACTCAAAAACGGAGAACGACAAAACGGAGACCACACGACCAAATTCTACAGTAGAAGCGTCGGGGAGATTGGTATAGCCTGGGTGAGAACTCTCTCGCTCAAATTATTTTTGTTACGTCATTATATCATAGGTTGCAGATGGGGCTTAGTAGCCCCTGACACTGTTGTTTGAAAACCATGGATGATTTATTGATTTGTGTGTTATGATTGTGATTTAGAAATATTTAACATGCTAAAATAATGTTAATATATTTATGGTAGTCGAAATAAGATTACACATCCATTTACAAGTTGTACGGCTTGTTTATGTTTGCCTATTTATGTGATATCGATTGGGATGATAATTTTTACACATCGCCCAAGTGCACAAATAATAAATCTGTATTAGTTGTTTGAAAACCCCACATGAGTATTGGGATGATATCTTACATACACTAATCCCAATATTTAGTTGTATGTCGATCGATTGATTGACAGACCATTGTGAGCATTATTTATTTATTTTAATGCTTATAGAGTGTAGAATGCACTTTAGATGATGGTTGAATGTTTAATGATTTTTTATCATTATTATTGAATACATGCGATGTATGAAATCCATATAACTGAAATAATATGGTAATTGATTGAGTCGCATTCCAATTCAGAAATAACGAATATTTTAAAATAACGATATTTTAAAATGATATTCAATGAAGAATCAAAATATGATTTTGATGTCCTATTTTGGATGGACACGGAAATATTGGAATATATGAAGCCGGGTTAAGTAGATGTTCGCCATTTTAACTCGAACGGGTTTATCGATCGATTTTATTCATTTTGAAATAATATTGAAGAGAATGGATTTCAAAATCAAATATTTTGAAAATGTTACCATTTTAATATTATAATGATATGGAATATTCAATTTTGGTTTAAATTTGAAATAGAAGTTGGAATCGTTTTAAAACGAATTTATAAATATTTTATTAAATACGTTTTGAATGGAAATCGATGATATATATATATTAAATATTTAATGGCCTGAACAGAATGCGTCGAGTGGCGATCGTTCGCGAATTTCAACCATTAACTTTAAATGGACGCTACGGGAGATCCGACCGTCGGATTCTCCTAAAACCTGAACCGTTGGGTTCGTATCGAAAGAAGCTTTCAAATGATAATAGATGATTTGAAATCTAACGGTTAGATTTTAAGAAATGTCCAAATCAGTTTTGGAAAAGGTCGCTGTAAATGCAGTTCGATGACCGTGTATGGAAATCGACTGAGATGGCGATATAAAAATCAGTAAAAATATGAATAAATTATGTAAAATCATAATAAATGATTTAGGAAGAGTTTGGAAGAAATATTCCATATTTGTAAAGATAATGGATATTTTTATCAGAATGAACTAGTTAACAACTAGAATAAAGAACTGAAGAATTGAAATGGTTCTGATATAACCAAAATTTCCAATGTATGAATTGGAAAGGAATGGAATGGAAATAATCTTTGGAATATTTCGATAATGGATTCCGTGATTATATAGATATGGTTATGGGAGTTTGGAATATATATATACCGTTATTCCCAATACAATATTGGTTGGTTTCAGAACTGGATATTGAATATAAGCCGATATAATTTCTATTTAGAGCCTTATATTTAATATCAAATTGGATTTTGGGTTTGTCATGAATGATGTCTTAAATAACATTGTTCTTAAACCCAGCTGAGAAAAGAATAAGTCTTTTAATTAAGATTTAGAGAAGTTTACCAATTATTAATTGGAATTAAATTGGATTTTGGGTTTATCGTGAACAATGTTTTAAATAACATTTGTTCTTTAACCCGATTAACAGTGAAGCTATGATTCAGAATTTATAATATTTTAGTTAAGATGAATGGAATTTTCCAAAGTAAAGTTTTCCAATATAATAAAAGAAATTGGAATTGAATGGAATTCGATTTGGTAATAATCGAGATGAGCTTATGTAAAGGAAGGCCGTTATTATATATGGAATTTAAAAGGCTTTGCCATTATTCCATATATATTATTAGTCTGAAACGGCAAATTTATATCGATTATGTATTGGTCTATTTTCCGTGAATATTCCATAGTTAATGGAAGGCGATTTGGGTTTATCGTGAGAAATGTTTCAAATAACATTTGTTCTTTAACCCAATTAATAGTGAAGCTATGATTTGGAATTTATAAGTTTTTAGTTAAGACTAATGGAATTTTCCAAAGTAAAGTTTTCCAATTTAATAAAAGAAATTGGAAATTCGATTTAGTAATAATCGAGATGAGCTTCTGTAAAGGAAGACCGTTATTATATATGGAATTTAAAAGGTTTTGCCTTTATTCCATATATATTATTAGTCTAATATGGAAATTTATATCGATTATGTATTGATCTGTTTTCCGTGAATATTCCATAGTTAATGGAAGGCGATTTGGGTTTATCATGAACTGTGTTTTAAATGACATTGGTTCTTTAACCCAATTAAAAGCAGGATTAAATTTTCTAAAATTTGAAGGATCTTAATAATTTTTTAGATTAAAACTGAAATGGAGTTTTAAAGAATCTTTAATTAGATTAAAATGAGTATAGGATAATTAAATTTATCGAATTCATGAAATGATCAAGAATGGAGTACCGCCAGTTTTACTCCAAGCGATAGTTAAATCTTTAATTAGATTTGAAACATGAAATGGTAATTAAATTTACCAATAACACAGTGGGTGTTAGATATGGAGTACTACCAGTTTTTCTCCATGGATGAATAGGTTGGGATTGGGATAAATAAATAAATGATTACCTCGGTAAAGTTCGCTAATCCCGACTAGTTGATAAACCTTAATTTGGTTTAGATTCTGAAAAGATATAATAAAATCTATTGAAATGATATCCAAAGGAAGATTAAAGAATAAATTTAAAAGAATTTATCCTTGATAAAATTATTGGGAACCTTTCCCTAAAGATGTGAATATTTGAATAAAAGAATATTCTGAATTGGAATGAGGCGTATGTTGTGTTTTTATAGCACTTGATTATTGATTATAAAATACGCGAGTTATTCGTAAAGACCGGGTTTATCCCATTCTGGATAACTGATACGACGACTAAAAGTCAACGATAAAGACGGTGGTTGAAGACCAGAGATCTTGTAGTGGCCCACAAATCCGTAATATCAAAGTTGACTACATACATCATACATCCAACCCAAATATCACGAAAATACGAATTAATTTTTTTAAAAGAAAAAGGTAGAAGAAGAACAGAAATAACAACACAGAATCTCACATCGCAGCGGAACAAAATATAATATATCATAACTTTTGAAATACAAAATTTCAACTGTATAACATACACTTATCAGAGTATCACTATCAGAGTACAACTTACAACACAGCGGACATAACAATACTAGATAACTAACACTGAAGCCTTTTGCTCCAAGCTCCTTTAGATAGATCTGTAAAATCCTGAACTACTTGACTGCCCGTACAAATTTAGGCACCCAAGAGTTTAGGTAAAACAAAACAAAATAAACTCCAGGTCAGTCATGGGACTGGTATGAGTAAACAGTGTAAGTAAATGATATCTCATAAGACCACGCCGTATAACGGAACGGCTTTTTCCCTTATGAGAATCCAAAATATCTTTATATCAAAAAACTTTTGATATTATAATAATGCCTATCAACCACAATATATTAATCATCTAGTAGAAACGCTTTCATCTCACGTTCTACATATATAGTGTACAATCAAAACCGCAAGCACAAATTGGGTAATGGATTTCCAACTATGACAAGGTATGGAACCATCTTCCGCTAGTGTATCTCTAGAGGAGAATACACCGAGTTCAACAAGAACATCTTGCAACTCAGCCACACATGACCGACCACTCATTTCTCTTGAGTGTATCGAATGTATATCACCAACGGTTGGGATCAGCAACCGTTTCCCGATAAGGGACAACATTGATATAGATTAAAGAAGCAAATGAATATTCTCTAGATAGGTGATAATACACCCTGATGGGAGCTAACCACATAGCCATGCTTCCTGCCCGATTTTTGTCATTTCCCGGTTGTTGAGGCCAGAGGCTACGATTACTTTCCATTCATTGATAACACGATCACATTGAATGCCACATTATCAAATCCGTTAATCACCAATTGATCTGCACAAATATTCTGGATATTATGCTAAGGGGATAAATCCGTTCCAACCATATATATATTTATACAGACCAACCCATTCGATCATTGGAAATACTTTGACAGACATTCGTCCATTTACGTTCGTTCTGGGACTGAACGAAACCGAAGGCACTATTCAGTACATCCATCCTAGGCAATCTCTATCTAGGACTTATACAACAGCCCTTGCACTTTACTCCGTCTTCAATATATTCAGCATACTTGGTTTGCAACACTTATTCCCATACGGAGTGGTTCTTCGGATAATAATCCAACAGGTCTCTCCATATTAACAACGTTAAAATGGTCAAAACTTTGATAGTCGGTGATTTAACTATCAAAGAAAAACAAGTGTTTCGATAGTCGATGATTTAACTATCGAAGAAAAACAAGTGTTCATCCAATATCAAACAATCCCTAAGCCCTTAATTAATATTTCATTAATTTAATCACTTCTCCATTTCTTTATCAATATTTGTTAACCAAATATTTTCAATAACCATATTGGCCTTATACGTTATTTGGAAAACATTTCCATATGTCACCTTCTTTTATTTTCTGTACTTAGAAAATATCCTTTATTTATATTTGGAAAATATTCCAATTACTTATCTCTTCCACACTCGTTTATTTTTAGACTTAGGAAATATTTATTATTATATTTCCAAAATTCCTCTTATCTGGGTTAAAACGAATGTTATGTAAAACATCGTTACAACAACCCAACATACTTCATTCGACTAAATCTCTTTTAAACATTTCTCTTCGAGACTGGATCTTGATATTTATCAACTAATAATGAAATCAATCAAGTTGGGGTACAATTACCTCTCAGACCTTGACCGAAAATATTATTAACTTCACAACAGACAAGACCGCTTACCTCGAATAATCAACACCATAAACCAATTATTCATTTTTATCATACATATATCTCACTCTCTACTTATTCTTACTAGATTTAATTCATCGATTCCCGTTTTGTTTATACTATTCTATTTTTAAGATCGTTCCTTATCGATTCTATATATATCGATACATAGATTCTAGTTATCAAATTTTCTTAAAAATATTCTAACTTCTTAAATTTTCGGAAAAATTCGCCATAACCTCCTTTGTACCGGGAGCATCGGGAAAATCACCAAACCTCCACACAGGCCCTCTATTCAAAAAGAAAATCAAAAATCTAAGCGGCTTGCCGATACGGCGCATAAAATTTCATATATGAATTAAATACGTACCTTTTTGTCGAGCATTCTAATTATATACCTTCATAAACCTTATCCCATACCTGTCTCCTATATATCTATACATGCCCAATTTATTTTAACTATACCCGATCGTTTTAACTCAATTTGTTAATTAATTTGTTAATTAACTCTTTAGTCTATTTCACTTGTAAAATTGAACATGACATGTTCAAATATATTTTAACTTGCTTATTAAATAATTGAATTTAAATTTCAATTTAAGTTCTATATTCGATTTCAAATATACATTTACAAATCCAATTCACCTTTCAAAGTTCAACTTCAATTCAAAACTCGATTAACTAATTTCTCTACTACTTAGTTAATTCTATTCAATAATCAAAAAATGATTATTGTTTTCAAAAATCATTTTACTTACTTCCCTTGAGTTCACATTTATTTTATAATTCAAGTCCAGATTTTTCAAATGAAAATTTGGATTTTTATTTGCTTAAAAATCCCTATATTTATTTAAATAAACCCTTATGGTTTTTAAACGATTTTGGTGCTGCACTTTTAGAAATTTGATTTTGACATATCTCAAAATCTATTTGACGAAATCCATATTTTTCTCTTCCATTAGGAAACTATTATCTAACTGGTCCTGACGGTTCTTGTTTCAAAGAATTCCGACTTAATTTGAGTTCTATATAATCAATTGAAGTTCGAATCGCCAATTTACGAACTACAACGCTGCGGCGAGTTCGTTTTTAATTATATTTATATATAAAAACTTTTAAACTTCGTTTAAAATGAATTCAACTCCATTCTGATATATTTTTAATATATATCAAATCCACTTTTCCAATTCAACATAATATTTCTGATCTTCTAAAATGGTCGATTTTCCCTAACTCGGAAATAAATTTTTTTATCCTTCGATCTTCTATTTTTAATTTCAATTCCCTTTGAATTCTATATTCAAATTCCATTGAATTTCTATTTGAATTCTATACTCAAATTCCATTTCAATTCCCTTTGAATTCTATATTCAAATCCCACTTGAATTTCTATATTCAAATTCTATATTTAAATTTCCTTTTGAATTTTCTATATTCAATTTCTATTTGATTTTCTATATTCAAAGTCTATTTCAAATTCTATTTTGAAATTCTAATTCCATTTGGAAATTCTAATTCCATTTTGAAATTCTATTTCAATTTCTATTTTGAAATCCTATTTCAATTTCTTTTTTAAATTCTATTTTGAAGTTCTATATCAATTCTATTTCAAATTCTATTTTTGAAATTCTATTTTAAATTTCAATTTTCAAGTTCTATCTCAATTTCTCTTATTCAAATTCCATTTCACTTTCTATATTCAATTTCTATATTTGAATTTCCTTTATATTTTCTATATTTAAATTCTATATTTAAATTCTATATTTGAATTCCATTTGAATTTCTATATTCAAACTCCATTTGAATTTCTATATTCAATTTCTATTTGAATTTTCTTATATTCAAATTCTATCTTAATTATTCCATTTCAATTCTCTTATATTCAAACTCTATTTGAATTTCTTATATTCAAATTCTATTTGAATTTCTCATATTCAAATTCTATTTGAATTTCTTATATTCAAATTCTATTTCAATTCCTTATATTCAAATTCTATTTGAATTTCTCATATTCAAATTCTATTTGAATTTTTTATATTCAAATTCTATTTCAATTCCTTATATTCAAATTCTATTTGAATTTCTCATATTCAAATTCTATTTGAATTTCTCATATTCAAATTCTATTTGAATTTTTCATTTGAAATTTCAAATTCTATTTTATAAAGAAAAAAAATAGAATTTCCTTTTTAAATCGGCAAAATTCCTTTTCATGATATTTTTAAATATCAACACTTAGGCCCAGTGATATTTAAACACCAATCAACCAATTATTTATTTCAGGTTTTCTAACACATCATATATGACAGTATATATGCAAACAAATAAACAAACAAATAATATATTTTTGAGGGATCCAGTTGGATCCCTCCAACCTGTTTTCCTACATCCACAGACGTTAGTCAACATAGTAATACCCATCCTACTTCGAGGTAGGATATCGCGGTATGAAGGTCATCCACTAATATATTTGTGGGGTGCATAGGGAAATCATCTGCTATGAAACTGCGGACATCCGCTAATGAGACTGCGGGAACAATCCAATCATCAACCCAATATATATATAATAGTCAACCCTAAATAACTAATATATTTTAAAACAGTCAGGAAGCATCCAAACAAGCACAGACAATTATTTTTAATGGATAAAAATAATTCTAAATAAGGTGAGTGAGATTTACTCACCGTATTTTCATTTTGCCGAATACCCCTTTATTTTCCATATCGTTGGCTATGAATCTACCCGAATGCTTTATTTGATTTATCCTCGCCTAAGAAAAATCCGAATTTTAATAATAAGCTAATGAAATTTCTTGATGGGGTTTTATGTTAAAAAAAATACCAACATTAAATTTTCTTTGCTTTCTAAATTTCCTAATATTGAACAACCTAACAAATTTCAAGCTTAAATTGTTTACTCATCAAATTTACATTTTTATATAGTGATTTTCTAAAGAAATCTTCCTTACTAGATTTCAAATTTCAACTAACAGTAAAGTGTCACTTTCTTTCCTCTTAACAGTATACTGATTTAATCTTAACCAATATACAAATTAAATCATAACCAATATACTAGCTAAGTTCTAACCATTAAACAAATTAAGTTCTAACCATTATACTAATTAAATTTATATAAGAAAATCTTAAGTAAACAAATTTATAATTTATTACCTTAACCATTTCTCATTACGAGTTCAACTCGACCGTCGTTAATATTTTGGACCCGAATCCCTTCTTCTTTTCCATCAGCACTTCTAAACAAACATCCCATACTCAAACTTTCGCTGCCATGAACCCTGATCTGACTTGGTACAGTTCGAACACCACAAATGCTGTCGCACCCTAAAATCCAAAACTTAACTTCGAGCTTATATCCAAAACCAAACTCCAGCAACCCTTATTGCCATGTCAACTCCTCCCATGACAATATGTTTCACTGTATCATTACCCGAAAAACAAGAGATCGAATTTCAGAAATAAACCTATCTTCTTCTCTGCTCTACACCCAACACCATGTTTTCAGAAAGCTTCCAACCGACCTTCCAGTATCATTTGTCGAACTCGAATTCAACCCTAAGTGGACTTACCGCGACGTCGTGCTTTAGGAAGGAACACAGCGATGTTCATGAGCTCCTCCACCTGTATTCTACCCATCGTGATTTCAGAACACGGCTCCAAATTTCCATTCGATCCCCTTTTTCCGTGGATAGGTTGAACAGTCGAACACCCTTGTCTTCCATCCTCTGATAGATCGAAGAAATCGATGCTCGATTTAATAGAAAGTTGAAAAGAACGCGATAGGTTTTCCTCTTTTTTCTGTGTGTCTGAAAGCTTTTGATGTGATTGAATTGTTGAGGAAAAGAGAAGCATCGGTTTTCTTTTTGATTTTGAGGATTAGTTATTTAGGCTTTATAGCGATTTAATGAAGCGTGGCCATTTATCCCCCTTTTGAAACTTTTGAATGATTGTGGAGGAAAATGATGGAGCATGGCCATTTTTAATCCTTTTGCTTTTAGGCTTTGTTGTTTTCTTCTAGGACCAAGGAAAAAGGATCAGTATATATTTATAGTATTTATAATTATATTTTGAACCAATATAATTCAAATAAAAATAACCTTAGATACGAACTCCCTTCTGAACCCAACACCTGTCAATTCTAGGGTTTAACCACCATTCCGGACACACTGGGATAGGTCACGAAGTCCAATTCGATCGTCTGTAGAAGATATTAATTTAAATTGATTTAAATAAATTTTAAAACAATAAATTCTTCGATAATAAAAATAATATTATCGTTCTAATTTAAATAGGAATTTTGAATTAATTATTTGAACTGTTTTCAAATCAGTTTTAACTTCGAATTTAGTTATTCGCTGATTCTTTATTTTGATAATTTAATATATATGATATTAAATCGAAATTGATATTTAAATCGATAACAAAAATATAAAAATTCATGTAATTAATCAAATTAATATTTAAAACCATATTAAATATTTTAAAATTAACTTGACAGAAATCTGGGTCATTACAATCTTCACCTCTTAAAAGAATTTCGTCCCCGAAATTACTAAGGTAGGAAAAATAGTACGAAACCATTACTTTTCAAACTCCACTTATGCTGATACTCAACTCTTTATATTTTAACAAATTTTTGTTTAACCAAAACTTTTGGTTTTCTTTCATTCACATTCAAATTGATTTTAATCAATTTATTCACCTCGATCTATTTAACTTGATTAAGTTAAATTTTAATTCCAGAATTCAAATTCCCATAATTTTATTTCAAATCCTTTTGAAATCCCATAAATATAGACATATATTTATTTTCAATTCAAAACATTTGAATTTTAAACAAACTTGTTTTCCTCAAAAACTTTTCTAAGGTAGCAATTCGTCACTTAGAAACTCGAAATGAACACTGATGATGTTGCAATTATCATCAGAATTATTTTCCAGCCACTGAAGTGAGTTCAGTGCTTTACCACTTTCAAAATCCATCAAAAATGATTTTTATTTAAATCCTTTCGAAGTAATGCTATATTACTTTAATATACTCCAAAAAAAATTCCCAACTTCCCAGGATTTAAAATTCCAAATTCTGGTTTGAATTCAATTTTAATTCATCTCATTTGTATATTTCATTCATACAAATTCTATTTGGTTATATATAACCATTCCAATTTTTATAATCTAATTTGATTATAATATTAACATCCAACACATCCATATATTATAATAATTTCAGGAAATTATTTCTTTTATATCAAAATAGAATTTTGAGTAAAATTATTTCATCTACCCATTTAAAACAATATCGTGTCGAATTCTCTGTTCAAGTGTTTATAAATTCCTATCGACTTCGTGGCATCCCACGATTCGACCAAAATTTATAATCCACTCAACAGACTAGCCAAAATAATATAAAACAACTTTTATATCAAATAACAAATACGCGCTCTCGTATATATATACACTCAATTCATTCTAGGGTACTACTGACCCCATCTCTAATGAGCACAACTCCACAAAGCCTAGGTGTTCGCTCAACCTAAGCTCTGATACCAACTGTAGTGGCCCGCAAATCCGTAATATCGGAGTTGACTACATACATCATACATCCAACCCAAATATCACGAAAATACGAATCATTTTTTTAGAAGAAAAAGGTAGAGGAAGAACAGAAATAACAACGCAGAATCTCACACCGCAGCGGAACAAAATATAATATATCATAACTTTTGAAATACAAAATTTTAACTGTATAACATACACTTATCAGAGTACAACTTACAACACAGCGGACATAACAATACTAGATAACTAACGCTGAAGCCTCATGCTCCAAGCTCCTTTAGATAGATCTGTAAAATCCTGAACTACTTGACTGCCCATACAAATTTAGGCACCCAAGAGTTTAGGTAAAACAGAAAAAAAAACTCCAGGTCAGTCATGGGACTGGTATGAGTAAACAATGTAAACAACTTGAACAAGTAAACGATATCTCATAAGACCACGCCGTATAACGGAACGGGTTTTTCCCTTATGAGAATCCAAAATATCTTTATATTAAAAACCTTTTGATATTATAATAATGCCTATCAACCACAATATATTAATCATCTAGCAGAAATGCTTTCATCTCACGTTCTACATATATAGTGTACAATCAAAACCGCAAGCACGTATTGGGTAATGGTTTTCCAACTATGACAAGGTATGGAACCACCTTCCGCTAGTGTATCTCTAGAGGAGAATACACCGAGTTCAACAAGAACATCTTGCAACTCAGCCACACATGACCGACCACTCATTTCTCTTGAGTGTATCGAATGTATATCACCAACGGTTGGGATCAGCAACCGTTTCCGGATAAGGGACAACATTGATATAGACTAAAGAAGCAAATGAATATTCTCTAGATAGGTGATAATACACCTTGATGGGAGCTAACCACATAGCCATGCTGCCTGCCCGATTTTTGTCATTTCCCGGTTGTTGAGGCCAGAGGCTACGATTACTTTCCATTCATTGATAACACGATCACTTTGAATGCCACAATATCAGATCCGTTAATCACTAATTGATCTGCACAAATATTCAAGATATTATGCTAAGGGGATAAATCTATTGCAACCATATATATTTATACAGACAAACCCATTCGATCATTGGAAATACTTTGTCAGACATTTGTCCATTTACGTTCGTTTTGGGACTGAACGAAACTGAAGGCACTATTCAGTACATCCATCCTAGGCAATCTTTACCTAGGACTTATACAACAACCCTTGCACTTTACTCCGCCTTCAATATATCAGCATACTTGGTTTGCAACGCTTATGCCCATGCGAAGTGGTTCTTCAGATAATAATCCAACCGGTCTCTCCATATTAACAACATTAAAATGGTCAAAACTTTGATAGTCGGTGATTTAACTATCAAAGAAAAACAAGTGTTTCGATAGTCGATGATTTAACTATCAAAGAAAAACAAGTGTTCATCCAATATCAAACAATCTCTGAGCCCTAAATTAATATTTCATTAATTTAATCACTTCTCCATTTCTTTATCAATATTTGTTAACCAAATATTTTCAATAACCATATTGGCCTTATACGTTATTTGGAAAACATTTCCATATATCGCCTTCTTTTATTTTCTGTACTTAGAACATATCCTTTGTTTATAATTGGAAAATATTCCAATTACTTATCTCTTCCACGCTCGTTTATTTTTAGACTTAGGAAATATTTATTATTATATTTCCAAAATTCCACTTATCTGGGTTAAAACAAATGTTATGTAAAACATCGTTACAATAACCTAACATATTTCAGTCAACTAAATCTCTTTTAAACATTTCTCTTCGAGACTGGATCTTGCTATTTATCAACTAATAATGAAATCAATCAAGTTGGGGTACAATTACATCTCAGACCTTGACCAAAAATATTATTAACTTCACAACAGACAAGACCGCTTACCTCGAATAATCAACACTATAAACCAATTATTCATTTTTATCGTATATATCTCAATCTACTTATTCTTACTAGATTTAATTCATCGATTCCCCTTTTGTTTATACTATTCTATTTTTAAGATCATTCCTTATCGATTCTATATATATCGATACATAGATTCTAGTTATCAAATTTTCTTAAAAATATTCTAACTCCTTAAATTTTCGGAAAAATTCGCCATAACCTCCTTTGTACCGGGAGCATCGGGAAAATCCCCAAACCGCCACACAGGCCCTCTATTCAAAAAGAAAATCAAAAAGCCAAGCGGCTTGCCGATATGGCGCATAAAATCTCATGTATGAATTAAATACGTACCTTTTTGTCGAGCATTCTAATTATATACCTTCATTAACCTTATCCCATACCTGTCTCCTGTATATCTATACCTGTCCAATTTATTTTAACTATACCCGATCGTTTAACTCAATTTGTTAATTAATTTGTTAATTAACTCTTTAGTCTATTTCACTTGTATATTTGAACATGACATGTTTAAATATATTTTAACTTGCTTATTAAATAATTGAATTCAAATTTCAATTTAAGTTCTATATTCGATTTCGAATATACATTTACGAATCCAATTCACCATTCAAAGTTCAACTTCAATTCAAAACTCGATTAACTAATTTCTCTTCGACTTAGTTAATTCTATTCAGTAATCAAAATTTGATTATTATTTTCAAAAATCAGTTTACTTACTTCACTTGAGTTCAAATTTATTTTATAACTCAAGTCCGTATTTTCAAATGGAAATTTGGTTTTTTATTTGCTTAAAAATCCCTATATTTATTTAAATAAACACTTATGGTTTTTAAACGATTTTAGCGTTGCTCTTTTAGAAATTTGATTTTGACATATCTCAAAATCTATTTGACGAAATCCAGATTTTTCTCTTCCATTAGGAAACTATTATCTAACTGGTCCGAACGGTTCTTGTTTCAAAGAATTCCGACTTAATTTGAGTTCTATATACTCAATTAAAGTTCGAATCGCCAATTTACGAACTGCAGCGCTGCGGTGAGTTCGTTTTTAATTATATTTATATATAAAAACTTTTAAAATTCGTTTAAAATGAATTCAACTCCATTCTGATATATTTTTAATATATATCAAATCCACTTTTCCAATTCAACATAATATTTCCTATCTTCTAAATTGGTCGATTTTCCCTAACTCGGAAATAATTTTTTTTATTCTTCGATCTTTGAATTTTAATTTTAATTTCAATTCCCTTTGAATTCCATATTCAAATTCCATTGAATTTCTGTTTGAATTCTATACACAAATTCCATTTCAATTCCCTTTGAATTCTATATTCAAATCCCACTTGAATTTCTATATTCAAATTCTATATTTAAATTTCCTTTTGAATTTTCTATATTCAATTTCTATTTGAATTTCTGTATTCAAAGTCTATTTCAAATTCCATTTTGAAATTTTAATTCCATTTTGAAATTCAATTTCTATTTCGAGTTCTATTTTGAAATCCTATTTCAATTTCTCTTTTAAATTCTATTTTGAAATTCTATTTCAATTCTATTTCAAATTCTACTTTTGAAATTCTATTTTAAATTTCTATTTTCAAATTCTATCTCAATTTCTCTTATTCAAATTCCATTTCACTTTCTATATTCAAATTCTATATTTGAATTTCCTTTATATTTTCTATATTCAAATTCTATATTTGAATTCCGTTTGAATTTCTATATTCAAACACCATTTGAATTTCTACATTCAGTTTCTGTTTGAATTTTCTTATATTCAAATTCTATCTCAATTATTCCATTTCAATTCTCTTTTATTCAAACTCTATTTGAATTTCTTATATTCAAATTCTATTTGAATTTCTCATATTCAAATTTTATTTGAATTTCTTATATTCAAATTGTAATAACCCGGAAATTCTGAGCCAGTTTAAATCTTTTGTTTTAGGCAACTTCGACGAATTTTGAACATTTAAAATAGATTATTTTAAATAATATCGACGGAAAATTTATTTTGAATATAATTCGACGTATATATTTATACGCGTCGTCGTTGGAATATAAATAATTATTTATAATTATAAAAGGAATTGAAAATGGCGCGGTAGTTCGATAATTCGATTTCAAACTTCAATTGAATGTATCGGGTGCAAAATAAACCGGATTTTAGTGAAACCAAAAATAATAGGATCTATTTGATAATATCTTTCCAACGAATCCGAAAAATCGAGATTTCATAGCGGGAATCAAAAGATATGTCCAGTTGAAAATTCTGAATAGTCGCTATGGAATTCAGGCCCTTATAAATGGGAATTTTGCAAACGACCTCGGATTTCGACGAAACCACTTTTGTTGGATCCGTGATATCAAATTATTGCTAGGTTTTAAATTTCATAATTTTTCGAATCAATATGTGAGCGTGGCAAAGGAAAACGCGTTTGACCAGTTTTAGTTGATTTTAATCGACTGGAAAATGGCCATTTTTCTAACGGTCTCAGAATTCGACGAAACTAGTTTTGTTAGGACCGTATCGTCAATACGAAGCTAGAAAATATTTTTTGGGAATTTTTAAAGTTCGTATGTGACCCCAATAAATTGAAATGCACGTTCAAATTCAATATATAGAGTTATATGTTGATTTTGACGAAAACTGATCGAAACGATCGAATCAGCTTGTGGTACATATCCCATTGTGTTCGGAATGGGAGTAATTAGCTATGGACGACAGGCGGTGGGCCTCGTTTTGAGGTCGAAAATAAAAGTTACTTTTTGAAATAAATAAATAAATATCTCTCCTCTACCCCTACCTTCCCTCTGCCCCTCCAACTTCATATTTTAACGAAAAAAAAACAGAAGGGGGGAAATCGCGATCGGACGCCGCTAACCCCCACCCCCCCTCGTTCGCCGCCGCCGGCGATTAAACACCTCCCCCCTCCTCCAACAATCGAAGGCGCGCCCCCTCCCCTTCTTCTTTTACTCGATTTCAGCCCCACCTCATCAGAAAACCGACGCACCTCCAGTCCTACCCGACCCTCGACGCCACCAGCCTCCTCCGCAGGCGCAAGCAAACACCCCCCCTCTCTTCGACGACAGTGAACGCCCCCTTCAAACGAAGGTAAAAATTTAATTTTTATTTTATTTAATTCAGTTAATTACATTTTTAATTATCGAATGTTTGAATTGCTATATATTCTCCATATGAAATCAAAGTACAGTACAGTTTGTTTTTATTTTATCCTTTTATTTTCTGATTTTATTTAATAAAAAGAAGAAAAAAGATTAGTTTTTTTAAATAGAATAGATTAGATTTTTAAAATAGAAAAGGTATGATTTTTAAAATAGAAAAGATTAGATTTTTAGAATAGAAAAGATTAGATTTTTAGAATAGAAATGAAACACCCCACCTACGTTAGGGTCACTCTCAAAGGGAATGCCCTAACTTTGGTGGAGGTTTATAAGTATAAGTCACAGATATACAAGACAGATATAAGAACACATATTTTTGAACAGCGGAAAACAACAACTTTTATTTCATTAAAATATGTGTTGCACAATCCATGCCATAATTTGGTTTACAATACTTCCAAAAACATAACATCTTCATAACTGTCTTGATTACATTATTTAAAGAAGCATAAAGGAAACATAAATAAACTGCAAAAGTCCCATAGTTGCTGTCCAAAGCCATAGTCCAAAACGAAAAGATCCAAGCAATACATTCTTTCTCTTCAAGCTGGATATGAAGGCTGGTTAAGCTGCGGTATTCCCTCCCTGTGGACCTGGGGGGGGGGGGGGAACGGAAGAAAAGAAGACGAAAGAAAATTAGAGTCAGACATAAAGCCTGAGTAAGTCTAGGACTATTCAGTCTATGAATAAAGAACTGGGTATGATAAGTATAAACTAGAAATGGGAAAACACTATAAACTTAGTTAAGTTGTCTAGGGTCGAATATACTATCGTACCCCATATTAATCTCTGTACCCATATAAACTAGTTCCCAACAGGCACCCCATAATCAGGGTGAAGTGATCCATTTTATGATGATCGGCTCCTACTCGCATAGTTACATGTGTCTTATGGCCCCCGATGTTGTAGTTACCTATGCTGGTCCCACCATGGGGTGTATCAAGTCCCATGGCGGCGACCCGACACAACCCTAGAATGCACAGGTATGCTACTGGTGCCCAGTGCCTTATTTTTCTGCGCCGGAGTGAGTGCACGCCCACACCCCGTTAGAACCTACACTGCTACACCACCGCCGTCGATTTGACCTCTTACAGTCAGCCCAGTAATCGTGCCCCACCCTGCCTAGTTTCAGGGTATCATGATACCTTATAGGGTTACTGCTGAAAAGGGTCCCCCGCTACTAGGTTTTTCTATTTCTAGCCAACATGCTAAGTTGGTTAAGTGTTTTATAAACCTAACCCCCAATCAGTCTATTTAGTTTAGCATGTTCCATCTTGATTAAGTATTAATATAATTTACTTAATCCTATCAATCCTGACTCAGCCTTAATTGTCTTATTAAAGCCTTGACCTCTCACATAAGACAGGTATTGTTGTGGCTGCCTGTTGCCGGTTGGGTCCGGGCAGTCTTATGCCACAACTCAGTCTAACCTCGGGTCCTTATTGGGCTCCATGTTTAACCACCCACATTGGATAGGTATTGTTGTGACTACTGGACAGCCGGGCGGTTCCGGGCAGGTTTACATCACAACTCAATCCAACCTCGGGTTAAACACATCGTATTTTCTACATTTACATATTTTGTCTCTTTTCTTTATTTTCTTATATGTAAATATTTGCGGCCCATTATTCAAAATCAATTTAAGCTAATGGTGTAAAGGTTTACACCAATCATGGGCCCAACCCATTCTTGAATTTGGGCCCATCTACTTTTATATTTTCATTTATTAATTAATTTGGCCCAACGCTATTTCCCCCGTTTAATACGTTCGTTTATTATAATATATGTTGGGCTTAGCCTTTTAAGCCCAACTTAGCCACGTGAAAAAGGGGAGGCTTAAAACGTGATTGTATACACAAAAAGGGGAATGTGAACGCATGAACTTGCAACATAACGTTGGAACTACAAAATAGAAACAGGTGTACTTGCATTGTAGTAACATATACTTTGGTCATAAAGCATAAGTGACATGAATCAAACCATGTAAACTTGTAGTTAAGTTAAGAATCTAACTAAATTAGATATCATTATTGACACATAGTCTTAACTACAACATAAACCTATATTTTTACTTAGGCATAATGTCAAACATAAGCAAATCATGTTTATAAAATTACTATATGTTTACAAAGGTGCTTACTTTTGTTACTAATACAAAAGTATAGTTCAACTAGAATTATTCCAACTTAATCATGATTTTTAATCTATTCACATAATCATGGCACAAATATACCCAAACATGAAATCATGGTTTTTGATCTATTCATGTAATCATGGCATAAATATTCCTAAACATGAAATCATGGTTTTTACTTTATTCATGCAAACTTGCAATTGGAATGTAAATCTAACTTAGCTATGTGTCACATATATTATCATATAGTTCTTGTTAACAATATAGGCCTAACATGTTTTTCAATTAGGCATAATACCAAACATAGCCTAGTCATATTCATAAAATCAACATAAGTTCACAAAGAGGCTTACTTTTGTTTCTAATACAAAAGTATGGTTTTATACATAGATCATGATGCCAATTCCAACATAATTTCACATGAATCATAATACCCCAAATTTGATCCAATTACACAAAAAGTGATTTTGTACAAAAATATACATTATGTTGGCATAGTAGCAAAACCACATACTTGCATGAATCTCAATTAAACAACCACAAACATGTAGCTTCAACATGAATTACATACTTGCGAATATCCAATCGTATACTTGCATGAATCTCAAATAAACTACCGCAAACATGTAGTTTTTATCATGAATTACATACTTGCGAATATCCAATCGTTATATCACAACATTCCAAATCGATTAGAATCATAGCAACGCACAAATATGAATTACTATCACCACAAATCAAGTGTAATCCTAATTTTACACAAATCAAACACAGTTATTTATTCACATCGGAATAGTACTCTACTTACAATCGTGTGACTAATTCTTCAATTCAGGAATCTGAATTCTGGATTTGGAGATGCTATTCCTTTGATGTAGGCGTTGATTTGATTTGTTTAAGTTTAACTTGTAGTTGCTTTATGCTTTAGAGTTTGTCTCCTAATTGTCTCTCAAATTGGTGGCTACTCCTAGTCGTTCCTCAGCAGCATGATGGCCTCATTCTTATTTTTGAATGAATAGATTAGGTAGAGTCTAGGGTCATTTTTATAGAGTTTATGAACTGATTAGGACCGTCGATGTAGCTTGGGTTAATTGTAGCCATTCATTCGAAAGAGAGACCAATCAGGAGCTGACACATAGCCCTCGTGACAAAGCAAGCCTCATAAATTCGGACCCAGCACAGACCAGGCCAGCCAGGCCGACCAAGCAGGTCGACCTGCAAGTCGACACCCGTGTCGACTGGGCAGTCGACACGGGGGGGGGGGGGGGGGGAGGTGTCGACAGGCAAGTCGACACCCCTGTCGACTTGTCCTGGGCGGGAACTTTCCCGCCATGCCTCCCTGCGTGTTTGAAATTCGAATCTTCGAGCTGTTTTCTGAATTTGAAATTTTCTGAAAACTTTGACGGGCCATAACTTGGTCATACGGACTCCGATTTCGGAAAACTCGAACTCTATTTCACGTATTTTTCCGAGACGAACACAAAGGCACAGCCCGTTTCCCTTAATTCTTTGATTTGTAATTAATTATACTTTAATTTGTGAATTTCACTGTTATAGAATACACGGGGTGTTACATTCTCCCCCACTTAAAAGGATTTCGTCCCCGAAATCTTCAAGTTTAGGAAAAATATATATACTAACATCCAAACATCCATCTACTCATCCATCAAACACGAGTATCCGTTGTCCTTAAAAGACTTCTAATGCTTCATGATCATATGCGAAGTGTGTGTGTACATGTACTTATCTAATGCAAAATCAGGCGGTCTACTGATTCAGTTGACCTCCTTAATGCGAATTATGTAGGTGCCATGAATCCATTATGTATGCAAATTTTCCTATTCATGATTCTACATGAGTGCACAATCATTCATACAAATGCAACATCCATATGACAACACATTAAAGTTCAACCATATACGAATGCAAACATATATGCATATGCAATATGAAGTGACTGAGCCGATCTAAAACCTAGATTGTGTGTGTATATGCAACCACGAGCAACCACTAGCAATCACTTGCAACCACTTGCAACCATCATCCATAACATGTTTCAATTACATGTTTTCATCCAAAGGGCTTCTACCTAAAAGATAAGGTCGAGGAAATATACCTAAAAAGATAGATAAAAGCGCAACTTAAGGAAAAAGAAAGATCAAGGATGTACCCTCGAAAAGAAAAGGGTAGGCAGTGCGTATTCTAGCTTCAGTTTTCCAAGTCGCGTCTCCCTCGGCGTCGCTCCACTGAACTTTGACGAGCTTGACTTCGCGGTTGCGTAGCTTTTTCACTTCCTTTCCTAATATGCGGGTTGGAACTTTTCTTATGGTTGCTTCGCGTTCCACTTCAGCTTCTTCTAGGATATTTGGCTCTACCACTTCAGCAGACTCATGTAGACATTTCCGGAGATGTGAAACATGAAAAACGTTGTGAACTCCGACCAGCTTTTCGGGTAGCTCTAATCTATAGGCCATTTTCCCAATTTTCTCGATGATAGGGAATGGCCCTACGAACCTTGGTGCTAGCTTTCCTGTGGTTCCAAAACGAACAACGTTCCTTAGCGGAGATACCTTAAGAAAAACTCTGTCCCCAACCTCAAATTCAAGGTCGGTCCTCCTCTTGTCGGCGTAGGACTTTTGTCTGTCTTGGGCCGTCTTCATCCTTCTTCGTATTAAGTTTACTTTCTCTGAAGTCTCTCGGATCATATCTGGTCCGAGTATGAGCTTATCAGTAGACTCCCACCAACAAGTGGGCGATCGGCACGGTCTTCCATATAAAGCTTCGAAGGGCGCCATTCCGATGGTTGCTTGATAGCTGTTGTTGTAGGCAAATTCCACCAAAGGAAGATGGTCTTCCCACGTTCCTCCGAAGTCAAGGATGCACAGTCTTAAAAGGTCCTCCAAAACTCTGTTCACTCTTTCCGTTTGGCCGTCGGTTTGGGGATGATAGGCTGTGCTCAAGCATAACTGCGTGCCTACCACTTCTTGCAGACTCCGCCAAAACTCACTTGTGAAGATAGGGTCTCGGTCACTAACAATGCTAGATGGTATTCCGTGGAGTCGGACAATTTCATTCAGGTAAAGAGATGCTAGAGATGAGGCAGTTCTTTTACTTTTGACAGGTGAAAAGTGGGCGCTTTTAGTAAGCCTATCCACTATTACCCAAATGCTAGTGTTGCCTCTCCTAGACCTAGGCAGCCCATCGATGAAGTCCATTGAGATGCTATCCCACTTCCACTGCGGGACCTCTAGAGGATGTAGCAGTCCGCCAGGCTTTTTCTGTTCCGCCTTAACCTGTTGGCACACCATACACTTAGAAACGAATTCTGCCACGTCCTTTTTCATGCCGTTCCAGAAGAAAGTTCTTTTTATGTCCTTGTACATTTTATCTCCGCCTGGGTGTATCGTCATCTTGGAGTGATGTGCTTCCTCCAGAACCTTCTTTACTAAATCCCTTGTCTGTGGGACGCATAGTCTTTTGTCTCGCCTTAGCAAACCCTTATCGTCGATGGAGTATCTGTTGAGGTGACTCGAAGTCTCACCCCTAATTAGCCTATCAATCGTTTCCACAAGCTGAGGGTCTTCGCGTTGTGCTGTCCCTATTGAGTCCACTAAAGTCGGACGTACTTCGAGCGATGCTAGCAAGCCTGGTACAAAATCGGAGGAAGGCCTAAAGTCAAAGCTGGCTATAAACTCTAGGCTTTGTCTTTCAACAAACAGCGGGCTTAAGGTCAGTTTCTTTCGGCTTAACGCGTCTGCTACTACGTTGCCTTTGCCCGGCGTGTAGGAGATCTCGAAATCATACGAGGCAAGAAACTCCATCCATCTTTGTTGCCTCAAGTTAAGATCTTTCTGCGAGAAAAGATATTTCAATGATTTATGGTCAGTGTAAAGTTCGAACTTCTCACCTAGGAGATAGTGTCGCCAAGACTTGAGTGCAAAGACGATGGCAGCTAACTCAAGATCGTGGGTCGGGTAGTTCTTTTCGTGCACTTTCAACTGCCTCCCGCCATAAGCTACTACCCTTCCTTCTTGCATTAAGACGGCGCCTAGCCCTGTCCCACATGCATCTGTATAAACAGTGAACATCTTGCTTCCATCTGGCAACGTCAAAACTGGGGCTGTTGTAAGAGCCCTTTTTAGTCGCTGGAAAGCAAACTCGCAATCCAAGTCCCAATTGAACGCTAGATTCTTCTTGGTCAATTTCGTGAGCGGAGCTGAGATTTTCGAAAAATCCTTTATGAACTTTCGATAGAAACCTGCTAGTCCTAGAAAACTTCGGACCTCAGTTGCATTCCTTGGTGTCTTCCAATCCTGTACCGCCGCTACCTTAGCAGGGTCCACTGCTAACCCTTGTCTGGATACTATGTGCCCAAGGAACCTCACCTCTTCTCTCCAAAAGTGGCATTTGGAGAATTTGGCTTTTAGCTGATGGACTCGCAGAGTTTCCATGATTGCCCTTAAGTGCTGAGCATGTTCCTCTTCACTCTTTGAGAAGATAAGGATATCGTCTACGAAGACCACTACGAACTTATTGAGGAAATCTCTGAATACCCTACTCATCAGGTCCACGAAGTAAGAAGGTGCATTCGTCAAGCCGAAAGGCATGACAAGCCATTCAAAGAAGCCGTCTGGGGTTCTGAATGCCATTTTATCGACACTATCTTCAGCCACCCTTAGCTGATGAAAACTGGTCGCTAAATCGAGTTGGGAGAAAACAGACGCTCCTACAAGCTGATCAAACAAATCGTCAATTCTGGGGAGAGGGTGCCTATTCTTTTTCGTTAGCTTGTTGAGCTCCCTATAATCAACACGTAGACGGAGTTAACCATCCGCCTTTGTAGCGAACACCACTGGAGCGCCCCATTCTGAAATGCTCCTTCTAATGAACCCCTTCTCTAGAAGCTCTTTAATCTGTTTACTGAGCTCTTTTCTTTCCCGTGGATCCATGTGTGTAACGGGCAACGCAACGGGCTTTTCATTATCTACAAGATATATGCGGAAGTCTATCTCCCGCTTCGGAGGCAAGCCCTTCACCTCTTCGAAGACATCCGGATATTCCCGGACCACTCTCACCGATTGCAAATTGTCGACAGAGGCATCTAGTGATTCAAGATAACTAAGCATAACCGCATACGAGGGATTACAAGTAATTTCCAAAGTGTTACCGAGCTGGGTTAGGAGCCTAACAACCCTTTTTTCACAATCAAGGATGGCCCCATTACTGGATAGCCAATCCATGCCCAAAATCAAACCATATCCCGAAAAGCCCAAAACAAAGGCACTACATTGAAATTCTACGCTTAGAATAGAAATTTTCAATCCCAAACAGATCATAGACAAATGAGCTGGGCCCCCAATTGGGTTTGAAACAATTAAGGGGTCATCTACCATACTAGTTTTTAGGTGCAGAGATTCTACTAAAGCAGACGAGATAAAGGAGTGTGATGCGCCAGAATCAAATAAAGTGCGAACGGGGTGATCATAAAGATAAACTACACTTTCTACAGAAGTATTTATACCTCGCTGTTGCAGAGGTGGCGCTTCTAGCACATGAACTTGTGCCCCTGAGGTGAATCTAGCCCTCTGCCCCTGTCCTTGTTTCTTTGGGCAGTCGTTAGCCCTGTGGCCTGTCTCACCGCAAGAAAAGCACCCACCATTCTCCTTGGCCTTCTTTTTCCGGCAATCTTTCACTAAGTGCCCCACTTTGCCACAGAAATTACACTTCCTCTTCTCTTTGTTGCCTTTCCCGCCCTTCTTCAAGTCTGTCTTCTTAGGCTGCAAACCCTCTTTCTTCCCTTGAGAGCTTTCTGCCTTTGTCTCCTTCTTGCCCTTATCCTCTTCGTTCAGCAATGCCATTTGTACCAATCTTTCATACGTGGCTCCCATGGGTATATGGGTCATGGCCAAACTGTGTAATGGCTCATTCAACCTTTTGACGAAACGGAGAGCCTTCTTGTGCGGGGTGTTGACTAGGTCCAGCCCAAACCTAGCCAGCTCATCGAACTGATTAACATACTCTTTGACTGTCTTGTTCCCTTGCTTAAGAAATAAGAATTTTTCCAACTGCAAACTCCTTTCCGCATCTGAGAGAAATTTAGCCTCAAACCTTGCCCTAAAGTCCTCCCATGTCTCCACTGGTCTTTCTGCATTAGTGACTTCCCACCAGTAGGAAGCCTCGCCCTTTAGTAGCCATACTGCCAGTTGTACTTTCTGTCTATCTTCTACCTCAAAGATGATGAATAAGTCCTCGGTTTCTTTCAGCCAATTTCTAGCTGCCACGAAGGACTCAGTTCCATGAAAATCCTTTCCTCCCATAGCTTTAAAATCTTTACATATCTTAGTAAACGTGTTTCCCCGTGGAGGAGGTGGAGGAAGAGGTGCTGCTGCAGCTGGATGATTTCCTGCAGCTGGGGGAGGAGGAACGGTAGGACCTGGCTGAGTGGCCCTTGCTTCTAAGAACCGTCTAAACCAACCAGGTATTGGTACACCCTCTGGCAAGTTAAGTTCTTCGGACATGCTGAAACAAAAAGGATAGATTCAAAACGAAGGATAAGAGATAGTACCTATGGCTTTGGGGAGTGGACTTTGCCTTTTAAAACAAAATAATATTTTATCTTTTAAAAATGCTTCTTTAAATTTCTTTTTGAAAAATAAATTTCCAAAACTTTTTATCTTATCTGGTAAACCTATGCTCTGATACCAAGTGAAACACCCCACCTCCGTTAGGGTCACTCTCAAAGGGAATGCCCTAACTTTGGTGGAGGTTTATAAGTATAAGTCACAGATATACAAGACAGATATAAGAACACATATTTTTGAACAGCGGGAAACAACAACTTTTATTTCATTAAAATATGTGTTATACAATCCATGCCATAATTTGGTTTACAATACTTCCAAAAACATAACATCTTCATAACTGTCTTGATTACATTATTTAAAGAAGCGTAAAGGAAACATAAATAAACTGCAAAAGTCCCATAGTTGCTGTCCAAAGCCATAGTCCAAAACGAAAAGATCCAAGCAATACATTCTTTCTCTTCAAGCTGGATATGAAGGCTGGTTAAGCTGCGGTATTCCCTCCCTGTGGACCTAGGGGGGGGGGAACGGAAGAAAAGAAGACGAAAGAAAAGTAGAGTCAAACATAAAGCCTGAGTAAGTCTAGGACTATTCAGTCTATGAATAAAGAACTGGGTATGATAAGTATAAACTAGAAATGGGAAAGCACTATAAACTTAGTTAAGTTGTCTAGGGTCGAATATACTATCGTACCCCATATTAATCTCTGTACCCATATAAACTAGTTCCCAACAGGCACCCTATAATCAGGGTGAAGTGATCCATTTTATGATGATCGGCTCCTACTCGCATAGTTACATGTGTCTTACGGCCCCCGATGTTGTAGTAACCTATGCTGGTCCCACCATGGGGTGTATCCAGTCCCATGGCGGCGGCCCGACACAACCCTAGAATGCACAGGTATGCTACTAGTGCCCAATGCCTTATTTTTCTGCGCCGGAGTGAGTGCACGCCCACACCCCGTTAGAACCTACACTGCTGCACCACCGCCGTCGATTTGACCTCTTACAGTCAGCCCAGTAATCGTGCCCCACCCTGCCTAGTTTCAGGGTATCATGATACCTTATAGGGTTACTGCTGAAAAGGGTCCCCCGCTACTAGGTTTTTCTATTTCTAGACAACATGCTAAGTTGGTTAAGTGTTTTATAAACCTAACCCCCAATCAGTCTGTTTAGTTTAGCATGTTCCATCTTGATTAAGTATTAATATAATTTACTTAATCCTATCAATCCTGACTCAGCCTTAATTGTCTTATTAAAGCCTTGACCTCTCACATTAGACAGGTATTGTTGTGGCTGCCTGTTGCCGGTTGGGTCCGGGCAGTCTTACGCCACAAATCAGTCTAACCTCGGGTCCTTATTGGGCTCCATGTTTAACCACCCACATTGGATAGGTATTGTTGTGACTACTGGACAGCCGGGCGGTTCCGGGCAGGTTTACATCACAACTCAATCCAACCTCGGGTTAAACACATCGTATTTTCTACATTTACATATTTTGTCTCTTTTCTTTATTTTCTTATATGTAAATATTTGCGACCCATTATTCAAAATCAATTTAAGCTAATGGTGTAAAGGTTTACACCAATCATGGGCCCAACCCATTCTTGAATTTGGGCCCATCTACTTTTATATTTTCATTTATTAATTAATTTGGCCCAACGCTATTTCCCCCGTTTAATACGTTCGTTTATTATAATATATGTTGGGCTTAGCCTTTTAAGCCCAACTTAGCCACGTGAAAAAGGGGAGGCTTAAAACGTGATTGTATACACAAAAAGGGGAATGTGAACGCATGAACTTGCAACATAACGTTGGAACTACAAAATAGAAACAGGTGTACTTGCATTGTAGTAACATATACTTTGGTCATAAAGCATAAGTGACATGAATCAAACCATGTAAACTTGTAGTTAAGTTAAGAATCTAACTAAATTAGATATCATTATTGACACATAGTCTTAACTACAACATAAACCTATATTTTTACTTAGGCATAATGTCAAACATAAGCAAATCATGTTTATAAAATTACTATATGTTTACAAAGGTGCTTACTTTTTTTACTAATACAAAAGTATAGTTCAACTAGAATTATTCCAACTTAATCATGATTTTTAATCTATTCACATAATCATGGCACAAATATACCCAAACATGAAATCATGGTTTTTGATCTATTCATGTAATCATGGCATAAATATTCCTAAACATGAAATCATGGTTTTTACTTTATTCATGCAAACTAGCAATTGGAATGTAAATCTAACTTAGCTATGTGTCACATATATTATCATATAGTTCTTGTTAACAATATAGGCCTAACATGTTTTTCAATTAGGCATAATACCAAACATAGCCTAGTCATATTCATAAAATCAACATAAGTTCACAAAGAGGCTTACTTTTGTTTCTAGTACAAAAGTATGGTTTTATACATAGATCATGATGCCAATTCCAGTATAATTTCATATGAATCATAATACCCCAAATTTGATCCAATTACACAAAAAGTGATTTTGTACAAAAATATACATTATGTTGGCATAGTAGCAAAACCACATACTTGCATGAATCTCAATTAAACAACCACAAACATGTAGCTTCAACATGAATTACATACTTGCGAATATCCAATCGTATACTTGCATGAATCTCAAATAAACTACCGCAAACATATAGTTTTTATCATGAATTAGATACTTGCGAATATCCAATCGTTATATCACAACATTCCAAATCGATTAGAATCATAGCAACGCACAAATATGAATTACTATCACCACAAATCAAGTGTAATCCTAATTTTACACAAATCAAACCCAGTTATTTATTCACATCGGAATAGTACTCTACTTACAATCGTGTGACGAATTCTTCAATTCAGGAATCTGAATTCTGGATTTGGAAATGCTATTCCTTTGATGTAGGCGTTGATTTGATTTGTTTAAGTTTAACTTGTAGTTGCTTTATGCTTTAGAGTTTGTCTCCTAATTGTCTCTCAAATTGGTGGCTACTCCTAGTCGTTCCTCAGCAGCATGATGGCCTCATTCTTATTTTTGAATGAATAGATTAGGTAGAGTCTAGGGTCATTTTTATAGAGTTTATGAACTGATTAGGACCGTCGATGTAGCTTGGGTTAATCGTAGCCATTCATTCAAAAGAGAGACCAATCAGGAGCTAACACCTAGCCCTCGTGACAAAGCAAGCCTCAGAAATTCGGACCCAGCACAGACCAGGCCAGCCAGGCCGACCAAGCAGGTCGACCTGCAAGTCGACACCCGTGTCGACTGGGCAGTCGACACGGGGGGGGGGAGGTGTCGACAGGCAAGTCGACACCCTGTCGACTTGTCCTGGGCGGGAACTTTCCCGCCCTGCCTCCCTGCGTGTTTGAAATTCGAATCTTCGAGCTGTTTTGACGGGCCATAACTTGGTCATACGGACTCCGATTTCGGAGAACTCGGACTCTATTTCACGTATTTTTCCGAGACGAACACAATGGCACAGCCCGTTTCCCTTAATTCTTTGATTTGTAATTAATTATACTTTAATTTGTGAATTTCACTGTTATAGAATACACGGGGTGTTACAAGAAAAGATTAGATTTTTAAAATAGAAAAGGCGAGATCTTTATATATGAAAAGGGCGAAATCTTTATATAGAGAGTAGCATGATAAAAATGGAATATTTATCTATATAGTAGCGATGTAAAAATAGAATTTTATCTATATAGTAGCGATGTAAAAATGGAATTTTTATCTATTTAGTAGCGATGTAAAAATAGGATTTATATATATTGAATAGCGAAGTAAAAATGGGATTTTTATATATTGAATAGCGAAGTAAAAATTGGATTTTTATATATTGAATAGCGGAGTAAAAAATGCGATTTTTATATATTGAATAGCGAAGTAAAAATTCGATTTTTATATATGTAGTGGCTACGGGCAACGAAAGTGAAGAAAGGCGAGAACGACGAAGACTTCTACAAAAGAATAGTCGAGATGATTGGATTAGCTATCGGTGAGAACTTCTCACCTTTTAATTTTTCTTTTTCTAGTTATATTATAATATATACTAGGATGCAGACGGTGTTTAGTAGCACCCGACACCATCGTCCACAGACCATGGACTTGTTTGTTTGGTTGTGTAGTTGGTTAGATTATTTGGTTTGAATTGATTTGTTTGGTGAAATGAAATTGATTTGATTGATATGTGTATGGCGTGGGCTATCACTAGACCGGGGACAAGGCTAGGCCTTGTCCCGTTTCTAGTATCATGTCGTTATGCCGCCGAAATTTTCTAAAATAAGTTAGAAAAATAAAGATATCATTTTATTTAATAAATGAACCGAATAGAATATTCATAGGTTGAATAAAATAATTTGATCGTTGAAAATATAATTTTTAACGTGAATATGAATATAGTGAATGTGAATAAAATAAATATTCATTTACAAACCGTACGGTTTGTTTATGTACACCTATTTGAAGGATATTGATTGGGACGATAAATTTTACACATCGCCCAACTGCACAAATAAAATCAGTGTTTGATATTTTGAAACCCCACAAGGGTATTGGGATAAAATACGGCATACACTAATCCCAATAATTAGTTGTATGTCGATCGATTGATTGACAGACTGTTATAAGCGTTAGATATCTATATTTGATGCTTATACAGTGTAGTGCACTTTGGATGATGGTTGATTATGTATCGTTGCTATTATATACATGTGTTGTATGGAATCCATATAATTAACTTTGTATGGTAATTGATTGGGCCTCATTCCAATTTAGAAATTAAAGAATATTATAAAATAAAGGTTCATGTGTTGACCGTACTCATCCGTTGAGATTAGTCATGTGTTGAACGAAATATTTTAACAATAAAATTTACATCTTTATCATTATAAAATAAAGGTTCATGTGTTGACAGTACTCATCCGTTGAGATTAGTCATGTGTTGAACAAAATATTTTAACAATAAAATTTACATCTTTATCATATATAAAATTAGAAACTAATTGGAAAATAGGTAAGATGAGTGGTCTCCTGGATATTGATCTGATGTTGGTTTCGGCCTTCGGGGTTAATACTTAGGGAATCGTTCTCTTACTAATTTACGGTTGGAGTCTGATTTGAAATCAAACGATAGATACCATAATTTTTATAAAATATATTGAATAAAAAAATTGAATAACAAAAATAGTCACATGCGGACAGTACTCATTCGTTGAGATTAGTCATGTGTTGACAAAAATATAGATTCATGTACTGAATAGAATAAATATCCATTTGTTGGATAGAATACCAGAATTATTGAAATATATAAAGCCGTGTTGATTAGAGATGCGCTATTTTGACGCGAACGATATTTATATCGATTATATTCATTTTTATAATGAATATTGAAAAGATATTTAAAAATCGAATATTTAGAAAAACGAATATGAAATGAATTGAATAGAAATCGAATCTGAATTGAATATAGAATGAATTGAAATTTGAATTGAATTGGAAATGGAAGTTGAAATGTTTTTTTGAATGAATTTAACTATTTATAAAATTCGTTTTAAATAGGAATCAACGAAATATATATTATATATAATATATATATAATATAATGGCCTGAATAGAACGCACCGCGCCGCGGCAGTTCGTGAATTTCGACCATTGATTTCGAACGGACATTACGGGAGATCCGACCGTCGGATTCTCCTAAAAACTGGAACCGTTGGGTTCATATCGAAAAGAGCTTTCTAACGAATATTAGGAATTTGAAATCTAACGGTTGGATTTGGAGATACGTCCAAATCAAATTTGGAAAAGGATGTGTAAGTGCAGTTCGATGGCCGTTGATGGAAATCGTATGTACGGGCCTTGATAAAATTATTAAAAATAGTAATAATTTGTGTAAAATCATAGGAAATGATTTGGGAAAAATTGGGATGAAAAACTCCACATTTGAAAAGATAAAAATAGATTTTTATCGAAATGAACTAGTTTAGAACTAAAATAAAAACCCATTTATTTTGAATAAATAAATTGGATTTGAAATAGGTTTTAAATAGAATTGATTTGTGGATTTATCGGGAACGGTGTTTTAAATAACACTTGTTCTTTAACCCGATAATAAATAGAATGTGATTTGGGTTTATCGTGAACTGTGTTTTAAATGACATTAGTTCTTTAACCCAGTAAAAGGAGTTTTAATGAATCTATAATTAGATTGAAATGTGAATTGATAATTTAAATTATCAAATTTAGAATGTGAGCGAGAATGGAGTATCACCAGTTTTTCTCCAAAGTGATAGTCAAATCTTTAATTAGATTTGAACGTGAAATGGTAATTAAATTTATCGATAACACCATGGTGTTAGATATGGAGTATTACCAGTTTTGCTTCATGGGATGAATAGGTTGGGATTGGGAAATAATATTTAAAAAATTACTTCGGTGCGGTTCGCTAATATCGACTAGTTTGGAAAACCATAATCTGGTTTGAAATGATATCCAAAGGAAGATTAAAGAATAAATTTAAAGAATTTATCTTGGATAAAATTAATGGGAACCTTTCCCTAAGAATATGAAATTTAGAAACTAGCGGTAAGTTAGCTAAGAAGAATGGTTTCCTGGTACTGATCTGATGTTGGTTTTGGCCTTCGGGGTTAATATTTGGGAAATTGTTCTCTTGTTGATTTACGGTTAGCAGCTAATGAATTGGAATGAGGCGTATGTTGTGTTCGTGTAACATTTGTTTTTAATATACGCGGGTTGTTCGAAAAGGCCGGGTTTACACCCATTCTGAATAACCGATTCGACGATAAGTCGAAGATGATGACGGTGGTCGAAGACCGGAAGTCTTCACATCGTTTGGGTGATTACTGATGTAACACCCCACACCCGCTATGGTCACTCATTAAGAGAATGCCATAGCATCGGTGGAGTATTTTAGTGAATATAGAACAGAAAAATTACAACAAGACAGATATAAATAGTACTTGAAATTTAAAACATCATCTCATAACAGCGGAAGTAAACATGTCTGGTTACATCATAAAACCACAATAAAAGTCAAGTACAATATCCATCAAAATAAAGAAGTACATAATCCCACTCTCTCATACAATAGCCAAGACAAAAGAAAAGATAACTGGGTAACTGGAGCTTTACATCTATCCAAGCTCCTAAAGACTGGAACAGCAATCTGATCAAGCTCCACTACTGCTAGGATCCACCACAGGACCTGAGGGTTGGGAAAAAGATAAAAACAACGGGGTCAGACATAAGTCTGAGCGAGTCCTATAACTTTAACAATACAATCATTAAAGTAACCAGAGAAGACATAAACTTGACCTACGGTAATGTCTGGGGATGAATGGCTACACTAAGCAGCTTGGTAGACTTAGGATAAACTAAGATAACTGTAAAGACGCATCTACCCACCCAAGGATAATTACTAACTGCACCACACCAGTCATTTCTACTTAAAGGTTGATCCCTCCCAAGGACTTAGAAAATTTTCCCCAGTAGTCTCGTATACCCCTAGCTGACTACATAGGTGTCGTCTGCCCCTATCTCCACTAGGTGTACTTAGTAATTTTACCCAGTAGTTCCGTGTACCCCTACATAGGTGCCGTCTGCCCCTATCTTTATTAGGTGTACCCACTACTCCCCAGCGATCGGCTCCCTACCGTAGATACCCGTGCTGGTCCCACAATGGGGTGTATCATTCCCCAAAGTGGCCAACTGATAATATCAACGGTGCACGGCTTTATATCTACACGATGCAACAACGGCTTATCTACCAGCCCGGGCCCACACACGCATATGAAACCCGTTGGACTTGCGTTGCCACCGCTAACCCGTTTTGGCCTCTTATAGTCAAGCCCAATATGCGTGTCCCGTCACTCGACATGGGTCGAGCCCATAAAGATACGTTTGGGATATTGGTTGAAATGGGCCCCCACAAGCTACCCACCTAAGCTTGTCACATATCTAGTGTATCCCACGTAACCCTTTAATCATGTTTAGTTACATGTTTCCACTTGGTTAAGTATTCTAATCGTATTTTCTATTGCCACCCAAGGCAACCCACTAGATTCCACATGCCACCCAAGGCAACCACTAAATTTCCACATGCCACCCAAGGCACCCACTTAACCCCTCATGTCCCACTACATGCTAACATGGTTAAGTGTTTCTTAATTAATTAAGACCGTGATCTCCCATAAAGACCTCCCACATTAGACTGGCTGTTATGACCGCCTGGTTAAGCCGGTAGGGTCCGGGCAGTCTTACGTCATAACAGAGTCTAACCTCGTGTCTTTACTTTAATCACGTATTTAATTTATGGCTAAGACCTCTCACATTGGGCTGGCATTTGTAGCAACTGGTTAAGCCGGTTGGGTCCGGGCAGTTTTACACTACAAATGAGTCCAACCTCGTGTCTTAGTCGATTAATTACACCTAATTAATCACCCCCATATTAATTATCCCTAATTAATATCAGGTTTTTCATAACATGGGTAGACCTAACTCAATAGGTAAATTCCCATGGGGTAGACCTAACTCAATAGGTAAATTCCCACTTATGTTAATTTATTTTTATGGTATGCTTAATCATACCCAATCATACGTTTATTAACATATTTACCAACCCCATCGTTCCCCACGTAAATCGTTCTCATTTCATGACATAATAAAGGGGAAGATCCATCACAAACATCATGGGTTTAGCATATAACTTTGTAATGGGTTAAGAGGATGTCAACTTGCATATATGAACATATATTAACCCAACTACATTTAACCCAAACTTGCATATTATCATACACATATCTTGCATAACGTGTTGAACTTGCATGTAAGCATTCTCATAACTTGCATAACATGTTAAACATGCATTTAAGCATACACATAACTTGCATAAGCATTCATATACTTGCATAAGCATTCACATACTTGCATAAGCATGCATAACTTGCATATCATGTTAAACATGCATTTAAGCATATACATAACTTGCATAAACATTCATATACTTGCATAAGCATGCATAACTTGCATATCATGTTAAACTTGCATTTAAGCATATACATAACTTGCATAAGCATTCATATACTTGCATAAGCATGCATAACTTGCATATCATGTTAAACTTGCATTTAAGCATATACATAACTTGCATAAACATTCATATACTTGCATAAGCATGCATAACTTGCATATCATGTTAAACTTGCATTTAAGCATATACATAACTTGCATATGAACTCGCATAACAACCTTTACATAACATCATACACATAACTTGCATATGAACTTGCATAACTCACTTTGTTAAACATGCATAAATCCACTTATTAAATATGCATAAACCCACTTGTTAAACATGCATAAACCAACTTATCAAACATGCATAAACCAACTTATCAAACATGCATAAACCCACTTATTAATTATGCATAAACATAGAAAAACATAGAGTAGCATATCATTACAAATGATTCAAACTCACTAATCCGCATCTAAGACCATAAGTCTCATTACACCCAATCTACTTACTTTAACAATTGATGTTAAAGTGATAGAAACTCACCAAACCCAAGATTAGCCAACTTATGAAGTGGAATTAGTTGCTAAATATGAAGAAGATGATGATTAGAGATTGATTAGAGAGGGATTAGCTTGCAACTTCCTTCATAAATTAGTGGAGGCTCCTTCTAAGATTTAATTTTGCGGCATGAGGCCATCATTTCTATTTTTAGTATGGATTAAGGTAGGTTTAGGGTGTATTTATAGATTAGGAGTGTGTTTTAGGCCCTTAGATTAACCCTAGATTAGATTAGGTCCGTTAGATTTAGGAAATCTCTAGAACCCAGCCCAGCCCTAGCCAGAAAACCAAATCTGGTGCACCCAACCTTCTGGCTCGACACGCCGTGTCGACAGGCAAGTCGACTCCCCCTGTCGACAGGCCTGTCGACAGCCCTGTCGACATGGTCAATGCGGGAATTTTCCCGCCTGGCCCCGCTGGTTCTACTTTGAAATCTGAATTTGAATTTTTTAAATCTGTTTTTAACTTTAAATTTTCTGCAAACTTCTTTGGGCCATAACCGGGCCATACGGACTCCGATTCTCGAAAACTCAGACTCTATTTCGCGTATTTTTCCGAGACGAACGCAATGACGCAGCCCATTACCCCCAATTCCCACATTTGAGACTATTTATCCTGCAATTAGTGAATTTTAGTATTAACTAAAATTCGGGGTGTTACATTCTCCCCTCCTTAAAGGATTTCGTCCCCGAAATCTCTAAGCTAAGGAGAATGCATATCCTACCATCCAAACAACCATCTACTCAAACCATCAACCACGGGCATCCATTGTCCTTAAACAGTTTCTAATGATGTATGAGCATATGCAAAAAGTGTGTGTATATGTTCCCTATCTAATGTATGAACATATGCAAACCATGATAGTGCCATGCATCCATTATGTATGCGAGAGAACCCTATCGACACATACAATATCTACATGAGTGCACAATCATTCACCAAAATGCATCATCCATATGATAACACAATCATTATTCATCCATAAATATAGCTACACACAATTTTTATGCAATATGCAACATGAAGTGACTGAGCCGATCTAGTGCCTAGAGTGTGTGTATATGCATCCACGAGCAACCACTAGCAAACACTTGCATCCACTTGCATCCATCAACCATAACATGTCTCAAACACATGTTTCAACCATAGGTTTACCCTATCTAAAGGTCAAACAGTACTAACGAGAGGACATACTAAAGATAAGATAAGTACTAGTCAACGATAGAGGAGAAGTTAAAAGACATACTCTCAAAAAGAAATGGATACAAAGAACGCATCTTCGCTTCCGTCTCCCAAGTAGCAATGCTTTCGTCATCTCCCCATTGCACTTTAACTAGCTGAACCTCTCTGTTCCTCAACTTCCTAGTCTCTGACCCAAGGATGCGAGTAGGAGCTCGTCGAATCGTCGCATCACGCTCTACCTCTACATCTCTAAGCAAGCTCGGCTCTACCACCTCTGCGGTCTCATGTAAGCACTTCCTCAAATGTGATACATGGAATACATCATGAACACCACTAAGTCTGTCGGGCAACTCCACCCTATATGCCATCCGTCCAATCCTTTCCTTAATAGGAAACGGCCCAACAAACCTCGGTGCTAACTTCCCAACGGATCCAAAGCGAACAACATTTCTCAACGGAGATACTTTGACAAAGACCATGTTCCAGACTTCAAACTCAAGATCCGTCCTTCTCTTGTCCGCATAAGATTTTTGCCTATCCTGTGCTGCTTTCATCCTTCTTCGAATCAAGTCAATCTTCTCAGAAGTCTCCCTAATCATATCAGGCCCAAGCAAGATCTTATCCGTAGATTCCCACCAACATGTAGGTGATCGACAAGGCCTTCCATAGAGAGCTTCGAAAGGAGCCATACCAATACTGGACTGAAAGCTGTTATTATATGCGAACTCCACCAATGGAAGATGCTCTTCCCATGTACCTCCAAAATCTAAGATACAAAGCCTCAAAAGGTCTTCTAGAACACGATTCACCCTCTCAGTCTGGCCGTCTGTCTGAGGATGATATGCGGTGCTCAGACACAATTGAGTCCCCACTGCTTCTTGCAAACTTCTCCAGAACTCGCTAGTGAAGATAGGATCTCGATCACTCACTATGCTAGAGGGTACCCCATGCAATCGAACTATCTCTCGAAGATATACTGAAGCTAGCCATGGAGCAGTCCTCTTGCTCTTCACAGGTATGAAATGGGCGCTTTTAGTAAGTCTGTCTACCACCACCCAAATTCCCGTATTACCCTTTCTCGATCTGGGTAACCCGTCAATAAAATCCATCGAGACGCTATCCCACTTCCATTGCGGAACCTCCAATGGGTGAAGCAACCCACCTGGTTTCTTTTGCTCCGCCTTTACTTGTTGGCACACCAAGCATCGAGCGACATACTCGGCCACATCTTTCTTCATACCGACCCAGAAGAAAACCCTCTTCATGTCTTGGTACATCTTGTCCCCACCGGGATGACTGGTCATCCTAGAACGGTGTGCATCATCAAGAATAGCCTTCCTCAAACCCTCTCCTTGCGGTACACAAAGTCTACCGTCTCTACGCAAGCACCCCCTATCGTCTAGGGTGTACCTACTCAAATGGCTGGACGATTCCCCCCTTATGAGCTTTTCTACCAACTCAACCAACTGTGGGTCGTCCCTCTGTGCTTCTCCAATACGCCCCAGAAGAGTAGGTCTGACCTCCAAGGATGCTAGCAAACCGGGTACATAATCAATGGAAGGTCTGAAATCAAACATCGAGATAAATTCCAAGCTTCGTTGTTCCACGAACAATGGACTCAAGGACAACCTTTTTCTGCTCAAGGCGTCTGCCACCACGTTACCCTTGCCAGGGGTATATGCTATCTCGAAATCATAGGATGCTAAGAACTCCATCCACCTTTGCTGTCTTAAGTTTAAATCCTTCTGAGAGAATAAGTACTTCAATGATTTATGGTCAGTGAACAACTCGAATCTCTCACCAAGAAGATAATGGCGCCAAATCTTAAGCGCGAAAACAATAGCGGCCAGCTCTAGATCATGGGTAGGGTAATTTTTCTCATGTGCCCTCAACTGCCTTCCACCATAGGCTATTACCCTTCCCTCTTGCATTAAGACTGCGCCAAGTCCTGTCCCACAGGCATCGGTATAGACAACAAATGGCTTGCTCCCATCTGGCAACACTAAAACTAGAGCAGTAGTTAAAGCTCTCTTTAACCGTCGGAACGCATCATCACAATCTACGTCCCATGTGAAAACAAGATTCTTCTTTGTTAAGCGGGTTAATGGGGCTGATATCTTCGCGAAGTCTTTGATAAACTTCCTATAATAACCCGCCAACCCCAAGAAACTTCTTACTTCGGTAGCATTCTTCGGAACCTTCCAATCCTGAATTGATACTACCTTCGCGGGATCCACAGCTATCCCTTCCTTGGAGACCACGTGCCCCAAGAACCGCACCTCCTTCCTCCAAAAGTGACATTTAGAGAATTTAGCCTTAAGGCTATGTGCTCGAAGAGTCTTCAATACCTCCCCAAGATGTAGGGCATGCTCTTCTTCACTCTTAGAAAATACTAAGATATCATCCACAAAGACCACCACGAATTTATTAAGGAACTCCCTGAACACCCTACTCATCAAATCAACAAAGTATGCAGGGGCGTTCGTCAACCCAAATGGCATCACCAGCCACTCATAAAAACCATCCGGAGTTCTAAAGGCAGTCTTGTCTATGCTATCCTCAGCCACCCTCAACTGATGAAACCCCGTGGCCAAGTCCAACTGAGAAAATACTGAAGCGCCAACCAACTGATCGAAAAGATCATCAATCCTCGGCAATGGGTGTCTATTCTTCTTTGTGAGCTTGTTGAGTTCTCTATAGTCTACACAAAGTCTGAGGGACCCATCCGCCTTCGTAGCAAATACTACTGGAGCACCCCACTCTGATATACTTCGTCTTATGAACCCCTTCTCAAGCAACTCCCCTACTTGCTTATGGAGTTCCCTCCTCTCACGAGGAGCCATGTGGCGCACTGGTAAAGATACAGGTTTAGCATTATCCACCAGATATATTCGGAAGTCAATCTCCCGCTTCGGAGGTAAGCCCTTCACCTCCTCAAACACATCCGGATATTCCCGGACCATTTTAACAAATTGCAAACTCTCGACCGAAGCGTCAAGCGATTCAAGATAACTTAGCATAACAGAGTCCATGGGATTACAAGAAATCTCGAGAGTGTTACCCAAGCGGGTCATGAGCCTAACAACTCTCCTTTCGCAATCAAGAACGACACCATTACTGGATAACCAGTCCATGCCCAAAATCAACCCATAGCCCGTGAAGCCCAACACAAAAGCATCACATCTAAACTCAATGCTAAGTATAGAAATCTTCAAACCCAAACATATCATGGACAAATAAGTGGAGCCCCCAATTGGGTTTGAAACAACCAAGGGATCATCTACCAGACTGGTGTCTAAGTGCAGTGACTCAACTAATGATGATGAGATAAACGAATGCGATGCGCCTGAATCAAACAATGTACGGACAGGATGATCAAATAGAAAAACCAGAGTTTCAACGGAGATAGTTCTACCTCTTTCCTGAATTGGTGGGACTGCGAGAGCCTGTACTTGCCCCCTAGCCTGACCTGGTGCCATAAGAGCTTGCACCTGTCCTCCTGAGGTAGACCCCGTCCTTTGCCCCTTCTTAGGACAATCTTTCACTAGATGCCCTGCTTCGCCACAGTGGAAGCAGCCAGTCTTCTTCTTCTTGCGACAATCCTTGCTTAGGTGGCCAGGTGTCCCACAATTGAAACACTTCTTCTTCTTGCCCTTGCCACCGTTGCCTTTCCCACCTTTATTTTGCTGTTGTTGCTGAGGTCTCTTTTGATCTCCCTTCTTCTCGGGTGCCTTATTAGCATTGGGACCCTTCTCTTCTTCATGCATGAGTGCCATGTCAACTAGCTTCTCAAAGGTGGCCCCCATAGGGATATGAGTCATAGCCAACCCATGCATCGGTTCATTCAAGCCTTTCACGAACCTCAAAGCCTTCTTCTCCGGTGTATTCACCATATATAGGCCAAACCTTGCCAATTGATTAAACTTGTTGACATATTCCTTCACCGAGAGATTTCCTTGCTTTAGAGTCAAGAATCTTTCCATATACAAGTTTTCCTCCGCCCTTGAGAGAAACTTTGCCACAAATCTTTGCCTAAAATCCGCCCAAGAGTCAACGGGGCGTTCTCCATTAGTGACCTCCCACCAGAATAAGGCCTCTCCCTTCATTAACCAAGCAGCCAACTTGACTTTCTTTCCTTCTTCCATCTCAAAGATATCTATCAACTCTTCCACCTCTTTAAGCCAATCTCTAGCCTCCACAAAAGTTTCAGATCCTTGAAAAGGTTTCCCTCCCATAGCTTTAAATTCCTTGCAAGTCTTAGCAAAAGTATCCGTGCGAGGAGGAGGGAGAGGAGGAAGATCGGGTGCTACGGTTGGTGGAGGGATATTTGCTGGACCCGTAGTGGTGGCCCTAGCCTCCATCAATCTCCTATACCATACTGGTACCGTCACACCCTCCGGAAAGTTAAGATTCTCGGCCATGCTGAAACGAAAAAAAGGAAAGATTCAAAACGGAGAATTCGAAGGATATAGATATGGCTATTGGGGATTATGCTTTTCTTTCAAAAACTTTTCTCTTAAAAGACATGTTTTTGAAAATATCTCTTCCAAAAATGTTTTTAGAAAAATAGTTTTCTAAAAAATTTTATCTGTTCCGGTAACCTTTGCTCTGATACCACGTGTAACACCCCACGCCCGCTATGGTCACTCATTAAGAGAATGCCATAGCATCGGTGGAGTATTTTAGTGAATATAGAACAGAAAAATTACAACAAGACAGATATAAATAGTACTTGAAATTTAAAACATCATCTCATAACAGCGGAAGTAAACATGTCCGGTTACATCATAAAACCACAATAAAAGTCAAGTACAATATCCATCAAAATAAAGAAGTACATAATCCCACTCTCTCATACAATAGCCAAGACAAAAGAAAAGATAACTGGGTAACTGGAGCTTTACATCTATCCAAGCTCCTAAAGACTGGAACAGCAATCTGATCAAGCTCCACTACTGCTAGGATCCACCACAGGACCTGAGGGTTGGGAAAAAGATAAAAACAACGGGGTCAGACATAAGTCTGAGCGAGTCCTATAACTTTAACAATACAATCATTAAAGTAACCAGAGAAGACATAAACTTGACCTACGGTAATGTCTGGGGATGAATGGCTACACTAAGCAGCTTGGTAGACTTAGGATAAACTAAGATAACTGTAAAGACGCATCTACCCACCCAAGGATAATTACTAACTGCACCACACCAGTCATTTCTACTTAAAGGTTGATCCCTCCCAAGGACTTAGAAAATTTTCCCCAGTAGTCTCGTATACCCCTAGCTGACTACATAGGTGCCGTCTGCCCCTATCTCCACTAGGTGTACTTAGTAATTTTACCCAGTAGTTCCGTGTACCCCTACATAGGTGCCGTCTGCCCCTATCTTTATTAGGTGTACCCACTACTCCCCAGCGATCGGCTCCCTACCGTAGATACCCGTGCTGGTCCCACAATGGGGTGTATCATTCCCCAAAGTGGCCACCTGATAATATCAACGGTGCACGGCTTTATATCTACACGATGCAACAACGGCTTATCTACCAGCCCGGGCCCACACACGCATATGAAACCCGTTGGACTTGCGTTGCCACCGCTAACCCGTTTTGGCCTCTTATAGTCAAGCCCAATATGCGTGTCCCGTCACTCGACATGGGTCGGGCCCACAAAGATACGTTTGGGATATTGGTTGAAATGGGCCCCCACAAGCTACCCACCTAAGCTTGTCACATATCTAGTGTATCCCACTTAACCCTTTAATCATGTTTAGTTACATGTTTCCACTTGGTTAAGTATTCTAATCGTATTTTCTATTTCCACCCAAGGCAACCCACTAGATTCCACATGCCACCCAAGGCAACCACTAAATTTCCACATGCCACCCAAAGCACCCACTTAACCCCTCATGTCCCACTACATGCTAACATGGTTAAGTGTTTCTTAATTAATTAAGACCGTGATCTCCCATAAAGACCTCCCACATTAGACTGGCTGTTATGACCGCCTGGTTAAGCCGGTAGGGTCCGGGCAGTCTTACGTCATAACAGAGTCTAACCTCGTGTCTTTACTTTAATCACGTATTTAATTTATGGCTAAGACCTCTCACATTGGGCTGACATTTGTAGCAACTGGTTAAGTCGGTTGGGTCCGGGCAGTTTTACACTACAAATGAGTCCAACCTCGTGTCTTAGTCGATTAATTACACCTAATTAATCACCCCCATATTAATTATCCCTAATTAATATCAAGTTTTTCATAACATGGGTAGACCTAACTCAATAGGTAAATTCCCATGGGGTAGACCTAGCTCAATAGGTAAATTCCCACTTATGTTAATTTATTTTTATGGAATGCTTAATCATACCCAATCATACGTTTATTAACATATTTACCAACCCCATCGTTCCCCACGTAAATCGTTCTCATTTCATGACATAATAAAGGGGAAGATCCATCACAAACATCATGGGTTTAGCATATAACTTTGTCATGGGTTAAGAGGATGTCAACTTGCATATATGAACATATATTAACCCAACTACATTTAACCCAAACTTGCATATTATCATACACATATCTTGCATAACGTGTTGAACTTGCATGTAAGCATTCTCATAACTTGCATAACATGTTAAACATGCATTGAAGCATACACATAACTTGCATAAGCATTCACATACTTGCATAAGCATTCACATACTTGCATAAGCATGCATAACTTGCATATCATGTTAAACTTGCGTTTAAGCATATACATAACTTGCATAAACATTCATATACTTGCATAAGCATGCATAACTTGCATATCATGTTAAACTTGCATTTAAGCATATACATGACTTGCATAAGCATTCATATACTTGCATAAGCATGCATAACTTGCATATCATGTTAAACTTGCATTTAAGCATATACATAACTTGCATAAACATTCATATACTTGCATAAGCATGCATAACTTGCATATCATGTTAAACTTGCATTTTAGCATATACATAACTTGCATATGAACTCGCATAACAACCTTTACATAACATCATACACATAACTTGCATATGAACTTGCATAACTCACTTTGTTAAACATGCATAAATCCACTTATTAAATATGCATAAACCCACTTGTTAAACATGCATAAACCAACTTATCAAACATGCATAAACCAACTTATCAAACATGCATAAACCCACTTATTAATTATGCATAAACATAGAAAAACATAGAGTAGCATATCATTACAAATGATTCAAACTCACTAATCCGCATCTAAGACCATAAGTCTCATTACACCCAATCTACTTACTTTAACAATTGATGTTAAAGTGATAGAAACTCACCAAACCCAAGATTAGCCAACTTATGAAGTGGAATTAGTTGCTAAATATGAAGAAGATGATGATTAGAGATTGATTAGAGAGGGATTAGCTTGCAACTTCCTTCATAAATTAGTGGAGGCTCCTTCTAAGATTTAATTTGGCGGCATGAGGCCATCATTTCTATTTTTAGTATGGATTAGGGTAGGTTTAGGGTGTATTTATAGATTAGGAGAGTGTTTTAGGCCCTTAGATTAACCCTAGATTAGATTAGGTCCGTTAGATTTAGGAAATCTCTAGAACCCAGCCCAGCCCTAGCCAGAAAACCAAATCTGGTGCACCCAACCTTCTGGCTCGACACGCCGTGTCGACAGGCAAGTCGACAGGCAAGTCGACTCCCCCTGTCGACAGGCCTGTCGACAGCCCTGTCGACATGGTCAAGGCGGGAATTTTCCCGCCTGGCCCCGCTGGTTCTACTTTGAAATCTGAATTTGAATTTTTTAAATCTGTTTTTAACTTTAAATTTTCTGCAAACTTCTTTGGGCCATAACCGGGCTATACGGACTCCGATTCTCGAAAACTCGGACTCTATTTCGCGTATTTTTCCGAGATGAACGCAATGACGCAGCCCGTTGCCCCCAATTCCCACATTTGAGACTATTTATCCTTTAATTAGTGAATTTTAGTATTAACTAAAATTCGGGGTGTTACAACTGATGATCTTGATTGGGCTGTACACCCAAGATGAGGGAATCAGTTAGTGGTCGTCCAAACGTACTTGGAGATCGATGGATATGCGAGGAAAGTGCCTCCGGTTTCGTTCAGACCCAGAGCAAACTTGTAAATGGATTGTGTGTCTGACATTGGATTTTATTCTGTGTTGATTGATTTTTGTTAAATATATATCTGTTTGGCGGCGGAGAATTTATTCTCTTGCTTAACGCCCTTCTCTGAGACGTACGAGCTTAGAGGTTATATATCGAAGATATCAATCGCATGGCATGAATTGCCGGTGTGGCACGCTGAGTTGCATGGATCAAGGCTTCTGTTGAAAAGCAAAGTCTTGTGGTTGATGATCAAAGCACGGCCTACGTGGCAGCTTTGTGTATAACGTGAATTCGCGAGCCTCACACCTCGGTATGAGTTAAAAATGGGATAAGGACTGCGGGGAGAGCACGACGTTTCTTTCTAGCTTTGGTGGTGTCAGTGACTTACCAGCCCTGACATTTATATACTTTTCACCTATATGGTTGATGGATGAGGCGCCTCGATTTTAGGTCTATAAGGACCGGGAAACGTGTGTTCAGGAATAATTAATCCTCAAACGTAAGAGAGGACCGGCCCTGAAGATCCAAGGGTTACCCAGAGTGTGTAGTCCTGAGGCATTTGCTAGAGTGTCTCGAAGCGGAGAGGAGCTTGCCCCTTGCCTCGATTCATGACGGAAATCCAATTTCCAATACGTGATATTGCTGTTTTAATTGTAGAACTAGTATGGCGACATGATATATGGTACCCATGTCGTCTATGATTTATATTTATGATTGAAATTGTCTTGACACTATACACTCATTATTGTATCAAATGATTTGTTTTAAACGTACCAAGCATGTTTGGCTATTATAAGGGAAAACCCTATCCTCCGGCTTGCGTTGCATTGTGTGATGGGACCTGGGTCTTATAATAGCTTCATTTTTCGAAAAAGCATTGCGCTGTTTATTCTATGCACTAGTATTCTTGGGAGGAAACCCGTTCCGTGTTATACGGTGTGGTCCCTTGAATTACTCTCTTTTAAAGTAAAGTTTTAAATAACTGTTTTAGTTCTCACACCAGTCACATGACTGACCTGGAGTTTATTGTTTTAACCTAAACTCTGGGTGCCCCTATTTTCGACACGGGCAGCTAGTAGTTTTGGTTTTGCAGATTTATATTCACAGGATCCTGATTTACAGCTGGAACGATGCTCGGGAAGCTCTGTATCCGTGTATTACTTTCAGTTGTGTTTTGTATTATTTTTCCGCTGCAATACTGTGTTTAAATCTCTGATATTCTTTGTTGTATTATATTTATTCATACTCTGTATATTCTCGTATTCTGATGGAATTGTTGTAATAACAATGAAATGTCCTTCCGTCTGTGTTCATTTGTGTGTTGTTCTCAAAGTATCCGCTCTTTCCTTCACGGGGAAATTACGGGTTCTTACACAAATTCTATTTCAATTCCTTATATTCAAATTCTATTTGTATTTCTCATATTCAAATTCTATTTGAATTTCTTATATTCAAATTCTATTTCAATTCCTTATATTTAAATTCTATTTGAATTTCTCATATTCAAATTCTATTTGAATTTCTCATTTGAATTTTCAAATTCTATTTTAGAAAGAAAAAAAATAGATTTTCCTTTTAAAATTGGCAACATTCCTTTTCATGATATTTTTAAATATCAACACTTAGGCCCAGTGATATTTAAACACCAATCAACCAATTATTTATTTCAGGTTTTCTAACACATCATATATGACAGTATATATGCAAACAAATAAACTGATAGATAATATATTTTTGAGGGATCCAGTTGGATCCCTCCAACCTGTTTTCCTGCCTCTACAGACGTTAGTCAACATAGTAATACCCATCCTGCTTCGAGGCAGGATATCTCGGTATGAAGGTCATCCACTAATATATCTGTGGGGCGCATAGGGAAATCATCCGCTATGAAACTACGGGCATCCGCTAATGAGACTGCGGGAACAATCCAATCACTAACCAAATATATATATAATAGTCAACCCTAAATAACTAATATATTTTAAAACAGTCAGGAAGCATCCAAACAAGCACAGACAATTATTTTTAATAGATAAAAATAATTCTAAATAAGGCGAGTGAGATCTACTCACCATATTTTCTTTTTGCCGAATACCCCTTTATTTTCCATATCGTCGGCTATGAATCTACCCGAATGCTTTATTTGATTTATTCCCGCCTAAGAAAAATCCGAATTTTAATAATAATCTAATGAAATTTTTTGATGGGGTTTTATGTAAAAAAAATATACCAACATTAAATTTTCTTTGCTTTCTAAATTTCCTAATATTGAACAACCTAACAAATTTCAAGTTTAAATTGTTTACTCATCAAATTTACATTTTTATATAGTGATTTTCTAAAGAAATCTTCCTTACCAGATTTCAATTTTCAACTAACAGCAAAGTGTCACTTTCTTTCCTCTTAATAGTATACTGATTTAATCTTAACCGATATACAAATCAAATCATAACCGATATACTAGCTAAGTTCTAACCATTAAACAAATTAAGTTCTAATCATTATACTAATTAAATTTATATAAGAAAATCTTAAGTAAACAAATTTATAATTTATTACCTTAACCATTTCTCATTACGAGTTCAACTCGACCATCGTTAATATTTTGGACTTGAATCCCTTCTTCTTTTCCAATTCAGCACTTCTAAACAAACATCCCGTACTCAAACTTTCGCTGCCATGAACCCTAATCTGACTTGGTACAGTTCGAACACCACAAATGTTGTCGCACCCTAAAATCCAAAACTCAACTTCGAGCTTATATCCAAGACCAAACTCCAGCAACCCTTATTGACATGTCAACTCCTCCCATGACAATATGTTTCACTGTATCATTATCCGAAAAACAAGTGATCGAATTTCAGAAATAAACCCATCTTCTTCTTTGCTCTACACCCAACACCATGTTTTCAGAAAGCTTCCAACCGACCTTCCAGTATCATTTGTCGAACTCGAATTCAACCCTAAGTGGACTTACCGCGACGTCGTGCTTTAGGAAGGAACACAGGAATGTTCACGAGCTCCTCCACCCGTATTCTACACATCACGATTTCAGAACATGGCTCCAAATTTCCATTCGATCCCCTTTGTCCGTGGATAGGTTGAACAGTCGAACACCCTTGTCTTCCGTCCTCTGATAGATTGAAGAAATCGATGCTCGATTTAATAGATAGTTGAAAAGAACGCGATAGGTTTTCCCCTTTTTTTTGTGTCTGAAAGCTTCTGATGCGATTGAATTGTTGAGGAAAAGAGGAGCATCGGTTTTCTTTTTTATTTTGAGGATTAGTTATTTAGTCTTTATAGCGATTTAATGAAACGTGGCCATTTATCCCCCTTTTGAAACTTTTGAACGATTGTGGAGGAAAATGATGGAGCGTGGCCATTTGTAATCCTTTTGCTTTTAGGCTTTGTTGTTTTCTTCTAGGACCAAGGAAAAAGGATCAGTATATATTTATATTATTTATAATTATATTTTGAACCAATATAATTCAAATAAAAATAACCCGTGACACTGAACTCCCTTCTGAACCCAACAACTGTCAATTCTAGGGTTTAACCACCATTCCGGACACATTGGGATAGGTCACGAAGTCCAATTCGATCGTCTGTAGAAGATATTAATTTAAATTGATTTAAATAAATTTTAAAACAATAAATTCTTCATTAATAAAAATAATGTTATCGTTCTAATTCAAACAGGAGTTTTGAATTAATTATCTGAACTATTTTCAAATCAGTTTTAACTTCGAATTTAGTTATTCGCTGATTATTTATTTTGATAATTTGATATATACGCTATTAAATCGAAATCGATATTTAAATCGATAACAAAAATATAAAAATTCATTTAATTTATCAAATTAATATTTAAAACCATATTAAATATTTTAAAATTAACTCGACAGAAATCTGGGTCATTACAGATCTTCACATCGTTTGGATGATTATTGATGTCTTGATTAGGTTGTACACCCAATACAAGGTAATAAGTGGTGATCGTCCAGACGTTCTTGGAGGTCGACTGGATATGCGAGGACCTCTCTCCTGTATTGGGCATATGGGACGAGGAATTAGGTGCTTCCGGTTTCGTTTAGACCCATAACGGACTTGTAAATGGATATGTGTCTAACATTGGATTTCATTCTGTGTTGATTGATTTTTATTAAATATATATCTGTTTGGTGGTGGAGAATTTATTCTCTTGCTTAACACCCTTCTCTGAGACGTACGAGCTTTGAGGTTATATATTGATAGACATCGGTTGCATGACGTGAATTGTCAATGTGGCATGCTGAGATGCAAATGATCAAGGATTTTGTTGAAAAGCAGAGTCTTTTGGTTGATGATAAAAGCACGGGTTTAAATAGCATAGCTTTGTGTATAGCGTTATTTTGCGAGCCTCACACCCTTGTATAAGTCAAAAACGGGATGGGACAGCAGGGAGTGCATGTGTTTCTTTCTAGCTAGAAGTGGTGTCATGGTATGGAGCCCAGACATTTTTACTTATGTGGATAATGGATTGCGAGGCACCTCGGATTTGAGTCCCTAGTGGCTCTTTGTATGGTCGACGTACTGACCATTTTAGAGGTCTGATAGGACCGTGAAACGTATTGTTTAGGAATAACCAATCTACTAAAGTAAGTGGAGACCGGCACTTCAACATCCAAGGGTTCACTGCGGGGGATCCTGGGTCATTCCGCTAGAGATGGCCCAAAATCGATGAGGAACATCCTTTGCCTCGACTCATAGATGGAATTCAGTTTCCAATACGTGACTTTTTGGTTTTGATTGCAAACCTATATAGCGACATAGTATATGGTAGCTATGTCGTCTATGATTGATATATTTATGTTGAAATTTATTTATGATATGCACTTATTGTAATATCAAAATGATTTGTTTTAAACGTACTAAGCATGTTTAGCTATTATAAGGGAAAACTCTATCCTCCGGCTTGCGTTGCATTGTGTGATGGGACCTGAGTCTTATAATAGCTTCATTTCCAAAAAGCATTGCGTTATTTCAAGTTTTAAACTAATATTCATGTGGAGTAAACCCGTTCCATGTTATACGGCGTGGTCCCATGATTTCCCAACTCTGAAAGTAAAGATTTAATAACTGTTTTAGTTCTCACACTAGTCCCATGACTGACTCGGAGTTTATTGTTACTACCTAAACTTTGGGTGCCCATATTTTCCACATGGGCAGCTAGTAGTTTTGGTAATTGCAGATATTTCTTTACACAGGATCCTGGATTACAGTTGGAGCTATATTCGGAAAGCTTTGTATCTGTGTATTTCTTTCAGTTCACTACAACAAAAACGCCATATTACAACTTTAATTTTACAACGGTGCATAAATCACCGTTGTAATAGAGCATTTATTACAACGGTGCAAAACGCACTGTTGTAATAAATGTTTTTTACAACGGTGAAATTATCACTGTTGTAAAGAACATATATATTACCATATCACAACTTTAATTTTACAATGGTGCATTAATCACCATTGTAATAGATTCTTTTTTACAACGGTGCATTAATCACTGTTGTAAAGAGCATATATATTACCATATTACAACTTTAATTTTACAACGGTGGCGTCCACCGTTGTAATAGATCCCTTTTTACAACCTTGCAAAACTCACTGTTGTAATAAACATATATATCACATCTTTTCATTTTATTCGTTGTAATTGAGATGCCTAGTGCATACTTCATGTTTATAATATCTATATTTAGTAACTAATTATATTGAAACTTAATAATAATAATTAATAATAAACTTGGGAATCAATAATATTTGTCAATTATTTTTAAATAATTAATAGTTAATAAGTAGTAATTTTTTTAATAGTTAATATATGTTAACTAGCTACTTTATTAATTAATAGTAACATAAGTTTGTAATAAGTATTCCTCTCGATTATAATTAACTTAAATTTTTTTGGGTCTGTGCCTTTCTACCTGTTTTTGGATGTATGTACACAAGCCATGAGTTTATGGGTACATGCATCCTACTTTAAGCATGTATTCCTTGGCGCACATGTACCATTCCATAGAAAACACATTACCTATGTATTACTTTTTAATTTTACTCAGTTTCTAGAATATGGCATCTTAGACAGTCAAACATATGATAATTGACTACTCTTTTTGCATAAGAATGGTCCCTGTTCTGTACACTATCAACATGCCTTTAAAAAAAACTATTGATATAAGGTTGTAGTTTGTTGGTTGTACAAGTAATTGATCGACATGTCTGTATTTCGGTTCAGCAAAGAAAAACACTGGCTTTTCTTCTTACATCCAATGTAAGTATGAAATAAATTATAAGATGTCAATAATTGTTGTTCTTCCAATGCTGTTTGCTTATGCTTTGTTCAAGTAATCAATGACAATTGAGTCAACTATACCGCATGTTCCAATCTATCATGTTCTCTATTTTGTTCTAAATAAATTCAAAATAAGCATACAATCAAAACAAGCATGTCTAATTATTAAGTAAAAAGGTCCTAAGTTGACATAGTACATACTTAACAAAATTTCCATAAACACAGCGTACATAGTACATACTTAACAAAATTTCCGTCGGTTCTTCAATTAAACGTGCCTTTTGACATCGGTTCTTCCATCGTGCTCCATAGTATTCCGAATTTCCTTTTCCATCGTATTCCATCGCAAACCCTAATTCCCCTTTCGATCCACTTCACATCGTCGCTTCACATCACATCGCCACTGCTCGATCGCCGCTGCTCAATCGCCACTGCTCGATCGCCGCTACTCAATCGCCACTACCCGATCGCCTACGTATCTCGCTGGTAAATTTTTATTCGTTGTCTCAATTGCATGTGACAATGCTCCTGTGTCATACTGATTGTAACAATTTTTATTCGGTTCACAGTACAATTTTTATTCGTTGTCTCAATTGCATGTGACAATCGCTACTGTGTCATACTGATTGTAACAATGCTCCTTTTAGGTTGAACTTTGTATATAATTTGATGACAAACCTCAATTGCATGTGACAAATTACCATGGCAAACCTCAATTGCATGTGACAATGCTCCTTTTAGGTTGAACTTTGTATTCAAACATCTATATATTTCTTCGTCTAACTGTAATTCCTGTCAATTTGCAGTCACACTCGTTTTGGACCTGAAATATGAAATTCGATCATATATATGCATATACACGTGCGCATATGTATAAACATGTATTTGGTCATAAGTTGAGTTTGTATATTTAGTTTATGATATTGACTTTTTGAATTTTTACGGGTTTGGGTATTTGTCATAAACAACCAGTATGTTAGAATGACCAAAGTTTGTTCGCTTGCATTTCATACTTTGTACTGCGGTACTGACTTTGTATACACTATTAAAATCTGAAGTGGAGATGTGTATTTGGGAACACATATACTGTCTAATACCATTTGCTGTCTTGATGAAGCTTTGTCATCCTGAATAACACACTAAAATACAAGCCTACAATAGAAACAAGAATAACACACTAAAATACACCAAAATAAACAGCAAAAATCATTTGCTGTCTTGATGAAGCTTTGTCATCCTGAAGCTTTTACCATTCATATTCATAGGATCTGCAAGAACAACAAACATAGTATGAGATATTTAATTTAACTATAAAAAAGGTTGAGCATACATTTCATAAACACAGCTCCTAGTCCGCTGTTAACTTCAGAAAATGGATTAAATGAGTAATTTTTTTGTGAAACCTCTTAAAAAGTGCAGCAGTTTATAATTTACATCTAATTAATGAAATGCAAGTTCAACTCATTGGATAATACTCCAATAACTAAATTATAATATCTCATGTTTCATTTATCCTTTTAATTAGATGTTTCATTTGGAAAACAAATTAACTGTTTCAGAAAACATCGGATTATTATCAAATGATATTTCATAACCAATGCTAAACTCTGTTTGGCTGTTTCATTTGGATGTTTCAGTTTAGTTTACATCTATTTGGATGTTTCATTTGGATGAAACATTGGAAAACAAATTAGTTGTTTCATTTGGATGTTTCAGAAAACATTGGATAGAAAACATTGGATAATACTCCAATGATTTCAGAAAAAATCTAATTCATTTGGATGTTTCATTTGGAAAACAAATTAGCTGTTTCATTTGGAAAAAAAATCCTGAACTAACACAACAGCCAAATTGAATAGTTCTTCTCAAAAGTTCTGTCAATTTTGGTACATGTTCTTCTCACAATTGAACCAAAACTGCAAATCCTAAACTAACAATAGCTAAACTAAATAGTTCTTCTCATATTAGTGTTTTTCTGCTTGAACTGATGTCATTAGGGTATGAAGTTTTAGATCTGAATCTCTAACTTAACATCTCAAATTAATAAATGTACAACATCCAAGCAAAATTATAAAGCTGAAGAACATGTATCATTTCTAGTATAAAAAAATTAACTTCATTTTAACATATATTACTAACATTAAACCGAACCTTCAAAGACCAGAGCAGATAGTACCTCCCTTGCCTCATGGCTGAGAGACCATGAAATATAAATTCAAACATTGTGTCACAAATCAAAGTAAATAGAAACATGTTCAATCATTTTTCTTGTTCTGTACAAGGCATAATTTTTAGTGCAATTCAGTTTAATTGAAATTCAGAATTTGAATAATATGAGTCATATGACTTACAGAAGAACTATTCAGTTTAAGTGCAATTAGATGCCCATGTCACAAATCAAAGTATGCTCACCCCTATGTGTGATGGTCTTTTATTTGTGTTTATTTTGATGATATATATATTATTATGCAAATACGTCGTTTTAGAGGGTGGGTCGAAGTATGATAGGTGATGCATAAGAGGGGTAGATAAGGTGGGTGCGTATAACCAAGTTGTACAATAATGTCGAGCATAAGTCTTTATAGTAGGTCCGAAAATTAGAGGCGTTGTTTTACCAAGATGGACAAAGCATGGGTCAATCTACCAAGGTTTCATCATTTTGGCTATTACTTCCATTGTTATAAGTAGTGTGATGCTAAGGGCACATCATTTTCCTCTTACTAATACCACGAATAAAAATAATAAGTACAATAAATTTGATGTACTTCCTAATACCATTATAAACAAATATAAGTATTTATGAATGAGTTTGGTGTTAGGAAGAATGTAGTATAAAATTTTGGTATTAGCAAGAAGAAAACGAGGTGCCCTAGCATCACACTATAAGTATTTAAGAAGGAGTATTAATACATTTTTTGTTTTGTAGAATGACAAGCGAATATAGGCAAGCTGTGGAAAATTTTGTATATGGGCATGTTGCGAGTGAAGGGAATCCCAAAAAAATTAGATGCCCATGTCGTGATTGTAGGAATCTAATTTGGCAAACATCAAGGGAAGTTGTGTCACACTTGATTTGTTTTGGAATGGACCCAACCTATGATATATGGATTTTTCATGGAGAAAAACGGTCATCACAAAATAATAGTGAGACAGATACTTATAGAATGTATGTTGATGCGCAAATCTATGATGAGGAGGTAGAAGCCAATGTTGAAGCAAGACATGGGGAAGGTATTGAGGAAATGATGGAGAATGCCGAAATTCCTTTGTATCCCGGTTGTGCAAGCCACACAAAGTTGTCTGCTACAGTACTTCTTTTCAAGCACAAAGCGCGAAATGGTATATCGGACACGGCTTTTACAGAGCTTCTTAAACTTCTAAAGGATATGTTGCCTAAAGAAAACATGCTTCCTGATTCTACATATGCAACAAAGAAGTTGCTTAAGTCATTTGGTTTAGGCTATAAGCAGATACATGCATGTGTAAATGATTGTTGTTTATTTAGAAAAGAGCTTGCAAATAGTGATTTCTATCCTAAGTGTGGTAAGTCTCGCTGGAAAAAAAACAAGACTACTAAAGATGGGAAGCAAACCAAAATACCTATGAAGGTTTTGAGATACTTCCCACTGATACCAAGACTGAAAAGAATGTTTGCATCCCCAGAAACATCAGAACAACTAAGATGGCATAGCAGTCATAAGAGTGATGATGGTAAATTGCGTCATCCAGTGGATTCTACTCAGTGGGCTACGATTGATAGAATGTATCATTCTTTTGCTTCCGATCCACGAAATTTAAGGCTTGGCATTGCATCTGATGGCTTTAATCCTTTCGGTGATTGGAATTGTGGATATAGTTGTTGGCAAGTGTTTCTTGTTGCTTACAACTTTCCTCCGTGGCTTTGTATGCACAAAGATAATATGATGCTATCTTTGTTAATTCCTGGGCCACGACAACCGGGAAATGACATTGATGTATACTTGCAACCACTTATTGAAGATTTGAAAAAATTGTGGGATAAAGGGGTGAAAGCGTACGACGCTTACAGTCGTAGTGAATTTAGATTACATGCTATTCTTATGTGGACAATCAATGATTTTCCAGCTTACGGAAATTTAGCTGGTTGCCCTGTAAAAGGTAAGAGAGCATGTCCAGTTTGTGGTGTCAATACCTGCTCAATATGGCTACCATTTAGTAAAAAGTGTGCATACATGGGTCATAGACGATTCCTTGAACCTAACCATGAGTATCGTCAACGGAAAAACTTATTTGATGGAACTATAGAGAATAGAGAAAGGCCTCAAATACAAACTGGTGTTCAAATCTTTGATGATGTTCAAGATATTATTAATGATTGGGGGAAAAAATTAAAAAAGGAAGAGAAAGGTGAAAGGAAAAGGAAAAGGAAAACTATGATGAAAAAAGGATGTACAATGTGGAAGAAGAGGTCCATTTTCTTTGACTTGCCTTATTGGAAGGTGAAATTTAACTAGAAACACATTGCTTTCCATTTTCTATTCATGTTTGCTACTTAGTACTTAATTAGTTGTGTTTTGTCAATTTTTAGGCACTTCCTTTGCGGCATAATCTAGATGTGATGCATATTGAGAAAAATATTGGTGAAAGTATTATTGGTACATTGCTTGATATCAAAGGAAAATCAAAAGATGGCCTCAATTCACGCCAAGATCTAGAAGCAATGGGCATTAGAAAAAAATTGCATCCTATAGACATTGGAAATAAAGTATTGCTCCCAGCCGCACCGTGCACCTTATCCGATCATGAAAAAGAGATCTTTTATAGTAGAATGAAGAACTTGAAAGTGCCTGATGGATATAGCTCAAATATTGGAAAATGTTTTGCAAAAGAAGACAAGATATCAAACCTTAAGTCTCATGATTATCATGTTTTGATGCAACAACTATTGTCCGTTGCATTAAGAGGACTTCTACCTACAGGGATAAGGAATGCACTACTACGACTATGTTCATTTTTTAATGACATATGCCAAAGAGTGCTTGATAGGGATAAATTAGAATTAATGGACTATCAAGTTGCATTAACACTATGTGATCTAGAGAGGTTCTTTCCCCCTTCCTTTTTCGATATCATGATTCACTTAACAATACATTTAGGGAGAGAAGCAAGAATTTGTGGGCCGGTCCAATATCGATGGATGTATCCATTTGAGAGGTAATATTTATTATAAATAATTGACGGTTAAAAGTATCTATAGTTATGAAAGTAACTTGTTTATTCATTTTGGTTATAGATATATGAAAATATTAAAAGGGTACGTTAAAAATCAAGCACGGCCTGAAGGGTGCATTGCTGAGCGCTATGTTTCCGAAGAATGTATGAAATATTGCTCTGGATATATTAAAGATGCATTACAAATTGGAGAGAGGTAAAACCGAAATGAAGTGGAACAAAATGATTTTATACTTGAGGGGCGTCCTATTTCCAAAGGAAAACCTATTACAGTCGATGAGGAGGTGATTAATGCTGCTCATCGATACGTTTTGTTTAATACGGAAGAAGTAGAGCCGTATATAGAGTAAGTATAAGTCCAACTTAACTATGACATACAAAATAAATTAGATCCTTAATTACATTTATGTATGCAGAATGCACAAAGAGGAGCTAAAATGTTTGCATCCTCATCTTGCACAAGACGATTTGGAACTGTCAAAATTGCAATCGAAGACTTTTAGTTTTTGGTTCGGAAAAAAGGTTGATAGCTATATCTTAAAAAACTATTAATGATGAAAGTAATAGATCAACATAAATCTTTATTTAATATATTGTATTTGTCCAGGTTAGAGATGATAGACGTATATCCAATGTCAGCAACATAATAAAATGGCTTTCATACGGACCTCGTTCGCAAATAATTTCTTATTCTGGCTATATTGTTAATGGTCGACGTTTTCATACGAAAGACTTTGAGAAGGCGACACAAAATTTTGGTGTTTCCATTGAGTCAAGTACTGTTTGTGTAGATGGGTCTATTGAAAAAATAATATATTATGGGGTCTTGCGTGAGATTTTCTTGTTGGATTATCGTCAATTTCAAGTTGCCTTGTTTAAATGTGATTGGGCAAATATGTATCGTGGAGTCAAAGTTGAAGATGGATTTACATTGGTCAATTTGCATCAATTTCAAAATAAGTTTGAAAGCGACCCGTTTATCTTAGCAACACAAGCGGTTCAAGTTTTCTTCTCTAGAGAAGGTAGTTCTTCAAATTGGTATGTTGTGTTGAGAGCGCCCTCTAGAGGGTTTCATGAATTGGAAAAATACGACGAGGATGAAGAATCAACTAGTAAACCATTGGATGAGTCACAACTTGATGATAGAGACGTAGATAATGGGGATGAAAGTTACGTAAGGGAGGGTTGTAACGGTATTTTGGTATGTTATAAGCATATTTTATTGATTTTTTATTTTATGCATGTTCATATATACCATAAAATGTGTTGTTAGAATGAAAAAAAAGAAAAAAAAAATCTGATATAAGATTGACATCTTAGCGTGTATCTAAATAACTTTATTTTCTATTTTATGTTCTTTGCATGTGTATTTTATTTTGTACGTGGTTGTTACAAAGTAGTGCTATATTTAGTGTGATGTTCTAATCCTTTGTAAATCGTTTTGTTTTTTTATAGGTCGACGAGGAAGATTGATCTTGTATTATCGGCGAGGAAGATGGTGCTAGACAAAGGAGAGGTATTCAAGTACATATTGCATTTTTTACCACATGTTTTTTTTTAAGTTCAGCTATAGAAGTTCAAATATTAAAATCAACTTGAATGTATGTACAAATCTTAAATATGGATCTTTTGGATATGTGATTTATGATTTAAATTTTATTTTTATTTAAAGTTTGAACTTTGCTTTTTACAATTTTTATCCCATTGAAAATTTGGCATTTCAAATAGATAAAAAAAAATGTAAACAAAAACTTGTGTTTCCTGCCTTTTATTATTATTTCTATCTGTGAAAATTGGCTGAATAAATTTGCAAAATGTAGAGAAATGTTAAGTTATTAAAATATATGTTTTTACAAAACTATTTTATTAACTAATTTTTAGAAAATTCAATATTTAAAGGTATTTTTTCACAAAGAGAACTAAAATCAACATAAAGAATACTGATTAAAACCATCAGAAAAAAAGAATCCATAATTTAAATATCGCAAACACCAGAAATACGGGATACCGAACCAATGTTTCAAAATATCCTGAACTAAGACTGAGAAATACTTGACATTGTTGCAGATAGGTTGATTCCACAAATCTAATTTTGAACGACATGTGAAAAAATTGGAAAACAAAATTGAAAATAAATTTGATGTCTAAAACTGAGTTGCGAACAAACACTAAAGGCCTAATATTGTATCTGGATCAATTCAACACTGAGGATGACTGAGAAACACTAAACTCCGTCTCCACCTCATGCCCTTTCCACTTGTGGCTACTTGATCAGCAGATCGGCATCAAGGCTCCTTTATTTCCTTTTTGGTGTCAAGGTGGAATCTAGTGTAGATTTGTCATAATAATTCGATGGATATTTTAATAACCAAATACTCCTTAACGACAATTTTGTGAGTCTGATATAACGATTGGAAAACCCAAAGAACCGGCAGCCACTGATTTGGAAAATCCATTCCTCGGTTACGTTTCAAACGCGATAAGCACATTTACTCCCTACATTTTGATTAAAGACTCTATTCAGCAGCACCTACCAGTATTTATATGCCTTCCGTACGTACATTTTAAACTGAGCACTGGCAAAAAAAAAACATTTTTATGTCACTTTTATTTTACCCACTTGTACCCTTGCCATTGCTCAGTGCTCAGTGCTCAGTTTAAAATATAATCATTTCACTGTAGTCGTTTGTATTTTGATGAACAACACAGTTCGTCTTATGATGTTCATGTAGTGCTCAGTTTAAAATATATTGTATGTTCAGCCATTGAAAAATGACTTAAGATTTTTATTTTTTAGCTATTGAAAACTGACTTAAATTTTTTATTTTTTAGAGCTCAAAAATTGCAAGCAAAAGAGCAAAAAAGCAAAGTTTAGCTGCACTTGCAGCTGTTCGTGCTGCTGATGAAAGACCGGTTGGGATTAGAATCAACGAACACCCAGATGGACCACTTCCGTTGCTTCGTGAATTAAATATTGCTATAAGACGATCTCCTCGAAAACATGCTGAATACCCAATACGCACAATTCGCAAACATGGAAGCAACCTTGGCCACACTGCAGAAGGGATGCAGTCCCCTCCTCCTTCCAGTAGCATCCCCGTCGACATTACAAACCAGATACAGCCCCCTCCTTCCAATAACAGCCCCTTCGACAATACAAACCCAGCACAGCCCCCTACCCGTCAACTACACTTCCATGAAACTCCAGCCAACGATGATTCCAGTCCAAACGAAATTCAACCCGATTCTACTGAAGATCAAAGATTGAAGCAAGCTAGAAGAAAGAGAGGCAGAACGATGATGAAATCATTAGCTATGATACCAGATGAGAAGCCGGAAGTTGAATTTAATGAACGCGGACAAGCAATAGGTGCTAATTCCAAACATTTGTCGTCATATATTGGTACTCTAGCAAGGGAGATGGTGCCTTTTACCATTAGCACATGGAGGAACGTCGGTGACGATTTGAGGGATGATATGTGGACTTGTATAGAGGTACGTACTGATATTTGACTTGTATACCATATGTCGGCTTTCAATAGTAAATTATGGCTTTCAATAGTAAATTTTGTGAATGATAAATTCTGGCTTGTGTACGATTTGAGGGATGATCTGTGAATAATAAATTCTGGCTTTCAATAGTAAATTCTGGCTTTAAGTTGTATTTAGTTTTACTGATTCTATGTTATTTATGTTAGGGAGTACTTATATGTCTCAATATTAAAAGCAACATATTATATGCCTGCTAAAGTTCTCTTTATAATGACATATGCATTATGCACATTGCAATACTGTTACATATTATATGTCTCAATATTCAAAGCAACAAATTATATACCTGCTGTGGTACAACATTGCATTTTGCAATACTGTTAGAGACTAATCTGCTGTTTTTTTTTTTTTTTTTTGTGTGTGCGCGCAGTCAAGATTCAAGGTAGATATGGTGTATAAGGATTACTTGTTAATGATAATAGGACAGCGGTGGAAGGAGTCGAAATCAAGGTTAGTTGCAGCTATCAAAAAAGCGTCTCAAAATCCCGACTCTACCGATACTTTAGCAAGCCTAAAACCGTTCAATATAAAGAGCGATGACGAGTGGAATGCTTTTGTAACTGAAAAATTGTCAGAAAAGTTTGAGGTGGTTATTTTTGTCTTACTGAGTTTAACTGTTAAATATATTACATTTTCCTATATCATATTTACTGAATTGATTTTATAGGCAACAAGCCAAAGATTCAAAAGCATTAGAGAAAAGAATAAAGTTCCACACACCATGAGCAGAAAAGGTTATGCAAGATTGGAAGAAGACATGGTAAAAAAATATTGTTAAAGCAACTATTATATGTTATCACATGAAAAATTCTGAAGCTGTTAAGCTATTTTTGCAGAAAAAGGAAAAGTCAACATCTACTATCACTAGAGACGAATTGTGGTGCAAAGGCCACACTAGAAAAGATGGAAAACCTCCGAATTCAATTGCTGCTGAATGCATAGTAAGAATAAGTTCAAATATACAATATCAGAAACTGTTGCTATTGTTAACGTAGTTTTAATTTTAATTTCTGAATTTTGGTTGTTTTTTAATTTGTAGTCTAAGATAAACGAGCATCATAATGCCGCAAGTCAGGATTCTCATGGAGCAACATCAGTTACTCAAGATGGCGTGTCGAAGCTTTTTGGTCAGGAGCATGGAGGACGTGTAAGAGGGCTTGGTTTTGGGGTTGTACCATCTCAGCTTCGTATTCGGGGTAGCTCATCAGGTGAAGTACATGCATTGCGAAACCAAGTTAGTGGATTGGAGACCAAAGTACAGGAGCTCACTACGATGTTGATGGTAAGTGTTAATTAGAAATTTATTTTAACGGCGATTTTTCCTGTTAATTAGAAACCAAGTTATTGTCGGTTTCCGGTTCCGTTCCGGATATTTCGGAATTTCCGGTAAATTCCCGGTTTGATAATTGCGGTGTGGTTTTCTCATGCTGATTTTCCAGATTGACCCATGTTATTCCATTATAATGCTCCGGTTACGTCGATTATTTGACCAATTGCATTTTCTTTTCGTAGCCAACGGTACCAATCAGTAGTGGGTAATGTTTTAAAACAACTCGGAAAAAACAGTGTGACCAGACCCAGTGCCACTCTAACCCAAACTATTTATCTAGGGGTTTCTGCCATGTATATATATATTCCTCAGAAATCCATTTATCCAGCAGTTTACAGAGCCTACTCGATCATTTTCCTCCTCTCTCTTTATGGTCCTGTTTCTAAACCTTTAGCATTGTTTTTTGGAACAAATATCTGCTTCCAGCTTTCATCTTAAATTGCAACTGTTTGTCGCAAGGTTTATTATCATTAGGATTTAGGCTAAAAGCCTTTAGATCCGATTTTTCAACACTCTGCAGAATTCTAGGTATTATGGTAAGCAAAATTTATATTATTCATCAAGCTTGGTTAATTAGTTTTTGGCGTGATTTGTGCTATGTAGAGAAGAATCGTTCGGATTCTCATTGGTTTGTTGTCAAATGGAAATAAGATTTTAACCAGCTACGTCCGACTGATTTCTTCTATCAATTAAATTGAAGTTTATTTAATTTTTTCAACGTTCATCAATTTATTCCTACTCTTTGATTCGGGATCTGTCGGCTATTTCCAATTAGTTCTGGCATTATGTATGAAATAAAGTTATTTTTGTTTGCCTTCGATTTTTTATATTGAAATAAGAATCATTTCAATTTTTTATATTACAAGACGATGCTAAGATGGTATGAGTCTGAATTCAGTGTGGATATATTCTTACATTGGCCTTCAATCTGATTGCCTTCGATTTGCTTTGTGTTATTTAACTTATTTCGGAGAGTTTTCAAATTAATACCTTAATTCTTCATAGTATGGTTGTATTAAACAAATACTCCTATTTGTGATTTTCGGGATCTGCTGGTGCTGGGTTGCTGATCAATAAACATAGGCTCCAAAATTTTAAAAAGAACCAGCAATCGCCTATGGGCTGTGGCATTTTGCAGCCGTAGCATGGAGCCAATAATAAAAACTTCACCAGAGGTAGAATGCCTTGGATTATTCTCATGATCCTTTGCCACGATATCTGGTTACATTTTAACACTTTTTTCTTTTAATTCTTAATCTCCCAGGTTAAAGAAATAAGACATGGTCGTTTGTACAATGTTTGTTCTTGGACATAACCCATTATGTCTCTACAATTGAAAAAAAATATTAAAAAAAGAGCAAAGCAAAATGCCTTTTTTTTCATAATGTGTTTCAAATTTACGGCTTCCCAACTGTGCTAGTTTTATATGACCAAAATCATATTTTGTGCTAATTTTATATGACCTATGTATATGCAATCTTTACAGGATCTAAAAGAAAAGCAAGCTAATGCGGGAAATCCAGCAAATCCTGATCCTAATACGCCTCAGGTACCCTTTTTTATTGGTATAATTGATAAAAAGATGTAACATTTCATTGAAATGCTTTTACCGAACTGTGAAATTTTAGGGTTATTTTAAGGACAGTAAATGGAGGGGGGTTGGGTACTGTTAAACTAAATTACCACGCATTAGAAGCTGAAGAACTTTTTAACGTAAACTAAATTCAATTTGGAATAACCTTTGTGTTTATACTGTTATCTAAAACATGCTAAAATTGGGGTACTTTATTTTTGAAAGTGAGGTGTTCATCTTTTATTATTATTGTATTCATACAACAGTAAAGGAAATTTCTCATTTCTAGATCTTACTTCACATAGTTAATCACTTCCAGTCATATATAAGTGTAGTCAACTAATAATCTATCAAAGTACTCATATCTATACCCACACTAGATTAAATTCAGAGAGTTTGCACAGAGTTTATTCACAAAAGATCCATTGTTTTCATATTTCGTCCAGTTTTTGACATGAAGAACAATTAGTTACACATACATATTCACAAACATATATGCATATATATATGTGTGTGTGTGTGCGCGCGCGCGCCTACATCATACTATATTCAATCACTAAGGATTTAAAAAGAAAGAGTTTGCAGATGTATTACTGTGTTTTTCTATTGTGTTCACTATCTTTACCATTCTCAGGTTTTATAATTACATTCGTAGATTAAACAAAAATAAGGAAATTATTTGTAAAATAAATAAAGATAACAATCCATTACACATAAATTTCATAGATTCAACTCATCCACTCTTTGTTCCCAGCTTAGAAAGACGCTTCTGGTGGTGTTGTTCTGTCGTTAAATCTATTGCATTGTTCTCACAATACAACTGGCAGTAACTGAAACTGCTCCACTCAACAGCCATCAAATTAACTTAAACTTAGTCGTGTGTCTTGTCTTTGATTATACATAAGCCTTTGATTATACATAAGTGCTTACTGTCTATGATGCATAAGCCTTGGATTATACATAAGTGCTTACTGTCTTTTGTATTTAGTTCCATGTATTTATTTGCCTCACTTTCTGTTTTTAGTTTCCAGTTCAGATTTTCTAGATTTTTTTTGTTTGCAGTCACACCGTGGAAGCAATACCTTGGCAGTTCAACTGTCTAAACAAAATGGAAAGCATGCACCTGAAAATGGAAAGCAGGCACCTGAAAATGGAAAGCAATCAGCTGAAAATGAAAAGCATCCATCTGAAACTGACGGCAGCAAAACAGAAAAACAGTCTAAGCAGAAAAATCCGGCCAGAAAAACAGCAGTGCAAGCTGATGGAAATGAGGGCAGAAAGTGTAAGATATTGAATTGGGAAAAACAAGTTGTTGCGGAAGGAAGAGTGGCATCCACTGATCCAGAAGCTTTGGTGCACTTTAAAAAACTTGGATCGCAAGGCTGGAAAGTTTGGATTGACGTGGCGGTGGATCCAGAAGCATTCTTGTGGAAGCCGAATTCCGCAATGACTACTATTGGAGAAGCTATTGGATCAACTGTGGCCTGGAATAAAAATTACGTTGCCTTCAGCTAGAGTGCTTTCGTAGGGTATGCTTTCGTAGACATTCCATCTTTCTTATGTACATATTGGGTTAAATCATGCATGTATTATGAAACGGTTATGTTTTTGGTGACACGGTTATGTTATGTATATATTGGGTTATGTTTTTGGTGACACGGTTAAGTTGGTGATGTACTACGTACTTGCGTGTTATGTTGATCGAATATTATGTTAAGTAATATATATAAATGATTCTGTGTACTAATATTTGTTGCATTGAAATGTGAATCATATTATCAGTAATATATATGAATTTGTTTTACTAGTTAGGTCCATGCAAATTACAACAGAAAAAAAAGTTGTAATAAGTCATGTTACAACGGTGTGAAAATGTTGTAATATAAATCAATTCACAACGGTGGAAAAATGTTGTAATATCAATGAAATTACAACGGTGCAGACATGTTGTTATATAAATGAACACAACATTATTACAAAATCTACAACAACGGGGATAAAAGTTGTAATATAGTTTATTACAACGGTGATAAAAGTTGTTATACGTATACTCTAACTGTACTATAGTATATACGACAACTTGTAAAAAAATTTATTACAATGGTTGATAACTGTTGTTAAATAATCCTATTACAACGGTGCTGCAACGGTGCAGAAAAGTTGTAATAAAAAATAATATATTACCACGTCTGCATACACGACGGTGGGGGCACCGTTGTAAAATGATATTACAACGGTGTTGCACCGTTGTAATAGGGTGAATTTGTTGTAGTGGTTGTGTCAGTTGTTATTTTCCGCTGCACATTTTACTTATATATTATTTTTCCGTTGCTATGTATTTTAAATCTCTGATATTTGTGTTTTCAGTGTGTAATATTTATTCATACTCTGGAATATTCTTGTACTTTGATGTAAATTGTTGTAATAGCAATGAAATGTTTTGGTGTTTGTGTTCTGATGCGTCATGTTCTCAACTCAATCCGGGCTTTCCCAATATGGGAAGTTTGGGTCGTTTCAGTGTGGTATCAGAGCTTTGGTTTACAGAGCTCGAGAATAAGATACACTAGAACCTAACAAATGAATTCATTAGAGATAGGATTAGTATTATCCTATAAGAATAACTTGTTGGAGATAGGATCAGTAGCTTCCTAGAATGAATTTGAAGAGTGCTATCTCTAAAAACAAATTTGGTTTTGAAAATTATATCTTATTATACGTGTTTGAGTATTTTATTTTATATTGAATTTGGACTATCGAGTATATGAAGATTTTGAATATACGCGTAATGAATGTGTATTCGAAGCCTCAAATATCCTGGATAAATATAGAATCACACTCTAGTCACCCGGAGATGATTCTGATGATTGATAGCATCATTAGTGTTTATGTTCGAGTTTTGAAAGTGGGATATCTATATGATTCCAATTGACTGGTGTAAGAACCAAAACTTAGTTAGGTTTTATGTTTCTGATTTAGCATTGAAATATGATTTTTGGGTATATATAGAAGTTAAATATTTGAAAAGCTAATCAACTAATTGATTGCTGATTGTGTGGTGTGATTATTAGTTCAACTAATTAAAATATTGGAATGATAAGACCAATAAGAGAATAAAAGGTAAATAAAGCCAAATCGAATCAAATATGGAATTGAGTTGAAAATTGATTGGAACTGCATATATATACATGTGTATATAATGAACAAGTCATAGCATGGAAGTTAAGAAGAGGAATAAAATTGTATGCCCGACAAATAGGTACCTATTTATTGTATTTCTTGGGTTTTGATGATTTTATGAGCCGATTGGGGCAAGTTGCGGTTTTACTAATCATCCCGTACAAAGGAGATTATGGCGAAATTTTTCGAAAATTTAGGGTGTAAGCCAAATTTTTGAGAAATTAGAAAATTCTTAGAAACTGAAAAGTTGAAGAATGAATGCCAGAATGAAAGTTGAGTTGGTTAGTTAAAAAACTTTTAGCTCCGTTCCTTTTCGTGGACGAAAAGATTTTAAGTGGGGGAGATTGTAACAACCCGGAAATTCTGAACCAATTTAAAATTTTTATTTTAGCTATTTTAATAGGTTTTGAATGTTTGAAATGATTAGTTTTAATTAATAACAATTAAAAATTTATTTAAATCAAAGTTAGAACGTATAAATTTATTTTAATTATAAAACGAACTTGAAATGGCGCGGTAGTTTGAAAATTCGATTTTAAACTTTGAAGGAATGTAAAGAATGAAATATAAATCAGATTTCAGTAAAACCAGAAATGTTAGAATCTATTTAATAATATCTTTCTAACGATGTGAAAAATTCAGATTTCACAATATGAATTGAAAGTTATGTCTGGTTTAAATTTCAAAATAGTCGCAATGGAATTTATATATTTTTTAATATAATATATAGCCCTTAAAAATAGCCATTTTGTAAACGACCTCCGTTTTCGATGAAACCGCTTTTGTTGGATCCGGGATGTCAAATTATTGTCAGATTTCAAATTTCATAATTTTTGGAATTAAGATGTGAGCGTAGTAAATTTAAATGTGTTTTGTAATTTCAGTTTGAATTTAATCGACTGGAAAAGGCCATTTTTTTCAAATGGTCTCCAAATTCGACAAAATTAGCTTATTAGGAACGTATCGTCAAAACATAGCTAGATTTATTTTTTTGGAATTTTTGGAGTCAGTATGTGGTCCCGATAAATTAAAATGTACATTAAATTCAATATTGAACGTTATATCAATTTATATTTTAATTTTGACGAAAACTGAACAAAATAATAGAATTGGCTTATGGGATACATTCCATAGTGTCCGAAATAGGGGTAATTAGCTAGGGGCGACAGTCGTTAGGTTTGATTTGGAGTTTGAATGAAAAACTTTCTTTTATGGATAAAATAAAATAATAATAAAAATATAAAACGCTCCCTTTTTTCTTCCATAAACCCAAATTCCCCAAACCCGTAAAACCCGTTCAGCCCCCTTCCTGCCGCTATCCCGCCGCCGCCTCCGGTCGCCCCAGCAATACCGCCGCACCCCCTCCGGCCACCACCTTCTCCTCTCCCTCCGCACTCTCGCCGCCTCTAATTCGCGAACCCTAGCCCAAATCAGCTACCCCCAGCCGCTGTGGCCCACCACCGTGCCACCGTCGGCCACCTACACCACCCCCGCCACCTGCAGACCCTACGCCGCGCCTCCTCTAGCCCCAGCTCCGATTGTGCGCCCCTCCTCAACCAAAAATCCGATTTTTATCATTTTCAGTTTTTGCGTTTAACCCCCTACCTTCTTTCATCATTATCTTCCAACCCGAGCGCTTCTGGCCAAAACTCCACATTACCAAATTCGTAGAGCATGATTTTCTCTTCGATTTGAGTATATAGTAGTCATATTCTAGAATTGAAGCCACCCGGAAAATGCGTCCAAAGTCAGCAGTCCAAATACTGTCTTTTCGTTATTTCCGACGAATTGGGGCATTTTTGGAAGGAAGTCTACTAGGGAAAGTTGTCCAAAATGGTGCGCTTGTGTTCAAAAAAAGAGCTTGGTGAAGACTGGAGCTTTTATGCAAATTCTGGAGCCAAGAAGGCGAATTCAAAAGCGGAGAACGACAAAATGGAGACCGCACGACCAAATTCTACAGTAGAAGTGTCGAGACGATTGATATAGCTTGGGTGAGAAATCTCTCACTAAAATTATTTTTGTTATGTCATTATATTATAGGTTGTAGACGGGGCTTAGTAGCCCCTGACACTGTTGTTTGAAAACCATGGATGATTTATTGATTTGTGTGTTATGATTGTGATTAAGATTTAAAAATATTTAACATGCTAACATAATGTTAATATATTTAGGTTAGTCGAAATAAGATTACACATCCATTTACAAGTTGGACGGCTTGTTTATGTTTGCCTATTTATGTGATATCAATTGGGACGATAATCTTTACACATCGGCTAAGTGCACAAATAATAAATCAGTATTTGTTGTTTGAAAACCCCATACGGGTATTGGGATGATATCTGACATACACTAATCTCAATATTTAGTTGTATGTCGATTGATTGATTGACAGACCGTTGGGAGCATTATTTATTTATTTTAATGCTTATAGAGTGTAGAATGCACTCTAGATGATGGTTGAATGTTTAATGATTTTTAATCATTACTATTGAATACATGCGATGTATAAAATCATATAACTGAAATTATATGGTAATTGATTAAGTCGCATTCCGATTCAGAAATAACGAATATTTTAAAATAACGAATATTTTAAAATGATATTCAATGAAGAATCAAAAGATGATTTTGATGTCCGATTTTGGATGGACACGAAAATATTGGAATATATGAAGCTGGGTTAAGTAGATGTTCGCCATTTTAACCCGAACGGGTTTATCGATCGATTTTATTCATTTTAAAATAATATCGAAGAGAATGGATTTCAAAATCAGATATTTTGAAAATGTTATCATTTGAATATTATAATGATATGGAATATTCAATTTTGATTTAAAATTGAAATAGAAGTTGGAATCGTTTTAAAACGAATTTATAAATTTTTATAAAATACGTTTTGAATGGAAATCGACGATATATATATTATATATATTTAATGGCCTGAATAGAACGCGCCACGCGGCGACCGTTCACGAATTTCGACCATTAACTTTAAATGGACATTACGGGAGATCCGACCGTCGGTGTTGAAATGCCTTTTTGTCAAAGCAGTCACACGTCAGATGTTTAGTGAGCAACGCGCTCAAGCTTCAAAAAGCACGAAGCAGTTGGGTCGGAGTCGCGTAGCAAGCGCGTGGAAACCCGAAGCCTCTATCAGATGGCCCCTGTCGGGCCCAGTGGACTCCTAGTTAAGCCGTGCTCCAAGCCGAAGGCGAGCCATCCAGCGGGTCCGGGCGCAGCGCCGGTGGGGGTCCGGGGCCCCACAGTCCTGGCGGCGATCGACCTCAGCGAACCTCGCCGCTCCTCTAAAATCACCCCCAAACCACTCGGACGGACCTCGCGCCTCGCAAAAGGGATTTCGTACCCCGGGAGGTGTGAAATTCGTACCCCTGAGGTGCGAATCTCGCACCCTCGAGGTGCGAAATTTCGCACCCACGAGGTGCGAATTTTCGCACCCTCGAGGTACGAAATTTCGCACCCACGAGGTGCGAAATTTCGTACCCTCGAGGTGCGAAATTCCGCACCCTCGAGGTGCGAGATTTCGTACCCTCGAGTTGCGAAATTTCGCACCCCCAGGAGGTACGAATTCGTACCCCCGAGGTGTGAAATTCGCACCCCCTGGGGGGAGGTACGAATTTCCTGCATATGTCTCATTTGAGGTGCGAAAACTGGCCTTGTGGGCCTCATTTCTCACCTACTCCCACCTAACCTCCTTCCTATAAATACCCCAAGCCTTGGCCTTCATTTGGATCCTTCTCCTTTGGAATTTTTGGACCTTAAGAGCTGAAAACACTCATTAATGGCTTCCAACACTTCCACCATGGCCATGGGAGATGAGATAAATAATTAAAACATGACATGCATGTTTTCCTTCAACACTTTGAAGACTAGAAAGCCTTGCTACACCGCCTCTAGGCCTCTTGGACATTAGAGCCTACCTTGCTCAAAGTTGACCAAGTCAACTCATCCCAAGGAAGAAGAAGAAGGGCAATTTAGTCAACGTGTAGAAATAACATGTATTTTGTTATTCCATTGTAACTCTTTGTACTTGGCTATTGTCCGAACTTGTACACCTTTGCAATCGACAAAAGATATGATGAATGAGAATTATAAAGTGGACGTAGGCGTTGCCGAACCACTATAAAATCTATGTCTCCCGGCATTTACATTATTTACTGCTTATTCTGATAATTGTTCACTCATACATTGGGTGTTGGCGTGTAGACAATTTTACCCATCAACATTTTGGCGCGCCAGGTAGGGGACGCACAGCTTCGACCTCTGCAACGGGTTGAGAGTACTCGAGTTTGCCAAAAAACCTCATCTTCGACTTCAACCTTACTCGATTCGCATCATGGGTATTAGGCGCAAGAAGCTTTCAGCTATCACTGAAGCTCATACTGAAGTTGAAGCAAGTCATGAACTTTCTTCGAATGAAGTTCCATCGAACTATGTCACTCGAGAGGACGTCGATGGAATGATTAAGGACCTCGCTATTGATTTGAACGCTCGACTCGACAGGAAGACACATTCAATACCTTCCTCGCTCGCATTGAAGACAGAATATGGAGCACTTCAAGGTTGGCTGCCCAAGCAAACATTATTGGAACTAGCACCAATGTTCCTCTACCCGCGATTCGAGATGCGGGGACAACCCTGCCTAACAACCAACAGGCTGACGCCGCCCCTCAGAACGACACCGATCCCGCTACACGCGGGGGCATCCCAAACCTCGACGTCGCTCCTTCCAACGGTGCCGGTCCCGCTACATGCGGGGGCACCCCTAATCCTGACATTGCTCATTTACTTGGACAAGTTGCAGGTTCCGCAATAAGAAATGTTGCTCAAGCACCGACGCGCGCAGCTTTTGATGGTAGCACTCCGACGGTTCCGGGAACCAGGATTGCGCCTAATGTGGCACCTCAAGTTGGAATCCAACCAGACTTCATCCTCAACCAACCGATTCCCAACTTGAACTCGAACACTAGGGGTACCAGTGCCTCTTTGGATAATTTAAACCTGTTGCTTGCTTTCAGAAACGGGTCCGAGATCGCGGATGTCCTTCGTCGATTCACTCGAGGTGGCGCTTCTTCTATGGACATGGACTGCATGACTCGCAGCCCGCTCTCTTTGGACATCAGGAACTCTCGGAACCCACCTGACTTCAAGCTACCAGACTTGGATGCTTATGACGGTCGCAAGGACCCCACCGCTCACCTCATGAGATACATTCGACACATGGAAGTTCTCTCAGCTTCGGAAAATGTCATGGCCAAGTGCTTCTCGCTCTTCTTAACAGACATAGCCGCAATGTGGTACAGGCAGCTGGAGCCGGACTCCATTACTTCTTGGAACGCTTTGATTACTCGGTTCGTGGAACAGTTTAGAGTCAACATAGCTCGCCCAAAAAGCGTCATGAATCTCAATAGCATTAAACAGAATCCCGGCGAGACTGTGCGAAAGTTCTTCAAACGGTTTAATGCTGCGGTCGCTTCTGTCGATCGACCTGACCCTTCCATGGTCTTAATGGCCGTAGTATCTGGTGTTCTAGATAAATCCGAATTCAGAACTTCCTTGCATCGGGACCCACCAAGGGACCTTGGCGAGTTCTACTTTGAAGCCGAAAGGTTCCTTCGAGAAGAAGATGCGAAGGCCAGCAATAGCAAGAAGGTTATCGAGGTTAATGCTGCTAAGGACGTAAAATCTCCTGATCTTGAAAAAGCTAAAGATTCTGCTCAGCAGCCGCCAAAGGGGAATGATCCCAACCGCGCTAGTAGGCCGCCAAGGCACTCGACTTTCACGGAGCTTACTCACACTCTCGAGGAGATCTACCGAGAAGTTCACCCTATTGCTCCCTTCAAAAAGCCTTTCACTCGGGATCCCCCTCGACAACTCACCAATCCCGGACGATATTGCCTATTTCACGAAGCCGACACTCACAATACAAACGACTGTCAATATCTTAAGAATGTTATTGAAGAACGTGTTAGGCGTGGGGAGCTGGCAAAGTTTGTTCGGATCCCTCAAAGGAACCATGACGAACCCGGGACCAGCACATGCCGGGGCATCATGATCAACTAAGTCTCTCGCAGAATCTGATGTCTAGGGTTTGAGCCTCCCTAACATCAGTATCTTATGACCTTTCGGTCTTCTAGTCCCACTATGGATCTCTATGGCTCTCAAATAATGTGCTCCTCACTCATGGCTTTCTCAATCTAGCTCCGTAGGCTCAAGTATTAGGGCCTCAGCCCATGGCATTGTACTTAAGGACCTTAGTCCTCTAGATGTATCTTTCCTTTTGGGTATTAATGAAAAGTCCGCTTTTCTTGGTCCCTCGTCGATAAGGTCGACCTGACCCTGCTTGCCAAGGTTATCTCGCCAATGTGGGATCTCCTTGACTGCTGCATGCCAAGGTTATCTCACCAATGTGAGATCTCCTTGATTACTGCCGAGGTTATCTCACCAATGTGAGATCTCCTTGATTACTGCCGAGGTTATCTCACCAATGTGAGATCTCCTTGGTTGCGGCCAAGGTAATCTCACCAATGTGAGATCTCCTTGATTGCCACCTACCAAGGCTTTCTCACCAATGTGAGATCTCCTTGATTGCTGCCGAGGTTATCTCACCAATGTGAGATCTCCTTGGTGGCTGCCAAGGTCATCTCACCAATGTGAGATTTCCTTGATTGCTACGGGTCATCTCACCAATGTGGGATTTCCCCGATTACTATGGGACATCTCACCAATGTGGGATTTTCCCGATTACTACGGGTCATCTCACCAATGTGGGACTTCCCCGATTACTACGGGTCATCTCACCAGTGTGGGATTTCCCCGATTACTACGGGTCATCTCACCAATGTGGGATTTCCCCGATTACTACGGGTCATCTCACCAATGTGAGATTTCCCCGATTACTACGGGTCATCTCACCAATGTGGGATTCCCCCGGTTACTACGGGTCATCTCACCAATGTGGGATTTCCCCGATTACTACGGGTCATCTCGCCAATGTGAGATTTTCCCGATTACTACGGGTCATCTCACCAATGTGAGAGTTTCCCCGATTACTACGGGTCATCTCACCAATGTGAGATTTCCTTGACACGCTACTTACCGATGTCATCCCACCAATGTGAGATTTCCTCGAATGCTACTTGCCAAGGCCATCTCACCAATGTGAGATCGACCGCTCACATATATTTGTGCATGTGCTTTTTCTATGCAGGTTACTAGGATTCTCCAGTCTCTCGGATATTCTGGTTGTTCTGTCTCTCTATTAATGCGATCCCAAGCGATCGTCGGACTTATCTCCTTAATACGATCCCAAGCGATCGCGATCTTCCACTAATATGGTCTAGCGAGATCACGGATATCTGGCTCACCAGCATTGGTCTTCTGGATAATACTATCCGGCGTGATCGTGTCTCTTCCGTCTTATGAATATAGAAGCTCGCTCCGGACTTCTCCGAGCTCTGGTTTCTGGATTTCTCTTCTCCTCGCAAAACACATCTTCCTTATACCAAGAAAGATATGTCTTGGGGGCAAATGTTGACATGCCTTTTTGTCAAAGCAGTCACACGTCAGATGTTTAGTGAGCAACGCGCTCAAGCTTCAAAAATCACGAAGCAGTTGAGTCGGAGTCGCGTCGGAAGTGCGTGGAAACCCGAAGCCTCTACCAGATGGCCCCTGTCGAGCCCAGTGGACTCCTAGTTAAGCCGTGCTCCGAGCCGAAGGCGAGCCGTCCAGCGGGTCCAGGCGCAGCGCCGATGGGGGTCCGGGGCCCCACAATCCCGACGGCGATCGACCTAACCGGTTCGGTCGAAATTATGGGAATCGCCCGATTCATCCGATTTTCGCCAACAAGTGTGTTGCCCAGAATTACCAGATCGGCTCAAAGTCAAAATTCAGCCAGCGACTTTAGCGAACCTCGTCGCTCCTCTAAAATCACCCCCAAACCACTCGGACGGACCTCGCGCCTCGCAAAAGGGATTTCGTACCCCCGAGAGGTGTGAAATTCGTACCCCCGAGGTGCGAATTTCGCACCCACGAGGTGCGAATTTTTAAACCCTCGAGGTTCGAGATTCCGCACCCTCGAGGTGCGAGATTCCGCACCCTCGAGGTGCGAGATTCCGCACCCTCGAGGTGCGAAATTCCGCACCCTCGAGGTGCGAAATTTTGCACCCCCAGGAGGTACGAATTTCGCACCCCCGAGGTGCGAAATTCGCACCCCCTTTGGGGAGGTACGAATTTCCTGCAAATGTCTCATTTGAGGTGCGAAAACTGGCCTTGTGGGCCCCATTTCTCACCTACTCCCACCTAACGTCCTTCCTATAAATACCCCAAGCCTTGGCCTTCATTTGGATCCTTCTCCCTTGGAATTTTTGGACCTTAAGAGCTGAAAACACTCATTAATGGCTTCCAACACTTCCACCATGGCCATGGGAGATGAGATAAATAATTAAAACATGACATGCATGTTTTCCTTCAACACTTGAAGACTAGCAAGCCTTGCTACACCGCCTCTAGGCCTCTTGGACATTAGTGCCTACCTTGCTCACAGTTGATCAAGTCAACTCATCCCAAGGAAGAAGAAGAAGGGCAATTTAGTCAAAGTGTATAACATGTATTTTGTTATTCCATTGTAACTCTTTGTACTTGGCTATTGTCCGAACTTGTACACCTTTGCAATCGACAAAAGATATGATGAATGAGAATTATAAAGTGGACGTAGGCGTTGCCGAACCACTATAAAAGCTGTGTCTCCCCGCATTTACATTATTTACTGCTTATTCTGATAATTGTTCACTCATACATTGGGTATTGGCATGTAGACAATTTTACCCGTCAATAGTCGGATTCTCCTAAAACTAGAACTGATGGTTTCTTATCGAAAAGAGCTTTCGAATGGTAGTAAGAGATTTGAAATTTAACTGTTAGATTTTAAGAAATGTCCAAATCAGTTTTGGAAATGGTCATTGTAAATGCAGTTCGATGACCGTGTATGGCAATCGAGGAGATGGCGATATAAAATTCAGTTAAAATACGAATAAATTATGTAAAATCATAATAAATGATTTGGGAAGAGTTTGGATGAAATATTCCATATTTGTAAAGATAAAGGATATTTTTATCAGAATGAACTAGTTAACAACTTGAATAAAAAACTGAAGAACTGAAATGGTTTTGATATAACCAAAATTTTCCAACGTATGAATTGGAAAGGAATGGAATGGAACTAATCTTCGGAATATTTCGATATTGGATTCCGTGATTATACGGATATGGTTACGGGAGTTTGGAAGATATATATCGTTATTCCCAATACGATATTGGTTGGTTTCAGAATTGGATATTGAATATAAGCCGATATAATTTCTATTTAGAGCCTTATATTTATTATCAAATTGGATTTTGGGTTTGTCATGAATGGTGTCTTAAATAACACTATTTTTAAACCCAGCTAAGAAAAGAATAAATCTTTTAATTAAGATTTAGAGAAGTTTACCAATTATTAATTGGAATTAAATTGGATTTTGGGTTTATCGTGAACAATGTTTTAAATAACATTTGTTCTTCAACCCGATTAATAGTGAAGCTATGATTCAGAATTTATAATCTTTTAGTTAATATTAATGGAATTTTCCAAAGTAAAGTTTTCCAATTTAATAAAAGAAATTGGAATTGAATGGAATTCAATTTGGTAATAATCGAGATGAGCTTCTGTAAATGAAGACCGTTATTATATATGGAATTTAAAAGGCTTTGCCATTATTCCATATATATTATTAGTCTGATATGGAAATTTATATAGATTATGTATTGATCTGTTTTCCGTGAATATTCCATAGTTAATGGAAGGCGATTTGGGTTTATCGTGAACAATTTTTTAAATAACATTTGTTCTTTAACCAAATTAACAGTGAAGATATGATTTGGAATTTATAATCTTTTAGTGAAGATTAATGGAATTTTCCAAAGTAAAGCTTTCCAATTTAATAAAAGAAATTAGAATTGAATGGAATTCTATTTGGTAATAATCGAGATGAGCTTCTGTAAAGCAAGACCGTTATTATATATGGAATTTAAAAGACTTTGCCGTTATTCCATATATATTATTAGTCTGATACGGAAATTTATATTGAATATGTATTGATCCGTTTTCCTTAAATATTCCATAGTTAATGGAAGGCGATTTGGGTTTATCGTGAACAATGTTTTAAATAACATTTGTTCTTTAACTCGATTAATAGTGAAGCTATGATTTGGAATTTATAATCTTTTAGTTAAGATTAATGGAAACATCCAAAGTAAAGTTTTCCAATTTAATATAAGAAATTGGAATTGAATGGAATTCAATTTGGTAATAATCGCGATGAGCTTTTGTAAAGGAGGACTGTTATTATATATGGAATTCAAAAGGCTTTGCCGTTATTCCATATATATTATTTGTTTGATACGGAAATTTATATCGATTATGTATTGATCTATTTTTCGTGAATATTCCATAGTTAATGGAAGGCGGTTTGGGTTTATCGTGAACTGTGTTTTAAATGACATTGGTTCTTTAACCCAGTTAATAGAAGGATTAAATTTCCTAAAATTTGAAGGATCATTAATTAATGATTTTTGAGATTAAAACTGAAATGGAGTTTTAAAGAATCTTTAATTAGATTAAAATGAGAATATGATAATTAAATTTATCGAATTCATGAAATGATCGAGAATGGGCACCGCCAGTTTTACTCAAAGCGATAGTTAAATCTTTAATTAGATTTGAAACGTGAAATGGTAACTAAATATACCGATAACACCGTGGGTGTTAGATATGGAGTACTACCAGTTTTGCTCCATGGGATGAATCAGTTAGGATTAGGATTAATAAATAAATGATTACCTCGGTAAAGTTCGCTAATCCAGACTAGTTGATAAACCTTAATTTGGTTTAGATTGTGAAAAGATATAATAAAATCTTTTGAAATGATATCCAAAGGAAGGCTAAAGAATAAATTTAAAAGAATTTATCTTTGATAAAATTGATGGGAACCTTTCCCTAAAGAAGTGAATATTTGAATAAAAGAATATTCTGAATTGGAATGAGGCGTATGTTGTGTTTTTATAGCACTTGATAATGGATTATAAAATACGCGAGTTATTCAGAAAGACCGGGTTTATCCCATTCTGAATAACTGATACGACGACTAAAAATCGACGATGAATATGGTGGTTAAAGACCGGAGATCTTCACATCGTTTGGATGATTACTAATGTCTTGATTGTGCTGTGCACCTAAGACAAGGTAATAAGTGGTGATCGTCCAGACGTACTTGGAGGTCGACCGGACATGCAAGGACCTCTCTCATGTATTGGACATATGGGACGAGGAATAAGGTGCCTCCGGTTTCGTTCAGACCCAGAACGGACTTGTAAATGGATGTGTGTCTGACAATGGATTTCATTCTGTGTTGATTGATTCTATTAAATATATATCTGTTTGGTGGCGGAGAATTTATTCTCTTGCTTAACACCCTTCTCTGAGACGTACAAGCTTAGATGTTATATATTGATAGATATCAGTTGCATGGCGTGAATTGTCAGTATGGCATGCTGAGATGCAAATGACCCAAGATTTTGTTGAAAAGCAGAGTCTTGTGATTGGTGATAAAAGAACGGTTTTATACAGCATAGCTTTGTGTATAGCGTTAATTCGTGAGCCTCACACCCCGGTATGAGTCAAAAAAGGGATAAGACAGCAGGGAGTGCATGTGTTTCTTTCTAGCTAGAAGTGGTGTCATGTTATGGAGCCCAGCCATTTTTACTTATGTGGATGATGGATTGCGAGGCGCCTCAGATTTTAGTCCCTAGTGGCTCTTGACATGGTCGACATACTGACCATTTCAGAGGTCTGATATGTAACAACCCGGATTTTCAGAGCCAATTTAAATTGTTATCTTAGCAATTTTAATGGATTTTGAATGTTTAAAATGATTTATTTTAAATAATAACGACTAAAAATTATTTTAAATCGAAGTTAGAGCATATAAATTTATTTAATTTTAAAACGAGCCTGAAATGGCGTGGTAGTTTGAAATTTCGATTTTAAATTTCAAATGAATGTACATAATTCAATATAAGTCAGAATTGGACGAAACAAGAAATATTTGAATCTGATTAACAATATCTTTCTAATGAAAGTAAGAAACTGAGATTTCACTTTATAAATTGAAAGTTATGTCCAGTTTAAAATTCAGAATGGTCGTTATGGAATTTATATATATTTTAATATAATAAATATCCCTTAAAAATAGTCATTTTGCAAACGACCTCCGTTTTCGATGAAACCACTTTTGTTGGATCCGGAATGTCAAATTATTGCTAGATTCCAATTTTCATAATTTTTGGAATTAATATGTGAGCAAAGTAAATTTAAATGTGTTTTCAATTTAAATTTGAATTTAATCAACCAGTTAAAAATGCCATTTTTCAAGCGGTCTCCAAATTCGATGAAATTAGTTTTATTGAAACCGTATTTGAAAAACATAGCAAGAATTCCAAATTTCATAATTTTTGGTGCTAGTATGTGGCCATGCACAATAAATTGTGAATCGATCAGTCATTTAAGCTAGAAACAGAGTTTTCTGAGCAAACGGACTCGGAATTCGACGAAACCAGTTTTGTTGGGACCGTATCGTCAAGACATAGCAGCATGACAATTTTTGTCGCCAACGGAGTTCGTGTGTGGTCGTGACATCAATAACTATCGATCAGGGAAAACGTAAACATAAAATCCAACTCCACTGCTATATAATGTCTTCTACACTTCACATACCCTCATTAAATCGTCCTCCCTCAAAATTGGCAGAAGGCCCCTTGGTAAATTTGTGGAAAAACCCCCGATCACTAAAACGATTATATCTCTCAATCCATACACACTTAACCTGAACGATTTCTAGGTTTTGAAGATCATCATGGACACTACCTACCACAAAAAGTTGGGGACCTATCGTTGCACGGATTGGGAGAAACCGACGATTAAAGCCAGAAAACACATTTTGGTTTTGGCTAAATTATGATCAGTCCGTTGGGTATTTGATGATGTCACAGTTGAGGAAGTTGTAGAGGAGAGAGAGGTCGACAAGGTTGTCTTTGGGTGGTTGGTCTGAAAGTGCTTGGGGTGGCCGGAAATTGGAGTTCAACGTGGGGGATGTTTTCCGGTGTGCAGCGACCGAATTTGGACGTGGGGACGACGCCACAGGCGTTTACAGGCAAGGGGCACTGAAGGGAAGTTCATCAGCGGTGGGAGCCGCGTCGATCTGTGGTGGTCCGCGATCCTAAGGTGCGGAGGTGGCGGCATAATTCCGGTCGAGGCTTTTTTGGGGGGAATCGGATTTTCTGGCCAACGGAGGCGAATTGCGCGATGAGGTTCGGGACGTGGCGACGCTAGGGAAGGGGGAGGCTGGCGATGGTGGCGGTCGACGTCCAGGTGGCCTCTGGCGGTCGGTGGCAGCACGTCAGTGGTGGTGAGCAAGGTTGAAGGGTAAAAATTTAATTTTTATTTTTAATTTTCAAATTCAAACTTCGTTCGTAAATAACTTTTTGATCCGGACTCTGATTTGCATGAAAGTGGATCCATTGCGATCGTGGAGCCGAGAGCTTCACAACAAAACTGACCAGGTCCAATTTGGAGCACGTTAGAATTTTGGGCAAAATTCAAATGCAAACGGTTCAGAAATTCAGAAATTGTAACACCCCACCTCTGCCAGGGTCACTCGCAAAGGAATGCACTAGCTTTGGAGGGGTATTATTGGTAAACATGCATAATGATATAGAAAGGCAGGACATGACATATATATATATATATATATATATATATATGTAAATAAACAGAGTAAGTAAATAAAACAGCGGAAGATTTATAAACCATTTCAAAACACAAGTCTGGTACATCAAAATGTCACGTTCCCAAAATTACAAGTCTAGATAAATACATCATCTGATAAACTGAAAATACATAAGTACTATCCCCAAATAAGAGTGATAAACCATAGCGGCTCAAGTCCAAAGCATACTTGAGCTATCCAAGGAAGCAGCTAAAATCCAAGCTAGGCTCCAGTATTCCCTCCCTGTGAACCTGGGGGGGGGGGGAACGGAAGAAAAGAGGCGAAAGAAAACAGGTCAGTCAAAAAGACTGAGTAAGCCCTGCTACGATCAGTCTATAAACTAATAAAGTTAACATCATGATGGAAACTGAGGTGGTCATAGATAACAACATACTGGCATGAATAACTCAACTACAAGATAGATAGAGGTATCATCGCATAAAACAAGGTTAAGTTTTTGCACCACGGTGTACTAGCAAACCAACATAACAGGTATTGATCCCTTAGCCCAAACTTTGGCCCAATAACATGAAGTGACCTTAATAAAAGGTCCAGCCCACGGTCTAGTCGATCGGCTCCCTATAAACCTAACACGTCAAGTGTTGGTGTCCATATGGCCCACATATGGTTGTAGTTAGTCTGTGCTGGGTCCACCTTTGGGTGTATCAAGCCCTCGGATGTCAACCCCGGACACTTAAGCAATAATGCACAGCCCTAACCTACTGGTACCCGTGCCTCGAGTTTGTCCAACATCGGACTACGTGCACGTCCGTAGCCCGCCGGACCCGCACCGCTGTACCACTCGGCCATCTCCCTTTGGTCGCTTACATCCGCCAGTAATCGTGCCCCGCCCTAGCCTAGCTTCTAGGGTTGTGAATGATACCAAACTGGGATTACTGTTAGAACAGACCACGTTGCTAGGGTTTCCCAAGAGGGTTAAGTGTGATTTAACCCTTCACTAATCCTGGATTAAACTGGTTAAGTGTGGCTTAACCCCATTCTAATCCCTTGAGCTCCAAATGGATTAAACTAGTTAAGTGTAACCAATGGTTCACGACTTAACCACATTCTAATCCCTCGAATCCCCAAATTGGTTAAGTATTAGTGGACCCTGACTTAACCCTAATCATGAGGCATTAATTAATTTAATGCACCTCAACCTCTCACATTAGACCTTGTTGTGGTTACTAGTTAGGCCGGGCGGGTCCGGGTAGCTTTACACCACAACTTGGTCTAACCTCGGGTCTTGGCACCCCATGACCAACTTCTCACATTGGGTCCTATTGTTTGTAGCCACTAGTTAAGCCGGTCGGTTCCGGGTAGGATTACGCTACAAACTCAACCCAACCTCGAGTTGACCACACTTATGTTTTCTAAGTGTCATGTCCACTTTATTTCAAAACATAATCACAAGTCAAACAATTACTTGGGTAGACCTAACTTAATAGGTAAATTCCCAAGGGGTAGACCTAACTTAATAGGTAAATTCCCAATCTTGTATTTTCATGTATTTTAAGTTTACCCAAAACCCCCAACGTCATTCTATCGCTTACATATTCGTAGTAACGCATAAAGGATAGGAAGAGGGAACTTGGCACAACATAAACTTGCACAACAGTCATGCATAACATGTTAGACTTGCACAACTTAGCGTAGTGAACTTGCATATTACCATAAAACATGCATAACATGTTAAACTTGCATAACTTAGCATAATGAACTTGCATAAACATGCACAACTTGCCAAAACATGCACAACTTGTCAAAACATGCACAACTTGTCATTTTAAACTTGCATAAACATGCACAACTTGCCAAAACATGCACAACTTGTCAAAACATGCATAACATGGCATAGTGATCTTGTATAAACATGCATAACTAAATAAACTTGCAAATCATGGCTTGGTGATCTTGCATAAGCATGCATAATTTGTTAAACTTGCAAACCATGACTTAGTAAACTTGCATAAACATGCATAACTTGTTAAACTTGCAAATCATGTCTTGGTAAACTTGCATAAACATGCATAACTTGTTAAACTTGCAAATCATGACTTGGTGAACATGCATAACTTGTTAAACTTGTAAATCAAAACATGCATACTTCATCAAACATGTGTAACATAGCATAGTGAACTCACATAAGCATGCATAACCCATTAAACATGCATAACATAGCATAGTGAACTCACATAAGCATGCATAACCCATTAAACATGCATAACATAGCATAGTGAACTCGCATAAGCTTGCATAACTTATTAAACATGCCAAAAATCCCAACTTTCATCACATATTAACTTTAGAGTTTCTAAAATGAAGGTAAGAGGGCTTACAATGCTTATGCGGACTCAAATGAGTATAACAAATGCAAGAAACCTCTTATGCAACTAATTAAAACCCCCAAATGCAAGCAAACTTGATCAAGACTCCTCCTTTATGATGCCAATAGAAAAACAAGCCTTTAATGCAAGCTAAGGAGGATCATACAAGCCTAAATATGCTTGTATGCATGGAAAATTACTTAGGAATTAAATTAGGAATTGTATGAAGAGGGTGGAGGCCATGAGAGTTTTGATTTTGGCATAGTTTAGTTACTAGGATGAATAATGAGTGATTTAGGGTAGGTTAGGGTCTTATTTATAGATTAGGTTAGTGATTTGGACCATAGGATTAACCCTAGATTGAATTAGGGCCATCAGATCCCGGAACTCTCTAGAAACAAGCCACAAGACCCAACCCCAATCAGAAATGGTGCACCAGGCTAAGCAGCCCGTGCACCCCCTGTCGACAGGGCTGTCGACAGGGCAGTCGACATGCCTAGACCCCTGTCGACAGGCCTGTCGACATGGGGTCCTGGGCGGGATTTTTCCCGCCTTGGCCCAGCTGGCCCAAACCCTAGTTTTTAATTTCAAATTTAAATCTGTTTTTACTTAGGAATTTTCTGCAACTTCAATGGGCCTTAACTGGGTCATACGGACTCCGATTTTCGAAAATTCGGACTCTATTTCGCGTATTTTTCCGAGACGAACGCAATGGCATAGCCCGTTTCCCTTGATTCACATTTTATAATTTAATTCTGCCTCAATTTTCATTATTACAGGTTATTGAAAATACGGGTTGTTACATTCTCCCCTCCTTAAAGGATTTCGTCCCCGAAATCTTCAAGTTAGGAGGAACGTATCCTACCATCCAATCATCCATCTACTCAAAGCATCATCCACGAGCAATCATTGTCCTTACAAGATTCTAAATGTGGTATGAACATATGCAAAGGTGTGTGTATATGTACTTATCTAATGCAAAGATCAGGCGGTTACTGATACAGTAAACCTCCTTAATGCATATGTATGTCGGTGAAATGAATCCATATGTATGCAAATTCCTAACATAATTTATGGTATCTATATGAGTGCACATAACATTCACCCATATGCAACATCCATGTGATAACACACAATTTCCATCCATGAATAAGCATAAACACTCATGCATATGCAATATGAGGAGTGTGCGAGCCGATCTAGTGCCTAATCGTGTATAATGCATCCACGAGCAACCACTTGCAAACACTTGCAACCACTTGCAACCATCAAGCATAACATGTTTCAAACACATGTTTCAACCAAAAGGGTTTCTACCTAAGGTTCTCATGACAAGATAGACACGATAAACTAGATAAACTAGACAAACTCCTTTTTGGATTACAAGAAATCCATTCAAACTTTGACATATAGTACTAACCGATGAGTCACCCCCTTATGGAGTTTACAACAGAAATAAGATCGAGAATGGGACCGAGAGGATATATGCAAAAGACAACTTGCAAGCAAGCTCCACAGGAAAACGAGGATCAAGGATGCACTCTTAAAAAGAGATATGATGCGCGTACCTAGTCTTCACTCTTCTTAGTCACGTTTCCTTGAGCTTAACTCCACTGTGCTTTGACTATCTTTCACTTCATGATTCCTTGGCTTCCTAACTCCTATTTCCCAAATTCGAGTTGGAACTCATTTCATTGTCGCCTCTCGTCTTTCTTTTCCACTTATTCTTCCTTCTGTATACTTGGCTTAAACATACTATAACCTCATGATTTCATGCAAGCTCTCCAAAATTCGCTAGTGAATCCTGGATCTCGTCTACTTACTATAAAGTATTTCACGCAGCAAAACTTTCCTTGAAAATACCAATCCACGTTGCTAGTTGCCCTTCTAAACGTGATTTTCTATAACCCGTGCTTAAATCGAAATGAACCATCCGCCTATGAGTGATAGGCCATACCTAGATTCAGTTGTCTACTCATGGCTTCCTGTAGGCTATTTCAAAACTGGCCAACTTCTTGAGGGTAAACTGCTGTTAACCATGATGCAGTTCTCTCGCTCTGAAATGAGCACTCTTCGTGAGTCTACCCATTATGACCCACCTACCCGTATTCCCTTTCTTTGATCTAGGTAATCTATCCACATAATCTATCGAGATGTTTTCACACTTTCCCTTGCGAAACTTCCAATGGAGATGACGGCCCACTGGGCTTCTATGACTTGGCCTTGAACTGGTGGCACAACAGGCATCCTGGGGCCAACTCGGCCACCTCCTCGAGTGATGCGCATCTTTCAAAAACCTTCTTTACCAAGCCCTTCACTCGAGGAACTCATAATCTCTCCTCGCGCCTTAGTCATCCTTTATCATCTATAATATATCTAGCGAGGTGACTTAACATCTCGCCTCGAATCGACTGGTCCACGTTCTTGACTAACGGCGGGTCTTCTCCCTGTGAAACCCCCTTCTTGATCCAGAAGAGTAAGTCTAAGCTCCGGGAAGGCTAACTAACTAGCCAAACGGAGAGAGCTTTCAATTGCCCTCCTCCGGGTTTTCCGGTCTTAAACCGTAATCACTTTAGCGGAATCCACCGCCAAGCCTTCTTAGGAACTATGTGCCCCAAGAAATCCAACTTCTTTCCTCCAAAGTGGCATTTGGAGAACTTGACCTTCAACGGTGGCTCTAAGCGTATCCATCACCTCTTTAAGATGTCTAGCATGCTTTCCCTCGTTCTTTTAAGGAGATCAAAATATCGTCTACGACGACCACGACAAACTTGTTCAAGGACTCCCCAAACACTCTACCCATCAAGTTCACGTAATATGCGGGTGCATTAGTCAAACCAAATAGTATGACTACTCATTCTAAAACCCATCTAGAGTCCTAAACGCAGTCTTGTCAATTCCATCCTCAGCCATCCTAAGCTGATGGAATCCGGTAGCTATATCAAAAGAAAATAGATGCTCCTACGAGCTGATCAACCAAATCATCGATCCTTGGTAACGGTTATCTATTCCTCTCACGATAATCAACACATAAGCGAAACAAACTGTCCACATCAGTAACGAATGCTACTGGAGCACCCTTACTCGAAAAGGCTTCGTCTCAAGAAGTTCTTCTCAAGCAACTCCTTGACTTGCTTTCTTAACTCTCACCTCGTGAGGTCATGTGCCTAACCGGCCACGAAACTGGCTTGGTATTACCAACCAGATAATGCGGAAATCTATCCCACGTCCAAGGGTAACCCCTTCACTCCACCCAAGATATCAGGATATTCTCGGACCTCCCTCACAGATTGCAAACTATCGATAGGCGAGTTGAGGGACTCAAGATAACAATCATGACGGGACCCATAGGGTTGCTAGAAATTTCTAGGGTATTACCGAGGCGAGTCATGAGCCCCACACCCTATATACAAAAACCCAGAATGGCTCCAAAATAGGACGACCATTCCATGCCCAAAACCAACCCATATCCCCCGAAACCGAGAATATAAACATCCCACGAGAATTCTATACTCAAGATAGAAATTTTCAAATCCACTCAGACCACAGACAGGCGGGCAGAACCCCCAATTGGATTTGAAACACATACGGGATCATCAACTACACTAGTACTTAGGTGCAAAACTTTCAACTGGATCAGATGAAATAAAACTATGCGATGTGCCAGAATCAAACAAAGTTCGAACAGGGAAAATCAGAAAATGTAAACAAGATTTTCAACAGAAACACTACCTCTATCATGAGCTGGAAAAACGGCGCTGAGGGGATGAACTCGCCCTCCAGATAGTCCTGCGCCCTGAATCTGACCTTGCCCTTGTTTCCTCGGGCAATCCTTGCTGAGATGTCCAAACTCACCACAATGAAAGCATTCGCCCCGCTTTCTCTTCTTCTTCCTACATTCCCTGGCTATATGTCCAACTTTACCACAGAAGTTGCATTTCCTATTCCCTCTTGTCTTGCCCTTGCGGTTGTGGTTATTCTGGCCCCATTTCCCGGAATTGACTCTCTTGCCTTGAGACTCATTCGCCTCGACCTCTTTCTTGTCATTGTTATCTTCTTCTTGAAGTAGGGCCAAATTCACTAAACTCTCGAAAGTCGCCCCCAAGGGTATATGAGACAGGGCCAAATCATGTAATGGCTCGTTTAATCCTAGAGCAAAGTGTAGGGCCTTCTTCTGAGCTGTATTAACCAAGTCTAAATCGTCTTGAGCCAGTTGATTAAACTTATCTATGTATTCCCTAATAGTCATGTCCCCTTGCTTCAGTGATAAGAATCTCAGTCCAAACCTTCCTCTAAAGTCATCCCAAGTCTCCATTGGCCTGGTCGCGGTGGTGACTACCCACCAACGTGCAGCTTCTTCCTTTAGCAACCATGCTGCTAATAAAACCTTCCTGCGGTCACCTATATCAAAGGTGGCTAAAAGATCTTCGGTCTCTTTCAACCAATTCCCTGCTTCTACAAAAGTCTCTGTTCCATTAAAATTCTTGCCACCCATCCTCTTAAAGTTCTTGCAAGTTCCCGCGAAATCCGCTTGTGGAGGCTGAGGGGGAAGAGGAACATCAGCTACGGGAGGAGGGGGAGGAACAACGGCCTCGACTGGGGGAACAACATTAGGGACATCCGGGACCGGTGCCGTGACTTCCAAGTACCGACGAAACCGATCGGGTATCGTTACTCCTTCGGGCAAGACGAGATTATCAGGCATGCTGGAAACGAAAAGAAAAGAGTTCAAACGAGGAGTCAAAGGATAGTGCTAATGGCTTTTGGGGAATAGCCTTTAAAAACAACTAGACTTTTCTTTGGAAAATACTTAATACTTGGTTTTGAAAATAGTTTTTCAAAAGTTTTTTTTTTTTAAAAACCCTTTTTATCCCTTCTCGTAAACCATATGCTCTGATACCAAATGTAACACCCCACCTCTGCCAGGGTCACTCGCAAAGGAATGCACTAGCTTTGGAGGGGTATTATTGGTAAACATGCATAATGATATAGCAAGGCAGGACATGACATATATATATATATGTAAATAAACAGAGTAAGTAAATAAAACAGCGGAAGATTTATAAACCATTTCAAAACACAAGTCTGGTACATCAAAATGTCACGTTCCCAAAATTACAAGTCTAGATAAATACATCATCTGATAAACTGAAAATACATAAGTACTATCCCCAAATAAGAGTGATAAACCATAGCGGCTCAAGTCCAAAGCATACTTGAGCTATCCAAGGAAGCAGCTAAAATCCAAGCTAGGCTCCAGTATTCCCTCCCTGTGAACCTGGGGGGGGGGAACGGAAGAAAAGAGGCGAAAGAAAAGAGGTCAGTCAAAAAGACTGAGTAAGCCCTGCTACGATCAGTCTATAAACTAATAAAGTTAACATCATGATGGAAACTGAGGTGGTCATAGATAACAACATACTGGCATGAATAACTCAACTACAAGATAGATAGAGGTATCATCGCATAAAACAAGGTTAAGTTTTTGCACCACGGTGTACTAGCAAACCAACATAACAGGTATTGATCCCTTAGCCCAAACTTTGGCCCAATAACATGAAGTGACCTTAATAAAAGGTCCAGCCCACGGTCTAGTCGATCGGCTCCCTATAAACCTAACACGTCAAGTGTTGGTGTCCATATGGCCCACATATGGTTGTAGTTAGTCTGTGTTGGGTCCACCTTTGGGTGTATCAAGCCCTCGGATGTCAACCCCGGACACTTAAGCAATAATGCACAGCCCTAACCTACTGGTACCCGTGCCTCGAGTTTGTCCAACATCGGACTACGTGCACGTCCGTAGCCCGCCGGACCCGCACCGCTGTACCACTCGGCCATCTCCCTTTGGTCGCTTACATCCGCCAGTAATCGTGCCCCGCCCTAGCCTAGCTTCTAGGGTTGTGAATGATACCAAACTGGGATTACTGTTAGAACAGACCACGTTGCTAGGGTTTCCCAAGAGGGTTAAGTGTGATTTAACCCTTCACTAATCCTGGATTAAACTGGTTAAGTGTGGCTTAACCCCATTCTAATCCCTTGAGCTCCAAATGGATTAAACTAGTTAAGTGTAACCAATGGTTCACGACTTAACCACATTCTAATCCCTCGAATCCCCAAATTGGTTAAGTATTAGTGGACCCTGACTTAACCCTAATCATGAGGCATTAATTAATTTAATGCACCTCAACCTCTCACATTAGACCTTGTTGTGGTTACTAGTTAGGCCGGGCGGGTCCGGGTAGCTTTACACCACAACTTGGTCTAACCTCGGGTCTTGGCACCCCATGACCAACTTCTCACATTGGGTCCTATTGTTTGTAGCCACTAGTTAAGCCGGTCGGTTCCGGGTAGGATTACGCTACAAACTCAACCCAACCTCGAGTTGGCCACACTTATGTTTTCTAAGTGTCATGTCCACTTTATTTCAAAACATAATCACAAGTCAAACAATTACTTGGGTAGACCTAACTTAATAGGTAAATTCCCAAGGGGTAGACCTAACTTAATAGGTAAATTCCCAATCTTGTATTTTCATGTATTTTAAGTTTACCCAAAACCCCCAACGTCATTCTATCGCTTACATATTCGTAGTAACGCATAAAGGATAGGAAGAGGGAACTTGGCACAACATAAACTTGCACAACAGTCATGCATAACATGTTAGACTTGCACAACTTAGCGTAGTGAACTTGCATATTACCATAAAACATGCATAACATGTTAAACTTGCATAACTTAGCATAATGAACTTGCATAAACATGCACAACTTGCCAAAACATGCACAACTTGTCAAAACATGCACAACTTGTCATTTTAAACTTGCATAAACATGCACAACTTGCCAAAACATGCACAACTTGTCAAAACATGCATAACATGGCATAGTGATCTTGTATAAACATGCATAACTAAATAAACTTGCAAATCATGGCTTGGTGATCTTGCATAAGCATGCATAATTTGTTAAACTTGCAAACCATGACTTAGTAAACTTGCATAAACATGCATAACTTGTTAAACTTGCAAATCATGTCTTGGTAAACTTGCATAAACATGCATAACTTGTTAAACTTGCAAATCATGACTTGGTGAACATGCATAACTTGTTAAACTTGTAAATCAAAACATGCATACTTCATCAAACATGTGTAACATAGCATAGTGAACTCACATAAGCATGCATAACCCATTAAACATGCATAACATAGCATAGTGAACTCACATAAGCATGCATAACCCATTAAACATGCATAACATAGCATAGTGAACTCGCATAAGCTTGCATAACTTATTAAACATGCCAAAAATCCCAACTTTCATCACATATTAACTTTAGAGTTTCTAAAATGAAGGTAAGAGGGCTTACAATGCTTATGCGGACTCAAATGAGTATAACAAATGCAAGAAACCTCTTATGCAACTAATTAAAACCCCCAAATGCAAGCAAACTTGATCAAGACTCCTCCTTTATGATGCCAATAGAAAAACAAGCCTTTAATGCAAGCTAAGGAGGATCATACAAGCCTAAATATGCTTGTATGCATGGAAAATTACTTAGGAATTAAATTAGGAATTGTATGAAGAGGGTGGAGGCCATGAGAGTTTTGATTTTGGCATAGTTTAGTTACTAGGATGAATAATGAGTGATTTAGGGTAGGTTAGGGTCTTATTTATAGATTAGGTTAGTGATTTGGACCATAGGATTAACCCTAGATTGAATTAGGGCCATCAGATCCCGGAACTCTCTAGAAACAAGCCACAAGACCCAACCCCAATCAGAAATGGTGCACCAGGCTAAGCAGCCCGTGCACCCCCTGTCGACAGGGCTGTCGACAGGGCAGTCGACATGCCTAGACCCCTGTCGACAGGCCTGTCGACATGGGGTCCTGGGCGGGATTTTTCCCGCCTTGGCCCAGCTGGCCCAAACCCTAGTTTTTAATTTCAAATTTAAATCTGTTTTTACTTAGGAATTTTCTGCAACTTCAATGGGCCTTAACTGGGTCATACGGACTCCGATTTTCGAAAATTCGGACTCTATTTCGCGTATTTTTCCGAGACGAACGCAATGGCATAGCCCGTTTCCCTTGATTCACATTTTATAATTTAATTCTGCCTCAATTTTCATTATTACAGGTTATTGAAAATACGGGTTGTTACAGAAATAAAACTGGCGGAGTGGATCCCAATGTGACAATTCTTTCTCACTCAATTTATTTCTCAGTAAAATATATACTAGGATGCAGATGGTGCTTAGCAGCACCCGACACCATTTATTGTACAAACCATGGATGTTTGTTTGAATTGACTGTATTGTGGATGTTGATTATGAATTCATGTGTTAAATAAACTATTTGAACAATATAAATATCATTTTTATTGTAAAAAGAAATTATATAAAATATTCATGTGTTGAATTAAATATTTTATCGTTAAAAATATAATATTAGATCGCGTATTTGTAAATTTTGTATACAAATATTTTGTATTCTGTTCAAGTTGAACTAGAAAATGATACAATATTGTCTTGAAAGCGGGTAAATAAATAATTTTGCCTGAAATATATTTTTGTATAGAAAAGGAATAATTTTATCAAATTACTAATGTATTAATGTGTTTGATTGACATGAATGAATTCGAGTTCGATTTACAAATTTGAATGGTTTAATAAAACCAGAAGGAAATTTAAAATATGGAATTTGTAACACCCCACCTCCGCCAGGGTGGCTCTTTCGAGCAACTCTGACTTTGGTGGGGCATTTTAAAACAAGGTAAACATGCATAATGATATAGCAAGGCAGGACATGACATATATATGTAAATAAAACAGAGTAAGCAGATAAAACAGCGGAAGATTTTTAAACCATTTCAAAACACAAGTCTGGTACATCAAAATGTCAATTTCCCAAATAAACAAGTCTAGTACATGAAATAACATCATCTGAAACTGAAAAGGAAAACATAAAAGTAGCTATCCCCAAAATGGAAAAACCATAGCGAGCTCAAGTCCCAAGCATACATGAGCTATCCAAGAAAGCAGCTAAGATCCAAGCTAGGCTCCTGTATTCCCTCCCTGAGAACCTGGGGGGGGGGGGGAACGGAAGAAAAGAGGCGAAGGAAAACAGGTCAGTCAAAAAGACTGAGTAAGCCCTGCTACGATCAGTCTATAAACTAATAAAGTTAACATCATGATGGAAACTGAGATGATCATAGATAACAACATACTGGCATGATAAAATTAACTACAAGATAGATAGAGGTGTCATCGCGTAAACAAGGTTAAGTTTTTGCACCACGGTGTACTAGCAAACCAACATAACAGGTATTGATCCCTCAGCCCAAACTTTGGCCCAATAACATGAGGTGACCTTAATACAAGGTCCAGCCCAACGGTCTAGTCGATCGGCTCCCTATAAACCTAACACACCAAGTGTTGGTGTCCATACGGCCCCTATATGGATGTAGTCAGACTGTGCTGGGTCCACCTTTTGGGTGTATCAAGCCCTCGGGTGTCAACCCCAGACACTGAAGCAATAATGCACAGTCTAAACCTACTGGTACCCGTGCCTCGAGTTCGTCCAATACCGGATTACGTGCACGTCCGTAGCCCGCCTGGACCCGCACCGCTGTACCACTCGGCCATCGCTTTGGTCGCTTACATCCGTCCAGTAATCGTGCCCCGCCCTAGCCTAGCCTCTAGGGTTGTGATGATACCAAACTGGGATTACTGCCGGAACAGACCCCGTTGCTAGGGTTTCCTAAGAGGGTTAAGTGCGATTTAACCCTTCACTAATCATGGATTAAATTGGTTAAGTGTAACTTAACCCCATTTCAATCCCTCGAACCCCCAAGTGGATTAAATTGGTTAAGTGTAACCAACCGTTTACACTTAACCCCATTTCAATCCCTCTAACCCCCAAATGGATTAAATTGGTTAAGTGTAACCAACAGTTCACAACTTAACCCCATTTCAATCCCTCGAATCCCCAAATGGATTAAATTGATTAAGTGTAACCAACAGTTCACACTTAACCCCATTTCAATCCCTCGAATCCCCAAATTGGTTAAGTATTAGTGGACCCTGACTTAACCCTAATCATGAGGCATTAATTAATTTAATGCACCTTAACCTCTCACATTAGACCTTGTTGTGGTTACTAGTTAGGCCGGGCGGGTCCGGGTAGCTTTACACCACAACTTGGTCTAACCTCGGGTCTTGGCACCACATGACCAACTTCTCACATTGAGTCCTATTGTTTGTAGCCACTAGTTAAGCCGGTCGGTTCCAGGTAGAATTACGCTACAAACTCAACCCAACCTCGAGTTGGCCACACTTATGTTTTCTAAGTGTCATGTCCACTTTATTTCAAAACATACTTACAAGTCAACAAATACTTGGGTAGACCTAACTTAATAGGTAAATTCCCAAGGGGTAGACCTAACTTAATAGGTAAATTCCCAATCTTATATTTTCATGTATTTTAAGTTTACCCAAACCGCCAAACGTCATTCTATCGCTTACATATTCGTAATAACGCATAAAGGATAGGAAGAGGGAACTTGGCACAACATACATGATAGACTTGCATATCGCAACTGACATGCATAACATGTTAGACTTGCACAACTTAGCATAGTGAACTTGCACATTACCATAAACGTGCATAACATGTTAAACTTGCCTAACATGGTATAGGGAACTTGCATAAATATGCATAACTTGTCAAATATGCACAACATGTCATTTTGAACTTGCATAAGCATGCATAACTTGTCAAATATGCACAACATGTCATTTTGAACTTGCATAAGCATGCATAACTTGTCAAACATGCATAACATGGCATAGTGAACTTGCATAAACATGCATAACTTGTCAAACATGCATAACATGGCATAGTGAACTTGCATAAACATGCATAACTAAATAAACTTGCAAATCATGGCTTGGTGAACTTGCATAAACATGCATAACTTGTTAAACTTGCAAATCATGACTTAGTGAACTTGCATAAACATGCATAACTTGTTAATCTTGCAAATCATGACTTAGCGAACTTGCATAAACATGCATAACTTGTCAAATATGTATAACATGGCATATTGAACTCGCATAAGCATGCATAACTTATTAAACATGCATAAATCCCAACTTTCATCACACATTAACTTTAGAGTTTCTAAAATGAAGGTAAGAGGGCTTACGAATATTATGAAGACCCAAATCTACTAATAAAGATTGAGAAGCCCTTTTTATGCAAGCATATAAAAACCCAATCAAAGCTCCAATTATCAAAAATCCCAAAACTCTAGCTTTAGCAATTAAAGCTTGCAACTTGATGATGTATGCAAGCTAATGATCATTCATACGACTTAGAAATGCCTGTATGAACATCAAAACCTTCATAGAAATGATTCAAGAAGAGGGTGGAGGCTAGGGTTCTTAGGTGGAGGCCATTTGAGAATTCAATTTGACATAGTTTGGTTGCTAGAATGAATAATGGGGTTTTAGGGTAGGATTAGGGGCTTATTTATAGAAGATTAGAGTGTTTTTAGCCCTAGGATTAACCCTAGGTTAGTTTTGGCCCGTCAGATCTCGGAATTCTCTAGAACCAAGCCACAAGACCAAGCCCAAATCAAAATGGAGCGCCAGGCAAAACTGCCTAGCCACCCCTGTCGACAGGGCTGTCGACAGGGCTGTCGACACCCTGGGGACCCTGTCGACAGGCCTGTCGACATGCGGGTCCTGGGCGGGAATTTTCCCGCCTACGCCCGTTTGCCCTAACCCCTGTTTTTAATTTTAAAATTTAAATCTGTTTTTACTTAGAAATTTTCTGCAAACTTCAATGGGCCTTAACTGGGTCATACGGACTCCGATTTTCGAAAACTCGGACTCTATTTCGCGTATTTTTCCGAGACGAATGCAATGGCATAGCCCGTTTCCCTTGATTCCCATTTTATAATTTAATTCTGCCTCGATTTATGTTATAACAGGTTATTAAAAATACGGGTTGTTACATTCTCCCCTCCTTAAAGGATTTCGTCCCCGAAATCTTCAAGTTAGGAAGAACGTATCCTACCATCCAATCATCCATCTACTCAAAGCATCATCCACGAGCAATCATTGTCCTTAAAAGATTCTAAATGTGGTATGAACATATGCAAAAGTGTGTGTATATGTACTTATCTAATGCAAAGATCAGGCGGTTACTGATACAGTAAACCTCGTTAATGCATATGTATGTCTTATCTAATGCAAAGATCAGGCGGTTACTGATACAGTAAACCTCCTTAATGCATATGTATGTCAGTGAAATGAATCCATATGTATGCAAATTCCTAACATAATTCATAGTATCTATATGAGTGCACATAACATTCATCCATATGCAACATCCATGTGACAACACACAATTTTCATCCATGAATAAACACTCATGCATATGCAATATGAGGAGTGTGCGAGCCGATCTAGTGCCTAATTGTGTATAATGCATCCACGAGTAACCACTTGCAACCACTTGCAAACATCAAGCATAACATGTTTCAAATACATGTTTCATCCAAAGGGTTTCTACCTAAGGTCCTCATGACAAGATAAACACGATAAACTAGATAAACTCCTTTTTGGATTACAAGAAATCCATTCAAACTCTGACATATAGTACTAACCGATGAGTCATAACCCGCTTATGGAGTTTACAACGGAAATAAGATCGAGAATGGGACCGAGAGGGTATATTCAAAAGATAACTTGCAAGCAAGCTCCACAGGAAAACAAGGATCAAGGATGCACTCTTAAAAAGAGATATGATGCGCGTATCTAGTCTTCACTCTTCTTAGTCACGTTTCCTTGAGCTTAACTCCACTGTGCTTTGACCGTCTTTTACTTCATGGTTTCTTGGCTTCCTAACTCCTATTCCCCAAATCGAGTTGGAACTCGTCGCCTCTCGTCCTCCTTTTCCACTTATTCTTCTTTCTGTATACTTGGGTTAAACATAACTGTAACCTCATGATTTCATGCAAGCTCTCCAAAATTCACTAGTGAATCCTGGATCTCGTCTACTTACTATAAAGTATTCCACACAGCAGAACTTTTCTTGAAAATACCAATCCACGTTGCCCATTTACCCTTATAAACGTGATTTTCTATAACTCATGCTTAATCGAAATGAACCATCTGCCTATGAGTGATAGGCCATACCTAGATTCAGTTGTCTACCCATGGCTTCCTGTAGGCTATTTCAAAACTGGCCAACTTCTTGAGGGTAAACCGTTGCTAACCATGATGAAGTCCCCTCGCTCTTCACTGGACTGAGATGAGCACTCTTCGTGAGTCTACCTATTATGACCCACCTACCCGTATTCCCTTTCTTTGATCTAGGTAATCTATCCACATAATCTATTGAGATGTTTTCACGCTTTCCCTTGCGGAACCTCTAATGGAGGTAATGGCCTGCCGGGCTTCTATGACTTGGCCCTAACCTGATGGCACAACATGCATCCTGAGACCAACTCGGCCACCTCCTCGAGTGATGCGCATAACATCTCGCCTCGAATCAACTGGTCCATGTTCTTGGCTAACTGCGGGTCTTCTCCCTGTGAAACCCCCTTCTTGATCCAGAAGAGTAAGCCTAAGCTCAGGGAATGCTAACTAACTAGCCAAACGGAGAAAGCTTCTTACTTCAATTGCCCTCCTCAGAGCTTTCCGGTCTTAAACCGCTATCACTTTAGCGGAATCCACCGCTAAGCCTTCTTAGGAACTATGTGCCCAAGAAATCCAACTTCTTTCCTCCAAAGTGGCATTTGGAGAACTTGACCTTCAACCGGTGGCTCTAAGCGTATCCATCACCTCCTTGAGATGTCTAGCATGCTCTTCCTTGTTCTTTTAAGGAGATCAGAATATCGTCTACGACGACCACGACAAACTTGTTCAAGGACTCCCTAAACACCCTACCCACCAAGTTCGCGTAATATGCGGGTGCCTTAGTCAAACCAAATAGCATGACTAGCCATTCCAAAAATCCATCTAGAGTCCTAAACTCAGTCTTGTCAATTCCATCCTCAGCCCTCCTAAGCTGATGGAATCTGGTAGCTGGATCAAAAGAAAACATATGCTCCTACAAGCTGATCAAACAAATCATCAACCCTTGATAACGGTTGTCTATTCTCCTCACGATAATCAACACATAGACGAAGCAAACTGTCCACATTAGTAACGAATACTACTGGAGCACCTTACTCGAAAAGGCTTCGTCTCAGGAAGTTCTTCTCAAGCAACTCTTTGACTTGCTTTCTTAACTCTCACCTCGTGAGGTCATGTGCCTAACCGGCCACGAAACTGGCTTGGTATTACCAACCAGATAATGCGGAAATCTATCCCACGTCTAGGGGTAACCCCTTTACTTTCCCCCAAGATATCAGGATATTCTCAGACCACCCTCACAGATTGCAAACTATCGATAGACGAGTTGAGGGATTCAAGATAACATAACATGACGAGACCCATAGGGTTGCTAGAAATTTCTAGGGTATTACCGAGGCGAGTCATGAGCCTCACACCCCTATATACAAAAACCAAGAATGGCTCCAAAACAGGACAACCATTCCATGCCCAAAACCAACCCACATCCCCTGAAACCGAGAATATAATCATCCCACGAGAATTCTATACTCAAGATAGAAATTTTCAAATCCACTCAGACCACAGACAAACGGGCAGAACCCCCAATTGGATTTGAAACACATATGGGATCATCACTAGGCTAGTACTTAGGTGCAAACTTTCAACTAGATCAGATGAAATAAAACTATGCGATGTGCCAGATTCCAACAAAGTGCGAACAGGGAAAGTCAGAAAATGTAAATAAGACTTCCACAGAAACACTACCTCTATCATGAGCTGGAAGAACGGTGTTGAGGGGATGAACTCGCCCTCCAGGTAGTCCTGCATACTGAGTCTGACCTTGCCCTTGTTTCCTCGGGCAATCCTTGCTGAGATGTCCAGACTCACCACAATGAAAGCATTCGCCCCGCTTTCTCTTCTTCTTCCTACATTCCCTGGATATATGTCCAACTTTACCACAGAAGTTGCATTTCCTATTCTCTCTTGGCTTGTCCTTGCGGTTGTTGTTATTCTTGCCTTGAGACTCATCCAACCTGACCTCTTTCTTGTCATTCTTATCTTCTTCTTGAAGTAGGGCCATATTCACCAAACTCTCGAAAGTCGCCCCCAAGGGTATGTGAGACATGGCCAAACCGTGCAATGGCTCGTTTAATCCTAGAGCAAAGTGTAGGTCCTTCTTCTGGGCCGTATTAACCGAGTCTAAATCGACCCGAGCCAGTTGATTAAACTTATCTAGGTATTCCCTAATAGTCATGTCCCCTTGCTTCAGTGATAAGAATCTCAGTCCAAACCTCCCTCTAAAGTCATCCCAAGTCTCAATTGGCCTAGTAGCGGTGGTGACTACCCACCAACGTGTAGCTTCTTCCTTTAGCAACCATACTGCTAACAAAACCTTCCTGCGGTTGCCTATATCAAAGGTGGCTAAAAGATCTTCGGTCTCTTTCAACCAATTCCCCGCCTCTACAATAGTCCCTGTTCCACTAAAATTCTTGCCACCCATCATCTTAAAGTCCTTACAAGTTTCCGCAAAATCCGCTTGTGGAGGCTGAGGGAGGAGAGGGACATCAGCTACGGAAGGAGGAGGAGGAACATCGGCCTTGACTGGAGAAACAACATTAGGGTCACCCGGGACTGGTGTCGTGACTTCCAAGTACCGACGAAACCAATCGGGTATTGTTACTCCTTTGGGAAAGACGAGATTATCAGACATGCTGGAAACGAAAAGAAAGGAGTTCAAACGAGGGGTCAAAGGATAGTGCTAATGGCTTTTGGGGAATAGCCTTTAAAAATAACTAGACTTTTCTTTGGAAAATACTCTATACTTGGTTTTGAAAATAGTTTTTCAAAAGTTTAAAAAACCTTTTTATCCCGTCTCGTAAACCATATGCTCTGATACCAAATGTAACACCCCACCTCCGCCAGGGTGGCTCTTTCGAGCAACTCTGACTTTGGTGGGGCGTTTTAAAACAAGGTAAACATGCATAATGATATAGCAAGGCAGGACATGACATATATATGTAAATAAAACAGAGTAAGCAGATAAAACAGCGGAAGATTTTTAAATCATTTCAAAACACAAGTCTGGTACATCAAAATGTCAATTTCCCAAATAAACAAGTCTAGTACATGAAATAACATCATCTGAAACTGAAAAGGAAAACATAAAAGTAGCTATCCCCAAAATGGAAAAACCATAGCGAGCTCAAGTCCCAAGCATACATGAGCTATCCAAGAAAGCAGCTAAGATCCAAGCTAGGCTCCTGTATTCCCTCCCTGAGAACCTGGGGGGGGGGGAACGGAAGAAAAGAGGCGAAAGAAAACAGGTCAGTCAAAAAGACTGAGTAAGCCCTGCTACGATCAGTCTATAAACTAATAAAGTTAACATCATGATGGAAACTAAGATGATCATAGATAACAACATACTGGCATGATAAAATTAACTACAAGATAGATAGAGGTGTCATCGCATAAACAAGGTTAAGTTTTTGCACCACGGTGTACTAGCAAATCAACATAACAGGTATTGATCCCTCAGCCCAAACTTTAGCCCAATAACATGAGGTGACCTTAATACAAGGTCCAGCCCAACGGTCTAGTCGATCGGCTCCCTATAAACCTAACACACCAAGTGTTGGTGTCCATACGGCCCCCATATGGATGTAGTCAGACTGTGCTGGGTCCACCTTTTGGGTGTATCAAGCCCTCGGGTGTCAACCCCAGACACTGAAGCAATAATGCACAGTCTAAACCTACTGGTACCCGTGCCTCGAGTTCGTCCAATACCGGATTACGTGCACGTCCGTAGCCCGCCTGGACCCGCACCGCTGTACCACTCGGCCATCGCTTTGGTCGCTTACATCCGTCCAGTAATCGTGCCCCGCCCTAGCCTAGCCTCTAGGGTTGTGATGATACCAAACTGGGATTACTGCCGGAACAGACCCCGTTGCTAGGGTTTCCTAAGAGGGTTAAGTGCGATTTAACCCTTCACTAATCATGGATTAAATTGGTTAAGTGTAACTTAACCCCATTTCAATCCCTCGAACCCCCAAGTGGATTAAATTGGTTAAGTGTAACCAACCGTTCACACTTAACCCCATTTCAATCCCTCTAATCCCCAAGTGGATTAAATTGGTTGAGTGTAACCAACAGTTCACACTTAACCGCATTTCAATCCCTCTAACCCCCAAATGGATTAAATTGGTTAAGTGTAACCAACAGTTCACAACTTAACCCCATTTCAATCCCTCGAATCCCCAAATGGATTAAATTGATTAAGTGTAACCAACAGTTCACACTTAACCCCATTTCAATCTCTCGAATCCCCAAATTGGTTAAGTATTAGTGGACCCTGACTTAACCCTAATCATGAGGCATTAATTAATTTAATGCACCTTAACCTCTCACATTAGACCTTGTTGTGGTTACTAGTTAGGCGGGGCGGGTCCGGGTAGCTTTACACCACAACTTGTTCTAACCTCGGGTCTTGGCACCACATGACCAACTTCTCACATTGAGTCCTATTGTTTGTAGCCACTAGTTAAGCCGGTCGGTTCCGGGTAGAATTACGCTACAAACTCAACCCAACCTCGAGTTGGCCACACTTATGTTTTCTAAGTGTCATGTCCACTTTATTTCAAAACATACTAACAAGTCAACAAACACTTGGGTAGACCTAACTTAATAGGTAAATTCCCAAGGGGTAGACCTAACTTAATAGGTAAATTCCCAATCTTATATTTTAATGTATTTTAAGTTTACCCAAACCCCCAAACGTCATTCTATCGCTTACATATTCGTAATAACGCATAAAGGATAGGAAGAGGGAACTTGGCACAACATACATGATAGACTTGCATATCGCAACTGACATGCATAACATGTTAGACTTGCACAACTTAGCATAGTGAACTTGCACGTTACCATAAACGTGCATAACATGTTAAACTTGCCTAACATGGTATAGGGAACTTGCATAAATATGCATAACTTGTCAAATATGCACAACATGTCATTTTGAACTTGCATAAGCATGCATAACTTGTCAAATATGCACAACATGTCATTTTGAACTTGCATAAGCATGCATAACTTGTCAAACATGCATAACATGGCATAGTGAACTTGCATAAACATGCATAACTTGTCAAACATGCATAACATGGCATAGTGAACTTGCATAAACATGCATAACTAAATAAACTTGCAAATCATGGCTTGGTGAACTTGCATAAACATGCATAACTTGTTAAACTTGCAAATCATGACTTAGGGAACTTGCATAAACATGCATAACTTGTTAATCTTGCAAATCATGACTTAGCGAACTTGCATAAACATGCATAACTTGTCAAATATGTATAACATGGCATATTGAACTCGCATAAGCATGCATAACTTATTAAACATGCATAAATCCCAACTTTCATCACACATTAACTTTAGAGTTTCTAAAATGAAGGTAAGAGGGCTTACGAATATTATAAAGACCCAAATCTACTAATAAAGATTGAGAAGCCATTTTTATGCAAGCATATAAAAACCCAATCAAAGCTCCAATTATCAAAAATCCCAAAACTCTAGCTTTAGCAATTAAAGCTTGCAACTTGATGATGTATGCAAGCTAATGATCATTCATACGACTTAGAAATGCTTGTATGAACATCAAAACCTTCATAGAAATGATTCAAGAAGAGGGTGGAGGCTAGGGTTCTTAGGTGGAGGCCATTTGAGAATTCAATTTGACATAGTTTGGTTGCTAGAATGAATAATGGGGTTTTAGGGTAGGATTAGGGGCTTATTTATAGAAGATTAGAGTGTTTTTAGCCCTAGGATTAACCCTAGGTTAGTTTTGGCCCGTCAGATCTCGGAATTCTCTAGAACCAAGCCACAAGACCAAGCCCAAATCAAAATGGTGCGCCAGGCAAAACTGCCTGGCCACCCCCTGTCGACAGGGCTGTCGACACCCTGGGGACCCTGTCGACATGCGGGTCCTGGGCGGGAATTTTCCCGCCTGCGCCCGTTTGCCCTAACCCCTATTTTTAATTTTAAAATTTAAATCTGTTTTTACTTAGAAATTTTCTGCAAACTTCAATGGGCCTTAACTGGGTCATACGGACTCCGATTTTCGAAAACTCGGACCCTATTTCGCGTATTTTTCCGAGCCGAACGCAATGGTATAGCCCGTTTCCCTTGATTCCCATTTTATAATTTAATTCTGCCTCGATTTATGTTATAACAGGTTATTAAAAATACGGGTTGTTACAGAATTTGTGAATAACAATCTAAATATGTGAATTTAAAAGAATCAAAAGTTAACTTAAAAAAGTTAATATGGATGATTTGAGTTATATTGATTGTGATTGGTTGTTTATTTGATGATAAATTGGTTGAATAATGGATTGGTCGAATATAGGAATTCATCAACAACTTAATAAATTGAAAACTAGAAAATAAATTTGAATTAAAATTAAATACGAAATGAAATGGAAACGATTTGACCTTGTATCTGTTATTGGCATTGGGTATTGAGTTAAGTGCAGGTTGGAAAGAGGAAGAGCTGTTAGTTAATTTGCCTTATGACTAGAGTATGGATTGCCTGAAAAATAGGTAAACCTATATTAATTGGTGATTGATTTATACCCCTGAGATGGATAGTCGCTTGGCTTTTGTTTTCTTTTGATCAATGTACGGCCCGGAGCGACAAGTTGTAGTTGTTTGGATCGAATAGTACAGAGGAGGTGCTGACGAATTTTTTGTAAAATTTTAAACTTAGAAATATTTTTGATAATAATATATTAAAACTAATCGTGTTCGGAGCATTCTTCTTACGTAGCAAATTCGGGGACGAAATTGTTTTAGGGGGGGGGGGGAAGAATGTAACGATCCGGATTTTTCAACAATTTGGATTTGAAGTTATATGTTGTTTTATAGATGATAATGATAATTTATTATTTATTTAATTTTTTTATAATTTATTTATGTTTTAATGATAATTATATAAGCCGTATAAATAATTATTTTTCAAACAAGCCCTGTTTTCGATAAAACGTATTTTATTGGAATACGTATAGCTAATTGCTGATAATTTTTCAGTTTGGAGCCAATCGGAATTGTTTTGTCGGTGGACGAAATTTAAAAGTGAACCGATAAATATATTGATATTAAAATAACTACAATGTGCAAACAAAGTCGGTTTTCAATGGAATTAATTTTATTGGAACCGTAACGCCGAAACATTACAGTATGTCTATTTTCATTGCATTGGGAGTTCGTAATTGCCGATTTGGCTTGCAACGAAAATATCGGTGTAATTTAATTAGCCGAAAATAAATAAATTAAATAAAATATAATACATATAATTCGCTTGCACCTTAAGTAAAACAAAACTTTTCAGCCTACCGTATACCACCTGCACATTACAATGCTAAGGAATAGCCTAGCTAAAAAGTATAACCTACCCTAGATCTTTTACTTCAAGATAAAGCAATGCGCAGCCACCCTAACGTTCTATTTGCTCATGCCTACCGTAAAATCATATCACCCAGCTATTTCTAGGGAAGGATGCATAGGCACATGCTACCTTGGATTAAAAATCAAAATCAAAACACAGGCACATGCTAAAATAGAACACATTGTTACTCTAGCAACTAACACACAGATCTATCATTCCCATCAACACAACTATGCAAAAATGTGTACACAGTAGCAACTAACACACAGATCTATCATTCCCATCAACACAACTATGCAAAAATGTGTACACAGTAGCAACTAACACACAGATCTATCATTCCCATCAACACAACTATGCAAAAATGTGTACACAGTAGCAACTAACACACAGATCTATCATTCCCATCAACACAACTATGCAAAAATGTGTACACAGTAGCAACTAACACACAGATCTATCATTCCCATCAACACAACTATGCAAAAATGTGTACACAGTAGCAACTAACACACAGATCTATCATTCCCATCAACACAACTATGCAAAAATGTGTACACAGTAGCAACTAACACACAGATCTATCATTCCCATCAACACAACTATGCAAAAATGTGTACACAGTAGCAACTAACACACAGATCTATCATTCCCATCAACACAACTATGCAAAAATGTGTACACAGTAGCAACTAACACACAGATCTATCATTCCCATCAACACAACTATGCAAAAATGTGTACACAGTAGCAACTAACACACAGATCTATCATTCCCATCAACACAACTATGCAAAAATGTGTACACAGGCACACAGCTACGAAATGAATGAACAACAGCTACTCTACTGTTGCAATTACTTGCGCTCCAATTTATCCAAACCATGATGACCAAGAAGTTGATGTCGTGCACCCCAAACAAAAACCGTGATGGCCACGTATGTTTCCCTATATATACATGCTTTCTCTCCTTCGATCCAGTAAGTTTTCCTCCACAACAAAATTTGAAAACCCGAAACATTTCCAGTGGTAAAGGAGAAAAATAATCAAGATAGGTGAGGCCACTGCCAAGCCTGATCTGGAACTGAGACGCGCATGAAGGCACGAAAGTAGGGAAGTCCGGTCATTAGACTGGGGTGGTACACAGTCCAGCAACACACTGTTCAAAGTGAAGGGGTCAGGACCGTCAGGTTGCGGAGTGGATGCTGTCGTTCATTTTCTAAGCGAGTGTGATGGTATGGGAGGAAGGGTTGGAGCTGAGGTTAAGGAAGTGACCGTGTTCTTTTATGTGCATGGTGAATACTGGGGAGAGGAAGAAGCAACACTGTTGCTTGCGGTATGGACTTCAACATGGGCCGAATGGATGAGCGGAAAAACGAAAAAGAAAAAAAAAACATTGACAGAAGTAAAGCAGATAGTAGAAGGGAGGAGTGGCTGTAAAAAGGACGTTGGGAGAATTGCTACGTGAAGGAAATGAAGTAGCAGGCTTTGGGAGTTGGGCTATGGGCCTTGAAATTTAAAAGATGAACGTGAAAAAAAATAAAAGAAGATGCGGGGATTTGGAAATATTTGCAGCAGAAGGGAACGAACAAGAAATGGGGAGTAAGATGATAAAAGAAGAGAAAACAAGTGTAGCAGCAGATGGAGTATGTAGGTAACGAAAAGAAGAATGTAGGAGGGAGATGACACTGTGGTTTTTAGTGGAGATGTGGGCCTTCAGGACTTTGGGCTTGCGAGAAAAAAAAAGAAAAAAAAAGAAAGAAAGAAAAGAAAGCACGTTGGGTAGGATGTTTTGGACATAGCAAGAATGGAGCAGTAGTAATAATGCATGGAAGCAAGAATAGTGGGAGAAGCGGGTTGGTTCTCTAATGTATATGGAAGTGGAGAAGGATGGTAACGGACCGACCAACGAACTGGGTGAGCCACGATAATTTTTTAAATTAAAGTAAATCTAATCTAATTTGCTTTACTACGGTATTAATAAAATATTTCAATCGTGCGTTATCAGATTTTCGAACGGCTGGCCTCGTTGAAACCATATGAACGTAGGTTGCACGATGGAACTGGTTGATCAAGATCGGTAGCAGCAGTGATTCTTAATTAAATTAAATGGTTGTTTAATTTAATTAAAACAAGCCGTTTAACAGACAAAATAAAATCCAGGTGAGTTAAACTCACCCAGTTATCCCACTTATATTCATATAAGTCGGGTTTATTATTTTTATGCTATGGTTGCTAATTATAGGTTGATCTGATAATTGTTTGGATGGTTGTTAAATATTTTATATTTGTTATTTAAATTAAACGGTTGTTTAATTTAAATGGAACGACATCGTTATTTTTAACGATGATTTCCAGACGAGGTAACTTGCCTTGTTGGTTACGTTTATAATAATATAAACGTATTTAAATTAAATTGAATGCTTGAATTATTGCTATTGGTTGACTGCTGTCAATAGAATTGATTATTTATTTTCATATGATCATTACATGAACTTTTGAACCCATATGATTGGATTATTGAATTGGTTATTGATTGTTAAACCCAAATTCAACATTTGTTTGGTTATCAACCAATGGGTGATATTTGTTGAGTAATTTATAGCAGATGGCCAAAATACAAACTGTTTTATACAGATTGATTTACCGTTAGGTAAATCGATAGAAATGAAGTGATGAAATTTATTTATAACTGAATATAGATTTTTGATATATTATTGTAATTGGAGTTTATGAAAAGGAAGTAAACCAACCACGTATATATTGATTCCTTTAAACACAAATCACCATTTTTGATTCCTAAAATCCGCCGTGTGCGAAGCACGTGCTTCATGTTAATTAGTAAATGATTTATAAAACTAAGTCTTATATTACTAAGATGGATAAGAAAGTGGCCAAAGATTTGTGTAACAATAAATACCTGAGAATAATTGTTTTTTTTAATTATTAATATTATTTATTAATTGAAAAGACGAGTAGGGTTGATCGACGAGTTAATCACGTTTTAAAATTGACCGAGCCAACTGTTTGGACGGAAATTAATTATTTAATTAATTTATGCCGATTAATCTAATGAAGTAATTTAGCAAATAGTGTTTAACTTAATAAGAATTAAAAAGGAAATTTGATATTTATTCCAGTTAACAATAAAGTAAATTAATAATAACTTAAAAGATTTTCTTCTTAAATGAAGTTCAGTTAAGTAAGTAATCAAAGTTTAAAAATAAAATTGAATGAACATGATTATGTTTAAACCGAGTTTGGTAAATTAAGTTGTAAAAGAGATTTTAAGCGAATGTGACAAGCTTAAAATAAATGTTACTTAATATTTGTATTAAGTGAGGGAATCGAACTGGAAAAGGTTTTTATATTAAATAAGAATTGTATAAACGAGTTATACGAAGAGATGGGAAGTAAAAGCGTTAATTTTAAATTAACTTTACTTGATTGTGGAATTAAGTGAAATGGAAATGAGTTTTTGAAATAAGATTTCTCGGAATGAATGATTGCAAGGTTTAGAAAAGGATTCTTGTAATTGAATTTGATAAAAAGATCGAGTAATATGATTTGTAATAAAATCCGGATAATGAAACAAATAGTTTAAAGAAGTTAAGGTTTAAAAGTTGATATTCTATTTATCATTTACTAAATCAAGGAATTTAATAATAATAATATTTTTGAAAAGGGAGATTTCATAAATATAAGGGTTTATAAAACCATATTTTAAATAAATGGCGAAGTGGTATTTGTTGGTACTAGAATGAATATGGGTTTTTAAATTACAATTCATATCTATCCTAAGATAAGAGCGTTGTTGATCAAGGTCTGAGAGGTAATTAAATACCCAACTTGAACGACTTCAGGACTATCGAAAGATGATATTAGTTGTAATGGTAAAGACGTTAGAAGAGATTTATTTCGAGAATATATAATGCAACATTATTCGAAAATTTTGAGGATAGATAATTAGATTCCAAAATAAAGGAAATAAAAGAATTTGAAGAAATGTATATTGATATTTCCAAAGTAGGGGAAGTAAAAGTGGGCTTGAGTATATGAAATGATATTCCCATAAGAATAAAGGAAGATTTGTGAAAAGATAACGATATTTTCGAAATAAAGAGATGAGTTTTATAATGGGTTTATTCATAAAGGATAAGTGACGATTAGTGTTTTCAAATAACGAAACAAAAAAAGGGATTTCGTAACAATTGTCTACGATGATAAGTTGAATTGATTTTCTAATTATAGATAAAAAAGTAATGTTACAGAAATGTTTTGAAATGAAACTTAACGAAAGAATTGGATATGATTTTAAGATATTTTCCAAGTATATAAATAAAATGATATGAGAATATTAATATATTAAAACTGATTATTTTTATGGCCAAATGATGTTGTGTAATAAACCAATGGATCTGTTTTATTTTTATGGTTGTTTATTTTGATAGTTAAATAACCGACTATCAAAATCTGGCCCAACGTTATTGGTACGAAAAGACCGGGATCGAATATATATTCGAAAACCATTCCGACCAATAAATACGAATGCGTCAGAGATGCTGATCGAGATGGAGCAACTGAAGACCGTAGATCTTCATAAAACGGAAGAGTTACTTACAATCTCTGGCTGATCCCTAGGGATATACTGTGATTCTATCGTGGTTGAAATCTATGGATTGCAAGGACTACTCGCTACTGATCTATAGGGTGATTGATGCCTAGGATGCAGTAGGAGGGTGCCTTCAGTTCATCCTGTTCCTGGATGATTTGTGTGAACGATGGCCAGATGTTCCAAAAGTCGATTATAACCTTAAGCCTCATCAACCGGGAAATGACAGAAATCGGGCAGGCAGCATGGCTATGTGGGTCGCACTCATTAGGGTGTATAATCACCTATCTAGAGAAAATCCATTTCATTCTTTAATCTATTTCGATGCTATCCCTTTTTGGGAAACGGTGGGTCGCACCCAACCGTTGGTGATATACATTCGATACACTCAAGCGAAATGAGTGGTCGGTCATGTGTGGGCCGGGTTGCAAGACATTCTTGTTGAACCCAGTGTATTCACCTTTAGAGATACACTATCAGCAGGTGGTTCCATACCTTGTCATAGTCGGAATCCAATCACCAATAAGCGCCCGTGGTTTTATTTGTATACTATATATGTAGAGCATGAGATGCAAGCGTTCTGCTAGATTCTATTTGTATTTAGACACTACTATAATACCAGAATAAGATATAATTTCAAATTTTTTTTGGGTTATCGTAAGGTAAAAACCGTCCGTATTTATGCGTGGATTTGGTCTAACGATTATCCTTTTATTTCAAAAGGGTTTTAACTTTAAAATCAAGTTGGATTATATTATAAACTTAGCGAGTTTTTCTCACTCTGGTTCACCAGACTGACCCGGTGTTTGTAATGCTCGGGTTAGACTGGGTTGTACAGGATCGGGTTATCGGATGCTGTGAAGTCCAAAAACGAGCGAAAGGACTTCAGACGTATGATATTATCAGTATTATTCCGCTGTGTAATGTATATGAGGACAAATTATTATAACTGTCAAATGAATTGATGTACTCTGATTATTGTAAGTTTTTATTTTAAAGCTCTCAATAAAGTTTATTTATATATTATATTTTGTTCCGCTGCGATGTGAGACTCTGTATTGTGTTGGTTTCTTATTCTTTTATCCTTAATTTCTTTCTTTCTTATCTCGCCCTCTAATTTCTTTCTAATAATGTTCCGATGTTTTCGATACTTGAATGTTCGACAAGGTATTTTTGTATTGATTTTCAGGGTCGAAAATCCCTGGTCATTACAGGATCTGTAACACCCCACCTCCGTTAAGGTCACTCACAAAGGGAATGCCTTAACTTTGGTGGAGCGTTTTAGCAAATAGAACAGAATATTACAAGACAAATAAGTAGTACTTGAAAAATTATAACTTTATTACAGCAGAAGCGGAAATAAGTTTGGTTACAATTTTCAAAATCATAATGCCAAAACTCAAGTACACAATTATCAGTCTTATACAAAATCCTTCAGAAAGTGAAGTTTCAAAGCCATAATCCCCAACATAAACTGCCATGAGAAGATAGAGTCAAAGCCAAGCTATACTTCAAGCACTTTAAGCAGAAAGAATCTGAATCAAGCTCCTATGTTTCCACCCTAAGCACCTGGGGGGACGAAAAGAAAAGGGGCGAAAACAAACGAGGTCAGACATAAAGTCTGGCGAGTCAGGTGATTTCCAGCATATAAACAGATAATATTATCATGACATGTAAATAAAGCTGGATGAGAGATTACATCAACAGGAATAGCAGATATACTTTAAGTTAACAGAAGAAACAGAATGATGTAAACTAAGTTATGTTCCTTACATACATCTTACTTCTCTGCACTAATACATGTATAACAGGATTAGGTGTTACCCTAATGTCTAAACTGAAACAGAATCAAAACAAAATAATTTATACAGAAACAGAATGCTAGAAATGGGCCTTTACCACCACCCCAACAGACAGAAGGTACGGAAACAGAATACTAATAATGGGCCTTTACCCCCCCAACAGACGGTACCAAGCGAAAACAAACAGGTGTTACCACCCCAACAGAAAATACAGAAACATAATCAGAAACGGGATCAGAGACAGAAACAGAATAATCCCTATGGAAACAGAATGTTAGAATTAGGTGTACACTAGTAATGGGCCTTTACCGCCCCTACAGACGGTACGACGCAGAAACAAACAGGTGTTACCACCCAACAGAAACAGACGGTACCAACAGAAACAGACAGAACTAAGTGTACCCTAAATCCTACCCCAAGCGATCGGCTCCCTAAAACATAAATACCCTATGTCGGCCCCGTAGTAGGGTGTATCATTCCCCAAAGGGGCAACCTATTGGCACAAACCTATTTACAGATGTCACGGTGTCTTACATCCTCAGAGCAGACCGGACCCATGCAAGCACATGACACAGTTGGAACACGCCATCAACACCCCTCGCCATTATCATAATGAACCGCTTATAATTAGTTCAATAAGCGTGCGCGGACCCTTACATATCGTGGGGTCAAAGTTTTGATACCAGAAAGGGTTACTGACTAATATGGGTCCCAAACTACAGATGACGCAAGTATTTCCCCTCCTAACCTTGTGTCCCCAGACTAATAAATTTCAGATTAACTTGTTTACAAGTTTCAGACATACAAAGTTCAGATTAACTAGTTCACAGATCAGACAATCAAGTTAACAAGTTTTCAGGCTAACGGATCAGATATACGGATTTAACAGACTTACGGATTGTCTAACTTTGTATTGGGCCTACAGATTCATGAAATGGGTTTATCAGATTCATCAGTCCAGTTGGTTTAACCCTATCCACCCAACATGTTTTAGACATCATATTTATCTCAGATTTGCATTAATTAAATATTAATGCACATACCTGTCACATTAGGTCGGTAGTTTATGGCCGTTGGATATGCCCGGCGGTTCCGGGCAGACTTCTGCCACAAACCAGACCAAACCTCGTGTCTATGCATATTTTAGTTATTCCTATGACCTCTCACATTAGACCGACATTTTGCGGTCGCTGGTTAATCCTGTTGGTTCCGGGTAGGCTTCCACCGCAAACAGAGTCTAACCTCGTGTCATAGCCACTTTATTCCGTTATAGAAAATATCAGACTAATTATGTCCATTTAACATATTTAACTTCTTTACAAGTTACAGCAGATTATCCAAAGTTCTATTAGCATATTTTGCTCAATTTTAGATCGAGCCTACAAATTACATAACCAAATTACAATTATTTAGCTTTCAACAGATTAAGCAATTCAACAGATTAAACAGATTATAGATTTAGCAGATTAGGCAATTCAGCAGATTGTAGATTAGGCAATTCAACAGATTTAGCAGATTAGGCAATTCAGCAGATTAGCAGAGCATATAACAGATTTAGCAGATTAAACATTTCTTAAAATTCTGTTTACATATCTTGCCTAATCATAATTTAAGCCTAAACTTACATGCCTAAATCATGGTCATAATTCGTAATGCAAGATATGCCCCCAAATTTTAGTTAAACTTTGCACAGTACAGATCATTCTCTAAAAGCCTAAACAATATGAATTATGCCAAATTATAGCCTATGATGCCAAATATCCAAAAATCCATATTTAGGCGCATTCACGTTAATAGTTATCCTATTTTAATATAGATCTTTACGCCTAAGTCACATATCCTTATTTTCTTTTCAAGTCATAGATCATGATATAAAATATGCCCCAAATCTAGATCTTAAATTTTTAATCGTGTATTATGTCCTCAAAATCAGATCTTGCATTATAACATGCATTATATTCCAAATTCCAAGTCATATGTTATCATATAATAATAATTCTTCCAAATCACAGTCTATCATACATAGTACGCACTGATTCTAGATCTTAATTTGCAACCTATGTTCTTTCCTCAAATCAGTCACAGATCGATCATGTCCAATTTATGGATCATTCATTATTTGCCCCAAAATTTAGCGTTCGTGCGTTAATCACTTATGAGATTTGGCACAGGCTCGTGGTAGCCTGGCTATAGAACAGAAATAAGAAAGAGATACATAATAGTTACAATAAGATAGATCTAAACAGAACAGAATATGCATAACCTCAGATTCAGATTTACTACCATGTCACGATCATAATTAAAGTTCATATCTGAAAATAACTGTACTCAGAAAAAGGGAACGATTCTTGTATTCTGGAATCTGTATTCTGACACCGAATATCTCTCCTTTGGCATAGACTATCGCTTAGATTAGAAAATAGTTGTTCTCTTTCAATTCTATTCAGATTGGAAGAAGATGCACCAGTTCTAGTTTTGATTCCAGCAGAGTAGCGACGCCATTTTTATTTTAATTAGAATAAAGGCAAAGTATAGGAAGAATGAAATAGTGTGGAGAGAAAGTGAGGATTGGGGGTGTTTAAATAGCATAGGGGTCACGAATCTGGTCAGAACGGTCGTCTAAATACAGAAAAATGCATATGTCCACGGATCTGGAAATAGGGGGGAGGTTGACCCTAAGGTCGACCCTAGTGTCGACCTGTGTACCCAGGTCGACCATAGTGTCGACCTGGGTCCTGGGCAGGAATTTTTCCCGCCCAGCCCGGGTGTCTGTTTTGAATTTCAAATCTGAATTTTTGAATTTCGGGCTGGTTTTTAATGAAACTTCTAAAGGCCATATCTTCTTCATACGGAGTCTGATTCACGCAAACTTGGACTCTATTCCAAGCAAAATTTCGAGACGAACGCAATGGCATAACCCTGTTTCCCTTAATTATTCTGTTACAATTTAATTATTCTCTGATTTGTTACTCTTATGTTCATAGAAAATACGGGGTGTTACATTCTCCCTTCCTTAAAGGATTTAATTGCCGAAATCTTCAAGTTAAGAAGAATGTGTCCTACCATCCAATCATCCATCTACTCAACCATCATCCACAAGCATCCATTGTCCTTTGAAACTTCTAATGTTGTATGAACATATGCAAAAGTGTGTGTATATGTTCCTTATCTAATGCAAAGATCAGGCGGTCCACTGATTCAGTTGACCTCCTTAATGCGAATTATGTCAGTGCCATGAGTCCAACATGTATGCAATTTTCCTATTTGATACATATCATTTCTATATGTGTGCATAACCATTCATCCAAATGCAACATCCATGTGATGAGTCAATCATTTTGCATCCACAAAAAATGAAAAATACGCACACATCCATATGCAGTTTTTGAGTGTTTTTGAGCCGATCTAATGCCTAGTGTATGTATATGCATCCACGAGCAACCACTAGCATCCACTTGCATCCACTTGCAACCATCAAACATAACATGTTTCAAACACATGTTTACACCCATTAGTTTCTACCTAAAGGTCGAAGACTCGATCGATAGGATATAGCTGAGTGATAGAAGCAAGTATAATTAAAACAAGAGCCCTATTCCTATTAGATATCGGTTAAGAAAATAATTCCCTAAGTACCAACCCCGAAGACCGAAATCAACATCGGATTGACACCCAGAGAATTACTCCCGTTAAACAATGTCAAACTGGAAATCTACTTCACGCTTCGAGTAAAAACCCCTAACCTTATCAGAAATATTCAGATACTTACAAACTACTGGTACAGATCAGATTATCAAATGATTCTTAGGAAACCAAGCATGATAAAAACCTAGAATGTATGCGTCATAGTCAACTTAACGCCCAACACAGATACCCTCAAACCCTAACTTATCACAAACAGATGAGTCATAACCCTTATGGGTTTGAGTCTACAGCAGGATCAGAAACAAGACTAGTATTAAAGTGCAGAGTATCAATTACAGAATCAAAATGCCAGAATCAGAAAGAGTTTTAACTTGACAATCAGTTAAGGGAGTTAAACCTTCTACAGAAAGTTTTCCTATTTCTATCCTATCCACCAGCCTCGAGGGTATTCGCCTGCCCTTCAGAAGTAGGACATGTCCTCTGCCCTTGCCCTCGTTTCTTCGGGCAATCCCTAGTGAAGTGCCCCATCTCACCACAGTTGAAGCAAGTGCCCTTCCTCTTTCTGCAATCCTTTTTCAGATGAATCAAACTTCCACAAGTAAAGCACTTTTTCTCCTTCTTATCTTCAGACTTCTCATCCTGCTTTTGTGTTTCCTTTTTGGGCCCCGCCCTCATGTTCTGTGGTCCTTCAAGCTTTTCTTCTTTCTTCTCACTTTTGGTTTCTTCTTCATGCATCAATGCCATGTCAACTAATTTCTCGAAGGTAGCCCCCATAGGAATGTGGGACATTGCCAATCCGTGTAGCAGCTTGTTTAGACCTTTAGCAAACCTCAGTGCCTTCTTATCCAGTGTGTTTACCAATTCTAAGCCGAATCTTGCTACCTGATTAAATTTGTTGACGTATTCTCTCACCGACAAATTCTCTTGCTTTAAAGCCAAAAACCTCTCTACGTATGGACTCTCTTCCGCTCGTGAGAGAAACTTCATCTCGAACCTATGCCTGAAATCTATCCATGTCTCCACCGGACGCTCTCCATTCGTGACCTCACACCAATAAGAAGCTTCGTCCTTAAGCAACCATACCGCCAACTGTATCTTCTGCTTATCGTCCACCTCGAAGATAACGAACAAATCCTCAGTTTCTTTGAGCCAGTTCCTTGCCTCCACAAATGATTCAGTTCCATTAAAGTTCTTCCCACCCATGGCTCGAAAATCTCTACATATCTTCGAGAAAGTATTCACGCACGGAGGAGGAGGAGGAGGAACTGCTGCAGCTGGGGGAGGAAGGATGTCTGTTGGGCCCGCATCATTAGCCCTAGCTTCTAGGTACCTCCTTAGCCAGCCAGGTATCGGTACGCCCTCCGGACGAGTAAGATCCCCAGACATGCTGAAACGAAAGAAAAAGGAATTCAAAACAGAGAGTTGAAAGCTAGATAGATGGCTTTTGGGGATTATGTTTTTCAAAATAAATTTTACTTTCAAAATAACTTCCTTTCTAAACCCTTTTTTTTAAATAGTTTTCAAAAACTTTTTATCAAATCTGCTAACCTTCAGCTCTGATACCAAGTGTAACACCCCACCTTCGTTAAGGTCACTCACAAAGGGAATGCCTTAACTTTGGTGGAGCGTTTTAGTAAACAGAATATTACAAGACAGATAAGTAGTACTTGAAAAATTATAACTTTATTATAGCAGAAGAGGAAATAAGTTTGGATACATCTTTCAAAATCATAATGCCAAAACTCAATTACACAATTATCAGTCTTATAAAAAATCCTTCAGAAAGCGAAGTTTCAAAGCCATAATCCCCAACATAAACTGCCATGAGAAGATAGAGTCAAAGCCAAGCTATACTTCAAGCACTTCAAGTAGAGAGAATCTGAATCAAGCTCCTATGTTTCCACCCCAAGCACCTGGAGGGGGACGGAAAGAAAAGGGGCGAAAACAAACGAGGTCAGACATAAAGTCTGGCGAGTCCAGAGATTTCCAGCATATAAACAGAAAATATTATCATGACATGTAAATAAAGCTGGATGAGAGATTACATTAAGAGGAATAGCAGATATACTTTAAGTTAACAGAAGAAACATAATGATGTAAACTAAGTTATGTTCCTTACTTACATCTTACTTCTCTGCACTAATACTAGTATAACAGGATTAGGTGTTACCCTAATGTCTAAACTGAAACAGAATCGGAACAGAATAATTTATACAGAAACAGAATGCTAGAAATAGGCCTTTACCACCCAAGAGACAGCAGGTACGGAAACAGAATACTAATAATGGCCCTTTGCCTCCCCAACAGACAGTACCACGTAGAAACAGACAGGTGTTACCACCCTAATAGAAAATATAGAAACAGAATCAGAAAGGGGATCAGAGACAGAAACAGAATAATCCCTACGGAAATAGAATGTTAGAATTAGGTTTACACTAGTAATAGGCCTTTACCACCCCTACAGACGGTACCACGCAGAAACAGACAGGTGTTACCACCCAATAGAAACAGACGGTACCAAAAGAAACAGACACAACTAAGTGTATCCTAAATCCTACCCCAAGCGATCGGCTCCCTAATACATAAATGCCCTGTGTCGGCCCCGCAGTAGGGTGTATGACTCCCCAAAGTGGCAACCTATTGGCACAGACCTATTTACAGATGTCACAGTGTCTTACATCCTCAGAGCAGACCGGACCTATGCACGCACATGACCCGGTTGGAATGCGCCATCAACACCCCTCGCCATTATCAGAATGAACCGCTTATCATTAGTTCAGTAAGCGTGCCCGGACCCCTACATAGCGTGGGGTCAAAATTTTGATACCAGAAAGGGTTACTGACTAATATAGGTCCCAAACAACAGATGACACAAGTATTTCCCCTCCTAACCTTGTGTTCCCAGACTAACAGATTTCAGATTAACTTGGTTACAAGTTTCAGACATACAAAGTTCAGATTAACTAGTTCATAGATCAGGCAATCAAGTTAACAAGTTTTCAGACTAACGGATCAGATGTACGGATTTAACGGACTTACAGATTGTCTAACTATGTATTGGGCCTACAGATTCACAAAACGGGTTTATCAGATTCATCAGTCCAGTTGGTTTAACCCTATCCACCCAACACGTTTTAGACATCATATTTATCTCAGATTTTCATTAATTAAATGTTAATGCACAGACCTCTCACATTAGGTCGGTAGCTTATGGCCACTGGATATGCCGGGCGTTTCCGGGCAGATTTCTGCCACAAGCCAGACCTAACCTCGTGTCTAAGCATATTTTAGTTATGCCTACGACCTCTCACATTAGACTGACATTTTGCGGTCGCTGGTTAAGCCTGTTGGTTCCGAGCAGGCTTCCACCGCAAACGGAGTCTAACCTCATGCCATAGCCACTTTATTCCATTACAGAAAATATCAGACTAATTATGTCCATTTAACAAATTTAACTTCTTTACAAGTTACGGCAGATTATCCAAAGTTCTATTAACATGTTTTGCTCATTTTTTGATCGAGCCTACAGATTACATACCCAAATTACAATTATTCAGCTTTCAACAGATTAAGCAATTCAACAGATTAAACAGATAACAGAATTAGCAGATTAAGCAATTCAGCAGATTAGGCAATTCAGCAGATTTAACAGATTAGGCAATTCAGCAGATTAGCAGAGCAGATAACAGATTTAACATTTCTTAAAATTCTATTTACATATCCCACCTAATCATAATTTAAGCCTAAACTTACATGCCCAAATCATGGTCATAATTCATAATACAATATATTCCCCCAAATTTTAGTTAAACTTTGCACAGTACAGATCATTCTCTAAATGCCCTAAACAATATGAAGTATGCCAAATTTTAGCCTATTATGCCAAATATCCAAAAATCCATATTTAGGTGCATTCACATTAACAGTTATCCTATTTTAATATAGATCTTTACGCGTAAGTCACATATCCTTCTTTTCTTTTCAAGTCATAGATCGTGATATAAAATATGCCCTAAATCTAGATCTTAAATTTTTAATTATGTATTATGTCCTCAAAATCAGATCCTGCATTATAACATGCATTATATTCCAAATTCCAAGTCATATGCTATCATATAATAATTCTTCTTCCAAATCACAGTCTATCATACATAGTACGCACCGATTCTAGATCTTAATTTACAACCTATGTTCTTTCCTCAAATCAGTCACAGATCGATCATGTCCAATTTATGCATCATTCATTATTTGTCCCAAAATTTAGCGTTCGTGCGTTAATCTCTTATGAGATTTGGCACAGGCTCGTGGTAGCCTGGCTATAGACCAGAAAGAAGAAGGAGATACAGAATAGTTACAATAAGACAGATCTAAACAGAACAGAATATGCATAACCTCGGATTCAGATTTACAACCATGTCACGATCATAATTAAAGTTCATATCTGAAAATAACTGTACTCACAAAAAGGGAACGATTCTTGTATTCTAGAATCTATATTCTGACACAGAATAGCTCACCTTTGGCGTAGACTATCGATTAGATTAGAAAATAGTTGTTATCTTTTAATTCTATTCAGATTGGAAGAAGATGCACCAGTTCTAGTTTTGATTCCAGCATAGGGGTCACGAATCTGGTCAGAACGGGCGTCTAAATACAGAAAAATGCATCTGTCCACGGATCTGGAAATAGGGGGGAGGTCGACCCTAAGGTCCACCCTAGTGTCGACCTGTGTACCCAGGTCGACCCCCAGGTCGACCCTAGTGTCGACCTGGGTCCTGGGCGGGAATTTTTCCTGCCCAGCTTGGGTGTCTGTTTTGAATTTCGAATCTGAATTTTTGAATTTTGGGCTGGTTTTTAATGAAACTTCTGAAGGCCATATCTTCTTCATACAGAGTCTGATTTACGAAAACTTGGACTCTATACCAAGCAGAATTTCGAGACGAACGCAATGGCGTAACCCCGTTTCCCTTATTTATTCTATTACAATTTAATTATTCTCTGATTTATTACTCTTATGTTCACAGAAAATACGGGGTGTTACATTCTCCCTTCCTTAAAGGATTTCGTCCCCGAAATCTTCAAGTTAAGAAGAATGTGTCCTACCATCCAATCATCCATCTACTCAACCATCATCCACAAACATACATTGTCCTTATAAACTTCTAATGTTGTATGAACATATGCAAAAGTGTGTGCATATGTTCCTTATCTAATGCAAAGATCAGGCGGTCCACTGATTCAATTGACCTCCTTAATGCGAATTATGTCGGTGCCATGAGTCCAACATGTATGCAATTTTCCTATTTGATACATATCATTTCTATATGTGTGCATAACCATTCATCAAAATGCAACATCCATGTGATGAGTTAATTATTTTGCATCCACAAAAATTGAAAAATGCGCACACATCCATATGCAGTATGAGAGTGTTTTTGAGCCGATCTAGTGCCTAGTGCGTGTATATGCATCCACGAGCAACCACTAGCATCCACTTGCATCCATCAAACATAACATGCCTCAAGCACATGTTTACACCCATTAGTTTCTACCTAAAGGTTGAAGACTCGATCGATAGGATATAGCTGAGTGATAGAAGCAAGTATAATTAAAACAAGAGCCCTATTCCTATTAGACATCGGTTAAGAAAATAATTTCCTAAGTACCAACCCCGAAGACTGAAATCAACATCAGATTAACACCCAGAGAATTACTCCCGTTGAACAATGTCAAACTGGAAATCTACTTCATGCTTCGAGTAAAAACCCCTAACCTTATCAGAAATATTCCGATACTTACAAACTACTGGTACAGATGAGATTATCAAATGATTCTTAGGAAACCAAGCATGATAAAAACCCAGAATGTATGCGTGATAGTCAACTTAACGCCCAACACAGATACCCTCAAACTCCAACTTATCACAAACAGATGAGTCATAAGCCTTATGGGTTTGAGTCTACAGCGGGATCAGAAACAAGACTAGTATTAATGTGCAGAGTATCAATTACAGAATCAAAATGCAAGAATCAAAAAGAGTTTTAACTCGACAATCAGTTAAGGAAATTAAACCTTATACAGAAAGTTTTCCTATTTCTATCCTATCCACCAGCCTCGAGGGTATTCGCCTGCCCTTCAGAAGTAGGACATGTCCTCTGCCCTTGCCCTCGTTTCTTCGGGCAATCCCTAGTGAAGTGTCCAATCTCACCACAGTTGAAGCAAGTGCCCTTCCTCTTTCTGCAATCCTTTTTCAGATGAGTTGAACTTCTACAAGTAAAGCACTTTTTCTCCTTCTTATCTTCAGACTTCTTATCCTTCTTTTATGTTTCCGTTTTTGGGCCCCGCCCTCTTGTTCTGTGATCCATCAAGCTTTTCTTCTTTCTTCTCACTTTTGGTTTCCTCTTCATGCATCAATGCCATGTCAACTAATTTCTCGAAGGTAGCCCCCATAGGAATATGGGACATTGCCAATCCGTGTAGCGGCTTGTTCAGACCTTTAGCAAACCTCAGTGCCTTCTTATGCGGTGTGTTTACCAATTCTAAGCCGAATCTTGCCAACTGATTAAATTTGTTGACGTATTCTCTCACCGACAAATTCCCTTGCTTTAAAGCCAAAAACCTCTCTACGTATAGACTTTCTTCCGCTCGTGAGAGAAACTTCATCTCGAACCTATGCCTGAAATCTATCCATGTCTCCACCGGACGCTCTCCATTCGTGACCTCCCACCAATAAGAAGCTTCGTCCTTAAGCAACCATACCGCCAACTGTATCTTCTGCCTATCGTCCACCTCGAAGATGACGAACAAATCCTCAGTTTCTTTGAGCCGGTTCCTTGCCTCCACAAATGATTTAGTTCCATTAAAGTTCTTCCCACCCATGGCTCGAAAGTGTCTACATATCTTCGGGAAAGTATTCACGCTCGGAGGAGGAGGAGGAGGAACTGCTGCAGCTGGGGAGGAAGGACGTCTGCTGGGCCCGCATCATTAGCCCTAGCTTCTAGGTACCTCCTTAGCCAGCCAGGTATCGGTACGCCCTCTGGACGGTTAAGATCCCCAGACATGCTGAAACGAAAGAAAAAGGAATTCAAAACGGAGAGTTGAAAGCTAGATAGATGGCTTTTGGGGATTATGTTTTTCAAAATAAATTTTACTTTCGAAACAATTTCCTTTCTAAACCCTTTTTTTAAAAATAGTTTTCAAAAACTTTTTGTCAAATCTGCTAACCTTCAGCTCTGATACCAAGTGTAACACCCCACCTCCGTTAAGGTCACTCACAAAGGGAATGCCTTAACTTTGGTGGAGCGTTTTAGTAAACAGAATAGAATATTACAAGACAGATAAGTAGTACTTGAAAAATTATAATTTTATTACAGTAGAAGTGGAAATAAATTTGGTTACATCTTTAAAAATCATAATGCCAAAACTCAAGTACACAATTTTCAGTCTTATACAAAATCCTTTAGAAAGCGAAGTTTCAAAGCCATAATCCCCAACATAAACTGCCATGAGAAGATAGAGTCAAAGCCAAGAGATACTTCAAGCACTTCAAGTAGAGAGAATCTGAATTAAGCTCCTATGTTCCCACCCTAAGCACCTAGGGGGGAACGGAAAGAAAAGGGCTGAAAACAAACGAGGTCAGACATAAAGTCTGGCGAGTCTAGTGATTTCCAGCATAAAAACAAATAATATTATCATGACATGTAAATAAAGCTGGATGAGAGATTACATCAATAGGAAGAGCAGATATTATTTAAGTTAACAGAAGAAACATAATAATGTAAACTAAGTTATGTTCCTTACTTACATCTTACTTGTCTGTACTAATACTAGTATAACAGGATTAGGTGTTACCCTAATGTCTAAACTGAAACAGAATCGGAACAGAATAATTTATACAGAAACAGAATGCTAGAAATAGGCCTTTACCACCCCCAAGAGACAGAAGGTACGGAAACAAAATACTAATAATGGGCCTTTACCCCCCCAACAGACGGTACCACGTAGAAAAAGACAGGTATTACCACCCTAATAGAAAATACAGGAACAGAATCAGAAAGGGGATCAGAGACAGAAACAGAATAATCCCTACGGAAATAGAATGTTAGAATTAGGTTTACCCTTGTAATAGGCCTTTACCACCCCTACAGACGGTACCACGCATAAACAGACAGGTGTTACCACCCAATAGAAACAGACGGTACCAACAGAAACAGACACAACTAAGTGTACCCTAAATCCTGCCCCAAGCGATCGGCTCCCTAATACATAAATACCCTGTGTCGGCCCCGCAGTAGGGTGTATCACTCCCCAAAGTGACAACCTATTGGCACAGACCTATTTACAGATGTCACGGTGTCTTACATCCTCAGAGCTGACCGGACCCATGCACGCACATGACCCGGTTGGAACGCGCCATCAACACCCCTCGCCATTATCTGAATGAACCGCTTATAATTAGTTCAGTAAGTGTGCCCGGACCCCTACATAGCGTGGGGTCAACGTTTTGATACCAGAAAGGGTTACTGACTAATATGGGTCCCAAACAACAGATGACACAAGTATTTCCCCTCCTAACCTTGTGTCCCCAGACTAACAGATTTCAGATTAACTTATTTACAAGTTTCAGACATATAAAGTTCAGATTAACTAGTTCACAGATCAGACAATCAAGTTAACAAGTTTTCAGACTAACGGATCAGATGTACGGATTTAACAGACTTATAGATTGTCTAACTTTGTATTGGGCCTACAGATTTACGAAACGGGTTTATCAGATTCATCAGTCCAGTTGGTTTAACCCTATCCACCCAACACGTTTTAGACATCATATTTATCTCAGATTTGCATTAATTAAATATTAATGCATAGACCACTCACATTAGGTCGGTAGCTTGTGACCGCTGGTTATGCCGGGCGGTTCCGGGCAGACTTCTGCCACAAGCCAGACATAACCTCGTGTCTAAGAATATTTTAGTTATGCCTTCGACCTCTCACATTAGACCGACATTTTGCGGTCGCTGTTTAAGCCTGTTGGTTCCGAGCAGGCTTCCACCGCAAACGGAGTCTAACCTCGTGTCATAGCCACTTTATTCCATTACAGAAAATATCGGACTAATTATGTCCATTTAACAGATTTAACTTCTTTACAAGTTACGGCAGATTATCCAAAGTTCTATTAACATGTTTTGCTCAATTTTAGATCGATCCTACAGATTACATACCCAAATTACAATTATTCAGCTTTCAACAGATTAAGCAATTCAACAGATTAAACAGATAACAGATTTAGCAGATTAGGCAATTCAGCAGATTAGCAGATTAGGCAATTCCGCAGATTTAGCAGATTAGGCAATTCAGCAGATTAGCGGATCAGATAACAGATTTAGCATATTTAACATTTCTTAAAATTCTGTCTACATATCTTGCCTAATCATAATTTAAGCCTAAACTTACATGCCCAAATCATGGTCATAATTCATAATACAATATATGCCCCCAAATTTTAGTTAAACTTTGCACAGTACAGATCATTCTCTAAAAGCCCTAAACAATATGAATTATGCCAAATTATAGCCTATGATGCCAAATATCCAAAAATCCATATTTAGGCGCTTTCACATTAACAGTTATCCTATTTTAATATAGATCTTTACGCCTAAGTCACATATCCTTCTTTTCTTTTCAAGTCATAGATCGTGATATAAAATATGCCCAAAATCTAGATCTTAAATTTTTAATCATGTATTATGTCCTCAAAATCAGATCTTGCATTATAACATGCATTATATTCCAAATTCAAAGTCATATGCTATCATATAATAATTCTTCTTCCAAATCACAGTCTATCATACATAGTACGCACTGATTCTAGATCTTAATTTACAACCTATGTTCTTTCCTCAAATCAGTCACAGATCGATCATGTCCAATTTATGCATCATTCATTATTTGTCCCAAAATTTAGCGTTCTTGCGTTAATCTCTTATGAGATTTGGCGCAGGCTCGTGGTAGCCTGGCTATAGAACAGAAAGAAGAAAGAGATACAGAATAGTTACAATAAGATAGATCTAAACAGAACAGAATATGCATTACCTCAGATTCAGATTTACAACCATGTCACGATAATAATTAAAGTTCATATCTGAAAATAACTGTACTCACAAAAAGGGAACGATTCTTGTATTCTGGAATCTGTATTCTGACATTGAATAGCTCTCCTTTGGCGTAGACTATTGATTAGATTAGAAAATAGTTGTTCTCTTTTAATTCTATTTAGATTGGAAGAAGATACACCAGTTCTAGTTTTGATTCCAGCAGAGTAGCGATGCCATTTTTATTTTAATTAGAATAGAGGCAGATATAGGTAGAATGAAATTTTGTGGAGAGAAAGTGAGGTTTGGGGGTGTTTAAATAGCATAGGGGTCACGAATCTGGTCAGAACGGGTGTCTAAATACAGAAAAATGCATCTGTCCACGGATCTGGAAATAGGGGGGAGGTCGACCCTAAGGTCGACCCTAGTGTCGACCCCCAGGTCGACCCTAGTGTCGACCTGGGACCTGGGCGGGAATTCTTCCCGCCCAGCCCGGGTGCCTGTTTTGAATTTCGAATCTGATTTTTTGAATTTCAGGCTGGTTTTTAATGAAACTTATGAAGGCCATATCTTCTTCATACGGAGTCCGATTTACACAAACTTGGACTCTATTCCAAGAAGAATTTCGAGACGAACGCAATGGTGTAACCCGTTCCCCTTAATTATTCGTTACAATTTAATTATTCTCTGATTTGTTACTCTTATGTTCATAGAAAATACGGGGTGTTACAGGATCGGTACGGGTATTGTGTTTTGGGAATGATTTTCTGAACTCAACACCAAATTTAATTCAAAATAAACCTAATGAAAATTTTACGAAATTAATATATAACTATTCATATGTATATACACAGAAATTATAATATATATATGTTTAAAATGTGATGCACACAAAAACCATATATATTTTATATAAATACACAAGAAAAACTGCATATATATAAACGACGCAACGCTAAAAATACGCACGCACATGATACACTAAAACAAACTAACATAATAAAATATACACACACACACACCAAAACTAATAAAAAAATATATATATTTACAATAAAACTTTTCCAAAACTAATTGAAACTCACACGAACAATACCCAACACCAGACAGAAAATTACTCACACCACACAGCTAAACCACTCAAAAACATATGCCAACACACTCTTTACAAACAAAACACACTTATCCACTAAAACCGTATATAAATATATATTAAATTATATAATTAAACACCAAACTACCCATATTGATTTATACCCCAACGCAGGCATATCACAATTGCTTCTGGTCTGTGTAGGGAAAGCAGGCTGAAGAATAGGAGGTCGTACGGCTTTTCAAGTGAGTGACAGCGAGGGTAGATCATTGGAGGCTGAGGGGATCCGCTGGTTGTTGGGCGTAGCTTGGTCAGAGGCTGGTTCAGAGATTTCGGTGGCGGTGGCTCGGGCATTTCAGGTCAGCGGAGGAAACAAGGATGGCTCGGCTTCAGGCGGCTATTCGATTTCAGTGGGGAAAAGGCGAAGCAAACAAGGGTTAAGGGGGTCGGCATGGCTTTGCGGGAAGGGTGGCAGCGGCTACAGGGGAGAGAAGAGTTCGGCGCTGGTTGGTCGGCGCGTCGGGGAAGGTGGAGGGCTGTTGGGGGGAATTGGCGACGTGGGGAGGGCCAGGAGGGCGGAGCGGGGTTAGATGGCGGAGGGAAGGTGATGCGGAAGGGAGTAGTAGCAGTTGCTCCTTTTATTTACATAAATATAAAATGGCTGAAGGCAAAAAAAATTGTGATGGAAAGGAAAAATCTCGATGGAGAAGAAACCGAAGGGGAGGGCGATTTATATAAGAGATGCGGTTGTTTCGTGAGGATGGATGCCACGAATACAAAAAGGACGGTGATAAGGCAGTGGAACAGAGTAGGTTTAAATTTACGAGACATTTATGGTATTAAAGAAAATGTGGGGTTACAGAAATTATGATGAACGAGGCCATCCTATTCAAAGAAATGTTTGGTTTAAATTTCAAAACAAATGGATGTGGTTAAAATAGAAACCAGAAAACAGTTTGCAAATAAAAAGGAAACACTATAAATGTGTTTGCAAATAAAAGGAAAACAATATAAAATTTTAATTTAAAGGATGAACTGTTTTGACAGTATGCAAATCAAATAAAAAATAGACGATATCAAAGGAATAAATCTAACAAAGAAAAATTAGCAATGATTGCACCAACAACAATCAATACGCATGGCAGATCTAAAAAAAATCTTTTGTAATCAAATCAAAGATATAATTCCATATTTGAAAACGGATTGTATAATTATACGAATTAAATATTTAAATAAAAATTCAAGAATGTGCAAGTAAATAAATCGATTAAAATTTACCATAAATAAGATTCTAAAAATAGAAAATATTGAATTGTATTATTAAATTGTATTCATATCAAAAATAAAATTCATTTGTTTTATAAAATCCAAACAAATTTAGTTTTAGATAATTGAAATAAAAATTATTTCCATAAAATGCAAACAAATAAAATAAATAAACTAAAATTTTAAATTAAATCATTAATTAAAATACTCTAAAAATTAAGGTTGTTACACTGTTTAATGCATGTAATCCTACTATATGTTATTGCTTTGGGAACATATTTTCTACAAAATCTCCAACTAGAGTTAAACCACACCAGATATACTTCTTAATACATTGATTTTAATGTATTCCTAGCTCCATGGCTTTGCCTGACCGTATGTAAATTACACTAGACTTTTCCATAACCCATCTTAAGGCAATATCTAAAAGGATGCGCCATTTTATATTAAAAAAACCACAAATAATGTATACCATTTGATTAAAATAATTTACCAATGTTACCGGTTCGATGGGAAGTTAAATGTTATTAGACTTACCAATTTACATAAATAAAACATACTTAACAAACATATTATACATAGAAATCACAATTCTTCTACAGAGTCTCCTTGGTTCCACTTACATCCTAAAAATCATGATTCAGCCATCTGTCGACACCCAAAAAATTGAATGGCGTTGATTTTCCTGTAAATCCCCTCCTACTTCATTTTTCTATTTTCCCACAAAATTGATCCCTTCCCCTTCCACCATAACAATAAAGAATTGACCCAAAATCTTCTTTTAGCTCAACCTAATTCCATACACACATACGACGCCTTCGGTTCGTTCGTCTCTTTCCCTTCTACGCCCACTGAACCAACTGTCGGAGGGTCCCGTCGTCTGCACCCAACTTCGATCCACACACCTTCCCACCATAATGATAAGAAATCATCGCTGAAATCATACCCCTAGCTCAGCCCGATTCCTTAGGCATAGACTTTGCTTCCATGTTTGATTCATGCCCTTTGCACCATCTTCACCAGTGTCGGCGGGTCTTAGTCTCCCATTGTTTGTCTGACTTACGTACTACCATGCTCTACCTCATTCCAATTCCTGCTGCGCATTCGGCTCTGTCGGTTAGATGCAACTTTGTCTTCAACAACCAACTTCTCTGCTCTTTTAGAGGTAAACATTCATATTCCTTTTGGGTTTACAAATGACTTTATTTGTGTTGGATCATATTACTTTTTCGTTGCTATGTTTTCTGTATTGGTTTGCATGTGCATTGTTTTTCATCCACCTCTATTCTTCAATTGGGATCATTTCCACCTAACAGTTTATTACTGTGACTTGCAGTAGATCAAAGACCTTCTACCGAAATAAATACACTTGACATATTGCTAGGAATTTCATTTTGAAATAAATACATGTCTTTTTAAACACAATTATGTCCAAGGTTTATGTATTGGCCACCCGAACCCAATCCAACAATAGAGATGGCTATTTTCTCAAATATTGTCGAGGTTTTTCCTTTTGTGCACAAGATATGTTGTATAAAAAATGAAATCATGGTAACCTTATTCTCATATGTGCATAAAACAGTAGGATGCATTTTTCTATTTTTGTTTGTTTCTTAAATAAGTTTAATCTACGATGGATATTTGTTAGCAATTACTTTTCTAGGGAAAAGATCAAAATCAGCATATACGTATAAATGCATGTAGATGTATTAAGATTTAGTGAAAAAATCGCAGTAGTTGGAAATCAGCATTAATTTGAATAAATTAGTCTATAAAAAGTAAAGAACAAAACAACCTACTTACCAGTCTCCAATAAACTACCATGTGTTAGAGCTGAATTCATTATATTGTATTGAAATGAGTTAGACATAAATGTGTATTCCTTACACTAATGTTGAACTCTTTATTAATGAATTAATCCAAATTATTTTGTGGACAGCTGAACTCCTTATCCTTCAATTATATCTTAACAATGGTTGTTAATAGCAAAATAAGACATACATAAAGTTTCAAAGTTGACCTTGAAATTTTAGGATAAAGTTTCAAAGTTCGAGGAGGAAAATAATTAGATTCCTAACTGAATCTGTGGAAGCTGAAAAATAAAGATAAAACCAATTTACCTATAGTTAATAGCAAGTTTAGAATTAGATATTGGTTTAAAGTTTAGGTATGGTTGTAGTAGTGAATCTAATACCACAAATATTCAAAAATAAATCTAATATTGGATTATCTCAACATAAACATAAAACGGAAGCAGTTGATAGATATATCTTTGAATTTTGTGTTGAGATTTTTTTCCTTTTGTGCTTAAGATACATTATCTTATAAAAAACCTAATATCCTGGTGACCCTAATTCTTATCATTGCATAAAATCCATATGTCTAACATAGGAGTTCTAACTTAGAAGTTGTGAAAATTATACACCTTCTAAATACAAAAATATCTGTGAATTCTTGATCATGCAAGGCAAGTATTATTGATGTAGCACATCATTCCAATTGTAACCATCAACGAAACTGCATTATTGTAATGTTATACCCGTGCGCCAAACTAATTAGTTCTTTAAATGTTGAAAAAATATTCAGTTTTCGGTTAAATTTCATAACACATACATTAGTAATAGTGAAGTCAAGGCAACTTTTAACTATTTTTTTGGCATCAGTGACCTATAGAGATGCAATAATTTTTTTCATGCTTAACTACATAGTATCACAACTAATATTTTGTGTATTCAAAATTTCTTTCTTATTTCTTCGAATTAATTCTCTTGGTTTTACCTCACCCAGACACAGCTATGTTGTTGTCATGGTAATGAGGGCATCATTTGAACCCATATCTTAGTTTTTAGCCATATTATCATCAAAACATGATAGGCCATTTTATTTATGTAGCTCCAATATTTTTTTACGGTCTACACCTTCTACATTGTGCATTATAAGTGGGAGTTTTATTTTCTGTTGCAACTATGAACAAACCATGATGATAAAATCAATGTATCAGCAGGAATGTACTTAGGACTACTTTAGAAAATAAAAAAAAATGAAACCAAAGATAACGAAACAAAATAAAGATCTCTTTTGTCCAACCTGTAACGACCCAAGGATTGTCAACCCCGAAAATAAACACAAACACCTTGTTGACTATTCAAGTATCAAAAATACCGGATCATTAATAGAAAGTAGTTAGGGGGTGAGAAATAGAAAGAAAGAAAATTAGAATAAAAGAATAAGAAGAAGAAGAACACAACAGAATAGAATTTGAGTAAACACAAATCTAACAATGGAATGAATAAAATATATTATATAGCATAACTTAGAAATACAAAATGGTATTTGTACTCACATACATCATCAAAGTACATACACACACAAACACACACACACACACACACACACACACACACACATATATATATATATATATATATATCACAGCGAAAATAAGTAGTAGCTATCCAATGTTGAAGCCTCCTGCTCTAATCTCTTTTAATATATCTGAAAAATCCTAACTACTTGACTGCCCATACAAATTTAGGCACCTAAGAGTTTAGGGTAAAAAAAACAAAATAAACTCTGTGTTAGCCATGGGACTAGTGTGAGTAAGCTCCAACCATTTGGTTTAACTTTTAAAAGTCCTCTTCATAAGAAAAGATAATCGTAAGACTGATCCACACATAAATATAGATGGTTTTCACCTGCTGATAACCCAAAACATTTAATAAAATCAATATTTTTCAGATATTATAATAGTGTATAATACAAGTAAATAGCAATCTAGCAAAACGCTTGCATCTGAAGCTCTACATAAATTGTATACAATCGAAACCGCTGGCTCTTATTAGAGAATGGATTTCCAACTATGATAAGGTATGGAACCACCTTCAGATCAGTGTACTTTATAGGGAATACACTGGAGTTCAACAAGAACATCTTACAACTCGGCCACACATGATCGGCCATTCATTTCGCTTGAATGTTTTGAATATATTGCCACCTTATGGTCAGTATACCAACATAACCGTTCCCGGGAGATACAGAAGCGAAAGAAGAACAAAAATGAATAATCTCTAGATGGTGACAATATATCCTAATTGGGAGCTACCCACTTAGCCATGCTGCCCACCAATTTTTGTAATTTCCCGGTTGATGTGGCTTGAGGTCATAACGTATCTTTTGGAACATCTGGCCACCATTCACTTTGAATGCCACATCGTTAGACCCGCTAAATCACTAATTTATTTCCCTAAAAATACTACGAGTATAAAACTAAGAGAAACGAATTCCTCTGTCACAAACAAAAATACTTTCGAAGATATCAACTTACGCGATCTATTAGGTATACTCTATCAGACATTCATCCATACAAGTTGTCCTGGGACTGGACAAACCGAAGGCACTATTCTGCAAATCCATCTTAAGAAATTTCAACGTAGGATTGACATAACAGCCCTTGCATAAATTCCGTCTTCAATTATCTTCAACACATTTGATTCGCAACACTAATGCCATATGGAGTGGTTTTCAGAAAATAAATCTGATCCCGGTCTCTCCGTATTAACAACGGAAAACTAGTCAAAAACTTTGATAGTCGGTTATTTAACAATCAAAGGAAACCATCCATACAACAACTATTTTAGTTCCAAATGGAAATTATATCGATCAACCATCAATCAACACTGAGCCCCTTATAATTAATTTATCATTAATTATTTCATTTCCTAGTTATTGTTCAATGTCTTTATCCAAATATTTCTCCAACTCATTTAGCCTCTCACAATTCTTGGAAAACGTTTCATCTATTTTAAACTATATATTTCCTGTATTTCAGAAAATATAGGTTATCAATATTGGAAAACATTCCCATTTCTATTCACGCATCACTATCTTCCACGTCCATCAGTTCCTAACCGTAAACTAGCAGGAGAACAACACCCTAAGTATCAACCCCGAAGTCTAAAACCATCATCAGATCGACATTCAGAAAGCCATTCAACTTGACTAATCTCCCGTCAATTTCTAATTTCCTTAACTCCATTTAAATCTGCAAAACGTTTGCCTTTAAATTATTTTTCACTTTAAAATGAGAATATTATTTCTTTATAGAAAACAAGACTCATTTTATCAAATCCAATCTTTAAAATACCCTTACAGGTTTAAATCCTGCTTATTGAGTCATTTTATAAATTCATACTCCTATTCCACTTCATAAACTCCGTTTATAAGTCAACTTCTTGTTAAATAAGTATTAAGTTTACAAATTAATCTTGATTACCTATTTTATTATAAATTATTAGTTTCAACCCAAATATTAATTATCTTGGCAATTTCTTAATTATAATATATATATTTATTTCTAAAAGTAAATTATTTAATAACATTCGACATTATCGAATTATAATTATAAGTCCTTATGGATTTATATAATTTTATTTACATTTCGAACATCGGAATAATTCCATCGATATCTCTTGAAAACAATTCTCAATTCCCTTTTTAGTTCATTCTTGAATTTATATTCCCAATTTATTTAATAACAATTATTTCACACCATTTTATATCTCATCTATAAACCAAACTACTTGTTTTATATAATTAAACAAGTTATTATATTCTAGCCAATAGAAATTAGATTTCTATTTTGAAATAGATTTATTTTAAAACCCCATATTCTTTTCCGTTATATTCGAATACATTTTACAGTATTTAAATACCAATTATTTCAGGGTCAATGTTATTCAAACATCCCAAAACACACAATAATCAATCACTGATTATTGATCACATCATATAATGCAATATATATGAAAATCAATAATATAATTGTTGAGGAATACAGTTGGATCCCTTCGACCTATTTCCCTGCATCAATAAATGTCAATCAACATAAATAATACTAATTTCATATCAATATGAAATATAATAGTAAGCAGCATCAGTACTCAATCAACAATTTATATTTATAACTATATATATATAATTCCAACCAATTACTTGCAATTCATCCAACAACCATCACACAACATTCAGTTATCATTTATAAATACTAAAATATGTTTGTAATATTATAAAACTGGACAGAGTTAGTGAGTTTGCTCACCTTGGTCATTAATCGTTGAATAACGATTAATGTTCGATTGATTCAATCGAGCGTTTAATTTCACCATAAATCGAAATGATCTCTGAATCGCTCCAGACTAGTTCCAATATTTAGCCTGCGACAATACGTTCCTAAAGGATCAAACCAAATTCTGACCACGTATGGACGAGATATTTAATTTACAAGTTAACACACTACTCTAAATTAAATTTATATATTTATATATGGGCCTCACCTATTTTCCCTTGGCCCAAAACGTTCATACTTCTACACTTCAAACTCTTGCCCAACTTAACAGTGTTATCTCCAAACTAAACACCATCCCACTCCTCATCTCGACCCCTACCCATCTATCCTCGCCAGCATGAACCCGTTGCTTCCTCCTGGAATGCGTCGTCCAGTCCCTAACGCTGCCTCCCATAAATAGTACATTATAATTTCGTGCCAATCTTCCCTATTTTTGTACGGTAGGTGTGGTTTATACCCATAACCCAGAATCTAATGTCAAAACTTTGCATGACTGCCTCTATGCTTAATGGGTTGGTGCTCTAGCTCGCGACGAAAGATGTAGTACCCAGACAAGAATCACGAGCCGCAAAGTTGGTATAGAAGTGGAAAGAATGCATCCACGATTTCAATAAATGTTTATTTAGGCTTTAGGGTTAAATTTTGATTTTTTTCGTTGTGAAATGAGGATGGAAATGGTTCATGAAAACTTCGGCATTTTTCTTTGTTGAAGCAATGGTCTTCGTTCGTGTATTTATACAGTAAGGAGGTTTGATTCCTACGTATACTTGATCGTCAAGTAATAGGCATGTTGTAGGCTTCTAGTTTACTTTTTAGGTAGCTTTCACTTTCAAGGGCCTAAGCATAATCATAGCCTGCATTTTTAGGGAGGAGTCTGCGCAATTTTCTTGCTTTCCAACGCAAAGGAAATATTACATATTTTACTTTTTATTACTCTTGAGAAATAAAGGTATATTGAAACTGTACATTACGAACAGTACGTCCCAGTTTTGAAACAAAATGTTTTGTTTGGTCTCATCATTACTTATTTATATTTGAGCTCAGGTAACCTAAATAGCGGAAGTATTTTAATTGAGGTTAACACAAGATGTAGATGAAAAATGCCAGTAAATGTGTAATGTGATGTCTAAGGGATACTGTGAATGAGCATTCAGCATGTACTAAGATGCATGATAACCTCCTATGTATGTAAGATAGTCACATAGAATCATTTACATCCATTTCCACTTTCAGAATACTACGGTGGCCAACAAAGTAAAATGATTGGAACATCCAGGTTTGCATTGCACGAAAGCTATTTTGAAAATGGATTTAATTGCACCTTTTGTTGATCAAGTTGAAAGTTGTACATATGTTGGTTACGCCTAACAGAGAAAGAAACACTACAGGATTTAAGAGCCATAGCATGGTACGAGTTGAAACTGGAAATATCCTAATAACGAGTTCAGTTAGTTGATAGAACCCTATCACATAGAATTTCGTTCACATATGAAGAGCTACGGACATAGTAAAAGTATTGTTGTATCGAGCAAGGTGACACGAATGTAATAAAATAGGCAAGATGACTTATTTTACGAAATCCCAAATATGATGATTTAGGGCGCAAAATACGTTAAACAAAAAATGGCTTATTTTTCCAAAATAAAAATTATGGAAAAATTCTATAAATTAAATTAAAAATATGTCTTAAAAATATTATCCAAATTCGAAATCAATATTTTATTATATTTAATAAATCGTTATGGTTTATAAACGAATCCATAACGACTATTTGAAAATTCGATTTAGACATAACTTACAATCGATAAGACAAAATCTCGATTTTCCACTTCCATTAGAAAAATACAATCTAATAGATTCAAACGTTTCTTGTTTCAAAGAAATCCGACTTAAAACGAATCTTGTATACTCGGTTGAAGGAACTACTGCGACGTTACGAGCTTGTTTATAATTATATTATAACTAATACGTTCGAACATCATTAATAAATAAAATTCGTTATTTTACTAGAATTCAAACTCAAATAAATATCTTCTATTATCCAATTCATATAATATTGCCAATTTACAAATTCCAACTATTTCGGAATTAAATTTTATTACTCCATTATTTATATTAATCAAATATTCAAAATATTTGAATTGAACCCATTTAAATTGATGAACCGCTTATCCAAATAATTAAATAAATGAATTATTAAATCGCTAAAAATCTGGGACGTTACATTCCTTCCTCTTTAAAAGAATTTCGTCCCTGAAATTTCTAAGGTAAGAAAAATGTTAGAAACCCAATTAACTAGGTTAAAAAATCATTTTTTTTACTTCTTAACTTCAGTTTCAACTGAACCAATTAATTTAAATTAAAATATTAATTTATTCCTATTAATGAAAAAATTCAAAATTCTGGAAATTTTCTAACACTTTAAATTTTCGAAAATTTTTGTCAGCGTCTCCTTTGCATGGCTCAATCCACTACAAGAAATACACAATATACCTATGGAGCCTTTCAATGGCATAGCCCAACGACTTCCAACAGAGCTTAATTCTGGAAATTTCTTTACGTTATAAAAAAAGAGGTTGGAGGCCACTGAAGGTCGTTGTTTATAATGCCGTCAGAGGCCGTTAATCACCATTGAATAGTCGAGCAGAAATTCAATGCAGTAGCTTCTCGTTCCCCATTTCCATTTTTGCTCGAAATAATTCGAGTCCCCCCCCCCCCAAATTCTTGCTCCAAAAATTCTGAAATCGACCTCCTCCACTCCATCAGCTGCCTATAGTCTCTCTAACACGTTCAAGTCTCTCTCTCTCCCCTCTCTAATCTTCAATTCATCCCCAATTTCGAAGGTATGAAACCCTAATTTTATTTAATACCCTAGGTTTGCTAATTGATGCTTAATTTGGTTGTTAGATTGTATATTTGTATGTGTAGTGATGTTAATACATATATATAAATTGATTTGATTATGTCACTAATCTAGGGTTAATTAGTTTATGTTGTGTATGTACATATGCATATATAGTGTTGTATGTATAGTTGGTAATTAATTTATGTATTTGTTGAATTGATTAAGGCCTGACTCATTGAAAACGATAGTTAATTTGTCAAAAACATTTAGTGAAAATGGAAATAGTTAAGTTTATGTTTTATAAAAATTTATACAAAACGATATTCATAAAGCCTTAGAGTGTTTTCGGCCCCGTCTGATAAGTACTATATATGATCGTTATGTGAATGTTCGTTTTATTAACGGAACGAACATTTATTGCGACGACCCAAACCCCCATTCCATGGAAGCAAGGATAATCAATGGAATATAACACATAAACAATTACAACAGAATAGAAATATATCATTACACCAGATAATGTACATCAAATTACACTGGAAATAATATCAACATCAGAGTTACACAGCATAACAGGATCATACTTAGTACAGAATATGGTTTCGGCTTAATACACAATGTCTGCTGCGGAATCAAACATAATATACCTAATAGTGTCTGAAACAGTACAATAGAAAAGATAAAGGACCATCATCAGCTTCCACAGCTTCCATCCATAGCCAAAATGAACCAATCTAAAACAGGAATACAAGGCTGCCCGTGTAGAAAATAGGGGCACCCGAGTTTGCAAAGTGAAACAAACTACGAGTCAGTCAGGGGACTGGTATGAGAAATCTTACTTAGCCTATTCATTAATAAGGTCAATCACAGGACCACGCCGCTAATGCGGAACGGGTTTACTCCATTGGATTTCCAGTGCATATCATAAAGTAAATCTTTTAAACAACGCAATGATTTTTAGAAAAATGAAGCCATTATAAGACTCAAGTCCCATTACACAATACAACGCAAACCGGAGGATAGAGTTTTACCTTATAATGGCCAAATATGCTTGATACGAATAAAACAAATCATTTGATATTATTATTAGTGTTTATATGTTTCAAAAACAATTTCAATCATAATGTATCAATCATAGACGGCATGGGTACCATATATCATGTCGCCCTATATAGGTTTACAATCAAAACCGCATAATGTCGTATTGGAAGTTGGATTTCCATCATGAACCAAGGCAAGGGATCGTCCTTACCGAATTCGAGACAATCTAGCCTACCATGTCTCAGGGAAAGTACTCTATCAAGCCCTTGGAGCTTCAGGGCCGGTCCACACTTAGCGGATTATCAATTCCTAAACAATATGTTTCCCAAACTATGGGGCGTAAGTCTGGTCAATATGTAGACCATATCCATCCGTCGGCCCCGTAGTGACCGATATATCCGAGACGTCTCGCTTTCCATCACCCACATAAGTAAAAATGTCTGGGCTCCATACCATGAAACCACCTCTAGCTAGAAAGAAACGCATGCCCTCTCTGAAGTCCTCTCCCGTTTTTGGTTCACACCGGGGTGTGAGGCTCGCGAATTAACGCTATACACAAAGCTATGTTATTTAAAGTCGTGCTTTGATCATTAACCACAAGGCTCTGCTTTTCAACAAAAGCCTTGATCACTGCATCTCAGCATGCCACACAGGCAATTCACGCCATGCGACTGATGTCTGTCGATATATAACCTCTGAGCTCGTACGTCTCAGAGAAGGGTGTTAAGCAAGAGAATAAATTCTCCGCCATCAAACAGATATATATTTAATAGAGATCAATCAACACAGAATAAAATCCAATGTCAGACACACATCCATTTACAAGTTCGTTCTGGGTCTGAACGAAACTGAAGGCACCTTATTCCTCGTCCCATATGTTCAATACAAGAGAGAGGCCCTCGCACATCCATACAATCAACAAAACGTCCGGACAACTACCACTGTAACCCTTTCAAGGCAGTAACTCCAATCGAAGGCATCAGTAGCCATCCATTCAATGTGAAAATTATTGGTCTTGCACCGTCTTCATATCTTCGACTTTTAATCGTCGATCAATTATTTGAAATGAGAATTAACTCGGCATTTTCAAATAATTCACGTATACATAGAATTTAAATCAATTCTTTCTAGGGTTAAATTATTTGACATTCATGTTTCAGTCCAATAATATAATTTTCATGTCAAATACATCAAACCATCAAAATATCTAATAAACCAAGTAAAATCAGTTTATTTTCATTCCAAATCGTTTACAATATTTTATAACGATTTATCACTATTTTTATTTATATAAAAATAGCCCATTTTATTTAAATGACGCTTAAGGCCATTACACGGCGCTGGCGCTGTTTTTCTTCAGATTTGAATTACACATTCCTGGAAATCTAACTGTTGGATCTTAACAAATTTTATATCGTTGAAAAGATTTTTTTTAAAGCGGACCCAACGGTTCTAGCTTTGGGAAAATCCGATGGTCGGATTTCTCGGTATAATCGTTTAAAATTATGATTCCAAAACGCGAACTACGGCGTTTTTATTCGTTTTTTTTTAATTTATATTTATATATATTAATTTATATATATATATATATATATAATTCATTCGACGGTTTCTAAACCATTTTCACTTCATTAGCGTGTTAAAATAATATTTTAACTAACAAATATTTATTTCAACACATGAATATTTTTAGTGGTTCATATACACAATAAAAATGTTAATTTTATTGTTCAAAGAATTTATTCAACATATGAATATTTTTTAGTGGTTCATATACACAATAAAAATGTTAATTTTATTGTTCAAAGAATTTATTCAACACATGAATATTTTTAGCGGTTCATATACACAATAAAAATGTTAATATTATTGTTCAAAGAATTTATTCAACACATGAATATTTTTAGCGGTTCATATACACAATAAAAATGTTAATTTTATTGTTCAAACAATGTATTCAACACATGAATATTTTTAGTGGTTCATATACACAATAAAAATGTTAATTTTATTGTTTAAAGAATTTATTCAACATATGAATATTTTTATTACTTCGCATACATGATAAAAAAAGATATTTTTATCGTTCTAAGAATTTATTCAACACATGATTACTTGTCAACACATGAATATTTTTCAACACATGAATATTTCAGAAAATTTCGGAATTACAACAGCAGGGTGGGTAGCACCGGCACCGTGTCCAGCATGGCTCCTCTACTATCCTAGGCCTTGGCTTGCACCATATATAATCATTTCATTCAATAATCCACAATTCAATCCATTTTCACAACACAATGAATTTACCATAAACACAATCAATTTTGTTGCAACCATAATCAATCATTCACAACCACAATCAATCAAACAAGTCGTCCATGGTCTGTGGACTATGGTGTCAGGAGGTACTAAGCCCCGTCTGCAACCTAATATATTTTTCTCCAATTTATTTGAATTTAGAAATCTCACATTAGTTTCCACTCCTTTTAAACTTGTAGAAAGCTCCAAATACGTTCCAGTCTCTACTAGAATGTAGAAGACGTTGCCACGAGTCCAATGTCTCTCGTTTCACTGGATTTCGACAAAATATGAAAAAGATATGGTTTTTATTCGATAATCAACCTTTGCAATGCTTTAAAGTGTTATAAACATTTTAAATTTATTACTTCCATTACCTCTCAGTTTAATTCAAAACTAAGTTTTGAATTATCTTCCAGTCCGAAGCACGAGGCGACGATCAGGTTTTGCCACGACGTAGAGCTAGGAGAGGGCTCCCCGATGCCACCAACGACGTTCGGATCGACGACGGTAGGAGGGCTCGGCGGCGGCTTGAAGACGCGGACTTCAGGAGCTCGATTTGACGAAAATACTTCATGATACAAGGCGAGAGTTGTATGGATCCAAAGCTGGAGAATTCCTCAACAAAATCCTCCAATGAAGCAGTCGATTTCGTTGCATGGTGGGAGAGTAATCGAGGATAGAAGATTCAAGCCTCAACCGCCGTTCGTGTTTAGGGTATCGGATTTTTTCTCTGGAATGAGAATAATGAACGAAGGATTTCTATTGGCCGTTATATATTTTAAATTATTCAATTCTTCTTAAATCCAAAAAAATCCTTTTGTCCATACGAACTCCAAATCAAACCCAACGACCGTCGCCCCTAGCTAAATACCTCCATTCCGGACACAATGGAATATGTTTCGTAAGCCCATTCGACTATTTCAGTCAGTTATCCTTCAAACTAAAATATAAAACATTCAATTTTAGATTTGAACATACATTTTAATTTGTCGGGGCCACATACTAAAATTCCAGAACAATAAATCTAGTTATGTTTGGACGATACGGTCCCAACAAAACTGATTTCATTGAATTTGGAGACCGTTTGAAAAATGGCTATTTTCTGGTCGATCCAATTTGCACTGTATTTGCAAAACACGTTTTCCTTTGCCACGCTCACATATTAATCCCAAAAATTATAGAATTTTAAACCAAGCAATAAATTGACATTCTGGATCCAGCCAAGTGGTTTTGTCGAAAACGGAGGTCGTTTGAAAAATTGTTATTTTTAAGGGCTTTGTTGTTATTTAAAAATGGAATTTTTAAATTCTGACCAAATTTCTTTTAAAATTACTCGAACTAAATTTTTTAAATTGGTTCTGATTTCCCGGGTTGTTACAATCTCCCCCACTTAAAATCTTTTCGTTCTCGAAAAGGAACAGAGCTGAAAGTTGTTTAGCCAACCAACTCAACTTTCATTATGGCTTTCATTCTTCAACTTTTCAGTTTCTAAGAATTTCTAATTTTTCAAAAATTTGGCTAACACCCTAAATTTTCGAATTTTTTTGTCATAACCTCCTTTGTACGGGTTGATATTTAAAACCTAACTTGCCTCACAGGGCCCTCATCAACCCAAAAGAAACGAAAAAGCCAAGCGGCTTACCAATCGGCTCATAAAATCATCAAAACCCAAGAAATACATTAAACATGTACCTATCTGTCGGGCATACAGTTTTATTCCTCTTCTTAGCTTCCATGCTATGACCTATTCAATCAATTATATATACATGTGTATGTATGCAATTTCAATCAATTTTCAATTCATTTTAATATTTTATCCGATTTGGCTTAATTTACCTTTCATTTTCATATTGGTTTTATCATTCCAATATTTTAATTAGTCAAATAAATAATCATACAACACAACCAGCAATCAATTAGTTGATTAACTTTTCAAATATATAATTTTTTATATACTTAAAAACATATTTGGTAAGATTGGATTATATATAATTAAAACTTTTCGTCCCAGAAAAGGAAACAATAGTAAAGTAGGAAACAAAACGGAAATGCAAAATATTGTAAATGTACCTTGCACCAGAGCTAATCAGAGATGTCCACCCTGCACTTGGGATAAGCCTGCTTAATGTTATCCTCAGTTTCCCATGTACAGTCTCTAGGATCACCGCTCCACTGCACTTTGACTAAGTGTATCCTCTTGTTTCTCAGAACCTTAGTTTCTTTGCCAATAATTTTCAGTGGCTCTCTTCTCACTGCTAATTTTGGAGTAATATCCAAATCTTGTTGTGGTGCTTCTTCACAATCAAATCTGGATCATGAACATGCTTTCTAAGTTGAGACGTGTGAAATATATCATGCATTCCAGGCAACCAGTCAAGCAATTGAACCCTATAAACAAGAGTTCCAATCCTTTCAAGTATAGGAAATGGACCAATAAATCTAGGTGCCAACTTCCCTATTTTCCAAAATCGGACTACTCCTCTCATCGGAGAAACTCTTAAATATACATAATCACCAACAGCAAATGCTAAATCTCTTCTTCTAGAATCTGCATAGCTCTTCTGTCGGCTTTGAGCTGTTTGTAATCGATTCTTAATGAAATCAACTTTATCTGCAGTTTCATGGATCATATCTAGACCCAAAACTAGTCGATTACCTGGTTCTACCCAACATGCGGGAGATCTACATGGTCTACCATAAAATGCCTCGAATGGTGACATTTTTAAGCTCGCTTAGTAGCTGCTATTATATGAAAACTAAGCCAAATGCAAGTGATCTTCCCACGATCCGCCAAAATTGAGAATACATGCCCGCAACAAGTCATCTAGTATACGATTCACCCTCTCAGTTTGGCCATCTGTTTGAGGATGATATGCGGTGCTCAGATATAACCTTGTTCCCAACTCTTCTTGGAATGCTTCCCAGAATTTACTAGTGAATATCGAATCACGATCACTAACAATACCACTGGGAACTCCATGTAGTCTAACGATTTCTTTAAAATAAATCTGTGTCAGACTCTGAGCTGTTCTATTCGATCTGATAGGAATAAAATGGGCGGTCTTCGTGAAACGATCTACGATCACCCATATGCTGTCATTTCCCTTCTTGGTTTTGGGAAAACCATCTATGAAATCCATGGAAATTTGTTCCCACTTCCAATTTAGAACCTCCAATGGTTGTAACAATCCAGCGAGTTTCTGTTGATCCCTTTTGACTTGTTGACAGGTGGAACACCGGCTAACATACACCGAAATGTCCCTTTTCAACGACTTCCACCAGAATGTTAGCTTGAGATCATTATACATCTTACTTACCCTTGGATGAATACTAAGTTTGGACTTGTGACATTCATCAATTACTTTTCTTCTGAGCTCGGGAATATTCGGAACACAAATTCGGCCTTTTAACCTCAGAACTCCCTTGTTATCAATCTGGAAACTCGAGGGTTCACCTCCCTGAACTCTTTTGCTAATCCTTTGAATGAATTCATCATCTTTCTGGAGAACATATATTTTATCAATCAATGAAGCGTAATAATAAGATTAGCGATGATCGCATTCTTTCTGCTGAGCGCATCAGCTACAACATTGGCTTTCCCCGGAGTATACAAAATATCGAGATCGTACGCCGCAAGAAATTCTAGCCAACACTGTTGTCTCAAATTTAAATCTTTCTTGGTGAACAAATACTTTAACGAATTATGATCTGTGTATAGTTCGAACTTCTCACCCAATAGATAGTGTCCCCAGATTTTCAAAGCAAACACGATGGCTAACAACTTAAGGTCATGAGTAGCATATCTCTTCTCATGCGGTTTCAACTGACGGCTAGCATAAGCAACTACTTGACCTCTTTGCATTAATACCGCTCCAACACCTTCAAGAGAAGCATCTGTATAGACCGTGTAACACCCCACGTCCATTAATGTCACTCACAAAGGGAATGCATTAACTTTCATGGAGCATTATAAGTGTATTGAACAGAACATCACAAGAAAGATATATAAAAATGGTACTTCAAAATTTAAAATAACTTCATTGCAGCGAAAACGGAACATAGTTTGGTTACAACATCAAAACCAAGTACTCAATATCCATCGTGGACAAATCATTACATGAAAACAAAAGCATAATCCCATTACAAAAAGCCACAATAAAAAGAAGATAAGGCTGAACATTACTTTCAGCAACTTCAAGCACTTCCAAAAGAGAGAGAAAGAGATACTAGCACTAGTCCCACCCTGAGAACCTGGGGGAAAAAGGAAAGAAAAGACGCGAAAACAAATGAGGTCAGACATAAAGTCTGGCGAGTCCAGTGCTTTAACAATATAATTATTAAAGTAACAGGATAAGAACATAAACTGGATATAAGAAATGACTGTAACATACATGTATGACAAGGTAAGCAAGACGAACAAGATAAACGTTGATTGCACTTCTAATCACTATAAGATAATTCCTACACTGCACCCATACTAGTTACACTGAAAGTTGATCCCTCTTACTAATCATAGTGATAATAATAATGGTAGTTTCGTGTACCCCTAGCTGCTGTCATAGGTGTCGCCTGATCAAATCTCCACTAGTTGTACCCACTACCCTCCCCATTCGATTGGCTCCCTAACTCGTAGATACCCGTGATGGTCCCACAATGGGGCGTATCACTCCCAAAAGTGGCAACCGTATACTACTAAGGATGCACGGCTTATACCTACACGATGAAACAACGTCTTACCTGCTAGCCCAGGCCCACGTACGCACATGACCCCGTTGGACTTGCGTTGCCACCGCTAGCCCGTTTTGACCTCTTACAATCAAACCCAGTAAGTGTGTCCCGTCCTCGACTTAGCTCGAGCTCACAAATATACTTAATGGGTTACTGGTTCGAAAAGGGTCCCCATACTTGACACAATCTTCCCATCTACGCTTGGTCCCCACTAGGATTTCCCACTTAACCCCTTCTTATTCATGTCTTCTTACATGTTTCGACTTGGTTAAGTGTTTCTAATTATATTTCACATGTCACTCACTTAACCCCATGTCCCACTACATGTCTTATTTTGGTTAAGTGTTGTTTAATTTGTTATAACCGCAATCTTGCAAGACCTCCCACATTAGATTACTGTTTTGCAGTTGCTGGATTTGCCAGGCGGGTCCGGGCAGTCTTATACCGCAAACCAAATCTAACCTCGTGTCTTTGCATTATTACGCATTTAGTTTCTACCTTTGACCTCTCACATTAGACTGCCGTTTGCGGTGGCTGGATTTGTCAGGCGGGTCTGGGCAGGCTTATACCGCAACCGAGTCTAACCTCGTGTCTTAGGCGTTTATTATTACTTTCTATTATTCAAACCCAATTTGAGTTAATATCCCTATTCCAATTCAAGGTATGTTATAATTATTTCCCAAATTATGTCCATAATTCCAAGTGTACAAATTATGCCTATTTATGGCCTAAGTTAATTACATGGTTACAAGCCAAATTATGCCTATTTCATAATATTTAAAATTTTCCCAACGTTCCCACGTCAATCGTTCGTATAATTCACATAATATGTTAGGCTCGCAATTAGCCTAACTCATAAAAATAAAAAGCATCAAAACTCGCATAACACATAAAATGGATCTAACTAGCGTATGAAAATAAACTAGCAGAAATCATAAAATTGCATAGGCATAAACTTGCATATACATAAACTTGCATATATCAACAAAACATAACTTGCATAGATCTAATTATGAACTTGCATAGATCTAAATGAACATAACTCGCATAAATCTAATTATAAACTTGCATAGATCAAATTATGAACATAACTTGCATAGATCTAATTATAAACTTGCATAGATCTGAATGAACATAACGTGCATAGATCTAATTATGAACTTGCATAGATCTAATTATAAATTTGCATAGATCTAAATGAACATAACTTGCGTAGGTCTAATTACAAACTTGCATAGATATAAACTTGCATATACATAAACTTGCATAAATTTGCATATACATAAACTTGCATGGATTAACAAAACAGATCTAATAACGTATGATAATAGACATATTCATACAGTCAAGTTCACAGACTTATCATAATTTTTTTAATTCATTATCTTGTGAATATGACTGTGCTCATAGTGGTAGAAGAAAGAATATAGATCTGAATTAAGCATTTGTTGTTGTTCTAGAATCATTTCCCCCTTTTTCACAATTCCTATACTCCGATCCGTTGAAGAAGAGAAACTAGTTTAGTTTAAGATGCATCAGCATGTAGGCTTATGAATGATTTTAGTTTAGATTAGGGTCTAGATTAGATGTGCTCATATAGGAGTATTGGATTAATTAGAGCCTTTAGATTAGTCTAGGATTCATCTAAACCCTTCAAACCAAAAAGACACATCATCAGGCCAATCAGAGCAAGCCACATAAGCCCTAAAACCCTCAAAAACCTCACCAGCACACCCAGAACACGTCGGCCACATCTGGGCAGACAGGGGTCGACACCTATGTCGACATCCCTATAGGGGGTTGACACCTCTGAGCGGGAATTTTCCCGCTAAGCTCGCTTCTGCTGTTTTTAATTTCGAATTGGTTTCTGATATTTAAATATTATTTTAATTTAATTTCTGTTTAAACTTGAAATCTTCTAAGCTCCATAACTTATTCATATGGAGCCCTATTTACACAAACTCGGACTCTATCTCAAGCAGAATTCCGAGACGAACGCAATTGCATAACCCGTTTCACTTAATTCTTATTATAAAAATTAAGTGTTCTTAAATTCGTTAATTTTAATATTTTAAAATTACGGGGTGTTACATTCTCCCATCCTTAAAGGATTTCGTCCCCGAAATCTTCAAGTTAAGAAGAATGTGTCCTATCATCCAATCATCCATCTACTCATCCATCATCCACAAGCATCCATTGTCCTTAAAATATTTCTAATGCTTTTTCATGAACATATGCATAGTGTGTGTATATGTTCTTACTCTAAATGCAAAATCAGGCGGTCTACTAATTCAGCTGACCTCCTTAATGCAAATCATGATAGTGCCATACGTCCATTATGTATGCAAAAGAATCCTAATGATACATATTATTTCTACATGCGTGCACAATCATTCATCTAAATGCAGCATCCATATGATAACACAATCAATATACATCCATTAATTTAAATATGCACACTTATTCATATGCAATATGAAAGTGATTGAGCCGATCTAGTACCTAATGTGTGTGTAAATGCATCCACGAGCAACCACTAGCAAACACTTGCATCCACCAAACATAACATGTCTCAAACACATGTTTACAACCATAGGATTTTCGTACCTAACGATCGAAGATGTAATCGAGAGGACATATTAAACGATAGAACAAGTATAAACAAAGCGGTAGAAAAAGGAGAAGTTAAAAACATACCCTCAAAAAGGAAAGGGTACAGCGTACGCAACTTGTCTTCCATCTCCCAAGTCGCGTCTCCTTGATCATCTCCCCATTGGACTTTAACCAACTTGACCTCTCTATCGCATAGCTTTTTGACCTTCGATCCAAGGATGCATGTAGGGGCTCGTCTAATCGTGGCATCTCGCTCTACTTCCACATCTCTAAGCATGCTCGGCTCTACCACCTCCGCGGTATCATGTAAACACTTCCGCAAATGCGACACGTGAAATACGTCATGAACACCACTAAGCTTCTCGGGAAACTTCACTCTGTAGGCCATCTGTCCAATCCTCTCTGAAATGGGGAATGGCCCTACGAACCTTAGTGCCAACTTCCCTACAGATCCAAAACGGAATACATTCCTCAACGGTGACACCTTAATAAAAACAATGTCCCCAACATCGAACTCAAGGTCAGTTCGTCTCTTATCAGCATATGACTTTTGTCTATCCTGTGCTGTCTTCATTCGTCTTCAAATCAAGTCTATCTTCTATGAAGTCTCTCTAACCATATCAGGTCCAAGCAAAATCTTATCCGTAGATTCCCACCAACAAGTAGGTGATCGGCAAGGCCATCCATATAAAGCCTCTAAAGGAGCCATGCCAATGCTAGCCTGATAGCTGTTGTTGTAGGCGAACTCTACTAATGGAAGATGTTCCTCCCATGTCCCTCCAAAGTCCAAGATGCATAACCTCAAAAGATCTTCTAAAATCCGATTCACCCTCTCACTTTAGCCGTCCGTCTGAGGGTGATAAGCGGTGCTCAAACACAATTGCGTTCCTACCGCCTCTTGCAATCTCTTCCAAAACTCACTAGTGAAAATGGGATCTCGATCGCTCACAATACTAGAAGGTATGCCGTGTAAACGAACTATCTCTCGAAGGTAAACAGATGCCAACCACGCCGTGGTTCTTTTACTCTTGAAGGGAATGAAATGGGCGCTCTTGGTAAGTCTATCTACTACTACCCAAATCCCCATATTACCCTTCCTTGATCTCGGCAACCCATCGACAAAATCCATGGAAACGCTTTCCCACTTCCACTGTGGAACCTCTAAGGGGTGAAACAAACCACCAGGCTTCTTTTGCTCCACCTTGACTTGCTGGCATACTAAGCATCTAGAAATGAACTCAGCCGCGTCCTTCCTCATTCCGGCCAAAAAGAAAACTCGCTTCATGTCCCTATACATCTTGTCACCACCGGGATGTATGGTTATCTTAGAACGGTGTGCGTCTTCAAGAATCATCTTCCTCAATCTCTCATCTCGAGATACACAAAGTCTCCCATCTCTACGCAACCAACCCTTGTCATCTATAGTATAGCTACTAAGATGGCTCGAAGACTCCCCTCTTATGAGCTTGTCTACTATCTCAACCAACTGTGGGTCATCTCGCTGTGCCTCTCCAACCCGACCTAAAAGCGTAGGTCGCACCTCTAGAGATGCCAACAAATCGGGTACATAATCGATAGAGGGTCTAAAGTCAAAGGTAGATATATACTCCAAACTCTGCCGCTCTACAAACAAAGGACTCAAAGTCAACCTATTTCTGCTCAAGGCGTCAGCTACAACGTTGCCCTTGCTAGGGGTATATGCAATCTCAAAGTCGTAGGATGCTAAAAACTCCATCCACCTCCGTTGCCTTAAGTTTAGATCTTTCTGAGAGAACAAATACTTTAGTGACTTATGGTCTGTATACAACTCAAACTTCTCGCCAAGGAGATAATGGCGCCAAGACTTAAGCGCAAAAACTATAGCTGCTAATTCCAAGTCGTGGGTAAGGTAATTCTTCTCATGGACTTTCAGTTGTCTTCCAACATAGCATAACCCTTTCCTCTTGCATTAAAACTACGCCAAGCCCTATCCTGCAAGCATCGGTATAAACTGTGAATGGCTTACTCCCATCCGGCAAAACTAAAACTAGAGTTGTCGTTAAAGCCCTCTTCAAATGTTGGAAAGCATCGTCACAGTCAACATCCAAAAAAAAAGTCAAGTTCTTCTTCATCAACTGTGTAAGTGGGGCAGATATCTTCGCGAAGTCCTTAATAAACTTCCTATAGTAGCCCGCCAGCCTTAGAAAGCTTCTTACTTCCATTGCATTTCTAGGAATCTTCCAATCTTGGATTGCCACCACCTTCGCGGGATCCACTGCTATCCCCTCCTTAGAGACCACGTGTCCTAAGAACCTCACTTCTTTCCTCCCAAAATGACTTTTGGAGAACTTAGCTTTGAGTTGATGTGCTCGAAGGGTCTCCAAGACTTCCCTAAGATGTAGGGTATGCTCTTCCTCGCTTCTAGAGAATATCAAGATATCATCCACAAAGACTACCATAAACATGTTTAGAAACTCCCTAAACACCCTATTCATCAAGTCAATAAAATATGCGGGTGCATTTGTCAAACCAAAAGGAATGACGAGCCACTCGAAGAAACCGTCGGGAGTTCTAAATGCAGTCTTATCTATGTTGTCCTCAACCACCCTTAGCTGATGAAATCCTATAGCTAAGTCCAACTGCGAGAAAACCGAAGCGCCAACAAACTGATCGAACAAATCCTCTATTCTCGGCAATGGGTGTCTATTCTTCTTCGTGATCTTATTCAGCTCTCTATTGTCCATGCACAATCTAAGTGAACCATCAGCCTGCATAGAAAAAACAACTGGAGCACCCCACTCCGAGATACTTCTTCTTATGAACCCTTTCTCAAGCAACTCTTTCACTTGCTTACTGAGTTCCCACCTCTCTCTTGGAGCCATGTGGCGCACAGGTAATGCAACTGGCTTTGCATTATCTACTAAGTATATACGGAAGTCTATCTCATGCCTCAGGGGTAAACCCCGAACCTCATCAAAGACGTCACCATACTCACGGACTACACGAACAGATTCCAAATCATCGATGGATGCGTCAAGAGATTCTAGGTAATTACTAAGCATCACCGGACCTCTAGGGTCACAAGAAATATCAAGGGTCTTTCCATAACGAGTCAACAGTCTAACTACCCTCCTTTCACAATCTCGGATGGCACCATATCAGGCTAGCAAATCCATCCCTAGAATCAAGCTGTAGCCCATGAAACCAAGAACGAAGGCGCTGCACTCAAACCCAACGCCCAAGATAGACACTCTTAAATCCCGACAAACCATGGATAAATGAGCCGAACCACCAATAGGATTTGAGACTACAATGGGATTCACCACTAGACTAGTATTTAGGTGTAGTGTTTCAACTAACGAAGAAGATACAAACGAGTGCGAAGCGCCAGAATCAAACAAAGTACGAACATGATGATCAAACAGAAAAACCAAACTTTCAACAGAAATGTTTCTACCTCTCTCTTGTCCTGGTGCCATGAGAGAATGAACTTGCCCTCTCGCTTGTCCTGGTGCCATGAGAGCTTGAACCTGCCCTCCAAGAGTAGATCCTGTCCTCTGCCCTTGCCCTTGCCTCCATGGGCAGTCTTTAATCAGATGTCCTGCCTCACCACATTGGAAGCAACCCATCTTCTTCATCTTTCTACAGTCTTTGCTTAAGTGGTCTGGTGTTCCACAATTAAAACACCTTTTCTTCCCTTTGCCCTTGTTATCCATACCACCTTTCTTTTGCTGTTGTTGTGCTTTCTTTGGATCCACCTTCTTATCCTGTACATTATTAGCATTAGCACCTTTCTCCTCTTCATTCATCAGCGCCATTTCAACCAGTTTCTCGAAGGTAGCCCCCATAGGAATGTGGGACATAGCCAATTCGTGTAGCGGCTCATTCAAACCCTTAGCAAATCTCAGGGCCTTCTTATGAGGTGTATTAACCAACTCTAAGCTGAATCTCGCTAACTAGTTAAACTTGTTAACGTACTCCTTCAACGATAAATTCCCCTGTTTCAAAGCCAAGAACCTCTCCATGTATAAACTCTCTTCTACTCGTGAAAGGAATTTCAACTCGAACCCATGTCTGAAATCCATCCAAGTCTCCACTGCTCGTTCTCCATTCGTGACCTCCCACCGAAATGAGGCTTCATCCTTCATTAACCAAGAAGCTAGTTGAACCTTCCTTCCATCATCTATCTCAAAGACACCAAACAAGTCTTTCACCTCCTTGAGCCAATTTCGAGCCTTAAAAAACGTCTCAGTACAATGGAAAGGTTTTCCGCCCATCGCCCGAAAGTCTTTGCATATCTTAGAAAAAGCATCTATGTGGGGAGGAGGAGGAGGAGCGGCTGCAACTGGGGGAGGAGGAGCGTCTGTTGGGCCTATGGCAGTGGCCCTAGCCTCCAGATACCTTCTGAACCAGGCTGGTATATGTACACCCTCGGGTATATCGGGTTCCCCAGACATGCTGAAAAAAAAGGAAGAGATTCAAAACGGAGAATCGAAAGAAAGATATATAGCTCTTGGGGATTATGTTTTTCATAATAAACTTTCCTCTTGAAAATACCTTCTTTAAAACATGTTTTTGAAAATACTTCTTTATAAAAATGCTTTTGAAAACGGTTTTCAAAATCTTTTATCTGTTCTGGTAACCTTCAGCTCTGATACCACGTGTAACATCCCACGTCCATTAATGTCACTCACAAAGGGAATGCATTAACTTTCAGGGAGAATTATAAGTGTATAGAACATAACATCACAAGAATGATATATAAAAATGGTACTTCAAAATTTAAAATAACTTCATTGCAGCGAAAATGGAACATAGTTTGGTTACAACATCAAAACCAACTATCAAAACCAAGTACTCAATATCCATCTTGGACAAATTATTACATGAAAACAAAAGCATAATCCCATTACAAAAAGCCACAATAAAAAGAAGATAAGGCTAAACATTACTTTCAGCAACTTCAAGCACTTCCAAAAGAGAGAGAAAGAGATCCAAGTTAAGCTCCACTAGAACAAGTCCCACCCTGAGAACCTGGGGGGGGGGGGGGGGGGGGAGGAAAGAAAAGAGGCGAAAACAAACGAGTCAGACATAAAGTCTGGCGAGTCCAATGACTTTAACAATATAATTATTAAAGTAACAGGATAAGAACATAAAGTAGATATAAGAAATGACTGTAACATACATGTATGACAAGGTAAGCAAGATGAACAAGATAAACGTTGCTTGCGCTTCTAATCACTATAAGGTAATTCCTACACTACAACTATACTAGTTACACTGAAAGTTGATCCCTCTTACTAATCATAGTGATAATAATAATGGTAGTTTCGTGTACTCCTAGTTGCTGTCATAGGTGCCGCCTACTCCTATCTCCACTAGTTGTACCCACTACCCTCCCCATTCGATCGGCTCCATAACTTGTAGATACCCGTGCTGGTCCCATAGTGGGGCGTATCACACCCCAAAGTGGCAACCCGATACTACTAAGGATGCACAGCTTATACCTACACGATGCAACAACGTCTTACCTACCATCCCGGGCTCACGCACGCACATGACCCCGTTGGACTTGCGTTGCCACCGCTAACCCGTTTTGACCTCTTACAATCAAACCCAGTAAGCGTGTCCCGTCCTCGACTTAGCTCGAGCTCACAAAGATACTTAATGGGTTACTAGTTTGAAAAGGGTCCCCATACTTGACACAAGCTTCCCATCTACGCTTGGCCCCCACTAGGATTTCCCACTTAACCCCTTCTTATTCATGTCTTCTTATATGTTTCAACTTGGTTAAGTATTTCTAATTATATTTCACATGTCACCCATGTCACCCACTTAACCCCATGTCTCACTACATGTCTTATTTTGGTTAAGTGTTCTTTAATTTATTATAAACGCAATCTTGCAAGGCCTCCCACATTAGATTACTGTTTTGTGGTTGCTGGATTTGCCGGGTGGGTCCAGGTAGTTTTATACCGCAAACCAAATCTAAACTTGTGTCTTTGCATTATTACGCATTTAGTTTCTTCCTTTGACCTCTTACATTAGACTGCCATTTGCGGTGGCTGAATTTGCCAGGCGGGTCCGGGCAGGCTTATACCGCAACCGAGTCTAACCTCGTGTCTTAGGCGTTTATTATTACTTTCTATTATTCAAACCCAATTTGAGTTAATATCCCTATTCCAATTCAAGCTATGTTATAATTATTGCCCAAATTATGTCCATAATTCCAAGTGTACAAATTATGCCTATTTATGGCCTAAGTCAATTACATTGTTACAAGCCAAATTATGCCTATTTCATAATATTCAAAATTTTCCCAACGTTCCCACGTCAATCGTTCTTATAATTCACATAATATGTTAGGCTCGCAATTAGCCTAACTCATAAAAATAAAAAGCATCAAAACTCGCATAACACATAAAATGGATCTAACTAGCGTATGAAAATAAACTAGCAGAAATCATAAACTTGCATAGGCATAAACTTGCATATACATAAACTTGCATATATCAACAAAACATAACTTGCATAGATCTAATTATGAACTTGCATAGATCTAAATGAACATAACTTGCATAAATCTAATTATAAACTTGCATAGATCAAATTATGAACATAACTTGCATAGATCTAATTATAAAGTAGCATAGACACTACACCAGAAAATGCTTTTAGTAGCATTGTAAAAACGCTACAATAACTTATAGTAGCGTCTCGATAAACGTTATTGAAAGACATGCAACTAAAAGTCTGAAAGTTTTTGTTGCGTTTTAGTAAACGCAACAGAAAATGTAAATACTGTAGTGTTTCTGAAACCCTACAAAAAGTTTTTTGGCAGCGTCCAAAAAATGCTACTAAAGTGATAGTTGCATCATTTTTCAATTTTTTTGTAGCAGTTTTTCAGTCCTACTCTATGTTTTTTGTAGCGGTTTTTCAATCCTACTATATGTTTTTTGTAGCATTTTTTCAATCCTACAATATGTATTTTGTTTCAGCTACAATATCTTTTGTCAGTTACATTTGTAGCAATTTTTCAATGCTACTAAAACTAACTGATGTACACCACATTTTAATTGCGGTTATTTACTGTTAATAGCTTCTAATATTTCCATCAACCGCTTATATATACTAGAAATATTAAAACAAATAATTATAAGAGTATCATTTTCAAACTAAAATCAATAATCGTCATAATTAAATACTTAAAAAACACATTACTCTCAATATCAAATATAACACCCTTAATCATCTGAATAGTAGTATCTCGACAAAATAAGTGAATCCACATACCACAGTTTCTTACAAACAAGTCTACCCGACTAATAAAAACAAAATAATAGTTGGAAGTTTTCTTCATAGCTTAATAACCACCGGTTCTTTGTTGTGGTCGTTCTTCACTTTGAAAATCTAATTACCTGCACACATGTGTAACGATCAACGTTAAGAATTACATACAAATATAATGGTAACAGTTAGAATTACATAAATGTGTAGAATGCATAAATTATATATACTGACGGGTGGTCAAATAGGTTTTATTTGCATGCATAAATTGAAGAACGCTTGCAAGCAGATGAAGTTATGTGCTTTAAGCAATATGACCATCAGGTCTGAAAAATTGGCCCCTCTATTAAACAGTTAACGCCTCTGATCAAATGATCCCTCCCACTTTAGTTTTTTGGCCTCCCACTTCAGTTTTTTGGCCCTCCCACTTCAGTTTTGTTGACTGAAGCTAAACTTGGGGCTAAAGAAACATACTGTTGCCAACACTTGGTTAAAAAAAACTGAACCATCACTCTTATCAAAACCGATAGCTGCCACTGCAGGCATAGGCCTCCGCTCAGTCAACAACATGTATTACGAATTGAGGTCTTGTAAATGTCATTTAATTATCCTAATATGAAACTCCTTTAAGCATAATAAAACAAATGCTAGTCATTATGTCTCGATACCTGAAATGTCTTTAGACTGATGCGAACATTACAAAATAACCCATGAGTCAGATTATGTCTAACCATAGATTTATAAGTGTAACACAAATTGGAAATAATCAACACTAATACCCCCAGATGTCGTCACCCATCTAGAATCCCATTAAATAGAAATCACAAAAACAACACTATTGGATGAATTATTAATATCTGAAAATCATCATCAAATCTAACATACCGATCAGGAAAAGAAGACTAGGACAGAGCTTTAACCAAATTTCTCCCAATCTCTATTTATAAATAACCAAGATCAGTGTGTGTGTGTGTGTATAAATAAAAAGATGGGCAACATATCAAATACTGAGAATCCACTATGCATTAAATAAATATCTCAAGTATATTCTTATCTCCTTATATATGTAAATATCAAAATTGTATCATGAAGGAAAAGGACCCTACAACAGACATGAAGTCCTAAGTAGAGTCGTGTGTGTGTGTGCGCGTATAACACATTGTGTGGCAACCGACACACATCTATTCCACAATGAGGTGTAACAAATGTATATGCCTACAGTCTTATTTACCTCTAATTCATCGTAACACATCTACATAAAGTTTGTCGCTCACGATAAAATCCCCGTATTAACATTCACTATAAATTTTTAATTTTTAGGTTTTATTAATCAATATTGAATACTTCGTTAAGCACTGAACACTGATGCCAAATATTGGTTACTGGTTGTAATCAATAATCATTTTGCTGTCCATAACCACCCATTAACATTTCAACCTCAAGTTTCGATGTGCAAACGTAAACATCTTTTTAAGGGTCAGTTTTCTTCTAAAAAAATATTATTATTATTATTTTCTGAAAAGAACATCACATGCTTTCTATCTCTGATTTATTTTCTGCTACTGTGAAATATACCGTCCTTTTTATTTATTTTTGAACCACCTGCGCAAATCAACAGAGTTGTGCAGGCGACTGAAATGAAACTGTAGTGACAGCGCTACTTGCCCAAGTAGTCGGTAAAGAAAGTAGCGTTGTCAAGGCACTAACCACTAAAACGCAAACCGGATTGATTATAGCCGTACGATGGGCTCTTGTTGGGATTTGAATTGGCGGTAGCACAAAGAAGGAGACAAACGACGTACGCGCCAAACATGGCGTATAACACATCATGTGGCAACCGACACACATCTATTCCACAATGAGGTGTAACAAATGTATATGCTACTCCATCAGAACAGAATGAGAGACTAATAGCACGAAGCTAATCCAAAGACAATAAGTATCTACAGTCTTATTTACCTCTCAGTCATCGTGACATGTATCCACCAGTGTCGTGTCAATACGAGGACCATCCGGTCAGACAGTTCAATTTCCCTTAACCACAAAGGTATATGTAATAGATCATTGGCTTACATGACAAAAAGGGAAAATGCACGCACGAAAGTATCACAAAGGTAAGACCATATAAAAATATAAATACGGTCACAGATCGACTTGTTCTGATTTATGAATGTCATATGTGCAATGATAGTACAATAACTAAGACTAAGGCCATAAATCAATTAAAAAATATTGAGCCTATGCAGGCAACTGGATATAATAACTAAGACGGTGTTCGTTCAATATGGTGCATCAGGTAGTTTGTAAATGTGCATGGTAGTGGCTTTAAAAAAAAGGGCCCAAATTCCACTACACAAACCAGTGGACAATCACAGACAGCAAGTAGTGGGATTATTCCGGTCAAAATAATTGATATTTTCTGAAAAAGAATAAGCTCATGGAAACAAGTACCAATTCAAGAAGCATCCATGGGCGGCTTGGTTGAAAATGGACTCACAACGCAGCAGCGAATTTTATTAATTCGTTTAGACAAAGCATGATCAGTGATCACAATTCAGGATAACCAGATAACATAAAGTTCATCATTGACAAATGACTAAATTAAAAACTTAGGCATTCAGGGAAAAAAACCATATGAGTGGCCATAAAATTTAAAGATCCCTACTACTACACAAGAAGATGCTGGAGATGACAGAATTATAACCTTAAGAGCTTATAAATGCGAAAGTTTACAAGAAACCATAAACGTTTTTCCGCCCATAGCAATAGTGTGAAACAACATAAATCCCACAATTAAGTGATAATGACCAATCACAATTCCTATCTGTTTTCAAAAAAGAAATATTTTTTCCAATGAACTTGATTTCTTTTACAATAATCAAACCCACGTACAAAATTATTATTATTTTCCCTCTCCTAAATTAAAATTATTTGAAACTATTTGATTTTCTTATAAAATTATTTAATATTCTAAAAAAAAAGGTAATATACACACCATTTACCAAGTGAAGTCCGAACGATTTTGTTACTGGCCGAGGACAACGGTATGGCAAGATGACTAGAATAAAAAGAAACTAATGATAATTGAAGTTCAAGTTTAACTCATGAACCAAAAAAAATAGGTGGTAAGAGAAGCTCAGCATTGAGCCATCAAAAGTATTATCACCAAATGGCCTTGGCTTTGACCACTGGGCAGGAAAACGGTGACGTCTTAAAGCAAGCTTTTTAATGGCTGGGTCTATTCAAATCCTAATTCTCTCTTTTCGCACCCGATACTTTATCCATTTTCAGATTTTTCAGAATTGTGATTATTATTATAATTTTTTTTTTGAAGAACAAGAAAATAGCTTCACATAATGTCTAGCCTCAATGTTCACTGTCATGTAGCAAAAATTTCTTGTTCACATCGGCATTGTCTTTATTCCCGTCATGGGAGTTTCAGCAAACAAATTCGTCCTTAATAATTCTATAACTTATGACTAATAGTCATAATAATTTGTGTCTGTGAATCTTTTTTTTTTTAGATTTGAACAACTTCATACATACAAATTACACAAATATTAGTATAGTACTGTGAATTGCATGCATATTAGGAAGAAGGTGGGAATTATAACATCCACCTATGGTCATCATTGTTATGAGAAAATACAAGATAGTTAACATATATATGTCTATCATCTTACTTAGGATGAGATTAGCCAAATTCGACACCAACATTGATTTTATATAGCTATGCATGAGATTTTTCACTAATATGTTACTGGTTTAATTCCTAATTGTATTATTTATATTTTCTTTCTATTTTATATTTAATGTTTTTATGCACGAGCGTCTAGGAAGAAGAGAGAAGGAAAGCCGCAAGGAAGAAGAGGGCATAGGACAAAGAAGCCAGCGGTCTAGCTTAATACCCAAACCCTAATACTCAAAACATCTTACACACAATTCTTGGCTTTTTGTACACGGCTAATCTATCTCTCCCAAGTAACATTGAAATAGTTAAATTTTGATTTTTATGTATGTATATATTAAACAAAATCTCCATCTTTTCCTTAACATTACCCTTGAATTTGCGATAGATAAAACTGTGTATTAACATGCATATAAAAATAACTTCTGGCATTAACTTTTAAACTCATACCATGTTTTGTGCGATTTTTGTTGATTCACAGAAGCTGCATGCTATATTAGATTGGGGAATGAAAGGTGTTTGTTAATAAAAAATCTATTATTGTCTCTAATTTCAAATAGGAAAAGAATGTGACTTTCTTAGATTTAGGAATTTGGAGAAAAAATTGAAAGTAGATGATGTATTAGAAATTCTAAATGTAAGTTAATGTTAAAATACTGACATAATTTTAATGGACTGAGTTTGCAAAAATTATATAATTTTATCTTAATATTAATTTTTGTTCATGAATCGTAATTCAAATTGAAAAAAAATATAAAAGCTAGTTGCAACACAAAAACAACCATTTAGAAGTTCACGTAATAAAAAAACAAAAGAGAATGTTGCATTATTTGACTTACTATTTACAAATTTTTACATTATAGTCACGCTTTTTTTTATTTGTCTTGTTTGCGATGTTCGTTCAAAATAGCAATATTGAGTTTTCAAAACTTAATTACGCCTTATAAATTAGAATTTTATTTGGTGTCATTACATAAAATATTACAATGGGGAAATATCTAGTAAATTGCACTGTCCTTAAAGAATCACACAGTCGAGTATAACTCCGAGTACCCCCCAACAGTGGGATTTAAACAGTCCAGCTGTGACCGCGTAAATCAATAGTAAAAGACATCCGTTCTTGCTTAGCTTGCATCACAAGTTTCACACTGCTTTTTACATTTGCTTAGAGGCAGCAAATCGACACAATTGCTAACACGAGACCAAATTATTGTACGCTTACATTGCAGCAGGCCTGGAATTGGGCTAAATCAATGCTAGTGTCGAAAACCTTCAAGTTGTTCGAAAATACAAAATGGGAGTTTTGAAGTATAACTTTGTTAAGTTGAAAACTCCTCGATTCTTAGATGTCCAAAATTTATTTAACTTTAATTGACAAGTTCTTATTGGCAACATATACATGTCATCATATGATTATATTAACTATTCTTTTTTTTTTTTGAAAATGGGTAAACCGCCTCGTTAAAAACCTGTGCTCGTATTCGGCGTGAATACGAGACAGGAAAAAAGAGTGCGGCGCTTTATTGACATCTCATCAATAAAAAAGTACATGAAACGTACCATGGGCAAAGCAACAAAAAGAAACAAAAAGCCCAACCCAATACAAGATCATAAAACAAGAAAACAGCTGATTACACAACAAAGCCCATACAACACGTACTGGTAACACGGAAAAGAAGCCACGTGTACCACTTCAAAAGCTCCATCTCGCGTTCAAAGAAGGAAAGCAACACTTCAAACCCTTTTTTCAGCATCTATGGCGGCTGCCGTCTCCTGTATCCACACCATCAAAGCCCCAATTTTCCAGCATTAACTATTCACTGTAAAATAACTATAATTGTTGCATCTGTGCATTTATCTCATATTAGTCGTAGATTTGGTTAAGCTTGTAAGTTGTAATCGAAGTAATTTCAATGGTTTACTGTTCCATGCAATGTTAAAACCAATGAGTCGTTAACTTCTATGTTTTAGGTTTAAAATATTTTTTTTATAAGGAAGAGTAATGGATATCCATTACAACATGAAAAATTAATCCTATAAACAAGGAATCCCTTATATTAGTTTAAGCAAAAACTCATCATATTCCTCATATATTAAAAATATATTGATTGTTTACTAACATGTAGGTAGTTCTTGCAAACCTCATATATATTGATGGTCCTAGTTAATCCAAAGAAAGAATATATAAAACTGTGAACGTCTAAAGAAGACTACTTGTAGTCTGTGTAAAGAGGACTCAACGCAGTGGGATGAGGGAGTTCGATCCCAGCTAGCTACATTGTATTTGTGAACATACTCAGAGTACGGACTGGGATGCAATATAAATACTCCCTCCGAATTACAAGTAAAGTTAGAAAAGGAAAAGGAAAAAAGAAAATTGATTCACCGGGATTGATTGGAGCCTGATTAGTAAATTATAATGAGCTAATCAACCTATAGCCATGCCTAAGAATTTTCTTTTTATCCAGGAAATAGACAATGGTGATGCAAGAAAGGGTTTCCTACAATCAATATAAAATTATATGCCAAACAAAGTAATAGTTAAACATATTTCCTAATTTAAATTCAATATGAAGAAATGGCATAATAAAAAGAATATTTTTATGTGGCCAACTAAAACCTGAAAAGTCTTGTCAATTGATACTCCGCAATAAGTATCAAGTATGCCAACGATTTCTGTGGTTTTAGAAGAATCTTGCAAGCCTGCAGTAATATTGGAAGGAAATGATTAGTAATATTTATAAACCACTTTAGTAAGAATAATAATAATAAATGGGTTTCCAAATATAATTTGAGTATTGATAAAGTAACACACGCTTTTAGTTGATTGGTTAATACGGAAAAATCCAAAAATATAGTAGTTTGAAATAAATGGCAGAACCTAAGGTGCTATAAGAATTGAATGGTAACATAACACAATAAAAAATAACCAAATATGCTACATTGATTGATCTCAACAATTACACCAGTGCATACATTCCATGTATATTAACTTACAGAGACCAATAATGTTCAAATTCTTAGTTCATGATGCAAAACCAAGCATAAATTGATTCTAATGAATCAAAACTAACTAAGAGACAAATATAATTCGTCAAGATTGAAATCAAACAGTAAACAGATTGAACAGAAAAATCAAATTAAATCTAAACAGTTAACAATATAAAGCAAGTAGGGTGTCGATAGTATATAGCTTAATGATTTAAAAGAATTTTACCTCAGAAAAAATGGCCCGATTGACAAAAAAAAGCCAAACTAATGGAAAATATATAATAATAAAATGTTGATAAAAAAATTCATAAAAGTAGTGAGAACTAAATAATCGTGCATTGCTTTAACGTGAAAAGTAAAGTGTCAATAAAAATCCAAGCTCAGTTCAACAAATCAGATTTTGAAATAGGGTTATTTTTGGAGATACAAAAAAGATTTCATTTCGACTTAGTTGACCAAGGTTTTGCATTATATATAAGATATAAAATAAAGGATGTCAATTAGATATTTGTTAGCAAATATTTCTTGGTAATTATTTACATAAATTAGCCTATTTCGAACCATGAAGGAGCGGTCAGATAATTAAAACGAATTAAAATAGGTTTCTGTAACCACACAGTGAAAATATAGGTTTGAACACACATCAAAATCTTTAGATATATGCAATCTCATATATGAGTAGGTGAGTGATATAGTATATTCAATAATAATAAAAGCATAATACTGTAATCATATTTCAGTTTTATAATAAGGACATTCAAATGAATGAATTTGGACAGAAGCTAAGAATTTTCTGATTTGAAATATGTTTGTCCAGAATCAATACTGATATCTGAAAAAAAGCAAAAAGCAAACAAACCATATTGTTAATTAGTTGATGAGACTATGCTTTTTAAGAAAAACTTAGCATTTAAATGATGACCAATGAACTAATTTAGTAAAATCCATTCATTTAAACTGTCAATCCACCAAAATACTTAGAATAACCATCATTTCATGTAAATTTCAAAGAATTAAACTCCCCTTGGAGACCAAGTAAAATCGATTAGGCATTGAGCATTTGTCTACAGTCAATAAATGACAACGTCATAAATGATATTTCTGGATACCCCGTGCAATTGTTTCAGTAGGATGTTTGAGTTTGACCACACATCCAAGCATTGTCGTAAAAAAAAAGGAAAATACATTTGAGACCCATATTTGTTAGGATGACAAAAATGGGATACTCTATCTTAAAATTTAAGAGTATGTTTTCTTAAGAATAAGTGATGTGTGCATGCATAAATGAAAGGAGGTAAACATGTATTTACTGACGTGCTTTAAAAGTTTTATTTAGAAATTTAGAATATTAGGTTCATGATTAAGCTACGAAATTAAATAGAAATGCAGATAGATATCTTATATTAAAATTAAAACCAAAAGGAAAAAGTATCTCTAATCTAGAATCGAAATTAAACAGTAATTAGAATGAGGGAAGAACCGTCAAAACCAAGAATATGTTCTGTAATAAGATGAGCAGTAATGAAAAGTATCTCTAATCTAGAATCGATTATTGATATATATCCAATAATATGTACACAATATTGGGAGTCACACTCACCAGACTATCATTGTCTCCTTTGTATCAACTCAAAGATCTAGAATAAAAACTATAAACTTGTTATTCACAGCATGATAAGATTATAAATGTAGAATCATTGTTTTTATATTAGATTAATTCTATATTTAAGCAAACATATTATCGAACTAATTTCATGCGATCACATCTAGTTGCAATTCAAGGCCTAAAGATTCTCGAGTGCTACGATCCAAGTTTAAGTTAATATGGTATAAGGTAAGCAAATCGCATTTGTCGCATTAGAACATATGAGACCTAGAAACGGGAGTCCGTAGTCTTATTTTCTTTCAAAAAGGAAACCTATCATTCTCAGCTATATCATACAACCTTGATCTTTATTCTACAATGAAGTCAATCCTAAAAAGATTACTGTACAAATATGCATTTGAAAAATATTATTGTGGAATAAATAGCCGGTGAGCTTGTTTGCAGTCATAATAGATATGCATCTGGCATTCAGGAAAGGAACTCGAAAGTGTGTTAACCTCAATCCAAAATCATCCACGACAATTTTTAGTACATCTAACCTCAACCATAATTTCTAAATATACAAGATAATAAGTATATCTAACCTCAACGTGAAACACAATCTCAATCAAATTCTAGATCTGAAAACGATAATTTGTAAATATAAAATAATTTTTAATAAATCTTACCTCAATCTGAACTAAGATCTCAGTTGATTTCTAGATCTGAAACGACCCAAAATTGCAAACTCAGATGTCAGGTCTTCAAGGTGTTGGACGGCTTCTGACCTAAAACATTGATGGCAAGGTAAACGAACGATTGGAGGGGGAGACGAAGGGCGAGATGAAATCGTAAGCGAAACGGCAGCAAATTTTGAGGGGGGAAATTTCCAGAAGGAGGGAATTTTCGGCTGAATGTGAAGGAAAGAGGAACGATTCTATGTGAAACGGAATAAAATTTTGGGGGGGGGGGATTTCAAGAGGAGGGAAGTTTAGGCGAAAAGGAAAATGTAAACGTGTCAAGGTATGTTTGGCTGTAAGTGTAATCAGGTTTACACATTAATGAATAAAAACAAAAGAAAAAATAGATTAAAATAGATTTTATTGCTTTCAACACATAAACGCTACCACTAAATGTAATCAAATGTATATTTTCTTGTAGTGAGATCTAATTATGAACATAACTTGCATAGATCTAATTATAAACTTGCATAGATCTAAATGAACATAACTTGCATAGATCTAATTATGAACTTGCATAGATCTAATTATGAACATAACTTGCATAGATCTAATTATAAACTTGCATAGATCTAAATGAACATAACTTGCATAGATCTAATTACAAACTTGCGTAGATATAAACTTGCATATACATAAACTTGCATGGATTAACAAAACAGATCTAATAACGTATAATAACAGACATATTCATATAGTCCAGTTCATAGACTTATCATAATTATTTTAATTAATTATCTTGTGAAAGTGACAGTACTCACAGTGGTAGAAGAAAGAATATAGATCTGAAGTAAGCGTTTGTTGTTGTTCTAGAATCATTTCCCCCTTTTTTACAATTCCTATGCTTCGATCCGTTGAAGAAGAGAAACTAGTTTAGTTTAAGATGCATAGGCTTATGAATGATTTTAGTTTAGATTAGGGTTTATATTAGTTGTGCTTATATAGGAGTATTGGATTAATTAGAGCCTTTAGATTAGTCTAGGATTCATCTAAACCCTTCAAACCAAAAAGACACATCATCAGGCCAATCAGAACAAGCCACATAAGCCCTAAAACCGTCAAAAACGTCACCAGCACACCCAGAACACGTCGGCCACATCTGGGCCGACAGGGGTCGACTCCCCTATAGGGGGTCGACACCTAAGTCGATACCCCTATAGGGGGTCGACACCTGTGTCGACACCCCATGGGGGGGTCGACACCTTTGAGCGGCAATTTTCCCGCTCAGCCCGCTTCTACTGTTTTGAATTTCGAATTGGTTTCTGATATTTATATACTATTTTAATTTAATTTCTGTTTAAACTTGAAATCTTCTAAGCTCCATACTTCTTCATATGGGGCCCGATTTACGCAAACTCGGACTCTATCTCAAGCAGAATTCTGAGACGAACACAGTGGCGTAACCCGTTTCGCTTAATACTTCTTCTAAAAATTAAGTGTTCTTAAATTCGTTAATTTTAATATTTTAAAATTACGGGGTGTTATAGACCGTCAAATCCTGATTGCCATGTATAATTGTTAACACTAGAGAAGTAGTTAATCTTAATTTTTGTTCTTGAAAAGCTGCCTCACATTCTGGAGTCCAATTAAACCTTGAATGTTTCTTAGTAAGCTGTGCCATTGGACTAGATAGCTTCGAAAAATCTTTAACGAATTTCCGATAATAACTAGCCAATCTAAGAAAACTTCGGACTTCTGTGGGTGTACTAGGCTGTTTCCAATCTTGAATAGCTGTAATTTTGCTTGGATCAACAGAAATTCCTTCCTTTGATGCGACGTGACCAAGGAACTTCACTTCTTCTTACCAGAATATACGTTTGGAAAATTTGGCTTTCAAGACGTTCTTTCTTAGAATCTCTAACACTTGATCTAAATATTTAGCGTGCTCGCTAGCTGACTTAGAGAAGATCAATATATCATCAATGAAAACCAGTACGAATTTATTCAAGACTTCTCTGAATACTCTGTTCATTAGATCGACAAAATAAGTTGGAGCGTTACATATGCCGAATGGCATTACTAACCACTCATAGAATAAGTCTGGACCTCTGAATGCTGTCAAAGGAACACATTCTTCGGCAATACGAAGTTGATGGAAACCTGTAGCTAGGTCCATTCTTGAAAATACTTGAGCTCCATTCAAACGATCCAATAAATCATCGATGCGGGGTAATGGATATTTATTCTTGAGCATCTTCTTGTTGTGGTCTCGGTAATCCACACACAATCTGAGAGTACCGTCTGACTTTGGAACAAACACTATTGTTGCTCCCCAATTCGAAAAACTAGGCCTGATCAGACCTTTCCATAAAAGCTGTCGAGTATGATCGCCCAACTCTTCTTTTTTCTTTATGGTCATCCTTCGAATTAGATGCACTACTGGTATGGCATTCAAAATTAAATCGATTCTGAAGTCAATTTCTCAACGTTGAGGTAAGCTATCAACTTCTTCAAACACATCCACATAATTCTTGATGACAAGAATTCTTTCTATTGAAGTGGGAGAAATATCAAGAGCTGACCAAAATTATTTTCTATCTGAATTTGGACCTTCACATGGTATGGTTATATACTTACCGAATTTTGTTTTAGCCTTGACAATTCTCTCGGCGCATTTAGCTTCGGCTTCATATATGGTTAACCAATCTAATCCTAAAATTAGATCAAATTCGGTAAAATTCATGACGATCGAGATGGAAGGGAACTGATAACGGGAATAAGAGACATGCACCCCCACAACACCAATTAAGATTGAGGGAACCCCCAATTGAATTATGGACACTAATGGGTTCTTTGAGCTTTTTTAATTTTAAATTCAATTTATTAACCACATCACTCGAAATAAAGCTTTGTGACGCGCCCGTATCAAACAACACCTTAACTGGAATATTGTTGACCATAAGGATGCGTTACGAAACATCTGGCCTTACCTAACTGGCTAAGGGTGCTGGAGTTTTTGCCACTTCATTTGCATGTACTATTTCAGATTTCTTTAATAGCAGGCACTCCCTTGCAACATGACCTGCTTGGTGACAATTATGGCATTTCCTTTCACCATGTGAGTTCTTGTCGAATTTAAATTTTTTCCTCTTCTGCTTCTCCGAAGATTCACAGTTCCTTATCGAATGCCTTTGCTTATTGCACTTGAGACATACGACTGTCTTTACCGTTTTCTGATTGGCCTTAGGCTTCTAACTGACCACAGGCTTTGTACTTGCCTCTGGACTATCAATTTCAAACTTCCTTTTGTTGCTAGAACTGGCTTCCTCTTCATCTTCCAAAACACCTTGCTTATCGAGATTCTCATAGCGACAACCATTTCTATCATCTTAGAAAAAGGAACATTCATATGTGCAGTTACTCTACTTTCGTATTTCCTTTGAAGTCTGTTGATAAATCTCAGATTCTTCCTAAAAGGATCTCGAATTAGCTGCGGGCCAAAGTGAGAAAGTTCATTGAATTTATTCTGGTACTCCCGAATGGTCATATCTCCTTGTTTCATATAGTAGAACTCATCATATAGCCGCTCAGTTGCTTTTGGAGGAATAAATCTTTCTTTGACAATTTCTTTAAATCCATCCATGGTAATATTACCTTCTGGATTTTCCATAACGATCGAATCCCACCAGATTAAAGCTTCGCCTTTGAGTGCCCAAGATGCCGGTAATCTTTTCTGATCATCTCTCAGCTTTAAGCCTTCAAAAATTTCTCTTAGAAGAACGCACCCACTCTTGTGCTTCAATAACAGATTCTTTGCCTAAGAATGGTACTCCACCCAGATTCCGATATTTCTTTACTAGGACTTCTATATCTTATTCTGGTTGTGGGAGCACAATTGGCTCATTAGATTGTTGAACCATAGAATTAATTCTTCTTCCTCTATCACTCATTTTCTATTATGTCTGCAAATAGAAGACAAAGAGTCAGGCCAACATAAAAGATATTGTAAAGCATAGAGACATATATTGAAATATAAATGTGTCTATTGGGGTGTATTTCATTCTGCTATACTCATTCTAGGACATTACTAATCCTATCTATAATGAGTTACTCGCCTTAGAATACTACTGATTTTATTTTTGATGAGTCGTTAACATGTTATATTCTGGAGCTAAGATTAACCAAAGCTCCGATACCCATTGCGATGACCCAAACCCCCATGCCACGGAAGCAAGGATAATCAGTGGAATATAACACATAAACAATTACATCAGAATAGAAATATATCATCACACCAGATAATCTACATCAAATTACATTGGAAATAATATCAACATCAGAGTTACACAACATAATCGGATCGTACTTAGTACAGAATATGGTTTCAGCTTAATATACAATGTCTGGAGCGGAATCAAACATAATATACATAATAGTGTCTGAAACAGTACAATAGAAATGATAAAGGACCATCATCAACTTCCACAGCTTCCATCCATAGCCAAAATGAACCAAGCTAAAACCTAAATACAAATCTGCCCGTGTAGAAAATAGGGGCACCCGAATTTGCAAAGTGAAACAAACTACGAGTCAGTCATGGGACTGGTATGAGAAATCTTACTTAGCCTATTCATTAATAAGGTCAATCACAGGACCACTCCGCTAATGCGGAATGGGTTTACTCCGTTGGATTGCCAGTGCATATCATAAAGTAAATCTTTTAAACAACGCAATGCTTTTTAGAAAAATGAAGCCATTATAAGAGTCAAGTCCCATCACACAATGCAACGCAAACCGGAGGATAAAGTTTTACCTTATAATGGCCAAATATGCATGATACTAATAAAACAAATCATTTGATATTATTATTAGTGTATATATGTTTCAAAAACAGTTTCAATCATAATGTATCAATCGTAGATGGCATGGGTACCATATATCATGTCGCCATATATCGGTTTACAATCAAAACCGCACAATGTCGTATTGGAAGTTGGATTTCCATCATGAACCAAGGCAAGGGATCGTCCTTACCGAATTCGAGACAATCTAGCCTACGATGTCTCAGGGAAAGTACTCTGTCAAGTCCTTGGAGCGTCAGGGTCGGTCCACACTTAGCAGATTATCAATTCCTGAATAATACTTTTCCCCGCCCTATGGGGCGTAAGTCTGGTCAGCATGTCGACCATATCCATCCATCGGCCCCGTAGTGACCGATATATCTGAGACGTCTCGTTTTCCATCATCCACATAAGTAAAAATGTCTGGGCTCCATACCATGACACCACTTCTAGCTAGAAAGAAATGCATGTCCTCCCTGAGGTCCTCTCCCGTTTTTGGTTCACACGGGATGTGAGGCTCGCGAGTTAACGCTATACACAAAGCTATGCTATTTAAAGTCGTGCTTTGATCATCAACCACAATGATCTGCTTTTTAACGAAAGCCTTGATCATTGCATCTCAGAATGCCACACAGGCAATTCACGCCATGCGACTGATGTCTATCGATATATAACCTCTGAGCTCGTACGTCTCAGAGAAGGGTGTTAAGCAAGAGAATAATTTCTGCGCCACCAAACAGATATTTATTTAATAGAGATCAATCAACACAGAATAAAATCCAATGTCAGACACACATCCATTTACAAGTTCGTTCTAGGTCTAAACGAAACCGAAGGCACCTTACTCCTTGTCCCATATGTCCAATACAGGAGAGAGGCCCTCGCACATCCGAACAATCAACAAGTACGTCCGGACAACTACCATTGTAACCCTTTCAAGGCAGCAACTCCAATCAAAGGCATCAATTCGATGTGAAGATTATCGGTCTTGCACCCTCTTCATATCTTCGACTTTTAATCGTCGATCAATTATTTGAAATGAGAATTAACTCGGCCTTTTCAAATAATTCACGTATATATATATATAGAATTTAAATCAATTCTTTCCAGGGTTAAATTATTTTACATTCATGTTTCAGTCCAATAATATAATTTTCATGTCAAATACATTCAACCATCAAAATATCCAATAAACCAAGTAAAATTGGTTTATTTTCATTCCAAATCATTTATAATATTTTATAACGATTTATTGCTATTTTTATTTATATAAAAATAGCACATTTTATTTAAACGACGCTTCAGGCCATTATGCGGCCCTGGCGCTATTTTTCTTCAGATTTGAATTACACATTCCTGAAAATCTAACTGTTGGATCTTAACAAATTTTATATCGTTGGAAAGATCTTTTCAAAGCGGACCCAACGGTTCCAATTTTGGGAAAATCCGATGGTCGGATTTCTCGGTATAATCATTTAAAATTACGACTCCAAAACGCGAACTACAGCGTCGTTATTCGTTTTATTTTAATTTATATTTATATTCATATATATATATATATATAATTCATTCGACGGTTTCTAAACCATTTTCACTTCAATAGCGTGTTAAAAATAATATTTTTAACCAACAAATATTTATTTCAACACATGAATATTTTTAGTGGTTCATACACACAATAAAAATGTTAATTTTATTGTTCAAATACAACACATGAATATTTTTAGTGGTTCATATACACAATAAAAATGTTAATTTTATTGTTCAAAGAATTTATTCAACAAATGAATATTTTTAGTGGTTCATATACACAGCAAAAATGTTAATTTTATTTTTCAAAGAATTTATTCAACACATGAATATTTTTAGCGGTTCATATTCACAATAAAAATGTTAATTTTATTGTTCAAAGAATTTATTCAACACATGAATATTTTTAGTGGTTCATATACACAATAAAAATGTTAATTTTATTGTTCAAACATTTATTCAACACATGAATATTTTTAGTGGTTCATATACACAATAAAAATGTTAATTTTATTGTTTAAAGAATTTATTCAACACATGAATATTTTTATTACTTCACATACATGATAAAAAAGATATTTTTATTGTTCTAATAATTTATTCAACACATGAATATTTTTCAACACATGAATATTTCAGAAAATTTCGGCATTACAACGGTAGGGTGGGTAGCACCGGCACCATGTCTAGCACGACTCCTCTACTATCCTAGGCCATGGCTTGCGCCATACATAATCATTTCATTCAATAACTCCATAATTCAATCTACTTTCACAACACAATGAATTTTCTACAAACACAATCAATTTTGTTGCAACCACAATCAATCATTCACAACCACAATCTATCAAACAAGTTGTCCATGGTCTATGGACGACGGTGTCAGGAGCTACTAAGCCCCGTTTGCAACCTAATATATTTTTCTCCGTTTTATTCGAATTTAGAAATATCACATTAGTTTCCACTCCTTCTAAACTTGTAGAAAGTTTCAAATACGTTCCAGTCTCTTCTAGAATGTAGAAGACATTGCCACGAGTCCAACGTCTCTCATTTCACTGGATTTCGACAACATATGAAAAAGATATGATTTTTATTCGATAATCAACCTTTGCAACGCTTTAAAGTGTTATAAATAGTTTAAATTTATTATTGTCGTTACCTATCAGTTTAATCTAAAACTAGGTTTTGAATTTTCTTCCAATTCGAAGCACGAGGCGACGGTCGGGTTTTGCCACGACGTAGAGCTAGGAGAGGGCTCCCAGGCGCCACCAACGGCGTTCAGATCTACGGCGGTAGGAGGGCTCAGCGGCATCTCAAAGACGTGGACTTCAGGAGCTCGATTTGATGAAAATACTCCACGATACAAGGCGAGAGTTGTATGGATCTAAAGCTGGAGAATTCCTCTACAAAATCCTCCAAAGAATCAGTCGATTTCGTTGCATGGTAGGAGAGTAATCGAGGAGAGAAGATTCAAGCCTCGGCCGCCGTTCGTGTTTAGGGTATCGGGTTTATTCTCTGGAACGAGAATAATGAACGAAGGATTTCTATTGGCCGTTATATATTTTTAATTACTTAATTCTTCTTAAATCCAAAAATATCCCTTTGTCCATACGAACTCCAAATCAAACCCAATTACTATCGCCCCTAGCTAAATACTCCCATTCCGGACATAATGGAATATGTTTCGTAGGCCCATTCGACTGTTTCAGTTAGTTATTCTTCAAATTAAAATATAAAACATTCAATTTTAGATTTGAACGTACATTTTAATTTGCTGGGGCCACATACTGATTCCAAAAATTCCAAAACAATAAATCTAGCTATGTTTGGACGGTACGGTCCCAACAAAACTGATTTCGTCGAATTTGGAGACTGTTTGAAAAATGGTCATTTTATGGTCGATCCAATTTGCATTGTATTTGCAAAACACGTTTTCCTTTTCCACGCTCACATATTAATCCCAAAAATTATGAAATTTTAAACCTAGTAATAAATTGACATTCCAGATCCAACCAAAGTGGTTTCGTCGAAAACGTAGGTCGTTTGCAAAATTGCTATTTTTAAGGGCTTTGTTGTTATTTAAAAATGGAATTTTTAAATTCTGACCAAAACTCTGTTAAAATTACTCTAAATAAATTTTTAAATTGTTTTTGATTTTCCGGGTTGTTACATTTATATTCATCATGTGTAGTATTTGTCGGATTTGTCCTTTGTATTGGACGAGTTACGAACACAATAATGAAATTAAATCTCGTAAATCATTTCATTTTAAATGGTTCTCAAAATTTCAAATGTGCTTGCTTTATGTTCCCTATGTACATGCAATTGTGTATTGTTCAGGGAACTAAAGCAAAGTGCTGCCAAAATTTTGTTGAATCATTTAAATTGAAAAGATTTACGTGATTTAATTACGTTATTGTATTTGTAATGGGAGTTCGGATGAACCACTAGCAAAGGTGTAAATGATGAATTAACATAACAATTAGCAATAAAATTGTTTTAATAAAATGTCAATGCAAATTTTATCATGCTTTTTAATTATACATCTATTTAGGAAAAATGGACAATTATTTTAATGATCGAAGCTGGTTGTACAAACGAAGAGAAGCTAATGGCACAATGTGTGTACAATTTATTAATGGCATTGGCGTGTTTATTGATTTCGCCTTAAGTAACAACGGAAACGACGTTGAAATCCGTTGCTCATGTAGTAGATGCAAGTTATTGAAGCTTTTGATTCCGCAAATGGTTAGAGTTCATTTGCATCAGTATGGTTTTGTACCGAACTATTTGGTTTAGGATCATCATGGAGTATCGTTAGCATTTACTTCTATACAAGTTGAGGAGGTAGTGAATAATGAAATTGCTATGATGAATCTTGTAGAACATGTAGTTGAAGATGTTGCACATTCAATGGTCCCGTTCAACAATTTACCGATGACGATGGTAATGATGAAGAAGAACCGAATATTGGAGTAAAAAAATATATAATTAACTAGATGCCGCAAAGAAACCCCTTTGGGAAGGCTGTGAAAGGGAAACTCAGTTATCAGTAACCACTGAATACATTGCGATGAAATCTAAATACGATCTTACAGAAGTTGGACTTACTGTTATTGTACAAGCTGCGAAGCGTCATATGCCTCCTAATAATTTAATGTGCGAAAATCATTATGAAGTTAAAAAAATGATGTCATCTTTTGGTTTACCGTATGAAAAAATAGATACATGTCGAAAGGGTTGCATGCTATTTTGGAAGGAAGATATCAACCTTAAGAATTGTAAAATATGTAGTCAGGAAAGATAAGAACCAAGAATGAAAAAGAGAAAGGAAGGAAGATATCAACCTCCTAATAATTTTATATCGAACTAAAATCGTATGCATTATGACACGAAAAAGAGAATTATGTTTTGGAAACGTTGGTTGCTGGCGGGTTCATTTGCATGCGTGGGGTTCTTACTAGCAGGAGGTGCACTTCAGCATGGATCTCAGTGGACAACGCAGGGTGCTGAAGCAATAGGGTGCATATGACATGAAGATCGGTGAGGAGTGGGAGACTTGCGAGTTTCAAATAGAGAACGGAAGAAGAGTAGCAGAGGTTTCAAATAGCAGGTAGTAGCAAAGAAGGTGAATAGCGGTTTCGTGTAATGCTTAATTATGATCTAATTAAAGTAAATCTGTCATTAGTAAGATATCTGGGAGGTTCGAATATGACTAATATACAGGAAGTGCCTAATTTATATATAACGTGATTTCTAGTTACAAGTCAAAAGTGATAGGGAGAGTTTATTGAACGTGACATATCATTTAATTTGAATTTGTCCAATCCCAATTACACTACATTATTATAATGTAAGTAGGGAATAAGATATACAAGAATTAACGGTTTGATCACTATTAAAGTAAGATTAATTAACAATAATAGTAAATTAAATTATAATTAAACAATTATTGATTAATAATTTAAGTATAAACCGAATGACTTATTATTCGTGCATATGAACAGACTCGAATAAAACTAGAGTCATTGGAACCGCATCGACAAGCATAATAGTAGGAAGATGGTGCAGACACATTTGGAATTAACTGAAATAAATCGTTTGAGGACGGATGATATCAAGGTGAGTTCAACTCACTCAGTTTATCCCGTTAATATTTTATATAAACCGGTTTTTTTTTGTGTGCAATGGTTGCTAATGATTGATGGTTTGATGTCTGTTTGCATGGATACTGATTATTTATAATATTCATTGATTAAATTAAACGTTGGTTTAATTTAATTAGATCATTATTTTTAACGATTAGATTCCAGACGAGGTAACTTACCTTGTTGGTTACGTTTATAATAATATAAACGTATTAAATAAATAATTGCATGTCAATTGGTTGTTATTAATTGATTTTGGATTGTTATTTTCCGTTATCATGATAAATTGTTGTATTAAAATTTGATACAACCCAATTTTATGCAGAGAAGAACAGGTTGGGGGATCCAACTAGATTCCTCACATAAACTGTATATTATTATTTATGTTATTAACATATATGAATTTGTTTACTCAAAATATCGTTACACACTGATTGGATATGGATAGTTGATTGAATGTTGACCGTTGAATTAAAACTCAACGATCATTGTATTTCAAATCAATAAACAGTATTGATTTAGTGGTTGGCAGTGAATGGTCTAAATACGTATTTTTAGACGTTGATTGCCTTCAGGAAAATTAACGCAATTAAAGTTAAAAAATTTACTTTATAACTAAGCGACGTTTTAAATTACATGTTATTTAAAAGTAAAGGTTTTGTTATGATTAAAGATTTTATTTTAAATGATTCGTTCTCGACAATTTAATTAGTTTATAAATTTATGGATACAATAATGAACCAGAGGGTTAATAAATTAGAACAATTGTTTGGGAAAACAATTGAGCGATGATCTTAAATTAATTATATTATTAATTAATTTAAGAAAAAGGATTTGGGAAATTTTGTTAATGAGTTAACGAATGTTTTAAAGGTTGACCGAGTCAACCGATAAGTTTGAACAAAATAAGGTCGTTTATTTAATAAGATTGTTGAATGTAAATTAAACTTCTAAATTACGGCATTAATGATAATTATCAAATTTGATTATTTAAAAAGGTGATTCTTAAAGCAATAAACTTTTGCAAAGTGATTAATTATCGTATCAATAGTTAATAACGAAGTAAGCTACTTCGTTAAATATGGAAATCAGGTATTATTGTAATTAATTATGATTAGAAAGGGGTTTCTTTTTAAATTACCTAAATGGTAAAAAGTTTTGGTTAAACTAGCAAAGGAGTTGGTAAATAGGTGATTGTGGTAGAATTAAAATTTTAAATGAGATCGTATAAAGAGATTCTTAAGCAAAGGGTAAGTGATTAGTAATAATTTACTTAATCGAAAAATTAAGTAAAAATGGTCGTCATTGACATTAGTTTCCAAGAATAAGAATACGGGGTACAAAACTTAATTGTAATATAATAAACGATAAGATTTGATTAATATTATAGAGTAATACGGGTTTTGAATTACAAACTTTGTCTATCTTAAGATAAGAATGATGTCGATCAAGGTCTAAAAGGTAATTAAAATACCCCAACTCGAACGATTTCACTATTATCGAGAGATGATATCGGTTTTTAATGATATAAGAAGTTGAAGAGACATTGTGAAAACATTATAATGATCTGTCCGGAATAAATGAAGTTTTGCGAATATGTATGTATAATGTACATTTATAACAATATTTCCAAAGTAAGGAAATACGAAAGGGATTGGATAATATAATAGAATTGGAGATTTTAATGATGGTTTTAGGGAAAAAGGAATAAAGGGATGAGTTTTAAGGATCATTAAAAAGAGAAGTGTCGATTTGTTTCGAGTAACGGAAAAACAAAGATATTGGTTAAGATAAATTATATAATCGATTTTAAATCAATAAAGAGCATATCAAAGCTTGAATACCTTAGATGTAAGACTTGGACTTGTTTTCTTGAGCTATGGCTGTGATCAAACACTTGTTGGGGATTTATGCAGTTTTAATTTTCGTTTATGCTTCTTTAAGTTTTTCAAGACAGATGTAATGTTGTAATCATTTGGAAAGTTGAGACAGTTTGTTGTAATGTTGTGTTGAACAAGTATTTATGAAATAAATTGGTTTTTCCGCTGCTGAAATTGTCTGTCTTGTAATTTATTAGTATCTTGTACCTAAAACGCTCCACCAAAGTTAAGGCATTCCCTTTGTGAGTGACCTTAACGGAGGTGGGGTGTTACAGAGTTTTTCTCACGCTGGTTCACCAGACTGATTCGTGACGTTTGTAATGTCTCGGGTCAGCCCTAGTAACAAGTTTAGGTTATCGGATGCTATGAAGTTCAGAGACGAGCTGAAGGAGCCTAGACGTATGATGTATAATATTATTTTGCTGTGTATATAGATAGGATATTATAATTGTCCAGATTTGTCTTCTATACTCTGATGAATGTAACTATATTTATTCAAGTCCTTTATAAAGATTTATTTCTATATTATATTTTATTCCGCTGTGATGTGAGATTCTGATTGTGTATGCTGATCTTCTTCTTCTTCTATTCTAATAGTTATATCTTATCTTTTCCCATCCTCTAACTTCTTTCTATTAAAGACTCGTATATTCATACATTTTGGGTTGGATGTGTGTAATATTAGTCAACTCAAAGTGTACGGATTTACAGGATGTTACAGTTGGCATCAGAGCTATTGGTTGAGTAGTAACCTTGGCTCTGTGGCGTAACTCGATAAAGATGGGGTTAGTAACACCCTAGATTGAGTTGAGTGTATATACGAGAGAGCGTATTTGTAGATTTTATAAATATATTTTATATTGTGTTGGTTGATTAGTTCAAGTGTTGGGAAAACATATTGAACAGGCAATTAATGCAGTACTGTTTTATAAAGAAGGTAAATAAAATAATTTTTCCCAAATTATGTTTTATAGAAAAATAAAATAAATTTCTATAGTATAGCAATATTGGCTGTTTGGTTGTTTGATCGATTTGATTGGAATTCAAATTGAATTATGAAATGAAATTGAAACTTAACATGGTTAAGTAAAATTAGTTTAAGAAATAGAATGGAAATTAAATAAATTGGTTGATCAAATATGGAAACCAAATGGATAATAATGGAAAGCAATCGTTAGTCGATTGATATAAATGTATGTTAAACCAAAGAGAATACCGACCGGTAAGTATAATTCAAATGATTTGGTTGTTTGTTGGTTGGTCGAGTAAAATTCATTAAACAGGTCAATATAGATGTTGAATGATTTGGAACAAAATTCCAGTAAAATGAATAGAAACATAATCACATATGAAGTGCCGAATGATTTAGGTCTGTATTTGTTACTTGCATTATAAATTGAGATAAGTGCAATTATCAGAAGGTGATAGAAATTGGTTGATTACAAAGATTGAAGTACAGATTGGAAGACGATGAGCAGTCAGTTGATTTGCTTTGCAATTTGAGTTTAAGTAGCTCGACAAATAGGTAAACCTTAATATGGGTTGGAGTAATTGATTTTTACCCCTGAGTTGGATAGCCATTTGGCTTTTGGTTTTCTTTTGGAGAAGTTGAGGCCTAGAGTGGCAATTGTAGCTTTACTGATTGAATCGCGCAGAGGAGGTGATAGCAAAAAAAAAATTCGAAAATCCTTAAGAGTTGAATTTGTTTTGGTGATAATTCAGGATAATTATTTTAAATAATTGAGTTCGGATCATTCTTCTTACCTTATGATTTCGAGGATGAAATTCTTTTAAGGGGGGAAGAATGTAACGTCCCTGATTTTCGGTCATTTAAATTAAATATTTAAATCTGTTTATATATTATATCGGAGATATAATGAATTTTATATCGATTTCTATTTATTAAAATAGAGTTCGAATATATATATTTATATATAATTATAAAACGAACTCGAAACGATGCGGCAGTTCGTAATATTGAGTTTCGAACTTAAATCGAATATAACGGATCCGATATAAGTCGGAATTCTATGAAATAAGAATCATCCGGATCGATTTGATTATATTTTTCTAATAAAAGAGAAAAATCATGATTTCATCGTATAGACTGTAAGATATGTTCAAATCAAATTTTTGAATAGTCGCTATGAAATTTCGTTAATAAACGACAGCGTTTATTGAATAAATAAAAAGGCATTTCTATATATTTGGATATCGTTTTAAACCGAATTTCTGAATATTGAGTTTAGAACATATATTGATTATTTTGTTTAGATAAATACGATAATAATAATTTATTATTTATTTAAATAGGATTTGTTTTGAATTTAAATATATTTTATCACTATTATATTGGCCTTAAAATAGTTTTCTTCCCAAACGATCTCCGTTTCCAACGAAACAAGTTTTATTGGAGTGCATATAATTAATTATTGTTATCTTTCCTATTTGGAGCCAAACGGATTTGTTTTGTCGATTGACGAAATTTAAGGGTGAGCCGGGGAATAAATTATGATCTTTATAGCACAGTATTTGCAAACAGAATCCGTTTTCAACGAGACTGGTTTCATTGGGACCGTGACGTCAATTTATACCATGGCGTCCATTTTTCGTAATTTTTGAAGATCGTATTTGTCTGTGCAAATATTTAACGCTTAACGTAAGTATCGGTATAATTTGTTAACCGCGTAGTTTGACCATAACAGACTATAACAAAAATAAAATCATATGTAAATCACTAATAATATACATGCGTCGAACGGAAATATGTATTACATGCTTAGAACAGCACACTAAAGTAATGGCAACATCACTAATTAATGAACCATACCTACCAATACTTTTCCACAACTGCTGTAGTGAAATGAAATCACGTCCCCTTCCAATTTAATGAAAGAATGGGTTACTCTCTTTAATTCCATACCCTACCCACGTATGTATGCTGTACCCTTAAGATGAGACATCGATCTCATCCCAACAACTCTCGTCTATATAAGCAGCATCTGTTCATTCGTTTCAGACAAGCAAAAACAACACGTAGGGTGCGTTCGCAGCAAAGTTTTGGCACGCTCAACTTTATGTTCGCGTCCGACGCATCTGACGCGTAGGACGCGAGCACTTTTTTCCACTTCCAAATGAAACGATCGCTGGATGTTGGAAATCAAGCCGTTGGCGTCCGACGCGTCGGACGCCAACGACTTTTTTTTCAACTTCTCTTCCTCCCTATATATTACCCGCTCTATCTTAACACCTTACGCAATACTACTTCTTCAACTCTTTCTACTTATTCGACTAATGTCAAACTCCGATTCATCCTCCGAGAACGACGATTTGATGGAGCTCTACGGGGTTTATCTGGTTCAGAATGAAAGGAGAAATCATATGACGCGGATTAATACTTCGGAGTTCACTGGCTTATCTTGGATCAACGAAATTTTGAATGGCCATCAAAGCCGTTGTCAAAATAATTTTCGGATGAAAAGGCTTTGTTTATGCGCATTATGTGAGAAACTGCAACATCATGGTCTCGCTTTCAGACTAGAAATCTGTGTCGTCGAAATGGTTGGAATATTCATTTATACAATGGCTACTGGGCTTTCAAATAGACAACTACAAGAAAGATTTCAAAGATCAGGTAGCACAATTTCCGTTTGTTTTCATGATGTCCTAAACGCTTTTCAATTACTCGCTGCTGATGTAATAAAGCCAGCGGAACAACAATTTAATACTGTTCCACATCACATCAGAACTTCCACTCGGTATTACCCGTATTTAAAAAACTGTATTGGCGCGGTAGACGGTACCCATGTATCTGCACATTTACCTGCTGATCAAATTATCCCTTATATTGGAAGAAAAGGGTTTGCAACTCAAAATATATTACCGATTTGTGATTTCGATTTACAGTTTACGTATGTTACGGCTGGTTGGGAAGGGACTGCACATGATAGCAGAATTTTTAATGCTGTTACAAACGATAGAAACTATAACTTTCCTTACCCTCCAGCTGCACAGTATTATTTAGTTGATTCGGGCTATCCACTACAGACTGGATATTTACCGCCATATCGAAATATGAGATATCATATTCCGCATTTCCGTGATACAATGAATCAACCAAAGTCGGCCAATGAGGTGTTTAATTACTACCATTCAAGTTTACGGATGGCCGTAGAACGAACATTTGGCATTTGGAAGAAAAAATTTACCATTCTCAACAAGATGCCTACATATCGGTTTCAAACTCAAGTGAAAGTTGTGGTGTCTACAATAGCCTTACACAACTTCATACGCAAATACAATAGTGGTGACCCAGATTTTATGGCTTTTGATGATGATCCTGAACGAATACCCGATAATTACTTGACGAAATATTATAGTATGAGAAATATGACGAATAGAGGCACGGAACGTGTTCAAGCAGAAGGATCCCAAGAAATGTCATTAGTTCGAGATACCATTAGAGATCGGTTGGTTGCTGCGGGTCTGCACTAATTTGTGTTTGTATTTGTAATTGTACTTGTACCTGTATTAGAAACTGTATTTGTATTTGTATTCGAATTTGCCAAACCATCTCTATTTAAACCTTATTTTAAAAATACCACGCTCAAATACCACGTTCAAATACCCCGTTCGTAGCTAAAAACACAATTCCCTTTCGCTACAGTACCATGCTCAAATGGCATGCTCAAATGTCATGCTCACGTTCGTTAAGAACGCACCCTTATCTTCTACATATTAAAATCCAAACCCATTTTCAAAACCAAATTCTCTCTTCGCACCTGGCGGCTTCAGCATGGGTTTGTTTATATTCGTAACACTGGACGTGTTAACCAGCGTGGCCAAGTTGGTTGGTGAAATGAAATGGCATGCTAAAAGTCGATGGATGGTAGTTACGGTCTGTTCTTGTAAAAGCAGTGAAGGGGAAGGAAACAAGTTGCATAACTAAAACTGCATGCAGTAAGGAAGCATTTCCGTGAGGTGTAGAGTGCCTCGTGAAAAAAAGAGAACAGCAGTGGGAAAGAGAACGGCATATGTCGGGAAGAAATAAGGTGGAAGGTCAGTAAGGTGATTGTGATTTTTAAGCACAGCAAGAGAACAATTTTTTTTATTGCAATTTTCTGCCTAGTCCAAAAGCAGAGAATGGATACATTTATAGGCTTTGAAACACCACTTTAATACAAAAAACTAAGCAAGTAATTAATTATGATGCTTGGTTACTAAGAGACATGTCAATTAGACTCCTTATCCAAATAGCTTTTTGCCCCTTCAGCTTCTCTTTTGACCAAGCATTAAACCTGAGCATCCTTTGGATTACATTCAACACCCCCCCTTAATCCAAAGTCTAACACATTCATCATGTCACGACACCAGCTGAACTTTTCTTGAGAAAGTGATTTCGTCAATACATCTACAACTTGCTTGTCTGTCTTCACATACTGCAGCTCAATCACTCTTTGCTCAATCAAGTCGCGCACAAAATGGAGTCCGGTGTCGATATGCTTTGACCAACTGTGTTGCACTGGATTAGAGGCAGTTGCAATTGTTGATTGATTATCACAATAGAGAATTGTTGCATTCTTCTGTTCACAATTTAGCTCCTCTAACAAGCGCCTTAACCATACTCCTTGACATGCAGCTGCTGTTACTACATTGTACTGAGCTTCCGCAGTTGATAGTGCAACCGTTGATTGCTTCTTCAAGCTCCAACCAATTATGCTACTTTCATAGAAAAAACAATGACCTGTTGTGCTTTTTCGATCATCAATGCTTCCAGCCCAGTCGCTGTCACTATACCCTTTTAAGCAAGGCTCATCAACTGCATTGTACCATAGACCATAACTTGTTGTTCCTGCAATATATCGGAGAATTCTCTTTGCTGCTCCCATATGATTTTTAGTCGGGTTGTGCATATACCTTGCAACCATTCCAACTGCATGTGTGATGCCTGGTCTTGTGTGTGTCAAATACATCAGTCCTCCTACTAAACTTCTAAACCGAGTTGCATCTGCTGCTCCGGAACCATCAACTGCTGTCAACTTTTCATTTGTATTCATCGGTGTATATACCGGATTGCAGTTTTCCAGCCCAAACTTTTCTATCAAATCTTTTGCATATTTGCGTTGGGATACAAATATTTTTCCCTTCTCTTGTTCAACTTCTAGACCTAGGAAGTAATGCATTTTTCCTAAGTCAATCATCTCAAATATATTCATCATCTGCTCCTTAAACTCCTTGTAACACCCCACGTCCGCTAAGGTCACTCATACCAGGGGAATGCCTTAGTTTCGGTGAAGTATTTTAAGTGAATATAGAACAGTAAAATTACAGCAAGACAGATATAAGTAATACTTGAAAATTTAAATCATCATTTCATTGCAGCGGAAAGCGATACATGTTTGGTTACATCACAAAACCATAAACCAGAGTCAAGTACATAATATCCATCTTGATAAAATAAAAGTACATAATCCCACTACATAACTAATAGCCATAAAAGGAAAGATAAGCTCGGCTTCACTTCAGAGGTCCAAGCTCCATAGGATAGATACAGCAATCAGATCAAAGCCCACTAGCACCAGGCCCACTCTAATAACCTGGGGTTGGGGGAAAAAGATAAAAACAACGGGGTCAGACATAAGTCTGAGTGAGTCCTATAACCCTAACAATACAACCATTAAAGATAACCAGAGAAGACATAAGTTGATATACGGTAACGACTGGGGATGAATGGCTGCACTAAGCAGCTTGGTAAACTTAGGATAAACTAAGATCACCGTAAAGACGCATTTATCCACCCAAGGATAATTACTAGATTACACCGCCCCAGACTTATCCACCCAAGAGTAATTCCTACACTGCACCACACCAGTTTTACCTACCTAAGATTAATTCCTACTTAAAGGTTGATCCCCACTAAATGTACTTAGTAATTTTTACCCAGTAGTTTCTAGTACCCCTACATAGGTGCCGTCTGCCCCTATCATTACTAGGTGTACCCACTACTCCCAAGCGATCGGCTCCCTAACGTAGATACCCGCGCTGGTCCCACAATGGGGTGTATCATTTCCCCAAAGTGGCAACCTGATAATATCAACGGTGCACGGCTTTATATCTACACGATGCAACAACGATTTACTAACCAGCCCGGGTCCACACACGCATATGGAACCCGTTGGTCCTACGTTGCCACCGCTAACCCGTTTTTGGCCTCTTATAGTCAAGCCCAATATGCGTGCCCCGTCACCCGACTTGGGTCGAGCCCACAAAGATACGTTTGGGATATTGGTTGAGATGGGCCCCCACAAGCTACCACCTAAGCTTGTTATTTTTTTCTAGTGTATCCCACTTAACCCCTTTAACCATGTCTACTTACATGTTATAAATACTTTGGTTAAGTCATTAATCATATTTTAATTACCTTTCAAGGCACCCACTAGATTTCCACATGACACCCAAGTCCTTTACTTAATTCCCACATGCTACCCGAGGCACTTACTTAACCCCTTAATCATGTTTAATTACATGTTCCACTTTGGTTAAGTATTCTAATCGTGTTTTCTATTGCCACCCAAGGCAACCCACTAGTTTTCTCATGCCACCCAAGGCACCCACTTAACCCTCAAGCCCCACTACATGCTTATATGGTTAAGTGTTTCTTAATTAATTAAGACCGTGATCCTCATAAAGACCTCTCACATTAGACTATCTTTTATGACCGCTGGTTAAGCCGGTTGGGTCCGGGCAGCCTTATGTCATAACCGAGTCTAACCTCGTGTCTTTACATTAATCACGTATTTATTTTGTGCCTAAGACCTCTCACATTGGGCTAACATTTGTAGCAACTGGTTAAGCCGGTTGGGTCCGGGCAGTTTTACGCTACAACTGAGTCCAACCTCGTGTCTTAGTCGATTAATTACACCTAATTAATCACCCCCATAATTTATATTAATTATCCCTAATTAATATCAAGTTTTTCATAACATGGGTAGACCTAACTCAATAGGTAAATTCCCATGGGGTAGACCTAACTCAATAGGTAAATTCCCACTTATGTTAATTTGTTTTTATGGTATGCTTAATCATACCCACTCATACTTTTATTAACATCTTTATTAACCCCATCGTTCCCCACGCAAATCGTTTTCATTTCACGACATATTAAAAGGAAAGATCCATCACAACATCATGGGTTTAACCAAATCTTAGCATATAACTTTGTCATGGGTTAAGAGAATGTCAACTTGCATACATGAGCATATATTAACCCAACTATATTTAACCCAAACTTGCATATTATCGCACATGACTTGCATAACATATTGCATATGAACTTGCATATTATCATACACATATCTTGCATAACATGTTGAACTTGCATATTAGCATTCACATAACTTGCATAAGCACACATAACTTGCATAACATGTTGAACTTGCATATAAGCATTCTCACAACTTGCATAACATGTTAAACATGTATCTAAGCATACACATAACTTGCATAAGCATTCACATACTTGCATATTAACAAACATGTAACTTGCATAGCATATCTTGCATATTAACATACATGTAACTTGCATATTAACAAACATGTAACTTGCATATTAACAAACATGTAACTTGCATATTAACAAACATGTAACTTGCATAGCATATCTTGCATATTAACATACATGTAACTTGCATATTAACAAACATGTAACTTGCATATTAACAAACATCTAACTTGCATAGCATATCTTGCATATTAACATACATGTAACTTGCATATTAACAAACATGTAACTTGCATAGCATATCTTGCATATTAACATACATGTAACTTGCATATTAACAAACATGTAACTTGCATATTAACAAACATGTAACTTGCATATTAACAAACATGTAACTTGCATAGCATATCTTGCATATTAACATACATGTAACTTGCATATTAACAAACATGTAACTTGCATATTAACAAACATGTAACTTGCATAGCATATCTTGCATATTAACATACATGTAACTTGCATATTAACAAACATGTAACTTGCATATTAACTTGTTAAACATGCATAAACCCACTTGTTAAATATGCATAAAACAACTTATTAATCATGCATATTATCACATACTTAGCATGCATAGAATCACATACTAAACTTGCATAATATCATATACTTAGCATGCATAGAATCACATACTCAACTTGCATAATATCATATACTTAGCATGCATAGAATCACATACTCATCATGCATAATATCACCTACTTAGCATGCATAGAATCACATACTCATCATGCATAAAACCACATACTTAACTTGCATAAAATCAATTACTTATTATGCATAAACCCACATATCCAACTTGCACAAACTCTCATATAAACTTACATATTCAACATAGGATTAATATTATACATAGATTAGCATATCATTACAAATGATTCAAACTCACAAATCCGCATTCAAGACCATAAGTCTCATTACACCTAATCTACTTATCTTAACAATTGATCATCAAAGTGATAGAAACTCACCACTAGCAATTTGCACTCCAAATGAAGAAGATTAAGATGCTTAGAATGGATTAGAAGTTGATTAGAGAGGTTGATTAGCTTGCTTTCCTCTTCATTGATTTGTGGAGGCCATGATCAAGTTTCATTTTGCCATAGTTTAGTTACAAGATTTAATTATGAATGAATTAGGGTAGGGTTATGGTCTTATTTATAGGATTAGGTTGCATTTTAGACCCTTAGATTAACCCTAGATAGGATTAGGACCATCAGATCCAAGAAGCTTCCAGAACCAGCCCTCCAAGCCAGCCCAAGAACCCAAACTGGTGCACCCAGTTTCACTGGGCGTCGCACCCCTGTCGACAGGCAAGTCGACACCCCTGTCGACAGGCCTGTCGACATGGGTAGGGCGGGAATCTTCCCGCCTGGCCCCGCCTGCTCTATTTTAAAATCTGAATTTAAATTATAAATCTGTTTTTAGTTTCAAATTTTCTGCAAACTTCATCGGGCCATAACTGGGCCATACGGACTCCGATTTTCGAAAACTCGGACTCTATTTCGCGTATTTTTCCGAGATGAACGCAATGACGCAGCCCGTTTCCCTTAATTCTCACATCTGAGATTATTTATTCTGTAATTAGTGAATTTTAGCATTAACCGAAATTCGGGGTGTTACATTCTCCCCTCCTTAAAGGATTTCGTCCCCGAAATCTCTAAGCTAAGGAGAATGCATATCCTACCATCCAAACAACCATCTACTCAATCCATCAAACACGGGCATCCATTGTCCTTAAAACAATTTCTAATGATGTATGAGCATATGCGAAAAGTGTGTGTATATGTTCCCTATCTAATGTACGAACATATGCAAACCATGATAGTGCCATGCATCCAATATGTATGCGCGATAACCCTATCTACACATACAGTATCTATATGAGTGCACAATCATTCACCAAAATGCATCATCCATATGATAACACAATCATTATACATCCATAAATATAGCTAACTACACACAATTTTATGCAATATGCAATATGAAGTGATTGAGCCGATCTAGTGCCTAGAGTGTGTATATATGCATCCACGAGCAACCACTAGCAAACACTTGCATCCACTTGCATCCATCAACCATAACATGTCTCAAACACATGTTTCAACCATAGGTTTTCCCTATCTAAAGGTCAAACAGCACTAATCGAGAGGACATATTAAAGATAAGGTAAGTACTAGGCAAGCGATAAAGGAGAAGTTAAAAGACATACTCTCCAAAAGAAATGGATACAAAGAACGCATCTTCGCTTCCGTCTCCCAAGTAGCATTCTAACTAGCTGAACTTCTCTGTTCCTCCACTTCCTAGTCTCTGGCCCAATGATGCGAGTAGGAGCTCGTCGAATCGTCTCATCGTGCTCTAGCTCTACTTCTTTAAGCAAACTCGGCTCTACCACCTCAGCGGTCTCATGTAAGCACTTCCTCAAATGGGACACATGAAATACATCACGTACACTACTAAGTCTCTCAGGCAACTCCACGCTATATGCTATCCGTCCAATCCTTTCCTTAACAGGAAAGGGTCCAACAAACCTTGGTACTCACTTCCTAACAGATCCAAAGTGAACCACATTCCGTAACGGAGACACCTTGATAAAAAGCATGTCCTAATATCAAACTCAAGCTCTGTTCTCCTCTTGTCCGCATAAGATTCCGCCGCTTTCATCCTTCTTCGAATCCAACCCATCTTCTCTGAAGTTTCTCTAACCATATCTGGCCCAAGCAAGATTTTATCCGTAGATTCCCACCAACATGTAGGAGATCGACAAGGCCTTCCATAAAGAGCTTTAAAAGGAGCCATACCAATACTGGACTGAAAGCTGCTATTATATGCGAACTCCTCCAACGGAAGATGCTCTTCCCATGTACCTCCAAAATCCAAAAATACATAACCTCAAAAGATGTTCTAGATACGGTTCACCCTCTTGGTCTGACCGTCCGTCTGAGGGTGAGATGCGGTGCTCAAACACAACTGAGTCCCTACCGCCTCTTGCAAACTTCTCCAAAACTCACTAGTGAAGATAGGATCTCAATCGCTCACTATACTGGGAGGTACACCATGCAATCTAATAATCCCTTGAAGGTAAACTGAAGCTAGACATGGAATAGTCCTCTTTCTCTTCACGGGTATGAAATGGGCACACTTAGTAAGTCTATCTACCATAAGCCCAATCCCCGTATTACCCTTCCTTGATTTCGGTTATCCAATGAGACACTATCCCACTTCCCATTACGGAACTTCTAACGGGTGAAGCAACCCTCCGGGTTTCTTCTGCTCCGCTTCCACTTGTTAGCACACCAAGCATCTAGCGACATACTTGGCCGCGTCTTTCTTCAGATTGGCCAAAAAGAAAACTCGCCTCCTGTCTTGGTACATCTTGTCCCTACCGGGATGAATGGTCATCTTCGACCGATGTGTATCATCAAGTATAGCCTTCCTTAAATTCTCGTCTTGCGGTACACAAAGTCTACCGTCTCTACGCAACCACCCCTTACCATCTAGGGTGTATCTTATTCAAAATGCTGGACGACCCTCTCCTCGTGAGCTTCTCTACTAACTCATCCAACTGTGGGTCGTCTCGCTGTGCTCCGCCAATCCGCCTAAAAGAGGAGGCCTAACCTCCAAGGAGGCTAGCAAACTAGGTACAAAGTCAACGGAAGGTCTAAAGTCAAACATAGAAATAAACCCTAAGCTCCGTCGTTTAACGATCAATGAACTCAAGGACAACCTTTTTCTTCTTAAGGCGTCTGCTACCATGTTTCCCTTGTTAGGGGTATACGCTATCTCAAACTCATAAGATGTTAAGAACCCTATCAAAAAATCATCACAACTGTCCATCTCTCACGCAGACCACCCTAGTCGAATTCGACATCCCCCAAATGCAAGCCCCAAAGGCCGAAACCAATATCAGACAAACACCCAAGGGATATCTCCTTCGAGTTCAGGCGACCTACGTGAGATGATACTAAAATAAAATAATAATAATGGCTAAACAATTAAGCCTTTGACCAACTTTGGATGTCCTCACCAGTCTCGCTCCAAAACCACCGTTCTTCCCATAACTGGCTTTGCTCACCCTATTGAGCACATACGAAAACTTATTATGCTCCTTGAATAGACCAAGATGTCATTTACAAACTTATTTAGGTACTCCCTGAACACCCTCCTCATCGAACCAATATGCGGGGGCGTTCGTCAAACCCAATGGCATCACTAGCCACTCCTAAAATCTATCCGGAGTCCTAAGGCAGTCTTCTCTATACTATCCTCAGCCACTGTCAACTGACGAAACCTCGTGGCTAAGTCCAACTGCGCAAATACTGAGGCGCCAACTAACTGATCAAAGAGATCATCAATCCTCGGCAATGGGTGTCGATTCTTCTTTGTGAGTTTATTCAGTTCTCTTTAGCCTACACAAAGTCTGAGGGACCCATCCGCCTTCATGGCAAAAACTACTGGAGCGCCCCACTCCGATATACTTCTTCTTATGAACCCCGTCTCAAGCAATCGCCTACTTACTTATGGAGTTCCCTCCTCTCACGAGGAGCCTTGTGGCACACTGGCCAAGTCACTGGTTTGGCATTGTTTACCAGATATATTCGGAAGTCAATCTCCCGCTCCGGAGGTAAGCCCTTCACCTTCTCAAACACATCCGAGTATTCCCGGACCACTTCTAACAGATCGCAAACTCTCGACCGACGTGTCCAGCGATTCTAGATAACTTAGCATAACAGATTCTATGGGATTACTAGAGATCTCGAGAGTGTTACCCAAGCGGGTCATAAGCCTAACAACTCTCCTTCCATAATCAAGAACGGCACCCCTACTGGATAACCAGTCCATGCCCAAAACTAACCCATAGCCCGTGAAGCCCAACAAGCATCACTTCTAGACTCAACGCTAAGTACAGCAACTTTCAAACCCAAACACATCATGGAGCCCCAATTGGGTTTGAAACAACTAAGGGATCATCTACCAAACTGGTGTCTAAGTGCAGTGACTCAACTAACAATGATGAGATAAACGAACTCGATACATCAGAATCAAATAAAGTTTGGATCGGATAATAAAGAAATCTAAATTCCAACCTAGACGGTCTTATCCCCATCCGGCACCCTAGTCGTGAGGAAATACAACTATCCTCCAGAAGATTCCATACCTTGCCCTTGCTTCTTTGGTCAATCCTAATAAGGTGTCCTATTCCTCCCAAAAGGATAACTACTAGCCTTCTCCTTCCCATTCTCCACTCGTAACCTCCCCTCTATGAGGTTTCGTCCTTCATTAACCAAACAACTATTAGAGCCTTCCTCCCATCGTCCATCCAATAAGTACTTACAAGTCCTCCTCCTTCTTGAACCAACTTCTAATCTGATTTACGCCTAATTCCCTTGAAGCGGTTTTCCATTCTTATCTATCTTAGAAAGATCATCTACACACGGAGGGGAAACTCAAAACGAGAGAGGAAGAGATTCAAAACGGAGAATTCGAAAGATATAGATATGGCTATTGGGGATTATGCTTTTCTTTCAAAAACCTTTCTCTTAAAAGACATGTTTTTGAAAATACTCCTTCAAAAATTTTCTTAGAAAAATAGTTTTTCTAAAAATTTTATCTGTTCCGGTAACCTTAAGCTCCGATACCACGTGTAACACCCCACGTCCGCTAAGGTCACTCATACCAGGGGAATGCCTTAGTTTCGGTGAAGTATTTTAAGTGAATATAGAACAGTAAAATTACAGCAAGACAGATATAAGTAATACTTGAAAATTTAAATCATCATTTCATTGCAGCGGAAAGCAATACATGTTTGGTTACATCACAAAACCATAAACCAGAGTCAAGTACATAATATCCATCTTGATAAAATAAAAGTACATAATCCCACTACATAACTAATAGCCATAAAAGGAAAGATAAGCTCGGCTTCACTTCAGAGGTCCAAGCTCCATAGGATAGATACAGCAATCAGATCAAAGCCCACTAGCACCAGGCCCACTCTAATAACCTGGGGTTGGGGGAAAAAGATAAAAACAACGGGGTCAGACATAAGTCTGAGTGAGTCCTATAACCCTAACAATACAACCATTAAAGATAACCAGAGAAGACATAAGTTGATATACGGTAACGACTGGGGATGAATGGCTACACTAAGCAGCTTGGTAAACTTAGGATAAACTAAGATCACCGTAAAGACGCATTTATCCACCCAAGGATAATTACTAGATTACACCGCCCCAGACTTATCCACCCAAGAGTAATTCCTACACTGCACCACACCAGTTTTACCTACCTAAGATTAATTCCTACTTAAAGGTTGATCCCCACTAAATGTACTTAGTAATTTTTACCCAGTAGTTTCTAGTACCCCTACATAGGTGCCGTCTGCCCCTATCATTACTAGGTGTACCCACTACTCCCAAGCGATCGGCTCCCTAACGTAGATACCCGCGCTGGTCCCACAATGGGGTGTATCATTTCCCCAAAGTGGCAACCTGATAATATCAACGGTGCACGGCTTTATATCTACACGATGCAACAACGATTTACTAACCAGCCCGGGTCCACACACGCATATGGAACCCGTTGGTCCTACGTTGCCACCGCTAACCCGTTTTTGGCCTCTTATAGTCAAGCCCAATATGCGTGTCCCGTCACCCGACTTGGGTCGAGCCCACAAAGATACGTTTGGGATATTGGTTGAGATGGGCCCCCACAAGCTACCACCTAAGCTTGTTATTTTTTTCTAGTGTATCCCACTTAACCCCTTTAACCATGTCTACTTACATGTTATAAATACTTTGGTTAAGTCATTAATCATATTTTAATTACCTTTCAAGGCACCCACTAGATTTCCACATGACACCCAAGTCCTTTACTTAATTCCCACATGCTACCCGAGGCACTTACTTAACCCCTTAATCATGTTTAATTACATGTTCCACTTTGGTTAAGTATTCTAATCGTGTTTTCTATTGCCACCCAAGGCAACCCACTAGTTTTCTCATGCCACCCAAGGCACCCACTTAACCCTCAAGCCCCACTACATGCTTATATGGTTAAGTGTTTCTTAATTAATTAAGACCGTGATCCTCATAAAGACCTCTCACATTAGACTATCTTTTATGACCGCTGGTTAAGCCGGTTGGGTCCGGGCAGCCTTATGTCATAACCGAGTCTAACCTCGTGTCTTTACATTAATCACGTATTTAGTTTGTGCCTAAGACCTCTCACATTGGGCTAACATTTGTAGCAACTGGTTAAGCCGGTTGGGTCCGGGCAGTTTTACGCTACAACTGAGTCCAACCTCGTGTCTTAGTCGATTAATTACACCTAATTAATCACCCCCATAATTTATATTAATTATCCCTAATTAATATCAAGTTTTTCATAACATGGGTAGACCTAACTCAATAGGTAAATTCCCATGGGGTAGACCTAACTCAATAGGTAAATTCCCACTTATGTTAATTTGTTTTTATGGTATGCTTAATCATAACCACTCATACTTTTATTAACATCTTTATTAACCCCATCGTTCCCCACGCAAATCGTTTTCATTTCACGACATACTAAAAGGAAAGATCCATCACAACATCATGGGTTTAACCAAATCTTAGCATATAACTTTGTCATGGGTTAAGAGAATGTCAACTTGCATACATGAGCATATATTAGCCCAACTATATTTAACCCAAACTTGCATATTATCGCACATGACTTGCATAACATATTGCATATGAACTTGCATATTATCATACACATATCTTGCATAACATGTTGAACTTGCATATTAGCATTCACATAACTTGCATAAGCACACATAACTTGCATAACATGTTGAACTTGCATATAAGCATTCTCACAACTTGCATAACATGTTAAACATGTATCTAAGCATACACATAACTTGCATAAGCATTCACATACTTGCATATTAACAAACATGTAACTTGCATAGCATATCTTGCATATTAACATACATGTAACTTGCATATTAACAATCATGTAACTTGCATATTAACAAACATGTAACTTGCATATTAACAAACATGTAACTTGCATAGCATATCTTGCATATTAACATACATGTAACTTGCATATTAACAAACATGTAACTTGCATATTAACAAACATGTAACTTGCATAGCATATCTTGCATATTAACATACATGTAACTTGCATATTAACAAACATGTAACTTGCATATTAACAAACATGTAACTTGCATAGCATATCTTGCATATTAACATACATGTAACTTGCATATTAACAAACATGTAACTTGCATAGCATATCTTGCATATTAACATACATGTAACTTGCATATTAACAAACATGTAACTTGCATATTAACAAACATGTAACTTGCATATTAACAAACATGTAACTTGCATAGCATATCTTGCATATTAACATACATGTAACTTGCATATTAACAAACATGTAACTTGCATATTAACAAACATGTAACTTGCATAGCATATCTTGCATATTAACATACATGTAACTTGCATATTAACAAACATGTAACTTGCATATTAACTTGTTAAACATGCATAAACCCACTTGTTAAATATGCATAAAACAACTTATTAATCATGCATATTATCACATACTTAGCATGCATAGAATCACATACTAAACTTGCATAATATCATATACTTAGCATGCATAGAATCACATACTCAACTTGCATAATATCATATACTTAGCATGCATAGAATCACATACTCATCATGCATAATATCACCTACTTAGCATGCATAGAATCACATACTCATCATGCATAAAACCACATACTTAACTTGCATAAAATCAATTACTTATTATGCATAAACCCACATATCCAACTTGCACAAACTCTCATATAAACTTACATATTCAACATAGGATTAATATTATACATAGATTAGCATATCATTACAAATGATTCAAACTCACAAATCCGCATTCAAGACCATAAGTCTCATTACACCTAATCTACTTATCTTAACAATTGATCATCAAAGTGATAGAAACTCACCACTAGCAATTTGCACTCCAAATGAAGAAGATTAAGATGCTTAGAATGGATTAGAAGTTGATTAGAGAGGTTGATTAGCTTGCTTTCCTCTTCATTGATTTGTGGAGGCCATGATCAAGTTTCATTTTGCCATAGTTTAGTTACAAGATTTAATTATGAATGAATTAGGGTAGGGTTATGGTCTTATTTATAGGATTAGGTTGCATTTTAGACCCTTAGATTAACCCTAGATAGGATTAGGACCATCAGATCCAAGAAGCTTCCAGAACCAGCCCTCCAAGCCAGCCCAAGAACCCAAACTGGTGCACCCAGTTTCACTGGGCGTCGCACCCCTGTCGACAGGCAAGTCGACAGGCAAGTCGACACCCCTGTCGACAGGCCTGTCGACATGGGTAGGGCGGGAATCTTCCCGCCTGGCCCCGCCTGCTCTATTTTAAAATCTGAATTTAAATTATAAATCTGTTTTTAGTTTCAAATTTTCTGCAAACTTCATCGGGCCATAACTGGGCCATACGGACTCCGATTTTCGAAAACTCGGACTCTATTTCGCGTATTTTTCCGAGATGAACGCAATGACGCAGCCCGTTTCCCTTAATTCTCACATCTGAGATTATTTATTCTGTAATTAGTGAATTTTAGCATTAACCGAAATTCGGGGTGTTACACTCCTTCACCATTGCATCATCCGTTCCGAAATAAATCATATCATCAACGTAGAGACATACAGCTATAAAGCCTCCTTTTTCTTTGTTTTTGACATAAAGATTAGGCTCATTTTTGCTTCTCTCAAAACCCAGTTTATGAAAATGTGCATCAATCTTGCTGTACCATGCACGGGGGGCTTGCTTCAAACCATAAAGTGCCTTAAATAGACGGTACACGCACTGCTCTTTTCCTTTTACTTCAAAACCTTCCGGCTGCTCAACATACACTTCTTCTTTTAGTTGACCATTGAGGAATGCTGATTTCACATCAAATTGATAGATAGGTTGTTTCAGCTGAGCTGCAAATGCCATTAGTAGTCGAACCGTCTCAAATCTAGCCACTGGAGAAAATGTCTCTTCATAATCTATGCCTTGCTTTTGTGCATATCCTTTAGCTACTAACCTTGCTTTATATTTCAATATGTTACCATCGGCTCCAAATTTTGTCTTGTAAATCCATTTAACTCCAATTGTTGTCCGATCTTTGGGTAATTCCACCAACTTCCAAGTATGATTTTGTTCAATTACGCTCATCTCTTCTTTCACTGCTTGCATCCATTCTTTTCTTTTTGCTGCTTCTTCAAACGACACTGGGTCTGCTACATACATAACTTGAGTTGTTTCATATAGTTCTCGTAAGGACCTTACCCTTCTTGGTGGTGAAATAGAATCGACCGTCTGATTTGGTGTGCCATTTGTGCGTGTGTCAGCTTGCGGTTGTTGATTACTGTCTTCTTCTTTTTCCTCTTCTACAACTGCTACTGATGTGTTGTCTTCCTCGATGGACCAGTTCCAGCTAGCATTCTCGTCAAACATGATGTTTCTACTGACTATAATCTTCTTTGTCACTGGATTGTACAACCTATAGCCTTTAGATTGTATGCAATATCCAATGAACACACATTTCTCCGATTTAGAATCCATCTTCTTGCGGTTTTGTGCAGCTACGAGGGTGTATGCAATGCACCCAAATACACGCAAATGTCCCACACTGGGCTTCCTTTCGAACCATGCTTCAAACGGCGTCTTGTTCATTACTGCCTTAGTTGGTGACATATTAAGAATGTATACTGTTGTTGCCACCGCTTCTGCCCAGAACTGATTTGGCATACCCTTTAATTTCAACATGCTTCTTGCTAGTTCCACCACGGTACGGTTTTTGCGTTCAGCCACACCGTTTTGCTCAGGTGTGTATGGGGTGGTTAATTGCTGCAGCACTCCTTCATTCTCACAAAACTGCTTGAATTCTTTTGATTGAAACTCACCACCACGATCTGATCTTAGAGCTTTCAGTTTAGCTCCTGTTTGTGTTTCTGCCATAGCTTTGAATTTTTTAAACAATCCAAATGCTTCACTTTTGTAACTAAGAAAATATACCCAGGTCATTCTGCTGTAATCATCAATGAACAACATAAAATACTTGCTTCCTCCCATCGACTCAACCTCCATTGGTCCGCACAAATCGGTATGCACCAACTCGAGAGCTTTGGTTGCACGCATCGACCGATCTTTTGGAAATGACAGCTTTGATTGTTTTCCATACACACATCCTTCGCATATCCCGATATCATCAATGTCCGGCAACCCAACCACCATTTTCTTTTGATTAAGCAATTTCAAATCGTTCATGTTTAAATGACCGTACCTTAAATGCCATAAGTTGCTGGAACTAATCTCCTTCACTGCAAGAGCTTTGCTTTTCACCTTCGCTACCTCCAAAGGGAACAAGTTGTTTTGTGTCTTCTTGATTGTTGTCATTGTTTGATTTGAGGCTGCATCCACAATTCTGCAATTGTCTCCTTCAAATATGATGGTATACCCATTGTCCATCATTTGGCCAATGCTAAGTAGGTTTTGCGACAGCTGAGGAATGTAGTATACATCATGTAGCATCCGTGTGTTGCTGCTGGATTGCACAGCCACTCTTCCCTTTCCTTTAACATGAATCTCTTTATCATCACCAAGCTTTACTGCCTTCATGTATGACTTATCCAAATCATCAAACAAGTGCTTAAAACCTGTCATGTGATTTGAACATCCGCTGTCCAGAAACCATATTTGAATCACATCTACTTCTTCATCAGTTTTGGCCATAAATAGCCGTGCTTGATTGTTCTTCTCCTCAACAAAACTTGCCCGTCCTTCTTCTCTTTTCTTCTTGCAACAGTCGGCCTCTACATGACCAGATTTGTGACAGTAATTACACACCTTATCTCGATTTTCATCTCTTTTTTTCTTGTAACATTCAGCTTGCAAATGTCCTTTCTTATGACAGTAGTAACATTCCACGTCTTTCTTTGGTTGATAATTGTGTTGGTTGTCAGTTGGCTTGCCTCTACCTCTGCCGCCGTGACCACCTCGGCCTCTTCCGTTTCCTCGGCCTCTGCCTTGCTGCTGCCTGCTTGAGAACTCGCTCTTGGTATAAAAAGCTTTAGTGTCATCATTTACTTCTGATCGACTGAGACGGGCTTCATGGACCTGCAGTGATCCCATCAACTCATCAAACATATAGGTGGACAGGTCTTTGGATTCTTCAATCGCTGCCACAACATGATCAAACTTGGTCGTCAAACTACGCAACACCTTCATCGCAACTATTTGCTCAGAAAGATCTTCTCCACAACTTCGGATTTGGTTGACAATTGATGTAACACGCGTGAGAAAAGATTGAACTGTTTCCCCTTGGTTCATTTTTAGTGTCTCAAACATTTGTCTCAACCCTTGTAACTTGATGGCTACTACCTTGGAACTTCCTTGAAATGCAGTCTTCAAAATAGTCCAGGCCTCTTTTGCTGTTTTTGCTGCTGCAATCTTTGCGAATACCGAATCATGTACGGCTTGCTGAATATAGTATAACGCCTTTGCATCTTGCTTTGCTGTTTCGATTGGTCTCGGATCAGGATTTGGTGCTCCTGTTTCTACAAGTTGCCACAAGCCATGAGATTTCAACATCGTCTGCATCTTGATGCTCCAGAACTCGTAATTTTCACCCTTGAACAGAGGTAAAGTCTGATTGATGACGGTAGTGTTTCTACCTGCGTCGGCCATGGCTCTGATACCACAATGTTAGAAATTTAAGCACAACAATAGAACAAATTTTTTTTTTATTGCAATTTTCTGCCTAGTCCAAAAGCAGAGAATGGATACATTTATAGGCTTTGAAACACCACTTTAGTACAAAAAACTAAGCAAGTAATTAATTATGATGCTTGGTTACTAAGAGACATGTCAATTAGACTCCTTATCCAAATAGCTTTTTGCCCCTTCAGCTTCTCTTTTGACCAAGCATTAAACCTGAGCATCCTTTGGATTACATTCAACACGGAGGCGGTACAGACAAAAATGGTGGGGTGTGTTGTATTTTGCTGGAGCAAACTGGCGTGGTGACAGTTTGAAGAAGCGCGGTGCAGAACTAACGTGAGATTATTAGCATGGACAGATGGAGTTAGAACCGAGCAGCATTGATGGTCAGGACGGAGGAAGGGTGGTCGAGAATGGCATGCTGTGACGTTGGGGATGAAGCATGTAGTGTACATCCAAAATGAAGAACTGGAAGGCAGGTTGTTTTCATTTACGGGGTGGTGGATGTTCTGTTCGAAAAGTGCATGGCTCGGTTTCGAATGAGTCATTTACGGAGGAGGCAAGGGTAGTTGAGCGGAGAACGTTGGTTGTTGGCGGGTTCATTTGCATGCGTGGGGTTCTTACTAGCGAGGAGGAGCACTTAAGCATGGATCTCGGGGGACAGCGCAGGGTGCTGAAGCAATGGGGTGCAAATGACGTGAAGATCGGTGAAGAGTGGGAGACTTGCAAGTTTCAAACAGAGAACGGAAAAAGAGTAGCAGAGGTTTTAAATAGCAGTAGTAGGAAAGAAGGTGAATAGCGGTTTCGTATAATGCTTAATTATGATCTAATTAAAGTAAATTTGTCATTAGTAAGATATATATTAAGTTTTTTGGCCTGGGAGGTTCGAATATGACTAATATATAGCAAGTGCCTAATTTATGTATAAGGTGATTTCTAGTTACAAGTCAAAAGTGATAGGGAGAGTTTATTGAACGTGACATATCAATTGATTTGAATTTGCCCAATCCCAATTACACTACATTATCATAACTTAAGTAGGGAAGAAGGTATACAAGAATTAACGGTTTGATCACTATTAAAGTAAGGTTAATTAACAAGAATAGTAAATTAAATTATAATTAAACAATTATTGATTAATTACTTAAGTATAAACCGGATGACTTATCATTCGTATATGTGAACAGAATGGAATAAAACCAGAGTCGTTGGAACCGCACCGACAAGCGTAACAGTTGGAAGCCGGTGCGGACACATTTGGAATTAAATGAAACAAATTATTTGAGGATGGATGATATCAAGGTGAGTTCAACTCACTCAATTTATGTAATAACCCGGTTTTGACATCGATCGTGAACACACACACTATTTGATCTTGAGTATATATTTGCAAATCCAAATTTTTATTTAAGACTTTAAAATATTTAATACATGTCAAATGGTATATTTACATTTTACTCTTATATGATAGCATATTTTAAAATGTTGTTTAAAATTATATTTAACATGTATAGGATATATAACACTTTTACATAGCAATTTTTAAATGCTATGACTTTGCAAATACTTGTTCATGTTTTCAAAGGCTTTAAAAACATGGTTTTAGTAAACCCCTTATTTTAAACATGATTTAAACACCTTGTATAAAATGTGATTTAAACCTCCCTTTGTTCTCAAAGCATATGCAAGAGAAAAATGTGAATTTTTATATGTTTAAAAAAATCAAAACCCATGCATTGTCTAAACCTATTGTAAAATCATGTTCTCATATATGACCTCATAAATATGATAGCAGACAAGATCTCATGAAAGTCATATGCATTGGAACAAGAACTTGAATTGTCAAAATCCATTTCATTTCATGGTCTCACTCATGAAAAACACTACATGATAGATCATGCTAGCTAGTAGGGATTTAGGAGAAATTCTAGGCTCATGACAAGATCAAGATAGATGATGAATTTTCAGTTTTTCATTTCTTTTCAAGTGTAATTTTTGAAAATACAATTCATGTGCATTTTTCAAAAACATTAGCAAATTTGTCAAATGTACACATGTATCAAAAGATTTTAAAATCATATCTATGCACCATCTTCTTGTCTACAATAGTTGATTTCATGTCATAGATTTTTCTAAGGATTTTATTATGTGGCATCACCTCATAACATAGATTTTTCATGTACATACTTTCAGATTTTTACATACCTTGGAAGGCAAGATTATATTTAAAATAAATTTTGTGTAAAATCAAAAAGGACTTGTGAAACATATGATTTGAAAACTCAAGGAATTATGAACATTACTAGTACAAAATGATCTCAATATTTTTTGTAAGGACCAAGGAAAGATTTATAGAAGGAAAGGTTGTACCTAGAGCATTTAAGGTGATGTGTTTTCAAGGCAAATGAGAAGAGTTTTAGTGTTAGACCTAGGGTATTTTCAGAAATGGCTAGACTGAGATTTGCCATGTGAATGGATGGGAATTTGCAAGGATTTTGAGAGAGAAAAGTGGTGGGCGGTGTGGTCTTTCATTGCCAAGTAAAAAGCTGATTTTCTGTTTTCACATCAAACATTAAATGCCCAAATATTTTATCAATTTTCTACACCTATATAAGAACCAGCACATCCACCCTTTCAATCACACAAAACACAGAGTAATTCAAGAGTTTTCATCAAAGAAAAGTAATAGTTTTGGAAGCTTGAAGGTGAGCTAAACAACACTTTTATTTTCTACTTTTCATTACTGCAGTTTTATTTATGAAACATAAAGTGAGCATGTATTCCTTTATGATCTTGTTCAAGTCATCTTTCATATATGGTTGGCTGCTATGGGTTAGTAAATCATGGATTTATGTGTGAACATCATCATAGATGCTTGTTTGAGTGGCATAGGTTAAGATGTAGTACCTGATATAGCATCAGGCTCTGTTTCTTTTGGATAAATATCCCTGTAGATGGATAGGTTAGTGGTCATAGGGTAGTAGTTTGAAGGGGTGATGCCTGATCTTGCTAATCACCTTTTACATGGGTTGTACATGTGTGCAAGGCGGAGTTAACTAACCAAAAACACTTCTGTCATGTTAAAAATAAAAACAACAGTTTGTTCTCTGTTGCTCATTCCAAAAGTGGATTTTCAAATTGGATAAAAACTATGTTGGATTACATGGACATGATCAGTAAAAAAACAATGATTTTTAAAAAAAATCAAGATTTTTAAAAGTATAAATCGAGAGAAAAAGAGAAATGGCCAGAAAATCAAAATTGATGAACCCTCGTCGATTCATGGGTTCAGAATGGATGGAATTCGGCCTGGAGGAGGGTAAGGAGGTGTAGAAGATAGGAAAATTACTAATTAAAGTTTTAGATGGAGGAATTTTGTAAAATCAGTAAAAATAGGTTTTCAAAATAGTTTTGGGTTCCGGTGTTTGGAGCAGAACTGCTCAACGCAGGTGGGATGGATGAGGTGCGCTATAGGGGGGATTGAGGCGTCTGGGTCTGGTGAAGGCGTGGCCAAGTGGGAGCGATGTCCGGTGGTCGATGGACGGAGGTAGGAGGCTTTTTCCGTGATGATGTTTTCTCTTGGAAAAAGGGTGGTATGGTCAGTTTTGATGTAGGCCGAGGGGGGTGACCAGGTGATGGAGGAGCGATCAGTAGGTGGAGGGTGACATGAGGCGATGGTCCTTGGTGACAGGTGGCGGCTCCGGTGACTGTGCATGTGCACAGCCATGGCGAGGGCAAGTGAAGGGGAAGATGAAGCAGACACCGTGGGATTCATGTGATCAGGCTATGTTTTTTGGAGTATGGTACTTTGGTTGAAGGAAACTTGGTACTTTGCCAAATTTAAATGTGGTACTACCACCTTAATGTGGTACTTTGGGGTTTACATGGAAATTTGAGTGATTGGGCTAGGTTGTGGTCAAGGGCCGAAGCCTTGGTATTTTGGAAAATGCCAGACCAAGGGGTACTTGGTCAAAACCGTGGAAGCTGGTCTCATTTTTGAGTGTGCACAGCACGGGTCTTCAAAGTGGTATTTTGCCAAATAGGTACTTGCTATTTTAGCTTGAAATGATATTTCTTTTTATTATTTTAAAATTTTAAATTAGTTTTTTTTTAATTTAATATTGGTTAAAAATTAAATAGAAAAAAATAAAAATTTAAATAAAAATAATATTTTTATTTATTCTGCAAGAGAAAAGAAGAAAAGTGAATCAGGATTTTTGAATACTGTTTTACTTCAAAAGTCTGAAATTGAAATACAAAAATTATAGTTTAAATTTAAATTATAAATTTAATTTAAAAAGGAGAGTTAGAAATGATTTTTTTTAACGAGATATTTAAACGGTAAAGTTGACAAAGAAGTCGTTCAAGAATCGCATAACGGATATGGGTTTTGACGGACGTCGAAAGGTTCAAAACAGGAACTATAATTATAAATTTTAATGTATAATTTAAATTTTGAATTTATTTTCGAATAAAATATTTAAATTCAAAACAAGGTAGGAAACCGTATGTAACACATACAGTAGAATTGGTCAGTTTTATCTAAAATTTAAAGTATCAGATATAAGGGACTGATCATGAACAGTTCTGTATTTTTAAACGAGAACTGTGAATAAATGTTTAATCATGTTTAAGACTGATAATAAAGAGAGGGATTTTATCAGTATGAAAAGAAGAAAAGGAAGATCAAGGATAAAGGATCGATGGTGAAATTTGTCAAAACGATACAAAGTGCGAAAGTCGTAGAATTGATTATAAATCGTCAAATCTATTCGTTCATGAATAACCAGAGTAAGTAATAACGATGAGAAATACTTTTCTAAAGAAAAATAGAGTAATAATTCATTTTTAAAGAAGATGAACAAAACGGGAAGAAAAACCCGTGCGATGCACATACTAAAATTGACCGTTTTGAAAGGATGATCAATATATCAGATATTGACAAGATGATCATATACTGTTGGTGTGACTGTAACTGTTTGTAACGACCCAGAAAATCTGAACCAATTTAAAACTTTTAAATTGGCTAAAATAATGGATTTTAAATATTTAAAATAAATATTTTAAATATTAGCAATGAAAATGGAGTTTGGATCGACAATTGAAAACGAATATAATTAATTCTAATTATAAACAAGGCCTGAAATGGCGCTGCAGTTTTAAAAATTGAATTCAAACTTTGTCGGACTGTACCAGGTGCAAAACAAAACGGATTTTAGTGAAACCAAAAATATTTAAATCTGTTAGTGAATACCTTTCTAACGAATCTGAAAAATCGAATTTTCATAGCGGAAAGCAAAAGTTATGGCCGAATGAATTTTCAGAAAGGTCGCTACGGAATTTATATAGCCCATGAAATTGGTCATTTTGCATACGACCTCGGAATTCGACGAAACCACTTTTGTTGGATCCGGGATGTGAAGTTATTGCTAGATTTAAAATTTCATAATTTTTGAAGCTAGTATGTGAGCGTGGCAAAGGAAAATGTATTTTGGTCAATTACAGTTAAATTGGATCGACCAGAAATGGGCCTTTTTGCAAACGGTCTCAGAATTCGACGAAACTTGTTTTGTTGGGACCGTATCATCAAAAAATAGCTAGATTTATTTTTCTGGAATTTTTCGAATCAGTTTATGGCCCTGGCAAATTGAAATGTACGTTCAAATTAAATACTGATTGTTTTATATTTTAATTTGAAGGAAAACTGACTGAAACATTCGAATGGGCCTTCGAAACATATTCCGTTGTGTTCGGAATGGGGGTAAAACGCTAGGGACGACAGTCGTTGGGTTTGGATTGGTGGTCGCGTCAGAAAACCCCTTATAAAATCTACCGACCAATTAGAATTCAAATAAAAAAATAGAAAAATCCTTTTTCTCTCTCCCCGTAACAGCCGATCGACGGAGAAAACCCTCCTCGCCGTTCCCATCCAATTTCCGACCAAACCAGGCAAAATTAGCCCTTCCTCCAGTTGAAAATTTTGTAGAGCTCCTCGAGATCTTCAAATCCATACCTAGTCTCGATTTTTTCATTGTGTATTTTGGGAGAACGGACGCCGAGAAGTCGCCGCCTTCACTTTGCCGCCGCGCCTGATTCCGACCACCGAGTTCGCCGCCGTTCAAGGCTTAGGCGCGCCTCTCCTAGCTCTTCGAGATGGCACAGGCCGATCATCATTTAGTTGCACGGATTTGAAGAAAATTCAAAACCTAGTTTTGAAGAATTCAGAGAGGTATCGGCCAGATTTATTTTCAGTTGTTTTAACACCTTTAAACCGTTGCAAACTTTGAAAAATCATATCTTTTTCGTTTGTTGTCGAAATTCGATGAAACAGGAAACATCGTGACCGTGTGGACGCCTTCTACATTTTAGAAGAGACCGCATATTTTTCTGAGCCTTCTGCTATTTTTGGTGGAGTGGAACCCAATGTGAGATTTCTAATTTATAAACAATATGGAAAACTACGATGTATAAATTATATAGTCGATATATGAGTTATATAAGCGTTGTAAACCTCTTGTATAAGCGTTGTATAAGTTGTATGTTCGATGTATAAGTTATATATGCGTTGTAAAAATTATATATGTGATGAAATAGAAGTGAATTGCTATATATATATATATGTATATATATATATATATACGCCCCTCGTCCACAAACCATGGACGATATTTATTGGTTGTAATTGGTGTGAAAATTGATTGATAGCGAATGGTTGTTTGGGATTGTTTGTGGTTGATATTGATTGATTGTGGTTGAAAATTACTCGTTTGTGGTTGAGAAATATTTGGTTGAAACCACATAGGATTAGTTTGTGGAAATGAAATAAATATATACATGCCGCCTGCGTGCGAACTAGATGCATGATCCCCATTGTCAAAAACCGCGAGGTTTTAAGGTAGAGCGAGGAGCCGTACTAGGGACGGTCCCGGTTTTAACTACCATGCCGTTATGCTGCCGAAATTTTGAATAATATTCATGTGTTTGAATTATTTTCATTTGTTGAAACTATATTTATTCGTTGAATAGAAAACCTTCATGTGTTGAATCGATATTCATTCGTTGAATTGAAATTCATGTGCTGAATGGTATTCATATTTTGAAAGAAATTGTTTTATAATAAAAATCCCATTTTAAACATTAATATGAAAAGTATAAAATAATCCTGTTTTGAAATGAATTGTTTTACAATAAAAATCACATTTTTATTATATAAACGAATTGTTAAGAATAGTGAAGTGTTGAAATAGAAGACAGTTAGATAAAAATATCATCTTTATCAAATGTATGAATGGAAAGTAGCTTTGAAATCGAAGAATCGATATATATATATATATATATATATAGAATTAAAATATATCGAATAACGAAGCTGCAGTTCGTATTTTGAAACCGTGATTTCAAACGATTAGTACGGGAGATCCGACCATCGGATTTTCCCGAAACCGCAACCGTTGGGTTCGCTTTGGAAAAATCTTTCCAATGGCACCAACTTTGTACAAATCCAACGGTTGGATTGTCTGGAATGTTTAATTCAAATTTGAAGAAAAACAGCGCCAGAATCGATTATATATATATATATATATATGATTATATTTAATCGAATAACGACGCTGCAGTTCGTATTTCGAAATCAAAACTTCAAACGATTGTACCGGGAGATCCGACCGTCGGATTTTCCCGAAACTGGAACCGTTGGATTCGTTTTGAAAAGATCTTTCTAATGATGTAAATTTTGTGAAGATCCAACAGTTAGATTTTCAGATATGTGTAAATCAAATCTGAAGAAAAACAGCGCCACGGTCGCGTTATGGCCCGAAGCGTCGTTTTGAATAAAATGGCTATTTTAAAATAAATAAAAATAGCGATAAATCATTATAAAATATTATAAACGATATGGATGTAAATTTAGGAATAAACTGAAGGTTGGCTAAGTCGAATCGTTTCTTGGGTATTGATCTGATGTTGGTTTTGGCCTTCGGGGTTAATATTCGGGAAATCGTTCTCTTACTGATTGACGGTTAGTGACTAATAAATTGAAATGATGCGTGTATATGTTAGTGTTGCACTTGTTTATTATATACGCGAGTTGCTCAGAAAGACCGGGTTTATCCCATTCTGAATAACTGAATCGACGATAAGGAATCGAAGATAAAGACGGTGGTCGAAGACCGGAGATCTTCACCTCGTTTGGATGGTAACCGAGGTCCTGATTGGGAGGCATCCAGAAATATGGATAATGAGTGGTGATCGTCCAGACGTACGTGGTGATCGATGGGTTTGCGAGGTATTTAGTGCCTCTGGTTCCGTTCAGACCCAGAACGGACTTGTAAATGGACTGTGTGTCTGACATTGGATTTTATTCTGTGTTGATTGATCCCTATTAAATATACATCTGTTTGGCGGCGGAGAATTTATTCATTTGCTTAACGCCCTTTTCTGAAACGCACGAGCTCAGAGGTTGTATATCGATGGACATCAGTCGCATGGCATGAATTGCCGGTGTGGCATGCTAAGATGCAGTGATCAGTGCTTCTGTTGAAAAGCAAAGTCTTGTGGTGATGATCAAAGCACCGCCGGTGTGGCATAGCTTTGTGTATAACGTAAAATCGCGAGCCTCACACCCCGGTATGAACCAGAAACGGGAGAGGACATCAGGGATGGCCTGCATTTCTTTCTAGCTTTGGTGGTGTCAATGACCTACCAGCCCTGACATTTATATACTTTTCACCTGTGTGGTTGTTGCTGTTGCGAGGCGCCTCGGTTAGATCGGACGATCTGGGTCCGATGGAGCCATTCGTTGGCTCATTTACACCCCAAAGGGTGGGGAAACGCAGTGTTCAGGAATTTTAATCCACATCGGTGGACCGGCCCTGACGATCCTAGGGTCACTCGAGCTCTGATCCTGAGGGGCGGGTTAGAGCGTCTCGAATTCGGTAAGGACTATCTTTTGCCTTGGTTCATGACGGAAATCCAATTTCCAAATACGTAACTGTGCGGTTTTGATTGTATATATATATATGGCGACATGATATACGGTACCCATGCCGTCTATGATTGATAGTTATGATTTGAAATTGTTTTCAAAACATATAAACACTAGCAATAATATCAAATGCCTTTGTTTTATTCGTATCAAGCATATTTTGGCTATTATAAGGTAAAAACTCTATCCTCCGGTTTGCGTTGCATTGTGTGATGGGAACTGAGTCTTATAATGGCTTCATTTTTATAAAAAACATTGCGATGATTAAAAGAATGATTTGTTTTAAAGCACTGGCAATCCAATGGAGTAAACCCGTTCCACGAAAGTGGCGTGGTCCTGTGATTAGCCATATTATAAATGTGTTGAGTAGATTTCTCATACCAGTCCCATGACTGACTCGTAGTTTGTTTCACTTTCAAACTCGGGTGCCCCTTTTTCTACATGGGCAGCCTTGTATTCAGGTTTAGCTGGCTTCCTCTGGATAGCTGGAGCTGAAGATGGATTCTATCATTTATCTCTTTTTATGCTGTTCAGCTCCTATTGTACATATTATGTTTGTTTTCCGCTGTAGACATATATGTATAGTTGAACTGTATTTTAATTAAGTAAGATCCTGTATGTTGTGTAACTCTGATGATTACTTTTATCCAGTATATTCTATTGTTCATTATCTGGTGTATTTATTTAATTTTGTTCTGCTATTATTTGTTTATGTGTTATATTCCAAAGATTACCCTTGTCTCCGTCAGAATGAGATTTGGGGTCGTCTCAACGTGGTATCAGAGCTTTGGTTAAGCTTAGTTCTGGAATATAACATTTGAACGAACTCGTCAGAAATAGAACTAGTAGTGTTCTAGGACGGGTAACTCTATACAGATAGGATCAACAATATCCTAGTATGAGTAAAACAGAATGAAATTACACCTCGATAGACACATCTAATTTTGGAGTATATGTTTCTATGTTTTAAAATACCCTTTCTGTGACCTGACACTTGATCTGCTATTTGCTGAAGTACTAGAAAAATGAGTGTCAGAAACAGGAGAAATGCAGAACCCGATCTAGAGGCTCTATTAAAGAGATATCAAAATCTGAACGGAGCACAGTTCTCGGGCAATGAATCTATAATTCAGACTCAAGCTTGGACGAGTTCTGTCGAAAGAATATTTGAGCGCATCCAGTTGAGAGATGATCAGAAAAGATTAGTAGCCTCTTGGGCGCTCAAAGAAAAAGCTTTAATCTGGTGGGAAGCAATCATCAAATATAATCCAGAAGGTGATATCACCTGGGACAGATTCAAAGTGATTTTCCTAGAAAGATTTACTCCTCTTGAAGCGACGGAGCGATTATGTGATGAATTTTCTTATCTAATACAAGGTGATATGACCATCCCAGAATATCATAAGAAATTCAACGAACTTGCTCACTTTGCTCCTCATATGATTCAAGATCCAAAGAGAAAAAATCTGAGATTTATTCATGGCCTGCAAAGGAGATATCAGAATAGTGTACTGAGGAATGTAAAACTTCCTTTCTCTGAAATGATATACATGGCTTATCAGTATGAAGATCTCCATAAGAAAGGAATGTTACGCGACGAAGAAGAAGTCAGTTCTAGTGACAAAGCAGAGTCGGAAACTGATATTCCTGAAGCCAGTGCGAGATCTGAGGTCAATAAGAAGCCCAGTGCCCAGAGAAAAAGGGCTGAGTTTGGGAACGAACAAATAACGACCGCCACGTGCTCAAGCTGCAATAGAAAAGGACATTTGGCGATAAGTTGCAAATCTTGGAACCAACAAAGAAAGAATAAGTTCCAACCCAAGAAGGGATTTCAAGAGAATAGAAAATGTGGTGGATGTCATCAGTCGGGTCATCTTTTAAAGGCCTGCCCGCTATTCAGAAAACCTGGAACAGTATATGTAAATGAAGTGGCAGAAGTGCCTGCAACTTCGTCTGCTCAAGAGAGGCCAGATGTTTTAGAAGGCACGCTAACTGTCAAAAATATTCCAGTTAAAGTGCTATTTGATAGTGGCGCATCACGAAGCTTTATTGCAAAGAGTGCAGTCAAGAAGTTAGATTTAAAATTGAAGAAGCTCAAGGAACCAATGACTGTCCAAAATCCAGTTGGGGGTTCTATCGGTCTCAGTTGGGTTTGTGGGGTGCCTGTCTCTTTTTCCTGCTATGAATTCCCTACTATCTCTGTCGTTATGAATTTTAATGAATTCGATCTTATTCTGGGATTGGATTGGCTAACCAAATATGAAGCAGAGGTTAGATGCGCCGAGAGAGTTGTTAGAGCTAAGATTAAATCAGGGAGTTATATAACCATACCGTGTGAAGGTCAGAAATCTAATAGAAAAGACTTCTGGGCAGCTCTCGATGTTTCTCCAGCCCAAATAGAAAATGTCCCTGAAGTCACAGAGAATATTCCTGACCTCATCAAAGATATTCCTGTCATTAAAAACTATGCTGATGTGTTCGAAGAAGTTGTTCGCTTACCTCCGCAGAGAGAAATTGATTTCAAAATTGCTTTAATTCCTAATACAAGGCCAGTAGTTCACGCTATTCGAAGAATGTCCTTGAAAGAGAAGGAGGAATTAGACAATCAAACACGACAGCTAGTATGGAAAGGTCTGATCAGGCCTAGTTTCTCTGATTGGGGTGCAGCAGTGGTATTTGTCCCAAAATCTGACGGTACTCTACGGTTATGCGAGGACTATCGTGATCTGAACAAGCAGACAATAAAGAACAAGTATCCATTGCCGCGGATTGATGATATGTTGGATCGATTAAATGGAGCACAAGTATTCTCAAGAATGGACCTAGCTACAGGCTTCCATCAACTTCGAATTGCCGAAGAGTGTGTTCCAATGACAGCATTCAGAGGTCCCGACTTATTCTACGAGTGGTTAGTAATGTCGTTCGGCTTATATAACGCTCTAGCCTATTTCGTTGATCTAATGAACAGAGTATTCAGAGGAGTATTGAACAAATTTGTTCTGGTTTTCATCGATGATATTCTAATCTTCTCTAAATCAAAGGCCGAACATGAAAAACATTTGGAACAGGTGTTAGAAATCCTCAGAAGGAATGTATTGAAAGCAAAGTTTTCCAAATGTATATTCTGGCAAGATGAAGTGAAATTTCTGGGCCACGTCGTATCGAAAGAAGGAATCGCTGTGGATCCAAGTAAAATCACAGCTATTCAGAACTGGAAGCAGCCCAGTACCCCCACTGAAGTCCGCAGTTTTCTCAGATTGGCTAGCTATTACCGGAAGTTCGTTAAAAACTTTTCGAAGATATCTGGTCATTTAACGAAGCTTACAAAGAAGCACTCTAAATTCAAATGGACTCCATAAAGTGGGGAGGCTTTTGAAGAGCTAAAATTAAGACTAATGACTGCTCCAGTGTTAACCATCATCGATGGCAACCAGGATTTGAAAGTCTGGACTGATGCTTCAAGAGAAGGCCTTGGCGCAGTGTTAATGCAGAGGGGCCAAGTGATTGCTTATGCTAGCCGTCAGCTGAAGCCTCATGAGAAGAACTACGTAACTCATGATCTTGAGTTATTGGCTATAGTATTCGCCTTGAAAATCTGGAGACACTATCTTCTGGGTGAGAGATTCGAACTGTTTACAGATCACCAGTCGCTAAAGTATTTGTTCACCCAGAAAGACTTGAATCTAAGGCAGCAACGTTGGCTAGAGTTTCTTGCAGCATATGACTTTGAAATTATATACACTCCGGGGAAAGCCAATGTCGTGGCCGATGCGCTGAGCCGAAAGAATGAAACGATCGCCAGTTTTATTATCACGACTTCATTGCTAGAAAAGATATCTGCTCTTCAGAAGGATGATCACTTCATTCAAAAGATCAGAGAGATAATTCAGAAGGGCGAACCCTCGAGTTTTCAGGTGGATAATGAGGGGATTCTAAGGCTGAAGGGTCGAATATGTGTTCCTAACATTGTGGAGCTCCGAAAAGAAGTTCTGGATGAATGCCACAAGTCAAAACTTAGTATCCATCCGGGAGTAAGAAAAATATATAATGACATCAAACGCATTTTCTGGTGGAGGTCGATGAAGAGGCACATTTCTTTATATGTTAGTCGATGCCCTACTTGCCAACTAGTCAAGAGCGACCAACAGAAGCTAGCTGAATTGTTACAACCGCTAGAAGTTCCTGGTTGGAAGTGGTAACATATTTCTATGGATTTCATTGATGGTCTGCCCAGAACCAGAAAAGGAAATGACAGCATTTGGGTGATCGTAGATTGCTTCACGAAGACCGCCCATTTCATACCTGTCAGATCAAACAGAACTGCTCAGAGTCTGGCGCAGATTTACTTCCGGGAAATAGTTAGACTACATGGAGTGCCACTCAGTATAGTCAGTGATAGAGATACAATATTTACTAGCAACTTCTGGGAAGCATTTCAAGTCGAGCTGGGAACGAAGTTGAACCTAAGCACCGCTTATCATCCTCAGACAGACGGTCAGACTGAGAGGGTGAATCGTATTTTAGAAGATCTACTGCGGGCTTGTGTTATAGATTTCGGTGGATCCTGGGAAGACCATCTGCATTTGGCTGAATTATCATATAACAACAGCTACTAGGCGAGTCTGACAATGTCGCCATTCGAAGCATTGTATGGTAGACCATGCCGATCTCCTGCTTGTTGGGTCGAACCCGGTAATAGACTTGTGTTGGGTCCTAATATGATTCGAGAAGCTGCCGACAAGGTCGATTATAATAAGAAGCGATTACTTGCCGCTCAAAGCCGACAAAAGAGCTATGCCGATAGAAGAAGAAGAGATATATCCTTTGCTGTTGGCGACTATATATATTTGAAAGTATCGCCGATGAGAGGAGTTATCCGGTTCGGTAAAACTGGAAAGTTGGCGCCCAAATTCATTGGTCCGTTTCCTATTCTGGAACGGATCGGAACCCTCGCTTATAAGGTTAAATTGCCTGACTGGTTGCCTGGAGTTCATGATGTATTTCACGTATCTCAACTTCGAAAACACGTTCAAGATCCAGACTTGATCATGGAAGAAGCAGCTCAACAGGATATTGAAATTACTCCAGAATTAGCTGTGAGACGAGAACCGCTAAAGATCATCGGCAAAGAAACCAAAGAGCTGAGGAACAAGAAGGTTCACTTAGTCAAAGTGCAATGGAGTGGAGATCCGCGAGATTGTACTTGGGAAACTGAGGAGAGCATTTAAAAAGCTTATCCTAGATGCCGAGTGGATATCTCTGACTGACTCCGGTGCAAGGTACATTTACCCTACTTTGCATTACCAATTAGTTCTCTACTCTGCTGTTATTTTCTTTTCATGGATGTGCACTTTTAACTCTATAGTCTGAATGATTTTAAAAGAATATATGAAATTGATTATTATATTTTTGAAAAGTTAAAAACAATTTGATTGTTGGTTGTGTTGTGTGATTGTAGATTTGATTAATTGAATTATTAAAACGATAGTTAATTTAATCAATAAAAGAATAATGGTAGAATTTATTCATTTAAATCACACATTTAACTGATTAGAAAATAGATAGAAATATATACATGTGTATTATATATGTTTGAATAGGTAAAGGGATTAGCTGTTGAGTAAATATTTTATTTGCGTGCCCGACAAATAGGTAAACCTTAATGAGTTGGATGCGAAATATTATTATATCAACTCCTGTGAATGCCATTGGATGCGGAGTGCTGGTTTTTCTGTGTGAAATAATAAATGTCGCCATAGGATAGCAACAATTAATTTTGAACTACATTGCATGGCATACTTCTGAAGATAGGCATACTTCATCATATACCACATAAGCAGTTGGAGCTTGTGTGACGAGGCGGAAGATTTACCATACGAGCGAGAGGCTTGTATGGCGATGACTATATTTTACAGGTTGAACTGATGACTGGTATGGACTATTTAAATTGTAACGATTAAATTGCCAGATTAATAAAAAAAAACCACACGGGTCTGGAGTTGACAATAATCACGTCTCTCTAGTTATTAGATACGGCACATGGACTATTTATTCCCCATACGGGACAGGGTGACGAGAATTTATTCTCTGGAGTTATTATCAGTACACGCTCCCCTGTAAACACCAGAATATATCACTATAAATATGTGTATGCTTATTAGGATTTATTGGGTACCTAATACGGCCCAATAAATTTCCAAACCTCTCCCCGTACAAAGGAGGTTATGGCGAAATTTTTCGAAAATTCTGGGTGTTTGCCAAATTTTTGAAGAGTTTGAAAATTCTCAGAAACTGAAAAGTTGGAGAATGGAAGCCAGATCGGACGTAGAGTTGATTATTCATACCACTTTCGACTTTGTTCCTTTTCGGGGACGAAAAGTTTTAAGTGGGGGAGATTGTAACGACCCAGAAAATCTGAACCAATTTAAAATTTTTAAATTGGCTAAAATAATGGATTTTAAATATTTAAAATAAATATTTTAAATATTAGCAATGAAAACGGAGTTTGAATCGACAATTGAAAACAAATATAATTAATTCTAATTATAAACAAGGCCTGAAATGGCGCTGCAGTTTTAAAAATTGAATTCAAACTTTATCGGATTGTACCGGGTGCAAAACAAAACGGATTTTAGTTAAACCAAAAATATTTAAATCTGTTAGTGAATACCTTTCTAGCGAGTCTGAAAAATCGAATTTTCATAGCGGAAAGAAAAAGTTATGGCCGAATGAATTTTCAGAAAGGTCGCTATGGAATTTATATAGCCCGTGAAATTGGCCATTTTGCATACGACCTCGGAATTCGACGAAACCACTTTTGTTGGATCCGGGATGTAAAGTTATTGCTAGGTTTCAAATTTCATAATTTTTGAAGCTAGTATGTGAGCGTGGCAAAGGAAAATGTGTTTTGGTCAATTACAGTTAAATTGGATCGACCAGAAATGGGCCTTTTTGCAAACGGTCTCAGAATTCGACGAAACTAGTTTTGTTGGGATCGTAACGTCAAAACATAGCTAGATTTATTTTTCTGGAATTTTTCGAATCAGTTTATGGCCCTGGCAAATTGAAATGTACGTTCAAATTAAATACAGAATGTTTTATATTTTAATTTGAAGGGAAACTGACTGAAACATTCGAATGGGCCTTCGAAACATATTCCGTTGTGTTCGGAATGGGGGTAAAACGCTAGGGACGACAGTCGTTGGGTTTGGATTGGTAGTCGCGTCAGAAAACCCCTTATAAAATCTACCGACCAATCAAAATTCAAATAAAAAAAATAGAAAAATCCTTTTTCTCTCTCCCCGTAACAGCGGATCGACGGCGAAAACCCTCCTCGTCGTTCCCATCCAATTTCCAACCAAACCAGGCAAAATTAGCCCCTCCTCCAGTTGAAGATTTTGTAGAGCTCCTCGAGATCTTCAAATCCATACCTAGTTTCGATTTTTTCATTGTGTATTTTGGGAGAACGGACGCTGAGAAGTCGCCGCCTTCACTTCGCCACCGCGCCTGATTCCGACCACCGAGTTCGCCGCCGTTCAAGGCTTAGGCGCACCTCTCCTAGCTCTTCGAGATGGCACAGGCCGATCGTCATATAGTTGCACGGATTTGAAGAAAATTCAAAACCTAGTTTTGAAGAATTCAGAGAGGTATCGGCCAGATTTATTTTCAGCTGTTTTAACACCTGTAAACCGTTGCAAACTTTGAAAAATCATATCTTTTTCATTTCTTGTCGAAATTCGATGAAACAGGAAACATCGTGACCGTGTGGACGCCTTCTACATTTTAGAAGAGACCGCATATTTTTCTGAGCCTTCTGCTATTTTTGGTGGAGTGGAACCCAATGTGAGATTTCTAATTTATAAACAATATGGAAAACGACGATGTATAAATTATATAGTCGATGTATGAGTTATATAAGCATTGTACACCTCTAGTATAAGCGTTGTATAAGTTGTATGTTCGATGTATAAGTTATATATGCGTTGTAAAAATTATATATGTGATGAAATAGAAGTGAATTGCTATATATATATATATATATATATATATATATATATATATATATATATATATATATATATATACGACCCTCGTCCACAAACCATGGACGATATTTATTGGTTGTAATTGGTGTGAAAATTGATTGATAGCGAATGGTTGTTGGGATTGTTTGTGGTTGATATTGATTGATTGTGGTTGAAAAATACCCGTTTGTGGTTGAGAAATATTTGGTTGAAACCACATAGGATTAGTTTGTGGAAATGAAATAAATATATACATGCCGCCTGCGTGCGAACTAGATGCATGATCCCCATTGTAAAAAACCGCGAGGTTTTAAGGTAGAGCGAGGAGCCGTACTAGGGACGGTCCCGGTTTTAACTACCCTGCCGTTATGCTGCCGAAATTTTGAATAATATTCATGTGTTTGAATTATTTTCATTTGTTGAAACTATATTTATTCGTTGAATAGAAAACCTTCATGTGTTGAATCGATATTCATTCGTTGAATTGAAATTCATGTGCTGAATGGTATTCATATTTTGAAAGAAATTGTTTTATAATAAAAATCCCATTTTTAACATTAATATGAAAACTATAAAATAATCCTGTTTTGAAATGAATTGTTTTACAATAAAAATCACATTTTTATTATATAAACGAATTGTTAAAAATAGTGAAGTGTTGAAATAGAAGACAGTTAGATAAAAATATCATTTTTATCAAATGTATGAAAGGAAAGTAGCTTTGAAACCAAAGAATCGATATATATATATATATATATATATATAAATAGAATTAAAATATATCGAATAACGACGTTGCAGTTCGTATTTTGAAACCGTGATTTCAAACGATTAGTACGGGAGATCCGACCATCGGATTTTCCCGAAACTGCAACCGTTGGGTTCGCTTTGGAAAAATCTTTCCAACGGCACCAACTTTGTACAAATCCAACGGTTGGATTGTCTGGAATGTTTAATTCAAATCTGAAGAAAAACAACGCCAGAATCGATTATATTTATATATATATATAAATATGATTATATTTATTCGAATAACGATGCTGCAGTTCGTATTTCGAAATCAAAACTTCAAACGATTGTACCGGGAGATCCGCCCGTCGGATTTTCCCGAAACTGGAACCGTTGGATTCGTTTTGAAAAGATCTTTCTAATGTTGTAAATTTTGTGAAGATCCAACGGTTAGATTTTCAGATATGTGTAAATCAAATCTGAAGAAAAACAGCGTCACGGTTGCGTTATGGCCCGAAGCGTCGTTTTGAATAAAATGGCTATTTTAAAATAAATAAAAATAGCGATAAATCATTATAAAATATTATAAACGATATGGATGTAAATTTAGGAATTAACTGAAGGTTGGCTAAGTCGAATGGTTTCTTGGGTATTGATCTGATGTTGGTTTCGGCCTTCGGGGTTAATATTCGGGAAATCGTTCTCTTACTGATTGACGGTTAGTGACTAATAAATTGAAATGATGCGTGTATATGTTAGCGTTGCACTTGTTTATTATATACGCGAGTTGCTCAGAAAGACTGGGTTTATCCCATTCTGAATAACTGAATCGACGATAAGGAATCGAAGATAAAGACGGTGGTCGAAGACCGGAGATCTTCACCTCGTTTGGATGGTAACCGAGGTCCTGATTGGGAGGCATCCCGAAATATGGATAATGAGTGGTGATCGTCCAGACGTACGTGGTGATCGATGGGTTTGCGAGGTATTTAGTGCCTCTGGTTCCGTTCAGACCCAGAACGGACTTGTAAATGGACTGTGTGTCTGACATTGGATTTTATTCTGTGTTGATTGATCCCTATTAAATATACATCTGTTTGGCGGCGGAGAATTTATTCTTTTGCTTAACGCCCTTCTCTGAAACGCACGAGCTCAGAGGTTGTATATCGATGGACATCAGTCGCATGGCATGAATTGCCGGTGTGGCATGCTAAGATGTAGTGATCAGGGCTTCTGTTGAAAAGCAAAGTCTTGTGGTGATGATCAAAGCACCGTCGGTGTGGCGTAGCTTTGTGTATAACGTAAAATCGCGAGCCTCACACTCTGGTATGAACCAGAAACGGGAGAGGACATCAGGGAGGGCCTGCGTTTCTTTCTAGCTAGGGTGGTGTCAGTGACCTACCAGCCCTGACATTTATATACTTTTCACCTGTGTGGTTGTTGCTGTTGCAAGGTGCCTCGGTTAGATCGGACGATCCTGGTCCGATGGAGCCGTTCGTTGGCTCATTTACACCCCAAAGGGTGGGGAAACGCAGTGTTCAGGAATTTTAATCCACATCGGTGGACCGGCCCTGACGATCCAAGGGTCACTCGAGCTTTGATCCTGAGGGGCGGGCTAGAGCATCTCGAATTCGGTAAGGACTATCTTTTGCCTTGGTTCATGACGGAAATCCAATTTCCAAATACGTAACTGTGCGGTTTTGATTGTATATATATATGGCGACATGATATATGGTACCCATGCCATCTATGATTGATAGTTATGATTTGAAATTGTTTTCAAAACATATAAACACTAGCAATAATATCAAATGCCTTTGTTTTATTCGTATCAAGCATATTTTGGCTATTATAAGGTAAAAACTCTATCCTCCGGTTTGCGTTGCATTGTGTGATGGGAACTGAGTCTTATAATGGCTTCATTTTTATAAAAAGCGTTGCGATGATTAAAAGAATGATTTGTTTTAAAGCACTGGCAATCCAATGGAGTAAACCCGTTCCATGAAAGTGGCGTGGTCCTGTGATTAGCCATATTATAAATATGTTGAGTAGATTTCTCATACCAGTCCGATGACTGACTCGTAGTTTGTTTCACTTTCAAACTCGGGTGCCCCTTTTTCTACACGGGCAGCCTTGTATTCAGGTTTAGCTGGCTTCCTCTGGATAGCTGGAGCTGAAGATGGATTCTATCATTTATCTCTTTTTATGCTGTTTAGCTCCTATTGTACATATTATGTTTGTTTTCCGCTGTAGACATATATGTATAGTTGAACTGTATTTGTACTAAGTAAGATCCTGTATGCTGTGTAACTCTGATGATTACTTTTATCCAGTATATTCTATTGTTCATTATCTGGTGTATTTATTTAATTTTGTTCTGCTATTATCTGTTTCTGTGTTATATTCCAAAGATTACCCTTGTCTCCATCAGAACGGGATTTGGGGTCGTCTCACTGTTTATACAGATTAGATTATAATCTTGTTAGATTTATAATTTAAAGTGAAAAATGTTCGTTAATCATTTCAAAGAGTCCGGATGTATATTCCACTTTGAATTGATTATACGTGCGCGTCATAAATTTTCAAGAAGATCGTAAACAATATCTTTGGTCTGTTCAGTCCCAGGACAAACCTGAATGGACGAGTGTTTGACAGCGTATATCAATTAGATTATACACATCGAATTTACGTAGGTATATTACGTTGGTGGCGGAGAAATTCGTTTCTCGTAGCTTTAGTTCCCGTGATATATTTGGAAAATCGAATGAGTATTTCTGACGGGTAGGACGATGTGGCATTCAAAGAAAATGAACCAGTGATGATGAAATGTAAGCCTAGCCTCAAGCCTCACACCCAGGAAATGACAAAAATCGGGCAGGCAGCATGGCTATGTGGGTCGCTTCCATTAGGGTGTAGTATCACCTATCTAGAGAAATTCCTTTTATTTCTAAATCTATTGATTCTGCCCATTTGGTGATGGTTGCCGCGCACAACCATCGGTGATATACATTCGATACACTCAAGAGAAATGAGTGGTCGTCATGTGAGAGCCGGGTTGCAAGAAGTTCTTGTTGAACCCAGATGTATTTTCCTCTAGAGATACATCATCAGAAGGTGGTCCCATACCTTGTCAGAGTTGGGAATCCAATTTCCCTAAGAGCCAAGCGGTTTTTATTTGTATACTATACAGGAGAATGTGAGATGCAAGCATTCTTCTAGATTCTAAATTATTTGTGGAAAATTTATATGATAATATTTGTTTTTCAAGTATACAAAGTGTTTTGATCTCATAAGGTAAAAACCCGTTCCGTATTTATGGCGTGGTCTTATGAGATATTTTCTTTAAACTATTTTAAACTATTTACTCATACCAGTCCCCTGACTGACCCGGAGTTTATTTTTCTGTGTTTTCCCTTAAACTCTTGGGTATTCATAACACTTGTTATGAATAGACAAGTGAATCAGGATGTACAACTTATGATGCTGAATGGAGATTGTCAGTGTGCCGGCCTATCTACCTTATCTACTGTATAATTATAAGTCTGCAAGTTAGAAGTGAAAGTTATGTATAATTACTGATGTACTATGAAGGGGTTGTATCACTAAGCCCTATGATGCTCTGATGTATTATGTACTGTTGTGTAATATTATGAAATATTATTTTTGGAAAAATTCCGCTGTGAGATTATGATGTTTCTGTGTTTTATCTTCTATCTATTCTTATTTCTCATTAATGGCACAACTTGAGATGTGTTCAAAAGTTGGGTCATTACAGTTGGTATCAGAGCTTAGGTTACTGATTACCTAGGCTTTGGGTGAGTGTGAGAGAGCGTATTTTTATATAAAATTTAAAATGAATTTAAAACAACTTGGATGTTGTACCTAAGTTAGTTATATCTAATCAAGAATCGATTGATGACCTGTTACACTCAGGTAATCAAAATGAGTGGACGTGGACGAAGAGGTCGAGCTAGAGGGTCATCCACTGTTACTGGTCGTACTACTGGATCCCAAGATCAAGGTGAGACAGTAGAGGAAGTTGCACCAGTTCAACAGGATAAGAGCTTTGCAGCTATTTGTAAGGAATATACGACTCTGGGAGGAAAAGTTTTCAAAGGAACTGAGTCTTTTACAGAAGTTCAAGCCTGGATGAGGTCCTATGAGAGGATTTTTAAGGGATTGAAGTTGAATGACGATCAGAAGCGTCTTTTGGCATCATGGCAACCTCAAGGAACTGCTGCGATCTGGTGGGACGCTCAAACTGCGAATGTTCCTGAGGAAGATTTTACTTGGGAAAAGTTCAAAGAAGCTTTCGAAGCACAGTTTCTACCTGCTGCTGGAAAGACAAGGATGTATCGGGATTTTATTGATCTCAAACAAGGGAATATGAAAGTATCTGAATATGAGAACAAATTCAACTCACTTTCTTGTTTCGGGCCAGAACTGATCAACACTCTGCTTAAGAAGAATGAAATGTTCATAGCCGGATTGAAGGATAGCCTGCAAGTTCAGATGATTGGACATCTTAAGATTCCATTCATTGATCTAGTGGATATGGTTGTTCGTTATGAGGTACTGGAAGGTAAGAAGCCAGTGGTAAAAGCAGCACAGACATGTGGATCTAGTGGGGAAAATCCAAACAAAAGGAAATTCAATCCGAACTGGAACAACAACAACAACAAGAAAGTACATAAGATGGGAGAAAAAGCCAAAGAACGATTCAAGGATACCATATGCCACAACTGTTTGGAGAAAGGACATATTGCAAAGTTCTGCACCAAGCCAGCAGCAGAAAAGCCACAGCAAACTCAGCAGTCGGAGCAACCTCAACCAAAAGGAACAAGTGATGCTATTCCACATAAGTTTTCATGCTATAACTGTCATCAGCCGGGGCACTTGGTTAGAGACTATCCACTGAAGAAGGCACAACAACCAAAGGTCTACGCTTTAATGGATAAGTCGTCAACTTCAGAGGATGTGAAAATAGAAGGAACTTCAGAAGGTACTTTAATCTTTTTAGATAAAAGGAGTTAATTTACTAGGGTCGGCCTCAAGATAAATTTAATATGGTTAGAATAAATTAGAATAATATCCATTCATATTGATACCAGAAATCAAGTTAAAATTTTAAATTGAGTAAAAATTTGGATTTCTTGGAATTAGGGCTGGGCTTGAGGGTTTATTAGATATGGACTCAAGGAAGATGAATTGTTCGATTTATGAAATAAGATCATATGTGTGAGACCCGAAATGAAGATCGTTAAGTACATGAACGAAAATTTTGGGAAATACTTAACGGAGTTAAGCGACTTGACTGATGAGTTAGAAAGGGGATTCAGACAGATATTTTTGAATAGGATATTACAGATGTGTGTTTTATTTATTGATGTGTGTTTATATATATGTCGATAACGCTAATCTACTACTTACAAATTTCAGGGACGAAATTTTTATAAGGGGGTAGATTGTAATAACCCGGTTTTGACATCGATCGTGAACACACACACTATTTGATCTTGAGTATATATTTGCAAATCCAAATTTTTATTTAAGACTTTAAAATATTTAATACATGTCAAATGGTATATTTACATTTTACTCTTATATGATAGCATATTTTAAAATGTTGTTTAAAATTATATTTAACATGTATAGGATATATAACACTTTTACATAGCAATTTTTAAATGCTATGACTTTGCAAATACTTGTTCATGTTTTCAATGGTTTTAAAAACATGGATTTGGTAAACCCCTTGTTTTAAACATGATTTAAACACCTTGTATAAAATGTGATTTAAACCTCCCTTTGTTCTCAAAGCATATGCAAGAGAAAAATGTGACTTTTTATATGTTTAAAAAAATCAAAACCCATGCATTGTCTAAACCCATTGTAAAATCTTGTTCTCACATATGACCTCATAAATATGATAGCATACAAGATCTCATGAAAGTCATATGCATTGGAACAAGAACTTGAATTGTCAAAATCCATTTCATTTCATGGTCTCACTCATGAAAAACACTACATGATAGATCATGCAAGCTAGTAGGGATTTAGGAGAAATTCTAGGCTCATGACAAGATCAAGATAGATGATGAATTTTCAGTTTTTCATTTCTTTTCAAGTGTAATTTCTGAAAATACAATTCATGTGCATTTTTCAAAAACATTAGCAAATTCTTCAAATGTACACATGTATCAAAAGATTTTAAAATCATATCTATGCATCATCTTCTTGTCTACAATAGTTGATTTCATGTCATAGATTTTTCTAAGGATTTTCTTATGTGGCATCACCTCATAACATAGATTTTTCATGTACATACTTTCAGATTTTTACATACCTTGGAAGGCAAGGTTATATTTAAAATACATTTTGTGTAAAATCAAAAAGGACTTGTGAAACATATGATTTGAAAACTCAAGGAATTCTGAACATTTCTAGTATAAAATGATCTCAATATTTTGTGTAAGGACCAAGGAAAGATTTATAGAAGGAAAGGTTGTACCTAGAGCATTTAAGGTGATGTGTTTGCAAGGCAAATGAGAAGAGTTTTAGTGTTAGACCTAGGGTATTTTCACAAATGGCTAGACTGAGATTTGCCATGTGAATGGATGGGAATTTGCAAGGATTTTGAGAGAGAAAAGTGGTGGGTGGTGTGGTCTTTCATTGTCAAGTAAAAAGCTGATATTCTGTTTTCACATCAAGCTTTAAATGCCTAAATATTTTATCAATTTAATACACCTATATAAGAACCAGCACATGCACCCTTTCACTCACACAAAACACACAGCAATTCAAGAGTTTTCATCAAAGAAAAGTAATAGTTTTGGGAGCTTGAAGGTGAGTTAAACAACACTTTATTTTCTGTTTTTCATTACTACAGTTTTATTTACGAAACATAAAGTGAGCTTGTATTCCTTTATGATCTTGTTCAAGTCATCTTGCATATATGGTTGGCTGCTATGGGTTAGTAAATCATGGATTTATGTGTGAACAACAACATAGAAGCTTGTTTGAGTGGCATAGGTTAAGATGTAGTACCTGATATAGCATCAGGCTCTGTTTCTTTCGGATAAATATCCCTGTAGATGGATAGGTTAGTGGCCATAGGGTAGTAGTTTGAAGGGGTGATGCCTGATCTTGCTAATCACCTTTTACATGGGTTGTACATGTGTGCAAGGTGGAGTTAACTAACCAAAAACACTTCTGTCATGTTAAAAATAAAAACAACAGTTTGTTCTCTGTTGCTCATTCCAAAAGTGGATTTTCAAATTGGATAAAAACTATGTTGGATTACATGGACATGATCAGTAAACAAAACAATGATTTTTAAAACAAAAATCAAGATTTTTAAAAGTATAAATCGAGAGAAAAAGAGAAATGGCCAGAAAATCAAAATTGATGAACCCTCGTCGATTCATGGGTTCAGAATGGATGGAATTCGGTCTGGAGGATGGTAAGGAGGTGTAGAAGATAGGAAAAATACTAATTAAATTTTTAGATGGAGGAATTTTGTAAAATGAGTAAAAATAGGTTTTCAAAGCAGTTTTGGGTTCTGGTGTTTAGAGTAGAACTACTCAACGCAGGTGGGATGGATGAGGTGCGCTATAGGGGGATTGAGGCGTCTGGGTCTGGTGAAGGCGTGGCCAAGTGGGAGCGACGTCCGGTGGTCGACGGACGGAGGTAGGAGGCTTTTTCCGTGATGATGTTTTCTCTTGGAAAAAGGGTGGTACGGTCAGTTTTGATGTAGGCCGAGGGGGTGACCAGGTGATGGAGGAGCGATCAGGAGGTGAGTGGTGACGTGAGGCGATGGTGCTTGGTGACAGGTGGCGGCTCCGGTGACTGTGCATTTGCACAGCCATGGTGAGGGCAAGTGAAGGGGAAGATGAAGCAGACATCGTGGGATTCATGTGATCAGGCTGTGTTTTTTGGAGTATGGTACTTTGGTTGAACGAAACTTGGTACTTTACCAAATTTAAATGTGGTACTACCACCTTAAAGTGGTACTTTGGGGTTTACATGGAAATTTGAGTGATCGGGCTAGGTTGTGGTCAAGGGCCGAAGCCTTGGTATTTTGGAAAATGCCAGACCAAGGGGTACTTGGTCAAAACCGTGGAAGCTGGTCTCATTTTTGAGTGTGCACAGCACGGGTCTTCAAAGTGGTATTTTGCCAAATAGGTACTTGCTATTTTAGCTTGAAATGATGTTTCTTTTTATTATTTTAAAATTTTAAATTAGTTTTTTTTTTAAATTTAATATTGGTTATAAATTAAATAGAAAAAATAAACATTTAAATAAAAATAATATTTTTATTTATTCTGTAAGAGGAAAGAAGAAAAGTGAATCAGGATTTTTGAATACTGTTTTTCGTCAAAAGTCTGAAATTGAAATACAGAAATTATAGTTTAAATTTAAATTATAAATTTAATTTAAAAAGGAGAGTTAGGAATGATTTTTTTAACGAGATATTTAAACAGTAAAGTTGACAAAGAAGTCGTTCAAGAATCGCAGAACGGATATGGGTTTTAACGGACGTCGAAAGGTTCAAAACAGGAACTATAATTATAAATTTTAATGTATAATTTAAATTTTGAATTTATTTTCAAATAAAATATTTAAATTCGAAACAAGGTAGGAAACCATATGTAACACATACAGTAGAATTGGTCAGTTTTATCTAAAATTTAAAGTATCAGATATAAGGGACTGATCATGAACAATTCTGTATTTTTAAACGAGAACTGTGAATAAATGTTTAATCATGTTTTAGACTGATACTAAAGAGAGGGATTTTATCAGTATGAAAAGAAGAAAAGGAAGATCAAGGAGAAAGGATCGATGGAGAAATTTGACGAAACGATACAAAGTGCGAAAGTCGTAGAATTGATTATAAATCATCAAATCTATTCATTCATGAATAACCAGAGTAAGTAATAACGATGAGAAATATTTTTCTAAAGAAAAATAGAGTAAGAATTCATTTTTAAAGAAGATGAACAAAACGGGAAGAAAAACCCGTACGACGCACATACCAAAATTGACCGTTTTGAAAGGATGATCAATATATCAGATATTTACAAGATGATCATATACTGTTGGTTTGACTGTAACTGTTTATATAGATTAGATTATAATCTTGTCAGATTTATAATTTAAAGTGATAAATGTTCGTTAATCATTTCAAAGAGTCTGGATGTACATTCCACTTTGAATTGATTATACGTGCGCGTCAGAGATTTTCAAGAAGATCATAAACAATATCTTTGGTCTGTTTAGTCCCAGGACAAACCTGAATGGACGAGTGTCTGACAGCGTATATCAGTTAGATTATACACATCGAATTTACGTAAGTATATTACGTTGGTGGCAGAGAAATTCGTTTCTCTTAGCTTTAGTGCCCGTGATATATTTGGGAAATCGAATGAGTATTTCTGACGGGTAGGACGATGTGGCATTCAAAGAAAATGAACCAGTGATGATGAAACGTAAGCCTAGCCTCAAGCCTCACACCCAGGAAATGACAATAATCGGGCAGGCAGCATGGTTATGTGGGTCGCTCTCATTAGGGTGTAGTATCACCTATCTAGAGAAATTCCTTTTGTTTCTAAATCTATCGATTCTGCCCATTCGGGGATGGTTGCCGCGCACAACCATCGGTGATATACGTTCGATACACTCAAGAGAAATGAGTGGTCGGTCATGTGAGGGCCGGGTTGCAAGAAGTTCTTATTGTACCCAGATGTATTTGCGTCTAGAGATACATCATCGGAAGGTGGTCCCATACCTTGTCAGAGCTGGAAATCCAATTTCCTTAAGAGCCAAGCGGTTTTTATTTGTATACTATACAAGAGAATGTGAGATGCAAGCATTCTTCTAGATTCTAAATTATTTGTGGAAAACTTATATGATAATATCTATTTTTCAAGTATACAAAGTGTTTTGATCTCATAAGGTAAAAACCCGTTCCGTATTAACGGCGTGGTCTTATGAGATATTTTCTTTAAACTGTTTTAAACTGTTTACTCATACCAGTCCCCTGACTGACCCGGAGTTTATTTTTCTGTGTTTTCCCTTAAACTCTTGGGTATTCATAACACTTGTTATGAATAGACAAGTGAATCAGGATGTACAACTTATGATGCTGAATGGAGATTGTCAATGTGCCGGCCTATCTACCTTATCTACTGTATAATTATAAGTCTGCAAGTTAGAAGTGAAAGTTATGTATAATTACTGATGTACTATGAAGGGGTTGTATCACTAAACCCTATGATGCTCTGATGTATTATGTACTGTTGTGTAATATTATGAAGTATTATTTTTGGAAAAATTCCGCTATGAGATTCTGATGTTTCTGTGTTTTATCTTCTAATTATTCTTATTTCTCATTAATGGCACAACTTGAGATGTGTTCAAAAGTTGGGTCGTTACAGTTTATCCCATTTATATTTTATATAAACCGGGTTTTTATTTTGTGTGCAATGGTTGCTAATGAGTGATGGTTTGATGTCTGTTTGCATGGATACTGAATATTTATAATATTCATTGATTTAATTAAACGTTGGTTTAATTTAATTAGGTCGTTATTTTTGACAATTAGATTCCAGACGAGGTAACTTACCTTGTTGGTTACGTTTATAATAATATAAACGTATAAATAAATAATTCGATGTTGATTGGTTGTTATTAATTGATTTTGTATTGTTATTTTCCGTTATCATGATAAATTGTTGTATTAAAATTAGATATAACCCATTTTTATGCATAGAAGAGCAGGTTGGAGGGATCCAACTAGATTCCTCACATAAACTGTATATTATTATTTATGTTATTCACATATATGAATTTGTTTACTCAAGATATCGTTACACACTGATTGGATATTGAATGTTGACCGTTGAATTAAAACTCAACGATCATTGTATTTCAAATCAATAGACAGTACTGATTTAGTGGTTGGCAGTGAATGGTCTAAAAACCGAATTTTTAGACATTGATTGCCTTCAGGAAAATTAATGCAATTAAAGTTATAAAATTTAATTTATAACTAAGCGACGTTTTAAATTACATGTTATTTAAAAATAAAGGTTTTGTTATGATTAAAGATTTTATTTTAAATGATTCGTTCTCGACATTTTAATTAGTTTATAAGTTTATGGATTCAATAACGAACTAGAGGGTTAATAAATTAGAATAATTGTTTGGGAAAACAATTGAGAAATGATCTTAAATTAATTATATTATTAATTAATTTAAGAAAAGGTATTAGGGAAATTTAGTTAATGAGTTAACGAATGTTTTAAAGGTTGACCGAGTCAACCAATAAGTTTGAACCAAATAAGGTCGTTTATTTAATAAGATTGTTGAATGTAAATTAAACTTCTAATTTATGGTATTAATGATAATTATAGAATTTGATTATTTAAAAAGGTGATTCTTAAAGCAATAAACTTTTGCAAAGTGATTAATTATCGTATCAATATTTAATAACGAAGTAAGCTACTTCGTTAAATATGGAAATCAGGTATTATTGTAATTAATTATGATTAGAAAGGGGTTTCTTTTTAAATTACCTAAAAGGTAATAAGTTTTAGTTAAACTAGCAAAGAAGTTGGTAAATAGGTGATTATGGTAGAATTAAAATTTTAAATGAGGTCGTATAAAGAGATTCTTAAGTAAAGGGTAAGTGATTAGTAACAATTTACTTAATCCAAAAATTAAGTAAAAATAGTCGTCATTGACATTAGTTTCCAAGAATAAGAATACGGGTTATAAAACTGTATCGTAATATAATAAATGATAAGATTTGATTAATATTATGGAGTAATACGGGTTTTGAATTACAAACTAGTGTCTATCTTAAGATAAGGATGATGTCGATCAAGGTCTGAGAGGTAATTAAAATACCCCAACTCGAATGATTTCACTATTATCGAGAGATGATATCGGTTTTTAATGATATAAGAAGTTGAAGAGATATTGTGAAAACATTATAATGATCTCTCTGGAATAAATGAAGTTTTGCGAATACGTATGTATAATGTACATTTATAACAATATTTCCAAAGTAAGGAAATACGAAAGGGATTGGATAATAGAATAGAATTGGAGATTTTAATGATGGTTTTGGGGAAAAAGGAATTAAAGGGATGAGTTTTAAGGATCATTAAAAAGAGAAGTGTCGATTTGTTTCGAGTAACGGAAAAACAAAGATATTGATTGAGATAAATTATATAATCGATTTTAAATCAAGAAAGAGCATATGGGTAATCCCTCTAGAGTGTAATCCCTCCAGAGTACACTGATCGGAAGGTAATCCCATACCTTGTCTAGTTGGAATCCAATCTCCAACAAGAACCCTGCGGTTTTTGATTATATACTATATATGTGTAAGATGCAAGTGTTCTGCTATTTGGTTATTTATTTGATAGACACTATCATAGTATCACTGGATTCTAATATCTAAACTATTTTGGGTTATAGTAAGGTAAAAACCATCTGTGTTTATGTGTGGGATGGTCCTATTATTATCCTTTTCTTTCAAAAGGATTTTGGATTTTAAATTAGTATGGATGTTATTTAAACTTAGTGAGTTTTTCTCACGCTGGTTCACCAGACTGATCCGTGGCGTTTGTAATGTCTCGGGTCAGCCCGAGTAACAGGTTCAGGTTATCGGATGCTGTGAAGTTCAGAGACGAACTGGAGGAGCCCATACATATGATGTATAATATTATTCTGTTGTGTATATGGATAGGATATTATAACTGTCCAGATTTGTCTGCTGTACTCTGATGAATGTAAGTATATTTATTCAAGTCCTTTATAAAGATTTATTACTATATTATATTTTGTTCCCCTGCGATGTGAGATTCTGATTGTGTGTGTTGATCTTCTTCTATTCTAATAGTTCTATCTTATCTTTTCCCATCCTCTAACGTCTTTCTATTAAAGACTCATATATTCATACATTTTGGGTTGGACGTGTGTAATATTAGTCAACTCAAAGTGTACGGATTTACGGGCCTTTACAACACCCTTCATATAGTCTTTCCTTGATGATAATCATGAAGCTTGTGAAAGAATATGGAAGATTAAAATCTCAAGTATTAGTAAATAAAGTGCTTTTAGAGATTTAGAGAGCTTTTAGTAAGATAGAAAGAATTAGAATGAATTTTGGTGATAGGATCACTTAATCAAGCCTTTATTTATAATATACAAAGAGTTACAACCAATCATGAAGAGATTCGATCAATAGATATAAAATAGAAAGTTGTGACTCTTCATAATAAGTTGCATCCCTTCGTATTCAGATGTCTGAATAAAAATTTCAGATGTCTGTTTTGGTTTATAATTAAAAACTGCAAGGAAATAGGCTATTTCGGTGCAGATTTAGACGTCTGAATTTTTCAGACCAGACGTCTGAATATTATATGAATTTGAAACTTTTTTCAACAAACAGACATTTATCTGGAAAATATCAGACGTTTATTTTCTAAAGCAGATTTATTCCTTACCTATATTATTGTGAAAATATATATAAATAAAATATGTGTGTGTGTGTGTAATCATCAAGGAAGACTTTAACAAATAAATCTAAGACTAACAGACTCTTACAACATATATAATCTTCATTTGTGATCTTGAATATGCTGTCGAATATCTTCCTGCAAAACAGAGTTAGTTGATATAGTGTATACGCTTATGTATAGTTGTCATAGTCAAAATGCTATATAGCGAGATTCAACGTTCTACCCCTTTTTGACTAATGACAACTATATAAGCTCCCCCTGTCAATATGCATATATCATCACTTGTTTCTCCCCCTTTTTCATTGACAAAGAGGGATGATTTTTAAACAATTTAAGTATTTATGCACGACACAAAATCACACCAGAAACACAAACATACAATATGTAAGCTTAACAGTCAGACACAACATACCATAGCATGTAATAGAGTTTTGTGCTGAAATATAGAGCTAAGTACCAAAAAATATTACAAGCCCATAATTAAAAGTTTAAATTCAAAATATTAATAAGATAACTTATACCACCATAGCTTACCAACTTTCTGAGGTTGGAACACTTTGAGCCACACTTGTATCTCCACCCTTAGGATCATCATGTTCAGAACTAGTATCAGGAACGTCTACGGCCGAACTAGATGGCCATTGAAATTGAGTCGGAGCATGAGCTTGGTTAGAGGACGTCCTGGTGCAAGATATTGTCTCCCAAATTTTGTTTAGAAAGCCTTTGATGGAATCGAATTTCTTGTTTGTTTGTCTTTTAAAACGCTTAAGATCTTTATGAATTCTAGATTGATTGCGTGATAGCGTAACTAAGGCTTGCTTGGAAGACATATCGGGAGAGATAACTTGAATTCCTTCTTCTGCATCATCTTCTCTATGTTAACGACGATGAGATGACTCGGCTATAATTTCTTCCGGTTGAGATGCTACATGTTCAACCCAAGCCTCAAAAGACATATACTCCAAAGTCGTGGGATAAGGATCAATATCCATAAGTTTTAAAGTTTTTGAACCAATTTCCTTGATACTTGGAGAAGGAGTATCGGGTATCGTTATTTCACAAGCGGTAAGAATCTGAGTAATATAAGTGCCGTAATGAAGAGTCTTTCATACCAAACAGGTGTTGCTTGTTTTAAACCATATAAATCCTTTTTAAGTTTGTAAACATAATCTGGATATTTTTCATGTATAAATAACAATGGTTGTTCTGCATACACATTTTCTTTAATAAAACCATTTAAGAAGGTGCTTTTAACATCCATTTGATATAGTTTGAAATTATGAAAACATGCATATGCTAAAAGTGTGTGTATAGCTTCAAGTCTTGCTACAGGTGCAAATGTTTCTTCATAATCAATACTTTCCTCTTGATTATAACATTGTGCTACTAATCTGGCTTTGTTTCTTATAATATTTCCAAGTTCATCAGCCTTATTTTTGTACACCATTTTGTACCAATAACTGATTGACCGTTTGGTCGAGGTACTAAGTCCCAGACATCATTTCGTTCGAACTGATTTAATTCCTCCTGCATAACTATTATCCAATAATAATCCATAGAGGCTTCTTTTGGAATTTTGGGCTCGATAGTTGAAAGGAATGCTATATGACCCATTTGATTTATTTTACTTGTTGTTCGAACGTGTGAATCGAATCCTCCAATAATGTTTTGTGTAGGATGATCTTGTAAAATTCTAGGAGGTGATCTAATTTGTTCTATGGGATTATTTTCAATATTTTCAAGACTAGTACTTTCAATAATTTCATCATCATCTTTAATATTTATATTTCTATCAAAATTTTCATTAAAATATATGTGTAAAGATTCTTCTATAATATTAGTGTGTTTATTGAAAATACGATAAGCCTTACTATGTTCTGAGTATCCGACAAAAATTTCATGATCTGCTTTTGGATCAAATTTTCCGAGTTGATCATTAGTGTTAAAAGTAAAACATTTAGAACCAAAAACTTTAAAATAAGAAATGTTTGGTTTTCTTCCATTAAAAAGTTTGTAAGGTGTATTTTTAGTTAGAGGACGAATGGAAATTCGATTTAATACACGACAAGCAGTTGCTACAACTTCTGCCCAAAATTGTTTTGGTAAAGTGGTTCCATTTAATAAAGTTCTAGCACATTCTTGTAAAGTTATATACTTTCTTTCTACAATCCCATTTTGTTGTGGAGTTCTAGGAAAGGAAAAATTATGATTTATTCCTTTCTTTTTACAAAAATATTCAAATGATTCATTTTCGAATTCACCACCGTGATCGCTACATATGTTTTCAACTTTTAGATCTTTAGAATTTTGAATTCTTTTGATAAAATCTTTAAAATGTCCAAAAGTATCACTTTTATTTTTCATAAAAATAGTCCATGTATATCTTGAAAAATCATTAATTATCACAAATACATACCAATTATGATTTAAAGATTGAACTTGAGTAGGTCCAAATAAATCCATATATAATAACTCTAACGGTTGTAAAGTTGATATAAACTTTTTGGGTTTAAAAGAAGATTTGGTTCATTTTCCTGTTTGACAATCTTCGCAGAGATTTTTTACATTAAATTTTATTTTCAATAAACCTCTTACTAATTCATTTTTTGAATGTCTCTGAATGGTTTTAAAGTTTATATGACAAAAACGCTTGTGCCATAACCAAGAATCGTTATTATTGACTATTATACACATTTCTTTATTATTATTAACTTTCATATTTAAAACATAAATATTTCTATCTCTATTTCCTACAAAAATAAGATTTTGATCTTTGTCAAAAGTACTACATTTATTTTTAGAAAATGTTATTTTAAAACCTTTGTCACATAATTGACTAATACTAAGTAAATTATGTTTTAAGTTTTTAACTAAGGAAACATTAGTAATAAGAGGTAAGTTTGAAATACAATAGTTGCACACTTCTTTTCCAATGATAAAACCTTTTGAGTTATCTCCGAAGGTAACAGAGCCACCATCAAAGTATAAAATATTTGTAAGCATATCTTTATCTCCAGTCATGTGTTTTGAGTAACCACTATCTAAAATCCATTTTCTCTTTTTGAGTGGGACCTGCAAAAAATATTAATAAGCACATTGGTACCCACTTTTGATAGGGTCGTAAGAGTTAGATCTTAGGAAGCCAAACCCAAGTGGGTTTAGTATCCATTTTGTACAAATAATTTTTGTTATTATGAAAAGATTCCATAAATAAATTGATATGTTTGTTCATAATCAAACTATTGTTTGTTTTTCAAACCTGTATCTCAATTTTATTAATCTTTTTGGTGTATTTTGGTTTATCCTTATTTTTGAATCAATTTTCCTCTTAAGTTTTGCATTTTTCTTTAGAGGAATTTTTGACTCTCTCTTAAATCCTAAACCATTTTGGTTTGAAAATGGTTGAGAATTTTCTATGATCGTAGATAAATTTTCTCTACCCTTATTGAAGTTAGATACATTCTTAGAAATACTATCTAACTTGGTTTGAGTACTTTTATTTTCTAATTCTAATTCTTTAATTTTGGTTTTCAAAATGTGATTTTCAGAACTAATTTCGTCATTCTTTGCCTTCTGAGTTTCAATTTCTTGACTCAAAAATGAAAGATGGCTATTTGAATTTGAAAGAGTCTCTTGAACTTTTTCAAGTTCTTCTTCTAAGATTATTTTTTCATCTTTTAGCATGTCTCTCTCAAACTCATCCTTATTCTGATTTTCACAAGTTTCTTTAAGTTTTTTCTTAAGTGTTTTTATAATGTTTAAAAATTCAGCATTAACTTCTATTAAATCATCATAAGATAAATCACTTACTTCAGATTCTTGATCCATGAAGCACAAATTTGCTTGTTCATTTTCACTATCACTATCACTGTCTAATGAACCTGAATCTGAGTCGTCCCATGCAACATAAAAGGCCTTCTTTTTGAATTTTTCTTTCTTATTCTTGTGACCATTAAAGCATTCTAAATTTTAGGATGGAGGTTTGCTTGAGGTATTCTTCTTGAAATTTTCTTTTTTATAATTTTAGAAATTTCTAAAAAATTTAGCGATAAAAGCTAAATCCTCATCTTCTGATTCTTCTTCATCGGCATGAAAAGCTACATTCTTTTTCTCTTGAGATAATTCCCTTTTTGCTTAAAGATTTACTTTATAAGACATGAGATTGCTTATAAGTTCTTCTGGTTTCATAGTTGATAAATCATTAGCTTCCTCTATGGCTAACACTTTTCTTTCCCAATCGTCAATTAGAGAGTTTTGCACTTTTGATACAATATCAAAGTCACTATATTTTTCTCCCAGTCCTATTAATGCATGTAGAATGTCTTGAAATCTTGAATACATTTCATTGATGGTTTCATTTTGTCTCATTTTATAGTTCTGGAACTGGTTTTTGAGCATTGAAATCTTTTTTTGATTGACTTTGCTTGTTCTTTCGTGGATAGTTTTTAGGGTTTCCCATGTTTGATATGCTGATGTACAGATGCTAACACAATTGAACTCGTTTCTATCCAAGGCACAGTATAGCATATTTATAGCTTTGGCATTTTCATTTGCCTCTTCTTTTTGAGTTGTAGTCCATGCTGAATATTCAGTTGTAGGTGTTATGAATTCTTTTTGAGTAGCATTTCATGCACTAATAACCACTTGCTTGCATATAAATATATATATATATATATATATATCATCATTCTTGTAGCCCAATAATTGTAGTGCAGTCCATTGAACAAAGATGGCCTTTGAGTAGATTGTCCTTTGGCTAATGTAGGTGGGCTAGTACTTGGATTATTCTCCATTTTATCAAAGTATCAGATAACGGTGTTATAGTTATAGGATGGACTTGCTCTGATACCAAATGATAGAGTCTAAGCAGCGATAGGATCGTATAGAATGGAGTATGAGTATGATAGAATGTATATAGCAGAGTAGTAGCAATAGGTAAAAATAACACAGTCGATTTTATATTGGTTCGGACCACTCTCCTACGTCCAGTCCCAGACTCCCTTCTGGTATTTCACTAACACAAAAAACCTCACTTCACCCGGAGGAATAGGTTCACAATTATCTGAACAGCTGAACGGGATTTCTTGCCTCAACTGTTAAAGAGGACTTTCACAATTCAGAATGATTGATGACTATTTGTGTTTTTGATGATAAACGTGAAGCCTATGAAAGAATGTGGAAGATTAAAATCTCAAGTATTAGCAAATAGAGTACTTTTAGAGATTTAGAGAGCTTTTAGTAAGATAGAAAGAATTAGAATGAAATTCGATGATTGGATCACTTAATTAAGCCTTTATTTATAATATACAAAGAGTTACAAACAATCATGATGAGATTCGATCAAGAGATATCAAATTGAAAGTTGTGACTCTTCATAATAAGTTGCATCTCTCCGTATTCAGATGTTTGAATAAAAATTTCAGATGTCTGTTTTGTTTTAAAATTAAAAACAGCAAGGAAATAGGCTATTTCAGAGCAGATTTAAACGTCTGAATTTTTCAGACCAGTCGTCTGAATATTATATGAATTTGAAATTTTTTCTAGCAAACAGACGTCTGCCTGAAAAATTTCAGACGTCTATTTTCTAAAGCAGACTTATTTCTTGCCTATTTTATTGTGAGAATATATATAAATAAAATGTGTGTGTGTATAATCATCAAGGAAGACTTTAACATTTAAATCTAAGACTAACAGACTCTTACAACATATATAATCTTCATTTGTGTTCTTGAATCTGTTATCAAATATCTTCCTGCAAAACAGAGTTAGTTGATACAGTATATATGCTTATGTATAGTTGTCATAGTCAAAATGCTATATAGCGAGATTCAACACTTTCGTATGCATGCTTCTCTATTATGGAAAATTAGCGACTTTTCCGCGTTCGCAATGCTTTCAGGTTGGAGTACGGCTGGTCGTCTAGCTTGTCCTTACTGCAAGGAAGAAACAAGAGCATTTTCTTTACCTATTGGAAAGAAATTTTCATGGTTCGACTGTCATAGATGTTTTCTTCATATTAATCATCCTTTTAGAAGAGATAAGAAAAAATTTACAACTAATAGGCATGAAACTTTGACACCACCTAAAATATAGTCAAGTGAAGACATTTATGAACTTATAAAAGATTATCAAAAGCTTCATGAAACCAGAGTATAGACAGAAATTCAAGGTAAATCAACAATTCGTAATTGGTAAAAAAAGCATATTTTGGGATTGGCCTTATTGGTATAATCTCCTGATTTGTCATAATATTGATGTGTGAGAAAAACGTGTTTGACAATGTATTTAATACAATTTTGAATGTCAAGGAAGACAAAAGATGGTTTGAAATCAGGACGTGATGTCGAAGTAATATGTAATCATCTTGAGCTTCATATAAAGCAAAATGACACCAAAAACCAAAATCGTGTTATGAACCGGACAGTAATCAAGTTAAAATACTTTTAAAATGGGTGGAAGGATTAAGACTCCCGTATGGTATGTCTTCTAATCTTCGTAGATGTGTCGACTACAAAAACAATAAGCTTAGTAGGATGAAAAGCCACGACTGTCATGTTATGATGGAAAATTTATTACCTGTCGCTTTCGAAGAACTGTTGCCCATAAAAGTTTGGACTGTTGTAATAGAACTTACTTTGTTCTATAAATAGCTTTGTTCTACTACATTAAAAATTGAACGTCTACGTAAACTAGAGGAAGAAATCCCCATATTGCTTTGCTAGCTAGAAAAAAAATATTTCCTCCAGATTTTTCAAAGTTATGAAGCATTTACCTATTCATCTTCCATTAGAAGCACATCTTTGAGGGCCTATGCAATACGGATAGTTGTATCCATTTGAAAGGTATATTAGTATTTAGTAATTAAATATTGGTTAATGAAATGTATAAAAAAATTAATTTCCAATAATTCTAAATAAGTATATTAATCATCTAAAGAAAAAAGTGAGGCAGACAGCTCGAGTTGACGGTTCTATTTGCAAATCATACATCGAAGAAGAAGCTTCGTTTTTTTCTTCCATTATTTTAGTGACCATGTGAACATATCATTTGAATGTACTGCACGTAATGATGAAGGCATGGCTCAAGATAACTGTCAATCGACTTTATCTATTTTTTAAAAACAGGGTCGGCCTTATGGTAGATGTGTGGAAGAATAGCTGGATGATAGGGATTATAATGCAGCACACACATATATTCTTTTCAGTTGCACTGAATTTGCACTGTTCGTTTGGTAATGAACTTATATATCTATACACGTATTGTATCTTTAATCATAATGTAACATTTGTCCTATAATTGCAGTATTCACGAATCACAATATCCAAACAGCGATATCAGCACAGAATTCACTACTTAGTTTACTAATTATGTTTTTGATACAACAAATTGTGTTGTAGATGATGGATTGAGACATTTAGCAATGGGACAAAAAAAGAATGTCTAGACAATATTCTTTGTCAATAGATATAAATTTAGCACAAAAGAATATGGTGCTGAAAAATTAACTAATAATAGCGGTGTATTCATTAAAGGTAGTAATGATCCAAATGATCATATACACGATTTTTATGATGTGCTAACCCAGATTCTGCAATTTACATATTTCGCATGACCCGCAGAAGTAGTATTTTTGTTTAAATGCAATTGGTTCAACAACATTCCAAGTTCTAGAATCAACGTGCACAAAAAAAATAATCTTATAGAAATAAAACATACATCCCGTTATTATAAGTATGATCCTTTTGTACTTTCCAAACAAGCTCTTCAAATATATTATGCTCTTTATCCAACTATAAGAAGGGACAAAATAGATGGGTCGGATTTTTTTAAAACAAAGGCAAGGTTTACATTTGACGGACATAATATTCTCGATGATCAAGCTAATCAAGAAGATGTCGAGGAAAATAGAGGAATAGTAATATCCAATGATCAAACAGATTTTGGACCTCTAAATGATGAATCGAATGCACTAATTGAATTATTTGAGACTACGGATGAACCATATATAGAGGAGGAAATAGAGTCAGAATCCTAAAGTGACGAGGACTAAACAATAATCCTCATTTTAAAAAAGGTAATTTTATGTTATGTTATGTCTAGTAAGCTAGACCTCGCATAGTGAAAATCAAACTCGTATTTATTTTATGTTATGACTAAGTAACATATTTTTATTTCTATTAACAAGTAGGAAAGGATATGATTCTTTTTTTATGTTAACATATTTTTATAGATATTTCTTACGTTATCTATTAGCAAGTAACATATCATAAATAAAAAAATATGTTACTTGTCATAGTGAGAATCAAACTCATATTTATTTTTATGACATTTCTATGAATCAAACTCATATGTTAGCCAGACATTTCTATGAATCAAACTCATATATAACATTTCTATGAATCAAAATTGTAATGTTAACCAGACATTTATAATAACAAGTAACATATCATAAATAAAAATAAATTATAGCCTTTCCTACTTTTTATAGAAGTAACATATTTTTTATGTTATGTCATGTCATTTTTTAATGTTATGTCATGTCATTTAGTAATATAAAGAATCACAGCCTTTCCTACTTTTTTTTTACATGTCATCTAGTGTGTTATTTATGTTATGTCATATTATTTATATCGCATAGTACTCTTATGTTATCTCATACTATTTGTTTTGCATAGCTTTTTATGTTATGTTATTGAAACGACCCAGACTTCCCGATCCCCGAGGAGATGGAGGAGCCCGGATTGCTTTGAGAACACGACGCATCAGAACACAAACAACAGAAAATTTCATTGCTATTACAACAATTTATATCAAAAGTACAAGAACATATTAGAGTATGAATAAATAATATTACACAGCGAAAAATAATATCAGAGATTTAGAATACATAAATATAAAATGTATAAATACAATGTACAGCAGAAAATACATCAACTAGCACAACTGAAAGAAATAGACGGATACAAAGCTTTTCGAATATAGCTTCAGCTGTAATCTAGGATCCTATGAAGATGAATATTTGCAAACCCAAAACTACTAGCTGTCCGTGTGGAAAATAAGGGCAACTAGAATTTAGGTCAAAATAATAAACTCCAGGTCAGTCATAGGATTGGTGTGAGAACTAAAACAGTTATTAACTTTACTTTAAAAGTTGGGAAATCATGGGACCACTCCGTATAACATGGAACGGGTTTACTCCACATGAATCTCAGTTTAAAATAAAACAACGCAATGCTTTTTAGAAAAATGAAGCCATTATAAGACTTAGGTCCGATCACACAATGCAACGCAAGACGGAGGATAGAGTTTTACCTTATAATGGCCAAATATGCTTGATACGTATAAAATAAAAATCATTTGATATTATTATTAGTGTCTAGTCATTTTAAAACACTTTCAATATAAATGTATCAATCTTAGACGGCATAGTACCCCATCCTACTATGTGTAACGCCCCGCCTCAATACTCATTATCGTCCAGTTCATTTCAGAGAAATGTCGTAGACCATAACGGAGAATGAGGTTTTTAAAGAGCGACCGATTGTATAATTACTCCATATGAGGAATGCACATCGAATTCTGATACCGATTTAAAATTTCGACATGTCCATTCGGCACACAGGGCAACTACACAACGACTATATGCAATCCGGAAAGCAGTATAAAACAGACAACAACAATAATATAAATATGGTATATCTCAAAGCCAGACACAGAACAATCATATCACAAAGGCGGGATGGATATGAATAAACCAAGAATGTGTACAACAAGTTAGTGGTCAACAAAGATCCACTAAACCCAAAAAATAGATACATGTACCATGATCTAAATAAAAGAATATGTACACAGCGATAAATAATGCCACAGGTACAAAAGTACATAAAACTGCGGAGATAGAGTAGCAAGCAGAAAGCGGAAGATCAATCCTGCGAGGAGTCCTAGAGGAGTACCTAAAATGACTCGGTCTGACCCAAGTATTATTTATAGGAATAAATAATAAACGAGTCAGTCTAGCTATACTTATCAAATAAACTGAGATAACAAGAGATATAACACAGGATGACATGATTCTATCAATAATATCTAATCATAATTAATCATGAAACATGGCATGTCAACAAAATCAGGAAATGACAATGGAATGTCAGTACACAAATATCTCTAAATAACCTCATAGCTAATGTAGAATGCAACATTCAAATATTAGCACACAACAGCAAATGACAGGGGAATGCCAAACATAAATCAAATTGACGCGCATCACATCAAAGTAAACATAAATCAAATTGACACACATCGCATCAAAGTAATCAAGAATCCAGAAAACACCATAAAAAGTGGTTACTCCCCAGATGAGAAACGATCCAGAAAACATCATAAAAAGTGGTAACTCCCCAGATAAGGAACGATCCAGTGGTAACTCCCCAAATAAGGATCGATCCAGAAAACAACATAAAAAGTGGATACCTCCCAGATGAGATATGATCTCTAGGTAGCTAACCCATTTGTTTGAGCCGAAGCTCCCCACAGAGTCGGGTCGTGACCCCGGAAGAGAGAAAGCACATAAATTGTGAAATCTCTACAAAACATCATAAATCATAGAAAGTTTGGACCAAAGTCCCATAGGTGAAATCCAAGAATCGTAAATCCCACTAGGGAGATCGAGGACCACAAAACACAAATCATAGAAAGTTGGACCGAAGTCCCATAGGTGAAATCCAAGAATCATATATCCAACTAGGGCGATCGAGGACCACAAAACACAAGTCATAAAGGATCACATCGATCCAGGTGAATAGAAATTACTCCGAGCTAGTTAATATAAGGAAATAGCAACATGTCCCATAACCACATGCTATTCTCGAATATTTATGAACCCGTAATTGGTTTCTATTCAAAACAGAGAAAATCACAACACATGTTCAAACGCACGAGTCCAATAGTTATTCGCCGAAGTAAATATATAAGAGGTCTTATTCCTCAGTTTTACTAAGGTACATAAACTAAATTTCTCGTCCGATCGATCGGATAAGGAATCGTATATAAATCAATAGAATCAGAACCGGGTTTAGAAATCGAATTGATTTTAAAAGGATTTGAATTTAAAAACTGATTAAACATTGGTTCGATGCCCATTGACAATATAAAACCCCATTATCCATTGTGATTCAATTATTCATGAAAACCGTCGCCGTAGCGAATAGAACACAAACATCATGAAACGTAAACCCACATCACAACATCATACAGGAAATCAAGGGATAACGGTTGTAATTTTGATCAACAAACAAATCAAAATCCCAAACTAACACTCGAAGGTTTTAAACTACATCGGAATAGACTCGAAGGATATCGAGTCGATAATTCACGTTTTAGTGGAGTGAATCATCTTAACAAGAGTATCGAATAAATTCGATATACAAAATAGTACGCACGGGCTTTAGAATGATCACTTATCCAATTCACATCCTAAACAATGTGAATAGACCAAAAGAATCAACATTGGAAGAATCACTTGAGAATCAAGACGATGAATTGAGCTGCTGGAATATGTGAATTCGTGAAGCTGAAGTTCACAAACGAAGTCCGAACGACCCGAGCTCCGGTCGGGAAAGAGCCTGGATGGGCCTAAACTGTTGACCATGGTCTCCATCGGTCAACAGCGGATTTTAGGTGACAGACGTCTGTCACCTCCAGGACAGACGTCTGTTGTCAGGAAAACTGTTTCCAGAGAGTTTGGATAGACGTCTGTCCATTTTTGGACAGACGTCTGAGCTGAAGCAATTATTTATTTTGCTTCCTAAATATTTACAAACGTCTGTCCCCCTCCCGGACAGACGTCTGAGCTGTAGTATTGGCTATTTTGCTTAAGGACTGAGGTGCAAACAGCTCTCGGACGAGCTCGGATCAATGGTGATGGCTTATAATGTTTTCTAAATGAAAATGAAGCCTCCCTTGCTCACCGAAAACACTCAAGAACACTTACACACATCCACAAACACACATACATGATCTTGCTATGATTTCGATTATAAACCCATAAACGGATAAATTTTCTAACCAAAGCAATCAAACGCAATACAAGCGAATTGAGAAGACTTAGAACTTGTCGGCGCGACAACGGAGCTTCACAATACCGCCAAAACAACTCATATCATATGAATTAGATTGTGTGGACAATTCTAATCATAATTTCCAATTCAATGAAAACATGAACACATGAAATCAACTAAGCTACACTAGATGCATACACAACATACACAAGGTATAAATGCACTAAATTACACTTTACAAGCTCAAAGGCTTGAGACATAGATGTGAGTTCATCAAAGAACTCACCTTTGATTGTAGGAATGAAGAACAAGCTCCAAACCTAGGTTAGATCAACCTCTCTTCAATCAATACACTAGAATCTCCTATCTAAGATGAAATATATAGAATTCCTAAGAGTTAGGTCATAGGAAATCGTAGAAATTGAAGAGAAAACAAGTAGGAGAAGATGGAGAAGGAGATGGAGAAGCTTACTCAAGTTGTCTCCTTGATTTCCCCTTTGATTTGAGCTTCTAATTGCAAAACCTAGCTTAGGAATTTCTATTTCCCTTTCCACTCTCCATTTTTCTATTTCTTTGTTGAAGTGAGAATAAATGAAGAGGAGGAGGAGGAGGATTTGGGGTTATATGGTGAGCTAGGCTAGCTCAACCAAGATCCAACCCAAAGTTCCAAATTTTCGAATCTCGGAACATATCGAACCTTATAGTTTTCGAACACCTAAATGACATTTTGAACTCGATGGAAGTGGTTTCGAGTCCAAATTCATTCATATGTGAAAAGTGATATTTTGGTCATACATTTTAATGAGAAACGACCAAATTTCACTAACTCAAAAGATATCGATGCTTATAGTCAAAAAGGTCGTAAACGATGATCCGGAATCAATGGAAGTGGTCCCGAATCCTAACTTTATTATTTGTGAAAAACGACATTTTGAGTGATACATCAGACACGACGATATATTTAAATACAATATTTAAATCTATTATCATCGAACTAGCGGGTTGTTACAGACTTCCCCCCTTAAAAGAATTGTGTCCCCGCAATTCCTTAAGAATGAAGTAATAAGTAACAACCAAAATTATACCATGAAGTGGTACAACAAGAACCAACACGAAATGAAAAGATCACACCAACGGCTAGGTGAGATCCCCATTTCCTCTCACAAGATCATAAAAACAAGAGTTCAATCTCGAACTTCATTATCCATGAAGGTAGTCATCCCAAACGGGTAAAATAATTCCAGAAAAAATCATAAGCGCTATGAATTCAAATAGAATCGCCTTTCTTCATATGATTCTCAAGGGAATGAGAATCAATAGAATGCACAAAAACCAAGCGATTCTAATTTGGAATTTCAAGGAGCAACAGGACTGCGTCCTACAGACGTGAGATATCGATAGTAGATATTTCTTTTAGGATGCGAAATGGGAATTTACGATGGTTGACTAATCCATTCCCAAAACTCAATCACGACGATGTAGCGAACATCGAACCTGAGTGCTTTAGTCTTGCGACAAGGTGGCTGACACCAACAAAAGCACAATACAGAGATTCCAACGAATTTAGCTAAGGAGAGAAATTCTCGAAGAAATAATTAATTTTAACATCAATGATTCAAGGTTGGTAACGGAATACCAATGAGCTAAAAACCGCTAAACAAATATTGGTAATGGAATACCAATGAACTATAAGTCAATAATCAAATATTGGTAATGGAATACCAATGAACTACAAGACAATAATCAAATATTGGTAACGGAATACCAATGAACTACAAGTCAATAATCAAATATTGGTAACGGAATACCAATGAACTATTCGGGGAAATCGATTTCTAACCAGGTACTAAATCTCATTTAGTAACCATAAGGACGAATCATTAGGAATTATACGAAATTCTCAATATTCCGAAACTTGAGTATCAGTTCTAGAAAATCAGAAACATCGAGAAGATGATGGATAAGTAGTGCACAACTACCACTTCGGAACAACATGATTTAAAATAATTTTCCGCCAAAAATCTCAAATTGCAAAAACATCAGCAATTAATCAAAGAAGCAATAGACAATTTCTCTAACAAGATGAGATTAAACCAAAGAGGTCATAATCCCCAAAGATTTGATTGACAAAGGTTAACAAACATGTGGAGACAATTGTCAATCCAAATGATTCAAACAAACAAAGAAGGAATATCAAAAGAGCTCATCCTTTCGATATTCATTTCTAAGAACAACGCAAGACTAAGTCCATAAGTGAATTGACTATAGCACTTCCGGATGATTGACTAGATCATAGATTCGAAGAAAGGAATTATTGAGTTCGCCGCGGATCGCAAAACCCAAATCTCCCTTCCTCATGGGATTCCCATTCTCTCGAGTGATCATTCACTAGAGAAAATAAGGAGACCCATGGAATCACAAGAATACTAAATTCTTTTTAGAAAATCGAAATAAGGATTAGGGATTAGGCGAGATTTCTTAGTGATTGGGAATCTCAAAAATCAAAGATCTAAAATCCATAAATTAGAGACATAAATAAACAATTTTGAACCACTCAAAAAGAAGGATTAGGAATAATGCGAGACTCCCAATCCTAGAGTTGTTTATTTACTCAAAGAAAAGATTCAAGATAATTTCTAATTAAAAATCTTGAACCAAACGAATTCTTGGAATTACTTCAAGGAATTCTAGAAATAAATTATCTAGAAAACAACAAACAATTATGAAAAATCACAAAAATCCAAAATATCATTATTTTGATTAACTTATTAATGGTTAATTTAATTTTAGGGATCATTTCAAATGTCAGATTGTCACATAATGGTGTTTAGGAATTCCGCACTACAACATGGCGTCCCATATCTCGTTCGAGATCCTTAACGCACCTGATGGACAAGTTAACACAAGAAAGTCCTCAGAATTTCTAATGTTCACGCGAATCTCGCGAAAATATGAAAATTCAATAAATCATTCGGGATGGCATAAAGGAAATAAAATTCCTTTATCAACTTACGAATAAAACACAAATGATATCTTTTGATAACGAAGAACACGATCGACGTATATCAAAAGAACATAAATAAAGTAATCTCTGAACAAGGTAAATGACACTAAGGAATTAATGACACGTACCTTGACTCAAGAAGAGGGATCACAAGAAGCGAGATGTTTTCCCTCGTTCTTGATCTTGAGTTTGGAACGCAACGAGGTAACACAAATGTATTATTGCGCATTTGTTGAGTTAATTTAGCACATATGCTTGGTGACTCACATCGGCACAACGAGGTAGCAAATGAGTTGTTTTAGCCCGAAGGCTTGGTAATCTCACACCTAACTATAAATATAAAGCTGACAACAAGGGAGTAGATTTAGGCACAAAGACATGGTATCTCCATACCAACCGACAAGTGATCAATCGACCATGTTAGGCACGTATTGACATACGAAACAATCTCAACTAGAAATTAAGAAATATCAGGATCAAAGGCGCTTACAACGTGCGTTATGACGCACGGGAAAGATATCCAATGATCAATCTACTACAAGGATCATAAATGATCAACAAGATAAGTGTGATACACAATAGGCCAGTTAATAAATAAATTTAGCCGAACGTCCCATACTGCCAGCTTAACTCAAGAATTAACGAATGAATTGTTGAATCCCACTCGAGTATTCAAAATGGTTATTATCATAGTTTTCAAAAGCACAAGTCCAATAATTATCCGCCGAAGTAAACATAAGGGTCCATAGTCCTCATGTTTACTAAGGCGTTTAATTAAATTTCTCATACGATCGAAAGAAACGCTACAACAATCAAAATAACGACCACCGAAGTGATCGATAACTCGAAATTTACGTTTTAGTAATGTAAATTTTACACAAACAGATATCGGTTAGCAACTCGAGTCAAAGATGAAACAGAAGCACCACTAGAGCACACGGGCTTTAGTTGGACTACAGAAATCAATCCTAAGGAGAACGAGTCGATAACTATTCTAAAGGACCAAAAATAGGTCACTAGAGACATAATCACCCCTCCCGTAGGAGGTACACTGGGTGAACCGGCACTTGCACGGCTACGACCAACTATTCCGCTTCTTTAAGGAAAAAGAAGAAGTAAAAAGTTAGTCTCAAGTTGAATTCAAACGATGCGAATTCAATTAAAATGGAATCGTATTGGAAGATAAGCTATGACGGGTCTTAAGACTCTAACTAAAACCCTAAAGCACGATTCCCGAGAGAGGCTTAAGATAATACCATCGCCATACTATCTTACACTGTTCCGAAAAGTTGGCTTTGATACCAAACTGTAACGCCCCGCCTCTATACCCACTATCGTCCAGTTCATTTCATAGAAATGTCGTAGACCATAACGGAGAATGAGGTTTTTAAAGAGCGACCGATTGTATAATTACTTTATATAAGGAATGCACATCGAATTCTGATACCAATTTAAAATTTCGACATGACGATTCGGCACATAGGGAAACTACACAATGACTATATGCAATCCGGAAGCAGTATAAAATAGACAACAACAATAATAATATAAATATGGTATATCTCAAAGCCAGACACAGAATAATCATATCACAAAGGCGGGATGGATATGAATAAACCAAGAATGTGTACAACAAGTTAGTGGTCAACAAAGATCCACTAAACCCAAAAAATAGATACATGTACCATGATCTAAATAAAATAATATGTACACAGCGATAAATAATGCCACATGTACAAAAGTACATAAAACTGCGGAGATAGAGTAGCAAGCAGAAAGCGGAAGATCAATCCTGCGAGGAGTCCTAGAGGAGTACCTAAAATGACTTGGTCTGACCCGAGTATTATTTATAGGAATAAATAATAAACGAGTCAGTCTAGTTGTACTTATCAAATAAGCTGAGATAACAAGAGATATAACACAGGATGACATGATTCTATCAATAATATCTAATCATAATTAATCATGAAACATGGCATGTCAACAAAATTAGGAAATGACAATGGAATGTCAGTACACAAATATCTCTAAATAACCTCATAGCTAATGTGGAATGCAACATTCAAATATTGGCACACAACAAGAAATGACAGGGGAATGCCAAACAGAAATCAAATTGACGCGCATCAAAGTAAACATAAATCAAATTGACGCACATCGCATCAAAGTAATCAAGAATCCAGAAATCAATAGAAATCCAGAAAACACCATAAAAAGTGGTTACTCCCCAAATGAGAAACGATCCAGAAAACATCATAAAAAGTGGTAACTCCCCAGATGAGGAACGATCCAGTGGTAACTCCCCAAATAAGGATCGATCTAGAAAACATCATAAAAAGTGGATATCTCCCAAATGAGATACGATCTCTAGGTAGCTAAACCATTTGTTTGAGCCGAAGCTCCCCACAGAGTCGGGTCGTGACCCCGGAAGAGAGAAAGCACATAAATTGTGAAATCTCTAGAAAACATCATAAATCGTAGAAAGTTTGGACCAAAGTCCCATAGGTGAAATCCAAGAATCGTAAATCTCACTAGGGCGATCGAGGACCACAAAACACAAATCATAGAAAGTTGGACCGAAGTCCCATAGGTGAAATCCAAGAATCGTAAATCCCACTAGGGTGATCGAGGACCACAAAGCACAAGTCATAAAGGATCACATCGATCCAGGTGAATAGAAATTACTAAGAGCTAGTTAATATAAGGAAATAGCAACATGTCCCATAACCACATGCTATTCTCGAATATTTACGAACCCGTAATTGGTTTCTATTCAAAACAGAGAAAATCACCACACATGTTCGAACGCACGAGTCCAAGAGTTATTCGTCGAAGTAAACATATAAGGGGTCATAGTCCTCAATTTTACTAAGGTAAGTAAACTAAATTTCTCGTTCGATCGATAAGATAAGGAATCGTATATAAATCAATAGAATCAGAACCGGATTTAGAAATCGAATTGATTTTAAACGGATTTGAATTTAAAAACTGATTAAACGTTGGTTCGATGCCCATTGACAATATAAAACCCCATTATCCATTGTGATTCAATTATTCATGGAAATCGTCGCCATAGCGAATAGAACACAAACATCATGAAACGTAAACCCACATCACAACATCATATAGGAAATTAAGGGATAACGGTTGTAATTTCGATCAACGAACAAATCGAAATCCCAAACTAGCACCCGAAGTGTAACAACCCGGAAATTCTGAGCCAATTTAAAAATTTTATTTTGGCGAATTTAATGAATTTTGATTATTTAAAATGAATTATTTTAAATAATAATGACGAAAAATTTATTTTCGACGAAGTTAAAATGAATAAATTTATTTTAATTATATAACGAGCCTGAAATGGCACTGCAGTTCGAAATTCGATTTCGAATTTCAAATGAATATACAGAATTCAATATAAGTCAGAATTGAACGAAACAAGAAATATTTGAATCTGTTTGACGATATCTTTCTAACGGATGTAAGAAACTGAGATTTCGATTTATAAGTTGAAAGATATGTCCAGTTTAAAATTCTGAAAAGTCGCTGTGGAATTTATATATATTTTAACATATATAAAGGCCCTTAGAAATGAAAATTTTGCAAATGACCTTCGTTTTTTACGAAACCACTTTTGTTGGATCCGGGATGTCAGATTATTGCTAGATTTCAAAATTCATAATTTTCTGAATTAATATGTGAGCGTGGCAAAGTTAAAAGTGTTTTAAACAGTTTCAGTCAATTTCGATCGACCAGAAATTGGCCATTTTTCAAACGGTCTCAGAATTTGACGAAATTGGTTTCGTTAGCACCGTATCGTCAATACGAAGCTAGAAATAATTTTTCTGGAATTTTTCGGATCCGTATGTGGCCCTGGTAATTTGAAATGTACGGTTGAATTGAATATATACTGATTTATATTTTAAATGTGACGAAAACCTATCAAAACAGCCGAAATGGCTCACAATACATATCCCATTGCGTTCGGAATGGGGGTAATAAGCTAGGGGCGACAGTCGGTGGACTTGATTTCGAGTTCAAATGGAAAGTCAACTTGAAGGAGAATAAAATAATAAAATAATTAAAATAAAATATATCCTCCCCCTCCATTTCTGTCTCTCCTCATTCAATTCAAATCAAATTTCAAAATAAATAAAAAACCCTAACCTAAACCCGTCGACGCCACATTCCAGCCGCCACTCTCCCCCTTCGCGCCGCCGCGCTGCTCCACGTCGGAGCGCCTCCGATCATTCCTCCCTTCCCTTCTCCGCCTTCTATTCTCTCTCCTCTTCCTCTTCTAGCATGCCGTGACCCTCCCCGAAAGAAAACCCACCAACCCGCGTCGCGCCCCCTGCTGCAACCACCGCCTGTAAAACCTCCGATGCCGACGTGGACGCTTCCAGCCTCGATTTCTGGGATGAGCAGTAGCCCCCTTTAAATTCAACTGTTAGTGTTTATAGTTTTCCTTTTTATTTTATTTTATTTAAAATCTGATTTCCTTAGTTTATAAAAACCTGATTTGCAAGTCTATAAAAGTGATGATCTTTTAGGATGTAAGATTGAATATTTACATATACATTTAGTGAATAAAGATTGAATTTTTATGTACATGAACTGAAAATAAAAAATAGGATTCTTATATATATGAAAACATATAAAAGATTAGATCTTTATAATTAAAAAGTTTTGATTTTAAAAAATAAAAGAGATTATATTTTAAAATAGAAAAGTTTATGATTTTTATCTATATGAAAGGTGAAGTAAAAATTTGGTTTTTACATGTTTAGATTTGAAATAAAAATATAATTTTTCGTGATGTAAAGAATAAAAATATAATTTTTACGTGATGTAAAGAATAAAAATATAATTTTTACGTAATATAAAGAATAAAAATATAATTTTTACGTGATGTAAAGAATAAAAATATAATTTTTATATAATGTAGAGAATAAAAATATGATTTTAATATAAGGAGAAGATAAAAAATTCGATTTTTATTCATATGAAGTGAAGATAAAAATTCGATTTTTATACATATAAGGAGAAGATAAAAAATTTGATTTCTATATATATGAAGCGAAAATAAAAATTCGATTTTTATATATATGAAGTAGCGATAAAGATTGGACTTTTATGTATACGACGTTGGAATAAAAATGTGATTTTTTATACATGTAGTGAATACGGGCAACGAAAGTGACAAAAGGCGAGAACGGCGAAGACTTCCTACATATGAAGAGTCGCAATGTTGGGTTTAGCAATTCGGTGATAACTTCTCACTTTAAATTTTCTTTTCTAGTTATAAATATATACTAGGATGCAGACGGTGCTTAGTAGCACCCGACACCATCGTCCACAGACCATGGACTTGTTTGTTTAGTTGATTGTTTGGTGATTGATTTATTTGTTTGGTTTGTTTGGAAAATGAAATGGAATTGATTAGATTGGTATGTGTATGGCGTGGTCCATTATTAGACCAGGGATAAGGCTAGGCCTTGTCCCGTTTCTAGTATCGTGTCGTTATGCCGCCGAAATTTTCTAAAATAAGTTAGAAAAATAAAAATATCATTTTATTGAATAAATGAACTGAATAGAAATTCATGTGTTGAAGTAAATATTTTATCGTTAAAAATATAATTTTTAATGTGCGTGTGAATAAAATAAAATATTCATTTACAAATCAGACGATTTGTTTGTGTACACTGATTTGACTGCTATGATTGGGACGATAGATTTTACACATCGCCCAACTGCACAAATAAAATCTGTGTTTGTTGATGTGAAACCCCACATGGGTATTGGGATGATATTTGACGTACACTAGTCCCGATAATCAGTTGTATGTCGATCGTTAGGTTGACAGACAGTTGTGTTGTGCACGTTGGATGATGGTTGATTATTTATCGTTGCTGTTATATACATGTGTTGTATGGAATCCATATAATTAACATTATATGGTAATTGATTGGGCCTCATTCCAATTTATAAAATGAAGAATATTTTATAATATATATTCATGTGTTGAAATAAAATATATATTCATGTGTTGAAATAAAATATATATTCATGGGTTGAAATGAAATATATATATTCATGTGTTGAAATAAAATATATATTCATTTGTGGAATGGAATAACAAAGTTATAGAAATTTATATAAAGCCGTGTTGATTAGATATGCGCCATTTTGATGCGAACGATATTTGTATCGATTTTATTCGAATATCGAAAAAGAAGTGATTTCAAAATATAACGTTTTGAAAATATTATCATTTATATAATAATGATATGGAATATTCAATTTTGAGTTGAAATTGAATATGAAGTTGGAATCGTTTTGAAAACGAAGTTAAAACGATTTATAAAATACATTTTAAAAGGAAATCGACGAAATATATACTTTATATATATTTAATGGCCTGAATAGAACGCACCGCGCCGCGGCAGTTCGCGAATTTCGATCATTGACTTCGAATTGACGTTACGAAAGATCCGACCATCGGATTCTCCTGAAACCGAAACCATTGGGTTTGTGTCGAAAAGAGCTTTCCAATGAATATTAGAAATTTGAAATCTAACGGTTGGATTTGGAGATACGTCTAAATCAAATTTAGAAAAGGTCGTTGTAAGTGCAGTTCGACGACCGTTATTGGAAATCGACGGTACAGGCCTTGATAAAATTATTAAAAATATTAATAATTTGTGTAAAATCATAATAAATGATTTAGAAAGAACTGGGATGAAAATTTCCCTATTTGAAAGGATAAAAATATACTTTTATCGAAATGAACTAGTTTTGAAACTAGATTTGAAATGGTTTTAAAATAACCAGAAATTTTCAATATATGAATCGGAATGAATTTGAATCGAAATCATCTTCGGAATAGTTCGATGTTGGATTTCGTGATTATACAGATATTGCTGTGGAAATTTGAAAGATATATTTATGTCGTTATTTCCAATACGATATTTGTTGGTTTCAGAATATGATATTGAATATAAGCCGATATATTTTCTATTCAGAGCCTTGTATTCAATATCAAATGGGATTTTGGTTTGTCATGAATGGTATCTTTAATAATACTGTTCTTAAACCCAAATGGTGTTAAGAAAATTAGGAACTAACTGGGGATCAGTTAAGTTGAATGGTTTCTTAGATATTGATCTGATGTTGGTTTCGGCCTACGGGGTTAATATTTAGGGAACTGTTCTCTTACTAATTTATGGTTAGAGACTAATAGAATGGAATGTGATGCGGGTTTATCATGAACCGTGTTTTAAATGACATTGGTTCTTTAACCCAGTTAAAGATTAAAACTAAGTGGAGTTTTAATGAATCTTTAATTAGATTGAAATGATCGAGAATGAAGTATCACCAGTTTTGCTCCAAGCGATAGTTAAATCTTTAATTAGATTTGAACGTGTAATGGTAATTAAATTTACCGATAACACCGTGGTGTTAGATATGAAGTATTACCAGTTTTGATTCATGGGATTTATAGGTTGGGATTGGGAAATTTAACAAATAATTACTTCGGTAAGGTGCGTTAATCCCGACTAGTTTAAAATGATATTCAAAGGGAGATTAAAGAATAAATTTAAAAGAATTCATCTTTGCTAAAATTAATGGGAAATTTCCCTAAGAATGTGAAATTTAGAAACTAACTGGGGATCAGTTAAGTTGAACGGTTTCCTGGGTATTGATCTGATGTTGGTTTCGGCCTTCGGGGTTAATATTTGGGGAATTATTCTCTTACTAATTTACGGTTAGTGACTTCTGAATTGGAATGAGGCGTATGTTGTGTTTGTGTAACACTTGTTTATAAAATACGCGACTTATTCAGAAAGACCGGGTTTATCCCATTCTGAATAACTGATACGACGATATGTCGAAGATGAAGACGGTGGTAGAAGACCGGAGGTCTTCACATCGTTTGGATAATTGCTAATGATCTTGATTGGGATATACACCCAAGAGGAGGGAATCAGTTGGTGATCATCCAGACATATTTGGAGATCGATGGATATGCGAGGTACAAGGTGCCTCTGGTTTCGTTCGGACCCAGAACGGACTTGTAAATGGACTGTGTGTCTGACATTTGAGATCATTCTGTGTGATTGATGTATATCAGTTGCATGGAGTGGTTTGCATGTGTGGCATGCTGAGATGCAAATGATCAAGGCTTCTATTGAAAAGCAGAGTCTTGTGGTTGATGATCAAAGCATGGCCTTTGTGGCGTCGCTTTGTGTATCGTTGATTCGCGAGCCTCACACCCCGGTATGAACCAAAACGGGAGACGGACCTCAGGGAGGACATGCGTTTCTTTCTAGTTAGGAGTGGCGTCAGTGCTTGAACTGGCTGACGAGTTTGACTCATGTGGTTGTTAGATTTTGAGGCGCCTCGGTTATATCGGTCGATCCGGGACCGATGGAGTCATTCGTTGGCTCATTTACGCCCCATAGGGCGGGGAAACGCATGTTCAGGCATTTTAATCCACATCGGTGGACCGACCCTGACGATCTCAGGGCCCACCTGAGTCTGGGTCCTGAGGGGCGGGCTAGAGCGTCTCGAATCGGTAAGGACTATCTTTTACCTCGGTTCATAGATGGAAATCCAAATTCCAATACGTGATCTTGCGGTTTTGATTGTATATATATATTTGGCGACATGATATATGGTACCCATGCCGTCAATGATTGATATTTATGATTGTATATAAAATTAAAAACTAACTGGAAACGAGCTAAGAAGGGTGGTTTCCTGGGTATTGGTCTGATGTTGGTTTCGGCCTTCGGGGTTAATACTTAGGGAATCGTTCTCTTACTAATTTACGGTTGGAGTCTGATTAAGAATTAAAAGATTAAATTTCGCGTATCAAGCATTATTTGGCTGTTATAAGGTAAAACCCTATCCTCCGGCTTGCGTTGCATTGTATGATAGGACCTGGGTCTTATAAAAGCTTCATTGTTCTTTATTTAGCATTGCGCTGTTGTTATATGCACTGGTATTCTTGGGGTAAAAACCGTACCGTGTTATACGGTGTGGTCCCTTGATTTACCAAACTTTAAAATAAAGATTAATAACTGATTTAGTTCTCACACCAGTCACATGACTGACCTGGAGTTTATTGTTTTAACCTAAACTCTGGGTGCCCTTATTTTCCGCACGGGTAGCTAGTAGTTTTGGTTTTGTAGAATGATATTCACAGGATTCCGGTTTACAGCTGGAACGATACTCGGAAAGCTCTGTATCCGTGTATTTATTTCAGTTGTGTTTTGTATTATTTTTCCGCTGCAGTAATGTATTTAAGTCTCTGGTATTTTATGGTGTAATATTTATTCATACTCTGTATATTCTTGTATTCTGATGGAATTGTTGTAATAATCAATGAAATGTTCTTCTGTTTGTGTTCTAATTCGTCTTATCCTCAAAGCAATCCGTGCTTTCCTTACCGGGGAAGTTCGGGTCGTTTCATTTTGGTATCAGAGCTCTGGTTTACAGAGCTCGAGAACAAGACACATTAGAACCAAACGAAAGAATTCATCAGATATTGGATTAGCAATATCCAATAAGAATTACCCGTTGGAGATAGGATCAGTAGTATCTTAGAACGGGTGTGAAGAGTATATTTTTCAAATAAAGATGAAAACAAATTTTTTTTTGAGAAATTAAATTCAATTATTTGTATTTGAATATTTTATTTTATATTGATTTTGACGATTTAGTATATAAAGATTTTGCATATACGCGTCATGAACGTATATTCGAAGTTTTAATATACTGGATAGATATAGAATCACACTCTAGTCGCCCGGAGATGATTCTGATGATTGATATATCATCATCAGAGTTTGTGTTCGTGTTTCGAAGGTGTGATATCCATATATTTCCATTAAACTGGTGTGAGAACCAAAACTAGATGGGGCTTATTGTTATGATTTGGCATCAAAACATGATTTTCTGTATATATATATCAAAATTATGAATTTGAAATGTTAATTCACTAATTGATTGATGGTTGTGTTGTTTGATTATTGGTTTGAAATTTTGAACCATTATGCCAAATTGAACCGAATATAGAACTGTATTGAAAAATGATTACAATTGCATGCATGTACATATATCTGTGTGGACAGGTCATAGCAAGGAGGCTAGAGCAGAGGACTAAAATTGTTTGCCCGACAAATAGGTACATGTTTATTGTATTTCTTGGGGTTTGGATGATTTCATGAGCCGATTGGCTAGCCGCTTGGCTTTTTCTTTTTCTTTTGGATTGGTGAGGGCCATGGGAGGCTATTTGAAATATCCCGATGCTCCCGGTACAAAGGAGGTTATGGCGAAATTTTTCGAAAATTTAGGGTGTTAGCCAAATTTTTTTGAAAAATTTGAAATTTCTTAGAAACTGAAAAGTTGAAGAACTTAAGCCGCAAAGAAAATAATGGAAGTTGAGTTGATTAGTAAACAACTTTCAGCTTCGTTCCTTTTCGAGGACGAAAAGATTTTAAGTAGGGGAGAATGTAACAACCCGGAAATTCTGAGCCAATTTAAATTTTTTATTTTGGTTATTTTAATGGATTTGAATCGAAATCATCTTCGGAATATTTCGATGTTGGATTTCGTGATTATACAGATATGGTTGTGGAAATTTGAAAGATATATTTATATCGTTATTTCCAATACGATATTTGTTAGTTTCATAATTTTATATTGAATATAAGCCGATATATTTTCTATTCAGAGCCTTGTATTTAATATCAAATGGGATTTTGGGTTCGTCGTGAATGGTGTCTTAAATAACACTGTTCTTAAACCTAGTTTAGAAAAGAATAAATCTTTTATTTAAGATTTAGTGAAATTGTCCAGTTAATTAGTATTTAATTGGAATTGAATTTAAATTGGTTTTTGGGTTTATCATGGGCGGTGTTTTGAATAACACCTGTTCTTTAACCCGATTAACAATGGGATGTGATTTTGGGTTTATCGTGAACCGTGTTTTAAATGACATTGGTTCTTTAACCCAGTTAAAGATTAAAACTAAGTGGAGTTTTAATGAATCTTTAATTAGATTGAAATGATCGAGAATGGAGTATCACCAGTTTTGCTTCAAGCGATAGTTAAATCTTTAACTAGATTTGAACGTGAAATGGTGATTAATTTTACCGATAACACCGTGGTGTTAGATATGGAGTATTACTAGTTTTGCTCCATGGGATAAATAGGTTGGGATTGGGAAATGAAATAAATAATTTCTTCGGTGTGGTTCGCTAATCCCGACTAGTTTGGAAAACCTTAACATGGTTTGAAATGATATTCCAAGGAAAATTAAAGAATAAATTTTAAAGAATTTATCTTTGATAAAATTAATGGGAACCTTTCCTTGTGTAGGAGAACTGCCTCGTCGTGCAGGGGATTTTATGAGCCGATTGGCTAGCCGCTTGGCATTTTTTTTCTTTTTGAGATGAGAGGGCCTGTGTGGCGGTTTGGGGATTTTCCCGATGCTCCCGGTGCAGGGGAGGTTATGGCGAAATTTTTCGAAAATTTAGGGTGTTAGCCAAATTTTTGAAAGTTTTTATAAACTGAAAAGTTGAAAAACTTACGCCATAATTAAAATAATGAAAGTTGAGTTGGTTATAAAACAATTTTCAGCTTCGTTCCTTTTCGAGGACGAAAAGATTTTAAGTTCGGGAGATTGTAACAACTCGGAAATTCTAAGCCAATTTAAAAAATTTATTTTGGCGAATTTAATGAATTTTGATTATTTAAAATGAATTATTTTAAATAATAACGATGAAAAATTTATTTTCGACGAAGTTAAAATGAATAAATTTATTTTAATTATATAACAAGCCTGAAATGGCGCTGCAGTTCGAAAATTCGACTTCGAATTTCAAATGAATATACAGAATTCAATATAAGTCAGAATTGAACGAAACAAGAAATATTTGAATCTGTTTGACGATATCTCCCTAACGGATATAAGAAACCGAGATTTCGATTTATAAGTTGAAAGATATGTCCAGTTTAAAATTCCGAAAAGTCGCTGTGGAATTTATATAATTTTTAATATATATAAAGGCCCTTAGAAATGGAAATTTTGCAAACGACATTCGTTTTCAACGAAACCACTTTTGTTGGATCCAAGATGTCAAATTATTGCTAGGTTTCAAAATTTAATATTTTTCTGAATCAATATGTGAGCGTGGCGAAGTTAAACGTGTTTTAAATAGTTTCAGTCAATTTCGATCGACCGGAAATTGGCCATTTTTCAAACGGTCTCAGAATTTGACGAAATTGGTTTTGTTAGGACTGTATCATCAATACGAAGCTAGAAATAATTTTTTTGGAATTTTTCGGTTCGTATGTGGCTCCGGTAATTTGAAATGTACGTTCGAACTGAATATATACTGATTTATATTTTAAATGTGATGAAAACCTATCGAAACAGCCAAACTGGATCACGATACATATCCCATTGCGTTCGGAATGGGGGTAATTAGCTAGGGGCGACAATCGGTGGACTTGATTTCGAGTTCAAACAGAAAGTCAACTTGAAGGAGAATAAAATAATTAAATAATTAAAATAATATATATCCACCCCCTCCATTTCTCTCTCTCCTCATTCAGTTCAAATCGAATTTTAAAATTAAAAAAAACCTAACCTAAACCTATCGATGCCACACTCCAACCTCCACCCTCCCCCTTCGCGCCTCCGCGCTGCTCCACATCGGAGCGCCTCCGATCATTCCGCCCTCCCCTTCTCCGCCTTCTCTTCTCTCTCCTCTTCCTCTTCTAGCATGTCGTGACCCTCCCCGAAAGAAAATCCACCAACCCGCGTCGCCCCCCTGCTGCAACCACCGCCTCTAAAACCTCCGATGCCGACGTGGACGCTTCCCCCCCTCGATTTCTGCGATGAGCAGTAGCCCCCCCTTCCTTCAAATTCAACTGTAAATGTTTATAATTTTCCTTTTTATTTTATTTTATTTAAAATCTGATTTCCTTAGTTTATAAAAACCTGATTTGCAAGTCTATAAAAGTGATGATCTTTTATGATGTAAAGATTGAATTTTTACATATACATTTAGTGAATAAAGATTGAATTTTTACGTACATGAATTGTGTAACGACCCAGCGTTTTCAGCCCCGAAAATCGACATAAATACCTTTACCGTATCTTATACCGATCCTCCAAGCACCGAAAACACTGGATAGTTTAGAAAGAATTTAGGGGGTGAGATAAGAAAGAAAGAAATTTTAGAATAGAAGAAAGGAGAAGAATACTACATCAGAATCTCACAGCGGAACAAATATAATATCAATTATATTTATACAAAAGAACAGTATAAACATACCAATCATCAGAGTCAACATACATCAGTCATAGCGGAAAAATATCTGTATATAGCTAACGGTGAAGCCTCCTACTTCGAGCTCCTGAAACTCCAAGCGAAACCTTACCTGGAACATACTCGGTCTGACCCGAGCACATTTGATTTAAAACAAAATACACCGGGTCAGTCTGGAATACTACCAGTGATAAATTCACAGAACACGCACTTGTTTAACTTTGGAAAATCCTTTCTGAAATCAAAGGATAATAGTAAGACCAGCCCACACATAAACACGGACGGTTTTTACCTTACTATAACCCAAACCATTTCTTGAAATCATACTTGTTCTGATATTATCATAATGTCTAAATACAAGTAAATAACAATCTAGAGGAACGCTTGCATCTCACGCTCCCCATATATAGTATACAAACCAAAACCGCGGGTACATATTGGATATTGGATTTCCAACCATGACAAGGTATGGGACCACCTTCCGTATGTGTATCTCTAGAGGCGAATACACTAGGTTCAACAAGAACGTCTTGCAACCCGGCCCTCACATGACCGACCACTCATTTCGCTTGAGTGTATCGAATGTATATCACCGACGGTTGGGATCAGCAACCGCCTGCCCGAAAAGGAACAGCATCGAAACATAGATTAAAGATACAAATGGAATTTCTCTAGATAGGTGATCATACACCCTAATGGGAGTGACCCACATAGCCATGCTGCCTGCCCGATTTTTGTCATTTCCCGGTTGATGAGGCTTGAGGCTAGAATTCATCTCTTCGAATCTGGCCATCATTCACTATGAATGCCACATCGTCAGATCCGCCAAATCACGCTTGATTGACGTCCATAAAAATACTCTAGTTTATTTGGCTAGAGAATAACCATTTCTCCGCCATCAACTATGGTATGTTTGGAGAAATCAACGCGTGTAATTCCTTTTGGAAATACTCTGTCAGACATCCGTCCATACAAGTCATCCAGGAACAGGATGAACCGAAGGCACCCTCCTACTACATCTCATATAGGAATCACCCCATGGATCAGTAGCGAGAAGTCCTTGCAACCCGTAGATTCCAATCACGACAGAATCATTGTTAACTCTAGGGATCAGCCAGAGGAATTTAACAATAGTTCTTCCGCTCATGAAGATTTACGGTCTTCACTTGCTCCGTCTTCAACGACGTCTTCACGTACTTGCTGATCGGAATGGTTTTCGAATATCATTCGATCCCGGACTTCCCGAACCAACAATCGTATTGGTCAGGTCTGATAGTCGGTGATTTAACTCTCAGATAAAAATAGTGTGCATGCAATGAGTTTTCTGATTCATCCCTTGACACAACTAGACCTCTTTAAAATATATGTATATACTTAATGATATCAACCAAAATCCCTTTTATTAATTCTGAATGATTTACTCAGATCGATCAACTCTAACTTGACCAACTCGACTTATTTAACCCAGACTAGACTAACTTGATTGACTACCCTATCAATTAACTAATAATCGACTTAACTCCATTCGCTTGACTCTAGATCGCAGCGATCACAATGGTTACGCCTGATTCCCTCAGGAAACATCCAACCGCCGTAGGCTATCTACAGCCCTACGAATTACGCTAGCAGTCGTATGCAATGGAAACTCTACCTGACTAACTATGGTTTGACTAATGATCAGCATAGAAATATGTTAATTTATGCACCTATATTTTATCATTTTTGTATATAAATAAATGTTACGCTGGGTATTTTCTTGTTGTTTTTATAGATATGTTGACCAGACCTCATTCATCCTTAAAAGTGAAGAATAAATGCCATTTACTTGAAGAATTGCATAAGAGCTTTCATTGGAGACTAGATGTGTTTACATTGGTCACATTAGAAGAAGATTGGTAGAAAAGATCTCAAAAGATGTCAGTGGAAGATGTTTGTGTTCACATTAGCCACATGGAAGATATGGAAGATTTTTCTTATATGCTTTTGGAATCTAACATGAGTCCATGTTTGGAAGAATTAATCACATGCAAATCTTTTGTCAATCAATTAGCCATATGGAAGATTTGGAAGATATGGAAGGTAATCACCATGATATGCGCAGATATTCTTAGAGATTATTTCCAAACAAGCTTAGTCAAGAAAGGCATGTGATATGATAATAATTCTTGGAAAAGAGGCCCATATATTCATACAAATCTGATTAGCGTTTGGCCAATTTCACCTATAAAAGCACATGTATACCCATTGTAACAAGTATCCTGTATTCTATCTTCTTCTCCATTAATAAAGTTTCTAGTTCTCTTTTATTTTTCTGCATTTTTCTTTTTCTTAGCAATCGGTGTTGTCTTCACAATTAGTTTTGGAAGAACACCAATTGTATTTTACATTTTTTTATTAGTGATTAGTCGTTTGATTAGTTTCAATGACAATCCTAATTTACTTTATGTTGTTCTTCTTTTCCTGCAATTTTAATTTCTGTTCTGCATTTTAATTTCCAATTGATAATTGTGATTTGATCGTCGGTTCAATTAGATTTGTTCTGAATCGGATCGCAGTTTCAATTTTTATTGTTTTCAAAATCAACCTCCAAATTTCGTCTAACTCGCCCAAGAGATTAGATAAATAATTTGATTTTAATTTATCTCCATGTGTTCGACCTGCATACTACACATCTGTGCGCTTGCAGAATTTATTACAAATATCACGCTTTTCTAGAGTCGATCAAGTTTTTGGCACCGTTGCCGGGGAGGTAACATTTGAATTTTGTTATTTATTTAATTTCTGATTTGTGTTAGTTTTTATTTTTATTTTTCCTTTTGTTTTATTGTGTATAGATATAGAAAAAAATTCTTGACGGGTTGATTTGGTATTATAAATTGATACCGTAATCTTCTAAATCAAGAGAAAAAAATCTTGTCAATTTTTGTTTTAATTTGTTTCCCCTTCTCCCATATATTTCTTTCCCTTTATTCTTGTACAAATTTTCAAAAAAAAAAATCATTCCAATTTTCTTTATTTCTTTCCATTTTATTTTTCTCAATCTCTTTCTTTGCTGTTACAATTCTTCCTTCTCAACAATTCTGAAAAAAGAATAAAAAAAAAAGTTGTTTACAATAGTTTTTCTTTCCTTTTTTCCCAAAAAGAAAAAAATCGTTTTGCTTCTTCTTTCCATCCTGTTCTCTTCTCTGCCGTGAATTCCTCCCTCAACCATCAGAATTTCTAACCCATTTCCTCATCGCAACAGTGTTGTTCACCATCCCTTTCTGACCACCCTCCTCTCTTCCCCTCAAGCAAACTACATCTCACAACTTCCCTCTCTTTACCTTGAAACAATTCACGTTCAGGTTCACCAAAATTACCACCTTCAACACAATCCAATCCTTCACCCGCCTTCCAAACCATAAACAGAACCACACCGTTCAGCAAACCCATAATCGATCAAACCAGATCGAAACTGCTCCTCAAAACCGTACACCATCAACACGGATCGCACCAATTCACCACTGTTCGAATTACCTTGTACCGAACCCATCCCCTCATATACTTCTGCCAAAACCGCAAGTTCACAATTTGAAACCCCTCCCATCGAACACCCTCTCCGAACCCCTAAAACCTGATTCGCCGATTCCAAACCCGATACGAACCCAAACGTATACAACCTCCCTTCGCAATCCACAAAACTGCTCCTCTTCCACTTTCCAAAAAGTCATACCACGTTCTACAACAAATACCCTTCACTTACAAACGAGAAGACCTCGTTCATCTTCATCACACGCCATCACACAATCTTCAACCTACCATCAAACCTCTACTCGAACCCACTGCATAACCATTCAAACTCCTCACTGAACCAAAGTTCACCCCTGCAACACCATTGCCATCCCTTACATCTTATTCACCGACCATCTTACACCATCCGATCACCAAGTTTTAGGACTTCTGCACCAACGTCTCCTTTCACATATCATCGAGCAAATCACATCCCGCAACCACTGCATTTGTGGCCAATCACTGTACCCATCACCGTAACCTACCCACAGACTCAAACTTCCATCGCAAACTCATCATCAGAATTCTGACCACATCAACCTTCAGCATCATACCCAACGCAAATATCGAACACCGCATACCATATCGTATCTTACACTACCTAAATTTCACGCAATCCTCTCCATTGAAACAATCGTATACACAAACCACCATACCTGTTCGAACTCCTGAAGCCTCCAAATCGCAACTTGTTCAACCGAACTCGAAAACCTCAACCACAGAAAGCCTAACCTCAAACCCCAAATCGTCATCACCCAATTCATAGCCGAATCCACAGATCCTAGGGCTCTCTTCGAAAACCGCAGAAAACCAATTCGAAGAAACCCAATCCTAATTCGAGCCATACCCGAATCAAAAACCCGGGATTTGTCAAGGGGTTGCTTTGAATCGTATAGGATCTGCTTTGATTTAAAAAAAAAGCAAGAAAATATATTCGGGATTTGTTTCCCGAAGGGGACTTAGATTTGGGAGAAAACGTTCTATTGTTTACCATAACTGGCTGTTTTAATTTAGTGGCCTCTGGACGTGTGGCTCGACTTGAGTGCGGCTTTTGGGTGTGTTAATTTAGTGTTGGGTTAGTCTTTGTTTGGGTGTTCTAATTTTCTGTTTTATTTGGGTCAGTCTGTGGTTCCTAAAACTTTTGAATTTCAATGGTTTCACTTTGCGTCCAGTTTAGTATGTTAGTCCTTTAGTTTTTCATTTCAAGCTTAGTTTAGGTTTTTGCTTAGTTTAGTTCTTTTTTTATTTCAACTCCTAATTAGTTTTTTTCTCTCTATTTTTTTTTATTTTGTAAAAAAAATGTTAAATCTCCAAAAACAAATCAAAGTCGAGGAACAGATTCAAGCAAACGAACGGGGCATTCAAAGGTCAACTGATTTTCAAATAGCAAAACAGTGGAGTTTGAAACGTGAGCACTACACAAATTTGTATGGATGGACAGCCATACCCCACTGTAAAATTTTCTAAACTCTACAGGTGTTGCAGTTGCTCAAAAAAATATAGAAATTGCTTGTAAAAATCTTCTGCAGGGGCAGCGGCTTGCTTGTACAATATTTTAATTTTCTGTTATTATTCTGTGACTGTTCTATGACTGTTATGTGACTGATATTTCTGAATCTGTTGTGAAGAACGAATTTTCATAATTAAAATCATCACTCTCGTCATTTCTCAATTATAAAGCTCGATCTGATTTGCAAGATAATATAATTGAAAAGTGGTGCTTTGTGAAGTGATTGTCTCGAATAATTGGATCGCGGATATATAGTGGTTCAATTTATTGAACTATTAGCAAAAGAGGTTGCATACTACCCGTAAAACATTGGTCGTATCCCTTAGTATTTATACTATACGTGAACAGCCATAAGACCCTCTTCCCCCTTCTAATTGAGTCAGTTAATTAATAGAGCACAACTCAGTCTTTTATACTATTTTGAACTAAGAATAACTTCTGTCTTACCGTGATTTCTTTAAAATGTCTGATTCAAAAAAATCCTTGAGAGAATTGTGGGATAATAACATGAGAAAACGTTCCTTGGAACAGTATGAGTATGAATTACAACTCATGAGACAAGATTTTTCAAAAATTCGTGAGCCCAATGCCAACAATTTTCAAAATTTTCCAACTGACGAACATTTTCAAAATCATAGAAATGATCAAAATTGCGATTTCAATTCAAATTTCAATAATTTCGATTATGGGCCACATCCACATCAAATAGTTTTGAATCCCAGTATATCTTTGATCAACATCAATATGGGGTTGTAAACCAAAATTTCCAAAGTTATAGCCCATATCAACATCTTGAAAATAACCAAAATTTCAATTTTCCCTCAAATTCAAACAGTTTTGGTTACGAACATAATTTTTACAATCAAAATGATTTCCAATACAATTGTCATTTTTTTGAAAATTCAAACAACTATCACATTGGAAATAATATTGATGCTGAAATTGATGTGGACTATAATTTTGAGAATCAAGAAATCCCAAACGAGAGCTCTCAAGTCATTGATTCTGAAGAATATCATCTTAACATTCTTAGAGAGAGGGTAGAAAGGCAAGATAGACAGCTTGATGAAAAAAATAGAAAGATGGATGAACTTCTTTGTTTAATGGAATCTTTGAAAGAACAACGAGAGCAACAAAATCAAATTCAAACAAGCGATGAATCAGAAAATAATCCATTCTTTGCTGGTAGTGAAAATTTTCAGATAACAACTTTCAAAATTGAGAATAACGATCTAAATGAAATTGTTCAAAATTCAACAAATGATTTGGACTTCGATTCTTTTCAGGAAAAAGCTTTAAGCTTAGATTTTGATCTTCCTCTTTCGGGGTGCGAGAAACTGGAAATTTTAGAAATTGAACAAAATAAAGATGTTGAGTTTTTCAATTCAAATTTGGAAAAGGATTTTAATGAACATGAATTTTTTTGGATTGTGTGAGAATGAAGGCCTTAATTCGGTCAATCCGATCACCACCCTTAGGTCCGAAAAAACGATTGGAAATAATATCGACAGTCTCGATAATCCTTCGATCCCAACCTCAAATCAAAATCTTGACGTTCTCCCAATGGCAACCAAGGCCAATTCTTCTGAACCTTCCAAATCTCCATCTTCTTCGAATGTTGGCAACCCCGACGAAATCTCTTCTTCTAATGTTGGAAATCCTAACAAACCATCTTCTATGCCTTTACTTCTTCCACTTCCTGTGTTGACACCTTCTCCTTCGAATGACCAAGAATCCAAAACAGAACAAGTAGACATGATAGAAACCGTTGTTGATGACACGACAAATTTATCATCTCAAAAATCCTCTCATACTTCAATTGACGTGTCCATGTTGGCTTTCGAAGAACTTTTCGAAGATGAACTAAAACTTTTAAATGACGAGGATGAAATAGAATCAAGTCACCAATCCAAGTTGGAAAATTTTAACTTTGAGAAAACTTCCAACGAACTTGTAGTTGTTAGGATCGAAAATATGTTGTCCAACAATGAAATTGAGAAATATGATCACATAGTCTTGAACAACACTCAGAATTCAAATTTCACTGAATTTATATACGATCACAAATTTTTGAGCAATTACACTGATAAATTTGTTGAACACATGAATTATTTTTGGAATGTTTTCTTGGTTGAAAAACTTCGAGTTAGGATAACCCTGGACATTCATTTACTGGACTATAAATCTAGGTATAAAGATGAGATGGTTTTCAAAAGTCTTTGCTTATTAGAAAACATGCCTAAACATAGTGGGAATGGGATTCATCGGGCTAGAACCAAGTGTGGGGGAAAAAGTTGGTGGCATTCATTACGTGGCATTCATCGAAAACACATATATCGTTGTAAATACGATCCATTCTTACATATAGTTAGACTGCATTTCATTCTACAAATAATTTTGCATCTCATCCATCTTTGGGTACTATCTTTCACATTTAGAAAACGTGTTTACAGTGTGGACACTGTTTAGATCTAGTGTGGGGGGAGTCTGCATTTCATTCATTTTCATTTTTTTTATTTTTCTTTCTTTTCATTTTCATCCATTTAAACAGGACTATCATGCATTCTAGATTGTAGTAACATGGCTTTTTTTTTGAAACATGACTCATTTTAGATTGATACAGCAAAATAAGTTAAGGATTTTTAATCAGTTGATAGTATTTTTTTTTCTCAGCTTAGATCGAATGAGAAATATAATGAAAATTTTAATTTTGAGGATAATAGTGTAACCGGTACATAGGGAGATTCTTAGGTGATGGCCATGAAATCTATTCTATATTGTAGTCTTTGTTTAAATAAGTGGAGGGCTTAAAATACTTATATTGGCTTTTCGAATCTTTAAAACTAAGTTGTGTTAAGTTGAATTCGCGTAACTCTCTTTTGTGCTTAAATTTTCAATAATAATAGTAATCCAAGGGTATCCAACATTGCTTGTATATCTAGCGTTGGTGTGCAAACCCGCCAAGCTCTATCCGGCACGTTGTTGACAAAGTCAGCGTTGGAATATCTTGGTCTCATTTTATGAGATTGGACACCTAAGGATTACCGACATGTTTTTGACAAAGTCAGCGTCGTTCTGCACAATCTGCCAAGCTCTGTCCCAACTATCCGTCAGTCTGCAAGGCAGTGTATGGGTAGTATACCTTGGTCTTTAAGTTAGATGTATGTAATTTATTATAAAGATTCATTTTTTAGATATAGAGAATAAGTGATGAAGCCCAAACACTTCTTGACCTTATTGGTTTGATTAGCCATACACAAGGAAATTAAAATACCACTTTACAAACTGTGCCAAGCAAACTAAGAATTTATTTCATGGCTGCACTATGTTATCGACCGAACCAACTGGCCAAACTGGAATTTAACATTTGAAAACTTGATTTATATTGAAAATTTGTGACAAGTTGAGGTATCTAAAATAAAATCAACTAATTAGAAATTGTTAATTTAATTTGTTGTACCACTTCCTGAAACAAGTCGTGTTTTCATTTTTTGTTTTCAATTGCATAAGTTATCTGCATTCATGTAGTTACATTAGAGCCATATCATACTGCATTTGGATTTTGTTGGTAGTATCCGCTGAAAACCCTCACGAGACACCACTCGTCTAACTAGGGACACCTAGAGGTTTAATGGCTTGTTGCATATGCTCAATTCAATCGTGTTTCCTACGAAAGTGTGACCTATCTAGTTAGTTTTTCATTTTTTTGTTTTACTCGAGGACGAGTAAAAGATTAGTGTGGGGGTATTTGATCAGCATAGAAATATGTTAATTTATGCACCTATATTTTATCTTTTTTGTATATAAATAAATGTTACGCTGGGTATTTTCTTGTTGTTTTTATAGATATGTTGACCAGACCTCATTCATCCTTAAAAGTGAAGAATAAATGCCATTTACTTGAAGAATTGCATAAGAGCTTTCATTGGAGACTAGATGTGTTCACATTGGTCACATTAGAAGAAGATTGGTAGAAAAGATCTCAAAAGATGTCATTGGAAGATGTTTGTGTTCACATTAGCAACATGGAAGATATGGAAGATTTTTCTTATATGCTTTTGGAGTCTAACATGAGTCCATGTTTGGAAGAATTAATCACATGCAAATCTTTTGTCAATCAATTAGCCACATGGAAGAATTGGAAGATATGGAAGGTATTCACCATGATATGCGCAGATATTCTTAGAGATTATTTCCAAACAAGCTTAGTCAAGAAAGGCATGTGATATGATAATAATTCTTGGAAAAGCGGCCCATATATTCATACAAATCTGATTAGCGTTTGGCCAATTTCACATATAAAAGCACATGTATACCCATTGTAACAAGTATCCTGTATTCTATCTTCTTCTCCATTAATAAAGTTTCTAGTTCTCTTCTATTTTTCTGCATTTTTCTTTTTCTTAGCAATTGGTGTTGTCTTCACAATTAGTTTTGGAATAACACCAATTGTATTTTACATTTTTTTGTTAGTGATTAGTCGTTTGATTAGTTTCAACGAAAATCCTAATTTACTTTATGTTGTTCTTCTTTTCCTGCAATTTTAATTTCTGCATTTTATTTCTGTTCTGCATTTTAATTTCCAATTGATAATTGTGATTTGATCGTCAGTTCAATTAGATTTGTTCTTAATCAGATCGAAGTTTCAATTTTTATTGTTTTCAAAATCAACCTCCAAATTTCGTCTAACTCGCCCAAGAGATTAGATAAATAATTTGATTTTAATTTATCTCCATGTGTTCGACCTGCATACTACACATCTGTGCGCTTGCAGAATTTATTACAAATATCACGCTTTTCTAGCGTCGATCAACTAACTCCAACTCAAATACGATATTCGATCAACTCTAATTGAATAAACAAATATTCGATATAATTTGAAAACAATATTCTTATTCCTTTTGAAACTAATATTTGTAATAATTATTTATTTCCATAAACCTTACATCAGAGTTCGATCTTCCTCGTACAGGGTAAAACCAATCTCAACACTTCACTCGTCCCAAACTAATACTATTCCTTGATAATAGTGAAGCCAATCAAGTTGGGGTATTTTAGTTACCTCTCAGACCTTGATCAACCCGTTCTTACCTCAGAATAATATTAGTTCGACGATTAACCATTTCACCAACATTTTGTTTATCATCTGGATTTCAACTACCTTTATAAACCATTTCTTATATTTTGAAATCCACTTCCAATAAAATTCTTTTTACTTAATTTGTTTGATTAAGTAAAAGTCTACAAACACCATTTCTAACTTATCGATTCCATTTACCATCCTCATCTGAAACTTAAATTAAAAATCTCTTTATAAACCTTTACCACTTCCTTGGTCGAACCACAATGCTACTTAATCTTTCTTAGTTAAATTCCAATTGAAAAACCACTTCTCTATCTTCTTAAAATAATAACGTAACCATTAACTATATAAAAATAGTTAACTTTACTATATATCAAATATGGTAATTATCCTTCTTAAAAGTTGATTAACAATACTCTACTTAATTAACCCTAACTAAATTAATACTTATTTTTCTGAGATTTAGTTAATCGAATATTAACTAAAAATTTACACTGAACAATTCAAAAATTTCCTTAATTATAGTAAATCAAGGATTAACACATTATTTAACACCACTTGCCAAATTTGACGATTATTCAAGATCCAATTAATTCCATTTCGTCTCCAAATTGAACTCATTTTCAATTCAAATTTAACACGGTTGATTTGGTCAACCGTACCCCTCGGTTAACCCTTAACCGAATCCCATTTGTCATTTCCCCTTTAAATTAATTAAATAACTTAATTAATTTAAAATACCATTCAATTGTTTTGAAAACATTTCTTTTTAATTTCCAACCTACCGGTAAATCACTGGGGTTTTTCTCTGCTTTTAAATCTAGTATAAACCGTTTAAATAATCCGTTTAAAACTTGATTAAAATATATATTTATAAATTTCCATTTTAAATCCCTCACGCCAATTAATTTAAACTCTAATCCAGTTATAAAAATAATTTATAACCTTAAACTGCGTCGATTTCCCTAACGGTCAATCGACGTCTGAAACAAACACATTTAGGCTATTCACTGCCAATTACCCAATCAACACTGTCGGTTGATTTTAACTCAACACAGGTGGGTATTTATTCAACCATCAACATACAGCAGGTTTTGGTGTCAGTCAAGGTGAACAATTCATATATATGCTCAACAAACAAAAATATACAGTTTATTTGAGGAATCCGGTCGGATCCCTCCAACCTGTCCTTCTCTGCATCACATATATCAGTTGATAAAAATAGACAAATAAATAAATCGATGATATATAAATAATCGCAAACAATCAACAACAAATAACAAATTTCCATCCATCGCATCCAATCAACCAATTTAAACTGTTAACTGTAAAATATATTTTACTGTGAATGTACCACATCACAGGATTCCAGAAGGTGCGAGAATTAACTCACCGGAGTTTGTTCTGGTCGACGGTTGACGCGTTTGTCGCTTTTAATTTGAGACGACCGTCCAAAATTAGCTGAATTTTCTACAGCGTCAGATTGACTCCTAGTCAGTGTCATCGGGTAGGTCTCGTCCCTGCGATCCCAACGGATCCAGTTTCGTCACATTTCGTTATCGTATGTAAAAGTTATGGTCATTCGAAGTTTGGATAATTATACAATTTAATTAATTAATTAATTTAAAACTTAATTACCATTCCTAATATGCCACGTCAGCCGGTGATTAATGAAAAAACACGCTTTCTTCTTCTACCTTTGGATAAACCTTATAGCCCCCTTCACGTTCAAAGCTCCCCCCCCCCTTTCGCACCTCCCCGCGCCGCCGTGCCACCACCTGGGTCCACCACTACCTGACCGCCTGAACCCCGCCTCCAAGACGCCCCCACGCCCCAAACGCCGGCCGCCCAGTCGCCTCCGTCCGCCTGAAAACTCCACACCAACGAAACCCGTTCAACTATCAAAAACCGCCGCTACGCTTCGTCTGAAAACTCCGGACCAGAGCCAATGTGGCCGCCTCACTCCTCTGCTCCGACCAGCACCCTTGCCTCCACCCAGATCCGCCTCCAGCACCGGAAAATTGGCCAAACCCGTTCACAACTTCAAAACCCAACCCAAAAACAGCCTCCCACGTTCATCTCCATCCCCACGCCACCGCAGACAACCGGAGGACTTGCGACCACAGCCAAACGAAAGGCCTATCTCTCCTCTTCAAAAGCCCCAAGGTCCCGGCCTCCCAAATCACCTGACTCGCACACAAATCGATGAAAAACGAAATGGGTTTTTGCTGGTTTTAGCCTGATTCCGGCCACCACCATGCTCCGATCACCCTGGAATTTTACGTGTAGATAGCTAAGGACCCGATCTACATCTTTGCTTCAGGACCCCCTTAGCGATTTCTTCCCGGATTGGTAGATATAATTGTTTTTGTAACCAGGGTCTTTTTCGCAGAATGTATGGATGTATTTCATGGTTGGCTGGAAAAATTAGATGGAAAAGGGTTTCTGTAGGTGAAATTTATATTATTCTAAGTCGATGTGATGTCTGACAATGACTAACGATTTTTATTTCGTGCCTATCGTGTTTTCGAACGTCGTTTATTCGCTGCTGCGCTCACATACGAACCCCGTTCGAGACGCGACTGGATGGCATAGTATATTTTGACGATACGGTCCTAATGAAACTTGTTTCGTCGAATTCCGTGTCCGTTTGCTCAAATAGCGTTTGTACACGTCCAAATAGATCGATTTATTTTACATTTTATTTTGCCACGCTCACAGAATAACCCCGATTGACGCGCCGTCTGAAAATCTGGCAATAATTTACTGTTACGGTCCAAACAAAATTTGTTTCTTCGAAAACAGAGGTCATTTGAAGAAAGTCCCTTTTATAACTGGCCAATTCAAAGAAAATAAACCAATTTTAAAGTACTTCAATATAATATTATTAAAATTTTGAAATTGGCCATACACGACCAGAATATCATATATTACCCAGATAAAATATCCCGGGTTGAGTTTGAAGCCAAATCGATATTAAAAAAAATTAAAAACCCTTTTATTTAATATAAATAACGATAAATTATATAAAGGAAATCCACAGCAACTTTTTCAAAATTTGATTTAGACATAAAATAAAATCTACACGATTGAAACTCGATCTTTCTCTGCCACTGGAAAGATATGGCCAAACCGGTCCCGACGTTTCTTGTTTCGAGTAAATCCGACTTATTTTGAACCCGGTACGACCCATTGAAGTTCAAAATGCCAAATCGCGAACTGCAACGCCGCTGCAGCTCGTTATTTAATTAAATTATAAACCATATCGCTCAACCGTCATTTAATGCGCGATATCGCCGATATATTTTAAATACAGACCATATCGACCCCCTATATTTAGCCGATACACGTTATACAACAATTCCAACAATTTCTCCATATTCTGGAAAATAAATATTATTTTATTATTTATTTAAATAATATATTCCAAATATAATCGTTAAATTCGATTATTTAAATTGAAACCCATACTTTAAATAATTAAAATATCCCAAATAAAATAGGCAGAAAATACGGGTCATTACAAATTGAAAATAAAAAATAGAATTCTTATATATATGAAAACATATAAAAGATAGATCTTTATAATTAAAAAGTTTTGATTTTGAAAAATAAAAGAGATTATATCTTAAAATAGAAAAGTTTATGATTTTTATCTATATGAAAGGTGAAGTAAAAATTTGGTTTTTACATGTTTAGATTTGAAATAAAAATATAATTTTTACGTGATGTAAAGAATAAAAATATAATTTTTACGTGATGTAAAGAATAAAATAATAATTTTTACGTAATGTAAAGAATAAAAATATAATTTTAACGTGATGTAAAGAATAAAAATATAGTTTTTATATAATGTAGAGAATAAAAATATGATTTTTATATAAGGAGAAGATAAAAAATTCGATTTTTATACATATGAAGTGAAGATAAAAATTCGATTTTTATACATATAAGGAGAAGATAAAAATTCGATTTTTATATATATGAAGCGAAAATAAAAATTCTATTTTTATATATATAAGTAGCGATAAGGATTGGATTTTTATGTATACGACGTTGGAATAAAAATGTGATTTTTTATATATGTAGTGAATACGGGCAACGAAAGTGACAAAAGGCGAGAACGGTGAAGACTTCCTACATATGAAGAGTCGCAGCATTGGGTTTAGCAATTCGGTGAGAACTTCTCACTTTAAATTTTCTTTTTTAGTTATAAATATATACTAGGATGCAAACGGTGCTTAGTAGCACCCGACACCATCGTCCACAGGTTTGTTTAGTTGATTGTTTGGTGATTGATTTATTTGTTTGGTTTGTTTCGAAAATGAAATGGAATTGATTAGATTGGTACGTGTATGGCGTGGGCCATTATTAGACCGAGGATAAGACTAGGCCTTGTCCCGTTTCTAGTATCATGCCGTTATGCCGCAGAAATTTTCTAAAATAAGTTAGAAAAATAAAAATATCATTTTATTGAATAAATGAACTAAATAGAAATTCATGTGTTGAAGTAAATATTTTATCGTTAAAAATATAATTTTTAACGTGCGTGTGAATAAAATAAAATAATCATTTACAAATCAGACGATTTGTTTGTGTACACTGATTTGACTGCTATTGATTGGGATGATAGATTTTACACGTCGCCCAACTGCACAAATAAAATCTATGTTTGTTGATGTGAAACCCCACACGGGTATTGGGATGATATTTGACGTACACTAGTCCCAATAATTAGTTGTATGTCGATCGTTAGGTTGACAGACAGTTGTGTTGTGCACTTTGGATGATGGTTGATTATCTATCGTTGCTGTTATATACATGTGTTGTATGAAATCCATATAATTAACATTATATGGTAATTGATTGGGCCTCATTCCAGTTTAGAAAATGAAGAATATTTTAGAATATATATTCATGTGTTGAAATAAAATATATATTCATGTGTTGAAATAAAATATATATTCATGGGTTGAAATAAAATATATATTCATGTGTTGAAATAAAATATATATTCATTTGTGGAATGGAATAACAAAGTTATAGAAATATATATAAAGCCGTGTTGATTAGATATGCGCCATTTTGACTCGAACGATATTTGTATCAATTTTATTCGCATATCGAAAAAGAAGTGATTTCAAAATATAACGTTTTGAAAATATTATCATTTATATAATAATGATATGGAATATTCAATTTTGAGTTGGAATTGAATATGAAGTTGGAATCGTTTTGAAAACGAAGTTAAAACGATTTATAAAATACGTTTTAAAAGGAAATTGACGAAATATATATATATATAATATATTTAATAGCCTGAATAGAACGCGCCGCGCCGCGGCAGTTCGCGAATTTCGACCATTGACTTCGAATTAACGTTACGGGAGATCCGAACGTCGGATTCTCCTGAAACCGGAACCGTTGGGTTCATATCGAAAAGAGCTTTCCAATGAATATTAGAAATTTGAAATCTAAATAAACTACATTGGAATAGACTCGAAGGATATCGAGTTGATAATTCACGTTTTAATGGCGGGTATCATCTTAACAAGAGTATCGAATAAATTCAGTATACAAAATAGAATGCACGGGCTTTAGAATGATCACTTATCCAATTCACATCCTAAACAATGTGAATAGACCAAAAGAATCAACATTGGAAGAATCACTTGAGAATCAAGACGACGAATCGAGCTGCTGGATTCTGTGAATTCGTGAAGCTGAAGTTCACAAACGAAGTCCGAACGGCCCGAGCTCCGGCCGGGAATGAGCGTGGATGGGCCTAAACTGTTGACCTGGTCTCCACCGGTCAACAGCAGATTTTAGGCGACAGACATCTGTCACCTCCAGGATAGACGTCTGCTGTTAGGAAAACTGTTTCCAGAGAGTTTGGACAGACGTCTGTCCATTTTGCTTCCTAAACATTGACAGACGTCTGTCCCCCTCCTAGATAGACGTCTGAGTTGTAGTATGGGCTATTTTGCTTAAGGAATGAGGTGCAAACGGCTCTCAGACGAGCTCGGATCAATGGTGATGGCTTATAATGTTTTCTAAATGAAAATGAAGCCTCCCTTGCTCACTAAAAACACTCAAGAACACTTACACACACATCCACAAACACACATACATGGTCTTGCTATGATTTCGATTATAAACCCATAAATGGATAAATTTTCTAACCAAAGCAATCAAACGTGATACAAGCGAATTGAGAAGACTTAGAACTTGTCGGCGCGACAACGGAGCTTCACAATACCGCCAAAACAACTCATATCATATGAATTAGATTGTGTGGACAATTCTAGTCATAATTTCCAATTCGATGAAAACATGAACACATGAAATCAACTAAGCTACACTAGATGCATACACAACATACACAAGGTATAAATGCACTAAATTACACTTTACAAGCTCAAAGGCTTGAGGCATAGATGTGAGTTCATCAAAGAACTCACCTTTGATTGTAGGAATGAAGAACAAGCTCCAAACCTAGGTTAGATCAACCTCTCTTCAATCAATACACTAGAATCTCCAATCTACGATGACATAAATAGAATTCCTAAGAGTTAGGTCATAGGAAATCGTAGAAATCGAAGAGAAAACAAGTAGGAGAAGATGGAGAAGGAGATGGAGAAGCTTACTCAAGTTGTCTCCTTAATTTCCCCTTTGATTTGAGCTTCTAATTGCAAAACCTAGCTTAGGAATTTCTATTTCCCTTTCCACTTTCCATTTTTCTATTTCCTTATTGAAGTGAGAATGTATGAAGAGGAGGAGGAGGATTTGGGGTTATATGGTGAGCTAGGCTAGCTCAACCAAGACCCAACCCAAAGTGCCAAATTTCTGAAACTCGGAACATATCGAACCTTATCGTTTTCGAACACCTAAATGACATTTTTAACTCGATGGAAGTGGTTGCGAGTCCAAATTCATTCGTATGTGAAAAGTGATATTTTGGTCATACACTCTAATGAGAAATGACCAAATTTCACTAACTCAAAAGGTATCGATGCTTATAGTCAAAAAGGTTGTAAACGATGATCCGAACTCAATATAGGTATACAATCAAATCTGCAATGTCGTATTGGAAATTGGATTTCCATCATAAGTCAAGGCAAGGGATGTCTCCTTCCGATTCGAGACACTCTAGCAAATGCCTTAGGATCCCCCGCAGTGAACCCTGTGAACGGTAGGGTCGGTCCACACTTACTTTAGTGGATTAATTATTCCTAAACACATGTTTCCTGGTCCTATCGGGCCTATCACTTGGCCAGTAGCGACCAATATCTGAGGCGCCTCGCAATCCATCATCCACATAAGTAAAAATGTCTAGGCTCCATACCATGACACCACTTCTAGCTAGAAAGAAACGTCATGCACTCCCTATGGTCACGATCCCGTTTTTGACTCATACCGGGGTGTGAGACTCGCGAAGTAACGATATACACAAAGCTATGCTAATTAAAGTTGTGCTTTGATCATCAACGACAAGACTCTGCTTTTCAACAAAATCCTTGTCCCATGCATTTCAGCATGCCACTCTGTCAATCCATACCGTACCGCTGATTTCCACCAATATGTAACCTCTAAGCTCGTACGTCTCAGAGAAGGGTGTTAAGCAAGAGAATAAATTCTCCGCCACCAAACAGATATATATATATATATATATATATATATATATATATATAGCAGAGATCAACGAATATAGTATAAAGGAATACAATGTCAGACATACCATCCATTTGCAAGTCCGTTCGGGTCTGAACGAAACCGGAGGCACCTTATTACTCGTCCCATATGTCCAATACAGGAAAGAGTGGTCCTCGCATATCCGGTCGATCTCCAAGTACATCTGGATGATCATCACTTATTACCTCGTCTTGGGTGTACAGCCCAATCAAGACATCAGTAATCATCCAAACGATGTGAAGAACTCCGGCCTTCAACCGCCGTCTTCATCGTCGACTTTTAGTCGCCGTATCAATTATTCAAAATGGGATAAACCTGGTCTTTCCAAATAACTCGCGTATTTTATAATCAATAATCAAGTGTTATAAAACACATCATGCGCCTCATTCCAATTTAGAATATTCTTTTATTCAAATATTCTTTTATTCAACTGTGGTAATCACATATTTAGAATATTCTTTTATTCAAATAATCAAGTGCTATAAAACTTATTCTTTAATCTTCCTTTAGATATCAATTTCAAAAGAATTTGTTTTATCTTTTAACAATTCTAAACCAAATTAAGGTTTATAAAACTAGTCGGGAATATCGAGACATACCAAAGTAATCATTTCTCTTATTATCTCAATCCCAACCTATTCATCCCATGGAGCAAAACTGGTAGTACTCCATATCTAGCACCCACGGTGCTATTGGTAAATTCAATCACCATTTAACGTTCAAATCTAATTAAAGATTTAATAATCGCCTGGAGTAAAACTGGTGGTACTCCATTCTCGATCACTTCTCAAATTTGGCAAATTTAATTACCATATTAACTTTTCAATATAATTAAAGAATTATTAAAATCTAGTCCAGTTTTAATCTCTAAAATCATTACTTAATGATTATTCAACTCTCTGGAAATTAATCCTACTTTTAACTGGGTTAAAGAATCAATGTCATTTAAAACAAAGTTCACGATAAACCCAAAATCATCTTCCATTAACTATGGAATCTTCACGAAAAACAGGTCAATATATATAATTGATATAAATTTCCGTATCAGACTAATAATATAAATGGAATAACGGCCAAGCCTTTTAAATTCCATATATAGTAATGGTCTTCCTTCACAGAAGCTCATCTCGATTATTACCAAATCGAATTCCATTCAATTCCAGTTTAATATATTAAATTGGAAAGCTTTACTTTGGAAATTTTCCATTAAATATTAATAAAAAGATTTACAAATTCCAAATCATATTTTCACTGTTAATTGGGTTAAAGAACAAATGTCGTTTAAAGCACAGTTCATGATAAACCCACAATCAACTTTCATTTCAATTCCAATTAAGTATTAATTAATTGGTAAACTTCTCTAGATCTTAATTAAAAGATTTATTCTTTTCTCAACTGGGTTTAAGAACAGTGTTATTTAAGACACCATTCACGACAAACCATAAATCCAATTTGATATTAAATAATCTAAATAAAAATAATATCGGCTTATATTCAATATCAAATTCTGAAACTGACGGATATCGTATTAGGAAAAACGATATCTGTATCTTCCAAATTCCTCAACAATATCCGTATAATCACGGAATCCAATATCAAAAATATCCAGAAGATTATTTTCATTCAAATCCATTCCAATTTATTCATTGAAAAATTCTAGTTATTTCTAAACCCATTTACATGTCCAATTTATTTACTTAAAAACATTGGATTATTATTATAGTTAATAACTAGTTCATTTCGACAAAAATATATTTTTATCTTTTCAAACTTGGAATTTTTCGTCCAAAATCTCTCCAAATTATTTATTATGATTTTACATAATTTTTCCATATTTTTAATAATTTTATTAAGGCTATTACAGTCGGTTTCCAATAACGGCCACTGAACTGCATCCATAGCGACCTTTTCTGAAATTGATTTGGATATATTTCAAGATCTAACCGTTCAAATTTAAATCTCCTATATTCATTGGAAAGATCTTTTCGATACGAACCCAATGGTTCCGGTTTTAGGAGAATCCGACGGTCGGACCTCCCATTACATCAATTTGAAGTTAATGGTTGAAATTCACGAACGGACGATGCGCAACGCATTCTATTCAGACCATTTAAATATATATAATATATATCATCGATTTCCATTTAAAACGTATTTTATAAATCGTTTATAAAATCATTTCAAAACAATTCCAACTTCTATTTCAGTTTTAATCGAAATTGAATATTCCATATCATTATAATATTAAAATGGTAATATTTTCAAAATATCATATTTTGAAATCAATTCTCTTCGATATTATTTTAAAATGAATAAAATCGATCAATAAACATTTTGGGTTAAAATGGCGCTTCTATACTTAACCCGGCTTCATTTTTTTTTATATTTTCGTGTCCATCCAAAATTGGACGTCAAAATCATAATTCAATTCTTCACTGAATATTATTTTTAAAACATTCGTTATTTATAAATATTCATTATTTCAAAATATTCGTTATTTTTGAATCGGAATGCGACTCAACCAATTACCATATAATTTCAGTTATATGGATTTCATACATCGCATGTATTCAACAATAATGATAAATAACCATTACCCATTCAAACATCATCCAGAGTGCATTCCACAACTGTATAAGCATTAAAATAAATAAATAACGCTCATCACAGTCTGTCAACCCATCGATTGACATACAACTAAATATTGGGATTAGTGTATGTCAAATATCATCTCAATACCCGTGTGGGGTTTTCAAACAACAACAGTCAATGTAAACAAATCATTGGTTAGTAAATTTAACCAATTTTCATTGTTCAAATTATAAATGGATATTTATAATTAAATTTCAACTACCACATTAATGTTAACGTTATTTTTAGTATGTTAAACATCTCAATCACAACACAAATCACCAAATCATCCGTATAAATAAATACTCAACTAACCAATGCCATTTACGGTGCCATAAGTGGCCATTCGCGAAGTATGAAATCCGGGTGTCGGGAATATCCATACATCACTTCCAATTTATGTGATTTGTCCGAATTCGAGTGTTGAACACCATATAACAGATTAAAATCTATGCTGGCAATTTCTATATATTTACATTATAAAATAAATTAAATAACTGTACAAAATTTTAGTGAGAGAATTCTCACATTGGGTTCCACTCCGTCAATCATTATTTCTGAATTTTATTTTAATAAAATTAAAATGGTCGTTTAATTTTACCAAAAATTTCAAGTAGCTTTGTTTTTGTTCTGGTCAGTTCCATGTTGAAGAGTTCGTCGCCACGATCTCAACGTGACTGAAATCGTTCAATTTGGACCTCGTACGTAAAAGATATGATATTATTTACATTGATGACAAAATTAAAATAATTAGAGTTAATTAAATAAATTATTAACCAATTAATCCTCCTCTTCCATCTGTAACCCGTCGCCCCCCTTTACTGAACCCATCCATCGACTTCAAAACGCAACCGCCGTGCTTTACCAGGGCCACCGGTGCACCATCCACGCACCCCACGTCAACCACCGCCTCGAACTTCGTCATCTCCCATGACCACGCGCCACTCATCCTCCTCCCCTGGCCTGAAAAAGCGTATGAACATCAGCACTTTGGAGCGCAAATTCTCCCAATCCGTGTAATTACAACTGATCATCCATATATAGATTGGAAGATCGCGAATTCCTCTTCAAAGTTCCTTTTATAAGTTTTAGAAATTATAGCGCGGATTGGAAGGATTTTGGACGGGAAATCTAGAGCTAATTTCACCATCGGTTTTGATTTGGGGAGGCAGTTTTCTGAGTGAAGGAGATTAGGGATTATAATTATATATATATAATATTATTTAATTCGCGAAAAAGGAGATTTTGCATACGAGTTCCAAATCAAATCCAACGACTGTCGTTCCTAGCCAAATACCCCCATTTCAGACATAATGGGATATGTTTCGTAAGCCAATTCGACCGTTTCGATCAGTTTTCATCAAAATTAAAATATAAATCAATATATATTAAATTTAAACGTACATTTTAATTTACCGGGGCCACATACTAACTCCAAAAATTACAGAAAAATAAATCTAGCTATGTTTTGACGATACGGTCCTAACAAAACTAATTGCGTCGAATTTGGAGGCTGTTTGAAAAATGGCCTTTTTCCAGTCGATTAAATTCAAACTAAAATTGCTAAACAAATTTAATTTCACTGCGTCCACATATTAATTCGAAAAATTATGAAAATTGAAACTTAACAATAATTTGACATTCCGGATCCAACAAAAGTGATTTTGTTGAAAATGGAGGTCGTTTGCAAAATGGCTATTTTTAAGGGTTATATATTATATTAAAATATATATATAAATTCCATAGCGACTATTTTGAATTTTAAACTGGACATAACTTACAAATTATAAAGTGAAATCTCAGTTTTTCACATTCGTTAGAAATATATTATTAAACAGATTTAGTTGTTTTTTGTTTCATCCAATTCTGATTTATATTGAATTCTGTACATTCATTTGAAAATAACAATCGAATTTTCAAACTACCGCGCCATTTCAAGTTCGTTTTAAATTAAAATAAATTTATACCTTCTAACTTCGATTTAAATAAATTTTTCGCCGTTATTATTTAAAATAAACCATTTTAAATATTCAAAATCCATTAAAATAGCTAAAATAAAAATTTTAAATTGGTTCAAAAATTCTGGGTTATTACAGTTATGCTATGTTATTGTCTGTAGTAGGTATGACGTCACAAGCTCCTGTAGGTGGCGATGATAGTGGTCCATCGCAGGGGCTAACCCGTAATGCGGTTTGGCTTAGGCCAAAAGCCAACAAAGGGTAAGTACTAAGTTTCTAGTATAAATTTAATTTATGTACAATAAATTACATAAATTGTTGTTCCAGTAGCCATGAAATGTTTTTTTTGTTTAACACAGGGGTTTTGAGTTGGAGCCTTCCAACATAGTCTTGACTATATCAAGACGCGCTTATCAGACTCGTATGACTACATAATGGCCCACGTAGACGTCGATACCCGACATTTTCAAGGAGACAAAATGGCAGGATTTTCTGGTATGGACGTGTGATATGTCATTTATTACATTAAGTAGTCATGCTCATATTTGATCAGTTCATATTTATGTTATTTTTAGAAAAATGCAGGGAGTTGTGGATCTATACGGGAGATGGATATGGAGCTTGTCAAGCGCCACTGCAACAGTAAAGTGGCAAGAAATGACAGAGAGACTAAGAACAAGATAAAATCAGGTGGGAAAAGACCGGATTGGATGAGCGGTAAGGTGTGGGATGACCTATATACTTACTGGAATAGTAATGAGGAGTTTAAGGTAAATTTACTGCATATTAATTTTAATTTTTCTATTCAATTAATATATTATTTGGAATAAAACAATTTTTTAAATTTAAATGTATAGGCCAAGTCCACGAGAAATGTGACAAACAGGAGCAAGAATCTGGTTACGCATCGCGGTGGGTCCAAGTCGTTTCAGCACCATTGCGAGGACCTGGTATATTTATTAATTACATAGTTATAGATTTTAATTTATGAGTTGTTAAAATTAATAGTTGATTTAACTAAGTTTTAATTTACATATATATAAATATATATACACATATATATACATTTATTTCTGGAGAGACAGCGTGGTGTTTCTGTGTCGTACTGGGATGTATTTGAGCATACACATGCATTGAGTCAGGTCAACGACACAGGCTCAGATTCCTACTCTTAGCAAAACGATGCCAAGGTTAGTCAGGCATATGTAAGTATAACATAGTTAAGTTAAAGTTATAATTTAATTAAAATAGTGTTATCAATTCAATTGTTTTTTATTTAACAGGAGAAATTTCAGGAACAAAGGACACAAATGCTGGAATTCGATGGAAGGAATGAGTTGACTAAGGAGGATAAGGGTAGGATTTTTGATGCTGTCATAGATCCACCTACCCAGAACAGACGATATGGTTTCGGTAATTTATAGGTATAGAAACTAAAATTTATAATAAAAACTGAAATTTACTTGAACTGCTATTAAGAAATACTGAAAATCCAAAATTATGTATTGGTTCAGACATCTCAACAGACGTACCAGAGGGCTCAGGGCAAGGAGGAGATCGCACAACTCTGAGCACAAATTGCAGAGCTTCATGAGCGTGATCGTCGTCGCAAAGAGCAGATGGAGTAGCTTAATCAGCAGTTGGCGGAGTTCATTGCTCAGTACGGTATGCCACCTTCATCTTCTGGTGGAGAGAGTTGAGGTTAGTTTGTGTTATGTTATATATTCTTTGAGGGATGGTGATGTTTGATACATTTATGATGATTTTATATATATATATATGGATGTTGTGCTGGTGATGATGTTTTGGACATGGTGTTGGATGTTTTGATGGTGATGATATGGTTTAGACATGTTGTTTTATGTTTTGTTGGTGATGACATGGTTTGGACATGGTTGTATATATTGGGTTGTTTTTTATGTAAATATTGGTTTATGGTATGTGTTTTGTGTTTGATTATTTGTATAATATTGTGTTAGGTGTATATATGTTTGAAACTGAGATTTATTGCTCGAAATTGAGTAGTTTTGATGAATTTATATTTTTGTATCGTTGGAAGTGATCAATTTGAAATCTGTAAAAAAAATCCAGATTTCCAATGGTTGGCAACAGCTTACAGGTCATAGTATTCCAACGTCTTCCGACGGCTATCAGCGGCTATTTTCAACAGTTTCCAACATTTTCCAATGTCTATCTGGCCATAAATAAAATACATGTTGCCAAGTTACCCAGTTGGAAGCCGTTGGAAAATAAGCGTTGGCTGCATTGGAAACTGTTGGAAACCATTGATACGTATACCAACGGACATACCAACGGCTTCCAATGTTCATACCAACCGCCAACGGCCCCTGGCCGTTGGTATGCACTGTTCCTCTTGTAGTGATCGATGCAACTACAACTCGCCTCTCTAGGCCTTTCCCAATCCAAAAGAAAATCAAACAGCAAAGTGGCTTGCCAAACAGGCTCATAAATCTCATATCCAAAAATAAAATATAAACTCGTACTTTTTTGTCGGGCATTCAACTTTATCTCTTCCGTTTGCTACCTATTTCAGCATACACAATTCTCAATCAATCCCTAATCAATTTATCCTTAAGTTCAATCATTCTCTTATACCCAAACCAAATTCCATATCAAACTCCTGTGCCAATTCAAATTCCAAATTCTTACTCACCAATCTAATTCCATATCAAAATCCTATCTCGCGAGTCCAGTTACTTAACCAAGTTAAGTTACATTCCCATATTCCACTAACTAATTAATTTCCCCAATTAGTTATCTCGATTCCAAACGCAAAATTCTAAAATATGATTTATTTTTTTATTTCAAAAATAAATCCATTTTATTTCAATAATCTCTTCCTGGGGTTTTAAACAGCTTAGCTTTTCTAAAGCTAGATATTCCTTTTCAGGATTAAAAACAACTTATTTCTCAAAACAATTCAATATCTTTTGTAGTAATATGTCACTAAGAAACTCGAAAATGAACGGATGATGCGACCGTCATCATCAGAATTATTTTTCAGTGATCGAAGTGAGTTCAATATTATAGCATTTAAAAAATCATTCTTAAACACTTCCATTTTGAAATTTCTTCCAAATATCATTTTCAACACTTGGAAAACATTTCCAAATCTCCCCCAGGAATTTAAAATTTTCATATATTTAATCCAGAATTCATTTACAACATCTTTCCCAGTTTCCAGAGTTTTAATTCCATTTCTAGTTTTAAATTCAGATTTAAACCATCAGATTTAATATATTACTCTTATACAAATTATTTATAACCATCTCAATTATAATCTTATTCGATTATAATAATAACCAACAAATCCAATATACTATAATAATTCTAAAATGAATACTTTTTTATATCAAAATATATTTTGGGTAAAATTTAATTCATTTACCCTCTTTCAAAACATACTATGTCGGTTCATGGTATTCAAGTGTTTAGAAACCCCTATCGACATTGTGATGCCCCATCGTTGACCATAACACAAAGCCACTCAACCAATAAATCTCCATAATATAAAACCATTTTTATACAATCTTCAAATACGCTCTCTCATATACATACACTAAACTCAATATAGGGTATTACTAACCCCATCTCTATTGAGTCACGCCACAGAGCCAAGGTAATCACTGAACCTTCACTATGTTGACTAATCAACACCAACACCAACACTAACACTATGTTGACTAATCAAGTATTTTCGACCATAATGACATAAGGATTTTCGACATAAGGTAGCCACTGTAATGACATAAGGATTTTCGACCGTGAAAATCAACACCAACACTATGTTGACTAATCAAGTATCAAAAATATCGGATCATTAATAAAAAGAAGTTAGAGGGTGAGAAATAGAAAGAAAGAACATTAGAATTGAAGAAGAAGAAGAAGAATAATAACATAAAAAAATTAGAGTATACACGAATCTCACAGCGGAATGAATAAAATATACTATATAGCATAACTTCGAAATATAAAACGATGTTTGTACTTACATATATCATCAGAGTACATCACCTATATATATATATATGCAACCAAGAGTTTACGGTAAAACAAAATAAACTCTAGGTCAGTCATGGGACTGGTGTGAGTAAACTCCAACCATTTGGTCTAACTTTAAAAATACTTTTCAAAAGAAAAGATAATCGTAAGGCCGATTCACACATAAACACGAATGGTTTTTACCTTACGATAACCCAAATCATTTCTTAAAATCAAGACTATTCTGATATTATAATAGTGTCTAATATTAGCAATCTAGCAGAACGCTTGCATCTCACACTTTACATACATAGTATACAATCAAAACCACGGGCTCTTATTGGAGAATGGATTTCCAACTATGACAAGGTATGGAACCACCTTCCGATTAGTGTACCCTATAGGGGATACACTAGAGTTCAATAATAACATCTTGCAACTCGTCCACACATGACTAGTCATTCATTTTTATTGAATGTTCCAAACATATTGTCACCTTACGGTCGGTATAGCAACATAACCATTCCCGGGAGATACAGAAGCGAAAGAAGAACAAAATTGAATATTCTCTAGATGGTGACAATATACCCTAATTGGGAGTGACCCACTTAGCCATGTTGTCTGCTCGATTTTTGTTACTTCCAGGTTGATGAGGCTTGAGGTCATAGCGTATTTTTGGAACATCCAGACACCATTCACTTTGAATGCCATATCATCAGAGCCGCCAAATCACAAATTGATTTCCCAAAAATACTACGGGTATAAAGCTAAGAGAAATGAATTCTTCTGCCACTAACGTAAATATGTTTGAAGGGATCAACTTACGCGATCTATTAGGTATACTCTGTCAGACATTCATCCATACAAGTTGTCCTAGGACTGGATAAACCAAAGGCACTATTATGTGAATCCATCTTAGGCAATTTCTACCTAGGATTACCAGAACAGCCCTTGCATAAATTCCGTCTTCAATTATCCTCAACATATTTAATCCGCAACGCTAATGCCATACGAAGTGGTTTTCAAATAATAAAACTGATCCCGGTCTCTCCGTATTGACAATGGAAAAATGGTCAAAAACTTTAATAGTCGGTTGTTTAACTATCAAAGGAAAACATCCATACAGCAACGATCTTATTTCCAAATGGAAATTATATCGGTCAATCATCAATCAACACTGAGCCCCTTATAATTAATTTGTCAATAATTATTTCATTTCCCAATTTCTCTTCAGTATATTTACCCAAATATTTCTCCAACTCGTTTAGCCTCTCACAATTCTTGGAAAACTTTCCATCTATTTTAAACTATCTATTTTCTATATTTCAGAAAATATACATCATCAATATTGGAAAACATTTCCATTTCTATTCATGCATAACTATATTCCACATCCATTAGTCCCTAACCGTAAACTAGTAAGAGAACAGCTCCCTAAGTATCAACCCTAAAGGCCGAAACCAACATCAGGTCGACACTCAGAAAGCCTATCAGCTTGACTAATCTCTAGTCAGTTTCTAATTTCCTTAACTCCATTTAAATCTGCAAAATGTTCGCTTTTATATTATTTTTCACTCTAAAATGTGTATATTATTTTTTTACAGAAAACAAGACTCATTTAATCAAAACAAATCTTTGAAATACCCTTATAGGTTCAAATCCTGCTTACCGAGCCATTTTATAAATTCATATTCCTATTCCACTTCATAAACTCCATTTATAAGTCAACTTCTTATTAAATAAATATCAAGTTTATAAATAATCTCTATTATCTATTTTATTATAAATTACTAGTTTCAACCCAAATATTAATTATCTTTGCAATTTCTAAATTATAATGTATATATATATATGTATATATATATATATATTTCTAAAAATAAATTATTTAATAACATTCGACATCGTCAAAATCTAATTATAAATCCTTATGGATTTTGATATCAATTTTGTTTACATTTCGAACATCGAAATAGTTCCATCGCATTCTTTGAAAACAATTCCCAATTCCCTTTTTAGTTCATTCTTGAATTTATATTTCCGATTTATTTAATAACAATTATTTCATACCATTTTAGATCTCGACTATAAACCAAACTACTTGTTTTACATAATTAAACAAGCTATTATATTCTAGCCAATCGAAATTAAATTTCTATTTTGAAATAGATTTTTTTAAAACCCAAAATTCTTTTCCAATATATTCAAATATATTTTACGGTATTTAAATACCAATTATTTCAGGGTCCATGTTATTCAAACATCCCAAAACACACAATAATCAATCATTGATTATTGGTCACATCATATAATGCAATATATATGAAAAACAACAATATAATTATTGAGGAATCTTGTTGGATCTCTCCAACCTATTTCCCTGCATCCATAGATGTTAATCAACATAAATAATACCAATTTCGTATCGATATGAAATATAATAGTAAGCAATATCAATATTCCATCAACAATTTATATTTATAACTATATATATATAATTCCAACCAATTATTTGCAATTCATCCAAACAACCATCATACAACATTCAATTATCATTTATAAATTCTAAAATACGTTTATAATATTATAAAACTGGACAGAGTTAGTGAGTTTACTCACCATGGTCATTAATCGTTGAATAACGATTAACATTCGGTTGATTCAATCGAGCGTTTAATTTCACCATAAATTGAAATGATCTCCAAATCTCTCCAGACAGGTTCCAGTATGTATCTTACGACCATACGATCCTAATGGATTAGACCGTTCGTAATTCTGACCACGTATGGACGAGATATTTAATTTACTAGTTAGCACACTACTCTAAATTAAAATAAATTAAATATATATATTTATATATGGGCCTCACCTATTGCCCCTTGGCCCAAAATGTTCAGACCGCTACACTTTAAACCTGTGCCCAACTCAACAGTGCTATCTCCTTCCCTGTTATAAACTGTGACCTGTTTGTCCTTCTCCCCATCTCCACGCAAGTTCACTACTTTCTAATTTTTTTTTTTTTTTTTTTTTTTTTTTTTTTTTTTTGGGCCTTACCTTTTTTATATATATCGGCTTATGCTTCCCACTTGAAAGCCCAAACATGCATAGTTTCTTTCTTCTCCAAACTCAAAAGCAGGAACCTGCTCATTATATCCATGTTATTTCCTATTTTTCTTTCTCCCACTGCTCCTTGATCCATCATTTCACTAACTGGAAACACCATCCCACTCCTCATTCGACCCCTACCCTTCCATCCTCGTTACCATGAACCCGTTGCTTCCTCCTTGAATGCGTCGTCCAGTCCCTGACGCTGCCTCCCATAAATAGAACGTCATATTTTTTTGCCAATCTTCCCCATTTTGTATGGTAGGTGCAATTTATACCCAAAACCTAGAATCTAATGTAAAAACTTCGCATGACTGCCTCTATGCTTCATGGGTCGGTGCTCTAGCTCGTGACGAAAGACGTGCAGTATCCAGACAAGAATCGTGAGCCACAAAGTTGGTACAGAAGTGGAAAGAATGCATCCGTGATTTCAATAAATGTTTATTTAGGCTTTAGGGTTAAATTTTGATTTTTTTTCATAGTGAAACGAGGATGGAAAAGGTTCATGAAAACTTCGACATTTTTCTTTCTTGAAGAAATGGTCTTGGTTCGTGTATTTATACAGTGAGGAGGTTTGATGCCCATGTATACTTGATTGTCAAGTAATAGGCATGCTGTAGGCTTCTGATTTACTTTTTAGGTAGCTTTCATTTTCAAAGGCCTAAGCATAATCGTAGCCCGCGTTTTTGGGGGGAGTCTCCGCAGTTTTCTTGCTTGCCAAGGCAAAGGAAATATTACATATTTTACTTTTTATTACTGTTGGTAAATAAAGGTATATTGAAACTGTACATTACGAGCAGTATGTCCCAGTTTTGAAACAAAATGTTTTGTTTGGTCTCATCATTACTTGATTTATAATTGAGCTCGGGTAACCTATATAGCGAAAGCATTTTAATTGAGGTTAACACAAGCTATACATGGAAAGTGCTAGTAGATGTGTAATGTCATGTCTAAGGGATACTGTGAATGAGCATTCAGCATGTACTGAGATGCATAATAACCTCCTATGTATGTAAGATAGTCACATAGCGTCATTTACATCCATTTCCACTTTCGTAATATTACGGCGGCCAACAAAGTAAAATGATTGGAACATCCAGGTTTGCATTGCACGAAGAATACTTTGAAAATTTGCACCTTATGTTGATCAGGTTGAAAGTTGTATATATGTTGGTTATGCCAAACAGAGAAAGAAACATTAGAGGATTTAAGAGCCAGAGTATAGTACGAGTTAAAACTGGAAATATCTTAATAACGGGTTCACTTAGTTGATAGAACCCTGTCATAAGGAATTTCATTCACATATGAAGAGCTACATACAAAGTAAAAGTATGGTCGTATCGAGCAATGCGCCACGATTACAGAACTACAATAAATAGACAAGATAACTTATTTTGTGAAATCCCAAAACTGTTGATTTAGGGGGCAAAACACATTTAACAAAAAATAGCTTATTTTTCCAAAATAAAAATTACGAAAAAATTCTATAAATTAAATTAAATATACATCCTAAAAAATCTTACCCAAATTAAAAACCAATATTTTATTATATTTAATAAATCGTTATGATTTATAAACGATTCCATAGCGACTAATTGAAAATTTGATTTGGACATGACTTACAATATGTAAGAAGAAATTTTGATTTTCCACTTCTATTAGAAATTATAATCTAATAGATTCAAACGTTTCTTGTTTCAAAGAAATCCGACTTAAAACGAATCCTATATACTCAATTTAAGTTCAAAACGTAAAATTACGAACTACCGTGATGTTACGAGCTCGTTTATAATTATATTATAATTAATACGTTCGAACATCGTTAATCAATAAAATTCGTTATTTAACTCGAATTTAAACTCAATTAAATATCTTCTATTATCCAATTCATATAATATTGCCAATTTACAAATTTCGACTATTTCGAAATTAAATTTTATTACTCCATTATCTATATTAATCAAATATTAAAAATATTTGAATTCAAACCATTTAAATTGATGAATTGCTTATCCAAATAATTAAATAAATGAAATATTAAACGTTAAAGATTTGGGATATTAAACAACCACATCTGTCTACCTAACCATCTATTATGTGTGAAGTATGGTGCAGACAAGCATATTATTTATTGTTTGTGGGCCTCCTTATGTTGACCCTTGCTTATATATAATGCAATATGTTCTGTGAGGGTTTCAAGGGATTGTATGAGCAAAAGAAGGAGCCGCCACACATGAATGAAAACCTGAGTGAGCTGAGTGAGCTTTGCAGAGAGAAAGTTTTTCAGCTTTGTGTATGATTTCTTATGTATTCTCCATTGTGAGGTAATAAAATTACTCTCGCTTTGCCCGTGGATATAGGCTATTGCCGAACCACGTTAAATCCTTGTGTGTTCTCTTGTTTTGCTGTTTATGTTAATCTGTGCATTATATTGGACTTGTGTGTGTTGAGTTTGGCCTCCGCTGCGCCTAATCTCGACAATTGGTATCAGAGCTTGCGGTTGCAATCTTTGAATTTGTGTGTTCAGTTTAGTGCACGGAAGGTGTTCGACGAAATTCCTGTGAAGCCGGTTGTTTGCATTTGTGGTTGTTTCTCTTGTGTAAGTTGCTTGTGTTGCGAAAATGGGTGAATCTAGTCAATCTGAAAAAATAGTGTATCACAGAGCAAGGTTAGATGTAGAGAAATTTAATGGAAACAATAACTTTGGTTTGTGGAGAACTGATGTGTCCGATGCTCTTGAGCATTTGGATTTGGAAGCTTGTCTGCGAATAGAGAAACCAGAAGAATGGTCAGACAAACAGTGGGAGAAGAATCAAAGGCTTTGTTTGGCTACGATCAGGGGTTGCTTGGAAGCTGATATCAGAGTGAACTATCAACATGAGACCTCGCCGAAAGAATTATGGGAAAAACTTGAAACGAAGTACCTCGTGAAGAATGTGGCAAACCGAATTCATCTAAAAAGAAATTTGTATCGGTTCAATATGAAGAAGGGTGCAACTCTGACTGAGCATCTGGATTCCTTTAACAAACTTCTTACGGAGTTGGTTAATTATGATGAGATCATTCCAGATGAGGAGAAAGCTTTGTGTTTAGTGAATTCTCTTCCGGAGAAATATGAACCCGTGATTAAGTCGCTAATTCATGGCAAAGACAAGCTGATTTATGATGAAGTCGCTACATCATTACGTAGTGAAGAATTCCGAAAGATGGATAGAGATGATATCTCCAGAGAAGATGGCGGTGATGCTCTTGTAGTGAGAGGCGGAAAATCAGACCGTAAGAAAAATGTTGGCCAACATCCTGGTAAGGGTAAAGGATACTCGAAAGCAAAAGGGCGTCTGGCTAAGGATGAATGTGCGTGGTGTCATGAAAAAGGCCATTGGGCTAAGGATTGTCCTAAGATCAAGGAGCGGGACAGGAAAGGCAAAAGTGCAGCAAATGTCGTCCAGTCCAGTAAAGACACAGGTAATGAGTCAGATTACTCTTTAACCACGTTATCTTCTAACTCTAAGGCAAAAGACGATGAATGGATACTTGATTCGGGTGCTACTTTTCATGTGACTCCAAATAGAGAATGGTTTTCAAATTTTACGAAGTTTGAGGGCGAAGTATTGATGGGAAATCACAATTCTTGTAGCATTGTGGGAATTGGTAGTATTCGCCTGAAACTGCATGATGGCAAGGTTAGAGAACTGAAAAATGTGAGGTGCGTGCCAAGTATGAAAAAGAATCTGATTTCTTTAGGAATGCTTGAATCCAAGGGATTAAGACTTGATGGCCAAAATGGAGTTATGAAGGTGATTTCTGGAGCTATGGTTGTTATGAAAGGTACACGTCATCACAACTTGTACTACTTAAATGGGAGAACAGTGACTGGGGATGTAGCTACAGCTGAGCAGAGTGAAGTTGCTGCTAAGGAATCTGCAATGCTATGGCACATGAGGCTTGCACATCCAGGTGAAAAATCTTTGAATGCTTTAATTAAGCAAAATCTGTTGAAAGAGCTTGTTGTCTGTAAGTTAGATTTCTGTGAACATTGTGTAAAAGGCAAGAAGACAAGATCTCGCTTTGGTAAGGGAATTCATAAATCTAGTGGAGTTCTAGATTATGTTCATTCAGATGTATGGGGTCCTTCCAAAAATGCATCTTTGGGAGGTAAGCATTGGTTTGTCTCTTTTATTGATGACTATTCTAGGCGTGTATGGGTGTATGTCATGAGACAGAAAAGTGATGTTCTGGAAATATTTGTGAGATGGAAGAAAGCAGTTGAAACTCAAACGGGTAGAAAACTCAAAGTACTTCGTTCAGACAACGGTGGAGAGTACACAAGTGATCCATTTCACAAAGTATGTCAAGATGAGGGAATCAAGAGACATTTCACGGTTAGAGAAACACCACAGCAGAATGGAGTCGCAGAAAGGATGAATCGTACACTGCTAGAGAGAGTACGATGTATGTTGTCTAATTCTGGATTAGGCAAAGCATTCTGGGCTGAAGCTGTTACTTATGCATGTTTTCTCATCAATCGGTTGCCTTCTTCTGCATTAGGAGGCAAAACACCAATGGAATTCTGGTATGGTAAGCCTGCTTATGACTATGAGTTGATTCATGTATTTGGTTGTTCTGCTTGGTTTCATGTGAAGGACAATAAGCTTGGAGTTCGTGCTGTTGAGGCAATATTTGTTGGTATGAAGACTGGAGTCAAAGGGTTCAAACTTTGGAATCCAGTTACCAAGAAAATGATTATAAGCAGGGATGTTACGTTTAATGAAGCTACTATGCTAAAGCCTAAGGATTCTCATCAGATGGAGAATGAGAGCAGTAATCGTGAGAATTTGCAGCGTGTGAAGTTTGATATTGTTACACAAGTCCCAGATGAAACTGTACCAGTGGGACCAGCTTCTGAAGAGGTGACAGATTCAGTTGTTGAAACAGATGAAGTTACGGTTGACCGGGGCAGTGCTGATGATTCCGACGATGGATTAGAAATAGAAACAGAGGCTGAGAGAAGTGTTCCAGAGTCAATTGCTTCTAGCAGACCGAAAAGGGATATCAGGAAACCAGGTTGGTTTCGAGATTGTGTAACTTATGCTTTACCAGTTACTGATGAAGGCATTCCCGAGACATACACACAAGCTATTCATAGCGTTGAGTGTGAAGAATAGAAAGATGCTATGGGTGAAGAAATGACATCTCTTCACAAGAATGACACCTGGGTTCTTGCCAAGCTCCCTAAGGGCAAGAAAGCGATTGGATGTAAGTGGGTATATGCTAAGAAAGAAGGAGTGAAGAAAAATGAGATTCGCTACAAGGCAAGGCTGGTTGCAAAAGGCTATGCCCAGAAGGAGGGAATTGACTACAATGAAGTATTCTCTCCAGTTGTGAAGCACTCCTCTATTCGTATTTTGTTAGCCTTGGTAGCGCAGTATGACTTGAATCTGGTTCAGATGAATGTAAAAACAACGTTCTTACATGGAGATCTAGATGAGGAGATCTATATGACTCAGCCAAGTGGATTCAAATCTCCCAGTGAAGATGATCTGGTGTGTAAGTTGAAAAGATCGTTGTATGGACTGAAACAGTCTCCGAGACAGTGGTATAAACGATTTGATCGTTTTATGTTAGGCCAAGCATACACAAGAAGCCACCATGATCACTGTGTATATCTGAAGAAGCTGAGTGATGGTTCTTTCATTTATCTGCTTTTGTATGTAGATGATATGCTGATTGCATCTACTTGCAAGTCTGAGATTGGGAAGCTGAAATGTAAGTTGTCAGCTGAATTTGAAATGAAAGATCTTGGAGATGCTAAGAAGATTCTTGGCATGGAGATTCAAAGAGCACTACAACAAAAAACACTTTTTGCAACAGGCGATATCTGTTGCAGTAAACCTATTGCAACAGGCCTGCGCCTGTTGGTATAGCCGAAGTTGCTAAAAGTCTGCAACATTTTCAGCCTGTTGCAATAAGATGTTGCAGTATACTTTTTTGCAACAGACTTTTGCTGTTGCAACAAACCATTTTGCAACAATATATGCCCGTTGCAATAGGTTCATAAATTTGTAAAAAAAAAAATTACAGCTTATAGATATTACATATTAAATGTACTTATTTTAGTAATAGTGTATATCACATAATGAAATAAACAAATAAAATTTTTATATTAACAAATTTTTAATAGTACAAACAGTTACAATAAAAGTTTGTACAATTTTCATACACTATTCATGTATAACAATTTCTTCACTTACACAACACATTTTTTTCGAATAGAGTAGTTTCTACTCATATTTCAACTCTATCATACATATGTTATAACAAGAGAATAAATATCATCAGTTCACTAGAACAAATCTGCAGTTCATGCTCCAAGTTTGATGTCGATCATGAACATGCACGTGCCTATCCAGAAATATTATGTTATTCAAGTGAACTCTACATCAAATAAAAACCTAGAATTGACATGAAATAATAAAACATATATGAAATAACTATTTGAATTGAAATGTGAAGAATTCTAGTGTGTTAGGCAACTTACTTTATTAGAAATGGAAAAGAAAGCTTATCAAGCGAAGACTTCCAAAAAAGCTGCACATGCAAACACAATTATTACAAATGAATTTAGCAGAACTCAAAAGAAGACATACCAGATACGGGAACTGAAGCAAATCTATCTCTTATTACTCTAAGAATAGGCATCATGTTTAAATGAATGTTGTGGTATGTGAATTTCTCTAATAATGGATGCAATATGAGTATTGCATCTGACAAAGAGCTCAACCAATAGATTTTCAATTGATTTGAATATTAAGCTAGTGAGTTTTTTTACAGTTAAGGTTTACTAAATGTTACATTAAACGACGGTGGGAAGTGCTTATAAAGATGTCTAGCATACAAACAGCAGTCATGTTTGCTTAATATATATAATACTAGGAATCTACACTAGCCTGACGAATATGATGCTTTAGGGCACTAAATGTTTAGTGTCATTTACTCCAGTTTGTTATTGTCAGCTACTTTATAATAGGATTATGAGAATTAATGGCTGCTGATAGCAACTGGACAGCCTAAAAGACAGTAACCACCACTTAGTGGATTGTAAAATAAACAATGCAATTCGGCATCCAATTTAACTTGCAAAATATAAAATGGTATCATTTTTTTAACAAAGACTTGTACATGTACATGTACAAACTATGGAACAATGCACTGTTCTCCAGCATTTGATGCTTCCACCAAAATTGTTTCATTTTCCTTTTCACGCTAGTTTCAAATGAAGAAGTATCAAACAAAAGGTAGACAGTTAGACTTTCCTCGTTTAAAAAAAGATGCGACTCAACATCTTCAAACGAAGAACAATTCCTTTTTGTTAATTTTAAATGAAGCGATTAAATTTCTTAATCGTTTCTTACCAAGCTAAACCAACACCATACCCTATGCATTTGAAATATTCTAGGCAGTCAAATAGCTTTATATCAAGAATTTCTCAACCATGTAAGTTCAATTATTATATTGATTGATAGTCACAGTTAAGAACGAATACGATTGCTTTTTGGAGAAAGCAATCACGGATGCATTATTTATTGAGTTTAAATCCCAATTTCATATCATAAACGGTCAACAGCACTTGGCCATACATTTTAGTGTTAAGAACGCGTATGTTAAGTAGAATCCAATGCTTTATTTACTACCATGACTTATACTGAAAATAAGTAGGGATGTTGAGGGTGAGAGGATTAGTTAAACAGGTTTAAGGTAGGTAGCATTGTTGATAGGAGTAAACTACACGCATCACCCATGACTTATTATATATGGAATTGTATAGCATCCCATACACAAATATATATCAAGTGCCCGTGAAATCAAAAACTTTATGGTTCTAAATGATCGTTTAAAAAAATAGTAGTTAACTGACATCACATTGCAGTTATTGGAGACAATCAAAAACTTTATGGTACTATAGATTAATATACAAATAAATCTTACCTGAAGAGTAAGTTCGAAGAAGTATCAGTGGCCAAGAAAATGATACATGAAGATCGCTCTGGATAGATCAATAGCTGGATGGCTTTCCCCTTAAATCAATCTATCTTGACTAATACAATTTAGCTTTAAACAAGGATAACTTGATGCAACAAATTTTTCTTTGTAACAGTTGTAACATTGAATTCAATAACAATATCAGTGGTACAAATATTCATGATGTCCTCTCCTTAGTGGGACTTACGTGTTCGGTGCAGCTTGATCAATAGAATGATTGCTTTACCTAAGGCTGCAACAAAAATGGGACTATATTAGCTGAAAATACATCTACTCATGAACTATATTGGTATGCAATATTAACATTTTTTGGTAATAAATTGTGGAGGTACAATTTTACTTAAATACTGAATCACAAATATTAATTAATGAGTAATTCAGTGTTTTTCACTCTTACTACCAACAGTTTTTATCTTTCAGGGAATGAGATATCCACTTCAGAACATGGATAATGTCTTAAAAGCCTCATTTATAAAGCAAACTCAGTTAGTGGTGCAGTTCAATAGTCGTCAAAGAGCTTTTTATGTGAGTCCATATGTGCATTAGCGGTTAGCCTTAATGCTGCAACAGATAAGGCAATATATAACAAGCGTATCTCTTGTGTTAATATTATATTCAATGTTTATGGACATATGTGCAGGTTAGGAACCAAATCATGCTAATTAATTATAAAGTAGAAGTTCAACTTGCTTTTGAATTTTAATATTCTAAGGTAGGAGCTTCAAGAAGAACATAATTTCTAAGGTTCTATTTGGATATGTTAAGCTTGCTGGAATAAACAACAGGTAAGGACTGTACGCTATACTCAAAATTTCCTGTCCATTTTAACCCAACAGTGTTGAAAGAGAGATTACTACAAAATATCCTTCCCTTGCCAAATCGTTGCATCTGTAGGGATATAAGAGTTAACCCAACAGTGCCTCGCCAAATTACAATACAACAGAACAAGAAGAAAGCAAAAGCAACAGCATAATCTAGTAGGAATTTATAATTTAAATACATGCTAAAAAAATCGAGATAAAAAACCAAACGCTTCTATTTTCTTTCAACATTTCAGTCCCTTTTCTTGTTCATTTCACCAAATGAAACAATTCCACCACTTCGTCAGTTCGACAATGGTTCAGCAAAGCAGAGGAGAACAAAATTGTCAAAACAAATTGGATATCCACTAAAAATCACAAAAAAAAATCGTCCAAGTCCATACCTCAATTCTGATCAAGATTCGGTTAATGTGATGATTGATTAAACTCAGCAGTTACGTCAAATTAGGGCTCCATTCGGTCTTCGATTGGAGCTGTTGGGGTAAATGAAGTGTCAAAGCCGAATTAGGTCTCCGTCTAGTCTTCGATTGGAGCAGACTGGGGTAAATGAAGTGTACAGATGGATTTCAAGCGTGAAAATTTGTGAATGCGTCGATTATGGGGACATACGGTTCAAATAGGAGGTTTGCGACATTGCTTGTCATGTGCGTAGGTCTGGAGAAGTAGGGAAGTGAGCGAATTGATGATGATTATTGTATCTCTTCTGAGCTTTGAGGCGGCTGTAAGAACAACAATTTAGGGTTTTGTAAGACGACCGTAAATTTAGGGTTTTGTAAGCAGCGAAGGGATTGGAGGGAAACGAAATTTTTGGCGCACGTTGAAACGTTACCAGGAAATTCATTTGCTCTAACGTTACTAGTACAACGAAAATTTGAAACTAAAATTTTGTGAAAGAAAAATTAATAAACATTATCAAAGATTATTAAATATCAAGTATATAGTATTATTTATATATATTTTTAAGTAAATAGTAAATATTATTTATTAAATATTAAATGTTGCTTATTAATTATTACTTATTATTTATTAAGTATTAAACATTAATCGTAATTGTTGATTGTTAATAGTAATTGTTATTTGCTTAGTAATTATTAATTATTACTTATTAAATATGATGCCAAATGCAAATAATTAGTTGCAATAGGGTATTTTTCTCGATATAAAAATAATTATTGATGATAACTATAAATTATTAATTAAATCATGAAAATACGTTTATCAAACACAAATTATAAATTGATTGGTACAAGAAATTGTTGTTAATTATTAATTACTTCTTAATATTAATATTACATGCGGGAAAATAATTTTTAAAAGTACGTTTTTTGCAAGTGGTTTTACCTGTTGCAAATAATTACAGTTATCGCAACTGGTGAAAACAGTTGCTAAATATATATTTTTTGCAACTGGTTTGAAAGTGTAGTTGTTAAAACTATGTTTTTGCAACAGATATGAAAGCGCTGTTGCGAAAAATATGTTTTTCGCAACAGGAAGGAAAAGCCTGTTGTTAAATCTTATCTATTGCAACAGCTACGAAAGGTCTGTTGCTAAATATCATTTACTGCAACTGACATTTGAGGCCTGTTGCAAATAGCTAGTTGCAATAGGGTATTTTTCTTGTAGTGGAGACAGAATGAAGGGCAAGGTGTGTTTATCTCAAAAGACATATTTGAAGAAGGTATTAAGAAAATTTGGCATTTCTAAAGAAACCAAATCAGTAAGTACTCCTCTTGCTGCTCATTTTAAATTGAATGCAACTATGTGTCCTTCCTCTGATGATGAGATTCAGTGTATGGCACATGTGCCTTATGCTAATGCTGTTGGGAGTCTTATGTATGCGATGGTGTGTACACGACCTGACATTTCACATGCCGTGAGTATGGTCAGTCGTTACATGCATGCTCCTGGAAAAGAGCATTGGAATGCTGTCAAATGGATTTTGAGATATCTTATGGGAACTATCGATACTGGTTTAGAATTTGTGAAGGATATGAACAACAGTCATTTATGTGTTGGTTATGTAGACTCAGATTATGCTGGTGATTTGGATAAGAGACGCTCTACTACAGGGTATGTGTTTACCTTGGCAGGAGGTCCTATATGTTGGAGGTCTATTCTGCAGTCGACAGTGGCTCTATCTACTACAGAGGCAGAGTATATGGCAGTGACTGAAGCTTTCAAAGAAGCTATATGGTTGCAAGGTTTGTTGGATGATTTGGGAGTGGTGCAAGATCAACTTCCTGTGTATTGCGATAGTATGAGTGCCATCCACCTAGCAAAGAATCAAGTTCATCATGCCCGAACAAAGCACATTGATGTGCGTTATCATTTCATTAGAGAAGTATTAACCTAGGGTCATATTCTCTTGGTAAAGATTGATACAAAAGAGAATCCCGCAGACATGTTGACTAAAGTGGTTCCTAATGTCAAGTTCAAGCATTGTCTTGACTTGATTAATGTTTTGTATGTTTGATGTATGATACCCCGATGGGGTGGAGGTTCTTCGGAACATTGTGAAGTCTCGTTTGCGAGACATTTTGATGAACTACGACAGCTTGATCCTTTGGGTACGTAGGCAACTACTTTGGTGATGCAGCTGGATATGTGGCAATCAGAGTGCTTTGTGTATGATCGTCTCATGCTTTTGTGCATGATCCGAGGTGGAGAATTGTGAAGTATGGTGCAGACGTGCATATTATTTATTGTTTGTGGGCCTCCTTATGTTGACCCTTGCCTATATATAATGCAATATGTTCTGTGAGGGTTTCAAGGGATTGTATGAGCAAAAGAAGGAGCCGCCACACATGAATGAAAACCTGAGTGAGCTGAGTGAGCTTTGCAGAGAGAAAGTTTTTCAGCTTTGTGTATGATTTCTTATGTATTCTCCATTGTGAGGTAATAAAATTACTTTCGTTTTGGCCGTGGATGTAGGCTATTGCCGAACCACGTTAAATCCTTGTGTGTTCTCTTGTTTTGCTGTTTATGTTAATCTGTGCATTATATTGGACTTGTGTGTGTTGAGTTTGGCCTCCGCTGCGCCTAATCTCGACATTATGTTTTTTTCTTATTATGATAGGCTAATGTGAGTTTACATACTTAAGAAATGACATTTGCTGAAAAAGTTGGTCATAGCTCTAAATTTGTTGGGTTGTCGGTTTGTTGTAGGACCGTGTATCAGCGCGAATGTGTTTAGGATTACTTCAGAAGGAAAAAAATGAAACCAACGAGAATGAAACAAAATAAAGACCTTAGGTATATAATCACAGATGTCTACCTAACCATTTATTATGTTTTATTTACTATGACTGCCTGATGTAAGTTTACGTGCTTAAGAAATGACATTTGCCAAAAAGGTTGGTCGTGGCTCTAAATTTGTTGGATTACTAGTTTGCTGCCGGACGATATAAAATCAGTTTATGTTAGCTGGCCTTGGAACAGTAAAAAAATTCCACTTCGGCCACAATTGGATATTTAAGATAATGTTGCTTTGTTAACCAAAATTGAAAAGTAGGTAATGTTTTCCATAATGCAACAATTTAACTCAACCATATCCCTTTTCTTGTCACGCTAGGGTCTGGAAAGATGGGTGTATTATACAAATTATATACATGTTCATGTGTGTGCGTGCATATATATCTGTGTGTATATGTATGTATATGTATGCCTATAAGTGTAATATTATTTGTTTACCTCTATGGTGGTTGGGTGGTTAATATCTATTTGCTTTTCAGTCGATTATTACTTAATGCACAATTTGAAATTATTGTGCAAATAATTTTGGATTGTAAATGTTGTAACAAAAAATCAGCTTTGACTAAGCTCGTCTTCTCCCAACATATTCGTTTGGCACTGCCTTGTTCCCCTATTGTACAGGGCATGCTTTATGTAACACATAGTCCAGCTAGATCTGATGTCAACAAAAGATAATGGACATGTTCAACCAGACCATTTTTCACTATTGTGAATAAAGAACGGCTTGAAAATGAAGCAACAAGTTTGTGCAATGATAGAAAATAACAGTGTTTGCATTATAATTTTCATACATGTGACACAAAGGCATCACCATTATTACAATTTTTTTATCTCATAAACCAGCTAAATACATTGTAGGTTAAAGAGAAAGTATTCACTTATGTATTGTAAATAATGCATCATACACTAACAGTAATATATTGTGTCCGCATTATCATGTTCAACATGTTCAAGATTTCAAACTCTTTATATATATATACTGAGAAACTTTAACGTTTAGTCAAATGATATAAAATGGAGTAATATTTGGTTGCAAAGGAAATATTCATAAATGAAGAAGTGTCCATTCCTATATAATATTGTGTATAATAGAAATGTCTATACCTGCTTGATCTATAAATTAAAAGTGGATATGCTTTCATCTTTGACTTAGGTTAAAAAATTAATTTCTAACTTCACCGTTTATAAATTAACGTTTATGTTTGCCTATTGACAATTGAGTTATATTATTTTCAGCATGCAATTATTTCATTCTATATTTATATAAGTTTATAACATATCAAATTTATCTTTATTTGCAAGTATTATTATGTAACTCACTTAGTTATGTTTTACATCCACATTTTACCCAAACTCTATTGAAGCATTCATCTATGCTACGCTATTTTTGAACATATAATGCATTATTATAAAGTTTCAGCTAACATCAATGTAATTGAATTTTGTATCAAACCATATTATTCTTAGTTTTTATTGTGGGCCTTATTTTGGATATTATAATGTGAATTTTAAGTTAAAAAAAAACTATTACAAGGTTAAGTTACCAAATATTATACAATGTTTCCAATGCAAACTTATAGTGATAACCCGTGTGTATAGCACGGGTTCGCACTAGTATGAAAAATAATGGTAAAGTGGAAATAGTAAAATAAAAGAAAATGAATGAATGTAAGTTCATTTCATGTATGACTTATTATTGTTCAGTGGTAAGGTGAAGCAGCAAGAGAGGTTCGAATGTGAAATAGCTGATAATACTATAAATCAAATGAAACTGTATGCAAGCTTCGATTCCTTGTTTATCGATGAAGTTCATGATTTGATAAATAGTTTATACCATATAAATGATAAAAGGAGCATATTAAAGTTATGAGAAATCTAATCCATCTTAGTCAGTTACATGAATAAAGCCGCAATATATATTACCAAGTACATTGATACTTGATTTAATTTGTTAATCTAATGGGATATCTAAAGTTACATGCATAACTTAAGAATTGAAAAAGATTCTCAGTTTCGGTGCTAATGCAAGCATCGTTAATTCAAAATGACTCTCTTGCTGATAGTTTTGATCTTATCTTGATTTGGTTTTGATTTTTCATCATTTTTTTCTTTTGAAATTCTATTTGAGAATATTTTTTTCCAAATTAATTAGATAGTGTTTCTCTTTTCTCTTACAGTTATTATTATAACATCACAACAAAGATTCTTACATTTGCGTGTAGTATATATCAACAGTTCAAACATTCCGTTTAATATATGCAAATGTGCCTACTTTTTTACCTAACCAAGATTTCCTTATTCAATTTCCCTTCTTTATCTTGGATCCAACAAAATTTCTTGGATCTTACAGCTTGATGATCCCTATAGTGAAATTCCCAAGTATTAAAATATTTCAAATTCATGGTAAAAATTTACCTATAGCAATGCACGTTGATTGATTAAGAAATTATATTTGATTGGGTTATGCCATATACATACATATGTGCACAAATATTTGCAACTATATAGTAAAACTTATGATGTTTTCCATGATAAAATAAATGAGAACATCTTACACTTTTTCTAATCAATATGTAGTTTCAAATATGAATATATCTTCTATCATTTTACTGGTTAGCAATATGTAATCATTCATGCAAACAGTTAAAGACATTAAGTTTGTACCTAAATATAAATAAAATTGCTGCAACCACATGCAATGCAATGTTGAGGCATAATTTCTTACTAATCTTCAACATTGAAAAGCGTAGTGATGAATATTTTCATTATTATATTGATGGTTTAATTAGGAACGAACCAAAGATACGACATATACAAATACATTGTCTTGCGTCTTGCTTTTCTAGTCAAAAAAATTAGAAAGTGTAATATATACAGTATAATTTAAACATTCATGGTTAACTTTCTATTAATGAACGGTAACAATTCCATAAATGTACATAGATGATATAAATGAGTAAAAGACATTTAAATTCAAACATAGATCTGGCGCAAATAAGCTTTTTTGCTCCTGTAATTTGTGCAGGGGGAAGTTACTATTTGCTAATGTCCTTTACACCAAACTCCAACTGGTTTAAGTTTGAAAATTGGCTTTATAATATGATGTAAGTAGAATCTTTTGAAGAAATATATTTTGTTAATACATTTCATATTATGTATTATTGTGATAAGGTATCATTGTTGCTTGAAATCAAATATAATCAGTAAAAGATTTATATGATTGATTCTTAGATATGAATTACTGATACTCGCAAAGATTTATAAAAATGACTCTTAAATCTAATAAGGTATCAAAATGACTCTATTGCTTGGAATACCAATTTAATACAATCCCTTGAATAAAGATTTATAAAGTGTATATAAATAAAAATGCAAAAAACACCAAAATTTTGCGACATGCAAAAATCTATAATAGCAAACTAGTTGATAGCTAATGATGAACTTGACTTGCATATGTATGATGAATTGTATGTGGATTAGAATATAAGAACTTGTTTTGCTTTGTTGATATCTTGCACTATTTACACTGCCATGGTCTGTCAATACTTTATTTATTGCATTATTATATTCCAATACGCACAATGATTTTAAATTTGTATGTTTAGCAAATAACTTAAGTTGTAGTTATTAAAATGTTAAATTTGATGGAATTAAATTATATAAACATAGTACATGTTCAATATTTAATACTTTTTTTTTTGGATTGTTAAAGGGACTCCATGTTTGGTTAAGGAAGGGATAATTTTAAGGGGACTCCGGCTTAATTTATTTTTATTAAGGGGAGATCTGGTTTATTTAAAAAAAAAAAAGGAAAAGAGACCTAACTATCCCTGGCTCATAACTTATGTCAAATCCTAACTTATTAAATTCAGCGCAAGTAACAAACGCGCGAATTACTAAACATCTCAATTTCACAAATTCGATACAGCATATTATATCAAAATTTTTGTTTCTACATTTATTTAAATTAATCATACCAATTCAAAATTGTAAAACTATAATTAATTACCTAATCTGATGCATTCTGATCACTCATGAAACTTTCTTGTGTCTCATTACATTAACTATATCCATATTTTATTTTTATGTGCAGTATTAAATTATTAGCATTAATTAAGGTTTAAGTTTTATATTAATGAAAATTATAGAGGGTTAATATCGGAATTTTAATTTATATGTTAAAGGGGAGGCTAATTTATTTTGTCCTCCCCATAACAATTATACAATAAATAAAAATTTGTCTTTCTCTTAACCAAAAGTGGAGTCCCTTTAACAACCTTTTTTTTGCTTATGTAGTGTGTTCTAGCATTTAAAGATGGATTGTAGTTGAATATATGATTTAAGACATAGTGATGTTGAATTCTTGAGCAAGATTGAAGAGTTCATATATAGTGCGTTGAACAATCAATCAAGAAGAAGTAAAGAAACTATTTTTGTCCTTGTAGGCTCTGCAAAAATACGAGGAGGTTCCGTAACGTAAATCGGATGAAGGATCACATAATTCATAATGGATTTAAGCAAATTATACACGATGGATATGACATGATGAAAGTTTATTCAACTGAACTAGTTCTAGTAATCATGAGAACAATGAGAATGACTAGGGATATAATGTGAATAATGAGGTGAATGATGAAGATTGTGTTTCTAAGATGTTTTGTGATGCTGAAGAACAGTTGATGGAAGACCGAAGTTATATGAAAAAATATTAATTGATGCCGAGGAGCCTTTGTTTCCTGGTTGTTATAAGTTCATGATGTTGTCTGCTATGCTTAAGCTTTTTAATTTAAAGGAAAAATATGGGTAGAGTGATAAAAGTTTTACATCAATGTTGGAACTGTTGAAAGACATGCTTCCAGATGCTAACGAGCTTCCTACTTTTACCTATGAGGCAAAGTAGATTATGTGTCCAATTGGCATAGGATATAAAAAGATAAATGCATGCACAAATGATTGTATATTATATTGAAATGAATATAAGAGCTTGCATGAATGTCCCAAATGTGGATTGTCTCGTTACAAGACATAAGGGAATGTTCATAACGATTCAGATAAGAAAGGGCCTCCGACAAAAGTGTTATGGTATTTTCCCATTATACCAAATTTAAGTGCTTATTCGCAAATAAAGATAACGCAAAGAATTTGATATGGCATGCAGATGTGAGGAAGGATGATGAGTTTCTAAGGCATCCTGCCGCTTCTCCACAGTGGAGAAGCGTTGATGCAATGTATCCTAGTTTCGACAAAGAAATTAGAAATCTCAGACTTGGTCTTTGCACAGATGACATAAACCCATTTGGCAACCTTAGTAGTCAATACAGTACTTGGTCTGTTCTTTTGTTGATTTACAATCTTCCGCCTTATTTGAATATGAAGCGCAAATACACAATGTTGTCTCTTCTTATCTCGGGACCACGATAACCAGGAAACGACATCGATGTTTATATAACTCCACTTATTGGTGATCTAAAACTTTTGTAGGATAAAGGCTTATGAATTTTTGATGCATACAGTAAAAGTGAGTTCACATTGCATTCCATGTTTTTTGCACAATAAATGATTTTCTAGCATATGGTAATTTGTCTGGCTATAGTACAAAAGGAGCCAAAGCATATCCAATTTGTCAAGACGGTATGGTTGTTGAATGTTTGCATTTTAGCAAGAAAAACGTGTATATGCATCACTATAGATTTCTCCCTCTCAGTCGTCTTTATCGTAAAAAGAAGAAACCTTTTAATGGAGAGGTAGAGAATGGAGTTTCTCATTTGTCATTAACAGGAAATGATGTTTATGAACATATCGAAAATGTTGAAAGCGTATTTGGTAAAGCCTCTCCGCTTGTAGAAGGCTCATGGAAGAAAAAAAATCTATATTCTAGGAACTTCCATATTGGAGACATTTGCAAGTTAGACATTGATTAGATGTAATGCATATTAAAAAAAAAAATTGTGATAGTATCATCGGAACACTCTTGAATATACACGATAAGACAAAGGATGGTGAGGAAGCTAGACGAGATATATTGAAAATGGGTATTCAAAAGGAGTTAGCATCAGGAGGAAAAAGTAAATGTATTTATTTTCCTCCAGCATGTTACATATTGTCTAGAAAGGAGAAAACAAGTTTTTGTGAGTGTCTTCATAACGTTAAGGATCTATCTACAACAAGCTGGTTGATCGTAATTTATTACCTGTTGCGATTAGAGGTATATTGCCTAAACATGTTAGGCATGTTATTACAAAGCCTTATATCCTTTCAAATGCAATCTACAGCAAGGTGGTTGACCGTAATATGTTGGATGATCAACAAGCTGATGTTATTATTACTTTATGCCAATTTGAGATGTATTTCTCCGCTTCAATTTTAATATTATAGTGCATTTGGCTTTTCATCTAGTTAGAGAAATCAAGATTTGTGGTCCCCTGTTTATGGGATATATGTATCTATTCGAAATGCACATGGAAACTAAAAAAAAAAAACTAATAACAGCTATAGACCTGAAGCTAGTATCGTAGAATGTATTACAGCTGAAGAGGTTATTGTAACACCCCTAAGTCCCACATCGTGGAAGCCTGTGTGAAGTGGGTACTTATATAGTTGAGCCCATCTCTTACTAAAGCCGAGGCCTTTTGAGGAACAAAACCCCACACCTATACGGTGGCTAAGTTGGGGACAATATCTTGCGCGAACGGAGGTACGGGCTGTAACAGACCGCACTTCCGTTCGCGCAAGATATTGTCCCCAACTTAGCCACCGTATAGGTGTGGGATTTTGTTCCTCAAAAGGCCTCGGCTTTAGTAAGAGATGAGCTCAACTATATAAGTACCCAATTCACAAAGGCTTCCACAATGTGGGACTTAGGGGTGTTACATTCTCCCCTCCTACAGAGCCCAACGTCCCCGTTGGCTCACAAACACCTCACCCATGCATTGTGGTCCACACAGGAGCCACAATTCCGGCTGGGTATTGGCTCTGATATCACTGTAACGACACCCCGAAATCTGGTAGGCTTTACAACCATTCCTTCATCCTCCAGTGCAGTAGGTAAAACCCACAGTGGCTTATAGTGGTACCCCAGACACCTTGTTTTACAGCGACCCTTTCGAGGCTCCCGGCCATTGCCTAACCAACCCCATAAGGGACATGTGGGGGTAAGAGTCTCCTGTTCGCCACCAAACCACGAAGCGAGAACCCCCCATCATGCTACATCCTATGACAAACAAGGACTGGTAAGAGAAATCCTTCTATACTAACTAACAATATGGCGAATCACAGGACCACGCTGCTAACGTGGAACGGGTTTACTCCATTGGATTGCCAGTGCATAATTTAATAAAGTTTATACAAAAACAACGAAATGACTTTTGAAAAATGAAATCATTATAAGACTCAAGTCCCATCACACAATGCAACGCAAACCGGAGGACAGAGTTTTTCCTTATAATGATCAAACATGCTTAATACGTATAAAATAATATTTTTAATATTATTATTAGTGTCTAAGCAGTATTAAATTATTTCAATATAAATGTATCAATCCTAGACGGCATAGTACCCCATCCTACTATGTCACCATATATAAGTTTACAATCAAGACCGCAATGTCGTATTGGAAATTGGTTTTCCATCATGAAATCGAGGCTAGGGATCGTCCCCTCCGATTTGAGACACTCTAGTAAATGCCTCAGGATCACACCTATGGGCAACCTTGGATGCGGTAGGGCCGGTCCCCACCTAACGGTAGTGGATTAATTATGCCTAAACACACGTTTCCCAGTTCCTTTGAACCTCCATATGGCCACTAACAACCTATAAATCTGAGGTACCTCATAATCCATCATCCACATAAGTAAAATGCCAGGGCTGGTAGGTCACTGACACCACTCTAGCTAGAAAGAAAACGTGTGCACTCCCTACGGTCCATATCCCATTTTTGACTCATACCGGGGTGTGAGGCTCACGAAGACATGCTATACACAAAGCTACACCTATATAGGCTGTGCTCTGATCATCAACCACAAGGCCCTGCTTTTCAACAAAAGTCTTGATCATCTGCATCTTGGCGTGCCACATTGACAATCCACGTCATGCTATCGATAACTATTGATATATAGCAGGGTGTTAAGAAGAGAATAAATTCTCCACCACCAAACAGATATACATTAATAAAAACGATTTAATTACATGAAATGAATTCCAACATCAGACACGCATCCATTTACAAGTCCGTTCTGGGTCTGAACGAAACCGGAGACACCTGGGAGGTTCTCACCTATCCGGACATTCAACACATACGTCCGGACAACTACTGCTTCAACCCTTCCTAGGAGCAAGTCAGTCCAAGGCATCAGTAGTCGTCGTCCATTCGATGTGAAGATCGCCGGTCCTCAATCACCGTCTTCTACATCTTTTATTTAATCGTCGTGTAATTATTTGAATTGAGTTGAACTCGATCTTTTCAAATAATTCTCACATAATTACTATTTGAATCATTTCATACCGTTAATATTCATTTATAGCAATTTATCGCTCTTTTTATCTATTTAAAAATAGCCCAATATAATAGAACGACGCTTCGGGCCAGTGAGCTGCCCTGGCGCTGTTTTTACCCAATTTTGATTTACACATATCTTGAAATCTAACCGTCGGATTTTGACGAAATTTATATCGTTGGAAAGCTCTTCCCAAAGCAGTCCAAACGGTTCCAGTTTTGGGAAAATACAATCGTCGGATCTTTCGGTATAATCGTTTAAAGTTACGATTGCCGATACGCGAACTGCCGCGTGCGTTTCGTTTATTTTTAATTTATATTTATATATATAAATCTAAATCATTTGATGATTTCAACTATAAAAATCCATTCATTTTATCGTATCTAAAATGACGATAAAAATATCACTTTTATTTTCACTCTTTTTATCGCATCTAAAATGACGACAAAAATATCACTATTAATTTCACTCTTTTTATCGCACCTAAATTGACGATAAAAATATCACTATTAATTTCACTTTTTTTTTCGCACCTAAAATGACGATAAAAATATCACTCTTTTTATTTGTATCTAAATTACAAATAAAATTCACCTTTTACAATTCATGTTTTTATTTGTAACTAATTTGTAATTAAAAAGGTGTAATTCCTTTCTATGTTTTGTTTGCATCTAAAAATGCAAACCAAAATATGTAATTCTTTTTCTATGTTTTGTTTGCATTTAAAAATGCAAACAAAAATATGTAATTCTCTTTCTATGTTTTGTTTGCATCTAAAAATGCAAGCAAAAATATGTAATTCTTTTTCTATGTCATATTTTATTTACACTAAATATAAATAAAATGTCCCTTTTCTGAATTTATGTTTTATTTACTCTAAATGTAAATAAATGTGATCTTTTTCCCTTTTCTTTTTCTTATTTATTTACACTACATGTAAATAAATGTTTTCCTTTTTTTTCTTATTTATTTACACTACATGTAAATAAATGTTTTCCTTTTTCTTTTTCTTATTTATTTACACTACATGTAAATAAATGTTTTCACTATAAATATGTTCCTTTTATTTACATAGAAAATGTAAATAAAGTCTTCACTACAAATATGTTCATTTTATTTACACAGAAAATGCAAATAAAGTTGTCACTACAAATATGTTCATTTTATTTACATAGAAAATGTAAATAAAGTTGTCATTAAGTTTTGTTCTTTTTATTTACACAAGTAAATGTAAATAAAGGTGTTCACAAGTTTTGTTCTTTTTATTTACACAAATAAATGTAAATAAAGGTGTTCACAAGTTTCGTTCTTTTTATTTACACAAATAAATGTAAATAAAGGTGTTCACAAGTTTCGTTCTTTTTATTTACACAAATAAATATAAATAAAGGTGTTCACAAGTTTCGTTCTTTTTATTTACACAAATAAATGTAAATAAAGGTGTTCACAAGTTTCGTTCTTTTTATTTACACAAATAAATATAAATAAAGGTGTTCACAAGTTTCGTTCTTTTTATTTACACAAATAAATGTAAATAAAGGTGTTCACAAGTTTCGTTCTTTTTATTTACAAAAATAAATGTAAATAAAGGTGTTCACAAGTTTCGTATTCAAAATAAAAATTATATTTCTATAAATGAATCAAATCCAAATTTTATGGATTAAAATAAAAATTGAAATTTTTACTTCAATCCAAAGGGTACACAAGAATCTTAAAATAAAAAGCGCAGATCTGAATGACAGAAGATACATCTAGAGGATAGCATGATTCTATATTTTTAATCCAAAATATAATGGTTTTAATCGACATCTGTAACGGTCCGCCAATTTGACCACTTCAAATCGGTATTTAAAACCAATTTAAAACGTTCAAACCGACAGATCGTTATTTAGCTTACAGAGTTTAAAGATAGAATCAACACAGAATAAACAAATAACACAGTATTGAACAGCAAAATAAACTTTATTATATAATCAGAATTTTGATATAATATTATGTATACAGCGGTTTTATCAAAAATTTAAATACATGGAAATGTTACTGTTTTACAACATCAGAGTGCGCCGTCTTTTGGAATCCCCAGCTTCTCCAGTCTTCAAATTCTAAGCTGTGATCTTTAAATCTGCACTGCTCGCGTCTGACCCGAGCATTTCATGTAAAACACAAAATACTCGAGTCAGGATTAATCATAGTTCAAGTAAATTAACTTTAATATAAACTGAAATATAGTTATTCATCCTAACTTCCATGAAAAATAAAAATCGAGTAATACTTGTTCACATCAGTTTTATAGTATCAGTTCTATATCAGTGTTTAAGTCGAGTATCGTGTCTGCACATATCAGCTTTAATTTCACGGACAAGCGGTTACAGGAGTCTGCATGTACACACGTGCACAGGTACACGTGTGCACTGCCTCAACATCCCAAAACCCAAAAATCATAAGTGTAAGCATATATGACAAGAGCAACATACATACATACATATATATATAAAAGTGGCGTAGCATGAACGAGATGACACATGTATAACTAGAGAATAAATAATGTAAGGGACAGTCTTAATTCAAGAAGCAGCACATACACAAGAGTGCAACATTTATCAAATGATAAAGCAATCATGCAAGAAATCATATGTCATGGTCGAACCTGGCAAATGAATTTGAGCATTTAAGGTTTCAAAAAAAAAAAATGTTCAGCATGGGGAATAATGGGTTCATGTGATAATATACAAAATCAGATCCATGTTCAGTGGACATGGCAAGGTTTTACATATGTGCGTGTCTAACCAACTTCCATACAACAAGGCAGTAAGCTGCTTTTCAAAGAAAACAAAATATATATATACCAGGACAGCCCTTATCATTTCACAATTATGCATGTATTAAGATAGAAAACCATATGTAACTAACAAGTTAAATCAATATCAAGTTGACAGGTTCATTTAAGTGGAAATATCCATATCGGTGTGTGTACACAATATTAGTATGATGGGTTTAAGCAGAGACAGAACACCGACCAGGTTACGAACTATGAAATCCTTTCTATAACAACATATTTGCAAAAGGGGGATCACTCAAGCATTGTGTCAATTCATGGACTGGTAAGGTAAAAACATTGAACTGGTAAGGTATTTCAGGCATGACATCAATGTGGCAAATTTAAACAGAATAGGACATCCATACATACGCGAGAGTATGTGCAGCAATTTCATGTGCAGGTGAATGAAATGGAAACTTGGCCTAACGCAACAGTGTACGTATGCGTGTTATAGGAAAAAGGGGATCCAAACTTCATGTTTATGGCAGGTTATTTACTAAGCCCAGATTTTTATAAGTAAACAGGTCACTTTCTAGAGGGAAAACACAGCATTACAAAGTGTTCAAGTTTGAACAAAGCATGGCACAATAAAATGAAGCGGGTCACAATTTCAAAAAATTTGAATTTTCAATGAACTCTTTTTTTTTTTTTTATTTTAAGTAAACAAAAGTGCACTTACTATATTTATCTACCAAAACAATTCAACATCATCCAGAAAATATATAACTGGCGTATGACAGCAAATTAAATGTTTCCAGATATATATATTGTAATTTACGAATTATGTTGTCAACCCAAGACAAGATTACTTCAGTATATTGGGTAAGGAATCGGACAAATATGAAATTAAACATAATTTTTTTTCTGACATCAATTCAAACAACTCGGCATATACATATTAATACTTTTTAACAGTCTGTTCAGGTGTTTTCCAGTTGATGACATACAGGTCAAATAGTAGGAATGGATAATTCAGACTATCATACTGGTGTAAATACCCAAAGCAAGTGATTCACTGTTGTAAACCATAAGGTAACAGCAATATAGCAACCTCAAATAAGTGAAAGGCAAGCGAGTGCATGCAGTCTAACAAAAAGCACAGAACATAGAGCATATATTTCCCACTTCATGAACTAGGAAGGTGTAATTTAGAAAACAATATGCTTCCAGTTCGTACTATAAGGTGATAAATACGTAGTTGCGCAACCATATATCGAGCATCATTAAAACTCAAGACAAAACATCACAAACATCAAATTATCATACTTAGTTTCTATTAAAATTAAACTACTTGAACTGAGATTAATCAATTGTGAGTTCCCAAAGAAACTCACCTCTAACAACGGATAAAAGGTTGCAGCCGAACCATGGAACAACGACGACGACTCGCAAGCAATTGACTCGAAGCGCGGTGTCTTCGGCTCGATTTGGAGAAGGCTGGTCAAGGCGTCGGAGTAGTGGCGCGAGATTTCAACTTTGGGTAGCTGGAACTCAAAGGAGAACCTGCCATGGTTACGGCGGCAAATTACCCAAATAGGCGGAAGTGATTTTCGCTGGGAGGAGAGGAACGAACTGATAGGAGGCCATTTAATTTTTGATTTGGGTAAAGATGTTAATTTTTCAAGCGCCATTAAAATTGAAGAAGAGAAAAAGAACGGATTTTTTTGCTGAAGCAATTCGGGGATCTAGGGTTGATTTATAATAATCGGATCCGTGGGGAGCAAGGAAACGAAGTGAGCTGAATTGGGGTAGGTCGTTACTACGTACGAAATTACTTGACGTTGAAGGAAAGTTACATATGTTTTTAATATAATTTTTTTTTTTTTTTTTTTTTACCGCGAAATACCCTATAACGCTCTGACTTCGTACCGCTAACGCAACTTCCAAACGCGATAAAAATTATACATACCGCTTCGTCTTCACATTTTGAACTTAATAAAATTATTCCGATCGTAATCCGACTCCGGTTTTATACAACATTATTTTTATATTTAAATTATTTACATTCCACTGATTTTATTCCATTTGTTCACCACCAACTGTGTTCGTTTCCAAATTTTGAAACGTTAAATTCTATTTTCTTTATACACATATCTTAACCAATTTCAAATATTCTAACAATTAACATTCTCCAATTCGTCGAAAATATTTATTTCTAAATCCGACCATTTATATTTTTAGTCGAAATCCAGATCAAATATCCAATCAAATCTATTTCAAATATTCAACTGATTTTTAATACTTAAATCTTCAATAAATTTTATTTCCAACTCCTCAAAATTTCTGGGTCGTTACAATATTCCCCCCTTTAAAACTTTTCGTCCTCGAAAAGGGGAGATAGTTAGAATTATACCAACTACACTTCAAATTTTCATCTTTGTGTGAAATTATTCCACAACTGATTTAAATATCGATATTCGAATCATCGATCTTCTTTATTTCCATCGTATTCAATTTACCCTGATCATTACATTTCCCTCCAAAACTAAACCTCTTCTTAAATTTCAAAATTCGCATAAGTTGGATTTACGCCTCTCAAAATTTCCCAAATCCCATCTGTCCATATTTACTATTCATCATTCCACTTATTTCTTACAATCTCAGTTCAACCAATCCAATCCATTCACTTTTCCCAAACACTCATTGAAGAGTGTACACAACATCTCCTCTTCAAGTACTAATTGTCGACTTGAAAATTTTCAGAATCCGAAATCATTTATACCTCTTTTTATACAGAACACGAAATGTGTATAGAAATATTTGCATTATTGCTTCAAAAATATTCCGAAATCCTTCACTTATTAAATAAATTACATTTTAATTTCAAATTATTGATTTGAAAATACTTTATAACTCGAAGTTTGACAAGTATATTGTCGTTCTTCACAGATATTAGGCATACGCTGGCCAGGCGCACGACTAAAATCTCCAAGCACTAAATATTCATGCTTCAACTTCCAGTGAAAATATTTTAATAATTCCTTTCAAAAACAGATACGGAAAGTACCAATGTGATGTTGATACGTTGATTGTTCATGAATCGCAGATACACAATGGTTCCGTCTGGATCCCCCAGAAAACATCCGTATCCGTAGGAAATCACTTCCTTGCGAATTTCGTCATGGACAGATCAACAGATAATATTTTAAGAATCAAAAGACATTCTGATGTCACTGAGCGTTGATTGCTCTATCACGGAACAAATCAGGGAATTATGAATATACTTCAAGTCACGGGAACAAAACAAGTCCCAAAGACAAATCAGGTCACGAAGACCAATCAAGTCACGAAGACTAACTGCTGCATCAAACAGGTGGCTCACTATCACTAAGATATCTCATATACTGTGGACCGCAGGTACACAATGGTTACGCCTGGGTCCCCCAGGAAACATCCATACCCGTAAGCTTTCACAGCTCTGCGGATTACGCCCTTACATTCGACTGTAGATCGCAGCAGTCACAATGGTTACGCTTGGTTCCCCCAAGAAACATCCGTCCGCCATAGGCTATCTGCAGCCCTGCGAATTTCGCTACACGATCGAATTCCCACGACTCTAGATCGCAGCGATCACAATGGTTACGCCTGATTCCCTTAAGAAACATCCGACCGCCGTAGGCTATCTGCAGCCCTGCGAATTACGCTAGCAGTCGTGCTCAATGGCAACTCATGAGTTTTATGTCCGGACAACCTACCGCCACCAGCAGCACTGCAGATTGCGCTATCTGCAGTCCTTTTACATAAGCTCGAAATTCAAAGAAGAAGGATGGTACTTCCCTTATCTTGACTTGAAAACATATAATACTATATACATATAGTATCTAATTCTCATACTTTTCATAATTCATACTTTACATAAGATTCTCTTTCCAAATCAAACATCTCATTCTTATATAAATTCTGTTATATAAGACTTTATTTCAAACTGATTATATCACATTTTTCTCCATATAAGTTTCGAAACTTCTATGCTAAATATCTAAACTCGAACATCCCTCAATTTCCATTCAATTCTTAAAATTTTAGCTTTAAACTCTTAATCAATTCAAATGATTGATTGATATCACTTCAAACTCGGCTTTCTGAATCCACTGGCTATAAACCAAATTTTTCTTTCAATTTCTAATTATAAAATTCATCACTTCATCAACATCTTTATTTGCTCAAAACTCCGGATTTTTTTCTTCTTATCACAAATTTTCCTTCACGCATTATCACTTCTTCACATTCATACTTCGACCGTCAATTAGTAAGCGAACGACTTCCTAAGTATCAACCCCGAAGGCCGAAACCAACATCAGATCAACACTCAGAAAGTCATCCAACTTGACTAATCTCTAGCCAGTTCTTAATTTCTTATCAAATCATTGTTTATGCAAATTTTCGAATTCAGTTTACGAACATACATCTTTTATGTTCTGTCATCATTCGTTCTCGACGTGCGGCATTCTTTCCAAAATTCGCTCACCTCCCATGATCTTTTGAAAACATTTCCAATTTTCATATTTTATTTCTATAATTCTACAAAATCACTTTATTCTCAGGGGAAATATTTCTAAATTCGTTATTTGCATTAAACAGTTATTAAATAAAACACTGATATTTTCACTTAACTGCTAGCACTCATTTACTTACTTCACTTAACCATTCTTGCTATCGAATCTTATCCATTTCTTAGTCAATGATGAGGTAAATCAAGTTGGGGTATATTTACCTCTCAGACCTTAACTGAACAATATTATTAACTTTGAAACAGATAAGTTCGCAACTTCGAAACTTTCATTCTCATAACTTTCAAATTCAAATTAAAATTTTACTTTTTTAACGAAAATCGTTGATTGTAACAATCGTTCATGCCTCGAAATATTTAACTTTAAAATATACTTTATCCATTGAATACATAATTAAATAATAGTTTCCTAAAACCCGACATAATCATCTCCCATAAATAACTTCTTTTCGAATAATCTATTATTCAATACCATATTCCGAACTTCGGAAAATATTCTGAACTTCAGAACAATCTCACCGTACTGGTTAACTTTATCACCTCCATCTCCAATTTTAATCGCAACATATTCGTTTTCAAATGTTATTTACTTCAAAAAAAAAAAGTAAATATTTCTTTTATCAAAATCTAAACTCGTCACATCCAATTAGCTTTCATTTCACTTGAACCTCGATTCAAATCTTTATTCATATTTTGCTCCATTTACAACTCTCGTTCATACTTCGCTTCTTGATAATTAATTAACAAGTTTGTACCTCACTATTGAATCCATGTATTCGATTATACTAATTATAAATTATCTTGCCACTAAACTTCGACACAATTATAATTATACCCTTTTCAGTTTTATTATTTTATATTCCGAATTCAAAATAAACTCATCGTCTCATTTCCGAAACGATTTCCAATTTCCTCTCCTCAATCAAATTCTTATCTGAAATTTTATTCCAATAAATTTCAATTATTTTTTTATCGCCAAAAACACACAATTGATTCATCGATTCTATTATAATTATCTTCCTTAAATGTCGTTTGATGATAGGTTCGAGATTCAAATACAAAGGAATCTTATCGAAGAATAATTCTCGCAAACCTGGATTCGAAGACTTCTGAAGACTGGGGATTCCGAAAAAATTTAAATCTCAAATTTTTTTTTTGTTTCCGCTATATTATTTCCAAAATACTAAATTTCAAAATATATAATATTTCCAAAATATTTTTCCATTCAAAATTTATTTTAAAATTGTTTACACTTTTCAAAAATTATATTTTGAAATCTTTTTATTTTCAAAATCCGCTTTTCCAGTGTCGATTCTATTTCAAACTCGATAAGCTATGCTTTGAATAAACCAAAGCTCTGATACCACCTGTAACGGTCCGCCAATTTGACCACTTCAAATCGGTATTTAAAACCAATTTAAAACGTTCAAACCGACAGATCGTTATTTAGCTTACAGAGTTTAAAGATAGAATCAACACAGAATAAACAAATAACACAGTATTGAACAGCAAAATAAACTTTATTATATAATCAGAATTTTGATATAATATTATGTATACAGCGGTTTTATCAAAAATTTAAATACATGGAAATGTTACTGTTTTACAACATCAGAGTGCGCCGTCTTTTGGAATCCCCAGCTTCTCCAGTCTTCAAATTCTAAGCTGTGATCTTTAAATCTGCACTGCTCGCGTCTGACCCGAGCATTTCATGTAAAACACAAAATACTCGAGTCAGGATTAATCATAGTTCAAGTAAATTAACTTTAATATAAACTGAAATATAGTTATTCATCCTAACTTCCATGAAAAATAAAAATCGAGTAATACTTGTTCACATCAGTTTTATAGTATCAGTTCTATATCAGTGTTTAAGTCGAGTATCGTGTCTGCACATATCAGCTTTAATTTCACGGACAAGCGGTTACAGGAGTCTGCATGTACACACGTGCACAGGTACACGTGTGCACTGCCTCAACATCCCAAAACCCAAAAATCATAAGTGTAAGCATATATGACAAGAGCAACATGCATACATACATATATATATAAAAGTGGCGTAGCATGAACGAGATGACACATGTATAACTAGAGAATAAATAATGTAAGGGACAGTCTTAATTCAAGAAGCAGCACATACACAAGAGTGCAACATTTATCAAATGATAAAGCAATCATGCAAGAAATCATATGTCATGGTCGAACCTGGCAAATGAATTTGAGCATTTAAGGTTTCAAAAAAAAAAAAATGTTCAGCATGGGGAATAATGGGTTCATGTGATAATATACAAAATCAGATCCATGTTCAGTGGACATGGCAAGGTTTTACATATGTGCGTGTCTAACCAACTTCCATACAACAAGGCAGTAAGCTGCTTTTCAAAGAAAACAAAATATATATATACCAGGACAGCCCTTATCATTTCACAATTATGCATGTATTAAGATAGAAAACCATATGTAACTAACAAGTTAAATCAATATCAAGTTGACAGGTTCATTTAAGTGGAAATATCCATATCGGTGTGTGTACACAATATTAGTATGATGGGTTTAAGCAGAGACAGAACACCGACCAGGTTACGAACTATGAAATCCTTTCTATAACAACATATTTGCAAAAGGGGGATCACTCAAGCATTGTGTCAATTCATGGACTGGTAAGGTAAAAACATTGAACTGGTAAGGTATTTCAGGCATGACATCAATGTGGCAAATTTAAACAGAATAGGACATCCATACATACGCGAGAGTATGTGCAGCAATTTCATGTGCAGGTGAATGAAATGGAAACTTGGCCTAACGCAACAGTGTACGTATGCGTGTTATAGGAAAAAGGGGATCCAAACTTCATGTTTATGGCAGGTTATTTACTAAGCCCAGATTTTTATAAGTAAACAGGTCACTTTCTAGAGGGAAAACACAGCATTACAAAGTGTTCAAGTTTGAACAAAGCATGGCACAATAAAATGAAGCGGGTCACAATTTCAAAAAATTTGAATTTTCAATGAACTCTTTTTTTTTTTTTTTTTTTAAGTAAACAAAAGTGCACTTACTATATTTATCTACCAAAACAATTCAACATCATCCAGAAAATATATAACTGGCGTATGACAGCAAATTAAATGTTTCCAGATATATATATTGTAATTTACGAATTATGTTGTCAACCCAAGACAAGATTACTTCAGTATATTGGGTAAGGAATCGGACAAATATGAAATTAAACATAATTTTTTTTCTGACATCAATTCAAACAACTCGGCATATACATATTAATACTTTTTAACAGTCTGTTCAGGTGTTTTCCAGTTGATGACATACAGGTCAAATAGTAGGAATGGATAATTCAGACTATCATACTGGTGTAAATACCCAAAGCAAGTGATTCACTGTTGTAAACCATAAGGTAACAGCAATATAGCAACCTCAAATAAGTGAAAGGCAAGCGAGTGCATGCAGTCTAACAAAAAGCACAGAACATAGAGCATATATTTCCCACTTCATGAACTAGGAAGGTGTAATTTAGAAAACAATATGCTTCCAGTTCGTACTATAAGGTGATAAATACGTAGTTGCACAACCATATATCGAGCATCATTAAAACTCAAGACAAAACATCACAAACATCAAATTATCATACTTAGTTTCTATTAAAATTAAACTACTTGAACTGAGATTAATCAATTGTGAGTTCCCAAAGAAACTCACCTCTAACAACGGATAAAAGGTTGCAGCCGAACCATGGAACAACGACGACGACTCGCAAGCAATTGACTCGAAGCGCGGTGTCTTCGGCTCGATTTGGAGAAGGCTGGTCAAGGCGTCGGAGTAGTGGCGCGAGATTTCAACTTTGGGTAGCTGGAACTCAAAGGAGAACCTGCCATGGTTACGGCGGCAAATTACCCAAATAGGCGGAAGTGATTTTCGCTGGGAGGAGAGGAACGAACTGATAGGAGGCCATTTAATTTTTGATTTGGGTAAAGATGTTAATTTTTCAAGCGCCATTAAAATTGAAGAAGAGAAAAAGAACGGATTTTTTTGCTGAAGCAATTCGGGGATCTAGGGTTGATTTATAATAATCGGATCCGTGGGGAGCAAGGAAACGAAGTGAGCTGAATTGGGGTAGGTCGTTACTACGTACGAAATTACTTGACGTTGAAGGAAAGTTACATATGTTTTTAATATAATTTTTTTTTTTTTTTTACCGCGAAATACCCTATAACGCTCTGACTTCGTACCGCTAACGCAACTTCCAAACGCGATAAAAATTATACATACCGCTTCGTCTTCACATTTTGAACTTAATAAAATTATTCCGATCGTAATCCGACTCCGGTTTTATACAACATTATTTTTATATTTAAATTATTTACATTCCACTGATTTTATTCCATTTGTTCACCACCAACTGTGTTCGTTTCCAAATTTTGAAACGTTAAATTCTATTTTCTTTATACACATATCTTAACCAATTTCAAATATTCTAAAAATTAACATTCTCCAATTCGTCGAAAATATTTATTTCTAAATCCGACCATTTATATTTTTAGTCGAAATCCAGATCAAATATCCAATCAAATCTATTTCAAATATTCAACTGATTTTTAATACTTAAATCTTCAATAAATTTTATTTCCAACTCCTCAAAATTTCTGGGTCGTTACAACATCTATGTATATAAACCATTATACGATTTCAGATCTGAATTTATCGCAACTAGAAATGTAACAAAATAAGTTTTCTTCGTAGATCAATTTTCCCATGACATCTCAATACATCTCAACAACAATATAATAATCACAACATCGCAGATCAGAAACAATAACATACATATCATGATTTCACAAGAGAGAAAATAATTAATTTATAATTAATTAAGTAAATCGGAATTCTCACCTCGATTGAAGCAGTTTTAAAAATCCCAACAAATTCAGAATTTGTCCCAATCGCTTTCAAGAAGTTCTATTCGATGTTACGGTTCAAACGGATCTGAAATTTTCAAATTCGGATCTCGTATGAATAAGTTATCAATTTTATAATTAAATAAATAATTTGTCACGCTTATACACGTTAGGAATTCAATTTTATTACCTCAGAAACAAAGGCCGTGGGTTTCAAAAATTGTTCAAAACTTTGGTTCCAATTTTTAGAAGATTGGAGGATCGATTGGAGGACTGGTTTGTTGGAGGTGGTTCGGCTTGGAGTGGCGCACGTGCGCCAGGAGTTGGGGAGGGTGCGACACAGCCTAGTGGGCCCGGCGGAGCTCCAAACGGCAGCGGTTGGCAGAGGTGATTCACGAGCTGTGGTGCTCGGTTTCAGGCGAGGTTGGTGTTGTTTGAAAGAGGAGAGGAAGGGCTACGGAGTTATCAATAGGACGGGGTCTGAAATTTAGTGGAGAAGGAGGAATTCGAGGAAGAAGAATCGGTCATAGAAAGAGGGTGGCGGCTGAGTTAAACGACAGTGAACAGTGTTTTTCTTTTTAGGGTTTTAAATTTCTAATATTTATAATGTTTGTAATGTGTTTTTACAATTAAATCCATATCTTTTTAACCGGTCCAATTCCAGTCCAGTAGAAGGTGACCCTAGCCAATAGCCTATGTTCCGGATCCAACGGGCCAGGTCCCGTCAGCCCGAACGGCTGTCTATGGCCTGAATTATTTAATAATTAAATCCTTAATTAAATTAATTCTTTCGCATAAATAAATTCACCGAGGACACATACGGACTCAGAAAAATCCAGAAAAAATATATTTGGCTTTGTTATGATGATACGGTCCTAGCAAAATTAATTTCATCGAATTCTGAGACCGTTTGAAAAATGGCTATTTTTTAGTCGATTAATTTTGACTGAATTGAACAAAACACATTTTCTTTCGCCACGTTCACATACTAATTCGGAAAACTCTATAAATTGAAATCTAGCAATAATTTGGCATTCCGGTTCCAACAAAAGTGGTTTCGTCGAAAACAGAGATCGTTTGAAAATTGACTATTTTCACTGGCTTTAATATTATTTAAAAATGAAAATTTTAATTTCTGGCACATTTTTCAACCAAATTATTTAAAATAAAATTTTTAAATTGGTTTTGATTTTCCGGGTTGTTGCAGTTATTGACTTTGTCACTCAATACTTAGTTGATGTTGAACCCATTGGACTTCACAAGTCTTGGCATGATGGACGACTTGATGGTCACGACATAATTGGGTCAAAATTGATTAATATTGGTGATGAAATGATTCACAAAACCCACTTGTTTTACCATACCTCACTGAGGTTCATCCTTACCTGGAGGAACACAAGACAATTCTAAAATTTGAGAATCCTTCAAAGACCGAAAGGTGGTTGACAAATGAACATAATCGATCCTTTGTTGTCTAGTTTAAAAACAAGATAATGCCTCAACCGTCTCAAACAGATCGTGATATTTCTAATACATTAAGATGACTGACATATGGGCCTCGACTTTTAGTTAACTCATATGAAGGATATGATATTAATAGGCGTATCTTTTATATGAAGCGTCAGGATGAAAAGAGCAAAATGTAAAATAGTGGAGTTAGTGTTGTCGCATCTTCAAGAGAATTTGCTAGTGCTAAAGGTACCAGACCAATAAATGCGACTATGTCTTATTATGGGAAAATTGAAATGTATGGGAGCTTGAGTACAAAGACTTCACGTTCCATCTATTTCAATATAAATGGGATGACAACCATCGTGCCATGCGAGTGGATGAGCATGGTTTCAAACTTGTTAACTTTGATTGAGTGAGTCATGATAAAAATCTACTGACCTTGGCATCTCAAGCAAAACAAGTTTTTTACATTACTAATCTAGTTGATCATAAGTGGTTCGTTGTGCTTCCTGGCAAAAGGCGCATTGTTGGAATTGATGATGTGGTAGACGAAGAAGAATATAATCAATTTGCTGAGAATCAATCTTTCTTCATCGGCGTAAGTCTATAAGAAAAAGAAGTTGATTTAATTGCAAATTATGCACGTTCTGATCATGATGAAAGACTTTGGATAGCAAGTTAACTATATATATGTGTATGTATATAAGAAAATATATACATATATACGCTTACAAATTTAGGTGTATTCTTAAAGGAAGGGCCTGCATTGCGCAAATTCAGTTGTATTCTGATCATGATGAGGGGATTTATAAAATTGTTGACTTTCAGTTTGTGATCAAAGGGTCCCTTATGAAACATAAAAGGACAGATTGTTTGGTAACATCTTGCATAGGAGTACTAAATAATGAACCAAAGTCATCAACTGACCCTATTTTGCTACCCAAGCCACAAGCCAAAAAAAGATTGGTTTATGGTGCTAACATCATAAGTCTCAAAGAGGTGAGATGAAAAATTAAAATTTGAAAACTTCATAATGTGTAAAATAAATTATATATTATGAGTTTAAAAGATTTTCATGTGCCATATTGAAATAAATTGCAATATGTTATGGAACAATGAATTTAATATGAAATTGTGTTTTCTTAAATGTAATTGAGATGAAAAAAATCAAATAAAACATGAATATATATATATATATATATATATATATATTGAAAGAAAATTCATTATTTGTGTGCCAAAATCGTTTTAATGTGGTTGTATAATTATTGTGTCAAAACATTGTGTTTTGTATAAATTTAATGTAAAGTTATAAGTCTTGTATAGGAGAAGTGTAAATCAAACACTTCGTTATAAAATGTAATTTTTTTATTTAGAAAATGTTAAGTGAGTGTTTATAATAGTTTAAAAGGCTTAATACAAGTTTTTACAAATTTCATAAGGTTAAAACAATGTTAACTTGTAAGAATTTGACAAAGAAATAAATTAGAATGAATTAAAGGAACGCAACATTGTGCAAATTAACATAAGAAATCCAAAAATTAATTACTATTAACCTAATTTGGGCCTTCACTAAGCCTATCCCTTAATTAGTTACCTAAGAAAGATCCAGAAATCTAAAACTAACAAGTACATACTAATTTACGGGAAAAGAAAACTTCTTCTTCTCCTTTTGTTATTTTATAGTAAAAAAAACAATTGCAATTTCTAAATAAATTTCAAATTGAAAACTCCGAACTCAATTAAGAATAGAAGAAAGCTATTGATTTCAATTGCTTTAGGTAGTCTATGCTAAAATCAGAAAGTAATTTCATCAAATTTTTGTTTTGATTACTATATCATTATACTTGAGTTTGCATGTTGCTGGAATGGCTTCTACAGGTGTTGATAAGCTTCATCAAGCCTAAAATCCTTATTTTGCATTCAATTCTTACTGCAAATCCTTTATATCATATCAAAAGAGGTGACTAAACCTCACCTCTAGTTTATAAAGTGTGCTATGACGTCAAATCTGTAAGTTCCTGTATGTTTCTGTGTTTTAAATTGTTATCGTAAACATGAAAAGTTAGTTTTGTGTTTGCAGTGAAATCTGGTTGTATATCCAACTTTATGACTTTATATCTCTCTCATTTCTTGCTGGATTTGTGTTCGTTTTTCCCCTAATTGTTAATAATGTTTCTGAACTATATGAATGTCAAATTTCAGGTCCTTAAGACCTCTGTAGCTTATAGAAATCATGAACCAAAGAATTTATCGAAGCATAATTGCGCCTGGGTGATAATCGCATCACCTAGATCGACTTAACCCTTTATAATAAACATATCGGTCGACTAAGGGGGTATCAAGGTCAAGCTGATGAGTACAAGGGTCGACCTTGTTGTATTTTGGATGCATGTATATTTTATGTGTATGATAAACTATACTCGATAATTTTTGAATGTTGTTTTAAAGAAATTATGGTGATTCTAAACCAAATTTTGATGTTGTTTTGCCAGGTTTATTCCTACAACGGAAAAGCCAAGATCGCTAGTAATTTGTACTATGTGAATTTTGTGTGTTGATTTTGTGAACGCTTATGTGAATTTGTTGACATTGTGCACGTTTTTATAAATCGATTTTTAAAGGATTATATATATCGCGTTGACATAAATGCTTTCCCAAGTTATTTTTATGAAAATAAAATTGTCCCAAAGCAATATAAACTACATATTTACTAATATATAGGGATTTTCAATGAAATAAATTCCAAATGGTTTCAAAGTTGTTTATAAACTCATTTTTCTCGAACCAAGTACTTTCAATATAAAAACTACATGTTTTAGCACTATTCGAGAAGATGAGAAAGTGATTTAAATGATATAAAAAACCACATGGTATGGGACACATATTTTTATTATATTGGTTAATTCCAGAATCGTTGATTGAAGCTATTTTCTAGTGTGGAGTAGACTGACTAGTGGTAAATCGATTAGTGAAACGTATGGCATAGGACGTATTGTTTTCACTTTTTGGATTACTATTTGAAAGTTTGTGACACATGATTATTGTTTGTTGATGTTGTCAGTGCTTGCTACAAGGGGGGAGTCAGGCCCGGAGGTGCGTCTTATATATATATATGTATGTATGTATGTATGTATGTATGTATGTATGTATGTATATGTATATGTATATAAATAAGCATGTACACACACACTCTCTCTCTTTTAGCGGGGGGTGGGGAGAGGGGTCAAGTTATACTCCGTGGGAGGTTATAGTGATGGGTGCCAGCATATATATAGTACTTCGCAAAGGTCGGGCGGAGCTATTTATTTTATGCATGTGCTATTATTGACTTGGATCTAATTTATGATGTTATTGTTGATTTTCTAAAATGTTTTCACCATTATTTTTGTTGATGTTGATTTCATTTACATAGCCTTAGTGTTATCATGATACTTATATATATACATATATATACACATATATATAGTGATCACATTTATGTTGTTCGAACTCTCATATGAGTTCCATATGTTGACGTTATGATGGATTTTCCCCTTTGTTGTTTCTTGGAGTTTGCAGATTTTATATGTATGCTTAACCTTGATGCTTCGCACTTGTTGTGATAGAAAACCTTTACATGTTGCTATTGATGCCATTCATGAGACCAATATATGATAATCTAGTTGTAACTTATCTCATGAACCATACGTCATACCGAGTTGAAATAGCTCTTTCTTTATTCAAGAAGAGTTATCCCGTTATGATATTGTATTTCATTTATTATGACTTACACACTCTAATTAAACTAGACTATCTAGTATGTTTTACATACTCGGACCGGGTCGAGTTGTTTCAAGTTAACACCTATTGTAGATATCTTCTTTTCCAGTTTCCGCTATGGCTTATCTATCACACTTTTTAACACTTAGGCGTATTATGGACAAGTCATCTAGTTGTTTCATCTGTAACCATGATGTGTATATATTATTTCATAGGACATATCATGTATATTAGTTGTTATATAACTATGCTTGTATGTATCACTATGTACAGTACTAGATGTATCTCTATATATGTTGTGCTTGTTGTTCTATGATCTATGGCATTTATTTTTATTATGTTTTGCTCTGAATTGATTTGTTAGCCATCGTAGTATTGTTCTTGGCAAGAATTAAGTGTGTCGATCCAATTAAAGTAAGAAAAAAAATAAGCACTAAGTCTACATACTGGATAATTGTTTAATACAAGATTCATGAATGGTCGCTCCTAACATGCCCTATTCTCTACACCAACAAACAACATTACTTGTTAATGATCTTTGATAGTGTGAGTCTTAGGATGCAGCGTTACAAAAGCCATGGCAGAATTTCTACGGCCCAAAACTTTGCTAATTTAATTTAGAACAGCTTGAGATTATGGTCAAATTTCCATCTCTCGGGGCCTGGGAAAACTTTCCATGGGCGGTGTGGCGAAACTGACATTATACTGTAGTGTTAGAGAATTCACATAAATGGATTGGTACCAAACTTCATAAAAGTGCTTAAAAATATAAAAGAACAACCTGGGAAAGCTTGGAGAAAAAATAATCTATATACTTGACTCGGTACCCCGTCACCTGGATGATTGGGTTCAAGTCATTATGCTTTTGGTTTGGCTTTCGCGATTCACGCCATGGACTCTACTATGTCTCTACGTTGTGCCTTTGAAGTTACGTTGATTTGAATAAGAAGGAATGAGTTATGGATGACTCATACTAGAACTTGAATGGATTCAGATGACATATGAGGATGATCAAACTAACTCAGATTGACTTAAGAGTAGACGAGACGAATCAACACTGCAAGGCTAGAATGAGAGAAAAAGACTTGAAAATGCCTAAATCAATGACTCAGCACCAAGTCATGGAATTGGCATTGAGTCATACATTGACTCGTGATGGGAACTTCTTATAGGTGGTGACTTGCGTTTTCTCCTATTCTTTGCAACATACTGGTTTCAAGCCTAATACTTGGTGTATTTTCCAATAAATATCAATCTAACTTCAACTAAATAGAGATCCTGGGAACTTGCTTGAGACACTTTTTCTCTGCAAGGTTGCAATTTCTTCTTCGCTTCTTATCTCCCTCAAACATTTATAACCAAGATCTAAAGACTAATTAGTTTAGATCTGAAGAGATTTAACAAGAAAGATTACAATAAAAGAATAATTGAAGTGGATGTTAGTTGGAATCAATCAAACTGCTACAAAAATTCTTGAGTATTTTTCTCTTTTCTACTTTGCTTGCTCTTCCTTTGAGTTTCCGTGTCTGAATTATCTAAGTTACCTCAAATGCAGGTGCTTTTACATTCATTTGGTGTTGATACCATTGTTGGAGTTAACACGTGTCATTCGTGATTTATTTTTCATTTTACCCCATATGTGGTAGTAAATCAATTTACTCTACTTACATGTAAATACCTTATCATCAATTAATAATATTATTATGTTTAATTATTTGACATTAATTAAAGAATGAGTTGATTAATTATTTTGGGCAAGAGAAACAAAACATTGTGCTATCACCACGTGTTACGTAATACTAACATTGTCATATCACCCACGCAAGCAGAATAAGTGGAGCGGTAATCCTTTGTACTGGACATTTGGGTTCCCATCAATACTACTCTAAATCCCCTTTTGAAAACCGAAAATCGTACCGAACAAATTATATTTCTCTACAAAATCTCCATTTCCCTACATGCCAGCACATAAATTTCGGCCAAAAGGCCGACGATCTTTGTTGTATGACTAACAAACTTTTAATGCTCTCCATACTTCTGGATTTCAAATTTTTTTCCCCCATATTAGTCTATGTGTCATTTCATAAATAGATGTGATTCTGTATTGTTCCTCCTCTAAGACTGAAAAAATTAGGGATTTCAAGTGTTGCCTATGTAAGTCCTTGCCTCTTTCAATATTTGAGAAAGTTTACCCTTCTGTTCTGTTGGTTTGTGTAGATACATCAATGTTGAAATTTATTATTGACCGTGCTAGATGTAAAACATTAACATTATTTTTCTTATTAGATCTTTTAGTTTGTCGATTACTTGTATTTGTTATATGTTTGTCAAATTGCATGCGACTAACTCATGAGTTTAAATATATGTGTTAAGTTATTATATTCAATAAATAGAAACATATGTACAATTTCGCACCGTTGTACATTTTATAGTTTAAAAAGAAAAAATATGTATAGGGGAATTCAGAAAATGAACAAATATTATAGTTTGACATTGATATGACATGTAAGGTATATAATTGGTTGAATTCAATTATGACATGTATTATAGTTTCAATTCTATGAATATCCTTCCCATGAAAGCTGACTCATATTTCTTACTAAATTTTCTCTATCTAGTAATTGGTTATTATTCATTAAGATCATCCAATTTAGTGGGTGTTAACATTAAAAATGAGCTAACACCTAGAGAAGTGTGAAAACACCTCTTGATTGCAGAAAAACAATGTTAAGAGCAGTAATTAATAGAAAAATACAATGGAAAGCAGAGTTTATAGTGGTTCAGCCGTTGATTATGCCTACATCCACTTTGAATATGCACTTTAATGATTCCTCCATATCGAATTACAAGATTGATTTTTGATTACAATGATTCCCAATGATTTACAAACTCCACAGTAGAAACACACGCAAATTCCACGAATGTCGCTGATTATCGGAGTCAATCTCGATAATCAAGTCTGGTGAAGAAATTTTGTAGTATCTGGAGTAGAATAATGCTTGAGATCAATACTGGTAGAGATTTAGCAGGAGAAAATCGAACCCTTTTTATGTTGGAAGTGGTCTAGTATTTATAGGCGGAGGTATGAGTGTTTTTGAGTTTGCATTGAAGTGTACACGGCCCAATTATAACGACATGTGGTCCATAAGCTGGCACTCTAAAATCATGCGTCTTCTTCTGTATAGATCATGGGCGATCCATTTCCATGGGTCGTGGACGACCCATAGACCCGTTCTCTAGAGCATAGCTTCATTTTAGTGCTTCCAGCTTTCTTGTGTCGGTCCACATCTTCAAGTAACGTCCCAAGTCGTCGCATGTACATGTTAAGTAGGAGGTAATACGACTGACCCAACGTTCTTGTGACCTTCTCCTTTTCAACCGACCCATTGCATCATCGACCTGATCCATGAATGCCTTTGACATTAGGCTTGTTTCTATTGCGCTCGACTCTCGTTCGATCCGACCTTGCATTTACTTCGACCTGATCCATTGTTTGTGCAGTTGGGTCATAACCAATCATTCCAAAGCCTTTAAGCCTAGTTTAATGTGCCGGGAGCGACCTGCGACCAATTGCTTGGTAATGACTCATGGATTCGAATGGCTTTTGGTTTCTTTAACTTCAATTGGGTCAGAGGATTTTTGAGTCGAGTTTCCACTATGGCTTATCTATCACACTTTTTGACACTTAGGCATATTATGGACAAGTCATATAGTTGTTTTATTTGTAACTATGATGTGTATATATTATTTTATGGGACATATTGTGTATATTAGTTGTTATATAACTACGCTTGTATGTATCACTATGCATAGTACTTGATTGATCTCTATATATAGTTATTCTTGTTGTTCTATGATCTATGGCATTTATTGTTATTATGTTTTGTTCTGAATTGATCTGTTGGCCATTGTAGTTTTGTATTTGGCAAGAATTAAGTGGGTCGATCAAATTAAGGTAAGAAAAAATAAGCACTAAGTCTGCACACTTGATACTTGTTTAATACAATATTCACGAATGGTCGCTCCTAACCTGCCCTATTCTCAACACCAACAAACGACATTACTTGTTAACGCTCTTTGATAGTGTGTGTCTTAGGATGCAGTGTTACAAAAGCCACGGCAAAATTGCTACGGCCTAAAACTTTGCTAATTTAATTTAGAACGGCTTGAGATTTCGGTAAAATTTCCATGTCTCAGGTCCTTGGCAAAATTTCCACATGCGGTGTGGCAAAATTGACATTATAGTGTAGTGTTAGAGAATTCAGACAGAAATGAATTGGTACCAAACTTCATAAGTGCTTTAAAATATAAAAGAACAACTTAGGAAAGCTTGGAGAAAAAATATTCTATATACTTGACTTGGAATCCCGTCATCTTGATGAGTTTGGTTCAAGTCATAATGCTTATGGCTTGACTTTCGCGATTCATGCCATGGGCTCTACTACGTTTCTATGTTGTGCCTTTGAAGTTACGTGTGATTTGGATAAGAAGGAATGAGTTATAGATGACTCATACTAGAACTTGAAAGGATTCGGATGACATATGAGGATGATCAAACTAACTCAGATTGACTTAAGAGTAGACGAGACGAATCAATACAAAAATGTAAGGCTGGAATGAGAGAAAAAGACTTTAAAATGCCTAAATCAATGACTCGGCACCAAGTCATGGAATTGGCATTGAGTCATACATTGACTCGTGATGGGAACTTCTTATATGTGATGACTTGCGTTTTCTCCTATTCTTTGCAACATACTGGTTTCAAGCCTAATACTTGGTGTATTTTCCAATAAATATCAATCTAGCTTCAACTAAATAGAGATCCTGGGAACCTGCTGGAGACACCTTTGCTCTGCAGGATTGTCATATCTTCTTCGCTTCTTATCTCCCTCAAACACTTATAACCTAGATCTAAAGGCTAATTAGTTTATATCTGAAGAGATTTAACTAGCAAGATCACAATAAAAGATTAATTGAAGTGGACGTTGGTTGAATTCAGCCAAACTGCTACAAAAATTCTTGAGTATTTTTCTTTTTTCTACTTTACTTGCTCTTCCTTTGAGTTTCCGTGTCTGATATTATCTAGGTTACCTCAAATGTAGTTGCTTTTAAATTCATTTGGTGTTGATTCCAATGTTGGAGTTAACACATGCCATTCGTGATTTATTTCTCCTTTCACCCCATATGTAGTAGTATATCAATTTATTCTACTTACATGTATGTACCTTGTCATCAATTAACATTATTACTATGTTTATTTATTTTACATCAAATAAAGAATGAGTCAATTACTTATGTTGACAAGAGAAACAAAACGTTGTGCCATCACCACGTGTCATGTAATACTAACATTGTCATATCACCCACGTAAGCGGAATAAGCGGAGCGGTAATCCTTTGTTCTGGACATTTGGGTTCCCATCAATACTACTCTAAATCCCCTTTTGAAAACCTAAAATCGTACCGAACAAATTATATTTCTCTTCAAATTCTCCATTTTCCCCACGACCAACACATAAATTTCGGCCAAAAGCCCAACGATCTTCGCTGTAAAACTAACAAATTTTCAATGTTCTTCATAATTTTGGATTTCAATTTTTTTTGCCCTGTATTGGTCTATGTTTCATTTTATAAATAGATGTGATTTAGTGTTGTTCTTCCCTTAAGACTGAAAGAATTAGGGATTTCAAGTGTTGCCTATGTAAATCCTTGCCTCTTTCAAGATTTGGGAAAGTTTACTCTTTTATTCTGTTGGTTTCTGTGGATACATCAATGTGGAAATTTATTATTGACCATGCTGCTTCGTTAGATGTACAACACTAACATTATTGTACTTATTAGATCTGTTATTTTGTCGATCACTTTGTATCATTATATGTTTGTCAAATTGTACGCGACTGGGTTATGTGTTTAAATATATGTGTCAAGTTGTTATATTCAATAAATGGAAAAATACGTACAATTTCACACAGTTGTACATTTTATGGTTTAAAAAGAAAAAAAATATGTATAGGGGGATTCAGAAAATGAACAAATATTTTAGTTTGACATTGATATGACATGTAAGGTATATAATTTGTTGAATTCAATTATGACATGTATTATAGTTTCAATTTTGTGAATATCCTTCCCATGAAAGATAACTCATATTTTTACTAAACTTTCCCTATCTAGTAATCGGTTGTTATTCATTAAGATCATCCAATTTAGTGGGTATTGGCGTGTAATTCTTCTAAGGTGTTTTTTATTTGAGTCAAGCAGATAACCCTATCTCCCTTCTTCCATTTTGAGATTCCAATGGTAAAATTAAGGTACTTGTCTGTAATTTAAATGGGAAAGCAGTAACTAGGTTAATGACGTAGTAATGAACGGTTTTTTGAATCTGACGGTTGTTATTACATCATAACTTTATCATCCATTTAAAATCTTATTTTCTAATTATTCGCATGGGGAGAAATCTCATACTTGCTTTCTTGCGTATATTTCATTCTATAATTTTACAAATATAATCATCATTAAATAATATATTTGGAATGTAAACCCCCATCAGTAAATTATATACGATGGGAATGTTGTTAAACCGAAGCGCTTAACACAAACTCAGTCTATTGTTAAGGCATTTCAACCCATTACCCATTACAACGCACCCATTACCCAAAATAACACCCATTACCCAAAATAACACCCATTATCCATTACCCATTACACAACATGTTCAGTTAAACTCAAAACTTTCCTCTTTCGTACTAAACACAATCCCTACAATCCCTACCTTCATGGCGGCTGAAAATCTCTCACCGTACAATCGGTTGTACATAGATGACGCGATACCTGGATCGAACGGAGAGAGATTTTCAGCCGCCATGAAGGTAGGGATTGTAGCGATTGTGTTTAGTACGAAAGAGGAAAGTTTTGAGTTTAACTGAACATGTTGTGTAATGGGTAATGGATAATGGGTGTTATTTTGGGTAATGGGTGTTATTTTGGGTAATGGGTGCGTTGTAACGGGTAATGGGCTGAAATGCCTTAACAATAGACTGAGTTTGTGTTAAGCGCTTCGGTTTAACAACATTCCCATCGTATATAATTTACTGATGGGGGTTTACATTCCAAATATATTATTTAATGATGATTATATTTGTAAAATTATAGAATGAAATATACGCAAGAAAGCAAGTATGAGATTTCTCCCCATGCGAATAATTAGAAAATAAGATTTTAAATGGATGATAAAGTTATGATGTAATAACAACCGTCAGATTCAAAAAACCGTTCATTACTACGTCATTAACCTAGTTACTGCTTTCCCATTTAAATTACAGACAAGTACCTTAATTTTACCATTGGAATCTCAAAATGGAAGAAGGGAGATAGGGTTATCTGCTTGACTCAAATAAAAAACACCTTAGAAGAATTACACGCCAATACCCACTAAATTGGATGATCTTAATGAATAACAACCGATTACTAGATAGAGAAAGTTTAGTAAAAATATGAGTTATCTTTCATGGGAAGGATATTCACAAAATTGAAACTATAATACATGTCATAATTGAATTCAACAAATTATATACCTTACATGTCATATCAATGTCAAACTAAAATATTTGTTCATTTTCTGAATCCCCCTATACATATTTTTTTTCTTTTTAAACCATAAAATGTACAACTGTGTGAAATTGTACGTATGTTTCCATTTATTGAATATAACAACTTGACACATATATTTAAACACATAACCCAGTCGCGTACAATTTGACAAACATATAATGATACAAAGTGATCGACAAAATAACAGATCTAATAAGTACAATAATGTTAGTGTTGTACATCTAACGAAGCAGCATGGTCAATAATAAATTTCCACATTGATGTATCCACAGAAACCAACAGAATAAAAGAGTAAACTTTCCCAAATCTTGAAAGAGGCAAGGATTTACATAGGCAACACTTGAAATCCCTAATTCTTTCAGTCTTAAGGGAAGAACAACACTAAATCACATCTATTTATAAAATGAAACATAGACCAATACAGGGCAAAAAAAAATGAAATCCAAAATTATGAAGAACATTGAAAATTTGTTAGTTTTACAGCGAAGATCGTTGGGCTTTTGGCCGAAATTTATGTGTTGGTCGTGGGGAAAATGGAGAATTTGAAGAGAAATATAATTTGTTCGGTACGATTTTAGGTTTTCAAAAGGGGATTTAGAGTAGTATTGATGGGAACCCAAATGTCCAGAACAAAGGATTACCGCTCCGCTTATTCCGCTTATGTGGGTGATATGACAATGTTAGTATTACATGACACGTGGTGATGGCACAACGTTTTGTTTCTCTTGTCCATATAAGTAATTGACTCATTCTTTATTTGATGTAAAATAAATAAACATAGTAATAATGTTAATTGATGACAAGGTACATACATGTAAGTAGAATAAATTGATATACTACTACATATGGGGTGAAAGGAGAAATAAATCACGAATGGCATGTGTTAACTCCAACATTGGAATCAACACCAAATGAATTTAAAAGCAACTACATTTGAGGTAACCTAGATATTATCAGACACGGAAACTCAAAGGAAGAGCAAGTAAAGTAGAAAAAAGAAAAATACTCAAGAATTTTTGTAGCAGTTTGGCTGAATTCAACCAACGTCCACTTCAATTAATCTTTTATTGTGATCTTGCTAGTTAAATCTCTTCAGATAGAAACTAATTAGCCTTTAGATCTAGGTTATAAGCGTTTGAGGGAGATAAGAAGCAAAGAAGATATGACAATCCTGTAGAGCAAAGGTGTCTCCAGCAGGATCCTAGGATCTCTCTTTAGTTGAAGTTAGGTTGATATTTATTGGAAAATACACCAAGTATTGGGCTTGAAACCATTATTTGTAAAGAATAGGAGAAAAGGCAAGTCATCACCTATAAGTAGTGCCCATCACGAATCAATGTATGACTTAATGCCAATTCCATGACTTGGTGCCGAGTCATTGATTTAGGCATTTTAAAGTCTTTTTCTCTCGTTCCAGCCTTACATTTTTGTATTGATTCGTCTCGTCTACTCTTAAGTCAATCCGAGTTAGTTTGATCATCCTCATATGTCATCCGAATCCTTTCAAGTTCTAGTATGAGTCATCTATAACTCATTCCTTCTTATCCAAATCACACGTAACTTCAAAGGCACAACATAGAAACGTAGTAGAGCCCATGGCATTCTTCTATATTAGTTATCTTGTTTCTTATGATCCTTCTGCTCTTAGGTTTGTCTTTGGGTGCTGAGTTGCTTTCTGGTCTGTATTTGTTATGTTTGTCATTTAGATTATTTAATTACTAAGGTATAGAATGCTATCTTAATATATCGTGTGAAGAGTTCGTAATCATCGTTGTCTTCTTTTTTCTAGTCTGTGACAGAGCCTGCATTAGGTAGAGGAGATTATATTTATCTTGTTGGACTAAGTCGGGGTTTACGTAGTGCTCTAAATAATTGCGAAAAATCTAATAATAACTAGATTTTTCTCCATCATAACATGTTGAATTAACAATAGTTATTATATTAACATGTTTACGTAGTCGCCAATCTTAACATGTTGGACTAAGTCGGGGTTTACGTAGTCGCCAATCTTAACATGTTGAATTAACAATAGTTATTATATTAACATGTTTTTCTCCATCATGTCATGAAATCGTATAACACAAAAAGCCGAACTCTAAGTGACATAGCATATGAATCACCAGGGCCGGTACTTTGGGATGCATTCTTTGAATCGTCTTTTAAACAACGATCATCTTATATTGACATGATGGACTAAGTCGGGGTTTACGTAGTTTGCACTAGCTAAGCATTCTATGCTCTTGTATCTACATTGAAATTCAACATGTTAAGATTGGCGATAAGTCTAATAATAACTATATACATACAACTTAGAATGTACAGAGTCTACAGACACACCCAAAGACGTAAAGGACATGAACACGCGCACAAAAATACTAGACACTGAAATAAGAGTGTAAGTTTGTTCACACTTTTTAAGGTAAGTCATCATAACATTCGGCTTCTATTGGTGCAAATCGGAAGGGGTCCATATGGGTCTTCCTGATTTCCACCAATAGAGGTTGAGTGTTATGTTCACTTACCTTAAAAAAGGGTGAACAAACTCCTACTGTAGAAATAGGTACCAAAGAGTAGCTTTCCTTTAAGATAAATAGTCTGTCAGCTAATTAACATAAACACATTAGTTCGGTATTTGCTTTCACGTCACATCACCAGTTGTATGTATATTTGAGTATGTATATTTAAATTTATACACATAAGTATTTTAAGGGTCATCTCTTCATCGATCAATATTGTAGCAGTTCATCATCTATTACCAATTGGTCCGCAATGTTCCTAAGCTCGAATAGTTTACCACTTCATCTACTTTAGTTCACTCCCTTAATAAAATAACGAGCATGTGGGTAGTACTTCATCATTTTAGATGAACATAAACAATCTTTCTAGTGTATTTCAGGAACAAGGAAAAATTAGAGAATAATTTTGTTTCAAGGACAAAAAGATTGGGTTTTAGGCTCAGGTACACTTTTTTGTGTAAATCAAGGAATTTAGTGAACCGCCATCATTCCTCTTTTACACTAAAGTTTGTACTTCAGCCTAAAATCCAATCTTTTTGTTCTTCAACCTAAATTTTTCTCCAACTTTTTCCTTAAGCCTATTTGCCTTCTTTTTTTTTAACTACGTTTTGGGTTTTTAGGCAGAAAGAAAAACTTAGAGAATAGTTTATTTTCAGGGACAAAAAGTTTGGATTTTAGACTCAAAGACACTTTTTAGTGTAAATTAAGGAATTTATGGGACCGCCATTATTCCTTTTTTACACTAAAGTTTGTACTTCAGCCTAAAATCCAAACTTGTTGTTCTTCAACCTAAATTTTTCTCTAGCTTTTTCTTTCAGTCTATTTTCCTTTTTTTTCTGGTACGTTTTGGGGTTTATAGAGAGAAGGAAAAACTTAGGTAATAATTTAGTTTCAGGGATAATTAAGAAGTTTGGAGTTTAAGCTTAGGGACACATTTCAGTGTAAACCAAGGAATTCAGCAGACCGCTATCATTTCTCTTTTGTTGTTCTAATCCATCCCTTCGCAGTATCATAATGGTTTAGATGCCATGTATTACGTATCATATCCATTGAAGCAGAGACAAATTTGTAAGCAATCCTAATGGGTACAAAAGTACCAAGGTAATTTGTGATGAGGAAACCAACCTTTAAATAGAAAGACGTACAAAAGTAGAAATTCGAACTGAATTTAACTAAATTTGAAAACAAACAACTTAAGAATTATACAACATGAACAAAATTCAAACCACAAATACCTTTAAGTTTTAACTAGTTTGTCATGCCATAACTCGGTAGCTCTAGCAGTCGTCGACCGTCTTAATGGAGTTGGTGTCGCCTTGATGCAGTCGTCATCGATCGCGATTGTTTCATCATTGTGCCCTAAGCAGTTTGCGATAATTATTTTTTTCTGTTACGCGTTTGGTGAATGAGTTCCCTGCATTTTTTGTGGTCTAAGATTTAGAAATTTAATTTAGGTATTATGGTTGAATCCTACAAAAAATGCTAATGGATTGAGAATTGTACATTTGAGTAGAAAATTAGTCAAATTAGGATGAAAATTAAATAAAATGCATGAAAAAGTGTAATTTTGGTGAGAAAGAAGTAAGGATTTGTAATCTCCTAGCTAAAATTTGGGATATTAAGAAGAAGGGAACTGCTTGGAAGCATAGAGATGTAGGAAGAAAATAAATTTGCAAAATAATGCTATGTGTTTTCTGTTTTATAATTTAATAAAAGATCTCAATGTACAAAATCAATTTTAAGGGCAATAGAATGAAACACAATTGAAAAGGGAAATATTTCTAGCCAGAAGGTAAACATCAAGGAAAGAAATAACAATCGAATTATATATAGTTAGATTCAATTCCAATATTGAATACCATATTTAAAAACAAAAAATAAATCTAAATCTATCGTAGGTTTAGGCTGGTTCAACTGATTGAAAAATAAAAAATTAAACTCCATGCAAAATACCAAATAATGGGCTAGCAAATCTTACAACACGAGGAAACACAGTTCTAATGCTAAATAGAATAAAATGTCAATATAATAGCAAGATATGGATATTTCTTATAAGAAATAATAAGAAATTAATAGCTAATAAATTGAATGGTTTCATTTCAAGTTAGAAAGGAATTAATAGCTGACAAAAATAGAAAAAAAAAGTAAATTAGCCTTCCTTTTAAAGCAAAGATGATTAAAAAAGGAGTTTGATTTACTTAAACAATGTCATCTTTTAAATAATTCAAACCTTACATAACTTAAAATGGATGGACAATTAGATTCTAAATTGTCTTTATTCTATGAAATTGATAATTAAACAACATGATTAATATTTCATTTGATATTATAATCAAGGATGTGGCAAGTCATTTAAGAATCAACTTTATATAATGAACACAATTAAGCATTTAATTATTTATCCATTCATGGAAGGCCATAATAAAATGAACCTTTCCTAATAGGTTAATCAATGATGAAATTGGTAAGTTATAATTTTGATGAAAAATCAAAATAAAAAATACTAATAAACGTAGAATAAAAAATATTCATATTTATTGTGTATAGGATTGTTGCATTTAGTATCATCATCACTAAGGGTGCAAATCATTTAGTCAAACATTTTGATAATATGAAGCCAACTTAGCATTTTACTATCAATGTATTGAAGGAAATCAATGCTCAATTATACAACTTTACATACTTACCAAATAAGTGAATCAATGACAACGTCATCAAGAAACATTATAAAATGCATAAAAATTTAAATAAAAAGAAAGAAAAATTGATATAATTTAACAGGGTATTATTTTTAAGAACTTCGTGTGCTACTTGAAGAGGAAAAATAAAATATGCAAAAGCATTTACAAAGCACTAGAATAAGTTCATGTTTACCCCACATTAATCAATGTAACAACATAAGACGATGATCCAAAATTTGGTTAGTGTAAATAACATCTCCAGATGATATTCCAAAATATATCATCTTCCAATCTCACAAAACAACATAATGTAGTTTACATTAAAAAAAAAATGATAACTCGGAATTTAATAAAAAATTAAGAGGAAGCACAACTTAGAAAATAAACAAAAAGGTTACCTTATAATGGCATAGAAAAGTAATTTCATTGTTGAATCAAAATAGAGAGATGAGATGATTGGGGATCTGAATAGTACTTTGGAGAATGGAGGTGTGAGGATTCAAAGGCGGATAGTGGTTTCTATGGCTAACCAAAAGGAAATAAACGGACTGAGATTAGTATTTGATTTAAAATAAATGGTTTGATCTATAGTTGGAGGGGATGCTAAGGATTGTGTTTATCCAATAAATTGGAGAGAGTGTGTTTTAGCCATTTTAGATTACGATATATTGATATGAAAATGTGAAACTTTTTAAAAAATTGCAACATTTACATTTTAATAGTCAATTGTTCGAAAAAATTGCAATATATGAAAAGGAATTAATGATTATTGAATATATAATATTGATTATTTAAATTTTAATTACTATTTTTAAATTGTTAATCGCAAATTATTTTATATTTCAAAATAATTATTAGTACTTAATAAATATGTGATTTTACCAAGAACATTGATAAGATATGCAAACGAAATCTTCATTCGAAAAATGAAATAATAGGATAGGCTTTTTTTGACCCATCATGATACAACTCGGCATTATTTTTAGTGAAAAGTTAAAATGATAGAAGGGAAATATAAGCGCCAATTGCAAAGAGCTTACCATTCAATTATTTGTATGTAAAAAATTTTACCTACTCATATTTATTAGTAGATAATCATCATTCCAACATGTTATGATCTTGACAATATTTGTCTACCAATAAATTTAACCATTAAATATTAGTAGATAAAGATTATATTTACCTACTCTTATATATTGGTACGTAAAATACATGTAGGTAAAGGTCAGATTTCTTGTTTAAAAATATTCATAAAATCTTATAAAATAAATTTGGCCTTCAAAGTAAATTCCCTTTTAAAAAATCCATATTTATAAAACAAAACAAGATATTTATTTAAGATAATTTAACCAAAATTTGAATTTAAACCTTATTAAGTCCAATTTATATTCAAAACATCCTAAATATATAATAAAAAATTAATTTAAACTTAATTAAAAATTTAGGGTATTACACGTTTATATTGGTTGACCCGACCCAGCCCATGTAACACGTTTAACTAAATGGGTCGGGTCGGGTTACCCGTTTGACCCATTGAAAAATATTGTCCACTAATATAAACAACAAAATAACCAAATCACCAACAGATAGAACAATTATATAATCACCAACAAGTAGCACATATATAAAGCATGAAATCATCATATCCAAAAATCATTCTCCATACATAAGAACATATGAGCATACTTCATACATAAAAGACTAACAGCATGGAAGGGATACAATTGTTATAAGTAAATTATAACCGACAATTTACAAGAATAAATTAGTAAAGTATAACAGCTTAGACAAGAATATATTAGCATATTGATTACTACATACATAAAAGAATAACACTAACAGCGTGCATTAAAGACTAGCAATATGAAAGAGATACAACATATAATTGGGTTTGGCGGGTCAAAATCGGGTTAGCAAGTCAACCCTAAACACACATGTTTATAAATGAGTCAAATTCGGGTTGACCCGAAAATGACCTATCAACTAAACGGGCCGAGTTAACTTGCTAATTTCCGTGCGGGTTTCGGATCATGTAGGAAATTGACAGTCCTAATTACGGTACTCGTAATTAAGTATAAATCCTTTTATATGAAATGCAATATTTTTGCTATCATGAAAAAATATAGTGATAAAATCCATGAGATAGAAACAAAAACATACTGATATAAATTACATTTCAAACGTATATATACATACACACACACACACATATGTCTACTTAAGCACAAAATAATGACACAAATTTAGACATTAGCAATCTCAACCGTTAGATCTTCACTAGAGTTCTACCTTCCATATAAAAACAAATAAATCCAATGGTTTATAGTTTGTGAATCTAATTTTGTGTTACAATAGCCACTCCGATGTGTGTGTGTGTGTGTGTGTGTGTACGTGTGTGTGTAATAATAGTAAAGCGGAAGAATTTCTTACTCTCTCCTTGATTCTGAGTTCTCCTTCTTCTGCTTAATTTTGTTAACATTTACTATTTGAATCTTTGAATTTATCAATTAAATAATTTAGCTAAACATCTCACTATCAGTATCCTATATATACATTTAAATCTTATACGATTGTCTCATCGACACTTCTAACATTTTATATTCGGATCCTTGTATTTATATTAATTACATAATACAAAATATAACCTTTTAAATACATTTAATCAACTAATACTTATTAATTTTTGTAATAGATATTAAAGAAGCATAATTTAGTATGTATATGACTATTGTACCAATAAAAATGATAAAAATTAATTTTTATTCAATTACGATATATAAATCGCATAAACAACAATAAAATGTTTATTTATTTATTATTTAACATAAAATATCTGTATTTCAAATGGTAAAATATATTTATCATGCATTGCATTATAAAATTCTACATTTCACTTAAGATGTTCGTATTTAAAATTACCATAGTTATTTACAAACCCACCTCACTTTCTCCTATGTTTTAAGTTTTAGTCTATAAGCTTAATTAATTATGTAATCTTAAGTTTAAAAATAAGATAACTGTAATTAAGCGATATTCGTTGGTTCGGTCACTAATGACAATATGAAAATTTCAATAATATACATCATACTTGTATCAGTAAAATAAGATATAATTGCATTTTCATTAAATTGGAATACATAAGTCACATGACATACGATAACATAAATAATAAAGAAATTTTGTAAATTACGCTGTTTAAATTTTGAAATACACAGATGTTATTTTTCAAAAACATGTTTAAAGAACACTAGAACTAGCCAATCTCTAAATAATTGAAGAAAAAACAGAAAATATTTTCGCTCTTGCGGAAAAAAAAAAAAACAGTTCTACGAAGAAAATTGAATGAATGTTTATGGATACGTGAGACTAAGTACAAATTTGGATTTTGAAGTAATATAGAAAATAATAGCAGAAAAATATCAAAAAGTATCAATAAATTCATTGTGTATCACAAAATTATGTTTTTTTTAACAGTAGAAAACCTTAGTTCTAAAATTCTTTCAACCTTTTACCGAGGTGTCTCAGTTCTCTTCTAATATTTTATATTTGACTTCATATACTAAAATTTAAAATTATAATTAAATTTACTAAACTATTAGTTGTTGATTTGTCAAATAAATCATAAAAATATCAATATTTGCATGATATTCATATTAACAAAAAAAATGATAACATTCATTCAGATATACAAATACATCAGTCACATAACATAATTGCATACAAAAGCAACAATTTCAAATTTAGTTTTTGATTCTTCTATATGGATACATTAATGTTACATTGTAAAATTCTTATTTTAAATAAAGTGCTTGCATTTTGAATTTTCTACCGTTGCTTACAAAACTCACCTCAATATCACATAATTTTGCATAATCACATCAATATATTTTTAGTTAATCATGTTATATTGGTTTTAATTTATTTGAATAAATTTAATTAATAAATATTTATTAATTTATCTAATAAATCTTTAAATGTGACAGTTTCAGTATGTATATCATATTTGTATTAAAAAGGTACTCAAATAAATTATTCACTTAAATATAAAGATATATGATTTAGATATCATAAATAATTTACATGAATAATCTTAATAAAACTAATTTATTATTCATTTATCTCAATAAATCTATCTACGTCGTAGAATTTTGTTTTTAACTTTAAATATCCATATTCTGACATTCTTATAGCTATGTACAACTCCGTCGATTGTTTTTCCAACCTTTCATGTTTAGATCATGGTATGAGATATCGGCTGAACCCCGAAATCTCGGTGGTACCATACCGGTGCCGACGCTGGACGAATCGAAATCGAACAGAAAATTCAGTTTCAATTACAGCAAAAATAATAATCAAATCATCATTCTAAATAATGTCTAAATTGAATCAAAATAGATCAAAGATTAAAAAATCGAGCTTGAAATAGTAAATCACCTAAATTTGGCCCTATAGTCAAAAGTCAAAGAAACCCCAGCTTTAGCTTTGCTGGAGAGCTGAGAGTCGATTTGAAACTTAAAGCTCTATACATTGTCGTGGTTGATAGTTATAGGCGATGGTAAAACCAAATTACTAACGTTTTTTTTACTGCTTCAGAAGTTTTTGTCCCGGCTTTGAGGAATATGTGAACAAAGGCGTGTTGGTTAGAATTTAACTAATATGTTCTGTTGTTTAAATTTTGGTGTAAGTGACATTGGGTTGTTATTAAAGTTTTGGGTTGTGATTATATAATTAGATTTGATAAGTCGTGTAACTTTTGAATGTCTTAATTTTATATGTTGTTTTAGATGTAAATTATATATTATATTTTATTTACAAGAAAATTATTACATTTTTATTGAGAAACCATTTAAAAAACAAAATCAAGACTGAAACCAAAACTTCCGAAATTCCTGAAATCAACAAAATTTTAAATAGTTGAAACCGAGACCGAAACCAAGTTCTCGAACCTTGGTTGAGATGCATGTATTTATATTACTTATGAAATCTCCAATTTAAAGTATTTAAAATCTATAAATCAATCGTACAGACATACACACATACTAATAAAAACCACAACAACAAAAATTATGTTTAACCATATAGTTATACATATCACATACGTACATTTATGTACACAAACAATAAAAGAATTTAATTTGCAAAATAATTGTAATTATATATGTGCATAAATAATAAATTTATCATAAACTACATTAAAAAGACCTACTTTTAACTTCAAATAACTTCATATTAAGATTTCTATAAAATTTTATAAAATCATTCTCAATTTATTCATATTATCTACTCTTAAATCGGTATATTTTAAGTAATTACATAATTTCAAATTTTACATGTTAAAAATTACAGGTTAAATAATATTTGTTAATTCATTTAAAATAATTAAAATATGTCAATTTCAACATGAATATTTGCTTATCGTAATATTAACAATATAAGTTACATAACACATACCATATAAACAACAACAATAATTTATAGCATAGTTATTTTGCCGAGTTCATCGTATGTTGTATGTATAATAAAATTTCAATTTTGACATTAAAATTTTTAATACTATATTTTATAAAATTATCGTGTGCAACGCACGAGTTACACACTTATATATATATATATATATATATATATATATATATATATATATATATATATATATATATATATATACATATGTGTGTGTGTGTAAAAGGAAAATATATTTGAACACAAAATTTTGACGACACAATAAATCTACATCATTGAATCACCCATGAATTTCACTCCTCCATAAAAGAAAAGAAAAATCCAATGGTCAAGATTCCGTGTCTCTCAATTTATGTCCAGTTTTGTGTTTAAATAGTCATCACACACACATACACACACATACACTCACGTGTGTGTATAATAAACTTAAATGTGTGTATTCTCTAATAGATATGCGTGGATGAGTCCAACGATTTATATATAGGAATACACATAACAAATGATTTTAATAGTCTAAATTTTCATTCTTCCATTTTATTTGTTTAATTTTATTTAATTATGATTTATGAAGTAGCTAGATGTATATTCCCTGCAATGTATTTATGAGGGTAGGAATTCACAGGTCGTGTCTGGGGCTATTGGAATATTTTGGGATGTTGAGAACACCCAAATCCCTAAATGGGAATGCAGCAACAACCTAGATAATATGATATTCCAGGCCCTCCAGCTTTCAGAGCTTCCTCCAGAAATTTGGAAAGTTGCCATTGCCAATTTCTCAGACTTCTCAAATCGTGTGCTAGAGAGATATGAGCGTACAGGATTTGATTTATAGGACACATGTAACAAAGACAAGCAATCCGCAGATGGAGCGATAATACGAAAGACGGAAGATTTCGCGGAGTGCTACCGTTACACGAAAGGAACCATAATCCTAATTTCAGGTGATGGTGGATTTTCCGAGACGCTCTTTCATTTAATGCGAAATGGATTTAAGATAATAGTTATCGTGCCACGTGGAAGAGCATCCAGGAGGTTGCTTCGAGCATGGGTGTGTGGGAAGAGATGTTCCAAGGAAGACGTGTACACGCAAGTGCATGATGGTTATAAAAAATCCAAGCTGTTGCTTTATTTCGTTTCACATATCATAGATAGGCCTCTCTGCTAAGCCACGCTACCCCTCCCTTACCTTTTTTTCCAAGCAGTTGCTGTATTCATTGAAGTATTACGTTCAAACCCTACTGTTTTTTAACCTTAATTAAACTGAATTGCATGGAACGGTGTATTTGAACGGTATTCAGCAATTTTCTTTCCCTGGTGTCCTATACCATATTCCATTTCCGTGAAAACACTAGTTTTCCTTTTACCTTTTTCTTTTAAGTTCGTTTTTCCTTCTTTGTACTTGTTATGCTTAAAAGTCTTGATGCTGCCAAATTATTAATATAATGCATATCATTTTTGTTAATACTGGATGTCTTGATCATCATCAATCAGCTTGAAATAAGATATATTGTCTTCAGATACTGATGACTTCATCCAGTATAAATAATTGCTAATGACCGCCTATGACGAAATTCAACAATATATATATATATATATATATATATATATATATATATATATATATATATATATATATATATATATATATATATATATTTTATTGATCAATCATTCTGACCAGAGTTGATGATTAAGGGTTGGCATTGGTGTGGGCGCAAACTTTATATACAAACGTCCAAAAAATAATCGTAAGCACTTCATAAGTTTAGACGTCGTTTATTTTCCAAAATCATTTGAAACTATTACAACTTCAATAGAGTTACATCCCCTACAATATATCTTAAAATCTCGTTTGTTTACAAACATCTTAATAAACTAGTTATACAGTTAATATAACTTGGAAAATGTTTGATTTTAAATATTCTTATCATATTAGATATCATCGTCAAATACAAACCATTCGATAACATTAATTCACATGCTTTACATTTGGAATACCGATTTCTAATCATTCGATAACATTAATTTGATTTAAAATAACATAAACAAATGAGTGTGTGTGTGTATGCGCGCGGGTGTGTGTATATATATATATATCATTTCAACTCAATTCGGGTTTCCAAGTCCAAGTATAGAATATACCATTCAAAACCAACGTGGTTTCGAAAATCAACGATATGGAAACAAGAATATCTACGAGCCACATAGGACACAACAATCATATATCAATGTGTTCAATTATCGATACTATTTAATTTTTAATATTAAATTAAAATTTTAATTCAATAAATCCCAAATTCGTGAAATTCAATGTATAGCAATTCAATATTATACATATATCAATAAATCCAATTCAAAGCTAATTTCTACATTCGGTTAAGACAACCAAAATATTCATTTAATTCAATTTAAGTTCAACACGATGAATACGATTCGATAAAATTTAACTATCAAATATAAATGAACAAATCATCCAAAATTAATTGATTCGACTCAATTCAATTCAATTCTAACGTCGGGTGTCAATTAGCACAAAGTGTCAGTTTGCCCATATTAATTCAGATCACCAAAGGACGGTTGTAATAAACTAACTAGCATAGCGACATACATATTTATCGTGAATTCTTAAAATTTTATTTTGCATAAGAATATATAAATCGTGGGATCAAACACTCACATTTTCCGAATTTTGCAGTGCTTGAATAACGAACGTTCAATACCACATACGCGATACGAACCCGACAACAACATGGACCTGCATACGAACATAACTCAGTCCCTTCATCGAGCTTGCCGATTACAAATTTCACTTGATCAACATCTCGCCCAGTCCTTGCTTTTCCAACCAAGACCAAAAGTTGGTTTGGGCGATGCACGTGGGGAAGGCCTGGTCGATCTGGAGGGCGAGTTCGGTCGATCTGGTCGGCGCGGCAGGCATGGTGGTCGGCAGATCTGGTCGGCGCGGCAAGCATGGTTGTTGGCAGATCTGGTCGGCGCAGCAGGGAGGTGCCGGATCTGGAAAAGTTATTTGTTTATTAATTATTATTTTAATCGGATTTGGCAGTTTTAAATTTTGGAGAAGAAGAAAAGGTAAAGCTTCGAGATTTCCTTTTTTATTTATACAGCAAAGATAGCTTTGAACTGGTAAACGAAAATCCTATTTTCCAGCGTAGCCCTACTCATAGAACGGGCTGTTTGAAAGTTTCACCCATTCAAGGGAGTATTTAAATTCGAAATATCCTAGAACTTTCTCACGTAACGTACGTTGGGTGTATTGACACGGTCGAGTCCAATAATTAAACAAAGACATCTTAATTTATTTTACGTTACGCTGTAACCCAAATCAACTAGTGTGTAACCCGTGCGTTGCACACGTAATTAAAAAAAAAAAAAACATTTTTACTATTTATGATTAAAAAAAGAGCTTATTATGCATTATCTGATAATTCAACTGAACATATATTATCTGGCAGTTTAACTGAAAAAATTATCTGAAAAATTAGTAAATTATTTTAGCTATATATATTTTTTTTAAAATATGATGTATAATTTTATGTTATACATCTTACACTTTATGTTTGAGTTTTTCAAACAATGTGAGTATGCATTGTGCGACATAATTAAAATTATGATTATTATTATTTGTAATTTATGTTTTATAGCTTACATAAATAATATGTATGTGTATGTATCTGAATTTTTTTTATTATTTCGTTAATATGAATATACTATAAATGTTGAAACTGATGTATGTTACTAATTTATTCTGTGGATTGGGAAATATTATTTAATAGAATTTTTAAATAAGTTAAATGTAAAATTATAAACTTAGTTTAAATATATACTATAGTAGAATGAATCGAAAGAATTTTGTTTAAAAATAAATTTTCTGCGGAGTTATTGAATTAAAAAAAGATTTTTGTGATATAATAAATGGTAAAATTTTGGTATAAACGAATCTAACTTATTTACAAATTAACTTTATTATTGTCATTCACATGCATAATTTATATTATGTGATTCATACATACATACATACATACATACATACATACATACATATATATATATATATATATATATATATATATATATAGTTGAATGAAAGGATACACTTTTGTTAATATGAATATACGTAGTAAAATTGATGTATGTTTTTTAAAGCTATTAGAGAAATATACTAATTATTTGCTAAGATTATTTTAATAATTATAATTTAAGATTTCATAGGTAGTTTAAACATATGGATTTAAATATAAAATATAATGAAAGAATTAAGGTGGCTCTGTAAATAATTGTGGAAAGTGTTAAAATGTGGTTACTTGAAGCTATAATTGTTTTCTTCAATTTATGACAAATTTACTGAGATAAATGTATAACATATTAAGTTACTATCATTGTTTACATATTGTTTAAATCGTCTAGCTTTTTTAACTTTATATTTAAAAGGAAAACCGATTTCGCCTTCTTTCTTTATATGAATATGATATACATTTTAAAACATCATATTTGGTGTTAGTTAGATGAATTAACAATATTTACTGATTGAATTTATTTGGTAAATTCAAAACCATATAATTAATTTAAATATATTGGCTTAAATATACAATATCAAGTGGTATTGTGGAGCATTTCGTAAATTACTAAATAAAATTTGAATTATGAGCGCTTCATGTTAACATTGCAATATAACATAAGATAAATACACTGATGTAAATAAGTTAAACTTTAAAATGTGACTGTTATCATGTATATAATTTATGTTATGCGGTTGATGTGTTTAAATATTTGAATTGCTATTTTTCTCATTTTTTTAATGTGAATATAGTTAATATTGATGCGATTTATTAGGCGAATCAATGAGCAATAGTTTGCTAAAGTTGCTTAATTAGTTTCAATACTATGCAATTAATTATAAATTATGGTATTAAATGTATAACATCCAAAAGGAATTATGAAAGACTTAAATTATTATAGGAAATTAATTTGGAGTGTTGGTATTTTGTGCCCAAAAAATATAATTTTTTGTCATTTTTTAGTGTTTGAAAGAAATATTAGTTAACTAAACTTATTTAATTTTGATTTTTGTTATTAATTAAAATGTGTGAACTTAAATATAAAAGTTTAGGAGCTAATAATTAAATTATATGTAAACAATTGTGTAGACTTTAAAATGCCCACATCAAAATGTAAAGTAACGAAAGAACAGGAAGATGCAATGAATTTTACAGTGCAATGTATAATTAACATATGGATTTTTTTAGATTAAAGTTGGTATATTTTTATGTATATGATTTATGTTATGCGATTGATATATTCATACATATCACAGTTACCTTTTAATACCGTAATGATTATATGTTTAATATTGATTTTTTGGTATTAAAAATAGCTTGATTAGGCGATCGTAAATTTAAACTATAAAAAAATGCCATATCAAATATATAACTTGATTTATGTTAATGAATTACCATATTTAATGGTCAACTAAAATGGAACCTTAAATGTGTAAACGTAGATTTGAAGTAATAACGATTTCTTTATCGATTTTATTCTCAATTAGCGTTTGCGAAATTTCACTAATTCGGTAGTATAAAAGGATGGTTAATTGATATAGCTAGAAATTCAAATCAAATTGAATTGAAGATAAAGAATGATTGTGCATAGAATAAGTAAAATAGTTATTTCATAAGCTTGCAGTATTGAAAAAAAAAAGAACTAAAAATAAAAATTGTATTCAATTTTTTTACTGTAGATTCCAACTTGTGACACATCACAGAAAGAAGTAATTAACCAAAATAATATCAAATTTCTCTTTTTGAAGATAGTGACACATCCATTTTTCTTCATGAAGTCCACCCGTAAAAATAGAAGGAGAAAGCTGATGAGATAAGATGGAAGTATAAAATTTTAATTAAATTTTTGCTTCATATATCACTTATGCTGAGGTAAATTTAGTATTCCAAATAAAATCATCATTTGATCGAGATCTTTTATCGTCATCTGTCATTTTGTAGATTTCTGACTATCTTTCATTCCGATGATTTTTTAGATATATCTTCTTGTTGAGTCAATTTGTGCTTATCATAGAGTTCACTATCCATTAGTTGATTGATTCCGTATGTTGAATGCTTTAACTTAATGGAACGCCGATAAAGATATTTATTAAACTATTTGAAACAATGTTAAAAAAAAGGATATCTACCTCTATACCGAACAATATCAAAATATGTTGTGCAACTGTAATACATGCTAACTGCAGAGGAATCCACTAACTTAAGTTATTTGCCGCTATATTTCTTTAAATTGATTGCAAATTAATTGATTGTAAATTAATTGGCAACAAAGAGTTAATTAGGTATACATGCGGGCACTGATTTGCATCTACTTTACTGATTGGCATTTGCATAATCATGCCAAATATATATGATTTAACTATTGTATATCATCCACGGTTTATTTAAAAAAAAAAAATAGATACATGGCCAACATGCACGTTAAAGCATTTAAAAAAGTATCCACTGCATTTTACTGTAAATGGATAGCAACCGACCTCATAAGAATATACTATGTCTTTCATTTATTCTGTAGTTCCTTTCATAGTTATACCTACTATGCCATCTAAGCTTCTGTAACATTTTCAATGTCTATAACAAATAAAGATATTGCACAAGAATGTCCAATTGTCCATAGAAGCATTAATGGCGATAAAATGGTGCTTCATCTCTGTAATATTGTGTAATATTAACTATATAACTCATGCAAATAAAAATACAGATGTTATAGGATGGCTGGTATTTTAGTTTCAGGATGTTATTAGTTGCATCCATGAAAGATGTAGGAACCCGCTAAATAAGTGACCTATCAATTTATTTCACTAATTAAACTGGCTTCACTTTAGTTTCCAGTAAATTAATTGCCAATAAAGGGTTAAGTAGGCATACATGCAGGCAACAGTTTCCAGTAATTGAACTGACTTCACGTTAGAACTCTTGACCGTTGATCATTCCATAACACTTGACTGGTGAGTGTTAAGACAATGAAAAGTCAAAATAACGGGTCGGGAGGAAAAATTGAAAGCAACTGGACACTATGAGTCCTATTTTTTTTAAACACTGCAAATACACATATATGTACCCTGCGTAATACACACATGCGTGTATACACACACACATATATACATAAATCTACTGTACATGATGCTTATTTAGGCAAGAAGTTTAAAAAAGTGGCTCATAATGATAAGAAATCCTAGTCTTTTTTTTGTAAATCCTTTTGTATCTCAATGTTCAGTTAAACATGTTAAATTGGACTCTCACCACCTATAAAATAAAGGAGCAATGGAAGCATTGAATATCGGGGTGCAGTTAGTCTTCCAATGCAACAGTAATTGGTAACAGCAATACGGGGAGGCTGGTACTTCAGTTTTAGGATGTTATCAATTAATTGCACTGGATATTTACACATATTTGAAAATCAAGCTCATTTAAGGTCTTAAAACTCATTAAAGTGTATATTTTGCACTCATAATCCATCAGACATTCAAATAACGTAGTTCGGGTAGACAAACATGGCTGCAACAAATTCAAATATATAAAAGATCTGCAAGGATGAAAAAAAAACAAAGGCAACAACAAATTCAAATATATAAAAGATCCACAAGGATGAAAAAAAAACAAAGGCAACAACAAATGACATTCAAAAAACAGTCAGTTCTAACTTCACCATCCAAAAACTAAGAACTTCCTCCTGGAATAAAAAAATAATACTAAAAAGGGGAATTTGAAAATTGTTAATGCAAAAATACAAAACATACAGTGTACAAATAGTAAAAATGATCAAATTATATAAATTGACTACTAAACTTACTCCTTTTTTAAATTCTGACACCAATAAGAAAATCTTTGTTCTTCCATTGTTGCAGCCCCAGAACGGAGGAATTGAGTGTCAATTTTTGTTAAATGAGCATATAATAGAGAAAGCGATATTTGATAAAGGGGAAGCTCACATCTATTTATACTGATGCAGTGGAATACTGTGGAAAGATATTTTACCTTGAGAGCATTGGACTTGTTCTCAAGTCTACACGCAGATATGGTTGAATTGCTCATTTTGGGAGAAATAATAGGAGTTTTAGTCTGAATTGTTAGCAGGTGTGATTCGGTTTTTAAAAAATATACCAGTAAGGTGAATGCCGGAAGCGTATTTTAGGGACTTCATAGTCAGATCGAAGTTTAAATAAAAAATAATTAATAAAAATGGTTGTATTATTTTGATTTAATAAAAGTATCTTTAGAGTTTTAAGGAGAAATGAGATAATTGAGAAAATTAAGGGGAATTGAGAGAATTGAGAAAATTAAGGAGAGTGCTAGAAATTATTCTGCTTTACTATTATTTAATAGATTGTCCAAGTGAAATATCATTATATTCCACGTGTGTGATAACACATGCTATAACTTCTATTTTATTGTTCATATACATCTCATACTATACGCTCTATAGGTTACCGTAACCGCTAATCGTTTGTACAAACGATTTAAGTGGAACTAATGAAATTGAAATTCGATGAAACAAAAATATTAACTTTATAATTATATTTTTTTTCTAGAATAATTTTATTTAAAATATTTATATCATGCAAACTGAAACTCTATCATGTATTATCTATTGATTTTACTGTAACACTTCGAAGTTGAATAAATTTTCAAGTTCAACGATCAGTTTAATTTATTTGAAAATTAAAATTTGAATGAAAATCCGAAATTTAATATTTGAGATGCGTCTAATGAGACATAGCGGAGGAATGAATTTCGTAGAAAAATACGCAACTTGTTCCGTTCGCGTTAATTCAATTAAATATTTAATAAGTCGCACGCAACAAGTGAAGCGTTGTCGTCGAAGCTTTAGCAAATATATTTATGCATGTACGTTACTTCTATGCTCCCCATTTTCTTCCTTTCATTATAACCGAAAGCCCTTCCTTCTTCTAACGCATGCCTCCTTTTAGAAAAGATACTATGGCCATAAATTAAAATGTAACATTCACAAAGGAAAAGAAATAAATAAAAAAATGCTCGTAAGGAATGAAATATAAGACGAATGACAAAAGTTCGGGATTGGATATTATCATACTCTCTACCAATACCGAAAACCACTTTAACAACTGTGCACGTGATGCAGAATCCAGAATGAAGTAGGTTGATTATTGGATTTGAAGAAAGAGAACGATGATGGATGCCCTTGACTTTCGAGTCATAATTAAAATGATTAAAACAGGTACTATACTTTAATTAAGTGAGCTTGCTCCTCTTATCGAACGCACTTCTTCAAACCATATCTATTACTTTGTAATATGAATTGTGGTACCACCCTTGATTATGGGAGTGTTGTTCGAGGTAGGCGGTAGTTGCGGATATGCGGTACCACCGGTACGACGGTGCAACTGGTAGAATCCTACCATGGGTATTCCTCGATGCCTTGTCATATTATCTTGATCGAGCCCTTTACGATTTTGATTTAACGTTGTCATATCATGACGCATCCCCATCCATCGACGGCTTACTGGTGTGTTATATGCAAACTGTACGGCTACGGTATAAACAGTGTAAGGGTAATAATGGTAATCCCGCTTATGCTATTTTCAATAGTATATTTAACCATAGACACTATTATAATAGCGTATTGTATTATTGATATCTAGTTTAACGGATCCTTAGAGGATGGAAATCCCAAACATCCTTCGAGTTACTGATCCATTTCAATGAATATTTCATTTAAGTTGATTCATTGATATAAGAATGTTAGTCCTGATCGGAATCTTTTTTTTTTTTAAGCAAGGTTGACCTGTTTTTAAAGTGATCTGTAACACTTTTTATTATAACAAATAATAAAGTACAATAGGGAACAGGTGATTGTTGTTAGCAGTCAACTAATAACGGTTTTTAGATGGACCGTCCATCACATGATTCTAGCTCACGCAGGAGAAGAAAATACATACGCTCAAGGCATAACATACATAGCAAAAATACATAGTTGCTTCATTTTAATTGCATTACATGCCAGACGCATGTCAAAAAGGAAAATGACTTCTTTCAGCAATTACCCATTGTCAAAGACAGCATTCTACATGGCTCTCTTCATGCTCCTAGTAATCGGAGACTTCGCAGTTTTGCTCAAAGAAGATGTGATTGAAGTCGCCGTTGCAGCGTCATCTCCAGCATCCGGAGGAGGAGCCTTGAAACCTGGCGGTGGTGGGATAGTTGCATACGGTCTGCTCGGCTTACTTAGATCGTCTTTGTAGTTTCTCATGTAGCTAGCTATTACATGTCTCTTACCCTCACATACATCTTCACTGAGCTCACCGCTTTCGATTTCAGCTCTCATACATTCTATTGTTTCTAACACGGATTTTTCCTTGAGAACCTTCTTTGCTTTCGCCTTATGAGGTGGAGATTTGCTTTTCGGCTCATCAGGACTGTTAGTTTGGTTGTTAGAGTTCATCAGACAACCATCAAAATTTTGTCCGAGTTGCTGCGCAACAGGAGACCGATCTTTGATGTTTTCAACACCAACACTTTGCACGTCACTTTACTCTTTACCTTCCCTCCACTTGTCATTGATTTTCAGAAAACCATTCAAGCTTTCAGCAATATGCTGCGTGTCAGCAGAAAGCTTCATCGCACTAATATACAGTGTACCATCATTCTCATTTACCTTTCCATTCACTCCTGTTTTATTGGAGTCAGAATGCACTGTGCTCCCACCACGTTCCATCTATCACTTACATTTCTAACATCAACAGCAACATTCAGGGAAGCTGCATTTAAAGGTTCGACACTTCCATCAACTCTTTCCATACACATTGACACAGCAGTGCCAACATCATACTTGTCAAAGTTAGAAACTTCATCAATGAGTCCATGTAGTGGATTCTGAGTATCACTTTCTTTTTGCGCCTTGTTCGAAGGGCTCACTTGGTTTTAGGGTTGGCAAATAGAACCGAAAACCGAAAATCCGAACCGAACTGACCCGAAAAGACCCGAACCGAACCCGATGGGTCTCGGGTCGGGTCTAGGTGATGAAAAATTCCATCAAGACCCGATCAAACCCGACCCGCATAGACCCGACCAAAAAATATTGAAATATATGTATTTTTAGTGATATTATTCAACCGGACCCGAACCGACCCGAACTTGACCCAACCCGAACCGAAGCTCGGGTTGGGTCGGGTCCAGATTTTTGAAATGTATAGTTTAGACTCGACAAAACCCGACCCACCTAGAACCGAGACCCGACGGGTCGGGTCTGGGTCCATCGGGTCGGGTCTAATTGCCACCCCTACTTGGTTTACAAATCCCGGCTTGAAGCTGAATTCAGTATTAGCCTGCACTGGTGGAGCTGTTGGAGGGACGTCAACATCATACCCACCCTCATTAATGAAGTCGATTTCTTCACTACTAAGCTCAAGAGTCGTATCAACAAAAATACCCTCAACAGCCTTACCTTCCGAATTCATGACAGCCGCTAACTTGCCCCAATGATGCTCTTTTTCAATTATCTCACCTTCCTCAACTGATAACGTATCTGCTAGTTCTACATTGTATTCATTAGCATTGTTCAAACAGCCGAAACTATTACTAGTGAGCAAATCTGAATCTGCAATTCTGATAACGTCAGCTTCATCAAATCTCTTGGTAATAGGTACATTCACTCTTATCCATTCCTGTTGTTTTGCATTCGGCGCTCTAGGTTTAGTAACATTGCTAGAGAGAGGGACTCTGTTACCCAAGTTTCCTCCAGCTACATGCTCTCTAACTTGTCCATTGCTCTGATTGCCTTTGGCTTTAACGTTATTACCAATATTCCTAATCGAAGCATCTAAGTTGGAGGGACATTTTGCTTCAGAGTGACCAAAACTCTTACATGAGTGGCATATATCCGGTTTCCAGACGTAAGCAATAGTTATAAAGTGTTCAGTGCCGTCTAGAAGAATGACAGAGATCATTCTTGGAATAGTGCGTAATGAAGCATGCAATCAGTGCCGACCACTATCAGGCGTAACTTCCACCATTGCTTTCGCATAACCAAGCCAATCCAAGCTCTCAGTCGCTCGATCCATGCAGAGAACCTTTCCTATATGTGAAGCTAACCAACATATCCCAATTTTCGACCATGCTACCATTGGGAGATTATACATTTTTATCCAAACAGGGACCTTTTTAATTCCTTTTCCTGTATTCCCCACGTTAATGTCCCACTTTTGCAAAATAAAGACTTTATCTCTAATAACTACTGTCTTCGATTCTAATATACGCTTCCTATCATCAGAATCAGAAAGCAGGAAAAAGAACATGTGCCCGTTTGACTTTACCTTGATAGAACCACGTGGATTCCAGTGGCGTTTCAAATGCATTACTACAGAGGTGTATGAAAGAGGGGTGCCCAAGAAATACCCCGTAATGTATTCACTCCAAACTTCAACACTAGTTGCAACAATTCCTTCGGTTGGAATTAAGTTGTTGCCTTTATACTTGAGCTTGATTGTTAGTGGTGTAAAATCACCTGCGCTTCGAGGCTTAGCTCCAAAAAGCGAAGTCCATCTAACTAGAAGTAGAAGCAGGATCGGAGGAGGAGAGGAGGAGGCAGGTGGGGCGGAGGATCTGGAGGAGGAGGTGCCGACTCAGGTGGCAGATCTGGATTTGGAATAGTGCGTGGTGGTTGAGAGATTTGAGGAATTGTTTGGCTCGAGGTGGATGGGAGATCTGACGCCATTTTTTGATTCTTTCTTTGAATCTTTTGTTTTTGCATTATTGTTCAGGTCAGATCGAGTATTGCAGTATTGAGATTTCACCTTTTGGAGCTGGAGACTTGTTGAAGACATCATCTTTATCTATTGATTCTGGTTATATTTTTTGTATAAGAAATTTTTATATTTAGACTTCCGCTGTATTCATTTCTATAACTCTGATATTATGTATAAGTTTGGAATTTTATTTAGCAGCTTCATGAACTACTATTATATTTTATTTATTCCGCTGCGAGATATTCTGCTAGTTCAGTGTCTGTGATTCTGTGATTTGATTTATTAAACCCCAGAGTTAAAACAATCCGCTTTTTCGAACAATTTGAGTTGGTTTAATTACCGGCTTAAAGCGGTCTAAAAGGCAGGTCATTACATATGGTATCAGAGCTTATGTTTTATAAAACCTTAGCTTATGGGGTTTAAAACTCATTAGATATGGGGTAGCTATACCCAAGAATGAGTAAGAATCAATTGCAAAATCATTCTTGAGAGTGCGTATTTTGAAAAATATAAATAGTTTTGAAAATGGTTTAAATGATTTTAAAGTAGTTTCGATATAAAAATTGTTTTAAAAATTTAACTATTACTTAGTGTTCTTTTCTTTTAGATCCAAGTTCTTCGGATAGGTCTCTTCGATCTAAATTCAAATCTCGGTACTTATTCTAAATCTATCTTAGAAATTTATACTAGGTGGGTTCTAAAATCTTAAATATACTCCGATTTGATCTCAATAACGTATCCATTTTTTATTGATTCATGTTTGATAGGTTCTTCACTATTTGGCTATTAGCTCGGATTTAAAATTATTCTAATCTAAATTGATAAATAATGAAGAGTGATTTTAAATGTAACCCATGTTAAGAGTTAACGGAATATAAGTGTGTTAATGGTTAGGTCAAAATTTACTTACCTTATTAACAGAAATTATAAAGATCTTTATATATATATACATATGAATTTAAAGTTTTACCTTGAGAAAGGAAATATATGATTTATGATATGAAATTTTAATATTGGTTTTACTTCTTAAACAAGATTTCTTGAAAGTTTAAATTTCAATAAATATAAATATTGATTTGATTCAAGTGAGTAGAGTAGAAAAGGCATTTGAAATATAAGTTAAACTTGGTAAAAAATCAAATACAGCATATACGTATGATTTTAAGCGACTGTAGTTTATGAAAAGGGTCATAAAGATTATAAACTTATCTTCCTTACGCCTATGCATTCAAAAGGGGTCGATTTGGTCGAATAGGAATAGAATTAAAATTTGCTTATACAAAGGATATCGAAATAATATTGTTGTGAATTAATTTTAATAAAATTGAATTAGATATAAATTGAAAATGTACTTGACATGATTTTAGACTTAGTACTTTAATGATGATAAGGTTTAAAACTTAAGCAAGTTGAATATGGATGCAACTTCAATATCAAAATGAAAATGAATATGTTAATTTAATAAAAAATCAACTTAGAGTTAAAGGATGTTTATATAATATAATATTTTGAAATATTATATGATTTACATTGCTAACTCTAATATTGCTTATATTTAATAACCGACTGAAGTTAAATTTTAGTATATAAATGAGTGGGGGAGAGATATATTTTCCCTACTTGAAATTTTAGTAAATAAATGACCTGAAATATGTCATTTATAATATATATAATTGGGATTTTGTATCTATTCTATTTTAAGAGAGAGAAAAGATTTGAGTATTTTTTTTGACATTAAGATTGGACTATCGAGTACACAGTAATTGTGACGGCCGGGAATTTCGCTCTATCCGAATCAGTCGTTAAACCGATCTAGACCGTTCGAAACCCCTGATCGTTTGAGAACAAGACAAATCAGAACGCAGATGGAAGAACATTTCATTGCTATTACAACAATTCCATCAGATACAAGAATATACAGAGTATAAATGAATAAATTACATTCGATAAATATCAGAGATTTAAATACAGTACTGCAGCGGAAAAATAATAATACAAAACACAACTGAAAGTAATACACGGATACAGAGCTTTCCGAGCATCGTTCCAGCTGTAAACCAGGATCCTGTGAATATAAATCTGCAAAACCAAAACTACTAGCTGCCCGTGCGGAAAATGAGGGCACCCAGAGTTTATGTTAAAACAATAAACTCCAGGTCAGTCATGTGACTGGTGTGAGAACTAAAACAGTTATTAAAACTTTATTTTAAAAGAGGGTAATTCAAGGGACTACGCCGTATAACATGGAACGGGTTTCCTCCCAACAATACCAGTGCATAGGATAAACAGTGCAATGCTTTTTCAAAAAATGAAGCTATTATAAGACCCAGGTCCCATCACACAATGCAACGCAAGCCGGAGGATAGGGTTTTCCCTTATAATAGCCAAACATGCTTGGTACGTTTAAAAACAAATCATTTGATACTATAATAAGTGTATAGTGTCAAAACAATTTTCAATCATAAATATCAATCATAGACGGCATAACATTCCATGCTACTATGTCGCCATACTAGGCTCTACAAATAAAGCCGAAATATCTCGTATTGGAAATTGGATTCCATCATGAGTCGAGGCAAGGGGCAAACTCCTCTCCGCTTCGAGACACTCTAACAAATGCTCAGGACTACGCACTCTGGGCAGCCACTGGATCGGTTGGGACGGTCCTCTCTTACGTTTGAGGATTATTTATTCCTGAACACACGTTTCCCGGTCCTTACAGACCTATAATCGAGGCGCCTCGCATCCAACAACCACATAGGTGAAAAGTATATAAATGTCAGGGTTGGTAAGTCACTGACACCACCAAAGCTAGAAAGAAAAGTCATGTTCTCCCAACGGTCCGTATCCCGTTTTTAACTCATACCGAGGTGTGAGGCTCGCGAATCCACGCTATACACAAAGCTGCCACGTAGGCCATGCTTTGATCATCAACCACAAGACTTTGCTTTTCAACAGAAGCCTTGATCCATGCAACTCAGCGTGCCACACAGGCAATTCATGCCATGCGATTGATATCTATCGATATATAACCTCTAAGCTCGTACGTCTCAGAGAAGGGCGTTAAGCAAAAGAATAAATTCTCTACCGCCAAACAGATATATATTTAACAGAAATCAATCAACACAGAATAAAATCCAATGTCAGACACACAATCCATTTACAAGTTCGTTCTGGGTCTGAACGAAACCGGAGGCACTTTCCTCGCATATCCATCGATCTCCAAGTACGTCTAGACGACCACCAACTGATTCCCTCATCTTGGATGTACAACCCAATCAAGATCATCAGTAATCACCCAAACGATGTGAAGACTTCCGGTCTTCAACCACCGTCTTCATCTTCGACATATCGTCGAATCGGTTATTCAGAATGGGTATAAACCCGGCCTTTCCGAACAACCCGCGTATATTAAAAACAAATGTTACACAAACACAACATACGCCTCATTCCAATTCATTAGTCATTAACCGTAAATCAGTAAGAGAGCAATTCCCCAAATATTAACCCCGAAGGCCGAAACCAACATCAGATCAATACCCAGGAAACCATTCTTCTTAACTAACCTTCAGCTAGTTTCTAAATTTCAATTCTTAGGGAAAGGTTCCCATTAATTTTATCCAAGATAAATTCTTTTAAAATTTATCCTTTAATCTTCCTTTGGATGTCATTTCAAACCAAATTATGGTTTTCCAAACTAGTCGAGATTAGCGAACCATACCGAAGTAATTATTTATTTTAATTCCCAATCCCAACCTATTCATCCCATGAAGAAAAACTGGTAATACTCCATATCTAATACCACGATGTTATCGGTAAAATTAATTACCATTTCACCAAACAATTCAATTCAATCAAATAATCTAACTAATTTTTGCAATCAAACAAACAAGTCCATGGTCTGTGGACGATTGTGTCGGGTGCTACTAAACACCGTCTGCATCCTAGTATATATATTTATAACAAGAAAAGGAAATTTTGAGTGAGAAATTCTCACCAATAGCTATCCAATACCACGACTCTTCATTAGAGAAATCATCGCCATTCTCGCCCTTTGTCGCTTTCGTTGCCCGTATTCACTATATATATAAAAATCACATTTTTATATTGTTATTCAATATATAAAAATCGAATTTTTACAATCACGCTATATGGATAAAAATTCTATTTTTACATTGCTACTATATAGATAAAAATTATATTTTTACTTTGTTATTCAATATATAAAAATCAAATTTTTACTTTGTTATTCAATATATAAAAATCAAAATTTTACTTTGTTATTCAATATATAAAAATCTCGCCTTTTCAACTATAAAGATTTCGCCTTTTCAAAAATATAGATTTCGCCTTTTTCAATAATATAGATTATATTTTTAATACTTTAAAAATATAAAAATCATAATTTTTAAAATATTATTTTTCTCTTCATAAAAATTATAGCTTTCTTAAAATAAAAATCACTCCTTTCTCCATTTAAAAATCTCGTCTTTACATTATAAAAAAAATCTCGATTCTTTGCTAATGCAAAAATCGAATCTTTTTATTTTAAAAACACTACTTTTCTTAAATAAAAATCAATCCTTTCATAAAACAAAATCCTAACTTTAAAATAAATAGTTTTATAACTAAAATCAGTTTTAAATGTTGAATAAAATAAAATAAAACATAAAAGAAAATTAGAAAAACTTACCTTGCTATAAGGAGGGGGCTGTTGCGTGTTGTTCGTCGAAGGTGGGGGTTTCCAGAGGCGGCGCCGGAGGTCGTGGAGGGGCGGCAACAGGAGGAAGGATGAAGAGGGGGGCGGTGCGGCTGTCTTCAAGTGAACAGAGGCGTGCGGCTCGATTTGCGTGGAGGGATTCACGAGCAAGAGGAGGGAGAGAGAGAGGAGGAGGCGGCGGTCCTCCTTGGTGGCGGCGCGTGGGCTGAATCGGCGGTGGCCGGGGGCTGGAGGCGGGCGGGGTTAACGAGGGCGACGGGGTTTTATTTTGGGGGAGAGCTCGATTTTCTGAGAATAAGAGAAAGGGGGTCTAGGGTTATATAATTGTATTTAATTATGATTTTATTTTCCACTAAAAAGCAACTTTTATTTTTGACCTCAAAACGAGGCCCACCGCCTGTCATCCATAGTGTTTTACCCTCATTCCGAACACAATGGGTTATGTATCGTAAGCTGATTCGAACGTTTCGATCAGTTCTCATCAAAATCAACGTATAACTCTATATATTGGATTTAAACGCGCGTTTCAATTTACCGTGGTCACATACTAACTTGAAAAATTCCAGAAAAATATTTTCTAGCTTCGTATTGACGATACGGTCCTAACAAAACTAGTTCCGTCGAATTCTGAGACCGTTGGAAAAATGGCCAAATTCCAGTCGATTAAAATCAACTAAAACTGGTCAAACGCGTTTTCCTTTGCCACGCTCACGTATTGATTCGAAAAATTATGAAATTTGGAATCTAGCAATAACTTTACATCCCGGATCCAACAAAAGTGGTTTCGTCGAAATCCGAGGTCGTTTGCAAAATTCCCATTTTTAAGGGCCTGAATTCCATAGCGATTATTCAGAATTTTCAACTGGACATATCTTTTGATTCCCGTTATGAAATTTCGATTTTTCGGATTCGTTGGAAAGATATCATCAATTAGATCCTAATGTTTTTGATTTCACTAAAATCCGGATTGTTTTGCACCCGGTACATTCAATTGAAGTTTGAAATCGAATTATCGAACTACCACGCCATTTTCAATTCTATTTATAATTATATATAAATAGTTATATTCTAACGACGACGTATATAATATATACGTTCTAAATATATTCAAAAATAAATTTTTCGTCGATTTTATTTAAAATAATCAATCTTAAATATTCAAAATTCTCTAAAATTGCCCAAAATAAAAATTTTAAACTGGCTCGGATTTCCGGGTTATTACAATCTCCCCCACTTAAAACTTTTCGTCCCCGAAAAGGAACAAAGTCGAAAGTGGTTTGATTACTCAACTCTACGTTCGATCTGACTTTCATTCTCCAACTTTTCAGTTTATGAGAATTTTCAAATTCTTCTAAAATTTGGCTAACACCCTAAATTTTCGAAAAATTTCGCCATAACCTCCCCTGCACCGGGAGCCACGGGAAAATCCCGAAATTGCCATATAGGCCTTCTGATCTCAAAAAGAAAAAGAAAAAGCGAAGCGGCTAGCCAATAGGCTCATAAAATCATCATCACCCAAACAAAACAGTAAATTATAGTAAACATGTACCTATTTGTCGGGCAAACAAATTTTATTCTCTGCTCTAGCCTCCTTGCTATGACCTGTTCAATGTAAGCACATGTATATGCAAGCAAATGCGACCAATTTCAATATAGTTCAATATTCAGTTCAATTAGGCTTAATGGTTCAAAATTGTCAAACAACTAAACAAACAACACAAACATCAATCAATTAGTGAATTTAACGTTTCAAATTCATAATTTTGATACATATTCAGAAAATCTTGTTTTTGATGCCAATTCACAACAATGTATTCTAGCTATATTAGTTTTGGTTCTCACACCAGCCTAATGGAAATATATAGATATCACACCTTCGAAACACGAACATAAGTATTGATGATGCCATGGTCATTATCAACATCATCTCCGGATATCTAGAATGTGATTCTATATCTATCCAGTATATTAAAACTTCGAATATACGTTCATGACGCGTATATGAAAAATCTTTATATATTGGATTGTCCAAATTCAAAATAAATAAATAATCAAATATGTATAAAATGGTTTAAATTTCAAAACAAAATTGTTTTCATTTGAAAAATATACTCTTCACACTCGTTCTAGGATACTACTGATCCTATCTCTAATGAGTCATTCTAATTGGATATTACTAATCCAATATCTGATGAATTCATTTGTATGGTTCTAATGTGTCTTGTTCTCGAGCTCTGTAAACCAAAGCTCTGATACCAAATGTGAAGGCCGGGAATTTCGCTCTATCCGAATCAGTCGTTAAACCGATCTAGACCATTCGAAACCCCTGATCGTTTGAGAACAAGACAAATCAGAACGCAGACGGAAGAACATTTCATTGCTATTACAACAATTCCATCAGATACAAGAATATACAGAGTATAAATGAATAAATTACATTCGATAAATATCAGTGATTTAAATACAGTACTGCAGCGGAAAAATAATAATACAAAACACAACTGAAAGTAATACACGGATACAGAGCTTTCCGAGCATCGTTCCAGCTGTAAACCAGGATCCTGTGAATATAAATCTGCAAAACCAAAACTACTAGCTGCCCGTGCGGAAAATGAGGGCACCCAGAGTTTAGGTTAAAACAATAAACTCCAGGTCAGTCATGTGACTGGTGTGAGAACTAAAACAGTTATTAAAACTTTATTTTAAAAGAGGGTAATTCAAGGGACCACGCCGTATAACACGGAACGGGTTTCCTCCCAAGAATACCAGTGCATAGGATAAACATCGCAATGCTTTTTAAAAAAATGAAGCTATTATAAGACCCAGGTCCCATCACACAATGCAACGCAAGCCGGAGGATAGGGTTTTCCCTTATAATAGCCAAACATGCTTGGTACGTTTAAAAACAAATCATTTAATACTATAATAAGTGTATAGTGTCAAAACAATTTTCAATCATAAATATCAATCATAGACGGCATAGCATCCCATGCTACTATGTCGCCATACTAGGCTCTACAAATAAAGCCGAAATATCTCGTATTGGAAATTGGATTCCATCATGAGTCGAGGCAAGGGGCAAGCTCCTCTCCGCTTCGAGACACTCTAGCAAATGCTCAGGACTACGCACTCTGGGTAGCCACTGGATCGGTTGGGCCGGTCCTCTCTTACGTTTGAGGATTATTTATTCCTGAACACACGTTTCCCGGTCCTTACAGACCTTTAATCGAGGCGCCTCGCATCCAACAACCACATAGGTGAAAAGTATATAAATGTCAGGGCTGGTAAGTCACTGACACCACCAAAGCTAGAAAGAAACGTCGTGTTCTCCCAACGGTCCGTATCCCTTTTTAACTCATACCGAGGTGTGAGGCTCGCGAATCCACGTTATATACAAAGCTGCCACGTAGGCCATGCTTTGATCATCAACCACAAGACTTTTCTTTTCAACAGAAGCCTTGATCCATGCAACTCAGCGTGCCACACAGGCAATTCATGCCATGCGATTGATATCTATCGATATATAACCTCTAAGCTCGTACGTCTCAGAGAAGGGCATTAAGCAAAAGAATAAATTCTCCATCGCCAAACAGATATATATTTAACAGAAATCAATCAACACAGAATAAAATCCAATGTCAGACACACAATCCATTTACAAGTTCGTTCTGGGTCTGAACGAAACCGGAGGCACTTTCCTCGCATATCCATCGATCTCCAAGTACGTCTGGACGACCACCAACTGATTCCCTCATCTTGGGTGTACAGCCCAATCAAGATCATCAGTAATCACCCAATCGATGTGAAGACTTCCGGTCTTCAACCACCGTCTTCATCTTCGACATATCGTCGAATCGGTTATTCAGAATGGGTATAAACCCGGCCTTTCCGAACAACCCGCGTATATTAAAAACAAATGTTACACAAACACAACATACGCCTCATTCCAATTCATTAGTCATTAACCGTAAATCAGTAAGAGAGCAATTCCCCAAATATTAACCCCGAAGGCCGAAACCAACATCAGATCAATACCCAGGAAACCATTCTTCTTAACTAACCTTCAGCTAGTTTCTAAATTTCAATTCTTAGGGAAAGGTTCCCATTAATTTTATCCAAGATAAATTCTTTTAAAATTTATCCTTTAATCTTCCTTTGGATGTCATTTCAAACCAAATTATGGTTTTCCAAACTAGTCGAGATTAGCGAACCATACCGAAGTAATTATTTATTTTAATTCCCAATCCCAACCTACTCATCCCATGAAGAAAAACTGGTAATACTCCATATCTAATACCACAGTGTTATCGGTAAAATTAATTACCATTTCACCAAACAATTCAATTCAATCAAATAATCTAACTAATTTTTGCAATCAAACAAACAAGTCCATGGTCTGTGGACGATTGTGTCGGGTGCTACTAAACACCGTCTGCATCCTAGTATATATATTTATAACAAGAAAAGGAAATTTTGAGTGAGAAATTCTCACCAATAGCTATCCAATATCACGACTCTTCATTAGAGAAATCATCGCCATTCTCTCCCTTTGTCGCTTTCGTTGCCCGTATTCACTATATATATAAAAATCACATTTTTATATTGTTATTCAATATATAAAAATCGAATTTTTACAATCACGCTATATGGATAAAAATTCTATTTTTACATTGCTACTATATAGATAAAAATTATATTTTTACTTTGTTATTCAATATATAAAAATCAAATTTTTACTTTGTTATTCAATATATAAAAATCAAATTTTTACTTTGTTATTCAATATATAAAAATCTCGCCTTTTCAACTATAAAGATTTCGCCTTTTCAAAAATATAGATTTCGCCTTTTTCAATAATATAGATTATATTTTTAATACTTTAAAAATATAAAAATCATAATTTTTAAAATATTATTTTTCTCTTCGTAAATATTATAGCTTTCTTAAAATAAAAATCACTCCTTTCTCCATTTAAAAATCTCGTCTTTACATTATAAAAAAAATCTCGATTCTTTGCTAATGCAAAAATCGAATCTTTTTATTTTAAAAACACTACTTTTCTTAAATAAAAATTATTCCTTTCATAAAACAAAATCCTAACTTTAAAATAAATAGTTTTATAACTAAAATCAGTTTTAAATGTTAAATAAAATAAAATAAAACATAAAAGAAAATTAGAAAAACTTACCTTGCTATAAGGAGGGGGGGCTGTTGCGTGTTGTTCGTCGAAGGTGGGGGTTTCCAGAGGCGGCGCCGGAGGTCGTGGAGGGGCGGCAGCAGGAGGAGGAAGGAAGAAGAGGGGGGCGGTGCGGCTGTCTTCAAGTGAACAGAGGCGTGGGGCTCGATTTGCGTGGAGGGATTCACGAGCAAGAGGAGGGAGAGAGAGGAGGAGGTGGCGGTCCTCCTTTGTGGCGGCGCGTGGGCTGAATCGGCGGTGGCCGGGGGCTGGAGGCGGGCGGGGTTAACGAGGGCGACGGGGTTTTATTTTGGGGGAGGGCTCGATTTTCTGAGAATGAGAGAAAGGGGGTCTAGGGTTATATAATAGTATTTAATTATGATTTTATTTTCCACTAAAAAGCAACTTTTATTTTTGACCTCAAAACGAGGCCCACCGCCTGTCGTCCATAGCGTTTTACCCTCATTCCGAACACAATGGGTTATGTATCGTATGCTGATTCGAACGTTTCGATCAGTTTTCGTCAAAATCAACGTATAACTCTATATATTGGATTTAAACGCGCGTTTCAATTTACCGGGGGTCACATACTAACTTGAAAAATTCCAGAAAAATATTTTCTAGCTTCGTATTGACGATACGGTCCTAACAAAACTAGTTTCGTCGAATTCTGAGACCGTTGGAAAAATGGCCAAATTCCAGTCGATTAAAATCAACTGAAACTGGTCAAACGCGTTTTCCTTTGCCACGCTCACGTATTGATTCGAAAAATTATGAAATTTGGAATCTAGCAATAACTTTACATCCCGGATCCAACAAAAGTGGTTTCGTCGAAATCCGAGGTCGTTTGCAAAATTCCCATTTTTAAGGGCCTGAATTCCATAGCGATTATTCAGAATTTTCAACTGGACATATCTTTTGATTCCCGTTATGAAATTTCGATTTTTCAGATTCGTTGGAAAGATATCATCAATTAGATCCTAATGTTTTTGGTTTCACTAAAATCCGGATTGTTTTGCACCCGGTACATTCAATTGAAGTTTGAAATCGAATTATCGAACTACCGCGCCATTTTCAATTCTATTTATAATTATATATAAATACTTATATTCTAACGACGACGTATATTATATATACGTTCTAAATATATTCAAAAATAAATTTTTCGTCGATTTTATTTAAAATAATCTATCTTAAATATTCAAAATTCGCTAAAATTGCCCAAAATAAAAATTTTAAACTGGCTCACATTTCCGGGTTATTACAATCTCCCCCACTTAAAATTTTCGTCCCCGAAAAGGAACAAAGTCGAAAGTGGTTTGATTACTCAACTCTACGTTCGATCTGACTTTCATTCTCCAACTTTTCAGTTTCTGAGAATTTTCAAATTCTTCAAAAATTTGGCTAACACCCTAAATTTTCGAAAAATTTCGCCATAACCTCCCCTGCACCGGGAGCCACGGGAAAATCCCGAAATTGCCATATAGGCCTTCTGATCTCAAAAAGAAAAAGAAAAAGCCAAGCGGCTAGCCAATAGGCTCATAAAATCATCATCACCCAAACAAAACAGTAAATTATAGTAAACATGTACCTATTTGTCAGGCAAACAAATTTTATTCTCTGCTCTAGCCTCCTTGCTATGACCTGTTCAATGTGAGCACATGTATATGCAAGCAAATGCGACCAATTTCAATATAGTTCAATATTCAGTTCAATTAGGCTTAATGGTTCAAAATTGTCAAACAACTAAACAAACAACACAAACATCAATCAATTAGTGAATTTAACGTTTCAAATTCATAATTTTGATACATATTCAGAAAATCTTGTTTTTGATGCCAATTCACAACAATGTATTCTAGCTATATTAGTTTTGGTTCTCACACCAGCCTAATGGAAATATATAGATATCACACCTTCGAAACACGAACATAAGTATTGATGATGCCATGGTCATTATCAACATCATCTCCGGATATCTAGAATGTGATTCTATATCTATCCAGTATATTAAAACTTCGAATATACGTTCATGACGCGTATATGAAAAATCTTTATATATTGGATTGTCCAAATTCAAAATAAATAAATAATCAAATACGTATAAAATGGTTTAAATTTCAAAACAAAATTGTTTTCATTTGAAAAATATACTTTTTACACTCGTTCTAGGATACTACTGATCCTATCTCTAATGAGTCATTCTAATTGGATATTACTAATCCAATATCTGATGAATTCTTTTGTATGGTTCTAATGTGTCTTGTTCTCGAGCTCTGTAAACCAAAGATCTGATACCAAATGTGACGGCTGGGAATTTCGCTCTATCTGAATCAGTCGTTAAACCGATCTAGACCGTTCGAAACCCCTGATCGTTTGAGAACAAGACAAATCAGAACGCAGACGGAAGAACATTTCATTGCTATTACAACAATTCCATCAGATACAAGAATATACAGAGTATAAATGAATAAATTACATTCGATAAATATCAGAGATTTAAATACAGTACTGCAGCGGAAAAAAAAAATACAAAACACAACTGAAAGTAATACACGGATACAGAGCTTTCCGAGCATCGTTCCAGCTGTAAACCAGGATCCTGTGAATATAAATCTGCAAAACCAAAACTACTAGCTGCCCGTGCGGAAAATGAGGGCACCCAGAGTTTAGGTTAAAACAATAAACTCCAGGTCAGTCATGTGACTGGTGTGAGAACTAAAACAGTTATTAAAACTTTATTTTAAAAGAGGGTAATTCAAGGGACCACGCCGTATAACACGGAACGGGTTTCCTCCCAAGAATACCAGTGCATAGGATAAACAACGCAATGCTTTTTCAAAAAATGAAGCTATTATAAGACCCAGGTCCCATCACACAATGCAACGAAAGCCGAAGGATAGGGTTTTCCCTTATAATAGCCAAACATGCTTGGTACGTTTAAAAACAAATCATTTGATACTATAATAAGTGTATAGTGTCAAAACAATTTTCAATCATAAATATCAATCATAGATGGCATAGCATCCCATGCTACTATGTCGCCATACTAGGCTCTACAAATAAAGCCGAAATATCTCGTATTGGAAATTGGATTCCATCATGAGTCGAGGCAAGGGGCAAGCTCCTCTCCGCTTCGAGACACTCTAGCAAATGCTCAGGACTACGCACTCTGGGCAGCCACTGGATCGGTTGGGCCGGTCCTCTCTTACGTTTGAGGATTATTTATTCCTGAACACATGTTTCCCGGTCCTTACAGACCTATAATCGAGGCGCTTCGCATCCAACAACCACATAGGTGAAAAGTATATAAATGTCAGGGCTGGTAAGTCACTGACACCACCAAAGCTAGAAAGAAACGTCGTGTTCTCCCAACAGTCCGTATCCCGATTTTAACTCATACCGAGGTGTGAGGCTCGCGAATCCATGCTATACACAAAGCTGCCACGTAGGCCATGCTTTGATCATCAACCACAAGACTTTGCATTTCAACAGAAGCCTTGATCCATGCAACTCAGTGTGCCACACAGGCAATTCATGCCATGCGATTGATATCTATTGATATATAACATCTAAGCTCGTACGTCTCAGAGAAGGGCGTTAAGCAAAAGAATAAATTCTCCGCCGCCAAACAGATATATATTTAACAGAAATCAATCAACACAGAATAAAATCCAATGTCAGACACACAATCCATTTACAAGTTCGTTCTGGGTCTGAACGAAACCGGAGGCACTTTCCTCGCATATCCATCGATCTCCAAGTACGTCTGGACGACCACCAACTGATTCCCTCATCTTGGGTGTACAGCCCAATCAAGATCATCAGTAATCACCCAAACGATGTGAAGACTTCCGGTCTTCAATCACCGTCTTCATCTTCGACATATCGTCAAATCGGTTATTCAGAATGGGTATAAACCCGGCCTTTCCGAACAACCCGCATATATTAAAAACAAATGTTACACAAACACAACATACGCCTCATTCCAATTCATTAGTCATTAACCGTAAATCAGTAAGAGAGCAATTCCCCAAATATTAACCCCGAAGGCCGAAACCAACATCAGATCAATACCCAGGAAACCATTCTTCTTAACTAACCTTCAGCTAGTTTCTAAATTTCAATTCTTAGGGAAAGGTTCCCATTAATTTTATCCAAGATAAATTCTTTTAAAATTTATCCTTTAATCTTCCTTTGGATGTCATTTCAAACCAAATTATGATTTTCCAAACTAGTCGAGATTAGCGAACCATACCGAAGTAATTATTTATTTTAATTCCCAATCCCAACCTATTCATCCCATGAAGAAAAACTGGTAATACTCCATATCTAATACCACGGTGTTATCGGTAAAATTAATTACCATTTCACCAAACAATTCAATTCAATCAAATAATCTAACTAATTTTTGCAATCAAACAAACAAGTCCATGGTCTGTGGACGATTGTGTCGGGTGCTACTAAACACCGTCTGCATCCTAGTATATATATTTATAACAAGAAAAGGAAATTTTGAGTGAGAAATTCTCACCAATAGCTATCCAATAGCACGACTCTTCATTAGATAAATCATCGCCATTCTCGCCCTTTGTCGCTTTCGTTGCCCGTATTCACTATATATATAAAAATCACATTTTTATATTGTTATTCAATATATAAAAATCGAATTTTTACAATCACGCTATATGGATAAAAATTCTATTTTTACATTGCTACTATATAGATAAAAAATATATTTTTACTTTGTTATTCAATATATAAAAATCAAATTTTTACTTTGTTATTCAATATATAAAAATCAAATTTTTACTTTGTTATTCAATATATAAAAATCTCACCTTTTCTACTATAAAGATTTCGCCTTTTCAAAAATATAGATTTCGCCTTTTCAAAAATATAGATTTCGCCTTTTTCAATAATATAGATTATATTTTTAATACTTTAAAAATATAAAAATCATAATTTTTAAAATATTATTTTTCTCCTCATAAAAATTCTAGCTTTCTTAAAATAAAAATCACTCCTTTCTCCATTTAAAAATCTCGTCTTTACATTATAAAAAAAAATCTCGATTCTTTGCTAATGCAAAAATCGAATCTTTTTATTTTAAAAACACTACTTTTCTTAAATAAAAATTATTCCTTTCATAAAACAAAATCCTAACTTTAAAATAAATAGTTTTATAACTAAAATCAGTTTTAAATGTTGAATAAAATAAAATAAAACATAAAAGAAAATTAGAAAAACTTACCTTGCTATAAGGAGGGGAGCTGTTGCGTGTTGTTCGTCGAAGGTGGGGGTTTCCAAAGGCGGCGCCGGAGGTCGTGGAGGGGCGGCAGCAGGAGGAGGAAGGAAGAAGAGGGGGGCGGTGCGGCTGTCTTCAAGTGAACAGAGGCGTGGGGCTCGATTTGCGTGGAGGGATTCACGAGCAAGAGGAGGGAGAGAGAGGAGGAGGCGGCGGTCCTCCTTGGTGGCGGCGCGTGGGCTGAATCGGCGGTGGCCGGGGGCTGGAGGCGGGCGCGGTTAACGAGGGCGACGGGGTTTTATTTTGGGGGAGGGCTCGATTTTCTGAGAATGAGAGAAAGGGGGTCTAGGGTTATATAATAGTATTTAATTATGATTTTATTTTCCACTAAAAAGCAACTTTTATTTTTGACCTCAAAACGAGGCCCACCGCCTATCGTCCATAGCGTTTTACCCTCATTTCGAACACAATGGGTTATGTATCGTAAGCTGATTCGAATGTTTCGATCAGTTCTCGTCAAAATCAACGTATAACTCTATATATTGGATTTAAACGCGCGTTTCAATTTACCGGGGTCACATACTAACTTGAAAAATTCCAGAAAAATATTTTCTAGCTTCGTATTGACGATACGGTCCTAACAAAACTAGTTTCGTCGAATTCTGAGACCGTTGGAAAAATGGCCAAATTCCAGTCGATTAAAATCAGCTGAAACTGGTCAAACGCGTTTTCCTTTGCCACGCTCACATATTGATTCGACAAATTATGAAATTTGGAATCTAGTAATAACTTTACATCCCGGATCCAACAAAAGTGGTTTCGTCGAAATCCGAGGTCGTTTGCAAAATTCCCATTTTTAAGGGCCTGAATTCCATAGCGATTATTCAGAATTTTCAACTGGACATATCTTTTGATTCCCGTTATGAAATTTCAATTTTTCGGATTCGTTAGAAAGATATCATCAATTAGATCCTAATGTTTTTGGTTTCACTAAAATCCGGATTGTTTTGCACCCGGTACATTCAATTGAAGTTTGAAATCGAATTATCGAACTACCGCGCCATTTTCAATTCTATTTATAATTATATATAAATATTTATATTCTAACGACGACGTATATAATATATATGTTCTAAATATATTCAAAAATAAATTTTTTGTCGATTTTATTTAAAATAATCTATCTTAAATATTCAAAATTCGCTAAAATTGCCCAAAATAAAATTTTTAAACTGGCTCGCATTTCCGGGTTATTACAGTAATTTTGGATATACGTCTAGCTAACGGGTGTATTAAATCCTGAATGTACTAGATTGATATAGAATCACACTCTGAAGATGATTTCGTTGATGAATGCGGCATCATCAATAATTATTTTTGAGTTCCGGAAGTGAGATAACTACATGATTTAGATTGAAACGTCGAGTAGATACTTATGAAATGTTTGAAAATGTCTCAATCTTTGGTTTAAATATATATACATTTCGATATATATATAAGTAAGATGATAGATACAAACTATTTGATTTTAAATATATTAAACTATTACTATTTCTCTTTCTCGTTCCTTTTCGGGGATGAAGAGTTCTGAGTAGGGGGGATTGTAACATCCCGTAAATTTTGATCATTTAAGGTATTGAATTTAATTTAATTTTTGAATTTAAATTGGTTTTTAAATAAGAATTAAGCAATAAATTAAATTTAGAATGTATTTATTTGGGAATTCAAAACATGAAATGAATTTATAATGAAACATTGATCTTTAAAATTTATTATTTTCATATAGAAGTGATTTAAACAATTTTATATCGAAAACGTCAAAGTTTGGTTGCTCTATTTGAATCAATTTTGACGATTGATTTGTGATAGCAACAACCATTATATCATAAATAATAATAATTTAATATTTGAATAAAAATCCAAAATTTAATTGGTACTACCAAATTTCAACACTGAAACTGAGTAAAGGAGAAGGGGAATTAGAGCACAACAAGCAACGAAAGATTGTTTCAGAAATACATAACCGACACCAAATCTCCGAAACAACCAATGCCGAAAGCAAGAGGGGGAGAATTTGATCTGATGTTATCGGAACTGACACAAGCAATGCAAGCTTAGTACCGGTATAAAGAAGGAAACGATAGAGCAATACCAAAAGTATTTAAGCCAGCATCAACTCCAAAAGCACATACTTCGACACCAAATTGCTGAAATAATTGATATCGAAAGCAGGGAGAGGATGATTCAATACATAAGCTATCGGTACCAACATGAACAGGAAAGTTTGGAACTGATACTAGAAGGAGGTGGCAAATCGGTTTACACATCGAAGGCAATCTACCAAGAGATGGCCCCGACAGCATACAATCCGACATCAGAGTCAAACAATGGGAAATAACCGAAAGCAGATGATCCAACACCAGAATATGAAACCAAGCCAATATAAAGTGAAAGGGGCTATCGATACTAACTTGCTTCGTATCGATACCGATACCGACATCAGGAAGTATTCAGAAGTTATTGAAGCAAGGTTTGCTTTTGAGGCTATCCACACCAATCTACTTGGTATTGATACACAATCGAAAGCCGGACTTGAGTCACGAGTCACCAAGGACTGAAACGCGTGTTCCGAAAGCAAGGGAAATCCGACAACGAAGCTCAGAGGTGGAAAGAAAACTGACACAATGGGTTGAAGTCCGAAAGTAACTTTTAGAAGATGGTAAAGCAAGTCAAGGCAGGTGAGAGGAAAGGTCATCCACACTAACATGCTTAGTGTCGATACCGAAATCAGAGGTCACAAGAGAAAGACAAAGTCCAAAATTGGCTATTGAAACTGGATCTTATCACCGGGACCAAAAGCCGATAGAGATATCCAAAATGTGAGAGGCCGAAACTCAATAATCGGCACCGAAAGTTAATAAAGCGGCTGACATAAAGCCTTTTCTCATTGTCGAAGCCGAAAGTACTCCAAATGGGCTTTTGCTGAATCGGTACAAAAAGGGGGCCCAATTTGTCTATAAATAAGACCCTAGGCGTCTCATTTTGAGAGAACCTTCATTTCTCCAATTCTTGTAATCATTTCTTAGATGGTAAACCCTAATTTATAAATCAGTTTTGGGATTTTACTTAGAAAACTTCTATGTATTCAACAAAGTTATCAATAAAGAGAGAATCGACACTTGAGATTTATATCATGAATTCCTTTATCTCTTATGATGCCACTTTCCTAATGCTTCTTCGCAACAAGGCTCCATGCATAAACCAAATTACCCTTCTATAAGCCGTTCAGCTTTCTAACTTGCGTTACGCTTAGGAAACCCTTATCCTACGGTAAATGTCGTTCCTTGAGTCTCGTAAGGTGATATTCACCTCTTGAAGGAAGAGTAACTAATGTTCAGGTTCAAGACCTTGGTATCTAGGAAACTGTGAACTAACTCAGTCTTGTAGGAACTAAATAATCCCTTTAATTTCCCTAGGTCCACATCCCTTGATATATTTCCGGTGTTGATGAAAAATATCGTCAACATTTTGGCACTAAAAGGAGGGCTTGAACATCCGAACCTTTGGATAACCATACCACATTCTTAACTGTGATGTTCTGTCCCGAATTTGAGTAAAGCTTTAAAGAAACGAAACCCTGGGCAAAAGGTCCTGACAAGAATCTGTTGTATATAACGGTGTTGTATACATAATTATATGATTTTTGTTTGATGATAACAACCAAATATATATATTATTTTAATGTGTTTGTTACTGTACTGTTCTATATTTAAATCACAGACATGAATATAATATTTATATTTAAATAAAATACTACTGTACACAAATTTAAATATTCACACAATATTTTATTTGAATATAATATTTTATTTCAATATCAAACAGTACAGAATTACAACTCTACTATTTGTACACTTCACTAATATTTTTCATTTACAAATACTCATATATATATACACTGACACATGCTATCTTCTTTCTTCTTTTTTGTTTTCTGCCTTCTGTCTTCATTCTTCTGTCTTCACAGTTCTTCAGTCCTGTCTCATGTTCTTACCTGCCATACAAAAGAAACACACACACAGTAATCTTGAACAGAAATAATTTCATACTCTAGCAAATATTATTTTACTAAAAAAAAATTAAATTTTATTTGCCTCAGTTTTCTGGTGTGTGTCTCATCATCTTTCATGACTTGATCTGATATATTTTTAGTACCCACTGATCAACCTCGACATAACCATACTGGTTTTCTGATCAGAACCAGCATCAAACTCAGCTGATTCTGACCAGCCCCAACACAGTACAGTCAGGCTGCTGCTTTTTTTTTCAGTATACAAGACATGTCAAAAATCAAAAGAAAAATGGAAGTGCAAAATTTCAGATCAGCAAACACAAGATGGAAATCATAACTAATCAACAATGCAGCATACACAGCACAAGGCAGAGTAGTCAAGTATTGACAAAGAACTACAAAAGTCAAAGTCAACATGCAAGATTAATATGGTAGATCAACATGAGGAAATCAAATGGTACACAAGCAGTTTCAAGTGTCATAGCATATACAAAAGAGCATATGCCAAATCTGGTGGAATAATGGTTCAGCATTAAATGGTGCAAGAGTGGTCGAGCTACAAATGGTGAAATTCCAAGTGTCACAGCAGTCTTGTTTCAGCAATTATACACAGCAATGTTTAAGATGCAAATACAAAGATGGCACAATGGAATTGATCAGAAGGAACAAGTAGTATGCTATTCAGGCTACACAAGTCAAGGTGACGCATTGGTGAATACAATATAAATGCATTGCAGTACAAAGTCAAAAAGACTCAGGTCAATATGGCAAAGTGCGAGCAGTCCTGGTACATGAGCAAGTGCACAAGCACAAAATGGTTTGGCTCAAACTCATGTCAAATTGGTCGAGCCATAATAGCTCAGCAATACTAAGCAATGCAGCAAAGAAGCATGTCAAAGTTCAAATGAAAATATTGTTCACTCCATAATGAAGGCAGAAAGGGTCGAGCACAAATACAAGGCTCAGACAATCAGTACAAGACAGCATGGGCCAGCATGATACAAAATGTTCAACAAGCAAATGTACACAAACAGACCGCAGTTGAGATGAATTTCAGATATGCACAAATACATAAGGTCAAGTGAAAATGGTGTGTGCACATACAACATGAATGTAGCAGTTTTTTTTGGTTTTGTTTCATGTTCATACAGTGAACTTACAAAATGGTCGAATAGCAATGTAAAGTGAAGACTGCTCACTCAAGTGAAATTGTGTACACTACAACACAAGTAACTATAGTGCGCAAGTCTTTTCAGTTTTCCTTTTGGCCAAGCTAGTGTGATCAAATAAGTGCAGGCAACATGGTGGTAGTGCACAGGTTAATGCACAACTTGGTAAACACAAGAAAACAGTCAAGGCACTTCGACTAGCAGCTCAATACAAACATGTTCAAGTAGAAATGGATTGACATACACCGTGGTCGAGTAGCACAAATGAGAAACAAATCAACATGGATATACAGAAATGAAGGAAACAACTTTTCTGGCATTAAATCAAAGCATCAAACTAAATAAATCATGTTTGAGTAAGGGGAAACAATTCAATGGATTAAATCTGCTATTTTAAAGGGGAGAAAATCAATTCAATGTTTCCATGTTTCCAGAAATCTCCTACATAAGTTTGGCAAGAAATATTTTATTAGTCTCCAAGATTTCAGCAGTTCCAATCACGCATTTCATTCAGAGCAACAAAATGTTTTTCCAGAGAATCAAAGTTTTTTTTTTCCTTGGCAAGAAATCTTTTTTTTTTATTTCAAATTTGTTTCCTAAAAATCATTTTTATTCAAGGCAACAAATTCCATAAATCACTCAAGAAAATACTCGGCAAGGTTTTAAATGTTTTACAGGAAATCACCACAATTTATTCGGCAATTTTCTCTCAAAGATTTTCACAATTCATTTTCCAAAAATCAGGTAACATAAATCAAGCCATGGATATTAGATATACTTCCAGAATCTTAAAAGAGAAATTCACAGCAAGCATTCAAAGCCGCGAGTATCAAAAGGGGAAAACACGCACAAATCAGATCAAGTCATATTGAAATCAGAGTGTTAGGGTTTCATTTTTAACCCTATATGTACACGCGTTACATCATTGGCAAAAGAAATCGAAATACCACACAACAATTCAAAGAGAAATTATCGAGAAACCATAAAAAATTCAAGAGCAGTTCGAAGAAATATAATACAGAGAACTCACAATTTTTCCACGAGTGATTCGATCGCAACAATACCAAATCGAAGTACCAAAGCCAAGCATAGGTTGATCCGATCATCAGAGAATCATCTCAGCATCTCGATTCGATTTGGGGGGAAGTTTTCAGAACCCTAGCCGCCATTTTTTTCCTCTAGAGTACAAAAGGAAGTCGGGCAAAAACAAAGAGAAAGGGGCCGACCTATTTTCTAATTTGACTAGGCTAAGCTTTAAAAGGGGATGACCCTTTAATTTAAATCCCAGGTTTTTTTTTCTTTTGTGTCTTTGCCTTTACTTTGTTCTGTAAAACAAACCTGATCAGTTTCTAGAGTTCTGTAAAAATCTAGGAAAATTCAGTCAGGGTGTTGACTGTCAGTTTCAGTGTCTGTAAAATCTGGGTTACGTATTACGGGATTGTAATTCGGGAAAATCTGATCGAGGGGATATCGATCAGTCTATGGTTTTGAGCATAGGGTTAGAATAGGAGCAGGGTTTGCGAGTGTACATGGTCTTGTATGCGGGAACTGTTCTATCACCTAGTAGAAACCTTAGAAATGCAGCAGTAGGCAGGGTCTTGCCGAAGCTGGGTATATCTGTGTGTGATTTATTTTCTGCATTTCTGTTTCTGCTATAGTCTGTGAGCTGTTTATCATTATATATCTCGTTAGAATTTTAATTCAGTTAAAAACTGTGATAAACCCTATTCACCCCCCTCTAGGGTTAATCTAGATCCAACAAGTGGTATCGGAGCTGGTATAAGGTTACAACATGATAGGGAGTTCTCGCTCTATGATCAAGTGGCGAAGTAGTGACTCTTATCCCTACATGTCCGTGGGTGGTTGTCCGTGTCGAGAGGCAGGACGTGAAATCAGTCTCTGAGGTGCCATTGTAGGCCACCAGGGTGTGATTAAAATCCTCGAGAAGGAGACTACAATTGGTATCAGAGCAGGTATTTCTTTAACTCTAGAGTCATGGGTAATCCTAGTCGTCAGTCTAGTGAGAGTCAGTCCAGTTCACCTCCAACTATTTTCACTGGAACAGATTTTTTAAACTGGAAATCCAAAATGGAATTTTATTTAAAATCTGTTAATATTAAATGTTGGGATGTTGTTAGCAATGGGTACAATATGATAGATAAAGTTTTTAATTCTCGTACTACACATATTCTATATTCTTATCTTGATGATAATCAATACAGTCTGATTTCCCATTGTTTAACTGCGCAGGAAATCTGGATAGCTCTCAATACGAAGTATGGACAAATTGACAACAGTTGCTCAAAAACCCAAAGTGCCTACTCAGATTCAGAGTTCTGTTTAATAGGATTTACAAATGAAAACTCAGAAGGATCAGATGATAGAGAATCAACGGATGCTGAAATAGAAAATTTCTCATACGAAGATTTAGTTTATATGTGCGTTGATTTGACTAAATCTGTTGATAAACTCCAATCTAAAAACAAGTCTTTGAAATCTAAGAATTCTTAGTTGACAAGCAAAATGGATGATTTGGAATTACAACTAGAACATTTTAAAAATTCTTCAAATTCAGATTGCAAAAATTGTTTGAAATTGAAAACCAATCTTGTTCATCTCAACAAAAATATTCAAAAGTTTGAAAAAGAAATTCTGATCTTAAAAGAAAACAAGATTGAGTTATCAAGTTTGAATAACTGTTTACAAAAGGAATTTGAAAATTTTAAAACTGATATATATTCCAAATTTGAAATTGCTGAAAAGGAGAATTTGTTGAAATCAAATTTGATTTTAGAAGAACTTGAAAATGAGATTGAAAAATCCAAGAATTTTGAGTTTGAAAAACAAAAACGATTTGAACTTGAAATTTCTGAATCCTAAGCCAAAATTAAATTGCTTGAAAATGAGAATTTGGTTTTGAAACAGTCCAATACTGAACAGAAGATCGCTATAAATAATTGCTCAAATTTATTAAAAGAAAATAGCGATCTAAAATCCAACGATTAGAATCAACTTTGGATAAATTTTCTAATGGGGGAAAATCGTTGAATATGCTGTTACAAAACCAAGTTTCTATTGGAAATAAATCTGGTCTTGGCTTCGAGAAAAATGATGTTTTTGGAAAACAAAATTCAAATGATTTGAAAAATCCCTCAAACTGCTTTGAAAATAATCGATTTGAAAATCTGAACTCTGATAATCACAAAGGATTTTTGAATCAAAATCGTAATGTGAAATCGTTTTATAATAATCCATTTAGACATTCTTGGATCCCGAAAAGAAATAAAACAACTTGGACTAAATTTAAACAGATTTGGGTTCCAAAGGGTACGAAGATAAATTCTGATGGGTTGCTATTCAAACAAGTTTGGGTACCGAAAGATGTGAACAAAACTATGAGTGGTTTTACAAATTTTGTCAGACCACTCGATCCCCTAAACTGTTAGGTACCTGAGGAGGCTGAGGAGCTGCTGTGCAAAAAGAGAAACTGAATTCAAACTACTTTATATTATGAAATCATTCACAGCTTCTTAGCCAAGTCTGTTGAATTAGAGATTCTGATTTTCATTGGATTCTGGTATGATCTCTAAACTCACCTTTGTAAATATTCTTTGTTTTTATTTTCTTTGTTTATTTCTCTTTCTATCCCTTCTGTTTATTTTTTTCTCTGTTTTCTTTTGTTTTGATTTGTCACTGTCATACCTTTGTAACTTCTTAGGCTTCATTAACTTCATATTGCAGAATTCATATTCTTTCTGGAAATTTTCTTCATTTCTATAAAACTCTGATGTGTTTAATCTTGTCCAGATCTTGAATTTATTTTTGTAAATATCTGCAATTGATTTGAAGTTTGTTTTTTGATTTTCTGAATTCATAACAGTGTTGATGTATTCGTGCCATATCTTGAACACTGTTAATTCGAATTCTAAATTTTTGAAGATCTGAATAATTAATGAAATTTCACACTCTTATGCTGTTTTGAGTTTCTTCCAATTAAATTTGGAAACACTTAAAATGTTATACTCATTACAACACACTGCTATTTATCAGTTGTGAAAATTCATTGATTTTCGGATTAGCTTGGAAATTAATCTGTCTTAAATCTCAGTGATACATCTTGAAAACCATCATTACTCATTTTCATTATGGCTAAAATTTGTTTGTTTGAAATCATCTGAAATTATTGATATTTTGAATAATCACACACCTCCTAAATTTGAAATTATCAACCTTGTGTGACTGATTCATTATATTCCAAAACTTGACATCAATTCAAGTGATTTCAAATAAATTATTCTATTTTTCTGGGTCATGAATACCTTTCAAAATTGATATAGATGATCTGAAATTACTTTTAGGCTTGTCTGAATTTTTGTGAAAATTTGATTTGAAAATCAAGTCTTAAAAATCACTGTTATTTCATGATAATTTGATTTGAATATCTGTTTGTTTAAAATCATTTGAAATTATTGATTTATTGAATCTCACACATATCTTGAAGCCGAAAGTAATAACTGGTGTGATCGATTCATTGAATCCTGAAATCTGCATATTCCTCAAATGATTTCAAAGAAACGGTATTTTTTTTAATCATTGGTTCATGAATCATCTTGTGTGACCAACATCTTGTCAAGTCTGATTTAAACCTGTTTCTGTTATGCTGCTCTGATACTGTTTTTCAAAGAACTACCTGTTTTAACCTATCTGCTGCTTGGCTAATTTGTTATACTCTCTGCTTGGTTTTTAAATTTCTGCTGACTATGATATCTTGGTTTGTCCCTGGTATCTTTGTGATTAAAATTTATTAATAGAGACGCCAAATGGTATCAGAAGTGCCTTATATTTGTTTCACCCATCTGTACTTATATTCAAATTTTCACCATGTATAAATCCACACACTCTTTTTCTCTTGTACACATTTTTCCCTCTTGTCGTGTATAGATCAGCATATTCCTCTTGTATTTGATTTTCAATTTTAGAATTATTTATTAATTATTCATTCAGAAATTGAAATCAATATCAAAATTGATCTGTATTTGTTATTCATCAAAATAATTATCAGATTTTGAAATTGTGATGAATTATGACTGCAGAATATTTCACAACAAGAGGAGATTTTATTTAAATTTTTTTTATGATAGTTGAACATTTATTATAATATCTTTGAATTGGGAATTATTTCACGATCATCTCCTTTAACTATCATCATTCTGCCATCCATAATAATTTTATATTAATGTGGAGAGTTAATATGTTTTAAAATCTTTTTGAATAAACAGTGGAAATATTTGTGATAGAAATGGGACTATGTTATTATTCAGAATTAGTGATAATTGAAAATTTTCAATAATCCTGGTACAGTTGAGCTTATTTCATAATATAATTAATTTAGAAATTTATTTCACAGTCCATTTCTATACCTACCACATTTCTATCATCCATATTGGTTTCATATACCGAGGAGTTTTTTTTCCTTTATAAAGCTGAAAATGATAAAAATAATAAATATAATTAAGTGTGTCTCTAACCTCATTTAAAAATCCAAGCTCTGGTCATGCATGGTTAAGAGACAACTTATAATTTAAGCTGCGACTGACCCCATTTAAAAATCCAAGCTCTGGTTATGCGTGGTCAGTGTGCTCTTAAATAAAATAAAAAGAAAAAGGAAATAATGTGCTATAAATTGAAATTAATCTGAAATTCTCCTCAATGTATAAAAACCAGCCTATCAATCCATCTTTCTAATCTGTGAAATGTGTTGAAATATTATGACGTATTATGATTTGTTGATTGATAGATATTGGGATTTGGGATTATTCGATCTTGTCACTTAAATTGAATTATTAATTATAGTCCAAATCCATCACTGTTTTTGTGCTTTATTTTTATAAAAATCCTTTGAAAATAATTGGAAATGAATTGTTTTTAAAACTCTCTACATTTTATATAAAGTTCATTATATATATGTCATTCTCTACAATGTGAAATATGCCACCTGTTCTTAGAATAATATGATTTTTGTTTGACTGATTGAAATTTATGATGACTATTCTTCCTCTTAAGCTGAAATTATATTTTTAGTCAATTTTCATCTGTATTTTAAAATCTGTATCCTTTTGATGATAACAAAAGGGGGAGAATGCGTTCAGATTTTGATTTATGAGTGAACATTTTATAAATATTTTTGATTTTGAAAATTCCTTATTATTCATTTCATTTCACTCATGCACAGTTATAGGGGGAGTCTCTATTGTAGGGAGAGCTTTCAAATAGGGGGAGTTATGTTTTTTTTGTCAAACACACTTATTGTATTCAAAATCTTAATATTTGTTTGTCATCATCAAAAGGGGGAGATTGTTGTATATAAAGGTGTTGTATACACAATTATATGATTTTTGTTTGATAATAACAACCAAATATATATATATTATTTTAATGTGTTTGTTACTGTACTGTTCTATATTTAAATCACAGACAGGAATACAATATTTATATTTAAATAAAATACTACTGTACACAAATTTAAATATTCACACAGTATTTTATTTGAATAAAATATTTTATTTCAATATCAAACAATACAGAATTACAACTCTACTATTTGTACACTTCACTAATATTTTTCATTTACAAAGACTCATATATATATATACTGACACATGCTATCTTCTTTCTTCTGTTTTGTTTTCTTCCTTCTGTCTTCATTCTTCTGTCTTCACAGTTCTTCAGTCCAGTTTCATCTTCTTATCTGCCATACAAAAGAAACACACACACAGTAATCTTGAACAGAAATAATTTCATACTCTAGCAAATATTATTTTATTAAAAAAAATTAAATTTTATTTGCCTCAGTTTTCTAGTGTGTGTCTCATCATCTTTCATGACTTGATCTGATATATTTTTAGTACCCACTGATCAACCTCGACATAACCATACTGGTTTGCTGATCAGAACCAGCATCAAACTCAGCTGATTCTAACCAGCCCCAACACAATACAGTCAGTCTGCTGCTTTTTTTTTTCAGTATACAAGACAGGTCAAAAATCAAAAGAAAAATGGAAGTGCAAAATTTCAGATCAGCAAACACAAGATGGAAATCATAACTGATCAACAATGCAGCATACACAGCACAAGGAAGAGTAGTCAAGTATTGACAAAGAACTACAAAAGTCAAAGTCAACATGCAAGATTAATATGGCAGATCAACATGAGGAAATCAAATGGTACACAAGCAGTTTCAAGTGTCACAGCATATACAAAAGAGCACATGCCAAATCTGGTGGAACAATGGTTCAACATTAAATGGTGCAAGAGTGGTCGAGCTACAAATGGTGAAATTCCAAGTGTCACAGCAGTCTTGTTTCAGCAATTATACACAGCAATGTTTAAGATGCAAATACAAAGATGGCACAATGGAATTGATCAGGAGGAACAAGTAGTATGCTATTCAGGCTACACAAGTCAAGGTGATGCATTGGTGAATACAATATGAAAGCATTGCAGTACAAAGTCAAATAGACTCAGGTCAATATGGCAAAGTGCAAGCAGTCTTGGTACATGAGCAAGTGCACAAGCACAAAATGGTTCGGCTCAAACTCATGTCAAATTGGTCGAGCCATAATAGCTCAGCAATACTAACCAATGCCGCAAAGAAGCATGTCAAAGTTCAAATGAAAATACTGTTCACTGCATAATGAAGGCAGAAAGGGTCGAGCACAAATACAAGGCTCAGACAATCAGTACAAGACAGCATGGGCCAACATAATACAAAATGTTCAACAAGCAAATGTACACAAACAGACTGCAGTTGAGATGAATTTCAGATATGCACAAATACATAAGGTCAAGTGAAAATGGTGTGTGCACATACAACATGAATGCAGCAGTTTTTTTTGGTTTTGTTTCATGTTCATACAGTGAACTTACAAAATGGTCGAATAGCAATGTAAAGTGAAGACGGCTCACTCAAGTGAAATTGTGTACACTACAACACAAGTAACTATAGTGCGCAAGTCTTTTCAGTTTTCTTTTTGGCCAAGCTAGTGTGATCAAATAAGTGCAGGCAGCATGGTGGTAGTGCACAGGTTAATGCACAACTTGGTGAACACAAGGAAACAGTCAAGGCACTTCGACTAGCAGCTCAATACAAACATGTTCAAGTAGCAATGGATTGACATACACCGTGGTCGAGTAGCACAGATGAGAAACAAATCAACATGGATATACAGAAATGAAGGAAACAACTTTTCTGGCATTAAATCAAAGCATCAAACTAAATAAATCATGCTTGAGTAAGGGGAAACAATTCAATGGATTAAATCTGCTATTTTAAAGGGGAGAAAATCAATTCAATGTTTCCATGTTTCCAGAAATCTCCTACATAAGTTTGGCAAGAAATATTTTATTAGTCTACAAGATTTCAGCAGTTCCAATCACGCATTTCATTCAGAGCAACAAAATGTTTTTCCAGAGAATCAAAGTTTTTTTTCTTGGGCAAGAAATCTTTTTTTGATTTCAATTTTGTTTCCTAAAAATCATTTTTATTCAAGGCAACAAATTCCATAAATCACTCAAGAAAATACTCGGCAAGGTTTTAAATGTTTTATAGGAAATCACCACAATTTATTCAGTAGTTTTCTCTCAAAGATTTTCACAATTCATTTTCCAAAAATCAGGTAACATAAATCATGCTGTGGATATCATATATACTTCCAGAATCTTAAAAAAGAAATTCACAATGAGCATTCAAAGCCGCGAGTATCAAAAGGGGAAAACACGCACAAATCAGATCAAGTGATATTGAAATCAGAGTGTTAGGGTTTCGTTTTTAACCCTATATGTACACGCATTACATCATTGGCAAAAGAAATCGAAATACCACACAACAATTCAAAGATAAATTATCGAGAAACCATAAACAATTCAAGAGCAGTTCGAAGAAAGATAATACAGAGAACTCACAATTTTTCCACGAGTGATTCGATCGCAACAATACCAAATCGAAGTATCAAAGCCAAGCATAGGTTGATCCGATCATTAGAGAATCATCTCAGCATCTCGATTCGATTTGGGGGGAAGTTTTCAGAACCCTAGCCGCCATTTTTTTCTCCAGAGTACAAAAGGAAGTCGGGCAAAAACAAAGAGAAAGGGGCCGGCCTATTTTCTAATATGACTAGGCTAAGCTTTAAAAGGGGATGACCCTTTAATTTAAATCCCAGGTTTTTTTTCTTCTTTTGTGTCTTTGCCTTTACTTTGTTCTGTAAAACAAACCTGATCAGTTTCTAGAGTTCTGTAAAAATCTAGGAAAATTCAGTCAGGGTGTTGACTGTCAGTTTCAATGTCTGTAAAATCTGGGTTACGGATTACGAGATTGTAATTCGGGAAAATCTGATCGAGGGGATATCGATTAGTCTATGGTTTTGAGCGTAGGGTTAGAATTGGAGCAGGGTTTGCGAGTGTACATGGTCTTGTATGCGGGAACTGTTCTATCACCTAGTAGAAACCTTAGAAATGCAGTAGTATGCAGGGTCTTGTCGAAGCTGGGTATATCTGTGTGTGATTTATTTTCTGCATTTCTGTTTCTGCTATAGTCTGTGATCTGTTTATCATTATATATCTCGTTAGAATTTTAATTCAGTTAAAAACTGTGATAAACCCTATTCACCCCCTCTAGGGTTAATCTAGATCCAACAGAATCTTCTGTACCGCAAATGGCTATGTCTGATATTTCTGACCCTAAGATGACAGGAGAACAAAGGCTTAGATTGGAATCCCATCAAACTAAAAACTAGGATAGATAAGTAGAACCTTATGATCCCACCCGTTCGAGCATTAACCCTATCCACATAGGACCAACCCCAATCTTCGCTCTAAGAAACTCTACGTCAACAGAACATAACCTATTCACTTACATGAAGGAAGCCATTCATGCACAAGCTAGGGGAACTATATTTAAGCAAAGAACAGTGGGGAAATCCAAACAGTTTACATTAAGGTGGTCTAAGAAGATTGCACCTCAATCTCACAATACAGCAGAAAGAAAGCATGATGATAAAGAGGAACCAATAAAATTATGCAACAAAAGGCTAAGGTCCAACGTCAAAAGGGGATTTTTGAGTCAGGATTACCAAAGGAGTGCAAGCTCACTACATCTATTGAGAATATCTATTTCCTTACCAAACATGAATTTAACTTTTTGCCATTACAAAAGAAGAAGCCCAAAAATAAAGTCAAATTGGGAGGACCCTATTGCTACTATCATATGATGAACGAGAATGAAACTAATCATTGCAGAGTCCGATAATCATCAAATTCTTTAGTCAAGGAAACTGTACATGTATGTAAAGAAAACACAGTCAACTACAACAACAGATTCTTTGAAGAAAGAGTGCCTACATAACTAAAGGTATGGAAACCCTCTAAAAAATTGGAATAACCCGAAGTGGGTCAAATAAATTACAATGGTTAAAAACACTTTTCACTACCAAGATGGCCAGGACAAGGCACCCATCGAAGGGGGGTGGTGTGTAAGCCTTTCTCTACGCCCAAATCAGGAAGGGCCAGGTTAAAACATCAAAACTGTAAGTCTCTGTTCCACAGCAGAAACGGCCGGGACGAAGCATCTAATTTAGCATGCCCTGCCTCCGTTTGCAGATGAGTATGACCTGCCTCTGCTATGAACTATGCACGTCCTACTTATGCTCATGTTCCTCATTTCTCGCAGAAGGGAACGAAATACCCTTATCACCGTCGACGATGGCCATGGTAAGGCAACCTTTGGAGGGGGTGGAGTGTAAGCCTCTATCAACGCTTATGATGGCCAGGGTAGAGTATTAAAGAGTAAGCCTTTAAGCCGCGCCTACGATTGTAACACCCCGTGTATTCTATAACAATGAAATTCACAAATTAAAGTTTAATTAATTTCAAATCAAAGAATTGAGGGAAACGGGATACGCCATTGCGTTCGTCTCGGAATTCTGGTTAAGATAGAGTCCGAGTTTGCGTAAAACGGACTCCGTATGAAGAAGATATGGCCTCCGGAATTTTCAGAATTCAGTTTAAAATTCAAACAGACTAAAACAGCTCAGAAAAACAAATTTAAAATTCAAAATCGGGCCCAATTGGCCAGGGCGGGAAAATTCCCGCCCAAGGCACCCAGGTCGACTTGGCAGTCGACCTGGGGCTAGCCAGGTCGACTGGGCAGTCGATCTGGGTAACCCGTGTCGACTGCCAAGTCGACACGGTGTCGACTGGGGTGTCGACCTGGCTCCTGAGCCAGGTCGAACCCAACCCACCCTGGCTGGCCTGGTCTGTGTTTGGTCGATTTTCTGAGCCTTGCCTTGTCACTAGGGCTAAGTGTCAGCTCCTGGTTGGTCTCTCCTTGGAACGAACGGCTATTATTAAACCAAGCTCCATCGACGGTCCGAATCAACTCACAAACTCTTTAAAAAGAACCTAAGACCTAGCCTAAATCATACTATTTCATTTTAGCCTCAGGCCGCCGCCATTAAACCTAGAGCTCTAAATTAAAAATACAAAGAACAAAATTATAGAAGACGAAGGACGATTCTTGAAGGCTACAACTAGAAGCTACAACAACTACGACGCTTTAGACAACAGTTTGGGGCTATTTGATTTGGAATTTTCTATTTTGATTACTTGCTTCATATTGTAAGTTCTATGTCACTTTTTAGGCCAAAACGCTAAAATAACATGGACATGCCATGAATTGAAACCGGATTTAGGAACTATTATTAATCCATGTTTATATTGTTTAACTTTGAATCATAATTTGGGAATATTGCTATGTCAACGTTGCAAGTTAAACTTATCATGATTTTGATGTTGTTATGAATCACTTGGGCTTAATTGTATGGCAAGTTGGACTAATACATGTCCATGGAATCACTATGTTTATTTAAATCTTTATGTTGATTAAATCATGCCTATGATGCAAATTAAACCATGTCTATGATGTTGATGGGACTATGCCTGTGATGTTAATATACCTATCATGTTAATGACAAATTTGGGAATTGCTAGGTTATGATGAAAAGTTGGAATCATTATGTTTATAATGCTAGATGAGAATCATTATGTTAAGAATGCTAAATTGGAATCCACTATGCCTATTAGAATTACCATGCCTTTAATGTTTTATGTTTGTAATAAGATTATTATTATGCCCGCAATGATTATTATGCCAATGATGTAAAGTTGAAATCATCATGTTAAACTAAGTTGGAACCATTACTATGCCAAGTTATCATCATGCTAGTATTGAAACCATGTGATATGTTATAGCCTGTTTATTATGCAAGTGATGTTGGAATTGTCACATATGCCTATCACATGTTTGGTGTTATTCCCCTTTATCTCTTGAATTGTTTATGCTTGTGAATGAAGTACGTTTATATACGTTGGGGATACGATTGGGTAGAATAGGAAAAACTTGAATTGATTATAATCATAAACCGTGAAATTTGGCATAAGTAGAACATGAAATATGGCATGAAAACTTGACTTGAACATGCCATAACTTGACTTGAAAAACATGCCTTAGTTGAGCACGAAGTTGACATATGAACATGCTATGGAAATAGCACGAATCTGATAAGAACATGGGCATGACTTTAGAAAACAAGAAAGTGGCCAACTCGAGGTTGGGTTGAGTTTGTAGTGTAAATCTGCCCGGAACCGCCCGGCAAATCCAGTTGCTACAAACAATAGGATCCAATGTGGGTAGTTGGTCATATCGCGCTTGAAACCCGAGGTTGGGTTGAGTTCGTAGCGTAAACCTGCCCGTAATCGCCCGGCAAATCCAGTGGTTACAAACAATAGGATCCAATGTGAGTGGTTCATTACATTAACGAATCAATTAATGCCATTAGGGTTAAGTCATGAACATGAAAAAGACAACTTAACCAACTTGAACATGATTTGTAGGGCTAAGTCATGAACTTGAAACGACAACACTTAGCCAACTTGACATGACACGTAGGTGGGTTAAGTCGCGAATTTAAACGACATACTTAACCCTCTTGACATGACTAGACTGGAAGAGGATTAAGTCACGAATTACATGACTTAATCGATTAGGCAGGTTAGGTCACGAATTACATGACCTAATCTGTTAGGCGAAACCCTAGACACGACCCTTTTCAGCAGTAACCCTCTAGATGTATCAAGGTACCCTGGGACTAGGCCGGGTGGGGCACGATTACTGGGCTGATTGTAAGAGGTGAACGACGGCAGTGGGGTACGCCAGTGTAGGTTCGGTGGACTACGGTCGTGCACGTATTCCGGGGCAGACACTGGGTATTTGTAGATTTATCTGTGCATCTTGAATCGTGTCAGGGGTTGACACCCTAGGGATGATACACCCAAAGGTGGACCCAGCACAGGTGACTACATTTGTGATTAGCCGTATGACACGGACACTTGACGAGCTAGAACTTGTAGGGAGCCGATCGACTAGATAAGCGCTCCGTAGGACCCCGTACTTGGGTCAGACCCCGTTTCAGGGTCGTTTCACGATATTGGGCCGTGGGATTTATTTCGTGATTAACTCGTGACATGGGCTTAGTATACTAGTACAGTCGATGCAACGAATCTTGAACATGTGATGCTTTATTTGACTTGTCTTGACTTATCATGATCACCTTAGTCTATCTTGTCCACCTTGACACCCTTCTTGAGTTTAGTTCCAGTTCATACATGACATGTTGTTTTAACTGTTTTTACACTGAAAGTCACTAGGACTTACTCAGTCTTTATGACTGACCCTTTTCCTTTCGCCTTTTTTTCTTTCATTTCCCCCCCAGGTTCTCAGGGAGGGAATACCGCAGCTTGACCAGTTTTCACATCCAGCTTGAAGAGAAAGAATGTATTGCTTGGATCTTTTCCGTTTTGGACTATGGCTTTGGACAACAATTAGGGGACTTTTGCAGTTTATTTATGTTTTCTTTATGCTTCTTTAAATAATGTAATCAAGACAGTTATGATTTTGGAAGCATTGTAAGACAAATTATGACATGGTTTGTGAACACGTATTATGTTGAAATAAAAGTTGTTGTTGTTTTTCCGCTGTTCAAAAATATGTGTTCTTATATCTGTCTTGTATATCTGTGACTTATACTTATAAACCTCCACCAAAATTAGGGCATTCCCTTAGAGAGTGACCCTAACGGAGGTGGGGTGTTTCAACGATGGCCCAGTTAAAGTATCTAAGCCCTTATCATCGCCTACGATGGCGGGGGTAACGCACCTCTTGGAGGGAGGTCGGGTAAGTCCTTCGGCCCTACTTGAGAATAAGCCAACCAAGTGCATCAGACGCACATGCTCGTAGAGTAGCCAACAAAGCACGTACATCTTATGATTTGCTAAACACAGGCCCAGAGAGTGGCTAAATAAGCACATACACCCTCTGCTTACATTTAATCCCGAGGAAACGGAACAAAAGCTCTGAAGGAGCACTTTAAGCACGTAGTCACCTCTGCTGACACAATCACCCAAATCTAGGTTTGGTTCGGGACTTCTATTAATTACCAGAAGTGGAATTATGGTCTTCTAACAACTACCTGATTCTGGGTTATAGTTCGAAATTTCTGTTATTATCAGAAGTAGATTTCTGATCTACTATTAAAATAGGATTATGGTTTGAGCCTTCCAACAAATCGTCAGATATAGTATCTGGTCTACTCTTAAATACCTGAATCTGGGTTATGGTTGATGGCTTCTAATCATGGCCAAAGGCGAAATTCTGATCTTCCCTTATTAATACCTAAATCCGGGTTTCAAAGCTACCAACCGCCATCACTAGATATGGATTTCTAGTCTGCTCTCACATTGGCCCAAATATGGGTTTTAACAATTCTATTTATGCTTCCAGAAAAAAATAGGGTTTTGGACTTTTAATGAATACCCTGATCTGGGTTGAAAGACTCTAATCCTTATTTTCGGGAAAGAGATCTGCTATCGATACTCAAGCAAGTAACTCAAATCCGCCTACTAAAAGATTTCAAAAAAAGAACAAGGCCTTCCATATCTCGTAGGGAGGCTTCTTAAACTTATACACACATCATCATTAGCATGTAAAGTACAAACGAAGGTCACACACCAGGTGATACATATGCAATTTACGAATTTTTTTGCAAAAATATTTATAAGGATGTCTACTTGAATTCACAAGTACAAAATTACACATTAAACATCACAAATACATTAAGATCCCTACGCCTCCTCATCATCGGAAAGAGGAGGGTTAATGGCGTGACGGGTCACAATACTCAGAGGCTCATTAAGCTTGCGTCTCTTTTTACTAACCTTGTCAAAATTGTCCGAGGGTTTAATCTGAAGTTTCAGAGCCTTATTGTAAGCTCTACGCATAACTCTTAAGAATTTGTTGTCTTTCTCTAAATCAAAAACACTCTTTCACAAGTATTGTCTCTCTTCTTGTAAGTGTTTAATTTGAGAGACATAATGATTAATGCGTTGAAATATGTATTCATTGAGTTTTGTATCATAATAACACTTCATCTCAGTTATCACTCTTTTGCACCACTCGGAAATGACCGATTCGTCTAACCCTCGAGGAGGGTTCTTCAAGTAAAAATACTTCTTAGAGGTTGAGTCCTCGCGATCAGCTGTGGTCCCGGAAGGTGGAGACATGGTTATAATAAGGACATTCTTTAAAGAAAATTCCCAAGCTTTACAGCTTGCATTTGAGTTTTCTAGCTCAATCTCTAGATTGGTTATCCGCTGGTATAAACCACTTAATTCCGCCTCAAAATCAACAGATGGTTTGGTTTTTATATTTCTATAGTCCCTCTTTCCTCTAATTGACCCCTTAAAGCAGCCAATCATGCATTCAAGTGTTTAACGGACAAATTCTAAAGTAAGATCATTCTTTCCTGGGTCACAGTAGGCCCCTCTCTCATAGCATCTCTTCGCTCTATTGTCATTAATGATTCTTCCCAGATTTGGAAGGTCCCAAGTCAATCTCCCTATTTGCAACATAACATTTAATCATGCATGAAGTCTTGCTTTCGAAAGGCGATATTGATAATATTCTATTTGTCATGAAAGATCTACTACATATCCAACCAAGTTTTAAACTGTTCAGTGGTATGTATGCCACAAATTACAAGAATACTAGATTACTCATCAATATACCTATCATTTATATTAAATATCAATTCGGCATGCTTGATCCTAAGTGTTTTTAAAGTTATTTCCCTATCATCACCCAGAAAGTTAAAAGGAAGTTAAGGGTATTTCATGTAAATACGCCTAAGCTCTCCTAGGAGATGATTTCTACCAAAGTTATATGATGTTTTCATTGAGAATTCTCTTTTCAATCTAGATATTGAATGACAACCATCTTCTGAAATTACACCTTTGCGAAAAGCAAGGTTCTGTCATGACAAGCAAGAGACAATCAGTAGCTAAAAAGAGAGAAGTTATAACCAAAAATACACATCCATAATACCATGTTTTATAGAGTTTCCCTCTGTTCATACAAAATCGATCTTTTAAACAATTCAGTGACAAATCTATTCTTGTTGTATTTAAGCTTCTCTGGAGGTGAGTCTCTGGGATTGAACAAACCCGTGGTAGGTTCCAACATTCCCTGGGTGAAGGTCGATCCCAAAATCATCTAAGCAACGCCTGTAGAGACGTCAGAGCAGTACACCACTGCACTCTCTGAGGAAGGAGAAGTCTGTTATCGGAAATCGATTATAAACCTTATAAAGAAATTCTATCAAAATGTCTCTATCCTTAATTAACATCCAAAATAAGGTCATTAGTTCCTTGTTTTCTTCAAGAATCGCCTTCCTTCGAACTCGAACTTTTCTTAATCTTGGTACTGCTTCATGTTCTTTATAAAACATAAATTTAGAGGTACTTTTGTGGAGATCATTATACTTTATGATATGGCATTATAATCTTTCAACAATCTCTTATGCTCTAAATGGGACAAAGTAATGTACCTCTGTTACCTATCTAATTCTGCTTTATATTGTGAAACAATACTTTTCCTTGTCTATATAACATTAGAAAGACAAATTTCCATAAACTCAAGAAGAAAGGAAATAGTTCAACAGCGAAAGACATACCTAAGAAGCTGGAATGTCAGTCTGAACAGGTCGTTCTTTTCCCTTGGCCCATAAGAGCTACCCCCTTTGGTAAAATCTTCCTTCGGGTCTGGATCAGTAAAAGTACAAGAAGGATCAGGGTTTGTTCCTTCGGAGGCATGAGAGCCACTAACAGCAGAAGGTGGGTCATCACCATCTTTATCGGCATCATAATGATGGCTTCCACCGCCATGATCAGTGACATCATCGTCGTCGTCGTCCGCATCATCACTCCAGCAACTGCATTTTCCTCTTCCCCATCAGAATCATCAAGAAAGTCTTCTATAAACAGGAAATCTTCGAGCTTGGTCTTTTCCTTTTTCGCGACCTTAACTCTCTATCTCACTAGCTGAATCCTTTTCATAACGCTACTCCGGATAGAAGGGGCAATGGAAGGAAACTCCATCTTAGAGCATTTTTGGAAATTGTCAGAAAATGCAAGGAAAAGAGCCTCTTCGCAGTATTCTAAAGCAACTTTTGGAAAATTAATTTTCAAACAATCATAAATCCTACTCTTGCCTTCATAAATTATTCATCATGTGTGTGAAAGCTTGTCATCCCTCTTCCTCAACTCATCGGCATGGTCAGCTTCCATCTCCGCCTACTTATTCTCGAGAACCAAAATTGTGTCGGTTAAAACATTTTTGGCTCATCTCTTCTTTTCGAGATCTGACTTAGCCTTCTCAAGAGAGGCCTTTAGTCTCTCTCACTCATCATCACTTTTCTCCTTTTCTTTGATCAAGGAGATTACTTTAGCCTCTAGAGTAGCTTTCTCCTCTTGAAGCTTAATGGTGTTGGAGGAAGTCTATGAAAGCTGTTTTTTGGAGCGAGAAACAGCCTTTTGTTACCTAAAAAAAAAAATCAAATCAGACATTATATAAATCAAAAATGAAAGGAGAGATAAGAAGGATGAGACTATACCGAAAGTTGTTGCCTAACAAGATGTTGGTAAAAACTCCCCAATCCAAAGACGACGAAGGAAGTGAAGCATTAGCAACTTCGGTGGAAGAGAGAGCAAGCCTTGCGATCTCATCAAAATCCCAACATAGCAAGGGCAACCTTGTGGAGCTAATATGCTGAAAAGATGAACGTATGGCCAGGTAATGTCCTCTCGTATCCAACACACTCGGAAGATCTGACGTCAAAAGGCCGCCCACAAACTTACTTCTAGGAGACACTTCAGGAGAAGAGCTAACATCAAGAGTAGCTCCGGTAGCGGAAACTATAGGACCAGAAGTCAACCGCTTGGCAGTTATAACAACGTCATCATCAGGAGTGGGAATGGTGGTGTCACCCTTTTGTCTTCTAGACAATGGTTCGGCAGTAGATTCGGAGAAACTCTTTTTAGCCACACAATCAGACTAAGCCAAAGCCTCTAAAGGAGATATATCTTTGGGAGCTAGAGAATCTAATCCAAAGCAGTTATGTTAGGAAAACTAGAATAGGAAAAGATAAGGCATAAGAATTCAAAGTCATTCTTGGGAAAAGAAAAACAATCCAACCCCGAGTGCCCAGAAATAGGGGAGACGATGCATTAAAAGTATCGGATCCCAAGGATAGATGCTTAGCACTAGAAAAATGAATGGGTGGTTGCCCCAAGATCATTTTTCCGTGGGGAAGAAGGCCGTATTGGCGAAGGTTGTTTAGAGTTAGAAAAGATGTTCGACGTCCTGATTCTTCATATGCTTTAAGACTGATTTCAACATCATGAGTCTCCTCTTCTTTCAAATTTATTTTCTTGGAAGCCAGATCTAAAAATAAGCCAAATCAAACAAAGCACTAAAATAGCATAGTTATTGTATAAAGGAAGAAGGCTTACCGAGATCAGCAAATTTGGATAAGATATCAGAAGGGCACCTAACATAGAAGAATTGATTTTCCCAAGGTTTGGACTTATTGATGCTGTCACTAATCAACTTATTTATCAGATTCGTACGTAAGATGGGTGAACCCGCTCCTTTAGAAAAGAGTAACAAGTGACGAACAAGGTTGGGGCTAGGAGAAGCCTGACCTGATTCAAGTAATAAAATTTCAAGACACAAAAGGAGAGTATATGTATTTGGTGTAAGCTGAGTAAGAGCAATTCCTAAATCACACAAAAGCTTAAAGATAAAAGATGGAAAAGGGAAGAAACACCCATGCCAATTGTGGATGGAAGTATATGCAAAGTATCCATCTGGCGGTTTATTGATGGTATCTTGGCCAATGGAAGGGATGGCATCTATCACAGACATACCAAAACTCTCGAGAATGGCATTTACTTCGTCTTGAGTATTGATCAGAGATGGTTATGGAGTGGATACCCTCTTGGCCCGAGGGGTGGTAGGGCCACCAAACCTCGATTTATCATTGCTTTCTTATCAGACATGATGTTGCCAGGTGATATTACTCCAAAATGAGTATCTGTACCGCGTTTTTAATTCATATGGATTATCTATAAACCCTTAATTGTTATAGAAACTTGCTAGCATTAGTTATTTGATGAACCCATAAATATTAAAGCATAACACGAATCATTATTCTTAAGGCCTTGACAAAATACATACATTTTAGTGCATATTGCATGTGTCTGAAAACAACTAAGTGTTTGGTATTGACCCTGCTAATTGCCCCGACACCAAAACCAAAACAACAAATGGATTCGATGCCGAGGGGTCAAAGTTAGAACAAATCAAATCTTCCGGTGTTGGACCAGCCGAAACCAGAGGTTTGAGTATCGATGTCGAAGGCTTAACTAATAATGAGATAGGTTTGTGATCCGGTACCGATGAACTTAAAATTAAAATAATACAGTATCGAAATCCTAAAGTTTTACCGATATCAAAACAAATGGAAAGCATGTCTTTCGACAACGCTTTTACATCGTTCTGATACCAACTGAATCGAAAGCAAAATGAAATCTAAGTGTCGATAAAACCAAAACTAAGAAGAACCGACAACGGATTGATATTGAATCCATCGATACCAAAGATATAACATCATCTCTGTAGTAAAGATTAATCTTCGATATGTCAATTTTCCATTTCCGACCTCAGAAACATGTTAATGGATTGAAAACTTATACAATCTCCCATTAATGGCTGCTTAAACAATTATCATTGTTTAATTTTTTTTTTCTTAAGAACAAGAATCCTGGTCGATTTCCTAATCGAGCTATAGTAATAATTTTCGAACCCTAACTTTTGATCAATTAAAGTACTTACAAAAGATGGGTTGAACCTGTAAATGTTGAAAACTTCAAAATTTTCAAAGAACAGTGATCTTGTATGAAAGCGTCTATTTGCAGGTGGAGAAATGATGGGGGAGAAAAAGAAATTTATATCAAAAGCGCCTTTCAATCCTAGCCACATAAACGAGCACAAATCAACGACTCGGATCAATCCAAGAATACCAAAAGGCGAGAAGTTAGAGTATGGTGCGAAAGCCAGAGTTTGACTTGAAAAGTCGAAAATACCCCTTCGCTAGGGGCAAATGTTACTACCGAATTTTGACAGTAAAACCGAGTAAAGGTGAAGGGATACTAGAGCACGACAAGCAACAAAAGATGGTTTCGAGAATACAGAACTGATGCCAAATCACCGAAGCACCCAATGCCGAAAGCAAGAGGAGGAGAATTTGATTCGATGTTATCGGAACCGACACAAGAAATGCAATCCTAGTACCGGTATAAAGAAGGAAATGATAGAGCAATAACAAAAGTAGTTAAGCCAGCGTCGACTCTAAAGCACATATTTCGACAGCAAATTGTTGAAATAATGGATATTGAAAGTAGGGGAGGATGATTCAATACATAAGCTATCGGTACCAACACGAACAAGAAAGCTTGGACCGATACCAAAAGGTGGTGGAAAATCGATTTAGACACAAAAGGCAATCTACCAAGAGTTGGCCCAGAGAGCATCCAATCCAACACCGGAAGCAAACAATAGGAAATGACCGAAAGCAGATAACCCGACACTAGAATATGAAACCAAGCCAATATAAAGTGAAATGGGTTATCGGTACTAACTTGCTCATTATCGATACCGACATCAGGAAGTATTCAGAAGTTATTAAAGCAAGGTTTGCTATCGAGGCTATCCATACCAATCTACTTGGTATTGATAAACAATCAAAAGTAGAACTTGAGTCACGAGTCACCAAGAAGCGATACCTGTGTTCTGAAAGCAAGGGAAATCCAACAACGAAGCTCAGAGGTGGAAAGAAAACTGACACCATGGGTTGAAGTTCGAAAGTAACTTTTAGAAGATGGTAAAGCAAGTCAAGGCTGGTGAGAGGAAAGGTCGTCCACACTAACATGCTTAGTGTCGATACCGAAATCATAGGTCAAGGAGCAAGACAAAATCCAAAATTGGCTATTGAAACTAGATCTTATCATCGGGACCGAAAGCCGACAGCTATGTCTAGAATGTGGGAGAAACTCAATAACTGGCACTGAAAGCTAATAAATCAACATACACTAAGCTCTTTTCTCATTGCCGAAGCCAAAAGTGCTCCAAACAGGCTTCTTCTAAATCGGTACCAAAAGGGGGCCCAATTTGTCTATAAATAAGATCCTAGGGTTTGAGGGGACTTTCATTTCTTCAATTCTTGTAATCATTTCTCATATAGTAAACCCTAATTTCTAAATTGATTTGGGGATTTCACTTAGAAAACTTCTATGTATTCAACAAAGCGATCAATAAAGAGAGAATCGACACTTGCGATTTATATCATGAATTCCTTTATCTCTTATGGTGCCAATTTCCTAATGCTTCTTCGCAAAAAGGCTCCATGCATAAACCAAATTACCCCAAAATACGCTTCTACAAGCTGTTTAGCTTTCTAACTTGTGCTAACCCTTATCCTACGGTAACCGTTGGTCCTTTAGTCTCATAAGGTGATATTAGCCTCTTGAAGGAAGAGTAAATAATCTTCAGGTTCAAGACCTTGATATCAAGGAAACAGTGAACTAACTCAAGCTTGCAGGAACTAAATAATCTCTTTAATTTCCCTAGGTCCACATCCTTAGATCTATTTCCGGTGTTAACGAAAAATATCATTAGCATTAATATTTGAGATGCTTCTAATGAAACATATCGGAGGAATGAATTTCGTAGAAAAATATGCAAATTGTTCTGTTCGCGTTAATTAAGTCAATTATTTAATAAATCGCTACGGGTGAAACGTTGTCAAAACTTTAGCGAATTTGAACTAATAATACTTGTCTGTATTCTGAAGAAAATGTCATTTTTCGTTTCATGAAATTCAGATATTTGATAACTGTATGGACACCTGCATATTTCAAATAACACACACACAGACACACACATATATATATTATATATATATATATATATATATATATATATATTAAACGAACAAGTGCTTATATATTTATGCAAGTATGTTACTTCTATGCTCCCCAATTTCTTTCTTTCATTATAACCTGAAGCCCTTCCTTTTTCTAATGCATGCCTCATTTTAGAAAACATCCTGTAGCCATATTTTCAAATGTAACATTCTCAAAGGGAAAAAAAGAAAAAAAGCACGTAAGGAATGAAATTTGAAACGAATGACAAAAGACACTACTCAACTTCATATCTAAAAGTGAAACCACGCTTTTATTATCAAGCATTCTGTTTAGTTCTCATTTGTAGAAAATTTGATGTGTCCTTTCACATTATTAATATAAAAATGCTGCCACCATCTGTTCGTGTCCTCTCTTATTTGTTAAAATAATATATAAAGCATCCATTCTCCTAATTTTAATTCGTGAATTCACAGCAGCCATCACATTCCTCCTCTTCCCTAAAAAATTTCGATCCTTTCCCTCTCCTACAGAACGTACCCACCACCGTGAACATCTAGCGCCGACCTGCTGCCTTCCTCCGAACTCTCTGCCCTAAGACTCGAACCTACCACGCCATTCGTTTGCCGTCTTCGCTCAATGCCACGAAAGATGAGTTTACGTCACACCTGACTTACAATTCTTATAGAAGTGAAATTCAATGTATTTGAAATGCTATGAAACGTATAGGATTGGTTTAGAAAATCTTACTATATGTTGTGCACGTATGACACTCATTATTGACACTACTGCTATGTATGATATGGATGTGCATATGTGATTTGTATATGTTTGATTGTTGAGTTTATAGTATTTATTTGTTCTCATATTGCAAGTTCCCTATGGGTTGAAAAGATACATACCCGAACAGACATTAGACTAGGGAAAAATCATTATTGTTGAAATGTTAGACCTGAGTGATTTTACTGAATTTGGGATTGCGGGTTGAAGTGGTATATACCCGTAAGAATTTAAATTACGGATTGAAATGATATATATCCGTATCACTTGATCTAGGTAGAAAATTATATATGGACACCGTTGGTCTATTTCAAAAGTAGTTTCTAAATTATAAATATATTTTGATTCAACAAAACTATTTTAAATATATTTTAATTATAATATTATTTTTGAAATTTAAATAATTTATTTTATTTTATAAGTTATTCAGTATATCTTTTATTATAATTTAATATTACTAAAATTTTGAAATATTAAATTCACAAATATAGTTTTTTATAATAATATAAATATAGTTGTCTTAGTACTTTATATTGAGAAAGGTTTAAGAAGAGATTTGGAATTTAATTGTAACTTAAGTAGTTTAATGACTTAATTGAAATGAAATTCAAATTTATGCTAGATTGACTTAAGATATGTTTTTGAAAATAATGAAATGAGTTATATGAAATTTGTTTAGGAAAATAAAATTTGATAGATTGATTTGATAATAATTGTTAAGTAATTGTTTGAATCTAAATATACTTGAAGTTAAATATTTAGGATCAATTAAACTTGAAATTTAGATTTAATTATTTGAAAATTTGTTAAAATGAGATTGAAATAAATTTGAAAAATTAAGAATTTGATTGGAGTAATAAAATATTAACATAACTTGAATAATGTTTGAAATGAATTAGAATTGGAATATACTGTTAAGTTGAAATTGATTTAAAGTAGAGTTTTGATAACTGAATTGATTAAAAGTTGAAATTGAACATATGTGTATTTGGTTCGGATTGGATTATTATTTAAAACTTGATTTTTAAACTAGTATTATTTTATACTAACTAATTTAGATTATTTTATATAATTATTATTTTCTATTTAACTTAACTATTAAACATCTTATAATTATTTTAAATTTTAAATATTTTATACTATACTAACTATTATATGTATTATAATCATGTTAATCAAATTGTTTTATATAAATCTATTTATTTTAAATTAAACTATTTTATACTACATTAACTATTTTAAATAAAAATCTATTTTTGATCGGAGCTATTAAATCCGTAATGTTTAACATGAATATTTTTGAACAACGATAATTGAGATATAAAATTGAAAACAAATTAGACTCTTATTAGTGAACTATTGTAGATATGAAATCTGAAATCTAAAAGTTGGATAAGATATGAAAATGTAGTAATTGAGAAATGTTTTATGGCGTTTGAAAATCTGAACTCAACTGCTTAAATATAAAACTAATATTTTGAAGTTAATTGATTTATGATATTTTAAATACAATTACAAAAATATAAATGACCACGGTGTGAAATAAATGTTTGATTGTTAAAGAGACCGGGATCACATATTATCGTACTCTCTGCCAACACCGAAAACCATTTAACAACTGTGCACATGGTGGAGAATCCAGAATGAAGTAGGTTGATTTGGATGCGATTATTGGATTTGCAGAAAGGGAACGAGGATGGACATCCTTGACTTTCGAGTCATAATTAAAATTACTAAAACAGGTGTTATACCGTGATTAAGTGAGGTAACTTCTCCTATCGAGTGCACTTATTCAACCCATATCTATTACTTTGTGATTTGATTGGTGGTACCACCCTTGATTATGGGAGTGTTTTTCGAAGTGGGCGGTAGTCGCGGTTATGTGTTGCCGCCGGCCCAGTCATGAAACTAGTAGAATCGTACCATGGGTATTCCTAGGTGCCTTGTCATATTATCTTGATTGAGCCCCCTGTGATTTTGATTTAACGTTGTCGTATCACGTCGCATCCCTATCCACCGACGACTTATTGCTGTGTTGTATTCAAACTGTACGATAATGGTATAAACAGTGTAAGGGTAATAATGGTATTCCCGCTTACACTATTTTCTATTGTATATTTAACCATAGACACTATTATAATAACGTATTGTATTATATGATATCTAGTTTCCAAACATCCTTTGAGTTAGTGATGCATTTTATTGAATATTTCATTTGAGTTGATTCATTTATTTAAGAATGTTAGTCCTGATCTGAATATTTTGTTTTTGCATTATTGTTTGTGTCAGATCGAGTATCGCAGTATTGAGATTTCACCTTTCGGAGCAGGAGACTTGCCGAAGACATCATCTCTATCTATTGGTTCTAGTTGTTTTTATTGTATAAGAATATTTTGTATTTAAACTTCCGCTATATTCATTTCTATAACTATGATATTATGTATAAGTTTTGAATTTTATTTAGTTGCTTCATGAACTACTATTGTATTTTTTTACTCAGCTGCGAGATATTCTACTAGTTCTGTGTTTGTGATTCTTTGATTTAATTTATTAAACCCCATAGTTAAAACAATCCACTTTTTCGAACAATTTGATTTAGTTTAATTACGGGCTTCAAGCGGTCGAAAAGGCAGGTTGTTACATAAAATTTCATAATGTACATTATATAGGCTACCATAACTGCTAATCATTTATATAAACAATTTAAATAGAACTAAAGAAATTGAAATTTAATGAAATAAATAGTGAAGTTATAATTATATATTTTTCTAGAACATTTTATTTTAAATATTTATATCATGCAAACTGAAAATATATCATTTATTATCCATTAATTTTACTCTAACACTTCGAAGATGAATAAAATTTCGAGTTAAACGATCAGTTTAATTTATTTAATTCAAGATAAACACACACGCAACTCTAAATTCAAATTCTCGTTTAAGCTTTAAATTAATGTCAAAACTGTTTCCGTATTTTTTTTGACTATTATTCAAAGACCATAAAATATCGTTCAAAACTTAGATTTAACCCTTTTAAAAATTATAATTAATTTTAAAATGAAATGTATAATTTATTTTTCTTCGAATATTATTCAACTTCCAATTAAGTGCTACTTTAATTCAATGCAACAACGTAGGTAACAATCTAATTATTGGTCTCTTTTGGTAAAAACACTATAATCAATTTAATCTAAATTTTATTAATAATACGGGTTTATTCAGTTAAGAAATCATATAAAAATTTAATCTCAACTATTTTATTCAATATTTCAAACAATGTAATATTCTAAAACCAGTTGAAATTACGTTCATTACAATAGGTGTCTGTAGCAACATTCCAAAAATGTTGCTATAGTAATTAATTTTATGAATTTGTTAGGGTCCACATCTTGTATACTATTCTATTTTGCATCTTATGTAATAATATATATTAATATTAAATAATAATGTTATTGCAAAGAATTTAAATGATTCAAACAATATTTTATTTAGTATAATATTTCAACGTTTAAATAGTACGATATTTTGCATCTCTCTATAATACAAGTCACATTCACACCTCACTACATACACTCAAACACTCAATACACTGTTTGTCCTTGCATTTGCTCCACACTTATGGTCCAGCTCTTGCTTTCACTATTTACTTGTACAATAAAAAACTAGTGCAGTAATACGAAAATAAACAAATTTAAATTTGCAAAAATATAAATTTGTTTTTGTGTTTATTTGCCTCAGGTATTTGGGTTGTTTGTCATCAAATTTTGATTGTGCAGTATTTTTTTCTTTATCAGTATTAACATGGACAAACGAATCTCAGGAGCATGCATGTATACACGTGTACGTGTACATGTGTACACTACCACAGCATCCTAGAATCATTCTCATAGCAGTGTAAACAACTAAGGAGCAGCCACGTGGACCAACTCAACCCTATGTCTTCCTGCTTATGCAAAACAAGAACAAGTTCAGGTTCATAAAACACTAATAAGCTACCCACACTCAGTAATGCAAATGATAAATGGATAGATCAAATATACCATAGTCTAGGTAGCACAAAAATGCAATAACTTAAAAGCAAAAATACATATATACATATATGTGATATATATGTATACATACGTACATATATATATATATATATATATATATATATATATATGCAGTTGCAACAAGTCAGATAATTACCAAATGGAATAAGTTAGTAAATTCTTTCAACAGAAAAATCAAGGAATTTCCAAATATGTGAATCAAAATTGCATCAAGATCAATTCAAGGTCATATATCAAAGCATATATATGCCAGGTCTTTTGAACAACAAAAAACAAAATCAAGGCCGAAATTAACAAATTAACAAAGGCAATAAATCAATCAATCAAGGCCATTTTTTGGGAAAATCGTGGCAACCAAAATCAGACAGTATAGGATATTTTATCCTATAAATTAACCCACTTTCATCATCGACAAACATCACAAGACAAGTCGAGAAAAGGAAAATTAAAATCAGAGAATTTCGCACACCAGAGGTCTCGATAAACATCACCACTGCCTCTTCTTTACGACCATCTTATAACAAGTCTATTATTCACAACTGCTACCTGTTGACGTCAAAAGTTGGTCACTAGTGACAATCAACCCCCAACCATGTGGAGAACACACGAATAACGATTATGGAATGTAAAAATGGTAAAGAAAACAGGGAGCACACACATAATTTTTATAGTGGTTCGGCAAAGGTTGTGCCTACATCCACTTTATATATATTACTTTTGCTTTTGATTACAAGTACAATGCTTTTCTCTGCTTTAGGAAAAGAAGGGAGACGGCTATTTTTCTCCTCTAGATAATGCCTTTCTGGGAAGAAGAAGAAGAAGTAGGAGCCGAAAAAAGAAGGTCCCTTTCCTCTTTAAGCTTTGAGGTGTTTATAGGTGGAGATAGCAGCTTGGGCTGTTGTGACATGGCCCGACCTTTCCAGGAAAGCCCGGACACGTGGAGTCCATCATTTGGTTAGAATAGCATCTGGAAGACTGATTCTACTATTCATAAATAGTATCCTCGGAAGTTGTAGACGACATGGCATCCATGGTGAGGTATATCAAAAGTAGAGCTTTGTCCGGATGGGGTTGACCGCATTTTCTTCCTTGAGAGTCGGGCCAAGTATTTGAATAGCTCAGCTAGATATTTCATGTAGATCCGAAATACTCGGTCGATACGCCCTGTGCGAGAGTGGTTCTCTCGGTCGACTGGGAGAGCGAGTCTTCCGGGGTGAGATATCGGCTTGATTGGCCCGATATGCGGTTACTTCGGGCCGAGCTTCTTCTGGACTTCCTGGAGTACGATTTGTTTAATTTGACTGGTTGCACGTTTGGGCTTCGATTTGGCCTATTGCGTCTTTTACCAAAAGAAGGCTAACATTTTTCCCCTCAAAATGCATCTTCTTCGACAGAGGGAGGTGTGTTCTGAAATGTGAATCGAAGCCCAATTGTTCGAGCAGCTATGGTCGCGCCGGACCATATTAAGGCCAGAAATATGATGGCTCCGATGTTGTATTAAGGCCGGAAAACTAACGACCGAACTGGGTCGTATTAAGGCCGAAAAATCGATAACTATCGGAAACCGTATTAAGGCCGAGATGATGATCGTCTTTATGAGAGTTAGTTCTTGCAAAGACAAAAAGAAACCGTTCTCGGCTTGGAGAAGGCTAATGGGTCGAGCTTTTTATTTCACTTGGCTTTGAGAGGTGGCTAGTATCAACCATACTCGGCTTAGTGGCGAGTATTGACCATACTCGGCTAAGAGAGGGCAAGTATTAACCATACTTGGCTTAGAGAGGGCGAGTATCAACCATACTCAGCTTATAGAGGGCGAGTATCAACCATACTCGACCTAGAGAGGGCGAGTATTAACCATACTTGGCTTAGGGCAAGTGTTTTTCATGCTCGACTCATGTTAGATTAGTGTGTCCAGTGAGCGGTAAAAGCTCGTGGTGTAGAAAAAGAAGGGGTGAGTATCATCCATACTCGTCTTAAAGAAGTGTTCACACTCGGCTAGGGGAGTAGGTGTTAAGATATGGAGGTAGGCTTTCGCGTTGACCACATTAAAAGAGGGAGGGGGGCGAGCATTATCCATGCTCGGCTTTAGAGTTTCCCGAACATTATCCATATTTGTAAAAGAACATTCATAGCAACTAAAGAATTATTACAGAGAAAAGAAATTCTAAGAGGACATCGATTGATTCCAGAGCATGCCTAGGAGCTAAATCCTAACCCCATACATGTGTAAATCAAGGTGTCCTTTTTATTGAAAGAAATACATCAGAAAAATATAATTAATGATAATGCCGCGAGTGCTAGTCTCAGAGTCCTTTCCGTTTCTAGGAGCTTGTGGATCGACCTGAGGAGCTTGGGTAGAAGATCACGGGGGCAAGGCCGGGGCACGCTTCTTAACATATTCGGGAAGCTCCCCTCGCCTAACTCGATCCTCAATGAGATCACGCAGATGGCGGCATTCATCGGTGCTATATCCAACTATGTTATGGAATATGCAATGTTTGCCGGAATCGAGCTCCATTTGGGTTGGTTCTCATCGAGGTGGTCTTGGAGTGGGTAGGGACCCTCATATGTCAAGGTAGATATCGAGCAGAGAGGAATTGAGTTCAGTGTACTGGTCATACTTACTTTCGATCCGAGGTCGCACATGATGCTCGCTCTTTTCCGGGGCCTTTCCTCTTCCTTTATTCTGGTCGTTGTTGTTGAGTGGGCCTTTCTATTTGGCGGCTAAGACCTCAAGGGTTTCCATCTCAATGCTGGCATCTTCTTGTCGTAGGAATCGCTCAGCCTCGGAATAGAAGTCATCTATATCCTTAGGGGGATCTATGGTTAAGCAGTTTGAGAATTCTGATCTCTTCTGAACTCCCGCGATTGTTGAGTGGGCCTTTCTATTTGGCGGCTAAGACCTCAAGGGTTTCCATCTCAATGCTGGCATCTTCTTGTCGTAGGAATCGCTCAGCCTCGGAATAGAAGTCATCTATATCCTTAGGGGGATCTATGGTTAAGCAGTTTGAGAATTCTGATCTCTTCTGAACTCCCGCGATGGCGGCCATAAGTACCATCGATGGTTCGGGCCGATCGACTGATGCTGCTGCCGCGTTGAAACTTTCGAAGAAGGATCTGAGTGTTTCTCCTGATCGCTGCTTGATGATGGATAAGAACATAACGCTCTTCGGTCGAGGGATATGTACTTTGAATTGCTCGATGAAGCGGGTGACCAGGGTGTTCCAGCTGCTGATCGACTCCGTTGTCAGCTGTCGAAACCACATTCTGGCTATATCAGTGAGAAAGAGTGGGAAGCACTTAGCCATGACGTGGGACAATGCGCCAAGTACTTCTATATGTCGCATGTATCGCATGAGGTGGATGGTTAGATCAGTGCGACCGTTGTATGGCTCGATAGCTAGGAACTTGAAGTCCGGAGGGTTTCGGGAGTTTCTGATTTCCCTAGTGAAAGGGCTGCGATTGACATTATCTATGTCTTTCTACGAGGAAGTGCCCCGAGTAAAGCGTCGGATGATGCTTGCAAACTGGCTTCCATCTCCGAGGAGTCATTTCCATGAATTTAATTCAGTATCCGGGAGAGCTTCAGTGCGAGGATCTGGCAAAAGCATGCATGGAAGGGCGGCCGTTGGCTTGGCCCGTCTTCCGAGAGTTGAGTGAAAGTGTGAGGGAAAGTGAGCCACAGTAGGTGGTTCGGGGGAAAATGGCCCCTCTGGAACCTGATGAGTAGTGGGTCGAGCTGTACCCGTAACAGAGGGCCTAGGCTGATCCAGCATAGTATGTGATGTTCGGAGCTCGGTGGTGCCCCTGGTGGGAACGAGGTTAGTAGGGTCTACAGTAGCGTTTTCTTCTACCACTGTGAGGACCGGTATAGTGGGGTGGCTTCCCTGGTTCGAAGGGATGGCCGCACCAGCTCTTCATTGAAGGTGAAAAGTGGTTAGACTGGTCTGTGGTAAGATTCCAGGTTGTAGTGGGAATGGCATTGATTCTGATGGACCCGGTGGTCACTCGACTGGTTCGATAGGTCGAGCTGTTCCCAAGAGTGGAGGCAAAGTGTTCGACCGATCTAGATCTTGATCGCGATCCTCCTGAGGTTCTGCTGATGCAGCTGCGCTGGTCGCTGGAAGCGATACTCTTGGTTGTGATCGATCGGTTAGTGGGACCAAACCAGGATGAAATAAAGGTGTAGCCTGATCGGTGGCCTAATTCCGTGTAGATTGAGGATCAGTTGTTGCCCCAGCCCTGGCCGGTGGAGGAATTGATGTTGAAGCGTTCAATCCTATCTCCAGTCGACCGAGAAGGTGATCCATCAACTGCTGCTGTCGTTCGAGGAGCTTATCCTGAGATGTCATATGGTCTCTGAACTTGACCATGATTTTATCCATGTCGTCCCGGGTAAAAAATCGAGATATATCTTCATGAGAGGAAACTTCGTGACTGGCTTCTGTAGCATTAGTATCGGCTACATCGGTGTTTGCGGGAAGAGAGGATATTGTATCTTTCTTTCGTTTGTTCGTCATGGATTAAGGCAAGATCCCCCTACCTGGTGTGCCAAAGTGTTGACGTCAAAAGTTGGTCACTAGTGACAATCTACCCCCAATCGTGTGGAGAACACACGAACAACGATTATGGAATGTAAAAATGGTAAAGAAAACAAGGAGCACACACAGAATTTTTATAGTGGTTCGACAAAGGTTGTGCCTACGTCCACTTTATATATATTACTTTTGCTTCTGATTACAAGTACAATGATTTTCTCTGTTTCAGGAAAAGAAGGGAGACAGCTATTTTTCTCCTCCAGACAATGCCTTTCTGGGAAGAAGAAGAAGCAGGAGCCGAAAAAAGAAGGTTCCTTTCCTCTTTAAGCTTTAAGGTATTTATAGGTGGAGATAGCAGCTTGGGCTATTACGACGTGGCCCGGCCTTTCCGGGAAAGCCCCGACATGCGGAGTCCATCACTTGGTTAGAATAGCGGCTGGAAGACTGGTTCCACTATTCACAAATAGTATCCTCGAAAGTTGTGGCTGACATGGCATCCATGGTGAGGTATATCAAAAGTAGAGCTTTGTCCGGATGGGGTTGACCGCCTTTTCTTCCTTGAGAGTCGGGCCAAGTATTTAAACCGCTTAACTGGATATTTCTTGTAGATCCGAAATACTCGGTTGATATTCCCTGTGAGAGAGCGGTTCTCTCGGTCGACTGGGAGAGCGAGTCTTCCGGGGTGAGATATCGGCTTGATTGGCCCGATATGCGGTTACTTCGAGCCGAGCTTCTTCTGGACTTCCTGGAGTGCGATTTGTTTAATTTGACTGGTTGCACGTTTGGGCTTCGATTTGGCCCATTGCGTCTTTTACCAAAAAGAAGGCTAACACTACCTGAAACAAACACAATTTAAGATTAAATTTAGGCAAAATATGTGGTACCTTAACGAAAATCAGATATCGGAAGCCCTTTAGTCGACGATTTAGGGTTATCTTTCCCTAAGTAATAAATACATTAATTAAGTAGAAGTTAGTTAGAATTACTAACCACTAAAGAGAAACACACGTCACCACGTAGAGTGATAAACTCACAAAAGTCTAGAAACTCACACAACCTCTAAACAAGTAATACTTGGATCATAAGACCAATGCAAACCAAATTGGTTGCACAAGGCAATCCCCAAACAAAGACCCAACAGACAAGAACTACGCACAGCCAGAAAGGCGGCACATTAACAGATGAAAAATAATTTTCGCTATGCGCTAGCAAACCAGAAGATAACATGGAAAACAGAATAGAATGCCTAGAAAACTAGCAGCGTTTAGCAGCCCTACCCCGGTGCCGTGAGCGACAATCATTCTAATCTAACTCTTGTTGCAAGGAAATCGCCAAAGCTAGTGAAACAAAGGCTAGAATGCGACAAGGGATGCAGCTACAGGAATGATACTGCTAGCAAAAATAAAGGAAATCCTCACTGAAAATTGATAGCACAAGATAATCACCTAACTGCTAAGCAGTAGCAAGTTGATTAGAGCAACATTGAGGATAAACAGAAAATAGGCCACCATAGCATTGACTCTCCAATATAAGAAAAACACGCAAAACCAAATCCAAAATCAAAGAGCTAAGGGGATGCAACCTAAATTACTTCAAAAACCAACATGATGTGGAGCAAAAGTCATACCTTAAACCAACCCTTAACTCGAGTGATAACTACGATGCAGTAAAGAGTGAGGGAGAAGGATGGCTTCACTTATAAGGTGTTAGAGGACAATGGAGAGATACCACGTTTATGTTAGGCAAGCAAGAGGCTTGGGAGTGAATTCGAAAGGAAAAAAAGGAGGATGACAAAATCCTAAAACTAACCAAAGGGCATTGGAGTCAAACCCAGTTGAAATCGACGGAGAATCCCAAAAAGCTCAGCAGCCATAGCCAAAAGAATTTTGATAGATCTAAAATACAATATCCAAGGAAGAAGGAAAGCACAAGGAATAGGGTGCTGAACAAGGGTAAATACAACAAGAGTAAAATCCAGGTTAGGGACAAGAAGGGACAACCAGTTTGAAAAGAGGAGGAATAGAGGAAAAGTCGACGAGAAAAGGAAGCAGAAGTGGCAGTGGAAAGATAAATTAAAATTTGGGGGTGAGAACGAAATGAAAAGGAAAGTGGGTGAATGAAAATAAAAGTGAGAAATAGAAATAGCTGAGGTGTGGATTGATGGTTGAGATTTTGTTTTAAATGATGGTGTGGATCGCCGAGGTGTAACTATTTTTAAATTTTTTAAATTTGAATATACTTATAGCTACTGCAACATCTTCCTGATTTTTGTGCTAACACCTTGAAGCGAATATTGTAATAGTCAAAAATCAGCATAGCTATCGTAACATAGTAGCTAGCAACATCTCGTAAGTTCGTTGCAATATACCATCTATGGCGTAGTGGGTGAAAGTTGCATAGGAGAATGGATTTCTTACTTTTACTGTGCTGAAAGAACAAGCTAACGTACTCTAAGTTGGGTTCATAAATTGATCGTCGAATCTATTGACACTACCTTATGGTATATGAGAAATCATCATATGTTAAGTTTTTGTGTATTGTCATATAATAGGATGATGTATGCACATTGCCTTTATAATTTTCAAGTCCAGGAGCATCTTAGACTGTTAAGATATGCATCCGTTTCAACCTTCAATATATCGTACATTTTGTAAACGAATACATTTTTTACCAATTTTTTTACACATTCATAATAAATGTGAGCGCCTTTTGAACAGACCCTCAATCCATAGAGAATTGATCAACATACGTCTGGGGATTATACATCTATAAAACATACATACAATTACCCTCCTTCAAATTTTTAGGAAGTTTGAGCACCTGTTGAACATGTATTTGTTCAACTGATGCATGGGCTGGAGCCAATAATAGTTAGGAATTTCCCCAGTTACATATGCAAGTACACAATTTGTGATATTTGTAGTTGGAGATTATTTAAACCATGATTTGTACGTGTGTTTGTACTATTTAATCAAGCTGGGCTTGGAGTTTTGTAAAAAGGAAATTTTTACGATAATTGAAACATACTTTTTACATAAACATAACCTATTTTTACACATTGTCCATGCCTCGTGTTACATTTTCCATGCATACATAACAAAAACTACCAGACTTACATTGGTCCTGTTTATGTTTTGATATTTACTGAAGCTAACACATCAGGTGTCATATATTAATTCAAGTGCTAATGTAAATGCTTAATATTTAAAAAGGACCCGTACATGAGAAATATAGGTATTGGTTATGCTAAGTCTAATAGAGGTATGGTAATTTTCTGAAAAGGTTGGATCCTACATAGAAGGGGTGAAATTGCAACGTCTATAATCAATTTAACAGTAGAAAAAAAATTATAGTAATAGATTTTAGTGACAAGGTGAAATCAATGCTACTGTCATATTAGATGGTCAATGATAGTATATTTTCTACCAAAAGTTTTATGCATTTTATTTCTCTTTATAGAACCAAGAGACCAACATATTAACAATTATATTAATGTTCCTCTCCTCCTGCTTTCAGCAATAGATTTAATGGCACTCCATGTGTGTAAACAGGTACATCCTACGTTTTTCATCCGACATTTATACATATACTCTTACATACATTATGTATTACTTATATTATTCCTATTAACCATTCTTTTAAACCATGCTATACAAAAAACATTGAGCCTACTAATCATTTAAAACACCTATGTGTGAAGCACGAGTGCACATTTGTTTAGAATAATGGTGGAGAAACATATTGGAGGCATAGACAATAGTATATTATAGGGTTTGGGGGAGAGGATAAGGCCTTATTTATACTTGCTAGACGGTATGTGATCCGACAGATTAGTTTTTTAAAATCTAGATGTTCCATTCAAGTAAAAATATAAAAAACACCTTAATAAAATAGCTTTTCTCTCCCACCCTTCAATCAGAAGGCCGGTCGATACCCTCCCTAGGAGGGCAGTTGACCGATCGATTATCCCCAATCCAGGGGAGCCGTCGACCCACTTTAGGGTCGAACATGGGAGATAACCTCTCCAAGTGGGTTCTATTTTTACTAATTACATTATTACATTGATTCTTTTTTCTATTTATTCTTGTCCTCTTCTTGAATATATATGTATACACACACACACACATTATTTTGAATTCTCTATAGAATATTCCATTATGCCATTGGTACATATATTTTTAATCCAGTTTTTTATATATAACTTGAATTTCAAATCTTGCTTGTAAATTATTTTCGTATAACTTATTTTATTAACTTCTTCACACGAACCCCATTTTCGATAAATAAAATATGAAAATGGACTAGAATTTTGCCATGAATTCAATGGTAATATTTTTAGGCCAAATTCTTAATTATCTAAAATTCCTATTTCTAGCCCATTAATATTTTTATTTATTATTATTTATATTAATTTAATTATTCATGCCAATTTATAGTTTATTTTACGAGGTGTTACAGACCTTCCATCACATTGTCTTCCAATACACTATGAAAAAATATGTATTTTATTTTTTACTATGTGTGGCTATATACTCAGTCACAACAAATATGGAAATAAATCATGTACAGAGTTATAAGAGAAGTGATCTCCCCAATCTCAAAATAGAGTTTTCCAGATATACGATTCCCAATAATGCTCCTAAAATTCAAAGAGTGCAAATGACAACAACCATTATAACCTTATTTATGTTTTTTATAATCTTGTTACAAAACAAAGAAAGATAAAAGGTTAATTACAAGTTTTCGAGAGTCAGGGCAGTCTACGATATTGGGAATAATCCATTATAACAATTCCATGTAAGATCTATGTAGATGTGTCAATACCAAGAAAAATAATTTCTTATTAGTCCATTATAATGGTAAATTTTAAATTAAATATTTTGTAGTGAATTACTTACATCATTCCATGAAAGATCTCTAAATGTTTGAATTCGTTGACGTGTGGTAGAGCAAAATAAAATAACTGGTTTAACAAGACCGGTCAACACAATGACACAGCTGATCCAATAATCAACCATGCAACAAGCCGCATGAGCTCAATCTCAAGTCAGGTTGCATAATAACAAGTGCAATAGCAAGTGTAAGCAAAACGAGTTAATGATCGTCACATGCAGTAAACAAAAGCCACAACAAATACATAACCAAGCAATTACAAAGATTCCAGTTCAAATATGGCATCAAGACAACAAAGGGAAAATGGTAGAGTGCCAAATATTTTAGATCAGCTCTAACATCATACAAGAAGACCGAAGGTAACCAAAGTGCGATAAATTCCAATTTAAACAAATGCAAGATCAAGTGCCAAGATTCATAGCCTAGCACTGTTGTGCAAATATACACAAGCATGGCTAAGACAAAAGCAACATGGCACAACAAATATACACAAAAAATGGCGACGACCAAAGTGCTAAACAATTTAGTAGCAGTACATCAAGCTTAGTAGTAACAAAGTGCACAACGACACAGCAAAAGCAAAACACCAATGCATAAAACCAGATACGTGTACAATATTTGTTCATATCCAAAAGGATGTCAAATGGTGCAGCAATAAAGAAATTAAAATTCATGCAAACAATGACATATACACAATAAGCTATATCAAATTATAGTATCTGTTCGAATGGAAACTCATATATAGCACCTGTTTATTTGCTGATATCTAATTACAACCAAACATTGCAAATCATAGCGTTAAATAAGTGTTGATTCATATAATAGCTCACCCATGCTAAACAACATCCATTATCGCATACAACCAAATCCAAATAATAATAAACCATGCAACCAAACAATATACGAGATACATGTATGTATAAATAGGAATTAAATATATTTGTGAGTGAGATTAATCACCTTTATGTGATCGAGTTCTAAACATATACTAATAGGCATTAATCCTCCTTCCAAAAGCTCTAAGCTTCAACCGTGATCTCTTAGAATAGATAAACCTGACACCACCTCCAAGTTGCTGGCTATGGTCACCTTCAAGCTATCATCTAACTCTTTATACTGACATCAATCAATGGCCACCGTAAGTAAATCACCTCTGTCATATCATGATATCCAATTACGGTCATGAACCCATCTTTAAGATGCCGTCATCGATCCACTGTTGTACCCATCGAGTCATCATTTCTCCATCACACATACCTCACTTGATCCCCTTATCAATTGTTAAAAATCGAGTAAGTAGTCGATTCAATGGCCCATTTTCTTATTCAGGGCAGCGCGTGTGATTTGAAGCACATTTACCGCAAAAAAGGAGCAGCATAGGATCGATGGTCGAAAGGATGTGGATTTACTGGCTGAGGATTTTCTTTGCGATGGAGAGATTTGAAAGAAATTGAGAATGGAAGTGAAAAATGGTAAGAAGAAGACGGAAAATAAAACTCTTAGAGGGAAAGTTAAGCATAATATGGATCTGAGCTTGTAATATTTTCATAAGTACAACAAACAATAGAAATGTAAAACACGGAGGTGGAAATAGACCAGGAATTAAATTGTTAACTACTTCTTCAAACAAAAGATAAGTATAAGGGAAAGCTTAAATAGTTGACAAATTTCTGGAGGGAGAGAAAATTGATTTGGAATCAAATCCGAATTTTTTATAACTATAGTCAAATAACATAAAAATATGGTTTGAAATCATACCAAAATATGAGAGAAAAATAAAACGTTAACCATATTTAGAGGGAAAAAAAATTTGTGGAGCCAAATCAAAAGTTTTCCATAATAACAATCAAACAACATTTAAAATGTTATTTGAATGTCATTATGAAATCTTCATAACATAATGATTTCAAGGGTTATGTTAGACAATAAATGATTTTTCCATATGTTGTGTAAAAAAGTGGGGATAACAAGCACTCTACCTTATGATGAATGATAATTGTTGTTTGATTCAATTTATGGCATAGTGAATCCTTCTATAATTTTCTTAGTTTTTCAGCTGTTGAAGAAAGTCTTTGATAATCCTTAGAAAGCCAGTGGTCCTTCCAAATCCAAATTACTTAAGCAGATTATCTTACATAATAAGCTCAATACTATTTGTAATAACCCGAAAATCTGGGCCAGTTTAAATTTTTTATTTTGGCGATTTTAGCGAATTTCGATTATTTAAAATGAATTATTTTAAATAAAAGCGACGAGAAATTTATTTTGAATATAATTAGAACGTATATATTATATACGTCGTCGTTAGAATATAAATATTTATATATAATTATAATAGAATTGAAAATGGCGCGGTAGTTCGATAATTCGATGTCAAACTTCAATTAAATGTACCGGGTGCAAAACATTCCGGATTTTAGTGAAACCAAAAACATTAGGATCTAATTGATGATATCTTTCCAGCGAATCCGAAAAATCAAGATTTCATAGCGGGAATCAAAAGATATGTCCAGTTGAAAATTCTGAATAGTCGCTATGGAATTCAGGCCCTTAAAAATGGAAATTTTGCAAACGACCTCGGATTTCGACGAAACCACTTTTGTTGGGTCCGCAGTGTCAAATTATTGCTAGGTTTCAAATTTCATAATTTTTCGAATCAATATGTGAGCGTAGCAAAGGAAAATGCGTTTGACCAGTTTTAGTTGATTTTAATCGACTGGAAAATGGCCATTTTTCAAACGGTCTCAGAATTCGACGAAACTAGTTTTATTAGGACCGTATCGTCAGTACGAAGATAGAAAATATTTTTCAGGAATTTTTCGAGTTAGTATGTGGCCCCAGTAAATTGAAATGCGTGTTCAAAATTCAATATATAGAGATATATGTTGATTTTGACGAAAACTGATTGAAACGGCCGAACTGGCTTATGAAACATATCTCATTGTGTTCGGAATAGGGGTATTTAGCTGTGGGAGACAGTCGTTGGGTTTGATTCTGAGTCCGAATGGATAAACAAGTATTTTTGCAATTAAATAATAATATATATATTATATATACCATTTGAATCGGTCAAAACCCTAGGTCAAAATCTTTTTCGTGGTCAACGGAGGAAGGATCCGTTGTTCTTCCTCAAATCAGCGGCGAAAATATTCCCGCTTTCCCCTTTTGATCTCTCTCAATCCAAAACGAAATAGAACCTCAATCCAAAACAAAGATCGAATAATTTTCCAAGCTCTTCAAGTTGATACTGGCCAGAGGAATTTTCATCTCGTATTCCGCCCAAATTTCTGCGTCGAAGGGGCGCCCTTCGCACTGGTTTTCCCGCTGATCTGGGCCACCTTGCTCGTCGCGCCTCCTGTTGTAGGCGGCTCTCGCGTGGGCGCACCGTTTGGTGCCTTCCGTTCTTCGTTTGGCACTTCGACATGACCTGCGCAAGTGGTGAAGAGGAGGGAGCCTTTCTCGGTTGCTTGGGAATGAAAGGGAGAGGGCTTAGACCCCTAAAGATAGGTAATTAATTCTTAAGTAATTAGTTTATTTATTTATTTAATTTAGTTAATAATGATAAACCTAGTATTTAACATGAAAAATGTGTTCTTTTAAAATAAATCAGTTTTTGTTATATAAATTAACATTATTTAAAATTGGTTTTTGAAAATAAAATTAACTTTGTTTTTAAAAATATAAATAGAAAAAAATTAGATTTTTAAAATAGAAAGTTAGAATTTTTAAAATAGAAAGGCGATATTTTTCATATTGAAAAGGCGATATTTTTCATATTGAAAAGGCGATATTTTTCATATCGAAAAGTCTATATTTTTATACGATGAAGAGTTATATTTTTTTTTTACCTGAAAGTTGATATTTTTAATTAGAAAAGATGATATTTTTAATCAAGGAAAAACAAGATTTTTATGATGTCTTCATTTGGGTAAAGATGCGATCTTTATAAGGTTACCATTAGAGTAAAAATTCGATTTTTATATATTGAATAGCATAGTAAAAATTCGATTTTTATATATTGAATAGCATAGTAGAAATTCGATTTTTATATATTGAATAGCATAGTAAAAATTTGATGTTTATATATTGAATAACGAGGTAAAAATTCGATTTTTATATATTGAATAGCAAAGTAAAAATGTGATTTTTATATAGGTAGTGGATAAGGGCAACGAAATAGACGAAAGAAAAGCACGGTGAAGATTTTCTACCCATGAAGAATTGCGTCATTCAGTTTAGCGAAAGTGTGAGAACCTCTCACTCTAAATTTCTTTTTCTAGTTATATATATATATATATATATATATATATATATATATATATATATATACTAGGATGCAGACGGTGCTTAGTAGCACCCGACACCCGTCATCCACAGACCATGGATGGCTTGTTTGTTAAATTGTTCGGTTGTGTAGTTGGTTAGATTATTTGGTTTGAATTGAATTATTTGGTGAAATGAAATTGATTTGATTGATGTGTGAATGGCGTGGGCCTTCACTAGACCGGGGATAAGGCTAGGCCTTGTCCCGTTTCTAGTATCGTGCCGTTATGCCGCCGAAATTTTCTAAAATATGTTAGAAAAATAAAAATATCATTTTATTGAATAAATAACTGAATAGAAAATTCACAGGTTGAATAAAATAATTTGATCGTTAAAAATATAATTTTCAACGTGAAGTGAATAAAATAAAATATTCATTTACAAACCGGACGGTTTGTTTATGTACACTGATTTGACTGACATTGATTGGGTCGATAAATTTTACACATCGCCCGACTGCACAAATAAAATATGTGTTTGATTGTTTGAAACCCCACACGGGTGTTGGGATGAAATATGAAGTTCACTCATCCTGATTGATTAAATATGTCGATCGATTGATTGACAGGCTATTATAAGCGTTAGATATCTATATTTGATGCTTATACAATGTAGTGCACTTTGGTTGATGGTTGATTAATTTTCAATGCTATTATATAAGTGTGATGTATGAAAATCCATGTAATTAAAATTATATGGTAATTGATTGGGCCTCATTCCAATTTAGAAAATAAAGAATATTATAAAATAAAGGTTCATGTGTTGACTGTACTCATCCGTTGAGATTAGTCATGTGTTGAACGAAATATTTTAATAATAAAATTTACATCTTTATCAATATAATATAAAGGTTCATGTGTTGACTGTACTCATCCGTTGAGATTAGTCATGTGTTGAACGAAATATTTTAATAATAAAATTTATATCTTTATCAGTATAATATAAAGGTTCATGTGTTGACTGTACTCATCCGTTGAGATTAGTCATGTGTTGAACGAAATATTTTAATAATAAAATTTACATCTTTATCAATATAATATAAAGGTTCATGTGTTGACTGTACTCATCCGTTGAGATTAGTCATGTGTTGAACGAAATATTTTAACAAAAATAGTCACACGTGGACAGTACTCATTCGTTGAGATTAGTCGTGTGTTGACAGAAATAAATAAAATATTTGAAATTAGAAATATTTGAAATAAAATATTTGAAAATTGAAATATTTGAAAATAGAAATATTTGAAATAGAATATTTGAGAATAGAAATATATGAAGCCTTGTTGATTAGATTGACGCCATTTTGACACGAACGATATTTATATCGATTTTATTCATTTTAAAATGAATATTGAATATATAACGATTTCGAAATGAATTAAATTGAAAACGATTTCGAAATGAATTGAATTGAAAACAAATTGAATTGAATCGAATAGAAAACCAATTTGAATTGAATCGAATAGAAAACCAATTTGAATTGAATCGAATAGAAAACCAATTTGAATCGAATAGAAAACAAATTTGAATTGAATCGAATAGAAAACCAATTTGAATTGAATCGAATAGAAAACCAATTTGAATTGAATCGAATAGAAAACCAATTTGAATTGAATCGAATAGAAAACGACTTTGCAATCGAATTGAATTGAAAATGAATTCAAATTGAATTGAAAGCGAATTGAAATGAATTCAAATTGAATTGAAATTTGAATTGAATAGAAATGAATTTTAAAACGAATTTATAAGGAAAAATTCAATTTTGATTTGAATTGAAATGGAAGTTGAAATGTTTTTGAAACGAATTCAATACTATTTATAAAATTCGTTTAAAAATAGAAATCGACGAAATATATATTATATATATTATATATATAATATAATGGCCTGAATAGAACGCGCCGCGCCGCGGCAGTTCGTGAATTTCGACCATTTATTTCAAACGGACATTACGGGAGATCCGACCGTCGGATTCTCCTAAAACTGGAACCGTTGGGTTCGTATAGAAAAGAAATTTCTAACGAATATCAGAAATTTGAAATCTAACGGTTGGATTTGGGGTTACGTCCAAATCAAATTTGAAAAAGGTCGCTGTAAGTGTAGTTCGATGGCCGTTGATGGAAATCGACTGTACGGGCCTTAATAAAATTATTAAAAATAGTAATAGTTTGTGTAAAATCATAAGAAATGATTTGGGAAAATTTAGGATGAAAAACTCCATGTTTGAAAAGATAAAAATGGATTTTTGTCGAAATGAACTAGTTTGAACTAAATTTAAAACCCGATTTGTTTTTAAATAAATTAGATTTAAAAAGGGGTTTTAAATAATCGGAATTCCTAATATATTTTATTTAAATTGAACCAGAATTGATTTGTGGGTTCATCGTGAACGGTGCTTTAAATAACACTAGTTCTGTAACCCGATAATAAATAGAATGTAATTTGGGTTTGTCGTGAACTGTGTTTTAAATAACACCTAGTTCTTTAACCCAGTAAAAGGAGTTTCAATGAATCTGCAACTAGATTGAAATATGAATGGATAATCTAAATTATCAAATTTAGGGAATAAGCGAGAATGGAGTATCACCAGTTTTGCTCCAAAGCGATAGTTAAATCTTTAATTAGATTTGAACGTGAAATGGTAATTAATTTTACCGCTAACACCATGGTGTTAGATATGGAGTATCACCAGTTTTGCTTCATGGGATGAATAGGTTGGGATTGGGAAATAAAATAAATAATTACTTCGGTGTGGTTCGCTAATCTCGACTAGTTCAGAAAACCATAATTTGGTTTGAACGACATCCAAAGGAAGATTAAAGGATAAATTTTAAAGAATTTATCTTGGATAAAATTAATGGGAACCTTTCCCTAAAAATGTGATTTGATGAATAAAAGAATATTCTGAATTGGAATGAGGCGTATGTTGTGTTTGTGTAACATTTGTTTTTAATATACGCGGGTTGTTCGGAAAGTCCGGGTTTATACCCATTCTGAATAACCGATTCGACGATATGTCGAAGATGAAGACGGTGGTTGAAGACCGGAAGTCTTCACATCGTTCGGATAATTACTGACGATCCTGATTGGGCTGTACACCCAAGAGGATGGAAATAGTTGGTGGTCGTCCAGACGTACTTGGAGATGGATGGAAATGCGAGGAAAGTGCCTCCGATTTCGTTCAGACCTAGAACGGACTTGTAAATGGATGGTGTGTCTGACATTGTATTCCTTTATATTGTATTTGTTGATCTCTGCAAAATATATATCTGTTTGGCGGCGGAGAATTTATTCTCTTGCTTAACGCCCTTCTCTGAGACATATGAGCTCAGAGGTTATGTATTGGTAGAAATCAATGGTACGATATGGATTGATAGTGTGGCATGCTGAGATGCAGTGATCCAGACTTTTGTTGAAAAGCAAAGTTTGGTGGTTGATGATCAAAGCGCAGCTGATATAGCATGGCTTTGTGTATAGTGTTGATCCGCGAGCCTCACACCCCGGTATGGTGGTAAACTGATGGTTTGATCAGTATGCTTTTTCGTGGATGGGCACCTTAGTGGTGTCGTGGATTCGGTCGACCGAGATGAGCCTAGTGCTCAGGGATATATAGAGTAGGCGGTGTTTTCTCTCGCTGGGACGTAAGCCGCGGTGGTACTCTGGTCCCAAATGTGCGGATGTGCAGACGGTGTTTTCTCTTGTGGGGACGTAAGCCGTGGTGAATTGCATTACGCGATCGATCTTTCGAATCAGGAGCCACCATGATGGAAATCCAATTTCCAATACGTGTATTGCGGTTTTAATTGTAGAACTAGTATGGCGACATGATATATGGTACCCATGCCGTCTATGATTTATATTTATGATTGAAATTGTTTTGACACTATACACATATTATAGTATCAAATGATTTGTTTTAAACGTACCAAGCATGTTTGGCTATTATAAGGGAAAAAAACCCTATCCTCCGGCTTGCGTTGCATTGTGTGATGGGACCTGGGTCTTATAATAGCTTCATTTTTTCGAAAAAGCATTGCGCTGTTTATTCTATGCACTAGTATTCTTGGGAGGAAACCCGTTCCGTGTCATACGGCGTGGTCCCTTGAATTACTCTCTTTTAAAGTAAAGTTTTAAATAACTGTTTTAGTTCTCACACCAGTCACATGACTGACCTGGAGTTTATTGTTTTAACCTAAACTCTGGGTGCCCCTATTTTCCGCACGGGCAGCTAGTAGTTTTGGTTTTGCAGATCTATATTCACAGGATCCTGGTTTACAGCTGGAACGATATCCGGAAAGCTTTGTATCCGTATATCTCCTCTAGTTGTGTATTGTATTATTTTCCGCTGCGATGTATTTAAATGTAATTTAAATCTCTGATATTTCTGTGTAATATTTATTCATTTATACTCTGTATATTCTTGTAATCTGATGCATTGTTGTAATATACAATGAAATGTTCTTCTGTATGTTTTCTGTTGTGGCTTGTTCTCGAACTATCCGTCGCCTTTCTTTACGGGGAAGTTACGGGTTTTCACAGTTGGTATCAGAGCTTTGGTTTACAGAGCTCGAGAACAAGACACATTAGAACCATACGAAAGAATTCATCAGATATTGGATTAGCAATATCCAATTAGAATGACTCGTTAGAGATAGGATCAGTAGTATCCTAGAACGAGTGGGAAGAGTATATTTTTCAAATGAAAACAATTTTGTTTTGAAAATTTAAATCGCTTTATACGTATTTGATTATTTACTTATTTTGAATTTGGACAATCCAATGTATAAAGATTTCGCGTATACGCGTCATGAACGTATATTCGAAGTTTTAATATACTGGATAGATATAGAATCACATTCTAGACGCCCGGAGATGGTTCTGATGATTGATATATCATCATCAGAATTTGTGTTCGTGTTTCGAAGGTATGATATCTATATATTTCCATTAGACTGGTGTGAGAACCCAAACTAATATAGCTAGAACACATTGTTGTGTATTGGCACCAAAACATGATTTTTGTATATATCAAAATTATGAATTTTAAACGTTAAATTCACTAATTGATTGATGTTTGTGTTGTTTGTTTATTTGTTTGCTACTTTTGAACCATTATGCCTAATTGAATCAAATATTGACTTATATTGAGAATTGGTCACATTTGCTTGCATATACATATACTTACATTGAACAGGTCATAGCAAGGAGGCTAGAGCCAGAGAATAAAATTTGTTTGCCCGACAAATAGGTACATGTTTATCATAATTTACTGTTTTGTTTGGGTGATGATGATTTTATGAGCCTATTGGCTAGCCGCTTGGCTTTTTCTTTTTCTTTTTGAGATCTGAAGGACCGGGGAAGCTATTTGAAATTCCCCGATGCTCCCGGTGCAGGGGAGGTTATGGCGAAATTTTTCAGAAATTTAGGGTGTTAGCCAAATTTCTGAAAAGTTAGAAAATTCTCAGAAACTAAAAGTTGGAGAATGGAAGCCAGATCGAACGTAGAGCTGAATAATCAAACCACTTTCGACTTTGTTCCTTTTCGGGGACGAAAATTTTTAAGTGGGGAGATTGTAATAACCCGAAAATCTGGGCCAGTTTAAAATTTTTATTTTGGCGATTTTAGCGAATTTCGATTATTTAAAATGAATTATTTTAAATAAAAGCGACGAGAAATTTATTTTGAATATAATTAGAACGTATATATTATATACGTCGTCGTTAGAATATAAATATTTATATATAATTATAATAGAATTGAAAATGGCGCGGTAGTTCGATAATTCGATTTCAAACTTCAATTAAATGTACCGGGTGCAAAACATTCCGGATTTTAGTGAAACCAAAAACATTAGGATCTAATTGATGATATCTTTCCAGCGAATCCGAAAAATCAAGATTTCATAGCGGGAATCAAAAGATATGTCCAGTTGAAAATTCTGAATAGTCGCTATGGAATTCAGGCCCTTAAAAATGGAAATTTTGCAAACGACCTCGGATTTCGACGAAACCACTTTTGTTGGGTCCGCAGTGTCAAATTATTGCTAGGTTTCAAATTTCATAATTTTTCGAATCAATATGTGAGCGTGGCAAAGGAAAATGCGTTTGACCAGTTTCAGTTGATTTTAATCGACTGGAAAATGGCCATTTTTCAAACGGTCTCAGAATTCGACGAAACTAGTTTTGTTAGGACCGTATCGTCAGTACGAAGCTAGAAAATATTTTTCAGGAATTTTTCGAGTTAGTATGTGGCCCCAGTAAATTGAAATGCGTGTTCAAAATTCAATATATAGAGATATATGTTGATTTTGACGAAAACTGATTGAAACGGCCGAACTGGCTTATGAAACATATCTCATTGTGTTCGGAATGGGGGTATTTAGCTATGGGAGACAGTCGTTGGGTTTGATTCTGAGTCCGAATGGATAAATAAGTATTTTTGCAATTAAATAATAATATATATATTATATATACCATTTGAATCGGTCAAAACCCTAGGTCAAAATCTTTTTCGTGGTCAACGGAGGAAGGGTCCGTCGTTCTTCCTCAAATCAGCGGCGAAAATATTCCCGGTTTCCCCTTTTGATCTCTCTCAATCCAAAACGAAATAGAACCTCAATCCAAAACAAAGATCGAATAATTTTCCAAGCTCTTCAAGTTGATACTGGCCAGAGGAATTTTCATCTCGTATTCCGCCCAAATTTCTGCGTCGAAGGGGCGCCCTTCGCACTGGTTTTCCCGCTGATCTGGGCCACCTTGCTCGTCGCGCCTCCTGTTGTAGGCGGCTCTCGCGTGGGCGCACCATTTGGTGCCTTCCGTTCTTCGTTTGGCACTTCGACATGACCTGCGCAAGTGGTGAAGAGGAGGGAGCCTTTCTCGGTTGCTTGGGAATGAAAGGGAGAGGGCTTAGACCCCTAAAGATAGGTAATTAATTCTTAAGTAATTAGTTTATTTATTTATTTAATTTAGTTAATAATGATAAACCTAGTATTTAACATGAAAAATGTGTTCTTTTAAAATAAAATCAGTTTTTGTTATATAAATTAACATTATTTAAAATTGGTTTTTGAAAATAAAATTAACTTTGTTTTTAAAAATATAAATAGAAAAAAATTAGATTTTTAAAATAGAAAGTTAGAATTTTTAAAATAGAAAGGCGATATTTTTCATATTGAAAAGGCGATATTTTTCATATTGAAAAGGCGATATTTTTCATATTGAAAAGTCTATATTTTTATACGATGAAGAGTTATATTTTTTTTACCTGAAAGTTGATATTTTTAATTAGAAAAGATGATATTTTTAATCAAGGAAAAACAAGATTTTTATGATGTCTTCATTTGGGTAAAGATGCGATCTTTATAAGGTTACCATTAGAGTAAAAATTCGATTTTTATATATTGAATAGCATAGTACAAATTCGATTTTTATATATTGAATAGCATAGTAGAAATTCGATTTTTATATATTGAATAGCATAGTAAAAATTCGATGTTTATATATTGAATAACGAGGTAAAAATTCGATTTTTATATATTGAATAGCAAAGTAAAAATGTGATTTTTATATAGGTAGTGGATAAGGGCAACGAAATAGACGAAAGAAAAGCACGGTGAAGATTTTCTACCCATGAAGAATTGCGTCATTCAGTTTAGCGAAAGTGTGAGAACCTCTCACTCTAAATTTCTTTTTCTAGTTATATATATATATATACTAGGATGCAGACGGTGCTTAGTAGCACCCGACACCCGTCATCCACAGACCATGGATGACTTGTTTGTTAAATTGTTCGGTTGTGTAGTTGGTTAGATTATTTGGTTTGAATTGAATTATTTGGTGAAATGAAATTGATTTGATTGATGTGTGAATGGCGTGGGCCTTCACTAGACCGGGGATAAGGCTAGGCCTTGTCCCGTTTCTAGTATCGTGCCGTTATGCCGCCGAAATTTTCTAAAATATGTTAGAAAAATAAAAATATCATTTTATTGAATAAATAACTGAATAGAACATTCACATGTTGAATAAAATAATTTGATCGTTAAAAATATAATTTTCAACGTGAAGTGAATAAAATAAAATATTCATTTACAAACCGGACGGTTTGTTTATGTACACTGATTTGACTGACATTGATTGGGTCGATAAATTTTATACATCGCCCGACTGCACAAATAAAATATGTGTTTGATTGTTTGAAACCCCACACGGGTGTTGGGATGAAATATGAAGTTCACTCATCCTGATTGATTAAATATGTCGATCGATTGATTGACAGGCTATTATAAGCGTTAGATATCTATATTTGATGCTTATACAGTGTAGTGCACTTTGGTTGATGGTTGATTATTTTTCAATGCTATTATATAAGTGTGATGTATGAAAATCCATATAATTAAAATTATATGGTAATTGATTGGGCCTCATTCCAATTTAGAAAATAAAGAATATTATAAAATAAAGGTTCATGTGTTGACTGTACTCATCCGTTGAGATTAGTCATGTGTTGAACGAAATATTTTAATAATAAAATTTACATCTTTATCAATATAATATAAAGGTTCATGTGTTGACTGTACTCATCCGTTGAGATTAGTCATGTGTTGAACGAAATATTTTAATAATAAAATTTATATCTTTATCAGTATAATATAAAGGTTCATGTGTTGACTGTACTCATCCGTTGAGATTAGTCATGTGTTGAACGAAATATTTTAATAATAAAATTTACATCTTTATCAATATAATATAAAGGTTCATGTGTTGACTGTACTCATCCGTTGAGATTAGTCATGTGTTGAACGAAATATTTTAACAAAAATAGTCACACGTGGACAGTACTCATTCGTTGAGATTAGTCGTGTGTTGACAGAAATAAATAAAATATTTGAAATTAGAAATATTTGAAATAAAATATTTGAAAATTGAAATATTTGAAAATAGAAATATTTGAAATAGAATATTTGAGAATAGAAATATATGAAGCCGTGTTGATTAGATTGACGCCATTTTGACACGAACGATATTTATATCGATTTTATTCATTTTAAAATGAATATTGAATATATAACGATTTCGAAATGAATTAAATTGAAAACGATTTCGAAATGAATTGAATTGAAAACAAATTGAATTGAATCGAATAGAAAACCAATTTGAATTGAATCGAATAGAAAACCAATTTGAATTGAATCGAATAGAAAACCAATTTGAATTGAATCGAATAGAAAACCAATTTGAATTGAATCGAATAGAAAACCAATTTGAATTGAATTGAATAGAAAACCAATTTGAATTGAATCGAATAGAAAACCAATTTGAATTGAATCGAATAGAAAACGACTTTGCAATCGAATTGAATTGAAAATGAATTCAAATTGAATTGAAAGCGAATTGAAATGAATTCAAATTGAATTGAAATTTGAATTGAATAGAAATGAATTTTAAAACGAATTTATAAGGAAAAATTCAATTTTGATTTGAATTGAAATGGAAGTTGAAATGTTTTTGAAACGAATTCAAAACTATTTATAAAATTCGTTTAAAAATAGAAATCGACGAAATATATATTATATATATAATATAATGGCCTGAATAGAACGCGCCGCGCCGCGGCAGTTCGTGAATTTCGACCATTTATTTCAAACGGACATTACGGGAGATCCGACCGTCGGATTCTCCTAAAACCGGAACCGTTGGGTTCGTATAGAAAAGAGCTTTCTAAAGAATATCAGAAATTTGAAATCTAACGGTTGGATTTGGGGTTACGTCCAAATCAAATTTGAAAAAGGTCGCTGTAAGTGCAGTTCGATGGCCGTTGATGGAAATCGACTGTACGGGCCTTAATAAAATTGTTAAAAATAGTAATAATTTGTGTAAAATCATAAGAAATGATTTGCGAAAATTTAGGATGAAAAACTCCATATTTGAAAAGATAAAAATGGATTTTTGTCGAAATGAACTAGTTTGAACTAAATTTAAAACCCGATTTGTTTTTAAATAAATTAGATTTAAAAAGGGGTTTTAAATAATCGGAATTCCTAATATATTTGATTTAAATTGAACCAGAATTGATTTGTGGGTTCATCGTGAACGGTGCTTTAAATAACACTAGTTCTGTAACCCGATAATAAATAGAATGTAATTTGGGTTTGTCGTGAACTGTGTTTTAAATAACACCTAGTTCTTTAACCCAGTAAAAGGAGTTTTAATGAATCTGCAACTAGATTGAAATATGAATGGATAATCTAAATTATCAAATTTAGGGAATAAGCGAGAATGGAGTATCACCAGTTTTTCTCCAAAGCGATAGTTAAATCTTTAATTAGATTTGAACGTGAAATGGTAATTAATTTTACCGATAACACCATGGTGTTAGATATGGAGTATCACCAGTTTTGCTTCATGGGATGAATAGGTTGGGATTGGGAAATAAAATAAATAATTACTTCGGTGTGGTTCGCTAATCTCGACTAGTTCAGAAAACCATAATTTGGTTTGAACGACATCCAAAGGAAGATTAAAGGATAAATTTTAAAGAATTTATCTTGGATAAAATTAATGGGAACCTTTCCCTAAAAATGTGATTTGATGAATAAAAGAATATTCTGAATTGGAATGAGGCGTATGTTGTGTTTGTGTAACATTTGTTTTTAATATACGCGGGTTGTTCGGAAAGTCCGGGTTTATACCCATTCTGAATAACCGATTCGACGATATGTCGAAGATGAAGACGGTGGTTGAAGACCGGAAGTCTTCACATCGTTCGGATAATTACTGACGATCCTGATTGGGCTGTACACCCAAGAGGATGGAAATAGTTGGTGGTCGTCCAGACGTACTTGGAGATGGATGGATATGCGAGGAAAGTGCCTCCGATTTCGTTCAGACCTAGAACGGACTTGTAAATGGATGGTGTGTCTGACATTGTATTCCTTTATATTGTATTTGTTGATCTCTGCAAAATATATATCTGTTTGGCGGTGGAGAATTTATTCTCTTGCTTAACGCCCTTCTCTGAGACATATGAGCTCAGAGGTTATGTATTGGTAGAAATCAATGGTACGATATGGATTGATAGTGTGGCATGCTGAGATGCAGTGATCCAGACTTTTGTTGAAAAGCAAAGTTTGGTGGTTGATGATCAAAGCGCAGCTGATATAGCATGGCTTTGTGTATAGTGTTGATCCGCGAGCCTCACACCCCGGTATGGTGGTAAACTGATGGTTTGATCAGTATGCTTTTTCATGGATGGGCACCTTAGTGGTGTCGTGGATTCGGTCGACCGAGATGAGCCTAGTGCTCAGGGATATATAGAGTAGGCGGTGTTTTCTCTCGCTGGGACGTAAGCCGCGGTGGTACTCTGGTCCCAAATGTGCGGATGTGCAGACGGTGTTTTCTCTTGTGGGGATGTAAGCCGTGGTGAATTGCATTACGCGATCGATCTTTCGAATCAGGAGCCACCATGATGGAAATCCAATTTCCAATACGTGTATTGCGGTTTTAATTGTAGAACTAGTATGGCGACATGATATATGGTACCCATGCCGTCTATGATTTATATTTATGATTGAAATTGTTTTGACACTATACACATATTATAGTATCAAATGATTTGTTTTAAACGTACCAAGCATGTTTGGCTATTATAAGGGAAAACCCTATCCTCCGGCTTGCGTTGCATTGTGTGATGGGACCTGGGTCTTATAATAGCTTCATTTTTTCGAAAAAGCATTGCGCTGTTTATTCTATGCACTAGTATTCTTGGGAGGAAACCCGTTCCGTGTCATACGGCGTGGTCCCTTGAATTACTCTCTTTTAAAGTAAAGTTTTAAATAACTGTTTTAGTTCTCACACCAGTCACATGACTGACCTGGAGTTTATTGTTTTAACCTAAACTCTGGGTGCCCCTATTTTCCGCACGGGCAGCTAGTAGTTTTGGTTTTGCAGATCTATATTCACAGGATCCTGGTTTACAGCTGGAACGATATCCGGAAAGCTTTGTATCCGTATATCTCCTCTAGTTGTGTATTGTATTATTTTCCGCTGCGATGTATTTAAATGTAATTTAAATCTCTGATATTTCTGTGTAATATTTATTCATTTATACTCTGTATATTCTTGTAATCTGATGCATTGTTGTAATATACAATGAAATGTTCTTCTGTATGTTTTCTGTTGTGGCTTGTTCTCGAACTATCCGTCGCTTTTCTTTACGGGGAAGTTACGGGTTTTCACACTATTGAATTTCTAAAAATGAAAAATATTGATGTTTAATAAAATTGCTATTTTTGTAACAATCATTTGGAAGATATTTCTCATTTGTACTTTGATTGTTCTATTACTAAAATCATTTTATCCAGTATTTTTAACTTTTTAATTTTCTTTTCAACGTTGATCATTTTGATTGTGGTTTTTATTGGAATAATTATAGGCTTCATTTTAATGATAAGAACTGGTATTTGTGTGATACTATTTTATTAATTTCTTCCTAGTATATTTGGTTTGTAATAAATCAATACGATTTTCATAACCATAATGATAATATTAATAATTTGATTTCTAGAATCTCTCCTTTTATTTTCAATCGGATTTCGAATCCTTCTTATATACTTAACAAATCTTCTGATTTTAGAATTTTTATAAATAACATTAAGTCTCGTAATTTTTTTAGGTCTAATGGTTGTATATTAACAGTGCTTTGTCAATATTTGTCGTTTCTTGATAGTATTTTCTCTTATTACTCTGTTGTTCTCTATGTTATTTTGTATGAGTAGCTGTTGTTTATATGTGTTTCAGGATTTGTCTGTTCTGCCCTCGTCTATGCATTTGTCTTTATATATTCTGTTAGTTTATTGGTTTTGTTATGTTTGTGTTGTATTTATACTTATCTATTTTTATATTTATTACTTGTCATATTCTACGAGCTTCTCTTTTGCAGCAACAGGCTTTATGTTAGTTTTTTATTTTTTTCCAAACTCTAGTTTTTAGGTTTTTTTTTAGATTCTAGCATTTTCTTTCTCTAGACCCTAATTCTTAGGTTTGGGTTTATTCTTTTATATGTTGTAAGGGACTTTTTTTCTACCTGTCATGCTTGTTGACAACGCACTTTTTTTGGTATGAATTAAAATTACACGAGTGCTCTCCTACTAATGAGGGCCACTCATATCTCTCAAAAAAGTGTAATATAGAATTTTTGATACGTCATTCATAAAGAATTGTGATTTTTATATATAAACAATCATAATCATATTACAAACATAAATATTTAAAATGGTGTTATGTATAAATTATTATTTTTCTTTTTTATACATTATTATTTTTGTTGCCTATCCCATGAGTCAGGTTCATATTCCTTAGTCTTTTCATTCACTAGTTTCATAGGAGATAAATATGGCTGAGTAGGACTATTTTTTTAATCTGAAGAACCTTCACCCCAAATGTAATGCAGAGTTATTGTTCCTCTTATCAGAGATTCAACGAAGTGAAGATGATTTCTTGTGAATGCAGCCTTTCATTGGTGAATGACCACAGACAGCTAGAATGTATTTCTCTAGAAAATTTAGATGAGTATCTTGACCTTTTTAATGATAGTACATTTTACATTGTACTTTTTTCTTCTTAATAGTGGTGTATCTCGCTTAGCTTCATGTAGATTGAAGCTGAATTGAGATTGATACTTCTCCTAACCTTAGCTCATGGGAGATGGAAAGGTATAGTTTAATTAATAGATAAGGAATGACTTACTAAAAAAGAATGGGAAGAGCCAAAAAGAGGCGAGCGTGGTCAACCGGATGGCATCCGCGTATTGAGGAGATTGTGTAAGTGCACCAAGAGAGTATCTCGTATGATATGATGAAGGATTTGGTTTCAAAACATATTTGTTTGACGGGGGAGGATTTTTGTTTGGAGATATATATGGGTGGGCATAAACCGCACCACAATATGGAAACTGCCCAGACTGGACCGCAAAGACGGTGCGGAAAACTGCACTGAATAAAGCATGTAACCCGGACCGAATCGGCCCGCAATGATATGGTTCGGTTGCGGTTTGAACTTTGATCGAACCGTATTAAACCGAACCGAACCGAATACATGCACTAATAATCTTATGATAAAAATATAATTAATTCATATCTAATTTTATGTTTTAACGATGCATATTCTATTTTTAGTTATGTTGTTGTTATATTAATAATAATCGTTATCACAAAAGAAAAATTTATAGTTCCAGTATAATAGTTTCTAATCATTTTTTTGGGTAATATTAGTTATAATATTATTTGAGTCATCTTATTTAATGTTTATGCATTAATTAACGCTGATGCTTGGTTAATGTTTTTCATTAACGTAAAATTGAAGTATTCATACGGCTACAAACAAATCTTTCAGTTCAGGATTACACTGTGTGTTTTAACCTTTAAGTGACAATGTCACACAATTATAAATTGATTGTTGAGGTAAGTAATTCTCTTATTTAATATTTAATACGGGTTCAAACCGAACCAAACCGAACCATATTACAATAAAACTGAACCTTAACCAAACCGTTTGAACGGTTAGTGTTATGATTTGTATTTTTGATCAACCGTTTGATGCGGTGCGGAAGCGGTTTGGGCTCCAAACCGCACCAGACCGAAACACACCCACCCCTAGAGATATATATGTATTTGTTGATGATGGTGTGTTAAAATCAATAGTTCAGAAATCAGAGTTTTCTTCAGAAGACATTTCTAAGTTTGAGGGATGTTCTTATATAAATTTGTTTAGTATTTTTGATATCTATATATAAAAAATTCCACCGTATACTGCTTTTAAAAATAAAAGCTAACTTTTATCGAATTGTTGATAAACTGATAAATCGGCTTTATATTATTTAGATTTTGTTTTTAAAAAATCTAAAAATTTAATTTTCTTGATATGTTTTGATAACTATGGTTATATCTTTTTTATATATCATAAAGTGATATTATTTTAAGTTCTCTTCGAACTATAAAAGTAGTTGTTCATTTATCGGTTTTGTTAATATATCCGCTCTTTGATTTTTTTAAAGATATAAATATAAGATAAACTACTTCTTTTTCTATATTATCTCGCAAAAATGTTGACATAAATCTATTTGTTTACTTTAAGAATGGTTTACTAGATTTTCTGGTAAATTTATAGCATTGATATTATCACAATATATTGTTGATTTTTTAAGATTAAAACCATAACCATATATAGTTTGTTGCATATATATAACTTGATCACATATCAAAGCAGTAAAGATATATTATGCTTCATGCATAATTTTGCTTTTTACTCAACCATGATACTAGAGACTAGCCAATGAAGTGACACGGGACACTCGTATTCCTTCGATCCGTTTGACATCCACTGAAGTTAGCATCACTATAAGATGTTAATTCAAATTTACATCCTCTTGGATAAAATAGTCCATAGTTCTTAATATCACTTAAGTATCACATAATTCGCTCCATGACTTGTAAATGTGACTTTTCAGAATTCGCTTGAAATCATGTACATAAACATACGCTAATCATTATGTCGAGACGAGTGACAGTTAAACGTAGTAATGAGTTGGTCATACTTGTTTAAGATCTTTCCATTTTTTTCTTGATCAAGATGAATCGTTTTACTCATTAATGTAGATTTTTTAGAAGTATTTTCCACTCCAATTTTTTTATTAAATTATTTCAAATTTTTTTTTGATTCATGAAAATACCATTTTTTTTATTTTCCAAACTGAAAAATACGAAAGTTCTCCCATGTGAGACATTTCAAATCGGTTCTTCATAATGTTAGAAAATTCAGTGCATAATTTTTCATTAGTTGGACCAAAATAGAATCATCTACATATACCTGAATTATTAAATATCTTTATAATCATGTTCTATAAAGAGGATGTAATCAACTTTTTCAATTTCAAAACTTGAATTTATTCAATAAATTTCAAGATGGTTCCAAATCGTATAAAACCATTTTAAGCTATAAACATGATTTTGATATTTTTTTTATGTATAAATAAACATGGTTGTTTAAATATCAATGCGCTTTTTACATCCATCTGATGTAGTTTAAAATTATGACGACAAGCGAATGCTAATATTATTTGTATTGCTTCTAGTCAAGCGACAGGAGCAAACATTTCTTCAAAATCAATTCCTTCTTGTTCGTTGTAGCCTTAAGCTACCAATCAAGCTTTGTTAAAAGTGATATTTTGAAAGGCAATTAAGGCTTTATTAACAACATCGCAATTACAATGGTTCACAATAACAAACAACTTAAACTCACAAATCTGAGTAGAGAAAAAAACTATACAGTATTACAATGAAAAAGAAAAAAACTCTGCTCAAAAACTATACAACAAAGAAACCTAAAAGTAGTTCAAATTAAATGTTCCTTTGAATTCTCTTATACACCACCATAAACAGCTCATTTGCATTCAAGAAAACACCACCTAAAGTCCTTCGATTCCTCTCTGCCCACACTTCATGACTAAACAACTTTAGAATCTTCAAAAACATTGCATTTCTAGGAGTTTTCCATCTCGTAGCCTTAAAAACATTAAACCATTCAAGTCTGGAACTATTTGAAGGCCTGTAATAGTTCCCTGTTGCAAGAATTTTGTTCCAAATCTGAAAGACAAAAGGACACTCAAAAAACATATGAGTATTAGTTTCAGTCTCAACTCTGCATAAAACACATTTATTATCTAGACTGAGACCAATATTAAACAATTTTGCCTTTGTATTGAGTGCATTAGACATTATTTTCCATAACAGAAAATTTACTTTTGTCGAACACTTCATGCTCCATATTCTTTTATGCCAAAGAAAAACCTGACTGTTACCACTCAATAAATCATAGACATGACTAATAGTGTGCTTTTGATCCATCCATGCAATATTCAACTCAAAATTAAAGGTAGTATTCAAGCTAATTTCACTCCATAAACTTTTCAATAAAGTGGAACTGGAATGTGGCAGTGAAATAACCCCATCATGCATAAAATCATCCACTTTAGCAAATTCAGGTATTCCACTATTTCTCCTCAAGCTATAATCCACAATTTCACTAAGAATCATACCCTTGCCAGCCCATGGTGTATGCCAAAATGAAAGATTCCTGATCTTAGATGGATTACATTGAATCATCTGTTTTGTTTTTGAAAACCCATTCCGTATTAATGACTGTTTGGTTACTTAGTCTTGGAAGTAAGTGCCAAACTTTATTTCGTTCAAACTGGTTAGCTCTTCTTACATAGCTAAAATCTTGTGATCATCAGTAAATGCTTCTTCCATATTTTTAGGTTCAATATTAGATATAAATGTTACATGACCCATTTGATTAAGTTGGCTTCTTGTTCTAATGTTTTAATTTATTTCATCAATAACTCGATAGGATGATTTCTAAAATTCCTAGATGATGAATGTAATTTATTTATACTTAGTATATTATCATTATTTTCAGTATTTTTTTTTAATTATTTTCAATTATAATATCTTCTCTATTGAAGCTTGTTTCGATATCATTTTGATATTTATATGATTATTTAAATGAATTTTTTTATTGAATGATACATGAAGTGTTTCTACATTTGTTTTTTTTCCTTTTATTATGTATTCTATATGCTTAATGTCTTTCAGAATATCTAATAAAGATTCCTTCATAGGATTTAAGACCAAATTTACCAAGTTCATCTTCCGTATTTAAAACAAAATATTTTGAATAAAAAACTTCAAAGAACATTAGGTTTCTTTTCGTTAAAAAGTTAATGTGGAGAATTTTTATTAATGGTTTGTGTAACATCCCGTATTTTCAAATAATAAAAAGAATCAGAATAAACATAGAAATAATTTTAACGAAAAGTAGACATTTTGAAATTGCTGGAATTTACCCTTGAAGTATATACCATTAAAATCGAAGCAATTTTCTGATTAATTTACATATATATATTGTGTCCCAAATGGAATCGTATGGAAAATTTATTAGCATTTGAAATTTTGTAAGTATACAAATATATATATATATATATATATATATATATATATATATATATAGGAAAGTCTATTTAGACACAAAATGGTGACACAAATTTAGACACAAACAATCTCAGCCACTAGATCTTCCCCTGAATTCCACCTCACACATAAAGACAAACAAATCCTACGGCCCAGATTTTGTGTCTCTGGTTTTGTGTTTAATTTTGTGTCCCAATTGCCACTCCCTATATATATATATGCGTGTTTGAATTTGAAATTTGAACATATATCAAAATCAGAAAAGAATATAATGATATTTGGAAATAAACATAAATGGTCCGGAATAAATATGTGGTGGAGTAAAACGAGAAACAGATAAATCAAGAATCGAACGAGGACCCAACGATTTAATTCAAATCATTTGCATCGACCCATATATTGAACGAGTCAACCCACATAGGGACTGGGTCGCCCCCTATGTCGACTCAGGCATAGGCATAGGTCGACCCATGTTGGTAGAAAACTTTTTTTTAAACATGTGATTTTGGAACTTGGTTTGATTTAAATGGTAGGATTTGTATTTGTATAAATCTGACGAACCTGGTTTATCTGGACATCTATAAATAAACCTACAATGCCTAGCTCTTGAACTCATATCTTCTGTGAGGGCGGGGAGCTCTCTCATTCCCTTTCTCCTCCAAATTTTTCAAAAATAAAATATATTAGACTTAGGATATATTATTCGAGATTTGAAGCAAAAGTAATGGATTCAATGCTTAGATATCCAAACTTCCAGCACAAATAGATTCACAGATTTGAACTAAAAAGATAATGGATAACAAACCTATATCCAAATTAGATCCAAACCTTAAAACGCACTACAGGCAAGTAGATTTAAATTATATTTTTATATAATGGTATATAGTATTGTTTGATTCCTATAAAGTATTGGCAATTCAAACTTGTTTAATTGTAGTAATCTATTCCCTATACGATTTGGGTGTAATTCAATTCTAGTCTAATTCTTACTTTAAATCCCTGTTAGAATGACATAAGAAGATGACATGCGCAAAACTTGTAATTTGAATTGTAAATCTGAGAATTCCCATTTTTGTTTATAAAGGCTATGGTTTAAATCTTGAATTAGGTAAATAATTGAATAGATTGCGATGGAACATTGGGCATAAGCCTAACTGTGTTCGATTTATAGAAAATATGCTATATTTGGGAAAAATGAATTGGAAAACAGGAATTAACATATACTTATGGTAATGAAAGGTTAGGGAAAATCTAGGTAGATTAATTAGGGAATATGTTTTCACAGCTTGGTCTAAAAGAAAAATGGAAAACATATTTGTAAGCATAAGAATAAATAAAGACGTGGATTAGTGCAAAATATGGATTTAGCCATATTGCAAACTGTCCAATAGCCTAAAAATAACAGTTTCTTGTAATTATGGTTTCTTATTGTTGCAACTACATTAAACTACGGGAATATATTTTTTGCAGATTTAATAACCAATCAAGTAGAAGCATGCCTAATGTTCTAAAGAAATAAATCTGCAAAGATAGAAGGAATAAGGGAAACATAACTAAAAGTTGATGCGAAAGAGGAATGTAATAAGGAAGGTTTAACAATTATAAATTTAATTTAATAGGCATAATTCTATGGCGATGGTGTGTAATTATATGGCAACGGTTCTATGGTGAAAGTGAGATTTTTACATAAGTTATAATTAAAAGTGAAATGAAGGATTATTATGAGTAGACTTAAAAGTGTAAAATAAGTTTAATAAGAATAACTCTATGGCTATAATTGTATAGTAAAGATAAGACAATAACCTATGGAGGCCTTGTGATTAGGCGATATTCTATGGTGGCCTCATGACTTGTAATTTCTATGGTTCTATGGAAACCAATAAAGTTGGTAACAAATAATGAATATTCAGATTAAATGGATAAAATAATATTGAAAATCAATGAAAAGAAAAGTATGTAAAACATATTATGGTAAATTAGACATAGAGTCTAATAAAATAGCGATATCCGTTTGGTCCAGTCCAAAGGGATGAAGAGCCCAACAAGACAAATCTTCGTAGGTGTCCGAAGACATGGTATGAGCATGTCCAAATTATTATTCGATGGTACTAGAAGGAAGAGCGAGATTTCTACGGGACGTAAGGATACTCTGAGATGCCCTCTGGGGTAGGCCTAATGAAGTTGTACCCTTAGAGGCAGGACTGTACGGTTCCATCCATAGATTATGTGTTGGCTACATTTATATTGAAGTAAGCTAAAAGACTAATGGGATGCTTTTTAGGATTCAGCGACTGCCTTGGCTCTGATAGCAGGCTTCGTGGTTAAAATCCTGTAATGACCCGAAAAGTTCCGATCCTGATTATTGATACTAATACGTTTCCTGTATAACATATCGACTTATCAACCATTAGAATTTAACAGATCGTTAATAGAAAGAAGTTAGAGAGTGAGAAATAGAAAGAAAGAAAGTTAGAATAGAAGGAAAAGAATAACTGAACACAACAGAATCATAGTATAACGAATCTCACAGCTGAACTGAATAAAACATATTATATGACATCTTGAAATACAAAACTGTATTTTGACTTACATACATCATCAGAGTACAACTCATATACAACATAGCGGAAATAAATTTTAATTTTCTACTGTTGAAGCCTCCTGGTCCAAGCTCCTTCAAGTGAATCTGTAAAATCCCAAAACAACTTGACTGCCCATACAAATTTGGGCACCTAAGAGTTTAGGGAAAACACAGAAAAATAAACTCTGGGTCAGTCATGGGACTGGTGTGAGTAAACGAATTTGAACAACTTAATTTTTAAAGTTCAAAAAAATATTTTCGAAAGAAAGGATAATCATAAGACCAAATCCACACATAAATATGGACGGTTTTTACCTTACGATAACCCAAAACATTTTTGAAATCATGTATATCATCTGATATTATGATAGTGTCTAAATACAAATAAATATCAATCTAGCAGAACGCTTGCATCTCACGCTCCAGATATATAGTAATCAAAACCACGGGAGCTTATTGAAGATTGGATTCCGACTATGACAAGGTATGGAACCTCCTGCCGATAGTGTATCTCTAGAGGAGAATACACTGGGTTCAACAAGAACATCTTGCAACCCGACCCACACATGACTGACCACTCATTTCCCTTGAGTGTATCGAATGTGTATCACCAACGGTTGGGATCAGCAACCGTTTCCCGAAAAGGGACAACATCGAATAGAATAAATAAGGAAATGGAATTTCTCTAGATAGGTGATTATACACCCTAATGGGAGCGACCCACATTGCCATCACTACACCATAATGGTCATTTGGCAACCCTTTTTTTTCACAATCGCCAACACTTATTTATGTTGCCGGGTAATAACAATAATAAGCGTTGCTATATTAAAAAAGTGTCACCAAAAATACATAATTATAATTTTTTTATTGGCAACGCTTATATGGGTTGGTAAGCTTGGTTCGCGGGGGCAAAAACGTAAACACCCACTTATTTTCAGTCCGTAAAACCTAACTCCTCTCACATCCCCTTTCTAAACGCTTTTCACTTGCAAGGCCGCTTATTTGGAAATAGAAAAGGGCGACTTCTTCTTTGGAAATAGAAAAGAGCAACAACGCAACTAATTTGAAGATCTCGCAAATTTGAAGAATCGACTTCGCCTTGCTCTCCTCCAGTTCGACGTTGGCTTCAGGTGATTTCCGCAATTTTTTGGGTTTTCCACTATTTTCCTATTCTCGCAAATGAATCTTTTTATTAACTGTTCTCCTATTTCTATTTCCGACTGTTTTGGCTTTAGGGTGCAGTCGCTTTTCCGATTTTGATTTTGGTGCTTGAGGCTTAGCTTGTTTAGGTTATTGGGAGTGATTTGCAGAAAGGAGGTTGCTTGAGGCTTAGTAGTTAATCGGGCCAAAATATTTTTAGTTATTGAATTTGGTACGGGAGGCTGTCTGAAGGCGAACATAAGAGGATCTTCACCTCCTCAAAACCCCAGTCTTGCCAAGCGATTTTCAAAGCTTCACAGAAATTTAAAGAATCCAAATGGCCATGAAATTTTGGGGTACTATTTTCTTCTTCTTTCATTCATTCGGTTGTATTTTTTCCATGCCTGACAGATATATTGACATTTTTGTGCTTCTGAAGTGATACTTTAGCTTCATGGAGAGCTCTCAAATGTGATGTGTTAATGATTTAGGGTCCTTTTGGTCTCATTTTGAGTTTTGTGTCATCAATATAAATTACAAAATACAGAGGTGGGCAGGTTAGATGCTTAAAGATCTTAGTACGATGGTGGATTAGTGGAGGGGATGGATTGTTTTTTTTTTAACTTCCATTATTTTCCTGAACTTGGAACACAAAATAATATGTTTTCCATTAGGCAGTGGCTATGAAATATGCTATTCTTTGCATAAACACATTAATTGGAACCTGTATCTCATTAATTTGTTCTGTTAGGATAAAAATGCTAGTTAAATCACCTTTTTAGTGGCTCACAGTATTATTTTTAATGTCCTTGTTTATTAATCTTTTTGGCAGTTACCAGCTGGTATTGAAAAATTAAGGTATTGAAGTCAAACCTGGTGCATCTGTTAAATGCAACCCAGATGAAGGAAAATACATACATCTATCTCAAGTAACATTTCAAAATGATTCTATGGGCAGGTTATGCATTTAGAATATCCTTTCAGTTGAAGGATCACTTTCAGTTGATACATGCGCCCAAATACAGTATGATCTATTGTTTGAGAAAGAGTTTGAGTTATCCCACTCCTCAAGAAATGCTACTGTTTGCTTTTGTGGGTTAGAGCTTCTCCGCCTAGAGAAGAATATCCTTGTATTTGTTACTTAATTTTTTTAACATATAGCATTATGTTAGGTATAATATGAAGACTGTACATGTTAGAATAGTATGTTTCCTTGACTTTTCTTCTGTGCCACATTTGATGAAGATAATTCTGGTGAGTGATTTCAGATTTTATGGCTATTTTTGTTGTCTTTGTTTTTTTGTTTTGAGTTGCTGAACGATATCACTATTATTTCTACAGAAAGCGAAGACCAAGTAATAACCTTCAATACAAATGGTACTTTATACTATTATTTCTCAGTCTGCAAAGCCACGTACTCCTCCACTTGAAGCCCAGCTTCCCGCACTTGAACTACTAAAAGTAAGATTTACTTATGCTGCCATGTTATGTTCGATGCACTGCTCCCTGTTTCATATTTGTATAATGGCCACAACATACATATATAGGTTGCACTGTTGTATGTCCATTGCTAGCTTATTTGGCCCACGCCTGGACATGCACTATATGTATTAGACGATATTTTAGGCCAATCATGTTGTTGTCATGCACTTGTGTGCTTATATTATTTTGTTGAACCTGAAAGATGCTTGAAAAATATATTTATATACATACTTGCCTAATGCATACGTTAGCAAACCTTGCTAAGCTAGATTAAACCCCCGTGCTTGTTGAATATGTTTGGTTCATAACATGCTCTTCTGTGCCTTGCTGAGAGGAGTGTACCACATTCTTATATAGCAATGATTTTCGGCTGTTCTACTACACTCATGTAGCCCTTAGGTGACTATGGCATGTTTCATACTAGCAATGCTTGAGAGTGTGCTTGTATGTCATAAAGAGTAAAATTATATATATATATATATATTTTATAAAGCAGCTCTTATTTGGAAGTCATAATGTCACTCACAATTCAGAACTGACCTAACTAGCCGTTAGAATCCCAAAATCAAGTTTTTATTTATGCTTAAATAAATAAAGAAGAAGCACCATTATTCCACGTTTTTGTGTATCATCAGTTCCTGCGTTTGATCTTGTAGTTGGAAGTTTTTTTTATGACAATACTGAAGTATTTACTTCTCTATCCCATTAGAATCATCACTAACAAATTATATATAACAACTAATTCGCTATTAACAACTAAAGCTACTTTTGTAGTCTTGCTAGAACCTTCCACTTTTGTTGTGTATTCTTTGCACTGTTATGGTCATGCAAATATTCATGCGAGCTGATATAATAGGTTTTAGTGCAACTTAAATCTATTGGTTGAAGAAGATATTAACCTAAAATGCTCCCTACATTTAGCAGATCTTAACATGTGCAAATTAAGGCTTAGAGTTTCTCTTCTATTTTTATTGGCCTGAGAAATATAATTCGTGCAGACACCTCAATATCATATATTTGGCCGTTTTATTCGGATTTCATTCAAGGCCCCTAATGTTGGAAATGCAAGATTTTAGTATGTTGAAGAAGAGAGGCATGGGGAGACGCAGGCGCGCGCAAGGCTCGACTGAAATGTAAACTTCTATTTATTATAAGTATGTGTACATTTTATATTACTTCCGCAATACAAAATACTGTAAAAACTTTGGTATTTATAACTCACTGCCCATCTTAAAAGATAATGATTGTTGATAGCAATAGTGCAGTATAACAGTCATTAAAAGATAATGATTGTTGATATTTAACCCACTGCCCATTTTATAACTCAAGTCTCAAATTCAGTTGCAGACTTTCAATATGGATCCGAAGTCTCGGAAGATTCTGCAGCTCCTTCGTCTAAGACAGGTTAGCGTTTCAAGTCCAAACTAGTGTAGAACACTTGTATTTCCCTGCTTTTGATATGTGCAGTTTGTGTACATGGTAGTGAAAATGCTTTTGGTATGTTTTTTGAAAGTAAACATTATAAATAAACTTACGTTTTAGACAGCTTAATTGTTTTGACGTATTGATTTTTTAAAGTTAAGGCTTTGTAGTAAAATCAAAATTAATTTTCTGTTTGACACCCAACTGTACACGTAGTGGGTAAACATTGACTATACTTGATACTCACTATACAAAATGGTGAAATATGACTACTTAGTTGAATGCTTTGCTTCAAAAAACATGAAGATACAATGTCTTCATTGAAAATAGATTGACATATTGATACTATAACATGTTTACATGTGTATCTTTGCGTGTTATATATTATGGTAACATTTGCTGAGTTTTGGCTCAGCATTTGCTGAGCCTTACTGCTCAGCTTTGCTGAGCCTTGCCGCTCAGAAAAACTGAGCCGTAAGGCTCAGCATTTACTGAGCCTTACCGCTCAGCTTTGCTGAGCCACAGGCTCAGCTAGCCGAGCCTTGCCGCTCAGCAAAGCTGAGCCGTAAGGCTCAGCATTTGCTGAGCCAAAACTCAGCAAATGCTGAGCCTTTTGGCTCAGCAACTGCTGAGTTTTGGCTCAGCAAATGCTGAGCCTTTTGGCTCAGCAACTGCTGAGTTTTGGTTCAGCAAATGCTGAGCCTTACCGCTCAGCTTTGCCGAGCCACAGGCTCAGCTAGCTGAGCCTTGCCGCTGGGGATCAGTGAACTTGAAAGGAACAAAACTGAGCCTGTCTCAGTTTCGGATTCGAAACTGAGCTGGAAAGGCGCACTTTCCAAACTGAGCCACTCAGTTTGGAAACTGAGCCTATCCGGCTCAGTTTCAGATTCGAAACCGAGATGGAAAGGCTCAGTTAAACTGAGCCTGGCTCAGTTTAGAAACCGAGCCAGACTCAATTTTGAACTGAGCCTTTCTGGCTTGGTTTCGAATCGAAACCGAGCCAGGCTCAGTTTAAACTGAGCCTTTCCGGCTCGGATGAATCGAAACGGAGCCGAAAGGCTCAGTTTTAGAAGCTGAGGCTCCGTTTTGTTTTGAAACCGCCGAGCCTTTCGCGTTTTGAAATTTTGCCTTTTAGTGAATTATTCCCTAAGTTTTGATTGCATGTTGTTAAGTCTTCCTGACCGTTGATCATTATCTCGGTTAGAAACAGAGTTTGCAAACTCAGTTTTGATGTGGTCACATTGATAGATCCTTTCCGGCTCAGTTTTAGGTTCGAAATTGAGCCGGAAAAAGGCTCAGTTTCTAAAACTGAGCCTGAACTGGCTCAACTTTTAGAAACTGAGCCTTTCCGGCTAAGTTTCGAGCCGGAATGGCCCAATTTGAAACTGAGCCAGCAAGGAGTATTCCCTTTGCGAATGTCCTATTTAATTCTTAGAAGTTTGTTGGCTCATCCACTTTGCGAATCCTGTAATATTTTCATGGAGCATTCCTTCCGCACTTTAACATTTGCTGATCATATGTCTCTACCCAGGATTGAGAATCCGTTTCCTGCATTCTAAAAGCAAGGCTCGTTCTATGAACAAATCCAGAAATAGGTTAACTAAATCCCAGGATTTGTTGATTGCCTGCAATATGTTGTAGCTTAGAAGATCAACCAAGCACTTGCAACTGACCTGTGGTTCAAACCAAAGTGAGTTATCAAGCCCACTCCTTTTACTTAGAGATTGCTTATTTTTTGTTCATAGACGCAATATTAATTTCCATGTATAAGACATTATTATCAATATGCATAGACCAAAACTTCCTTCCATTGCAATATTTTCTATTCATCCATCTACTTCATATGCAAAATTCAAAAACAGGTTAATATGATGGTTTTCCATTCTACCTGTGTTTTTTTTTGGGCTTAGGAATACTGAGCCGATATAGGCTCAGTTTAGACTCATGTTTTTCTGTTTTTAATATTATTTTGTGCGATGCAAACTCATGTTTTTCTGTTTTTAACAAAGAACTGAAATTTTCAATTTAATGTGACATTCAATGAATGCAGACACTTCTAGACACAGCGGAAGACAAGAGAAAATTGGATGGTAGTTCTAATAGTGCAGTAGATGATCTTGAATCGGATGCACCAATTTATGATGGTCCTCAAAATGGAATGTACAAGTTAATGTGAATTTTCAGACGGAGGCTTCGTTATATGGTCAGATTTTCGTATTCGGTATTTGTAGAATCTAATTTATGTATTGAATTTAGCAAACTAATTATGTATTGAATTTGACAACTTAATTATGTATTGTGCTTGTTTGTTGTTAACTGATATTCTATGTCGTTATTTGATTATGGATGTTGTCTATTGGTATACATTGAGTTTAATATTAGTTTTTGATTCATATTAAATATCGTCTATATTATCGTCATATTGGTTGTTAATTGACTATTAATATTAGAATATGTGAGTTGCTAGTACATATTTCTGTTATTATTAAAATATATATATTTGTTGTGAATTAAAATTTTGTAACATGTATAGGCGTTGCAAACAGAAATCTTGTAACATGTATAAGCGTTGCAAACAAAAATCTACCAACGCTTATAAGCGTTGCGAATGAAAATATACCAACGCTTAAAAGCGTTGGGAGAGAAAATCTACCAACGCTTATAAGCGTTGCTACTACATTGCCACGCCCCCGTAGCAACACTTATAAGCGTTGCAGAAATTGTTTGCAATGGTTATACTCGTTGGCAATCACCTGTTTTGGTGTAGTGCATGCTGCCTGCCCGATTTTTGTCATTTCCCGGTTAATGAGGCTTGAGGTTAGAATATACCTTAGAACACTTGGCCACCATTCACTTTGAATGCCACATTGTCAGATCCGTCAAATCACTATTTGACGTCCATAAATATACTCTGTATGTAAAAGAAGGGTCATTCTTTGCTATCGACTTGGTATATTTGTAAAAATCAACGTACGTGGTTTTTAGGAAATACTCTGTCAGACATTCGTCCATACAAGTCATCCAGGAATAGCATCAACTGAAGGCACTCTCCTACTGCATCCAATATTGGAATCAACTCATGGATCATTAGCGAATAGTCCTTGCAAATCAGAAGATTTCAATCACGACTTAATCACCAGTTATATAACTCTGGTGGACCAGACCATAGAAATTTAACGAGTGGTTCTTACGATCATGAAGATCATCGGTCTTCAATGATCCCTCTTTATACGCCTGCAAGTTAGTTGTGAATGCACAATTGGTTCGAAGTGGTTTTGGGTCCAGTTCCCATCCCGGTCTCTTCGAACTAACACGTATGGAATATTTCTTTGATAGTCGGTGTTTTAACTATCAAATTTAAACAGTGTGATCAAGTAAAGCTTATCCAAATTATTTCATATCATAGTCCATTCAAATTAATTACTTGTATAAATCTATTTCTAATTTCGGAATAGTAATCAGCACACGACGATTAAAATATAATAAAACTTGTCAACGGTTTATATACTAGTTCGATTGATTACTTCACAATACAAACAATAATTATTTATCACACAATAACGATCAACAATATTTGACGTCAAATTCCAGCTTAATAATAGTTTTGAAATATTTAATTTTGGATAACCATTTACTTCACATCATATTATTCATACTCCTTTGGAATTTAATTAATCCTTCTTATTGTGCTTTTATTCTGATTTTCATAGAATATATGTGAATACATATATTGAAGACTCGAATCAAATCTTAGTTGATGACGACTAATTCTGATACTTCCTGATCCTTTCTTTTATTTATTTCTGTATTTATTCCTCATTTTTCTTCTTTTATTTCTTTTCCTTACCAGGCCCGGCTTGGCCCAAATCACACACAGCAAAATCCAAGGCCCGATCCCATATTTTCCTTGTAAACAATTCCCTGAGCCACTTCTTTCTCCAATTTATGCACGAGTGTATGATTCTCTATAGTTTATCCAATTTCGTCAGGCAATCTGCTCCATCGTTCCCACCAACTACTTTATCTCTTGTTTGCTGTTACAATCTTTCCACGTTACCCTCCTTCAAAATGTAGTAGTACCCAGTTTTCGCAAGGCATTAGTTCCCCACTTTTTTTTAGCCTTCTGTTCTCATTTGCGAACTATTTATCAATCGATCATTTTTATATTACTATTATCAATTTGGTGGTATTTTCATGTTAACAGTTTGATTCGGGGTGGAGGACAAAAAAGACATAATACAATTATTTATCTTTTTAATTTAATATAGAATAATTATGGCAAACTATTTAAATTAGGCTTGAACGGGTGGATTGAAATTCGATATTGAAATGTTCAAGGATGCTCCACTATTCATACCTTGTTATATGCTTCTTACATGTTATAAAATTTAAACAGACCTAAAAACTAGACAAGTTGATCTAGGTTCAATTCTGTATAGTAGGAAGCATTCATTACTTCAGTTATACGGGCTTTCTTTGTTACGTAAAATGTGTCGAGCTTCGAAGAACTTACAGTTAAAAACAGGTATAGTTTCTTTATAAGCACATCTTGGAGTTTTACACGCATCACTATATGTGAACTTACCACACATCTTATTCTAGTTCTTTATTCTCCTTCTTATTCTTCTTACTGTTAATTGTCCTTCCACTATTAACATATCTAAGTGTGCCGACCCTTCCACTTACACACTATAATGCATGTAACCCACTTACACATTCCAGTGCATACGTACCATATGTGCATACTCCCAGCGTTTCAAGCCTATACGGCTACTGGTGCAGCAACCTCCCTAGTACCATGCATCCCACGTCCCTTTCCACTTCAAAATTTGTGTCCCTTGTTTTCTTGCTTTTAGTACATATTTTGTTATATTTATTCCTTTTATTTAAAAAAAAACTGGGCCGTGCCCAAGTCCTAAAGACTCACGTTCACCACCTTATCGGCCTGCTAATGCCACCCTTTCTTTTCTTCTGTCATGCCAGATAATAACTCCACCAAATTCCCGTTCCTGGCCATCCATCCTCTTTCTCAACGCTATACACATGCGCAACAACTCCTCCACCAAATCCGCCGATCTGAATATTGCTGCAAGACATGAACCCCTACCCTACTCATTTCCATCACCAAACTCCAAGATACTCCACTGTTCCAAATCTTCAAGCTTCACAGAAGCTTTTAACTCAACCACCCATAGAATTTTTGTCTCGCACCACCACAATACACCTCCGTTCATCTTGAAATCACACCCTGTGCTTGCTGACATCCTTTCCCTCTGAACCACCCAGGTGCGCAGTCCTATACATTCATGGCTAAAGAGCAGTTCACCATTAACCATACCTCCCAAAACAAGCAAAAACCACTCCTATTTAAATCCAAAACCCTTAAACTACCCGATTAAAAATTTAAAATAGTATTTTTCCTATGGTCACCCATTTGCCCCGATCCTTTGGCTCCAACACCATCGGCTACGACTCTCAAAGTAACAACCCGAATTTTTAGCAACGTGTTAAGACAAGAATCAAGGCAGAATTAAATTATAAAATCTGAATCAGGATAAACGGGTTGCGCCATTGCGTTCGTCTCGGAAAAATACGCGAAATAGAGTCCGAAATTTCGTAAATTGGAGTCCGTATGAAGAAGATATGGACGAACGAAGTTAGGCAGAAAAACTGAAAACAAACCAGAATGCACTGGCGCACTTGTGAAGTGCGCCAGCACAAAAATACACTGGCGCACTTGGGAAGTGCGCCCGTGTCGAGCCAAAAACCTGCACAGCCTTCTGGCTTGACCCTGGCTGGCCTGGTGCACCTGTTGTGGCCCTTGGTCTTGTTTTGGAGGCTTGTGACGATTTTTGAGGGCTGGGATCTATCCTAGGGTTAATCTAACGGCCTAAACTACCCCTAATCTCTATAAATAGACCCCTAACCTAGGCTAAACCCTCATTAATTGATCCTACAACTAAACTATGCCAAAATTTCTAGTGATCATGGCCTCCACTCAAAACCCTAGCCTCCATCCTCTTGCCAAAATGCTATCTTCATTTCTATGAGAGGTTTCATGATCATGTGAGTATTAGAGAGTCCCTATGTTAGTATGAGAGCTTCTCAAGTTGATTTCAAGGCTAAAGCTTTGATCTTTGTTCATAAAGATGGGTTTTTTTTATTGATTTGGAGTGTTCATCTTTGGGTTTTTGGGGTGATGGCATGCATAGGCTTCATCACAATCTTTAATTAAAATAGATTTGTGCCTTCATAGCAATGTAAGCCCTTTCCCTACTCTTAGATATTAACTATGAAGTTAAATGTTAATGTTGCAAGTTTGGGTTTGATCATTGAGTATGATACATGCTATCATGTCATGCAAGTTTATGAAGTCATTATCTTGATCTTGTGGGCTAAAAGCTACAACCTTTATGTTGAAATGTTGCATTATGCAACATGAGAACCCTCATAACCTTTATGTCAACTTGCATATGAAGTCATAACCCTTATATGATGATATATGCGAGTTACTAGTCATCATTCCATGTCTTTTGTCACCATGATTCGCTTATGTGCCAAGTTTGGGTTTATGCATGTTTTTTTTAGGCTTAAGAATGTAACATGCAAGTTAATGAACACATTTGTGCCTCATTTGCCACCATGATTAACTTGTGGCTTAATATCCATTATTGCCATGCCTTTGCCAAGTCTATTCTTTTAATCCATTACGTTGTTGCGAACGTATATGCGAGTTTAAAAGCGTTGGGTTATGTATGGGAAATTTCTAACGACATAAAAACATAAGCTTGGGAATTTACCTATTAAGTTAGGTCTACCCATTGGGAATTTACCTATTAAGTTAGGTCTACCCAATTGCTTGAAAACTTGTAATGTGTTTTGGAAAAACGATGGACATGACACTAGACTAAACATGAAAGTGACCAACTCGAGGTTGGGTTGAGTTTGCAACGTAAAACTACCCGGAACCGACCCTCCTAACTCGTAGTTGCAAACAATAGGACCCAATGTGAGAAGTTGGTCATGTTGTGCTTGAACCCGAGGTTAGACCAAGTTGTGGTGTAAAGCTACCCGGAACCGACCGGCTTAACTAGTAACCACAACAAAGTCTAATGTGAGAGGTTGAGGTGCATTAAGTAATTAATGCCACATGATAGGGTTAAGTTAATTTGATTAATGACTCTTAACCAAGTATGACATGGACAATGGGTTAAGTAAATTGATTGGGCTAATGATACTGAACAAAACATGACAAGGTTGGGTAGGTTAAGTAACTTGATTTGCCTAATGACACTTAACCATTTTTTATATGACTAGTGGACGGGGTTAAGTTAACCAACACTTAATCAATCCAGCGCGATAATTTGGTAAGGTTAAGTAAGTTTTCTTAATGACACTTAACCGAAAAATACAGTTAATGGATGGGGTTAAGATTAGACTCAACTAGTCTAAACATGGAAATCGGATGGGGTTAAGTTAGCCTAGACTTAATTAATCCCACTTGGTAGTTTAATGGGGTTAAGTTAAACACTTAACTAATCTAACACGATGATTTGATGTGGTTAAGTGACCTATACTTAACCAATCTAGCTCATTAATTTGATGTGGTTAAGTTAACCAATACTTAACCAATATAACGTGAAAACATGATAAGGCTAAGTCACGAATCGCTTGAATACACTTGACCGATTTGACTAAGTAAATTGATAGGGTCAAGTTAATATATACTTAACCAATCTAGAATGATAATTGGACGAGGTTAAGTCGTGAATTGCTTAATATACTTAACCAACTTGAGCATGGTTTGTAGGGTTAAGTCTTGAACTTGGATACTTAGCCAATTTTGACATGATTTGTAGATGGGTTAAGTCATGAACTTAAGTGACACTTAATCCATTATGAAAACCCTAGTTCTGAGGATTAGGTGGATAACCGTAGTTAACAAGGATAACGTGAATAAGGCTAAGTGGTAAACCTTAGTTGAAGATTAACTAAGTAATGATTCTTAGTCAAGGAAATTTAGACCAGTTCATAGATAGATGAGTAACCTGATACGGTAGGTCATCGTTTAAGTATACGAGTAGGAGCAAGTATCTGATTTAGATAAAGGCTCCAGCGAACTGGGTAACGAAGCAGCGGCTTCGGGGAACGTGAGGATATTCTTGGTATCCCTCTATGAGCTGCCAGGTGATTATACTAGGCTCATGAGAGGTTAAGGTCTGCGTTAGAAGAACCAAGAGTATGCCTTGGTTGCTATACGAGCGACCTAAAGACGGGGATGGATAGGGGATAGTCGACGATACACGGTCGTACCCTAGATAGCAGTTCGTCAGGCTACCTACCATCTTTGGTCAAGCGTGTACGTACGGAAAGGCAGAGAACACCCAAAAGACCATAATTGCTATCTAATTATGGTTGCGGTAAGGCTAGGATTGTGGGTTGGCCAGTAGTGTGTTCTCATACAGGATTTATCCTGTCTTGTCTTTCATTAGTTGAGGGAGTGGTCTCGTGGGACCATAGCCACGTATAGAAAAAAACAGACCTTAGCATCTGCATCGGCAGATAAATCGAAAGCTCCCGACCGGGTCCTGTATTTCCTGGTCTGCCCTGTGACAGGACTCAGATGGCACGATGTGATACATGTGCATACAGTCATGGAAAAATGATTCACGATGAATGCGTGGGAAAAAGGGCGCGGTTGACTGTTAGCGTAAATCCTAGTGGCCCTGGGTGGTTGAACCAAAACCAAGATACGAAAATGTGCAATAGGTAAGCATAATCCCTAGTAGTCCTAGGTAGCATAAGTCCTAGTTGTACAAACAATGATTCATGTTGAAAGACCCTAGTTAGATATAGGGTGACAATCCGAAACGATCTTAAGGATCATGGAACTATGTTAAAGTAGTATAGAATCTCATGGGAAAGCCCGTATGGTCTACGGCAAGGGACTGAACACTTACATGGAATAAAACATACGAGTTGAGTAACCTATATATGCGATGTATTAGGTTGACATGGACCATTACACGACTTTTGAGTAAGGGTCATTCATGGTTAACACATGATACGGTGGGGATACTAGTACGGTAGGTGCAGAGCTAAAAGACGGGATAGATAACATGGGATGTTATACGTGATAGATATCTTGGGGATATTATATTTGACAGGAACTTGACGATGGGATACCTTGTTTTATCTTGGCACCGTAATTTATCATGACACCTTAGTTTATCTGAGTTCAGTAGTTCATCCTGTTATTTTGATTTAGCTTATCTATCTTGTCATCATGCTTATGTTCATCTCAGTTTCTCATGTCAGTTAACTTTACTAGTTTTTATGCTGATAGTAGATAGGGCTTACTCAGTCTTTTTGACTGACCCGTTTTGTTTCGCCTCTTTTCTTCCGTTCCCCCCCAGGTTACAGGGAGGAAATACTGTTGTTTAGTTCGGACTTCTTCTGCTTGAAGGTCATCATGGATGGCTTGGACTTTTCTTGGCTATGGCTACTTTACTGTTTTACTTGGGGAATAATTTTGGAAAAAAGTCTTTATGCTTCTTTACTATTGCAAGACAGGTTTTGATGTACTCTGATGTAAAAGGCTTTAGACCTTAATTATTAATGTTTATGAAAGTTCAATTTTACTTCCACTGTTTTATATGTTCTGTCTTGTGATATTTCTGTGCATGTTTACCAATAATGCCCCTCTAAAGCTAGTGCATTCCTTTGCGAGTGACCCTAGCGGAGGCGGGGTGTTACACGTGGTATCAGAGCAGAAGGTTACCAGACTGGGCAAAAGTTTTTAAAGACCTTCTGAAAACTATTTGAAAATCGTTTACAAAGAAGTATTTTTCAAGAAAATTTTCTTTTAAAAGAAAAAGGCTATTCCCCATAGGCCATTAGCACTATCCTTGTTTCCTTAATTGAATCTCTTTTCCTTTCTTTCCTCCATCTATAGTCACAGTGGTTTTAACTGTGACTAGTCTTTTCTATCTACGAAAGTGCTTTCCATGCGATGGAGGTGGTTCTCGAGAGACCAGTGGCCGCGTTATAAGAAAGGATAGTGAGGAAGAGGATGAAGGATACGAGCTTAAGAATGAGCAACTTGTTGGTATGGCTCAGCCCAGGACGAGAGAGAAGGATGAACAATGAAACCCATGACGAGAGAGTACCTTTGGCATGGTAAAACGGGGCGGATAGTTAAGTATTATGGGACAAGAACAAGATCATCGGGAGGGCAATAATATGCTCTCATTTCTAGGGTACCTCGGAAGGAGGGTAACGATCTTGTTAAAGGTTTAGCTCTTCTTCTCTATCATCCCGTTAGGACTTTGTTTTGATCATCGTATCATTTAAGTCTGCTTCGATAGTTGAGTCTCTGCACCTTAAGTACTAGCGAAATTGAGAATCCCATTTGTGCCTCAAAGTCCTATTGGAGAATCAGTCCATTTATACATGACTTGTTTGGATTTGAGAATGTCTATGCCAAGAGTTGAGTTTGGAAATAATGCTTATGTTTATAAGTTGTGGATGGATTCTAGGGATGAAGTGGTTATCCAGTAGGAGGTGCCACTCTCGGTTTTGATAGGAGGGTAGTTAGACCTTTTGACTAGCTTTGGTAATACCCTCGAAGTATCGTGTAACCTTTTTGAGGTTCTGTCATGACTAGTTACTTAGAATCCCTTGATGCCTTTATTGGAAATATGAAGCCCGATCGAGTGGTGTTCGCCGTTAAGACGGACGGTTTACTTCATTTATGCATGGGTGATAGAGATCACCCTAGTAAGTGCGCTTGATAACCTGGTTGGCATCTGTTTACTTTCAAGAGAAAGTTCTTTTACATGGAATACCTTATAGTATATAAACGAGATCCAAGATTCACTAGTGAATTTTGGAAAGCTTGCATGAGATCATGAGTACGCAGTCATGTTTGCGCCAAGTATTCTAGGAAAAGGATAAGTGAAAGTGGAATAAGAGGCGACAACGAAATGAGTTCTAACTCATATCTTGGAAATAGGAATCAAGGAGCTACGAAATTATGAAGTTAAAAGACGGTCAAGGCACAATGAAATTAAGCTCAAGGAAATACGACTTTGATGGTCAAAGACTAGATACGCGCATAATATCTCTTTTTGGGAGTATATCCTTGATCCCTTTTTCTGTGGAGCTTACTTGTAGGCTATCTTTTGTGGACATCCTCTCGGTCCTATTTTCTGTTACAAACCCCGTAAGGAGTTTGTCTTGTTTATCTTCTCGACCCTGTTTCAGGGAATCCTAGGTAGAACCCTATGGATGTAAACATGTATTTGAAACATGTTATGATTGATATGGTTGCAAGTGGTTGCTCGTGAATGCGCGAATACACATTAGATACTAGCTCGACTCGGTCACATTTCATATTGCATATGCACGAGTATTTATACTTGTTTATGGATGAAATCGAATGTATTATCATGCGGTTGTTGCATATGAATGAATGATTGTGCACGCATATAGTACCTATATGGCTAGGACTATTTGCATACATGTTGGATTCATGGCACTATACATATTTTGCATTAGAAAGATTATTCAGGCCTGATCATTAGCATTAGCTAAGGAACATGTACACACACGTTTTGCATATATTCATACAGCGGTAGAAATCATCTAAGGACAATGGTTGCATGTGGATGATGTTTTGAGTAGATGGATGACGGATGGTAGGATACGTTCTTCCTAACTTGGAGATTTCAGGGACGAAATCCTTTAAGTTGGGGAGGATGTAACAACCCGAATTTTTAGCAACGTGTTAAGACAAGAATCAAGGCAGAATTAAATTATAAAATCTGAATCAGGATAAACGGGTTGCGCCATTGCGTTCGTCTCGGAAAAATACGCGAAATAGAGTCCGAAATTTCGTAAATCGGAGTCCGTATGAAGAAGATATGGACGAACGAAGTTAGGCAGAAAAACCGAAAACAAGCCAGAATGCACTGGCGCACTTGTGAAGTGCGCCAGCACAAAAATACACTGGCGCACTTGGGAAGTGCGCCCGTGTCAAGCCAAAAACCTGCACAGCCTTCTGGCTTGACCCTGGCTGGCCTTGTGCACCTGTTTTGGCCCTTGGTCTTGTTTTGGAGGCTTGTGACGATTTTTGAGGGCTGGGATCTATCCTAGGGTTAATCTAACGGCCTAATCTACCCCTAATCTCTATAAATAGACCCCTAACCTAGCCTAAACCCTCATTAATTGATCCTACAACTAAACTATGCCAAAATTTCTAGTGATCATGGCCTCCACTCAAAACCCTAGCCTCCATCCTCTTGCCAAAATGCTATCTTCATTTCTATGAGAGGTTTCATGATCATGTGAGTATTAGAGAGTCCCTATGTTAGTATGAGAGCTTCTCATGTTGATTTCAAGGCTAAAGCTTTGATCTTTTTTCATAAAGATGGGGTTTTTATTGATTTGGAGTGTTCATCTTTGGGTTTTTGGGGTGATGGCATGCATAGGCTTCATCACAATCTTTAATTTAAATCGATTTGTGCCTTCATAGCAATGTAAGCCCTTTCCCTACTCTTAGATATTAACTATGAAGTTAAATGTTCATGTTGCAAGTTTGGGTTTGATCATTGAGTATGATACATGCTATCATGTCATGCAAGTTTATGAAGTCATTATCTTGATCTTGTGGGCTAAAAGCTACAACCTTTATGTTGAAATGTTGCATTATGCAACATGAGAACCCTCATAACCTTTATGTCAACTTGCATATGAAGTCATAACCCTTATATGATGATATATGCGAGTTACTAGTCATCATTCCATGTCTTTTGTCACCATGATTCGCTTATGTGCCAAGTTTGGGTTTATGCATGTTTTTTTAGGCTTAAGAATGTAACATGCAAGTTAATGAACACATTTGTGCCTCATTTGCCACCATGATTAACTTGTGGCTTAATATCCATTATTGCCATGCCTTTGCCAAGTCTATTCTTTTTATCCATTACGTTGTTGCGAACGTATATGCGAGTTTAAAAGCGTTGGGTTATGTATGGGAAATTTCTAACGACATAAAAACATAAGCTTGGGAATTTACCTATTAAGTTAGGTCTACCCATTGGGAATTTACCTATTAAGTTAGGTCTACCCAATTGCTTGAAAACTTGTAATGTGTTTTGGAAAAACGATGGACATTACACTAGACTAAACATGAAAGTGACCAACTCGAGGTTGGGTTGAGTTTGCAACGTAAAACTACCCGGGACCGACCGGCCTAACTTGTAGTTGCAAACAATAGGACTTAATGTGAGAAGTTGGTCATGTTGTGCTTGAACCCGAGGTTAGACCAAGTTGTGGTGTAAAGCTACCCGGAACCGACCGGCTTAACTAGTAACCACAACAAAGTCTAATGTGAGAGGTTGAGGTGCATTAAGTAATTAATGCCACATGATAGGGTTAAGTTAATTTGATTAATGACTCTTAACCAAGTATGACATGGACAATGGGTTAAGTAAATTGATTGGGCTAATGATACTGAACAAAACATGACAAGGTTGGGTAGGTTAAGTAACTTGATTTGCCTAATGACACTTAACCATTTTTTATATGACTAGTGGACGGGGTTAAGTTAACCAACACTTAATCAATCCAACGCGATAATTTGGTAAGGTTAAGTAAGTTTTCTTAATGACACTTAACCGAAAAATACAGTTAATGGATGGGGTTAAGATTAGACTCAACTAGTCTAAACATGGAAATCGGATGGGGTTAAGTTAGCCTAGACTTAATTAATCCCACTTGGTAGTTTAATGGGGTTAAGTTAAACACTTAACTAATCTAACACGATGATTTGATGTGGTTAAGTGACCTATACTTAACCAATCTAGCTCATTAATTTGATGTGGTTAAGTTAACCAATACTTAACCAATATAACGTGAAAACAAGATAAGACTAAGTCACGAATCGCTTGAATACACTTGACCGATTTGACTAAGTAAATTGATAGGGTCAAGTTAATATATACTTAACCAATCTAGAATGATAATTGGACGAGGTTAAGTCGTGAATTGCTTAATATACTTAACCAACTTGAGCATGGTTTGTAGGGTTAAGTCTTGAACTTGGATACTTAGCCAATTTTGAAATGATTTGTAGACGGGTTAAGTCATGAACTTAAGTGACACTTAATCCATTATGAAAACCCTAGTTCTGAGGATTAGGTGGATAACCGTAGTTAACAAGGATAACGGGAATAAGGCTAAGTGGTAAACCTTAGTTGAAGAATAACTAAGTAATGATTCTTAGTCAAGGAAATTTAGACCAGTTCATAGATAGATGAGTAACCTGATACGGTAGGTCATCGTTTAAGTATACGAGTAGGAGCAAGTATCTGATTTAGATAAAGGCTCCAGCGAACTGGGTAACGAAGCAGCGGCTTCGGGGAACGTGAGGATATTCTTGGTATCCCTCTATGAGCTGCCAGGTGATTATACTAGGCTCATGAGAGGTTAAGGTCTGCGTTAGAAGAACCAAGAGTATGCCTTGGTTGCTATACGAGCGACCTAAAGACGGGGATGGATAGGGGATAGTCGACGATACACGGTCGTACCCTAGATAGCAGTTCGTCAGGCTACCTACCATCTTTGGTCAAGCGTGTACGTACGGAAAGGCAGAGAACACCCAAAAGACCATAATTGCTATCTAATTATGGTTGCGGTAAGGCTAGGATTGTGGGTTGGCCAGTAGTGTGTTCTCATACAGGATTTATCCTGTCTTGTCTTTCATTAGTTGAGGGAGTGGTCTTGTGGGACCATAGCCACGTATAGAAAAAAACAGACCTTAGCATCTGCATCGGCAGATAAATCGAAAGCTCCCGACCGGGTCCTGTATTTCCTGGTCTGCCCTGTGACAGGACACGGATGGCACGATGTGATACATGTGCATACAGTCATGGAAAAACGATTCACGATGAATGCGTGGGAAAAAGGGCGCGGTTGACTGTTAGCGTAAATCCTAGTGGCCCTGGGTGGTTGAACCAAAACCAAGATACGAAAATGTGCAATAGGTAAGCATAATCCCTAGTAGTCCTAGGTAGCATAAGTCCTAGTTGTACAAACAATGATTCATGTTGAAAGACCCTAGTTAGATATAGGGTGACAATCCGAAACGATCTTAAGGATCATGGAACTATGTTAAAGTAGTATAGAATCTCATGGGAAAGCCCGTATGGTCTACGGCAAGGGACTGAACACTTACATGGAATAAAACATACGAGTTGAGTAACCTATATATGCGATGTATTAGGTTGACATGGACCATTACACGACTTTTGAGTAAGGGTCATTCATGGTTAACACATGATACGGTGGGGATACTAGTACGGTAGGTGCAGAGCTAAAAGACGGGATAGATAACATGGGATGTTATACGTGATAGATATCTTAGGGATATTATATTTGACAGGAACTTGACGATGGGATACCTTGTTTTATCTTGGCACCGTAATTTATCATGACACCTTAGTTTATCTGAGTTCAGTAGTTCATCCTGTTATTTTGATTTAGCTTATCTATCTTGTCATCATGCTTATGTTCATCTCAGTTTCTCATGTCAGTTAACTTTACTAGTTTTTATGCTGATAGTAGATAGGGCTTACTCAGTCTTTTTGACTGACCCGTTTTGTTTCGCCTCTTTTCTTCCGTTCCCCCCCAGGTTACAGGGAGGAAATATTGTTGTTTAGTTCGGACTTCTTCTGCTTGAAGGTCATCATGGATGGCTTGGACTTTTCTTGGCTATGGCTACTTTACTGTTTTACTTGGGGAATAATTTTGGAAAAAAGTCTTTATGCTTCTTTACTATTGCAAGACAGGTTTTGATGTACTCTGATGTAAAAGGCTTTAGACCTTAATTATTAATGTTTATGAAAGTTCAATTTTACTTCCACTGTTTTATATGTTCTGTCTTGTGATATTTCTGTGCATGTTTACCAATAATGCCCCTCTAAAGCTAGTGCATTCCTTTGCGAATGACCCTAGCGGAGGCGGGGTGTTACACTCTAGATTGTCGTAATTTGGTCAGAATGTATCTTCTGATCAACACAGAATTTCACCTGTCCTAGGTTACCAAAAATCCATATTTCTGTGTTAAAATTCATAATTTTAAACAATGAATCCATCAATATACCCAAGTCCTATTTTAATGATGTTTGGAAAAATCCGAGTTTGATACCTCTTCACTATACTGTGAAGATATATAGTGATATATACTGTTATTTCAATTCAAACCACTTTTAGAACATACATAAGTTAAAATCAAACAACCTTTATGTTGGATTCAAACCTTATAATCAACTAGATTTCTCGTTAATAATTTTTGAATGTTTGGAGATGAAGATTCTCCTCTTTTTTAATCATACAGATATTTCTAATTACTAACACTAATTTTTCAAGCATAACCAATATGTATATATGATGGTATACACTCAATAACAGCTATATGAACATGTATGCATGAATATAATTCGTGTGCAAATTCTAAATTAGTGTTTGAAGGAAGAAAATTAAGAGTTTTATTCACAAAATACACTATAGTGTTTTGTCCACTGGTTTGTATATTATTCATGGTCACGCCAATATTTTCAGATTTTACTTGCATTGATTTAATCTACCATCAACAACAGGTATATATGATGCTTAAACAATCAATATCGTATATATATATGAATCAATGCAACTATAAAGTATTTGAACTCACCAAAATAATTCCTATGGTTTTGTATATGGTTCACAGTACAAAAATATATATTTTCCCAAGCCATATCTTATCTATTTGCAGACAATAACCCTTAACCAATCACAGATGTTTGAATCAAATATCATATGAACATATCAGCACACATATGTTGAATGCACTGGAATTAAATGTGAAAACAAGAGAGAATTATGAGGTTGTTTACTCACATATCTTTGTACACTGTCCTGTTCTCAAATTCCCAGATCTCTCAAGCCATTTTGTTCACTATTCCTTTTCTTATTGATCACTTGATTTCCAGCGACAAGAGCATGCTTTTAAGGGGATTCTATGTGTATTTATAGGTGCAAAAAGATGGGCTTAGTTCGGCTGGCTACTTAGAAATACAGGGTATAGGTTTGCAGCCTTTCTATGATTGAAGTGAAGTGTGATTAAGGCTATTCAAAATACATGTTTCCAGGCTAGCACATGCATGATTGGCTCATGCATTCATGTGCACAGTTATACATAGACATGTGTTGATGGGTTATAGTCTAGGCTTTTTGTATAGGAATGGGTAGGCTATCCTCTGTTCAATGTGAAATATATGCTGCGCATATATTTGAAGTGATGTACACAACTTTGCTCCTAAGTAAAGACACTCATGCATGTTCTTCCTGCATATTTCGTACAAGTGTTTGTACTATATGTAAATATACAAACTAACTTAGCATCTAAGGTAAATCAAAACAAATCATCCCATTTCCCTATCACATAAATGCATATCTTTTGTATTTGGTAGACAAGATCATCTTATGGATATTTACAAGTGAGGTAATATGACATTTTATTTATATATCTTAGTAGCTTTACATTTACATGAATTAAAAGCAAACTCATATGTAAACTAAGATTTGAAAACATGAAGTACTTGTCCTTGAATATATGTATAAAAACATGACCAGTTAATGTATATGATAATAATAATTAGGTGGATACCCAGTGCCAAAGGCTCCCGTACTAAAGCGCGAGAGGACTTCCCAGTTCAGTCTCCCGTCCTGGTACTATTCTCACAGCTTTCTGGGCTCTGGGGGTGGTCGATTAGTGCCAAAGCCTTTCCCTCACATATGTGAAGAGGCCGGGACTCGAACCTGCGCGCTCTAAATTACCAGCCGGGTAACCTTACCGTTGCGCCAGGCACCACCTTTGTATATGATAATAATAATTATTCAAATTAAATGAATAATTAAGCATGAGTAAATTATATTTTAACTTCTAAGTAAAAATCCAAATTTATCTTGTATTTAACGAAGATCCCCTTTTCTTTTCTTATGAAGTAATATATTTGTCCGGATATACTTTTATAATCTCACGAGTAAATTGCAAAATGATAAAACATCGATTACTTATGTTATAAGCATCTATTGGTTACATAAATTTTAAAATCATTTAAAACTATATTATATATATTTGGAATTTTCTGATATTCTCCAAATATAAAAATCTTATTTAATTAAATTAAATATCCAGTATAATCTATACACTATAGATTATAAAATTAGTCTAAAAGCTGGGTCATTACAATCTACCCCCCTTAAAAGAATTTCGTCCCCGAAATTAAAGAGTAATGAGGAAATTTTAATAGATTTACATTAAAACACGTATATGGGTCATCCTCTAACAAGCACAACAACCATGGCATCCAAAACACACAAGCTATCTACCAAAATATTTTTCTAAGATCAAGATATTCAGTATATCAGCAATTAGCTATCAATCACAAGTATATTCATAATTTACGAATATCTATTGTTACAATTAGAAAACATTTCCATTACTATTTACGCATTTCCATTCTTCATCAGCTCCTGACCGTAAGTTGGTTAAGAGAATAATTTTCTAAGTATCAGCCCCGAAGACCGAAATCGACATCGGATCAACACTCAGAAAATCATGTAATTCAACCAATCTCTGGTTAGGTTCCAATTCGTTAGCTCTACATCTTAATTCTTGTTAACCCATATAACCTCATTTTCCATTTAAAAATATTATTGGTTACATTTGGAAAAATCATCTCCATTAATGTGAATCAAATCCGTTCAAACATAATTATCTACTTCAATTTCTCTTTTCAACTTCAATCCAGATTCATCCCATTCAACTTAACTATACTATTTTAACCTCGTTCTAATTGAATCTTCCAATTCCATAGTTTTAGCTCCTGGTGTTATTTCAAAATAGTTTGAAATCACATATCTCTATTAAATTCAAAACCTTTGAATTTATCCAAACCATCATGTTTTCTCAAACTCTTTCCAGTTTTCCTTTATTGTATATCTCATTCCCTATACAAATTCAATTTGGTTCACTATAAAACCATTTCAATCTTTATAATCTTGTTTGATTATAACAATAATCTACACATTCATATATAATAATATTTTTAGAAAAAAATATTTATCTCAAATATAATTTTAAGTAAAATTATTTCATTTTTCTCAGTTTTAAAACAATATCGTGTTGAATTACTTTATTCAAGAGTTTAGAAACACTTTTCGATTCAGTGGTCGACCACTGTATCGGCCAGAATCTATAAACCACTCGACGAACTAATCAACACAATATAAAATAGTTTTTATATAAATTATCAAATACGCGCTCAAATATATATGTACTCAAACTCAATCTAGGTTGTTACTAACCCCATCTCTATCGAGTTACGCCAAAGAGCCAAGGTTATTACTAAACCTCGCTCTGATACCAACTTTAACGATCCGAAAAGTTTCGATCCTAATTATCGATACTAATACGTTTCCTGTATAACATATCGACTAATCAACCATCAGAATTTAACAGATCATTAATAGAAAGAAATTAGAGGGTGAGAAATAGAAAGAAAGAAAGTTAGAATAGAAGTGAAGAACTGAACACAACATAATCAAAGTATAACGAATCTCACAGCGGAACTGAATAAAATATATTATATGACATCTTGAAATACAAAACTGTATTTTGACTTACATACATCATCAGAGTACAACTCATATACAACATAGCAGAAATAAATTTTAATTTTCTACTATTGAAGCCTCCTGCTCCAAGCTCCTTCAAGTGAATCTGTAAAATCCAGAAACCAATTGACGGCCCGTACAAATTTGGGCACCCAAGAGTTTAGGTAAAACGCAGAAAAATAAACACTCGGTCATTCATGGGACTGGTGTGAGTAAACGAATTTAAAAAACTTAATTTTTAAAGTTCAGAAAAATATTTTCGAAAGAAAGGATAATCGTAAGACCAAATCCACAAATAAATACGGACGGTTTTTACCTTACGATAACCCAAAACATTTTTGAAATCGTGTATATCATCTGATATTATGATAGTGTCTAAATACAAATAAATATCAATCTAGCAGAATGCTTGCATCTCACGCTCCACATATATAGTAATCAAAACTGTGGGCGCTTATTGAAGATTGGATTCTGACTATGACAAGGTATGGAACCACCTGCCGATAGTGTATCTCTAGAGGCGAATACACTGGGTTCAACAAGAACGTCTTGCAACCCGGCCCACACATGACCGACCACTCATTTCGTTTGAGTGTATCGAATGTATATCACCAACGGTTGGGATCAGCAATCGAAAAGGGACAACATCGAATAGAATAAAGAAGGAAATGGAATTTCTCTGGATAGGTGATTATACACCCTAATGGGAGAAACCCACATAGCCATGCTGCCTGCATAATTTTTGTCATTTCCCGGTTGATGAGGCTTGAGGTTAGAATTCACCTTTAGAACATCTGGCTAGCATTCACTTTGAATGCCACATTGTCAGATCCATCAGATCACTGATTAACGTCCACAAATATACTCTAGATGTAAAAGAAGGGTCATTCTTTGCCATCGACTTGGTATATTTGTAAAAATCAACGTACGTGGTTTTTAGGAAATACTATGTCAGACATTCGTCCATACAAGTCATCCAGGAACAATATGAACTGAAGGCAATCTGCTACTGCATCCAATATTGGAATCACCCCATGGATCAGTAGCGAATAGTCCTTGCAAATCTGAAGATTTCAATCATGACCAAATCACGGGTTATATAACTCTGGTGGACCGGACCAGAGAAATTTAACGAGTGGTTCTTTCGATCATGAAGATAATCGGTTTTCAATGCTCCCTCTTTATACGCCTACAGGTTAGTTGTGAACGCACATTTGGTTCTAAGTGGTTTTGGGTCCAGTTCCCATCCCGGTCTCTTCGAACTAACGCGTATGGAGTATTTCTTTGATAGTCGGTGTTTTAACTATCAAATTAAAACAGTGTGATCAAGTAAAACTTATTCAAATTATTTCAAATCATATATAATGTCCATTCAAATTAATTACTTGTATAAATCTATTTCTAATTTCGGAATAGTAATCAGCACACGACGATTAAAATATAATAAAACATGTCAACGTTTTATATGCTAGTACGATTGATTACTTCACAATACAAACAATAATTATTCATCACACAATAATGATCAACAATATTTGACGTCAAATTCCAACTTAACAACAGTTTTGAAATATTTAATCTTGGATAACCATTTACTTCACATCATATTATTCATACACCTGTGGAATTTAATTAATCCTTCTTATTGTGCTTTTTTTCTTCTGATTTTCATGGAATGTACGTGAATACATATATTGAAGACTCGACTCAAATGTTAGTTGATGACGACTAATTATGATACTTCCTGATCCTTTCTTTTATTTATTTCTATATTTATTCCTCATTTTTCTTCCTTTATTTCTTTTCCTTACTAGGCCCGCCTTGGCCCAAATAACACACAGCAAAATTCAAGGCCCGATCCCCTATTTTTCTGGTAAACAATTCCCTGATCCACTTCTTTCTCCAGTTTATGCAAGAGTGCATGATTCTCTACAGTTTAACCAATTTCATCAGGCAATCTGCTCCATCGTTCGTTGTTCCCACCCACTACTTCGTCTCCTGTTTGCTGCCACAATCTTCCCATGTTACCCTCCTTCAAAATGTAGTAGTACCCAGTTTTCGCAAGGCATTAGTTCCCTTTTTTTAGCTTTCTGTTCTCATTTGAAAACTGTTTATCAATCGATCATTTTTATATTACTATCATCAACTTAGGTGGTTTTTTTCATGTTAATAGTTTGATTCGGGGAGGAGGACTAAAAAGACATAATACAATTATTTGTCTTTTTAATTTAATATAGAATAATTATGGCAAACTGTTTAAATTAGGCTTGAACGGGTGGATTGAAATTCAATATTGAAATGTTCAAGGATGCTCCATTGTACGCTCTTCTGATTATAAACTAGTCCTAAACAGTCTTTCCCAGGCCAAACTCCACAATACAGTTCAAACACATTCACTCCGACTTCACTATCATGACAGTCATACACATTACAATCTCATGCAAACTATTCATATCTTGTTATATGCTTCTTACATGTTATAATATTTAAACAGATGCGAAACTAGACATGTTGATCTAAGTTCAATTCTGTATAGTAGGAAGCATTCATTACTTCAGTTATATGGGCTTTCTTTGTTACGTAAAATGTGTCGAGCTTCGAAGAACTTACAGTTAAAAACATGTATAGTTTCTTTATAAGCACATCTTGGAGTTTTACACGCATCACTATATGTGAACTCACCACACATCTTATTCTAGTTCTTTCTTCTCCTTCTTATTCTTCTTACTGTTAATTGTCCTTCCACTGTTAACATATCTAAGTGTGCCGACCCGTCCACTTACACACTATAATGCATGTAACCTACTTACACATTCCAGTGCATACGTACCATATGTGCATACTCCCAGCGTTTCAAACATATACGGCTACTGGTGCAGCAACCTCCCTAGTACCATGCATCCCACGTCCCTTTCCACTTCAACATTTATGTCCCCTGTTTTCTTGCTTCTAGTACATATTTAGTTATACTATTTTCCTTTTATTTAAAAAAAAAACTGGGTCGAGCCCAAGTCCTAAAGACTCGCGTTCACTACCTCATCGGCCTGCTAATGCTACCCTTTCTTTTCTTCTGACGTGCTAGATAATAGCTCCACCAAATTCTCGTTCCTGGTCATCCATCCTCTTTCTCAACGCTGTACACATGCGCATCAACTCCTCCACCAAATCCGCCGATCTGAATATTGCTGCAAGACATGAACCCCTACCCTAACTCATTTCCATCACCAAACTCCAAGATACACCACTGTTCCAAATCTTCAAGCTTCACAGAATCTTATAACTCAACCACCCACATAATATTTTCATCCTGAAATCACACCGCGTGCTTGCTGACATCCTTTCCCTCTAAATCACCCAGGTGCGCAGTGCAATACATGCGGGGCCAAAGAGCAGTTCACCGTTAACCATACCTCCCAAAACAAACAACAACTACTCCTATTTAAATCCAAAACCCTTAAACTACTTGATTAAAAATTTAAAATAGTATTTTTCCTACGATCACCCATCCTCCCCCGATCCTTTGGCTCAGGCACCACCGGCTACGTACGACTCTCAAGATCGTCATAATTTGGTCATAATGTATCTTCTGATCAACATAGAATTTCTCCTGTCCTAGGTTACTAAAAATCCATATTTCTATGTTAAAATTCATGATTTTAAATAATGAATCCATCAATATACCCAAGTCCTATTTTAATGATGTTTGGAAAATTTCGAGTTTGATACCTCTTCACTGTACTATGAAGATATATAGTGATATATACTGTTATTTCAATTCAAACCCCTTTTAGAACATACATAAGTTAAAATCAAACAACCTTTATGTTGGATTCAAACCTATAATCAAATAGAGTTCTCGTTAATGATTTTTGAACGTTTTGAGATGGAGATTCTCCTCTGTTTTAATCATACAGATATTTCTAATTACTTACGCTAATTTTTCAAGCATAACCAATATGTATATATAGATTGTATACACTCAATAACAGCTATATGAACATGTATGCATGAATATAATACGTGTGCAAATTCTAAATTAGTGTTTGAAGGAAGAAAATTAAGAGTTTTATTCTCAAAATACACTACTGTGTTTTGTCCACTAGATTGCATATTATTCACGGTCACGCCAATATTTTCAGATTTTACTTGCATTGATTTAATCTACCATCAACAACAGGTATATATGATGCTTAAACAATCAATGTCATTTATATATATGAATCAATGCAACTATAAAGTATTTGAACTCACCAAAATAATGCTTATGGTTTTGTATATGGTTCACAGTACAAAAAATGTATATATTCCCAAGCTATATCTTATCTATTTGCAGAAATTAACCCTTAACCAATCACAGATGTTTGAATCAAATATCGTATGAACATATCAGCACACATATGTTGAATGCACTAGAATTAAATGTGAAAACAAGAGAGAATTGTGAGGTTTCTTACTCACATATCTTTGTACACTGTCCTGTTCTCAAATTCCCAGATCTCTCAAGCCATTTTGTTCACTATTCCTTTTCTTATTGATCACTTGATTTCCAGCGACAAGTGCATGCTTTTAAGGGGATTCTATGTGTATTTATAGGTGCAAAAGATGGGCTTAGTTCGGCTAGCTACTTAGAAATACAGGTTATAGGTTTGCAGCCTTTCTATGATTGAAGTGAAGTGTGATTAAGGCTATTCAAAATACATGTTTCCAGGCTAGCACATGTATGATTTGCTCATGCGTTAATGTACACAGTTATACATAAACATATGCTGATGGGTTCTAGACTAGGCTTTTTGTATCGGAATGGGTAGGCTATCCTCTGTTCAATGTGAAATATATGCTGCACATATATTTGAAGTGATGTACAATCCCTTACTGTACACAACTTTGCTCCTAAGTAAAGACACTCATGCATGTGCTTACTGCATATTTCATACAAGTGTTTGTACTATATGTAAATATACAAACTAACTTAACATCTAAGGTAAATCAAAACAAATCAGCCCCTTTCCCTATCACATAAATGCATATCTTTTGTATTTGGTACATAAGATCATCTTATGGATATTTACAGGTGAGGTAATAAGACATTTTCTTTATATATCTTAGTAGCTTTACATTTACATAAATTAAAAGCAAACTTATATGTAAACTAAGATGTGAAAACTTGAAGTACTTGTCCTTGAATACATGTATAAACACATAACCAGCTAATGTATATGATAATAATAATTTTTCAAATGAAAAGAATAATTAAGCATGAGTAAATTCTATTTTAACTTCTAAGTAAAAAATCCAAATTTATCTTGTATTTAACGAAGATCCCCTTTTCTTTTCTTATGAAGTAATATATTTGTCCGGAGATACTTTTATAATCTCATGAGTAAATTGGTAAATGATAAAATATCGATTACTTATGTTATAAGCACCTATTGGTTATAGAAATTTTAAAATCATTTAAAACTATATTATATATATTTGGAATTTTCTGATATTCTCCAAATATAAAAATATTATTTAATTAAATTAAATCTCCAGTATAATCTATACACTATAGATTATAAAATTAGTCTAAAATCTGGGTCGTTACAAATCCAATATGGATAGTAAGTTGTCGAATACCTATCATCGTCGGTCGAAGAGAGTACATGAAAGACTGGAGCTAAACCAACAGGCCAATGATCTTTCACTATTGATACATTGGATGAGGGACAATACCAAATTGGATGTTAAGATTATTTGTTAGGGGAATGGTCACTTAACTCTTGGAATGGTCTTTCATTAGCTACGGGGGGCGAGGTGGCCATAGCCACCGAGAAAAGACACAGAGCAATCTATGTATAACTGTATTGTTGGCCTAATAAAGTTGTCCTTTACAGATACAGAAATCCCCTGATTGAGTTCCATAAGTGGAACTCAGATGATAGATAGTACGCTTTCGTAATGTGGCAATGGTAGATAGTATGCTTTCGTAGTGTAGCGATGGAGGCATAGTACATTTTCGTAGAGTGTCTTAGTACGCTGTCATTGTGTAGCAATGGAGATCTAGTGTGTGTAGTGTAGCGACGGGAACCTTTCAAGGTGGGTACTTTGGGAGGTATCTTGATATGTTGGGCATGTAGCTACATATATATGATTTATTAGGTTAATCTATGTTGGAAATTTTACTGTTTCCCAATAATCTACTTAGGAGTAAATGGGTTTGAATTATGCGTAAATTTGAAGATTTAATCTGTAATAGACTAAAATAACTTAATAAGGGTAAACCAGTGATAGAACGATATATATATATTGTTATTTATATAAAGTATAATTTGTCCATTCGCTTGAACTTTTGTTCTGAACCCTTGTCATAACAAACCTCCAGGTTTGACAGGTGATAGAGATTTTACAACTTAGAGACACTTACTAGACAATGTCATTATTATGTTAAGCAATTTACTTTCTATTATAATTAATTCGTTCCATTATGAGATTTTTTTATTGTGAGCTCTGATATATTTATCTTTTCCTTTCTGCAGGATACTAGACAAAACAACTGGGGGTTTCAACGGACTTGAATTTTAGCATTTTACGAAAAATTCGGACCTGCAGAAGTCTGGGTTATTACACTCTAATAGAAACACGATCCAAGATATAACAAACAATTGCGACAGCTTCTGCCCAAAATTATTTCGGTAACAGGCTACTATTTAATAATGTTCTAGCGCATTTTTGTAGAAAACTGTTTTCCTTTAAACAACTTCATTTTGTTATAGAGCTCTAGAAAATGAGAAATTATGATAAATACCCTTCTTATTACAATAATGTTCAAATAAATCATTATCAAATTCGTCACCATGATCGCTTCTTCTAATATTTTTTTAAACTTTTGAATTTTCTTAGCAGCTACTTTAAAATTTTCAAATACATGGCTTTTATGTTTTAAAAAGATTGTCCCTGTGTATCTTAAGAAGTTATCAATAATTACAAATATATATTTGCTATGATTTATTGATGAACTTGCATATGAATATATATATATATATGCAACCGTTCAAGTGGTTGTAATGTTGATATTTCATTTTCAGATTTAAATTAATTTATGTACCAATTCGGCATGCATCACGTGAGTTTTTAACTATAAAATTCATTTTAGGTAATCTTTTTACTATGTCATTTTCAGATAACTTTATATTTTTGAAGTTTATGTGATAGAATCTTTTATACCATAGCCACAGATCATCTTCTTTGCCTAATAAACACATGTTTGAGTCATTATTAAATTTCATATTCAATATTAAATATTACATTCTATTATACCTTCAAGAATAAGTGTTTTATTTTGATTATTAATGCTACATTTGTCTTTTGAAAATGATATTGAAAATTCTTTATCTCATGGTTGACTTATGCTTAGTAAGTTATGTTTTAGGTTTTTGATATCTAAAACATTTGTAATGAGAGGATTTTTAGATGTATCATCATTACTCATGTCTCCTTTTCTCATGACATATCCTTTAAAATTATCATCAAGTTATGGTTCCACCATCTGAGTAGATGATATTTGTTAGCATATCTTTGTTTGCATATCTATGCTTCGAGCAATCACTATCTAGAATCCACTTTCCTCTCTTATGTATAGGTACCTTCAAAAAATATTATACAATATTAGTACCCACCTATCCCGGTAGGGTCCTAAAAGTTGGGTTTTAATAAGCCATAACCAAAAAGATTCGATATATCCTTTGAAGATAATTGGAGTTCTTATGAGTAGATGACATAAATGTAATTATAAATCTATTTATTACTTGTGCATTGTTGATTTTTGGAACCCTTAATTTTGTAGTATTTATAGGTTTATTTTAGCAACAATTCTACTAAAGCTTTTTGTAACACTTTTTCTTTTAAATTTTTTGCACAAAGCATGATTTTTAGGATTTGGCTTCTTCTTATTTTTAAACTTTCTAAATCATAAATCATTTTTGGTACATGCTTGAGAACTGCTTATTATAGTTAAAAGAAAATCGATTTTCTCTTCTTTTATTAAAATTAGAAACATTTTTTGTCATGTTTTCTAACTTATTTTCCAGAGTAATTTTATTTAATTCAATACTTTTTATAGAAAAACTTAAATCAATTTCTTTTTGAACTAACATGTCACTTTTCTCCTTTTGAATTTTAAGTTTAGTAGTGGATGAAATGACTTGAAATGTTAAATTCCTAATTTTATTTTGAAATTTCTCTAGTTCTTCCTCTAGAATCTTTTTATCATCTCATAGCATCTTAACTTCTAATTTGCTATGATTTAGTTTTTCTTTAACATGTATTTTTTTACCTTTATTTTTATAATTACCAAGTTCCGTATTAAATTCTAATAAATCATCAAAGCTAAGTCATTTACATCATTATTTGTTGCCAAGAGGCTTAGTTTGTTCTAACCCACTTACACTGCCTGCCAAAGATAAATTTGAATCAATGTCTGAATAATCCTAAGTAACTGAAAATTCTTGCTTCGTTTCTTAAAAAAAATCACTTTTGTTTTTTATATCATTATTTTTGGCTTTTGGACAATCTCTTCTTACATGTCCATTTAATCATACTCAAAATATTCGAGTACAGTCTTGGATGGATTATTTTGTTATTTGTTGCTTTTAAATTTTTTATTATTCCTTTTGTATTTTAGGAACTTTTAGAAATTCTTTGCTATATAGGCCATATTATCATCATCGTCATTAAACTCATCTTATTTTCCTACTTGAAAAGCTACAGCTTTTTTTTCTTGTGCTTGGTCTTTCTTAGCCTGCAAATTCACTTCATATGACATTAGATTTCCATTTGTCTATAAAATAGTTAAGGTTCTTTAAAACAAGGGGGTTGTTAAAGGGACTCCACATTTGGTTAATGGGAGAATCAATTTTAATTTAGTGCATAATTGTTATGGGGGGAACAGAATAAATTAGCCTCCCCTTAAACATATAAATTAAAATTCCGATATTAACCCCTATAATCCTCATTGATAAAAATTGTAAAACTTAAACCTTAATTAATACTTACAATTTACCGCTGCACGTAAAAATAAAAATGGATATAATTAATGTAATGGAAACATAAGAAATTTCGTGGGAGACAGGAATGCATCAAATCAAGTAATTAATTGTAATTTCATATTGGAATTGATATGTTAAATTTAAATTAAATGCAGAAACGAAATTTTTTATTTAGCATATTGCATATTTTATATTGTTTATTTTTTCAATGAGTGATTTTTTGTTTGCAATTTTTTTGGCAAATTCTATTTATACACCAAAAATCATTTATACCCTTATTTTTTCTATAAAATTCTATTACTAAATTACCTTCTCTCATAATTGCTTTTCTGAAACTTCTACATATTCAAAGTCAAATTATTTTAAAAAGTATTGAAACTTGATACTAACTAGATATGTTAATGAAGATGTTAACGAATTATTTAATCATGAAATCTAAAATTTCAATTAAGAAAAGATTCAAAAATAATGTTCTAATTTAGAAGTGTTGATTTATTTTGTAAAATTAAAGTAATTTTGTTGAAATTCAATTTTTTTCAAAAGTTTATAAAAGTTACAATATTTGTACAAGAAATTAATTTCATTTTGTAAATTTTTACTCAATTTGGTGCAAAGAATTTGTAATTTTGGGTAATTATGTTTTAGGTTTGAAAGAGGAAAGGAAAAGAAGATGACAACATAGATAATTTAGTAAAAGAAATGGTGTATGTAAAGTAATATATGGTGTACAGTAGTTTATTATAATTTTTGGTGTATGTTTAGAAACTTTTGGTGTATAAATAGAATTAGCCTTGTTTTTTTATTTTTGGAAGCAGTGTTTGTAATTTGCGCTTAATTTAGTACGTTAGGTTTTATCACAAGTGATGAGCCAAGGGCATTTAGGTCTCTTTTTCGTTTTCTTTTAAAATAATCTAGACTCCCCTTAACAAAAGAAAATTAAGCTGGAGTCCCCTTAAAATTATCCCCCCCCCCTTATCCAAATGTGGAGTCCCTTTAACAATCCCCTAAAACAATATCAAAATCTGCGTATTTTCACTTAAAGTAAGTTCAAAATGATATATGTCTTGAAACCTAATTTTTTAATCATTATTGGTTCTCTAACATTGAAATTTTTCTTTGCTTAACTTTATTAATTCCTTTGTCTACTTTTAACACGTGCCATATTTCATGTGTAGTGTTTTACATACTAACTATGTTGAATTTATTTTTTTCAATACAAATTCATTGCTTTCGCGTTGCTAGGAGCATCACCTTTTTGTGTGGTCAATTATTGTGCAAAATCAGTTGTTGGAATAGTGTATTCATGTTGTCTAATCTTCCATATGTCAAAATATTTTCTTGCATGTTGATCCTCATTCTAGTAGGCCAATAATTATAGTTTGAACCATTTCACAAAGGTAGTCACACTTCAACAAAACTGAGTCCAGTATTATTCATATTACTAAGTGTTATTAGATAACTGTGTTACGATTATTAGATGTCCTTATTCTGATACCAATCAAAAAGAATACAAGGATCATGTAATGTAGATACCACAGATTTGCAGCTCCCTACTAAAAGTTATGATGAATAGAAATCATTGTAACTTTTCCTAGAAGAGATTCTTTTTTAGGAAATTTGAAAATATGATAGTTAGAACATATTCAGCTAACAAAATATTAAGATTAGTCGACTGAGTATGATGTCTAGTCATCTGACCTTGAGTATTTAGTCGACTGACCTATAGTAAAGAAATATATGTGCATGTCATTATATTTCATTTGTCGTTGATTCATGAATATGTTATTTCGGTTGCTTGTCTTGTCATTCAATATCAAAACGTAAGACGTAACATGATACGACCTCAAACTCTTATATTTGTGAGATCCTTTATCACATGAGGCTTGGTCCTATGCAATTTCATCTAAATGCCACTACAACAGAAATGCCAATTAAGCAATGCTCATGGCCGTATCTGATTCGATTTGGCAGTGCTATGGGCCATATCAAATTTTGGCGTCTTTATCAATTTGATATGGCCATTAGCCATATCTTTTTTTGAATTTGACATGGCCCTTAGCCGTATCAAATTGAGAATTTGATACGGCTATTGGTCGTTAAATTTACAAAAAGATACGACCATTAGCTGTATCAAACTTATAAAAAGATACGGTTCATTGTACAACCCTGATTTTTGGAATCAATTTAAAAGTTTATTTTAATGAATTTTACATGGATTTGTAGTCGAATTTAAAAAATTCGATAATTTAAAATGATTAAGTTTGAGAATTAACAACGTAAAATTTATTTAAATTGAAGTTTGAATGTATAAATTTAAAATTTAATAAAAACAAACTCGAAATGGCGCAGTAGTTTGAAAATTTGGTTTTGAACTTCAATTGAATATACAGAATGCAATATAAATCGGATTTCAGTAAAACAAGAAATGTTAGGATCTAATTAATTATATCTTTCTAACGAATGTAAGAAATTGAGATTTCACTTTATAAATTGTAAGTTATGTACAGTTTAAAATTTCAAATAGTCGTAATGGAATTTTTATATATTTTAATATAATATATAAGCCTTTAAAAATAGCCATTTTGCAAACAATCTCCGTTTTCGATGAAACCAATTTTGTTGGATCCGGAACGTCAAATTATTGTTAGGTTTAAAATTTCAAATCATTCGAAATTAGTATGTAAACATGGTAAATTTAAACGCGTTTGGTTAGTTCAGTTGAATTGAATTTTCTAGTTAAAAATACATTTTTCAAATGGTCTCCAAATCCATCGAAATTAATTTCGTTAGGACCGTATCATCAAAATACAACTAGATTTTAAATTTCATAATTTTTGGAGTCAGTATGTGGCCCTGGTAAATTAAAATGTATGTTCAAATTCAATATTATACGTTATATTAATTTATATTTTAATTTTGATAAAAACTAATCAAAACAGTCGAATTGGCTTACGAAACAAATTCCATTGTGTCCGGAACAGGGGTATTTAGTTAGGAATGTCAGTCGTTGGGTTTAATTCGGAGTTCTGACCGATAAACATGCAAATTGTGAATTAAATAATATAAAATAATATATATAAGCTAAAACCTAACCCTAATCCATTTCAGAATTTTCGCCGCCTCTTACCTTTCAATGGCCATTACAGTTCAAAATTACTTTCCTCAACCATTTCTAATCCGAGCCAAATTAACCGAAACATATAAAACAAAAATTGAAGAGGTTCTCACGATCTACAAGTTTATATGGATATGATTAAATTCTATGAAGTATTTCGATCAGAATTTGTGCTCGAACACATCGACTTTGAACAGGATTTTCCATGGATTGAGGAGGCCGAGTCTGAAGCGGCTCTGGCTGGTGGTGGAGCGGACCAAGGCGCTCGGATGAGCGAGGTGGATCGAACTCCGATCGTCGGAGTATGGAGCGATGGTGAACCCTAATATTCGTGAGTAGGTTCGAAATTTCGGGGGTCACTTGGAGGAATAACGAGACAGTGAAGAAGAATACAGTGGGTTAAGTGCTTAATTATTTAATTAATTAAAATTTAATTATCTTGAGTATGTAATTAAAATTAAATATGTCATATCTTATCCAAACTAAAACAGAATTGCACGAAATCTGTCGCATTGGAACCCTGACAATAAACTCTACGCAATGGAATAAACTGGAGGACAAATGGAGCTATCTGGAATTTTTGAATAAATTAAATGAGTTGTTTAATTTGATTAAATCAATCATTTTTAAACGATTTCGAACCGATCAAGGTGAGAAACCGAAATAGTTCAATGTTAAAGGGCTAGATTAAAATTAACTATTTGTTAATTAATTGTTGAACACTGTTTGTGAAATATTTCAGTTATATATCGATGTTGTAAAATTGATTTGAACGGTAAACGGTTATTAATCGAGAAAATTTTACTAGCTATTAGTTACCGGATTTGGATACGATCACCAATGATATTGAACGATATTCTTGAATTGAATCCATATGATTTTTGATGATTTATATTGCGGTTAATCTATTGAATGACAAACCATATAAGCGTTAACAGTTTAATGCTTATATGGTATATACAGCGATATGCGGATTGGTTGTTATAATTGATTGTCGATGCATGATATAAAATTAATAAACAGTTTGGAATTATATTTGATTTTATTTATAAATCGAATATGGTTTGAATAGGACGTGTCGCGCAGCGACCGTTCGCAAATTTCAACCGTTAACTTCGAACCGACGTAACGGGAGATCCGACCATCGGATTCTACCGAAATTGAAAACGTTTGATTCATAATTAAAAGAACTTTCGAGCAAAATAAAAATGTTTGAAGATCCAATGGTTAGATTTTCAGATAAGTCAAAATCAATATTTGAAAAGGTCGTTGTAAATGCAGTTCGATGACTATATATGGAAATCGATTGAAATGGCCATATTAAAATTATTAAAAATATGGATAAATTGTGTTAAATCATATTAAATGATTTAAAAATATTTTGGATTAAATATTCCAAATTTTAGAAAGATTAAAGATATTTATCTGAATGAACTAGTTAACTACTATAATAAAGAATTGAAAGAAATTATAATGGTTTTAATATAACCAGAATTTTCCAATGTATGAATTGGAATGGAAATAATCTTCGGAATATTTCGATATTGGATTCTGTGATTATACAGATATTGTTGAGGAATTTGGAAGATATGTATGTCATTATTCCCCATACGATATCTGTTAGTTTCAGAATTTGATGTTGAATATAAGGCGATATGATTTCTATTCATTTGTAACGACCCGAATTTTCTGGTCGGTTAATTTTGAATATTTAATATGAATTTAAATATTGATTTGATAATATAAATGAATTTTTATATTTAGTTATCGATTTCGATCTAATATCAAATATATTAAATTATTGTAATACGAAGTTAATTCAATTCGAAGTTAAAACTAAACTGAAAACAGTTCGAATGATCAGTACAAAATTCAGTTTGAGTTAGAATAATAATATTAAGTTATTATTCAAGAATTTATTGGTATGAAATAAAATTTATATCAGTTTAAATTAATATCTTTTACAGATGATCGAATTGGACTTCGTGACCTATCCCAATGTGTTCAGAATAGGGTTATAACCTTAGGAATGTCATTTGTTGGGTTCAGAAAGGAGTTCAGAATCATGGGTATTTTAATTTAAGGATACCGGTTAAATTCAAAGAGAAAAATAAATAAAGGTATGCTCGTTGGCCCTTTCCTCACCACAGAATTAAACAACCGTGGCCTTCCCTCCTCTTCTTATTCCCATTTATAATCAACCGAAACCAAATTCTTCCTCTTCACTTCCCAATTTCTTTTTCTGGCAAAGAAAAATCGAAATCCCCTTTCCATTCGAAGCCATCAAATTCTCGTTCCTTCTATCCTTCTTAGAACAAATCCAAAGCTTCAACTCCGTGAAATCGATTTAGGGCGCGATCAATTGCAGTAAAGGCCAAGTCGCGATGCAAGTCTATCGCAAGTAGTAGAGGTGACATTCGAGGAATCCGTGACTGGTAGGGGGCGTCGAGCATTGTCTCTAGCAAAGGCAAAGGCAGCGGCGACCTATGTTTTTCTAACACAGTAGATTTCGGGAGCTCGAAGGTACCGATGTCGAACAGAAGCATAGCCCTGACAAATCAGGTCGCGTTAATTTTCTTGTGGTTTCTAAATTAACTGGCAATGAGATCGGGACTTAGATTTCGGGTATGGTAAAGTTGTGGCACTTGCGAGAGTTAATGGACATAGTAGCGATTTGTATAGTGTGTGAGTACTGGGTTTTTATGTTGATCAGAAAGGAGGGAGGTCGATGGTGTTTTGGGAGTTTGAGGAAGGGATTGTTCGACCAAATGGAGGGTGTTGGTGTGAATTCGAAGTCCATGGGTGAATAAAATATGCGTTGGTTCAGAAATGGTGTTGAGGGAGGACTGGAACTGTGCAAGGTTGTGTGAGGTTTTGGAGAGAGGTCTGGATAGTTTGAACTAAAGGGTTTTGAGGAAATTCAAGAGTAGCAATGGTGTTCAGTTTACAACAATGGTGAAAGATGTTGATTTGTTGGTAGTGGTGACGCGGTGAACGCAGATCATGGAAGGAGATTGGTGGAGTTTGTGCATGGTTCAAAGAAGAAGAGTCGAGCAAGCCTTAAAACTTAAATTAAGGTACATTATTTACTTAAGATAAGTAATTAGTTTATGATTACTGAAAATAAAATGGGTAGATAAAAGTTAATTTCGAATATTGATCACAAAAATTAAATAGCTTATATAATTTGGAAATCTATAAATACTATATTTAATTTTTACAAGGTTCAAATATTACGAAAATCTGTCGCATGGATTCGTAGCTGAGGATTACCCAAGCTGGAAATAAATTGAAATCAGAATGGATTGAAATAAAATCACGGTGAGTAAATCTCACTCACCTGTTATTTAGAATTATTTTTATTCGGTAAAAATTATTGTTATTGCTTGTTTGAAATGCTTTCTAATTGTTTAAATATATATTAGTTATTTAGGGTTGACTATTATATATATATTGGGTGATTGATTTGGATTGATTCCCACAGTCTCATTAGCGGATGCCCACGGTACCATGAGCAGATGATTTCCCTATGCGCCCCACAAATATATATTAGTGGATGACCTTCATACCGCGATATCCTGCCTCGAAGCAGGATGGGTATTATTATGTTGACTAACATCTGTGGATGTAGGAAAACAGGTTGGAGGAATCCGACTGGATTCCTCAAAGATATATTATCTTTTTGTTTATTTGTTTGCATATATACTGTCATATATGATGTGTTAGAAAACCTGAAATAAATAATTGGTTGTTTGGTGTTTAAATATCACTGGGCCTAAATGTTGATATTTAAAAATATCATGAAATGGAATTTTTCAGATTTAAAAAGGGAATTCTATTTTTCTAAAATAGAAATTTGAAATTCGAAGAAAATAGAAATATTAACTTGTTTTAAAGAATAAAAACAAGTAGTTCATTTATAAACGGAGTTTATAAATAAAGTGAAATAAATTATCATTGGATAATTCAGAAAATAGAAATACAAGTGTGACTTTGGGAAGGGAAATATATTTTTTCAAAGAAGAAATATTTTTAATTGAAAGCGAGACTTGTCTAATAATGGTGTTTATAAATAAAATGAATAAATTATCAAGAGATAATTTGAATATTTGAATTCAAATAAAGAAAATTCAAATAAAGAAAATTCAAATGGAATTTGAATATAGAAAATCCAAAGAGAGTTGAAATGGAATTTGAATAAAGAAAATTCAAATGGAATTTGAATATAGAAAATCCAAAGAGAGTTGAAATGGAATTTGAATAAAGAAAATTCAAATGGAATTTGAATATAGAAAATTCAAAGAGAATTGAAATGGAATTTGAATAAAGAAAATTCAAATGGAATTTGAATATAGAAAATTCAAAGAGAATTGAAATGGAATTTGAATATAGAAAATTCAAAGAGAATTGAAATGGAATTTGAATATAGAAAATTCAAAGAGAATTGAAATGGAATTTGAATAAAGAAAATTCAAATATAGAATTTGAATATAGAAATTCAAATGGAGTTTGAATATAGAAAATTCAAATAGAATTGAAAATAGGAAGTTGAAATCATTTCGAAATGGGAACAACGAAATATATTTCAGAATGCGGATTTTTAAACATAATAGAAATAAATCCAAAGGGATTTATAATTTGTAAAAGGAATTGAAATTAAATATAGAAGATCGAAGTATAAATAAATTTATTTCCGAGTTAGGGAAAATCGACGATTTTAGAATTGAATTGGAAAAATGGATTTGATATATATTAAAAATATATCGGAATGGAATTGAATTTACTTTAAACAAAGTTTAAAAGTTTATATTTATAAATATAATTAAAACGAACTCGCCGCAGCGCGGTAGTTCGTAAATTTACGGTTCGAACTTCAATTGAGTATATAGAACTAAATTTAAGTCGGAATTCTTTGAAACAAGAACCGTCAGGACCGATTAGATAATAGTTTTATAATGGAAGGGAAAATTCAAGATTTCGTCAAATAGATTTTGAGTTATGTCAAAATCAAATTTTCAGAAAAGCAGCACCATAATCGTTTAAAAACCGTAACGGTTTATTTATAGAAATAAAAGGATTTTAAGTAAATAAAAATCCGAATGTCCATTAGAAAAATCTAGATTTGGGTTATAAAATAAATATGAACTCAAGTAAAGTAAATGAAATGACTTTTGAAACAATAATCATATTTTTGATTATTGAATAGAATTAACTAAGTAGAAGAGAAATTAGTTAATGAAGGTTGAATCGAAATTGGGCTTTTAAATAAGTAAATGGAAGTTGTGAATTTATATTCGAAATCGAATATGAGACTTGAATTGGAAATGGAATTCAATTAGTGTATAAACAAGTTAGCATCTATTTGAACACGTTATATTCAAATAAAAAGGTGAAATAGGCAAAACGGTTAATTAGCAACTAGTTAATGGAAATTTTGAATTGAAGTTGAACCTTGAAAAGTGAATTGGATTTGTGGATTCATTTTCGAAATTGAAATGAAACTTAAATTAAAAATCGAATTCAAAGGGTTTATAAGCGAGTTAGAATTATATTTGAACATGTTATATTAACATATAAAAGTAAAACAGGAAAAAGAGTTAATTAACAAATTAACTAACGAATTGAGTTAAAACGATCGGGTATAGTTGAAATAAATTGGACAGGTATAGATATACAGGAGACAGGTATGGGATAAGGTTAATGAAGGTATATAAATAGAATGCTCAACAAAAAGGTGCGTATTTAATTCATATATGAGATTTTATGCACTGTATCGGCAAGACGCTTGGCTGTTTCTTTTTCTTTTTGAATGGAGAGGCCTGTGTAGCGGTTTGGGGATTTTCCCGATGCTCCCGGTACAAAGGAGGTTATGGCGATTTTTTCTGAAAATTTAAGGAGTTAGAATATTTTTAACAAAATTTGATAACTAGAATCTATATATCGATATATATAGAATCGACAAGGAACGATCTTAAAAATAGAATAGTATAAACAAAAAGGAAATCGATGAATTAAATCTAGTAAGAATAAGCAGAGAAAGATATATACGTTAAAGATGAATAATTGCTTTTATGGTATTGATTATTCGAGGTAAGCGATCTTGTCTGTTTTGAAGTTAATAATATTTTCAGTCAAGGTTTGAGAGGTAATTATACCCTAACTCGATTGATTTCATTATTAGTTGAGAAATAGCAAGATTCAGTCTCGAAGAGAAATGTTTAAAGAAATTTAGTCGAATGCAGTATTTTGGGTTGTTGTAACGATGTTTTACGTAACATGTATTTTAACCCAAAATAAGTGGAAAGTTGGAAATAGAATAATAAATATTTCCTAAGTATAGAAATGAATGGTCGTGAAAGAGATAAGTAATTGGAATATTTTCCAATTATAAATAGAAGATATTTTCTAAGTACAGAAAATAAAAGAAGGCGATATATGGAAATGTTTTCCAGTGTTAATAACATATACTTTCTAAACATAGAAAATAAGGAAATATGAATATATATATATATGTATATATGCTTGATGATTTAATAGATAATTCCATTTGGAAATAAGATCATTGTGTGTACACGGACATTTTTCATTTGATAGTTAAATCACCGACTATCAAAGTTTTGACCATTTTAACGTTGTTAATATGGAGAGACCGGTTGGATTATTATTCGAAGAACCACTCTGTATTGGCATAAGCGTTGCAAACCAAGTATGCTAAATATATTGAAGACGGAGTAGAGTGCAAGGGCTTTTTCTATTAAGGGAAATTGTGCCTTCGGTTTCGTTCAGTCCTAGAACGAACATATGTGGACGAGTGTCTGACAGAGTATTTCCAATGATCGAATATGTTGGTCTGTATAAATATATATAGTGGCAACGGATTTATTCCCTTAGCATAATATCCAGAATATTTGTGCAAACCAATTAATTATTAACGGATCTGATAATGTGGCATTCAAAGTAATTGTGTTATCAATGAGAGAAGTAATCGTAGCCTCAGGCCTCAACAACCGGGAAATGACAAAAATCGGGCAGACAGCATGGCTATGTGGTTAACTCCCATTAGGGTGTATTATCACCTATCTAGAGATTCATTTAATTCCTTATTCTATTCGATGCTGTCCCATTCGGGAAACGGTTGCCGATCCCAACCGTTGGTGATATACATTCGATACACTCAAGTGAAATGAGTGGTCGGTCATGTGTGCCCGGGTTACAAGATGTTCTTGTTGAACCCAGTGTATTCTCCTCTAGAGATACACCAGCGGCAAGTAGTTCCATACTATGTAATAGTTGGAAATCCAATCCCAATAAGTGCTTGCTGTTTTGATTGTATATTATATATGTGGAACGTTAGATGCAAACATTTCACTAGATTCTATTTATTTGATTTAGACACTATTATAATATCAAAAGAGTTTTGATATAAAGATTATCTTTCTCTTTCAAAAGGATTTGAAAGTTAAATCAAGTGTTTGAGATTCTCATAAGGGAAAAACCCGTTTAAATTGTTTACTCATACCAGTCCCATGACTGACCCGGAGTTTATTTTGTTTTGTTTTACCTAAACTCTTGGGTGTCTAAATTAGTACGGACAGTCAAGTAGTTCAGGATTTTACAGATTTATCTAAAGGAGCTTGGAGCGGGAGGCTTCAGAATTATGTAGTTATTGTTTTCCGCTGTGTTGTAAGTTGTACTCTGATAGTGATACTCTGATAAGTGTATTTTATACAGTTGAAATTTTGTATTTCAAAAGTTATGATATCTTATATTTTGTTCCACTGCGATGTGAGATTCTGTGTTGTTATTTCTGTTCTTCTCCTTCTATTCTATGTTTCTATCTTATCTATTCTCATCCTTTGTTTTCTGTCTATTAGTTTTCTGGTTCCCAGTGCAATTGGGGTTGGACTTGTGTTATTGGGTCAGCTCAAATTGTACCGGAATTTCGGGACATTACGTCCTTGCCTTGTATTTAATATCAAACTGGATTTTGGGTTTGTCGTGAATGGTGTCTTTAATAATACTGTTCTTAAAACCCCATTGAGAAAGAAATAAATCTTTATATTAAGATTAATGAAGTTCTCCAATTAATAAATATAATTGGAATTAAATGGAAGTTGATTTAGGTTCGTTGTGAATTGCGTTTTAAATAACATTAGTTCTTGCAACCCAATTAACGGTGAAGTTATGATTTGGAATTTATAAATCTTTTAACTAAGATTTAATGGAAAATTTTCCAAAGTAAAGTTTTCAATTTAATAAAAAAAATTGGAATTGAATGGAATTCGATTTAATAATAACCGAGATGAGGTTCTGTAAAGGAAGTCCATTACTATTTATGGAATTTGAAAGGCTTTGCCGTTAATCCACTTATAGAATTAGTTTGATACGGAAATTTATATCGATTACGACAGATCAGATTTTCTTGAAGGTTCCATATTAAATAGAAGATGATTTTGGGTTTATCGTGAACTGTGTTTTAAATAACATTTGTTCTTTAATCCAAGTAAAGGCAGGGTTAATTTCCAGAAATTTGAATAATCATTAAGTAATGATTTTAGAGATTGAAACTAAGTAGAGTTTTAATAAATCTTTAATTAGATTTGGAATGAATAGATGGTAATTAAATTTACCAAAACACGAGAAATGGTATAAACCGAATATACTACATTTGTTAGGACCGTATCGTCAAAACATAGTAGATTCTAAATTTCATAATTTTTGGAGTCAGTATGTGGCCGTGGTAAATTAAAATATACGTTCAAATTCAATATTGGACGTTATATTAATTTATATTTTAATTTTGATGAAAACTGATCAAAACAGTTGAATTGGCTTACAAAACATATTCCATTGTGCCCGAAATAGGGGTATTTAGTTAGGGACGCCGGTCTTTGGGTTTAATTCGGAGTTCGAACCAATAAACATGTAAATTGTGAATTAAATAATATAAAATAATATATATTTATAAGCTAAAACCTAACCCAAATCCATTTCAGAATTTCTGCCGCCTCTTACCTTTCAATGGCCATTACAGTTCGAAATTACTTTCCTCAACCATTTCTAATCCGAGCCAAATTAACCAAAACATATAAAACAAAAATGGAAGAGGTTCTCAAGATCTACAAGTTCTTATGGATATGATTAAATTCTATGAAGTATTTAGATCAGAATTTGTGCTCGAAGACAACGAGTTTGAACGGGATTTTCCATGGATTGGGGAGGCCGAGTCTGAAGCGGCTATAGTCGATGGTGGAGCAGACCAAGGCGCGCGGAGGGGCGGCGGTGGATCGAACTTCGATCGTCGGAGTATGGAGCAACGGTGAACCCTAATATTCGTGAGTGGGTTCAAAAGTTCGGTGGTCACCTGAAGGAATAACGAGACAGTGAAGAAGAATGCAGCGGGTTAAGTGCTTGATTATTTAGTTAATTAAAATTTAATTATCTTGAGTATGTAATTAAAATTAAAACTATCATATCTTATCCAAACTAAAACAGAATTGCACGAAATCAGTCGAGTTGGAACCATGACAATAAACTGTACGCAACGGAATAGATTGGAAGACAAATGGAGCTATTTGAAATTTTTGAATAAATTAAATGAGTTGTTTAATTTGATTAAATCAATCGTTTTTAAACGATTTCAAACCGATCAAGGTGAGAAACCGAAACAGTTCACTGTTAAAGGGCTAGATTAAAATTAACTATTTGTTAATTAATTGTTAAAGACTGTTTATGAAATATTCCAGTTATATATCGATGTTGTGAAATTGATTTGAATGGTAAATGGTTATTAATCGAGAAAATTTAAATAGCTATTATTTATTGGATTTGGATATAATCACCAATGATATTAAATGATATTCTTGAATTGAATCCATATGATTGTTGATGATTTATATTGCGGTTAATCTATTGATTGACGAACCCATATAAGCGTTAACAGTTTAATGCTTATATGGTATATGCCACGATATGCGGATTGGTTGTTATAATTGATTGTGGATGTATGATATAAAATTAATAAACAGTTTGGAATTATATTTGATTTTATTTATAAACAGAATATGGTTTGAATAGGACGTGTCGTGCAGCGACCGTTCGCGAATTTCAACCGTTAACTTCGAACCGACGTAACGGGAGATCCGACCGTCGGATTCTCCCAAAATTGAAAACTTGGATTCATAATTAAAAGAGCTTTCAAAAAAATAAAAAGTTTGAATATCCAAGGGTTAGATTTTCAGATAAGTCCAAATCAATATTTGAAAAGGTCGTTGTAAATGTATTTCGATGACCGTACATGGAAATCAACTGAAATAGTCATATTAAAATTATTAAAAATATGGATAAATTTTGTTAAACCATATTAAATGATTTAAAAAGATTTTGGATTAAATATTCCAAATTTTAGAAAGGTAAAAGATGTTTATCTAAATGAACTAGTTAACAACTAGAATAAAGAACTGAAAGAAATTATAATGGTTTTAATATAATCAGAATTTTCCAATGTATGAATTGGAATGAATTTGAATGGTAATAATCTTAAGAATATTTCGATATTGGATTCTGTGATTATACGGACATTGTTGAGGAATTTGGAAGATATATATCGTTATTCCCAATATGATATCTATTAGTTTCAGAATTTGATGTTGAATATAAGTCAATATGATTTCTATTCAGAGCCTTGTATTTAATATTAAATTGGATTTTTGGTTTGTCGTGAATGGTGACTTTAATAATACTATTCTTAAACCCTGTTGAGAAAGTAATAAATCTTTACATTAAGATTAATGAAGTTTTCCAATTAATAAATATAAATGGAAGTTGATTTTGGTTTCGTTGTGAACTGCGTTTTAAATAACATTAGTTCTTACAACCCAATTAACTGTGAATTTATGATTTGAAATTTATAAATCTTTTAACTAAGATTTAATGGAAAATTTTCCAATGTGAAGTTTTCCAATTTAATAAACTAAATTGGAATTGAATGGAATTCGATTAAATAATAATAATCAAGATGAGCTTCTGTAAAGGAATACCGTTACTATTTATGAAATTTGAAAGGCTTTGCCGTTATTCCACTTATAGTATTAGTTTGAAATGGAAATTTATATCGATTACGACTGATCAGATTTTCTTGAAGGTTCCATATTAAATAGAAGATGATTTTGGGTTTATCGTGAACTGTGTTTTAAATAACATTTGTTCTTTAACCCAAGTAAAGGCAGAATTAATTTCCATAAAGTTGAATAATCATTAAGTAATGATTTTAGAGATTGAAACTAAGTAGAGTTTTAATAAATCTTTAATTAGATTTGGAATGAATAGATGGTAATTAAATTTACCAAAACATGAGAAGTGGTATAAACCAAAACAAGAGAATTTATTCTCTTGCTTAACACCCTTCTTTGAGACGTACGAGCTCAAAGGTTATATGATTAATAGTGACTGATCATATGTGTGAATTGCTGGTGTGAAGTACTATAGTTTGAAAGTACTTATGACTATATGTTGTGAAATGATTTTCACTACTTCAGGATATAAAATGATTTAGTATGTGGCTAAAGATTCGGGTAACCCTGACGACTAAAAGTATGGGGGAGAGAGGACCTAGGACCTTAAGACTTGGTCAGTGGTCAGGTGTAGCCTGCTCCATGTATGGGAGGTGCACTTATATATATCGAGTGACTGAGGAACAGACCCTTGGCCTTGTTGACGGGAGAAACCTCCCGATATTTGGTTGCGTACTATTTGTATGCATTGTGATGTTTTGTAATTCATATTTCCAAAGATTTTGGTTTGAGATCCCGAAGTGAAATCTGCTTTGCTATGAAAGCTAGATATGTATTTTAAATGATTTGAAATAAGAAATCGATAATAAAGTCCAAAGGAATAACTTTTGTAAAGATAATTGGATTTCAAAAATCTAAATTTGAGGATTAAGCCTAAATGGATAGATTGAGGAATTGCATGTTGTCTGATGCACTGTAGATCCATAAGTTTATTATTTATGGTAGTAGTATGTGCACTGGCAATCTAGTGGATAAAACCTATTCCGTGTTATACGGCGTGATCCCGTGACATGCCTTATTTTATATAAGTTGTTTATAACTGTTAGAGTTTCTCATACTAGTCCATGACTGACCTGTAGTTTTTTTCCCTTGCAAACCGGGCACCCATAATTGCCACATGGGCAGTCAAGTAGTTTATTTTGCAGATATTTATTGAGCAGGATTCTGGATTGAAGCTTAAAGCTATGTCTAGAGCAATGATAGTCTTCCAATGTGTTAGTTTATATTTTCGTTGTGCATTGTATTACATTTATTGTAAATGATCTTCTGCTGTATAATTTTCAACGTACTTTGATACTCTGTACTCTGATGTAACATTATTATGATGTTCATAAAAGTCCTCTGTTGTTTGTTCTGATGTGTTGTGCGCCCAAAGTTATCGTATCCGCCTTTTCGGTTCGATTTAAGTCGGTTTAACGATCGATTTGGATCATCACTATATTAATGGCCGTTTCAAATTTAAAAAAAAATACAATTAGCTACTTCATTACAACAAAGTAGGGAGTAGGGTAGACTGCAAATTCATGCAATATATATTGCACATGATTCTTGAACAATACATAAAGACAGTCTAAACAAAATTGCTTTGCTCATATAGAATACAATTTGCTCATATATAATACAATTTACAATTTAAATGACTGAAACCTACAGTAATTGCTACTACATTCTTCAGTGTCTCACATAATTCTACACCTTCTACATCTTGTACCTGAAACATGCATAGGTACAATCGTATTATTCCACTAAACTACAGAATTAAGTGGATATAGCTAGTTTAGCAGAATACAAGAACACAGTCACAACTACAGAAAAAATAATTATTCTTTTAAAGATGAACTATAATTTATACAGCTTGTAGGCTTGCTGTTTCGGAACAGCAAGCGCAATTGCTGTTTGAAACAGCAAGCCATGAAACATGTGAATGTAAGCTTCTTGGGTACTTTTGTGGCGCTCAAGGTATCTGTTGGCCACTGTATGCAACTGTTCAGAAGCTTCTGCTTTTACTATTCTTATGTACTGTGAGCATGGCATGAAATGTGTTGGATACTTTTGTTGTTTCCTAATAGTCTTGCACTGTATATTAGTGTATCCAAATATAATTCACTACGTTAAGTACTATGCAATTTTCATCTCTCCTCACACGGAGAAATTTGTCATAAAATAATGAAATATTGTAGTCTAGTACTCTAGCTAGCTCCTATGTTGTAATCTAAGATAGATCTAGTGGACGACCCACTTTAATTGCCGTAGGCGGCCGACGGTCCACCTTAAAAACCGAATTAGCTGATTGTCAACCACAGTCACCTGTACTTATTTGTATTTTTCATTATTTGTTACAATAAAAAAGTGTTACGAATCACTATAAAAACCAGTCGACTTTGCCTAAAAAAGGGAAATAATAGCATATACATGAAACTTATTACTAGCGATTGAATGATTATTCTCATAACTAAAGACAGGCAAGGTGCAATAATTCAATTAAGTAGGTATTTTTCGTACTACTTCACTTTTATATGTATTTTATATACAGAACTTAAGACTTTAGCAGTTTTTATAAATAATACATTCAAACTATCTATTGAAAATAGATGCTTAAACCTTTTAATTCCACAGTACCAAGTCTTATGTTTTAGTATGCACAAGTACAAATATCTATAACAAACAACTGAATCAGACAGATTTCAAAAATTATACAACACTTAATCACCTATCTTTCGTTACATCAATAAAAAAATCCTAAAATACAACAATTGATTGACCATTTTCACATATGAAAAATAAGGAATGTAACACCCTAGATTTCTTAACATCACCCGTATGAGGATTTCGTTAAGAGATATGAAGCGTATAAGTATAGTATAACATCACAGAGACTACAATTCACAAGATAGCATATGACAATCACAACGGATCTTAAAATTTTATTTAAAGCAGAATAAAAAGTGCTATTTCATCATAGATCATGAAAACCACAGCTGTCTCATGAAAGCAACATAATCAGAGTACCAAAATAAAATTCCCTCTCAACATCAAATACAAAAATAAGTCAAATATGGAATAATGCATATGAAAGTAGAAAGTAAGGCAAATGAGAATCTCCAATGGGCTAAGCTGGGCTAAAACTCTATCAGCTACTAGATCTTCCGCCCTGAAAACCTGGGGGAAAAGGAAGGAAGAAGAGAGAAATAAAACTAGTCTAACATAAATCCTGGTGAGTCCTATAATTACCAGCATGAGTGATAAAGAAGGGAAATATAGATAGAATAATAGTTTGAAGTACAATACATCTAATAAGAATAATAAGATGAGAAGAATATAGTCGCTGTCAAATCATTCGATTTCTGCACCATTTGCTGCAACTGATAATTAAGATGTAACCTAATTCTACCCATCGATCGACTCCTAAACCACAATTGTGATAACCTATGCTGACTATGGTCTCGGGTTTATCTGACCAGATCTATAAGTTATAAGGACATAGCGTAAATCACAGATGTCACAACGTCTTATTTTCCTTGATCAGCGCGATGCATGCTCATCGCCCCGCCGAAACGCGCCCGTACCCACCTCGTTTGGACCCCTTGCTACCCTATACAGTATAAGCGTGCCTTCGCCTCCTCGTGAGACCTCGGTGTAGAGTAAAAAAAACGAGTACTGACTGATACGGTTCCTCAAGCAAAATGAAATTTGACTTTAGTCAACCCTAGACTTAGTTCCCAATATAATTTACTAGTGTCGACGCCATTATAGAATTATTGTTGATGCCTAGCTACCACAGACCCTCATCGAATTGTCAACAATCACCTAGGTCACTATAAATTAATTATTTTAATTAGTCTATTATTTTCCCTAATTAGCCTACCCCTACTACCGGAACGAATCACTACTGCGAGCCCCTTATTTTCCCTAATCAGCCTTCGTAACCGGAACAGACTCCTACTACACATTTTCTTAATAGGCATCTTATTTTACCTAATTAGCTTATGCTACTAGAACGGATCACTACTATTCATGCTTATTAATTTTATTCTTTTAAACTTAACGCCCAATTTATAAGCCTAGTTTCTTCATGTAACTTTTTATCATATTGTATGTTGCATGTAAACTTCAAGTTAAGTTATCTGTAGACATCATTTTTTATTTAAATTCATTGTATAACCCAATCCCCGCTATCTAGCGTCTATCCAAGTGCCAATTATTCAGTTTATCAAAGTTATAGTTCAATTATCCTTTATTGCATAATTTCATTAAGCCCCAATTTATCCCTTTTTATATATAATTCATATTTTTTCCAAATGTGCTTTTATTGTCCAAATTCATATTTTTATCCCGAACCGTGCATACACAAAAAGGAATGATGGTTTAGGCTCTTTGAAGGCCTATACTCAATGCGAAAATAAAAAGGACAATGGCTTAGGCTCGGAAATAAGAACAAATCTAAAATAAAATAGGGCTAAATCTGAACTGTAAATAAAATTATATACAAAGAAAAAGAGGTGAAGATGAATTGAACAAATGTACACTAATAGAATAGACTATTGAGATAGACAGAAGAAGGGATATAAACAGTAATCGGATATTCAAAGATTATTTACGAAAAAAGAAAATTGAAATATGAAGAAATCAATAACTATTATACTGTAAAAAGAATCCCAATTCATAATGATCTTGTAATCATAGAAAATACTCACAAATTTAAGCAAATCCGATAATCCTTGGTAGGAAATCTCTATATATAAATATTTTCCAAAAATATGTGCGAAAACCCACATCTCAGAACTCCATCAAAATATCTGAGGAGAAGTTTGGGTAAGGTGGAGGAAGAGAATGGAGGAAATGGAGTAGGGAGAAATAGGGTTAGGTTCATTGTTATATTTATAATAGAGTTAGGGGATTTAGGACCGCTAGATTTTAGGTTTAAAATTAGGTCCATCAGACTGGAAGAAGCTTCCATAAAATAGCACAAAAACCTATCCAAATCGCACTAGAAACGTGCCCACTAGATGCTGGAATGGGTCGAACCCCTTGTCGACCCAGCTAAGGAATGGGTCGCCCCAGTTAATGTGATTTGCGGTTAAATTTATTTCTTATTATTTCATTGTTTATTATAATTTCAAATTTGAATTTCAAACTTCTTTCTTTCGTATCTTCTTCGTTTTAAGTCTGATTTCAGCAAACCAAATGTCTATCTTAGCCAGAATTTTGTAATGGACCCAATGGCGCAAACCCCGTTGCCTATTTCTGAATGTTTTCTAATTAATATTTATTTTATTAATCTTTTATTTAAATTACTTATTAAAATTTTGGGTTGTTACATTCTCCCCTCCTTAAAGGATTTCTTCCTCGAAATCTCTAAGGCTAGAAGAATGTCCATCTGCTCCTGCACCAACCACATGCATCCATTGTCCTTGGGATTTCTAATGTTTTTCATGAATATATGCAATAGTGTAGTGTATATGTCCCTAACTAATGGAAAAAATTAGGCGGTCTACTGATTCAATCGACCTCCTTTTATGCAATTTATATTAGTGCCATGTCCAAAGCGTTGCAATAGAATCCTAATGGTACATAAAATTTTATATGTGTGCTACAACCACTATTAAAATGCAATATCCATATGATACTCGCCCATTTTCCATCCATAAACTAAAAGTGCACACACATACACATTCATATGCAATTATGTTAGTGTCCTAGTTGCCGATCACTAATTAGTTCCTAGTGTGTGTATATGCATCCACTAGCAAATACTTACATCCACGTGAATCCATCAAATATAACATGTCCTAATAACACGTATAAACCAAGCTCTACCATTTATAAAATTTCCTAACACAGAATAATTCGAATGATATGAATTGGATAAGGTTCAAATTAAAAACTAAGAAAGGATGGAGAGCGTACTATCAAAAAAGAAAGGAAAAGATGTGTGAATCCTCTCCTTTGGTTTTTATAATGCTTTGTTGTTATCCTCTCCCCACTAAACCTTGATGAATCTAATCTCTTTGTTCCTTAACCTTTTTATTTCAGAATCCAGAATCCGCGTAGGTAGTCATCTGACAAAAGCCTCCTTCCCGACCTCAGCCTCCTCTAAGTTACTCGGTTCCACTACTACTATAGAATCATGTACGCATTTTCTCAAATGTGAGACATGAAATACATCGTGAACCCCTAATATCCTCTCTGGTAGCCGAACCATATAGGCTATATGGCCTATCCTCCCTACTATTGGAACCGGCCCAACAAACCTCGATGTTAATTTCTCAACTGAACCAAACCGCACCATGTTACTAAGGGGAGATACTTTTGTGAAAACCATATCCTCCATGCTAAACTTAAGATCTGATCTTGTTCTATCCGCGTAAGATTTCTGTTTATCTTCAGCTACATTCATCCTTTTCTGAATTAAGTCGATCTTTTTTAAGGTTTCTCTGATCATCCTTGGTCCAAGAAGAAGTACATCTGTAGTCTCCCACCAATAAAATGGTGATCTGCAGGACTGTCTATACAAAGCTTAAAAAGGTGTCATACCAATACCCGTCTGGTAACTATCATCTAAGGGAAGATGCTCCTCCCAACTCCCTCCCTCCGAAGTCGAAAATGCATAGTCGTAATAAACCCTCAAGAATCTGATTAACCCTCTCGGTCAGTCCATCTATATGAGGGTGGTATATAGTATTAAGTCTCAGTTGTTTCCCCAATGCCTTCTACAGGCTCCTCCAAAACTCACCAGCAAAGATGAATTCTTTATCACTAATGTTGCTCGTGGGAACTCCATAAAGTCAGACGATCTCCCTCCAATATATCAAGCTAAACCAGATGTGGTCCTCTTATTTCTAGCTAGGATGAAATGACCGCTCTTGGTTACTCTATCCACAAATGCTGGTATTTCCTTTCCTAGATCTAGGCAAACCATCTATGAAATCCATTGAGACGCTATCCCACTTCTACTGTGGCACATCTAAGGGTTGAAATAATCCACCAGGCTTTCTTTGCTCAGTCCTAACTCTCTGACATGATATGCATCTTTCCATAAAATCTGCCATTTCCTTCTTCATCCCTTTCCAATAGAAGATCCTCTTCATATCCTAACATCTTATCGTCAACCGAATTGATGGTCATCCGAGAACGATCGACCTCTACTAATACTACACTCCTCATAGCTCCCGTGCAGCGTATAGATAACCGGCCATCATGGCGTAGCCATCCTCTCTCATCAACTGCGTATCTAGAAAGGTGCCTAGAGGTCTCGCCTGTACCTACTCGGTCTAAAATATCGACTGGCTAATGATCATCACGCTGAATGGATCTGATTCATTCCAAAAGAGTAGGTTGCACCTCGAGTGATGCTAATAATCCTGGTGCATAATTCGTAGATGGTCTGAAATCAAAAGATGAGATAAACTCCAAACTCTGCCACTTTACGAATAATGGGCACAAAGTCATCTTGTGCTTACTCAGAGCATCACCACTACATTCCCCCTCACTGGGGTATCAGAAATCTCAAAATTGTAGGATGCTAGAAACTCCACCCAACGCTGCTGCCTCAAATTAAGATCCTTTCGTGAGAATAAACACTTGAGAGACTTATGATCGGTATACAACTCAAACCTCTCACCCAACAAGTAATGCCTCTAAGACTTAAGGGTGAAAACAAAAGTTGCTAGCTCTAAATCATTGGTAGGATAATTCTTCTCATGTACCCTAAGTTGTATGCTCCCATAACAAACAACTCTACCCTCCTGCATTAGGACTGCGCCCAATCCTATACCACAAGCATCTGTATACACTGTAAACATCTTAGATCCGTTTGGGAGAGTCAATACGGGAGAAGTCGTAAGTGACTTCTTCAATCTCATAAATGAATCCTTGTAATCTACGTCCCATGAGAATACCAAGTTCTTAGTAAGGCGAGTAAAAAGAGATGAAATATGCGCAAAGTACTTAATAAATTTCCAATAAAACTCTGCAAAACCTAGAAATATCCTTACCTCAGTCGAATTCTTGGGAGCCTTCCATGCTTGTACAACCACCACTTTAGCAGGATCCACCGTTATACCATCTCCTAAAACTACATTCCCCAAGAATCTCACTTCCTTAAGCCAAAAGTAGCACTTTAAGAATTTGCCTTTAACAAATGAGCACGAAGAGTACGGAGAACCCCTTCCAAATGCAACACATGCTCATCCTCATCTCTTGAGAATAGCAAGATGTCATCCACAAACACTACCACAAAATTATTTAGGAACTCGTAAACACTCGGCTCATCAAATATGTTGGTGCATTGTTTAGCCAAAAGGGCATAACCTACCACTTGAAAAATCCATCTGGAGTCTTAAAAGGGGTCTTATCTACACTATCATCTGCAACTCCAAGTTGATGAAACCCAGTCGCCAAATTTAAGTAATATAAAACGGTTGAATCCACTAACTAATCATAAAAATCATCTACCCGAGGGAGTGGGTGTTAATTCCACTTCGTAAGCTTGTTTAGTTCTCTATAATCCACACATAAACGAAGAGAGCCATCTGCCTTAGTAACAAAAATGACTGGTGCTCCCCACTAGATATACTCCGTCTAATAAAACCATTCTCCAACATCTCAACCGCATGCATACTCAGTTCCTTTCTTTCCCTTAGAGCCATATAGCGCACAGGTAGTGCAACATGCTTAGCATACTCTGTCAAATAAATCCGTAAGTCGATCTCTCGTGTTAGAGGTAGTCCTCTCACCTCCTAAAATACATCTGGAAAATTTCCCACTACGAGTACCAAGCTAAGATCATCGATAGAAGTATCTAGGGACTATAAGAAGCTCAACATGACTGACCTTCGCGGCTCATAAGATATCTCGAGGGCCCTACCATGATAAGTCATCAATCTCACTAGCCTCCTCTTGCAGTCAAGAATTGCACCATACATGTCTAGCCAATCATCCCTAGAATAATACCATATCTTGAAAATCCTTGTATATAGGCGTCGCAGTCAAACTCGATGCCTAATATAAAAAGTATCAATCCCCTACACATCATAGACAAACGAGCCGAACCTCCTATAAAGTTTGAAACCATTACTGGATCAGAAACAAGAGATATATTAAGGTGTAGACAATATACTAATGAATTAGAAATGAATGAATGTGAAGCACCATAATCAAATAAGGCCTAACTGGAAAGTCATAAAGAGAGAGAGAGAGAGAGAGATCAAACCTTCGACTGTGACCTTCCTGCCTTTATCCTGACCGACACTAGCTTGAGCTGCCTCCAATGCATGCATCTGCACTCCAGATGAACTAGCTCATTGCCCTTGCTTCTGAGGACACTATTTACTATAATGACATTGCTGTCCATAATTAAAGGAACTCCCTTGCCTAACAGTGTTCTTGCAGTTCTCACAAAATGGCCCGTCATGCCGCATCCATGACATCTAATATCCTTCTTTACCTGAGCTGGCCACTCGCCCTTCTTCTTATTAACTTTCTTAGGCCACCATTTCTTCTTTCTAGAGTTATCCTTATCCACCTCAGCTTTACTTTCCTTGGGATCACCTTTCTCTTCCTCGTGCATAAGCGCCATCTCAACAAGATTCTCAAACTTATCACCCATCGGGATATGAGTCATAGCAAGTCCTTGTAAATGTTGATTCAGACCCTTAGCAAACCTCGCAACCTTCTTATGAGTCGTATTCATCAAATTCATCCCAAACCTAGAAAGTTCATTGAACTGATTGATATATTTCTTCATAGAAAAATCACCCTGCCTCAATACTAGAAATGTATCCAATTGCATGCCCTCTTCTGCCTGAGATAGAAACTTCCTTCCAAACATCTCCGTAAACTCATTCCAAGTCTCAAAACCATGCACTTCCACAACCACCTCCCACCAATAAGAATCCTCATGCTTCAACAAAACTCTTCTCATATCCTCAAGCTCTAAAAGTCCAAATATGCGCTCGATATTCCTGAGCCAAGCACGGGCCTCAATAAAAGTCTCTGAACTAAGAAAGGTCTTGCTGCCAAGGGCAGTGAAATCTTTGCAAAGCTTAGATAAATCAGTCATTGGTGGTGGGTTAGGAGGAGCCACCACGGCTAGAGCGGGAGCTTGGGCGTTCTATTTCCTTCGGCTAGCGCCTTAGCTTTCACGTACCTACGGAACCAAGTCGGAATGGGGATACCCTAAGGAAAATTGGGATCCTCAAGCATGCTGCAAACGGAAAAGAGAGAAGGATTCAGGAATAGAATCAAGGGAATATTGTAATTGACTCGAGGGGATGTTTTTCGAAAACAACCTTTTATTTTGAAAATGTTTACTTTTAAAGACTTTTTGCTGACCTTGTAAACTTAAGCTCTGATTGTAATATCCCAAATTTTTTAATGTCACCGTATGAGGATTTCGTTAAGAGATATGAAGCATATAGGTACAATATAACATCACAAAGACTAAAATTTACAAGATAGCATATGAAAATCACAGCGGAGCTTAAAATTTTATTTGAAGCATAATAAAAAGTGTCATTACATCATAGATCATAAGAACCACAACTGCCTCATGAAAGCAACATAATAAGGGCACCAAAGTAAAAATCACCTCAACATCAAATACAGAAATAAGTCAAATGTGGAAAAATACATGTAAAAGAAAAAAAAAGGCAAATGAGAATCTCCAATGGGGTAAGTTGGGCCAAAATTTTATTAGCTACTAGATCCTCCACCCTAATAACTTGGAGGTAAAAAGAAGGAAAAAGAGAGAAAGAAAACTAGTCAGACATAAAGCTTGGTGAGTCCTGTAATTATTAGCATGTATGATAATACTAGTATAAAACAAGCCTGTTGCTTCATCCCAATTGCTTCAGCTTAGCTTACACGTTACAAGCGAAGCAAATTGTATAGTTTGCTTCAGTTATATTAAAAAAACAATCAAACACGCTGAAGCAAATGATATTCCATTTTCTTCGGTTATCCTTACAACCGAGGCAAATAGTGTCATTTGCTTCTGTTTTATTAGCAACCAAAGAAAGTGTACTAAAGTAAATAGCGTTATTTGCTTCGGTTGTCGATCGGAGCAAATAAATTTATTTGCATCAGTTCCTTAGTAATTGAAGCAAATGCACCGAAGCAGATAATGTTATTTGCATCGATTCTTCCAGAACTGAAGCAAATGCTCCGAAGCAACAATACAATATATTACTCTAAGAAAATGCACATATTAATAATCATAAACAATATCTTACAAATGTCACTATTCATAATTAAGTATGATTAATTATTGTTAATAAATAATTTATAACTTCTAACTATTATAAACGATTAATAATTATTATCTTTATTTAAAAACTTATTATTTACTTGCAAATAGTTAGTTAATTATAGTTAATACTAATTAATTACGTTTAATAATTAATAAGTCAGTTAACAATTAATAAGTCAGTTAATAATTAATATTAAATAACTAGTAATCAACATTTGACAATCAATTTTTAAGTATTATTTAATAATTAAGATGTAATATTTAATAACTGCTATTAAATGGTTAATTATCAATAGTTAAATAATAGTTTAGACTAGCATACGATAACGAAAAATTATTAATATAATTTTATACTTATGAAGTAATATTTTATATTTAATAATTGTATTTAAATAATAATAATAATTAATAATGAATATTAAACAAATAATTAATAAATAACCAATAATTAAGAAAAATATTTAATAATTTATAATTAATTAGAAATATTAATCTTTGAGACATAAAATTAAGCATTTATTGTTTTACATTTATAATTAATAACTACATTTAATATTTAAACAAATTTAAAATAAAAAATAGTAGTTTTTACTTAATAATATTTATTTAACAAATACTATTGACCATTTAAAAATTAAAATGATTGATTAATAGTGAGTAGTTTTTACTAAGTGATTATATTTTAGATAAATAGTAAATAACAAATAGTAATTTATATTTATATCGATTATTTAATAATTAATAAATATTATTAAACAACTAACTTTTAATAATCGATCTTTAATATTTATATTAAATAATAAAATTTTAGTATATTTTATTAAATGATTAAAAATTATGATTGACTAACTACCATTAAATAATTAATAATTAGTAATAGATATTGATTTTTTCATTCTAAATACTATTGGAAAAATCAATAATTACGTTTTGTAATTAATAATTTATTATAGTTAATTATTAATAATTAGTAAATCATAATTAATAATTATTAATTACATTAAATAATAAATAAATAATTTATGATTAATATTTAATAATTATGGTTTATCATTTAATATTTATTTAATATGTAATATTTTATAATTAAGTAGTAATATAGAATAATTAATTTTTAATAACTATTAATTAATTATTGTTATTAAACAGTTAACTATTAGTAAATATATAATTATTAAGGCTAATATTCAATAATTAATAGTAAAACTTAATACTCTTGAAGTGATATTTATTATGTTAATCAATTTTAAATAACTAATCATTAATAATGACTATTAGATAATTAATATAAATAGTCAATCATAAGAAAAATATTTAATAATTTATATATGGTATTCTATAATTAATAATTATAAACAACACCTTATGTAGTCATTATTTATAATTAATTATTATCAACAAATAAATAATAGTTACTAACTGTTATATAATCAATAATTAATTTTTATATGGTTAATCAATAATAATTACTAAATGACAGTCAATACTTATTATTAAATGATTAATATTGAGTAATTAATAATTAATATTTTTTTGACAAAGCCGGCCGGGTTTATAGGTGACTGCAAACACTTTTTTATTATAACTAATAATATAAAATACATAGTACATGTGATTGTGGTTTACAATCAGCTAATTTCGGTTTTTAAGGTGGACCGTCCACCACTATCGGAGTTTAATGCGCTCCGTCCACGGTTTTGCTTCACGCAGGGAGTCACATGTTTCATTACCTAACTTTCAACATATAAAAGAATACATGATAAATTACATGCTACCAAATAAAAACTAAGTACAACAACTATGAAAACAGCACAATCAACATGACCTAGAGGCACGAGTGAACAGTGTAGTCGTTTTGCCTTGATGAGGACACAATATGTTGCTCCTGTATCTTATACAATCTGACAACTGGATATGACATAGCTAATACACCAAACTGGAAGGCACCAGTTAGAACAGTATAGTAGTCAACCTTCTGGCTAGGGGATACATTGTATATAGGCAACCAAGAGGCACCTTCTAGCTGGGTGATACATTGCATATAGACAACCAAGAGGCACCTTCTAGCTAGGTGATACATTGCATATTGACAACCAAGAGGTTGCCGAGGAAGTCCATAGCAGACACCATTGTAGCGTCCATACACAAAAAACCATGAATCATTGCATAAGAAAACCTTGCTAGAACCAAATTGGCACAACATAGCATATTGAGATTTCATGACCAGCGTGACACAAGACAAACCAAAAAGCTCCACTATCTACCAGAAAAGAAAGCCAGCAAACTCGAAAACTGGCAGATGAACAAGCGTTTCGACAGAACCGTCAAACCATAAACATGAAAAACCAAATCATATAGACTAACAGTGTAACATCATCTCCATCTCGTAAGATCTAATCCAATCCATTCACTTGAAGAGTAGGATTGGATCTGCATTTGGCAACTATCCAAGGCGGCAAGAAGCTTTAGCATCCATAGATGGGCTCTGGAGCATCACCTAGCTCAACAATTACCAAGAAGCCAATAGCTGGAAGAAAAAAGCAGGGAAGACAGCGAGCATCCCTTAGCCTCCAAAACTTAGTAGAGAACCAAATCTAAAAAGAAAGCCACAACATTCACACTCACATCGGTAGATCTAACTAACCATAAGAAGCCCTAGGAAGGGTTTCCGGGCTCAAGAGCATCGAGTGAAACATCAAGGCAAAGCTTTAGATATGGAGAGAGGAGCATAGGCTTTGTGTATGAGGCACCCAGAATAATTTTCAGACATGAGGAAAAGCTTGGCAGGATAGTGGAGAGAAGCGTCGAAGTGAAGAAAACATAGAGAAGGAGGACATAAGAAAGCGAAACGGTTAGAGAAAAGAAAGAAGCCTAGATCCAATGGAAAAAACGAGATCTGAGAAAGGGAAGGGTACAAAAAACACAAGGGGGGCACGTAGACATAAGCAGATCAAAAGAAGTGTTTGAGAGGAAGATCGATTTGAAGAATATGGGGAGACGAAGAAAAGAAGTGAAAGGGTAAAGAAGGGGAAGAAACCAGAGGGATATGTTGCCATTAACGGCCCCTTTGTGAATTTGTTATTAACAAAATTTTAATGTTTAATAATCAATATTTAGTAGTAAATATTTAGCTTTTTATATTTATTTGACAAGCAATATTTAATGATTAATAACTCATGAACAAAAGCTTATAAATATATCATTATTTATAATGTGTTATAATTAATATTTATCAGTAAATATTTCACAATTATTAGGTATAATAAATAATAAATAATAAATAATTATTCTTTACATTTAAGAATGTATTGCAATTAAATATTAGTAATTAGTAAATTATAGGCAACATTTATTAATTACATTAAATAGTTAATAAATTAATAATAAGTCATTAATGAATAGATAATCACTTAATTCTTAATAATAATGACAATTAAAAATTAATGTTAAATAAAAATAAATAATTACAAAAAATTGTAATTAATATGAAATATAAATACTTAAGAAATAACATTAAGCGTTAAATATTTTATAATTATAATTAATAATTATATTCAATATTTAATATTTAAAATTTTGAATTTAACAAATAAAAGTTTCTATTTAATGAATATTATTAATTATGTTATAACAAATATTAATTATTCAGTATCGAATAATTAATAGTCAACATTCAGTAATTAATGTTTAGCATTTAGTGATTAATAAATATGAATATTTAATAAGTAATATTTAGTATTTAATAATCATTAATTAATAATTACAGTTAAATAATTAATTTTAATAATTATGTAACAATATATACTAATATTTAATAATTAATAATAAAATTTAATACTTATATGTGATATCTAGTATTTGATAATTTATTTTAATAATAATTAATTGATAATGATTGTTTAAAAAAATATATGAATTGTTGACATGCAACTATTTATAATTTATGACTAATGATTATTAATAAATAACTTCTCTTATTATCTTATATTATAATGCAAAACCTTGGTTAAAGACTTAAACCAGTCGAAGTGAAGCCTTTTTAGGTTTTCCCATATGCCCTTTCTATCAACCGACGTTCAATTTTTTTTCCCCAAGCTTCCGTGTAACTTTGATTATGGGTAATGGGAATACAACGGTCTCCACGTTTTCACTCACTTTCCCAAAACAAAAACACTTCAGCATCAAGATTGATTTCATTTCCCAAAACAGAAATGCAAGCTTGAGCTTTCAAATGGAGCCACATCCAAAATAACCATCCACTCCAATTTCTTTTACCAGATCTTCATCATAACCGACGGTCTATCTTCAGAGCCATGTCAGTTTGCCATTCTCCACGATCATTTGGTTCTTATTTTCCTCTTTCCACGTCCTTCCGTTATCCCTCGATTTCTCCTTCCATTTCAGTTCCCCATCCAGGTTCCCAAAAATTATTCATGTTCCTTATCTCTTCTTCGTGCTCTTTAAACCTACTAACATTAAACTTGATCAAATCGACTTAATTAGAAATGAAGTAATGATTAACAAAAGGGAGAGAAGACGATTCAAGGTAGTTGAAACGACCCAAACTTCCCCATAAAGGAAAGTACGGATTGAATTGAGAACAAGGCAAATCAGAACACAAACAGAAGAATATTTCATTGCTTGTCACAACAATTACATCAGAGTACAAGAATATATCAGAGTATGAATAAATATTACAGAGAAAAATATCAGAGATTAAAATTACAAAGCAACGGAAATATGAAATGTATAAATACAATGACTAACACAACTAAATGAAATACACGGATATAAAGCTTTTTGAATATAGCTCCAGTTGTAAATCCAGGATCCTGTGAATATAATATCTGCAAAACCAAAACTACTAGCTGCCCGTGTGAGAAATATGGGCATCCAAAGTTTAGGTTAAAACAATAAACTCCAAGTCAGTCATGGGACTGGTATGAGAACTCAAAACAGTTATGAATTTGATTTTAAAGTTAGGTAAATCAAGGGACCACGCCGTATAACACGGAACGGGTTTACCCCCAAGAATACCAGTGCATAAAATAAACAACGCAATGCTTTTTGGAAAAATGAAGCTATTATAAGACTCAGGTCCCATCACACAATGCAATGCAAGCCGGAGGATAGAGTTTTACCTTATAATAGCCAAATATGCTTGGTACACAAAATTTCTCTTTTATTATTATAAGTGCATTGTGTAGAAATCAATTCCGAAAGTAAATTTATCAATCATAGACGGCATGAGTGCCCCATCCCACTATGTCACCATATATAGGTTTACAATTAAAACTGCAAAGCTCGTATTGGAAAGTTGGATTTCCATCATGGTGGCTCCTGATTCGAAAGATCTATCGCGTAGTGCAATACACAACGGCTTACGTCCCAGCTAGAGCAAACACCGTAATGCACATCCTCCGTTTTGGGAAATCAAGTATTAATACAGCTTACGTCCTGGCGAGAGAAAACACCGCTTACTCTATCCCTATATGAGAATCGGGGGAAATGCCCTATCCCTCATCTCGGTCGATCGAATCCATCGCATATCGAAAGCATACTGACCTGACCATCAGTTCACCATCATACCGGGGTGTGAGGCATGCGAAGTCACGCTACACAAAGCTATGCTAATTAAAGTTATGCTTTGATCATCATCCACAAGGCTCTGCTTTTCAACAAAAGCCTTAATCCATGCATCTTAGCATGCCACATTGTCAATCCATACCATACTATTGATTTCTGCCAATATATAATCTCTGAGCTCATACATCTCAGAGAAGGGTGTTATGCAAGAGAATAAATTCTCCGCTACCAAACAGATATATATTTAGCAGAGATCAACGAATACAGCATAAAGGAATACAACGTCAGACATACCATCCATTTACAAGTCCGTTCTGGGTCTGAAGGATACCGGAGGTACCTTATTCCTCGTCTCGCATGTCCAATACGGAAGAGAGGCCCTCGCATATTTGAACAATCAACAAGTATGTCCGGATGGCTACCACTGTAGCCCCTTCAATGTAGCTACTCCCATCATGGGCATCAGTAGCAACTCATCCATTCGATGTGAAGATCGTCGGTCTTGCGCCTTTGTAATGTCCCGTATTTTTACGGTATAATAATTAATTAATTTAATTATTTAAAATAATGATTTACGGATTTTAATGGTTTAAATTAAATAACTTTGAATATTTAATTAAAATAATAATTAAATAATATATTTAATTCTGAAATAATCAGAATTAGCTGAAATGGTAATATGGTGTGAATTGGGCAATTCAAAATATATAATTCTGTTTGAAATTGAATTACAATAATGAATTTATTTAATTAACGATGGTTGAACGTATAATTTATATTATAATTTTAATCAAGGTCGAAATGGCGCGGCAGTTCGTAATTTGGCGATGCGAACCTTAATTGAATATACAGAATCCGTTGTAAATCAGATTTATGTTAAACAAGAAACGTTTGAATCTGTTGAACGATATTTTTCTAATGGAAGAGAAAAATCGAGATTTCGTTGTGTAAATTTTGAGTTATGTCCAAATCAAATTTTCAAAAAGTCGCTATGGAATTCCTTTATAATTTATAGCGATTTATTTATATTATAAATGGATTTTTCAATATAAATTGAATATCGATTCAACCGAGATTTGAATATCGAGTTATAAATCCAATTAGAGCTGTATGATATTCTATTGTGAATATATACGATAATATAAATTTATTTATATTTAATTTAATTATTTTTAAATATATTAATATTTAAATGGGTTTATTTAGAGCTTAAAAATAGCCAGTTTTGCAAACGAACTTCGTTTTCGATGAAACTAATTTTGTTGGATTAGGAATGTTAAATTATTGTTAGATGTCAAGTTTCGTTATTTTTGAAGTCAGTATGTGGCCGTACGGAATTTTAATGTGAAAAACAGTCAATTATTTGACTTTAAAAATACGTTGTGTGAGCAAACGAAGTCGGAATTCGACGATACCAGTTTCGTTGGGTTCGTAATGTCGAACTGTAGCTGCATGCCCATTTTCATAATTTTTGGGTACGGTATGTGATCATACGGATTTTTAGAAGACCAATACAAGCAGCAGTTCAATATAATTTAATATAAAATTCGAATAAAAAATTATATAAACTATCCTATATAATGCCTCACTAACCTATACTAACCCTAAAATTCTTTCTTCAGTCAATGGAAAAACCGCCGTCATGTTTATTAGAAAAACCAAACCTTTCGTGAGTTGAAAAAAATCCATACATTGCAAATAAAAATCAACAAATCATGAAAGTTATATAGTTGTATTCCTGTCAACATTCTCTTCAACTTGGTATACAAAATACAGAGTGCGATGCAAGTTTGGGGTAACCGACATGAGACGGCGTTGAACACGCAAGAGCTAGGGTTCAAGCTCGTTGCTTTTGTGAGGGTTTATTGTGGAATTCGAGTTCGTATTATGAATCAGGAGATCGAATAGACTGATTTATGTTTTTTTGGGATTTTATTGAAATAAAAAGCGTCGATGGTTTACTGGTGTCGCGGCTTGGAGCCGGGGAAGAACGCGATAGGAAGAGAGGTGCAAGTGTGTCCTTTTGGTGGTTAAATGGATGTGTTCGCTAAGAGGAGAACGAAGGTGGGGGTGTTACATTTTTCCATTGAGAAACAAGAAGGATAGGATCGAAGAAAGAATGGCAATGACCATTGGAAACGACGGATGTATTACTGGAGATTCGGGAAGAAGAGAAATAAAAGGGGGCGGGTTTGTTTTCTTAGTGGTCCGGAGAAAAAGAAAGGTTAAGGCCCATTAGATAAATAAAAGTTAAGTTTAATTTTTATTTAAATGTATATTAACTTCTTAACATCGTAACTTTACCATACGTTATCAGAATTCTGAACGGTCAGATCCGTTGGGATCGTAGGGACGGCGGCTACACAATGGAACTGACGGGGAGTGAATTGAGGCTCGTTACAATTTATAGCGAAATAAATTGTCTGTCTGAATCAACCGACAATTATCGTTATTTAACGATGACCATCCAATGTGAGTAAAACTCACTAACTCTGCCAGTTTATATTTTTATAATGTACTTCTAGTAATGATTAATGCTGATTGACTGTTGTGTGATGATTGTTTGGTTGAATTGCTTATGTATTGGTTGAAATTTTAGATAACGGTATATATATAAATCATTAATCAAATATTGATTCTATTTATCAGAATATTTCATATTAAAATGAAATCGATGTTATATTATATTGTTAACATCTATGAATGCAGGGAAAACAGGTTGGAAGGATCCAACTGGATTCCTCAATATTTATAATACTTTTTGTTTTCATATATTGTGATATATGATGTGATATATAATCTGTGATTGATTATGGGTGTGTAGATGATGTAGATCATGGTTATTTGGTATTTTAAATACCATAAGAAATACCGGAATGCGAAAAGGGAATTTTCAAAGTGTAAATTGAAAGTAATATATTTATAAAATCAAAGAATTTTATAAAAGGAATATTTATTTAGAAAATAAATAGAAGTATAAAAGGACTATTTATATAGAAAATAAATAGAAGTATAAGAGGAATATTTATTTAGAAAGTAAATAGAATTATAAAAGGGATATTTGACAAGATATAAAGGAATTATGAGAAGATTGTTTAAAGTGAATATCAAATAGAAATCTGTTTTAACAAATAGATTGATAAGATTAACTTATAAATAATGTTTAGTAAATTTAATAAAATATTTATAATTTGATAAACAGAATATATAAGACTGAACTTATATAGAGAAGTAGGAATCAGTTTTAACACCAATATTTTGAGCAGCATTTATAGATGTGATTATAAATGGGATTATAAGTGTTATAAGAATAAAATGAGATTTTATATAACTAATTATATAATTAGAAGTATAAATAGAAATTGGATTTGGGATATTGTTTTGAATACGAAATCAAACTGTTTTGATTGCAAAGAAGAAATATTATATACATTTAATGTGGATAAAGTATTTAAGTAAATATTTTGCTAATAAAATATTTATAAAGGAAATAAGGTTTGAAATAGGAATTAAAATGGAGTTAAAAGAATTAGAAACTGACTGGAGATTAGTTAAGTTGAACAGCTGTCTGAGTATTGATCTGATGTTGGTTTCGGCCTTCGGCGTTTATACTTGTAAAGTTGTTCTCTTACTAGTTTACAGTTAGAGACTGATATATGTGAGAAGATAGTGATGCGTGAATCAGAAACGGAAACGTTTTCCAAAGTTAATAACGTATATTTTCTAAAATTAGAAAATAAGGATTTGATGAATATATGGAAACGAGAAATGGGGAAATTAATAAATGTTGATTGATGATTGATTGATGGAATTTCCATCTGGAAATTATATCGCTGTTTGCACACATGTTTTTCTTTGATAGTTAAATCACCGACTATCAAAGTTTTTGACCATTTTTCCATTGTTAATATGGAGAGAGCGGGATCAGATTTATTATCTGTAAACCACTCTGTATGGACATTAGCGTTGCGAATCAAATATGATGAAGATAATTGAAGACGGAGTAGTGCCTTCGGTTTGTCCAGTCCTAGACAACTTGAATGGACGAACGTCTGACAGAGTATATCTGGTAGATCGCGTAAGTTGATCGTTTCAAACGTATTTACGTTGGTGGCGGAGGAACTCGTTTCTCTTAGCTTATGCCCGTGGTATTTTTAGGGAAATCAATTTTTGACGAGTATGACAATGTGGCCTTCAAAGTAATTAAAAGAGCGATCTGTTAAAAGATACGTTTAGACCTCAAGCCTCGTCAACTGGGAAATGACAGAAATCGGGCATGCAGCATGGCTAAGTGGGCCGCACCCTATTAGGGTATATTGTCACCATCTAGAGAATATTCATATTTGTTACTTCTTTCACTTCTGTATCTCCCGGGAACGATTATGTTGGTATACCAACCATAAGGTGATAATATATTCGGAACATTCAAGCGAAATGAATGGCCAGTTATGTGTGGCCGAGTTTAAGATGTTCTTGTTGAACTCCAGTGTATCGCTTCTAGATTACACTGATCGGAAGGTGGTTCCATACCTTGTCATAGTTGGAAATCCATTACCAAATAAGAGTCCGCGATTTTTGATTGTATATTATATATGTCGAACGTGAGATGAAAGCGTTCAACTAGATTGTTATTTACTTGATGTAGACATTATTATAATATCAGAAGAGTTGTGATATAAAGAATATTTTGAGTAGTCGTAAGGTAAAAACCATCCGTGTTTATGTGTGGATCGGTCTTACGATTTTGAGTAGTCATAGTTTTTTTTCCCCTAAACTCTTGGGTGCCCAATTTTGTATGGGCTGTCAACTAGTCGGGATTTACAGATACTTGAAGAGCAAGAGCAGGAGACTTCAGGATTATATAGCTATTGTTATTTCTGCTGTGTTGTAAGTGTTATACTCTAATAATGGTATTGTATACAGATACTATTTTATTTCAAAGTTATGTTATGAAATATATTTATTTGTTCCGCTGTGAGATTCGGGTTTACTCTGATGTTGTATGTTCTTCTTCTTCTTCTATTCAAAGTTTCTATCTTATCTATTCTCACCCTCTAACTTCTTTCATTAACTATCCGGTATTTCCGATGCTTGGGTAGTCGACATTGAGTTTATGTCGATAACCAGGATCGCAAAAACCCGGGTTGTTACAGTCGGTATCAGAGCTGAAGGTTAAGTTTTACCTTGGCTCTATGGCGTAACTCGGTAGAGATAGGGTTAGCAATACCCTAGATTGAGTTTGAGTGTATACATATGAGCACGTATTTGTTATTTGATATAAAAATGATTTTATATTGTGGAGATTTATTGGTTGAGTTTTTTATGAGTTCTGGTCGATCAGTTTGATCCACTGTATCGGTAGGAGTTTCTAATCACTTGAATACGATGAACTGAACCCGTATGTTTTGAAAAGAGGGTAAACGAAATAATTTTACCCAAATTATATTTTGATATAAAGGATTTATATTGGAATAATTATAATATATAGGATATATAGGTTGTTATTATAATCGAGTAAGATTATGAATTAAATGGTTATGTAAATAACCAATCAGAATTCATATAAGTGTAGTATATGGAATCAAATGAATTAAATATGAATTTAAATTAGAACTGAAATTACAACTCTGGAAAGTTGGAAAAGTGTTTGCAAATGGACTTGGATTAAATGTATGAGAATTTTAAAATCCTGGGAGATTTTAAATTGTTTTACAAGCATTGTGAATGATATTTTGAAATGTATTTCAAAAAGGAAGTGTTTAGAAATGGCTTTGGAAGTGATGTAGTATTGAACTCACTTAGATCGCTGGAAAATAAATTCTGATGATGAAGTCGACCATCATCGGTGTTCATTTTCGAGTTGTAAGTGATGGATTACTATCAAAGATTTTGTTTTTGAATTGTTTTGTGGAAAGCAAGTTGTTTTGAATCCTGAAATGGGATATCTGGTTTTAGAAAAGCTAAATTGTTTGAAATTCCCTAGGGAAGATTATTCGAATTAAAACAAATTAAACTAGAATTTGTAAAAGCAAATAGAAATAGAAATTGAATTGAAACCAGTTAAGTGGAAAATGAATTGAGATAGAAAATATCGAATTAGATTGGATTTGAGATAATCCGAAATGGAATTGGACTGGTAAGTTAAGAGTTGAAATTAATTATGGAATCTAAATTGAGAACAGGATTTGGCTTGAGTATAAGCAAACTATAACGACCCGAACTTCCCCGTAAAGGAAAGCCCGAATTGAGATGAGGACAAGACGAATCAGAACACAAACAGAAGAACATTTCATTGCTTATTACAATAATTCCATCAGAATACAAGAATACCATAGAGTATGAATAAATATTACACATTATAGAATATCAGAGATTTAAATACATTACTGTAGCAGGAAAATAATACAAAACACAACTGAAAGAAATACACGGATACAGAGCTTTCTGAGTATCGTTCTAGCTGTAAACCAGGATCCATTGAATATAAATCTGCAAAACCCAACTACTAGCTGCCCGTGCGGAAAATAAGGGCACCTAGAGTTTAGGTTAAAACAATAAACTCCAGGTCAGTCATGTGACTGGTGTGAGATCTAAAACAGTTATTAATTTGATTTTTAAAGTCCGGTAAATCAAGAGACCACGCCGTATAACACGGAACGGGTTTTTACCCCAAGAATACCAGTGCATATAACAATAGCGCAATGCTAAATAAAGAAAATGAAGCTATTATAAGACCCAGGTCCCATCACACAATGCAACGCAAGCCGGAGGGTAGGTTTTTCCCTTATAATAGCCAAAGAATGCTTAATACGTGAAATTTCATATTTTATTATTACTATAAGTGAAGAAAACAACTTCAAATATAAATGTATCAATCATAGACGGCATGGGAACCATATATCATGTCGCCATACTAGTTCTACAAATAAAACCGAAATATCACATATTGGAAATTGGATTTTCGTCATGAGTCGAGGCAAGGGGCAAGCTCCTCTCCGTTCGAGACACTCTAGCAAATGTCTCAGGACCACACACAGCGATCCTGGATGCTTCAGGGCTGGTCCTGTCTTACTTTTGAGGATTAATTATTCCTGAGGACACTTTTCTCGGTCCTATCATACCTATATCCAAGGCGCCTCGCATTCCAACAACCATACAGGTAAAAAGTATATAAATGTCAGGGCTGGTAAGTCGCTGACACTACCCATAGCTAGAAAGAAACATCGTGTTCTCCCTGCAGTTCGATCCCGTTTTTGACTCATACCGAGGTGTGAGGCTCACGAATTAACGCCATACACAAAGCTATGCCACACAGGCCGTGCTTTGATCATCAACCACAAGGCTTTGCTTTTCAACAAAAGCCTTGATCATTTGCCACTTAGGCATGCCACACAGGCAATTCATGCCATGCGATTGATATCCATCAATATATAACCTCTGAGCTCGTACGTCTTAGAGAAAGGCGTTAAGCAAGAGAATAAATTTTCCGCCGCCAAACAGATATATATTTAATAAAAATCAATCACACAGAATAAAATCCAATGCCCGACACACAGTCCATTTACAAGTTCGTTCTGGGTCTGAACGAAACCGGAGGAACCTTATTCCTCGCATATCCATCGATCTCCAAGTACGTCTGGACGATCACCAACTGATTCCCTCCTCTTGGGTGTACAGCCCAATCAAGATCATCAATAATCATCCAAACGATGTGAAGACCTCTGGTCTTCAACCATCGTCTTCATCGTCGACTTATCATCGAATCGGTTATTCAGAATGGGTATAAACCCGGCCTTTCCAAATAACCCGCGTATATAATAAACAAGTGTTACACAAACGCAACATACGCCTCATTCTGGTTCTGAATATTCTTTATTCAAATATTCACATTCTTAGGGAAAGGTTTCCATTAATTTTATCAAAGATAAATTCTTTTAAATTTATTCTTTAATCTTCCTTTGGATATCTTTTCAAACCATATTATGGTTTTCCAAACTAGTCGGAATTAGTGAACAACACCGAAGTAATCATTTATTTTATTTCCCAATCCCAACCTATTCATCCCATGGAGCAAAACTGGTAATACTCCATATCTAACACCACGGTGCTATCGGTAAAATTAATTACCATTTCACGTTCAAATCTAATTAAAGATTTAACTATCGCTTGGAGCAAAACTAGTGATACTCCATTCTCGGTCATTTCAATCTAATTAAAGATTCATTAAAACTCCACTTAGTTTTAATCTTCCCACAAATCAATATTAATGATTATTCAAAGCTAAGAAGTTAATCTTATCTTTAACTGGGTTAAAGAACCATTGTCATTTAAAATACGGTTCACAACAACCCAAAATCCCATTCCATTGTTAATCGGGTTAAAGAACAAGTGTTATTTAAAACACCGTTCACGATAAACCCAAAAACCAATTTAAATTCAATTCCAATTAAATACTAATTAACTGGACAATTTCACAAAATCTTAATTAAAAGATTTTTTTTTTCTAAACTGAGTTCAAGAACAGTGTTATTTAAGACACCATTCACAATGAACCTAAAATACCCTTTAATATTAAATACAAGGCTCTGAATAGAAAAATATATCGGCTTATATTCAATATCAAATTCTAAAACCAACAAATATCGTATTGGAAATAACGATATAAATATATCTTTCAAATTTCCATAACCATATCTGTATAATCACGAAATCCAGCATCGAAATATTCCGAAGATAATTTCGATTCAAATCCATTCTAATTCGTATATTGGAAATTCTAATTATTTTTAAATCCACTTCAAATCCAATTTATTTATTCAAAAATATCGGATTATAATTCTAGTTCATAACTAGTTCATTTCGATAAAAATATATTTTTATCATTTTAAATATGGGATTTTTCACCCTAATTCTTTCCAATCCATTTATTATGATTTTACACAAATTGTTGATATTTTTAATAATTTTATCAAGGCCCGTACAATTGATTTCCAATAACGGCCACCAAACTGCACTTACAACGACCTTCTCTAAATTTGATTTAGACGTATCTCCAAATCCAACTGTTAGATTTCAAATCTCTAATATTCGTTGGAAAGCTCTTTTCGATACGAACCCAACGGTTCCGATTAGGAGAATCCGACGGTCGGATCTCTCGTGACGTCAATTCGAAGTCAATGGTCGAAATTCGCGTACGGTCGCGGCGCGGCGCGTTCTATCCAGGCCATTAATATATATTATATATATTTCGTCGATTTCCATTTAAAACGTATTTTATAAATCATTTTAAATTTGTTTTAAAAATGATTTCAACTTCATATTCAATTTTAAATCAAAATTGAATATTCCATACCATCAATATATATACATAAATGATACTATTTTCAAAACGTTATATTTTGAAATCACTTCTTTTTCAATATTCGAATAAAATCGATATAAATATCGTTCACGTCAAAATGGCGCAAATCTAATCAACACGGCTTTATATATTTCAATAACTTCGTTATTCTATTCAATAAATGAATATTTTCTTCAACACATGAATATATATTTTATTCAACACATGAATATTTTCTTCAACACATGAATATATATTTTATTCAACACATGAATATTCTCAACACATGAGTATTTTGTTATTTAATATATTTGATAAAATTATGATTTTTATCGTTTAATTCTTAATCAGACTCCAACCGTAAATTAGTAAGAGAACGATTCCCTAAGTGTTAACCCCGAAGGCCGAAACCAACATCAGATCAATACCGAGGAAACCACTCATCTTAGCTCGTTTCCAGTTAGTTTATAATTTTATATATGATAAAGATGTTAATTTTATTGTTTAGAGATTTTACTCAACACATGAATGGTTTCAACACATGAATATTCTCAACACGTGAGTATTGTCAACACATGACTATTTTGTTTATTCAGCACATGAATATTTAGTTTTCTATTTTGAATATTACTTTAAAATATTCTTTATTTTCTAAATTGGAATGATACCCAATCAATTACCATATAATGTTATTTATAGGGATTTCATATAACACATGTATATAATAGCAATGATAAATAATCAACCATCATCCAGAGTGCGCCACACAACTGCATAAGCATTAAATATAGATAATTAACGCTTACACAGTCTGTCAACCAATCGATCGACATACAACTAAATAATTGGGATAAGTGTACGCCAAATATCCTACCAACACCCGTGTCGGGTTTCAATCCACAAACACTGAATATTATTTATGCAGTTGGGCGACGTGTAAAATTTATCGTCCTAATCAATATCAGTCAAATCAGTGTACATAAACAAATCGTCTGATTTGTAAATGAATATTTATTTTATTCACATTCACGTTAAATTTATATCTTTAACGATAAATAATTTATTTCAACACATGAATATATTTCAATCCATTCCACATCACAATCAATTTTCACAACACAACAATATCAAACAAGTCGTCCATGGTCTGTGGACGACGGGTGTCGTGTGCTGCTAAGCACCGTCTGCATCCTAATATATATTTTTAAATAGAAAACAAGATTTAAAGTGAGAAGTTCTCACCGATAAGCTAAACCAAATGTCGCGACTCTTCATATGTAGGAAATCTTCACCGTGCTTCTAACGAGATCTGTTTCATGCAGTCTTATGTTAAAAATCTCATTTTTATTTCATATCTACATGTATAAAATCGCATTTTTATGATATCACTTCATGTATAGAAATTATATTTTTATATCGTTCTTTACATGAGAAATATTATATTTTTACATCGCTACTTTCTATATAAAAATCGAGTTTTTATTGCTACTTCATATATGTAAAAATCATATTTTTATACAACTAAAAATCGAATCTTTATATAACTAAATTCGTTTAAAAATCTTAGCTTTTCTCGTATAAAAATCAAATCTTCATGTTATTAAAAATCTAACCTTTCTATAGATAAAAATCGAGTCTTTACATAGTTAAAAATCGAGTCTTTACATAGTCAAAAATCATATCTTTATAATGCTAAATATCTGATTTTTACATTCATGAAATCATAACTTTATATAAATAAAAATTAGATCTTTATATAGATAAAAATTCTAACTTTATATAACTAAATAAGAGATCAGATTTTATTTAATAACAAAATTAATCTAACTAAGTATATAAAAACTAAATTAATTAAAACTGAAAAAAAACTTACTGTTGTTGTACGAAAAGGGGGAAGTAGGGGCGCAGTACGCCAGGGAGGAGGTAGGGGGTCGCGGTGGCGGGTGAGGTGCTCTGGCCGGCGGTGGTGGGGCCTAAGGTTGCGGGTTGGTGGTTTTGGGGGTATTGGGGGGTGCGGTTCGGGCTGAAGTGGAGGGGGGAAAGGAAAGGGGGAGGCGGAGGTCGGCCAGCGTCCACGGTGGCGAGGGAGGAGGGTGGGCGATGGGTTTTGTTAGTGGTTTATTTTATTTTATTTTTATCCGTTGTTTTTTTTATTTGGGGGAGAATGGATTTGAACGGGGTGTTAAGGGGATTAAGGCGTTGATCTTCGTGGAAAGAGAATGGGCTTGGGCCCTTATATATTTTTATTTATTTTATCCTCTAAAAAGTAACTTTAAATTTCGATCTCGACAAGGGACCCACCGCCTGTCGTTCCTAGCTAATACCCCCATTCCGAACACAATGGGATATGTTCCATAAGCCAATTTGACCATTTCGATCAGTTTTCATCAAAATTAAAATAAAAATAAGCAGAACGATCAATATTGATTTTAACGTACATTTTAATTTATCGGGGCCACATACAGACTCTAAAAATTCCAAAAAAAATATTTCTAGCTTCGTATTGACGATACAGTCCTAAAAAAATTAATTTCGTCAAATTCTGAGATCGTTTGAAAAATGGCCATTTTCTAGTCGATCGAAATTGACTGAAACTATTAAAACACGTTTAACTTCGCCACGCTCACATATTGATTCAGAAAATTATGAAAATTGGATTCTAGCAATAACTTGACATTCTGGATCCAACAAAAGTGGTTTCGTCGAAAACGAAGGTCGTTTGCAAAATTTCCATTTTAAGGGCCGTTATATATATATATTAAAATATTTATAAATTCCACAACGACTTTTCTGAATTTTAAACTGGACGTATCTTACACTCTATAAAGTGAAATCTCAGTTTCTTAACTTCGTTAGAAAGATATCATCTAACAGATTCAAATATTTCTTGTTTTGTTCAATTCTGACTTATATTGAATTCTGTATATTCAATTGAAATTCGAAATCGAATTTTCAAACTGCTGTGCCATTTCAGGCTCGTTATATAATTAAAATAAATTTATTCGTTTTAACTTCGTCGAAAATAAATTTTCCGTCGTTATTATTTAAAATAAATCATTTTAAATAAAAAAATTCATTAAAATAACCAAAATAAAATTTTTAAATTGGCTCAGAATTTTCGGGTTGTTACACGAACGATTGGGATGACATTGGTATATGCAGAATTGGTAATAGATGGAAATGATATAATGATATGCCCAATAAAAAGGTACAAGTTTTTATTATATATTGGGTTTGAGATTTTGATGAGCCGAATTGGCAAGCCGCTTGGCTGTTTGATTTTCTTTTGGGTTGAAGAAGGCCTAGAGAGGCAAGTTGGAGTTTGAGCTATTGACCAGTACAAGGGAGGTGCTGGCGAAATTTTTCGAAAAGTTAAGGTGTTAGAAAATTTTCAGGATTTTTGGAAATTTTCGTTGGTAAGAATAAATTAATAATTTAATTGAAATTAAATTGGTTTAGTTGAAACTGAAGTTAAGAGGTGAACAAATAAGTTCTAACTAGTCAATAGGGTTTGTTTTCTACCTTAGCACTTTCGAGGATGAAATTATTTTAAGGGGGGAAGAATGTAATGTCCTGTATTTTTAAGGTATAATAATTAATTTATTTGACTATTTAAAATAATGATTTAGAGATTTTAATGGTTTAAATTAAATAACTTTGAATATTTAATTAAAATAATAATTAAATAATATATTTAATTCTGAAATAATCAGAATTAGCTGAAATGGTAATATGGTGTGAATTGGGCAATTCAAAATATATAATTCAGTTTGAAATTGAATTACGATAACAAATATATTTAATTAACGATGGTTGAACGTATAATTTATATTATAATTATAATCGAGCTCGAAATGGCGCGGTAGTTCGTAGTTTGGTGATTCGAACTTTAATTGAATATACAGAATCCGTTTTAAATCGGATTTCTGTGAAACAAGAAACGTTTGAATCTGTTGAACGATATTTTTCTAATGGAAGAGAAAAATCGAGATTTTGTCGTGTAGATTTTGAATTATGTCCAAATCAAATTTTCGAAAAGTCACTATGGAATTCCTTTATAATTTATAGCGATTTATTTATATTATAAATGGATTTTTCAATATAAATTGAATATCGATTCAACCGGGATTTGAATATCGAGTTATAAATCCATTTGGAGTTGTATGATATTCTATTGTGAATATATACGATAATATAAATTTATTTATATTTAATTTAATTATTTTTAAATATATTAATATTTAAATGGGTTTATTTAGAGCTTAAAAATAGTCAGTTTTGCAAACGGACTTCATTTTCGACGAAACTAATTTTGTTGGATCAGGAATGTTAAATTATTGTTAGATGTCAAGTTTCGTGATTTTTGAAGTCAGTATGTGGCCGTACGGAATTTTAATGAGAAAAACAGTCAATTATTTGACTTTAAAAATATGTTGTGCGAGCAAACAAAGTCGGAATTCGATGAAACAAATTTCGTTGGGTTCGTAATGTCGAACTGTAGCTGCATGCCCATTTTCATGATTTTTGGGTACGGTATGTGATCATACGGATTTTTAGAAGACCAATACAAGCAGCAGTTCAATATAATTTAATATAAAATTCGAATAAAAAATTATATAAACTATCGTATATAATACCCTCACTAACCTATCCTAACCCTAAAATTCTTTCTTCAGTCAATGGAAAAACTGTCATCATGTTTATTAGAAAAACCAAACCTTTCGTGAGTTGAAAAAAAATCCATACAATGCAAATAAAAATCAACAAATCATGAAAGTTATATAGTTAAAATCCTATCAACATTCTCTTCAACTTGGTATACAAAATACAGAGTGCGATGAAAGTTTGGGATAACCGACATGAGACAGCGTTGAACACGCAAGAGCTAGGGTTCAAGCTCGTTGCTTTTGTGAGGGTTTATTGTGGAATTCGAGTTCGTATTATGAATCAGGAGATCGAATAGACTGATTTATTTTTTTGGGATTTTATTGAAATAAAAAGGGTCGATGGTTTACTGGTGTCGCGGCTTGGAGCCGGGGAAGAATGCGACAGGAAGAGAAGTGCGAGTGTGTCCTTTTGGTGGTGAAATGGAAGTGTTCGCTAAGAGGAGAATGAAGGTGGGGGTGTTGCGTTTTTCCATTGAGAAACAAGAAGGATAGGATCGAAGAAAGAATGGCAATGGCCATTGGAAACGGTGGATGTATTACTGGAGATTCGGGAAGAAGAGAAATAAAAGGGGGTGGGTCTGTTTTCTTAGTGGGCCGGAGAAAAAAAAGGTTAAGGCCCATTAGATAAATAAAAGTTAAGTTTAATTTTTATTTAAATGTATATTAACTTCTTATCATCGTAACTTTACCATACGTTATCAGAATTTTGAACAGTCAGATCCATTGGGATCGTAGGGACGGCGGCTACACAATGGAACTGACGGGGAGTGAATTGAAGCACGTTACAACTTATAGCGAAATAAATTTTCTGTCTGAATCAACCGACAGTTATCGTTATTTAACGATGACAGTCCAATGTGAGTAAAACTCACTAACTCTGCCAGTTTATATTTTTATAATGTACATCTAGTAATGATAAATGCTGATTGGCTGCTGTGTGATGATTGTTTAGTTTAATTGCTTATGTATTGGCTGAAATTATAGATAACGGTATATATATAAATCGTTAATCAAATATTGATTCTGTTTACCAGAATGTTTCGTATTGAAATGAAATCGATGTTATATTATATTGTTAACATCTGTGAATGCAGGGTAAACAGGTTGGAGGGATCCAACTGGATTCCTCAATATTTATAATATTGTTTGTTTTCATATATTGTGATATATGATGTGATAAATAATATGTGATTGATTATGGGTGTGTAGATGATGTAGATCATGGTTATTTGGTATTTTAAATACCATAAGAAATACCGGAATGTGAAAAGGGAATTTTCAAAAGTGTAAATTGAAAGTAATATTTATAAAATCAAAGAATTTTATAAAAGAATATTTATTTAGAAAATAAATAGAAGTATAAAATGATTATTTATACAGAAAATAAGTAGAAGTATAAAAGGAATATTTATTTAGAAAGTAAATAGAATTATAAAAGGGATATTTGACGAGATATAAAGGAATTATGAGAAGATTGTTTAAAGTGAATATTAAACAGAAATCTGTTTTAACAAATAAATTGAGAATATTAATTTATAAATAATGTTTTATAAATTTAATAAAATATTTATCATTTGATAAACTTAATATATAAGACTGAATTTATATAGAGAAGCAGGAGTCAGTTTTAACACCAATATTTTGAGCATCATTTATAAATGTGATTATAAGTGTTAAAAGAATAAAATGAGATTTTATATAAATAATTCTATAATTAGAAGTATAAATAGAAATTGGATTTGGGATATTGTTTTAAATACGAAATCAAACTATTTTGATTGCAAAGAAGAAATATTATTTACATTTAATGTGAATAAAGGATTTAAGTAAATATTTTGCTAATAAAATATTTATGAAGGAAATAAGGTTTGAAATAGGAATTAAAATGGAGTTAAAGGTATTAGAAACTAACTGGAGATTAGTTAAGTTGAACAGCTGTCTGGGTATTGATCTGATGTTGGTTTCGGCCTTCGGGGTTTATACTTGGAAAGTTGTTCTCTTACTAGTTTACAGTTAGAGACTGATATATGTGAGAAGATAGTGATGCGTGAATCAGGAACGGAAACGTTTTCCAAAGTTAATAATGTATATTTTCTAAAATTAGAAAATAAGGATTTGATGAATATATGGAAACGAGAAATGGGGAAATGAATAAATGTTGATTGATGATTGATTGATAGAATTTCCATCTGATATTATCGTTGTTTGCATATATGTTTTACTTTGATAGATAAATCACCGACTATCAAAGTTTTTGACCATTTTTCCGTTGTCAATACGGAGAGACCGGGATCAGATTTATTATCTGTAAACCACTCTGTATGGACATTAGCGTTGCGAATCAAATATGATGAAGATAATTGAAGACGGAGTAGTGCCTTCGGTTTGTCCAGTCCTAGACAACTTGAATGGACGAACGTCTGACAGAGTATATCTGGTAGATCGCGTAAGTTGATCGTTTCAAACGTATTTACGTTGGTGGCGGAGGAACTCGTTTCTCTTAGCTTATACCCGTGGTATTTTTGGGGAAATAAATTTGTGATTTGACGGGTATGACAATGTGGCTTTCAAAGTAATTAAAAGAGTGGTCTGTTAAAAGATATGTTTTGACCTCAAGCCTCGTCAACTGGGAAATGACAGAACTCGGGCAGGCAACATGTCTATGTGGGCCGCACCCAATTAGGGTATATTGTCGCCATCTAGAGAATATTCATATTTGTTACTTCTTTTGCTTCTGTATCTCCCGGGAACGGTTATGTTGGTATACCAACCCTAAGGTGACAATATATTCGGAACATTCAAGCGAAATGAATGGCTGGTCATGTGTAGCCGAGTTACAAGATGTTGTTGAACTCCAGTGTATCGCTTCTAGAGTACACTGATTGGAAGGTGGTTCCATACCATGTCATAGTTGGAAATCCATTACCAAATAAGAGTACGTGGTTTTTGATTGTATATTATATATGTAGAACATGAGATGAAAGCGTTCTACTAGATTGTTATTTATTTGCTCTAAACATTATTACAATATCAGAAGAGTTGTGATATAAAGTATATTTTGAGTAGTCATAAGGTAAAAACCACCCGCTTTTATGTGTGGATCGGTCTTACGATTTTCCTTTCTTTTAAAAGGATTTTAAAAGTTAAACAAATGTTTGGAGTTTACTCACACCAGTCACATGACTGACCTGGAGTTTATTTTGTTTTGTTTTCCCTAAACTCTTGGGTGCCCAATTTTGTACGGGCAGTCAACTAGTCGGGATTTACAGATACTTAAAGAGCTGGAGTAGGAGGCTTCAGGATTATATAGCTTTTGTTATTTCCGCTGTGTTGTAAGTGTTATACTCTAATAATGATATTGTATATAGATACTGTTTTATTTCAAAGTTATGTTATGAAATATATTTATTCGTTCCGCTGTGAGATTCGTGTTTACTCTGATGTTGTATGTTCTTCTACTTCTTCTATTCTAAGTTTCTATCTTATCTATTCTCACCCTCTAACTTCTTTCATTAACTATCCAATATTTCCGATGCTTGGGTAGTCGACATTGAGTTTATGTCGATAACCAGGATCGCGAAAACCCGGGTCATTACAGCCGTCTTCAATCTCTTTGACTGTTAGTCGTCGTATTCATTATTCAAAATGGGTTAAACCCGGTCTTTCCGAATAACTCGCGTAATTTATAATCAAGTGCTATGAAAACACATCCTACGCCTCATTCCAATTCAGAATATTCTTTTTATAAAATATTCGCATTTTTAGGGAAAGGTTCCCATTAATTTCATCAAAGATAAATTCTTATAAATTTATTCTTTTTAATCTCAAAAATCATTACTTAAGGATTATTCAAATTTAAGAAATTAATCTTATCTTTAACTGGGTTAAGGAACCAATGTCTTTTAAAAACATTGTTCACGATAAACCCAACTCTTCTTCCATTAACTATGGAATCTTCACGGAAATCATAACAGTGTATAATCGATATGAATTCCCGTATCAGACCGATAATATAAATGGGACAGCGACAATGCCATTTAAATTCTGTATATAGTATCGGTCTTCATTCACAGGAGCTCATCTCAATTATTACCAAATCAAATTCCATTCAATTCCAATTTAATATATTAAATTGGAAAACTTTATTTTGGAAAATTTCCATTAAATCTTAATAAAAGATTTATAAATTCCAAATTATTTCTTTATTGTTAATTGGGTTAAAGAACAAGTGTTATTTAAAACACCGTTCACGATAAACCCAAAATCCCATTTGATATTAAATATAAGGTTCTGAATAGAAATTTTATCGGCTTATATTCAATATCAAATTCTGAAACCAACAAATATTATATTGGGGATAACGATATATATACATATATACATATTTATATATATATATATATATCGTCCAAATTCCTCACAATATTCGTGTAATAACGGAATCCAATATCGAAATATTCCGAAGATAATTTCCATTCAAATCCATTCCAATATATATATTGGGAAATTCTGGTTATTTCAAACCATTTTTAAATCCAAATCATTTATTTCTAAAAATAATTAAATTATTATTCTAGTTAATAACTAGTTCATTTCGATAAAAATATATTTTATCTTTACAAAATTGGAATTTTTCATCAAAAATCTTTCCAAATCATTTATTATGATGTTAGATAATTTTTCCATATTTTTAATAATTTTATTATCGCCCGTACAGTCGGTTTCCAATAACAGCCACCGAACTGCATCCATAGCGACCTTTTCTGAAATTGATATTTGGATATATCTCCAAATCTAACCATTAGATTTTAAATCTCTTATATTCATTGGAAAGCTCTTTTCGATACAAACCCAACGGTTCCGATTTTAGGAGAATCCGATGGTCGGATCTCCCGTAATGTCAATTCGAAGTTAATGGTCGAAATTCGCGAACGGTCGCTGCGCGGCGCGTTCTATTCAGGCCATTAAATATATATAATATATATATTATATATATTTCGTCGATTTCCATTTAAAACGTATTTTATAAATTGTTTATTATTTCATTCTAAAACGATTTCAACTTCATTTTCAATTTTATATCAAAACTGAATATTCTTATCCAAACAATGAATATTTTGATGAATCATACTTACATTAAAAATGTAATTTTTATTGTTACAACATTTTTATTCAAACAATGAATATTTTGATGAATCATACTTACATAAAAAAAATGTAATTTTTTTTATATTGAAATATTTTTATTCAAACTTGAATCTTTTTCACCATTTCTTATATACAACAAAAATGTAAATTTTTATTGTTAAACCTTTTTATTTCAATCAATGAATATTTTTCATTATTCCTACATTCAACAAAAATGTGAATTTTTATTGTTTAACCTTTCTATTTCAATCAATGAATATTTTTCATTATTTCTACATTCAACAAAAATGTGAATTTTTATTGTTCAACTTTTCTATTTCAATCAATGGATATTTTTCATTATTTCTACATTCAATAAAAATGTGAATTTTTATTGTTCAACTTTTCTATTTAAGTCAAAGGATATTTTTCTACTTTACTATCATATAAATGATTTACATTTTTAATTTAGAAAAATCTCTTTAATAAATCAAACATACAATAAAAATGTAATTTATATTGTCTAATCTTTTTATTTAACATGATTTTTTTAATGATTTTATAATACAAACAAAATGTAATTTTCATTGTTTAAAACATTTTATTCAAAACATTGAATATTTTCAATCATTCCTACATACACAATAAAAATGTTTATTTTTATTGTTAACATATTCTATTTCAAACAATGAATGTTTTGTTTATTCATACATACAATAAAAATGTGAATTTTATTGTATAAACATTTTCTCTTAAACCAATGAATATTTTGTTGGTTCATACATTCAATAAAAATGATATTTTTATTATTTAAATATTTTTATTCAACACATGAATATTATTTTAAAATATTCTTTATTTCCCAAATTGGAATGAGACCCAAACAATTACCAAATAATGTTATTTATATGGATTTCATACATCTCATATATACAACAATAATGGTAAACAATCATTAAAAATCCATACAACATCCAGAGTGCAATTTACAACTGTGTGAGCATTAAAATAAAAAAATAACGCTCATTACAGACTGTCAATCCATCGATTGACATACAACTAAATATTAGGAATAGTGTATGTCAAACATCATCCCAATACCCGTGTTGGGTTTCAACCAACAAATACTGAATATTATTTGTGCAGTTGGGCGATATGTAAAATTTATCGTCTCAATCTATATCATTTAAATGGGTGTACATAAACAAATCGCCCGATTTGTAAATGAATATTTATTTCCATTTCAAGAGAATTTTATGCCGTATATATATATACGTTAAAAATTATATTTTTAACGAATATACATTTATTTCATTACATGTAAATTTTGTACACTTCATATTCATGTTAAAAATTATATTTTTATCAAACAAAAATAGAATTCAACATATGACTATTTTTATAACTTCGCTAACATGTTAAGGACGATATTTTTATCTAACTTGAATCTTTTTAATATTCATGCTTACATTAAAATGTTTTTTTTATGTAAACACAATTTTATTATTCTTGAGTCTTTTTATATGATTCATATTAATTTAAAATGTACAATTTAATGTAAACACAATTTTACCACATTTGAATCTTTTTAAATGATTCATATATACATTAAAATGTAATTTTTAATGTTCAATCATTTAATTCCATGAAAAGGATATTTTTCATTATTTCTTATATACCATAAAAATGTAAATTTTTATTGTTTAAACATTTTATTTTCATTTCATGATAATATATACACATATATTTTATATAAATAATTTTTATATAAAACAATATCAAACAATAACAATCCAAATCACAATCCAAACAAACAATCATGGTTTGTACAATCAATGGTGTCGGGTGCTGCTAAGCATCGTCTACATCCTAGTATAAATTTAACTATAAAATAATTAGAGTGAAAGGAGTTCTCACAGTGGTCGGTTTTGAAATCGTTGAATAGCGATTATTTTAATAAAATTAAACTGATATTTAATTTTATCAAAAATCCAAATGGTCTCTGTTTCAGATCTGGTCTGTTCTATGCTATAGCATTTCCCGTTCCGATTCCAACAAGCCCAGTTTTGCTGAATTCTGATCATGCAGTCAAAAGTTATGAAGTTTTAATCTTCTTGCTTTGAATATCGACTGTGAAAAACTGTAGCTCGCTCACCCACTCTCTCTCCTCGCCGTGCGTCACCAGGGCCACCGGGGTTAGATCCGACACCTCACCTCGTTGCGCCTACGTGGCGGCCCCCTCCTCCATCAACCGTGGTGTACTCGCACTCATCTCCTCCCCCTGAAAAGCGGTGCGAACGACGCGAGTTGCAGGACAATTTCTGGCCAAATCTCTTCGCAATACTTGATCATGTCCATATCATAATAAAGATAATGAAAATCTCTTTCATTTCATTTAATAATCTTCTTGAACCGTTGTTTGGATTGAAGGATTTTAACGAATTAGATGTGGAGCTTTTCAGCCATTCCTTCATGAAAGCGGTGGTTGTTGTATTAGTATTAGGGTTAGCACGATTTTCCAGGGATATTTATAATAGATTTTATTATATTTTTTATTATTTAATTTATTTAATTCCCATAATTCTTTTTTATTGATACGAACTCCAATCCGAACCCAACGACTGTTGCCTCTAGCTAAATACCCCCATTCCAGACACCATGGAATATGTTTCGTAGGCCAAATCTAATGTTTTGATCAGTTTTTCTTAAAATTAAAATAGAAATCATATATACTAAATTTAAACATACATTTTAAATTACCGGGGCCACATACTGACTCTAAAAATAACAGAAAAATTATATCTAGCTATGTTTTGACGATATGGTCCTAACAAAACTAATTTCGTCAAATTTGGAGACCGTTTGAAAAATGGTCATTTTCTGGTCAATCCAATTTGACATAAATGGTCAAAACACATTTTTTTTGCCACACTCACGTATTAATTTCAAAAATTATGAAAATTGGAATCTAGCAATAATTTGACATTCCGAATCCAACAAAAGTGGTTTCATCGAAAATGGAGGTCGTTTGCAAAATGGCTATTTGTAAGGGCTATATATTATATTAATATATATATAAATTCCACAGCGACTATTCTGAATTTTAAACTGGACGTAACTTATAATTTATAAAACAAAACTTCAGTTTCTTAACTTTGTTATAAAGATATTGTTTAACAGATTCAAATATTTCTTGTTTCGTTCAATTCTGACTTATATTAAATTCTGTATATCAAATTGAAATTAGAAGTTGAATTTTCAAACTGCCGCGCCATTTCAAACTCCTTTTATAATTAAAATAAATTTATTCGTTCGAACTTCGATTAAAATAAAATTTTAGTCGTTATTATTTAAAATAATTCATTTTAAATATTCAAAAATCCATTAAAATTGCTAAAATAAAAATTTTAAATTTGTTCTGAAAATCCGGGTTGTTACAGTAGTTCTGTCAATCGGGCTTAGTTTGCTTAGGTAGAATTTTCTGAACTCATTAAACTATATAGTATTGAAGCCCTATTTGATTTATTTTTCTGATTATTTAGATTTTGTTTGATTTTGTTTTTTGTTTTTATTTGCTGTGTAAATTTGATCTTTACGCATCTGGATTTATTATTGATAAATTTTGAATCAATAGAATCAGTTTATGGTTTGTTTTTCGTCCTTTATTTGTAATTTATTTAGGTTTCAAGCTGGATTGTGATTCAGCCCCGTTGGTGGAACAACTATACACTTTTGCTGTGATATTGACATTTTGTGGGACAATTGGGGTTCAGTACGTTTTTACTATAATTATATTTTGTGTGTTGTTATTGGTACCCCGTTTTCCTCTTCTGGCCACCAAACCTAAAGGCCACCTTAAATAATATCATTTCCTTCTTTTGGCTACCATACGTTAAAAATATTATATGTACAGGCACCCCCCTTCGGAATGAAAGCTTTGGTTTCTTCCTGCCAAATTTACAATCATATTTTGGTTGGTAGTAGTCGGTTGCTTCCTACCGAATTGATAATGATAATTGAAGAATTTTATTATTTATATTAGAATTTCTTCCAATTTTTTTAGTCAATTCATATATTCAAAACCTACTAGATTTTAATACAGGTTTTACTTTTCCAAGTTCTTTCATTATTAGGTCCAGAAATAGAATTATTTTGATGACCCATCTTGATTTTTTTTTTGAAACTTTTAGAACCCCATTTCCTCTTTCTTTAAAAACTCTTATAACTTGTGAAATTTTCTTTTTCGCTGCAAAGACATTATGGAGAAAGAGATGGCTTTTCCCGGATGAAATGAAATATTTGATTCATTTTTCTATCGAGATAGTAGTATGAAAAAGGTTATTTCCGACTTGATATTCTATGTCGGGAATGCATTTCAGCATCACAGACCATTTTCTTCAACACCAGAAGCCTTTTTCTGATATTTCTCTTATGAAGAAAAGAGTACGAAAAAAAGAAAGAAACTTTGGGATTGCTAAATCACAGACGAGATAAATATAGAAAGCACATTTTCCTTCCTTTTTCTTTTTTTGTTGTTTGAATATTCTGTTAAGACCATTCTAGTGCTCCTTTTCGCCATGCATAAACTGAACCAACAATTGGGGCCAACTGAAGAAAAATGATTTGGTGGCCAGAAGTATAAAAATATATAATCAAGTTTATTAAATTTTGTGTGATGGCCAGAAGAGTAAATTGGGGTCTCAAAAGTAGCACCCTATATTTTTGTGGGTTTTGGTTATATATATATATATGTATATATATATATATATATATATATATATATGGAGTGGCTATAGGAGCACAAAATTGGACACAAATATATGTACACAGAGTCTAGACCACACGATTTGTTTGTCTTTATATGTGAGGTGGAATTCATAGGGAGATATAATGGCTCTGATTTTGTGTGTTTAATTTTAGGTTAACATTTTGTGTTCATTTAGACTTTCCCATATATATATATATATATATATATATATATATATATATACTGTAATGATAAATAAGATATCTCCACCACAAATTTCCATATCCTCAAACACCTGCTTTGACTTTGTTGTGCCTTGCTTTCCATGTATTAAATGACTTTTGAATTTTGTTGTTTAAGCTATATGTGTTTCAAATTAAGCTACATGTTCAGTTTAAAACTGCAGGTAAAAAAAATGTCAATCTTAGAAGGGTATTAAAATATGTATATTATATGATTATATGTGTACGAATTGCTAGGTAATTTCTATTCTGTTGTTTGGTACTTGTAACAACCCGAAAATCTGGGCCAGTTTAAAATTTTTATTTTGGCAATTTTAGCGAATTTTGATTATTTAAAATGAATTATTTTAAATAATATCGACGAGAAAAATGCTTAGAATTGAATTCGACGTATATATTTATATACGTCGTCGTTAGAATATAAATAATTATATATATAATTATAAATAGAATTGAAAATGGCGCGGTAGTTCGATAATTCGATTTCAAACTTCAATTGAATGTACCGGGTGCAAAACAATCCGGATTTTAGTGAAACCAAAAACATTAGGATCTATTTGAGGATATCTTTCCAACGAATCCGAAAAATCGAAATTTCATAACGGGAATCAAAAGATATGTCCAGTTGAAAATTCTGAATAGTCGCTATGGAATTCAGGCCCTTAAAAATTGAAATTTTGCAAACGACCTCGGATTTCGACGAAACCAGTCTTGTTGGGTCCGTGATGTCAAATTATTGCTAGGTTTCAAATTTCATAATTTTTCGAATCAATATGTGAGCGTGGCAAAGGAAAACGCTTTTGACCAGTTTCAGTTGGTTTTAATCGACTGGAAAATGGCCATTTTTCTAACGGTCTCAGAATTCGACGACACTAGTTTTGTTAGGACCGTATCGTCAATACGAAGCTAGAAAATATTTTTGAGAATTTTTAGAGTTAGTATGTGACCCCGGTAATTTGAAATGTACGTTTAAAATTCAATATAGTGATTTAAATGTAAATTTAACGGAAACTGATCGAAACGGTCGAAACAGCTTGCGATACATATCCCATTGTGTTCGGAATGAGGGTAATTAGCTATGGACGACAGGCGGTGGGCCTCGTTTCGAGGTCGTATGTGAAAGTCAACTTTTTGCAAAATAAAATAAATAAATAAAAATCTCCCTTCCTCCTTAACCAACCCCCCCCCCCCCGTTGGAATCATTTGCAAAAAAAAAAAAAGAGCGAATCGAGATCGACAGCCCCCCCCTCGTTCACCGCGCCGCCTGCGCACGGCAACCCCACCCCGACGACCAACCCCCTTCCCTCGCGAACCTCTCCTCCTCTTCCGACCTCCCCTTTTTCTTCCCCCTCGATTTGAAAATCGCGCGAGCCCCAAATCGAGCCATCGGAGCACGATGGCGCCACCAGTCCAGCGCCGCCACCTCGAGTGCCACGCCAGCAGAAACCATCGCGAATCCCCACGTCCAGTCGAGCGCGCACCCACCGGAGACCTCCAGCGACTTCGGGTTCGGGTGAAAAACAGTGAGCATTCTTTTTTTTCTAATTATCCATCGTCTTTTAGATCTGAAAATATACATTGTTTTTAGAATTGAAAGCTTTGATTTTAAAACTGAAAACATAATTTTTAAAACTGGAAATTAGATGATATTTAAAACTGAATTGTATGGTTTTAAATGTGAAGTGTATGATTTTTATATTTGAATTAAAAATATAATTTTTACTTGATAGGAATATTAGAAATACCATTTTTATATGTGTAGAAAAATAAAAATGTGACTTTTATAATGATATATTTGAAAAGGTGAAGTCTTTATAGTTGAAAAGGCGAGATCTTTATGTATTTAATAGCGAAGTGAAAAATTCGATTTTTAAATGCATGAAGCGATTATAAAAATATGATTTTTTAAATTGAGAACGAACAAATAAAAATGTGATTTTTATTTTAAAAGACATCAAAATATAAAAATGTGTGATTTTTATATATGTAGTGAATACGGGCAACGAAGGTGACGAAGATGCGATAACGATGAAGATTTCTATCAAAGAAGAGTCAAGAGGATTGGATAGCTATCGGTGAGAATTCCTCACCTTTCAATTTCATATTCTAGTTATATATATATATATATATATATATATATATATATACACACTAGGATGCAGACGGTGCTTAGTAGCACCCGACACAATCGTCCACAGACCATGGACTTGTTTGTTTGATTGCAAAAATTAGTTAGATTATTTGATTGAAATTGAATTGTGTGGTGAAATGAATTGATTTGATTGATGTGTGAATGGCGTGGGCCTTCACTAGACCGGGGATAAGGCTAGGCCTTGTCCCGTTTCTAGTATCGTGCCGTTATGCCGCCGAAATTTTCTAAAATAAGTTAGAAAAATAAAAATATCATTTTATTGTGTAAATGAATAATAGAAATTCATGTGTTGGAATAAAATGTTTTATCGTTAAAAATATAATTTTTAACGTGAAGTGAATAAAATAAAATATTCATTTACAAACCGGACGGTTTGTTTATGTGCACCTATTTGAATGACATTGATTGGGTCGATAAATTTTACACATCGCCCAACTGCACAAATAAAATCTGTGTTTGATTGTTTGAAATCCCACACAGGTGTTAGGATGAAATTTGAAGTTCACTCATCCTGATTGATTAAATATGTCGATCGATTGATTGGCAGGCTGTTATAAGCGTTAGATATCTATATTTGATACTTATACAGTGTAGTGCACTTTGGGTGATGGTTGATTATTTTTCAATGCTATTATATACATGTGTTGTATGAAAATCCATATAATTAATTTTATATGGTGATTGATTGGGCCTCATTCCAATTTAGAGAATAAAGAATATTATAAAGTAAAGGTTCGTGTGTTGACTGTACTCATCCGTTGAGATTAGTCATGTGTTGAACGAAATAATTTAACAAAAATAGTCACACGTGGACAGTACTCATTCGTTGAGATTAGTCGTGTGTTGACAAAAATAAATATTCATTTGTTGAATAGAATAAAGGAATATTTGAAGCCGTGTTGATTAGATTGACGCCATTTTGACGTGAATGATATTTATATCGATTTTATTCATTTTAAAATGAATATTGAAAAGTAATTTTGAAATCAAATATTTCGAAATGAGATGAATTGCAAACGATTTCGAATTGAATAGAAAACGAATTGAATTCAAATCGAATAGAAAACCAATTTGAATTGAATCGAATAGAAAACCAATTTGAATTGAATTGAATAGAAAACCAATTTGAATTGAATCGAATAGAAAACCAATTTGAATTGAATTGAATTGAAAACGAATTCGAATCGAATGAAAAATGAATTCGAATTGAATTGAAACCGAATTGAAATGAATTCAAATTGAATTGAAATTTGAATTGAATAGAAATGAATTTTAAAACGAATTTATAAGGAAGAATTCAATTTTGATTTGAATTGAAATGGAAGTTGAAAATGTTTTTGAAACGAATTCAAAACTATTTATAAAATTCGTTTTAAATAGTAATCGACGAAATATATATTATATATATTATATATAATATAATGGCCTGAATAGAACGCGCCGCGCCGCGGCAGTTCGCGAATTTCGACCATTAACTTTGAACGAATATTACGGGAGATCCGACCGTCGGATTCTCCTGAAACCGGAACCGTTGGGTTCGTATCGAAAAGAGCTTTCTAAAGAATATTAGAAATTAGAAATCTAACGGTTGGATTTGGAATTATGTCCAAATCAAATTTGAAAAAGGTCGCTGTAAGTGCAGTTCGATGGCCGTTGATGGAAATCGACTGTACAGGCCTTGATAAAATTATTAAAAATAGTAATAATTTGTGTAAAATCGTAAGAAATGATTTAGAAAGAATTGGGATGAAAAACTCCATATTTGAAAAGATAAAAATAGATTTTTATCGAAATGAACTAGTTTTGAACTAGAATTATAATTCTATTTATTTTTAAAATAAATAAACTGGATTAGAGATGGCTTTGAAAAATAACCAGAATTTCCAATAATTATATTGGAATGGATTTGAATCGAAATTGTCTTTGGATTATTTCGATGTTGGATTTCGTGATGATACAGATATTGTTATGGGAATTTGAAAGATATATATATATCGTTATTTCCAATACGATATTTGTTAGTCGTAGAATTTGATATTGAATATAAGCCGGTATATTTTCTATTCAGAGCCTTGTGTTTAATATCAAATGTGATTTGGGTTTGTCATGAATGGTGTCTTCATTAACACTGTTCTTGAACCCAGTTGAGAAAAGATTAAATCTTTTTATTTAGATTTAATGAAGAGTACCAATTAAATAATATTTAATTGGAATAGAATTGATATTGATTTTTGGGTTTATCGTGAACAGCGTTTTAAATAACACTCGTTCTTTAACCCGATAATTAATGAAATGTGATTTTGGGTTTATCGTGAACCGTGTTTTAAATGACACTGATTCCTTAACCCAGTTAACGATTAAAACTAAGTGGAGTTTTAATGAATCTTTAATTAGATTGAAATGACCGAGAATGGAGTATCACCAGCTTTGCTCCAGGCGATAGTTAAATCTTTAATTAGATTTGAACGTGAAATGGTAATTGAATTTACCGATAACACCGTGGTGTTAGATATGAAGTACTACCAGTTTTACTTCATGGGATGAATAGGTTGGGATTGGGAAATTAAAACAAATGATTACTTCGGTAAAGTTCGTTAATCCCGACTAGTTTGAATCGAAATTCAAAAGAAGATTAGAGAATAGATTCAAGGAATTTATCTTGGATAAAATTAATGGGAACCTTTCCCTATGAATGTGAAATTTAGAAACTAACTGTCGGTTAGCCAAGCAGAATGGTTTTCTGGATATTGATTTGATGTTGGTTTCGGCCTTCGGGGTTAATATTTGGGGAATTATTCTCTTGATTAATTTACGGTTAGTGACTGATGAATTGGAATGAGGCATATGTTTTGTTTGTGTAACACTTATTTAAAATATATGTGAGTTGTTCGGAAAGGCCGGGTTTATCCCATTCTGAATAACTGATACGACGATAAGTCGGAGATGAAGACGATGGTCGAAGACCGGAGGTCTTCACGTCGTTTGGGTGATTACTGATGATCTTGATTGGGTTGTACACCCAAGAAGATGGAAATAGTTGGTGATCATCCAGACGTACTTGGAGATCGATGGATATGCGGGGTATTAGATGCCTCCGGTTTCGTTCAGACCCAGAACGGACTTGTAAATGGACTGTGTGTCTGACACTGGATTTTAGTCTGTGTGATTGATCTCTATTAAATATATATCTGTTTGGCGGCGGAGAATTTATTCTCTTGCTTAACGCCCTTCTCTGAGACGTACGAGCTCAGGGGTTATATACTGATGGATATCAAACGTATAGAGTGAATTGCCTGTGTGGCATGCTAAGATGCAAATGATCAAGGCTTCTGTTGAAAAGCAAAGTCTTGTGTTTGATGATCGAAGCACGGCCTTTGTGGCGTAGCTTTGTGTAACGTTTACTTCGCGAGTTTCGCACCCCGGTTGTGAACCAAAAACGGGAGAGGACGTCAGGGAGGGCATGCGTTTCTTTCTAGCTAGGGTGGTGTCAGTGACCTACCAGCCCTGACATTTATATACTTTTCACTTGTGTGGTTGTTGCTGTTGCGAGGCGCCTCGGTTTGATCGGACGATCCGGGTCCGGTGGAGTCATTCGTTGGCTCATTTACGCCCCAAAGGGCGGGGAAACGCATGTTCAGGATTTAAGTTTAATCCACATCGGTGGACCGGCCCTGAGGATCCAAGGGTCGATGCGCTCTGACCCTGAGGCTCGGGCTAGACAGTCTCGAAGTCGGTGAGGACTATCTTTTGCCTCGGTTCATAGACGGAAATCCAATTTCCAAATACGCGACTTTGCGATTTTGATGGTATAACCTATATATGGCGACATAGTGTTATGGGGCATTCATGCTGCCTATGATTGATACTTATGATTTGAAGTTGTTTTATACACTATACACTTATTATAGTATCAAATGATTTGTTTTAAACGTATCAAGCATTCTTTGGCTGTTATAAGGGAAAACCCTATCCCCCGGCTTGCGTGGCATTGTGTGATAGGACCTGGGTCTTATAACAGCTTCATTTTTCTTTATTTAGCATTGCGCTGTTTGTTTTATGCACTGGTATCCTTGGGAGGAAACCCGTTCCGTGTTATACGGCGTGGTCCCTTGACTTACCTAACTTTAAAATAAAGATTTATAACTGTTTTAGTTCTCACACCAGTCCCATGACTGACCCGGAGTTTATTGTTTTAACCTAAACTCTGGGTGCCCTTATTTTGACACGGGCAGCTAATAGTTTTGGTTTTGCAGATTTTTATTCACAGGATCCTGGTCTATAGCTGGAACGATATCCGGAAAGCTTTGTATCCGTATATCTCTTCTAGTTGTGTATTGTATTATTTTCCGCTGCTATATATTTAAATGTAATTTAAATCTCTGATATTTCTGTGTAATATTCATTTATACTCTGTAGATTCTTGTAATCTGATGTATTGTTGTAATATACAATGAAATGTTCTTCCGTGTGCGTTCTGATTTGTCGTGTTCTCAAACGATAGGGCGTTTCGAACGGTCTGGGTCGGTTTAGCGACTGGTTCGGACCGAGCGAAATTCCTTCTCGTCACAGTTGGTATCAGAGCTTTGGTTTACAAAGCTAGAGAACAAGGCACATTAGAACCATACGAAAGAATTCATCAGATATTGGATTAGTAAAATCCAATGGGAATGACTCGTTAGAGATGGGATCAGTAGTATCCTAGAACGAGTGTGAAGAGTATATTTTTGAAAATGAAAACAAAACTTGTTTTGAAATATAAATCAATTATTCGTATCTGGTTATTTATTTATATTGATGTGGACAATCCAATATATATAGATTTTGCGTATACGTCTGATCCGCGTGTATTCAAAGTTTTAATATATTGGATAGATATAGCATCACACTCTAGTCGCCCAAAGATGATATTGATGATAGCGATCGCATCATCAACATTTATGTTCGAGTTTCGAAGGTGTGATTTTCTATATATTTCCATTAGACTGGTGTGAGAACCAAAACTAATATAGCTAGAATACTTTGTTGTGATTTGGCATCAAAAACATGATTTTTGTATATGTATCAAATTATGAATTTGAAACTCTAATCCACTAATTGATTGATGTTTGTGTTGTTTGTTTAATTGTTTGATAATTTTGAACCATTACGCCTAATTGTATCAAATAATGAATTGTATTGAAATTTGGTCGCATTTGCTTGCATATACTTGTACTTACACTGAACAGGTCATAGCAAGGAGGCTGGAGCAGAGAATAAAATTTGTTTGCCCGACAAATAGGTACATGTTTACTACATAATTTACTGTTTTGTTTGGGTGATGATGATTTTATGAGCCTATTGGCTAGCCGCTTGGCTTTTTCTTTTTCTTTTTGAGATCTGAAGGACCGGGGAAGCCATTTGAGATTTCCCGATGCTCCCATTGCAGGGGAGGTTATGGCGAAATTTTTCGAAATTTTAGGGTGTTAGCCAAATTTTTGAAAATTCTCAGAAACTGAAAAGTTGGAGAATGGAAGCCAGACCGAAAGTAGAATTGATTGATCAAACCACTTTCGACTTTGTTCCTTTTCGGGGACGAAAAGTTTTAAGTGGGGGAGATTGTAACAACCCGAAAATCTGGGCCAGTTTAAAATTTTTATTTTGGCAATTTTAGCGAATTTTGATTATTTAAAATGAATTATTTTAAATAATATCGACGAGAAAAATGTTTAGAATTGAATTCGACGTATATATTTATATACGTCGTCGTTAGAATATAAATAATTATATATATAATTATAAATAGAATTGAAAATGGCGCGGTAGTTCGATAATTCGATTTCAAACTTCAATTGAATGTACCGGGTGCAAAACAATCCGGATTTTAGTGAAACCAAAAACATTAGGATCTATTTGAGGATATCTTTCCAACGAATCCGAAAAATCGAAATTTCATAACGGGAATCAAAAGATATGTCCAGTTGAAAATTCTGAATAGTCGCTATGGAATTCAGGCCCTTAAAAATTGAAATTTTGCAAACGACCTCGGATTTCGACGAAACCAGTCTTATTGGGTCCGTGATGTCAAATTATTGCTAGGTTTCAAATTTCATAATTTTTCGAATCAATATGTGAGCGTGGCAAAGGAAAACGCTTTTGACCAGTTTCAGTTGGTTTTAATCGACTGGAAAATGGCCATTTTTCTAACGGTCTCAGAATTCGACAAAACTAGTTTTGTTAGGACCGTATCGTCAATACGAAGCTAGAAAATATTTTTGAGAATTTTTAGAGTTAGTATGTGACCCCGGTAATTTGAAATGTACGTTTAAAATTCAATATAGTGATTTAAATGTAAATTTAACGGAAACTGATCGAAACGGTCGAAACAGCTTGCGATACATATCCCATTGTGTTCGGAATGAGGGTAATTAGCTATGGACGACAGGCGGTGGGCCTCGTTTCGAGGTCGTATGTGAAAGTCAACTTTTTGCAAAATAAAATAAAATAAAATAAAATAAAATAAAATAAATAAAAAATCTCCCTTCCTTCTTAACCAGGCCCCCCCCCCGTTGGAATCATTTGCAAAAAAAAAAAAAAAAGAGAGCGAATCGAGATCGACAGCCCCCCCTCGTTCACCGCGCCGCCTGCGCACGCCAACCCCACCCCGACGACCAACCCCCTTCCCTCGCGAACCTCTCCTCCTCTTCCGACCTCCCCTTTTTCTTCCCCCTCGAATTGAAAATCGCGCGAGCCCCAAATCGAGCCATTGGAGCACGATGGCGCCACCAGTCCAGCGCCGCCACCTCGAGTGCCACGCCAGCAGCCATCGCGAATCCCCACGTCCAGTCGAGCGCGCACCCACCGGAGACCTCCAGCGACTTCGGGTTCGGGTGAAAAACAGTGAGCATTCTTTTTTTTCTAATTATCCATCGTCTTTTAGATCTGAAAATATACATTGTTTTTAGAATTGAAAGCTTTGATTTTAAAACTGAAAACATAATTTTTAAAACTGGAAATTAGATGATATTTAAAACTGAATTATATGGTTTTAAATGTGAAGTGTATGATTTTTATATTTGAATTAAAAATATAATTTTTACTTGATAGGAATATTAGAAATACCATTTTTATATGTGTAGAAAAATAAAAATGTGACTTTTATAATGATATATTTGAAAAGGTGAAGTCTTTATAGTTGAAAAGGCGAGATCTTTATGTATTTAATAGCGAAGTGAAAAATTCGATTTTTAAATGCATGAAGCGATTATAAAAATATGATTTTTTAAATTGAGAACGAACAAATAAAAATGTGATTTTTATTTTAAAAGACATCAAAATATAAAAATGTGTGATTTTTATATATGTAGTGAATACGGGCAACGAAGGTGACGAAGATGCGATAACGATGAAGATTTCTATCAAAGAAGAGTCAAGAGGATTGGATAGCTATCGGTGAGAATTCCTCACCTTTCAATTTCATATTCTAGTTATATATATATATATATATATATATATATATATATATATATACTAGGATGCAGACGGTGCTTAGTAGCACCCGACACAATCGTCCACAGACCATGGACTTGTTTGTTTGATTGCAAAAATTAGTTAGATTATTTGATTGAAATTGAATTGTGTGGTGAAATGAATTGATTTGATTGATGTGTGAATGGCGTGGGCCTTCACTAGACCGGGGATAAGGCTAGGCCTTGTCCCGTTTCTAGTATCGTGCCGTTATGCCGCCGAAATTTTCTAAAATAAGTTAGAAAAATAAAAATATCATTTTATTGTGTAAATGAATAATAGAAATTCATGTGTTGGAATAAAATGTTTTATCGTTAAAAATATAATTTTTAACGTGAAGTGAATAAAATAAAATATTCATTTACAAACCGGACGGTTTGTTTATGTGCACCTATTTGAATGACATTGATTGGGTCGATAAATTTTACACATCGCCCAACTGCACAAATAAAATCTGTGTTTGATTGTTTGAAACCCCACACAGGTGTTAGGATGAAATTTGAAGTTCACTCATCCTGATTGATTAAATATGTCGATCTATTGATTGGCAGGCTGTTATAAGCGTTAGATATCTATATTTGATACTTATACAGTGTAGTGCACTTTGGGTGATGGTTGATTATTTTTCAATGCTATTATATACATGTGTTGTATGAAAATCCATATAATTAATTTTATATGGTGATTGATTGGGCCTCATTCCAATTTAGAGAATAAAGAATATTATAAAGTAAAGGTTCATGTGTTGACTGTACTCATCCGTTGAGATTAGTCAGGTGTTGAACGAAATAATTTAACAAAAATAGTCACACGTGGACAGTACTCATTCGTTGAGATTAGTCGTGTGTTGACAATAATAAATATTCATTTGTTGAATAGAATAAAGGAATATATGAAGCCGTGTTGATTAGATTGACGCCATTTTGACGTGAACGATATTTATATCGATTTTATTCATTTTAAAATGAATATTGAAAAGTAATTTTGAAATCAAATATTTCGAAATGAGATGAATTGAAAACGATTTCGAATTGAATTGAATAGAAAACGAATTGAATTCAAATCGAATAGAAAACCAATTTGAATTGAATCGAATAGAAAACCAATTTGAATAGAAAACCAATTTGAATTGAATTGAATAGAAAACCAATTTGAATTGAATCGAATAGAAAACCAATTTGAATTGAATTGAATTGAAAACGAATTCGAATCGAATGAAAAACGAATTCGAATTGAATTGAAACCGAATTGAAATGAATTCAAATTGAATTGAAATTTGAATTGAATAGAAATGAATTTTAAAACGAATTTATAAGGAAGAATTCAATTTTGATTTGAATTGAAATGGAAGTTGAAAATGTTTTTGAAATGAATTCAAAACTATTTATAAAATTCGTTTTAAATAGTAATCGACGAAATATATATTATATATATTATATATATAATATAATGGCCTGAATAGAACGCGCCGCGCCGCGGCAGTTCGCGAATTTCGACCATTAACTTTGAACGAATATTACGGGAGATCCGACCGTCGGATTCTCCTGAAACCGGAACCGTTGGGTTCGTATCGAAAAGAGCTTTCTAAAGAATATTAGAAATTAGAAATCTAACGGTTGGATTTGGAATTATGTCCAAATCAAATTTGAAAAAGGTTGTTGTAAGTGCAGTTTGATGGCCGTTGATGGAAATCGACTGTACAGGCCTTGATAAAATTATTAAAAATAGTAATAATTTGTGTAAAATCATAAGAAATGATTTAGAAAGAATTGGGATGAAAAACTCCATATTTGAAAAGATAAAAATAGATTTTTATCGAAATGAACTAGTTTTGAACTAGAATTATAATTCTATTTATTTTTAAAATAAATAAACTGGATTAGAGATGGCTTTGAAAAATAACCAGAATTTCCAATAATTATATTGGAATGGATTTGAATCGAAATTGTCTTTGGATTATTTCGATGTTGGATTTCGTGATGATACAGATATTGTTATGGGAATTTGAAAGATATATATATATCGTTATTTCCAATATGATATTTGTTAGTCGTAGAATTTGATATTGAATATAAGCCGGTATATTTTCTATTCAGAGCCTTGTGTTTAATATCAAATGTGATTTGGGTTTGTCGTGAATGGTGTCTTCATTAACACTGTTCTTGAACCCAGTTGAGAAAAGATTAAATCTTTTTATTTAGATTTAATGAAGAGTACCAATTAAATAATATTTAATTGGAATAGAATTGATATTGAATTTTGGGTTTATCGTGAATAGCGTTTTAAATAACACTCGTTCTTTAACCCGATAATTAATGAAATGTGATTTTGGGTTTATCGTGAACCGTGTTTTAAATGACACTGATTCTTTAACCCAGTTAACGATTAAAACTAAGTGGAGTTTTAATGAATCTTTAATTAGATTGAAATGACCGAGAATGGAGTATCACCAGCTTTGCTCCAGGCGATAGTTAAATCTTTAATTAGATTTGAACGTGGAATGGTAATTGAATTTACCGATAACACCGTGATGTTAGATATGAAGTACTACCCGTTTTACTTCATGGGATGAATAGGTTGGGATTGGGAAATTAAAACAAATGATTACTTCGGTAAAGTTCGTTAATCCCGACTAGTTTGAATCGAAATTCAAAAGAAGATTAGAGAATAGATTCAAGGAATTTATCTTGGATAAAATTAATGGGAACCTTTCCCTATGAATGTGAAATTTAGAAACTAACTGTCGGTTAGCCAAGTAGAATGGTTTTCTGGATATTGATCTGATGTTGGTTTCGGCCTTCGGGGTTAATATTTGGGGAATTATTCTCTTGATTAATTTACGGTTAGTGACTGATGAATTGGAATGAGGCATATGTTGTGTTTGTGTAACACTTATTTAAAATATACGTGAGTTGTTCGGAAAGGCCGAGTTTATCCCATTCTGAATAACTGATACGACGATAAGTCGGAGATGAAGACGATGGTCGAAGACCGGAGGTCTTCACGTCGTTTGGGTGATTACTGATGATCTTGATTGGGCTGTACACCCAAGAAGATGGAAACAGTTGGTGATCGTCCAGACGTACTTGGAGATCGATGGATATGCGGGGTATTAGATGCCTCCGGTTTCGTTCAGACCCAGAACGGACTTGTAAATGGACTGTGTGTCTGACACTGGATTTTAGTCTTTGTGATTGATCTCTATTAAATATATATCTGTTTGGCAGCGGAGAAATTATTCTCTTGCTTAACGCCCTTCTCTGAGACGTACGAGCTCAGGGGTTATATACTGATGGATATCAAACGCATAGAGTGAATTGCCTGTGTGGCATGCTAAGATGCAAATGATCAAGGCTTCTGTTGAAAAGCAAAGTCTTGTGGTTGATGATCGAAGCACGGCCTTTGTGGCGTAGCTTTGTGTAACGTTTACTTCACGAGTTTCGCACCCCGGTTGTGAACCAAAAACGGGAGAGGACGTCAGGGAGGGCATGCGTTTCTTTCTAGCTAGGGTGGTGTCAGTGACCTACCAGCCCTGACATTTATATACTTTTCACCTGTGTGGTTGTTGCTGTTGCGAGGCGCCTCGGTTTGATCGGACGATCCGGGTCCGGTGGAGTCATTCTTTGGCTCATTTACGCCCCAAAGGGTGGGGAAACGCATGTTCAGGATTTAAGTTTAATCCACATTGGTGGACCGGCCCTGAGGATCCAAGGGTCGATGCGCCCTGACCCTCAGGCTCGGGCTAGACAGTCTCGAAGTCGGTGAGGACTATCTTTTGCCTCGGTTCATAGACGGAAATCCAATTTCCAAATACGCGACTTTGCGATTTTGATGGTATAACCTATATATGGCGACATAGTGTTATGGGGCATTCATGCCGCCTATGATTGATACTTATGATTTGAAGTTGTTTTATACACTATACACTTATTATAGTATCAAATGATTTGTTTTAAACGTATCAAGCATTCTTTGGCTGTTATAAGGGAAAACCCTATCCCCCGGCTTGCGTTGCATTGTGTGATAGGACCTGGGTCTTATAACAGCTTCATTTTTCTTTATTTAGCATTGCGCTGTTTGTTTTATGCACTGGTATCCTTGGGAGGAAACCCGTTCCGTGTTATACGGCGTGGTCCCTTGACTTACCTAACTTTAAAATAAAGATTTATAACTGTTTTAGTTCTCACACCAGTCCTATGACTGACCCGGAGTTTATTGTTTTAACCTAAACTCTGGGTGCCCTTATTTTGACACGGGCAGCTAGTAGTTTTGGTTTTGCAGATTTTTATTCATAGGATCCTGGTCTACAGCTGGAACGATATCCGGAAAGCTTTGTATCCGTATATCTCTTCTAGTTGTGTATTGTATTATTTTCCGCTGCTATGTATTTAAATGTAATTTAAATCTCTGATATTTCTGTGTAATATTCATTTATACTCTGTAGATTCTTGTAATCTGATGTATTGTTGTAATATACAATGAAATGTTCTTCCGTGTGCGTTCTGATTTGTCGTGTTCTCAAACGATAGGGCGTTTCGAACGGTCTGGGTCGGTTTAGCGACTGGTTCGGACCGAGCGAAATTCCTTCTCGTCACAGTACTCCCTTTGTAGCTTTTTTAATTCTGTCTGCTGTGATTTTTTACTATGTGTAAGAACTGCTAGGTAATTAATATTCTGATGTTTGGTGCTCTCTTTGTAGACTTTTTAGTGTCGTCTGTTGTATTTTTTTTTACTAACTGTTGCTTTCTTTCTCTGTGTGCTGAAAGATATACTGAATACATTCATCATAGTTGATGCTTCATTAGCTCTCCTTCATATTAGAATTGTAGATCAAATAGTGCATAAATGGAATATGAAGCCTAAAGTGTTGTAAGTATTTTGAAATCGGTATATAATGTCTCTATATGCTACTATTATTGCAATTGATTATAAGTGAAACCTAAATAGGGATTTTTTGTTGAGTTTGAAATAAAAATGGGTAAAGATAGTCAAACTATCATCGACGAGGTCCTACATATGCTTACACATGTTGCATATATATATATATCTTATTCTTATATATATATATGACTAAATCTATATATCAACCATGAAATAGAATAAATTATTTTACCAGTTATAGTTTGTCATTTCTTTCCTTTGCAACAAAAAATTATAGTTCTGTCGATTTCACATTAACAGTCATGTTTATGAAAGTTTTTTTTTTTAAATTCAAGTTTCTAATGGAGTAATAATTTTTCTTGATTTATACTAAAAATACAGCATTACGTTATGGGTTTTTAAAATTTAAACTTAAATACAAAAATATCATTTTTTATCACTCGTTTCACTTCATCAAATTGACTGTTTTAGCTAAATTTGAAAACCTTCCTATTAATCTTATATATGTATTTTCCAATTTTAATTTATTTACCTCAATTTATTTATTTCAAGCGATTGTTATTCTAGGCTAAATAATATTTATGATGAGAAGCTCATTAAAAGGTAAATGGTATGCAGTTTTCATGGAATTTAGTCATTGTTCTCTTTGATTCCACATTACTTTATTTTCCAGCTACGATTTACTTTATTTATTTATTCTACAACATTTTTTACTGCTCACAATTTAAGGAAAAATATGGGTCGCATATGCAGTCATTTGATGGTCCTAAATGAATGTTTCATATTAAATTACTTCTTAAAACTGGATTTGTGATATCTGTTTTAACTAAACATACATGATGAAGATATTACCCATTTTGACGTGTTACCGTTCCTTCTTTTTTAATATGTGTCTTGCATTTGAAATATTTGTTGAGTATGTTGATATTTGATGGTGAAATTCTGGTTTTGAAGATAAAAGTCAAGTTTATAGAGTTTTTGGTAAGAAACAAATATTTTATGAAGATAATTATGGGTAAAATAAGAAGAAAACCGAGCTTAAATTTTGAAATTAATATTTTTTTTAGATGTTCATGAGTGGAAAATTTGAAGCCCTCTTTTCAGCTCGGAGAAATGAAATTGTCCTGCTTCTAAACCCTTGAAAATTAAAATAGGAGTGCCATTAAATAAGCAGTCATACACAGGGCCGGCCCTGAGTATTTATGGGCCCAGCGCGGACCCAAAATTTTGGGTCCTTAAATTTATTTTTTTAATGAAATTGAATGTACGTGAAAATGTGCTTTTTCTACTGTGCATCTCCATTGAGGAAATTGCGTGTTTCAGCAAATTCGTAAAGTTTTTACCCATATTTTCAATCTATCAACTAGAAGTCCACACAAGCCACATCTTCATTTTAATATATTGATTGATGTCAACAAAGCATACAATCATCTATTTTTGCATACATAAATTACTATCAAGTACACACATCCTGACAAGAAAAAACAGCTCTAGTAAAGATAATACAGTTTTTTTTTTGGACCCCCTGACCTAATGGGCTTTGTGCGGTCGCACGGCTCGCACTAGGCCAGGACCGGCCCTGGTCATACAGTGTATATTTTTCCATGGGAGTGCAATTAGACAATATAAATAAACCGTTCAAATTCAAGGCAGTACAATCTACTTCTAAAAGCTGCAAAATATGGTTATTTTTCTTTACTTAACCTACTTCTTTACAAGTTCAATATTTTTCGCAGGGAGCAGCACCATGAATTTGGCTTTGTTCAATACGTAGGCCCAATGAACTAAAGCTAAATATCAAATAGATGACTAACTTTACTTGGCTGTGAGCTGATAAGTCTATCTAATGAGGAGAACAATAAAAGAAAACTGGATGAAATGAGGTAAATGAAGATAGAGAGGTAGCTGTTTTCTTAACCTTGGCCTTCTATGAGAGGAAATCAAGATATATTTTTTATTCAATTGTGATAAAATAGTAACTATCGTAATGAATTTTTTTTATTGTTTCATGATTCATTTGTCAGAATTGGCAATTATGTATATGAAAAATTAGTATCACAAACACTGCATAAACGTTCCATACTAAGGTAGTCTATTGTAAACATTCAATAATAATTATAACAGTAATTATTTTTTTGCTATAGGGGTCCTTGATTAGAGATGGTTTCATTCTTAGCAGTAAGGCTCTGACATTGGCTTCTTACCCTTTTGTTACTTCTTTTGATTTAAACCTCATTATCCTTTGTCCTCTTTTTAAAATAACTAAATTTTTCCTTTTTTTACATTAGTGTTTTTTTTCCTTTGGCTCTGACCGAATTATTCTTTAATAATCCCTTGAAAGAAGTAGAAGCTTATGGTACTCTACATAGAACAGTCATTCTATTTTATGTTTTGCAATTTAGCAGTTTAAAGCTTTTAGATCAAGATTTATTGGTCTGTTGGACCTATTTTTGAGGATGGGATGACTTCTAATTTACTGCATTTTGGTTCAGGTTTTCTTTTCTCCATTTTTAGTTATTGATTTTCATCTGATAAAAAATATTCTCTATCTGCAAGTTCACAAATTTTGTCTAGCTAATTTCTTATGTGCCTATGCAGCGAAGATCATAAAGGTAATGTTTATCTGCCTTATTCGGTTTTATCTCAAAACCATCCTCATTTGTGGTTACATTACATACCAAGGAATATGCAAAAGTTTATACTTCGGTGCCTTCACCCAAGTCAATAATTTACATGATCTTCAAAACTGTGGCCACTTTTAGATGTTAATGCTCCCCATATTATGTTCCTTTTATATAGGATAACGAGTTGAAACTACACGTTGAGGAATCAGGGATTTTAAGCAATCTAGAAACATGACAAATTTTTAACAGTTGTTTGCTGTTTTTTATGTGACTATAGTTAAACATTTTTAAGTCTAACAATACATTATAATGTAGTACATAGTTACTGTTTATTGCTACAGCTATTATGTAGGTTCTTTACATTTTTGTACACTAAAAATTTCCATGACTATGTTCATTGTAGTTTAATTTCTGCTCAAAGAAGATTTGATTCGCTACTTCATTTGGCAGATACATATGCAAAAATCGAAACAAATTTATGTTACTAAGACAACACTAATGTGTTTTTCTTTCCTAAAATTTGAAGTTCCTCCATAATTTGTTTTTTGAGCATCAGTGGATGGATTGTTTTCTACTTCAAAATTTATTGTCAGCTATGTGTACAATAAACATTGGGAGTTGTGACCTAAAGGGCATGCGACTAAGACCATAACATGTTGCATATTTGGTTCCACTATATATAGTTCATGTCTGGACACACGTAATGCATTCTCCACTGTTTCTAACCTTATTACGTGATGAAGTTCAGAAGCTGTTATAATTTTAATTCACAGTTCCATGCAGATGTTCACAGTGTTGAAAATGAATGACATTTTATGTAATTTGAAAATGGACCACTCCTTCATTATGTCTGTCTGGTGTGTATGATTTTAAATTTATTATTTTTTCTTTTCAATTGTATCACGCGGCCTACTATTTGTAAACGTGCCCAGTTTTTCCCCCTCCCTCTGATATTGCCTTACGGTTTTTTCCTCTTTCCATTCTTACTTTTCCGCCAGTCTTTGCACATAACCCATCTTCGCTTCAGCCGTCTTCGCACACGTCCAATTGACGTGCGTACATACTGGTAATTATTAATTATCATCTATAATCAATAATAACTTTTTATATTTAATAATTTAACATAATTATTTGTTTACAATTAATAAATTATAGTAAATTTATTAATTACACTTAATAATGAATAAATATCGTCAGTAATTAATAAATCTTGCTAATAATTAGTAATTAATAATTAGTAACTGGTTAAATGATGAATATTAAAGAAATAATAATTAAATATAATTAATAAGTTATATTTAATAATAAATAGTTAATAAATAAAAGTTAAAATTAATAATTACTATTAAATAATATTTTTTGGCATGGCCTTACCATTAAATAATTAATTGTATGAAGTAATATTCAATAATGAAAAAGTAACATTTAGTTATAAAGAAGTATACTTAATATTTATTTTTTTGTAATTATTAATTATTAATTTCTATTTAATAAGCAATTATTAATACTTATATAACAATTAAGAAAATATTTAATTACTCTTATGATTAATAATTATATTCAATATTTAATATTTAAAAAATTAAAATTTTGAATTTGACAAATAAAAATTTCTATTTAATGATTAATATTTAATGAATACTATTTCTTGCAAAGCAAGCCGGATTATAGTAGTTTTACCACTTTTATATAAAATGAAGAAACATGTGTACTACACATGCAAAGTACAACTATTTGGTTTGCAGTGACCAGTCATTATCAACTAGTAAATGAAAATATAACTATTACAATAATATTCAATATCAGTTTGATACTTCCGTATAAAAGGTCCCCGTATAGGGAGACATAACCCTAATATTGATAGCAAAACGACGAGCTAAGTCAACTACGTAGAATGAATAATCCGAGGAGAAAATAAAGCTCCTATCCCAAGTAGAATGAATACATATTGATTATATAACAACAAATATTAATTATTTAGTACTTAATAATTCATATTGAATAATTAATATAGTCAATATTCAATAATTAATGTTTAAATTTAATGCTTAATAAATAATGAATATTTAATAATTAATAATCAATATTTAGTATTCAATAATCAATTTTCAATAATTAATTTTTAATAATCATTGGTTAATAATTGTAGTTAAATAATTGATTAAAATAATTATGTAATAATTTAGACTAATATTTAGTAATTAATGATAACATTATTTATGAGGTGAAATAGAATTAGAACTTTTAGAAAATTTGAAAATTTATAAAATTTAACCATTTATATATAATTATTTGTCATTGTTAATTATTATTAGTCATTAAGTCATATTTAATATTTGTTAATTATATTTAATATTCAATTATATTAAATAACTCTTTATTAATAAACTCGAAATAAATAAGTAATAATTAATTAATACATTTTGTGATTTATTGTTAATGAGTAATAGCTAATAACATAATTAGTAATATAAAAGTAAATAAGTAATAACGGGTAAACATAATTAATTGTTAATGGATAATTTACAATTTTCCTTCGCTTGTGCCACCACATCCGGAAATTAACACTTGAACCAATTGTGGAAACAAATAAATCTGTCAACGTGATGCAACCCTTTGATTTTAACAGTTGATTCCATCTTCTGTCTTTTCATTTCAGATACTGTAACGACCCGAATTTTCAAACAATTAATTTTAAAATATTTAATATTGTTTTAAATATTGAGTTGATAATATACATGAATTTTTATATTATGTTATCGATTTAATAATCGATTTAATAATCGATTTCGATTTAATATCGAATATATATTAAATTATCGTAATACGAAATATAATTGAAATCAAAGTTAAAAACCGAATCAAAACAATTCAGATGACCCGTATAAATTCTATTTGAATATATACAATAATATTAATAACTTATTATCGAGAAATTTATTTGTTTTGAATTTAAATTATATTATATCGGTTTAATATGGTTATTGTATATATACGTTCAAATTTAATTTCATAATATATTCCGTGGGTTCAGAATAGTGTTATAACATAGAAACGTCAGTTGTTACGTTAAAATAAGTGTTCAGGATTTCAAGTTACGAACCCCGAAATGTTTCTGATGGATAAACTCGAAATCAAATCAGAATCAATTTAAAAAGAATAGAAATCTCTTTAAATCAAATAGTTTTAATTAGAAATCAAATTGCATTAAAAATGTATGTACCTTAACCAACACACATTTAAAACTTGCATACCCTGTTGTCTCTTTTTTTCCCTCTATAAAATCACAGACAAACCATCCTCTCTTCTCCTCTTTTTATTTTCATTCTTGAGAAGAACCGATAGCCTCAAAATATAAAATGGCTTCAAAAGGAAAATAAAGTCAAAACCAGTTCCTTTCTTCTGAAATTAAAATGCCGTAGCCCATTTTGTTTTACAAACCGAGAGCTTCAGTTTCACCTTTATTTCCAAAATCAAATTGCGAATGGGGAAAATCACCAAAAGGAAGCAGAATGTCAAGCGTTGAATCCATTTGAGGGCACGCGGCTTATGGACATCGCGGGCATCAGATTCAATTTTTTTTATGAGATTATGCGTCAACGTTGAGGGTTGCAGCTACCACGCTCGAGCTCCAAATCGTTTAGGGTATAGATTCGCTGCTAGTTGGGGAAGAGTGTTCGAAGTCGTTGTGCTCAAATAGGATTTCGGGAGGAAGAGGTTCGCATCTTTTTTTTAGGGATGCAGATCATCACGAGGTCACAAAAAAGGGGAATCGCATATCGAGGGGTTCAAGGGTTCATTGTTTTTTTAAACAGAGAAGATGGAGGTCGCGATTTCTTCTTGGTGTTCGATGTAGTTGTACGACATCGAGAGAAGATTGCTCACAAACGTGGATTAGAGATTCGGTAGTAGGATGTTGGGGTAGTTCGATTTGTGTATATGGAGAAGTATTTATCGTGATTTTGACAATGGGAGATGCTGTGGTGTGGTTACTGTAAGTTGTTGAAGTGGTGAAGGTTGGTTTCAAATTGCGGTGAAGTTAAGCCTGGAGAATGCAGCAGCGGGAGAAGTTCATTAGTGAAGTCCGTTTGTAAGCTCATGATGAACCAAGAAAAGTGAAGAGGATAATCACGACAATGGTAAAAGCTACGGAAAGGAGAAGAGGTTCGATTTTATAAACAGTAGGAGAAAAGGGATTAAGGTAATTCCTTTAGTTTAGTAATAATTTTTTTAATTACGTTTAAATTTGTTCGACAACCTAAATAATGAGCCATGTTAAATTTATTCAAAATATTATCGAACAGAATCGGTCGTGTAATCCGTAGCTACAGGATACCTAATCGAGAATCTAAAATTGGAATCAGAACGGATCGCAAATAAAAACCCTGTTGAGTAATTCTCACTCAGAAATTTATTTAAATTATTTTTATCGTTAAAAATAATTGTTGGTTGTTTGGATGCATTTAAATATATTTTTTGTGGCTATTATATATATATATATATATATTAGTTGTTTAGGCTTGGTGTTTGTGGCTATTTTATATATATATATATATATATATATATATATATATATATATATATATATATTGGTGGTTGGATATTTCCAGTAGTACCATTAGCGGATGCCCGCAGTATCATTAGCGGATGACCCTATGCGCCCCACAATATGATAGTGGATGACCTTCTATACCGCGATATCCTGCCTCGAAGCAGGATGGGTATTATTTTTGTTGGCTAACGTCTGTGGATGCAGAAAAAATAGGGTGGAGGGATCCAACTGGATTGCTCAAAAATATTATTGTTTTTTTTCATATATATTATCATATATGATGTGTTAGAAAACCTGTGGTTGATAATTGTGTGTTTTTGATTGGTTGAATATCACTGGCACTAAATGTTGATTTTAAAAATATCATGAAAAGGGGTTTTGAGATTTAAAATGGAAAATCTATTTTTCTAAAATAGATTTTGAGTTTCAAATGGACTAGAAATAAAAACAAGCAATAAATTTATAAACAATGTTTACAAATTAAATGGAATAATTTTAATTAGATAATTGGAGAGTTTAAATTCAAATGTGAATTTAAAATGAGAATTGGTAATCGTTTTAAATAGAAAACGATGAAATCTATTCCGATGTTTGGAATGTAAGTATAATTGAATAATTAAATTAGATTCTGTTGAATTTATAAAATTGATTATATCCAGAAAGGATATCGCAATTGTATTAATTAGAAACTAATATTTAAATTAAATATTAAAATAGATTCTATATTATATATAGATAAGTTAAAATAAATAGAATATCCCAAAAATAAGATTTTGGTTTTAAATAGATTTTGAAATGGAACTTGTTGTATATATATAAAACAAGCAAAGTTATAAACAATGTACAAATGTTGTGAATTAATTATCAAAAGATAATCTGAAATTTTAAATTCAAGTATGAATTTAAAATAGAATTTGAAAACATTTCGAAAAGGGAACAACAGTTTTTATTTCGGAATTCGTAATATAAAATGAATTGAGTTTCGAATAGATTTTTGAAATGAAACTTGTTTTAAATTATAAAACAAGGAAGTTAAATTTATAAAAATGTTTATAAATTAAGTAAGATAATTATCGTGGGATAATTTGGAATTTTAAATTCAAATATGAATTTAAAAGTGAATTGAAAAACGGTTTGAAATAGAACGATAGATTTTATTCCGGAATTCAGAATATAAATTGAAGTGAGAAAAATCCAACGGATATATAATTAGAAATCGATTATATCAAGTTTTATAAATAATTTATTTATAAGGAAACTGGAATTTAGTATAGAAGATTCAGTTATAAATAAATTTATAACTGAGTTATGAAATAATCAACGGATAGGGATAATCAAGAATATTAACTTGAATTTGGTAAATGGGCTGAATTAATATTTAAATATATAAGAACAGAGTTGAAGTTTATTTATAAAACGAAGTTTAGACATTTATATTTAAATATAATTAAACGAACTCGCCACAACGCATAAATTGGCGTTTCGAACTTCAATTGAGTATACAGAACTCAATTTAAGTCGGATTCTTTGAAACAAGAATCGTCGGGACCGATTTGATAATAGTTTTCTAATAGAAGAGAAAATTCTAGATTTCGTTTTATATATTTTGAGTTATGTCAAAATCAAATTTTCAGAAAAACAGCGCCACAACCATTTTAAAACCTTAATGGTTTATTTAAATATATAAAATGATTTTAAGTAAAAAAATCCGAATTTCCATTTAGAAAAATCCAAACTTGAGATATAAAATAAATATGAACTCAAGTGGAGTAAGTGAACTGATTTTTGAAACAAAAATTAGAATTTTTAATTACTGAATAGAATTAACTAATTTGAAGAATAATTAGTTAATCGTGTTTTGAATCGAAATTGGGCATTAGATAAGTGAATAGGGTTTATGAATTTATATTCGAAATTGAATATGAGCTGAAATGGAATTAGATTGAGGTCATAAGTAAATTAAAATATATTTGAACGTGATATGTCCAAATAAAAAGTGGAATGAGAAAAATAGCTAATTAAAGAATAATTTAGCAAACTAGGTTAAAAATAATTGAATTAAGTTGGAATAAATTGGGAATGGATGTATATGGGGTAGACAGGTATGGAATGAAGTGTATGAAGATTATAATTCGTGTGCCCGACAAAAAGGTACATGTTTAAATTCCATATGAGTTTTTATGCGCTGAACCGGTAAGCCACTTGGCTTTTTGATTTTCTCTTTGAATGGAAAGGGCCTAGAGAGGCGAGTTGAGGTTTGAGCTATTGATCGGTACAAAGGAGGTGCTGGCGAAATTTTCTTGAAATTTAAGGAGTTAGAATATTTTTAAGAAAATTTGATAACGAGAAATCAATATATATATATATATATATATATATATAATTCGATAAGTAAAACAAACTTAAAATAGCATACTATAAACAAAAAGGAAATCTATAATTTAAATCTGGTAAGAATAGAAAGAGAAACATATATACGTTTTAAAAATGAGTAATTGGTTTATATGATGTTGATTTTTCGAGATAAGTAGTCTTGTCCGTTTGAAGTTAACAATGTTATTCAATCAAGGTCTGAGAGGTATTTATACCCCAACTTGATTGATTTCATTATTAATCGATAGATAGCAAGATTCAGGCTCGAAAATAAATGTTTTGAATAAGATTTAATTGAATGCGGTATTTTGGGTTGTTGTAACAATGTTTTACACAACATTCGTTTTAACCTAGATAAGTGGAAATTTTGGAAATATAATAATAAATATTTCCTAAGTATAGAAATGAATGGTCGTAAAAGGGGGAAGTACTTCGAATGTTTTCCAATTATTAATAGAAGATATTTTCTAAGCATAGAAAATAAAAGAAGGCGAGATATGGAAATGTTTTCCAAACAGCGTAATAGGCCAAGATGATTATTAAAAATATTCAGTTAACAAATATCGATAATAAAATGGAGAAGTGATTTAATTAATGAAATATTAATTAAGGGTCCAAGTGATTGTTTGATGCTTTGAAGGATTTTTTTTCTTTGATAGTTAAATAACCGACTATCGAAGTATTTGCCAATATCGTTGTCAATATGGAGAGACCGGTTGAATTATTATTCGAGAACCACTCCGTATTGACAGTAGCGCTACGAATCAGATTATATGAAAATAATCGAAGACGGAGTAAAGTGCAAGGGCTTTTTCCGTTAATCCAAAGTAGAAATTTCCTAAACTTGATTAATGGAAATTGTGCCTTTGGTTTCGTTCAATCCCAGAACGAACGTATATGGACGAATGTCTGATAGAGTATTTCCAATGATCGCATATGTTTGTCTGTATAAATATATATGGTGGCGGAGAATTTATTCTCTTAGCATAATATCCAGATTATATTTGTGTAAATCAATTAATGATTAACGGAACTGACAATATGGCATTTAAAGTGATTGTATTATCAATGAAAGGTAAGTAATCGTAGCCTCAACCCTCATCAAGCTGGAAATAACAAAAATCGGGCAGGCAGCATGGCTAAGTGGGCAGCTCCCAATTAGGGTGTATTATCACCTATCTAGAGAAATTCATTTCTTTCTTTAATCTATTCGATGTTGTTCCATTCGGCAAAACAATTGCTAATCCCAACCATTGGTGATATACATTCGATACACTCAAGCGAAATGAGTGGTCGGTCATGTGTGGTTAGGTAACAAGATGTTCGTGTTGAACCCAGTGTATTCCTCTCTAGAGATACACTATCGGAAGGTGGTTCCATACCTTGTCATAGTTGGAAATTCATTACCCAATAAGTGATCGTGGTTTTGATTATATATTATATGTATGTGGAGCGTGAGATGGAAACGTTCCACCAGATTGTTATTTATTTAATTTAGATACTATTATAATATCAAAGAGTTTTGATATATAGATTATCGTTTCTTCCAAAAGGATTTTGAAAGTTAAATCAAGTGTTTTTGGATTCTCATAAGAGAAAAACATGTTCCGTGTTATACTACGTGGTCTTATGAGATATCGTTTATTTTCTCAAACTGTTTAAATCGTTTACTCATACCACTCCCATGACTGACCCAGAGTTTATTTTTATTTTGTTTTATCCTAAACTCTTAGGTGCCCAAATTTGTACGGGCAGTCAAGTAGTTCAGGTGTTTACAGATATACTTGGAGGAGCTTGGAGCAGGAGGCTTCAGTGTTATCTAGTTATTGTTATTTCCGTTGTGTTGTAAGTGTTGTACTAAGATAATGATATATTATATTTTTTTCAGTTGCGATGTGAGATTCTGTGTTGTTATTTCTGTTCTTCTTCTACCTTTTTTCTTTTTTATTAATAATGATTCATATTTATGTGCAATTTGGGTTTGACGTGTATTGTATTTAGTCAACTCAAATGGTACGAATTTATGGGCCATTACAGATACTGTGAATTTTCTCATTTCCCACTTCATTATTTCATTTCCCTCCCTTTAGCTTTTCATTTCTTGTTGTTTCTTTATAACATTTCAATTCCCTCACATCCCCGCTTCATTACCTAATTTCTATTTAAAATTAACAGATAATAATCAATCATCATTTTTTAACACTAATGATCTATAATAAGTAAATTGTAAAATTCAATATTAAGGGTACATTCTTATTTAAACTAAAAGGGGTATTTTGACGGGAAATGTTTGCGCAAGGGGAAAACATTCATTTAACGAAAGGGGCAACGTGGCAGGAGAAATGTTATTATTTTATTGTTCGTTTATGTTATAATTTTATTTATGTTAATTATTTTTAAATACATAACACAAAATACAAAATACATAACACGTAATACGAAATTAAAATTCATAGTTCATGCTTTCTAATACAGATGCAGAAATTTGCTCATACCAATGGGCAACACGGTGTGACGAAATTCGATGTTCTCGTAACATACGTCAATGAATGTGTTGGTTCTATCGATGATAGTGCAGGTGGATGAGGCAACACAGTGGTTTGACATCCCTCCAAAATATCAAAAAAGGTTTTAGGAAAAATTGAAAAAAAAATATGGAAGATACGATTATGAATAACACAAATATATTAAAATTTACCTGAAGTGATCAACGACAAAAGCTGAAAAATTAGTTGAATTTTCGGATTTAGGTGAGAGATGAGGAGGGAGGCTTAATACACAGGGAAGGGGGATCCGGACGTCAGCGATTCATCTGCTCGCATCGAACAGGGGGATCCGGACGTCATCGATTCATCTGCTCACGTCAAACACTATCCGACATGTCCGACGCGAACAATAACTTTCCAATGGCTTGGTTTGAATGGTAAATTACGTGGGGTCCACGTCCGATGCATCGGATGTATAGCCAACGTTAACTGGCAAGTTTAAAACGAATGCCACCTAATTCATTTGTTTCGTCCAATTTCATTTTTTTTTTCATCTTCCCGCTAGTAAGGCTTTAATTTTGGATGATACTATTCACACCTCGGTTTACACTTTCGGCTACCTTTTTAAATTTAATATAAATGATTATTTTTTATATTCTTTTGGCCACCATGTATTATTTTTTCACCCAGTTATTCTCCACCATACTTCTCCTAAGAAAAATATGTACTTCTCTACAATTTCAAACCTTAAACCCCAACAAAAGAAGATATTCTTTTGTGCTTAATAGAGATGGAAGATAAAGATAAAAAAGAGGTTAGAATTGCTTAATTTTTATTATTTTCTATTATGTTATAGAGCATGTTGTTAGGGATTTTATAATGGTTAGGGTTTTCCAATGCGTTTTAGGATATTTTTTCTGCTCTTTGGAAATTTCAAGCTCGAAGGACATTAAATTTGATGACGTTATAATAGAGAATGACAATGTAAGTTTCGACATATAGGGTTCTTATCCGTATAACTTATGTATCTTCTTTTACAAATTGATACATTAACTTTTTTTGTCGTCTGATAGAAGAAGCATTGAATGATGATAAATTGGACGATAAACATAATGGTTGTGATAATATGCTGCAAGATGTTCGATCAAATGACTCAAAAAACATAAATGTATGATGTAAGTGAGGAAGGAAACGTTCGTGTAGAGGAAGGTGCCGGTGGCCTCTCCATTTTTAGGTTATTAATTTAGACGGTGGCCAGCAGAGAAAATTTAAAATATTTGGGGTGCTTTTAGTTTAGGTGGCCAGAAGTGTAAATCGGGTTGTGAATAGTAGCACCCTTAATTTTTTCATCTTCCGGCTTCGCACATCGTTCTTTGCTTAAAAAAAGATCCCCAGTCCTAAGCTCTTAGAAATCGCTTCCTTTTCATAGGCCTTATTTCCCGTAGCCCTCTACATCTGTAGTTGCCTCCGCTCTCGAATCTTCCTCCAATACCACAATCGTGGGCCCATCACTAATAGCTGCCAGCTTCCTCTTTGTTAATAGCAATTGACGTACTCAGTGTTGGTTTTCTAATATAGCCAGTAACAGAAACTTAAAAATGCAGAAAAATGAAAAACAGAGAATTTTTTGGCGATGTAAACCACTGCATCTTTTTTTATGGTTTTCTTATTATATAAACAAATGCAAAAATACATAACTAACACCCCACATTCTCTCTAGAATAAAACTGACAACATAAATAACATAAAAAACTGCTACTCTAATATAAAGAACTGCTGACTATACATACTCCTGGAGACAACAAGATTAACTCGTCAATCTCCTCCTTAAGCTTGTTGTCCTCCACTGATGATCTGCACACCAGTCTTCTCTCTCATCTCCAAGAACTTCAATCTTGCAAGTGACTTCGTCAGGATATCCGCACGCTGATCTTCTGTGCAAACATGTTGAATTTCAATCACTCCTGTTTCAACACAATCTCTAATGTAATGGAATCGAGTGTCGATGTGTTTGCTCCTCTCATGATGAATTGAATTTTTGCTTAATGCAATTGCAGACTGGTTATCAATCTTAAGAACTACTTTCTTAACCTCACTCTTCAATAAATCTGCCAACAATCGTCCCAGCCACACGCCTTGACACGCTGCTGCACAGGCAGCGATGTACTCTGCTTCACAGGAAGACAATGCAACAACTTTCTATTTTTTTGAACACCAACTAATAGGATTTGATCCAAGGAAAAATATAAGACCTGATGTACTTTTCCTGTCATCATAATCACCAGCTAGATCGCTATCGGAGTAACCGATCATCTCCAAGCTTCCTTTCTTCTTCTCATAAACACAGCCGAGATTTAAAGTTCCTTTCACATACCGCAAAATGTGCTTCACTGCTGCGATGTGCTCTGTTGCGGGCTTCTCCATGTACCTACTCATCATGCCGACAGAGAATGCCAAATCCGGGCGCGTATGCAGTAGATACCTTAAACTGCCAACAATACTTCGGTAAAGAGTTGCGTCTACAGGTGTACTTGTGCTTTCCTTGCTCAGTTTCAGACGAGATTCCATCGGGACTTGGGAAGGATTGCAATCTTTCACGCCGCATTTTTCTAAAACTTTTCTTGCATATGCGGATTGGTTGAGTGTAATCCTACGAGAATTCTGACAGACTTCAATGCCAAGATAATAACTTAGTAACCCAAGATCACTCATGCTAAACATTTTCTTCATCTCTGATTTGAACTCCTCTTTATCTTAAATGCACTCTCCAGTGATGATTAAATCATCCACATAGACTCCAACAATTAAATTCTCTTTACTTTGATTTCTCATGTACACAGCTTGCTCTAAAGAACTCCTTTTAAAACCAAGTATTCTCAATGACTTGTCCAGCTTTGAGTTCCAGGCTCTAGGCGCTTGTCGCAAACCGTACAATGCTTTGTGCAGTTTTAACACCTTGTTCTCTTCGCCTTTTATTTCATATCCCGGCGGTTGGATGACATACACTTCCTCTTCCAAATCACCATTGAGGAAGGCCGACTTCACATCCATATGATGCACCTCCCATCCTTCATGTGCCGCAATAGCGATCAGCAAACGTACTGTCTCTAGCCGAGCAACGGGGGCAAAAACTTCATCAAAATCCATGCCTTGTCGTTGAACATATCCCTTTGCCACTAACCGTGCCTTGTGCTTTACAATGTTGCCTTGAGCATCCTTTTTTAATTTGTAAACCCACTTCAAACCTATAGGTTTGTGGCTGTCTGGTAATGTAACAAGCTTCCAGGTTTCATTTTTCCGAATACAGGAAATTTCCTCCTCCATTGCTCTTCTCCACATCGGATCTGCCTTGGCTTCTTCGAAATTCGATGGCTCCTCTTCTCCTAGTAAGCACAGACCTGAATACTCCAATTCTATTAGAATCATTGCATCATACAAGCTTTTGATGTCATGCTTACCCTGTGGTCCTACTGATGGACTCTCATCAGATGTCATGGATCTTGTATTTGTCAGTGGTGTAGCATATTGGTTACTAGTTTGCTCTTGTCTTGGTTTTGGGAAAACCATTTCAGAATTGCTGATACCCTCATTACCTTTATTATTTGTATTATCAAATGCACCTGTAATGGTAAAATATTGTGCTGCATGAGAATTCTTTGCTGGTCCTACTTCTGTTTCTGGAAATTCGCTCCACTCCCACTTCTTCTCCTCTTCAAACACGACATCCCGTGTCACGACTACTCATTTCGACTTTGGATCAAACATTCGATAACCTTTTGTATTCGAGTAATAACCAATAAACACCATTGGCTTACTTCGGTCTGCAAGTTTTGAAAGGTGAGGTGTAACATCTTTTACGTGTCCCACACATCCAAAAATGCAAAAATGATCAACAGTCGGCTTGCGGTTGTAATATGCTTCATAAGGAGTTTTGTCGATGACGCTTTTTGTTGGTGCTCGATTTAAGATATAAACAGCAGTAGACACCGCTTCTCCCCAAAATTCGCCTGGAACTTCCATACTTTTCAAGAAGCTCCTTGTAGTGCCAACTACCGTCTGATTTCTTCGTTCAACAACACCGTTCTGTTGAGGAGAATAAGGCACCATAAGATAATGCTTAATTCCAGAAAGCTCACAATAATTCTGGAATTCATTTGAGGTGAATTCGCCACCACGATCCATGCGAAAAGCTTTCAGCTTGCTGTTTTTCTCCATTTTTGCTGATGCTTTGATCTTCTTGAATGCCTCAAATGCTTCATCTTTGTTTCGGATCAGCACCTGCCACATGAATCTAGTACAATCATCAACCAACAACAGAAAATATCGCTTACCTTCGTGTGTAGAAGGAGTTATTGGTCCGCATAAATCTCCATGCCATAGTTCAAGAGGTGATTTTGCTCGAAATTTCGCCACTGCTGGAAAAGGATTTCGGTGTTGTTTTCCAACCAAACAACCATCGCAGATGTGTTCCCCATGCTCGATTGCAGGCTAGCCATGCACCATATGTTTTTGACTTCGAAACTTCAATGCATTAAAATTCACATGCCCTTATCTTGCATGCCAGCGCCATGCTTCTTCTTTGCACCTTGCTAATAGGCATTCAGGTAGGGCTGGTACAATATTAATCACATATAGCCTGTTCCTTGACCTATTTACTTTTGCTAGTAGCCTCTGTGATTTGTCTGCAATAGACATTACTCCTCCTTCAATTACAACCTTGCATCCATTTTCATCTAACTGACCAAGACTAACTATGCTGCTCTTCAACTTTGGGATATAGTAGACATTAGTAAGTAGTCGATGTTCACCCGTGAAGCATTCAAGCAAAACCGAACCTCTCCCTTGTATTTTTACAGCCGAGCCATCTCCAAACTTGACTGAACCATTAATGGTTGTGTCAATTTCCGCAAATTTTTTAATATAACCGGTCATGTGGTTACTTGCGCCGATATCTAAATACCAGGCCCTGTCTTGGGTGCCATTAATCTTTGGCATCACCTTGTCTTCATGCAGCAACACCTTTTCATTTTGTATAGCATGGCTGAGAACACAAGTTTCAACCATCAACAGTGCCGGTTCATCATCGGTTTGTGTTGTAACAAGATTTGCCTTTTCTTTTCATTTGGTTTTGGACACTCTTTTGCAAAATGACCATATTCATTACAATTGAAGCATTTAACCTTGGATATGTCGAAGTTGTGTGGCTTTCGGCCTCCGTTATTGCGTTCTCCATTTCCTCGGCCTCCACCATTTCCACGCCCACGACCACGGCCTCTTCCATGACGTCCTCCTCTTTTGTTGCTGTAGGAGCCTACATCTCTCTTTGCTTTTTGAATTCTTGTCTCCCACTCGGTCCGGGTAAGGAGCAACTGTTCTCTGCTGCCCTTCGAGTCCAATTGCCCTTTAAGCCCTTCTTCGAATGTTTTGAGATGACCAATCGCCTCTGAAACCGACATCTTCTCAACATCACCAAATTGCTCAATTGTTCCAATAATCTGGAGAAATCTATCTGGAACAGCGTTGAACAGTTTTTCAACAACCTCGCTGTCATCAAGCTTCGTGCCCAGCGAGCGTATTTCGCCCATCAATGTGGTAAGCTTCATGGAAAATTCATTTATTGTCTCTGAATCCTCCATCTGTAACTTGTTCAATTGCCGTTTCAGAACCTGTACATGCGCCTTCTTAACACGATCTTCACCAACTCGCATCTCCCTGAGTGCGTCCCAAGCCTCCTTTGCCGTCTGCTTCTCCGCGATTGCCATCATCACGTCATCAGGCACAGCTTGAGAAATGGCTACCATGGCGCCTTGATCTTTGTCGTCATTTGTGTCTCCGTCTTCGATCACTGACCATACTCCCAGAGAACGCAAGATTATCTTCATTTTGACAGCCCATATGCCGTAATTTGTTTCGCTTAACATCGGATATTGGATCTGGATTGTGGCTCCTCTTGCCGTCGGTTTCACCACTACAAGTGTATTTGATTGATTCCCTACTTCACCGGCCATTGCTTTGACAACTTGGCTCTGATACCAAGTGTTGGTTTTCTAATATAGCCAGTAACAGATACTTAAAAATGCAGAAAAATGAAAAACAGAGAGCGAGAGGAGCCCGTTTGAGACCATAAAGCGCCGACTCATTGAATAAAGGGCCGGAAACCCGTTGAATCTTTCTTATTCCTGACTTAAGCAAGCATCCGCCCAATTAATATACTGGTTCAATCTAATTTTGGCTTTATGCGAACACTCTCAAACCACAAGATCTAGAGCATATTAATTGGGGCCAATCTGGTCTTTCACAATAAAGTAATAGAAGGAATTGCCATGAAACGACTTATTATTATTAGCAGATGTTGGTGATGCAAACCACTGCATCTTTTTTTTCTGATTTTCTTGTTATATAAACAAATGCAAAAATACATAACTGACTGCATAACTAACACCCCACGTTCTCTCTAGACTAAAACTGACAACATAAATAACATAAAAACTGCTACTCTAATATAAAGAACTACTGACTGTACATACTCCTGGAGACAACAAGATTAACTCATCACTCAGGTACGTATATATTAAAAGTATCTAATAATTTCCCAGGAACAACTGGGAATGTAAGTAGTTAAGCATATAAAGTCAATTATATAACATTTGAATAAGTTCGAAAATCTACATCAAACTAACATGCTTAACTTTAGATTGGTGTATACTTTTGAAATTGTAACCGTTCACCTTAAGGGTTATGCAATCTATGTTACCTAGCTTTGTTTTGTCTTTGGATGCCTTTGCATCAATACGTTATAAGAAGACTAAAGGAAGAAAACTAGTTGTAGCTAAATTTTCTGGAACTGAGGTTTTATTTTTATGAACTTAGTGACTAGACTGCAGCAAGGGCATGTGATGGGATCCTGCGTTTTTGCTCAATTGGCTGTGTGAATTTAAATAAATTTATTGTAGATAGACCATACTATGTTTCAGGTTCATTTATAATCTCTGATCGACTTTGGTATTTCATTTTTTACTTAAAATTTGGAATTTGTAAATACTCATCCCGATACTTAGCTAAACAAGGGAGGATCAGCTTGGTGAATACGATCTGCTAAATATAAGCCAGTTTTCAATTATTGACAAAATAGATTATAAACCACAACATAGATAGAGGAAAATACTTCACTTAAGATTTTAATATTCTGATTCAGTTTACTATTTGATTTTCAGGAAATGGATCCTACTCAAGGCGTGAAGCCATGTTCATCTGCAATGGGAGCTGGCACTGTTGGATAAACATAAATGCTTTATTAGCGGGAAATGAAAGAGGTGAATGGTTATGTCTTTTAATGAAGAGTTGTGTCTATTTAAGTGAAGTATCATGTCCTTTTAAGTGAAAAGTCATGTCGGTTGAATGAAGATTCGTGTCCGTTAAAGTGAAAAGTCGTGTCTGTTCGTGAAGAGTTATGTCTGTTCGTCAAAAGTCATGTCTGTTCGTCAAGTGTCATGTCCATTAGTCAAGAGTTGTGTCTGTTCGTGAACGGTCGTATCTATTGATGAAAAGGTGTCTGTTGGAGTTGAAAGGTCATGTTGACCACTATATAAATATGGGTATGGTCATTTGTGTGGTTAAGAGGAAGAGAAAAAAGAAAAGAGGAAAACTGTTGTAAGAGAGAAAAAAGTGAGAGAGGATAAGAAAAAGAAATTGTTGTAAGTGTTGAGTTATTAAAAAAATAAAGTTATTTGTGTATCCACTTCCTCCTCCTCAATAACACTTCCTCTTCTCTTTAGCTTCTTCAAATTGGTATCGGAGCTAGGTTGAAACAATGGTATTTTTATTATTCTCAACGTTCGTTCTCACAAAAGAAAACTTCGAAAAGTGGAGTAGTAGAAAGAAAGAAGAGTTGATCTCCAAAGAATTATGGGAGATTGTTGAGTGTGGCTATGAGTGGCCAAAAGATGTTAAAAACATGACGGAGAAAGAGAATAAAGCATTTGTAAGCTTGAGACGGAAAGATCATCAAGCTCGTGTTTTGATGAGTGAGAACGTTGATGGAGAAGCATGGAATCATATTAATGGAGAGAAAACCATAAAAGATTCGTGGGAATTATTGAAAGAGGTGTATGGAAAGGATGAAACAAAAATAAAAGAAGTAGATGAAGAGGAAGTTGATGAAGATGATGAAGAAGAGATCGAAAAAGCTGCTAAAGAAAAAGAAGATAAAGAGGTCAAAAAAACAGCTAAAGACAAAGAACCAGAAGTAAAAGAAAAGGAGAAGGAGAGAAAAGAAGAAGAGATGACAAGAGAAGAAGCTGCCAAAGAAGAGAAAAGAATAAGAGAAAAAGTCGCTAAGAAAAATTGAGAAAGGAAAAGGAGGCCGTGGAGCTAAAAGAGAAGCTGATATTGGAACAGAAGTTAAAAGCTAAAGAGGCTAAAGAACAGAAGAGATGCCAGGCTGAGAAGGATATCAGTGTGAGGGAGAGGAATGCTGCTGGTAATGCAAAAGAAAAAGCAGCAGCTCGTGAAGCAAGAGAAAAGGCCGCAAGAGAAAAAGTGGCTGCCTCAAAAGAAAGAGAGAGGGAGATACAGACGAGGTTGAGGAGGATAACAAATCTGTGGATGAAAGCGATGTTAAAGTTGAAAATTCTCTGGGATACGTAAGTGCAACTGTTTCCGGTATTCAAGAAATTATTAACGAAGAAAACACGGTGAAAGAATTGGTGCAAAAGGCTACTATGGCTTTTTCTGTGGCAAAGGCAAGATTACAGTTAGCAGTTGAAGCTATAGAATCAAGAAAAGATGGAATTTACAGTGAAGGAGATGAAGAACTTGAATTAGTATCTGCGGAGGAGGAGATCAAGGAGTGTAAAGCGAATTTGGTGCATTACGAGAGTGATCTAAAAAGGGTACAAGCTAAGAAAGAAGAATTGCAGGTTGAAGTAGAGAGATTAACCGAGGTCGCAAAAGCCGAAAAAGATGCTGCTAAGGAGGAGACGCCTCCATAAGCTGATTTGTCAGTGACATATACAAACCCCCTTGGAGGAATAAAGCATTTAAGTTTACGGGGGAGTTTTGTTGGATAAACATAAATGCTTTATTAGCGGGAAATGAAAGAGTTGAATGGTTATGTCTTTTAATGAAGAGTCGTGTCTATTTAAGTGAAGTATCATGTCCTTTAAAGTGAAGAGTCATGTCGGTTGAATGAAGAGTCGTGTCCGTTAAAGTGAAAAGTCGTGTCTGTTCGTGAAGAGTTATGTTCGTTCGTCAAAAGTCATGTCTGTTCGTCAAGTGTCATGTCCATTAGTCAAGAGTTGTGTCTGTTCGTGAACAGTCATGTCTATTGATGAAAAGGTGTCTGTTGGAGTTGAAAGGTCAAGTTGACCACTATATAAATATGGGTATGGTCATTTGTGTGGTTAAGAGGAAGAGAAAAAAGAAAAGAGGAAAAATGTTGTAAGAGAGAAAAGAAGTGAGAGAGGATAAGAAAAATAAATTGTTGAAAGTGTTGAGTTATTAAAAAAGTAAAATTATTTGTGTATCCAACTCCTCCTTAATAACAATTCCTCTTCCCTTTAGTTTTTTCAGGCACTATGCCTTACTATCACTAGTAACTCTGTCAACAATATGAAGAAGAGCAGTCTCAGCAGAGGTAGCAACTCCAGAATTTCTGGAATGTACAGTACAAAGAGATTCAAAACACCAACAGTTTTAAAAAGCATAGCCTCCATCTTTCCCAAATCAAAAAATAATGTAGGTAGATGAAGACATAAGTAAGATTGCTGTGATGCACATGTTGTACTAGCAAGTGCTTGTGAGATGTTCATTATGGAGCTGACCCATCGTTCATGGGCCCATGCCAAAGAGAACAAAAGGAGGTCTTCACAGAAGAATGATATTGCTGCTGCCATCATCCGAACAGATCTGTTCAACTTTGTTGTAACACCCTACACCCGCTACGGTCACTCACTAAGGGAATGCCATAACATCGGTGGAGTATTTTAAGTGAATATAGAACAGAAAAATTACAACAAGACAGATATAAGCAATACTTGAGAATTTAAAACATCATTTCATTGCAGCGGAAAGTAAAACATGTTTGGTTACACCAAAACCATAAACAAGAGTCAAGTACATAATATCCATCCTGATAAAACAAAAGTACATAATCCCACTACATAACTTAATAGCCATAATAGAAAAGATAAACTGAGCTTTACATCCACGGTCCAAGCTCCAAAAGATAGATAAAGCAGTCTGATCAAAGCCCACTAGTGCTAGGCCCACTCTGATAACCTGAGGGTTGGGAAAAAGATAAAAACAACGGGGTCAGACATAAGTCTGAGCGAGTCCTATAACTTTAACAATACAATCATTAAAGTAACCAGAGTAAGACATAAGCTTGATATATGGTAACGACTGGGGATAAATGGCTACACTAAGCAGCCAACTAGACTTAGGATGAACTAAGATAACCGTAAAGACGCATCTACCCACCCAAGGATAATTACTACACTGCACCACACCAGTCATTCCCAATTTAAAGGTTGATCCCACTAAGTATACTTAGTAATCTATAATTAGTAGTTTCGTGTACCCCTAGCTGACTACATAGGTGTCGTCTGCCCCTATTTCCACTAGGTGTACCCACTACCCCCCATTCGATCGGCTCCCTAACGTAGATACCCGTGCTGGCCCCACAGTGGGGTGTATCATCCCCCAAAGTGGCAACCTGATAATATCAACGGTGCACGGCTTATACCTACACGATGCAACAACGTCTTACTTACCAGCCCGGGTCCACACACGCATATGAAACCCGTTGGACTTGCGTTGCCACCGCTAACCCGTTTTGGCCTCTTACAGTCAAGCCCAATATGCGTGTCCCGTCCTCGACTTGGGTCGAGCCCACAAAGATACGTTTGGGATATTGGTTGAAATGGGCCCCCACAAGCTACCCACCTAAGCTTGTCATTTCTAGTGAATCCCACTTAACCCTTTAACCATGTCCACTTACATGTTATAAATTTTGGTTAAGTCTTTTAATCATATTTTAATTGCCACTCAAGGCATCCACTAGATTTCCACATGCCACCCAAGGCACTTACTTGATTCCCACATGCCACCCAAGGCACTTACTTAACCCTTTAATCATGTTTAATTACATGTTCCACTTTGGTTAAGTATTCTAATCGTATTTTCTATTGCCACCCAAGGAAACCCACTAGTTTCCTCATGCCACCCAAGGCACCCCCACTAGTTACTACATGCCACCCAAGGCACCCACTTAACCCCTCATGCCCCACTACATGCTAATTTGGTTAAGTGTTTCTTAATTAATTAAGATCGTAACCTTTGTAAAGACCTCTCACATTAGACTGTCTTTTATGGCAGCTGGATATGCCGGTTGGTTCCGGGCAGCCTTACACCATAATAGAGTCTAACCTCGTGTCTTTACACTTGTCACGTATTTAGTTTATGACTAAGACCTCTCACATTGGGCCAATCATTTGTAGCCGCTGGATTTGCCGGTCGGTTCCGGGCAGTCTTACGCTACAAAAGGGTCCAACCTCGTGTCTTAGTCGATTAATTACACCTAATTAATCACCCCCATAATTTGTATTAATTATCCCTAATTAATTACAAATATTTAAAAATATGGGTAGACCTAACTCAATAGGTAAATTCCCAATTCCATAATATGGGTAGACCTAACTTAATAGGTAAATTCCCAATTATGTCCATCCACTTTATGGTATGTTTAATCATACCAACTTCACACAATTTTATGTGTTCATTAATTTTTACCCCATCGTCCCCACATAAATACGTTAACATGACATACTTTAAAAGAGGAGATTCATCATACACACAATGGGTTCAACTTAGCATATCATTAGCATTATCATGGGTTTAAAAGGTGTCAACTTGCATATATGACCATAAACCCAACTTGCATAAATAACCAACCCAAACTTGCATGAATCACATATGTCATAAAGATGGTAACTTGCATAAATGTTCATGTCATAGACCTATCATAAAGGTGTCAACTTGCATACATGTCATAGGTCTAAAAGGGATGAACTTGCACATGTACTTATGTCATACAAAGGGGTAAACTTGCATATGTATGTATGACATACAAAGGTGTAAACTTGCACATGTTACTTGCATATAATCAACCACCAAACTTGCATAACATGTCATATATAGACTTGCATATAATCAAACACCAAACTTGCATAACATGTTACATATGAACTTGCATATAATCAACCACCAAACTTGCATAACATGTTACATATGAACTTGCATATAATCAACCACCAAACTTGCATAACATGTTACATATGAACTTGCATATAATCAACCACCAAACTTGCATAACATGTTACATATGAACTTGCATATGTATGTATGACATACAAAGGTAAACTCGCATATGTTATGCATATCACTAATCCAAACAACTTGCATAGATTATGCATATTATAGATCCAAACTCATAGGTTAAACTTGCATGTCATGTCACTTATTTCACACATGATTCTAGCATAAAACCAAGCATTTAACTTGCATAAAACCAAACACTTAGCATGCATAAAACCAAATACTTAGCATGCATAAAACCCACCACTTAACATGCATAAACCCAAACACTTAACTTGCATAAACATAGTGTCATCATGAATAAGTGTTAAACATAGTGATTAGCAAACTAGCATCATAACATATGACCTAAAACCCATTGATCCGCAAGCAAAACCATATGATCTCATCACATCTCATCTACTTAGTTTAGCAATTGTTTATTAAAGTGATAGAAACTCACAAACTCCAAGATTAGCTCCTTAGATAGTTGCTAGAGTTGAAGTAGAGGTGGATTAGTAGTTGATTAGCTTGCAATCCTCTTCTCTAATTAGTGGAGGCTCCTTCTAAGTTGCATTTTGGCGGCATGATGGCATAGATTCTATTTTTAGTATGGATTATAGGGTAGTCTTAGGGTGTATTTATAGGATTAGGTTGTGTTTTAGACCCTTAGATTAACCCTAGGTTAGTTTAGGTCTGTCAGATTTCGTCCCAAGCCCTCCAACCCAGCCCAAAACTCAACCAGGTGCACCCAGGCCAGAATCAGCCGACAGGGCAAGTCGACAGCCCTGCCGACTGCCAAGTCGACAGGCATGTCGACAGGCAAGTCGACAGCCGTGTCGACAGCCAAGTCGACTTGGCTGGGTGGGAGTTTTCCCGCTTGGCCCCCATTTCTGCATGTTTCGAAATTCAAATTTCCCGAAAACTTCTTTGGGCCTTAACCGGGTCATACGGACTCCGATTTACAAAATTTCGGACTCTATTTCGCGTATTTTTCCAAGACGAACACAATGACATAACCCGTTTCCCCTGATTCTCACATCTGAGATTATTAATTCTGTAATTAGTGAATATCAGTGTTAACTGAAATTCGGGGTGTTACATTCTCCCCTCCTTAAAGGATTTCGTCCCCGAAATCTCCAAGTTAAGGAGAATTCATATCCTACCATCCAAACAACCATCTACTCAATCCACCAAACACGGGCATCCATTGTCCTTAAAACAATTTCTACTGATGTATGAGCATATGCAAAAAGTGTGTGTATATGTACCCTATCTAATGTATGAACATATGCAAACCGTGATAGTGCCATGCATCCAATATGTATGCGAAAGAACCCTATCGACACATACTATATCTACATGAGTGCACAATCATTCACCAAAATGCATCATCCATATGATAACACAACCATTATACATCCATAAATATAGCTACCTACACACAATTATATGCAATATGCAATATGAAGTGATTGAGCCGATCTAGTGTCTAGAGTGTGTGTATATGCATCCACGAGCAAGCACTAGCAAACACTTGCATCCACATGCATCCATCAATCATAACATGTCTCAAACACATGTTTCAACCATAGGTTTACCCTATCTAAAGGTCAAAGGCACTAACAAGAGGACATACTAAAGATAAGATAAGTACTAGACAAACGATAAAGGAGAAGTTAAAAGACATACCCTCAAAAAGGAATGGGTATAATGAACGCATTTTCGCTTCCGTCTCCCAAGTAGCGTTGCTCTCATCTTCTCCCCATTGCACTTTGACTAGTTGAACCTCCCTGTTTCTCAACATCTTAATCTCTGACCCAAGGATGCGTGTAGGAGCTCGTCGAATAGTCGCATCACGCTCTATCTCTACTTCTCTAAGCAAGCTCGGCTCTACCACCTCTGCGGTCTCATGTAGGCACTTCCTCAAATGTGACACATGGAATACATCATGTACACCACTAAGTCTGTCGGGCAACTCCACTCTATAGGCCATCTGTCCAATCCTTTCCTTAATAGGAAACGGTCCAACAAACCTCGGTGCTAACTTCCCAACAGATCCAAAGCGAACCACATTCCGTAATGGAGATACTTTGACAAAGACCGTGTCCCCAACATCAAACTCAAGCTCTTTTCTCCTCTTGTCCGCATAAGATTTCTGTCTGTCTTGCGCCGCTTTCATCCTTCTTCGAATCAAATCAATCTTTTCCGAAGTCTTCCTAACCATATCGGGCCCAAGCAAGATCTTACCCGTAGATTTCCACCAACATGTAGGTGATCGACAAGGCCTTCCATAAAAAGCTTCGAAAGGAGCCATGCCAATACTAGACTGAAAGCTGTTATTATATGCGAACTCCACCAATGGAAGATGCTCTTCTCATGTACCTCCAAAATCTAAGATACATAGCCTCAAAAGGTCTTCTAAAATGCGATTCACCCTCCCGGTCTGGCCGTCCGTCTGAGGATGATTTGCGGTGCTCAAACACAACTGAGTCCCTACCGCCTCTTTCAAACTCTTCCAAAACTCGCTAGTGAAGATAGGATCTCGATCACTCACTATGCTGGAAGGTACACCATGCAATCTAACAATCTCTCGAATGTATATTGAAGCTAGCCATTGAGCAGTCCTCTTACTCTTCACGGGTATAAAATGGGCACTCTTAGTAAGTTTGTCTACCCCAACCCAAATTCCCGTATTACCCTTCCTCGATCTTGGTAATCCATTGACGAAATCCATCGAGACACTATCCCACTTCCATAGCGGAACCTCCAATGGGTGAAGCAACCCACCGGGTTTCTTTTGCTCCGCTTTTACTTGTTGGCACACCAAGCATCTAGCGACATACTCGGCCGCGTCTTTCTTCATACCGGCCCAAAAGAAAACTCGCTTCATGTCTTGGTACATCTTGTCCCTACCGGGATGAATGGTCATCTTCGAACAATGTGCATCATCAAGTATAGCCTTCCTCAAACCCTCGTCTTGCGGTACACAAAGTCTACCGTCTCTACGCAACCACCCCTTACCATCTAGGGTGTACCTACTCAAATGGCTGGACGACTCCCCCTCCTCATGAGCTTCTCTACTAACTCAACCAACTGTGGGTCGTCTCGCTGTGCTCCGCCAATCCGCCCCAAAAGAGTAGGCCTAACCTCCAAGGAGGCTAGCAAACCGGGTACAAAGTCAACGGAAGGTCTAAAGTCAAACATAGAAATAAACTCTAAGCTCCGTCGTTCAACGAACAATGAACTCAAGGACAACCTTTTTCTACTTAAGGCGTCCGCTACTACGTTACCCTTGCAATGGGTATACGCTATCTCAAACTCATAGGATGCTAAGAATCCCATCCACTTTTACTGTCCTAAGACTATGCGCTCGAAGAGTCTCCAACACTTCCCTAAGATGTAGGGCATGCTCTTCTCCACTTTTAGAGAAAACCAGGATATTACCCCATCCAAAATCATCACAACTGTCCATCTCTCACGCAGACCACCCTAGTCGAACTCGACATCCCCCAAATGCAAGCCCCAAAGGCCTAAACCAATATCAGACAAACACCCAAGGGATACCTCCTTCGAATTCAGATGACCTACGTGAGATGATACTAGTAAAAACGGTTAAATAATTAAGCCCTTGTCCAACTCTGGATGTCCTCGCCAGTCTCGCTCCAAAACCACCGTTTATCCCATAACTGGCTTTGCTCAACCTATTGAGCACATACGAAAACTTATTTCGCTCCTAGAAAAGACCAAGATGTCATTTACAAAGACCATCACGAACTTATTTAGGTACTCCATGAACACCCTTCTCATCAAATCAATAAAGTATGAGGGGGCGTTCGTCAAACCAAATGGCATCACCAGCCACTCATAAAAACCATCTAGAGTCCTAAAGGCAGTCTTCTCTATACTATCCTCAGCCACTCTCAACTGACGAAACCCCGTGGCTAAGTCCAACTGCAAAAATACTGAGGCGCCAACTAACTGATCAAAGAGATCATCAATCCTCGGCAATTGGTGTCTATTCTTCTTTGTGAGTTTATTTAGTTCTCTTTAGCCTACACAAAGTCTGAGGGACCCATCCGCCTTCGTGGCAAAAACTACTGGAGCACCCCACTCCGATATACTTCGTCTTATGAACCCCTTCTCAAGCAAATCGCCTACTTGCTTATGGAGTTCCCTCCTCTCATGAGGAGCCATGTGGCACACTGGCCAAGATACTGGTTTGGCATTGTCTACCAGATATATTCGGAAGTCAATCTCCCGCTCCGGAGGTAAGCCCTTCACCTCCTCAAACACATCCGAGTATTCCCGGACCACTCTAACAGATCGCAAACTCTCGACCGACGTGTCAAGCGATTCTAGATAACTTAGCATAACAGATTCCATGGGATTACAAGAGATCTCGAGAGTGTTACCCAAGCGGGTCATAAGCCTAACAACTCTCCCTTCAAAATCAAGAACGACACCACTACTGGATAACCAGTCCATGCCCAAAACTAACCCATAGCCCGTGAAGCCCAAAAAGCATCACATCTAAACTCAACGCTAAGTATAGAAACTTTCAAACCCAAACACATCATGGAGCCCCAATTGGGTTTGAAACAACTAAGGGATCATCTACTAAACTGGTGTCTAAGTGCAGTAACTCAACTAACAATGATGAGATAAACGAACTCGATGCGTCAGAATCAAATAAAGTTCGAACCGGATAATAAAGAAATCCAAATTCCAACCTAGACGGTCCTATCCCCATCTGGTACACTAGCCGTGAGGGAATACAACTACCCTCCAGGAGATTCCGTACCTTGCCCTTGCCTCTTTGGACGATCCTAATAAGGTGTCCTATTCCTCCCAAAAGGATAACTACTAGCCCTCTTCTTCCCATTCTCCACTCGTAACCTCCCATCAAAATGAGGTTTCCTCTTCATTAACCAAACAACTATTTGAGCCTTCCTCCCATCGTCTATCCAATAGGTACCTACAAGTCCTCCTCCTTCTTGAACCAACTTCTAGTCCGACTAATGTCTAAGTCCCTTGAAGTGGTTTTCCATTCTTATCTATCTTAGAAAGATCATCTATACGCGGAGGGGAAACTCAAAACGAGAGAGGAAGAGATTCAAAACGGAGAATTTGAAAGATATAGATATGGCTATTGGGGATTATGCTTTTCTTTCAAAAACTTTTCTCTTAAAAGACATGTTTTTGAAAATACTCCTTTCAAAAATATTCTTAGAAAATAGTTTTTCTAAAAAATTTATCTGTTCTGGTAACCTTAAGCTCTGATACCACGTGTAACACCCCACACCCGCTACGGTCACTCACTAAGGGAATGCCATAACATCGGTGGAGTACTTTAAGTGAATATAGAACAGAAAAATTACAACAAGACAGATATAAGTAATACTTGAGAATTTAAAACATCATTTCATTGCAGCGGAAAGTAAAACATGTTTGGTTACACCAAAACCATAAACAAGAGTCAAGTACATAATATCCATCCTGATAAAACAAAAGTACATAATCCCACTACATAACTTAATAGCCATAATAGAAAAGATAAACTGAGCTTTACATCCACGGTCCAAGCTCCAAAAGATAGATAAAGCAGTCTGATCAAAGCCCACTAGTGCTAGGCCTACTCTGATAACCTGAGGGTTGGGAAAAAGATAAAAACAACGGGGTCAGACATAAGTCTGAGCGAGTCCTATAACTTTAACAATACAATCATTAAAGTAACCAGAGTAAGACATAAGCTTGATATATGGTAACGACTGGGGATAAATGGCTACACTAAGCAGCCAACTAGACTTAGGATGAACTAAGATAACCGTAAAGACGCATCTACCCACCCAAGGATAATTACTACACTGCACCACACCAGTCATTCCCAATTTAAAGGTTGATCCCACTAAGTATACTTAGTAATCTATAATTAGTAGTTTCGTGTACCCCTAGCTGACTACATAGGTGCCGTCTACCCCTATTTCCACTAGGTGTACCCACTACCCCCCATTCGATCGGCTCCCTAACGTAGATACCCGTGCTGGCCCCACAGTGGGGTGTATCATCCCCCAAAGTGGCAAACTGATAATATCAACGGTGCACGGCTTATACCTACACGATGCAACAACGTCTTACTTACCAGCCCGGGTCCACACACGCATATGAAACCCGTTGGACTTGCGTTGCCACCGCTAACCCGTTTTGGCCTCTTACAGTCAAGCCCAATATGCGTGTCCCGTTCTCGACTTGGGTCGAGCCCACAAAGATACGTTTGGGATATTGGTTGAAATGGGCCCCCACAAGCTACCCACCTAAGCTTGTCATTTCTAGAGAATCCCACTTAACCCTTTAACCATGTCCACTTACATGTTATAAATTTTGGTTAAGTCTTTTAATCATATTTTAATTGCCACTCAAGGCACCCACTAGATTTCCACATGCCACCCAAGGCACTTACTTGATTCCCACATGTCACCCAAGGCACTTACTTAACCCTTTAATCATGTTTAATTACATGTTCCACTTTGGTTAAGTATTCTAATCGTATTTTCTATTGCCACCCAAGGCAACCCACTAGTTTCCTCATGCCACCCAAGGCACCCCCACTAGTTACTACATGCCACCTAAGGCACCCACTTAACCCCTCATGCCCCACTACATGCTAATTTGGTTAAGTGTTTCTTAATTAATTAAGATCGTAACCTTTGTAAAGACCTCTCACATTAGACTGTCTTTTATGGCAGCTGGATATGCCGGTTGGTTCCGGGCAGCCTTACACCATAACAAAGTCTAACCTCGTGTCTTTACACTTGTCACGTATTTAGTTTATGACTAGGACCTCACACATTGGGCCAATCATTTGTAGCCGCTGGATTTGCCGGTCGGTTCCGGGCAGTCTTATGCTACAAAAGGGTCCAACCTCGTGTCTTAGTCGATTAATTACACCTAATTAATCACCCCCATAATTTGTATTAATTATCCCTAATTAATTACAAATATTTAAAAATATGGGTAGACCTAACTCAATAGGTAAATTCCCAATTCCATAATATGGGTAGACCTAACTTAATAGGTAAATTCCCAATTATGTCCATCCACTTTATGGTATGTTTAATCATACCAACTTCACACAATTTCATGTGTTCATTAATTTTTACCCCATCGTCCCCACGTAAATACGTTAACATGACATACTTTAAAAGAGGAGATTCATCATACACACAATGGGTTCAAATTAGCATATCATTAGCATTATCATGGGTTTAAAAGGTGTCAACTTGCATATATGACCATAAACCCAACTTGCATAAATAACCAACCCAAACTTGCATGAATCACATATGTCATAAAGATGGTAACTTGCATAAATGTTCATGTCATAGACCTATCATAAAGGTGTCAACTTGCATACATGTCATAGGTCTAAAAGGGATGAACTTGCACATGTACTTATGTCATACAAAGGGGTAAACTTGCATATGTATGTATGACATACAAAGGTGTAAACTTGCACATGTTACTTGCATATAATCAACCACCAAACTTGCATAACATGTCATATATAGACTTGCATATAATCAAACACCAAACTTGCATAAAATGTTACATATGAACTTGCATATAATCAACCACCAAACTTGCATAACATGTTACATATGAACTTGCATATAATCAACCACCAAACCTGCATAACATGTTACATATGAACTTGCATATAATCAACCACCAAACTTGCATAACATGTTACATATGAACTTGCATATGTATGTATGACATACAAAGGTAAACTCGCATATGTTATGCATATCACTAATCCAAACAACTTGCATAGATTATGCATATTATAGATCCAAACTCATAGGTTAAACTTGCATGTCATGTCACTTATTTCACACATGATTCTAGCATAAAACCAAGCATTTAACTTGCATAAAACCAAACACTTAGCATGCATAAAACCAAATACTTAGCATGCATAAAACCCACCACTTAACATGCATAAACCCAAACACTTAACTTGCATAAACATAGTGTCATCATGAATAAGTGTTAAACATAGTGATTAGCAAACTAGCATCATAACATATGACCTAAAACCCATTGATCCGCAAGCAAAACCATATGATCTCATCACATCTCATCTACTTAGTTTAGCAATTGTTTATTAAAGTGATAGAAACTCACAAACTCCAATATTAGCTCCTTAGATAGTTGCTAGAGTTGAAGTAGAGGTGGATTAGTAGTTGATTAGCTTGCAATCCTCTTCTCTAATTAGTGGAGGCTCCTTCTAAGTTGCATTTTGGCGGCATGATGGCATAGATTCTATTTTTAGTATGGATTAGGGTAGTCTTAGGGTGTATTTATAGGATTAGGTTGTGTTTTAGACCCTTAGATTAACCCTAGGTTAGTTTAGGTCCGTCAGATTTCGTCCCAAGCCCTCCAACCCAGCCCAAAACTCAACCAGGTGCACCCAGGCCAGAATCAGCCGACAGGGCAAGTCGACAGCCCTGCCGACTGCCAAGTCGACAGGCATGTCGACAGGCAAGTCGACAGCCGTGTCGACAGCCAAGTCGACTTGGCTGGGCGGGAGTTTTCCCGCTTGGCCCCCATTTCTGCATGTTTCGAAATTCAAATTTCCCGAAAACTTCTTTGGGCCTTAACCGGGTCATACGGACTCCGATTTACAAAATTTCGGACTCTATTTCGCGTATTTTTCCGAGACGAACACAATGACATAACCCGTTTCCCCTGATTCTCACATCTGAGATTATTAATTCTGTAATTAGTGAATATCAGTGTTAACTGAAATTCGGGGTGTTACATTTGTTGTGGCTATTTTGCGGAGGGAGGAGGGTGAAGAACATACATTTGGTGCTGGACTCTTTCTCAACCCCATTCGTCTTCGTATGCAATGCTTCTATGCCCCAAAGCAGGAAGAAGAGATGGAGAAAGGTACAAAAATAAGAGATTGGCCTTAGCTGATCCCAGATACACTTGGCATGATATTCAATCATTTATTACTTCAAGAGAAATTAATGGTTGTTCCTTATGTATGTAAATCATGGGTTATAGTTGTAAGTATTCCTGATTCCTAGAAAGAAATCGATTTAAAACAATGGAGTACATTTCGCACTAGTGGAAAAATTGATCGGCTTCTTAGACTGCTAATTAGGAGATGTTCTGGATCGTTTTCTAAACTTGCAGTGCATGGGCTTGGTGATGTTTTTTGTTGTTGTTGCGGATAATGCTGGTTCTCTCCAAGCATTGATTATTCCTAGAAAGGACATCTGCGACAGCATCATAGAGCAAATTGCCAACCATCTCAGAAACATTACAACTTTAGATTTGAGCTTTTCGACTAAGATGAGTGCAAAAGCCCTAAAAGCTTTTGGTAAGAACTGCAAAAACTTGAAAGAGCTTCATTACTCCAATTTTACTCTACAAGTAGACCATACACTCAGCCAAGATGATGAAGCTTTTGCAATTCCGTCTACCATGCCTAATCTTCTACGTCTAGAAGTACCTCCTCTTCGACTAACCAGTAAGGGTCTTCTCGAAATTTTGTCAAAATGCAAAAAATTAGAGTTGCTTAATATAGACAGATGTCGGAATGTGACGATTGACCAAGAGTTGTTGAAGGAAAATTATTCAAATTTGAAGGTGATTAATTACGAACCAGATGATCAAGAGGATGTGGATGATTATGATTATCAGTATTATCAATATGATCCCTCAAGCGATGGGGATTCCGGCTATGAGTATGAGTACTTTTTGGATGCTTATGGGTTATGGTGAAAATTTTCAAGATGATGGATTTATTTTGTATTAATCTAAATTAGTAGTTACTATATATATAGTGTGATGTGCTGTGGATATTTCAAATCATGCATGTATTAGACTGCTACATCGTTTAAAATGACCCATGATCCCATTCAAAAAAAAAGCAGAGAGAGGAAGATTTACCTCTTTGAATCTAGTCTTATTACTATAAGCCAATAGCATCATGCACACATGGAACAGTGAGATCTATACTAACATAAGACTATTGTTATAGACAGAACAATGATGTCAACATCTTTTTCTATGGATGTCCTCCCTAGAAGGTGTGTTAGAGCAAGTGAGAAGAGGTTGGCAAGTTGTGCGTTCAGAAAGCATGAAGGTATGAGTTTTATTATCCTAATGGCTGCAAGTATATGTCCATGGTTAACCCAAGATAGAATTACTATAGGTAATTGTTTATCAAATGACGATTGTGTTAGAATTGAGCTAAATTGCAAGGTAGAAAAAGCGATTCTATGCTGGTAAGTTTTATGGTATTACAGTTTCATGTTGGTAGATAAGCTTTGTGTTTCCAATAGGGCCGAATTAATATAGTTTATGTATCATGTTGATTACAAGAAATTGATCTAGAAAAGCTTGCCTCCATGACATATTATCTGATACTATAGTATTTCTCTGATTACACACCAATAAGCTATGAAATTTTGGTTATCACACCATTCACTGCTATTTTAGTGTCCAATACTAAGGGATTGAATTTGGAAGATCAATATCTCTTGGAATTAAAAAGTGAGTTAACAGGTGATTTTTTGCACCTTGACAACTGGATTCTAGATCATTATACCCCTTGTGCATGGAAACGAGTGAGCTGCACTCACGGCAGGTCTTCAGTTTTTCACTCTCTTAGCCTCAGCAATATGAATCTTTGTGGAACATTTGCTTCTATCATTGGTAATCTAATTCACATGTCATATCCTGATATTTCATAGAATTTCTTTCATGGAAATATACCAGCTGAAGTTGGAAATCGTACAAAAGTCTTATTTCTACATTTGAACAACAATAAATTTAGTGGCATAATTCTTTCTGATTCTGGTAATTTGAGTTATGGCCAGTATGACTTTTCCATGCATGTTTTTTTTCTTTTAACTTGCCAGCATGCACAATGTTTCCTTACATCAGTTCAGTTTTGATGGATATGTTGTTAAATGGATCTACGATTTTGATGTCTCCTTGCCAAGTTGCTCAGCTAATTCTTTCTTCGATTTTTGTGGTATTGGGGTTGTAGTTAAGTTAGAGTTGGTAGTCAAGATGTTGTTAGGTTTAAGCTTCAATGATTCTATTGGTGTTCGTTCAAAATTTTCTAGTGTTGAAACTTCTCCTTTTTCGATTTAAGATTCTGGTTTGGATTCGGTTTCAAAACCGGTTGTGGGGTGTTCAGACTACTCTTGTAATTCTTCTTCGGTTGGCACTTCAATTCTTAGTGGGCCACCTTCAAGTAGTAAGGATAGTTATGGTTGTGGTCTGATCATGTTTCTCCATTTGGACTTACGGCTCCTTCAATTCTTAGCTAATATGATTTTTTCGAAATAAGAATATATATATAAAAGGAGAATCTAGCCATTATCCAATGGCTCATAAAAACAGATTTGTAGAGATGGCTACAAAATCTGTGTATGCACAAAATGCAAAAAATGACAAAAACCAATACAAATACAACAACGGACCATCCGAGCCTGTAGTAAAACCAAGCCAAACTTATATTGGTTAGCCTCTCGCCAGTCACACTGATGACGCCCAATGGGAAACAACTCCACCAATCAAAGCTGCTACTCCAGAAAGTGAACTGGCCAAGCGTAAACTCACAAAAGCCAAAACCACCCTCTTCGTCTCTATGCTTCAACTCCGAAGTTGCACCATCAATAAAATAAAGACCCAAATAAGCTAGAACCAATAAGTACCTAAAAATTCAGGACCTGCAGCACTAGCAAACAACATGAGAAAAACCATGGGGAGGGGGGTGTAGAAGAGAGTGGGAAGAAGTCCGCTCTCTTACCAATAAAGGGTTCAATTAATCCTCTCCCTTGAGGTAGGCAGTATTGTTGTAACAGGCAAAGCACTCGCCAACCTCCTTGATCTTGAACCAATTGCTCCTTTAAACGGCCTACCGCGAAACGCAAGGAAAACATCGTTTCTTACCCTCCGGGTGATGGTAAGAGGATCCATAGGCAATTCGTCATATATTGCCTTATTCCGCGAGCAACATGAATGCCAGCAGAGAAGACTAGGAATCAAACACAGGATCAAACGAATTGATTTACCCCGGCCCACCAGTGTCTTAGTAACTCGACAAGAGAAGTGACATTACTTCGGAGATCAACCAAATTCCCGAAGTAATTCCAGACGGCTCTGGTGGAAGACCGTAAAAAAACAAGTGAGCAACGGTTTCCAAGTCACTAGATCCGCAGCAGCTGCAATGGGACACGATTGGGATGCCTATCCTCTGGGGATTCTCTTATATCGGTAACCCATCATGCAGGGTTCGCCACATATACAGAGAGACTTTCGAAGGTAATCAAACATCCCATATGAAAGAGAAAAGACAGAGGTGTGGAGTCGGGATCCTCATCGAACTCCACACTGCCTTAATTGACAAAGGATTGTCATCCTATCCAGTTCCATCACCATGTGAATCTGAAAAGGTCTTCACGGATTGCATCCGTTTACACGTCTCACTAGCGTAAGACAGGAAACCAGTGTAATTCGCGTCCAAAAGCTTGTGGTACATAGCATGGAGGAACGTCGCACACAAAGCATCGTTCGCTCCAAACCAAGCCCACAACTTACAAGTAAAGACAGTACAGATATCCTTATGATTTCGAAGGCCTATGCCTCCCTCACTTTTGGGACGACAAATGATGTCTCACGAAATCCAATAGTGGCGAAAAGCATTGTCCTTTTTGCTCCAGAAAAAGGACGATGCCAATGAGCGGTAAGAGCAGAAGAAAGAAGGGGTGGAGGTCATAGCAACAAAGACATGCGATCTTATAGAGTCAAATACCGAATTTATGAGAACCAGTCTTCCTGCCTGCGAAAGAAGCGACGCATTCCAATGAATAATTTTTCCCCTGACTTTATAAGTCAGTGGATCGAAGATCACATTGAGCTTCCTACCTATGTATAGAACTATACCAATTTAAGGCAAGGGAGTCTGCCTTGAAACCGGTGTAGGTTTTGATCCACGATGATCTAATCGGGGACATGTCTTTCACGGGGACGAAACAGCTCTTAGAAGAATTAACGAGTTGGCTCGAGCACCTCTCGTACTGCTGATTAACGACAAGAAGACGGCGGATAGAGCGACGACTTCCATTAATAAAAATGATAATGTCGTCAGCGAACGATAAAGAAGAGATAAGAGGGCAGCCCCTAGGAATGGCAAACCTATGAATTGGAATTGCTATTGCAAGTGAATGTAGGCCACGCCCAAACCGGCAGCGATGACGAACATAGAAGAGGAAAGAGGCCCCCTGGCGCAGACCTCTTCCCGCCTTAAATACCCATTGGCCGAATCGTTAACGAGAACGGAAAACCAACATTTAGAGATGAGCCCCAAATAATATCAATAAGGGGTTCCGGAAAGCCAAAATCCCTCAGAACCTTAATGACGAAGAAGCAAGACATGCGATCGTAAGCCTTTGCCATGTCCAGCTTAACGACCACATTAGAACCCCTGACCTTCCAATCGATCTAGGAGACCATATTTTGGACTAAATGGACATTGTCCATGATCAAACGTCATTTTACGAACCCCGCCTGAGAAGAAGAAATAATACGATCCAAAAAAAGTGCTAGTCGAGAGGATAGAACCTTAGAGATAATCTTGTTAGAGAAATTGCACAGGCTAGTCTGACGTAAATCCGTGCAGGAACGAAGATTTTCGCACTTGGGAATAAGAATCAAATTGGTGGAAGTCTATCCTTAAGGGAGAGCTCCACCGGAAAAGAAAAACCAAATAGCAAGACAAAAGTCCTCCTAGATGATCGGCCAGACACTCCGGTAAAAGACTATGTTGAAGCCGTCAAGCCCACTCACACTATCCTTACTAAGTGCAAAGACACAAACACGTATTTCTTCCGAGGAAGGAGGTATAGTAAGATCCACACTATTTGAAGGAAGAATTAATCTGGGAATGAAAGCTAGCAGGGTCGGATCAGAGATAGAAATAGAGGGAGAGCCCAGTAAGGATTGGAAACGATTCAAAATCATCTCTTTTACCTCCTCCGGCGTGGAAACCACAGAGAGACCAGGACGGTGGATCTGACGAATCGTAAGAAGAGAGTTCTTACAAATGGAATAATGGAAGAACTTGGAGTTTGTATCACCTCACCCACTTGATCCTTGCCTTCTGGCAAAGATAGTTGTTCTCAATACGGAGCTCCGACGAAAAGGCTAGTTGGGCAAGCGCCCACCCCTCCTTGTTAGCAGAAGAAGGATACTCATCAAAAAATGATTCTACCAAGATAAGAGTCTCTTCGACCACTCTGACGCGGTCGAAGATATTCTTGAAAACTTGTACGTTCCAAGCCTTGAGGCAAGCCTTGAGACGCTTCAGCTTACGAGATAACATAACAAACGTTGAGCCTAGAGCAGGAGGGTTCCAAGAATCTTCCACTACCCGATGAAACAGTGTGAGATCTCCACATGTTCTAAACCTAAAAGGCGAAGGACCAGAAAGATAGAAAGGCGAGCATCGAAGAATCATTGGAGCATGATTCGAAAACGTATGATGCAGATGGGAAACAGAGTACGAGAAGGGCAGATCAAACCAACTTTCCGATCCGAAGACTCTGTCACGTTTAAAAAGAATACGGTTCGGCCCTTCTTGGTTATTACACCAGGTAAAAGCCGACCCGAAGAAGGTGCTAATACCCTAGGTACCCTAAGTATTGATTTTGATGACAACAACCATATAAACATTACTACTAACATATCTTTGAGTTGTGCAGTTACATTAGTTATATTATGGAGATATTTAAACAAGAGTATAAAAGAATAATTATAGAAGAAGGATTATCAAAATAATTGAAGACTAAAGAAGACAAAAGCCTATTAGAGAAGAATGCTGAAGAATAGAGGTGTTTGAAGTGATGAGTAGTTGGTTGAACCTTAGAATATCTTTTTAAAGATCCAATGGAAATTATACTTGAAGATAATCAACCATTGACCTCAACCGAATTACCAAAATCCACAAATATAAGAAAATTTGAAGTGCAGAAAATTTGAAATACTTATAAGTATTGCTGTACATATTTGCAACACAAGTATGTCGACATACCCATCTTTGTATGTCGATATATAACGGCTATTTCAGATTTTTAAATTCAAATTGGGAAGTTATTTCCCTCCACCCTTTCACCAAAAGACACATCATTTCATACACTATTTAAAGGCCTCTGGTAAAGGATTTTTACATAATAATTTCACATTTTCTTCTATTCCTTCTTCTCCATTTATTTTCTACAAAATTCCATTGAAAACTATCTTATTATTCTTACAAATCCACTCTCTTTCACTCCTATTCTTCATTGATTTGCAAGCCAGACAATATCAGAGAGTTGTACTTGAATTCATATCATTCTCTCTCTGATTTAATCCTATTTCCTCAAAGATTCAAAGATATATTGTCATTGGAGGTTTGTAGGATCACTGTACCAAATCTACAAGAATATGTATTGAAAATACGTCTACTTGCCATTGTTTGTTGCTGTTGATAAGGAGAAGGTATATCTTGTAGCCCGTGAAATCAAGATTGTAAAGGTGTTCTTATCACTCGTGGAAAGCAAGCGATTATAGTGAAATTATGCACGGTGAAGTGCAGGACTGGAAGTAGGATTGATTAGTCTGAACCAGTATAAAAATCCTGGTGTTATTTACTTTACTGCATTTTATTTTATTACTTATTACTTTTGATTTGAATTTGAATAGATATAGTAAATACGCTTCATCTCTCTAGTGTCTGAATAGCCTTAAGATCCATTAATACTGGGTTATAGACACCCAGTTCCCTAACAATTGGTATCAGAGCCCGGTCTTTCAAAAAGTTCATAATCTGATTTTTGAAAAATTATAATGGCTAGTGACACAAGTAACACCATTATTAGTTCTTTTATAGAAGGGTAATCTACCAATAGACCTCCTCTATTTGATGGAAGTAATTATACTTATTGGGCTCGTAGGATGAAGTTTTATTTGCAGTCTAATGGTTTAGATATTTGGAACATTACCCAAGTAGAATACATAAAGCCTCAAACTAAATATTCAAAATGGACACCGGACCAAAAGACACAAGCACTTAATAATTCTAAGGCAATGAGAATTTTATTTTTCTCCTTAAATAGAAATGAATTTAATCGAGTTTCTATATGTAATTCTGCATATGAAATTTGGATAATACTGAAAGTGACACATGAAGGCACCAATAAAGTAAAACAGGCAAAGATATCTATGCTGACTCACCAATTTCAACTTTTTCAAATGAAACCAAATGAATCTATTGCTGATATGTATTCTATATTTCAAAATATTGTACATGCCTTAATATCATTAGAAAAGAAAATTACTAAAGAAGACCAAGTCAGAAAGATCTTGAATTCACTTCCTAGTGAATGGGATCAGAAGACTTTGGCAATTAAACCAGCTAATGATATTAGTACTATGTCAATAGAAGAATTAATTGGTAATCTAATGTTCTATGAAGTGAAGTTGCAGGTTAGAAAAGAGAATCAAGGAAATGAGAAGAAATCACTGGAACTTAATGCAATGATTGATAATGATGAACCAGATGATGATACTGTTGATGATGATATTGAGTTTATTACCAAGAAGATCAAGAAATTCTTCAAGTACTGGATAACGAAGAAACTTCGAAAAACTAACAACAATAATTCCAAAAATGGGAATGTTGTTAGATGTTTTGAATGTGATAAACCCGGTCATTTGAAAAGAGACCGTCCCAACTTAAGAAAACCAAAGCACATTTCGAATACTTTCAATAAGGAGAGGAAACATGCATTCAATGCAACATGGGATGACTCATCATCAAGTGATAGTGATTCAGAAACAGAAAATGCCAATGTATGCTTCATGGCAATGGATGACAAGGTATGAATTTTTTACAAAGAAATTACTAAAGTTTTAAATGATATGCATCAGAGATATGAAATACTTAAGAAAGAGTACGATAATAGTTTGGTAGAAATAGGTAGATTAAACATATCTAATAAAAAGTTAAGTAAAGAAAAGCAATGTCTAGAGGATGAAATTGAAAGATTTAATGGTCATAAAATTGGAAAGAATTTAACACTTGGTAAGTTTAAAAAAACTGAAAAGTGAAAATGAGTCCTTAAAATCAGAAAATCTTTCAATGAAGTCACAGATCACTGATCTGAATGAGAAAATAACATCTCTAGACAATGTTATTCATAACCATAGTAAGGATTTTGATAAAATGAAAACCGATATTGATAAATTTAACAAAGGAAAGGATAATCTAGAGAAATTATTATCTGCATATAAACACAATAGGAATAAACATGGACTTGGATATACCCTTAAGGTTAAATCAAAGAAAAATAGTACTCAATGTACTAAGTTTGTTAAAGCCATCAAGTTTAAACCAAAACCTAGGAAATTAAAATTAAATCCTCCAAACAGGTTCATTAACTTATGGGTTCCAAAATGGTTGGATAATACTAAAAAAGAAAAATATATTGATAATTTTATTAATAAGGTTCATTTATCTAATGATTATATTTTGAAAGGGCATTCAAACTATTCATGGGTTTGGCATCCCAAAACTTAACCCCATGGACCCCGAAATAAAAAGGGTACCAGTGTGCATATTTTATAATTTTTCAAGTACCAAATAGTCGATGCTCAAAGCATATGACAAGAAATCTATTGAAACTTGGATAAATACCAAAAGGATTTTTTATTGGCATCAGTAAAGTCGGTAACTCTAAAACTCATCTGATTATTTAGTTCATTTCATGTTTTGATTTCCCCACTTGTGTTTTATTTATATATGTATGCAAACTCTACATATTTGTCTAGTAGTAAACTAAATAATTCTTTTTACCCTTTTTGTTGATGACAAAGGGGGAGAAAAGTTATAAATATACTAGACAAAATGATAAGGAGATTGCACAGAGTTAGGGGAGTCAAAAATAAAAGGTATTATATTTTATCTCTCAAATATTTATATGGTTGTCAACATCAAAAAGGGGAGATTGTTAATACCCTAGGTATTGATTTTGATGACAACAACCATATAAACATTACTACTAACATATCTTTGAGTTGTACAGTCACATTAGATATATTATGGATATATTTAAATAGGAGTACAGAAGAATAATTATAGAAGAAGGATAATCAGAATAATTGAAGACTAAAGAAGACCAAAGCCTATTAGAGAAGAATGCTGAAGAACATAGGTGTTTGAAGTGATGAGGAGTTGGTTGAACCTTAGAATATCTTGGTAAAGATCCCATGGCAATTATACTTGAAGATAATCGACCGTTGACCTCAACCAAATCACCAAAATCCACAAATATAAGAAAATTTGAAGTGCAGAAAATTTGAAACACTTATAAGTGTTGTTGTGTATATTTGCAACACAAGTATGTCGACATACCCATCTTCGTATGTCGACATATAACAGCTATTTCAGATTTTCGAATTCAAATTGGGAAGCTATTTCCCTTCACACTTTCACTAAAAGATACATCCTTTCATACACTATTTAAAGGCCTCTGGTAACGGATTTTTACACAATAATTTCACATTTTCTTCTACTCCTTCTCCATTTATTCTCTACAAAATTCCATTGAAAACTATCTTATTATTCTTGCAAATCCACTCTCTTTCACTCCTATTCTTCATTGATTTGCAATCCATACAATATTAGAGAGTTGCACTTGAATTCATATAATTTTCTCTCTGATTTAATCCTATTTCCTAAAAGAAATCAAAGATATATTGCTATTGGACGTCTATAGGATCATTGTACCAAATCTGCAAGAATTTGTATTGAAAATACATCTACCTGCCATTGTTTGTTGTTGTTGACAAGGAGAAGGTGTATCTTATAGGCCGTGAAATCAAGATTGTAAAGGTGTTCTTATCACCCGTGGAAAGCAAGCGATTATAGTGAAATTCTGCACGGTGAAGTGCAGGACTGGATTGAGGATTGGTTAGTCCGAACTAGTATAAAAATCCTGATGTTATTTACTTTATTGCATTTTATTTTGTTACTTATTTCTTTTGATTTGAATTTTAATAGATATAGTAAATACATTTCATCTCTCTAGTGTCTGAATAGCCTTAAGATCCATTAATACTGGGTTATAGACACCTAGTTCCCTAACAAAAGGAGACCAGATACACTTGGCATGATAAGAGATTGAGCTTAGCTGATCCCAGATACACTTGGCATGATATTCAATCATTTATTACTTCAAGAGAAATTAATGGTTGTGCCTTGTGTATGTAAATCATGGGTTATAGTTGTAAGCATTCCTGATTGCTAGCAAGAAATCGATTTAAAACAATGGAGTACATTTCGCACTGGTGGAAAAATTGATCGGCTTCTTAGACTACTAATTAGGAGATGTTCTGGATTGTTTTCTAAACTTGCAGTGCACGTACTTGGTGATGTTTTTTTGTTGTTGCGGATAATGCTGGTTCTCTCAAGCATTGGTTATTCCTAAAAAGGACATCTGCGACAGCATCATAGAGCAAATTGCCAACCATCTCAGAAACATTACAACTTTAGATTTGAGCTTTTCGACTAAGATGAGTGCAAAAGCCCTAGAAGCTTTTGGTAAGAACTGCAAAAACTTGAAAGAGCTTCATTACTCCAATTTCACTCTACAAGTAGACCATACACTCGGTCAAGATGATGAAGCTTTTGCAATTCCGTCTACCATGCCTAATCTTCTACGTCTAGAAGTATCTCCTCTTCGACTAACCAGTAAGGGTCTTCTTGAAATTTTGTCAAAATGCAAAAAATTAGAGTTGCTTAATATAGACGGATGTCGGAATGTGACGATTGACCAAGAGTTGTTGAAGGAAAATTATTCAAATGTGAAGGTGATTTACGAACCAGATGATCAAGAGGATGTGGATGATTATGATTATTAGTATTATCAATATGATCCCTCAAGCGATGGGGATTCCGGCTATGAGTATGAGTACATTTTGGATGCTTTTGGGTTATGGTGAAAATTTTCAAGATGATGGATTTATTTTGTATTAATCTAAATTAGTAGTTACTATATATAGTGTGATGTGCTGTGGATATTTCAAATCATGTATGTATTAGACTGCTACATCGTTCAAAATGACCCATTATCCCATTTAAAAAAAACAGAGAGAGGAAGATTTACCTCTTTTAATTCAGTCTTATTGTTGTAAGCCAATAGTATCATGCACACATGGAACAGTGAGATCTATACTAACATAAGACGATTTTTATAGACGGAACAATGATGTCAACATCTTTTTCTACGGATGTCCTCCCTAGAAGGTGTGTTAGAGCAAGTGAGAAGAGGTTGGCAAGTTGTGCGTTCAGAAAGCAAGGTATGGGTCTTATTATCCTAATGGCTGCAAGTATATGTCCATGGTTAACCCAAGATAGAATTACTATAGGTAATTGTTTATCAAATGACGATTGTGTTAGAATTGAGCTAAATTGCAAGGTAGAAAAAGCGATTCCATGCTGGTAAGTTTTATGGTATTACGCTTTCATGTTGGTAGATAAGCTTTGTGTTTCCAATAGGGCCGAATTAATATAGTTTATGTATCATGTTTATTACAAGAAATTGATCTAGAAAAGCTTGTCTCCATAGCATATTATCTGATACTGTAGTATTTCTCTGATTACACACCAATAAGCTATGAAATTTTGGTTATCACACCATTGACTGCTATTATTTATTGTTTTAGTGTCCAATACTAAGGGACTGAATTTGGAAGATCAGTATCTCTTGGAATTTAAAAGTGAGTTAACAGATGATTTCTTGCACCTTGACAACTGGATTCTAGATCATCATACCCCTTGTGCATGGAAAGGAGTGAGCTGCACTCACGACAGGTCTTCAGTTTTTCACTCTCTTAGCCTCAGCAATATGAATCTTTCTGGAACATTTGCTTCTATCGTTGGTAATCTAATTCACATGTCATATCTTGATATTTCATAGAATTTCTTTGATGGAAATGTACCAGCTGAAGTTGGAAATTGTACAAAAGTCTTGTTTCTACATTTGAACAACAATAAATTTGGTGGCATAATCCCTTCTAATTTTGGTAACTTGAGTTATGGCTGGTATTACTTTTCCATGCATGTTTTTTCTTTTAACTTGGCAGCATGCACAATGTTTCGTTACATTAGTTCAGTTTTGGTGGATATGCTGTTAAATGGATCTAGGATTTTGATGCATCCTTGCCAAGTTTCTCAGCTTATTCTTTCTTCAATTTTTGTGGTGTTGGGATTGTAGTTAAGTTACAGTTGTTAGTCAGGATGTTATTTGGTTTAATCTTCAATGATTCTGTTGGTGTTCGTTCAAAAATTTCTAATGCTGAAACTTCTCCTCTTTTGATTTAAGTGTTAGGCCCCTGTTTGTGTCAAAAATATGACGGAGAAAGAGAGTAAGGCATTCACAAAGTTGAGATGGAAAGATCGTTGTGCACAAGCTGCAATGAGTGAGAACATTGATGAAGAAGCTTTCGACCATATTATTGGAGAAAAATCCGCAAAAGAATCGTGGATTTTATTGAAGGAGATTTATGGTAAGGAAGATGAGAAGAAAAATAGTGAGGATGAGAGAGATGTTGAAGCCGAAAAATTGGAAGACGAGGCTGATTATTTGGTTCTGAAAAGAGTCGAGTAGGAGGAAGCTGTTGACAATCAAGAATCCAATGAGGAGTCAGTACAAATGATCATTGCAGATCAGGTTGATGAGACAAAAATGGAAGAAGAGGACGAAAACAAAGGAGACGATGATGAAGTATATAGTAGTGAAGGAGTTGTCAATGAAGATAACGTGACACTAGGCACCATAGGCATGTTCGTTGAATTCAACATGGATGAAGGGGAGGAAAAGCATGACTCCCATCAGATCCTAGAGAAACCGCATCAAGATGATATGAAAGAGGCAAAATGCGCCATTGGTATGCAAATGAGTGGCATAGATGCCGCCGAGATTGAAAAAACTAAAGAAAGCTTCACGGTAAACGTTCAAGGCATGGAGGCCTGTAGCATCGATGGAGAAATAGAAAAGAGTAGGGTTGTTATCAATAGAGACTCTCAGAGCAATGGATGGGCTAAAGGACAAAGACAGCATCTTGATCTGAAAAGTATCGCATTCCAGGAAGCATCCATGTGTAAACCACTTGAGCAACGTAGTGAGCTTGTAAAAATAAGTGAGCTTCCTGAATGGGCTCGACCGGCTTTTGCTAGGATGAATCAGTTGAATGAAGTACAAAATAGAGTGTACGAGAGTGCTCTCTTGTCACATGAAAATGTGTTTCTATGTGCTCCAACTGGTGTAGGAAACAATGACCAGAAAGTTTTTGTTTTGGCTGAAACAAATACACCTTATGCGCTGGATCAGACTATTCGAAGACGTTTCGATAAGCGGATTTATATATTTTTACCAAAACACGTGAGGTATAAATCAATCGAAGCCGAAGATATTCTAAGAAGCTTTGAAGTTTGAAGAAAAGTTCAAAATGCTTAAAGAATTGGGTTTAAGGGGGGATGTTGAAAATAAACCCAATTTATTGTGTCTCGTAATTTGTTATGTCTTTTGTTTAATTGTCTATGTCTTTTCGTTTAGTGTGTGTCCATTAGTGAAATGGTGTTTATTGGTATGTGTAAGGGTGTCTAGTCTACTATATATAAGGTGGTCATATTTGTTGTAATAAAAAGTAAGCAGTAAGAAAAAGAAGTGTTGCAAGAAAATTTAGTTATCCTCCTCCTTTTAAATTCCAACAGTTTGTTCATCGGCCATGACTTAGCAATGCAGTGAAGAGGTTGGGTTAGGTAGTGTGGTTTGTGAAGGGAAATGGGAGATTGGAGAGGGTAGAAAGGGAATGCAGAGAGGATTAGATAGATCCTTGAATTAAGTAGGAGGGTTTGAGGAAGTAAAAAGGGCAGAAGGTCGGAGAAGATGATCAGGAAACAAGGGAAAAGGAGATGTTAGGCCGTGCTGATTCAAGAAAAAGAAGGGAAGGGGTTGTTGCAGGGTCGGCCCAAGGGGTAGGCGATCAAGGTGGTCGCCTAGGGCACCAACGTCCGAGGAGGAGGAGGGGGCAGTAGAAGTTGCTATTTTCTTTCAGGAATAATGATATATATATATATAAAAATTAGTAGGGCATAACATTACCAAAAGAGTGTCTGGCCGAATGGGTATTGCTTTGTTCTGGGATTGGAGTAAGTTCGCTTCGATTCCAGGCATGCAGCCAATGCTGCATTATTATTTTTTTATCTATTTTCCAACTTCACCTTCGCCTAGGGCACCCAGTGCCATTTGGCCGGCAGTGGGTAATTGCATAGATTAGAATAAGGAAGAGGAGTTTAAGAATGGGGATAGAAGTGGATAATTAGAAGATTAACGGTGAGAAGTAGGTGAACAGGGAAGAGTTAGATTAGAAAATGAAGAACAAGACGCAGAAGAAAATAGAAAGAATGCAGACAGGAAAAAAGTAGTAGCAAGAATTTCTTTATTTCAAATAACATATCCACATCCATCTGCAACCTGTTGTATATATACAAGTGCCCAACAACTAACGGCTCTCTTGTTTAATCACAAACTAAAACCAAATACATACTCAAATTGCATGAAAATGTCTCAGTTTTGGCATAACTTACACGTGCCCCCTGTCTACATGCATGCTAATATGCAATGTTACACTCAGTTTTACTTCACTGCAGTTCCTCATTGGGGCATGTTATCTCCAGCCTTGCTTTCGTCAGTTCTTACCAGTCTTCTTGCTTCAAACTGACATATTCTCTCCTTCATTTTTTTGTAAACAATTTGACCAACATCCCTGTTATCACCTGTAGTCACCAAGCAGCAGAGCTTCTGTGTGCCCATCTCCACCAGCTTCACCACTAATAAGTTATGCTTCTAGTTCAGGTGATATTGAGCCTGAATCTTGAAGATAGCACAGTTTTGCCTGCTGCATTGCCGTAGCAAGGAATGGGGCATAACAATTCCCCTCTCCTTCAAGACAACCTTTTCCTCAAGGTTGAGTCGAAGCGTCTCTATGCATTTAAGCATCTTTACTCTAGTTAACAAGCTACCACTCGGGTCAAATATAAATATATTCCTTTCATTACAATGTTTGCTTAAGACACGCAACTTCATCGATCTTACTGGCTCCAATATCAATGTGAATCGTGCAGATGAAAAAACTAATATAAAGGGTGTGAAATGAAATGAGTCACAGAAAAGCATTTCGATTAACCATAACACATATTTTTGCGAAATCCATGAAGGATGGAGAGGCTTTTTCGAAAATCAAATAAGTGAATCAGCACCAGAAGATTCATAGTCATTAACCCATTTTTCGACACGGTGCTCTATAGTTGTTTTTTCTGTACTAAAACCCATGAAGGAAGATGCAAACTGCAAAGTCCACATTTTAATTTTACGGTTAATGGAAGTTGAGGGTAAGTATTTGATAACCTCTGGCTTTTCATTACAACTTCAAGGTCCTCTAGTGGCTTAGCAAACTAAATTAAAAAATTCAAAATGATTTGTCCTTGCCACGCAGTATACAACTTCAAATACTCAAGATAAAGCATCGTACTACAACTCAAGAAATGCCATGCATAATCAAACATATGAAACACGATCAAATCAAAATATAATAAGGACTTCAAGATCTTGGCTTTAACTGGAAATGTGTTGTAAATACCAGAACTTGGAAATGGGCAATGCAAGAAGAAGTCCATTCTTAGTGTATCGAATCTCTGTCTCAAGAAAGATTGCAAAGGCCATTGAGTGATAACCATGAATCCAAACATAATCATCCACTAGGTTCATAACATCAATTGCCTTATGTGAAAAGATTTTACTAGCAAGAACACGACTTCCGCACAAACTCTTGTCGTACCTACCATTGTAGCTAGCACTAGAAGGCAACACAAAATGAAAGAGAGGCCATAATAATCTTTTCCAAAGCCAATGATAAAATTTCTCATGTAATTCAGCATACACAAAAGCTGGAATATTTTTGAAATTTTCTAACAAAGTTTGAGATACCTCATCTCGTTCATCGTTTGGAACATCAAAATTCAAACATCTAACATTAATAACTTCCATGTTATCAAATAAACCAACCTTAAGCCAAAGAAGCAATGAATCATCATCATTTGTACAAATTTCTTCGTGCTTCCAATCATCACCTATTTTTCCTGTAGGGCCCATCTCAGTCCCAGCTAATTCATCAACTATTTCTGAAACAACATGGTTATGTTCTACTTTAAGCTTAGCACTCTCAACATCAAATTCAACAACTGGCGAAATGGGAATTCTTAGATGTGAACGATGAATTATCGACATAGAAACTGAAACGTTGGTGGTGTATGGGTTCGGTATGGAAGGTTCTTGGGAGTATTCAAGGGGTAGTTGGGGTATTGCAGTAGGACCAAAATGAGCCATTTTAGTTACTTTAGGTATAATATTGGCTCTCTTATCTTCAAGATTGACATCAGCACATCTCTCTTGATCATTGGATGGAGGCAAAACAGTAAGCTTGGTCATGGTTGATGTAGTAGGTGGCGTTCTTGGATGGGAATCCCGATTAAGATCATTACCTGTGACAGTATCATGCCCAATCCGAGATTTCGGTTTTCTACGCTCAACACCAATTTCAGTTGCTGAAGGAATATGAGTTTTTGGCTCTGAATGATGATCAGTCTGCTAAAGGACTGAATTGTTAGATAAGGGAGGTTCTTCATTTTTCGTTTTTTTCTTCCTTACATGTGGAACAAATCTCTGGTTCTAATATCCAGCATGCAACACAAAAGTTTACTAGCCTTGTTATCTTGCCGAGCCATTTTGCCTCAAATAATCGAGCTAAAGAAACTGCTTCTCTGTAATCAATAGGTTTACATGGCAATACGTCACATCTAACTTCCTTTCTTAATCCATTCAATAATTTATTTAACTTATGTTAGGTTTGTGGAGGTATAGGAGCAATTTTTGTTTTTGGAAACTTAATTTTGGGATTATAGATTGGTACTTGTGGACGTTCTTGATGGTTTACGGCCACTTGTCGCTGTTCTTGAGAGTACAATGGAGAACTCATGAAACATGGCCCATTTCTTGGCTGTTAAAAGTAAGTCTTTGCTGCAATTTCTATGGTTCTTGGATCTGGTGGAGTTTGAGATTTTTTTCTCTCTGAAATCCCTTGTTAAATTGTTGATTGCCTCGTATATGCCATCCAATTTAGCCCACATTTCTTGATTGGTTTCTTGAAGTTCTCTAATTGTTAAAGAATGTTTTACATACATTCTGTCTTACCTTACTGTTTCAGGATCCGGCTGGTGGTCAAAGGTTAACCCAACCATTGGCTCTGATACCATTTGTTAGGCCCCTATTTGTTCATCGGCCATGACTTAGCAATGCAGTGAAGAGGTTGGGTTAGGTAGTGTGGTTTGTGAAGGGAAATGAGAGATAGGAGAAGGTAGAAAGGGAATGTAGAGAGGATTAGATATATCATTGAATTAAGTAGGAGGGTTTGAGGAAGTAAAGGGGAAGAAGGTCAGAGAAGATGATCAGGAAACAAGAGAAAAGGAGGAGATGTTAGGCAGTGCTGATTCAAGAAAAAGAAGGGAAGGTGTAGTTGCAGAGATTAGAATCAGGAAGAGGAGTTTAAGAATGGGGATAGGAGTGGATAATCAGAAGATTAATGGTGAGAAGTAGGTGAACAGGGAAGAGTTTGGTGGAAGAAGTAGATTAGAAAATGAAGAATAAGACGCAGAAAAAAATAGAAAGAATGCAGACAGAAAAAAGGTAGCAGCAAGAATTTCTTTATTTCAAATAGCATACCCACATCCATTTACAACCTGTTGTATATATACAAGTGCCAAACAACTAACAACTCTCTTGTTTAATCACGAACTAAAGCCAAATACATACTCAAACCGCATGAAAACGTCTCAGTTTTGACATAACTGACGCGTGCCCCCTGTCTACATGCATGCTAATATGCAATGTTACACTCAATTTTACTTCACTGCAGTTTCTCCTTGGGGCTTGTTATCTCCAGCCTTGCTCTCGTCAGCTCTTACCAATCCTCTTGCTTCAAACTGGCCTATTCTATCCTTCAATTTTTTTGTAAACAAGCAACAACCCTGTTATCACCTGAAGTCACCAAGCAGCAGAGCTTCTGTGTGCCCATCTCCACCAGCTTCACCACTAATAACTTATGCTTCTAGTTCAGCTGATATTGAGGTTGAATCTTGAAGATAGCATATATTTGCCTGCTGCGTTGTTGCATCCAGGAATGAGGCATAACATTAAGATTCTAGTTTGAATTCGGCTTCAAAACTAGTTGTGAGGCTTTTAGACTATTCTTGCAATTCTTCTTTGGTTGGTACTTCAATTTTTATTGGGCCACCTTCAAGTAGTAAGGATAGTTCTAGTTGTGATCATGTTTCTCCTAAGGCTAGCAGTTAGAACCGAGAACCCGAACCGACCCGACCCGAAAAGACCCGAACCCGAACCAAACCCGATGGGTCTCGGGTCGGGTCTAGGTGATGATAAATACAATAAAGACCCGATAAAACCCGACCTGACCCAACCCGAAAGACCCGACCAAAAGCATTGAAATATATGTAATTTTAATGTTATTTCCAACCAGGACCCGAACCGACCCGGCCTGACCCGAACCGAAGCTCGGGTCGGGTCCAGATTTTTTAAATGTATAGTTTAGACCCGACAAAACCCGACCCGCCTAGACCCGAGACCCGTCGGGTCGGGTTCGGGTCTATAGGGTCGGGTCTAATTGCCACCCCTAGTTTCTCCATTTGGACTTACGGGTCCTTAAATTCTTAGCTACTATATGTTTTCTTTGAAATAAGAATATATATAACAAAATGGAGAATCTAACCAATATCCGACGGCTTACAAAAACAGATTTGTAGAGATGGCTACAAATTCTATGCATGCACAAAATGCAAAAAATGACAAAAACCAATACAAATACAACAACAGACCCTCCGAGCCAGTAGCAAAAACCAAGCCAAACTGATACTGATTAGCCTCTCGCCAATCACACTGATGACGCCCAATAGGCAACAACTCTACCAATCAAAGCTGCTACACCAAAAAGTGGATGGGCCAAGCATAAACTCATAAAAGCCAAAACCACCCTCTCCGCCTTTATGCTCCAATTTCGAAGCTGCACCATCAGCAAAATAAAGACCAAAATAGGCTAGAACCAATAAGTACCTAAAAATCCAGGACCTACAGTACGAGAAAACAACATGAGAAAAAAGGGGAGTGGTTAGAAGAGAGTGGGAAGAAGTTCGCTCTCTTACCAAGAAAGGGTTCAACCAATCCCCTCCCTTGAGGTAGGTAGTACTGTGGTAACAGTCAAAGCACTTTCCAACCTCCTCGATCGGGAACCAATTGCTACCTTAAACGGTCTACCGCGATACGCAAGGAAAACATCGTTCCTTACCCTCTAGATGATGGTAGGAGGATCCGTAGGCAATTCGTCATATATTGCCTTATTCCGCAGCACCATAAATGCCAGCAGATAAGACAAGAAATCAGACGAAACAGGATAGAATGAATCGATTTACCTGAGATACCAGCCTACCTATGTCTTAGTAACTCGACAAGAGAAGTGACATACCTCGGAGACCAACCAAATTTCTGAAGTAGTTCCATACGTCTCTGGCAGAAGAGCCATGAAAAAACAAGTGAGCAATGGTTTCCAAGTCACCAGATCCGCAACACCTGCAACGGGACAAATTGGGATGCCTATCCTCTGGAAGTTTTCGTCTATTGGTAACCCATCATGCAGGGTTCACCACATAAACAGAGAGACTTCCAAAGGTAATTGAACATCCCAGATGAAAGAGAAAACTTGGAGGCGTGGAGTCGGGGCTCTCGCTGAACTCCATGCTACCTTAATCGAGAAAGGACTGTCATCCCATCCAGTTCCACCACCATGTGAATCTGAAAAGTATTCACGGATTGCATCTGTTTCCACGTATCACTAGCGCAAGATGGGAAACCAGTGTAATTCGCACCCAAAAGCCTATGGTACTTAGCGTGGAGGAACGTCGCCTACAAAGAATTGTTCGCTGCAAACCAATCCCATAGCTTGCAAGCAAAGGCAGTACATATATCCTTAGGATTTCGGAGACCTATGCCTACCTCACTTTTGGGATGACAAATGACATCCCACAAAATCCAATGGTGGCGAAAAGCATTGTCCTTTTTGCCCTAGAAAAAGGAAGATGCCATTGAGCGATAAGAGCGGAAGAAAGAAGAGGTGGGGGTCATAGCTGCAAAGATATGTGATCCTATAGAGTCCAATACCGAATTTATGAGAACCCGTCTTCCTGCCTGCGAAAGAAGAGACGCATTCCAGTGAATAATCTTTCCCCTGACTTTATCAGTCAGCGGATCGAAGATCGCATTGAGCTTCCTACCTCTGTATAGAACTATACCGATGTTAGGCAAGGGAGGCTGCCTTGAAACCGGTGTAGGTTTCGATCCACGAAGATCTAATCGGGGACAACTCTTTCATGGGGGCGAATCAGCTCTTAGAAGAATTAACGAGTTGGCCCGAGCACATTTCGTACTGCTAAATAAGGACAAGAAGACGATGGATAGTGCGAAGACATTCATTAGTAAAAATGATAGTGTCGTTAACGAACGATAAAGAAGAAATAAGAGGGAAGCCCTTAGGAATGCCAAACCTATGAATTTGACTTGCTGTCGTAAGTGCATGCAGACCACGCATGAAAGCCTCGGCAGCGATGACAAACAGAGAAGGGGAAAGAGGGCCCTCCTGACGCAGACCTCTTCCCGCCTTGAAATACTCTTTGGTCGAACCGTTAATGAGAACGGAAAACCAACAATTAGAGATGAGCCTGCAAATAATATCAATAAGGGGTTCCGGAAAGCCGAAAGCCCTCAGAACCTTATTGACGAAGAACCAAGAAGGGTAGTTGTAAGCCTTAGTCATGTCCAGCTTAACGACCACATTAGAACCCCTGACCTTCCGGTCGATCTAGGAGGCTAGCTCCTAGGCTAAAAGGACGTTGTCCGTGACCAAACGTCCTTTTATGAACCCCGTCTGAGAAGAAAAAATAATACGATCTAGAAACGGTGCTTGTCGAGAGTATAATACCTTAGAGATAACCTTATTAGAGAAATTGCACAGGATGATCGAAAGAAAATCCGTGCAAGAATGAGGACTTTCGCACTTAGGAATAAGAATCTAATTAGTAGAAGTCGGTCATTGAGTGAGAGCTCTACTGGAAATGAAAAAACGAATAGAAAGACAAAAGTCCTCCTAGACGATCGTCCAGACACTCTGGTAAAAGGCCCCGTTGAAGCCATTAGGCCCACTCGCACTATCCTTCCTAAGTGCAAAGACACAAGCATGTATTTCTTTTGAGGAAGGAGGTACGACAAGATCCACACTATCTGAAGGAAGAATAATCTGTGAATGAAAGCTCAGGGTCGGTTCAGAGACAGAAATAGAGGGAGAGTCCAGAAAGGATTGGAAATGATTCAGATTCGTCTCTTTGACTTCCTCCGATGTGGAAATCAAAGAGAGATCAGGACGCTGGATCTGACGAATCATAAGAGGAGAGTTACGAATGGAATAATGGAAGAACTTAGAGTTTGTTTCACCTCACCCGCTTGATCCTCGCCTTCTGACGAAGATAGTTGTTCAGAGCTCCAACGAAAAGGCCAGTTAGGCAAGCGTCCACGCCTCCTTGTTAGCAAAAGAAGGATCCTCATCAAAAGATGATTATGCTAAGATAAGAGTCTCTTCGACCGCTCTAACGTGGTCGAAGATATTCTTGAAAACTTGTATGTTCCAAGCCTTGAGGCAAGCCTTGAGACGCTTCATCTTATGAGAAAACATAACAAATGTTGAGCCTAGAACACGAGAGTTCGAAGAATCTTCCACTGCCCGATGAAACAAGTGGTGGGATCTCCATATGTTCTGAAACCTAAAAGGCAAAGGACTAGAAAGAGAGAAAGGAAAGCATCAAAGAATCATTGGAGCATGATCCAAAAAGGTACGATGCAGATGAGAAACAGAGTACGAGAAGGGAAGATTGAAGAACCTTCCGATCCGAAGACTCTGCCAAGTCTAGAAAGAATACGGTTCAGCCCTTCCTAGATGTTACACCAAATAAAAGCCGACCCAACGACGGAGACCTCAGAGAGACCCGAACTGACGATAAAGGGGTAATGACCCGCATTTGCAGAGGTATTATAATTAATTTATTTAATTATATAAATAGTGATATAGTGAATTAAATGGTGGTTTAATTAAATAATGGTGAATATTTAATTAAAATAATAAATTAAACAATATATTTAATTCTGAAATAATCAGAATTGGCTGAAATGGCGATATGGTGTGAACTGGATCATCTGTGATATTTAATTCAGTTTAGAATTGAATTTGAATAACGAATATATTATTTGAACGATAGTTTGAACGTATAATTATATTATAATCAAAATCGAGCTTGAAATGGCGCTGCAGTTCGTAATTTGGCGATTTGAACTTCAACCGAATGTACAGGATTCGTTTTAAGCCGGATTTCTTTGAAACAAGAAACGTGTGGAGCTGGTGGAGTATATCTTTCTAGTGAAAGAGAAAAATCGGGATTTCGTCGTGTAGATTTTGATTTATCTCCAAATCAAATTTTAGAAAAGTCGCTGTGGAATTCCTTTATAATTTATAAAGGAATTATTTATATTTTAAAAAGGAATTTCAATATAAATCGAATATCGGGTTGACCCAGATTTGAAATATCAAGTTATAAATCCCAGTAGAGTTGTATGGTATTCCACTGTGAGTATATAAGATAATATAAATTTATTTGTATTTATTTTAATTATATTTAAATATATTTATATATTTAAATGGGTCATTCAAAGCTTTAAAAATAGCCAGTTTTGCAAAAGAAGTCGGAATTCGACGAAACTAATTTTGTTGGATCCGCAATGTCAAATTATTGTTAGATATCCAATTCCGTGATTTTTAGAGTCAGTATGTGGCCGTACCGATTTTTAATGTGAGAAGTAGTCGATATTTTGACGGTTAAAAATACGTTGTGTGAGCAAACGGAGTCGGAATTCGACGAAACCAGTTTTGTTGGGATCGTAATGTCGAACTCTAGCTACATGTCCAGTTTCGTGATTTTTGGGTATCTGGTGTGATCATAGGAATTTTTAAAGTGATTAATTAAGTAATTGTCAAATATAAAAATAATATAAATCCACTATAAATACCCTACCTTCAGTCTAAACCTAATTCCAACTTTCCTCTAACCAGAAATATTGCGCCGTCACTTTTCTTTTCTTACAGCCAAGGTTTTGAGCAAAAATAAAATCAAAACAAAATGAAGTCAAATCCCAAAAATCACCAAACATATATTTATGGATTCACGAGGGGGAGATCTTTGGGTCGGTGTGTAACAACCTGCAAAAATCCGCAAAAATCAGGACCAATTTAAAATTTTTATTTTAGAAAATTTTAATGAATTTTGATAATATAAAATAATTTATTTAAATAATAATGATCACGAATTTGATTTAAATCGAAGTTAGAATGAATGATTTAATTTTAATTAATAAAAGAGTTAGAAATAGCGCGGTAGTTTGAAAAGTCAAACTTGAACTTTGACTGACCGTACAGGATGCAAAATTTAACGGATTTTAGTGAAACCAAAAAAATTAGAATCTATTTAAAAATATCTTTCCAACGAATCCGAAAAATTGAAATTTCATAGCGGAATTCAAAAGTTATGGCCAATTCAATATTTAGAAAGGTCGCTATGAAATTTATTAAGGTCAAAATGCTACTTTTTGCATACGAAGGAATTTGAACTCGAGACCACTTCCACTGAGTTCAGAATGATGTTTCTACATTGAAAAACAGTAAACACTTATATATTTTGAGTTTCGGGATTTATTTGTTTAAAAATATATTTTTAATATTAAATATATTGGCCTTAAAAATAGTCATTTTTCAAACAACCTCGGTTTTCGACGAAACCACTTTTGTTGGAACCGGAATATCAAATTATTGCTAGGTTTCAATTTTCAGAATTTTTCGAATTAATAGCCATTTTTCGAACGCCTTAAAAATAGCCATTTTTCGAACAGTCTCAGAATTCGACGAAAATAATTTTGTTGGATTCGTATCATCATAAGAAAGCTAAAAATATTTTTTTTAGAATTTTCTGAGGTCGTATGTGGCCCCGGCACATTTAAATGTACGGTAGGAATTAAATAATTAATTTAATATTGTATTTTCAATTAAAACCGAAAATAAAACGTACAGATGTCGGAATTGGACCTTGGGACATAGCCCATCGCGTTCAAAAGGCCTCAAAACGTTAAGATCGATAGTAAGCAGGCCCAAATCCGAGAAAGTCCAAAAATCCATTTTATTTCACGAAATTCGGAATTAAATATTAAAATAATATAAAAATCCGAAAACCCTAACCCTAATTCTCTAATGGCCAGCCACCGCCCAGAAATTGATGGCCAGAATTGCTCCAACTTCAAACTCTAATATCTCTCAATCCGTTCGACGAAAATTGACGTATGACCTACCAAATCGAAGAGAATTCAGAGACCTTTCAATCTATACGGTTAAGATCGGGTTTTGGCGCACGGATTTCGCGAATTCTGGCCGAGAAGGGGCGGCGGTCGGAGGCGATTTCTGGCTAGGGGAGGAGGCCGAGTTCGGCGGCTTTGTGGGCAAGGGTGGAGCTTGGGGTGGTCTTCGTCGTGGTAGCATCTGATCGGCGCCAGGGGGCTTCGTTGGTGGTGCGTCCAGAAGAAGGAAGGTGCGGTTTGGGGTTCGGCCGAGCGTGGTTCCACGAGGAAGAAAGGTCCGCTTTCTTTTTTCTTTTTCTTATTATTTAATTATTTAATTATTTAATTACCCGATCTTTAAAAATTCATAACTCTCTCATACGAGGTCCGTTTGACGAACCGTAAATTGCGTTGGAATCACAAAATTAAGAGCTTCGCGATGGCGCTGACCGCAGCTGAAAAGGAGACAGTCGAATTTCAGCCAAAATTCAATGTGAGAATTCAAAATTCTATTATTTAATTAATTATTAAATTATTTTCTCGCTTTAAAAATAATTGCATGATGATGTTTATTCAATTCTGAAATGTCTGGTGTTGTATGAATCATTGGTTGTGATTGCGATATGTTTTGTTGTGTACGATGTGTTAGATCCGTATTAAAATTGCAGATAATATTGAATTTTATTTACGATTAGAAATTAGATCTAAAATTTGATCTAAAATATATTATATTCAGAATTACATCATATTTATTCAGATTTAGTTATTATAATTTATTTCAGGTTATTAAATATTATTTCTATTATTCTGTAATGAATAATAGAACTTGATCGACAAATAAAAACTCATTTTTATTTGTTGATATTATAATAAGAACTTGAAAGACAATGAAAGCTTATTTTTATTTGTTGAATTTACAAAAGAAATTGAGCGATAAGTCAATTCTTATTTTAATTTGTTTACATTAAAAAAGAATGAAAATTTTTATGTAAATTTGTTTACATTAAAAAGAGTGATTAAAAAGGATATATTTTAATATGAGGTTTTATCATTAAAAAGAATGAAAACAAAAGATTTCATTTTTTTTTAGGTAAAAATAGTTTTCAATCAAAAGTCATAATTTATTTGTCAATTTGATGTCAATAAAAGTAGCAACATTAAAAATCTCATTTTTAATGTAATATTATTTCAATAAATGAAGTAACATTAGAATGTTATTTTTAATGTAATAAGTGTTTTCAATAAAAAGAAGCAACGTAAAAAGATCATATTTTTATGTGTCCATTGTTTTCAATAGAAAGACTTTGCATAAAAAAAATCACATTTTTAATGTGATTTAGATTTCATTGTAAAGATGAAGATAAAATGGATTTTATTTTTATTTTTATTTTCATTTTTGGCAATGGAAAGTTTACAAATTAAAATTGCATTTTTATTGAAATTTTGTTCATTGTAATGAATAGAAAAGATCGCATCCATATGTGTAATGAGGAAAAATAAATTACATTTATATGTAATGAAAAATGAACAGAAAAGGATTACATTTTTAATGTAATCAAAGATTAAGAATCACATTTTGGTTTACATATCATATGTAAATTAAAATTCATTTTAGAAGTAAAACTTTTGTTTACATTTTTATGTAAATAAAAAAAAAGACATGTTTTTAAAATCACAATGTTTGTTTACATTTTTATATGTAAATAAGAAATTATTTTCAGAAGTTACATTATATTTGTAAATATATTTTGTAAATAAAAAGTTGTTCTTTATTTTGCATTCACCAATGCAAAGGTATATTGAAAATAAAATTATTCTTTTATTTGCATTTACCAATGTAAATATACATTATACATTAAAAATAAACTTGTTCTTTTGTTTGCATCTAAAAATGCAAATATATATTTAAAAATGAAACTTGTTCTCTTATTGCCAAACACAAATACATTATAGAAAATGAATGATCCTTTGTGTTTGTGTTCTCAAACACAAATATAACATAGAAAATTAAAAATGGTCTTTTTATTCGTGTTCTTAAACACAAATAAAACATTAAAATAAAAGAACATTTTTTTGTGTACTCCAACACAAATATAACATGATTTTAAAGTAGTACATTTTTATTTTTATTTGCATTTTCAATGCAAATATTTCATGAAATCAAAAATTCACATTTTTGTTAACATTTCATAATGTAAACAATACAAGAAAAAATACATTTTTGTTTGCATGCTACAATGCAAACGAAATGTAGAAAAGAGAATATGCATTTTTATTTGCATTCTGTCATGCAAATAAAGGAGATAAAATTACATTTTTGTTTGTAACTTCAGTTGCAAACAAACAAGAAATAAAAATTACATTTTGTTGCAATTTAGATGCAAACAAATTTATTAAAAACAAAAGATACATTTTTGTTGCATGTTTTAAATGTGAACAAAGCATTAAAATAAAAAGTTACATTTTTAATTATTTATTTACTTCACTTGATGTAAATAAACATAAAATAAGAAGTAGTTATTTTATTTACATTTCTTGATGTAGATAAAACTAGAAAATAAATATTACATTTTATTTGCATTACTCAACGCAAATAAAAACATGAGAATAAAGGATACATTTTCATTTGAAATCCTTAATGCAAATAAATTATGAAATGAAAAGTTAAAATTTTTATTTACATTCCTCGTTGTAAATAAACCTCAAATCAAAAAGCTGAATCTTTATTTGCATTCTCTATTGCAAATAAAGCATGAAATGAAAAGTTATATTTTTGTTATCAATTGTATTCCCTATTACAATGGAATTAAAAGATTACATCTTTCTTTTCATTTATTTACAATGAAAGGAATTGAAATAAAGATTTTATTTTTATCGTCATTTTAGATGCGATAAAAGAATAGAAATAAAGAATCCATCTTTATTGACATTTTACATGCAATAAAAAGAATAGAAATAAAAAAAGAGACAGTTTTATTGTCGTGTTATATATTGTGTATTACACTGCCATAGACAAGTTACCTGACTTGTTTATGTGATTGGGTCGATAATTTTCACACATCGCCCAAGTGCACAAATGAATTAATTATTTGTCTGTTGGATGAAACCCCACACGGGTGTTGGGATGAAAATTAACATACACTAATCCCAATATTCAGTTGTATGTTGATCGGTAGATCGACAGGCTGTGATGAGCGTTATTATTTAATTTTAACGCTTACACAGTTGGAATTTACACTTTGGATGAAATGGATGACTTGATAATTACATTTTTATTGTTATATATGATGTGTGTTAAATCCATATAATCCAAATTATATGGTAAATGGTTGAGTCGCATTTCGATTCAGATGTTCTTTTAAATAAGAATATTTTTACATTAGAAATTCTTTTTATTTAAATATATATATATTTTTAATTAAGTATATGTTAAACAAAGAATATTTGTAAAAGGTAAAAATCTTTTATATAAAGAATATTTTTAATGATTATCTCTAAAATACGTTTTTCTTATAATAATAAATATTTAAAGAGAAATCTTTTATTTAAGATTATTAGAATTTGCAAATCTTATTTTATGATATGAAATAAATTGAGATGTTAAGTGGATTTATCGTGGACGGTGTTTTTAAATGACATTTCTCCTTTAATCCAATTTACATTGAAATTATTATTTGGAATTTATAAATCTATTTTATAGATTTAAAAAGAGCATTTCCTAAAAATCTAGTTTTCCAATTTAATAAAATTAAATTGGAATTAAGTGGAAAATTCGATTGGTAATAATCGAGATGGGCTTCTGTAATAGAAGACCGATATTATATATGAAATTTAAGAGGTTTTGCCGTTATTCCATGTATATTGTTAGTCCGATACAGGAATTCACATCGATTATGTATTGATTGATTTCTGTGGAATTCCATATTTTGGAAATTGATTTATGGGTTTATCGTGAACTATGTTTTAAATGACACGAGTTTTTTAACCCGTTTAAAAGAAGATTTATTCTTTAAAATAAATAATCTTGTGAAAATGATTTTTGATATTAAATCAAATTTAGAATTTTTAATAAATCTTTTAAGGAAGATTTATGATTAAATTTATTAATTTATCTTTGATAAAATTAATGAGAATCTTTTAATATGAATATCTTATTAAAAGAATATTCTGAGTGGGAAATGTGGCGTAATGTGTGATTTTCCAATATTTGATTTTTAATCACAAAATACGCGAGTTATTCAGAAAGACCGGGTTTAACCCATTCTGAATAATCATCATGACGATCAAGAGTCGAAGATGAAGATGGCAATTGAAGACCCAAGGTTTTCACATCGTTGGGATGATGATGACTGGTATCTTGAATTGGGACTGGACACCCCAAGGCAAGGTATTTAGTAATGATCGTCCAAACGCATTTGGAGATCGACGGACACGTTGTTTCGCTTAGACCCAGAGCGGACTTGTAAATGGATTGCGTGTCTGACATTGTATTCTCTTCTACTGTATTTGTTGAACGCTACTGATTATATATTTCTGTTTGGTGGTGGAGAATTTATTCTTCACTTAACCTCCTTCTCTAAGACGTATGAGCTTAGAGGTTATATATATATATTGGTAGATGATCAATGATATGGTAGAGTCTGACAATGTGGCATGCTAAGATGCAATCGATCAAGGCTTTGTTGAAAAGCAGGCCTTGTGGGATGATCAAAGCATAGCCTGTTTAGACATAGCTTTGTGTATGACGTGACCTCACGAGCCTCACACACCGGCGGAGTCTAAAATGGGAGAAGGGAACGCAGGGAGTGCACACGTTTCTTTCTAGCTAGAGTGGTGCCAGGTACCTACCAGCGCTGGCATTTATTCATTGTGGTTGTTGGATTGTTCGAGGCCTCGGTTTATGCGGTCGCCACTGGCCGTAGTATAGGTCCAAAAGGACCGGGAAGCGTGTGTTCAGGCATAACTAATCCACAAAAGTAAGTGTGGACCGGCCCTGCAGGATCCAAGGGTTGGACAGAGTACCAATCCTGGGGCATTGCTAGAGTGTCTCGAATCGGTAAGGATCTCCTCCCTAGCCTTGACTCAGATGGAACCCCAAATTTCCAATACGACATCACACGGTTTTGATTGTATACCTATATATGGCGACATAGTGGGATGGAGCACTCATGCCGTCTAGGATTGATACATTTACTTTGATGTATTTCAAATTGGTTGCACACTATTATTATATAATACCGTGTTTATCGTATCAAGCATCTTTTGATCATTATAAGGTAAAACCCTATCCTCCGGTTTGCGTTGCATTGTGTGATGGGACTTGGGTCTTATAATGGTTTCATTTTTCTAAAAAGCATTGCGTTATTTTGACGTTTTACCTTAGTCATGCACTGGCAATCCTTAGGAGAAGACCCGTTCCGCGAAAGTGGCGTGGTCCTGTGATTAGCCTTATTATATTATATAGGTTAAGTAGAATTCTCACACCAGTCCCATGACTGACCTGTAGTTTGTCCACTGGCAAACTCGGGTGCCCATATTTTCCACACGGGCAGTCGAGTAGCTATTTTTGCAGATATATTAAACAGGATTCTGATTTGAAGCTTAAAGCTGTGTCTAGAGATAGAGAGACTTCCGCTGTGTTCTTCCGTTGCAGTATATTACTTTTTTTGTATTTATCTTCCGCTGTAATTATATTCCAATGTACTCTGATATGTATATTCTGTACTCTGATGTGACATTTATTATAGTGTTATAAAAGTCTTCTGTTATCTGTTGTAATGTGTTGTATGCCCAAAGTTAAAGTATTCGTAGGTTTCCACTTTTTGGGTCAGACCTGTGTGGTTTATGGTCGATTCAAAGGGCGGGAATTTGCGGGTCTTTACACGGTGTGTTTTAGGTTGGGTTCGGCGTCCTTCTTTTCACATTGGAATTCTGTACAGCGTTCTAGGGTTGAAGATCGCAAATTATATAAGCCTGTATGTCGATGTGGAGAGCTGAGCGACGGAGTGGGGGCTTTGAATTCGTAGTCTGTGCTTTTGGCATGGTATTGAAGAGGAGATTAAGGAGAGATTTATGGAAATTTTTGGGGAATTTATTTTGAAAAGATGAAGGAGGATCGGTGGAAGCAAATGAATTCGTGAATGGCCATTCTTAGGAGCAGGCTACGGGATTGTCTTGACAGGGAAGAAGGGTTATACGGGTGCGGGTTTTTAATTAAAGGTTTGGGCCTGAAGGGAGAAAAGTGAAAAGCCCAATAAGTTTTATTATTCAAGTTTAATTCAAAGTGAATGGTACCTTAACTTGTAAGGTAGTATCTTCTACATACGGTATCAGAATGACGAACCGTAAGTTGCACTGGGATCGTATGGACGGTGACTACACACTGGAACTGACTGGGAGGGAATCGAAGCTCGTTTGAATTTATAGCGAAACAAATTGTTTGATTCAAATCAAACAACAGTTTATCGTTCTTTAACGATGAACTGCAAATGTGAGTAAATCTCACTAACTCTGAACAGTTTATAATTTCATGTTATACTTTAGAACTGTTAGAAATTGTCTGATTGACTGTGTGTTGACCGATTGATTGAACTTCTAGTCAGTTAGTGGAAAATTATATATATATATATATATATATATATATATAAACCGTTAAATATTTAGATATTGATTCTGCTATCAGAATATATCATATGGAACTGAAAGTGATGTTGATTTTATTGTGTAACATCTGTGAATGCAGGGAAACAGGTTGGGGGAATCCAACTGGATTCCTCAACATTATTTTACTGTTATTCATATATTGTGATATATGATGTGATGTATAATCTGCTGTTGATTATGTGTGTTTGGACAATATTTATCGTTGTTATATGGTATGTTAAATACTATAAGAAATACCAGAATGTAGGAAGGGGATTTTCAGAGCATATTTTGAAAATAATTTACTTATATAAAATCACTGGATTTTATATATATAGGGAAAAAGGATTTTATAAAAGGAAATAATTATAAAAAATCAAAAAGGGTTAAAGGAAATATATTTGTCAAACAAATATAAAGGAAATATATTTGTCAACAAATATAAAGGAGAAATATTTGTCAAACAAATATAAAGAAAATATATTTGTAAAACAAATATAAAGGGAAATATTTGCAAAACAAATAGATTAGAAAAAGAAAATATTTGTAAAACATTTACAAATAGAATAAATAGGATTATTCATTTAGGGAATAAATAAAAGTATAAAAGGAAATATTTATTTGTTAAAATAAATAGAATTAAAAGAAGATATTTATTTGTTAAAATAAACAGAATCAAGAAGAGATATTTGTTAGTTAAATAAATAGAAAAATGGAAATCTGTTTTTAACAGATAAATAGAAAAGATTTATTTATAAATAATAGTTTATAAATTAAATTAAATATTTATCATTCAATAATTGGAATATATAAGTCTGAACTTATATAGAGAAGAGATATTGGTTTCAACACCGATAGTTTTAAATAGAATATGTACACAACACTTGTATAAGTGAAGTAACATTATTAAAGAGAACATTTATAAAGTGAAGAACCGTTCCTAAAAGTAAATCTTTATAAATGAATAAACGTTATCAAATAGGAGTTATTCCAATAGGAGAAGTCGATTAGAGTTAGAAATAATCGATTAAATAAATCGATTAGAGTTAACCAGTTAGAGTTAATCGGTTAAGGTTGACCAGTTAGAGTTAATCAGTTAGAGTTAACCAGTTAGAGTTAACCAATTAGAGTTATTCAAATGGAATTAATCGAGTAGAGTCATCGAATATAGTTTATTCGAGAGAAGAGTAGTCGAATATAGTTATTCGAGAGAAGAGTAATCGAATATAGTTTATTCGAGTGGAGAAATCGAATATTGTTCATTTGAGAAGAGTTATCGAATATTATTTATTCGAAGAGGAGTTATCGAATATTAGTTATTCGAAGTTAGTAAATCCAAAGGAGTTAATCGAAGTTAGTTAATCCAAAGGAGTTAGTCGATGTGAGTTAATCCAAAGGAGTTAGTCGAAGTTAGTTAATCCAAAGGAGTTAGTCGAAGTTAGTTAATCCAAAGGAGTTAGTCTAAGTTAGTTAATCCAAAGGAGTTAGTCGAAGTTAGTTAATCCAAAGGAGTTAATCAAAAGGAGTTATTCATAGTGAGTTAATCAAAAGGAGTTAGTCGAATCGAGTTGAGTTAATCAAGTAAGTTAATCAAGTTGATTTAATCAAGTTGAGTTAGTCAAGATGAGTTAATCAAACCGAGGTAATCCAAATGAGATAATCGAATATAAGTTATTTGAAGTGCGATATCAAATATAGTTTATTCGAAAGGAGATACCGAATATAGTTTATTCGAAAGGAGTTATTCGAATACAGTTTATTCGAAAAGAGTTGATTGAAAAGAATTAATCGAAAAGGATTACTCGAGAAGAATTTATCAAATAAAGTTAATCGGTTAAAGTGAATGCAATAGGGTAAATCGAATAGAGTAAATCAAATAGAGTTAATCAAATAGAGTAAATCAAAAAGGAGTTAATCGAATAGAGTTAATCGAATATAGTTATTCGAAAGAAAGGTTAAGTAAGGAAGTTAGTTAAAGAAATTTAAAGTTAACTTTGCCTGTTTCAAGGTTAGAAATGTTGTTCAGTTAAGGTCTGAGAGGTAGTTCTACCCCAACTTGATTGGCTTCGTTTTTAACTAAGGAATGGTTAAGGTTCGGTAGTAAAGGATGGTTAATTGAATTTAGTAATTAAAGGAAATGGTTTGAGTCGGCATAGCAATGTTTTATCTAAACATCTTCTTAATCCAAACGTAGGAGTTTTGGAAATGTTTTCCAAACAAGAATCAGAAATGTTTTTCTAATACAGAAAACAAGATATGGAAACGTTCCCAATGTAAATAACGTATATTTTCTAAAGTTAGAAAATAGCAAATGTTGAGTATAGGGAAACAGGAGATGAAAAAATGAACTTAAGAGATAAAATGTTAAATGATGTTTGATCGATATAATTTCCATCTGGGAATAATATCGTTGTTTGCACACGTGTTTTTCTTTGGTAGTTAACTCACCGACTATCGAAGTTTTTGACCATTTTAACGTTGTTAATATGGAGAGACCGGTTGGATTATTATCCAAAGAACCACTTTGTATTGGCATAAGCATTGCGAATCATATATGCCAAAGATAATTGAAGATGGAGTAAAGTGAAAGGTCTATTGTATAAGTCTTACATAACAGTGCCTAAGATGGATGTACTGAATAGTGCCTTCGGTTGATCCTGTTCCTGGATGACTTGTATGGATGAATGTGCGATAGAGTATTTCCAAAAAGGTCACGTACATTGATTTCTTCAACCGTACCAAGAGTGGAAGCGGAGAAGGAAACTTCTTTAGCTAACACGTAATGTATTGTTGTAGACGTCAACTAGTGATTTTCGATGGATCTGACCATGTGGCATTCGAAGTGAATCTGATGTGATGAAAAGCGTAACCTCAAGCCTCACATCCGGTAAATGACAGTAATCGGGCAGGCAGCATGGCTATGTAGGTCGCACCTATTAGGGTTCATAATCACCTGATATAGAGTTTCATTTACTTCTAAAAATCTATTTTTGATACTGTCCGATTCGGGAAACGGTTGCTGATCCCAACCGTTGGTGATATACATTCGATACACTCAAGCAAAATGAGTGGTCGGTCATGTGAGGCCGAGTTCCAAGATGTTCTTGTTGAACCCAGTGTATTCCTTTCTAGAGGTACACTAGCGAAAGGTGGTTCCATACCTTGTCATAGTTGGAAATCCATTACCCAATACGTGCTTGCGGTTTTGATTGTATACTATATATGTAGAAACATGAGATGAAAGCGTTTCTGCTAGATGATTATTATATTGTGTTGATAGACATTATTATAATATCAAAAGGTTTTTTATATATAGATATTTTGGATTCTCATAAGGGGAAAACCCGTTCCATTATACGGCGTGGTCTTATGAGATATCGATTACTTGTTCGAACCGTTTTAAACTGTTTTACTCATACCAGTCCCATGAATGACCCGGAGTTTATTTTGTTTTGTTTTCCCTAAACTCTTGGGTGCCCAATTTTGTACGGGAAGTCAAGTAGTCAGGATTTTACAGATACTGGAAGAGATGGAGCAGGAGGCTTAAGGATCATATAGCTATAGTTATTTCCGCTGTGTTGTAAGTGTTGTACTCTGAAAATGTTACTGTATACATATACTGATTTTATTTCAGGGGTATGTTATTCGTTCCGCTGTGAGGTTTGTGTTACTCTTATGTTGTGTTCTTCTTGTTCTTTTATTCTAAGTTTCTATCTTATCTTTCCTCACCCTTTAATTTCTTTCATTAACTACCGGGTTTTTCGATGTTTGGTTAGTCGTCATTGAGTTTATGTCGATAACCAAAGTCGCCAAAAACCGGGTCGTTACAGTTGGTATCAGAGCTTAAGTTAAGTTATTACTTTGGCTCTGTGGCGTGACTCGGTAGAGATAGGGTTAGTAATACCCTAGGTTGAGTTTGAGTGTATATATACGGGTGAACGTATTTGTTATTGATATAAAAAAAAATTATATTGTGAAGATTCATTGGTTGAGTTGTTTATGGGTTCTGGTCAATCAGTTTGATCCACTGTATCGGTAGGAATTTATAAACTCTCGAATACGATGGGTCGACACGATATGTTTTGAAAAGAGGGTAAATTAAAATAAGTTTACCCAAGGTATATCTTGATATAGAGAAGATATATATATATATATATATATCAAAATTATAATATATTGGATATATTGGTTGTTATTATAATCGAGTAAGATTATAAATTAAATGGTTATGTAAATAACCAATCAGAATTCATATAAGTGAAATATGTGAAATCAGATGAGTTAAATCTGAAATATAAACCAGAAATTGAATAAAAATTCTGGAAAATTGGATAAGTGTTTGTAAATGGATTTGGATTAAGAATAAGGAAAATTTAAGATCCTAGGAGATTTTAAATTGTTTTACAATATTGAAATGAATTTCAAAGTGGAAATGTTTAGAAATGGTTTTATAGTATTGAACTCACTTCGATCGCTGGAAAATAGATTTTGATGATGACAGCTGCATCATCAGTATTCATTTTCGAGTTGTAAGTGACGAATTACTACCAGAGATGTTGTTTTTGAAATTGTTTTGAGAGAAACAAGTTGTTTGAAATCCAAAAAGGAATATTTGATTTTTGAAAAGAGTAAACTTTTTAAAAACTCACAGGGAAAGACTATTTGAATTAAAAACAAATTTAACAGAAATTTGTGAAAGCAAATTTGAATTAAAGTAAAGCCAGTAAAGTGGTAACTGAGATTGAATTAGAATGATATCAAGACAAATTGGATTGTGAGATTCAAATTTGAAGTGTAAGTTGATAATCAAGTTAAGAGTTGGGAATCGAGAAGAAACTCGAGTTGAAATGATACTTGGCTCGGATATAAGCGAATGGTTGTGTTGTGGATAAAAGCAGATTGGAATTTGATTGGGATGACCCTTGTATCCGCTGAATTGATAACAGGTGGAAAGGATATAATGATATGCCGACAAAAGGTACAAGTTTATATTTCTATTGGATATAAGATTTATGAGCCGAATTGGCAAGCTGCTTGGCTGTTTGATTTTCTTTTGGGATGGAGATGGCCCAGAGAGGCAAGTTGGAGTTTGACCTATTGACCAGTACAAAGGTGGTGCTGGCAAAAAAATTCGAAAAGTTAAGGTGTTAGAAAAATTTCAGGATTTTTGAAAATTTTCGTTGATAAGAATTAATTAATAATTTAATTGGAATTAAATTGGTTGAGTTGAAACTGAAGTTAAGAAGTGAACAAATATGTTCTAACAAGTCGATAGGGTCGTTCACTACCTTAGCAATTTCGAGGACGAAATTATTTTAAGTGGGGAAGAATGTAATGACCCGCATTTGCAGAGGTATTATAATTAATTTATTTAATTATATAAATAGTGATATAGTGAATTAAATGGTGGTTTAATTAAATAATGGTGAATATTTAATTAAAATAATAAATTAAATAATATATTTAATTATGAAATAATCAGAATTGGCTGAAATGGTGATATGGTGTGAACTGGATCATCTGTGATAGTTGATTCAGTTTAGAATTGAATTTGAATAACGAATATATTATTTGAACAACAATTTGAACATATAATTATATTATAATTAAAATCGAGCTTGAAATGGCGCTGCAGTTGGCGATTTGAACTTCAATTGAATGTACAGGATTCTTTTTAAGCCGGATTTCTGTGAAACAAGAAACGTGTGGAGTTGGTGGAGTATATCTTTCTAGTGGAAGAGAAATATCGGGATTTCGTCGTTTAGATTTTGATTTATGTCCAAATCAAATTTTAGAAAAGTCACTGTGGAATTCCTTTATAATTTATAAAGGAATTATTTATATTTTAAAAAGGAATTTCAATATAAATCGAATATCGGGTTGACCCAGATTTGAAATATCAATTTATAAATCCCAGTAGAGCTGTATGGTATTCCACTATGAGTATATACGATAACATAAATTTATTTGTATTTAATTTAATTATATTTATCTATTTAAATGGGTCATTCAGAGCTTTAAAAATAGCCAGTTTTGCAAACGAAGTCGGAATTCAACGAAACTAATTTTGTTGGATCCGCAATGTCAAATTATTGTTAGATATCCAGTTCCGTGATTTTTAGAGTCAGTATGTGGCCGTACCGATTTTTAACGTGAGAAACAGTCGATATTTTGATGGTTAAAAATACGCTGTGTGAGCAAACGGAGTCGGAATTCGACGAAACCAGTTTTGTTGGGATCGTAATGTTGAACTCTAGCTACATGTCTAGTTTCGTGATTTTTGGGTATCGGGTGTGATCATAGGAATTTTTAAAGTGATTAATTAAGTAATTGTCGAATATAAAAATAATATAAATCCACTATAAATACCCTACCTTCAGTCTAAACCTAATTCCAACTTTCCTCTGACCAAAAATATTGCGCCGTCACTTTTCTTTTCTTACAGCCAAGGTTTTGAGCAAAAATAAAATCAAAACAAAATGAAATCAAATCCCAAAAATCACCAAACATATATTTATGGATTCACGAGGGGGAGATCTTCGGGTTGGTGTGTTTTAGGTTGGGTTCGGCGTCCTTCTTTTCACATTGGAATTCTGTACAGCGTTCTAGGGTTGAAGATCGCAAATTATATAAGACTTAATTCACGATTCTGAGCTTGGTTTCGGATTTAGGGGTCGAACAACATCTAGTAGCAGATTTATGTTGGATTCCGGCCAGAATAGTGTTGCGTGTTCCCTGTAGGTCGACGTGGAGAGCTGAGCGATGGAGTGGGGGGTTTGAATTCGTAGTTTGTGCTTTTGGCATGATATTGAAGAGGGGATTAAGGAGAGATTTATGGAAATTTATGGGGAATTTATTTTGAAAAGATGAAGGAGGATCGGTGGAAGCAAATGAATTCGTAAATGGCCATTCTTGGGAGCAGGCTATGGGATTGTCTTGATAGGGAAGAAGGGTTATACGGGTGCGGGTTTTTAATTAAAGGTTTGGATCGGAAGGGAGAAAGGTGAAAAGCCCAATAAGTTTTATTATTCAAGTTTAATTCAAAGTGAATGGTACCTTAACTTGTAAGGTAGTATCTTCTGCATACGGTATCAGAATGACGAACCGTGGGTTGCGCTTGGATCGTATGGACGGTGACTACACACTGGAACTGACTGGGAGGGAATCGAAGCTCATTTGAATTTATGGCGAAACAAGTTGTTTGATTCAAATTAAACAACAGTTTATCGTTCTTTAACGATGAACTGCAAATGTGAGTAAATCTCACTAACTATGAACAGTTTATAATTTCATGTTGTATTTTTAGAACTGTTAAAAATTGTCTGATTGACTGTGTGTTGACTGGTTGATTGAACTGCTAGTTAGTTAGTGGAAAATTATATATATATATAAACCTTTAAATATTTAGATGTTGATTCTGCTATCAGAATATATCATATGGAACTGAAAGTGATGTTGATTTTATTGTGTAACATCTGTGGATGCAGGGAAACAGGTTGGAGGAATCCAACTGGATTCCTCAACATTATTTTACTGTTATTCATATATTGTGATATATAATCTGTTGTTGATTATGTGTGTTTGGACGATATTTATCGTTGTTATATGGTATGTTAAATACCATAAGAAAAACCAGAATGTAGGAAGGGGATTTTCAAAGCATATTTTGAAAATAATTTACTTATATAAAATCACTGGATTTTATATATATAGGGAAAATGGATTTTATAAAAGGAAATAATTATAAAAAATCAAAAAGGGTTAAAGGAAATATATTTGTCAAACAAATATAAAGGAAATATATTTGTCAACAAATATAAAGGAGAAATATTTGTCAAACAAATACAAAGAAAATATATTTGTAAAACAAATATAAAGGGAAATATTTGCAAAACAAATAGATTAGAAAAAGAAAATATTTGTAAAACATTTACAAATAGAATAAATAGGATTATTCATTTAGGGAATAAATAAAAGTACAAAAGGAAATATTTATTTGTTAAAATAAATAGAATTAAAAGAAGATATTTATTTGTTAAAATAAACAGAATCAAGAAGAGATATTTATTGGTTAAATAAATAGGAAGGATAAAAAGGAATATTTATTTGTTAAATAAATAGAAAAATGGAAATCTGTTTTTAACAGATAAATAGAAAAGATTTATTTATAAATAACAGTTTATAAATTAAATTAAATATTTATCATTTGATAATTGGAATATATAAGTCTGAACTTATATAGAGAAGAGATATTGGTTTCAACACCGATAGTTTTAAATAGAATATGTACACAACACTTGTATAAGTGAAGTAACATTATTAAAGAGAACAATTATAAAGTGAAGAACCGTTGCTAAAAGTAAATCTTTATAAATGAATAAACATTATCAAATAGGAGTTATTCCAATAGGAGAATTCGATTAGAGTTAGAAATAATCGATTAAATAAATCGATTAGAGATAACCAGTTAAAGTTAATCAGTTAAGGTTGACCAGTTAGAGTTAATCAGTTAGAGTTAACCAGTTAGAGTAAGAGTTAACCAATTAGAGTTATTCAAATGGAATTTATCGAGTAGAGTCATCAAATATAGTTTATTCGAGAGAAGAGTAGTCGAATATAGTTATTCAAGAGAAGAGTAACCGAATATAGTTTATTCGAGTGGAGAAATCGAATATTGTTCATTTGAGAAGAGTTATCAAATATTATTTATTCGAAGAGGAGTTATCGAATATTGGTTATTCGAAGTTAGTTAATCCAAAGGAGTTAGTCGAAGTGAGTAAATCCAAAGGAGTTAGTCGAAGTTAGTTAATCCAAAGGAGTTAGTCGAAGTGAGTAAATCCAAAGGAGTTAGTCGAAGTTAGTTAATCCAAAGGAGTTAGTCGAAGTTAGTTAATCCAAAGGAGTTAGTCGAAGTTAGTTTATCCAAAGGAGTTAATCAAAATGAGTTAGTCGAAGTGAGTTAATCAAAAGGAGTTAGTCGAATCGAGTTGAGTTAATCAAGTTGATTTAATCAAGTTGAGTTAGTCAAGATGAGTTAATCAAACCGAGGTAATCCAAATGAGATAATCGAATATAAGTTATTCGAAGTACGATATCGAATATAGTTTATTCGAAAGGATATATCGAATATAGTTTATTCGAAAGGAGTTATTCAAATATAGTTTATTCGAAAAGAGTTGATTGAAAAGAATTAATCGAAAAGGATTACTCGAGAAGAATTTATCAAATAAAGTTAATCGGTTAAAGTGAATGCAATAGGGTAAATCGAATAGAGTAAATCAAATAGAGTTAATCAAATAGAGTAATTCAAAAAGGAGTTAATTGAATAGAGTTAATCGAATATAGTTATTCGAAAGAAAGGTTAAGTAAGGAAGTTAGTTAAAGAAATTTAAAGTTAACTTTTCCTGTTTCAAGGTTAGAAATGTTGTTCAGTTAAGGTCTGAGAGGTAGTTCTACCCCAACTTGATTGGCTTCGTTTTTAACTAAGGAATGGTTAAGGTTCGGTAGTAAAGGATGGTTAAGTAAATTTAGTAATTAAAGGAAATGGTTTGAGTTGGCATAGCGATGTTTTATCTAAACATCTGCTTAATCCAAACGTAGGAGTTTTGTAAATGTTTTCCAAACAAGAATCAGAAATGTTTTTTTAATACAGAAAACAAGATATGGAAACGTTCCCAATGTAAATAACGTATATTTTCTAAAGTTAGAAAATAGCAAATGTTGAGTATAGGGAAACAGGAGATGAAAAAATGAACTTAAGAGATAAAATGTTAAATGATGTTTGATCGATATAATTTCCATCTGGGAATAATATCGTTGTTTGCACACGTGTTTTTCTTTGGTAGTTAACTCACCGACTATCGAAGTTTTTGACCATTTTAATGTTGTTAATATGGAGAGACCGGTTGGATTATTATCCAAAGAACCACTTTGTATTGGCATAAGCATTGCGAATCATATATGCCAAAGATAATTGAAGACGGAGTAAAGTGCAAGGGCTATTGTATAAGTCTTACATAACAGTGCCTAAGATGGATGTACTGAATAGTGCCTTCGGTTGATCCTGTTCCTGGATGACTTGTATGGATGAATGTCTGATAGAGTATTTCCAGAAAGGTCACGTACATTGATTTCTTCAACCGTACCAAGAGTGGAAGCGGAAAAGGAAACTTCTTTAGCTAACACGTAATGTATTGTTGTAGACGTCAATTAGTGATTTTCGATGGATCTGACCATGTGGCATTCGAAGTGAATCTGATGTGATGAAAAGCGTAACCTCAAGCCTCACATCCGGTAAATGACAGTAATCGGGCAGGCAGCATGGCTATGTAGGTCGCACCTATTAGGGTGTATAATCACCTGATATAGAGTTTCATTTACTTCTAAAAATTTATTTTTGGTACTGTCCCATTCGGGAAACGATTGCTGATCCCAACCGTTGGTGATATACAATCGATACACTCAACCAAAATGAGTGGTCGGTCATGTGTGGCCGGGTTGCAAGATGTTCTTGTTGAACCCAGTGTATTCCTTTCTAGAGGTACACTAGCGAAAGGTGGTTCCATACCTTGTCATAGTTGGAAATCCATTACCCAATACGTGCTTGCGGTTTTGATTGTATACTATATATGTAGAAACTTGAGATGAAAGCGTTTCTGCTAGATGATTATTATATTGTGTTGATAGACATTATTATTATATCAAAAGGTTTTTGATATAAAGATATTTTGGATTCTCATAAGGGAAAAACCCGTTCCGTTATACGGCGTGGTCTTATGAGATATCGATTACTTGTTCGAACTGTTTTAAACTGTTTTACTCATACCAGTCCCATGACTGACCCGAAGTTTATTTTGTTTTGTTTTCCCTAAACTCTTGGGTGCCCAATTTTGTACGGGCAGTCAAGTAGTCAGGATTTTACAGATACTGGAAGAGCTGGAGCAGGAGGCTTTAGGATCATATAGCTATAGTTATTTCCGCTGTGTTGTAAGTGTTGTACTCTGAAAATGTTACTGTATACATATATTGATTTTATTTCAGGGGTATGTTATCTATTACATGTTATTCGTTCCGCTGTGAGGTTCGTGTTACTCTGATGTTGTGTTCTTCTTCTTCTTCTATTCTAAGTTTCTGTCTTATATTTCCTCACCCTCTAATTTCTTTCATTAACAACCGGGTTTTTCGATGTTTGGTTAGTCGCCATTGAGTTTATGTCGATAACCAAAGTCGCCAAAAACCGGGTCGTTACAAAAGGTGTTGAAATCCACAACCGTTGCTCGGTTAAGGCATTGCCTCCCCGTCTCTTGGGTTGGCAGGCAACAATATTAAAGTCGTCACCTAAGAATGAAACCTCGAAGACCAGATCGAAAAGAGAGAGGATGTCAGACCAAAGGGTCAATCTCTCTGTTCGGTTACACTTAGCGTAGACCACGTAAAAAGAAAGGAAGAGATGAAAGACGGAGCCGAACAAGCCACCGAGAGAAGCTGGGCAGAGTCGAAAACAGAGTGAACTACAATGTCTTTGGACCAAAAGATCCAAATCCTAGACAAATTGGCTGAGGTACTTCCATAGCCAAGGGATAAAATCGATCTCGCGGCTTCATCTAGACCAAAAAATGGCTCTAGAAGTGCAACAAGAAAAACAGAGTGCTTCCTAATGATGCGGTTCAACCTAGACATCGACGCGTCGTTTTCAATACCATGAACATTCTAGAACTAGAAATTCACCATCTAGAAAAAGGATGGACGAATAGCCGAACACAAAGAAATGGTGACCCTCCAAAAAGGGAGGGACACCGGAACATAACTCAGATAAGATAAAGCGTATGTCGAGTAAATCGAACGATCTGCTCAGACGTCGCTATAGAGCATGTGCGAATAGTGCGGGAAGTGCGAGGAGACGCCGACGGTCTACGACCCAAGGAGTGGAAAGGCGGGGACTGATAAATGAGAAGATACGTCACTGGTATCGGGGGACCCAAAAGATACCTCTAAATCATGATCAGGTGGACAAGACAACGGAACACCGTCCCGCACTAGGCAAGAATTCTTTGTTAGTCGAGATAGCCGATCATTAATGATCGCTATCTCGTCCCTACTAAGAAAAGGAATAGAAGCTGGGCCAGAGGACACAGGACAAATAGTGGGGGTGAAGGAAACAACGGGACAGCTATAGCAGAAGGCGATGGTGAAAATGTAGTGTTGCTCAAAAGACGCAACACTGGTTCCTTTATGAACTGTACCAATGCTGAGCTGTCATCAGATTGACAACCCCGCAAACTAGGTAAAGTTCCTTATCGAAGACCCCGGAAGGCGACATATGGTAGAGATAATCTAGAGTGGCAGCCTCCCTGGTAGGCCGCATAATAGACCAACACAGGATCCGCTATACGTCCACAATTAGGAGACCAACAAACTTGATGACCTTATACACTATGAAACCGTTCAAATAACCATCGAAAGCCGGAAACCCGAAGCCAATCAACACGAGTCACTAACAGTTATTATATGTTAATTACGTACATTTTGAAATAATATTCTCTTATAAATTGTAGGACTTTGCACAACATGGTTCTTATAACCAACAAGAGATAGACGAGGTTTAGGATAACTTAGCCAATGTTGCTTCCTTGAAAAAAAAACAGAAGAAGTTATATTATGTATTATTGGATGTAGTTGATATTTTGTTATGCATATGTTAGTCTTTTGTTATGTACATTGACTTTTGTTTTGTGACGGAGTGTATCTATGCCTTTTTAGGTTTGTACACATGAATTATGTTGATTGATAATACAATTATATTATTTGTTTGATCAAACTCAGGGTAATAATGCATTTATAGAATTTTAAATTCCATTTGATATTGTTTCAAGTTAAACATCTAGTGAAAATGAATATTTTTTGCTTGCATCGGTTGTAATAGCATAAGCAACCGATGTAATACATTATTGTATTTACAAATGCCGCTTTTTGCATCTGTTCAGTAGCGTCGGTTGTTAAAAAATGCCGATGCAATACACCCAGCTTTGAAAAGCAAATGCAACCATTGATCTATGGCATCAAATGTATGTAACAACCGATGCAACTAAGGATCATTTGCACTTGTTATTTAACTAAAGCAACAGAAATTTATCGGTTGCATCATCTTCAATTGCGTCAATTGAACAACTAACACAACAGGGGTTTAACAACCGATGCAAATGACCTTTTTTCTAGTAGTGTTAAGAGAGGAAATCTAGACAGAATAATAGTCTGAAACACAATACAGTAAATAAGAATAAGAAGATGAGCAAGAATATAGTCGATTGTCAAATCATTCGATTTCTGCACCATTTATGCAACTGATAATTACGATGTAACCTAATTCTACCCATCGATCGGCGCCTAAACCACAATTGTGATAACCTATGCCGACTATGGTCTCGGGTTTATCAGACCTGATCCATCGTTATAGGAACACAGCTAAATCACAGGAGTCACAACATCTTATTTTCCCTAATCGTCGCGATGCACGCTCATCGTTCCACCGGAACGCACCTGTACCCACCTCGTTTGGACCCCTTACTACCCAGTACAATATAAGCATGCCTTCGCCCCCTCGTGAGACCTCGTTGCAATGTGATAAAAAGAATACCGACTAATACGGATCTCCAACCAAAAATACAATTTGACTTAAGTCACCCCTAGACTTAGTCCCCAATTTAATTTACTAGTGCCAAGGCTACCATAAAATTATTGTTGACCACCTAGCTACCCCAGACTCCCGTAGAATTGTCAAAGACCTCCTAGGTCACTATAAATTAATTATTTGAATTGGCCTCTTATTTTTTGTAATCAGTCTACCCATACTGCCGGAACGGATCACTACTACGAGACCATTATTTTCGATGTTCAGTCGTTGCTGCCGTAACAGACACCTACTACACATTTTCTTAATATGCCTCTTATTTTCCCTAATCATCTTATGCTACCGGAATGGACAACCTCTTATTGTCCTATTATAGGTTGCACGTAAACTTAAATCTATAAGTTGTCTATAAACATCATTTATGTTTAAATTCATTGTACAACCCGACCCCGCTATTTAGCATCTATCCGAGTGCCAATTATTCAATTTATCAAAGTTACAGTTCAATTATCCTTTAATGCATAATTTCATTAAGCTACAATTTATCCTTTTTTGTACATAATTCATAATTTTTCCAAATGCGCTTTTATTGTCCAAATTCATATTTTTACCCCAACTACGCATAAGCAAAAAGAAATGATGGTTTAGGCTCTTTGAAAGCCTAAACTCAACGCGAAATAAAAAGGACAATAGCTTAGGCTCTCTCATGGCCTAGGCTCAGATAAATAAGAACATATCTGAAATAAAATAGGGCTAAATCTGAATTATAAATAAATTATATACAAAGAAAAAGAGATAAAAATGAACAAAATAAATTTGTAGTAATAGAATAAATTATTGAAATAGACAGAAGAAAGGATAGAAACAGTAATCATATATTAATAGGTTATTTACAAAAAAAGAAAACTGGAATTTGAAGAAATCAACAACTATTATATTGTTGAAATAAACCCCACTTCATACGGATCTTGTAATCATAGAAAATACTCATAAATTTCAGCAAATCCGATAAGCACTAGTAGGAAATCTTTATATATAAATATTCTCTAAAAATATGTGCAAAAACCCAATTCTTATAACTCCCTTAAAATATTTAAGGAGAACGTTGTGTAAAGTAAAGACAGAGAATAAAGGAAATGGAGTATGGAGAAATAGGGTTAGGTTTGGAGCTATATTTATAATAGAAATAGGGGATTTAGGACCGCTAGATTTTAGGTTTAGAATTATGTCCATCAGATAAGAAGAAGCTTGCATAAAACAACACCAAAACCCATCTAAATCACACCAGAAACATGCACACCAGGTTGCACACGTCGTTGGAATGGGTCGACCCACTCTATAGGTGGGTCGACACATCTAAAGACTAGGACGCCCTAGTTAACGTGATTTGCGGCTGAATTTATTTCTTATCAATTCGTTGTTTATTCGAATTTCAAATTATGATTTCAAACTTTTTTTTTCATATTTTCTTCTTTTTAAGTATGATTTCATCAAACCAAATGTCTAGCTTAGCCAGAATTTCATAACAGACCCAATGGTGCAACCCTCGTTGCCCATTTCTCAATATTTTTCTAATTAATATTTATTTTATTAATATTTTATTTAAATTTCTTTATTAAATTTTAGGTTGTTAAAAGGACTTAAAGGATTTGTAATGTTTTGTTTTTACAAATCGAAACCACTTTTAGGCATAACAATCCTAATCTACACTAATAAGATATAGTAAATTGCAAACTCGTGTAATTTCCACTGACAGAGATAAAAAGGAAAGAATAATGGATTTAGTGTACAGTCTATCAAAATTTGTATTTTAGCCTTGAACCAACATACTCCAAATTCTCCTTATATATATACAAGGGTCAGAATTAGAATCTCATATATACATATTAAACTTAATTCTAGGATATATATATAAGAATTTAGATTAGAAAAGATGGAATACATGTTATATGAAGAGAAGAAGCCTAACCTTCCTTCGGGAATTAAGAAATAACGGAGAGACGAGATGGAGACGTAGAATTAAATAAACTGCTGGGTTTGAGGAAAGGCTAGGGGTTTGAGGAAAGGCTAGGGGATTTATTTATAGTCGCTAGTGTATGTACAGACCATAGGATTAGTTTGATTTAATCTGGACAGTCCGTACTATAAATAAATCCCAAAATAATAAGGCTCCCTCATCCATCAACCCTAAGGGTGATCGACCCCCTCCATAGAAGGGTGGTCAACTCCTCGTCTATAAGGGTGGTCGACCACCCCCCTTTTGGGACTGAGCTAGGTAAATTTATTTATATGTGCGTTAATTTATATTAATTATATTATTAATTATGAATCGTTCTGTCTGTTTCTTGTTTATTCTTGTTCCCTTTATATATATATATATACACACACACACGTACATAATATCTACACACAAGTTCAAATTATTGAGGAATATTCCATTATGTCAATCATTATATAATTATATTAAAAAATCATATTCGTTCAGTTTGAATTTAAAATCTTGCATGTATAAGCAGTTTATGTATAACTTGTTTTATTAATACCATCTTCATAAGTACTCCATTTTTGACAAATAAAATATGAAAACGAATCAAAATCTCATCACAAGTACAATAGTAATATTCTCATGACCCAATTTTTAATTATCTAAAATTCGTATTTTCAGCCCATTAATATTTGTTAACTTATTATTTTTTATATTTAATTTAATTACCTAGGTCTATTTAGGGTATATTTTATGGGGTTTTACAAGGTCAGCCTTGTCATTCCCCCATCTCTAGAGCGCGATATTAAGGTGCTCAATGCTATTGTGAAGGCGAAGACATGGCTCAAGGTTGAAAGCCAAAAGCAAAAAAATAGGATATATTCAGCGTTCTTCCCTGAGAATTCCCCCACCATCTAAACATGATGTAGGGAAAATTTCACGACTTGGATCTCCTATAGGAAGATCAAACATAAAAGCTTCACTCGATTTAGAAGATATGCTTGAGGGCTTGGCTGATATCCCACTTGTAACCACACTGTTCGATTTCAAGGGTGTTTACCCAAATACCTTCTTCACTAGTCCGGAAAGGGTAGACACTTCTCTTGATGTCGAAGAGACTGCCTCCTCAAGTAAGGGGACATTCATTAAGGAGACATTAGGACACACACAACATAATCACTGCACTTTACAGCACTCGTTATTGCATCCATTTAAAGATTCTGATCGATACTTGTTCTTATTTTCAAGTAAAATCAGAAGAGAATGTCACCGTCATCATAATATGGATGGTAATGTTTAGGCCTTACGGTCACCGCTCTGTGTTAGAGTATAAATACCATAGAAGCGATCAAGAGGCGAAGAAAGGCGTGTCTCAGACATCAAGTAAATTTTCTACTCCTGGTCACCATCTCAAAGAGTTTATGAATAGTTGGTTAGTGGTACTAGGTAATTGAGATAACCCTTTCAAGTCTCTCCTTAGATTCCACCACCTCGTGAGCACACAAGCCAGAGCCACGTTGAAGAAGTTGTAGAGCCGATAAAATATAACTCTACTCATTCAGAACTGTCTAAAAAAAGATGACTCGACTTACAACCACCTCCCGATCCTAGTTTTCCTACATAGGATCAAAAGTGTCAACTGTAAGCCTTATTCCATGCTCTCCATTTTGATAGATTATTGTTTGTTCCATAGATCCACCCTAATTCACGTGAAACGTACAAAGAGGTCATGGATAAGACTATGCATCCAAGAAGTACACGGAGATACATAAAGTGGCTAAGAAGTATTCTGCAATTATAAGGGGTTTTGAGCTAGATCTTGATAATGCTAAGCAAGAGGTTAGCTTTGACAAAGATAATACTAAACACCTTGATAATGAGGTAGCTAATTATAATGCTAAATTGGCTGACGTATGTAAGCAAATTAAGATCGCAAAGAAGGAGGTCGGCGATAGCCGGGCGCGGTTTCAAACTGAACTAGATAGTATCATTTATGACTATTGCCCAAAATAGAGACAATATGTAACACTCCACGCTTTTCTAAGCTCGAATTTCGATAAAAATCGAAACTCAAAACCATCCAACTACGTTGAGTATAAATATGGTACGTGCAAATAATGAGAATGAGCGTAATCAGAGTAAAATTAAATTAACTCACAACGGAAACTAAATAAGATAATTAATGCGGACTAATGCGATTAGCTTAAAGTATATCGCCAAATCGATATCGAGCATGAGAGAACGAGAACCAAAAACCAAACTGAACAACTGCTAAACCCTTTCTTTCCCCAAGATAAAACTGAGAGTTATTATGAGGAGGGGGGGTCAGAACAACAAGTCCAGTTGAGTAAAAAATGTATTACACTATCTACAATACATATATTTATCCCACTTGGTCAGAACCAGAGCATATGTCTAACAAGGCTAGAAATTATAATATAACCTTGTAAAGATTTACGCACGACGACTAACTACCGTACCTAAGGTAACATCCCTAAAGACAACGATATCGCAATACTGAGATACAACATTTACGTATAAGTATGAAGTCTTTAAACCATCATTCAACTAATTACCAAGGACTTAGAGGTGGGCTCCCAACTACTCACTATTCCAAAAGGAGGTTAATTATTTTTGTATAGCCACTTAAGACCTCACTATCAATATAAGATAAGGGTGGATCCTTTCGACCACTTAAGACCCAAGGAGGGCATATCGATCACTTAATACCTAACTCAGTGGTTACTCTGCACTAATATAAATCAGTGGAAACTAACTATTAAGTCCTACTAATTTAAAGCTTCCATCATTCATGCAAATACCCGAAACCCCCGCATAAGGAAAGAGATAATAACTAGCCACTTAATACCAGGTTTAGGTAGGTGCATGACACTATTTAAGACCCTCCCGTCGGAGCCCCATGTTACTATCTAGCTGACCTTATTAGATAATCCCCTAGACACTTAATACTATCCGCAAGAGGAGTAGACTCAGGATACCTCCTTAACTATCATTAAATATCTAATCCCAAGGCGGTCTCTCACCCCAGTCACTCACTGCCTAGAGGAACTGGACCTATACTGTAACAACCCGAAACATCTTGGCCAATTTAAAATTTTTATTTTGGCGATTTTAATGAATTTTGAATATTTAAAATGGATTATTTTAAATAATAACGACTAAAAACTTATTATCGATGAAGTGAAAACGACTAATTTTATTTTAATTATATAACGAGCCTAAAATGGCGCGGCAGTTCGAAAATTCGATTTCGAATTTCAAATGAATATATAGAATTCGTTTTAAGTCGAAATTGGACGAAACAAGAAATATTTGAATCTGTTTAATCATATCTTTCTAACGAAGCCAAGAAACTGAGATTTCACTTTAGAAGTTGAAAGATATGTCCATTTTAAAATCCAGAAAAGTCGCTATGGAATTTATATATATTTTAATATATATAAAGGCCCTTAGGAATGGAAATTTTGCAAACGACCTCGGTTTTCGACGAAACCACTTTTGTTGGATCTAGGATGTCAAATTATTGCTAGGTTTCAAAATTCATAATTTTCTGAATCAATATGTGAGCGTGGTGAAGCTAAACGTGTTTTAACAATTTCGGTCAATTTGGGTCGACCAGAAATTGGCCATTTTTCAAACGGTCTCAGAATTCGATGAAATTAGTTTTGTTAGGACCGTATCGTCAATACGAAGCTAGAAATATTTTTTTTGAAATTTTCGGTGTTAGTATGTGACCCCGGTAATTTAAAATGTACGTTTAAAATTGAATATATACATTTATATTTTGAATTTGACGAAAATTGATCGTAACGATCGAATTGGCCTAAGTGACATATCCCATTGGGTTTGGAATGGGGGTAATTAACTAGAGACGATAGTCGTTGGGTCCCGTTTAGAGTATGAATGAAAAATCAACTTTATGGATAATAAAATAAATAAATATATAAAATTATAAAACCCCCTCTCTCCCCCTTATCCTCTCAGTCCACGTTGGAAAGAAATAAAAAAAACCCGTCGATCTCGTTCAGACCCCCCCTCGATCTCACCGCCACTCCCCCCTCGTCGTTGGCAGCGCCGCCCTCAGGCATCGCACTCCCCCACCCCCCGATCGCACACTCCTCTCCCTCCTCTTCAAACCATACCCGAAAACCCCCAATCGCCGAAACCCTGAACCCCTCCTAAACCCTAGAAAATGCGCCGCCACCCTGCTGGAGCGCCGTCGGTCAGAGTACCCCCACTAACACCCAATCCGACGCAGCAATTCCCGCCCCCTTCCTTTGGCAAACGAAGTGAGTTTTCTTTTGTTATTTAATTTTCTTGTTTTCAGTTTTATTATATATTATCATGTTTAAAAATCTATTTTTTTATGATTATAACATTGAATAAAAAAGTGATTGTTTATATATATGATAGAGAATAAAGTTGAGGTTTTTATTATGAAAAGAAATGACTTTTTTGATTAAAAAGAAGCGATTTTTTTTACATGAACGATATCAACATAAAGATGTGATTTTTAACATCGTAAAGACGTGATTTTTATCAGCATAAATATATGATCTTTATTTATATATGATAATAAAAATATAATTTTAACCATAGTAGAGTAATAAAAATATAATTTTTATTATAGTAGATTATTAAAAATATGATTTTTATATTATAGAAAGATTAAAAATATGATTTTTATATTATAGAAGGAGTAAAAATATAATTTTTATATAGTAGAAATAATAAAAATATGATTTTTATAAGATAAAGAATATAAAAATACGATTTTTATATATGTTGTAGCGAAGCAAAAATTCGAATTTTATATAAGTAGCAGATTGAAAATAGACTTTTTATATAACAGAGAATATAAAAATATGATTTTTATATATATAGCAAAATAAAAATCTGATTTTTATTATATGTATAGTGATATAAAAATGTGATTTTTATATGTATAGCGTTGGAATGAGAATGTGATTTTTAATGTGAACAGCGTGACAAAGATTCTGTTGGAAGTACGGGCAAATCCATATATTCAGAAATAAAACTGGAGGAGTGGAACCCTCGGTGAGAACTTCTCACTTTAAATTTTATTTCCTAATTAGAAATATATACTAGGATGCAGACGTTGTTTAGTAGCACCCGACACCATCGTCCACAGACCATGGACTTGTTTGTTTGGTTGTTTGGTGATTGATTAGAATATTTGTTGGAATTTTGTTTGTGGTGTGAATAATGAAATTAATTGATTAGAATTTGATTTGTGTATGGCGTGGGCCATTATTAGACCGGGGATAAGGCTAGGCCTTGTCCCGTTTCTAGTATCGTGCCGTTATGCCTCCGAAATTTTCTAAAATAAGTTAGAAAATAAAAATATCATTTTATTTAATAAATGAGCTGAATAGAAATTCATGTGTTAAAATAAATATTTTATCGTTAAAAATATAATTTTTAACGTGCATGTGAATAAAATAAAATATTAATTTACAAACCAGACGGTTTGTTTATGTACACTGATTCGACTGATATTGATTGGGATGATAAATTTTACACATCGCCCAACTGCACAAATAAAATCTATGTTTGTTGATGTGAAACCCCACACGGGTATTGGGATGATATTTGACGTACACTAGTCCAAATAAATAGTTGTTTGTCGATTGATAGGTTGACAGACAGTTGTGTTGTGCACTTTGGATGATGGTTGATTTTTTATCCTTGCTGTTATATATATGTGTTGTATGGAATCCATATAACTAACATTATATGATAATTGATTGGGGCTCATTCCAATTTTGAAAATAAGAAATACATGTTCGTGTGTTGAAAAATATATATTCATGTGTTGAAGTAAAATATATATTCATGTGTTGAAGTAAAAAATATATATATTCATGTGTTAAAATAAAATATATATTCGTGTGTTGAAATAAAATATATATTCATGTATTGAAATAAAATATATATTCATGTGTTGAAGAAAAATATTCATTTGTTCAATAAAATAATGAAGTTATTGAAATATATAAAGCCGTGTTGATTAGAGTTGCGCCATTTTAACGAGAACGATATTTATATTGATTTTATTCGAATATTGAAAAAGAAGTGTTTTCGAAATATAACGTTTTGAAAATATTATCATTTATATATACTGATAATATGGAATATTTAATTTTAATTTGAAATTGAATATGAAGTTGAAATCGTTTTGAAAACGAATTTAAAACGATTTATAAAATACGTTTAGAATTGGAATCGATGAAATATATATAATATATATATTAAATATATTAAATGGCCTGAATAGAACGTGCCGCGCCGCGGCAGTTCGCGAATTTCGACCATTGACTTCGAATTGACGTTACGGGAGATCCGAAAGTCGGATTCTCCTGAAACCGGAACCGTTGGGTTCGTATCGAAAAGAGCTTTCTAATGAATAGTAGAAATTTGAAATCTAACGGTTGGATTTGGAGATACGTCCAAATCAAATTTAGAAATGGTCGCTGTAAGTGTAGTTCGGTGGCCGTTATTGGAAATCGACTGTACGGGCCTTGATAAGATTATTAGAAATATTAATAATTTGTGTAAAATTATAATAAATGATTTAGAGAGAACTGGGATGAAAAATTCCCTATTTGAAAAGATAAAAATATATTTTTATCAAAATGAACTAGTTTTGAACTAGATTTGAAGTGGTTTTAAAAATAAGCAGAATTCCCAATATGCGAATTGGAATGAATTTGAATCGAAATTATCTTCGGAATATTTCGATGTTGGATTTCGTGATTATACATATATGGTTGTGGAAATTTGAAAGATATATTTATATCGTTATTTCCAATACGATATCTGGGGGTTTCAGAGTTTGATATTGAATATAAGCCGATATATTTTCTATTCAGAGCCTTGTATTTAATATCGAATGTGATTTGGGTTTGTCGTGAATGGTGTCTTCGTTAACACTGTTCTTGAACCTAGTTGAGAAAAGATTAAATCTTTTTATTTAGATTTAATGAAGTAAACCAATTAATTTATATTTAATTGGAATTGAATTGAAATTGATTTTTGGGTTTATCGTGAACAATGTTTTAAATAACACTCGTTCTTTAACCCGATTAACAATGGAATGAGATTTTGGGTTGTCGTGAATGGTATCTTTAATAATACTGTTCTTAGACCCAATGGAGTTAAGAAAATAAGAAACTGACTGGAGATTAGTTAAGTTGAATGATTTCCTGGGTATTGTTCTGATGTTGGTTTCGGCCTTCGGGGTTATTACTTAGGGGATTGTTCTCTCACTAATCTACGGTTAGTGACTGATGAATTGGAATGAGGCATATATTGTGTTTGTGTAACACTTGTTTATTATATACGCGAGTTGTTCAGAAAGACCGGGTTTATCCCATTCTGAATAACTGATACGACGATATGTCGAAGATGAAGACGGTGGTTGAAGGCCGGAGGTCTTCACATCGTTTGGATGATTTCTGATGATCTTGATTGGGCTGTACACCCAAGAGTAGGGAATCGGTTGGTGATTGTCCAGACGTACTTGGAGATCGGCGGATATGCGAGGGAAGTGCCTTCGGTTTCGTTCAGACCCAGAACGAACTTGTAAATGGACTGTGTGTCTGACATTGGATTTCATTTTGTGTGATTGATGTATATCGGTTGCATGGAGTGGTTTGCCTGTGTGGCATGCTAAGATGCAAATGATCAAGGCTTTTGTTGAAAAGCAGAGTCTTGTGGTTGATGATCAAAGCACGGCCTTTGTGGCATCGCTTTGTGTAGCGTTGATTCGCGAGCCTCACACCCCGGTATGAACCAAAAACTGGAGAGGACATCAGGGAGGACATGCGTTTCTTTCTAGTTAGGAGTGGCGTCAGTGCTTGAACTGGCTGACGTGTTTGACTCATGTGGTTGTTGGAATTGGAGGGGCCTCGGATATATCAGTCGTTCTCGAATCGATGGAGTCAGTGGACTCATTTACACCCCATAGGGCGGGGAAACGCTGTGTTCAGGAATTTTAATCCACATCGGTGGACCGGCCCTGACGATCCAAGGGTCGATGCGCTCTGACCTTGAGGCTCGGGCTAGAGAGTCTCGAAGCCGGTGAGGACTATATTTTGCCTCGGTTCATAGATGGAAATCCAATTTCTAAATACGTGATTTTGCGGTTTTTAATTGTAGAACTAGTATGGCAACATGATATATGGTACCCATGCCGTCTATGATTTATACTTATGATTAAAGTTGTTTTCTTCACTTATAGTAATAATAGAAGATGAAATTTAGCGTATCAAGCATTCTTTGGCTGTTATAAGGTAAAACCCTATCCTCCAGCTTGCGTTTCATTGTGTGATGGGACCTGGATCTTATAACAGCTTCATTGTTCTTTATTTAGCAATGCGCTGTTTGTTTTATGCACTGGTATTCTTGGGAGGAAACCCGTTCCGTGTTATGCGGCGTGGTACCTTGATTTATCTAACTTTAAAATAAAGATTTATAACTGTTTAGTTCTCACACCAGTCACATGACTGACCTGGAGTTTATTGTTTTAACCTAAACTCTAGGTGCCCTTATTTTCTGCACGGGCAGCTAGTACTTGGGTTTTGCAGATTTATATTCACAGGATCCTGGTTAATAGCTGAAGTGATATTCGGAAAGCTCTGTATCCGTGTATTTCTTTCAGTTATGTTTTGTATTATTTTTCCGCGGCAGCAATGTATTTAAATCTTTGTTTTTGTATAATGTGTAATTTTTATTCATACTCTGTATATTCTTGTATTCTGATGGAATTGTTGTAATATACAATGAAATGTTCTTCTGTTTGCGTTCTTATTCGTCTTGTCCTCACGGTAATTCGTGCTTTCCTTACCGGGGAAGTTACGGGTTATTAAAGTTGGTATCAAAGCTCTGGTTTACAGAGCTCGAGAACAAGACACATTAGAACCGAATAAAAGAATTCATCAGAGATTGGATTAGTAATATTCAGTGAGAATGACTCGTTAGAGATGGGATCAGTAGTATCCTAGAAAGAGTGTGAAGAGTATATTGTTGAAATGAAAACAAATTTTGTTTTGAAATTTAAATCGTATTATACGTATTTGAATATTTATTTTGTATTTGTTTGGACAATCTAGTATATGAAGATTTTGCATATACGCCTAGCTAGCGTGTGTACGAAGTCCCAAATATACTGGACAGATACAGAATCATACTCTGGTCGCCCGGACATGATCCTGATGATGAAGTATACCATCATCTGTATTTATTTTCGTGTTTCGAAAGTGAGATATCTATATATTTCCAGAGACTGGTGTGAGAACCAAAACTAGATAGGGCTATTTGTTGTGATTTGGCACCAAAAACATGATTTTTGGACTATATATGTAGAAGATACATGTTTGAAAAACTAATCAACTAATTGATTACTGATTGTGTTGTTTGATTAATTAAATTTTTGACCATTAGGCCAAATTGAATCAAATATTGAACTATTTTTTAAATTGGTAGAAATTGCATGCATATACATGTGTATACATTGAACAGGTCATAGCAAGGAGGCTAGAGAAGAGGAATAAAATTGTTTGCCCGACAAATAGGTGCATGTTTATTGTATTTTTTTGGGTGATGATGATTTTATGAGCCGATTGGCTAGCCGCTTGGCTTTTTCTTTTTCTTTTTGAGGCGAGAGGGCCTGTATGGCAGTTTAGGGATTTTCCCAATGCTCCCGGTGCAGGGGAGGTTATGGCGAAATTTCTCGAAAATTTAGGGTGTTAGCCAAATTTTTGAAACTTTGAAAAGTTCTTAGAAACTGAAAGTTGAAGAACTTAAGCCATAAAGAAAATAATGGAAGTTGAGTTGATTAGAAAACAACTTTCAGCTTCGTTCCTTTTCGAGGACGAAAAGATTTTCAGTTGGGGAGATTGTAACAACCCGGAAAATCTAGGCCAATTTAAATTTTTTATTTTGGCGATTTTAATGAATTTTGAATATTTAAAATGGATTATTTTAAATAATAACGACGAAAAACTTATTATCGACGAAGTGAAAACGAATAATTTAATTTTAATTATATAACGAGCCTGAAATGGCGCGGTAGTTCGAAAGTTCAATTTCGAATTTCAAATGAATATACAAAATTCGTTTTAAGTCGAAATTGGACGAAACAAGAAATATTTGAATCTGTTTAATCATATCTTTCTAACGAAGCCAAGAAACTGAGATTTCACTTTAGAAGTTGAAAGATTTGTCCAGTTTAAAATTCAGAAAAGTCGCTGTGGAATTTATATATATTTTAATATATATAAAGGCCCTTAGAAATGGAAATTTTGCAAACGACCTCAGTTTTCGACGAAACCACTTTTGTTGGATCTGGGATGTCAAATTATTGCTAGGTTTCAAAATTCATAATTTTCTGAATCAATATGTGAGCGTGGTGAAGTTAAACGTGTTTTAACAGTTTCAGTCAATTTGGGTCGACCAGAAATTGGCCATTTTTCAAACGATCTCAGAATTCGACGAAATTATTTTTGTTAGGACCGTATCGTCAATACGAAGCTAGAAATAATTTTTCTGGAATTTTCGGTGTTAGTATGTGATCTCGGTAATTTGAAATGTACGTTTAAAATTGAATATATACATTTATATTTTGAATTTGACGAAAACTGATCGTAACGATCGAATTGGCCTAAGTGACATATCACATTGGGTTCGGAATGAGGGTAATTAACTAGGGACGACAATCGTTGGGTCCCATTTAGAGTATGAATGAAAAATAAACTTTATGGATAATAAAATAAATAAATATATAAAATTATAAAACCCCTTCTCTCCCCCTTATCCTCTCAGTCCACGTTGGAAAGAAAAAAAGAAAAAGAAAAAAAAACCGTCGATCTCGTTCAGACCCCCCCTCGATCTCACCGTCGCTCCCCCCTCGTCGTTGGCAGCGCCGCCCTCAGGCATCGCACCCCCCCCCCCCCCGATCGCACACCCTCTCCCTCCTCTTCAAACCGTACCGGAAAACCCCCAATCGCCCAAACTCTGAACCCCTCCCCCCTAAACCCTAGAAAATGCACTGCCACCGTGCTGGAGCGCCGTCGGTCAGAGTACCCCCACCAACACCCAATCCGACGCAGCAATTCCCGCCCCCTTCCTTTAGCAAACGAAGTGAGTTTTCTTTTGTTATTTAATTTTCTTGTTTTCATTTTTATTAAATATTATCATGTATAAAAATCTGTTTTTTTATTATAACATTGAATAAAAAAAGTGATCGTTTATATATATGATAGAGAATAAAGTTGGGTTTTTATTATGAAAAGAAATGACTTTTATGATTAAAAAGAAGCGATTTTTTTTACATGAACGATATCAACATAAAGATGTGATTTTTAACATCGTAAAGACGTGATTTTTATCAACATAAATATATGATCTTTATTTATGTATGATAATAAATATATAGTTTTTACTATAGTAGAGTAATAAAAATATAATTTTTATTATAGTAGATTATTAAAAATATAATTTTTATATTATAGAAAGATTAAAAATATGATTTTATATTATAGAAAGAATAAAAATATATTTTTTATATAGTAGAAATAATAAAAATATGATTTTTATAAGATAAAGAATATAAAAATACGATTTTTATATATGTAGCGAAGCAAAATTTCGATTTTTATATAAGTAGCAGATTGAAAATAGAATTTTTATATAACAGAGAATATAAAAATATGATTTTTATATATATAGCGAAATAAAAATCTGATTTTTATTATATGTATAGTGATATAAAAATGTGATTTTTATATGTATAGCGTTCGAATAAGAATGTGATTTTTAATGTGAACAGCGTGACAAAGACTGTGTTAGAAGTACGGGAAAATCAAGAAATTCAGAAATAAAACTGGAGGAGTGGAACCCTCGGTGAGAACTTCTCACTTTAAATTTTATTTCCTAATTCGAAATATATATTAGGATGCAGACGATGTTTAGTAGCACCCGACACCATCGTCCACAGACCATGGACTTGTTTGTTTGGTTGTTTGGTGATTGATTAGAATATTTATTGGAATTTTGTTTGTGGTGTGAATAATGAAATTGAATTGATTAAAATTTGATTTGTGTATGGCGTGGCCATTATTAGACCGGGGATAAGGCTAGGCCTCGTCCCGTTTCTAGTATCATGCAGTTATGCCGCCGAAATTTTCTAAAATAAGTTAGAAAATAAAAATATCATTTTATTTAATAACTGAGCTAAATAGAAATTCATGTGTTGAAATAAATATTTTATCGTTAAAAATATAATTTTTAACGTGCATGTGAATAAAATAAAATATTCATTTACAAACCAAACGGTTTGTTTATGTACACTGATTCGACTGATATTGATTGGAACGATAAATTTTACACATCGCCCAACTGCACAAATAAAATCTCTGTTTGTTGATGTGAAACCCCACATAGGTATTGGGATGATATTTGACGTACATTAGTCCCAATAAATAGTTGTTTGTCGATCGATAGGTTGACAAACAGTTGTGTTGTGCACTTTGGATGATGGTTGATTATTTATCCTTGCTGTTATATATATGTGTTGTATGGAATCCATATAATTAACATTATATGGTAATTGATTGGGCCTCATTCCAATTTTGAAAATAAGAAATACATATTCGTGTGATGAAAAATATATATTCATGTGTTGAAGTAAAATATATATTCATGTGTTGAAGTAAAATATATATTCATTTGTTTAAATAAAATATATATTCATGTGTTGAAATAAAATATACATTCATGTGTTGAAATAAAATATATATTCACGTGTTGAAATAAAATATATATTCATGTGTTGAAGAAAAATATTCATTTGTGGAATAAAATAACAAAGCTATTGAAATACATAAAGCCGCGTTGATTAGAGTTGCGCCATTTTGACGCGAACGATATTTATATCGATTTTATTCGAATATCGAAAAAGAAGTGTTTTCAAAATATAATGTTTTGAAAATATTATCATTTATATATACTGATAATATGGAATTGTAACACCCCGCCTCCGCTAGGGTCACTCGCAAAGGAATGCACTAGCTTTAGAGGGGCATTATTGGTAAACATGCACAGAAATATCACAAGACAGAACATATAACGTAGCGGAAGTAAAATCAAACTTTCATAAACATTAATAATTAAGGTCTAAAGCCTTTTACATCAGAGTACATCAAAACCTGTCTTGCAATAATAAAGAAGCATAAAGACTTTTTCATAAATTATTAATGTTTATGAAAATTTGATTTTACTTCCGCTACGTTATATGTTCTGTCTTGTGATATTTCTGTGCATGTTTACCAATAATGCCCCTCTAAAGCTAGTGCATTCCTTTGCGAGTGACCCTAGCGGAGGCGGGGTGTTACACGTGGTATCAGAGCAGAAGGTTACCAGACTGGGCAAAAGTTTTTAAAGACCTTCTGAAAACTATTTGAAAAAAAAAACCGTTTACAAAGAAGCATTTTTCAAGAAAATTTTCTTTTAAAAGAAAAAGGCTATTCCCCAAAGGCCATTAGCACTATCCTTGTTTCCTTAATTGAGTCTCTTTTCCTTTCTTTCCTCCATCTGTAGTCACAGTAGTTTTAACTGCGACTAGTTTTTTCTACCTACGAAAGTGCTTTCCATACGATGGAGGTGGTTCTCGAGAGACCAGTGGCCGCGTTATAAGAAAGGATCGTGAGAAAGAAGGATAAAGGATACGAGCTTAAGGATGAGCAACTTGTTGGTATGGCTTAGTCCTCAAAGGAGGGAGAAAGATGAACAATGAAACCCATGACGAGAGAGTACCTTTGGCATCGTAAAACGGGGCGGATAGTTAAGTATTATGGGACAAGGACAAGATCATCGGGAGGGCAGTAGTATGCTCTCATTTCTAGAGTACCTCGGAAGGAGGGTAACGATCTTGTTAAAGGTTTAGCTTTTCTTCTCTATCATCCCGTTAGGACTTCGTTGTTCGTATCATTTAAGTCTGCTTCGATAGTTGAGTCTCTGCACCTTAAGTAATAGCGTAATAGAGAATCCCATTTTTGTCTCAAAGTCCTATTGGAGAATCAGTCCATTTATACATGACTTGTTTGGATTTGGGAATGTCTATGCCAAGTGTTGAGTTTGGAAATAATGCTTATGTTTATAAGCTATGGATGGATTCTAGGGATGAAGTGGTTATCCAGTAGGGGGTGCCACTCTCGGTTTTGATAGGAGGGTAGTTAGACCTTTTGACTAGCCTTGGTAATGCCCTCGAAGTATCGGGTAACCTTTTTGAGGTTCTGTCATGACTAGTTACTTAGAATCCCTTGATGCCTTTATTGGAAATTTGAAGCCCGATCGAGTGGTGTTCGCCAATAAGACGGATGGTTTACTTCATTTATGCATGGGTTATAGAGATCACCCTAGTAAGTGCGCATGATAACCTGATTGACATCTGTTTACTTTCAAGAGAAAGTTCTTCTACATGGAATGCCTTATAGTATATAAACGAGATCCAAGATTCACTAGTGAATTTTGGAAAGCTTGCATGAGATCATGAGTACGCAGTCATGTTTGCGTCAAGTATTCTAGGAAAAGGATAAGTGCAAGTGGAACGAGAGGCGACGAAGAAATGAGTTCCAGCTCATGTTATGGAAACAGGAATAAGAAGCTACAAAATCGCGAAGTTAAAAGACGACATTGATGGTCAAAGACTAGATACACGCATGATATCTCTTTTTGGGAGTATATCCTTGATCCCTGTTTTCTGTAGAGCTTACTTGTAGGCTATCTTTTGTGGACATCCTCTCGGTCCTATTCTCCGTTACAAACCCTGTAAGGAGTTTGTCCTGTTTATCTTCTCGACCCTGTTTCAGGGAATTCTAGGTAGAACCCTATGGATGTAAACATGTATTTGAAACATGTTATGATTGATATGGTTGCAAGTGGTTGCAAGTGGTTGCTCGTGGATGCGCGAATACACATTAGATACTAGCTCGACTCGGTCACATTTCATATTGCATATGCACGAGTATTTATACTTGTTTATGGATGAAATCGAATGTATTATCATGCGGTTGTTGCATATGAATGAATGATTGTGCACGCATATAGTATCTATATGACTAAGACTATTTGCATACATGTTGGATTCATGGCACTATACATATTTTGCATTAGAAAGATTATTCAGGCCTGATCATTAGCATTAGCTAAGGAACATGTACACACACGTTTTGCATATATTCATACAGCATTAGAAATCATCTAAGGACAATGGTTGCTTGTGGATGATGTTTTGAGTAGATGGATGATGGATGGTAGGATATGTTCTTCCTAACTTGGAGATTTCGGGGACGAAATCCTAAAAGGTGGGGAGAATGTAACAACCCGTATTTTCAATAACCTGTTATAACATAAATGGAGGCAGAATTAAACTGTAAAATCTGAATCAAGCGAAACGGGCTATGCCATTGCGTTCGTCTCGGAAAAAATACGCGAAATAGAGTCCGAGTTTTCGAAAATCGGAGTCCGTATGACCAAGATATGACCTCGCAAAGTTTCACGAAAAATTCCCAAATTAAAGTATACTTAATTAAGTGAAATGGGTTGCGCAGAGAAATATATATATATTGATATATATATATATATATAATTGAAAATTAAATAAATAAATATGCAAAAATGTTCAAAACAGCGAATTGGGAGAGGGGAATAACCGAACCGGCCGATTTTTGAGGTCGACCCGAGCTCGCTGGGTCGACTAGGGGTTAATCCAGGGTGTTTGGCTGTCAACCCGTGGGCCGATTCGCTCAAATGCAGATTTTGCATTTGGATGGTTCTCATGGTTCATCTTTAATCTAAAGGCCCTAGATGGTTCCTACACTTGACTTCTTCCCCAAGACATGCTTTGATGGCTTGGATTGAATCTAGGTTTAATCCTATGACCTAAAACACTTGCCTAATCTATAAATAAGACCCTAACCTATCCTAAACCCTCATTATTCACTCATGCAACTAAACTATGGCAAAATTGCTACTCTCATGGCCTCCACTCAACTATCCTAGCCTCCACTTCATTTCTATGAGAAGTTTCATGATCATGAGAGTATTAGAGAGTCCCTATGTTAGTATGAGAGCTTCTCAAGTTGATTTCAAGGCTAAAGCCTTGATCTTTGTTCATAAAGATGGGGTTTTTATTGATTTGGAGTGTTCATCTTTGGGTTTTTGGGTGATGGCATGCATAGGCTTCATCACAAGCTTTAATTTAATCGATTTAGGCCATCATAGCAATGTAAGCCCTTTCCCTACTCTTAGATATTAACTATGAAGTTAAATGTTCATGTTGCAAGTTTGGGTTTGATCATTGAGAATGATACATGCTATCATGTCATGCAAGTTTATGAAGTCATTATCTTGATCTCATGAGCTAAAAGCTACAACCTTTATGTTGAAATGTTGCATTATGCAACATGAGAACCTTCATAATCTTTATGTCAACTTGCATATGAAGTCATAACCCTTATATGATGATATATGCGAGTTACTAGTCATCATTCCATGTCTTTTGTCACCATGATTCGTTTATGTGCCAAGTTTGGGTTTATGCATGTTTTTGAGGCTTAAGAATGTAACATGCAAGCTAATGAACACATTTGTGCCTCATTTGCCACCATGATTAACTTGTGGCTTAATATCCATTTTTGTCATGCCTTTGTCAAGTCTCTTCTTTTAATCCATTACGTTGTTGCGAACGTATATGCGAGTTTAAAAGCGTTGGGGTCACATTATGGGAAAACATAATGACATGAACATGATGTGGGTAAATGGGTATAAACATGACAACGTGTAACGTTAAATATGACATGTGTTTATACTTGAAAACATGACTTGAAATATAACATGGAAGTTGACATGTAGGTATGCATAAAAACACAAGCTTGGGAATTTACCTATTAAGTTAGGTCTACCCTTTGGGAATTTACCTATTAAGTTAGGTCTACCCAAATGCTTGAAAAACTTGTAACATGTTTTGGAAACATGATGAACATGACACTTAGATAATATAAGTGTGGCCAATTCGAGGTTGGGTTGAGTTTGCAACGTAAAACTACCCGGAACCGACCGGCCTAACTAGTAGTTGCAAACAATAGGACCCAATGTGAGAAGTTGGTCATGTTGTGCTTGAACCCGAGGTTAGACCAAGTTGTGGTGTAAAGCTACCCGGAACCGACCGGCTTAACTAGTAACCACAACGAAGTCTAATGTGAGAGGTTGGGGTGCATTAAGTAATTAATGCCACATGATAGGGTTAAGTTAATTTGATTAATGACTCTTAACCAAATATGACATAGACAAAGGGGTTAAGTAAATTGATTAGGCTAATGATACTTAACAAAACATGACAAGGTTGGGTAGGTTAAGTAACTTGATTTGCCTAATGACACTTAACCATTTTTATACGACTAGTGGACGGGGTTAAGTTAACCAACACTTAATCAATCCAACACGATAATTTGGTAAGGTTAAGTAAGTTTTCTTAATGACACTTAACCAAAAGATACAGTTAATGGATGGGGTTAAGATTAGACTCAACTAGTCTAAACATGATAATCGGATGGGGCTAAGTTAGCCTAGACTTAATTAATCCCACTTGGTAGTTTAATGGGGTTAAGTTAAACACTTAACTAATCTAACTCGTTAATTTGATGTGGTTAAGTGACCTATACTTAACCAATCTAACCCGTTAATTTGATGTGGTTAAGTGACCTAAACTTAACCAATCTAACTCGTTAATTTGATGTGGTTAAGTGATCTATACTTAACCAATCTAACTCATGAATTTATTGAGGTTAAGTTAACCCATACTTAACCAATATAACGTGAAAACATGATAAGGCTAAGTCATGAATCGCTTGAATACACTTGACCGGTTTGACTAAGTAATTTGATAGGGTCAAGTTAATATATACTTAACCAACTTGAGCATGATTTGTAGACGGGTTAAGTCTCGAACTTGGATACTTAGCCAATTTTGACATGATTTGTAGACGGGTTAAGTCTCGAACTTGGATACTTAGCCAATTTTAACATGACTTGTAGACGGGATTAAGTCATGAACTTAAGTGACACTTAATCTGTTATATAAACCCTAATTCGGAGGATTAGGTGGGTAACCGTAATTAACAACGATAACGGGAATAAGGCTAAGTGGTAAACCTTAGTTGAAGGATAACTAAGTAATGATTCTTAGTCAAGGAAATTTAGACCAGTTCATAGATAGACGAGTAACCTGGTACGGTAGGTCATCGTTTAAGTATACGAGTAGGAGCAAGTATCTGATTTAGATAAAGGCTCCAGCGAACTGGGTAACGAAGCAGCGGCTTCGGGGAACGTGAGGATATTCTTGGGATCCCTCTATGAGCTGCCAGGTAATTATACTAGGCTCATGAGAGGTTAAGGTCTGCGTTAGAAGAACCAAGAGTATGCCTTGGTTGCTATGCGAGCGACCTAAAGACGGGGATGGATAGGGGATAGTCGACGATACACGGTCGTACCCTAGATAGCATTTTTCGTCAGGCTACCTACCATCTTTGGTCAAGCGTGTACGTACGGAAAGGCAGAGAACACCCAATAGACCATAATTGCTATCTAATTATGGTTGCGGTAAGGCTAGGATTGTGGGTTGGCCAGTAGTGTGTTCTCATACAGGATTTATTCTGTCTTGTCTTTCGCTAGTTGAGGGAGGGGTCCCGTGGGACCATAGCCACGGATAGAAAAACAGACCTTAGCATCTGCACCGGCAGATAAATCGAAAGCTCCCGACCGAGTCCTGTATTTCCTGACCTGCCCTGTGACAGGACTCGGATGGCACGATGTGTTACATGTGCATACAGTCATGGAAAAACAATTCACGATGAATGCGTGGGGAAATGGGCGCGGTTGGCGGTTAGCGTAATCCCTAGTGGCCCTAGGTGGTTGAACCCAAACCGAGATACGAAAACGTGCAATAGGTAAGCGTAATCCCTAGTAGCCCTAGGTAGCATAAGTCCTAGTTGTACAGACGATAATTCATGTTGGAAGACCCTAGCTAGGTTTAGGGTAACAGTCCAAACCGATCTTAAGGATCATGGAACTATGTTAAAGTAATATAGAATCTCATGGGAAAGCCCGTATGGTCTACGGCAAGGGACTGAACATTTACATGGAACAAAACATACGAGTTGAGTAACCTATATATGCGATATACTAGGTTGACATGGACCATTACACAACTTTTGAGTAAGGGTCATTCACGGATAACACGTGATACAGTTGGGATACTAGTACGGTAGGTGCAGAACAGATGTACAGGATAGATACCATGGGACGTTATACGTGATAGATATCTTGGGGATATTATACTTGATAGAAACCTGATGATGTGATACCTTATTTTATCTTGACATCGTAATTTATCATGACACCTTAGTTTATCTAAGTTCAGTAGTTCATCCTGTTATTTTGATTTAGCTTATCTATCTTGTTATCATGCTTATGTTCATCTCAGTTTCTCATGTCAGTTAACTTTACTAGTTTTTATGCTAATAGTAGATAGGGCTTACTCAGTCTTTTTGACTGACCCGTTTTGTTTCGCCTCTTTTCTTCCGTTTCCCCCCCAGGTTACAGGGAGGAAATACTGCTGTTTAGTTCGGACTTCTTCTGCTTGAAGGTCATCATGGATGGCTTGGACTTTCCTTGGCTATGGCTACTTTACTGTTTTTACTTGGGGAATAATTTATGAAAAAGTCTTTATGCTTCTTTATTATTGCAAGACAGGTTTTGATGTACTCTGATGTAAAAGGCTTTAGACCTTAATTATTAATGTTTATGAAAGTTTGATTTTACTTCCGCTACGTTATATGTTCTGTCTTGTGATATTTCTGTGCATGTTTACCAATAATGCCCCTCTAAAGCTAGTGCATTCCTTTGCGAGTGACCCTAGCGGAGGCGGGGTGTTACAGGAATATTCAATTTTGATTTGAAATTGAATATGAAGTTGAAATCGTTTTGAAAATGAATTTAAAACGATTTATAAAATAAGTTTAGAATTGGAATCGATGAAATATATATAATATATATAATATATATATTAAAAGGCCTGAATAGAACGCGCCGCGCCACGGCAGTTCGCGAATTTCGACCATTGACTTCGAATTGACGTTACGGGAGATCCGACCGTCGGATTCTCCTGAAACCGGAACCATTGGGTTCGTATCGAAAAGTGCTTTCTAATGAATAGTAGAAATTTGAAATCTAACGGTTGGATTTGGAGATACGTCCAAATCAAATTTAGAAAAGGTCGCTGTAAGTGCAGTTCGGTGGCCGTTATTGGAAATCGACTGTACGGGCCTTGATAAGATTATTAGAAATATTAATAATTTGTGTAAAATCATAATAAATGATTTAGAGAGAACTGGGATGAAAAATTCCCTATTTGAAAAGATAAAAATATATTTTTATCGAAATGAACTAGTTTTAAACTAGATTTGAAGTGGTTTTAAAAATAAGCAGAATTCCCAATATGCGAATTGGAATGAATTTGAATCGAAATTATCTTCGGAATATTTCGATGTTGGATTTCGTGATTATACAGATATGGTTGTGGAAATTTGAAAGGTATATTTATATCGTTATTTCCAATACGATATCTGTGCGTTTCAGAATTTGATATTGAATATAAGCCGATATTTTTTTTATTCAGAGCCTTGTATTTAATATCGAATGTGATTTGGGTTTGTCGTGAATGGTGTCTTCATTAACACTGTTCTTGAACCTAGTTGAGAAAAGATTAAATCTTTTTATTTAGATTTAATGAAGTAAACCAATTAATTTATATTTAATTGGAATTGAATTGAAATTGATTTTTGGATTTATCGTGAACAGTGTTTTAAATAACACTCGTTCTTTAACCCGATTAATAATGGAATGAGATTTTGGGTTGTCGTGAATGGTATCTTTAATAATATTGTTCTTAGACCCAATGGAGTTAAGAAAATAAGAAACTGACTGGAGATTAGTTAAGTTGAATGATTTCCTGGGTATTGATCTGATGTTGGTTTCGGCCTTCGGGGTTATTACTTAGGGGATTGTTCTCTCACTAATCTACAGTTAGTGACTGATGAATTGGAATGAGGCATATGTTGTGTTTGTGTAACACTTGTTTATTATATACGCGAGTTGTTCAGAAAGACCGGGTTTATCCCATTATGAATAACTGATACGACGATATGTCGAAGATGAAGACGGTGGTTGAAGGCCGGAGGTCTTCACATCGTTTGGATGATTTCTGATGATCTTGATTGGGCTGTACACCCAAGAGGAGGGAATCATTTGGTAATCGTCCAGACGTACTTGGAGATCGACGGATATGCGAGGAAAGTGCCTCCGGTTTCGTTCAGACCCAGATGAACTTGTAAATGGACTGTGTGTCTGACAATGGATTTCATTTTGTGTGATTGATGTATATCGGTTGCATGGAGTGGTTTGCCTGTGTGGCATGCTAAGATGCAAATGATCAAGGCTTTTTTTGAAAAGCAGAGTCTTGTGGTTGATGATCAAAGCACGACCTTTGTGGCATCTCTTTGTGTAGCGTTGATTCGCGAGCCTCACACCACAGTATGAACCAAAACTGGAGAGGACATCAGGGAGGACATGCGTTTCTTTCTAGTTAGGAGTGGCGTCAATGCTTGAACTGGCTGACGAGTTTGACTCATGTGGTTGTTGGAATTGGAGGCGCCTCGGATATATCGGTCGTTCTCGAACCGATGGAGTCAGTGGACTCATTTACGCCCCATAGGGTGGGAAAACGCAGTGTTCAGGAATTTTAATCCACATCGGTGGACCAGCTCTGACGATCCGAGGGTCGATGCGCTCTGACCCTGAGGCTCGGGCTAGAGAGTCTCGAAGCCGGTGAGGACTATCTTTTGCCTCGGTTCATAGATGGAAATCCAATTTCCAAATACGTGATTTGGCGGTTTTTAATTGTAGAAATAGTATGGCGACATGATATATGGTACCCATGCCGTCTATGATTTATACTTATGATTGAAGTTGTTTTCTTCACTTATAGTAATAATAAAAGATGAAATTTAGCGTATCAAGCATTCTTTGGCTGTTATAAGGTAAAACCCTATCCTCCGACTTGCGTTGCATTGTGTGATGAGACCTGGGTCTTATAACAGCTTCATTGTTCTTTATTTACCATTGCGTTGTTTGTTTTATGCACTGGTATTCTTGGGAGGAAACCCGTTCCGTGTTATGCGGCATGGTCGATTGATTTACCGAACTTCAAAATAAAGATTTATAATTGTTTAGTTCTCACACCAGTCACATGACTGACCTGGAGTTTATTGTTTTAACCTAAACTCTGGGTGCCCTTATTTTCCGCATGGGCGGCTAGTAGTTGGGTTTTGCAGATTTATATTCACAGGATCCTGGTTAATAGCTGAAGTGATATTCGGAAAGCTCTGTATCCGTGTATTTCTTTCAGTTATGTTTTGTATTATTTTTCCGCGGCAACAATGTATTTAAATCTCTGTTTTTGTATAATGTGTAATTTTTATTCATACTCTGTATATTCTTGTATTCTGATGGAATTGTTGTAATATACAATGAAATGTTGTTCTGTTCGCGTTCTGATTCGTCTTGTCCTCACGGTAATTCGTGCTTTCCTTACCGGGTAAGTTACGGGTTATTAAATACAAGGGGATTACTAAACTCGTACCAAATAGCCATTTAATACTTCTTATTTATGGGGACACGAGCTATGTGATCACTTAATATCTTTCAAGGTGGATCTAACTATTTCATACATCTACCTCGAAGCAGGCTTAGGCTTATAAATTATTTCCCTTTTTAAGATTTCCTCTTTTGGGAAGGAGGTGGGTCCTACAACCACTTAATACCTCACACTTGAAATGAACCTAATTGTAGGAAATAATCCTCTCTACGCAATTAACTATCATCGTGGATTCCTTGGGTTAATGATATCTTACATCAATTGTACATATATCCGATTGTTGGAAAGTGCAAACTTCTGTCGAATAAGGCATCTGACCTTTTACCATTAACCTACTAAGTCCAATCATTATTCTTAATTACATTAATTCTAGATTAACCAGAATAAAATAAGGAATAATTATAACTTCCTATCCTAGGATGTTCGATTTTTAATTTCCTTATTGGACTTAGCATTTACTGAGCGAATCAAACCCCATTAGTTCTCCTTTTTAATTCCAATAATTTCTGTTATCTAGACAATCTACCGTTTATGACACTAGTGGTCATATTTCCTAAGGCATTCATTATCCTATAAAATGACATTTATGTCTATTCCATTTGAATTCTAATCTAATTATTGTAACTCCCAAATATTACTACAAATTTAATTCCTTTTAATTCTTATGTGAATACATACGTATGTGCATACATATATAAGTTCGTTATTTATTTATTCTCTAGTTGGAATTACAATCTTTATTTCTAAATACTAATATTAACTGTAACCATTTAGGCATAATTATCCTATTCAATCAGCTTTCTGAAATGTTCATGGTTATAATAGTTATTACCTTACTTATGGTCCTTTTTATTTATATAGCAAATCAATTACATTTATTGCTATAACGGTCAAAAAATATTATTTCATTTAATACGAGTTATATTTCCATGTTCATACACATAAAACAAAAACTATTCAAACGCATAACAACAAACATTCTTTTTTGAAAATTTGTACACTTTATTAACTTATAGACCATTACATAATACGATTAACATACTAGCCGAAGCATACTGAAAAAAAGACACATAAAACACGAATACAAGCATTTGAAACAAAACTAAAAAACTAATTGTGAACCTTGATAAGGTCATGTCTTCCCACGTTCATACGTGCAATCCAACCTTGCACAACTCCTCACAATCCCTATGTTTCTTAATAGTTACAACTCCGTGTTGGTCCTTGATTTTCGTTCATGTGAACAAAGTTTTATGTAAGTTATACAGGTGTTAATTTGAGGGGGGGGCAACTAATCACCAACAACATAACCTATCAAATTGCACTGGATATTTGACATTAGGTTTCTTCATATACAGTAGATCCCTTCGTCAATGGAACTCTCAAATGAACTTCTTATCTGATAAATAACCATCTCTCTTTAATTTTCAGAAAGCCAAAGAAGCTACCAGTCTGTCTTCATGAAGCTGATACCATAGTTATGAAGAACTCTTTAATTTTCAGAAACAACGACTCAATTTCATAAGTCTAAAACATATTAATACATCCTAATTCCAAATTCATAAAAGTTTTACACTAAACTTATAACTCGGTAGTAGAATACACCAAGACGATAGATTAAAATTTTTACTTCATATGTGTTATTCATTGAGTGACGTGCATGAAGTAGCATCATTTAAGAAGTCATACAGTATGGTAGAAAATATTCACCCATAACCGTAGAAAACCCAAATTTGGTTAAATCAAATTGATAACATAAGCCATACTCCTTCGTGCAACAAATCCAAATGCAAATCAACATATTTCTCCATTACCCACGAAATAACCATCCTAAACTAAAATGGTCCTTACCCATAACCACCACTAGCCGTCAAAGTAGAAAAGATCGAAATTTTGAACTAGCGAATAGATCGATTAGAGGAAATGGAATTGAATTTAATTCAGTTGCGCCGAAACATGTCGGAACCCAAATCCTTGATGTCTTGGTCTTCCATTGTCGAAACAACCCTATTCCACGGTTATTCACCAGATGGTGGCAAGAGAGGTGTAGTTTTTATCGATACCATACAATGCGATGTCGTATTTTCTTATTGGTTTGGATTTGGTTTTTAATGTGGGTCGAAACCAAATTGGGTATGTTGATAAGAGGAATACGCCTCCCTGAATTCAAATTGAAGGTAGACTACGGTTTTAAAATCGGAGATGGTATATTTAAAGGAGGTGGCCCAGATTGATAAGTCCATAAAGAAACTCTCGATTTGTCTTTAGGAAAGTGGATCTTTGGTGAGTTTTGTCAATGATTAAAGGAGAGTTGACTCGATAAGCATTAAGATTTGAAAACTGGCTTGAAACCGTAAGGCGGTTTTGGTTTTTAAAGAGGATCGCCTTTCGTCTCTCCATTGGGGAGAGAAAGAGAATGGTTATAGACCGATTATTCTGAATAGTGTGAATAACTCATAACGACAAACATTTATTATAATAAAATTACTCACATATATTTCAACGGATAAGATTTAATATATAGTTAATTATATTTTAAATACATACTTAATGTAGTTACTAATTTTATTTATATAACATTAATTTTTATGCACCGGTCTAAACTAACGACCAAAACAACCCTTTTGTGTTTAAACTTGTCTTAAGATTTAAAATCTTATAAAAAGGTTATTTACTGTAATTATTGTACATTTTGTCCAATCTACTTTAAAAAGAGAAAATTGACATATTTCAAATCACAAGGAAACAGGTTGACATTTATTTAGAATAGGTGGTACAAACTATGTATAACATATGTAAATTTGCACATCTCTTCTTATTTGAATTATTTATGTTCCTTGTAGATTTCAAATAATGTCTTTTGTTGCAAAAAGAACAAAAAGGAAACAACTACAATAACTTAGTAAAACCACAAACATGATTATTATTATTTTAACCAAAACTGCACAATTATAATTCAACACCTAATTTCTATGAGTCTGGAATAAAACTACAAATTTAACAATGGTGTTGAGACTGATTTCCAAATCCAAGGTGTTTACCAAAAAATTTAAGAATAATTGTAGGCTATATAATCTTATTAAACAAAAGGCCTACACATTTATATCCAAACTTTCGACATATTATTTCAGATATGGTAAGAACAGACAATTCTGACAACTTTTAGGTATATAATTCAAATTCAACACAAACGAATTATGTAAGTTTATTATAAACAATGCATATAATTTCCCACTCACCTGAAAGCTATCCAAACCAAATCTGACACAACTTTTAAGCTTAAAATTTCCAAATCCTACAAATCTACAATTTATTCCCAAAGGGTATTTACAAACAAAGATTTATATTTTTAGATCTAAAAGAGAAATAGGAAAAGAAGAAGGAAATTTAATAATATAAATTACCTAAGCGAAGAACCAGCTTTGTTTCATAAATCTGAATCTAATCTCTTTAATTCTTGTTAATGTGATTTTCATGTGTTTATAATTTATGTTTTAGAAGAGATTGAATGATTAGAAATGGTAGAGCTTCGTTGCTACCTCAAGAAAATATGAATAAGAGAATGGGGGCATAGCCCTTTATTTATGGATGTAGAAATGACCCTAAACCGTTAGATTTAATTTAATAAAGATTAGTTTGTTAATATAATATATATTATATAAACAAACTTTAGTCGCCACTGTCAAGATCGACCGGGGGTCGATCCAACAATCGACTGCCCTGGTCAAGCACTTGGGTCGACTTGGCAGTGGGGGAAGGGGAAATTGTATATTATCTTATATAAATATAATATGTTTATTTGTTTTCCATCCATTTTCGTATTTCGTCCTAACTTTTTCATATAGACTCCGTTCGCGAAGTTCCAAATATGAAAGTTAACCAGAATTCTATCATGAACACAATAATTCAAGTTTCGTGGTAAGATTCCATCATTTGCGAAAAATCTATTTTCGGAATCTAATTAAATAATTAATTATCGTCGAAATTCCGGGTTGTTACATTCTTCCCTCCTCAAAAGAAATTTAATCCCGAAATTTTACCAATGACAAAGTCATGGCGCTGGCGCCAAATTGTCCTAAACAACACAACTAATTAGTATACATCTAATTTTGCAACTAACGTGCGAATGTGCACAGTGGACATAATAAGTTGCAACCACAAAATATGCGTGCACAATAATTCTAAACCGGATCCTACAATATGTATGCATTTCAATTTGAACTCACTCTGGAAACATGATGCAAACAACCTAAAATATACTGGAAGTTCTATATGAAAGCAAAATTTTGAAAATATTTTTCATCCATAACCTTCACACACAACTACGAATAGAAGTGTGAAGCAAACAATTTTGCATCCAAACCCTACCATCTAACACGTTAATGCATCCAAAACGCTTCCTTTTAATCTCTCTTTAGCCGGAAAAAAGGAGATCAAAGCGGAGAAATTCAACGTTCTTTCCGCTTATAAATGTTCCAATTCCCATCATACAGTGATTTTCACCTCAATAGTCCCAAAATATTATGAAAATTTTCATCTATAGACTGCAAAAGAGGCTTAAGAAAAGCTCTAAAACGCAAAATGAGTTAATTAATAACTCTCCCGCCTCGTCGACGAGGTAAGGAAATAATTTTTCTATGGCTAAAATAGCCTTTCTCACGTTACCATTAACGCCTTTTCGCAATTTCTCCCCTAATGTACCACTAAAACGCGCAAACAAATCATCCAAAATCTTGCGCGCTTTACATGTGGCTATTAAATTGAAATTTTCCATAAATGTAAATTTCTGATAAGATCTCTTGTGCGAAGTTTTGAAATTCCTTTTCGATATCGTTTTTCTTACCTTATCAGATTTTCATAAAAAATAGAATTTTGGTAACGTGCGCTTTACTATATTTAAACCATCTATTTTTGTACAAAACAGATGTTTAAACATACGTAATCTATCATACTCGAATCTGTGTTTTTATATAAACTGAATAAAAAGAAAGTAAATCAAAAAATATATAATATAAAAAGGATTTTTTTTTGAAATAGCATTTGCAAAAAGTTTCAAAAATGTATTTTGGTGAAACTTAAACGATTCAAGTCACATGTTGACGTGGAAGAAAGTTAGTAACGCGGAAAAATACAAAAATCGAAACCACACTGAGAACCCAAAAATAAATTTTATTTTAAAAAGGAATGAGCGACAAACAATAAATATAGCCGTGACGAAACAACGCAAAACCTTTCCTTTACTAAAATTTATCCACTATAGAATTCTGTACTTTCCAGCTCTAAAATAACTGTTAGTTGGATAAGAAAATGAGATTTCATTTCTAATTCAAACACAATGAAGCATGAAAGACATACACACATGAAATCTCATACTGTTGTATATAACAATTCTATGATTTTTGTTTGATGAAAACAAACATATATATATTATTATAAATGTGTTTGCTATTGTACTATTCTACTACATCACAGACAGAATAAAATATTTATATTTAAATAAAATACCACTGCCCAAGAATTTAAATATTCAAACAATATTTTATTAAAATATAATATTTTATTTCTACATTTGAATAGTATAGATTTCATAACTCAACTATTGTACATCTCAATAATACAATACATTTCATATTCAATTTAATACACACATATGTTCCTCACTACAACTCTCAGTTCACTTTATTACACTTCACTCAGTTTATACATACATTGACACAGTTTTATATACCCTCACACACACTTGTCTGCTGCTTGCTTCAGTCAGTCCCGTCTTCTGCTCACTTACCACAGAAACACACATAGTAATCCGTAACAAAATATATTTTTAAATTCTAAGCTGATATAATTTTATTTTAAAATTTATTTGCCTCATAATTTTGGTGTGTTTCTCATCATTTTTCATGACTTGATCTGATGTACATATATTCATCTGTGTCTAGACTGCTTGTGATATTCACAGTGATTCACTGTAAATACCACAAGGTAGAAAATATGTCTGTAGTGCTCACATGTATATATTCTGCCTGCACACAATACATGTATGTATATACACATACTTCTCTTCAGGCATACAGGGGCAATATAGTCTGCAAGGGACAAATATATCAGTTTGAGGTGTTCAGTGATACACATATATACGCATGCACACACACATATATATATACACATTTTTGTATATATACATGAATGTATATAGTGACATGTCAAGACAGAGCTTAAAATTCTCAAGTCAACATGTGCACAATCATTCATAGTCATGCACTGATTTTGCAAGTTTCAGGTGCCAAATGCTTCTAGCATGCCAAGTCAACACATGTAAATTCAAGAATACAAGCAAACAGTGAATGGCTTGTTCAGCTCAGGGGCATGGTGTTGCTCGACAAATAGTGAAGCATAAAGTCGAATAGATGATATGAAGAGGCGGTTCAAGTCATATCAAACAGATTTATACAAAGGCGCAAGCAAGTTTCAAAATCCAGATTCAATGGTCCAGGCAAATGCAACAAGTATTCAAACTGACATGGCCAAGAGAACAAGATATGGTGCAACTTCACAGCGACATGCAAATACAACAATGGGTCAAACTGTACATGCTTATGCAAAAATAATGTTGGAGCAGCCAAGTCACAAACATATGTATGCACAGATCAAGTCGGGATGCAACTACACACTACTAAAACAAGGCTCAAGTATAGAATCATTGAAACATGAAATCTTCCATGAACCATGAAGCATGAAATCTACCAAATCACACACACACACATACATACATACATACACACACACACACATATATATATATATATATATATTAGTCCCCAATACAGGCAAATGAAGAAGTACATGAACCAAACAAGATCAATCTTGTATCTGTCTTAAAAATACTGTACGCATAAGTAATATACATGCAAATATATGTGAAGTATCAAAGGTCTGACACAAGTGAAACAAGCTTATATACATGGTGACAAGGCATCAATATTTTCACAAAATGGTCAAAACTGGAGCAGCTGTTGTACACAAGTGAGTACTCTAATATTCATGCAACAACAAGGCAGACTGCTACTCATCATACAAAGCAGCGTGGCAAGACACAAGTGATGCGAGGCAGTCAAACCAGTTAAAGTGAAGATGCCTTAAGCACAATGACAACCATGGGTCTGAACATACAAACATGCATGTATACACAAGGCAGAACAGGTTACACTCCTGGAAATCACAATAAAGCTTTTTTTGCGTGCAAAGAAAACCTTTCGAGTATTTCTAAAATTCAACAATGGTCATTCTTTGTCAAGTCTGTTTTTTCACATGTGCAATTTAATTTCCAGAAATACACAATAATTTTTTTGCAAAATTTTCTCTTTGCAAATCAGCATGATGTCTAATATTCAATGGTGACAAAATTTACACAACTCAGCATGATCCATTCATGGGAATATTCAAAGCAGGATTAAATTGGACAAGAAACAAATTATTATGTTTCCAGAGTTCACAGGGATCTATTACCAAGTTTTCGAATGTACATATATGGACCTAGGCAACAACCATTCAAATTATTTCCAGTATTTCAGCAACCACATTTTGGGCAAGTATCATTTTCAAAATTCAAAGGCTTTCCAAAATATATAGTGCAGCTTCAAAGACCTGATTTTAGGCAAGAAGTGTTTTCCTAAAATCATCTTTTCAAACAAGGCATAAACAGATCAATTTATTTCTAGAAATCAAAATGTTTATATGTGGCAAGAATGCATTTTGTTTTATTCCAGAAATTTGCAAACAGTTTTTGGCAAGAACAATTCGCAAAACATTTTCTGAAATCAACCAAGGATACACAGCCATTTTAATCAAGAATCAATCACGCAATTCAAATCAAGGCAAAAGTCATGATAATCAATCAAAGAAACGAATCATTTCCGGAATTTCATTCAATGCCGTGGAAAACAAAGGGTGAAGTCACACGTAAATCAGATCATCCATATATGAAATCAGAGATAGATTAAAGGGTTTTCTATAACCCTATATAAACCATTCATCATCGGCAAAGGGAGATTATCGAAAAAAAATAAGCATCAATTCGAGTGCAAAAATCAAAACAGAAAAACTCACAATTGTTCTTGGTCATCAGGAAGTCCAAATCAATTGACAAGCAAAGAAAAAAGGATTCGAACTTCAGTGAACATTTTATTTAACATTAGAGGTCGCGATTGCGATTTTGGGAATCGAAGGCAAAACCCTATTTTTTCAGAGAGTCGGCCAACATATTTTCTAAAGACAAAGCATATAAAAGGAAATAAGGGAGTATGGGTTTTTATTTTAATTTATTTGTATTTCTTTTATAATTTTCAATTTATGGTTTACGAGTTTTCCTGTAAAAATTAAGGTTTAATAGCTACGGGTTTGTAGCTAGGGAAAATTTGATTTCGGAGACAGAAATCAGTGCAGGGTTTTGAGCGTAGGATTATTACAACTAAAGAGAGATTATGAGGCCTTTTTGTGTAGCTCCTAGTAGAAACTTGGGGATAAGTTTTGAGCGTAGGGTTAGGATATTTGGGTTAGGAATTGTAGCGAGTTTACAGGTGTTGTAATCGTTGTAATAGTTGAATAATATGTAGTAAAAATCTAGGAATGCAGCAGTAGACAGGGTTTGTCGAAGCTGGGTAAAATCTGTGTTATTTATTTCCTGCATTTATTTTCACTGATGCATTCTGTGCTGTGATAATTTCTTATATCTTGTAAAGATCCAATAAACCATATTCACCCCCTCTAGGGTTATTCCCGATCCTACAAGTGGTATCAGAGCAGGTATTTTTCATTAACTCTAGAGTCATGGTTTCTAGTTGTCAACTCAGTGAGAGTCAATCTAGTCGTATTCCAACTATTTTCAATGGTATAGATTTTTTAAATTGGAAATCAGAAATGAAATCCTATTTAAAATCTGTTAATATTAAAAGTTGGGATATGGTTTGTAACAACCCTGAATTTTGGGGCCAATTTAAAATTTATTTTAAGTGATTTTAAATGAGTTTTGATATTTAAAATAATCTATTTTAAATAATAAGGATCACAAATTTGGTTCAAATCGAAGTTAGAATGAATAAATTATTTTTAATTATAAAAAGAGCTAGAAATAGCGCAGTAGTTTGAAAAGTCAAACTTGAACTTTGACTGACCATACAGGATGCAAAATTTAACGGATTTTAGTAAAACCAAAAATATTAGAATCTATTTAAAAATATCTTTCCAACGAATCCGAAAAATCAAAATTTCATAGCGGAAATCAAAAGTTATGGCCAATTCAATTTTTAGAAAGGTCGCTGGGTAATTTGCATAGGACAAAAATGCTACTTTTTGCATACGAAGGAATTTGAACTCGAAACCACTTCCATTGGTTTTAGAATGACGTTTCTGCATTGAAAAACAGTAAACACTTATATGTTTCGAGTTTCATAAAAAATTTGTTTAAAAATGTATTTTTAATATTAAATATATTCGCCTTGAAAATAGCCATTTTTTAAAAAGTCTCAGAATCGAACGAAATAAATTTTGTTAGGACCGTATTATAATAAGAAAGCCAAAAATAATTTTTCGCGAATTTTCGGAGTTCGTATGTGGCTCCGGCGTATTTAAATGTACGGTAAATAGTAAATTAATTAATTTTTAATGGAATTTTAAATAAAATATATATATATTTCGGAATTGGGTCCTGAGACATGTTCCATTGCGTTCAGAAGGCCTTAAAACCTTAAGAACGATAGTAAGCAGGCCTAAATCAGAGTTCAGACCAAAACGGGCCTTAACGGACTAATTAAATTATTAAATAATGATTAGGAAAACCTAATATTATATTATAAACCCGAAATTACTGTTCACTGTCCTCTCCAAACGTGAATTTCTGTAGCCACCAAAGAACCCATTGCCTCCGATTTTTCAAACTTCGATTTCTCCTTCGTTTCTCAACGGAATTTAGCGTATGAGTACTCATTTCGAAGCTCTTCCCGAGCTCTTTCTTCTCCGACAAGAATCACCTCGAACCGTGCCTCGACGAAGCCGCCATACCCCCGTGAACAGCCGCTGGTCGCGCCCCCCTAGGCCCCACTAGGCGCCACCGAGCACCACCCCCCTCTGGCCGATCAAAGCCTTCTCCGAGCCGGTCCTTCTCCAACAAACGGCTCGTCGTTTCGTCAACTACAACTCCAGAAAATCGGTTTTGAAGTTTTGAACAAATTCTGAAAATAAGGTATGCTTCAGATTTTGCGACGCTTTTAAGCGTTGCTGCAGCAGTTGTTAAAAGTCAGAATTATTCAAACATTGATAACTAATGCGTATGAACCCCGAATCTGAAAATTTCAGATCCGACAGGACCGTGGCGACGAGTAGGCTTTGCTGAGACTGATTAGAGTGAATTCTGAATTTATTTGGCATTTTAAATTCTTATCCAATCAAGGTGAGAATTCATTTTAAGTTAAATTTAATTAGTTTAATTGTTATGCTTGCGTTATGAGAAGTTGAAAATCAATAATGGATGTTATTATGGATTATAGATTTGGATTGCTTTGCGATGTTAGGATGCTAGATCTGAAACTTTAAGTGATTAGATATGTGAGAATTTATTTTTAATTTAATTTAATTTATTTAATTATTAATTCTTAGTGATTAAAGAATATCTCTTGATAAATCCGCTATGTATTAATATTTTGAATACGGATCTAAGTTGTTTATGTCCGTATGATGTTAGATCTATGAACCTAGATATTAGATCTGAATTCATTGACTAATTAAAATGATTATTTGTTAATTCATTTACATCATCCCTCGTTGATTTGTCATATGCCATCAAAAATATCACCTTGTGTAAAATTTGGATGTGAAGTGTTAGATCTATGCTGGTTGATTTATTTGATTTTCTTTTTCTGTTGTTGATTGTGATGATTTATATTTTAGTATGCAAATCAAACATTTAGAATTTGCGATGATTTACATTTTACTATGTAAACCAAAGATTTGGCATTTACGATGATTTACAATTTAATATGTAAATCAAAATTTTAGAATTTGCGATGATGTACATTTTAGTATGTAAATTAAATTTTAGATTTGGCGTTGACATGAATTTACATTTTATTTTGTAAATTCAATATTAAGATTTGGCGTTGACATGAAATTTACATTTTACTTTGTAAATTAAAAGTAGAATTTGGCGTTGACATAAAATTTACATTTTATTATGTAAATTGAAGTTAGAATTTAGCGATGACATGAAATTTTCATTTTTATTATGTAAATTATAAAGTGAAATTATACTGTATGTTAAAATTACGTTTTTCTTTGTAATTAAAAGGTGAATTTACATCTGATGAATTAAATTATATTTTATTATGTAATTTATGAATGAATTTACACCGCATGTTAGAAATATACATTTTTCTGTGTAATCAAAATGTGAATTTATGTTGTATAATAAAAACTACATTTTTTTTATGTAATTACGATAGAAGTTTGTATTGTATGATAAAAATTACATCGTTGTATGTAATCAAAGATGGGGATTTGGCGATGTAATTAAAATTTACATTTTTATGTAATGTAAATAAAAGTGGGAATGTGTTATGTATAAAAATTTACTTTATTTAAGGTTAATGGTATAGAAATATTCGCCATAGGAAAATTTACATTTTTTTTTATGTAAATACTATAGTAATTTTGATCGTAGGAAAATTTACACTTTAATGTAATTATTATAGTCATTCTTCTCCGTAGTAAACTTACATTATTTTTAGTGTAAATGTAAATATATAGGAATTCACCGTATGTTAAAATTTACATTTATTATTAATGTAATATGTATAAGAATTTCACCGTAGGGAAAAGTCCACCTTTTATTTAATAAATAAAATAAGAATGTGACATGGAATATAAATTTACATTTTTATTAATGTAAATAAATAGAATATTCACCATAGTTAAAGTTTACATTTTCATTGATGTAAATAAGAATGTGACATAGAATATAAATTTACATTTTTGTTAATGTTAAAATAAGAATTTACATCGTATGACAATTTAACATTTTTTGTTGATGTGAAAATAAGAATTTACATCGTATGACAATTTAACATTTTTTGTTAATGTTAAAATAAGAATTTACATCGTATGACAATTTAACATTTTTTGTTAATGTTAAAATAAGAATTTACATCGTATGACAATTTAACATTTTTTGTTAATGTTAAAATAAGAATTTACATCGTATGACAATTTAACATTTTTGTTAATGTTAAAATAAGAATTTACATCGTATGACAAATTAACATTTTTGTTAATGTTAAAAGTAAGAATTTACATTGTATGAGAAATTAACATTATTTTTGGTGTTAATAATAGGTAATTTACAATGCATGAAAAATTAACATTTTTAATGTTAATTAAATAGTAAGTTCACCGTATGATGAAATTAACATTTTTAATGTTAATATTATAAAAATTATAACGTATGATGAAATTAACATTTAAAATGTTTATATTATGAAAATTATAACGTATGATGAAATTAACATTTTTAATGTTAATATTATAAAAATTATAACGTATGATGTAATTAACATTTTTAAAGTTAACATTAATAAGTAATTTTACCGTGGGATAAAATTAACATTTTATGTTAATAATGAGTAATTTCACCGCATGTATGAATTTACATTATTGTCAATGTAAATTAAATAGTAAATTTAACCGTAGGATGATTAACATTATTTTTAAATGTTAATATAAAAAGTGTATATACCATTGGGAAAAATTTACATTATTTTAATGTTAAAATAAAGGAATTCCACCGTAGGATGAGTTTACATTTTATTCAATGTAAATAGGTAAGAATGCGACATGTAAATGCAAGTTTACATTTTATTCAATGTAAATAAGTAAGAATGTGACATGTAATTGCAAGTTTACATTTTATTAAATGTAAAGAAAACAAGAATGCGATATGTAATGAAAGTTTACATTTTAATTAATGTAAATAAAAATATGATTTTGAGAATGCGTCGTTAAATAGGAAGTTTGACTATTTTAAATAATTAAAATAGAATGAATTGTTAATAAAAATAATTATTAACAAATAAGAAGGATTTTCAAAATATATATATATATATATATATATATATATATATACGAGGATTGTTTGGAAAGCCGAGTTATTCTCATTCCAAATGATCCAGCGGCGTTAAAAATTGAAGTAAGAAGACGACGTATGAAGACCGTAAATCTTCCCTCGAATGGACAGCGATCGAGATCCTGAATTGACTTGCTACCAATTCATGGGTCAAGGTCATTGCCCAGACGTACGTGTTGGTTTCACGGATTTGACTTTCGTTCAGACCCAGAGCATAAGTTTAAATGGATGGTGTGTCTGACATCGTACTTCGTTATATATCATATTGTTGATTTTCTGTTAATATATAAATATTGGTGGTGGAGAATTTATTCTCTACTTAACACCCATTTATGTATTGATGGATAAGCAATGGTATGGTATGGAGTGACAGTGTGGCATACTAAGATGCAATGATCAGGGTTTCTTGTTGAAAAGCAGAACCTTGTGGTGACGATCAAAGCACCGCTTGAATAAGCAGAGCTTTGTGTATTACGTAACCTCACGAGCCTCACAAACTGGTAGAGTCTAAAACGGGCGAAGGGAACGCAGGGAAAACAGCACGTTTCTTTCTAGCTAGAAGTGGTGTTTGGGTTTTATCACGGCCTGGCATTTTACTTATGTGGATGATGGAACGAGGCGCCTCAGATATTAGGTCCTATAGGACCGGGAAACGTGTGCTTAGGAATAACTAATCCTCAAAGCTGTATGAGAGGACCGGCCCTGCCATTTCCAAGGGTTCACTGCGGGGGATCCTGAGACATTAGCTAGAGTGTCTCGAATCGGTAAGGAGCTCCGCTCTAGCCTAGACTCATGATGGAAACTAAAATCCAAATACGAACCGACGAATTTGATTGTATTACTAGTACGGAGGCATAATATATGGTACCTATGCTTCCTAAGATTAATACATTTACTTTGAAATGTTTTCATATACACTAATGATAATATTAGATGCGTATTTGCCGTATTTAGCATGTTTAATCACCATAAGGTAAAACCCTATCCTCTGGTGTGCGTTGCATTGTGTGATGGGACTTGGGTCTTATGGTGATTCCATTTTTTCCAAAAAGCATTGTGTTGTTTATGATGTACTTATTTATTTGTTATGACACTTTAAATTATGCATGGCAATCCATTAGAGTAAACCCGTTCCGCGTTAGCGGCGTGGTCTTTGGATTTGCCTTATATCTAATAGTTATTTTACTTAAGAATTCTCACACCAGTCCCACGACTGACCCATCGTTTGTTTCACCTTTTTGCAAACTTGGGTGTCCTCTTTTCCGCACGGGCAGCCAAGTAGACAGGTTCATTCTTTGCTTGTAGTCTTTTCTTTGGAGCTGCTTATTTTCTGTCTCTTGGATTTGCTGAAGTAGAGAGGTGATGACTTGGAGCTTGAAGACATTTATCTTTTGTTTTTATAGCATCTTTTCTTTTCTTTTTAGACATCAAACTTGTTTCTTTTCTGCAAAACTTGTTGTAATAGCTTAGTTTTTGTGACTGTGGATTTTCTGTGATTGATGACATTATATTTTTCCGCTGCTATAATGTTATTACTCTATGAATTTCCTTTGCTATATTGTATTTGTGTTCTGTTTTATTGTATTTATGTTGTATTCCAAAAATGATTACTCCTACTTTCATTCCGTGGAAGTTTGGGGTTGTCACATGGTTAACACTGGTGGAGATATGGTAGATAATAATAATATAACTATTAATTCTCATACAACGCATATCTTATATTCTCATATAAATGATGATCAATATAGCCATATCTCCCATTGCTTAAATTCACAGGAAATATGGAATACTCTTGATACGAAGTATGGAAGAATTGATAATAGTAGCTCAAAACCCTAGAATGTCAACTCAGATTCAGATCTATGCTTGACATGAGAAATAGATGAAAATTAAGATCGATCAAACCGTTAGGGAATGCAGATCTTAAGGAAATACTAACACTAGAGGGGGGTGAATAGTGTTTATAAGAAATTTACGAAAATCTTAAACTTAAATGATCTACTGTATGAATCAAACACAACAGAGATGATCACAGAAATAGAATCAAAAACAAACACAGAAACAAATAAATATAAAGTGCAGAAAAGGAAAGAACACACCGTATTTTATACTGGTTTGGATTACTTCTACGTCTATCCCCACGGAACGCTGGATTGCACAGAGTTTTATTATTATCAATATCCAAGTACATTCCCCTGGATTTCACGGCTACAAGGTTAATACCGCTCCAAACACCCTTGATTCTACGGCTATAAGGTTAACACTAATCCCTTTCTTTGATTTCAGGGCTTCAAGGAACACATCCTTTTCCAAACAATTCCCAAATCATTACAATAGCCCCATAACTCTTCAATAGCACTTCAATTCAGAGAGTAGCGGATAGAGAGTGAGAGAAGAAGAAGTTTTATATAATTAGAGTAGAAATCGGCAAAGTAGAATTGTAGAAATCAATAAAATATGAAATATTAATGGTAGGATGAAGAGGGGTGAAGGACAAGAGGATATATGAAAAAAGTTCGAAATCAGCCCCTATTTATAAGATTTGAAAGGTTGCAATGTTTCTTGAACTTTACAAATAGTGAAATGACACTTCCATTGAAAATTAAATTTCTGAAAGTTGTATGTCGACATAGGCTCTTATGGATGTCGACATATGTATATTGAAAATTTGAATTTTGAACATTTTCAAGTGTTTAAATATATATATATTATTCTGGAAATTCTTGAATCAAAACTTAGTGATATAAATGAATATTCTAAAGTGTAAAATCATATGAAATCATAATAATATATTATATAAACATATTTATAAAATTATATGGTTTAAAACTATATAACTATATAAACTTATATATATAAACTTATATATTAAATATTAAAAATTTATTTGTTTGAAATCATAAGTAAGATAACTTGAAATCAGAATTTGAACCTGGAGTGATATTCAGAGTCTTACATATAAACTAGACTCTATTACTATATTCATCTAGAACTCTTGAAAACTTGATAACTCGTGAGTCTGGAATCTTCCATGAATTCTGAATCACTTGGAACTCTAGAACTATACAGTCTTTAGTATTTAGTCATGTGTACAACTCTTGCATATATATATATATATATACACACACACACTCCTAGATAGAGATGTTAGTATATATTTTATAATCAATGATAATTGAAATAAGGTTGTTGTCATCAAAACTCCATTCTCCAACAATCTCCCCCTTTTGATGATGACAACCTTGATATATACAATATTCACACCTGTTCATTACCTGTTAATACTATCTGATCTAGTTCTTCTAATACTCCCTCTGTCATTATGAATCCTACATAATCCCCCTTAAACTAAGTCTAACTAATCCTTATTTTATGATTTCTCCCCTTTGTCATCAACAAAAATAAATTCTAAAAATACTTCCCCTAAATCATATATCTATCTATACATATCCTATTTTGATATTATACTGAAGTAAATTACTCCCCCTAAATTCTATACTACAAGAATCAATTCAAGTGTTAATATTTACAAGTGTATCAATCCATATACATATAAGTTTTAAATCCAAGCAATCAAACCAATATTTACAAACGATGTTCAAACCATATTCAAACCAATTAAAATCAAACAACCTATTAAATCATACCAAACAACTAAACGTCTCTTGGAACTTCTACCCATCCGTCTTCTCCAAAGATCGGATTTTTCTTAATGACCTCCTCATCTTCATCTTCTTTTGTAGGCGGTGCCTTAGCGAGATTGTTGTCTTCATCTATGGTTTTTAGATCCATTTCTTCGATATTTTCTGAATTCTGAATTGCTGTGAAACACATATTTGAATTTCCGGTTTCTAGCTCTTCATCGCTTGATGGTGAATCTAAATCATCTAAAGTTGTTGCGTATGCCCTCTTTCTTTTCTTTGACGAATTACTATTGTCTGTTTGTTGAGTTGTTTTATCTAAATATGGACACATTTTCTTAATATGGCCTGGTTTGTTGTAGTTATAACATCGATCATCATTTCTTCCTGAACTTCCTTGATTATTTCTTTGAAAATTATTTCTCCATTTGTATCCTTGAAATTTTCTGAAATTTCTTGTCATTAAGGAAATTTCGTCATCGTCTTCACTACTTGAGTCAAAACCATTTGTCATCACTTTGAATGCTATAGATTCCTTTTCAGTGGGCTTATTTTCCTTTCTTTTTTATTCAAATGACTTCAAATTCCCAATTAACACCTCAATCTTCAGTTCACTGACATTATTGGCTTCTTCAATCGCCAATGTTTTCTGATCCCATTCTGGAGTCAATGAACTAAGTATTTTTCTAACTTGGTCTTCTTCTGAATATGTTTTCCCAATGCTATTAACGTATGCACGGTCTCTTGGAATCTGCAATACAAATAAGAGAAATATTCATTCTCGTTCATTTTAAATAACTCAAACTGGTTAATTAGCATTGATATCTTAGTTTGTTTAACTTTATTGGTTCCTTCATGAGTAATTTGTAATGTTCTCCATATTTCAAAAGCAGACTTACAAACTGACATTCTATTAAATTCATTTCTATCTAATGAACATGACAACATATTCATGGCTTTAGAATTGCTTTGTGCAGCATCCTTTTGTTCATTAATCCATTGTGCAAATTTAGTAGTGGGTTCGACATATTCAGTTTGTGTACTATTCCATGTGTCAAATCCTACGGATTGTAAATATATTTTCATTCTACATGCCCAACATGAATAATTACTGCCATTAAACAGTGGTGGTCTAATAGTGGACTGACCCTCTACAAACGAACTATTATTACCAATGTTGGTTGCCATTTTATATTTTCAAAAGTCATATTCTGAACTTTTTGAAAACCTACACTCCGATATCAATTGTTACGGAATGCGGAATGCGGATCTTAAGGCAAGACTAACAATAGAGGAGGGGATGAATAGTGTTCATAAGGAATTTACAAAAATCTTAAACTTAAATTGTAGTGACCCTCCCTCTCGGTCGATCCAAATCGATCGTTAAACCGATTTACATCGAACCAAAAAGGCGGATACTCTATCTTTGGGTGCACAACACATCAGAACAAACGACAGAATACTTTTACAAACATCATAATAATGTTATATCAGAGTACAGAATATCATAGTATTGAAAATAATATACAACGGAAAATAAATTTACAGTAAATGCAATACAATGCAGCGGAAACAAATAAACTAACACATCGGAAGACTATCAATGCTCTGGACACAGCTTTAAGCTTCAATCCAGAATCTTGCTAAATGAAATAATTTGCAAAACCAAAACTACAAGATGCCCGTGTGGAAAATATGGGCACCCAGAGTTTAGGTGAAAACAATAAACTCGAGTCAGTCATGAGACTGGTGTGAGAACTCAAAACGGTTATTAAACTTTACTTTAAAATAAGGTATACATGGGACCACATTGTATGTTATGGAACGGGTTCACTCCCATGAATATCAGTGCATAAGCAATAACTAATAACAGTCATATGGATCTACAATGCATCATACAACATGCAATTCCTCAATCTACCGATTTAGGCTTAAACCCAAATTTAGATTTTCCAAAATCCAATTCAATTTACAGAAATTATTCCTTTGGACTTTATTTCCCGATTTCTTATTTCAAATCATTTGAAAAACATATCTAGCTTTTATATTAAAGTAGATTTCACTTCGGGATCTCAAACCAAAAACATATCTAGCTTTTATATATATGTTATACAACGCATATATATTTTTCACATCACAATCACAACACACTACAGTCAATTAAATCGTCCATGGTCTATGGACGACGGGGAGGTGAGCTAACAGGCACCGTATACAATTTTATAACATTAACTGATAAAATTTTACATTGCCAATTCTATGTGTTTTTATATATGAATACAATAACATGATAAAATAATTTCAGTGAGAAGGAGTTCTCACATTGATTGGTCCGAAATCGTTTTAATAACGATTATTTCCAATAAAATTAAACTAATGTTTAATTTTATCAAAAATCCAAATGGCTTCTGTTTCAGTCCTGATGTGCTCCATGTTGTAGAGATTTTCAACACAATTCCAATGGTTCTGAAATCGTTCAATTTCGCCTATTTGAACAAGTTCAAGGGTTTAAATTTTTAAAACAATTTAATTACGTTAACTAATTTAATTAATATTTTAATTAACCTTAATCCATTTCGTTATCATCTGGAACCCCTTTTATTTTCTAGCCATCGAGTAAAACCGCACCCCTGTTCGAAACTAGTGATCCAAATAGCTCACCATCGATTGCGCCGGAAGCCGATCAAACATCATCACTGCGTCCGCCTTGGGGCACACCACCATCGCCGAAAGAGACAACGAACTCGGTGGGGCCCTCTTGCCTGAAATCACCCTTAAATGGTGTGGCTTTGCGAGGACATTCCGGCTAATACGAGGCGCCAAACACTATCATTCCCGTGCACATCGTAGAGCTCGACGAGCTCGCCATTTTCTGGTTGGGTGATTAGCGATTTAGTGTATGGATCGAAGGATTGACGAAGGAGAAATTGGGAGGAAGGCTGCCGTAGGTTATGTAATGGAGACGCAAGAAATTATTCGACTGGGGTATTACTTTAACTAGGGTTTAGTGTAGGTGCCTTATATATATAAATAATTTAATTAATGTTTTATTCCAATTTCCCTTGTTTAACCTTCGAACTCCAAACGACTATTGCTCTAGCCAAATACCCCTGTTCCGGACACAATGAGATATGTTTCGTAAGCCAATTCGATCATTTCAAACAGTTTTTATCAAAATTAAAATATAAATCAATATATATTGAATTTAAACGTACATTTTAATTTACCGGGGCCACATACTGACTCCAAAAATTACAAAAAAATAAATCTAGCTAAGTTTTGACGATACGTTCCTAAAAAAATTAATTTCGTTGAATTTGGAGACTGTTTGAAAAATAGCCTTTTTCCAGTCAATTAAATTCAAACTAAAATTACCAAACACATTTAAATTCACTTCGCTAACATATTAATTCCAAAAATTATGAAATTTGAAACCTAACAATAATTTGACACTCCGGATCCAACAAAAGTGGTTTCGTCGTAAATGGAGGTCGTTTGCAAAATGGCTATTTTAAGGGCTATATATTATATATATATATATATATATAAATTCTACAGCGACTATTCTGAATTTTAAACTGGACATAACATTCAATTTATATTATGAAATTTATATTTTTCACATCGTTTAGAAAGATATTGTTAAACAGATTCAAATGTTTCTGGTTTTACTGAATTCCGATTTATTTTGAATTTTGTACATTCAATTGAAATTTAAAATCGAATTTTCAAACTACCGCGCCATTTCAGGCTCGTTTTATAATTAAAATAAATTTATACGTTTTAACTCCGATTTAAATATATTTTTAGTCGTTATTATTTAAAATAAATCATTTTAAATATTCAAAATCCAGTAAAATAGCTAAAATAAAAAAAAAATTGGTTCAGAAATTCCAGGTTGTTACATTCTCCCCCACTTAAAATCTTTTTGTCCTCGAAAAGAAACGAAGCTGAAAGTTTTTTAACTAACCAACTCAACTTTCATTCTGGCTTTCATTCTTCAACTTTTCAGTTTCTGAGAATTTTCTAATTTCTCAAAAATTTGGCTAACACCCTAAATTTTCGAAATTTTTTGCCATAACCTCCTTTGTACAGCCCTATTGGTAAAACCACAACTTGCCTCACAGGGCCCTCATCAATCAAATAGAAAAAGAAAAAGTCAAGCGGCTTGGCAATCGGCTCATAAAATCATCAAAACCCAATAAATACAATAAATATGTACCTATTTGTTGGGCATACAATTTTATTCCTCTTCTTAGCTTCCATGCTATGACTTGTTCAGTATATATACATGTATACGTATGCAGTTCCAACCAATTTCAATTCAGTTCAATATTAAATTCGATTTGGCTAAATTTTACCTTTCATTCTCTTATTGGTTAAATTAATTATCATTCCAATATTTTTATTAGTGAAACTAATAATAACACAACACAACCAGCAATCAATTTGTTGATTATATTTTCAAATATATAACTCTTATATACTCAAAAATCATATTTTCTAAGATTGGATTATATATATAATCACAAATACATTAATTATAAACTTGTCACTCTCAACTCATTCTAGGGCATTAATAACCCTATCTCTAACGAGTTATTCTCATTTTAGGATACTACTGATCCTATCTCTAATGAGTTTTCCTTCATAGGATATTACTAATCCAATCTCTGATGAGTCTTTTATTTTGTTCTAACAAGTTGCACCCCAAAGATTTGAGTTAACCAAAGCTCTGATACCATATGTAGTGACCCTCCCTCTCGGTCGATTCAAATCTATTGTTAAACCGACTTACATCGAACCAAAAAGGCGGATACACTAACTTTGGGTGCACAACACATCAGAACAAACAACAAAAGACTTTTATAAACATCAAAATAATGTCACATCAGAGTACAGAATATCAGAGTATCGAAAATAATATACAGCAGAAAATAAATTTACAGTAAATGTAATACAATGCAGTGGAAACAAATAAACTAACACAACAGAAGACTATCAATGCTCTGGACACAGCTTTAAGCTTCAATCCAGAATCTGCTAAATTAAATAATCTGCAAAACCAAAACTACATGTTGCCCAGGTGAAAAAATAAACTCCGAGTCAGCCATGGGACTGGTGTGAGAACTCAAAAACAATTATTAAACTTTACTTTAAAATAAGGTATATCATGGGACCACGCCTTATGTCACGGAACAGGTCCAGTCCCATGAATATCAGGGCATAAGCAACAGCTAATAATGGTCATATGGATCTATAATGCATCATACAACATGCAATTCCTCAATCTACCCATTTAGTCTTAACCCCAAATTTAGATTTTCCAAAATCCAATTCAATTTACAGAAATTATTCCTTTGGACTTTATTTCCCGATTTCTTATTTCAAATCATTTGAAATACATATCTAGCTTTTATATCAAAGTAGATTTCACTTCGGGATCTCAAACCAAAATCTTTGGAAATATGAATTCCAAAATATAACAATGCATACAAATAAGTATGCAACCAAATATCGCTCTCCTCGTCGACAAGGCAAAGGGTACGTACCTTACCAATTCGATATATATATGTGCACCTCCCACTATGGAGCAGGCCACACTGACCACTCACCAATTAAGGACCTGGGTCTCTCTCACCCATACTTTTAGTCCTCAGGGCTACCCGAATCTTCAGCCACATACCTGATCATTTCATATCCCGAAGTAGAAAATATCATTTCACAACATAATAATCACAAGTACTTTCCAAAATATAGTACTTTACATTAGCAATTCACACATATGATCAGTCGCTATTAATCACATAATATTTGAGCTCATACGTCTCAAAGAAGGGTGTTAATCAAGAGAATAAATTCTCCGCCACCAAACAGATATATCATCAATAGCAACTAATCGGTTATGCGATGAACTACAATGTCAAACACATAATACATTTCGAAATCATTTCAACAATATCGGGATTAGCCCTCGAAATCCTTTCTATTTTATAAAACATTTTTATAAAACGTTCCCTGTCCAAAATCGGAAATACATTTCTTCACTTAAGAAAAATATCATTTCAAAATCATTCATTAAATTTGAAATGAACTCAACAACATCGCTACACTTCTCATAGTCAAATCACGAAGTGTTTCACGAGATGTTAACATACAAATATTTCAACCCAACCCAATGCTAAATGTAAAAGCATATATGCTCATAAACTGGTCGAGCACAATCCAAACAATCAATCAGTCACAATCAATACCAACAACCACGTATATATTTTTTATACCACATCTCATGTTTTGGTAAATTTAATTACCATTTATTCATTCAAATCTAATTAAAGATTTATTAAAACTCTTCTTAATTTTAACTTCTAAAATTCATTACTTAATGATTGTTTAACTTCCAGGAAATTAATCCTGCCTTTACTCGGGTTAAAGAACAAATGTTATTTAAACACAATTCACGATAAACCCAAAATCATCTTCCATCAAAATGGAATCTTCACGGAAATCATAACAATATATAATCGATATAATTTATGTATCAAAATAATACTATAAGTGGAATAGCAGCAAAGCCTTTTAGATTCCATAAATACTAACAGTCTTCATTCACAGAAGCTCATCTCGATTATTACCAAATCGAATTCCATTCAATTCCAATTTAATATGTAACGACCCGCATTCTACGTATTGGAGGATCATAAAATATTTTTTTTTCTTGGTAAGTCGTATGGTCATGTACTTTTAGGGAACGACTAGTGGGGTCATTTCCCATGTTCATGATCTTTGTCGATTTTTAAATGACCGTTTTGCCCTTAGCTGATCTTGTTTTAGCCATAACTTTTGATTTGTAAGGAGTTTTGACCTGAAGCCACTTCCATTAGATCCGGATGATGGTTTATCTTTTCGTAGAGTGGTCACATTTATCAAACGGACTTACCGTTTGGGAGAAATGGCTGAATTAAGGTTTAGAAGGTGAAAAACATCTTAATTGGGCTTAACTGGGTGATTAGCAGCTAGGCCCATTGGGGAATTTCGGGATTAGGGTTATGAGGAGGCTAAAATCAGTAGTAAACCATCTCACTTCAGTTTTTACAGCTGCCACTTACCTCTCTTCAACCCTAACAATGGCCTCCAACACCCAAATCACCTTCTAATCACCGTTTAATCAAGTTTTAGCCTAATCTATATCAAATCAAGGGGAAACAACACCAAATCAGAGTTGGAGCTGCTGTGCTGCATTAGAATTCAACCCAAAATATAGAATATTTCAGACCTATAGTTTGGTTGTGGCTAAGGTGAGTGATTTTCTTTGTTTTTCACTAATTACGGCTAATTATGGGTGATTAGTGATAATTAGCGAAATTATGGCTCAAAAAAATCTGGAAAAATTTGTAAAATTCTTAAATATTATTCTAGGGCTCTGATAAAAATTTGGGTTAATTTGGACATATTTTGCTAATCGTATGCTTAAACCATGATTAAGGGGGATTAAGGGGAAAACATGGGTTTTGGGTATGTTTGATCCGTTTAAACTTGTCACATTATTGTCTTGGTGTTTGTGGATGATTATACATGTTACTATGACTGTATGGTATGCTTTGTGATTGATTAGAAAAGTTAGATTGGTCGAAACGCTGTCGTATGGCGTAAAATAGTCGTTGGAAAAGTTGCAGAAAATGTGCAGGGTTTCGGATCGGATCGGATATGGGGCTCGGATCGGATAAGAGAACTGGGAAAGGGGATGCGATTCGGATCGGAACTTGGCACAAGAGGCTTGGCAAGAAGGAAGGCCATTTGCATAAGAGTTGGAGTTGGGTTCGGATCGGAAGCAAGGGCGTGGAGATCGGATCGGAAATGGTGAGCACGAGCCGAGCAAGAAGAATCGAACTGAACCGAATGGGAAGAACACATACACCCAAACCGAACTGGTAACTTGAGGTGAAGGAACACCGAACCGAACCGAAGTGGAGTGGAGCACCGAACCAAAGGAAGAGACGTGGACTCCATATACTGAACCGAACTAGATGGTCGAACCGAACCGGATTTGCTCCTACTTATACGCGATGACTCTTCTGAAGACCAAGTCCAATTCGACCAAAACCCGAGATGCAAAGGAAGTCCAAATAGGAAGTAGAACTCAAGACCTATTGGGAACCAACGAGTTAACTTCATGGTTGGGCTTTGCTAGGGGACGTGTGCTAAGGGGTTATCGACGTCTATAGCTTTGACTCACCACGGAAAGACGGATATTGGCTATGGATCAGTGCAGTGAAGTCGTCATGACTTTATGGGGGCAGAGTGATTGTAGCAAGGATATGAGCCAATGCAGTGGAGCCATTATGACTCCATGGGGGCAGAGTGGACATAGTAAAGTATTAGTGGCTATGGATCAGTGCAATGGAGTCGCCATGACTCCATGGGGCAGAGTGATCATAGCAAGGATTTGGGTGGTCAAAGCGGTGGATATCGTATGCTTTACGCACTGAGTGAGAGATGTGAGGATGGTTGCTATGTTTGATTGTTTGCCATCACTATGTCATGCACACCCCACCCCCGTATTCTTTACACCGTATGTTAGTGGCACCTTAGAGTATTGTACGGTATGTTATGCTAACTCTTTGGTTGCAGGTCTAGGTTCAGGTATGGTTTAGTATACCTGTTATTGTTCTGTTTTGCTGCTTATCTCTCATACCAGACTTTTTTCTGGCCCAGAGTTTTATGTCTCTTCTTATTACTCAAGGTGCTCTTAAATGAGCAGACTAGAGACAGGTTAGCTGGTTGTGCACGAGTAGCTGTCCGGAGACGAGCAGGAGGCTTACACGTATTATTCCTATATATTCTCCCTGTGTCGTAGCAGGTCACTACTTTGGGCATTAGTAGTGTACATTCCTTATTTTTCTTTAGAGATAGTTTTCAAAAGTTGTAATAATGATGATGTGGAACATAAGCTGTATTTGGATTTTCCGCTGCTATGATGTTTAGTTTTCAGCTTTTGACTGTCTCGCCTGTTTTATGTCAAAGTATGTTATTATTATATTTTATTCCATGCACTGTGAGATATGCTACAGGTTCCTTGTTAGTTCAAATTCCTTTCTTTTCCTTTCTTTGGCGACCGTCCCGTGCTGGTTCGGGCATTGGCACAGTGCGTTTCATGGGAAATGTCGGCTGGTCCGGGGCGGGCCGTCATTTGGTATCAGAGCTCTAGGTTGCGTAGTTAACCTAGGGAAAGACACCAGGGAGAGATAGTATACGTATATGAGAGCGCGTATTTGTGATTATTTTGGTTTTTTAAAGCTATATATATACTATTAGTATATCCAAGGATGAAGTCGCACTGCACTGACACCATAAAGAAGATGGTTAATCGTTTTCTCTTTACAGACTGAACGATGAGCCGATATACGAGGGGTACTGGTAGGGGAGCCAATAAAGGGAATGCTCCTGACATGAGGACTATGTTCACTGACTTCATGAGGGAGATGCTTAGGGACGTTCTAGCCTTGGTGGAAAGACATTCCACAGAACGGAGTCGGCTACGGATGTTCAAGACTGGTTGGATAGCTGTGAGCGTATCTTCGAAGACTTGGGTATCGAGGATGCAATGAATAGAAAGTTACAAGGAATCAGAATTGGCGGAACGCTATCAAAGCAGCTACTCCCGAGGATCAAGTTACTTGGGATCGGTTCAAGACTCACTTTAGTGATAAGTTTATCCCAACTGCTCAGAAATCAGAATTGTTTAGGAAATTTCTGGAGCTAAAACAGAATGGCAGAGCTGTCTCGGAGTATATTGTTGAGTTCGGTACTTTATTGAAATATGGGTTGTCTCTTATTGATACTGTCGAGAAGAAGAACGAGAAGTTCATAACTGGGTTGGATGGATACTTCGAGGAGAGGCTTATTAACCACATCGATGAGACGTTTGAATCGATTATGGAGAAAGTTTTGAGATTGGAGAGTCTTTACCCTAAGTCAAAGACTGAAGTTGGTGTTGTATCTACAAGGGAGCCAAAACCGCAAGCAGGCGGTGGAGGCAAGAATAACTCGCAGAATAAGAGAAAACAGAACCAAGCTAAGGACGGCCAGAAAAAGAGTAAGAAAGATGTTGAGTGCTTTAGATGTGGTAAGAAGGGCCACTATGCTAAAGAGTGTCGGGCCAAGCCAGCGGATAAGAAGTGCTTTAACTGTGGTCAAGTGGGACATCACAAGAATAAGTGTCTGCAACACCCTAAAGAAAAGCAGATTGTGAAAGCATATGCTATCAATGCTGTTCCTTCTTCGTCGAATGCCCCAACTGCGGGGGAGAAAGGAAAGAATGTTGTTATCCAAGGTATGCTTTCTGTTTATGATGTTCCTGCTAGAGTTTTGTTTGATACCGGAGCTTCCAGTTCTTTCATATCTAGTGACGAACCCGATCGGTGGTTCGACTAGCCTTAGCATAATTTGCCATAATGTGGTCTTATCGAGTCATCGATGTATGTTTGTGATTGCTTTGTTTTGGGCTTTGCTGGGTTTGGCATTATTTTGGGAGTTGATTGGCTCCAAAGGTACGAGGTGGTGGTAGACTGTGAGGGCTTTTTGGTGACAGTTAGAGCGGATGATGGGCGAATGGTAGTGTTTGGTGGTCTACCTAGTGATGGGGTAATAGCTAGTTTTCTAAATTCCCTTGACAACCCACATGATGAGTTGTCAGATGTGCCCGAGGCTGGCCAGTATTCGGACGTCTTTGAGGAAGTGACCGGACTTCCACCACATCGAGAGATTGAGTTTCGTATTGATTTAGTGAAAGATGCCAGACCTATAGTGATGCCACTTCGTCGTATGGCACCAAGGAAGCAGCGAGAGCTCAGGGTGCAAGTGAGTGATCTTTTGAAGAAGGGATTTATTAGAAGAAGTGTTTCTGAGTGGGGAGCACCGGTTGTGTTTGCTACCAAGGCATATGGTTCCCTTCGATTGTGTGTGGACTACCGCGAGTTGAATAAGGTGACGAGGAAGAATAAGTATCCTCTACCGCGGATAGATGATTTGTTTGATCAGTTGAGTGGCGCGAGAGTGTTCTCCCAGTTGGATCTCGCGACTGGTTTTCATCAGCTTAGAGTGGAAGTTGAGAGTATAGTTAAAACGGCATTTCGGACGCCGTCTGGATTCTATGAGTGGTTGGTCATGCCATTCGGGTTGACCAATGCACCAGCATATTTTGTGGATCTCATGAATAGGGTATTCAGGGATCAATTGAATGAGTTTGTTCTTGTGTTCGTGGACGATATCTTGGTTTACTCGAGGACAGAAGAAGAACACAAGGAGCATTTGAGGACTGTGATGGAGGTGTTGCCAATTGAAAGCGAAATTTTCTAAGTGTCATTTCTGGAGGAGGGAAGTGAGATTCTTGGGCCATGTTGTTTCAGAGAACAGTATCGCCATGGATCCTGCGAAAGTGGCTACGGTACAAGATTGGTCTACGCCCAAGAATGCAACGGACGTAAGAAGTTTCTTGGGGTTTGCTGGGTACTATCGTAAGTTTATCCAAGACTTCTCCAAGATAGCAGCACCGTTGACTCAGTTCACCAAGAAGAATCGAGCTTTCGTCTGGGACGAAAAGTGCGAGAATGCATTCAAGAGTCTAAAGGAAAAGTTGATATGTGCACCAGTGTTAGTCATTCCTGAGGAGAACGAAGAGATGACAGTATACACGGATGCCTGTGGTACAGGACTAGGTGCTGTATTGATGCAAGGGGGTAGGGTAGTAGCTTATGCAAGTCGGCAATTGAAGCCGCATGAGAAGAGATATCCTACCCACGACTTAGAATTGGCAGCGATCGTCTTCGTGTTGAAGATGTGGCGACATTATCTCTTGGGAGAAAGGTTTGAGTTGTTTACTGATCATAAGTCTTTGAAGTACCTTTTCTCCCAAAAGGATTTTAATATTCGTCAGCAAAGATGGTTAGAGTTCTTGGCTTCGTATGATTTTGATATCGCATATACACCAGGAAAAGGCAATGCAGTAGCTGATGCCTTGAGTAGGAGACATGCCAGTTTAGGGGCTATGTTTCTAGAATGGAAGCAACTGGAATATATCGCGGGGTATGATTTTAGACCAAAGTGCGAATTGGATCCAGTAATGTTAGCAAGTTTGACGATCAGACCCACACTGATTAAGTGGATTGGCTCTGGTCAGAGAGACGATCCTAAGCTTTTGGAAATCATCTCCTAGTTAAAGATGGGTATCGACAGTGAGGAGATGAACAAGTATGGGCATGCGAGATGGATGGCTTCAAAAGAATGGAAGGTTAGTTGTACCCAACGTGAATGGATTGAGAGATGAAATGCTTAGAGAGTGTCATCACTCAAAGCTGACCATACACCCCGGTGGTAACAATATTATCGAGACATGAAGGAGACCTACTACTGGGAAGGGATGAAAAGAGACGTTGGGAAGTTTATATCCAAATGCATGAACTGCCAGCTAGTTAAAGCTGAGAAAAAGAAGCCTAGTGGTTTGTTGCAACCGTTAGAAATTCCCAAATGGAAATGGGAACAAATCTCAACGGATTTCATCGATGGGTTACCAAGGACTAGATCGGGTCATGATAGCATTTGGGTGATTGTGGACCGATTGACCAAGAGTGCGAAGTTTATACCCGTCAAGTCGAATAGAACTGCAACTAAGCTAGAGGAACTGTATATGAAGTGGGTAGTGAGATTTCATGGAGTACCCAAAGGCATTGTGAGTGACCGAGATCCGTTGTTTACTAGTGGATTTTGGAAGAGCTTACAAGAGGATTTAGGATCAAAACTACATTTCAGTACGGCATATCATCCTCAAACCGACGGTCAGACAGAGAGGGTGAATCGTGTATTAGAAGACCTCCTAAGAGCTTGTGTTCTTGATTTTTGTAGATCATGGGATGACCATTTGCATTTTGTGGAATTCGCATATAATAATAGTTATTAATCCAGTATTGGTATGGCTCCATTTGAAGCTTTGTACTGAAGATCGTGCAACTCACCGTCATGTTGGTTAGAAACTGTTGAGAAATTTGTGCTTGGGCCAGATGTGATAAGAGAAACCTCAGACAGTAACAAGATCGTTCAACAGCGAATGAAGGCTGCTCAAGATGGACAGAAGAGTTATGCTGATAAGAGACGAAGAGAATTGAAATTCTCTGTTGGTGACTTAGTATTTGTAAAGATCTCTCCATTAAAGAATGTTATTCGATTTGATAGGAGAGGAAAGTCGGCACCAAGATTTGTTGGTCCATTCCCAGTTCTTGAGCAATTTGGGAATTTAGCGTATAAAGTTGAATTACCAGACAAGATGGTGGGAGTTCACAACGTATTTCATGTTTCCCAGTTAAGGAAATTCGTGTATGAACCCGCTGTGACTATCTCACCTGATCAGTTGGATGATGTCGAAGTAGAACCTGAGACGGTTGGGAACCGCAAGCCGATTCGTATTGTCGAGCACGATACGAAGCAACTTCGAAGGAAAGCAGCGGATCTAGTCAAAGTTCACTGGGGCGAGAACGAGAATGACTGTACTTGGGAGACATAGAGGAGAGCATTAGGAAGACACATCCAGAACTCTTTGCCTAGTAAGATTCTAATTGCGATTTGGTTTTCCGCATGATAGGATAGACTTGTTTGTTGTTTTGTATGTTTGATTGTCGTGAATGGTTGATAGGTGAAACACCCCACCTCTGTTAAGGTCACTCTCAAAGGGAATGCCTTAACTTTGGTGGAGGGTTATAGGTACAAGACATAGAAAATTTACAAGACATATATAAATATAAGCAACGGAAAAAAAACATTTATTTCATACGTAGTTCAATACCAAAAACATTACAGTAAATTATCTCACAATAACTTCCAAAACATTACATCATAATCTCTGTCTTGATTATTAAATAAAGAAGCATAAAACATAATTAAAACTGCATAAATCCCTAAGTGTGGTGTGTCCAAAGCCATGGCCAAAGATAAAATATTCCAAGCAATACATCACAGAGTCTTCAAGCTTGGAAAGATGAACGGTCCAAAATTAAGCTGAGCTATTCCCTCCCTGGCTACCTGAGGTGGGTGGGGAACGGAAGAAAAGAAGCGAAAGGAAAATGGGTCAGACATAAGTCTGGTAAGTCCAGTTATTTAATAGCATGCAAATAAGTAAAAGACTATGACATGAATAAACTGAACTTAGAATGATACCACAAGGATAGGGAAGTCCTAAAACGAGATAAGGTAAGATTTAACTAGATTTGGCTATCACACCCACTGTTACGTCTCTGCACCCACTAAGAACCTGTTTAACTAGCAATGTATGTTCATGATAGAGTGATACCATTCTTGTATTGATCGGCTCCTACTCGCATGCATTCATGTCCTGCGTCATTCGGCCCCGCTTGATTGTAGATACCTGTGCTGGTCCTACCATGGGGTGTATCAAGTCCTATGGTGGCAACCCGATACGAATCAAGATGCACAATGTATAACTACTGATGCCCAGTGCCTGATTTTTCCACTCCGGAGCACGTGCACGCCCGTATTCCGTCATAACCTACACTGACGCACCAACCATCAACGTTTTGACCGCTTATAATCAGCCCAGTAATCGTGCCCCACCCTGCCTAGTTCAGGGTACTATCTATGTGGGTTATTGCTGAAACGGGTCCCCGTTACTAGGGTTTCCTAGTCAACATGTTTATTTGGTTAAGTGTCCAAGTTTACCTAACCCCACCCATTAGTTTAGTTAACATGTTGTATCGGTTAAGTGTTTCCTTAATTGACTTAACCCTACCAATCCTGACTTAGCTTTAATTCATTAAAGCACCAACCACTCACATTAGACAGGTATTGTTGTGGTCACTGGATGTGCCAGTCGGTTCCGGGCAGTTTTACACCACAACTCAATCTAACCTTCGGTCCTTTTCAGGCTCAATGCACTAACCACCCACATTAGATAGGTATTGTTGTGGTTACTGGATATGCCGGGCGGTTCCGGGCAGTTTTACATCACAACTCAATCTAACCTCGAGTTAGGCATATTCGTCTTTTCTAAATTTACATTTTTATATATGTAAATTTTCTACAAGTGTTTCATGTCATATAATTTAATTCAAGAATAATGGTATATAAATTATACCATTCATGGCCTTAACAATTTACATGGTTTTGGGCCCACCTTCACATTTGCATGTTTTGATTTAATAATAATCCCAACGTTACCCTCGTTTGTTCGTTCGTACTAATCACATAAAGTCATTGGGCCCGCATATTAGCCCAATTTATAAATGAAAAAAAGAAGGGAACATGCATAACATAGGTTCAATCAACATATATCATGTAATTTGGCATAAATCATCATTTATATAATTTACCATGTCACATGAACTTGCATATAATTTAGACTTAAATAATCATAAGCCCAAACATGTTAATATGTAAATCTAGGCATGTGTGAACATAACTTCAATTATAAACTAGCATATGACATAATTATTACATGTCCATTCCCAAAGTATGTATAATTTTCGCATTAACATATAGGTGTTAACTAGATCTAGCCATGTGAACTTGCATAAATCAACTTTACAAACATGCATATAAATATAGATCTAGTTTTAGATCTAACATGAAACTTGCATTAATCATGTGAACCTAAATAGATCTCGACATGGATCCAACATAAAACTTGTAACTTGCATATGAACATATGAACATATATATGGATTCAATCATGTAGGCATAATGGATCTAACATAAAGCATATGAATATATATACATAGATCTTGACTTGGATCCAACATAATACATATAACTTGCATTAATCATATAAACATATATATGTAGATCCTAACATGAAACATATAACTTGCATATGATTTTGATAGTTTCATTCTCAATGCTTAATAGATCCAACACCAAGTCAAGGAAACCACAAACATTCCAATACAATTCATGATAAAATTCATCACAATAAACAGAGCATCGTCAATATTATACAACATGGCATAATTCCATTTTTCACTTTATATCAAATCACGTCTTAAATTTATTTACATCTAAAAGATAACTGCACTTACAACAAATGACGATCTTGATTTCTGGAATCTGAATTCTGGAGTTGAAATGCTCGCCTTTGATGTAGACAATCGTTGTTTTGATTTAGTTTTGTTTGTCTCTATGTTAGCTTCAAGTGGCGGCTACTCTAGGCTGTCTAGTGGCAGCATGATGGCTCTAGGTTCAATTTTAATATGATTTAGTGGTGAGCTATTAGGTTGCTTATATAGAATTTCAATTTAATTAGAGCCGTCGGATGAACCTAGAAATAACTACAACCATTCAGACCAGATCAGAACTATCCAGAAACCCCGGTGACTCAGCAGCAAGTCATAAGTCGACGAAATTCAGATTTAGCCAAGGGGGAAGGTCGACCCCAAGGTCGACCTATAGGGGGGAGGTCGCCCCCCTAGTCGACCTAGGACCTGGGAGGGAATTTTCCCTCCCAGCCCGCTTCTGACTTCTATTTGAATTTTGAATTTGTTTTCGAGCTGTTTGAATTTACTTGAATTTCTGAAACTTCTGAAGGCCATAACTTCTTCATACGAAGTCAAATTCGTGCAAACTCGGACTCTATTTCAAGCAGAATTTCGAGACGAACGCAACGGCGTAACCCGTTTCCCTTAATTCTCACATTTGAAGTTAAGTATTGTTAAATTTGTTACTATAACGTTAACAGAAAGTACGGGGTGTTACATTCTCCCCTCATTTTAGGATTTCGTCCCCGAAATCTTCAAGTCGAGAAGAACGTATATCCTACCATCCAATCGTCCATCTACTCAATCATCAAACACAGGCGTCCATTTTCCTTAAAAGACTTCTAATGCTTCATGATCATATGCATAGTGTGTGTACATGTCCTTATCTAATGCAAAATCAGGCGGTCTACTGATTCAGTCGACCTCCTTAATGCAAATTATGTCAGTGTTATGAGTCCATTATGTATGCTATTTTCCTATTCAAAATTTTCTACATGGGTGCATAATCATTCATACAAATGCAACGTCCATATGATAACACATCAAGTTTCAATCCATATACAAATACATATATGCATATGCAATATGAAAGTGACTGAGCCGATCTAACACCTAATGTGTGTGTATATGCATCCACGAGCAACCACTAGCAACCACTTGCAACCATCAACCATAACATGTTTCAATTACATGTTTACATCCAAATGGGTTTCTACCTAAGGATAAAGAATGGAATCGATGAGATATACTCAAAAATGGTAGATACAAGCATAAACTTAAGGGAAAAAAGGGATCAAGGATGTACCCTCGAAAAGAAAAGGGTAGGCTGCACGTATTCTGTCCTCAGTTTCCCAAGTCGCGTCTTCCTCGGCGTCGCTCCATTGAACTTTGACGAGCTTGACTTCACGGTTGCGTAGATTTTTGAATTCTGTCCCCACGATACGAGTTGGAACTCTCCTCACAGTCGCTTCTCGTTCAACTTCTACTTCCTCAAGCATGCTTGGTTCCACCTCTTCCGCAGACTCATGTAAGCACTTCCGCGGGTGAGAAACATGAAAGACATTATGAATTCCAGCCAATCTTTCGGGCAACTGTACTCTATAAGCCATCTTCCCAATCTTCTCGATGATAGGAAACGACCCTACAAACTTTCCCGCAGATCCAAAGTGAACAACGTTCCTCAAAGCAGATACTTTAAGAAACACCTTGTCCCCAACTTCAAACTCAAGGTCTGTAATGACCCGGTTTTTGGCGACTTTGGTTATCCGATATACAACACATATCGAACATCCAAGGATCGAAAATATACGAATAGTTAATGAAAGAAATTAGAGGGTGAGGAAAGATAAGATAGAAACTTAGAATAGAAGAAGAAGAACACAACATCAGAGTAACACAAACCTCACAGCGGAACGAATAACATATAATAGGTAACATATCCTTGAAATATAAATCTGTATATATATACACATCATTATCAAAGTACAACACTTACAACACAGAGGAATAATAATAGCTATATAATCCTGAAGCCTCCTACTCCAGCTCTTCAAGTATCTGTAAATTCTTGACTACTTGACTGCCCGTACAAAATTGGGCACCCAAGAGTTTAGGGAAAACAAATCAAAATAAACTCCGGGTCAGTCATGGGACTGGTATGAGTAAAACAGTTTAAAACAGTTCGAACAAGTAAACGATATCTCATAAGACCGCGCCGTATAATGGAACGGGGTTTTCCCTTATGAGAATCCAAAATATCTTTATATCAAAAACCTTTTGATATTATAATAATGTCTATCAACCACAATATAATAATCATTTAGCAGAAATGCTTCCATCTCACGTTCTACATATATAGTATACAATCAAAACCGCAAGCTCGTATTGGGTAATGGATTTCCAACTATGACAAGGTATGGAACCACCTTTCGCTAGTGTACCTCTAGAAAGGAATACACTGGGTTCAACAAGAACATCTTGCAACTCGACCACACATGACCGACCACTCATTTCGCTTGAGTGTATCGAAAGTATATCACCAACGGTTGGGATCAGCAGCCGTTTCCCGAATGGGACAGTATCAACAATAGATTTTTAGAAGTAAATGAAACTCTAGTTCTGGTGATTATACACCCTAATAGGTGCGACCTAAATAGCCATGCTACCAGCTCGATTTCGGTCATTTACCGGATGTGAGGCTAGAAGCTACGCTTTATCATCACATCAGATTCACTTCGAATGCCACATTGTCAAATCCATCGAAAATCACTAATTGATGTCTACAATAGTACATTACGTGTTAGCTAAAGAAGTGCCCTTCTCCGCTTCCACTCTTGGTACGGTAGAAGAAATCAATGTACGTGACCTTTCTGGGAATACTCTGTCAGACATTCATCCATACAAGTCATCCAGGAACAGGATGAACTGAAGGCACTATTCAGTACATCCATCTTAGGCACTATTATCTAAGACTTATACAATAGCCCTTGCACTTTACTCCGTCTTCAATTATCTTTGGCATATATGATTCGCAACGCTTATGCCAATACAGAGTGGTTCTTTGGATAATAATCCAACCGGTCTCTCCATATTAACAACGTTAAAATGGTTAAAAACTTCAATAGTCGGTGAGTTAACTATCAAAGGAAAACACGTGTGCAAACAACGATATTATTTCCAAATGGAAGTTCTATCAATCAATCAATCATCAATCATATATATATATAATCATATTTCTTTATTTTCTATGTTTAGAAAATATACGTTAACACTGGAAAACATTTCCATTTCTAATCCATATTTTCAATTTCAATATTTGATTACGTTTCTGATTCTATTTGGAAAACATTTCCAAATCTTCTTTACTTGGATTTAAACAGATGTTTAAATCAACATCGCGATGACAACTCGAACCACTATACTTATTTACTAAATTCACTTAACCACTTTCACTCTCGAACCTTAACCATTTCTAAATTAGAAACGCAGTCAATCAAGTTGGGGTATAGCTACCTCTCAGACCTTAACTGAACAACATTTCAAATCTCGAAATAGGGTAAGTTCATCTTTTAACTCTTTAACACTTCCTTACGTAACTCTCGTTCGAATAAATCTCTATTCGATAACTCCTCCCTTCGAATAACTATATTTGATAATCTCTCTTACGGATAACTAGATTCGAAAACCTTTCTTCGAATAAACTAAATTCGATTAACTCTATTTATTTAACCCTAATCGATTAACTCTTTTTACTTGACTCCTTACTTAACTCCTTTCGAATAACTAATTCGATAACTCCTTTCGATTAAACTAAAATCGATAACTCCTTTCGAATAACTAATTCGATAACTCCTTTCGATTAAACTATAATTGATTACTCCTTTCGAATAACTAATTCGATAACTCCCTTCGATTAAACTATAATCGATAACTCTTTCCGATTAACTCGTTCGATAACTCCTATGTGTTTAACTCTATTCGAATAACTAATTCGAGTAACTCTTATTTATTTAACTCTATTCGAATAACTAATTCGAATAACTTATATTCGATTTGCTTACTTTTGAATACTTATATTCGATAATCTCTTTCTTCGAATAAATCTTATTCGATTTAACTCCTGTCGAATAACTAGATTCGATCAACTCACTTCGAATATCTCTGTTTCGATTATCTCAGTTCGAATATCTACTATTCGATTAACTCAAATCGATTAACTCATCTCGAATATTTCTGATTCGATTAACTCTATTGATTAAATCTAACTGATTACTTCTAACTTGATGACCCTAACGGGTTAACTCTAATGGTTTAACCTAACTGGTTAACTCTAATGGTTTAACCTAACTAGTTAACTCTTTATCCTTATTCAGTTTCAAACATCAATGTTGAAATCGATTCTTACTCCTTTATATAAGTCCTGACTTATATATTCCATTTATCCAAATGATAATATTTAACTTAATTTATAAATCTCATTTATAAATCAATCTGCTCCTTTTATCTGTTTTCTTCTTCATATATATATATATATAAGTTCAGACTTATATATATATATATATCCAAGGATAAATATTTCTTTTATAATCTATTTGTTTTCTAAATGCCTTTACCAATATTTCTTTTTAAATCTTTATTTGTAAATGGTTTACAAATATTACCCCTTTAAATTCTATTTGCAAATGTTTTGCACATATTTCCTTTAATATCTTATTTACTTATCCTAGATGAAAAATCCTTTTATTTTCTTATTCTATTTAATAAATAAGTATCCTCTTTATCTTATTCTATTTACAAATGGTTTGTAAATATTTACTTAGGGTTTTATCCCTAAGTATTTCCTTTATTAATTTCTATTTATTTAACAAATAAATACCTCATTTAATTTCTCCTTTATTTTCTAAGTAAATAATCCCTATTTAATATTTTTATTTATTTAACAAATAAATAATCCATTTTATAATATCTTATCTATTTATTCTAAATAAATACTTGACTTTATAAATATTCCATTTATAAAGATGTTCCTTTATTTATAATTCCACTTAAATGTATTTTCTATTTATAAATATTTCTATTTATAAATATTCTATTTATAAATATTCTATTTATAAATATTCTCTCTTATAAAATCCTCTTGATTTTTATAAATATTCTCTTTCCAATATTCCAGTATGTCATGGTGTTTAACATGTCAAATTACGATGTCCAGTATCGTCCATACACACACAATCAACAACAGGTTATAATTCAAATCATATATCAAAATATATGAAAACAATAAAATAACTGTTGAGGAATCCAGTCGAATTCCTCCAACCTATTTCCCTGCATCCACAGATGTTACATAACCTGATTATCATCACTTTCAGTTCGATATGAATTATTCTGATAACAGAATAAATATCTGCATATTTAACGGTTTATATATATAGTTATATATATATATAATTTCCACTAACTGACTAGCAGTTCAATCAATCAGTCAACACATAGTCAATCAGACAATTTCTAGCAGTTCTAAAAATACAGCATGAAATTATAAACTTCTCAGAGTTAGTGAGATTTACTCACTTTGGTAGTTCATCGTTGAAGAACAAAAAACTGTAGTTTGATTTGAATCAAACAATTTAGTTCGCCATAAATTCTAGATGAGCTCCGAATAGCTCCAAACCTGTTTCACCGCGTTGTCCGCGTTCATATGATTCCAATGGTATATCAGTTGATGAATTCTGTAACCAGATGTACACGTTATTAATGATTTAAGATAAATGATCAAATTTAAATTAATTCCTTAAATATAAATTAAATTACCCCTAAGTGTAGTTAAATAAAATCTTTAGCGTATTTAACTAATCTAAGTATGAATCAATTACCTCTAAGTATAATTAACTTCTAATTAATTATTAATTTTAATTAAACCCAAATTATCAATTAATTAACCTAAGTACAATTAATTAACTTTAGTCTAAATTAATTACTCTTAATCTAATTACTAATTAACAAATTAAATGACAAATTACATTGAAATGGTTCGTCTGAAATCTCACTGTCTCGTTCTCGTTGGAATTCCTTGACTAACAAAAACCCGCTTCTTCTTCCTTTGATTTCAGAAACCAACCAACCCGCAATACCTTCTGCATGTAACCCCTTTTATTCATCCTTGGCCCATTCACTAAAGTACCAACCCGCTTGTTCACATTGTCTTCCCGAATTGCTCCAGACAGTCGCTCCTCAGTGAAACCCAACACCACCATTACTGCAACTCCATGAACCCAGACCTCCCTCCATACTTAATAAACCCACAAACAAAATACATCACCTTATTCTACTTCGAATTCTCTTCTACTCAACTCGCATTACCCTTGCAAAACCCGTCGTCCACTTTGTTGGTGCGAGCTACAGGATCTTGCGATCCCATTCACCTCGCAATACCCCCAAAATGCCATGCCCGAACCATTTTCTCAATACAAATCCAATAACAATACCCAAATCGAGCACAGGTGATTTCATCATTCGATTTATCGAACCCTACATCACCGCTGATGCAAATCGAGCACCACAAATCCTACAACCGTACTCAATGAAATTGGTACAGAGATGAAACTAATCCTTCCATGAATCCAAAAATGCTTACTTGGGAATTTATGATATTTTATTTGGATTGATATTGAATTTTGGAAGATCGAAGGTTTGCTGTGAACAAATATCGGTGGCGGTGCATATGTAGACTTCTGGGAAAAGTTGTCTAGGGTTAGGCAAAACGTTCGGATATTTATAGTGAGGTTTAATAATATATTATTATTATTGTTTTACTTTATTTCTTTTGGTTCCTAAGGAAGCTACGACAAAGCAAAACTTTATCACTCGATTTAGTCTCATACCCAAAAATGAACACGTGGTCCATTTAGCGCCCCATTTACTATATATGCGATTTTTACTTATGTTTATCTCATCATCTCAATACCCAATAGATTTTGGTCATCTCATTTTATAAAACTTCGTTAATTACGAATTGTTATCGACAGGATCAAGTACACCATCGTGACGATCAATGTGCCATGATCCCAGAAATATAATAATATCGGGAGGTGGACTCATATTTTGAAACTTCAAAATGTTGATTTCAGGGTGCAAAATACTTCAAATAAAAAGTCGTTTGTTAAATTAATTAAAAATTACAGTAAAAATCTAAAAATTATTTTATCACTATTTCCCAAAAGAACCTTGTCTAAATTCAAACCCGATCTCTAGTTATATCGAATAAACCGATACGGTCGATAAACGATTCTATAGCGACTATTTCAAAATTTGATTTGGACGTAAATCAAAATCTACACGATGAAATCCTGATTTTTCTCTTCCATTAGAAAGATATACTCCACCAGCTATGTACGTTTCTTGTTTCACAGAAATCCGATTTAAAACGAATCCTGTACATTCAGTTGAAGTTCAAATCGCCAAATTACGAACTGCAGCGCCATTTCAAGCTCGATTTTAATTATAATATAATTATACGTTCAAACTGTCATTCAAATAATATATTCGTTATTCAAATTAAATTCCAAGCTGTATTAAATATCACAGATGATACAGTTCACACCATCTCGCCCTTTTCAGCCAACTCTGATTATTTCAGGATTAAATATATTATTTAATTTATTGTTTTAAATTAAATATTTACCATTATTTAATTCCATGACCATTAAATCCTTTTAATCACCCTTTAAATAATTAAATAAATAAATTATTATATCCCTAAAAATGTGGGTCATTACAAGGTCGGTCCTTCTTTTGTCTACGTAGGACTTCTGTCTATCTTAGGCAGTCTTCATTCTCCTTCATATCAAGTCCACTTTCTATGAAGTTTCTCTAATCATGTCCGGTCCAAGTATGAGCTTATCTGTAGACTCCCACCAACAGGTTGGTGATCGGCATGGTCTTCCATACAAAGCTTCAAAGGGTGCCATGTCTATGGTGGATTGGTTACAAAAAGCGAACTCCACCAAAGGAAGATGATCCTCCCATGTACCTCTGAAGTCAAGAATGCACAGCCTCAAAAGATCCTCTAGCACTTTGTTCACCCTTTCCGTCTGACCATCAGTTTGTGGGTGATAGGCTGTGCTTAAGCATAGCTGTGTGCCCACGGCCTCTTGCAAACTCCTCCAGAACTCGCTTGTAAAGATAGGGTCTCGATCACTCACTATGCTGGAGGGTATCCCATGGAGTCAAACTATTTCTTTAAGATATATGGATGCTAGAGATGAGGCAGTCCTTCTACTCTTGACGTGTATAAAGTGAGCGCTTTTTGTGAGCCTGTCCACTATTACCCAGATACTGGTATTGCCCCTTCTTGACCTAGGCAACCCATCAACGAAGTCCATCGAAATGCTATCCCATTTCCATTGTGGGACCTCTAGAGGATGAAGCAAACCTCCAGGCTTCATCTGCTCCGCTTTGACTTGCTGGCATATCATGCACTTGGAGACGTATTCAGCTACATCCCTCTTCATGTCATTCCAAAAGAAAACCCTTTTGATGTCTTTGTACATTTTGTCTCTACCGGGGTGTATGGTCAACTTGGAATGGTGTGCCTCTTCGAGAAGTCTCTTCACCAAATCCCTTGCTTGTGGGATGCATAGTCTCTCATCCCGTCCCAACCATCCCTTATCATCGATGGAGTATCTATTGAGGTGGCTCGAAGTCTCACCCCTAATCAGCTTATGTATTATATCAACTAGCTGAGGGTCTTCACATTGTGTGGTCCCTATTGAGTCCAAAAGCATAGGCCGTAGTTCCAATGTTGCTAACAAGCCACGCACAAATTCAGAGGAGGGTCTAAAGTCAAAGTTGGCTATGTACTCCAAGTTTTGCCTTTCTACAAAGAGAGGGCTTAAGGTCAGCTTCTTTCCACTTAAGGCGTCTGCTACTGCATTGCCCTTGCCAGGAGTATAAGAAAACTCAAAATCATATGAGGCAAGAAACTCCATCCATCTTTGCTGCCTCAAATTGAGATCTTTCTGAGAGAAAAGGTATTTCAACGATTTATGGTCAGTAAACAATTCAAACTTCTCACCTAGGAGATAATGGAGCCAAGACTTAAGCGCAAAAATGATGGCAGCCAACTCTAGATCATGGGTTGGGTAGTTTTTCTCATGTACTTTCAATTGCGTTCCACCATTTTCTACTACCTTCCCTTCTTGCATCAGGAAGCGCCTAATCCTGTGCCGCATGCATCCGTTTATACTGTAAACATCTTTCTCCCATCCGGCAATGTCAGAACTGGGACTGTTGTCAGAGCCCTCTTCAAACGTTGGAAAGAAATATCACAATCCAAATCCCAAGCGAAAACTAGGTTCTTTTTTGTCAACCTTGTAAGCGGAGCTGAGATTTTCGCAAAATCTTTGATGAACTTTCGATAAAAACCTGCTAGCCCTAGAAAGCTTCGGACTTTGGTTGCATTCCGCGGAACCTTCCAATCTTGCACGGCTACCACTTTTGCGGGGTCCACAGCTATCCCCTCTTTGGACACCACATGTCCAAGGAATCAAACTTCTCTCCAGAAATGGCATTTGGAGAATTTAGCTTTCAACTGATGTGCATGGATAGTATCCATGACTTCCTTTAGATGCTGAGCATGCTCTTCCTCATTCTTTGAGAAGATCAAAATGTCGTCCATGAAGACTACCACGAACTTATTGAGGAACTCCCTAAACACCCTGCTCATTAAATCAACGAAGTAAGCGAGTGCATTTGTCAAGCCGAAAGGCATGACAAGCCACTCGAAGAAACCATCCGGAGTTCTGAACGCGGTCTAATCAATGCTGTCTTCAGCCACTCTTAGCTGATGAAACCCGATAGCAAGATCTAATTGGGAGAAAACCGATGCACCTACCAGCTGATCGAACAAATCGTCTATTCTTGGGAGTAGGTGCCTATTCTTCTTGGTCAGCTTGTTTAGCTCCCTGTAATCAACGCACAGGCGAAGCGAACCATCCGCTTTAGTTGCGAACACTACTGGAGCACCCCATTCAAAAATACTCCACCTTATAAACCCCTTCTCAAGCAACTCTTTAACTTGCTTGCTGAGTTCTTTCCTCTCCCTTGGAGCCATGTATCTAACGGGTAAAGCAACGGGCTTTGCATTATCAACGAGGTATATGCGGAAGTCTATCTCCCGCTTCGGAGGTAAACCCTTTACCTCTTCAAACACATCCAAGTATTGACGGACTACTCTTACAGATTGTAAGTTCTCAACAGACGCATCAAGAGATTCTAGATAACTAAGCATAACAGAGTTCATGGGATTACAAGAAATTTCGAGAGTGTTACCGAGGCGAGTCATGAGTCTAACCTCTCTTTTCACAATCGTGGACGGCACCATTACTGGATAGCCAGTCCATGCCTAGAATCAACCCATAGCCCATGAAGCCCAAAACAAAGGCATTACATCTAAACCCAACACTTAGAATAGAAATTTCCAAGTCTAAACAAACCATTGACAAATAGGCAGATCCCCCTATTGGATTTGATATACTGGTGTCCAAGTGTAGAGATTCAACTAAAGCAGTAGATATAAAAGAGTGCGATGCGCCAGAATCAAAGAGTGTGCGAACAGGATGATCAAAAAGATACACTAAAATCTCAACGGAAATATTTCTACCTCGTTCTTGCAGAGGTGCCATGAGAGCGTGAACCTGCCCTCCGGAAGTGGATCCAGTTCTTTGCCTCTGCCCTTGCTTCCTTTGGCAGTCCTTAGTCATGTGTCCCGTCTCACTGCAATGGAAACAGCCACCCATCTTCCTTTTCTTCTTCCTACGGTCTTTGGCCAGGTGTCTAGGAATGCCACAAAAGTTATACTTTCTCTTGTCACGGGGTTTGTTGTTGTTCTTCCCGCCTTTCTTTGAATCAGCTTTCTTGTTCTGTGATACTTCCGCTTTCTTTTCTTGAGGTACTTCCACTTTTGCCTCTTTCTTGCCCTTGTCTTCCTCGTGTAAGAGTGCCATGTTCACCAATCTCTCATAATTTGCACCCATGGGTACATGGGTCATAGCTAGGCTGTGAAGTGGCTCATTCAATCCCTTGACAAAACGGAGAGCCTTCTTATGAGGAGTGTTCTACTAAATCCAGTCCAAATCGGGCCAGCTGATTGAATTGGTTGACGTATTCCTTGACCGTCATACTTCCTTACTTAAGAGATAAGAACTTCTCCACTTGTAAGCTTCGTTCAGCTTGTGAGAGGAATTTCATCTCAAATCTTATTCTAAAATCCTCCCAAGTTTCCATCGGTCTCTCAGCATTGGTGACCTCCCACCAATAAGAAGCTTCGTCTTTAAGTAACCACACCGCTAATTGGATCTTTTGCCTATCTTCCACCTCGAAGATGACGAATAAATCCTCAGTTTCTTTGAGCCAGTTCCTAGCCTCTACGAATATTTCCGTTCCACTAAAATTATTTCCACCTATGGCTTTAAAATCTCTACATATCTTTGAGAAGGCATTAACACGAGGAGGAGGAGGAACCGCTGCAGCTGGGGGAGGAGGAATGTCTGTTTGGCCCGCGTCGTTTTCCCTAGCCTCTAGGTACCTCCTGAACCAGCGAGGTATCGGTACACCCTCTGGAAGGTTAAGATCCCCAGACATGCTGAAACAAAAAGGAAAGATTCAAAATGAAGGATAGAAAGATAGTGCATATGGCTTTGGGGATTATGCTTTTCAAAATAAAATAACACTTTTTCTCTTGAAAAATGCTTCTTTATATTTCTTTTTGAAAATAGTTTTCAAAAACTTTCATCTAATCTGGTAAACCTTTGCTCTGATACCAAGTGAAACACCCCACCTCTGTTAAGGTCACTCACAAAGGGAATGCCTTAACTTTGGTGGAGGGTTATAGGTACAAGACAAAAATAAATATAAGCAGCGGAAAACAAACATTTATTTCATACGTAGTTCAATACTAAAAACATTACAGTAAATTGTCTCACAATAACTTCCAAAACGTTACATCATAATCTTTGTCTTGATTATTAAATAAAGAAGCATAAAACATAATTAAAACTGCATAAATCCCCAAGTGTGGTGTGTCCAAAGCCATAGCCAAAGATAAAAGATTCCAAGCAATACATCACAGAATCTTCAAGCTTGGAAAGATGAACAGTCCAAAATTAAGCTGAGCTATTCCCTCCTTGGCTACCTGAGGGTGGGGGGGAACGGAAGAAAAGAAGCGAAAGGAAAATGGGTCAGACATAAGTCTGGTAAGTCCAGTTATTTAATAGCATGCAAATAAGTAAAAGACTATGACATGAATAAACTGAACTTAGAATGATTCCACAAGGATATGGTAGTCCTAAAACGAGATAAGGTAAGATTTAACTAGATTTGGCTATCGCAACCACTCTTACTTCTCTGCACCCACTAAGAACTTGTTTAACTAGCAATATATGTTCATGATAGAGTGATCCCATTCTTGTATTGATCGGCTCCTACTCGCATGCATTCATGTCATGTGTCATTCGGCCCCGCTTGATTGTAGATACCTGTGCTGGTCCCACCATAGGGTGTATGAAGTCCTATGGTGGCAACCCGACACGAATCAAGATGCACAGAGTATAACTACTGATGCCCAGTGCCTGCTTTTTCCACTCCGGAGAACGTGCACGCCCGTACTCCGTCGGAACCTTCACTGTCGCACCAACCGCCGACGTTTTGACCGCTTATAATCAGCCTAGTAATCGTGCCCCACCCTGCCTAGTTCAGGGTACCATGATACATCTATGTGGGTTACTGCTGAAACGTGTCCCCGTTACTAGGGTTTCCTAGTCAACATGTTTATTTGGTTAAGTGTCCAAGTTTACCTAACCCCACCCATCAGTTTAGTTAACATGTTGAATCGGTTAAGTGTTTCCTTAATTGACTTAACCCTACCAATCCTGACTTAGCTTTAATTCATTAAAGCACCAACCACTCACATTAGACAAATATTGTTGTGGTCACTGGATGTGCCGGTCGGTTCCGGGAAGTTTTACACCATAACTCAGTCTAACCTTGGGTCCTTTTCGAGCTCAATGCACTAACCACCCACATTAGATAGGTATTGTTGTGGTTACTGGATATGTCGGGCGGTTCCGGGCAGTTTTACACCACAACTCAATCTAACCTCGGGTTAGGCATATTCATCTTTTCTAAATTTTCATTTTTTATATAAGTGAATTTTCTACGAGTGATTCATGTCATATAATTTAATTCAAGACTAATGGTATATAAATTTTACCATTCATGGCCTTAACCATTTACATGGTTTTTGGGCCCACCTTCACATTTGCATGTTTTAATAATAATCCCAACGTTACCCCTGTTTGTTCGTTCGTATTAATCACATAAAGTCATTGGGCCCGCATATTAGCCCAATTTATAAACAAGATAAAGAAGGGAACATGCATAACATAGGTTCAATCAACATATATCATGTAATTTGGCATAAAATATCATTTATATAATTTACCATGTCACATGAACTTGCATATAATTTAGACTTAAATAATCATAAGCCCAAACATGTTAATATGGAAATCTAGGCATGTGCGAACATAACTTCAATTATAAACTAGCATATGACATAATTATGACATGTCCATTTCCAAAGTATGTATAATTTTGACATTAACATATAGGCGTGAACTAGATCTAGCCATGTGAACTTGCATAAATCCACTTTACAAACATGCATATAAATATAGATCTAGTTTTAGATTTAACATGAAACTTGCATTAATCATGTGAACCTAAATAGATCTTGACATGGATCCAACATAAAACTTGTAACTTGCATATGAACATATGAACATATATATGGATTTGATCATGTAGGCATAATGGATCTAACATAAAGCATATGAATATATATACGTAGATCTTGACTTGGATCCAGCATGATACATATAACTTGCATTAATCATATAAACATATATATGTAGATCCTAACATGAAACATATAACTTGCATATGATTTTGATAGTTTCATTCTCAATGCTTAATAGATCCAACACCAAGTCAAATAAACCACAAACATTCCAATACAATTCATGATAAAATTCATCGCAATAAACAGAGCATCGTCAATATTATACAACATGGTATAATTCCATTTTTCACTTTATATCAAATCACGTCTTAAATTTATTTACATCTAAAAGATAACTGCCCGTACAACAAACGATGATCTTGATTTCTGGAATCTGAATTCTGGAGTTGAAATGCTCGCCTTTGATGTAGACAATCGTTGTTTTGATTTAGTTGTGATTTAGTTTTTTTCGTCTCTATGTTAGCTTCAAGTGGCGGCTACTCTAAGTTGTCTAATGGCAGCATAACGGCTCTAGGTCCAATTTTAATATGATTTAGTGGTGAGGTATTAGGTTGATTATATAAAATTTCAATTTAATTAGAGCCGTCGGGTGAACCTAGAAATAACCACAACCATTCAGACCAGATCAGAACTATCCAGAAACCCCGGTGACTCAGCAGCAAGTCATAAGTCGTCGAAATTCAAATCTGGTCGAGGGGGCAAGTCGACCCTCAGGTCGACATGTAGGGGGGAGGTCGACCCCCTGGTCGACTTGGGTCCTAGGCGGGAATTTTCCCGTCCAGCCCGATTCTGACTTCTATTTGAATTTTGAATTTGTTTTCGAGATGTTTGAATTTATTTGAATTTCTAAAACTACTGAAGGCCATAACTTCTTCATACGAAGTCCAATTCACGCAAACTTGGACTCTATTTCAAGCAGAATTTCGAGACGAATGCAACGGCGTAACCCGTTTCCCTTAATTCTCAAATTTGAAGTTAAGTATTGTTAAATTCGTTACTATAACGTTAATAGAAAGTACGGGGTGTTACAATAGGCGTGCAGGATCCTTTGCTTGTTTCTTAGTTAAGGATTTTCGTGGACGAAATTTCCTAGGGGGAGAATGTAACGACTCGCATTCTACGCATCGGAGGATCGTAGAATATTTATTTCTTTTTCTTGGTAAGTCGTATGGTCGTGTACTTTTGGGGAACGACTAGTGGGGTCATTTCCCATGTTCATGATTTTTGTCGATTTTTAAATGACCGTTTTGCCACTAGCTGATCTTGTTTCGTCCATAACTTTTGATTGGTAAGGAGTTTTGACTTGAAACCACTTTCGTTAGAACCGAATGATGGTTTACCTTTCCGTAGAGTGGTCATATTTGTCAAACGGACTTACCGTTTGGGAGATATGGCTGAATTAAGGTTTAGAAGGTGAAAAACAGCTTAATTGGGCTTAACCGGGTAATTAGCAGCTAGGCCCATTGGGGAATTTCGTGATTACGGTTATGAGGAGGCTAAAATCAGTTAATAAACCATAGCACTTCAGTTTTTACAGCCGCCACTTACCTCTCTTCAACCCTAACAATGGCCTCCAACACCCAAATCATCTTTTAATCACCGTTTAATCAAGTTTTAGCCTAATCTGTATCAAATCAAGGGGAAACAACACCAAATCAGAGTTGAGCTGCTGTGTTGCATTAGAATTCGACCCAAAACAGAGAATATTTCAGACCTATAGTTTGGTTGTGGCTAAGGTGAGTGATTTGCTTTGTTTTTCACTAATTACGGCTAATTAGGGGTGATTAGTGATAATTAGCGAAATTATGGCTTAGAAAAATCTGGAAAAATTTGTAAAATTCTTAATTATTATTCTAGGACTCTGATAAAAATTTGGGTTAATTTGGACATGTTTTGCTAATCGTATGCTTAAACCATGGTTAAGAGGGATTAAGGGGAAAATATGGGTTTTGGGTATGTTTGATCCGTTTAAACTTGTCACATTGTTGTTTTGGTGTTTGTGGATGATTATACATGTTACTATGACTGTATGGTATGCTTTGTGATTGATTAGAAAATTTAGATTGGTTGAAAACGTCGTCGTATGGCATAAAACAGTCGCTGGAAAAGTTATAGAAAATATGTAGGGTTTCGGATCGGATCGGATATGGGGCTCGGATCGGATAAGAGAACTGGGCAAGGGGATGCGATTCGGATCAGAACTTGGCACAAGAGCTTGGCAAGAAGGAAGTCCATTTGCATAAGAGTTGGAGTTGGGTTCGGATCGGAAGCAAGAGCGTGGAGATCGGATCGGAAATGGTAAGCACGAGCCGAGCAAGAAGAATCGAACCGAACCGAATGGGAAGAACACATACATCCGAACCGAACCGGTACCTTAAGGCGAAGGAACACCGAACCGAAGTGGAGTGGAGAACCAAACCAAAGGAAGAGACGTGGACTCCGTATACCGAACCGAAATAGATGGTCGAACTGAACCGGATTTGCTCCTACTTATACGCGATGACTCTTCTGAAGACCAACTCCAATTCGACCAAAACCCGAGATGCAAAGGAAGTCCAAATAGGAAGTAGAACTCAAGATCCAGTTGGGAACCAACGAGTTGACTTCATGGTTGGGCTTTGCTGCGGGACGTGTGCTAAGGGGTTATCGACGTCTATAGCTTTGACTCACCACGGATAGACGGATATTGGCTATGGATCAGTGCAGTGAAGTCATCATGACTTCATGGGGGAAGAGTGATCGTAGCAAGGCTATGAGCCAGTGCAGTGGAGCCATCATGACTCCATGGGGCATAGTGGACATAGCAAAGTATTAGTGGCTATGGATCAGTGCAGTGGAGCCGCCAAGACTCCATAGGGCAAAGTGAACATAGCAAGGATTTGGGTGGTCAAAGCGGTGGATATCGTATGCTTTACGCACTGAGTGAGAGATGTGAGGATGGTTACTATGTTTCATTGTTTTCCATCACTATGTCATGCACAGCCCACCCCCCGTATTCTTTACACCGTATGTTAGTGGCACCTTAGAGTATTGTATGGTATGTTGTGCTAACTCTTTGGTTGCAGGTCCAGGTTCAGGTATGGTTTAGTATACCTGTTATTGTTCTGTTTTGCTGCTTATCGCTTATACCAGACTTTTGTATGACCCAGAGTTTTATGTCTCTTCTTATTACTCTGGGTGCTCTTAAACGAGCAGACTAGAGACAGGTTAGCTGGTTGTGCACGAGTAGCTGCCCGGAGACGAGCAGGAGGCTTACACGTATTATTCCTATATATTCTCCTTGTGTCGCAGCAGGTCACTACTTTGGGCATTAGTAGTGTACCTTCCTTATTTTGCTTTAGACACATTTTTCAAAAGTTGTAATAATGATGATGTGGAACATAAGCTGTATTTGGATTTTCCGCTGCTATGATGTTTAGTTTTCAGCTTATGCACGGTCTCTCCTATTTTATGTAAAAATATGTTATTATTATATTTTATTCCATGCACTGTGAGATATGCTACAGGTTCCTTGTTAGTTCAAATTCCTTTCTTTGGCGACCATCCCGTGCTGGTCGGGCATTGGCACAACGCGTTTCATGGGAAATGTCGGCTGGTCCGGGGCGGGCCGTCACATAATATTTTAATTTGGAAAACTTTACTTTGTAAATTATCCATTAAATCTTAGAATAAAGGTTTACAAATTCCAAATCTTAACTTCACTGTTAACTGGGTTAAAGAACAAATGTTAATTAAAACATCGTTCACAATAAACCAAAAATCCAATCTCAATTCAATCCAATTAAATATTAATTAATTGGTAAACTTATCTAAATCTTAATTAAAGATTTATTCTTTTATCAACTCGGTTTAAGAACAATGTTAATAAAGACACCATTCACGACAAACCCAAAATCCAATTTGATATTACTAATCTAGTTAATAACTAGTTCATTTAGACAAAAATATATCTTTATCTTTTCAAATATGGAAAATTTTCACCCAAACTCTTTCCATATCATTTATTATGATTTTACACAATTTTTCCATATTTTTAATATTTTATCAAGGCCTTTACAGTCGGTTTCCAATAACGGCCACCAAACTGCATCCATAGCGACCTTTTTTGAAATTGATTTGGACATATTTCCAAATCTAACCATTCAAATTTAAATCTCTTGTATTCATTGGAAATCTATTTTCGATACGAACCCAACGGTTCCGGTTTTAGGAGAATCCGACGGTCGGATCTCCCGTTACATTAATTTGAAGTTAATGGTGGAAATTCGCGAACGGTCGCTGCACGGCGCGTTCTATTCAAGCCATTAAATATATATAATACATATATCGTCGATTTCCATTCAAATCGTATTTTATAAATCATTTATAAATTCATTTTAAAACGATTTCAACTTCCTTTTCAATTTTAAATCAAAATTGAATATTCCATTACATGACAATTTTATACAGTGCATATATATTTTATTCACATCGCATATATATTTTATTCATATCACATATATATATATATATATATATATTTTATACAACGCTTATATATAATTTCATACAACGCTTATATATAATTTCATACAACGCTTATACATAATTTATACAACGCTTATATATAATTTCATACAACGCTTATATATAATTTATACAACGCATATATATGTTATACAACGCATATATATTTTTCACAACACAATACAGTCAATTAAATCGTCCATGGTCTGTGGACGATGGGGAGGTGAGCTAACAGGCACCGTATACAATTTTATAACATTAACTGATAAAATTTTACACTGGCAATTCTATGTGTTTTTATATGTGAACACAATAACATGATAAAATAATTTCAGTGAGAAGGAGTTCTCCCATTGATTGGTTCGAAATCATTTTAATAACGATTGTTTTCAATAAAATTAAACTGATGTTTAATTTTATCAAAAATCCAAATGGCTTCTATTTCAGTCCTGGTCTGCCCCATGTTGTACAGCTTTTCAAAACAATTCCATTAGTTCTAAAATCGTTCAATTTCGCCTCTGTTTGAACAAGTTACAAGGGTTTAAACTTTTAAAACAATTTAATTACATTAACTAATTTAATTAATATTTTAATTAACCTTAATCCATTTCGTTATCATCTGGAACCCCGTTTATTTTATGGCCATCTCGAAAAACCGCACCCCTGTTCGAAACTAGGGATCCAAATAGCTCACCATCGGTTGCGCCGGAAGTCGATCAAACATCATCACTTCGTCCGCCTTGGGGCACAACACCATCACCGAAAGAGGCAACGAACTCGGTGGGGCCCTCTTGCCTGAATTCACCCTTAAACGACGTGGCTTTGCGAGGACATTCCGGCCAATACGAGGCGCCAAACACCATCATGCTCGTCCATATAGTAGAACTCGACGAGCTCGCCATTTCTCCGGTTGGGTGATTGGCGAATTAGTTAATGGATCGAAGGATTGACGAAGGAGAAATTGGGAGGAAGGCTGCCGTTGGTTATGTGATGGAGGAACAGGAAATTATTTGACTGGGGCATTAGTTTGCCTAGGGTTTAGTGTGGGAGCCTTACATATATAAATAATTTAATTAATGTTTTATTCCAATATCCCTTGTTTAACCTTCGAACTCCAAGCGAATCTCAACGACTGTCACCCCTAGCCAGATACCCCTGTTCCGGACACAATGGGATATGTTTCGTAAGCCAATTCGATCGTTTCAAACAGTTTTTATCAAAATTAAAATATAAATCAATATATATTGAATTTAAACGTACATTTTAATTTACCGGGGCCACGTACTGAAAAATAAATCTAGCTATGTTTTGACGATACGATACTAACAAATAATTTCATCGAATTTGGAGACCGTTTGAAAAATAGCCATTTTCCAGTCGATTAAATTCAAACTGAAATTACCAAACAAATTTAAATTCACTGAGCTCACATATTAATTCCAAAAATTATGAAATTTTAAACCTAACAATAATTTGACATTCCGGGTCCAACAAAAGTGGTTTCGCCGAAAACGGAGGTTGCATGCAAAATAGCTATTTTTAAGGCCTATATATTATATTAAAATATATATAAATTCTACAACGACTATTCTGAATTTTAAACTGGACATAACTTTCAATTTATATTATGAAATTTATATTTTTCACATCTGTTAGAAATATATTGTTAAATAGATTCAAATGTTTCTAGTTTTACCGAAATCCGATTTATTTTGAATTCTGTACATTCAATTGAAATTTAAAATCGATTTTTCAAACGATCGCGCCATTTCAGGCTCGTTTTATAATTAAAATAAATTTATACATTCTAGCTCCAATTTAAATAAATTTTTAGTTGTTATTATTTAAAAGAAATCATTTTAAATATTCAAAACCCATTAAAATAGCTAAAATAAAAATTACGGCTCCGTCCTGGAATCTGGACCTCCCCTTTCCTTTTTAAATTGGTTCGAAAATTCTGGGTTGTTACATAAATGATTTACTATATGAATCAGACACAACAGAGATGATCACAGACACAGAATCAAACATAAATACAGAAACAAATAAATATAAAATGCAGAAAAGGAAAGAACACACCAGATTTTATACTTGTTCGGATTACTCCTGTGTCCAGTCCCACGTAGGGGTGAAAATCGGTCGGACCAGACCGGACGGAGGTGTGTTCAGTTTCTGTCCTAAATAAATCGGACCGAACACGGACCGGATCAAATTTTTTCTCGTACAAATTTTGTTGTCCTAATTCATGTCCTAAATAAAATCGGTCGGACACGGGCATATGTTTTTCATACACGGACACAATCGGACTCGGTCGGACATGACTATTTATATCGCATTTTGTACATTTTAATAGATTTTCTCTCAAATATACATCGAATTTCAAGGAACTTGGGCGAATTCGAACGAGCCCGGACCGAATGTGATTTTTTCTCGTACAAATTTTGTTGTCCTAACTCGTGTCCTAAATGAGAATCGAATGGACTCAGACGGACGTATTTCGATCACGGACACGAACGGACGTCGGACATTCGTACAAAATTTACAGCCCTAGTCCCACGCAACGCTGGATTGCGTAGAGTTTTATTATTATCAATATCCAAGTATAATCCCCTTGATTTCACGGCTACAAGGTTAACACCGCTCCGAACACCCATGATTCTACGGCTACAAGGTTAAGACTGCTTCCTTTCCTTGATTTCAGGGCTAAAAAGAACACATCCTTTCCCAAACACTTCCCAAATGATTACAACAGCCCTATAATTCTTCAATTGCACTTCAATTCAGAGAGTAATGGATACAGAGTGAGAAAAGAAGAAGTTTTTATATAATTAGTGTAGAAATCAGCAAAGTAGAAGTGTAGAAATCAATAAAATATGAAATATTAATGGTGGGATGAAGATGGAGAAGAAGACATATGAAAAAAATTCGAAATCAAATCCTATTTATAAGATATGAAAGGTTGCAACATTTATTACGTTACAAATAGTGAAAAGACACTTCCTTTGAAAATTAAATTTCTAACAGTTGTATGTCGACATAGGCTCCTATGTATGTCGACATATGTATGTTGAAAATTTGAATTTTGAACTTTTTCAAGTGTTTAAATATACATATTATTCTAGAAATTCTTGAATCAAAACTTAGTGATATAAATGAATATTCTAAAGTGTAAAATCATATGAAATCATAATAATATATTATATAAACATATTTATAAAATTATAAGGTTTAAAACTATATAACTATATAACTATGTAACTATATAAACTTATATATAAAACTTATATATTAAAACTTACAAACTTGTTTGTTTGAAATTATAAGTAAGATAATTTGAAATTTGAAAATCAGAATTTGAAATTTGAAAATCAGAATTCGAAAAACGGAATTTGAACCTGGAGTGCTATTCAGAGTCTTACATATAAACTATACTCTATTACTATATTTGTCTTGAACTCTTGAAAACTTTATAACTCATGAGTCTTGAATCTCTCTTGAATTCTGAATCTCTTGGAACTCTAAAACTGTACAATCTTCAGTATTTAAGTCATGTATACAAATCTTGCATATATATATATATATATATATGTGTATATATATTCTAAATAGAGATATTAGAATATATTTTATAATCAATGATAACTGAAATAAGGTTTTTGTCATCAAAACTCCATTCTCCAACACAAACGATAAAGACTCAACAGATGATGAGACACAAAATTTCTCATACGAAGATTTAGTTTATATGTGTACTGTAAATTTGTTGATAAGCTCCAACGGAAAAACAAATCTTTGAAATCTAGAAATCATTTGTTGACCAGCAAAAATAATGGTTCGGAATTAAAGCTTGAAAACGTCAAGAAATTTGAAAATTCTGATTGTAAAAATTGTTTGAATTTAGGAAACAATCTTGTTCATTCAAAAAATATGTTCAAAAACTTGAAAAATGAAATTATGATCATAAAGAGAACAAGATTGAGTTAATAAGTTCAAATAATTTTCTGCAAAAGGAATTGAATAATTTTAAGACATATGAAAATTCCAAAATTGGAATTTTAGAAAAAAAAACTTGCTGAAAACTAAATCTATTTTGAATGATTGAAAAATTCAAAACTTTTGAAAAACTTGAATCTGAAAACCAAAAACATTTTGAAATTGACATTTCTGGATCTCGAGCCAAAATTAAGTTACTTAAAAACGAGAATCTGGTTTTGAAACAATATGATGCTGAAAGGAAGATCACTAATAATCGTTGTTCAGATTTAATAAAAGAAAACGGTGATCTTAAATCCAAAATTCAACAACTAAAATCAACTTTGGAAAAATTCTCTAATAGGGAAAAAATCGTTGAATATGTTGCTGTAAAACCATATTTCTATTGGAAATAAATATGGTCTTGGCTTTGGGAAAATCAATGGGTTTGAAAAGCTGAATTCTAATGATTTTAGAAATTCTTCAAATTGCTTTGTAAATGTTCGATTTGAGAATTTGAATTCGGATAATTTCAAAGGATTTTTAAATCATAAACAAAAAGAAAACTTGTTTAGAAACAATCCATTTCAGACCCCAAAAAGAAATGGAATGAATTCGTCTAAATGCAAACATATTTGGGTTCCTAAAGAACAAACATAGATTTAAATGGATTGTTATATAAACACGTTTGGGTACCAAAACAAGTGAACAAAAATGTGAGTAGTTTTACAAAATTTGTTTGACCACTCGACCCTCTAAACACTTAGGTACCAGAGGCTGGCTGAGGAACGACCTTCTAGAAGATTCAAAGTCTGTTCCATATTTGAATTGAAGTTATTCGATATATGTTCCTGAGCTAAGTTTTGTCGAGTTAGTGATTTATTGGCTCACATTGATTACAGGTATAATCTCTAAACTCATTTTTGTATATAATCTTTGTGACGGCCCGCCCCGCACCAACCGACATTTACTCCAATTGTGCGCTGTACACATGTCCAATTGGCATGGGACGATCGCCAAAGAAGAGAAAGAAAGGAGATGAACCAAATAAAGAACCTGTAATATGTCTCACAGCGCATGGAATAAAATATAATAACCAACATATACTTGACATAAAACAGATGAGACAGTGCATAAGCTGAAAACTTGAACTAACATCATCAGAGTAGCGGAAAATCGAATACAGCTTATTACAACTTCAAAATACTGTCTCTAAGATAAACAAAATAGGTATGCTACTAATGCCCAAAGTAGATACCGATCACGACACAGGGAGAATAACTATATATCATACGTGGAGCCTCCTGCTCGTCCTCAGTCCATCTACTCGCGCACTACCAGCTATCCCTGTCTCTAGTCTGCTCATGTGAGCACCCAGAGTAATAAGAAGAAACATAAAACTTTGGGTCAGACAATAGTCTGGTATGAGTGGTAGCAAGCATAAACAGAATAATAACAGGTATACTAAGTCATACCTGAACCTGGACCTGCAACCAAAGAGTTAGTACTACACGGTACAATACTCTATGATGTCACAAACACATAATATAAGTATACGGGGGTGGGGATGTGTGTGTCAAACAATCAAGCATAGCAACCATCCTTGCATCTCTCACTCAGTGCGTAAAGCATACGGTATCTACTTCTTTGATCACCATAACCCTTCAAGAAAACGACAGGACTCGACTTTGTACGACTATGTCCATTCCTACTACCACCAACGCCAAACCTATGGGATCACGCCCAACGTATCCATGATCCCACTCCATTGGTAGATAGCTCCCTAGTCGCACCATATCCAAAGCCCGAGTCCGTCCATACACCTCTAATACATAGTGACCCAAAGTCATAGACACCGACAACTCCTTAGCACACGTCCCGCAGTAAAGCCCAATCATGAAGTGAACTCATTGGTTCCCGTCTGGATCCTGAGCTCGAACTTCCACTTGAACTACCTTTGCATTTCGGGTTATGGATCATCATCAGATCGGTTCGGATCCCTTTCATCATCATTGGGATCGTGGTCTTCATCGTCTCGGTTCGTGACTGCTACCTCGGGTCGGATCGGAGTGCACCATCGGTTCGGGTCGGATCCCTGCCTCTCCCTTGTGACGGTTCGGATCGGAGTCCTTCATGGTACACTGGATCGGTTCGTGGCTTCCAGTCCCATCTGGATCGGATCGGGTTCTCCACCACGCCACGGCTCGGGTCACGCCTCCTGGTCATAGCTCCAAGCCCTTCGCCCTCCTTCAAGTCTCCGGTTCGTTGTCCTCAAGGTGATCAGATCGTGTCGTTATCACTCCAGGCGGGTCGGGTCGGAGTCTTCAATCACCAAGCCTTGAATCGCGACTTCTCGGATCGGTTCGGATCCTTCAGCTCGTGGCGCAGCTTGCTTCGCTATAACGATCCGGTTCGGTTCGTGGTGAAGGGAAATGGGCGGTTCGGGTCGGGTAGGGGGCGATCCGATCCGATTTCCTGCACTAATTCCTGCAACTTTCCAGCAAGTGTTTATACGCCTCTCGACGGCGTTTTCGACCATTCTAACTATTGAAACCAATCACAAAGCATACCAAAGAGTCATAGCAACGCATACAAGTGACCTCAAACACCAAAACAACAATATGACATGGTAAAATAGATCAAACATGCCCAAAACCCCATATTTTCCCTTAAGCATATGTGAGCATAACTAATGACATGATTAGCAAAACTTAACCAAATTAACCCAAACTCATATCAGAGGTCTAAAACATTATTTAAGATTTTATAAACGTTTTTCCAGAATTTATTTTCGTTTAAAAACGCTAATTAGCACTAATCACCCCGAATAACCATAATTAGTGCAAAAAGCAAGCTAATCACTCACCTTAGCCACAAATAAAACAAGATTTGAAATAAATCTCTGATTTGGTGAAGATAACAAGGTGTTGTAGCAGCTCTAATCCCGATTTGGTGTTGATTTGCCTTGATTTGTCGTTGCTAATCTCTTTTCTTCAAGTTTGGAGTGGTTTGGAGTGATTTAGAGGTTGGAGGCCATTAATAGGGTTCTATGAAATGAAGTGGTGGCTGGAAAAATGACTAAAAGGATGTTTTCTAACCCTAATCAGCCCTTATATAGCCCCAATCCCGAAATCCCCTTATGGGCCCAATTGCTAACTACCCGGTTTAGCCCAATTATGCAGTTTTTCTACTTCTGAAACTTAATTCAGCCCTACAGCCCAAACGGTAAGTCCGTTTTCCACATGTGACCACTCTACGGAAAGGTAAACCATCATTTGAAGCCAATGGAAGTGGTTTCAGGTCAAAATTCTTTTCCAATCAAAAGTTATGGCCAAAACAGTACTGACTAGGGGCAAAATGGTCATTTAAAAATCGGCAAAAATTATGAACATGGTAAATTATCCCAATAGTCGTTTCCCAACTCTACATGACCATACGACCTAGTATGAAGAAGAAATAAATATTCTACGATCCTACAATGCGTAGAATGCGGGTCGTTACATTCTTCCCCCCTTAAGAAATTTCGTCCCCGAAATTCCTTAATCAAAACACACACAAGGGTCCCGCAAGCCTATCAATCATAAAACAACCATCAAACAAGCAAAACAAGTCTATCCTAGCATGCGGAATAACTAAATCGCAAAGTAAATATTACCAGGCAAAGAGTTCTGGATAAGCCTTTCTAATGCTCTCCTCTGTCTCCCAAGCACAATCATTTTCGTCCTCGCCCCACTGAACTTTGACTAGCTTCACCGACTTTCTTCGAAGTTGCTTCGTATCATGCCCCACAATACGAATCGGCTTGCGGTTCTCAACCGCCTCAGGTTCTACTTCGAAGTCCTCTAACTGATCAGGTGAAATAGTCACATTTGAGTCGTGAACGAACTTCCTTAGTTGGGAAACATGAAACACATTGTGAACTCCTGCCATTTTCTCTGGTAAGCCAACTCTATACGCCAAATTCCCAACTTCCTCGAGAACTTGGAAAGGACCCACAAATCTTGGTGCCAACTTGCCTCTCTTGCCAAATCGTATCACGCTTTTCAACGGAGAGATCTTGACAAACACCAAGTCACCAACGGAGAATTTCAAGTCTCTTCTCCTCTTATCAGCATAGCTTTTCTGCCTATCCTGAGCATCTTTCATTCGTTGCTGAATGATCTTGATCTTATCTGAAGTTTCTCTCACCACATCTGGTCCAAGCACAAACTTCTCGCCAGTCTCTATCCAACATGATGGTGAGTTGCACGGTCTTCCGTACAAAGCTTCATATGGAGCCATACCGATACTGGATTGGTAGCTATTATTATATGCAAACTCCACTAGATACAAATGGTCATCCCATGCTCCACCGAAATCCAATATACAAGCCCTCAAGAGATCTTCCAATACCTGATTCACCCTCTCTGTCTGACCATCGGTTTGAGGATGATATGCGGTACTGAGATGTAATTCTGATCCTAAAGCCTCTTGTAAGCTCTTCCAAAATCCACTAGTAAACAACGGATCTCGGTCACTCACAATGCCTTTGGGTACTCCATGAAATCTCACTACCCACTTCATATATAGTTCTGCTAACTTAGCTGCAGTTCTGCTCGACTTAACTGGTATAAATCTTGCACTCTTGGTCAGTCGATCCACAATTACCCAAATGCTATCATGTCCCGATCTAGTCCTCGGTAAACCATCGATGAAATCCATCGAAACTTGTTCCCATTTCCATTCGGGAATTTCTAATGGTTGCATCAACCCACTAGGCTTCTTTTGCTCGGCTTTAACTAGCTGGCAATTCATGCATTTGGATATAAACTTCCCAACGTCTCTTTTCATCCCTTCCCAGTAGTAAGTCTGTCTCATGTCTCGATACATCTTATTACCACCGGGATGTATAGTCAGTTTTGAGTGATGACATTCTCTAAGCACTTCATCTCTCAAACCATTCGCGTTGGGCACAACTAGTCTTCCATTCTTCCGAAGCCATCCATCTCGATCAAGCCCATACACATTCATCTCCTCTTCGATACCCATCTCTAGCTTGGAGATGATTTCTAATAGGTTAGGGTCGTTCCTCTGGCTAGAACCAATCCGCTCTATCAAAGTGGGTCTGATCGTCAAGCTAGATAGCATAACTGGATCCAATTCGCACCTTGGTCTGAAATCAAACCCCGCGATATACTCCAGCTGCTTCCATTCAAGAAACATTGCGCCTAAGCTGGCATGTCTCCTACTCAAGGCATCGGCTACCGCATTACCCTTCCCAGGTGTATACGCGATATCAAAATCATACGAAGCCAAGAACTCTAACCATCTCTGCTGACGGAGATTCAGATCTTTCTGAGAGAAGAGATACTTTAACGATTTATGATCGGTAAACAGCTCAAATCTTTCTCCCAAAAGGTAATGTCTCCACATCTTCAGCGCAAATACAATCGCTGCCAATTCCAAATCATGGGTAGGATACTTCTTCTCATGTGGCTTTAGCTGTCGACTAGCATAAGCTACAACCCTACCTCCTTGCATCAATACCGCACCCAGTCCGGTACCACAAGCATCCGTGTATACCGTCATCTCTTCATTTCCCTTAGGAATGACCAACACTGGCGCACGCGTCAACTTTTCCTTTAGACTCTTGAATGCATTTTCACACCCTCCGTCCTAAACGAAGGCTTGATTCTTCTTAGTCAACTGAGTCAACGGTGCCGCTGTCTTGGAGAAGTCTTTGATAAACTTACGATAATATCCAGCTAACCCCAAGAAACTTCTTACGTCTGTTGCATTCTTGGGCGTAGACCAATCTTGTACCGTAGCCACCTTTGCAGGGTCCACGGCAATACCATTCTCTGAAACAACATGGCCCAAGAATCTCACTTCTCTCCTCCAAAAATGACACTTAGAGAATTTCGCTTTCAGTTGGTGTCTTCTCAACACCTCCAACACAATTCTCAAATGTTCCTTGTGTTCCTCTTCTGTCCTCGAGTAAACAAGGATATCGTCTACGAACACAAGGACAAACTTATTCAGTTGGTCTCTGAATACTCTATTCATAAGATCCACGAAGTATGCTGGTGCATTTGTCAACCCGAATGGCATGACCAACCACTCATAAAACCCAGACAGCGTCCTAAATGCCGTTTTAGCTATACTATCAGCTGCTACACGGAGCTGATGAAATCCTGTTGCGAGGTCCAACTGGGAAAACACTCTCGCTCCTTCCAGTTGATCAAACAAATCATCTATTCGTGGTAGAGGATACTTATTCTTCCTCGTCACCTTATTTAACTCGCGATAGTCCACACACAATCGAAGGGAACCATCTGCCTTAGTAGCAAACACAACTAGTGCTCCCCACTCGGAAACACTTCTTCTAATAAATCCCTTCTTCAAAAGATCGCTAACTTGCACCTCGAGCTCACGCTGTTCTCGTGGTGCCATACGACGAAGTGGCATCACTATAGGTCTGGCATCTTTCACTAAATCAATACGGAACTCAATCTCTCGGTGTGGTGGAAGTCCAGTCACTTCCTCGAAGATATCCGGGTACTGGCCAACCACGGGCAAACCTGATAACTCATCATGCGGAATGTCGAGGGAATTTACAAAACTAGCCATTACCCCATCACAGGGTAGATTACCAAACACTACCCTCCGCCCATCATCCGCCCTAACTGTCACCAAAAAGCCCTCACAGTCTACCACCACCCCGTATCTTTGGAGCCAATCGACTCCCAAAATAATGCCATACCCAGTAAAGCCCAAAACAAAGCAATCACAAACAAACATACATCCATGACTCGATAAGACCACATTACGACAGATCATACTGAGGTTTGTTGAACCACCAATCGGGTTCGTCACAGCTAATGGTCTATCGACTAACTCGGGTTCCAATCCCAACCTATCTACCAGGTCATTAGATATGAAGGAATGGGAAGCCCCGGTATCGAACAAAACTCTAACAGGAAGATCATAAATGGAAAGCATACCTTGAATGACGACTCCCTTTCCTTTCTCCGCCGTAGTTGGGGCATTCGACGAAGAAGGAACAGCATTGATGGCATATGCTTTCACAATCTGATTCTCCTTCAGAGGTTGCGGGCACTTATCCTTAAAATGTCCCTCCTGGCCACAGTTAAAGCACTTCTTCCCCACTGTCTTGGCCCTACATTCTCTTGCATAATGGCCCTTCTTTCCACATTTGAAGCACTCGACTTCTTTCCTGCTTTTCTTCTGGCCATCCTTAGCTTGGTTCTGCTTCCTCTTATTCTGAGAGTTATTCTTGCCTCCACCGCTTGCTTGCGGCTTTGACCCTTCAGCAGATGCAGCAACAACCCCAGTCTTCGGCTTAGGGTAAAGACTTTCTGACCTCAAAGCTTTTCCCATGATCGACTCAAACGTCTCATCGATGTGATTAATCAGCATCTCCCCTAAGTATTCATCCAAACCAGTGATGAACTTCTCATTTTTCTTTTCGGGAGTATCGATTAGAGATAACCCATACTTCGACAAAGTGTCGAACTCAGCAACATAATCCAATACTGCCCTTCCATTCTGCTTAAGCTCCAAGAACTTCCTAAACAATTCCGACTTCTGGGCAGCTGGGATATACTTGTCGCTAAAGCGAGCTTTAAACTGATCCCAAGTTACTTGATCTTCTGGTGTGGCTGCCCTAATAGCATTCCACCAATTCATCGCTCGTCCTTGCAGCTGACGAGACGCAAGCCTTCTCTTCATCGCATCCTCGATACCCAAATCGTCTAAGATATGGTCGCAACTATTCAACCAATCTTGAACATCCGTGGCCGACTCTGTTCCGTGAAACGGCTTTCCACCAAGATTAGTGTAATCCTTACTCAACTTGGCGAAATCGACCCTAGGCGCTTGCACCGCTGCACCTCCAGCATTGGCAACATTAGGAGCCTCCCTCTGAATATCCACAAGCATCTCTCTCATGAGGTTGGTAAACATAGCCCTCATGTCAGGGGGATTCCCATTATTAGCCCCTCTACCGGCACCTCTTCCTCGGCTCATCGTCAAATCTGTTTAAGAGAAAACGATTAACCATCTCCACAGTGGTGCTAGTGCAGTGCAATGCGACTTCACTCTTAAACATACTAATACTATATATAGATATAGCTTTTGAAAACCAAAATAATCACAAATACGCGCTCTCATATACGTACTATCTCTCCCTAGTGTCTTTCCCTAGGTGAATTACGCAACCTCGCTTTGATACCAAATGTGACGGCCCGCCCCGCACCAACCGACATTTACTCCAATTGTGCGCTGTACACATGTCCAATTGGCATGGGACGGTCGCCAAAGAAGAGAAAGAAAGGAGATGAACCAAATAAAGAACCTGTAATATGTCTCACAGCGCATGGAATAAAATATAATAACCAACATATACTTGACATAAAACAGATGAGACAGTGCATAAGCTGAAAACTTGAACTAACATCATCAGAGTAGCGGAAAATCGAATACAGCTTATTACAACTTCAAAATACTGTCTCTAAGATAAACAAAATAGGTATGCTACTAATGCCCAAAGTAGATACCGATCACGACACAGGGAGAATAACTATATATCATACGTGGAGCCTCCTGCTCGTCCTCAGTCCATCTACTCGCGCACTACCAGCTATCCCTGTCTCTAGTCTGCTCGTGTGAGCACCCAGAGTAATAAGAAGAAACATAAAACTTTGGGTCAGACATTAGTCTGGTATGAATGGTAGCAAGCATAAACAGAATAATAACAGATATACTAAGTCATACCTGAACCTGGACCTGCAACCAAAGAGTTAGTACTACACGGTACAATACTCTATGATGTCACAAACACATAATATAAGTATACGGGGGTGGGGATGTGTGTGTCAAACAATCAAGCATAGCAACCATCCTTGCATCTCTCACTCAGTGCGTAAAGCATACGGTATCTACTTCTTTGATCACCATAACCCTTCAAGAAAACGACAGGACTCGACTTTGTACGACTATGTCCATTCCTACTACCACCAACGCCAAACCTATGGGATCACGCCCAACGTATCCATGATCCCACTCCATTGGTAGATAGCTCCCTAGTCGTACCATATCCAAAGCCCGAGTCCGTCCATACACCTCTAATACATAGTGACCCAAAGTCATAGACACCGACAACTCCTTAGCACACGTCCCGCAGCAAAGCCCAATCACGAAGTGAACTCATTGGTTCCCGTCTGGATCCTGAGCTCGAACTTCCACTTGAACTACCTTTGCATTTCGGGTTATGGATCATCATCAGATCGGTTCGGATCCCTTTCATCATCATTGGGATCGTGGTCTTCATCGTCTCGGTTCGTGACTGCTACCTCGGGTCGGATCGGAGTGCACCATCGGTTCGGGTCGGATCCCTGCCTCTCCCTTGTGACGGTTCGGATCGGAGTCCTTCATGGTACACTGGATCGGTTCGTGGCTTCCAGTCCCATCTGGATCGGATCGGGTTCTCCACCACGCCACGGCTCGGGTCACGCCTCCTGGTCATAGCTCCAAGCCCTTCGCCCTCCTTCAAGTCTCCGGTTCGTTGTCCTCAAGGTGATCAGATCGGATCGTGTCGTTATCACTCCAGGCGGGTCGGGTCGGAGTCTTCAATCACCAAGCCTTGAATCGCGACTTCTCGGATCGGTTCGGATCCTTCAGCTCGTGGCGCAGCTTGCTTCGCTATAACGATCCGGTTCGGTTCGTGGTGAAGGGAAATGGGCGGTTCGGGTCGGGTAGGGGGCGATCCGATCCGATTTCCTGCACTAATTCCTGCAACTTTCCAGCAAGTGTTTATACGCCTCTCGACGGCGTTTTCGACCATTCTAACTATTGAAACCAATCACAAAGCATACCAAAGAGTCATAGCAACGCATACAAGTGACCTCAAACACCAAAACAACAATATGACATGGTAAAATAGATCAAACATGCCCAAAACCCCATATTTTCCCTTAAGCATATGTGAGCATAACTAATGACATGATTAGCAAAACTTAACCAAATTAACCCAAACTCATATCAGAGGTCTAAAACATTATTTAAGATTTTATAAACGTTTTTCCAGAATTTATTTTCGTTTAAAAACGCTAATTAGCACTAATCACCCCGAATAACCATAATTAGTGCAAAAAGCAAGCTAATCACTCACCTTAGCCACAAATAAAACAAGATTTGAAATAAATCTCTGATTTGGTGAAGATAACAAGGTGTTGTAGCAGCTCTAATCCCGATTTGGTGTTGATTTGCCTTGATTTGTCGTTGCTAATCTCTTTTCTTCAAGTTTGGAGTGGTTTGGAGTGATTTAGAGGTTGGAGGCCATTAATAGGGTTCTATGAAATGAAGTGGTGGCTGGAAAAATGACTAAAAGGATGTTTTCTAACCCTAATCAGCCCTTATATAGCCCCAATCCCGAAATCCCCTTATGGGCCCAATTGCTAACTACCCGGTTTAGCCCAATTATGCAGTTTTTCTACTTCTGAAACTTAATTCAGCCCTACAGCCCAAACGGTAAGTCCGTTTTCCACATGTGACCACTCTACGGAAAGGTAAACCATCATTTGAAGCCAATGGAAGTGGTTTCAGGTCAAAATTCTTTTCCAATCAAAAGTTATGGCCAAAACAGTACTGACTAGGGGCAAAATGGTCATTTAAAAATCGGCAAAAATTATGAACATGGTAAATTACCCCAATAGTCGTTTCCCAACTCTACATGACCATACGACCTAGTATGAAGAAGAAATAAATATTCTACGATCCTCCAATGCGTAGAATGCGGGTCGTTACAATCTTGATTTTATTTCTTCCACTCAATTCCTCCTTCAATTTTTTAATTCTGATTTGTATTGTCACTACCATGTTTTTTTCCCTTCTTAAGCTTTCTTAACTTCAAATTGCAGAATTCATGATTTTTGGAAATTTACTTCGTTTGTATAAAACTCTGATGTTTTAACGATTTCCAGAACTTGAATTTAAAACTATAAATTTCTGCAATTTTTCTGAAGTTTATCTCGTTTCTGATTTCTCCAAACGATGTTACAGCATTCTTACCATATCTTGAACACTATTAATCTGAATTCTATTTTTTGAATCAATCTTTGTGTTGCATCTGGAAATTAATGTTTTATTCATGATCATTTGGGTTGAATATTTGATTGTTTGAAATCTTTTGAAACTTTTGATATCTTTAATCTCACACACTTCTTGAATTTGAAATCAATAATCTTGTGTGATCGATTAATTGTCTCTTGAAATTAACACTTCTCTTCAAGTGATTTCAAATAAACTATTTTTTTAATCTTTGTTCATGAATTATCTCTTTGGCTTGATGCAAAATTTTCTGAGAAAATCTTGCGTTTGCTTGTCCTGAATCTAACTGTTCTACTGCTCTAATAAAAGGAATCATTTTAGAAATGTTTTGATGACTCCTTGTCTTGGTAAAAATTGTTTGTTGCTCTGATAGACGAAACTATTTTGTTAGATTTGATTGCTTGAGCTTGGTAATTGGATATTTTTGTCTGAGATACCTTTGTTAGCCACCAGGATGGTATTGAAATCCTCGTTAATGGAGATAACAAGTGGTATCAGTCTTACATGTCTTGAATTTTCTCTCATTCAACTGCTTGATTTTTTTTAAAACTGAAATTTCAAATTGTATATATCTTTCAATTCCCTCTTGTAATTGATTTTTCAATTTTAGAATCATTTATTGATTGTTTATTCAGAAATTGAAATCAATAACCAAAAATTGATCTGTATTTAGGAATCATCAGAATTATTATTATATTTTTTAAATTGTGATGACTTGTGACTATAGAATATTTTACAACAAGAGGAAATTTTATTAAATTTTTATGATAATTGAACAGTTTTCATAATATCATTGAATTGGCGTTTATTTCACGAACATCTTCTTAGTCTATCATCATTCTGCCATCCATCATGATTTCATATTAATGTGGAGAGTTTAATATTTTTTTAAATCATCTTAAATATACAATGTCAAAATTTGTGATGGAAATATGACTGTATTACTTTCCAGAAATAGAGATAATTGAAAATTTTCAAAATTCAGGTACAGTTGAGCATATTTCATAATATGATTAATTTAGAAATTTATTTCACAATCATTTTTGTACCTACCTATTTCTATCATCCATATTGGTTTTATATACTGAGGGATTTTTTTTTAAAAAGTGTTTCTCTAACCTCATTTAAAAATCCAAGATCTGGTCATGCATATAATTTAAGTTGAAACTGGCCTCATTGAAAAATCCAAGATCTTGTTATGCGTGGTCAGTGTGCTCTAAAATAAAAACAAAAGGAAAGAAAAAGGAAATAAATAAAAATTTATATGAAATTCTCCTTGGTTTGTAAAAACTAGCCTATCAATCAATTTTCTAACTTGTGAAATGCGTTAATATTTTATGCTATATTATTATTTGTTGATTGATAGCTATTGGGATTTGAGATTATTTGATTGCATCACTTAACTTGAATTTATAATCGTGGTCCAAATCCATCACTGTTTTGTGCTCATTTTTTTATAAAAAATCTTTTGAAAATAATTGGAATCCATATGTTTTTAAAACTCTCTCCATTTTTATAAATTTCAACGTAAATCCATCATTCTACAATGTGAAATTTGTCACTAGTTCGTAGGATATTATGATTTTTATTTGATTAATTGAGATTTTTGATGAACGTTCTTCCTCTTAAGCTGACATTATATTACTAGTCAACTTTTTCATCACTATTTTAATTTCTATATCCTTTTGATGGTAACAAAAAGGGGAGAATGGGTTAAATTTTGATCGATGAGTGAACATTACTTGAATATTTTAATATTGAAGTTTCAATCTTTGTTTTTCACTCATGCACATATCTAGGGGAGAATTGTTGTAGGGGAAGCATACAAATAGGGGGAGTTCAACAATTCACTACCAAACATATTAATAATATTCAAAATCTTATTATCTGTTTGTCAGCATCTAAAGGAGGAGATTGTTGTATATAACAATTCTATGATTTTTGTTTAAGGATAACAAACATATATATATTATTATAAATGTGTTTGTTATTGTACAATTTTACTACATCACAGACAAACTAAAATATTTATATTTAAATAAAATACTACTGCACAAGAATTTAAATATTCAAACAGTATTTTATTAAAATATATTTTTTATTTCTACATAGTACAGATTTCATAACTCCACTGTTTGTACATCTTAACAATAAAATACATTTCATATACACATATGTTCCTCACTACAACTCTCAGTTCACTCTATTAAACTTCACTCAGTTTATACATACATTGACACAATTTTATATACACTCACACACACTTGTCTTCTGCTTGCTTTAGTTAGTCCAGTCTTTTGCTTACCTCCCACAGAAACACACATAGTAATCTGGAACAAAATATTTTTTAAGTTCTAAGCAGTTATAATTTTATTTTAAAATATATTTGCCTTAGAATTTTGGTGTGTTTCTCATCATTTTTCATGACTTGATCTGACATGTATATATATCCATCTCTGTCTAGACTTCTTGTGATATTCACACTGATTCCCTGTAAATACAACAAGGTAGACAATATGTCTGTAGTGCTCACACACACACACATACATATATATATATACACACACATATATATATATATATATATATATTCTGCCTGCATGTATGTATATACACATATTTCTTTTCATGCATACAGGGACAATATGGTATGTAAGGGACAAATATATCAGTTTGAGGTGTTCAGTGACACACACACACATATATATACACATTTGTGTTTGTATACATGAATGTATAATGTATACAGTGACATGTCAAGATAGAGCTCAAAATTCTCTAGTCAACATGCATGCACAGTCATGCACTGATTGTGCAAGTACAAGTTTCAAGTGCTAAATGCTTCCAGCATGCCAAGTCAACACATGTAAATTCAAGAATACAAGCAAATAGTGAATGGCTTGTTCAGCTCAGGTGTACATGGTGTTGCTCAAAAAACAGTGAAGCATAAAGTCGAATAGATGATATGAATAACTGGTTCAAGTCAAACCAAATAGATCTATACAAAGTGCAAGCAAGTTTCAAAATCCAGATTCAATGGTCCTAACAAATGCAACAAGTATTCAAACTGACATAGCCAAGAGAACATGATATGGTGCAACTTCACAGTGACATGCAAATACAACAAAGGGTCAAACTATACATGCTTATGCAAAAATAACATTGGAGTAGCCAAGTCACAAACACATGTATGCACAGATCAAGCCGGGGTGCAACTAAACACTATCGAAACAAGGCTCAAGTACAGAATCATTGAAACATAAAATCTGCCATGAACCATGAAGCATGAAATCTGCCAAATCACACACACACACACACACACACATATATATATATATAAACATATATATATATATATATGTACATGGTAGTCCCCAATACAAGCAAATGAAGAAGTGCATGAACCAGACAAGATCAACCCTGTATCCATTTTAAAAATACTGTATGCGTAAGTAATATACAGGAAAATATATGTGAAGTATCAAAGGTATGACACAAGTGAAACAAGCTCATATACATGGTGACAAGGCATTAACATTTTCACAAAATGGTCAAAACTGGAGCAACTGTTGTACATGAGTGTGTACTATAATATTCATGCAACAACAAGACTGACTACTACTCAGCATACAAAGTAGCATGGAAAGACAGAAGTGATGTGAGGCAGTCAAACCAGTTAAAGTGAAAATGTCTTAGGCACAATGATAACCATGGGTCTGTGTGTACAAACATGCATGTATACACAAGGCAGAACTGATTGCACTCCTAGAAATCATAGTACAGTTTTTTTGTGTGCAAAAAAACCATTCGAGTATTTCCAAAATTCAACAATGGTCATTTTTTGGCAAGTCTGTATTTTCACATGTGCAATTTAATTTCTAGAAATACACAATTATTTTTGGCAAGATTTTCTCTTTGTAAATCACAATGGTGTTTAATATTTAATGGTGAAAAAATTTACACAACTCAGCATGATCCATTCATGGGAAGATTCAAAGCAAGATTAAATTTGGACAAGAAACAAATTATTATGTTTCCAGAATTCACAGGGATGTATTTCCAAGTTTTCGAATGTACATATATTGACCTAGGAAACAATCATTCAAATGATTTCCAGTATTTCAACAAGCACATTTTGGGCAAGTATCATTTTCAAAATTCAGAGGCTTTCCAAAATACACAGAGCAGTTTCAAAGATCGGATTTTAGGCAAGAAGTGTTTTCCTGAAATCTTCTTTTCAAACTCGGGTGTAAACAGATCAATTTATTTCCAAAAATCAGAATGTTTATATGTGGAAAGAATGCATTTGTTTTATTCCAGAAATTTGCAAATAATTTTTTGCAAGAACAAATCACAAATCATTTCCAAAAATCAACTAAGGATACACGACCATTTTAATGAAGGATCAATCACGCTCAAATCAAGGCAACAAGTCACGATAATCAGTCAAAGAAACAAATCATTTCCAGAATCTCATTCAATGCCATGGAAAACAAAAGGGGAAGTCACACTGTAACGACCCGCATTCTACGTATCATAGGATCGTAGAATATTTGTTTCTCTTTCGTAGGAAGTCGTATGGTCATGTACTTTTGGGGAACGACTAGTGGGGTCATTTCCCATGTTCATGATTTTTGTTGATTTTTAAATGACCGTTTTACCCCTAGCTGATCTTGTTTCGTCCATAACTGAGACGACCCGAACTTCCCCGTGAAGGAAAGCACGGATAGAATTGAGGACAAGACAAAATAGAACGCAGACGGAAGAACATTTCATTGTTATTACAACAATTCCATCAGATACAAGAATATACAGAGTATAAATGAATAAATTACATTCGATAAACATCAGAGATTACAATAAATTACATAGCAGCGGAAAATATACAAAACACAACTGAAAGTGATACACGGATACAGAGCTTTCCGAGCATCGTTCCAGCTGTAAACCAGGTTCCTGTGAATATAAATCTGCAAAACCAAAACTACTAGCTGCCCGTGCGGAAAATAGGGGCACCCAGAGTTTAGGTTAAAACAATAAACTCCAGGTCAGTCATGGGACTGGTGTGAGAACTAAAACAGATATTAATATTGGTTTTAAAGTTAGGTAAATCAAGGGACCACGCCGTATAACACGGAACGGGTTTTCTCCCAAGAATACCAGTGCATAGAACAAACAGCGCAATGCTAAATAAAGAAAAATGAAGCTGTTATAAGACCCAGGTCCCATCACACAATGCTACGCAAGCCGGAGGATAGGGTTTTCCCTTATAACATCCAAAGCATGCTTGATACGTTTAAAACAAATCATTTGATACTATTTTAGGTGCATAGTGTCAAAACAATTTCAATCATAAATATCAATCATAGACGGCATGGGTACCATATATCATGTCGCCATACTAGTTCTACAATTAAAACCGCAATACACGTATTGGAAATTGGATTCCATCATGAGTCGAGGCAAGGGGCAAGCTCCTCTCCGCGTTCGAGACACTCTAGCAAATGACTCGGGACCGCACACAGCAATCCCTGGATCCTCCAAGGCCGGTCCTCTCTTACTTTTGAGGATTGGCAATTCCTGAACACACGTTTCCCGGTCCTTACAGACCTATATCCGAGGCGCCTCGTATCCAACAACCATACAGGTGAAAAGTATATAAATGTCAGGGCTGGTAGGTCACTGACACCACCATAGCTAGAAAGAAACGTCGTGCACTCCTTGGGTCCGTATCCCGTTTTTGACTCATACCGAGGTGTGAGGCTCGCGAATTCACGTTATACACAAAGCTACGCCACACAGGCCGTGCTTTGATCATCAACCACAAGACTTTGCTTTTCAACAGAAGCCTTGATCAATTGCCACTTACGCATGCCACACTGGCAATTCACTCCATGCGACTGATGTCCATCGATATACAACCTCTGAGCTCGTACGTCTCAGAGGAGGGCGTTAAGCAAGAGAATAAATTCTCCACCGCCAAACAGATGTATATTTAATAGAGATCAATCAACACAGAATAAAATCCAATGTCGACACACAATCCATTTACAAGTTCGTTCTGGGTCTGAACGAAACCGGAGGCACTTTCCTCGCATATCCATCCATCTCCAAGTACGTCTGGACGATCACCAACTGTTTCCCTCATCCTGGGTGTACAGCCCAATCAAGATCATCAGTAATCACCCAAACGATGTGAAGACTTCCGGTCTTCAACCACCGTCTTCATCTTCGACAACTCGTCGAATCGGTTATTCAGAATGGGTATAAACCCGGCCTTTCTGAATAACCCACGTATATAATAAACAAATGTTACACAAACACAACAGACGCCTCATTCCAGTTCAGAATATTCTTTTATTCACAAAATCACATTCTTAGGGAAAGGTTCCCATTAATTTTATCCAAGATAAATTCTTCTAAATTTATCCTATAATCTTCCTTTGGATATCATTTCAAACCATTTTATGGTTTTCCAAACTAGTCGGGATTAGCGAACCACACCGAAGTAATTATTTATTTTATTTCCTAATCCCAACCTATATATCCCATGGAGCAAACTGGTGATACTCCATTCCTAACACCACGGTGTTATCGGTAAAATTAATTACCATTTCACGTTCAAATCTAATTAAAGATTTAACTACCGCTTTGGAGCAAAACTCGTAGTACTCCATTCTCGATCACCTTTCAGATTTGATAATTTAAATTATCAATTCACTTTTCAATCTAATTAAAGATTCATTAAAACTCCACTTAGCTTTAATCTTTTCAAAAATCAATATCCTGTCTTTAACTGGGTTAAAGAACCAATGTCATCTAAAACATGATTCACGAGAAACCCAAATCACATTTGATATTAAATACAAGGCTCTGAATAGAAAATATATCGGCTTATATTCAATACCAAATTCTGAAACCAACAAATATCGTATTAGAAATAACAATATAAAATATATCTTTCAAATTCCCATAACAATATCTGTATAGTCACGAAATCCAACATCGAAATATTCCGAAGATAATTTCGATTCAACTCCAGTCCAATCCACGTATTGGGAATATTGGTTATTTTTAAAATCACTTTCAAATTCAATTTATTTATTTCAAAAATAAATTGATTTTAATTCTAGTTCAAAACTAGTTCATTTCGATAAAAATCTATTTTTATCTTTTCAAATGTGGAGTTTTTCACCCCAGTTCTTTCCAATTCACATATTATGATTTTACACAAATTATAGATATTTTTAACAATTTTATCAAGGCCCGTACAGTCGATTTCCATCTACGGCCATCGAACTGCACTTACAGCGACCTTTTCTGAAATTGATTTGGACATAATTCCAAATCCAACCGTTAGATTTCAAATTTCTAATATTCATTGGAAAGCTCTTTTCGATACGAACCCAACGGTTCCGGTTTTAGGAGAATCCGACGGTCGGATCTCCCGCAATGTCCGTTTGAAATGAACGGTCGAAATTCACGAACTGCCGCGGCGCGGCGCGTTCTATTCAGGCCATTATATATATATATATATATATATATATATATATATATATATTTCGTCGATTTCCTTTTAAAACGAATTTTATAAATAGTTCTACATTCGTTTCAAAACAATTTCAACTTCATCTTCAATTTCAAATCGATTTGATTTCAATTCAATTCGAGTTCATTTCAATTCAATTCAAATTCAAATTCGTTTCAATTCAATTCAGTTCGAATTTACCTTCTATTTGATTCAATTCGAATTCGTTTCAAATTGATTTCAATTCAATTTCAGTTCGTTTTAAATTTCAATTTCAATTTAATTCAATTTGAATTCATTTCTATTTTATTCGAATTCAAATTCGCTTCCTATTCAATTCGAATTTTAATCTAATTCAATTTGAATTTCATTTCAAAATATTTAATTTTGAAATCACTTTTCAATATTCATTATACAACGAATAAAATCGATATAAATATCGTTCGCGTCAAAATAACGCATCTCTAATCAACACGGCTTTATATTTTCAAAACTTCTTTATTCTATCCAACAAATGAATATTTATCCCATTCAACACATGAATCTATATTTCTTTCAACACACGACTAATCTCAACACATGAGTACTGTCAATACATCACTATTTTTGTTATGTAAAATATTTTATAAAAGTATGGTATCTATCGTTTGATTTTAATTAGACTCCACTGTAAAGTAGATTCTAATTGTAAATATGGTAAAGATGTGAATTTGATTATTAAAATATTTCACTCAACACATGAATAGATTCAACACATGAATTTTCCTTTATAATATTCATTATTTTCCCGATTGGAATGAGGCCCAATCAATCACCATATAATGTTAATTATATGGATTCCATACAACACATGTATATAATAGCATTGAAAAATAATCAACCATCAACCAGAGTGCCCTACACTGTATAAGCATCAAATATAGATATCTGACGCTTATAACAGCCTGTCGATCGATCGATCGACATATTTAATCAATCAGGATGAGTGAACATCAAATTTCATCCCAACACCCGTGTGGGGTTTCAAACAAACAAACACAGACTTTAGTTGTGCAGTTGGGCGACGTGTAAAATTTATCGACCCAATCGATATCAGTCAAATCAGTGTATATAAACAAATCGGCCGATTTGTTTATAAATATTCATTCCTTCCCTTTCACGTTAAAAATTATATTTTTAACGATAAAACATTTTATTTTAACACATGAATTTCTATTCAGTTCATTTATTCAATAAAATGATATTTTTATTTTTCTAACATATTTTAGAAAATTTCGGCGGCATAACGGCACGATACTAGAAACGGGACGAGGCCTAGCCTTATCCCCGGTCTAGTGAAGGCCCACGCCATTCACACATCAATCAAATTCACCAAACAACCAAATTCAAATCAAATCATCAAACTAATTTATGCAACCAAACAAACAAGTCCATGGTCTGTGGACGATTGTGTCGGGTGCTACTAAGCACCATCTGCATCCTAGTATATATATATATATATAACTAGAAAAGAAATTGAAGAGTGAGAAGTTCTCACCAATAGCTATCCAATACCACGACTCTTCATTTATAGAAATCTTCTTCATTCTCGCCTTTTTATCATCTTCATTGCCCGTAGTCACTACATATATAAAAATCACACATTTTTATATTTTGATGTCTTTAAAATAAAAATCACATTTTTATTTGTTCACTCTCAATTTAAAAATCATATTTCGATAATCACTTCATATATTCAAAAATCGAATTTTTACTACGCTACTAAATAGATAAAAATTCTATTTTTACATCGCTACTATATAGATAAAAATTCTATTTTTACAACGCTGCTATATAGATAAAAATTCTATTTTTTACAACGATGCTCATATAATAAAGATTATATTTTTATCATGCTATTCTCTATATAAAGATTTCGCCCTTTCAAAAATAAAGTTTTCGCCTTTACTATTTCATCCCTATAGAAATCACATTTTAATTTGCTACCTATATAAAGATGATATTTTTAATATCCCTAACATGTAAAAAAATATATTTTTACTTCTCTATATAAACAAAAATCATATTTCTACACCTTCTACATAATAAAGATTATATTTTTCTCGAAGTAAAAATCATCTTTTTACTTCACTACATATTTAAAAATACCGTCTTTTCATATTTAAAAATATAATCTTTTCATACTTATAAATATAATATTTTCATATAAAAAAAAACCAAAATTTCTCTTTCTAAAAATCAAACTTTTTAATGTTAAAACCCACTATAAAAATCCGACCTTGTTTTGTAAATAAAAATCCAATCTTGTTGGTTTATAAATAATCAAACCTTATCTATACGATCTTCATGCAATTAAAAATCAAACTTTTAACTATAAAAATCATATTCCTATATTGCATACTTGTGTAATGTTGAAATTAAACACTCACCGTACTAAAACGGGGGTGTGGATATCGTCCCGAAGTCTGAGGCGGTCGGTGCAGTTGAATTAGGGTTCGGGGTTTAGGGCTGAGGGAGTGCGGTCGGTTTCAGGAGGGAGGAGGAGAAGAAGAGGAGGGAGTGGTGCGGGTTGGAGTGCTGTCGCAGGTTTGGGGTGGGCTGTCGATGGAGGAGATGGAAACGGAGGAAGGGAAGAAGGAAGGAGGAAGAAGAGGAAGCAGCGGCGGCGGCAGCGTCGCTGGGGGGGGAGGGGGGGGGGGGCGATGTGGCGGCGGCGGCTCCCCCCCCCCCCCCCCCCCCCGTCGCCCTCCTCTTTCCCCCCTTTTTTTATATCGTTTTGAAATCAGAAAGGGGGAGGGGCCAGAGAGAGATAAAGGAGAGGTTTAATTTTTTTAATTAATTTAATTATTTTATTTTTCAAAAAGTTGACTTTCACATACGACCTCTAAACGAGGCCCACCGCCTGTCGTCCATAGCGTTTTACCCCCATTCCGAACACAATGGGATATGTATCGTAGGTTGATTTGATCATTTGAATCAGTTTCCGTTAAATTTACATTTAAATCACTATATTGAATTTTAAATGTACATTTCAATTTACCGGGGCCACATACTAACTAGAAAAATTCCAGAAAAATATTTTCTAGCTTCGTATTGACGATACGGTCCTAACAAAACTAGTTTCGTCGAATTCTGAGACCGTTGGAAAAATGGCCATTTTCCAGTCGATTAAAATCAACTAAAACTGGTCAAACGCGTTTTCCTTTGCCACGCTCACATATTGATTCGAAAAATTATGAAATTTGAAATCTAGCAATAACTTGACACTGCGGATCCAACAAAAGTGGTTTCGTCGAAATCCGAGGTCATTTGCAAAATTTCCATTTTTAAGGGCCTGAATTCCATAGCGACTATTCAGAATTTTCAACTGGACATATCTTTTGATTCCCGCTACGAAATCTTGATTTTTCGGATTCGTTGGAAAGATATTATCAATTAGATCCTAATGTTTTTGGTTTCACTAAAATCCGGATTGTTTTGCACCCGGCACATTCAATTGAAATTTGAAATCGAATTATCGAACTACCGCGCCATCTTCAATTCTATTTATAATTATTATAATTATTTATATTCTAACGACGACGTATATAATATATACGTTCTATTCTATTCAAAATAAATTTCTTGTCGATTTTATTTAAAATTATCTATTTTAAATGTACAAAATTCGTCAAAATTGCCAAAATAAAAATTTTAAACTGGCCCAGATTTTCGGGTTATTACAATCTCCCCCACTTAAAACTTTTCGTCCCCGAAAAGGAACAAAGTCGAAAGTGGTTTGATCAATCAACTCTACGTTCGATCTGGCTTCCATTTTCCAAATTTTCAGTTTCTGAAAATTTTCAAATTCTTCAAAAATTTGGCTAACACCCTAAATTTTCGAAAAATTTCGCCATAACCTCCCCTGTACCGGGAGCATCGGGGAATTTCAAATAGCTTCCCCGGTCCTTCTAATCTCAAAAAGAAAAAGAAAAAGCCAAGCGGCTAGCCAATAGGCTCATAAAATCATCATCACCCAAACAAAACAGTAAATTATGTAGTAAACATGTACCTATTTGTCAGGCAAACAAATTTTATTCTTCGGCTCTAGCCTCCTTGCTATGACCTGTTCAATGTAAGTATATGTATATGCAAGCAAATGCGACCAATTATCAATACAGTTCAATATTTGGTTCAATTAGGCATAATGGTTAAAAATTAGCAAACAAATAGACAAACAACACAAACATCAATCAATTAGTGAATTTAACGTTTCAAATTCATAATTTTGATATATATACTGAAAATCTTATTTTTGATGCCAATTCACAACAATGTGTTCTAGCTATATAAGTTTTGGTTCTCACACCAGCCTAATGGAAATATATAGATATCACACCTTCGAAACACGAATATAAATACTGATGATGTGGCCACATCACCAGAATTATCCCCGGGTGTCTAGAATGTGACTCTATATCTATCCAGTATATCAAAACTTCGAATATACGTTCATGACGCGTATATGCAAAATCTTTATATACTCGATTGTCCATATTCAAAATAAACTAAATAATCAAATACGAATAGTTGACTTAAATTTTCAAAACAAAATTGTTTTCATTTGAAAAATATACTCTTCACACTCGTTCTAGGATACTCCTGATCCTATCTCTAACGAGTCATTCTAATTGGATATTACTAATCCAATATCTGATGAATTCTTTCATACGGTTCTAATGTGTCTTGTTCTCGAGCTCTGTAAACCAAAGCTCTGATACCAAACTGAGACGACCCGAACTTCCCCGTGAAGGAAAGCACGGATAGAATTGAGGACAAGACAAAATAGAACGCAGACGGAAGAACATTTCATTGTTATTACAACAATTCCATCAGATACAAGAATATACAGAGTATAAATGAATAAATTACATTCGATAAATATCAGAGATTACAATAAATTACATAGCAGCGGAAAATATACAAAACACAACTGAAAGTGATACACGGATACAGAGCTTTCCGAGCATCGTTCCAACTGTAAACCAGGTTTCTGTGAATATAAATCTGCAAAACCAAAACTACTAGCTGCCCGTGCGGAAAATAGGAGCACCCAGAGTTTAGGTTAAAACAATAAACTCCAGGTCAGTCATGGGACTGGTGTGAGAACTAAAACAGATATTAATATTGGTTTTAAAGTTAGGTAAATCAAGGGACCACGCCGTATAACACGGAACGGGTTTTCTCCCAAGAATACCAGTGCATAGAACAAACAGCGCAATGCTAAATAAAGAAAAATGAAGCTGTTATAAGACCCAGGTCCCATCACACAATGCTACGCAAGCCGGAGGATAGGGTTTTCCCTTATAACAGCCAAAGCATGCTTGATACGTTTAAAACAAATCATTTGATACTATTTTAGGTGCATAGTGTCAAAACAATTTCAATCATAAATATCAATCATAGACGGCATGGGTACCATATATCATGTCGCCATACTAGTTCTACAATTAAAACCGCAATACACGTATTGGAAATTGGATTCCATCATGAGTCGAGGCAAGGGGCAAGCTCCTCTCCGCGTTCGAGACACTCTAGCAAATGCCTCGGGACCGCACACAGCAATCCCTGGATCCTCCAAGGCCGGTCCTCTCTTACTTTTGAGGATTGGCAATTCCTGAACACACGTTTCCCGGTCCTTACAGACCTATATCCGAGGTGCCTCGTATCCAACAACCACACAGGTGAAAAGTATATAATTGTCAGGGCTGGTAGGTCACTGACACCACCATAGCTAGAAAGAAACGTCGTGCACTCCTTGGGTCCGTATCCCGTTTTTGACTCATACCGAGGTGTGAGGCTCGCGAATTCACGTTATACACAAAGCTACGCCACACAGGCCGTGCTTTGATCATCAACCACAAGACTTTGCTTTTCAACAGAAGCCTTGATCAATTGCCACTTACGCATGCCACACTGGCAATTCACTCCATGCGACTGATGTCCATCGATATACAACCTCTGAGCTCGTACGTCTCAGAGAAGGGCGTTAAGCAAGAGAATAAATTCTCCGCCGCCAAACAGATGTATATTTAATAGAGATCAATCAACACAGAATAAAATCCAATGTCAGACACACAATCCATTTACAAGTTCGTTCTGGGTCTGAACGAAACCGGAGGCACTTTCCTCGCATATCCATCCATCTCCAAGTACGTCTGGACGATCACCAACTGTTTCCCTCATCCTGGGTGTACAACCCAATCAAGATCATCAGTAATCACCCAAACGATGTGAAGACTTCCGGTCTTCAACCACCGTCTTCATCTTCGACATCTCGTCGAATTGGTTATTCAGAATGGGTATAAACCCGGCCTTTCAGAATAACCCACGTATATAATAAACAAATGTTACACAAACACAACAGACGCCTCATTCCAGTTCAGAATATTCTTTTATTCACAAAATCACATTCTTAGGGAAAGGTTCCCATTAATTTTATCCAAGATAAATTCTTCTAAATTTATCCTATAATCTTCCTTTGGATATCATTTCAAACCATTTTATGGTTTTCCAAACTAGTCGGGATTAGCGAACCACACCGAAGTAATTATTTATTTTATTTCCCAATCCCAACCTATATATCCCATGGAGCAAAACTGGTGATACTCCATTCCTAACACCACGGTGTTATCGGTAAAATTAATTACCATTTCACGTTCAAATCTAATTAAAGATTTAACTATCGCTTTGGAGCAAAACTCGTAGTACTCCATTCTCAATCACCTTTCAGATTTGATAATTTAAATTATCAATTCACTTTTCAATCTAATTAAAGATTCATTAAAACTCCACTTAGCTTTAATCTTTTCAAAAATCAATATCCTGTCTTTAACTGGGTTAAAGAACCAATGTCATCTAAAACATGATTCACGAGAAACCCAAATCACATTTGATATTAAATACAAGGCTCTGAATAGAAAATATATCGGCTTATATTCAATACCAAATTCTGAAACCAACAAATATCGTATTAGAAATAACGATATAAAATATATCTTTCAAATTCCCATAACAATATCTGTATAGTCACGAAATCCAACATCGAAATATTCCGAAGATAATTTCGATTCAACTCCAGTCCAATCCACGTATTGGGAATATTGGTTATTTTTAAAATCACTTTCAAATTCAATTTATTTATTTCAAAAATAAATTGATTTTAATTCTAGTTCAAAACTAGTTCATTTCGATAAAAATCTATTTTTATCTTTTCAAATGTGGAGTTTTTCACCCCAGTTCTTTCCAATTCACATATTATGATTTTACACAAATTATAGATATTTTTAACAATTTTATCAAGGCCCGTACAGTCGATTTCCATCTACGGCCATCGAACTGCACTTACAGCGACCTTTTCTGAAATTGATTTGGACATAATTCCAAATCCAACCGTTAGATTTTAAATTTCTAATATTCATTGGAAAGCTCTTTTCGATACGAACCCAACGGTTCCGGTTTTAGGAGAATTCGACGGTCGGATCTCCCGCAATGTCCGTTTGAAATAAACGGTCGAAATTCACGAACTGCCGCGGCGCGGCGCGTTCTATTCAGGCCATTATATATATATATATATATATATATATATATATATATATATATATATATATATATATATATATATTTCGTCGATTTCCTTTTAAAACGAATTTTATAAATATTTCTACATTCGTTTCAAAACAATTTCAACTTCATCTTCAATTTCAAATCGATTTGATTTCAATTCAATTCGAGTTCATTTCAATTCAATTCAAATTCAAATTCGTTTCAATTCAATTCAGTTCGAATTTACCTTCTATTTGATTCAATTCGAATTCGTTTCAAATTGATTTCAATTCAATTTCAGTTCGTTTTAAATTTCAATTTCAATTTAATTCAATTTGAATTCATTTCTATTTTATTCGAATTCAAATTCGCTTCCTATTCAATTCGAATTTTAATCTAATTCAATTTGAATTTCATTTCAAAATATTTAATTTTGAAATCACTTTTCAATATTCATTATACAACGAATAAAATCGATATAAATATCGTTCGCGTCAAAATAACGCATCTCTAATCAACACGGCTTTATATTTTCAAAACTTCTTTATTCTATCCAACAAATGAATATTTATCCCATTCAACACATGAATCTATATTTCTTTCAACACACGACTAATCTCAACACATGAGTACTGTCAACACATCACTATTTTTGTTATGTAAAATATTTTATAAAAGTATGGTATCTATCGTTTGATTTTAATTAGACTCCACTGTAAAGTAGATTCTAATTGTAAATATGATAAAGATGTGAATTTGATTATTAAAATATTTCACTCAACACATGAATAGATTCAACACATGAATTTTCCTTTATAATATTCATTATTTTCCCGATTGGAATGAGGCCCAATCAATCACCATATAATGTTAATTATATGGATTCCATACAACACATGTATATAATAGCATTGAAAAATAATCAACCATCAACCAGAGTGCCCTACACTGTATAAGCATCAAATATAGATATCTGATGCTTATAACAGCCTGTCGATCGATCGATCGACATATTTAATCAATCAGGATGAGTGAACATCAAATTTCATCCCAACACCCGTGTGGGGTTTCAAACAATCAAACACAGACTTTAGTTGTGCAGTTGGGCGACGTGTAAAATTTATCGACCCAATCGATATCAGTCAAATCAGTGTATATAAACAAATCGGCCGATTTGTTTATAAATATTCATTCCTTCCCTTTCACGTTAAAAATTATATTTTTAACGATAAAACATTTTATTTTAACACATGAATTTCTATTCAGTTCATTTATTCAATAAAATGATATTTTTATTTTTCTAACATATTTTAGAAAATTTCGGCGGCATAACGGCACGATACTAGAAACGGGACGAGGCCTAGCCTTATCCCCGGTCTAGTGAAGGCCCACGCCATTCACACATCAATCAAATTCACCAAACAACCAAATTCAAATCAAATCATCAAACTAATTTATGCAACCAAACAAACAAGTCCATGGTCTGTGGACGATTGTGTCGGGTGCTACTAAGCACCGTCTGCATCCTAGTATATATATATATATATATATATATATATAACTAGAAAAGAAATTGAAGAGTGAGAAGTTCTCACCAATAGCTATCCAATACCACGACTCTTCATTTATAGAAATCTTCTTCATTCTCGCCTTTTTATCATCTTCATTGCCCGTAGTCACTACATATATAAAAATCACACATTTTTATATTTTGATGTCTTTAAAATAAAAATCACATTTTAATTTGTTCACTCTCAATTTAAAAATCATATTTCTATAATCACTTCATATATTCAAAAATCGAATTTTTACTACGCTACTAAATAGATAAAAATTTTATTTTTACATCGCTACTATATAGATAAAAATTCTATTTTTACAACGCTGCTATATAGATAAAAATTCTATTTTTTACAACGATGCTCATATAATAAAGATTATATTTTTATCATGCTATTCTCTATATAAAGATTTCGCCCTTTCAAAAATAAAGTTTTCGCCTTTACTATTTCATCCCTATAGAAATCACATTTTAATTTGCTACCTATATAAAGATGATATTTTTAATATCCCTAACATGTAAAAAATTATATTTTTACTTCTCTATATAAACAAAAATCATATTTCTACACCTTCTACACAATAAAGATTATATTTTTCTCGAAGTAAAAATCATCTTTTTACTTCACTACATATTTAAAAATACCGTCTTTTCATATTTAAAAATATAATCTTTTCATACTTGTAAATATAATATTTTCATATAAAAAAAAACCAAAATTTCTCTTTCTAAAAATCAAACTTTTTAATGTTAAAACCCACTATAAAAATCCGACCTTGTTTTCTAAATAAAAATCCAATCTTGTTGGTTTATAAATAATCAAACCTTATCTATACGATCTTCATGTAAATAAAAATCAAACTTTTAACGATAAAAATCATATTCCTATATTACATACTTGTGTAATGTTGAAATTAAACACTCACCGGACTAAAACGGGGGTGTGGATATCGTCCCGAAGTCTGAGGCGGTCGGTGCAGTTGAATTAGGGTTCGGGGTTTAGGGCTGAGGGGGTGCGGTCGGTTTCAGGAGGGAGGAGGAGAAGAAGAGGAGGGGGTGGAGCGGGTTGGAGTGCTGTCGCGGGTTTGGGGGGGGGGCTGTCGATGGAGGAGATGGAAACGGAGGAAGGGAAGGAAGGAGGAAGAAGAGGAAGCAGCGGCGGCGGCAGCGTCGCTGGGGGGGGGGGGCGATGTGGCGGCGGCGGCTCCCCCCCCCCGTCGCCCTCCTCTTTCCCCCCCTTTTTTTTATATCGGTTTGAAATCAGAAAGGGGGAGGGGCCAGAGAGAGATAAAGGAGAGGTTTAATTTTTTTAATTAATTTAATTATTTTATTTTTCAAAAAGTTGACTTTCACATACGACCTCTAAACGAGGCCCACCGCCTGTCGTCCATAGCGTTTTACCCCCATTCCGAACACAATGGGATATGTATCGTAGGTTGATTTGACCGTTTGAATCAGTTTCCGTTAAATTTACATTTAAATCACTATATTGAATTTTAAACGTACATTTCAATTTACCGGGGCCACATACTAACTAGAAAAATTCCAGAAAAATATTTTCTAGCTTCGTATTGACGATACGGTCCTAACAAAACTAGTTTCGTCGAATTCTGAGACCGTTGGAAAAATGGCCATTTTCCAGTCGATTAAAATCAACTGAAACTGGTCAAACGCGTTTTCCTTTTCCACGCTCACATATTGATTCGAAAAATTATGAAATTTGAAATCTAGCAATAACTTGACACTGCGGATCCAATAAAAGTGGTTTCGTCGAAATCCGAGGTCATTTTCAAAATTTCCATTTTTAAGAGCCTGAATTCCATAGCGACTATTCAGAATTTTCAACTGGACATATCTTTTGATTCCCGCTATGAAATCTTGATTTTTCGGATTCGTTGGAAAGATATTATCAATTAGATCCTAATGTTTTTGGTTTCACTAAAATCCGGATTGTTTTGCACCCGGCACATTCAATTGAAGTTTGAAATCGAATTATCAAACTACCGCGCCATCTTCAATTCTATTTATAATTATTATAATTATTTATATTCTAAAGATGACGTATATAATATATACGTTCTATTCTATTCAAAATAAATTTCTCGTCGATTTTATTTAAAATTATCTATTTTAAATGTACAAAATTCGTCAAAATTGCCAAAATAAAAATTTTAAACTGGCCCAGATTTTCGGGTTATTACAATAACTTTTGACTGGTAAGGAGTTTTGACCTGAAACCACTTCTGACAGATTCGTTTGATGGTTTACCTTTCCGTAGAGTGGTCATAATAGCCAAACGGACTTACCGTTTGGGAGATATGGCTGAAATAAGGTTTGGAAGTTAGAAAACAACGTAACTGGGCTTAACCGGGTGATTAGCAGCTTAGCCCATAACCCATTTCGGGATTAGGGTTATGAGAGGGGTGAAAGGGTTAGGAAAATCATTTCATTTCAGTTTTCTCAGCCGCCACAAACCTCCCTTAAGCTCTAGCAATGACCTCCATCTTCTAAAACACTCCAAAACACCTTTTTGTCATTTCAAATCACATATTAGCTTAATCTACATCAAATTAAGGCGGATTAGCATAAGAATTGGGATAGAGCTACTGGAACACATAAAGATTGGATCCAAATCAGAGAAGTTTCAGATTTGAGAATTATTTTGTGGCAAAGGTGAGTGATTAGCTTTGTTTTTCACTAATTATGGCTAATTAGCGAAGATTAGCGAAATTATAACTCAGAAAAATCTAGAAAATTTTGTAAAATTCCATAATATTATTTTATGCCTCTGATATGAATTTGGGTTAATTCGGACTAATTTTGCTAATCCCGGAATTTGGGGGATTAAGGAGTGATTAGTGATAATTAGCAAAATTATGCATCATAAAAATCTGGAAAAATATTCATAATTTCTGAAATATTGTTTTAGACCCCTGTTAGAAAATTTGGCTAGTTTGGTTAAGTTTTACTAATCTTATCATTAGTTGTTGTTAAACATGATTAAGGGGAAAATAAGGGTTTTTGGGTATGTTTGATCCATTTTACATGCTATGATTGTTGTTTTGCTGTTTGTGGATGTTGCTACATGTTGCTATGACTGTATGGTATGCTTTGTGATTGACTAGAACAGTTAGAATGGTCGAAAACGCCGTCGTATGGCGTAGAACAGTTGCTGAAAGAGTTGCAGGAAATAGTGCAGGGATCCGGATCGGATCGCCCCCATATACCACGAGTCGATCGGATCGACCCCACGTACCACGAATCGCCATATGTTCCTCACCCCTTTGAGTTTGATCACCACGAGCTGCTCGCACCTGAAGCGCGATCCGAACTGATGGAGGCTCGACCCACGAGCCAACTAGCAGTGCGACCCGACCCGGTAGAAGGGGCGCGAACTGGAGCTTGGCCACGAGCAGAAGAAGGCCGACCCGAACCGTATGCAGCAACCGATCCGAACCCGAAGGAAGACCACGAACCGAACCAAGGAGCTGGAGGACCACGAGCTGATGGCGCGACCCAATCCGAATGGTGGAACTCAACCCGAACCAGTATGGTGACTACCGACTGAACCAGGAAGCTTGAACGCGAGAAATGAGCTATGAACTGAATGAAGACCGATCCGGAGAAGAAGACTGAAGCCCGAGATGCAAAGGTAGTCCAAATGAGGAGTATGAACTCAGGATCCAGTTGGGAACCAACGAGTTGACTTCATGAGTTGGGCTTTGCTGCGGGACGTGTGTTAAGGGGTTGTTGATGTCTATAACTTTGGATCACTATGTATGGGAGGTACGTGAACGGATTCAGGGCCACAGTGGCCTAGGTACGACTTAAGAGTTATAGACCAATGAAGTGGGGTCATTTGTAAAGATTTGGTCATGACTCCATGGGGTAAGCTTGGTAGTATCAGTAGTTGTATAAGTTGAACTCCGTCACTACTTCAATGGGTCTAGTGATTGACAGTGGTGGACATGTATGCTTTACGCACTGAGTGAGAGATGTGAGGATCGTCGCTATGTTTGATTTGTTTGCTATCATTATGACATGCACACCCCCACCCCCGTATTCTTTTCACCATGTTTAATGGCACCTTAGAGCATTGTACGGTATGTAGTGCTAACTCTTTAGTTGCAGGTCCAAGTTCAGGTATGGTTTAGTATACCTGTTATTGTTCTGTTTAGCTGCTTATCGCTCATACCAGACTTTTTGTCTAACCCAGAGTTTTATGTCTCTTCTTATTACTCTGGGTGCTCTCACGAGCAGACTAAAGACAGGTTAGCTGGGTATGCACGAGTAGCTGATCCAGAGACGAACAGGAGGCTTCCACATATGATATATATAGATATTCTCCCTGCATTGTTGAAGATCACTACTTGGGTATCAGTAGTGCATCTTTTGCTTTAGCTTTCTTTTGCTTTAGATACAATTTTAAAGTTGTAATAATGAAGTTGGATCATAAGCTGTATTTGATTTTCCGCTACTATGTTGGTTTAGTTTTTAGCTTATGCACTGTCTCGCCTGTTTTATGTCAAGATTATGTTATTATTATATTTTGTTCCATGCGCTGTGAGGCATTCTACAGGGGCTGTGTTAGTTCTTCATCTTCTTTCTTTTCTTTTGGTGACCGTTCTGTGCCAATTGTGCATGTGTACAGTGCACTTTCGGAGGAAATGCCGGCTGGTGCGGGCGGGCCGTCACACTTGGTATCAGAGCTCTAGATTGTGTAGTTAACCTAGGGAAGTCATCAGGGAGAGATTGTATACATATATGAGAGCGCTTATTTGTGATTATTTTGGTTTTCAAAAGCTATATGTATATATACTACTAGTGTAGATAAGAATAAGGTTGCACTGCACTGACACCACAAAGAAGATGGTTAATCGTTTTCTCTATACAGATCGAACGATGAGCCGATACTCAAGAGGTTCTGGTAGAGGAGCCAATAATGGGAATGCTGCTGAGACGAGGACGATGTTTACTGACCTCATGAGACAGATGCTTAGAGAAGTTCAAAGGGCAGCTCCTAATGCTGTTAACGGTGGTGGTGCAGCGGTGCAGGCGCCTAGGGCCGATTTCGCCAAGCTGAATAAGGATTATACTAGCCTTGGTGGAAAGCCGTTCCTCAGAACGGAGTCGGCTACGGATGTTTAGGATTGGTTGGATAGCTGCGATCATATTTCGAAGACTTGGGTATTGAAGATGCAATGAAGAGGAAGCTAGCATCCCGTCAACTGCAAGGACGGGCAATGAATTGGTGGAATGCCATTAAGGCAGCTACCCCAGAAGATCAAGTTACTTGGGATCAGTTCAAGGCTCGCTTTAGCGATAAGTTTATCCCAGCTGCTCATAAGTCAGAACTGTTTAGGAAGTTTCTAAAGCTTAAGCAGAATGGAAGGGCAGTTTCAGAGTATGTTGCAGAGTTCGATACTTTATCGAAATATGGATTATCTTTGGTTGACACTTTCAAGAAGAAGAACGAAAAGTTTATAACTGGTTTGGATGGATACTTGGGGGAAAGTCTTATTAACCACATCGATGAGACGTTTGAATCGATTGTAGGGAAAGCTTTGAGATCAGAGAGCCTATACCCTGAGTCGAAGACTAAGGTTACATCTGTAGAAGAGCCAAAGCCGCAAGCAAGCGGTGGAGGCAAGAATGGTTCTCAGAATAAGAGAAAGTAAAATCAGACCAAGGATGGTCAGAAGAAAAAGAATAAGAAAGATGTTGAGTGCTTCAGCTGTGGTAAGAAGGGCCATTATGCCAAGGAATGTCGGGCCAAGCCAGCGGATAGGAAGTGCTTCAACTATGGCCAAGTTGGACATCAAAAGGATAAGTGTCCACAACCTTTGAAAGAGAAGCAGATAGTGAAGGCATATGCCATTAGTGCTGTTCCTTCTTCGTCGAATGCCCCAACTGCGGCGGAGAAGGGAAAGAATGTTGTTATCCAAGGTATGCTTTCTGTTTATGATGTTCCTGTTAGAGTTTTGTTTGATACCGGAGCTTCCAGTTCTTTCATATCTAGTGACCTGGTAGATAAGTTGGGATTGGAACCCGAGATAGTCGATAGACCTTTAGTAGTGATGAACCCGATTGGTGGTTCGACTAGCCTTAGCATGATTTGCCGTAATGTGGTCTTATCGAGTCATGGATGTATGTTTGTTTGTGATTGCTTTGTTTTGGGCTTTACTGGGTTTGGCATTATTTTGGGAGTCGATTGGCTCCAAAGATAAGGGGTGGTGGTAGAATATGAGGGCTTGTTGGTGACAGTTAGAGTGGATGATGGGCGGAGGGTAGTGGTTGGTGGTCTACCCAGTGATGAGGTAATGGCTAGTTTTCTAAATTCCCTCGACATCCCGCATGATGAGTTGTCAGGTTTGCCCGTGGTTGGCCAGTATCCGGACGTCTTCGAGGAAGTGACGGGGCTTCCACCACACCGAGAGATTGAGCTCCGTATTGATTTAGTGAAAGATGCCAAACCTATAGTGATGCCACTTCGTCGTATGGCACCAAGGGAGCAGCGAGAGCTCGGGGTGCAAGTCAACGATCTTTTGAAGAAGGGATTTATCAGAAGGAGTGTTTCTAAGTGGGGATCACCAGTTGTGTTTGCTACCAAGGCGGATGGTTCCCTTCGATTGTGTGTAAACTACCGTGAATTGAATAAAGTGACGAGGAAGAATAAGAATCCTCTATCGCGGATAGATGATTTGTTTGACCAGTTGAGTGGAGCGAGAGTGTTTTCTCAATTGGATCTCGCGACAGGTTTTCATCAGCTTAGAGTGGAAGCTGAGAGTATAGCTAAAACGGCATTTCGGACGCCGTCTGGATTCTATGAGTGGTTGGTTATGCCATTTGGGCTGACCAATGCCCCGGCATATTTTGTGGATCTTATGAATATGGTATTCAGAGATCAATTGAATAAGTTTATTCTTGTGTTCGTGGATGATATTTTGGTTTACTCGAGGAATGAGGAAGAACACAAGGAACATTTGAGGACAGTGATGGACGTGTTAAGGAAACACCAACTGAAAGCGAAATTTTCTAAGTGTCACTTCTGGAAGAGGGAAGTGAGGTTCTTGGGCCATGTTGTTTCAGAGAATGGTATCGCCGTGGATCCTACGAAAGTGGCTACGGTGCAAGATTGGTCTACGCCCAAGAATGCAATAGACGTAAGAAGTTTCTTGGGGTTAGCTGGATACTATCGTACGTTTATCCAAGACTTCTCCAAGATAGCAGCACCGTTGACCCAGTTGACCAAGAAGAATCAAGCTTTTGTTTGGGACGAGAAGTGCGAGTATGCATTTAAGTGTCTAAAGGAAAAGTTGTCGAGCGCACCAGTGTTAGTCATTCCTAAGGGGAATGAAGAGATGACGGTATACACGGATGCCTGTGGTACCGAACTAGATGTTGTACTGATGCAAGGTGGCAGGGTTGTAGCTTATGCAAGTCGGCAACTGAAACCGCATGAGAAAAGATATCCTACCCATGATTTGGAATTGGCAGCGATCGTATTCGCATTGAAGATGTGGAGACATTATCTCTTGGGAGAAAGATTCGAGTTCTTTACTGATCATAAGTCGTTAAAGTATCTTTTCTCTCAGAAGGATTTAAATCTTCGTCAGCAAAGATGGTTAGAGTTCTTGGCTTCATATGATTTTGATATCGCATACACACCAGCAAAAGGCAATGCAGTAGCTGATGCCTTGAGTAGAAGACATGCCAGTTTAGGGGCTATGTTTCTTGAATGGAAGCAACTAGAGTACATCGAAGGGTATGATTTCAGACCGAAGTGCGAACTAGATCCAGTGATGTTAGCAAGTTTGACGATCAGACCGACCTTGATTGAGCGGATTGGTTCCAAGCAGAGGGACGATCCTAATCTGCTGGAAATCATCTCCAAGTTAGAGATGGGTATCGATGAGGAGATGAGCAAGTATGGACTTGATCGAGATGGATGGCTTCGGAAGAATGGAAAGTTAGTTGTACCCAACGTAGATGGATTGAGGGATGAAGTGCTTAGAGAATGTCATCACCCAAAGTTAACCATACATCCCGGTGGTAACAAGATGTATCGAGACATGAAGCAGACCTACTACTGGGAAGGGATGAAAAGAGACGTTGGGAAGTTTATATCCAAGTGCATGAATTGTCAGTTAGTTAAAGCTGAGCAAAAGAAGCCGAGTGGTTTGTTACAACCGTTAGAAATTCCCTAATGGAAATGGGAGCAAGTTTCAATGGATTTCATCGATGGTTTACCGAGGACTAGATCGGGCCACGATAGCATTTGGGTAATTGTGGATCGATTGACCAAGAGCACAAGGTTTATACCAGTCACGTCGACTAGAACTGCAGCTAAGTTAGCCGAACTATATATGAAGTGGGTAGTGAGATTTCATGGAGTACCAAAAGGCATTGTGAGTGACTGAGATCCATTGTTTACTAGTGGGTTTTGGAAGAGCTTACAAGAGGCGTTAGGATCAGAATTACATCTCAGTACTGCGTATCATCCTCAAACCGATGGTCAGACGAAGAGGGTGAATCGAGTGTTAGAAGACCTTCTGCGAGCTTGCGTATTGGATTCTGGTGGATCATGGGATGACCATATGCATCTAGTAGAGTTTGCCTATAATAACAGTTATCAATCCAGTATTGGTATGGCTCCATTTGAAGCTTTGTATGGAAGACCGTGTAACTCACCATCATGTTGGTTGGAAATAGGCGAGAAGTTTGTGCTTGGACCCGAGATGATAAAAGAAACTTCAGACAAGACCAAGATCGTTCAACAACGAATGAAGGCCGCTCAAGATAGACAAAAGAGTTATGCTGATAAGAGACGAAGAGACTGAAATTCTCCATTGGAGATTTGGTATTTGTCAAGATCTCTCCATTAAAGAATATGATTCAATTTGAAAGGAGAGGAAAGTTAGCACCAAGATTTGTTGGTCCATTCCCAATTCTAGAACAAGTCGGGAATTTGGCATATAAAGTTGAGTTACCAGACAAGATGGCAGGAGTTCACAACGTGTTTCATGTTTCCCAGCTAAGAGAGTTTGTGCATGACCCTAGTATGGCTATTTCACCAGATCAGTTGGATGATATCAAGGTTGAACCCGAGGCGGTGGGGAACCGCAGGCCTATGCGTATCGTTGGGAACGATAAGAAGCAGCTTCGAAGAAAGGCAGTGAAACTAGTCAAATTCCAGTGGGGGTGAGAATGAGGAAGACTGTACTTAGGAAACAGAGGAGGACATAAGGAAGAGGTATCCAGAACTCTTTGCCTGGTAAGGTTTTGATTGCGATTTAGTTTTCCGCATGCTAGGTTAGGCTTGTTTTGCATGTTTGAATGTTTATAAATGATTGATAGGCATGCGGGGTACCTTTGTATGTTTGGTTAAGGAATTTCGGGGACGAAGTTTCTTAAGGGGGGAGAATGTAACGACCCACATTTTACGTATCATAGGATCGTAGAATATTTATTTCTCTTTCGTAGGAAGTCGTATGGTCATGTACTTTTGGGGAACGACTAGTGGGGTCATTTCCCATGTTCATGATTTTTGTTGATTTTTAAATGACTGTTTTGCCCTAAGCTGATCTTGTTTCGTCCATAAATTTTGATTGGTAAGGAGTTTTGACCTAAAACCACTTCCATTAGATTCGTTTGATGGTTTACCTTTCCGTAGAGTGGTCAAATAGCCGAACGGACTTACCGTTTGGGAGATATGGCTGAAATAAGGTTTGGAAGTTAGAAAACAGCATAATTGGGCTTAACAGGGTGATTAGCAGCTTAGCCCATAACCCATTTCGGGATTAGGGTTATGGGAGGGGTGAAAGGGTTAGGAAAATCATTTCATTTCAGTTTTCTCAACCGCCACAAACCTCCCTTAAGCTCTAGCAATGGCCTCCATCTTCTAAAACACTCCAAAACATCTTTTTGTCATTTTTAATCACATATTAGCTTAATCTACATCAAATTAAGGCGGATTAGCATAAGAATTGGGATAGAGCTGCTGGAACACATAGAGATTGGATCCAAATCAGAGAAGTTTCAGATTTGAGAATTATTTTGTGGCAAAGGTGAGTGATTAGCTTTGTTTTTCACTAGTTATGGCTAATTAGGGTAATTAGCGAAGATTAGCGAAATTATAACTCAGAAAAATCTAGAAAATTTTGTAAAATTCCATAATATTATTTTATGCCTCTGATATGAATTTGGGTTAATTCGGACTAATTTTGCTAATCCCGGAATTTGGGGGATTAAGGGGTGATTAGTGATAATTAGCAAAATTATGCATCATAAAAATCTGGAAAAATATCCATAAATTCTGAAATATTGTTTTAGACCTCTGTTAGAAAATTTGGCTAGTTTGGTTAAGTTTTACTAATCTTATCATTAGTTGTTAAACATGATTAAGGGGAAATTAAAGGATTTTGGGTATGTTTGATCCATTTTACATGCTATGATTGTTGTTTTGCTGTTTGTGGATGTTGCTACATGTTGCTATGACTGTATGGTATGCTTTGTGATTGATTAGAACAGTTAGAATGGTTGAAAACGCCGTCGTATGGCGTAGAACAGTTGCTGGAAGAGTTGCGGGAAATAGTGCAGGGATCCGGATCGGATCGCCCCCATATACCACGAGTCGATCGGATCGAGCCCATGTACCACGAACCGCCAGATGTTCCTCACCCCTTCGAGTTTGATCACCACGAGCTGCTCGCACCTGAAGCACGATCCGAACTGATGGAGGCTCGACCCACGAGCCAAGTAGGAGTGCGACCCGACCCGGTAGAAGGAGCGCGACCTGGAGCTTGGCCACGAGCAGAAGAAGGCCGACCCGAACCGTATGCAGCAACCGATCCGAACCCGAAGGAAGACCACGAACCGAACCAAGGAGATGGAGGACCACGAGCTAATGGCACGACCCGATCCGAATGGAGGAACTCGACCCGAAACAGTATGGTGACTACGGACTGAACCAGGAAGCTTGAACGCGGGAAATGAGCTATGAACTGAATGAAGACCGATCCGAAGAAGAAGACTAAAGCCCGAGATGTAAAGGTAGTCCAAATGAGGAGTATGAACTCGGGATCCAGTTGGGAACCAACGAGTTGACTTCATGAGTTGGGCTTTGCTGCGGGACGTGTGCTAAGGGGTTGTCGATGTCTATAACTTTGGATCACTATGTATGGGAGGTACGTGAACGGATTCAGGCCACAATGGCCTAGGTACGACTAAAGAGCTATAGACCAATGAAGTGGGGTCATTTGTAAAGATTTGGTCATGACTCCATGGGGTAAGCTTGGTAGTAGCAGTAGTTGTACAAGTTGAACTTCGTCACTACTTCGATGGGTCTAGTGATTGACAGTGGTGGACATTGTATGCTTTACGCACTGAGTGAGAGATGTGAGGATGGTCGCTATGTTTGATTTGTTTGATATCATTATGACATGCACACCCCCACCCCCGTATTCTTTACACCATGTTTAATGGCACCTTAGAGCATTGTACGGTATGTAGTGCTAACTCTTTGGTTGCAGGTCCAGGTACAGGTATGGTTTAGTATACCTGTTATTGTTCTGTTTAGCTGCTTATCGCTCATACCAGACTTTTTATATGACCTAGAGTTTTATGTCTCTTCTTATTACTCTGGGTGCTCGCACGAGTAGACTAAAGACAGGTTAGCTGGGTATGCACGAGTAGTTGATCCGAAGACGAGCAGGAGGCTTCCATGTATGATATATATAGATATTCTCCCTGCATTGTTGAAGATCACTACTTGGGTATTAGTAGTGCATCTTCTGGTTTAGCTTTCTTTTGCTTTAGAGACAGTTTTAAAGTTGTAATAATGAAGTTGGATCATAAGCTGTATTTGAATTTCCGCTGCTATGTTGGTTTAGTTTTTAGCTTATGCACTGTCTCGCCTGTTTTATGTAAAGATTATGTTATTATTATATTTTGTTCCAAGCGTTGTGAGGCATTCTACAGGTTCTGTGTTAGGTCTTCATCTTCTTTCTTTTCTTTTGACGACCGTTCCGTGCCTATTGGGCATGTGTACAATGCACTTTCGGAGGAAATGCCGACTGGTGCGGGCGGGCCGTCACAAACACGCAAATCAAATTAGCCATATATGAAATCAGAGATAGTTTAAAGGGTTTTCTATAGACCTATATAAACCATTCATCATTGACAAAGGGAGATTATCGAAAAACAACAAGCATCAATTCAGGAGCAAAAATCAAAACAGAAAAACTCACAATTGTTTTTCGATCGCTAGGAAGTCCAAATCAATCGAAAAGAAAAGAAACAAGGATTCGAGCTTCAGAGAACTTTTTTTTTAACATAAGAGGTCGCGATTGCGGATTAGGGAATCGAAGGAAAAACCCTATTTTTTTTAGAGAGTCAGCCAACATTTTTTTGAAGACAAAGCATATAAAAGGAAATAAGGGAGTAAGGGTTTTTGTTTTAATTTATTCTTATTTTCTTTTGTAATTTTCAATTTTGAGTTTACTAGTTTTCCTGTAAAAATTTGGGTTTACTAGCTACGGGTTTGTAGCTAGAGAAAAATATGATTTCGGGGACAGAAATCAGCGTAGGATTTTGAGCGTAGGATTGGTGCAACTAGAGTGAGATTGTGAGCCTTTTTGTGTAGCTCCTAGTTGAAACTTGGGGATAAGTTTTGATCGTAGGGTTAGGACATTTAGGCTTGGAATTATCGCGAGTTTACAGGTGTTGTAAGCATTGTAATTGTTGACTAATACGTAGTAGAAATCTTGGGAATGCAGCAGTAGGCAGGGTTTGTCGAACGTGGGTAAAATCTGTATTATTTATTTCCTACATTTATTTTCTCTGTTGCATTGTGTGCTGTGATGATTTTTAATATCTTATAAAAATCCAATAAACCCTATTCACCCCCTTCTAGTGTTAATCTAGATCAAACAATTACATCATCGTGCAATTTATTGGAACAACAGCACTAACAATTTCAAACACAACTCTTAGAACAACAAAGATAAAATGCTAGAAAGGGAAAGATACACATGATACATGATACAAAAGATACTGCCTACATGCTACGAGAAGGTCGAGCACCACGGCTGGAACTCGATCCATTGTTACGTCTACGTCGGAAATGTAGCATAGAAAAATTACAACCAATCTCGTGCATCTGTCTATGCTGCTCCCTGCGAACCTCGGGGAGCTCCGCCTGGATCTGATGGACGGCGGCAAGCTCAGGGTTCTCCTGGCCTATTGCGTCTGGCTGCTGCTTCTCTACAGAAGCGGGAAGAGCAGGAAGTGGAGAGAGAGCTACGGAAGGAGTGGCGGATATTTGGATTCCTATCCTTCTAAGGGAGACATGATCAATGGAGGATGGGGTCTTCTTGACCGCCGATTCCCCGCAAAGATTCACATGTACGTGTCGAATACATGGGTGAGAAGATGACTATAAAGTATGTGGTCCCTCGGGATACCCATTGAATGATCGGAGAAGTGGATCATCAATGCGTGTGCCCAATTGACGGCTAAGCCGCTAATAATAGCAGAAGTGGCTCGACGCGTTGAAGGGTTGATCTGCTCGAGGCTTCCTGTCTTGGGAATGATATTGTGCTAAATGATGCACACAAACAGATGGGCAATGGGTCGCAAATTACCTATGTCCTAAGCACTGACAATTCCATCAGAGATGCTAGAGACGATTTGAGGGTCCATCATCTTATTATCGTCCAAATTTTATCCAACCACGGAAATACCCAGAATCTTATCCAATTTCTGGTCAGTGAACTCAAAAGCAGTTCCTTTCACCTCGGGCTGAATCAAACTAGAACCTTTATCAAAGTTGATGGCCACCTAGGCGTCAAACAAATGGATATATTGCGGATAGCACTCACGCTCGAATTTGTTGTGGCGTAGTATCGATGCCAGGCCTACGGTGATGAACTACTCCTCTAAATGAAAAGGGAAAAAATATGTGAGTTTCACCGGTTGTCCATGGTGAAACTCAAAATTTGTCATTTCCAAATAAGTCTCTATTTTCCTCTGGTTGCAGTCTAACCATGCGGCCTCCGGAGGTGTGAGACTGGGGTGTTGCGCTAGGACATCAGAGGCTCGAGGAGGTGCCATTGAGAAATTAACGAAATAGACAAAGAAAATTACAGATCTGGAGTATGGGAGGGGCTAGAGCTGAAGCACAAGGATTTTGATGGTGATTGAAGGAAGATCGGAGCTCAAAAACTAAATTTTTAGCCTTGGAGAAGGTGGGGGAAGTTGGGTTCAGCTGCTGTAAATTTTTGGAAGGAAGGGAAAAATGATGTTCGATTGTTTCTGGAGCGATATATACATCGCTCCAGGCTCCAGGCCGCACCCAAACGAGTAAAGGGGTCGACTGCCCGGTCGACAACTATCTGTCGATCGCCTTCCCCTTTTGGGGCACGGCCTGAACCTGCCCAATAGCCCAGTTCGATTATGAAAAAAATAAATTACATTATAATTTAATCATATCACATTGTCGACTGCACCGAAAATCATGTGCTAAGGTCCACCATCTAACAAGTCGAGAAAAAATTTCCCCAACGTGTTCAAATCATTGCGACCATCAAATGATAGAAAGGTTTCTCGAAAAGAAAACTCAGCTAGAAATCCGAAATAAATTAAAATGGATTTCCCCTTTACCTTGCTGATCAATGACTCAAACGATTTACGAAATCAAATACCCGAAGCTGAATAGAAATATCCTTAGCCTTTTCCAAGAGAAAACTTTTTGATATTAAATTTTTATTTTTAATTATGGGCTTCATAATATAGACCTATATTTAAAATTTATATTCCAATTTATACTACGGACTGGAATAATCTTTCCATGTTCTGGATTGTCGAGATTTTAAATCTCTGAATGGGTTATTTTTGATAATTTATATAAATCATCCAAATAATTTGGAAGGAGGAATATTAAAATCATAAGGAATGGGTAGTTATAGTTTCTTTATTTCGAGGCTTATTCCCTGTCATTTTCAAATTCCTTTTTTTTTTACCAAAATGGATTATTTATTGAAATCGCACAAAACCCAACTATCCAAAACATGGTTAGATTTGAATTTTTAAGATTCATTTTATTTACTTAAACCATTATTTTTAGAATAATTTATCGAAAACCAAACTTTAAAATTTTCGAAACCCCTGCAACGAACTGGAATTTTCGACCTGAAAAGTCAACATAAAACCCATGTCAATTATTCAGGCATCAAACATTCTAGATCATTAATAGAAAGAAGTTAGAGGGTGATAAATAGATAAGATAGAAAATTAGAATAGAAGAATAAGAAGACAACTACAACATTAGAGTAAACACGAATCTCACAATGGAACGAATAAATATATTTCATAACATAACTTTGAAATAAAACAGTATCTGTATACAATACCATTATCTGAGCACAACACTTACAATTCAGCAGAAATAATAATAGCTATATAATCCTAAAGCCTCTGGCTCTCCATGTATACCTGTAAAATCTCGACTACTTGACTGCCTATACAAAATTGGGCACCCAAGAGTTTATGGAAAACAAAACAAAATAAACTCTGGGTTAGTCATGTGACTGGTGTGAGTGAACTCCAACCATTTGTTTAAATTTTAAAAGAAAGAATAATCATAAGACCTATCCACACATAAACACGGATGGATTTTTACCTTACGATATTCCAAAATATTCTTTATATCAAATCTCTTCTGATATTACAATAGTGTCTATCAACCACAACTGATAATCCTTTAGCAGAACGCTTCCATCTCACGTTCCACATACATAATATATAATCAAAAACCACGGGCGCTTATTGGGTAATGGATTCCAACTGGTAAGGTATGGGACCACCTTCCGACAGTGTATCTCTAGAGAGGAATACACCAGGTTCAATAAGAACATCTTGTAACCCAGGCGAAACATGACCGGTTACTCATTTTGCTTGAGTGTACCGAATGTATTATCACCAACGGTTGGGATCAGCAACCGTTACCCGAAAGGGCCAGCATCAAAATAGGTTAAAGAAGTAAATGAAATTTCTCTGGATCAGGTGACAATACACCCTAATTAGGAGCTACTCACTTAGCCATGCGGCCTACCCGATTTTATACCATTTCCTAGTTATGAGGTTTGAAGCCACGCTTATCTCTGACAGATCACATCTTTATTCACTTTGAATGCCACATCATCATACCTGCTAAATTAAAAATTGATTTCCCCAAAAATTCCACGGGTAAACAACTAAGAGAAACGAATTCCTCCACCACCAAACGTAAATAAGTTTGAAGAGGTCAACTTATGTGATCTATTAAATATACTCTGTCAGACATTCTTCCATACAGTTTGTCCTGAGACTGGACTGACAGAAGGCACTATTCTGTAAACCCATCTTAGGCAATTTCTACCTAGGATTTGCCAGAACGACCCTTGCATAAACTCCGTCTTCAATTATCTTCATCATATTTGATTCGCAAGACTGACGCCCATACGGAGTGGTTTTCAGATAATAAATCTTATTTCGGTCTCTCCGTATTGACCATGGAAAAATGGTCAAAAACTTTGATAGTCGGTTATTTAACTTCAAAGGAAACATCCATGCACACAATGATCTTATTTCCAAATGGAAATTTTATCGATCAATCATCAATCAACATTTTCCCCTTTAAATTAATTTACCATTAGTTTGTTCATTTCCCATTTCCATATATACATAAATTATTATTTTCTAAATTTAGAAAATATACGTTATTAACATTGGAAAACATTTCCATTTCTCATTCACGCATCACTATCCCTCCTACATCTATCATCCTCTAACTGTAAACTTGTGACGGCCCGCCCCGCACCAGCCTGCATTTCCTCCGAAAGTGCGTTGTACACATGCCCAGCTAGCACAGAACGGTCGTCAGAAGAAAAGAAAGAAGGGAATGAACTAATCAAGGAACCTGTAGAATGTCTCACAGCGCATGGAATAAAATATATTAACAACATACTTGACATAAAACAGGTGAGACAGTGCATAAGCTGATAACTAAAATCAACATCAATCATCAGAGCAGCGGAAATCCAAATACAGCTTATTACAATTTTTCAAATTTACTGTCTCTAAACAAAAGAAAGCTAAAGTAGAAGATGCACCACCAATGCCCAAGCAGTGATCTTCAACAACACAGGGAGAATATTATATATATTACGTGGAAGCCTCCTGCTCGTTTCCGGATCATCTACCCGTGCATCACCAGCTAACCTGTCTCTAGTCTGCTCGTGTGAGCACCCAGAGTATTAAGAGGAGACATAAAACTCTGGGTCAGACATAAAGCCTGGTATGAGCGATAAGCATCTAAACAGAATAATAACAGGTATACTAAACCATACCTGAACCTGGACCTGCAACCAAAGAGTTAGTACCACATACCGTACAATGCTCTAAGGTGCCATAATAATTAGTGTAAGAATACGGGGGTGGGGTGTGCATGTCACAATGATAGCAAACAAATCATCCATAGCAACCATCCTCACATCTCTCACTCAGTGCGTAAAGCGTACGACATCTACCACTTTGGAACACTAGACAAACTGAGGTAACGACGAATCCCGCCTTGTAGAAACCCTGCTATGACCAAGCTAAACATATGGAGTCATGACCAAACATTTCAATGACCCACTTCATTGGTTGTAGCCCTTGGTTCTACCGATGCCATAATGGCCCTGAATCCGCCTTCGTACCTCCTACCATAGTGGTCCAAAGCTATAGACATCGATAACCCCTTAACACTCGTCCCACAGCAAAGCCCAATCATGAAGCGAACTCGTTGATTCCCATCTGGATCTTGAGCTCTAGCTTCCTATTTGGACTACCTTTGCATTTCGGGTTTTGGTCATCATCTTCATCCGGATCGGTCTTCATTCAGTTCGTAGCCTCCTGGTCCGGTTCGTAATCCAGCTCGTGGTCATCACTGTCGGATCGTGAGTAACCTCCTCCCCAGCTCGGATCGTGGTACACTCTCCAGGTCGGGTCGCCATCGTCGGATCGTGCTCCACCTCGGATCGGTTCGCGGATCGCACCGCCTTCACCAGGTCGGATCGGATCGAGGCACTCCCACTGGTTCGGGTCGTGCTCCATAGCTTGTGGCGCTTCCCTTCGGTCGTGGATGCACATCGATTCGGATCGTGAGCTTCTGAAGTGGATCGGTTCGTGGTCACCATCCATAGGCGGATCGGGTCGTGCCATCGGTTCGGATCGTGGAAGATGGGGCGATCGTGGTACATAGGGCGATCCGATCCGGTATATTTCCTGCACTTGTTTTCAGCGACTATCTTACGCCATTCGACGGCGTTTTTGACCAATCTAACTTCTCTAATCAATCACAAAACACTCCATAAAGTCATAACAACATGTAATAGCAACCACAAACACCAAACAACAATTCTAATAAAGCAAAATGGATCAAAAGTGGCCAAAACTCCTTATTTTCCCCTAAGCATGTTTAAACAAAACTAATCATAAGGTTAACAAAACTTCATCAAATTAAACCAAATTTCTACCAGAAGCATAAAATATTATTTTCGAATTTCTAAATATTTTACCAGAATTTATTAGTGTATAAATTCGCTAATCTTCACTAATCACCCTTAATTACCGTAATTAGTGCAACAACTATGCAAATCACTCACCTTTGCCACAATAAAACTTTCAGATCTGAAGTGAACCTCTGATTTGCACGAATTCCAATATATAACAGCAGCTCTACCTCGGTCCTTGTGCTAATCCTCCTTGATTTGATGCCTCTAAGCCTTAATCCTTGATTAGGAAGTGATTTTGGGTGTTTTAGAGAGATTTAGAGAGTGGAGGCCATGGCTAGGTCAAGAGAGATGGAAAGTGACGGCTGAAAAATGAGAAAAAGGTACTCTCCAAACCCTAACAGCCCTTTTAAACTCCTAATCCCGAAATTCCCCTTTGGGCTTAGCTGCTAATCACCCGGTTAAGCCCAATTAAGCTGTTTTCACCATCTGAAACTTGATTCAGCCGTATCTCCCAAACGGTGAGTCCGTTTGGCTAATGTGACCACTCTACGGAAAGAGAAACCATCAACCGAAGCCAATGGAAGTGGTTTCAGGTCAAAATTCATTTCCAGTCAAAAGTTACGGCCAAAACAGTATCAACCAGGGGTAAAATGGTCATTTAAAAATCGGGAAAAATCATGAACATGGGAAATGGCCCCAATAGTCGTCCCCCAAAGTTACATGACCATACGACTTCGTATGTGAAAGAAATAAATATTCTACGATCCTATGATGCGTAGAATGCGGGTCGTTACACTCTCCCCCCCTTAAGAAATTTCGTCCCCGAAATTCCTTAACCCAAAACATACAAAGGATCCCGCATGCCTAACAACCAGATACAACAATCAAACATGCAAAACAAGCAAACAAGCCTATCCTAGCATGCGGAAAACTAAATCGAAGTCAAAATCTTACCAGGCAAAGAGTTCTGGGTGTGTCTTCCTAATGTTCTCCTCTGTCTCCCAAGTACAATCATTCTCGTCCTCGCCCCACTGAACCTTGACTAGCTTCACCGCCTTCCTTCGAAGTTGCTTCATGTCGTACTCGACAATACGGGCCGGCTTGCGGTTCCCAACCGCCTCGGGTTCTACCTCGAAGTCCTCTAACTGATCAGGTGAAATAGTTATGTCTGGGTTGTGAACGAACTTCCTTAGTTGGGAAACATGAAATACATTGTGAACTCCCGCCATTTTCTCTGGTAAGTCGATTCTATATGCCAAGTTCCCGACTAGTTCGAGAACAGGGAATGGGCCAACGAATCTTGGTGCCAACTTGCCTCTCCTGCCAAATCGTATTATGCTCTTCAACGGAGAAATCTTGACAAACACCAAGTCACCAACGGAGAATTTTAAGTCTCTTCTCCTCTTATCAGCATAACTCTTCTGCCTATCTTGGGCAGCCTTCATTCGTTGTTGAATGATCTTGATCTTATCTGAAGTTTTCCTCACCACATCTGGTCCAAGCATAAACTTCTCGCCAGTCTCTATCCAACATGATGGTGAATTGCACGGTCTTCCATACAAAGCTTCAAATGGAGCCATACCGATACTGGATTGGTAGCTCTTATTATATGCAAACTCTACTAGATGCAAATGGTCATCCCATGATCCACCAAAATCCAATATACATGCTCTCAAGAGATTTTCCAAAATACGGTTCACCCTCTCCGTCTGACCGTCGGTCTGAGGATGATAGGCGGTACTGAGATGTAACTCTGACCCTAGAGCCTCTTGTAAGCTCTTCCAAAACCCACTAGTGAACAACGGGTCTCGGTCGCTCACAATGCCTTTAGGTACTCCATGAAATCTCACTACCCACTTCATATACAATTCTACTAACTTAGCTGTCGTTCTGGTCGATTTGACTGGTATAAACCTTGCGCTTTTAGTCAATCGATCCACAATCACCCAAATGCTATAATGTCCCGATCTAGTCCTTGGTAAACCATCGATGAAATCCATCGAGACTTGCTCCCATTTCCATTCGGGAATTTCTAATGGCTGTAACAACCCACTAGGCTTCTTTTGCTCGGCTTTAACTAGATGGCAATTCATGCACTTGGATATAAACTTCCCAACGTCTCTTTTCATCCCTTCCCAGTAGTAGGTCTGCTTCATATCTCGATACATCTTATTACCACCGGGGTGTATAGTCAGTTTTGAGTGATGACACTCTCTAAGCACTTCATCTCTCAATCCATTGACATTGGGTACAACGAGCTTTCCATTCTTTCTAAGCCATCCATCTCGATCAAGCCCATACTTGTTCATCTTCTCATCGATATCCATCTTTAACTTGGAGATGATTTCCAATAGGTTAGGATCGTCCCTCTGACTAGAGCCGATCCGTTCAATTAAAGTGGGTCTGATCGTCAAACTTGCTAATATTTCTGGATCCAATTCGCACTTTGGTCTGAAATCAAAACCCGCGATATACTCCAGTTGCTTCCATTCAAGGAACATAGCCCCTAAGCTGGCATGTCTTCTACTCAATGCATCAGCCACCGCATTGCCCTTTCCCGGTGTATATGCGATGTCAAAATCATAGGAAGCTAAGAACTCTAACCATCTCTGCTGACGGAGATTTAAATCCTTCTGGGAGAATAGATACTTCAACGACTTATGATCTGTAAACAGCTCAAATCTTTCTCCCAAGAGATAGTGTCTCCACATCTTTAACGCGAACACGATCGCTGCCAATTCTAAATCATGGGTAGGGTATCTTCTCTCGTGCGGTTTCAATTGCCGACTTGCGTAAGCTACAACCCTACCGCCTTGCATCAATACAACACCCAGTCCGGTACCACAGGCATCCGTGTATACCGTCATCTCTTCATCCCCCTTAGGAATGACTAACACTGGTGCGCTTGTCAACTTGTCCTTTAGACTTTTGAATGCATTCTCGCACCTTTCATCCCAGACAAAAGCTTGATTCTTCTTGGTCAACTGGGTCAATGGTTCTGCTATCTTGGAGAAACCTTGGATAAACTTACGATAATATCCGGCTAATCCCAAGAAACTTCTTACATCTGTTGCATTCTTGGGCGTAGGCCAATCCTGTACCGTAGCCACCTTCGCCGGGTCCACGGCAATACCATTCTCTGATACAACATGGCCCAAGAACCTCACTTCTCTCTTCCAGAAGTGGCACTTAGAAAACTTTGCTTTTAATTGGTGTTTTCTCAACAACTCCATCACTACTCTTAAATGTTCCTTGTGTTCTTCCTCTGTCCTCGAATAGACCAAAATATCATCAACAAACACAAGGACAAACTTATTCAACTGATCCCTGAATACCCTATTCATAAGATCCACAAAATATGCTGGGGCATTGGTCAGCCCGAATGGCATGACCAACCACTCATAAAATCCAGACGGCGTCCGAAATGCCGTTTTAGCTATACTTTCAGCTTCCACTCTAAGTTGATGAAAACCTGTCGCGAGATCCAACTGAGAAAATATTCTCGCGCCACTCAACTGATCGAACAAATCATCTATCCGCGGTAGAGGATACTTATTCTTCCTCGTCACTTTATTCAACTCGCGATAGTCTACACACAAACGAAGGGAACCATCCGCCTTGGTAGCAAACACAACTGGTGCTCCCCATTCAGAAACACTCCTTCTGATAAATCCCTTCTTCAAAAGATCGCTGACTTGCACCTCGAGCTCTCGTTGCTCCCTTGGTGCCCTACGACGAAGTGGCATTACTATAGGCCTGGCATCCTTTACCAAATCAATACGAAACTCAATCTCTCGGTGTGGTGGAAGTCCGGTCACTTCTTCGAAAACATCCGGATACTGGCCAACCACGGGCAAACCTGACAACTCACTATGCGGAATGTCAAGGGAGTTTAGAAAACTAGACAATACCCCCTTACTGGGTAGACCACCAAACACTATCCTCCGCCCATCATCCGCTCTAGCTGTCACCAAAAAGCCCTCACAGTCTACCACCACCCCGTACCTTCGGAGCCAATCTACTCCCAAAATAATGCCAAACCCAGTAAATCCCAAAACAAAGCAATCACAAACAAACATGCATCCATGACTCGATAAGACCACATTACGACAAATCATGCTAAGGCTAGTCGAACCACCAATCGGGTTCGTCACTACTAAAGGTCTATCGACAATCTCGGGCTCCAATCCCAACCTATCTACCAGGTCACTAGATATGAAAGAACTGGAAGCTCCGGTATCAAACAAAACTCTAACAGGAATATCATAAACAGAAAGCATACCTTGAATGACGACATTCTTTCCCTTTTCCGCCGCAGTTGGGGCATTCGACGAAGAAGGAATAGCATTAAGAGCATATGCTTTCACTATTTGCTTTTCTTTAGGGGGTTGCGGACACTTGTCCTTGTGATGTCCCATTTGGCCACAGTTGAAGCACTTCCTATCCGCTGGCTTGGCCCGACAATTACTAGCATAATGGCCCTTCTTACCACAGCTGAAGCACTCAACATCTTGCTTATTCTTTTTCTTCTGGCCATCCTTAGCTTGGTTTTGCTTTCTCTTATTCTGGGAACCACCCTTGCCTCCACCACTTGCTTGTGGTTTTGGCTCTTCTGCAGATGCAACCTCAGTCTTCGACTTAGGGTAGAGACTTTCTGATCTTAACGCTTTCCCCACAATCGATTCAAACGTCTCATCGATGTGGTTAATAAGTTTTTCCCCCAAGTACTGATCCAAACCAGTTATGAATTTCTCATTCTTTTTCTCGGCAGTATCAATAAGAGATAACCCATATTTTGACAAAGTGTCAAGTTCAGCAATATACTCCGAGACAGCTCTGCCATTCTGCTTGAGCTCCAAGAATTTCTTAAACAGCACTGACTTCTGAGCAGCTGGAATGAACTTCTCGCTAAAGCGAGCCTTAAACTGCTCCCAAGTAATCTGATCTTCGGGAGTAGCTGCCTTTATAGCATTCCACCAATTCATTGCCCGCCCTTGCAGCTGACGGGACGCTAGCTTTCTCTTCATCGCATCCTCGATACCCAAATCCTCGAAGATACGTTCGCAACTATCCAACCAATCCTGAACATCTGTGGCCGACTCCGTTCCGTGGAACGGCTTCCCACCAAGGCTAGTATAATCTTTGTTCAACTTGGCGAAGTCGACTCTAGGCGCCTGCACTATTGGACCACCACCATTTCCACCATTGGGAGCTGCCCTCTGCACATCTCTAAGCATCTCTCTCATGAGGTCAGTAAACATCGTCCTCATGTCAGCAGCATTCACATTATTGGCTCCCCTACCAGTACCTCTAGTATATCGGCTCATCGTCAATCTGAAAAAGGAAACGATTAACGACTCCATAGTGGTGCTAGTGCAGTACGACTTCATCCTTATACTAGTAATAGTATATATATACATAGCTTTTAAAAACCAAAGTAATCACAAATACGCTCTCTCCTATACGTATATTATCTCTCCCTGATAACTTCCCTAGGTTAACTACGCAACCTAGAACTCTGATACCAAGTGTGACGGCCCGCCCCGCACCAGCTTGCATTTCCTCCGAAAGTGCGCTGTACACATGCCCAGCTAGCACAGAACGGTCGTCAGAAGAAAAGAAAGAAGGGAATGAACTAATCAAGGAACCTGTAGAATGTCTCACAGCGCATGGAATAAAATATATTAACAACATACTTGACATAAAACAGGTGAGACAGTGCATAAGCTGATAACTAAAATCAACATCAATCATCAGAGCAGCGGAAATCCAAATACAACTTATTACAATTTTTCAAATTTACTGTCTCTAAACAAAAGAAAGCTAAAGTAGAAGATGCACCACCAATGCCCAAGCAGTGATCTTCAACAACACAGGGAGAATATTATATATATTACGTGGAAGCCTCCTGCTCGTCTCCGGATCATCTACCCGTGCATCACCAGCTAACCTGTCTCTAGTCTGCTCGTGTGAGCACCCAGAGTAATAAGAGGAGACATAAAACTCTGGGTCAGACATAAAGCCTGGTATGAGCGATAAGCATCTAAACAGAATAATAACAGGTATACTAAACCATACCTGAACCTGGACCTGCAACCAAAGAGTTAGTACCACATACCGTACAATGCTCTAAGGTGCCATAATAATTAGTGTAAGAATACGGGGGTGGGGTGTGCATGTCACAATGATAGCAAACAAATCATCCATAGCAACCATCCTCACATCTCTCACTCAGTGCGTAAAGCGTACGACATCTACCACTTTGGAACACTAGACAAACTGAGGTAACGACGAATCCCGCCTTGTAGAAACCCTGCTATGACCAAGCTAAACATATGGAGTCATGACCAAACATTTCAATGACCCACTTCATTGGTTGTAGCCCTTGGTTCTACCGATGCCATAATGGCACTGAATCCGCCTTCGTACCTCCTACCATAGTGGTCCAAAGCTATAGACATCGATAACCCCTTAACACTCGTCCCGCAGCAAAGCCCAATCATGAAGCGAACTCGTTGATTCCCATCTGGATCTTGAGCTCTAGCTTCCTATTTGGACTACCTTTTCATCTCGGGTTTTGGTCATCATCTTCATCCGGATCGGTCTTCATTCAGTTCGTAGCCTCCTGGTCCGGTTCGTAATCCAGCTCGTGGTCATCACTGTCGGATCGTGAGTAACCTCCTCCCCAGCTCGGATCGTGGTACACTCTCCAGGTCGGGTCGCCATCGTCGGATCGTGCTCCACCTCGGATCGGTTCGCGGATCGCACCGCCTTCACCAGGTCGGATCGGATCGAGGCACTCCCACTGGTTCGGGTCGTGCTCCATAGCTTGTGGCGCTTCCCTTCGGTCGTGGATGCACATCGATTCGGATCGTGAGCTTCTGAAGTGGATCGGTTCGTGGTCACCGTCCATAGGCGGATCGGGTCGTGCCATCGGTTCGGATCGTGGAAGATGGGGCGATCGTGGTACATAGGGCGATCCGATCCGGTATATTTCCTGCACTTGTTTTCAGCGACTATCTTACGCCATTCGACGGCGTTTTTGACCAATCTAACTTCTCTAATCAATCACAAAACACTCCATAAAGTCATAACAACATGTAATAGCAACCACAAACACCAAACAACAATTCTAATAAAGCAAAATGGATCAAAAGTGGCCAAAACTCCTTATTTTCCCCTAAGCATGTTTAAACAAAACTAATCATAAGGTTAACAAAACTTCATCAAATTAAACCAAATTTCTACCAGAAGCATAAAATATTATTTTCGAATTTCTAAATATTTTTCCAGAATTTATTAGTGTATAAATTCGCTAATCTTCACTAATCACCCTTAATTACCGTAATTAGTGCAAAAACTATGCAAATCACTCACCTTTGCCACAATAAAACTTTCAGATCTGAAGTGAACCTCTGATTTGCACGAATTCCAATATATAACAGCAGCTCTACCTCGGTCCTTGTGCTAATCCTCCTTGATTTGATGCCTCTAAGCCTTAATCCTTGATTAGGAAGTGATTTTGGGTGTTTTAGAGAGATTTAGAGAGTGGAGGCCATGGCTAGGTCAAGAGAGATGGAAAGTGACGGCTGAAAAATGAGAAAAAGGTACTCTCCAAACCCTAACAGCCCTTTTAAACTCCTAATCCCGAAATTCCCCTTTGGGCTTAGCTGCTAATCACCCGGTTAAGCCCAATTAAGCTGTTTTTCACCATCTGAAACTTGTTTCAGCCATATCTCCCAAACGGTGAGTCCGTTTGGCTAATGTGACCACTCTACGGAAAGAGAAACCATCATCCGAAGCCAATGGAAGTGGTTTCAGGTCAAAATTCATTTCCAGTCAAAAGTTATGGCCAAAACAGTATCAACCAGGGGGTAAAATGGTCATTTAAAATCGGGAAAAATCATGAACATGGGAAATGGCCCCAATAGTCGTCCCCCAAAGTTACATGACCATACGACTTCGTATGTGAAAGAAATAAATATTCTACGATCCTATGATGCGTAGAATGCGGGTCGTTACAAAACTAGTAAGAGAACAATTCCTTGAATATCAACCCTGAAGGCCGAAACCAACATCAGATCGATACCCAGACAGCTGTTCAACATAACTAATCTCCAGCCAGTTTCTAATTTCCTTAACTCTGTTTCTTATCTTCTTATCAAATCATTGCTTACGCAACTCTAAGATTCAGTTTACGAATCCAATTCTTTTATGAAAAACTAGTATTATAACGATAGCGTTATAATCCGTACTTCCGAAATGTCTAACTTAAAAATATAACTTTTATTCCTTAATTTAAATAAATAACTAAATAAAGAATTATTTATAATAAATAAATTTTGATTAAAAATCGGGAAGTAAATAATACTTTCCTACATTCGATATAGTTGAATTCCAATATATAATTCCCTCTCGAATAATCACTATTCAGTAACTCTCTTTCGAATAACTATATTCGATAACTCTTTTTAGAATAACTATATTCAACATCTCTCTTCGAATAATCTATATATATTCGATTAACTGTCTTCAAATAATTTATATTCGATTAGCTCTCTTCGAATAATTTATATTCGATTAACTCTCTTCGAATAAATTAGATTCGGTTAACTCTCTTTTTAAATTCCTATTTCAAAAATCCAATTTCCTTTATAAATGTTTTTATTTATAAAACAACTATTTTAATCCATTATTCACATCGAATGTGAATAATATTTCTTTTATAAAATCCATTCAGTTTGATTTCGTATTTACAAATAATATCCCATTTTCAAATTCTATTTATACTTCTATTTATAGAATTATTCATACGACATCTCCTTTTTTTCTTCTAACACTTAAATCTCATTTATAAATCCCTTTATAATTGATACATTCAATTTCAATCTCTAATATCAGAGCTGAAACCAATTTTACTTCTTTGTATAAACCCAGCCTTATATATTCCATTTATCAAATGATAAATATTTTATTTAATTTATAAAACATTATTTATAAATTAATCTTCTCAATCTTTCTGTTAAAACATATTCTATTTAAAATCTACTTTAAATCCATATCTCATAATTCTTTTTATATCTTGCCATTTCCCTTAATCAATATCATGTTACACCCGTGTGCGAAGCACAGGTCTAAACCTCCCTAATGTAAAATTCTCTTTTTATAATCCTATAAATTTCCCAAAATACTATATTTACTCCATATACTCACTTATTTACCTCTTATTAGCTTCATTCAGTATTTATACAAAAAACAGCCTTTTAAAACATTTATATAAATGTTAATAATCTTATATAAAAGTTCTTATTTAATTTTCCAAATAATTCCTTTTTATAAAATACATTGATTTTATATTAATAATTTATTTTAAATATACACTTTGAAAATTCCCTTTTTGCATTCCAGTATTTCTTATGGTATTTAAAATATCAAATAACCAGACCAGTTTCATCATAATCAATCACAGATTATATATCACATCATATATCACAATATATATAAAAACAGTATTTTTAATATTAAGGAATCCAGTTGGATCCCTCCAACCTGTTTCCTGCATCCACAAATGTTAAGCAATATAATTAACATCAACTTCATTTCAATATGAAATATTCAAATGAACAGAATCAATATTTGGTTAACGATATATATATATATATATATATATATATATATATATATATATATATATCGTTATCTATCATTTCAACCAATCAATTAGCAGTTCATCCAAACAATCAATACACAACAATCAACCATCATTTATCAATTCTAAAAATACGTTATAAAAATATAAACTGGGCAGAGTTAGTGAGTTTTACTCACATTTGTCGTTAATCATTAAATAGCTATTAACGGTCATTGATCTGATCAGGCGTTTAATTCCACCATAAATTCAACCGAGCTCCAAATGACCCCAAACCAGTTCCATTGTGTAGCCCTCGTTAAATCTACAAATACGTTCACTCATATATATTCACTCAACTCAATCTATGGTATTGCTAACCCCATCTCTACTGAGTTACGCCACAGAGTCAAGGTAATTACTTAACCTTCAGCTCTGATACCACTGCAACGAACTGGAATGTTTGATGCCTGAATAATTCACATGGGTTTTATGTTGATTTTCTGGGTCGAAAATTCCAGTTCATTACAATCCCTTTCTTATTGCATAAAAAGTTTCAAAAACTGAAATCTCCTCGAATATAAGACAAAGGACTCAAACGAATAATTGAATCAAAAGAATATTTGGATTTACGAATGAATATGTTTCGTAATTGTATTTCCGGACTATAATGACACACTAACATGAATTTCTCATTTCAAGAGAAAAATAAGGTCATTGACTGGAATTCCCAGCGAAATCAAAAACAAGAAAACACAACTATCTCAGTTGTAGCTAGCTTTTCGTCTAGTCACCAAGCTTAAATCCGCGGGGTTCACTACATGTCGTCCTCCTGCTCTTCAAAACAAAATCGCCAAATGCACCATGGGGTAAATCGGGATTGACCAAATACTCGAACTCAAAATAATTCTAACTCCTAGTCCTTCAAAACCTATCTTAATTAAATAGGCCTATACTGTCTCATCATCAAAATAATTTAGAGTTGAGTGAGAAAAATAAAAGAAAATAGAAAAAAAATTCGAATATGTTCTCTCACTAATCCTAATTTATTAATTCCTTTGATCGTTTAAACCTAAGCTCTGATACCAGAGTAATCCTGCAAAATAATGAGTATAATCCTGCAAAATAATAAGCGTGAGCATAATTAGAGTGTAATCATGCAAAATAATGGCATAAGCATTATCAGAGTAGAATAAAACTTAACTCACAACGGAAACAAAGTAAGATAACTAATGTGGACTAAGGAGACTACCTTAAAGCATATCGTCGCATCAATATCGAGCATGAAAAAGCGAGAACCGAAAAACAAACCGAACACTTGCTAAACCCTTCCTTTCCCCAAGCTAAACCTGAGATTTGTTTTGAGGAGGGGGTTTAGAACAACAAGTCCTGGTGAGTAGAAAATGTATCACACTGTCTACAATACACAAATGTATCCCATTTGGTCAGATTCAAAACATATGTCTAACAAGGTTAGCAATTCTAATTAATCTTGTAAATATTTACGCACGACGACTAACTACCATACCCAAGGTAGCATCCCCAAAGATAACGATATCGCAATACTGAGATAGAACATTTACGCATAAGTATGATGCCTTTAAACCCCCGTTCAACTAGTTACCAAGGACTAAGAGTTGGGCTCCCAACTACTCACTATTCCATAAGGAGGTTATTATTTCTGTATAGCTTCTTAAGACCTCACTATCAATATAAGATAAAGCGGACCCTTTGACCACTTTAAGCCCAAGGAGGAACTATCGACCACTTAATACTTTACTTGGTGGTTTACTCCACATTAATATAAATTAGAGGAAACTAGCTACTGATTCCTACTAATTTAAGGCTTCCATCATTAACTCAAATACCAAAAACCCCACATAAGATGAGAGATAGTAATGAGCCACTTAGTACCATGTTTAGGTAGGAGCGCGACACCATTTAGACCCTTCAGGCGACCCCCATGTTACTAACTAGCGGACCTTATTTAATAATCCTCTAGCCACTTAATACTTCCCGTAGGCTAGACAGACTCAATATACCTTCTTAACTATAATTTAATGCCTAACCCCAAAGCGGACGCTCACCCTAGTCACTTACAACCTAGAGGAAGCGGACCTAAATGGGGATTACCAAACTTATACCCAATGGCTATTTAATACTTCTTATTTATGGGGAGACGAGCTACGCGTTCACTTAATACCGTTTCAAGGGTGGATCTAACTACTTAATACCTTTATTCGAAAACAGGCTTACGCTTATAAATTATTTCCTTTTTTGAGGTTTTCTCTTGTGGGAGGGAGGCGGGTCCTATAACCACTTAATACCTCACACATGAAATAAACTTCATTTTAAGAAATAACCTTCGCTAACCAATTAATTATCGTTACGAGTTCCCGTGGTTAATGATATATCACATCATTTGCACATATAGCGACTGTTGGAAAGTGCAGATTTATGTCGAATAAGGTAACTGACCTTGCATCATTAACCTAGTAAGTCCAATCCTTATTCTTAATTACATTAATTCTAGATTAACTAGAATAAAATAAGGAAACCCTATAACTTCGTATCCTATGATGTTTAATTTTTAATTTCCTTATTGGACTTAGTACTTACTATACCAATTTATTCCCATTAATTCTCCTTCTAATTCCATTTATTTCTATTATCTAGACAATCTGTCATTTATGGCACTAATAGTCATATTTTCCTAAGGCATTCATTATCCTATTAAATGCCATTTATATCAGTTCCATTTGAATTCTAATCTAACTATTATAACTCCCAAATATCACTACAAATTTGATTCCATTTAATTCTTATGTGAATATATGTATAAGTTTTTTATTTATTTATTCTCTAGTTGGAGTTCCAATCTTTATTCCTAAATACCAATTTTAATTGTAACCACTTAGGCATAATTATCCTATTCAATTACTTTCCCAAATTGTTCATGGTTACAATTGTTATTACCTTACTTATGATCTTTTTTATTTATATAGAAAATCAATCAAATTTATTGCTATAATAGTCTTTCAATTCAATTAGGGTTGTATTTACATATTCATACCCATAAAACAGAAATTATTCAAATACATAGCAATAATCATTTATTATAATAACATTACTTACGTTGATTTGGACGGATAAGATTATAATATATATAGTTATTTATACTTTAAACGCATACTTAACGTGGTTACTAATTTTATTTATTTAACATTTATTATTTATGCTCTGGTCTAAACTAACGACCAACATAACCCTTCTTGTGTTTAATCTTGTTTTAAGATTCAAAATCTTATAAAAAAGGTTATTTAATGTAATTATTGTATATTTTGTCCAAACTACTTTAAAAAGGGTAAGTTGACACATTTCAAATCGCAAGGAAACAGGTTGATGTTTATTTAGAATGCTTGTTACAAACTATGTACAAAATACGTGAATTTCACATATCTTCTTATTTGAATTACTTATGTTCCTTGTAGATTTCAAATAATGTCTTTTGTTGCAAAAAGAACAATAAAAAAAACTACAATAACCCAGTAAAACCACAAACAATATCAAACAAAAACAGAATTATTATTATTTTAACCAAAACTGCACAATTACAATTCAACACCCAATTTCTATAAATATGGAATAATACTAAGAATCTAACAATGGTTTTGGGACTGATTTCCAGATCCAAGGTGTTTACAATAACCACAAACAAATCTTAGAACAATGGTAGGCTATATAATTTTATTAAACAAAAGGCCTACAAATCTATATCCAAACTTTTAAAGTATTATTTTAGATTTGATAAGAACAGACAAATCTGATAACTTTTAGGCATATAATTCAAATTTAACACAAACAAATTATATAAGTTTATTATAAACAATGTACATAATTTCCAACCTAAAAGCTATCCAAATCCAAATCTAACATAGCATTTAGGCTTAAAATTCCCAAAACATACTGATCTACAATTTATTTCTAAAGAGGATTTTCAAACAAAGATTTAGATTTGTAGATCTGAAAGAGAAATAGGAAACGAAGAAGGAAATAAATTCAATAGGCCAAAAGAAGGTAAGTGGGTAACTAAGATGCTCAAAAGAAGGGAAAAGAAGCCATTGCTGAGAGTTATGGCATCATGTATGATGTTGGTTCTGTAGGCCAATCGACGAACCAAGATTCTCTTGTTACCACATCTTTCGAACCATTTTTTACAGACCCTAGACATGAACACTAGCGTCCGAGTCTGTTAACCCTGCAAACATTAACCCTTATTTAAGAGGGATAGAGTCCTCAAGGAGAGAAACAAAAAGGCTCTGACGATGTTTCTATTCTTACTCCGGCTTTTGAAAGGGTTCTCATTGCACATGAGAAGGCCGGTAGGCTTTCTGTTGAGCCTTCTAAAAGGAAGGAAAAATTAATTGTAATAGGTCTTTATGTTGTAGGTATCTAATTAACTAGAAAGATGTCAGCCTTAGCTTCGACTACATCATTCTCCATATCTTAAGTGACCCTCATCGTCGTACTAGCTGAGGAGACTGACGAGACAAAGGAATGATTGGTGCTCTTATGGATACTGATACCCAAAGGAATTTGTAGTTATGGAAGAGATACGAAAAACTAGAGAGCATGGTCTTGAGGAGATAATCATTGAGCGGTAGGAGTAGTTGGCTATAAGAAAGAAGAACCCCTCATCTCACGGGAACTGCTTGCAGTGCTTGCACCATGTGACCACGTTTATAAGAAGTCAAGCACGATTCCCAACTGATACGAGGAAGTTTTCTACATCCAAATCCAATAAAGCGGACAAGCCTGAAAGCGGCAAAAGCTTAAAATGAAAGATAAAGAAGACCCTTAAAGCAAGCCCAAAAAAGATGATAAAGATCAGTGAAAATTGATCATTTTGGCGCTTCTCTTTTTTATGTGAATATTTTTGATTTTTTGTTTCGTCTGGACTTGTATAAGTATGGCCCTCACTTTTGGATATGTAACAAGCAATAAAACTCTACTTAGTCTCTTTTTATCCTATCATATCCAAGTGTTTCGAGCATTTGTGTTTTCTATTTAGTGTTAATTGACTGGAATAATCCCAAGTTTAATGCGTCTTCCCATAATATTCCCTGGTTTGGATTATTTCTAAATATTCCCAAGTTTGGGAAGACCCTTCTCATATTGATCCCACTTACTTGCTGACCTGTTATAGCCAGTTGCATCCCCCTCTCTCTCACGTGACACAACCCTTCTTCCTCGAATTAAAAATCCATGTCTCCCTCCTATGCATAAACCCATATCGATCTTCATCAAACTTGGCCAACGATGCTCCTTCTTGCCATGAACCTGACCATGACCACGCCTCAACCACTTCTCTCTCTCCCTCGTTTTTTTCTTAACTGATCTAAATTGCAATGAAGAAGGTAATGTCATTCTACATAACTTTTGGCAATAACAAAGTTCAATTAAATGCCTACCAAGTAGAAAGCATGGAACATCTGTATAACATTTCAATAACAAATTTCAATTAAATGCCCACCAAAAATCCAAAATTTACAGAAGATGCAGACAGCTCAGTCTTGGTTCATGGGCGGTCAAAGAAGTGGCGATCAGTCTACAACTTCATCTTCGTCCCCATCTCTTCTTTCCGGTTGGAACTCGTATGCAGCAGCAACACCCACGACCTCTTAATTGACCAACTAACACCATAATTCCTCCTCACCGCAACTTCAACGCTGAACATTTCCAAACAAAAATACTCCTAAGCCATCGAAATCAAGGTTGAATAACAAAAGCCAACTTTTTCAAGCAATTTAAGCAAACCAAAAATTTCAAGCCATCAACTCAGCAATTCACGTTTCAAGTTGAACAAGTCAACTTTTTTAAGCAAACCAAAAATCAAGGCTGAATAACAAATGCCAAATCAAAACTTGATCAAATAATTCAACTGAAAAACAAAAATTATTTAGTAATCTCTTAAGCCATCGAAATCAAAGATTTATACAAATTTACTAATCTTGTAAGAACCACAGTGAAATAAAACTCGACTAACAGTGTAAAGCCAGCCAATAGAGAAGCAACCACAGAAGAGCTCGATCAATGATTAAGTATTTCATATTTGGAATTCATCACTCAAATCGAAAGAGGAGCGAAAACCATTAAATTTGGGAATGCCAATGTTCTTTAGAAGGCTAAAAGGAATCCAAACAAGTGATTTGCTGGATTTGTGTGGTGATTTGTGGATTGGGTTGGAGATGAATCAGCCCGAATGGATGAATGCTGAAAAAAGGATTTTTCTGAAACTTAGTTTAATTCTTGAATTTGGCTGATAAGAGTGTTGGAGAATGGAGTTTTAATGACAACAACCTTATTTCAATATTAATTGATTATAAAATATATACTAACACCTCTATCTAGAATATATATACACACACACATATGCAGGATTTATATACAGGAAATATTACTGAAGACTGTACAGTTTATAGATGTTAGAGATTCAGAATTCAGAGATGATTCAAGACTCATGAGTATTCAAGATTTCAAGAGTTCAAGATAATATAGTTATAGAGTCTAGATTTTGTACGACTCTGAATAACACTCCAGGTTTAAATTCAAAATAATTTCAAATTTTGTTTTTCAAATTCTGTTTTCAAATTTTATCTTTAGTCTCTTTCTTCTCTATTTTACTTTCTATTTTCATTTGATTTTAAACTTAAGTTTTATTGATTTATACAATATAAGTTGTATATATTTATATTTTATATACTTTATATTTATATAGTTTTAAACTCTATAATTTTATAAATATGTTTATATAGTTTATATTTATGTTTTCATATGATTTTCTACTTTATAATATTTATTTATAACACTATATTTTAATTCAAGAATTTCCTGAATTATATATATATATCAAAACAGTTGAAAAATATTCAAATTTGCACATATATATATATATATGTCGACATATCTATATATACACGTCGACATATAACTGTCATTTTTTCAAATTTGAAAGGAAGTGTCTTTACACTATTTGTCACGGTTCTGAGATGTTGTAATCTTTCACACGTTATAAAAAGGGGCTGATTTCGAATTTTTAATCACATCTTCTTCTCCATCTTCACTCCCTTTCATTACACCATTATTCTTTATCATTTTTATGATTTCTACACCTATACTCTGCCGAATTCAATTCTGTTTTCATTAATCTTCTTCTCTCTACACTCTCTACTCCCTACTCTTTACTCTCTGAATCAAGTGCTATTGAAGAGCTATAGGGTTGTTTGTAATTGTTTGGGAAGTGTAAAGTAATTGGTGGTATCCCTTGAATCAAGGACAAGTAATCGGTGGTATCCCTTATAGCCGTGAAATCAAGGAGGGTATACTTGATCAAATGTGTGTGGAATCGGTGGTATCCCTTGTAACCCTGAAATCAAGGAGGTTTGTAATTGGATATTGATATAGTAATAAAACTCTGCACAATCCAGTGTTGTGTGGGACTGGATGTAGGAGCAATTCTGAACCAGTATAAAATCTGGTGTGTTCTTTGCTTTTCTGAACTTTATTTTTGTTTATCTTTGCGTTTCTGTTTGATTCGGTGTCTGTGATTGTTCCTGTGGTGTTTGATTCATATAGTAGTTCATATAAGTATAGATTTTGTTTCAATTCTCAAAAACACCATTCACTCCCCTCTAGTGTTTGTTTTGCCTTAACGATCCATTCCGCAATCCCTAACAATTAGTATCAGAGCAAGGTCTTTCAAAAAGTTCATAATCTGATTTTTGAAAATAGCGATAATGGCAACCAACACTGGTAGCCATAATAATTCTTTTGTAGAGGGTCAGACCACTGTCATACCACCACTGTTTAATGGTAGTAATTATTCATGTTGGGCATGTAGAATGAAAATATGTTTACAGTCAGTAGGATTAGACACATGGAATAGTACACAAAATGAATTTTTTGAGCCCACAACTGCTTTTGCACAATGGACAAATGAACAAAAGACCGCTGCACAAAGCAATTCTAAATCCATGAATATGTTATTTTTTCATTAGATAGGAATGTTTTTAATAGAGTGTCAGTATGTAAAACTGCTTATGAAATTTGGAGAACTTTACAAGTTACTCATGAAGGAACTAGTAAAGTTAAACAAACTAAAATAGCAATGTTAGTTAATCAGTTTGAGTTGTTCAAAATGAATGAGAATGAGTCTATTTCAGATATGTATTGTAGATTTCAAGAGACAGTGCATTCATTAACAGCACTTGGAAAAATCTATTTTGAAACAAATCAAGTCAGAAAAATATTAAGTTCGTTAACTTCCGAATGGGATCAGAAAACTTTGGCAATTGAAGAAGCCAATGATTTCAATGAAATGAAGAATGAGGAATTAATCAGAAATCTGATGTCTTATGAAGTCCAAATACAAAAGAGAAAAGAAAGTAGGTCAACTGAGAAGAAATCTATTGCATTAAAAGCTAGTAGTGAAGATAATGAAGAAACAACACTTATGAAAAATCATTTTAGAAAATTTTGAGATATAGAAGGAAAAATTATAATCAAGGAAGTTCAAAAAATAATGATGGTTGATGTTATAACTACAGCAAACCTGGCCATATAAAGAAAATGTGTCCATATCCAGATAAATCGACTCAACAAATAGACAACAACAATTCATCGAGAAAGAGAAAGAAAGCATACGCAGCAACGTTAGATGATTCAGATTCATCATCAAGTGATGAAGAGCCAGAAACTGGAAATTCGAATATATGCTTTATGGCAATTCAGAGTTCAGAAAATTTCAAAGAAAAGGATCTAAAAACCGGGTACGCCTTAATTAATTTTTAATTTTATTTGGTTGAATGGTTGCTTTGATTTGAGTTTAAAAAAAATTAAACAAATTTGAAATTCAAAATAATAATATAATAATAAATAACAAATAAAATAATAAAATAAATTGTTTGTGTGTTTGATAAGATTAGAATTATTTCAGGAAATTGATAAACCTGAAATATAAATCGATAATATAAATCACGTTTCACAAAAATCAAATTTCCCTTGATAATGAGTACATATGTCGACATATGTGACTAGTAATTTGGAATTCAAAATTTGAATTTCAAAGGTTTAAACTTTCAAACTTCCCTCCAACTTTTCACCAACTCTTAAGGTCTGAAAAGGTGTCATTTAAGTCTAAAAAGTAGTGCCTTTTCAATTCATATCCATTCAATTTCTATATATACACCTATTCTCTCTACCTTTCATTAAAAATTCAAAACAATATTCTTCATATCTATTCTCTTCAAAATTATCAATTCAATGGATTCCTCAATTTCATCTCAAAAACTGAAAATAACCAAAACCATCAAAGGTTATCTTCATAATGACAAAGAGGTTGTCAAAACCTATGCTAACTATTTAGCAAATGCTAAAGTTAACACGGTTGCTTTTGTCGTCTTTGGAGATTTTCCTTCCTACGAACTTACTTCTCTCTTCAAACAAAATGAAGTCCTAGTCTAATTAACTCTCGTAATAACGACGAAGTGTATTATCCCAAAATCGTCAAGATGTTCTATGCAAATCTCAATGGCGGATTTTACGAAGGCAACAAAAACCAAATTTGGAGTAGCGTCAAAGGCACGCAAATTGTTCTTGATGCCGAACTTTTAGACAATATTCTAAATTATAAAAGCACGGGCTTGGATTTCTCGAATTTTGTTATCGATGAAACCGACTTAGAGACCTATCACGATATATTTGAAGACGATGCTCCAATGGAGTTCAAAAATCGCTTCTTTCGTCTAAAAAAAGAATCGTAAACCTTCTCCTTCAACATACCATCACTCCCCATTCCGGAAATTTCAACAATTCAACTCTCAAATTTCAAAAGTCTCTCTTTGCTATTATGGGTGGCTATACTATCAATTGGGCCAACATGATTTTAAATGAAATTAAGCCCATAGAATTGTCCTCAAGAGAAAACACTCTCTACTATGGTGTTTATCTCACTCGTATTTTCAAATACTTTGAAGTTGATCTCCATGGAGAAGAGTTTGTGCCTAGAAAAGTGTTTGGCTCATCAAACATACATCTCATGCAAATTCCTCTCACTTTCAAACCATTGAGACATTCGAGCCAAACAAGCTCGAATGCAACAAGAACAAGCGCCAATGGAGGTCGAAGAAGAAGAAGAAACTTCTTTAGAAAGTGTTGAATGTCCAACCAACACTAGATGCATTTCCAAATAAACGATTGTTCAAAATCAAGTTAAAATTGTCGGTAATCAAAAGGAGCTTAAGAAGAACTTCTCCAAAATGACCAAGTTCATGGTCAAGATGAGTAGAAAGCTTGGAATCTCACCTCACTCATCATCATCAGAAAACTAGACTATCTAGTTTAATCTATTTTTATGTATTTGCTTATGTTTTGCTTTCGAATCTGGTATTTAGTGTGTCTTAATTAGTTAGATGTATTTGCTTTCTATTAAGTAATGAATGGAGTTTTATTTATGTTAAAATCATTTTTAAGTCTTTGAAAAAAAATAGAATTAATTATAGTTTAACATAAGTTCAAAAGATTAAAAATAAAAAAAAATCAAAATTATTAATAGGGTATATCGACATACATTTATGTATATGTCGACGTATAACTGCCAGATTTTCAAACTGTTTAAAATTTTAAAATTAAATAACTACTCATGTTCATTCAAAATCCAATAAATTCCAAACCTTATTTAAGCCTATTTTTTCCAGAAAAGTTCATTGTTTTATTTCTCCTTCTTCCTTATTCATTTCTTATCAAATCCATGGCAAATCTTATCCATAACATAAGTGAAAATCTTGATGGTTCTTTGAATTCTTTCAAGAAAATTCTCCCCAAAATACTAAGTAATCAGCGCAAAATAGAGTTAATTCAGATGAGAATGGTGGAATATCAAGAGAGACATTTTGACGTTATTCGTTTGTCAATCTCTTCTCATTTCAGAGTTGAAAACAACAAAGACTCACTCAACAATGAAGAAGAATGGGAAGACATCAAGAAGAACCCAATCACTGGAGAAGATGAATGGGTTGAAGTCCCCAGAAATGTTTAATTGATTGGTATGGTTGATTTGATTGATTTGTTTGAATTTGATTTGGATTTTATAACTTGAAACTTGTATATATTAAACATATGGTGTGGTGTGCTTTTTATTTGACTTGGTTTGTATAATTGATATCAAACAAATGTAAATATAATATTTGTATTGGTTTGTATTTGATCATCATAATGTTAGGAATTACTATTATAGGTTTATATAGATTAAGGGGGAGTATTCTACTTTGAATTAGAAGTTACTTAGTTACTTATAAGTTATTTACTTAGAGAGTTATATGATTTTGGGGGAGTAGTTTTAGAATTTCTTTCTGATAATGCAAAAGAGGGAGAAATTATAAAATATAGACATAGTTTACAGGATTTCTATAGGCATGGGGAGTATTTGAAGGATCATCATCAACAGGTATATACAGGTGTGATATTTTATAAACTAAGGTTGTCATCATCAAAAGGGGGGAGATTGTTGGAGAATGGAGTTTTTATGACAACAACCTTATTTCAATATTAACTGATTATAAAATATATACTAATACCTCTATCTAGAATATATATATATATACACACACATACGCAGGATTTATATACAGGAAATACTGAAGACTATACAGTTTAAAGATGTTAGAGATTCAGAATTCAGAGATGATTTAAGACTCATGAGTATTCAAGATTTCAAGAGTCCAAGATAAATATAATTATAGAGTATAGATTATGTAAGACTCTGAATAGCACTTCAGGTTCAAATTCAAAATAATTTCAAATTATGTTTTTCAATTTCTGTTTTCAAATTCTATCTACAATCTCTTTCTTCTCTATTTTACTTTCTATTTTTATTTGATTTTAAACTTAAGTTTTATAGATTTATACAATATACATTTTATATATTTATATTTTATATAGTTTATATTGTTTTAAACTTTATATTTTATAAATATGTTTATATAGTTTATATTTTTGTTTTCATATGAATTTCTACTTTATACTATTTATTTATAACACTATATTTTAATTCATGAATTTCCAGAATTATATATATATATCAAAACACTTGAAAAATATTCAAATTTGAAATCTGTACATATATATGTCGACATACATATATATACATGTCGACATATAACTATCATTTTTTCAAATTTGAAAGGAAGTGTCTTTTCACTATTTGTGATGGTTTTGAGACGTTGCAATCTTTCACACATTATAAAAAGGGGCTGATTTCGAATTTTTAACCACTTCTTCTCCATCTTCATTCCCTTTCATTACAACATTACTATTTATCATTTTTATGATTTCTACACCTATACTCTGCCGAATTCAATTCTGTTTTCATTAATCTTCTTCTCTCTACACTCTGTACCCATTACTCTCTGAATCAAATGCTATTGAAGAGTTATAGGGATGTCCGTAATTGTTTGGGTTGTGTAAAGTAATAGATGGTATCCCTTGTAGCCGTGAAATCATGGACAGGTAATCGGTGGTATTCTTTGTAATCGTGAAATCAAGGAGGGTATACTTGATCAAGTGTATGTGGAATCGGTGGTATCCCTTGTAGCCGTGAAATCAAGGAGGTCGTAATTTGATATTGATATAGTAATAAAATTTTGCACAATCCAGCGTTGTGTGAGACTGGACATTGGAGCAATTCCGAACCAGTATAAAATCGGTGTGTTCTTTCCTTTCTTGTACTTTATTTTTGTTTATCTTTGCATTTGTGTTTGATTCTGTGTCTGTAATTGTTTCTGTGGTGTTTGATTCATATAAGTTTAGATTTTGTTTAAATTCTCAAAAACACTATTCACCCCCCTCTAGTGTTTGTTTTGCCTTAACGATCCATTCCGGAATCACTAACAAAGAGAAGCGGGGAAGAAGAAGACAGGTAATTTGCAGGTTTGGGTTATACAGTAGCGTGGAAACCGACTAAACATGTCAGTTGGTCATCGGGATCAATATAGGAAGAGACCCCCAAACTTGGGATTGTTTAGAAATAATCCAAACTTGGGATTATTATAGGAAGACGCGTAAAACTTGGGATTATTCCTGTCAATTAACCCTTTTGTTTAATGTACTTATAATTAAGCCATCGTTGTTAACACTTAAGTCGCATATGATCAATTTTCCACATAAGTGTCAGCTTAATAAACCTATCTTGAGTTCTACATTCGGTTGTAGTCTCCAGTCGTGTGGTGAGTTAAGCATATTTTCTAAAATGTGGGTATCGCAATCAACCCAGTATTTTTTATACTAACTCATGCCTCTGTCTCGGATCGGTTGATTTAGCGAAAATGTTGATTTCTAATCCAAAATTAACACATTCTCATCATGTTTCAACTAGGAGTCTAGGATGTCATAGGTTCATCCCTTCCCTAATGGATTCAAGGTTAGATTTAGCAGCCCACTGGGAATCGTCCTAACTACTCTCTTATTGGGTTTCGGGCTAGGTTTATTGGACATCGAGGAATCGTCCTTTATACTCTTGGGTTGGGTTTTAGGTTAGAGTTGGTGAATTGAGTGATCATTGTTGCTAGCATGCCTATCATTCTCGTCCTTGATTTATACCCTAATCTAAGCTTTGAGGATTATAGTTTGTGTGGTAGGCAGTTGGATCACATTTTCCCTTGTTTATAATCCAATCCAACCATGAGGATTAGAGTTTGCACGAAAGATAGTTTGATCGCATCCACCTTGGCTTGTACTCCAACCCAAGCTTTGAGGACTAAAGTTAGTATGGTATGCGATTCACTTACATCTGCTTCGGCATCATTCCCAATCCTTCACATTTGAGGTAAGAGTCATCTAGTGGATGATCTAGTCATATCTTGATTGAGTTTATACTCCCACCATCAAAATGAGGGTTGGAGCTTTAAGAATCTTCATGCAAAGTATCAAATTGTGCTTTCTATCGCTATTGTGTCAGGTCATATTTTGGGACATTAGTTTATATAATGGATGATGGATTTACATCCATATTTTGTACTTTTGTACTTTTCTCATTATTCAAAAGAAATAATTGGCGAGTGGTCAAATCATGCTTGTATTAATGTATGTGACATTATCTAGTCGTATCACAAATGTTGTTCTACATATTAAGTTAAAATCATAAGGAGACCAAGAGCTTTATTAAAAGAAAATAGAAGTAAGATAGGCATATCCTGCCTTGTTACAATACTTACAATTAGGATGCCGACGAGGAAAATGAAGTAAACTTTAAGTGAAATAATGTCTAAGGTGTTCACATTCCGACCTCTTAGTAGTTCAACGCCATTAACGGTCACTAGTTTGAAGGTTCCATTTCCAATGCCTCCATTAATGATGTAGGGTCCGTCTTACTTCAAACCTAGTTATATAAGGCTAGGGAAGACATATTTTAGAATATGATCGCCATTATTGAAGGTTTAGGGTGAACCTCAATATTATAGTGTCAGGTGAATTGATGTCTATGTGCAACCATTCTTAAATCAACTTCTCGTTGCTTCTCACCAATCATGTTTAAGGACTCTCAATAAAGGATCATAATATGCTACTCGATGATAAGGGACTTCCAATTTAAGTGAATGGTAGCTTATGAGCCATAAGGTTGAATGAGTGGAGTGTCGCCAGTCATGGAATTATAAGCGGCTCTGTAAGCCCATAATGCCAGAGGTAACTCATCGACTCATTTGACTCTTCCTTTCACTAAACATTTCTTCACAATCGACTTAATAATCTTGTTTTGTTCACATCTTTGACTTATCCATTTTGACTGAGGATGAGAGACCGTCGAATATCACTTATCTTTATGGAGGCAACAGATAGAAATTTGGAAATTCAACGTTGACGAATTGGGTCATGTTGCCGATTATGATAATTCAACGGACACCAAAGCGACAAATGATGTTACATACAGTGAAGTTGATTTCCTTTTTGGTAGAAATAGTGGTCAATGGGTCAGCTTTTTCCTATTTGGTAAAGTAATCAACTACTAATATGGTATACTTCACACCACCTTTGAGGATCGACAGAAAGCAAACAATGTCAATGCCCCAAATTGTGAATGGCTAAGGACTAACCATTTGAGTAAGTTCCGTCAGTGGGGCTCTTGGAATTTTGGCGCAGCAGGAATAATCGACCATATCACGATTAATGGTTGGCTAGAAGTATCCATAATGATGTATTTTATTTGCAACGACTGAACTTTTATGTGATCGCCATACTCACCTTTGTGTTCTTATAATAACACAGGTTTTCTGTCGTTGTGGGCTACCCATCGGAGCAATGGAACGGAAAAGCCTTTCCTGTATAATATGCCTTCTTGAATGATATCACGTATGGTATGATGAGTAATGGCTCGCTTCTCGTTCTTTTCACCAAGAAGGATCCCAGGTAAAAATTACTTAGTCATTCATAACTCCATTTTGGCTCTATTGTTGGTACCTAATCAAGTTCCATCTAATTGGTACTCGAAGCATCCCGCACTTCTACTAGCACCAGGCTTATGTATTGAGCATTTATGTAATGGACCAACTATGCTAATTAATTCAATTTCTAATTTTTCTCACGAGGGATATGAGAGATTATGTAATGTTAAAAGTTGTTCAACATCTTATGGACTCGGTTAAGATAAGGAGCGAGTCTTGCTTCTTCTGCTTGAAACTCCCGTCATATTTGGCATACTATGATCTGTGAATCATTGAAAATCTAAATTAATTTTAACTTCAACTCCTTGGAAAGATTGAGCCACACAATTAAGGTTTCGTATTCAGCTTCAGCGTTTGTCATTGCATGGTTGAATTTCAAAGCGTAATTGATCGATTGTTCCTAAAGAGTCACAAGCACGACTATTGTGCCAAAACATCAATCGTTTTTGCTCCATCAGCAAGTATCTTGCATTGAAAGGTGACAAATTGTTGTGTTCTAGAGAGTCATCCATCATTGTGAACTTGAAACCATTCGAAAGATGGGCCTTGGATGACCCTCCGAAGAATATAAGTGATGTTGGATTGACTCAACTCAATATTCCACTTGACTAACCTCCCTGGTGCCTTAGTCCGTTGCATTACATGACGTAGCGGCTGATCAGTATAGGCTTTAAGCTTGAAAATAGTGGTAGAGTTTCTTAGGTGATTATGTGGCAGTAAGTAAGCTTTTGAAGCCTAGGATTGTTTCAATTATGCTTTCGTTAACCTTTTACAAACATAATAAACAAACCTTTAAATCTAGTCGTCATTACATACAATTCAAATGTTGACATCATGCAATAACACAACTTGATAACAAATAAGTCCACATGATCTACTAGTTCTGACAAGGAGTATGGCCTCTCTAAGTGCTCTAAAAGATTTTGGAATGCTTCAATACAATCCTTCATCCAAGAAAAGCTTTTCTTCCCTTTTTTGGTAAGATCAAGTAAGGAATGCACTTGTCATTCACCCTAGAGTTAGATTAGCTAAGGGCAGCAACGTTCCCATTCAATCCTTGCACATTTTTGGTCATTGTAGGGACTTTGATGTTCTTGATGGTAGAAATCTTTTAGTGGTTAACTTCAATCCCACAAGAGTGAACAATAAATCCAGAAATTTCCTAACACAACTGGAATGAGCATATAAAGAGATTAAGTTTCATTTCATTCCACAACTGTAGAGAATACTAAACGTTTCCACCAGATCGTTGATGTGGTTATTTGATAGATGTGACCTTGTGAACATATCGTCCATGTTTACTTCCAAGGATCTTCTAATATAATATTTGAACATTCGATTGAGCTAGGTATGATATGCGGTTCCATCATTCTTTAATCCAGAGGGCATGACATCATAATAATACTACCCTAAATCAGTGATGAAACTAATATGTTCCTGATCTAGAACATTCATCGGATTTGATTATAACAAGCATATGCATCCATAAAGAAAAGAAGTTAAGTTAATGTCTAATTATTGAATCTACAAGCTGATCAATCCTTAGGGATAAGAAGCTGTCTTTCTGGAATGCCTTATTTAGTTCAGGGAAGTCGATGTATGTAACACCCCATGTCCATTAATGTCACTCACTAAGGAAATGCATTAACTTTCATGGAGCGTTATAAGAGTATAAAATAGAACATCACAAGACAGATATATAAAATGGTACTTGAAAATTTCAAAATTTATTCATTGCAACGGAAAAGCAAAACATGTTTGGTTACAACATCAAAACCACATACTAAAACCTAGTACACAAATATCCATCTTGGACAAAATTATTATCAGAGTACATAAAAGGAAAACGATAATCCCACTCCAAATAGCCATAATGAAAAAGAGATAAAGCTGAGCATTACTTTCGACACTTCCAAGCACTTCAAGAAGATAGAAATCCAAGTCAAGCTCCACTAATCCCAACCTGAGGACCTGGGGTAAAAAAGGAAGAAAAGAGGAGAAACAAAAAAAGTTAGACATAAAGTCTGGCGAGTCCAGTGACTTTAACAATATAATCGGTAAAGTAACAGGATAAGAACATAAACTGGATATAGGAGATGACTATAACATAAGCAGATATGACAAGGTGAACAAGATGTAACGTTGACTGCGCTTCCAACCACTATAAGATATGCTCTGCACCGTAATAACAAACTAGTTACATACCAAAAGGTGATCCCCCTTAAACAATTGTAATGATGATAGTTTTGCGTGCTTCTAGTTACTATCATAGGTGCCAACTTGCTCCTATCCCCACTAGTTGTACCCACTACCCTTCCCATTTTGATTTTGTATCTCTAGGTGCTATCATAGGTAACCAATATGCACCTATTACCACTAGATGGACCCTCCCCATTCGATCAGCTCCCTAACCTCGTAGATACCTGTGCTGGTGCCACAGTAGGAAGTATCACTCCGTGAGGTGGAAACCCCGACACTACTGAAATGCACAGCTTATATCTACACGATGCAACAACATCTTACCTACCAGCCCGGACCCACGCACGCACATGACTCCGTTGGACTTGCACTGCCATCGTTAACTCTTTATTGATCTCTTACAATCAAACCCAGTAAGCGTGTCCCTGTCCTCAACCTAGTTCGAGCACATATAGATACTAAAATGGGTTACTGGTTGAAAAGGGTCCCCACACTTGACACAAGCTTCCCTCCTGAGCTTGGTCCCCACTAGGAATTCCCACTTAACCCCCTTTTATCCCCATGTCTCATCTTGGTTAAGTGCTTTTATTATGTTTCACATGCGACCCATGTTGCCCACTTAACCCTTCATTATTCCCATGTCTTACTGCAAGTCTTATCTTGGTTAAGTGTTCATTAATTCATTATAACCGTAATCTTGCAAGACCTCTCACATTAGATTGTCGTTTTGCGGTTGCTGGATATGCCGGGCGATTTCAGGCAGGCCTATACCGCAAACCGAATCTAACTTCGTGCATTTGCATTATTACGCATCTAATTTCTGTCTTTGACCTCTCACATTAGATTACCAAATTGCAGTCGCTGGATATGCCGGGCGGTTCCGGGCAGACTTCTACCGCATTCCGAATCTAACCTCGTGTCTTAGGCGTTCATTATCACTTTCTTGATTTAAACCCCAATTTCAAATCTTGGATTTTAATATATTCCAATTACCCATAATTTCCAATCTAAATTATGTTCATAATTTTAATCCAAATTATGCCTATAATCTCATATACAAATTGTACTAATTTATGTCCCAAATCAATTACATGATTACAAATCAATTCATGCCTAATTACATATTATTCAATATTTTCCAAAACTTTTCCCACAACGTTCCCACGTAATTCGTACGTATAATTTAACGTAATATAATTAGGCTCGAAGTTAGCCTAATCTCAAAAATAAAAGGAAAAGAAGGGAAGAGAACTATAACATCAAAACTGGCAAAAAAAAAATAGGCATATGAAATATGTACTGGCATAGAACAATAAAATAGATCCAATAGGCATATGGAATATGAACTGGCATAGAACAATAAAATAGATCCAATAGGCATATGATAACAGAAATTTGGGTATGAATCTGGAAGATAAGAATTTACAAAACTTGATATGATTTATCCTACAGGCATGTTCATAAAATCCAATTTACAATCTTATCACGATCACTTTTAATTCAATTATATGTGAAAGTAACATAGACTCACAGTGATGTGATTCTTAGAAAAGAGAACTAGGCGTTGTTGTAGCGAATCTGATCTTGAATAACCTCTACTTTGATTGTTGAAGAAGAAAAGCTAACTTAATCTTATTTGGAGAAGAAGAAATATAATTTAATTTGTGTTGGAGCAGCAGCATGGCGTCGCCATTGATGAAGGTGAGGAAAAAGAATGAGAATAGGGATCTATTTATAGTAGAGGTTCAGTGTATTGGGTCCAAACGTATGTCTAGATACAAAATACAACATTTCTGCTCGGATCTGACCGGTGTCGACACCCCCCCATGGGTGTCGACACCCCTGGGCAGAACTTTTCCTGCTCTCTCTTTTTCTGGGTTTTGAATTTCGAATTGTTTAATTATTTATTTTAATTCTACTTATCTTTTAAATCTGCCGAGCCTCATAACTTTTTCATATGGTGTCCGATTTATGCAAACTCAGACTCTATCCCAAGCAGAATTCCGAGACGAATGCAATGGCGCAACCCAATTTACTTAATTCTTCTTCTAAAAATAAAGTGTTCTTAAATTTTTAATTTTGATGTTTTAAAATTACGGGTTGTTACATTCTCCCCTACTTAAAGGATTTCGTCCCCGAAATCTCAAGTTAAGTAGAATGTATATCCTACCATCCAACATCCATATACTCAATCATCAATCACAGGCATCCATTGTACTTAGAATATTTCTAATGCTTTTCATGAGCATATGCATAGTGTGTGTATACGTCCTTACCCTAATGCAAAATCAGGCGGTCTACTGATTCAGTCGACCTCCTTAATGCAATCATGATAGTGCCATGCGTCCATTATGTATGCAAAATAAATCCTATTGATACATATTATTTCTACATGCGTGCACAATCATTCATCCCAATGGAACATCCATATGATAACATATTCAATATACATCCATTAATTTAAGTATGCACACTTATCAATATGCAACATGAAAGTGATTGAGTCGATCTAGTGCCTAATGTGTGTGTAAATGCATCCACGAGAAACCACTAGCAAACACTTACATCCACTTGCATCCACCAAACATAACATGCCTCAAACACATGTTTACAACCATAGGATTTTCTACCTAAAGATCGAAGATGTAATCGAGAGGACATACTAAACGATAGAACAAGTATAAATAAAGCGGTAGAAAAAGGAGAAGTTAAGAACATACCCTCAAAAAGGAAAGGGTACGACGCACGTATCTTGTCCTCTGTCTCCCAAGTCGTGTCTTCTTGATTATCTCCCCATTGGACTTTGACTAACTTAACCTCTCGATTGCATAATTTCTTGACCTCCGATCCAAGTTTGCATTTAGGAACTCGTCTAACTGTGGCATCTCTCTCTACTTCCTCTTCTCTAAGCATGCTCAGCTCTACTACTTCCGCGGTATCGTGTAAACACTTCCTCAAATGCGACACCTGAAATGTGTCATGAACACCACTAAGATTCTCGGGTAACTTCACTCTATATGCCATCGGTCCAATTCGCTCTGTAATGGGGAATGGCCCTGCGAACCTTTGTGCCAATTTCCCTACAGATCCAAAACGAACTACATTCCTCAACGGTGATACGTTAATAAAGACCATGTCTCCAACATTGAACTCAAGATTGGTCTTCTTCTTATCAGCGTATGACTTTTGTCGGTCATGTGCCGTCTTCATGCATCTTCGAATCAAGTCTATCTTTTCCGAGATTTCTCTAACCATCTCGGGTCCAAGCAAAACTTTATCTGTAGATTCATACCAACAAGTTGGTGATCTACACGGTCGTCCACATAGAGCTTCAAAAATTGACATGCCAATACTAGTCTGATAGTTGTTGTTGTAGGCGAACTCTACTAATGGAAGATGTTCCTCCCATGTCCCTCCAAAGTCCAAGATGCATAACCTCAAAAGATCTTCTAGAATCCGATTCACTCTTTCTGTTTGGCCGTCCGTCTGAGGGTGATAGGCGGTGCTCAAACACAATTGTGCTCCTACCGCCTCTAGCAAACTCTTCCAAAACTCACTAGTGAAAATGGGATCTCGATCGCTTACGATACTAGAAGGTATGCCGTGTAGACGAACTATCTCTCGGAGATAAACAGATGCTAACCATGTCGCTGTTCTTTTACTCTTAACGGGAACGAAATGGGCGCTCTTGGTAAGTCTATCTACTACTACCCAAATCCCCGTATTACCCTTCCTTGATCTCGGCAACCCGTCGATGAAATCCATGGAAACACTTTCCCATTTCGACTGTGGAACCTCTAAAGGGTGAAGCAAACCACCAGGCTTCTTTTGCTCAGCCTTGACTTGTTGTTACACTGAGCATATAGAAAAGAACTCAGCCACATCCTTCTTCATTCTGTCCCAAAAGAAAACTCTCTTCATGTCCCTATACATCTTGTCACCACCGGGATGTATGGTCATCTTAGAACGATGTGCTTCTTCAAGGATTGTCCTTCTCAAACTCTCTTTTCAAGATACACAAAGTCTCCCATCCCTACGCAACCAATCTTTCTCATCTATAGTATACCTACTAAGATGGCTCGAAGACTCCCCTCTTATGAGCTTGTCTACTATCTCTATTAGTTGTGGGTCATCTCGTTGTGCCGCACCTATCTGACCCAAAAGCATAGGTAGCACCTCTAATGATGCCAACAAACTGGGTACATAATCAGTAGAGGGTCTAAACTCAAAGGTAGAGATATACTCTAAACTTTGCCGCTCGACAAACAAAGGACTCAAAGTCAACTTCTTTCTACTCAAGGAGTCAGCTACAACGTTACCCTTGCCAAGGGTATATGCAAACTCAAAATCGTAGGATGCTAAGAACTCCATCCACCTCTATTGCCTTAAGTTTAAATCTTTTTGAGAGAACAGGTATTTTAGTGACTTATGGTCTGTATACAGCTCAAAGCTCTCACCAAGCAAGTAATGGCGCCAAGACTTAAGTGCAAAAACTATGGCAGCTAATTCTAAGTCGTGGGTAGGGTGATTCTTCTCATAGACCTTCAACCGCCTTCCACCAAAACATATCACCCTTCCCTCCTGCATCAAAACCGTGCCAAACCCTGTCCCACAAGCATCGGTATACACTGTGAACGGTTTACTCCCATCTGGGAAAACTAAAATTGGAGCTGTCATCAACTCCCTCTTTAATCGTTGAAAAGCATCATCACAGTCAATGTCCGAAGAAAAGGTCAAATTCTTTTTCGTTAACCGAGTAAGTGGGGCATATATCTTAGCAAAGTCCTTGATGAACTTTCTATAATAGCCCGCTAATCCAAGAAAACTTCTTACTTCCGTTGCATTCGTAGGAATCTTCCAATCTTGGATTGCCACCACCTTCGTGGGATCCACTGCTGTCCCTTCTTTAGAGACCACGTGCCCTAAGAACCTTACTTCCTTCCTCCAAAAATGACATTTGGAGAACTTAGCTTTGAGTTGATGTGCTCGAAGGGTCTCTAAGACTTCCTTAAGATGTAGGGCATGTTCTTCCTCACTTCTAGAGAATATCAAGATATCATCCACAAAGACCACCACGAACCTGTTTAGAAACTCCCTAAACACCCTACTCATCAAGTCTATGAAATATGCGGGTGCATTCGTCAAACCAAAAGGCATGACGAGCCACTCGAAGAAACCGTCGGGAGTACTAAAAGCAGTCTTATCTATACTGTCCTCAGCTACCCTCAACTGATGAAATCCTGTAGCTAAGTCCAACTGCGAGAAAACCGAGGCACCAACCAACTCTTCGAACAAGTCATCTATCCTTGGTAATGGGTGTCTGTTCTTCTTCGTGAGTTTATTCAACTCCCTATAGTCCACGCATAATCTAAGCGAACCATCAGCTTTCGTAGCAAAAACAACTGGAGCACCCCAATCGGAGATACTTCTTCTTATGAACCCTTTCTCAAGCAACTCTTTCACTTGTTTACTAATCTCTCTCCTTTCTCTTAGAGCCATGTGGCGCACAGGCAATGCAACTGGCTTTGCGTTGTCCACCAAGTATATACGGAAATCAATCTCGTGCTTTGGAGGTAAGCCCCTAACCTCCTCAAAGACATCTGCATACTCACGAACTACTCGAACAGATTGCAAATCATCAATAGATGTGTCAAGAGTTTCTAGATAGCTAAGCATAACAAAACCCTTAGGGTCACATGAGATATCGAGAGTATTACCCAAACTAGTTAACAGTCTAACTACCCTCTTTTCACAGTCGAGAATGGCACCATACCTGGCTAGCCAATCCATTCCTAGAAACAACTCGTAGCCCGTGAAGCCAAGCACATAAGCATTGCATTCGAACCCCAACGCCATACACATATATTCTCAAATCCCGACATAACATAGACAGATGAGCCGTACCCCCAATAGGATTTGAGACAATAATGGGATCTACTACTATACTAGTATCTAGGTGCAGATACTCAACAACAGAAGCAGATATAAATGAATGTGAAGCGCCAGAATCAATCAAAGTACGTACAGGATGATCGAAAAGGAAAATCAAACTTTCAACATAAATGTTTCTACCTCTCTCTTGCGTAGGTGCCATGAGAACATGAACCTGCCCTCCAGAAGTAGATCATGTCCTCTGCCCTTTCCCTTGTCCTTGCCTCCTTGGGCAGTCTTTAATCATATGTCTTGCCTCACCACATTGGAAGCAACCCGTCTTCTTCTTCTTCCTACAGTCCTTCTTCAAATGGCCAGGTATTCCACAATTGTGACACTTCCTTTTCTCTGAACTCTTGTTATCCTTACCGCCCTTCTTTTGTTGTTGTTGTTGTGCCTTCTTTGGATCCCGTTTCTTATCCTGTGCCTTATCTACATTAGCACCTTTCTTCTCTTCATGTATCAGTGCCATATCAACAAGATTCTCGAAAGTAGCCCCTATAGGAATGTGGGACATAGCCAACCCGTGTAATGGTTCATTCAGACCCTTGGCAAATCTCAAGGCCTTCTTATGTGGTGTATTGACTAATTCCATACCAAATCTTGCTAACTGGTTAAACTTGTTAACATACTTCTTCACAGACAAACTCCCTTGTTTCAAAGCCAAGAACCTCTCCATGTATAAACTCTCCTTTGCTTGTGAAAGAAATTTCAACTCGAACCTTTGTTTAAAATCCATCCACGTCTCCACTACACGTCCTCCATTAGTTACTTCCCACCAAAATGCAGCTTCATCCTTCATCAACCAAGCAGCTAGTTGAACCTTCCTTCCATCGTCTATCTCAAAGATACCAAACAAGTCCTCCACTTCCTTGAGCCAGTTCCGAGCCTCAACAAACATCTCAGTTCCATAAAACTGTTTTCCGCCCATCGCACGGAAGTCTTTGCATATCTTAGAAAAAGTGTCTACACGGGGAGGAGGAGGAAGAGCGGCTGCAGCTTGGGGAGGAGGAATGTCTACTGGGCCTGTGGCAGTAGCCCTAGCCTCCAGATACCTTCTGAACCAGCCTGGTATCTGTACGCCCTCGGGTATAACAGGTTCCCTATACATGCTAAAAGGAAAAAGGAAGAGATTCAAAACAGAGAATTGAAAGATAGATATATGGATTTTTGAGGACTATGTTTTTCATAATAAACCTTTCTCTTAAAAATACCCTCTTCAAAATATGTCTTTGAAAATACTACTTTCTAAAAATGCTTTTGAAAACAGTTTTCAAAATCTTTTATCTATTCTGGTAACCTTCACCTCTAATACCACGTGTAACACCCCACGTCCATTAATGTCACTCACTAAGGGAATGCATTAACTTTCATGGAGCGTTATAAGAGTGTATAACAGAACATCACAAGACAAGTATATAAAACGGTACTTGAAAATTTCAAAATTTATTCATTGCAGCGGAAAAGCAAAACATGTCTGGTTACAACATCAAAACCATATACTAAAACCAAGTACACAAATATCCATCTTGGACAAAATTATTATCAAAGTACATAAAAGCAAAACCATAATCTTGCTCCAAATATCCATAATGAAAAAGTGATAAAGATGAGCATTACTTTCGACACTTCCAAGCACTTCAAGAAGAAAGAAATCCAAGTCAAGCTCCACTAATCCCACCCTGAGGACCTGGGGGGAAAAGGAAGAAAAGAGGCGAAACAAAAAGAGTCAAACATAAAGTCTAGCGAATCCAGTGACTTTAACAATATAATCAGAAAATTAAAAGGATAAGAACATAAACTGGATATAGGATATGACTGTAACATAAGCAGATATGACAAGGTGAACAAGGTGAACAAGATGTAACGTTGATTGCGCTTCCAACCACTATAAGATATGCTCTGCACCGTAATAACAAACTAGTTACATACCAAAAGGTGATCCCCCTTAAACAATTGTAATGATGATAGTTTTGCGTGCTTCTAGTTACTATCATAGGTGCCAACTTGCTTCTATCCCCACTAGTTGTACCCACTACCCTTCCCATTTTGATTTTCTACCTTTAGCTGCTATCATAGGTAACCAATATGCACCTATCACCACTAGATGTACCCTCCCTATTCGATCGGCTCCCTAACCTCGTAGATACATGTGCCGGTCCCACAGTAGGGTGTATCACTCTCTAAGGTGGCAACCCCGACACTACTGAAATGCACAGCTTATATCTACACGATGCAACAATGTCTTACCTCACAGCCCGGACCCACGCACGCACATGACTCCGTTGGACTTGCACTGCCATCGCTAACTCTTTATTGACCTCTTACAATCAACCCCAGTAAGCGTGTCCCTGTCCTTGACCTAGTTCGAGCTCATAAAGATACTAAAATGGGTTACTGGTTGAAAAGGGTCCCCACACTTGACACGAGCTTCCCTCCTAAGCTTGGTCCCCACTAGGAATTCCCACTTAACCCCCTTTTATCACCATGTCTCATCTTGGTTATGTGCGTTTATTATGTTTCACATGCTACCCATGTTGCCCACTTAACCCTTCATTATTCCCATGTCTTACCGCATGTCTTATCTTGGTTAAGTGTTCATTAATTCATTATAACCGTAATCTTGCAAGACCTCTCACATTAGATTGTCGTTTTGCGGTTGCTGGATATGCCGGGTAGTTTCGGGCAGGCTAATACCGCAAACCGAATCTAACTTCGTGCCATTGCATTATTACACATCTAATTTCTGTCTTTGACCTCTCACATTAGATTACCAAATTGCGGTCACTGGATATGCCGGGCGGTTCCGGGCAGACTTCTACCACAATCCGAATCTAACCTCTTGTCTTAGGCGTTCAATACCACTTTCTTGATTCAAACCCCAATTTCAAATCTTGGATTATAATATATTCCAATTACCCATAATTTCCAATCTAAATTATGTTCATAATTTTAATCCAAATTATGCCTATAATACCATATACAAATTGTATCAATTTATGTCCCAAATCAATTACATGATTACAAATCAATTACATGATTACAAATCAATTCATGCCCAATTATATATTATTCAATATTTTCCTAAACTTTTCCCACAACATTCCCACGTCATTCGTACGTATAATTCAACGTAATATAATTAGGCTCGAAGTTAGCCTAATCTCAAAAATAAAAGGAAAAGAAGGGAAGAGAACTATAACATCAAAACTGGCAAAAAAAATAGGCATATGAAATATGAACTGGCATAGAACAATAAAATAGGTCCAATAGGCATATAGAATATGAACTGGCATAGAACAATAAAATAGATCCAATAGGCATATGATAACAGAAATTTGGGTATAAATCTGGAAGATAAGAATTTACAAAACTTGATATGATTTATCCTACAAGCATGTTCATAAAATCCAATTTACAATCTTATCATGATCATTTTTAATTCAATTATATGTGAAAGTAACATAGACTCACAGTGATGGGATTCTTAGAAAAGAGAACTAGGCGTTGTTGTAGCGAATCTGATCTTGAATAACCTCTACTTTGATTGTTGAAGAAGAAAAGCTAACTTAATCTTGTTTGGAGAAGAAGAAATATAATTTAATTTGTGTTGGAGCAGAGCATGGCATCGCCATTGACGAAGGTGAGGAAAAAGAATGAGAATGGGGCTCTATTTATAGTAGAGGTTGTGTATTGGGTCCAAACGTATGTCTAAATACGAAATACAACATTTTTGCTCAGATCTGAAAGGGGTCAACACCCCCCTTGTGGTGTCGACACCGGTGTCGACACTCCCTCATAGGTATCGACACCCATGTCAAACCCCCCTATGGGGGTTGACACCCCTGGGCAGGATTTTTCCCGCTCTCTCTTTTTCTGGGTTTTGAATTTCGAATTATTTAATTTAATTATTTATTTTAATTCTGCTTATCTTTTAAATCTTCCGAGCCTCATAACCTTTTCATAAGGTGTCCGATTTACGCAAACTCGGACTCTATCCCAAGCAGAATTCCGAGACGAGCGCAATGGCGCAACCCATTTTACTTAATTCTTCTTCTAAAAATCAAGTGTTCTTAAATTTGTTAATTTTGATGTTTTAAAATTACGGGGTGTTACAATGTATGTATGACACTTCCTGTTAGACTTCTTTAGGGGACTGGATTAGAGATCCAGTCTAGGTAGAGGAATCATGAATAAAGCCGCTTCTCTTCCTCTTTTTCACTCCCTCTTTAAGCGCAGTCGACCACTATGAACCTAGAACACGCCTTTTTTCTTGATCGACATGAATTTCAGATCAATGTTCAATGTGTGGTTTGTAATCTCTAGTGAAATTTCACCCATATCAGCATGAGTGCATGCAAACACATTCAGGTTCACCTTGAGTAAATTAGCCAATTCCTGCATTCATCTTGTGCCAAGAGAAGACCCAATCTTTAAGACCTTAGATAAGTTTTTTCTACCAATTGCGATCTTGACTATTGTTTCTGGAGAAGCATCCCTATGATATCCTAGCTTTTTATCTTTCGTGGGATCTAAATCTTTGAAGAGCATGATTTGCTTCCCAGGTCAAGATTACTCCTTTGGTTGTTACACATCATTACTCAACGGCAGGTATCCACCCATTTAGCCATATAGCACGCCCGGACAACAACTTGACCACTTCTCACGACTCTGACCTACCATAAATCAGGAATTTCAACAACAAGCACCATGGGACGAGACATGCCTTAAATTAATAAAAGATCGGTCAGCCAAGAGAAGCATTATAAGGAGAGTAAATGTCCAACTCAATAAACAAAAGGATTCGCACTCTCCGATAATCTCCTTCCCCTACTTCACCGACAATTCAACCATCCCTACTGATTTGTTCGTAAATCCATTGAAACAATGAATATGAGCTATACAAGGTTTCAAACCATATTCCCGAAGATGACACCATCTCCTCTATTGTGTTTGCATTCTTCATACACCAAATACTTCACTACGTTAACATACCATTTCATCGTCCACCAACTCTTACCAGCTAGATGTGGTCCGCAGTCCGTGGTATTGATGATAATTCTTTTTCCTTTTTGCTAAGGGGTGGCTTTAGGTGCTACTTGACCTGGATTATTTATGTCAAAATCTTTCTCTATATTCCTTGAGGCAGCTTTACATTCATCTAGCTTACTTCGTGAATCAATTTCTCAAACACATCCTATAAATGTAATGCCATTAATTAGTCATGTAACCGTGAATCTCATGAAATAGACAATACTTTCCAAACTATTTCTCCTTTCTTCGTTGAATCTTTAGTAAGAAACTTCTTATACTAGATTGCATTGCAGGTACCCAAATATACCTACTATGGTGTACCATTAAGAAAAGTAAGATTGTTGTAATTAAAAGACCTTTGATGCTTCTTAGAGTTTCTCTATTGACTGCGGCTCATATCATCATTACCGCCTTGTCATTGATTATTAATGCTCATGTTCTGTTTTGATGTCCATTCCCATTTTACTAGAGTTCCCTCTTGATTGTTATACTACAATATTACTATGAATACTTCAATGCTTGGTCTTACCTTTTCATTTTACCGAGACCTCTTTTGCATCCTACTTCCTTGGGCTTTAGCTCGCTTTAGCATAAAATTGGTCTATGGTTGAAGGAGAGTCTCCAATCAACCATTTTCCAAAATTAGTGTAACAACCCGGAATTTTAGCGATATAAATTAATTATTAGAATTTCAAAAATAGGAATTTCTGCAAATGATGGAATTTGTCTATGATACTTTAACCATTGCGTTCATCTCGGAATTCTGGTTAACTTTCATGTTTGGAGTTTCGCGAACGGAGTCTGTATGAAAAAGTTACAAATGAAATACGAATACAGACGGAAAATAAATAAATCAAATGTTTAATTAATAATTTACCATATATAACCCAGCCGACCTGGGCATTTTTATGCCTAGACGGTCGACATGGGGGTCGACCGCCCAGGTCGACCTACTGGGTGTCGAGCTGCCCAGTGACGACGAGGTTTTGGTGAGTTGTTTATTATTATAACGGATGGACAGATATAACTTAAAACTAATGCAATGGTTCTAAGTCATTCCCACCACTATAAATAAAGGGGTAGAGCCTCACTCTTTTTCCATTCTAATCTATGAAAGCAGCGGAGCTCTGCCATTTGTCTTCCTCTTCTAAACTAATTTATAAATAAAATATATTCATACATATACCAAATAATATCAAATTCATATGGCGAGTGATAGATTTCTTCACTCTCTTCCTTTTTTCTTACATTTCTACAGATCTAGAATTTTCCTCTTTCTAGATAAACTGTAGATTTATAAGAATTTGGGGACTATAAGCCTAAAAAATTTCAAAACTGAGAAATTGGAAGTTATAAGGTGAGTTGGAAATTTACTAATGCAGATATAATGATTTATCTATTTCGTTTGAATCCAATCTTTGTTTTATACCTATCAGATCTATTATTTAAATAATTGTAAATTGTGGCACCCCTTAGATCTGATTATGAATATGTTAAAAAATTACAAATGAAAAGTATGACTATGTATAACATGAATTGTAGGATTTTTATATCTTTCCCTCATATTCCTACAGGTATGTCATGAAGTATGAGATATGTTGTACATGTCACATAGCACTGTGGATTTGAAAATCAGTCCCATTAAACATGAATTTGTTGTAGTTATATTCCAGATCTTTAGTTCAGTGCTGAAATATGAATTGTATGAATTTGGGTAAAAGATGAATTTTGTGTATTATGTGATTGTAAGGAAAAAAAGAAATATTCCTTGTTTATATTCAGTATTGTTGGGTTTTTGGTTTAAGCATTGTAAGTTATGTCTTTTTCCTCATTTTTAATTAAAACGGCTTTATTTTAGAATCACAAGAAGTATGACAAAAATAATTAAAAAGGTAAAGTGGTGTAAATGTACATAAAAAATAAATACATGTTTTTGTATGTAATTTTCATCGACTATTCTAAACTAAAAACAGATTAAATATATTTCTTGTGATTTGGAAATATGTCAATTCCACAAAATAGGTATGTTTTGCAATGATTTGGCTAATGGTCCTTGTGAGACTTGAAACCTTTTTTTGCAAGATTGAATATAAAGGCGGAACATTTGGTTAACTGATTAGACCAAGTCATTAATTAAAAAATAGGTATTGCAAAATAATAAATAATAATAATGTATTAATAACTACGTTGACCGCACGAAACATAAAAATAAATGTATACATATTATCCGTCCAAATCAGCGTAAAACGGCGAAATAGAAATTGTATGGAATGTTTGATAAGGTTCGATTATGGAATTATGTGTAAATATAATCCATTTTGAATTAATATATTTGTGGTGACCATTTGTAGCAATCAATGCAATTAACTGCTATAAATGAGACCATAAACAAAGAAATAACCATTGTAGCCAATATTGATTTGGGGAAAATAAATGTGATGGAAAATGGTTAAAATTCCTAAAACCAATTAGGATAATTGTTGTGGACCCCAATTAGGAAATTTAAATTATAATCGCATTTAGACACGAGGTTAAACTCAATTTGTGGTGTAAGCATGCCCCGAACTGTAACACCCCACATTCGTTAAGGTCACTCACAAAGGGAATGCCTTAACTTCAATGGAGCATTATGTGTACTGGAACAGAAATATTACAAGACAGACATAAATAAAACAGCGGAAAGTAAAGTGGAAGTACTTCAAATCATTTATTATATATAGTTGTTTACAATAAAAGCCCATTAACTTCCAATACCCAATTACATAGTTAAAATATCTGTCTTGCTCAAAAACAAAGAAGCATAAAAATAAGTTGTAGTATTCCCCAATAAAGCAAAGCAAACCATAGCCAAGAGAAATCCAAGCCGTACATGAAAGAGCCTTGGAGCTTGGTAACATCCGAACTAAGCTGTATTCCCACCCTGCGAACCTGGGGGGGAACAGAAGAAAAAGAGGCGAAACAAAACGGGTCAGTCATAAAGACTGAGTAAGTCCTAGTGACTTTCAGCATAAAAAAATAGGTAAAGATAACATGGCATGAATAAACTGAAAGTAAACATAAGCATGATGACAAGGTAAGCTACTGGTACGATAACTAAGAATAACATCATAGGATTTCTGTTATGTATAACATTGCAAGGTTCCCATTCTAGATGAACTAAGTATAGTTTCGCAAGATTTCTATCAAGCATCGCAAGATTTCTCTGCTTCACCATTAAAATGAAATCTATTTGCTCTGCACCACCTAACTAGTGTCCCAACTAGTAATCTGTATAAAATGATAAAATCCTAACGTGATCCCAATCCCCGAAATTAAGGTTGCTTTTAGGTGATAGTCTCAAACATTCTAATCTTAGCATAACAGGCATAAATGATAATTTAGACTTGATTATCAATTTAAATGTCAACATAGTTTTGGATCTAGAATAGACCTACCCAAATTGCATCATAATATGTTATAGCCTAAACAAAAGATTCATAACCGCGATGTCATAGTGAGCATACTAAGATCTAAATTAATAATTTAGATTTAGTTTTAACACGGTAAACTCAAGATGATTCCCTAATTCACAGTATTGTTAATGGCCAAGATCCATAATATTGTCATTCATTAAAGTCCCCAAGTTTATATGTTCATATCCACCACAATTGTCCTTGTCATACTTAAAGGCAATAGTCTTGCGTTCTCAGTCATAGGCATAGGCATAGTCTTATGTTCTCAGTCATAGTCATAGGCATGTTCTTATGTTCTCAGTCATAGTCATAGGCATGTTCTTATGTTTTCAGTCATAGTCATAGGCATGTTCTTATGTTTTCAATCATAGTCCTTGGCCATTAACAATAGTTTCAATGTCATAGGTATGATAATATTTGATTTACATGTTACATTACATAGATCCAAATTTATGCCAAATTATAGCCTTTTTTTACAAAGTCAACATATGCCCAAGTTCTAAATTACATGTATCAAGTTTCATATCCAACAAACCCAAATCATGATTCATGATGTAGTTATCCCAAACCATAACTTTTTATTACAATACATACTAGCTGCCCAATCTTTTGATTTAATTTACATAGGCCCCAAAACTCGTGATTTAATTTGGAGGCAAGTCAAGAGTCTAACTACCCTCCTTTCATAACCGAGAATAGCACCCTTCCTGGATAACCACTCCGTCCCTAGAATCAACCCTTAGCCCGAAAACATAAGCATTACTTCTAAACTCAACCCTTAGCATAGACATTCTCAGATCCAAACAAGTCATTAATAAATGAGCCGATTCCCCAACAGGATTTGAGAAAAAAATGGGATACTCTACTACGCTAGTACTAAGGTGCAGAGACTCAACTATCGAAGCAGAATTAAAAGGATGCGATGTACAAAAACAAAGTTCTAACGGGGTGATAGAAAGGAAAAGCTAAACCTTTAACAGAAACGTTACCACCTCTCTTAGGTATGCTAGTAGTGAGAGCATACAATTTCCCTCTCGACGATCTTGTTCTTTGTAAACAGTTTGGAAACTAGTTCAGAAGGTTTTTGAAAACTTTTGCCCAGTTTGGTAACCTTCTGCTCTGATACCAAATGTAACACCCCACATCCGTTAAGGTCACTCACAAAGGGAATGCCTTAACTTCAATGGAGCATTATGGGTACTGGAACAGAAATATTACAAGACAGACATAAATAAAACAGCGGAAAGTAAAGTGGAAGTACTTCAAATCATTTATTAAATATAGTTGTTTACAATAAAAGCCCATCAACTTCCAATACCCAATTACATAGTTAAAATATCTGTCTTGCTCAAAAACAAAGAAGCATAAAAATAAGTTGTAGTATTCCCCAATAAAGCAAAGCAAACCATAGCCAAGAGAAATCCAAGCCGTACATGAAAGATCCTTGGAGCTTGGTAACATCCGAACTAAGCTGTATTCCCACTCTGCAAACCTGGGGGGGGGGGGGGGAACGGAAGAAAAAGAGGCGAAACAAAACGGGTCAGTCATAAAGACTGAGTAAGTCCTAGTGACTTTCAGCATAAAAAAATAGGTAAAGATAACATTGCATGAATAAACTAAAAGTAAACATAAGCATGATGACAAGGTAAGCTACTGGCACGATAACTAAGAATAACATCATAGGATTTCTGTTATGTATAACATTGCAAGGTTCCCATTCTAGATGAACTAAGTATAGTTTCGCAAGATTTCTATCAAGCATCGCAAGATTTCTCTGCTTCACCATTAAAATGATATCTATTTGCTCTGATACCAAGTGTAACACCCCACCTCCGCTAGGGTCACTCACAAGGGAATGCCCTATTTTTGGAGGGGTATTATCTAGTAAACAGGCACAGAAATATTACAAGACAGAACATATAAAACAGCAGAAGAAAATCGGAGTTTCATTTCTTTAAAATCTAGTAAGGTCTAAAGCCTTTTACATCAAAATGTCATTAAATCCATTACATCTAAATCTGCCTTGCAATAGTAAAGAAGCATAAAACCATAGTCAAAATGTATTCCCCAAGTAAAGAAGCCATAGCCAAAAATAGATCCAATTTGTGCCAAATTCCATGTATATAATATTTTATGCAAATTTTATCATAACAAGATTATACCTAAAATTTATAGATCGAGCCCAAACTTGCAAATACAATGATAATATCCAATTTCATGTTGCCAATTATTACATCATATTCATATAGGCAATAATCCCATAATTCCCCTGTATACATATTGTACGCAAATCGCGATTTTAGGCCAAGGTCCGAAATTGACCAAGGTTCATGAAAAGAAAATAAATAGGGGAAGGTAGAATTTTTGCATAAAAATAAGATCGGAGAGAAAAACATCATCACAAGCATATTAAGATTACAACAGGCTGAATAGATTATGAACTTGTCATGAGAATAAAGATAAATCAAAGTCTCTACATCGTTCTATGACAATTTCAGTTCTTAATTCATTAGCCATGCTATGTAAGTGCTAGTTATTTTCAGATCTAAATATTTAATTTTAATATGGGCATGAAATAAAGTGGAATTGGATCTAAGTATGTTTATCGATTCAGATCTATTCCTGATGCTTTTTCAATCTTGAGTTTTGAGACTTGTCTATCTTTATTCTCATGACAAGTTCATAATCTATTCAGCCTGTTGTAATTTTAATATGCCTGTGATGATGTTTTTCTCTCCGATCTTATTTTTATGCAAAAATTATATCTTCCCCTATTTATTTTCTTTTCATGAACCTTGGTCAATTTCGGACCTTGGCCTAAAATTGCGATTTGCGTACGATATGTATACAGGGGAATTATAGGCTATATGAATATGATGTAATAATTGGCAACATGAAATTGGATATTATCATTGTATTTGCAAGTTTGGGCTTGACCTATAAATTTTGGGTATAATCTTGTTATGATAAAATTTGCATAAAATATTATATACATGGAATTTGGCACAAATTGGATCTATTTTTGGCTATGGCTGCTTTACTTGGGGAATGCATTTTGACTATGGTTTTATGCTTCTTTACTATTGCAAGGCAGATTTCGATGTAATGGATTTAATGACATTTTGATGTAAAAGGCTTTAGACCTTACTAGATTTTAAAGAAATGAAATTCCGTTTTTCTTCCGCTGTTATATATGTTCTGTCTTGTAATATTTCTGTGCCTGTTTACTAGATAATACCCCTCCAAAACTAGGGCATTCCCTTGTGAGTGACCCTAGCGGAGGTGGGGTGTCACACGAATCGACCAGTAAATACAACAATCACAGGTAGTCAGTTTAATATGAGGGGTCTAATGCATATAATCGTACCAAGGCACGAGGTTAAGTTCACTTGTGGTAGAAGTCTGCCCGGAACCGACCGACATATCCAGCATCCACAGGTAGTCAACTTAATTTGAGAGGCCTGGTACGTAAAAATATATACACATATATATAACAGTCAACCAATAAATAAATAAAAATAGGAATTTGTTCAATGTGGTACAACAATAGATAACTTAGGACTGATAAATAGCTGCCTTAGGAAAATATGACCGTTAGAGTCATAAAGGGCATTAAAAATGAATAAAAGAAATGGGTGCCAAAAAAAGGATTAATGGGCATTGATTGTCGTTTAAATACTAAGTCCAAATTGGGGAAGAAATCAAATAAATATCCTAGAAAAAAGGGAATATATTCTTCCATATTTATGTCAATAAAACCTATAATTAAAAATATAACTGGACTTAGTAGGTTAATAATATAAGATATTATTAACCATATAAACCCGTGATGCAAATAAACGGTGTACGTATGGTATTTTCGTATAAAGGAATTAAACGGGAATGACTTAATAACGTAGCCTACTTTATCCCAAAAAGGGAAAGGTGTTAAAGGCAAATGGGGGACGAACTAATAACCTTCGCGTATAGTCCGCTTCCTAGGTCCTTAAAGCTAAAGTAACTAGGGTTAAAGAGTCCACCTGGGAATAGGTTTTTCATTATAGGGGTCTTAATTGGCAGCTGTGTTTTGGCCTACCTAAACCCGGAAATTAAAAGGGCTAGATATGGCCATCTATCCTACGAGAAGTAGTAAGCGACTAAGGAGGTTATCAAATAAGGTCAGCTATAAGGTATAATGTACGATAAAATATCTTCTCTCACCTTATGCGGGGCAAGGGTACATGCGTGAATGACGGAAGCCTTAACTAGTAGGGCCCGTAGCTAGTGCCCTCTAGTTTATGTCAACGTTGAATATATTATCAAGGGTTAATAAGTGACCAATAGGTCCGCCTAAGGTCTTAAGTGATCAGGGACAATCCACCCTATCTATCATTTGATAGTGAGGCGTTAAATAATAAAGAATAGTGAATAAGGATATAGAAAGTAACCCCGTAAATTAGGGCCCTACTCTCGATAGAATTAACCAGTTAAGCTCGGGTATAAAGGCTTCACAAAAATGTATGTAAATGTCCTATCTCGGTAATATATTTTGGGAATACTACTTTGGACTAAATAGTAAAGTCGTGCGTAAACATTTACTAGGTTGGGCTAGAATCACTAACCTGGTTAGGCATACATCTTGGGTTGAACCAAACGGAATATATCTGTGTTGTACATTTCTTGGTCATCGGAACTTGTTGTTCTGACCCCCTCCTCATTACAACCTCCCAGCTCTCCTAGAGAAGGTCGAGTTCTCACAGATGTTTAAGTTTGGTTTTCGGTTCTCGTTCTCTCTCATGCTCGGTATTGGCAAAGTGATTTACTTTGAAAAAGGTAGTTACTTGAGTTAATACTTGTTTATCCTATTTCATTTCCACTATGAGTTATAATTATCATACTCTAATTATGCTCATGCTCATTTATTGCAGGTACCAAATATACGCTCTATGCTTGGATGTGTTCAAGTTTTGATTTTTGTCAAAATTTGGGTGCAGAAATGTATGGGGTGTTACAATTAGAATCAAGGTTAACACACCTGATCAATTCCGTCAAAATAGTCTTGACATTCAACTCATTGGTCTCAGTTTCTACCACATTGAATCTTTCCAAATAATATTTCAAGGGTTCTCATGGAGCTTGATGAATACTAGAAAGAATCATTATGTGTTTCAGTTTGGAAGCAACGGATGCAGAATTGACTCAGGAACTTTCTCCTTAGCTATGGAAATGATGAAATAGATTTTGGAGGTAGCTTCATAAAATCCAAATCGTAGGTACTTCCTCAAGGTAGATCAGGAAAGCTTTCCATTTAGTGATATTCGTGGCATAGGATGAGTCCACGAACCAATGGCACCTGACCAGATTTTGCATTGGATCAGTTTTACTTGCGTAATGTGACATTATTGGCAAATTAAATATGCGAGGATATCCAGCCTTTAAGATTTTATTAGTAAATGGGGTTCGGATTCTCTTGACTCCCTTGTCCTCATTCGAGTAACCCTTACTATCCTTCATTATTTGACGAACCATGGTAGTCAAAACCAGAGTTTGAATTGAAATAGGATAGTATTCAGGTTTCGCTTCCTATTTACATTTCCTTAGCTTCCCTTTTTTAGGTCGAACTAATTGAGCAGCACCTCCAACCGCATTTCCCTAATCTTTGACATCTTGATCGATCTCTGGATGTATAGGAAGTGTGACAGCTGCATATGAAGTTTCATGGCCATCTTGGTCCATCCAGGGAGTCTTTAGTTTGGGTTGATCATCTTCATAACATCCAGATCAATATGAGTGCTATGACACGGGTTGATGTGTATGGGCTCGGGGTCAACCTTGATTTGGTGAGGAGTGGTTCGAAGTCTGTCTTCTTCTGTCCTTCGGTGTTGGCTCCTATAACTCTATTTTAATAATGAATACCTCTCTTACTCATAATACTTTGGGGTTGGAGAATGTCTTCTCTATATATTCCACTCCACATTCATCCAGTTAACTTGGTTCCTCATGTCAATATTGTCCCTGATCTACTGGTTTAATGGTTGGTGTTTTGCTCTAGTTTCCTCATCGTGTCCATAAAATCAACATGAGTAACCAAAATAGTAGGTGTTGAAGCGGCAGCGGCAGCGTAAAGATTAGTGGTATCAAAAACATAATTCTAACTTCCTCACTGGTACTGAACTCTTCTTCAACCAATGTATAAGCATGAGATTTTGAGGCTTTATTTCTGGCAACCATATCCGTTCCTTCAAAGTATCAACAATTTTAAATATATAAATGATTAGAAATTGAATCTTCCTTTAATGGAATTGCTATCAATTAGTAGATAAGAAGATTTAGTGATTGAGAATCGGGAAACTCTTAGTGAAAGTGAGATGATCCCTTAATTTTTACTTTGAATTTTTTTCTTAGTTTTCTTTCCTGGGTCATCCCCTCTTTCAAAAGAGTCACCCCATTTGAAAACCTCTTCTAGGATCCTTGATTATACTAATATAGATATATTAGTTTATTTTAATCTGTTTTATAGTTTGTATATATGATGATATACAAATCCTTTTGCCTCTAATTAGAGTTATATTAAAAAGCAAAAGAAAATTGGTAATTTAAATTTTAACCAATTATTACACAGCAAAACAGAGATTAAATACATGATTTTTGATATATATTCGCCATGTAATTTTTCCATGTTTTTATCTTATTTCTAAGCATCAGAATGTTTTTGATTTGATAAGGATATAAAAACTCAACACTTTAGTCATATACTAAATTTGTTGCAAAAGTTTTATTATACTTTCTTTTACTTACAAATAAATATGGGCCAAATCCTCTCTTTACTTCATATTTTAAAACTCCAAATCATAATTTATTTGATTTTTGGTGTAATTCGTGTCTTAACGCTTCTATATTTCATATAGACAAAATAACCTGGAACCTCTTAAAATGTATGATTGTATAAAAGTGAGTTCTCAAGTATGAAGCTACTCTTTAAAATACGTTTTCCCTATAAAAACAGGCTTGATTTTCTATTAGGAACTTAGGAAAACTATGTGCATATAATCAACATTTTTATATTACCACTTTCATCAAAACAAAGTGACTCGAACTTTTAATCATTTCACATTTTTATATACATAAATATTATACATGCCTTTGAGGTAAATCAGGGTGCTTCCCTGGTTCATGTGCCTCAAATGTCAACACATACTGTGGAAAAGTATAGCTGGCATTTTGAGTGCAAATGCATGGTGTTATGTCATGCACTCAACTACTAAAACTAGTAAGTTACACATTTTCTTTTGCTTCCGCACTTGTAATTTTTGCTACATTACTCGTGTTTATTTTCTTGCCAAAACAGCTTGATTTATACAAAGTCAAATTTATACTCAGATACACACACACACACACCCCAATTTCAAAGGCATTTGCTGATATCTAATTTAACTCGGAATTAAGTAGGAAATAGTTTAACATTACATGTTCACACAAACTAGTCTAAAACACAAATAACCAATTTTAATCCCATTACACAGCAAGCAACACATCAATTCTACTTCATTAACAAATTATTTCATCACTAATAAACTACTTGAGACAATTAATCAAGCACTATTCCTTCCCCAAGCAACTTCCTTAACACTTCTTACTTGGCTTCTTTACTGCTTGTAGGAACCCTTGAAACTCCCTCAAAATAAATTGAGACACCCTAAGAGTGCACATACATAATAGGGTCAGACATTTTTCCTGGTGTGAAGAATTTACTTAAACATAGCATTAACCTATACAATTAAATAACATGTATTCACTTTAAATACAAGGGTAATAGCAGTATTCTAGAACATGATGATATGTTATTTAATTGGAGTTATATGTACACATATCAAAGTATTCTTGCATCTATACACATAGAACTTATGCAACATTTTATTTGTAAATATTTCAATTTATCAAACAGAATAAATATCCATCATGAATCAACACATAGCAAATCCATTCATAAACTACTTTTCTAGCCTATTACATTGCCTTCTTCCAGCAATATACCCTTTACTTGTAGGCCTAAGTCACCAATGGATATACTATTATTTATATCAGGTCATTTGCTACAGCTTGACTCTTATGTGCACATTAACTGGGTCATACCATTCCCTCAATCACTAGGACCCTTGGGCTTAAACAAGCCATGTGCAAGCCTGCATAATATCCTCAATGCCCAGCTGCTCAAGGTAGCTTCTTTCCAACCTGTGTCCTTAGTGATTTACCACGTGTTTGCTTACTTTTTCCATTATATAGGTTATTCTATTTTCATGGTTACTTATTTGTTCTCAGAACAGCCCATACCACTGTTTCAAATCTCGCAAATATCGCCCGAGATCTCCTCCGAGATCTCGTTTTGGGCTCCTTCCGAAACGAAACCGCAAATATCACTCTAAATCTCCTTTCGAATATATCGCCCGAGATATTGCAATATCGAACGATATATCGACCGAGAAGAAATACTGGAATATCATCCGAGATCTTAGTTTTTTTGGTTAAAATTTAAATTTGTGCCTGAACTAGAACTATAATTAAAAAAACTCAAATCTAGCCATATCAATCTTTTGTTATTTTACATTTTGCTTGTTAAATGGCTATATTGTATGTTCGTATATGTTTTACAATGCTTATGATTTTCATATTCGTCTTTTTACATACATGTTACTTATGAAATTATGTATTTTATGGTATATTTAGGCTGAATTTTTTAATGTTTAGGATCCTTTTAATGTTTCCTATCTAACAATATTTCTGTTTTAAGCATATTACGATTTAGAGTATGAAAGATCTTTCGCAAAATAAAGAATAATAAAGTTATTTTACATTTTAAGTTTAAGTTACTATGTTTTTAATAGCATTCATAATAATCATTTTGTTAAAATATCATTTTTAACATATCATGTACCCCGAGATTGTTCCGATATGAACATTCAGAGCCGAGATGAAAATCCGAGACGAACTCCCGAGTTAGATTCATCTCGTCCGAGATCTCTCCCGATACGAGACTGAGTCTATAAAATCCCCGAGACGAAACGCGACCGATGTCTGAGATTTAAAACCTTGGCCCACACCCATCACCATGCATACTCATGTATTCATACAAAATGGCAATCATAACATATCATTCAACAACCAAGCATATATATACAACAACCAATTATAATTTATATATCATTTTCTGCTAGTTAAAATATGACTATGGGTGTTTTAAGGGAGAGACACACCCTGAAGCTTTTACCTCTATTCATATGTGCTTTACTTAAACCTTATTTTATTATTTAAGGCAAAACTAAATCAAAACATTAATTTTAAGGAGGTTTTATGAAGCAATAGGAGATCAACACATGAATTTAATCATTGCACCCCTGGCTTCTTCTCTTATAAATATAGAACATGATCAGTGTACCCTTAACTACTTCCCTACATTTATCCCTTGATTGACCATATCTTAAATATCAATATTATAAAGTACTTCTAATATTCAATCCAAGCAGAGGTGAATTATACATGGATTTAAATCAGGTTTTCTACATGTAACTTCCAAGTTATCATAAGCATGTTATATGGATTTTAACACAACAATATTACACACATATTTGCATACATCATCACACATATTTAAACATTAAACATCTCAGTTAAATAAAGTCATTTCTTATAGAAATTTAAAGCTGCCTTTTTATAGGACTTAATGTCATGTAAAATTACTCACCAAATGCTTTCCTTCCTAGTATTTTAATCCGACTTGTTCTTCTTGGAATTATTGCTATAAAAATGATGATGAATATTTATATGTTTTGTTTGTGAGTGATTAACTGGATTTTTAGATAAATTAGTCATGCTAGTATTGTCAGAATAAATAGTTGATTTTGATAAATTTATTCCAAAATCTTTAAGTGTTTGTTGCATGTAAATAACTTGAGCACAAGCCAAGACTGCAGATATATATTTAGCATCACATATAGACAGTGAAACACAATATTATTTCTTACTAAACCAAGAGACTAATGATTTGCCAATAAAATGGCATGTACAATTGTAACAACCCAGATTTTCAGAACCAATTTAAATTTTTTTATTTTAGCTAATTTAATGGATTTTGAGAATTTAAAATGATATATTTTAAATAAAAACGACTAAAAATTTATTTTAATCGAAGTTAGAATGTATAAATTTATTTTAATTATAAAACGAGCCTGATATGGCGCGGTAGTTTGAAATTTCGATTTCTAATTTCAATTTAATATACATTATTCAATATAAGTCAGAATTGGATGAAACATGAAATATTTGAATCTGTTTAATTATATCTTTCTAACGAATGTGAAAAATCCAGATTTCATAATATAAATTGAAAGTTATGTCCAGTTTAAAATTTAAAATAATTGCTATGGAATTTATATGTATTTTAATATAATATATAACCCTTAAAATAGTCATTTTGCAAACGACCTCCGTTTTTCAACGAAACCACTTTTGTTGGATCTGGAATGTCAAATTATTGCTAGATTCCAATTTTCATAATTTTTGGAATCAATATGTGAGCGTGATGAATTTAAACGCGTTTGGAAATTTCAATTTGAATTTAATCGACTGGAAAATGGCCATTTTTCAAACGGCCTCCAAATTCAACAAAATTAGTTTTGTTAGGATTGTATCATCAAAACATAGCTATATTTATTTTTTGGGAATTTTTGGAGTCAGTATGTGGCCACGGTAAATTAAAATGTACGTTTAAAATTCAATATACTGATTTATATTTTAATTTAAAGAAAAACTGATCGAAACAGTCGAATTAGCTTATGAGACATATCCCATTGTGTCCAGAATGGGGGTATTTAACTAGGAACGACATTCATTGGGTTTCATTTGGAGTTCGAACACAAATTTTACTAATAAAACAATTAACTGAATTAAATAATAATATAAATATATATAAATATATTTTAAAACCCTAACTTTCCAAACCAGATGAACGCAGTCGCCTCTTGAACGAAACCGACGATTAAAATGCTCTGGATTTTGCACGAAGTTTTCTCCAACACCACAAATCGAAATCAAAAACTCATAAGGCAAAGATTCGAGAGCTTAGCACGATCTATAACCCAATAGGAGGTTGATCGAAAATGGTGAAGCAAGCAGGGAGAATTTAGGGCTGGAAGGTGGCGTATTTGGGTTCGATTTTCGAGAAGCTGGATGGTGCGAGGTCTACGCGGGGGTGGCCAGTGGTGCGCGACGCGGAGGTGCACGAGGGGTTGGTGTCCGATCCTGGTTCGGTGGTCGGAATCGACGGTGGTAGCGAGCCCTAGGGGTTGTATCGACTTCCAGAGAATTGAATGGAGGAGGTAACGTTTTAATAAACGTTATTAAAGCTATTTAATTATATTAATTAACATATTAATTTGTTCAAACTTATTAAAGCCATAACTTTTTCGTACGAACTCCAAATCGCATGAAACAGGATCCGTTGCGATCGTGGACTCGAGAGCTTCACAACAAAACTGACTGGAACCAAAATGGAGCACGTTATAATTTCAAGCAAATTTCAACCCAAACGGTTCATAAATTCAAAAATAAACACTAGCGGAGTGGAACAACGTGAGAACTCCTTCTCACTCTATTTATTTTACAGTTAAATATATATGGGGCTTAGTAGCCCCCGACACCATTTATTGTACAAACCATGATTGTTTGTTTGGATTGTATTGTGGAAATTTGGTTGTGTTGAAAATTCATTGTATTGTGATGTATTGAATGAGATTGACTATTGTGTATGGCGCGAGCCAGTATCAGGAGAGGGGTAATGCTAGACATCAATCCTACTCTAACATCGCGCCGTTATAGTGCTGAAATTTTCTGAAATAAATATTTATTCATTAAAAATATCATTTTTATTGTATGAATGAACTATATAAAATATTCTTGTGTTGAATAAAATGTTTAAACAATGAAAATATCATTTTTATTGAATGTATGAACTATTAAAAATATTTAAGTGTTGAAATAAATATTTTATCGTTAAAAATATAATTTTTAACGTATATGTGAATGGCATAAAATTCTCCTAAAATGAAAATGAATATTCATTTACAAATCGAACGATTTGTTTATGTACACTCATTTAACTGACATTGATTGGGATGATAGATTTTACGCATCGCCCAACTGCACAAATATAATCTGTGTTTGTTGATTGAAATCCCACACGGGTATTGGGATGATATTGGATGTACATTAATCCCAATTGTTTAGTTGTATGTCAATCGATTGGTTGACAGACTGTTGTAAGCGTTAATTATTTATATTTAATGCTTATGCGGTTGTGTAATGCACTCTGGATGATGGATGATTGTTTATCATTGCTGTTGCATACATGTGATGTATGAAATTCATATAAATAACATTATAAGGTAATTGATTGGGTCTGATTCCAATTCAGAAATATCGAATATTTTAAAATAACAAATATTTTAAAATAATATTCAGTAAAGGATTAAAATGTGAATTTGATGTTCGATTTTGGATGTACACGAAAATATTGAAATATGTGAAGCCATGTTGATTAGATTTACGCCATTTTAACGCGAATGATATTTGTATCGATTTTATTCATTTTTATAATAATATCGAAAAGGAAATTATTTCAAAATCTGATATTTTGTAAATATTATCATTTAAATATTATAATGATAAGGAGTATTCAATTTTGATTTAAAATTGAAATAAAAGTGGGAATCATTTTTAAAACGAATTTATAAAATACATTTTGAACGAAATATATATTATATATATTATATTATATATATGTTGATTTCAAAATTGGAATCAAAACCAAGAGTTTTAAGAACACTTTACAATATACTTGAAAATAAGGGATGTGGAGCCAATCAATAAAAGGAAAAATGCAAGTAAAAGGAGATTCAATAGTTTATAGTGGTTTGATCAAGTGCGATCTACGTCCACTTTGAATAGAAATTCCATTATTGCATTTAGAATTACAAAGCAAGCAAATCCTCTCATTACATTCATCATTACACTCTCTTAGAACTTGATGGAGATTATTAGAGAAAGTTGATGAGATATTCCAAATATAGCACGTAGTAGATCAGATCTAACCTTTCACATAAACTTTGATGAATTCCCGCATGTTCATGGTGGATTTGGAGTTGAATCTTCACTTTGAAATGATTATAGATGATTAAATCACTAATAAATGTTGAGAATTGGATTTGGCAACCCTTCGGGGTCATCGAAATCCTCACCCATTAAAGTGGGATTCGATCTCTATTTACAGGAGTGGAGAAATGGAGTGATATAGCTTCTAGGGCCACTGGTCGGTCGGGATTTTATTTACGGAATTGCCACCGGCCAGTCTGGCAACAGCTGTTCAGAATCCAGGCTGTCAATAGCTGTCTGGAGGACCGGTTGTTCAGAAATAGGACCGACCGGTCGGTATAGCTCTTTCTCCTTCTTGTGTGAATGAACTGCTGTGGGCTTCGTATCATGACCGGTCGGTCGTCCGTCCCCAGACCGACCGGTAGTGTAATGCGTGAATAAGGTATACTGCTCCAAGGGCGACCGGTTGGTGTGCCTTGCCTCTGACCGACCAGTAGGTGAGTCTCTCTTTCCTTTCATCTGGGGCTGCTCTGGACTTGTGATCAACCGACCGGTATGTTTGGATTCAGACCGATCGGTGCACTTGGGTTCAGACCGTCCAGTATCTCCTTCAGTGTCACACTGTGCATGCTTGATAAAGTCTTTTAACACCGACTTGTACCCTTTCTTACTGACCGACCGATATGCTTGCATTATGACCGATCGGTGCCCCTCCGTTGGGTTAAGCTATGTTGCACCTTCTTGGTATAGCCATATAGTACCGATCGGTACGATTTCTTGCTAACCGACTGACCAGGTCTTTACTCTTCACTATCCAACTAACCATCATAAATTTAATCCCTCGATTCTTCTAGATGATTCTTGATGGATAACATTTGCCCCTCGGGGTTTACAATTTTCATTTATGGAAATTGTTGATGCCAAAACGAGTAAAAGAATCATACCAGCAGATGGAGATGGACGGTCGAGTTTGCTGGATAAGATGCAGGACCGGGCGGTCATAGCGAGTTGGGCTGGTCGGTGGCATTGGGCTGGACCAGACAGCCTTAGTGAACTGGGTTGGTCGGCCTGTTAAGGTCTATTTAAATTAAACTTCTGACCACTTCTTTTTCGTATTATCTTCACAACATTGAACTGACCAAAAGCTCCTTTTTAATGGCGGCAAAAAATTAAAAGAGGTTTGATTTCACCGCAATTCCAGATCTCTTTCATCTCAAGCTCAGTCGATTTGCATCTCAAGATCTTCCTCGTCCGCTCTTCTCGAGATCTCTCCTACATTCAACCCGCTAAGCACTCAGAGGATCCAAATCAGCCGCAATTACTCCGATTTAACCAACTACATGTATCGATCCACTCTGAAACTTACGTTTTTTGTTCAAGAACAACGATACTTGGGTTTGAATGTGATTATTTTGTGGTTAGAGCGACAGTTTGATGAGTTTAGATTTATGGCACAACTGTTTTGGTACTGAATTTCGTTTAAATGAAGTTGGGTACAATTGTTGTAAACCCATGATTGTAAATGAGGGTTTTGCTGTGGAATTTGGCTCTTAACATGCTGATTTTGTTCAATGTCCGTATTGTGTTTGATGATATGCGTGTCTTGAAAACCCTATGGTCTTGTAGCTTTTACATTGTCAATGTTGATTTTGTTCTTCACATGTAAAACTAGTTGAATTTTCATGTAACTTGCTCATGAATAGCACCCTTTTTTTCTTTGCATGTTGTCGGAATTTGTAGAACGCGCATTTGTCTTTCATCGCAATACCCGATGGTGATCAGATGCACCGGTCGGTCGGCATCAGGTTGGTTATATACATTTTGTACTGGTCGGTATAGACAAGATTTATAACGGTCGGTTAAATGAAACCTGGTACTGACCGATCAATCATATTCTAGACTAAATTGGACCGACCGGTAGGTACTAAACAAGATTTATACCGGTCAGTTAGAAACTGGGTTTGTACCGGTCGCTCATATGGAACCTGATATTGACCGGTATACGCTAGATCAAACTATGCCGGACGGTTGGATACATCTGATACCGACCGGTTAGTCTGGCTTGGTATTGGTTGATTCAACAATCCTCTTTGATTACGAACCTCAAGCCAGATATTCCTGCAATACATTCAAACATTTTAGGCCATTATACTCTGCTATTGACTGCACATGTCAATAGCAAGTCAATTAGATATCTTTAGAGAATTATACATAGTATTTCATGATTTATATTTGAATGACACATTTGCGCGGAAGTGTTTTCAAAGATTATTTTAGTTTAATCATACACTTCCTGCACAAATTGACTAGCCAAATATAGGTTTGAATTATACCTAGAAATTGATAAATCTGCTACAGAATCCAAACCCTGTTTTTGTGTTGTTACGTATAACACCTCTTATTTTAGGAGAAAGTAGACTTATCTGTTATAAGATGCTAACTCAAAAACAGTTGCGCGATGAAACTGAAGGAACAACTGATCCTGTTCAAGCCGGAACCTCTACTGCGACCAAAATTGCCAGCACCCCAGGATCTGAGGCTCTCCCCGAATTTCCTGTGCAAAAACCCATTATTTTACTATCAAATGAAAGGAAAGCAACAAAACTCAATCAGCGAGCCTGTGAAAGCTTGTATGCTAAGTTTAGGATTTCGGAGAATGATGCCAAACTCCCGAAAGAAAATGAATTTGCAGATTCTCCACCTCCAGGTTTTGTTACTGTTAACCGTTAGATGCTAAATTCGGGAGCTATTCCACCTTTCAATCCTTTCCTTGAAACAATTTTTAAACACTTTGCTATTGCCCCCATGCAGCTACACCCGAATGGTCACGCCATTTTAAGCAGTCTATGTATACTCTTTATGAGGATTAAGCAACGTTTGCCCACTTTCCAAGAAATCTGCTTCCTTTATTCCTTTAAAAAGGGCTCGGGAGCAATTCTGTTCATGGAAGCGAGGAACTCTAAGATCATTACTGATTTACAGGACAGTATCAAGGGATTCAAACAGAATTATTGCTTCATCCGCTGCCCTGAAAAATTCTATGGCAGATGGATGGAAGGAGGCAGAGATTCACTTGTTTAAAATTTTCTTATTCTTTCTTGCATCCAAATATTGAATCTTATGTTCCTAATTTGTTATGCAGAAATCCCACCTGCTAACCCAGATTTTGTTATGGAGGAGGGCTTATTGGACGCTTTAAGAAATGTTGATGAAAAGGAGAGGAGTAGAAGGTTTTTAATCATAGAGAAATTCCTCCGTCAATACCAACTACTTGACCCTTCACGTACCCTTGACTCAATTCTGATGCCCACAGGAAAAGTTGCCACTAAATCACCTATTTCGAAGGTCTTTTCAAAGCAATGCTCAGTTACTACAGGCAGTAGTGAAATTCCCCCCAAATCTAAATCAGTCATCATCGGGGAAGACGAAACTCAACAAAGTGAGGATATTAATAGGTAGTTGGAAGGGAAACAGAGCGGGCTGAAAGGGAAAAGACTTTAGTAGTAGATTCCCCTAATCCGTTGGCTATACAGACCGGAAATACTGGGTTCCCTTCTAGGAACGTTATAGATAAAACTGATAAAAGCCCAATTGTTCAAGTGACTCAAGGTGAGAGTTCTTCAGATATCTTTACGAACCTAAGTGATCTTAGTTCAGCCAAGGATATTGTCCATGGTGAAATTGTCATTCAGCCTCCCAAACCTCAAACTTCAATATCAGGAAATACAATTGGATTCCCAATTGCCCAGTTGACTATAAAACAAACTACAAAAACTGGTTCGTCGCTAGATACACAGAAAAATGTGTTTACTTCTATTTCTGCTTATCGCTTTATGTTCTTGTTACTTTAGGCTTGCCCCAGACTTTAAGGCAAATACTAAGCCTTTATTTCTTATCTTCCCTCAGGTACAAAGGCGATGCCAAAGCCTTCATTTATGACTGATTTTAATGAAGCAATGAGCCATCAAGATCAAAAGCGATTTCTTGACAAATCTCGTCCTTCGCGATATTCCCATCAACCTGATCCTTCATAGCATTCACAACCTTCCCATCAGTCTCGACCAATCCTAGAACATCCCGAGACCGACGAGCAGAGGTGATGGAGGAAGGATGACGAAGCTCGATTGGAGGAAAAGAAGAGGAAGGCGATAGAGAAGAAGAAAATAAAAGCTGATCAGAAGAAGGATATAGATGGTGGATGTAAAGGTGACTCTCGGAAGCGCCACAAGTCAGGTGATTTCCCAGTATCAGATTCCCATGCTATCGAGGAAGTATCTTTAATTCCTCCAGCAGCCACTCCCACATTTGCTGATCTCGAGACAATTATGAATATACCCTGCTTTATTCCCGCTTTTACTGATTTTTCCCTTGCCGATCGGTTTCCAGGCTGGAATCTGAGAGGAACGTGGTTTAATCTAGACATTTACCCTAAGGAAAAACGAGATATTCTCGAATCATTTGATGACCTGAAGCGTAGTATGTCCACACAGTTCGACGTGGCTCAGAGTCAGTTGGAAACGGCCAAGAGCCAGTTTGATGTAAAATTGGGCAAGATCAAGGGCGAAGCCGAAAAGCTGACAAGGCTGAGCTAATCAGGGTCATAAAGTCATAGGAGAAGACCATCGCATCTCTTACTCAAAAGGATACAGAGCTGACGAACTTGGAGCTAAAGAATAAGAAACCCAAGGATGACTTGCTGCTGCGAAGCAGAATGAAAGTATGCTGACGACACAGCTTCAAGAGGCTCAAACTACTCGAGAATCTGTTGAATCTTAGCTAACCATTGAAAGGACTACTTCCGCTGCTCGTCAACAAGAGAACTCTATTCTTCGTGAGAGGCTTTCCTCCTTAAGTGCAACTCTTTCAACGACACAGCAAGCCCTCGAGGAAGCAAAACTTAAAGCTACCGCTGACCTCTAGGAGGCCCGTTTGCACGCCGAAACCTCTTTTTTTAACTATTATGTTTACAGCGTTATGAACAAAGGGAGCTTGTGCTTCTTGGGAGACAAGTTTGAGTTCACACTGGCTCTTGTTTGGGAACGAATTCTTGAGTTTCACGAGGGCAGGCGTAGCGAAGATGTTCTCATCGAGGACCTCTTAAATCCAGAATCCCGTGATGATTTAGTCATGGGGAAGGCTCAGTTGGCAGCGGCAAAGGGCCTTCTTGAAGACAAAGCTGGGTGTTCAGGGGAACCCATTCATGATACAAATGTTAAGGTCCATGCGGTCACCGTCGACGCTGGGGCCTCCGATTTGCAGAACCCTGCTGATCTTCCTACCCCTTAGAAAGACAAGAGCGAAGGAGATGATGATGGTAGTCCTCTTGACCTAAGTGGGTTTGAAGTCGAAGCACGCAGAAATATTGAAGCAAGTCTCACAGCTGCAGGTAAAATTGAGACTGCTCAATCTATACCAAACTTAGACCGTCTGTTCTCTTCTCCTGGTACAACCACATACTTAGTTTACTGTTCGTCTGCCTTAGGTCTAATTTCGCCAAATTTTCCTTCTGGTGGATTTACTACTATGATGGCTGAAGCCACAACCATCGAATCAATTCTGGTGTCGACACCACCTACCTCAGCTTATCCTCCTTGTTCGGGTGTCAAATATTTGCTTGCCATTACGACCTCCGGATCACAAGACACTAAGATTATTGCAATTTCTAACTTGGACAAGGATGCCGATTATTTTCCAAGTGACGAGGATTTAGAGCAGACTGACGAAAGCCCGACACAGGACACTGAGCCTCAAGGAAAACGAGGAACACCATCGGGCCATAAAGGAAATACAACGATCGCGAGGAAGAAGAAGAAGAAGGAAAAGGTCGTTACTATATCTTCCCAAGAGAGCCCCAACGGTACAATGACCAAAGGTGGAGACCGATCAGTTGGACTGGCTTTGAGGTCTGGGGGCTCAAAGAACGGAAATAAGAAGTAATACTTTCAACCAGTTTCCCTTATTTCTTGTCAATTCCTTTTATGTATTGTATTTAGACCTGTTGTATATGTGGGTGCCGGTCCTCGCTCGCTACTTTCAAACTTGTTGCTTACGCACTTTTATGTCTGGTAGTTTGTGCTTGACTTTGTGATTCTGTGATATGATTCTGTGTTGCTGGAACGAAACTATGTTCTACTTATTGTACTTGATCTTTGTCGTACTTTTCTTTTTTGCGCTCTATAATTGTTTTCTTTTCATGCTAGCGACACGAATTTTTTACGCTGCAATTTATTTGTTAAAAAAATACTTGGTATTAAGATGATCTCGTGGCACTTTTGGTAAGTTATTTTCCAATCGCGGCCACGAATCATTATTGGTTGGACTTTGCTTGACCAATTTTGATGGATCTCTTTGATTCCGACTAAGACAACATTTGAGATTTTTATGATAACCATCCTTATGTTTATCGCAGTATCAGGATTATCAATTTCGCCTTTGTCATCTCGAAGTTCCACTTTGTTGGTCAAATTAGTCACTGAACCTTTAACTTTTAAGGTCATGATGAGTTTTGGTATGACTAAAGAAGTGAGCATTGTTGAATTTCTTTAATGTGGTTGGAATGCCCCCATACCAAAATCTATCACGACTTTAAAGGTTGAGTATAGAATTACATAACCGGCTTTATCTGGAATTTCTCGATCACATGCTTTTGCCATTGTCGAGTTCCTTGGCATGATCACGATCAGAAGTTTCCAATCTAGTCAATCTTACTTATGTCCTTTCCATGGAGATGAACTTCTATTTTATGCCCCTACTTGAGTGGTCTTGTATTTTATATATTCAATCCTATTTCTCGCTAACCCGGTAATCCGGACCCTTCGGTGATTAGATTTGAACATATGCCTCCGGTGAGGTCTTATATCTTGTTCTTTTGAGGAAGTGTTTGTAAACCCAGTATCCGTCATGACTGGATGACTCAGCCACTTATAGGATTTGTAGGGTGCCTCCGAAAAGGTCTTTGGGTCCGTCACTAACCGAATTTGGAAGACCCGGCATATGATCGGATGCCCCCGAAGAGGTCTTTCAGAATCCGTCAGTAACTGGGTTTGGAAGACCCAGAATTAATAGCTGGATTTGGAAGATCCAACATCTGACCGGATGCCCCCGAAGAGGTATTTTAAAACTTAGTGTTTGTATCGCATCCAGCCATGTATCAATGGCGTCAATGATTAACTGATTTCCCCTCGGGGAGGTCTTTGGTTTAGAAACTCAATGTTTGTCGCAATCCGGCCTTGTATTAATGGCGTTGGCGATTGACCGGGTGCCCTTCGGGGAGGTCTTTGGTTCATCATAGTGTAGTTTATTGGGACAAACGCTATCTCATTTATCAGTCTTTATTATGATTTGTTAGAGCTAGGGCTTAGAACCTTGTAATTAAGAAGGCGTCCCTTTGGTGAAACTCGCAATTTCATTCATGATTTGATCATCATACCATTTGACAAACCAATCCTTGGTGTCCCGTCCTTGCACAGTTATGCATCCACATCTTCGAGTTTATTGTGAATGATGTTTTTAAGTGGTGGACATTTGAGCTATTCCAGCCAGGACGTGCTATAACAGTCACCAGGATTGGTTAAGTCATAATAGTGTCGTTATATTTTTTAAAAGACCTGCAATCAAAATTGAAATTTAGCAAGTGATATGAAAATGTACGATTTAGGCAAGTAATACAATTCCTTCCATTTATATTTACAAAGCTTGTAATAGCGTTGCATGGTATCTACAATGCATGGTATTCACAGCTTTTCAAATCATATGAAAGAAAAGTTAAGAGAAATAGCGACGAGATGTATAGCATTCCATGCTCTCGGAAGTTGGATTCCGTCCGTTGTTATCAGCTCAAACGTGCCATCCAAAAATTTCTGGCTTTTCATATATGGTCCTTCCCAGTTGGGCCCGAGTATTCCAGTTCCTGTCATGATTCTCTTAAGAACAAGATCTCCAACTTGGAAGGTTCTCCGCTTCACTTTAGTGTTAAAATGACGAGCTATTCTTCTTTGATGTGCTATAACTCTGAGTTCCGACTCTCTTCTTCTTTCCACGAGCAAATCAAGCGCTTCGAGTTGAAGTCTCTCATTCTCCGCTTGGTTGAAGTGGATCCTTCTATGAGTTGGAACTTCCAGCTCGACTGGGATCATAGCTTCGGATCCAAACGCCAGTGAAAATGAAGTGTACCCTGTCGCAGTTTTAAGGGTAGTACGATATGCCCATAGTGCAAGCAGAAGCTCATCGACCCAACCACCCTTGGCTTTCTAAAGTCGTTTTTTGATGGTTGATTTCAGGATCTTGTTGATTGCTTCAACTTGCCCGTTGGCCAGCGGATGGGCAACGGCCGAAAAACTTTTCTTGATCTTGTATTTGGCACAAAAGTCTAAGAACTCACCACTTTCAAACTGAGTCCCATTATCAGTGATTATTTTCTGTAGTATGCGGAACCTACAGATGATGTTTTTCAAGATGAAGTTGATCACTTCTTTGAAGTAATAGTGGCTAGTGGCTCCGTTTCAGCCCGTTTAGTAAAATAATCGACTGCCACTATTGCGTACTTCAATTTGATTTTGCAGTGGGCAGCGCCCCAATCAAATCTATGCCCCCAGACAGCAAATGGCCATGGGCAGACCATTTGAGTCAACTCGATTGGTGGTGCTTTCGGAATTTTTGCAAATCTTTGAAATTTATCACACTTTTTGACATAAGTCATCGCGTCGAGGTTCACATCGGGCCAAAAATAGCCGTATCGCAGAACTTTCTTGGATAATGTCTGACCGCCGATGTGACCTTCGCAGTCTCCCTCATTCAGTTCGGCCAAGATTGCTTTCAACTCTTCCTTGGACACACATCGCAGCAATGGCATGGAGAATCCCCATCTATACAACTTCCCGTCCTGAATAAGATATAATGGAGCCTTGCAATGTATCTTCCTCCGCTTTTTTGGTTTCTCGGTAAGTGTTCCGTTGAGGATATATTCCTTAGTCAGTGTCATCCAGGACATAGGCTCTTCAACTATTTCCATGATCCAGTCAACATCTACCTCTTCAATAGCAGGGGTTGTAAGGACTTCAATAGGTATTAACCCTAGCAATTGTGCATCGGAAGAACTAGCATATTTAGCAAGAGAGTCCGCTTTTGCATTTTCTTCTCTTGGAATGTGAGATTGATCAAGGTCGTTGAGAAGTTCTGTAGCTTTAATAAGATAAGAAGGGGGATTTCCAACTTTGGTCTGAAATTCCCCTAGGACCTGACACACTACTAGTTGAGAATCACTGAAGATCTGCACGGTTTTTAGATTAAGCTCTTTTGCTAGTTTTAATCTGTTTATCAATGCTTCGTATTCGGCCTCATTATTGGTTGATGGGAACTCCAATATTAATGCATAGCATAAGGCATGGTCTTCTGGAGTTTCTAAGGCAATTCCGGCCCCTGAACAGTAATCATTCCTCGAGACATCAAAATATAGCTTCCAACTAGCGATTGCTCTCGTCGGTTCCTCAATTTCCTCTCCTCTGCCCATGAATTCGGCAATGAAATCTGATAAGGCATGCCCATTGATAGCTCTTCGAGGGTGATTGGTGATGTCATATTGGCTAAGCTCAATATTCCACTTCAATAGCCCTCCAGAAGTTTTCGGACGGAAGAGAATTTGCCTTAGCGGCTGATCAGTGAGGACTTTTATTGGATGGGATTAGAAGTACGGTCTCAACTTCTTCGAGGCAATGAGTAGACAGTACGCAAGTTTCTTTAGCTTTGGGTAATTCAATTCTGCCCCAGCAAGCCGTTTACTAATATAATAAACTGGCCATTGGACCTTAGCATCCTTTCGGACAAGTGCGGCGCTCAGGGCATGTGGTGATATAGCCAAGTATAGGAATAGCTCTTCTCCATCTCTAGGTTTAGAAAGCATCGGTGGAGACTCCAAATGTTTAATCAATTGTTCGAAAGCCATTTGACATTCAGGAGTCCATTGGAAGTCCTTCTTTCCTTTCCTTAAAGCGTCAAAAAGCGGGATACATCGATCCGTTGCTTTAGAGATGAAGCAGTTAAGGGCAGCAATTTTCCCATTCAAGCTTTGAAGCTCCTTTATTGTTCTTGGTTCTCGCATTTCTCGTAATGCCGTGACCTGGGAAGGATTTGCCTCAATGCCCCTGGCATTGACTATGAATCCGAGAAATTTCCCCGAAGAAATCCCAAATGAGCATTTCAGAGGATTTAGCTTCACGCCGAATTTTCTAAGGATATGGAACATTTCTGTTAGGTCCTCTAGGTGATCTTCAGCCTTTTTGGACTTTACCAACATGTCATCGACGTAAACCTCCATAGTGTTCCCGATTTGGGATTTGAACATGGAATTCACAAGGCGCTGGTACGTTGCTCCTGCATTCTTCAGTCTGAATGGCATGACCTTATAACAGTATAAGCCCCTATCGGTTATAAAACTTGTGTTTTCTTCATCTGGCTCATGCATCGTGATTTGGTTATATCCAGAATATGCATCCACGAAAGATAGAAGTGCGTGCCCTGCAGTTGCATTGACAAGCTGGTCGATTCTAGGCAGAGGAAAACTGTCCTTGGGACATGCTTTATTAAGGTCTGAATAATCTATGCATACCCTCCACTTGCCATTAGATTTCTTGACAAGAACTGGATGCGAGACCCAATCGGGATACGTAGATACTCGTATAAAGTTATTCTTAAAAAGTCTATCTACTTCTTCTTTTAATGCTATCGATCTTTCAGGTCCCTGATGTAACAACCCTGAATTTTGGGGTGAAATTAAAATTTTATTTTAAGTAATTTTAACGATTTTTTGATATTTAAAAGAATTTGTTTTAAATAATCACAATAAAAAAATTATTTTTAATTGAAGTAAGACTTTAAAATTTATATTAATTCCATTCCGAGCCCGAAATGGCGCGGTAATTTCAAAATTCATTTTTCAACTTTGGAAAAATATATAAAATTCATTATAAGTCAAAATTAGACGAAACGAGAAACGCTAGAACCGTATCGATGATATCTTTAAAAGGAATTTAAGAAATTTAGATTTCATTTTATAATATATAAGTTATGTTAAAATTAAAATTTAGAAAGGTCGCTATGAAATATATATATATATATATAATATATAAAGGTCAAAAACACTACTTTTTGCATACGTAGGAATTTGAAATCGAAACCACTTCCATTGAGTTCAGAATGACATTTCTGCATTGAAAAACAGTAAACACTTATATATTTCGAGTTTCAGAAATTATTTGTTTAAAAATGTATTTTTAATATTAATATATACACTTTGAAAAAGGCCATTTTTCAAATAGGCTCAGAATTGAACGAAATTAATTTTCCTAGGTCCGCAGCATCAAAACATGGCTAAATATATTTTTTTGGGAATTTTTTAAGTTAATTTATGGCCCTGGTAAATTTATTTCTACGGTTGAATTTAATATTAAATGTAAATATTTTAAATTAAAGAAAACTAGGTCAAAACAGTCTTTTGGGCCTGCGGGACATAGCCAGATGAGTCCGGAATAGGGGTTAATGGGTAAGAACGACAGTCGTTGGGCCTAATTCTGAGTTAGTGGCTAAACGGACCTAATTTGGACTTAATTAATTAATTAATTAAAATATTAAGAAATACGCCCAAATACAGTATAAATACGGGGCCTGTACATCGTCTTCTTCCTTCTCATTTCAGCCGCCACAAAACCCATTTCCCTTCGAAACTTCAAACTCCGATTTCTCTTTTGTTTCTCAACGAAATCCTTCGCCGTAATACACGTTTCGAAGAGATTTCCGAGCTCTTCGATTCCATACCCAAATCACCACCCCCGTACCCTGTAGCCGCCGCCCCACCCCCCTAAACCTGCCACCGTCGCACTCCCCTCGGCCCCACCACGTCCAAACGCACCCAACACCCTTCCCGGCGCCGATTCCCCTCTCCAAGCTCTTCGATCTCCAACAAACCGTTCTGAAAACCATCAACTACATCTCGAGTTATTCTGAATCAAAGTTTTGAACCAAAACTGAAAATAAGGTATGAACATTTCAGATTTTGCGACGCTTTTAGCTGTTACAGCAGCAGTTGTGAAAAGTAATTGTTATTCAAAAATTCATAGTAAATTCATACGAACTCCGAATCTGAAAATTTCAGATACGACGTAACCGTGACGACAAATAGACTTTGCTGAAACTGATTGGAACGATTTCTGATTCTCTGTTGATTTTTGATTCTGCTTAAATCAAGGTGAGATTCTAATTTTAAATAATTGAATTAATTGAATTATTAATCGTTATTTAAATAATCGAATGGTGAATGAAGTAGATCTGAGTTGTGATAATATTCTGAATGATGGTTTGTTCATTTGTATGTATAATTCCAGATCTGCTAGTTAAAAATTTCATATCTGTATGTGAGGGAAGATTTGAATAATTATTTTTCTTTAATTTAGTTGAATCATGCTTTGTTGAAATTCTATGGATCATATATATATATATATATATATATATATATATATATATATAGAAATATCACCTTGTTGTTTGTTGTTCTGACTAGATCAAATATAATATTGATATGATGTTCGTAGGATTGAAATATGACGATATGAATGAAATTACACTTATTTTTAATGTAATTAGGACATGAATTTTTCACCGCAATAGAAAGTATAATTGTAGGTGATTAATTAAAATGAGAATCAGCATGTATAAAAAATTTACGTTTCATTGTAAATAAAAAAAAGAATAAAACATGAGTAGTGATTTTATTTACATTTCTTTGTAAATAAAAAGAACAAAACATGAGTAGTGATTTTATTTACATTTCTTTGTAAATAAAAAAAGAACAAAACATGAGAAGTGATTTTATTTACATTTCTTTGTAAATAAAAAAAAGAACAAAACATGAGTAGTGATTTTATTTACATTTCTTTGTAAATAAAAAAAAGAACAAAACATGAATAGTGATTTTATTTACATTTCTTTGTAAATAAAAAGAACAAAACATGAGTAGTGATTTTATTTACATTTCTTTGTAAATAAAAAAGAACAAAACATGAGTAGTGATTTTATTTACATTTCTTTGTAAACAAAAAAAGAACAAAACATAAATAGTGATTTTACTTACATTTCTTTGTAGATAAAAAAGAACAAAACATGAGTAGTGATTTTATTTCAATGAGAATTTGAAATGTAAAATAAAAGTACATATTTCATATGTAGGTATGAAAAAGAATTTGCAAGGTAAATTAAAAGTACATCCTTTTTTTTTACATAAGAAGTAGAGTTTGCATTGCAATTTAAAATTACATTTTTATAATGTAAATAAGAAGTAGAGTTTGCATTGTAATTCAAAATTACATTTTTATAATGTAAATAAGAAGTAGAGTTTGCATTGTAATTGAAAATTACATTTTTATAATGTAAATAAGAAGTAGAGTTTGCATTGTAATTTAAAATTACATTTTTATAATGTAAATAAGAAGTAGAGTTTGCATTGTAATTTAAAATTACATTTTTATAATGTAAATAAGAAGTAGAGTTTGCATTGTAATTAAAATTACATTTTTATAATGTAAATAAGAAGTAGAGTTTGCATTGTAATTTAAAATTACATTTTTATAATGTAAATAAAAAGTAGGATTTGCATTGAAATAAAAAGTAGGAATTTGCATTGTAATAAAAATTACATTTTTTTATGTGTAGTTAAAGAATAGGAATTTGTATGTAAAATAGAATTACACTTCTATATGTAATTTAAGATTAAGATTTTACATGGCAAAATAAATTTACATTTTTATATGTAAATAAAAGAAATAAAAGAATGGAATGCAATATTGAATTAAAAATTTACATTTTTCATGTAAATAAAAGAATGGAAGAATGAAAGAATGAAAGGGGATATTGTAATAGAATTTACATTTTTATGTAAATAAAAAGTAAATGTATTATATTTATATATATATATAATTAAAATTAATCGAATCCAGCACGGTAGTTCGCGTTTTGAAATCGTACCTTTAAAAGACTATACCAGAAGATCCGACCATCGAATTTTCCCAAAACTGAAACCGTTAGGACCATCTTGGAAAAATCTTTCCAATGATATAAAGTACGTTAAAAATCAAACGGTTAGATTTTGAGAAATGTGTAAATCAAAATTGGTTGAATACAGCGCCAAAGTCGTTAAATAAAGAATTAATTATTTTAATTAATTAAAGTAGGGATTAATCATTATAAGATAATAATAACGAAAAGGAAGGATTTTCATTATATATATACGAGAATTATTTGGGAAGTCCGAGTTAATCTCATTCCAAATAATTAAACGACGTTAAGAATCGAAGTTAGAATACGGCGAATGAAGATCGTTAATCTTCCCATCGAGTGGACAGCGATTGAGGCCCTGAATTGACTTGCTCCCAATTCATGGGTCATGGTCATTGTTCAAACGAACATGTTGATTGCACGGATTTGGTTTTCGCTCGGACCCGGAGCATAAGCTTATAAATGGATTGTGTGTCTGACGTTGTACTCCGCTAAATATCATGTTATTGATTTTCTGTTTATGTATAAATGTTGGTGGTGGAGAATTCATTCTATGCTTAACACCTGTTTATATATTGATGGATGATCAATGGTACGGTATGGATTGACAATGTGGCATGCTAAGATATGATCAAGGCTTTTGTTGAAAAGCAGGGCCTTGTGGTTGAAGACTATAGCGTGACCTCACGAGCCTCAAAAACCGGTGGAGTCTAAAACGGGAGAAGGGAACACAGGGAGAGCAGCATGTTTCTTTCTAGCTAGAAGTGGTGTCGGTGCTTAAACTGGATGATATTTACTTATATGGATGATGGAATGAGGTGCCTCGGGTGATAGATCCTATAGGATCGGGGAACGTGTTCTTAGGAATTGCCAATCCTCAAAGTTGTATGTGAGGACCGGCCCTGCAGCTTTCCAAGGGTTCACTACGGGGGATCCTGAGGCATTAGCTAGAGTGTCTCGAATCGGTAAGGAGTTCCTCCCTAGCCTTGACTCATGATGGAAACCAAATTCCAAATACGACCCTATGAATTTGATTGTATTACTAGTAAGGAGGCATAGTAGTATGGGATACTATTCTTCCTAGGATTGATACATTTACTTTGAAATGTTTTATATACACTAATGATAATATTAAATCCGTATTTATCGTATTTAGCTTGTTTAATCACCATAAGGTAAAACCCTATCCTCTAGTTTGCGTTGCATTGTGTGATGGGACTTGGGTCTTATGGTGATTCCATTTTTCCAAAAAGCATTGCGTTGTTTTACGAATTACTCAGTGTTCTGTCACTTTAAATTATGCACGGCAATCCCTTGGAGTAAACCCGTTCCACGTTAGCGACGTGGTCCTTGGATTTGCTTTGTTACTGTTAGTTAAATTAGTTAAGAATTCTCACACCAGTCCCATGACTGACCTGTAGTTTGTTTTCACCTTTGCAAACTCGGGTGCCCTCTTTTCCACACGGGCAGCCAAGTAACAGGTTTGGCTTTCTTTGGAGTTGTTGTCTTTGGAGCTTTCTTGGTGTTGCTTATTTGGAGGTGCTTATGTTGGACCACGAAGACTTCTTATCATTTATCTTTTATTCGCATTTTATCTTTAGACTCTGAGACATCCAGACTTATTTATTTTCAGTTGTTCTATTTTGAAGTTGAAACTTGATGTAATAATTTAGAACTCTGTGACTGTGGGATTCTGTGTTTGATGACATTCATATTCCGCTGCTATGATGTTGTTATTCTATAGTTTTCCTTTACTATGTTGTATCTGTGATCTGTATTGTTATATTTATGTTGTATTCCAAATGATTATTCCTTACTTTCATTCCGTGGAAGTTTGGGGTCGTCACAGTTGGTATCAGAGCTTTGGTTAAACTTAGCTTTGGAATATAACATATTTATAATAATTCATTTACATAGAATCACAATATTCTATGGCGAACATTTCACGAGTATACATAATAGTCAGTCACTTCATCATCATCTTTTTATCCATCCTTCTACCTTTATCATTTCTTCAAATCACCATTATAGTTGTTCTAACTCTTTCCTTGATCGTACAGAACTGACTAAAAATGAGTACTTATGCCGCTAGAACTACTAGAGTTAGAGCAATGGGGGCAAAATGATACTGGAACTGAGGAGCCCGCAGTTCAACAACCACCACCACCGTAGCCCTTTGACTTGGTAAGGGTAGTAAAGGATTTTAAGAATTTAGATGGAGTTCCATTCACTGGTACGGAGACCGTGACACAGGCTCAGGCATGGCTTAAGAATTGTGAAAAGATATTTAGAGCGCTAGAACTAGAAGATCAAAGGAAGAGATTCACGGCTTCATGGATGCTCCAAGGCGAAGCACAACTTTGGTGGGAAGAGGTCAATATAGGAGGAGATGAAGAAAATATGACTTGGACCAAATTTAAAGAGCTGTTTAATGAAGAATATATTGCAAGGAAAGAGGTGGAAAGGCTTCATGATAAGTTTGCCTGTCGCTATGAGAAGAAGACTGAAGGAAGTGGTTCTGGAGCCGCTAAGACTCATGATAAGACTAAGCTGCAATGCTACCATTGCCAGAAGTTTGAACACTATAGCAAGGACTACGGGAATTCAAAGAAGGCCAGAAGAGAGGACACTAGAAAATGCTATAAATGCCATAAAAAGGGTCACATCAAACTTAATTGTCCACTATTGAGGAGTTTCCAAGTTGCCCATGTGTACGAGGGAACAAGTGCACCACCTGCTTCCGCACCTACTTCTTCCGAAGGAGCAGGTAAGCCTGGTGTTTTAGGTAGTACTATTTCTGTTAAAAACATTCACTGTGTTGGTTCCTACCCTTCAATTTTTCTTTTTCCTTTTCGGGGACGAAAAGTTCTTAAATGGGAGAGACTGTAACAACCCTGAATTTTGGGGTGAAATTAAAATTTTATTTTAAGTAATTTTAACGAGTTTTTGATATTTAAAAGAATTTATTTTAAATAATCACGATAAAAAAAATTATTTTTATTTGAAGTAAGACATTAAAATTTATATTAATTCCATTCCGAGCCCGAAATGGCGCGATAATTTCAAAATTCGTTTTTCAACTTTGGAAAAATATATAAAATTCATTATAAGTCAAAATTAGACGAAACGAGAAACGCTAGAACCGTATCGATGATATCTTTATTTAAGAAATTTAGATTCCAGTTTATAATTTATAAGTTATGTCAAAATTAAAATTTAGAAAGGTCGCTATGAAATATATATATATATATATAATATATATATAAAGGTCAAAAACACTACTTTTTGCATACGTAGGAATTTGAACTTGAAACCACTTCCATTGAGTTCAGAATGACGTTTATGCATTGAAAAACAGCAAACACTTATATATTTCGAGTTTTAGAAATTATTCGTTTAAAAATGTATTTTTAATATTTAATATATACGCTTTGAAAAAGGCCATTTTTCAAATAGGCTCAGAATTAAACGAAATTAATTTTCCTAGGTCCGCAGTGTCAAAACATAGCTAAATATATTTTTTGGGAATTTTTGAAGTTAATTTGTGGCCCTGGTAAATTTATTTGTACGGTTGTGTTGGCAAGCTTACTGACCAAGCCACCAAGGTTCACTCACAAGAAGAAAGTATGAAACTACGTTCCTTAAGTCCATGAAGGATCGGATCGCACCAGAGGGTCGCCCCTATCGGATCACCCCCCATCGGATCGCCCCCATAGCATCAGCGATCCGACTACCTCTACACGACTCGATCCGTACTTACGCTATTACCCTGCACAGACCGATCCAATTCCCCGATGCACAGCGAAGCCTCTGACCTGTTCAAGCACGAGCTAGTCTTCGGCGATCCGAGATACACGGATCCAGCGACACGTGTCCCCAACTGTCACTTTGACTAATTCCTCCTCCTTGCTCGATCCGATATTTAAGGAGATCGCGACACATGTCCGCAACGGCTAATTTGACTAATTCTTCATCAAGCTGCGATACGATCCGATATTCTCGGGATCTGTGCCACGTGTGACCGCGATCCGCTTGACAAAATCAACTATAAATAGCCCAGAGCTTGGCATTTTTGAGGATCTTTGGGCAGTATTGAGCACTGATTCCACCATTACTGTCATACCACTATTTCTTATCAGTTTTATTACGAGATTACTGAGAGAAATCACAATTGTAAGAGTGAGTTTGAGAGAAATCATTGATTGTACTAGCATTCAAAGTATAATCGATAACATATAAAGTGGACGTAGGCTCGTTAACGCCGAACCACTATAAATTCTGTGTGTTTTCCGCTTTTTCTTCATTCTCCAGTTATAATTCTTTAAGAATCAGAACAATTTGGGTGTTAGGTCCAAATTTTGATCTAACATTTTGGTGCTTTCACTGAGAAACGAATTCTCAACCTATCGGATTGCTATTCTACTATTTGGATTTGAAAGTCCGAAGAAAACTGTCCCAAAACTTCACTGTTCAGATTTTTGAAGATTCCTGCGACATTTGATATCATGGCTGGAAAGAAGTCTAAGGAAGTGCGAGCTTCGCAAGCGAATGAAGTCGCGAATGAAATGGTTGGCGAAAGTGCACACGAGCAGGTCGTTGAGGGGGTCACGGATCGCGAGGACAGGGGGCGACCCGAACCAATCTAGGTGCCACGATCCGACTTGAGGGTGGCGCTGCGAACCGCGAAGCTGGAGGGGTTGTTACTCGATCCCGTGATAACGCCCCGAATCCTCCGCATACCGTGACCACGAACCGATCCCAAGGGGGCGCTGCGAGCCACCAACCTCGATCCACAGCGATCCAAATTGATGACCAGACTACAACTCGACCTGGAAAGGAGCCTATGGCTCGCTCCTACCGTCCTGGCCCTCCGCTTGACCTGGTTCAAGCTCTTTGCGCATAAGAGAAAAAGATGATGATCAATATGACCCTTCTGCTCCCGTTACTGAGGGGGATCTCTCTCGCTTTTCCGAAATGTGGGAAAGGTTGTTTGATGGATTGGCTGCTCAAAGGCAGGAGACCTCCGTTCTACGGAAGAACTTGACCGCTATGGATAGAAGGCTTAATGATCTCGCAAGGCAAAGGACGCCCCCAGTTCGTCCGCTCACCCCAGAATACTCTTCTTCGTCAGAGGAATCGCCGAGACCTCCGCAGCGACCATATGATAGGCCTGAAAACATAGAGCAGCTTCGATTTGGAACCCTGCCATCATGGGAAGAAGAGGCACTGGGTGCAGGGCCCTCAAACCGCAATGTGAACGATCACGCCGCAACTCCCAGAGCTCGAGGTGTGGACAGCCTTGTACAGAACAGACTACCTCAGCCCCGTCGCCGTACAAATGCTCATGGAAACAGGGGGCAGCGAAGCCCAATCCGAGCCCCGGATTTTGTGGCCGCTCCTGGAAGAGAGATCAGAGAACCCCACCGAGTAAGAAGCGTTGACCCCGAACCTCCGCTGACTAGTGCAAATGTTGCAGCTATGATCCATCAAATTCTGGCAGATAGCCGTGGACAACGGAATGAAGATTGGGGAATTGACCGTAGTCACACCCCTTTCACTGATGACATTTTAGATGCGACGTTCCCGAGGCGTTTCAACATGCCGCAGATGAACCGTTACGCGGGTAGATCTGATCCCGTCCAACATTTGATGAGATATTCTTGGTCGATGACCGCTGCCGCAGCTTCTGACGCTGTCAAGTGCAAAGCGTTTCCCATATTCCTGGAGGATGTAGCATTATTATGGTTTACTCGCTTACCAGCAAGATCAATTTCCAGCTTCAGGGAGTTGAGTGAAAGGTTTGTGGAACAGTTCCGCATCTATGCACAAAAGACAAAGAGTGTGATTGACTTGTTCCTTGTCAAGCAACGACCAGGCGAGAGTTTGAGGGTGTATCTATACCGTTTCAACCTGGCCGCTACTGAAGTTAAAGATCCTCATGAGCCAACTGTTGTGGCAGCCCTAATTGATGGGGTAGATAAAGACACCGAATTTGGGAGATACCTGGCCGGCAAGCCACCTCATACTAGAGAATTATTTTACGAAAAAGATAACGTGCACTTACGCCGGGAGGAAGTATATGCTAACCGAAAGGCAAAAACGGCCGATAAAGAGGAAATCCAGAGCAATGTCGCCATTAAGCAAATAGGAGACAGCTCGGGGAAGGTCGAGGTTAATGTCGGAAATCGGAATCAGGGTGGTCGTTAGTCAGGAAACAATGATAATAACAGTAATGGCAACAACCGGAAGAGGAATCGAGGGAACGACTCCCAGAGAAGGACTCGTCCCAGGTCTTTTGAGAGTTATACGCCAATAAACGATACTTTGGAAAATATCTTCATGGATTCGTACAACGTCCTCCAAAATAAAAGGCCTCCTCCCAGAGAGTCGACGGAGAAAGAACGTGAAACGGGGAAGTTTTATCACTTTCATCAGATTCATGGCCATTCGACAAATGAATGCCGTCACCTAAGAGATGTAGTCGAGAGGCTTCTCCGAGAAGGAAAATTGGATGAATACAGAGTGACACCCAGAGACAGGGGGCAAGCCGTACAGGCCCCAAATCAGAACCAGAATCAACCTGCTGTCAGGCCAACTGCCCAGCAGAAAGGAAAGGACCTTGTTATCAATACCATAATCGGAGAGCTTTATCTCTCCGGACACGGTTCCAAGGCATTGGATCAGTATGTCAATGCAGCCAAGCAACACCTCGAGGTAAGGGAGTGTAGCAACCCTGAGGACAATGTCCCGGTAAAGCAACAAAAGATGATGTCCAACGATGTCGTTTTCCGCGAACGAGAAAGCATTGGAGTACATGCTCCGATTGAAGATCCATTTGTAATCACAGTACCTATTGGCCCGGCCACTGTTCATAAAGTCTTGGTGGATAACGGGAGTTCTATCAATATTCTTTTCAAAAAGACATTCGACCAGATGAATCTCGAGATAAAAGACTTGAAGCCCTGTCAGGGATGGATCCGTGGATTTAACGGAGCATCCACCGCTCCAATGGGTTATGTAGAGCTACCAGTTACGGTTAGGGAAGGAGAACGCCAGAGAGTGAGAATCCTTCCCTTCGTGGTTTTGGATATTGAATCACCCTATAATGCTTTCTTGGGCCGACCGACCCTCGCAAAGTTTAGAGCCTGTATAGCCCCCTGGTGCATGTTATTGAAGTTTCCTACGGAAGCTGGTGTTGGTGTTGTTAGAGGAGATCAGGTTGCCGCACGAGCATGTTATATTGCAGAGCTAAAGCTACTCCGCAATGGAGGAGACATAGAAACCAAGGGCGCTTCTCCCCCTGCAAGGGAGGAAACCTTATAGCAATTAAAGAGAATAACCGTAGGAGAGTCGCCCAGAGAATTACCCGAGGATATAGATCCCAGAGAGGACAAAGAACCTGGGGGCAGAATGGCGACTCCCAACGAGACGACTGTGGATGTACCGATCGATGATAGTGACCTAGAGAAGGTCCTTAAGATTGGATCCCAGTTAAATTCAAATTTAGCTAAAGAACTGACGGATTTCTTAAAAAATAATTTGGATGTATTTGCTTGGACCCACGCAGACATGTGCGGGATATCTCCATCAATCATGAGCCATTCATTAAGCATTAACCCTAAACATCCTCCGATAAAACAAAAAAGGCGAATGCTGGGCCCAGAGAGGTCCGCTGCCTTGAAAGAAGAATGGGAATGCTAAAGAGTACTGGATTTATCAGAGAATCAATCTACCCAGACTGGATTTCAAATCCAGTTATGGTAAAGAAGGCCAACGGGAAGTGGCGAACATGTATCGATTTCTCGGATTTGAATAAAGCCTGCCCGAAAGGCAATTTTCCGTTACCCAGGATCGATCAGTTGGTAGACTCAACGGCAGGTCATGAACTTCTCTCCTTTATGGATGCTTATTCAGGATATAACCAGACTCCAATACATGTTCCAGATCAAGAACACACTAGTTTCATTACGGATCTGGGGTTATACTGCTATGTGGTAATGCCCTTTGGCTTGAAGAACGCGGGCGCTACATATCAACGGTTAGTGAACAGAATGTTCTATAACCAAATTGGGAAAAAATGGAAGCATACGTCGACGACATGTTGGTTAAGTCCAGACAATCCTCCAATCACACTACGGACTTGGCAGAAATGTTTGGCATTCTTCGAAAGTACGGGATGAAACTCAACCCAACAAAATGTTCATTCGGGGTCGCCTCCGGAAAATTCTTGAGATTCATCGTCAGTTCTCGTGGGATTGAGATTAATCCAGACCATATCGCAGCAATCAGAGACATTCAGGAACCTAGGCAGATTAAAGATGTGCAAAGCCTTGCAGGGAAAGTAGCCGCACTAAGCAGATTTATCTCCAGGGCTACGGACAAATGCATCCCATTCTTCGAATTGATAAAGCGAGGAAAACGCCACTTCAAATGGACGCCCGACTGCATAGAAGCGCTTTAGAACTTGCTGAGACACCTAGAGAAACCTCCGATATTATCTAAGCCGATGAATCACGAGGACTTATTCGTGTACTTGGCAGTGTCGTCTCACGCGATCAGCTCAGCATTGGTGAGAGAAGAAGATAAAGTTCAAAGACCTATGTATTACGTGAGCAAAAAATTAATGGCAGCAGAGCGTAATTATCCAAGGATAGAAAAGTTGGCATATAGTTTGCTGATCGCCTCTAGAAAGCTTCGACATTATTTTCAGGCTCATCCCATTACCGTATACACTGATCATCCACTCAAGCAAGTTCTACAGAGACCAGAAGCGTCTGGAAGGCTACTCAAGTGGAACATTGAGTTGAGTCAATTTGATCTGAACTTTCAACCCCAGCGGTCAATACGGGGGCAAGCGATAGCCGACTTCATAGCAGAGTTTACTGTCCCAGAGGACGATATTACGAACGAAGAAGTTAACCCCTCAAAGTTGCTTCTAGACCCCAGTGCCTGGAGATTGTATACTAATGGTGCTAGAAATGACAAGAGATCTGGCGCTGGAATAGTGCTTGAAACTCCCGAGAAACGGTTGATATCCTATGCTATCCGGATGGAGTTTCATGCCACTAACAACGACTCCGAATATGAAGCCCTGATAGTCGGGCTAAGGATCGCAAAGGAGTTGGAAATCACAAAGCTGGACATCTTTTGCGACTCTAAGTTAGTTGTAAACCAGGTCACTGGAAAATTCCAGGCCAAAAGCCCAAGATTGATTTTATACTTGGAGAAAGTAAAGGAGTTGCTGAACGGCTTCGATCACTACAGCATATCTCAAATTCCGCGGTCAGAGAATCAGCTGGCGGATAAGTTGGCGAAGATGGCTGGTTCTGACGATCCTGAAGAGACCGGGCTAGCCCCAGTTGAAGTACTTCGGTCTCCTAGTATAAATCAGATGGAAATTGATCCAGTACTAGAGACGGAACCAGAAAGGGAGTCATGGGTGACCCCTCTAAAAAATTTCTTAATGAATGGAGCGCTTCCGACCAAGAAAAGCGAGAGGCGTAAAGTAATTCGTAAAGCTGCCCGATACGTTTTGCAAGGCGGAGTTCTTTACAGACAAGGATTTTTGATGCCCCTTCTCCGGTGTATAGCTCATGACGATATCAAGCGTGTGCTGCAAGAGCTACATGAAGGTGAATGCGGCGATCACACTGGAGGGAAAACATTGGCGAAAAAGGTGTTGCGGCATGGTTATTTCTGGCCTACCATAAACAAAGATGCGGCGAAGTACGCACGACGGTGTGATGCATGCCAGAGATTTTCAAAGATACCTAGAGCACCTCCTAGTCAGTTAAAAACGATGATGAGTCCATGGCCTTTCGCTATGTGGGGAATTGATATCATCGGAAGTCTTCCCATAGCTAAGGGTGGGGCAAAGTTCGCTATTGTAGCCGTAGATTACTTCACTAAGTGGGTAGAGGCCGAGCCACTGACTACAATCACAACCAAACGAGTGATCAATTTCGTCGTTAGAAACATCATCTGTCGATTTGGGATTCCAAAGATTGTTATAACTGACAACGGAACTCAGTTCGATAGCACTGAATTCAGAGACTTCTGCCATAAATACCACATTGAGAAACGGTGCACCTCTGTGGCGCATCCGCAATCAAACGGACAGGTCGAAGCGGCAAACAAAGTGATTAAGTCCATTCTGAAAAGAAGATTGAAACGGGCCAGAGCGATGTGGGTTGATGAGTTACCCTTAGCACTATGGGCCTACAGGACAACGTATAAGTCGGCAACAGGACATACCCCCTTTTCCCTTGCTTTTGGAGCAGAAGCAGTCATCCCGGTTGAAATAAAAATACCTTCTCACCGAGTGACTTATTACGATCCGATGACTAATAACGAATTGCTCCTTGAATCCCTGGATATGATCGAAGAAAAGAGGGACGAAGCAGACCTGCGTGCCCTGAGATGCAAGCAACAGGTCGCCCGATACTACAACAAAAAGGTTCGAGCCCGAACCTTCGAACCCGGAGACTTGGTTCTGAAGCGTGTCTTCCCAGCCCCAACTCATATGGGCGCGGAGTGGGAAGGACCGTACTCTATTCTGTGCAAGCTTGATAATGGAACTTTCAAGCTAGCGACCGTAGATGGAAAGGAAAACCCCAGAGCGTGGAATGCCCAACATTTACGGCCGTATCTAACGTAAAGATGTCAGATCTGTTCTTTTGCTTTATTAAGGACCATGTACAAGGCACGACTTGCCTAGAATAGTCCGATTTCTTAAGCAAAAATTATAAAGTGGACGTAGGTCATGACTCGACCGAACCACTATAAAAATATTGTGTGTCGTTTACCTTTATTGCACTATTTTTTATCTGCCATTCTATTTTTATGGAAATTGCTGTGAACCATGCAACGATCACAGAAGCGTATAATTATAGGTGCCTTCCATCAGAATGGAATGCAGTCACCAGTCAAAACTCTGAGGGTGCGATAAAGTAAATTATATCATTGATAGCACTCTAACTCTCCAGAGCCGAGAGAGAGCATAACGAACATGAGGGTGATCTCCGTAAGTCATGGCGGTGTACCATGATCGGAACCACATTGACGTAACTATAACCTCGGTGACTTCCAGGAGAGTATAAAAGCATCTCCGACTGAGCGCTGAGAAAGAGCTCTTGCCCCGCTGAAGGATCGGGGAGCGATTGAACTTCTGAGCTCGAACTCTAACTCTCCAGAGCAGAGAAAGAGTATAAAAGTGTCTCCGACCGAGCGCTGAGAAAGAGATCTTGCCCCGCTGAAGGATCGGGGAGCGATTGAACTGCTGAGCTCGAACTCTAACTCTCCAGAGCAGAGAAAGAGTATAAAAGCATCTCCGACTGAGCGCTGAGAAAGAGCTCTTGCCCCACTGAAGGATCGGGGAGCGATTGAACTGCTGAGCTCGAACTCTAACTTTCCATAGCAGAGAGAGTATAAAAGCGTCTCCGATCGAGCGCTGAGAACGAACTCCTTCCCCGCTGAAGGATCGGGGAGTGATTGAACTGCTGAATTCGAACTCTAACCTCGGCGGCCGCCAGGAGAGTATAAAAGAGTCTATGATTAAGTGCTGAGAAAGGTGCCGGAAACTCAGCACTACAAGGACAATTATCTTATTAGATTTTCTAAGTCCCCCATATTCAGAAATAGGGGGCAACGTGCAAACAACGCTAATCAATCCTTAATAAGCCCTAGTTAAGTGCTACGTTAACGATTGATTGGGGGCCATATACATATACACATGAACCTTGATGCAGCATGGAAATTTTTAAATTTTTCTTTCTGTTGCTTGACTGATTTGTAGTTATAATCAGATGATCTATGACTAAGCATGAAAAGTTTATTAAATGCAGGTACACGATGATGCAAAAGAGATAAACTTTCATTTATAAACAGCAAGCCTACAAAGTGAAAAAACAACCTAAAACAAAAGTGACGGCCAGTCTCACAATTACATTTCATGGCCAGTGGGAAGCCTAAAGACAAAATATAGACAAGCGACAATATCCTATTTACACTTTGACTTCTTCTCCTGCTTCTGTTTCTCCAGCTTCGCCTTGTCAGTTTCAGATTGATCACCCTTCTTTCTTTTCCTTTTGTCTATAAGAGGAACGTCCGACTCATCAGAAGATTCCTCCTCTTCCTCCTCCGGCTTTCTCTTTCTTTTATCAGTAAGGGAAGCTGGGAAATCATCAGGGTTCGCAAAATGAAGCTGTTTACTGATGGATTTGGGATGGAGTTTCAAAACCATCCCAGTTTTGGGATTAAACTCCGAGATAGGGGCTACGTTCAAAGGCTCTTGTCCCACCTTCTTTAAAGCTAGCTGCTTTTCCTGCCTAGCTTTTCTGTTAGCCAAAGTTTCGTCGTCATCGTCTTCGGCTTCTTTGGTACTAATGATATCCTCCTCATCCTCTACATGGCGCCCGTCCATATCTTTCAAGGCCTCGATGGTTTCATCATCCTTGGGAGCATCAGCGCTGGGTGCCAAGACGCCCTTCTCTGCTGTTGTACCCTCAGTCTACTTCGGTATATCAACACCGGCGCTAGGCGAGACGACAATCTTCTCCGCCTCTGTCCTCTTCTCAACATCCTTGTCGACGGGCTCGCCACCTGTATTATGGAGAACACATGTTATTAATTCGATTGGTTTCTCTACCAGACGACGACAACTCACAATTGCTTTGACAAATTGTGAGGAAAAAAGGGAGATACCTTCCCCTGATCCTCCATCTAGGCTAGCTGCAGAAGCTCCGACAACCACAGGAGTTAGGCCCAAAGGAATTAATGGATCATCAGGATGGTATTCCTCAACTCCGGAGGTCTTGGGCTCTACAGCTGATCTCGAACCTTCGTCAACCTTGTTTTTTCCCTTAGCCAGGGCCCTCTCCTTCTCCATTTCTTCTTAAATTAGACGACGACCTTCTGCCAGATCCTCGGGCTCGTTATCCCTCAGAATGGTCTTCATCAGCTCATCTTCGTCAATCTCTTCAACTCCTAATCTATGCTTCTCACCCTCGACGATGGCATCCCATAAGTTGGCTAAAGTAACGTGGTAGTCCGGGATCCACGAGATGTTACGGGTTTTGAGGACGTGGCCGAGGAAGTCAAAAATCATCTCTTCAAACCCTTCGATATCCTTTTCTCTCTCGAGGAGCTTGTTGTTAGAAGCAGTAGCCATCTCAATGGTACTTTCAACATTCCTCTCGGCGAGGGCCGCGCGCCTCTCCGCATCCGCGACTTGATCATTTAAAATCACCTTCTCCGCTTCAGCCAAAGCTAGACGTTCTCTCAAACTTGCTTTTTCTTCCTCCCAAGCAGCTCTCTCGGCTTCGAAATGGCCCTGTGCCATCTTCAACTCAATGTTGGCCATTTTAAGATCTTCTACCTCCTTCTTTAAGGCCATTTTCTCTTGACTATTTGAGTCGAGTTCAGAATGAAAGCGTTTCTTAGCATTCTCTAATTAAATCTTATAATTTTCAGCATCTCTCCGCGCTAAAGCAAGTTGGGATTGAGCGTCTTCCAAGTCCTTCTCCATCTTTGTCCTAGCCCTTTCATTGTTATCAATCTTCACTTTGGATCTATGTGCTTCCATCTCAAGCGTTCGGATGACCTCTGAAAGATTAACAGCATGTTTCTTCATCACCTCATACTGCCTGGCTACATGGCGAATGTGCCCGATGACCTCAGTGTCCCAGTTCCTAGGGACTGGCTCCAAGGCTGGAACAAACATCATCCTTTCGAAGAAGATGTTAGGGAATTGTTCTCGCAACTTTTCCAACTTAGCTTGAGTCTCGGGACCATGGATGTAATCTCGTGACCCGGGGGCAACCAAATCTTGCTGGCTAGAAGGGACAATGTCACTTCTCTCCTTCTCAGAATCCTTGATTGGATCCTTGCTTTTATCCTTGGGCTCGTAGTGTCTTTTTGATGACCTTCTATGAGAGGGTGCACTCTTCGGAGGATTTAACTCTTTAGGAAGTTGTTTTCCCCCTGTAGGTGGACCGAATAACTGGGAAGCTTGCCAGAGGTTGATTTTGGTGGGGATCGGGATTGCGAAGAAGTAGGCTTGTGAGAAAGGCCGCGAGAACGCTTAGGATTTGGGTGAAGACTGGGTGTACCTTCACGGAGAGAGCGATAAGAATAAGACCGCCTGCGAGACATCATTCCTGCAAAAGAAAAAAGAGCATATTAAAGCCTTGAATACTGTTGATATAAAAGTGTGGGGTCAGGCAGTGCGTGTGATTTGTGCATCCCATATAATTCCCCCTAACAGACCCGGGCCCGAAGTCAGGCTCATCCGAGTAGTTTCTTGTCCTCCAACTGGAACAGTGGTTTCCTCAGAAGCAGGGAAAAATGGCTCTCCTTCAAAGTCCCCCTCTGTGTATACATCATCAGGCAAAGGAATTTTGCTCAGCTCTTTAAATAGCTGTTCTTCTGTTAAATCATTGGGAGCAGTAGGTTCGATCGGAAGAGAAGCCCTTGAGGGGAAACCCCCTGGAGAAACTGGGATTTCCTTAGACTTGTCACCACGAGCCTCATCTCCTCTATATATGCTTAGGTCCTCGTCGTCCTGGATGATTATCGGGGAAGGACTCTTACGGAATTTAATTGTTTCTGCTGCCCGTGATGTTCCTTCTCCCTCTGTTGGGGGCACGTATTTGTAGGGTTTGCCGCCTGCACCAAGTCCAAACCTTATATCCAAAAGGCGATGCTTGTGAAGATTCTCATCAGTAATGCACTTCTTGATCCTTAGGAAATCGGATCTACTTTGTAGAAGAAGAGACAGTCGATTATTGTATAACAAGGCTTCCGTCTTGTGAAAGACGTGAGCTGCTTAAAAAAAGGGGGGCATGTTAATGCTTCGATTTCTTAAGCGAGTTATTCAAAAGATAAAAGTTTACTTGATTTAAGCCATCTCCTTGAGCACCCAGCCTGTCTCTTTATATAGAACCAATCAGCCTTGGGATCCCCTATATTGTTGTATCCGTCATACAGAACCTTCCTATTCGCCACCGATTCGAAGAAAGAGAAATTTGGAGTTGCCGAGGAGCGATGCTTGAAAAGATAAAAGAATTTTAAATCTTTAAATGTAAGCTCGGTATGCAGGATTTCCGCGTATGCGATATATAGAGTGTATAGAGCCGCGTAGGCGTTAGGATGAAGCTGCATTGGAGCAATACCCAATCGTTTTAAGGTCTCAATGACGATTGGAGGAAACGAAGGAATAGCTCCTACCCAGCACACGAGTCCGCTGACTGTCATAAACCCTTCCGGAGCTAAGTGGGGTCTATCTTCGCTACCGGGTGTCCTCACATCATCCTAGGGGATCCCATGTCTCAGGCAAATTCTTTTAAGCTTTATGTCATCGAGTTTGGAAGCTAAAGAATCAGTAAATTTCTCTATCCCAAGTGCGTCAGGAATCTCGTCGGGAGCTCGCCCGTCTACTTCAAACTCCTCATCAAGTGAAGTACTTTCAGATGGATCTGATTTCGTTGCCTCATATTCGAATCCAGAATCTTTGCCCCCTGGGTTAATTGGAGGGACCTCGGGGTTGTGGCGCTCAGGCACCTCGGGATCCGTTTCTGTGTCAGATCTTGAAGAGGAATGATTATCCGACATTACTGTTTAGGCGAGTAAACATGAGAAATAAGATTAAAACTACCTATCCCCCCTGTGTATGCAAGTGCCGGTGTGTGCTTGTGCGTGCATTAAAGAAAAGTACAAATGTCAACAAAATCATCGAGACATTGGTCGTTGTTCGATTGGTAGATTATGCATTTGTTCAATCCGGAATGTTCGTCTCAAAGGCTCTAACCTAACTGTCCATCGATTTGTTAGGGTTGCATCATATTATTCAGTCAGCATGTGCATCAGATTGTTCGTCAGTCGGATCGCAGGGCAGGTTCAGATCGCGACATATGGTCGGATCGTGGTAAAGGACTCAGTACGCGGAAAGGTACAAGTTCATAGAAAGGCTTCGAATCGTGAAGCGCACCAATTCAAACAAACGGATCGTGATGGTATCTTGGCGATCCGCATCGCCTCCCATTCTCCACGACCCGAAGCTCCAGTATCTCCATGACCTGACCCTCGTGCCTAGTTCCCCACGAACTGTAGCCTTGCCATTTCCGCGATTCGACCCACTAGCCAAATCAACATTCCAGTTCCGTTCCCTCTCCCCTCGCCTCACCATCGCTTCGAACTCGGGCCTCGCCCACGAACCGACCTGGTCATCCCTTCCTTCTTCTTCCTCAACTCTCCTCTTCACCCTTAAACCCATGGAACCGAACCAAGCACGTTCGCGTTTACTATCACCAAATCCTTCAAAACTCCGCTGTCTCCACTCTCTAAACCAGTGCGAACACGATAGAAACTAAAGAAAAGTTGTTTAATTACCTTTTTAAAGTTTGAAATCGGTTGGGAATTTGGAAATCAAAGTTAGGGTTTTTTTCTCAAGAATACTGGCGGCGGCTGCGAAAGAAGAAAGAAGAGGAGAAGAATGAGGATGGGAATCCGATTTATATAGGCTAAGTGGCGACCGTTAGTCTCCCCCTTTTGTCTTATTCGATCCGTGAAAATAGGCGGGCCGCGATCCAAAAGCCCACCACGTCTCGAAGAAAAGCCCGTCTCGTTCCGTGAAGAGGCCCAGATGCTCACCAAAGGACGAGGCGAACGACTTGCCAACGGACCGTGACTTGCACATGCGATCCGAATCGATAAATGACCGACAGGAATGAAAATTCAGAAATGATCACAGAAAATTCAAAAATATACCTGGTAGATTCGATGATGAAGACTCTAAAAGATCCGAGAAAAGAATTGTCCAATAAACAGGGAAACTATTAAAGATTTATCCGATATTTATGGCGAGCAAAGGGACAACTTTCTGTAAATGATATGGCCTTTCGAATAGACGCTACCATTGGTTTGCATCTCTTTATGAAAAGATATTTCTATAGTTTCGAAGCATGTTCCATCATCGATAAAACATACTTCGAGGGGGAAAAATGTTGGCTAGATTTTTGACCAAGCCACCAAGGTTCACTCACAAGAAGAAAGTATGAAACTACGTTCCTTAAGTCCATGAAGGATCGGATCGCACCAGAGGGTCGCCCCTCTCGGATCGCCCCCCATCGGATCGCCCCCATAGCATCAGCGATCCGACTACCTCTACACGACTCGATCCGTACTTACGCTATTACTTTGCACAGACCGATCTGATTCCCCGACGCACAGCGAAGCCTCTGACCTGTTCAAGCACGAGCTAGTCTTCGGCGATCCGAGATGCACGGATCCAGCGACACGTGTCCCCAACTGTCACTTTGACTAATTCCTCCTCCTTGCTCGATCCGATATTTAAGGAGATCGCGACACCTGTCCGCAACGGCTAATTTGACTAATTCTTCATCAAGCTGCGATACAATCCGATATTCTCGGGATCTGTGCCACATGTGACTGCGATCCGCTTGACAAAATCAGGTATAAATAGCCCATAGCTTGGCATTTTTGAGGATCTTTGGGCAGTATTGAGCACTGATTCCACCATTACTGTCATACCACTATTTCTTATCAGTTTTATTACGAGATTACTGAGAGAAATCACAATTGTAAGAGTGAGTTTGAGAGAAATCATTGATTGTACTAGCATTCAAAGTATAATCGATAACATATAAAGTGGACGTAGGCTCGTTAACGCCGAACCACTATAAATTCTGTGTGTTTTCCGCTTTTTCTTCATTCTCCAGTTATAATTCTTTAAGAATCAGAACAATTTGGGTGTTAGGTCCAAATTTTGATCTAACAGGTTGAATTTAATATTAAATGTAAATATTTTAAATTAAAGAAAACTTGGTCAAAACAGTCTTTTGGGCCTGCAGGGCATAGCCAGATGAGTCCAGAATAGGGGTTAATGGGTAAGAACGACAGTCGTTGGGCCTAATTCTGAGTTAGTGGCTAAACAGACCTAATTTGGACTTAATTAATTAATTAATTAAAATATTAAGAAATACGCCCAAATATAGTATAAATACGGGGCATGTACATCGTCTTCTTCCTTCTCATTTCAGCCGCCACAAAACCCGTTCCCCTTCGAAACTTCAAACTCTGATTTCTCTTTCGTTTCTCAACGAAATCCTTCGCCATAATACACGTTTCGAAGAGATTTCCGAGCTCTTCGATTCCATACCCAAATCACCACCCCCCGTACCCCGTAGCCACCGCCCCACCCCCCTAAACCCGCCGCCGTCGCACCTCCTTCGGCCCCACCACGTACAAACGCACCCCACCCCTTCCAGGCGCCGATTCCCCTCTCCAAGCTCTTCGATCTCCAACAAACCGTTCTGAAAACCATCAAGTACATCTCGAGTTCTTCTGAATCAAAGTTGAACCAAAACTGAAAATAAGGTATGAACATTTCAGATTTTGCGATGCTATTAACGGTTACAGCAGCAGTTGTGAAAAGTAATTGTTATTCAAAAATTCATAGTAAATTCATACGAACTCCGAATCTGAAAATATCAGATCCGACGGAACCGTGATGACAAATAGACATTGCTGAAACTGATTGGAACGATTTCTGATTCTCTATTGATTTTTGATTCTGCTTAATTCAAGGTGAGATTCCAATTTTAAATAATTAAATTAATTGAATTATTAATCGTTATTTAAACAATCGAATGGTGAATGAAGTAGATCTGAGTTGTGGTAATATTTTGAATGATGGTTTGTTCATCTGTACGTATAATTCCAGATCTGCTAGTTAAAAATTTCTGATCTGTATGTGAGGGAAGATTTGAATAATTATTTTTGTTTAATTTAGTTGAATCATGCTTTGTTGAAATTCTATGGATCATATATATATAAAAATATCACCTTGTTGTTAGTTGTTCTGACTAGATCAAATATAATATTGATATAATGTTCGTAGGATTGAAATATGACGATATGAAAGAAACTACACTTATTTTTAATGTAATTAGGACATGAATTTTTCACCGCAATAGAAAGTATAATTGTAGGAGATTAATTAAAATGAGAATTAGCATGTATAGAAAATTTACATTTCTTTGTAAATAAAAAAAAGAACAAAACATGAGTAGTGATTTTATTTACATTTCTTTGTAAATAAAAAGAACAAAACATGAGTAGTGATTTTATTTACATTTCTTTGTGAATAAAAAATTAACAAAACATGGGTAGTGATTTTATTTACATTTCTTTGTAAACAAAAAAAAGAACAAAACATGAGTAGTGATTTTATTTACATTTCTTTGTAAATAAAAAAAAGAACAAAACATGAATAGTGATTTTATTTACATTTCTTTGTAAATAAAAAGAACAAAACATGAGTAGTGATTTTATTTACATTTCTTTGTAAATAAAAAAGAACAAAACATGAGTATTGATTTTATTTACATTTCTTTGTAAATAAAAAAAAGAACGAAACATGAATAGTGATTTTATTTACATTTCTTTATAAATAAAAAAGAACAAAACATGAGTAGTGATTTTATTTCAATGAGAATTTGCAATGTAAAATAAAAGTACATATTTCATATGTAGGTATGAAAAAGAATTTGCAAGGTAAATTAAAAGTACATCCTTTTTTTTAGATAAGAAGTAGAGTTTGCATTGCAATTTAAAATTACATTTTTATAATGTAAATAAGAAGTAGAGTTTGCATTGTAATTTAAAATTACATTTTTATAATGTAAATAAGAAGTAGAGTTTGCATTGTAATTTAAAATTAAATTTTTAAAATGTTAATAAGAAGTAGAGTTTGCATTGTAATTTAAAATTTTAAAATGTAAATAAGAAGTAGAGTTTGCATTGTAATTTAAAATTACATTTTTATAATGTAAATAAGAAGTAGAGTTTGCGTTGTAATTTAAAATTACATTTTTATAATGTAAATAAGAAGTAGAGTTTGCATTGTGATTTAAAATTACATTTTTATAATGTAAATAAGAAGTAGAGTTTGCATTGTAATTAAAATTACATTTTTATAATGTAAATAAGAAGTAGAGTTTGCATTGTAATTTAAAATTACATTTTTATAATGTAAATAAGAAGTAGAGTTTGCATTGTAATTTAAAATTACATTTTTATAATGTAAATAAAAAGTAGGATTTGCATTGAAATAAAAAGTAGGAATTTGCATTGTAATAAAAATTACATTTTTTACGTGTAGTTAAAGAATAGGAATTTGTATGTAAAATAAAATTACACTTCTATATGTAATTTAAGATTAAGATTTTACATGGCAAAATAAATTTACATTTTTATATGTAAATAAAAGAAATAAAAGAATGGAATGCAATATTGTATTAAAAATTTACATTTTTCATGTAAATAAAAGAATGGAAGAATGAAAGAATGAAAAGGGACATTGTAATAGAATTTACATTTTTATGTAAATAAAAAGTAAACGTATTATATTTATATTTATATATATATAAATATAATTAAAATTAATCGAATCGAGCACGATAGTTCGCGTTTTGAAATCATACCTTTAAACGACTATATCAGAAGATCCAACCGTCGGATTTTCCCAAAACTGAAACCGTTAGGACCATCTTGGAAAAATCTTTCCAACGATATGAAGTACGTTAAAAATCCAACGGTTAGATTTTGAGAAATGTGTAAATCAAAATTGGTTGAAAACAGCGTCAGAGTCATTAAATAAAATTTAATTATTTTAATTAATTAAAGTAGGGATTAATCGTTATAAGATAATAAAACGATAAGGAAGGATTTTCATTATATATATGTATATACGAGAATTATTTGGGAAGTCCGAGTTAATCTCATTCCAAATAATTAAACGACGTTAAGAATCGAAGTTAGAATACGGCGAATGAAGACCGTCAATCTTCCTATCAAGTGGACAGCGATTGAGGCCCTGAATTGACTTGCTCCCAATTCAAGGGTCATGGTCATTGTTCAAACGAACATGTTGATTGCACGGATTTGGTTTTCGCTCGGACCCAGAGCATAAGCTTATAAATGGATTGTGTGTCTGACGTTGTACTCCGCTAAATATCATGTTATTGATTTTCTGTTTATGTATAAATGTTGGTGGTGGAGAATTCATTCTTTGCTTAACACCTGTTTATATATTGATGGATGATCAATGGTACGGTATGGATTGACAATGTGGCATGCTAATATATGATCAAGGCTTTTGTTGAAAAGCAGGGCCTTGTGGTTGAAGCCTATAGCGTGACTTCACGAGCCTCACAAACCGGTGGAGTCTAAAACGGGAGAAGGGAACGCAGGGAGAGCAGCACGTTTCTTTCTAGCTAGAAGTGGTGTCGGTGCTTAAACTGGCTGATATTTACTTATGTGGATGATGGAATGAGGCGCCTCGGCTGATAGATCCTATAGGATCGTGGAACGTATGCTTAGGAATTGCCAATCCTCAAAGCTGTATGTGAGGACCGGCCCTGCAGCTTTCCAAGGGTTCACTGCGGGGGATCCTAAGGCATTAGCTAGAGTGTCTCGAATTGGTAAGGAGCTCCTCCATAGCCTTGACTCATGATGGAAACCAAATTCCAAATACGACCCTACGAATTTGATTGTATTACTAGTATGGAGGCGTAGTAGTATGGGATACTATTCTTCCTAGGATTGATACATTTACTTTGAAATGTTTTATATACACTAATGATAATATTAAATCCGTATTTATTGTATTTAGCATGTTTAATCACCGTAAGGTAAAATCCTATCCTCTAGTTTGCGTTGCATTGTGTGATGGGACTTGGGTCTTATGGTGATTCCATTTTTCCAAAAAGCATTGCGTTGTTTTACGAATTACTCAGTGTTCTGTCACTTTAAATTATGCACGGCAATCCCTTGGAGTAAACCCGTTCCGCGTTAGCGGCATGGTCCTTGGATTTGCCTTGTTACTGTTAGTTAAATTAGTTAAGAATTCTCACACCAGTCTCATGACTGACCTGTAATTTGTTTTCACCTTTGCAAACTCGGGTGCCCTCTTTTTCACACGGGCAGCCAAGTAACAGGTTTGGCTTTCTTTGGAGTTGCTGTCTTTGGAGCTTTCTTGGTGTTGCTTATTTGGAGGTGCTTATGTTGGACCACGAAGACTTCTTATCATTTATCTTTTATTCGCGTTTTATCTTTAGACTTTGAGACATCCATACTTATTTATTTTCAGTTGTTCTATTTTGAAGTTGAAACTTGATGTAATAATTTAGAACTCTGTGACTGTGGGATTCTGTGTTTGATGACATTCATATTCCGCTGCTATGATGTTGTTATTCTATAGTTTTCCTTTACTATGTTGTATCTGTGATTTGTATTGTTATATTTATGTTGTATTCCAAATGATTATTCCTTACTTTCATTCCGTGGAAGTTTGGGGTCATCACACTTGAGTTCGTCGTTTTTGTTTTACAGGAGTCAAATTCGGATTAGTATTCAATTTATGAACATTTACATCTATTGATATTCCACACATGTCTGAGTGTGTCCAAGCAAAGACATCCAAGTTTGCTTTTAGAAACACTATCAAATCCTTTTGCAGTTTTTGGTCCAACTGAGAACCTATCTTTAAAACTCGGTCAGGATCTTTATCATGTACTGGAACGGAAATGGTATCCTCAGCTGGTGTCGCTCTGTCTTCCTCTATACTAGCTTTTCTTGGATCAATCTCCCTTTGAGCTCCACTATGTTAGCCAGTATGGGGACCCCGCTTTAATTACTATAAAGGGGAATTTTGGATGCGGAGTGAAGGCTCCACATCCTTCTTCACCTTCTTCTTCCTTGCCTCAAAAAGCTCAGCCAGATAGCACACCCTTATTTCCCGTTGGTCGCCTTTGATTATGCCAATCCCGTTCTCGGTGGGAAATTTCATCGTTAGGCACCACGAGGCTATTGTAATTAGGAATGCTACAAAATTCGGCCTTCCCAGGAAAGCGTTATAAGCAGAGAGCTCATCGACTACAACGAAATCCTACTTCCGCGCAACCCTTTGCTCCCCCTCTCCAAGTTCAATAAGCAGATTGATGACTCTGATTGGCTGAACAGCTTGCCCAGTGAATCCATGAATTTTGTTCTGACAAGCTTTCACATCCTCCATAGAAAGTTTCATTCTGTGAAAGGCATTAATGAACAGGACATTGACGGATGCTCCACTGTCATCCAAAACTCTTCTGACAATGGCAGGGCCCAAGCCTATGGTTATCACCATTGGATCTTCAGTTGGCGTTAACAATCCTTATGAGTCTTGTTCTTTGAATACAATGTCATATCAAGAAAACCTTGGTATCTTTTTTGAAAAAGCTCCACTCATAATCATGAGTTCCTCTTCTTTTGGGAGGTTCTTCATCTCGTTAGCATATTGTTGGATCTAGATTAACCCTAGAGGGGGGGTGAATAGGGTTTATTGAAAATTAAGCGAGATATATAAAAAATCAGATCACAGAATGCAGCAAAAATAAAAAGCAAAAAGGAAATAACACACAGAGATACCCAGCTTCGGCAAGACTCTGCCTACTGCTACATTCCTAAAGTTTCTACTAGGTGATAGAACAGATCATGCTTACAACACCACGTAAACTTGCGAACCCCTCGCTCCTATTCTAACCCTACGCTCAAAACTCTAGACTGGTCTATATCCCTTAGACCAGATTTCCCCTAGTTTTACAAACGCTAGTAAACTGCTAGTTAACACCCTAACTGGATTCCCTTAGAATTTTACAGACTCTAGAAACTGCTTGGACGATTCAAAAAAAATAAAAATACAACAATAAAACAAAAACTCTAAAACCCTAGATTAATTAAAAATAAAGTCTCCCCTTTATCACTAAAACACAAATGACCAGCCCACTTAAGAAAAAGGTTCCACCCTCCTTTCTTCAATACTCCCAATCACTTTCCTCTTTTGTCTGGAGAAAACAAATGGCGGAGTCTAGGGTTTTCTTCATCCTTAAATCGATCGATTGATGATTGTTCTGGAAAGAAAAAGATGCTCAGATGATTGTTGCTCTTGGATATTCACTTGTGATCGATTTGGGATTTCTCTTGATCGAAACTCTTGTAAGTTAAAATTGATTTGAAACTTTTTTTTCTCTCAAGTTGATTTTGGTTTCGATCCATCTGCCTGTGATGAAATGGTGATGCTAATATAGGATTGTATAATCCTTTAATTGCGCTCTGATTTCAATATATGGCTTGGCCTGATTGCGTTTGTTTTGTGTTGCCATGATTTCCTCTTTTGATTGCTCTGTAAATTGATTGCCTTGATTAGCTCGACTTTGAATGATAATGAATCTAGTTGATATCATGAACCCTTGTGAACCTGAAATATATATTGTCTTGACTGAGTTGCGTGATTGATTTCATGTGAGACTTTAATTGCTGTAAAATTGGAAATGAAAACATGCCTAACATAAATCTGTGATTCCATAATTGTCACTGGAATGATTATATTTGATTTTACCCCATTTTAAGCACTTGTCAAAAAGGATTTTGTTTTTATGCCAAAAATGAAATTCCTTTAATGCTTTGCCAAAACCAGAAACATTTTTTTCAAAAATGACTTGACTACATTCTTTGCTGATTGATTTCTTTTCAAAAACTTCCTTGCATTCACTTCTGTTTTGTATGCATGTATGAATATTTCTGGAAATAAATTTCTAGCACTTAATCTATTGCCAAAAATGTCTTGAGTAATTTCTGGAAAAGTTTTAAACTTTGCACTTTTTTAAAACACTTTGAAACCATGCTCGGCAAAAATGGAAGTAATTCTTTTTCAATATCATTCAAATGTAGGCTTGCTTTTGTTTGATTGTATAAAGAAAACTGGCTCTCTTTTGAATGCACTGTTTTGTTTTGATGCACCATACATTTTGCTGAGTTTTTGGTAACAATTAAATACTATTAATTGCCATGAGTCATCCTTTGATTTGGTATGAATTTTTGCCAAAGAATATATGCCATTTATTCTTTTCCATGTTGATTGAACCAATTAAGTAAACAAACTTTCCATTCCTCTTTGCATGTTGATTTCTTGGAATGCCATTAAATCAATTTTTTTTATCCAAAGATGATTTTGTGATGCCTTGCCTTGAATGTAACTGCTTAGATTTGTGGCTGCAAGAAATTTAAACTGTCTCGACTGTTCTATTTGCCGTTTCCATGTATAACTGAAACTCCAATTAGTTTCTCCACTTCATGTAAACTTGTTGCATGATTGTTTGCCACCATTTGTTGCATGCTATATTATGGAAAGTTAGAGAATTATTTGTCCCTTTTAACCTTTGCCAAGTATGCTTGCGTGATTCCATGTTGAGCTCCACTGTTTGAGCTGAAATTCTTATGCTGTTGTACACGATAGTTTGACTTGAACCATGCTCCTTTTTTTTCGAGCTGCTTGCATGTATACTCCCTTGTAATGAAGTGCACTTGCCACTTGAGTATTGACTTGGCTTTCATCACTATGCTTTGTGACCTTGCTGCTGTGTATGCACCATTTGAATGCTATTTCACCTTTGTGCTCGACCATGATCGTAACTTGCCTTCACCATGTTCACCTGTAAATATGTGTATATACACAATAGTGTGTGTATATGTATATTGCGCACGTGTAATTTATATTATATATATCAGCAGACTGCTGCACTGTTTGTGGCTGTTCGGAATCAACTGGTTCTGATCAGCAAACCAGTGTAGTATGTTGAGGCTGATCAGTGCGTATATACATATCAGATCAAGTCATGAAAATGATGAGAAACACACCGAAATTCTGAGGCAAATAAATTTTTAAAATAAAAATTATATTTGCTAGAATATGAAATTATTTCTGTTCAAGATTACTTTGTGTGTTTCTGTATATGACAGGTATGAAGACTGGACTGACTGAAGGATGCTGTGAAGACAGAAGGCAAAGAACTAAAGACAGTTAATTGTATAAATCAAAATGTCTGTATTGAGTGATGTGTCTGTGTCAATAAAAAAAATGTCTGTATAACTGAGTGACTGTATGAGTGTTGTAGTGAGGAACTGTGTATGTAATGAGAGAAAAGTACTGATGTTTGTATTAAACAAATTTGACTGGAATAAAATATTATTTTTATTTTGTTCAAACAATTTTGTCTAACGTATTCAGTTTATATACATGTACAATATCATGTGTAATATCTGTGAATGTGCACAAATAGTGGAGTCATATAATTTTTACTGTTTAAATGTTGAAATATAATATTTATATTAAAATAAAATACTGTGTGAATATATGAAATTCTGTACAGTCGTATTCTATTTAAATATAAATATTATATTCAGTTTGTGATGTTATATAACAGTACAATAACAAACACATTTAAAATAATATATACTTGTTTGTTATCATCAAACAAAAATCATATAATTGTGTATACAACACCATTATATACAACAGTCTCCCCCTTTTGATGATGACAAACAAATAAAAAGATTTTGAATATAATAAGTGTGTTTGTTCGAGAATAGTGAAACTCCCCCTATTTGAATGCTCCCTCTACAACTAAACCCCCCGTATAACTGTGCATGAGTGAAAAGAAAGAAAATTGAATGAATTTTCAAAATTAAAATATTTATAAAATATTCACTCATAAATCAAAATCTCAACCCATTCTCCCCCTTTTGTTATCATCAAAAGGATATAGAATTTAAAATATAGATGACAAATGACTAACAAATACAATATCATCTTAAGAGGAAGAACGGTCATCATAAATCTCAATTAGTCAAACAAAAATTATAATAAACTAAGAACTGGTGGCATATTTCACATTGTAGGGAATGACGGATTTACGATGAATTTTATATAAAATGGAGAGAGTTACAAAAATATGATTTCCAATTATTTTCAAAAGAATTTTGTAAAATTTAGCACAAAAACAATGATGGATTTGGACTATAGTTAATAATTCAATTTAAGTGACAAAATCGAATAATCTCAAATCCCAATACCTATCAATCAACAAATCATAATACGTCATAAAATATTAACACATTTCACAGATTAGAAGATGGATTGATAGACTGGTTTTTTTTTAAACACCAAGGAGAATGTCATATTAATTTCAATTTAGCATATCATTTCCTTTTCTTTTCTTTTTTATTTAAGAGCACACTGACCACGCATAACCAAAGCTTGGATTCTTAAATAAGGTCAGTCGCAGCTTAAATTATAAGTTGTCTCTTAACCATGCATAACCAAAGCTTGGATTTTTAAATGAGGTTAGAGACACACTTATGTATTAATTATATATTTATCATTTTCATCTTCAAAATAGAAAAACTCCTCGGTATATAAAACCAATATATGGATGATAGAAGATGGGGTAGGTACAGAAATGGACTGTGAAATAAATTTCTAAATTAATTATATTATGAAATATGATCAACTGTACTGAGATCATTGAAAATTTTCAATTGTCACTAATTCTAAAAAATAACATAGTCCCATTTCTATAACAAATATTTCCACTGTTCATTCAAAAAGATTTTAAAACATATTAACTCTCCACATTAATATAAAATTATCATGGATGGCAGAATGATGATAGATAAAGGAGATGGTCGTGAAATAATTCCCAATTCAAAGATATTATAATAAATGTTCAACCATCATGAAAATTTTAAATAAAATCTCCTCTTGTTGTAAAATATACTGCAGTCATAAATCATCACAATTTCAAAATCTATTAATAATTTTGATGAATTATAAATACAGTTCAATTTTGGGTATTGATTTCAATTTTTGAATAAATAATCAATAAATAGTCTTAAAATTGAAAAACAATTACAAGAGGGATATGACGATCTATACAAGACATGGGGAATAAAAAATATGTATACATAAAAAAGATCAGTACACCTAAACTGATACCACTTGATGTCCCAATTTAATGAGGATTTTAACATGACACTGAAGACAACCGAGGATATCTTAGACAACAGAAATTTTTAATCACAAAGCCTAGACAAGATTAATCAAACAAGCTCAATAATTCCATTTATTAGAGAATGGTATATATTTGATACCAAAACAAACAGTCACCAGAAAATATTTTCAAAAGCGATTCCTTTTATCAGAGCAGCATAACAGACAATTTCAAAGCAGACTGTTTCAGAGATATTTCTGATGGTCACAAAAAAATGTTTCATGATTCAAGATCAAAATATATAGTTTATTTGAAATCATTTGATGGAATATGAAGATATCAGGATTCAATGAATCGATCACACCAGATTATTAGTTTTTGATTTGAGATATGTGTGAGATTCAATAAATCAATAATTTCAAATGATTTCAAGAGATCATACCAAAATCCAACGTAAACAATAGAATCTCTAACTCATCAGATCTTGGCTAAAGGAACTGTAAATGATACGGAATTATAGACCAGCTTGATTTCAAATTTCCTTTCAGCACAGCATTTCCTCAGCCACCTTCGGTACCGAACAGTTTAAAGGATCGAGTGACCTAACAAAATTAATAAAACCACTCACAGTTGTATTCACATGTTTTGATACCCAAACTTGTTTGTATAACAATCCATCTGAATTTACCTTTGTCTCCTTTGGAACCCATATCTGTTTGAATTTAACGAATTTTGTTTTATCTCTTTTTGGGATCCAGGATTGTTTAGGTGGATTATTACAAAACAAATTCACATTTTGCTTTTGGTTCAAAAATCCTTTGGAATTATCAAAGTTCAAATTATCAAAACAATTATTTCCAAAGCAGTTTGAGGGACTTTTCAAATCATTTGAATTTCGATTTTCAAAAACATTATTTTTTCCAAAGCCGAGTCCAATTTTATTTCCAAATGAAAATTTATTTTTCAACAACATATTCAGAGATTTTTCACCGTTAGAAAATTTAGCCAAAGTTGTTTCAAATTGTTGAATTTTAGTTTTATGATCACTATTTCTTTCATTAAATCTGAACAATGATTTTCAGTGATCTTACATCTTTCAAAATCATATTTCAAAACCAAATTTTCATCTTTAAGCAAATTAATTTTTGTTTGGGACTCAGCAATCTCAAATTCAAAATGTTTTCGATTTTCAGACACAAATTTCTTGAATCTTTCAATCTCATTTTCAATTTCTTTCAAAATCAAATCTGATTTCAACAAATTCTCCTTTCAGCAATTTCAAATTTGGAATGTATATCAGTCTTAAAAATTTCAAATTCCTTTTGTAGAAAATTGTTCAAACTTGATAACTCAATCTTGTTTTCTTTTAAGATCAGAATTTCCTTTTCAAACTTTTGAATATTTTTATTGGGATGAACAAGATTGGTTTCCAATTTCAAACAATTTTTGCAATCTGAATTTGAAGAATTTTTGAAATATTCAAGTTGTAATTCCAAATTAACAATTTTGCTGGTCAACTCAGAATTCTTAGATTTTAAATATTTATTTTTCAGTTGGATTTTATCAACGGATTTAGTTAAATCAACACACATATAAACTACATCTTTGTATGTGAAATTCTCTGTTTTAGCATCTGCTGATTCTCCATCATCTGATCCATCTGAAATTTCATCTACATGACCTGTTAAGCATAGATCTGAATTTGAGTTATCATTCTGGGGTTTCGACCTGTTGTCAAATTTTTCATATAGTGTGTTGAGAGTTCTCCAGATTTCCTGCGCAGTCAAACAATGGGAGATAAGGCTATATTGGTCATCATCAAGATAAGAATATAAAATATGAGTAGCGCGAGAATTAAATTTAATATCAGCCATATCATATCCATTTAAAATTATATCCCAACATTTAATATTAACAGATGTTAAATAGGATTCCATTTCTGATTTCCAATTTAAAAAATCTGTACCATCAAAAATATATGGAATACGACTGGACTGACTCTCAGAAGACTGACAACTAGGGATCACCATTACTCTAGAGTTAACAAAATACCTGCTCTGATACCACTTGTTGGATCTAGATTAACCCTAGATGTAGTAACCCGGATTTTTGAGCGGCTTTGGTTATCGACGTAAGCTCGACGTCGATAACCAAAACATCGAAAAATCCCAGTAATTAATGAAAGAAATTAGAAGGTGAGAATAGATAAGATAGAACTTATAGAATAGAAGAAGAAGAAGAACATCATCATCAGAGTAAACACGAATCTCACAGTGGAACGAATAAAATATAACATAACATATCTTTGAAATAACATCAGTCTATGTATACAATAACACTTATCAGAGTACAATACTTACAACAACAGCGGAAATAATAATAGCTATAGAATCCTGAAGCCTCCTGCTCCAAGCTCTCCAAGTGTATCTGTAAAATCCCGACTACTTGACTGCCCGTACAAATTTAGGCACCCAAGAGTTTAGGGAAAACAACAAAATAAACTCCGGGTCAGTCATGGGACTGGTGTGAATAAACTCAAATCATTTAAACAGGTATACGATATCTCATAAGACCACGCCGTGAATACGGAACGGGTTTTTCCCTTATGAGAATCCAAATAACTTTTCAAAGCAATATCATTCTGATATTATAATAATGTCTAAGTACAATTAAATATCAATCTAGCAGAAACGCTTGCATCTCACGTTACTACATATATAGTATACAATCAAAATCGCAAGCACGTATTGGATTTCCAACTATGACAAGGTATGGAACCACCTTCCGATCAGTGTACTCTAGGAACGATACACTGGAGTTCAACAAGAACATATTGTAACTCAGCCACACATGACCGACCACTCATTTCGCTTGAGTGTATCGAATGTACATCACCAACGGTTGGGATCAGCAACCGTTCCCGTATATATATGGGACAACATTGATAGATTTAAGAAAAACAAATGAATATTCTCTAGATAGGTGATTATACGCCCTACTTCGGTGCGACCGACTTAGCCATGCTACCTGCCCGATTTCTGTCATTTACCGGTTGATGAGGCTAGAAGCTACGCTTTATCATTACATCAGATTCACTTCGAATGCTACATTGTCAAATCCATCGAAAATCACTAATTGACGTCTACAACAATACATTACGTGTTAGCTAAAAGAAGTTTCCTTCTCCGCTTCCACTCTTGGTACGGTTGAAGAAATCAAGGTACGTGACCTTTCTGGAAATACTCTGTCAGACATTCATTCATACAAGTCATCCTCATTCACTTAGAATGTCACATCGTCATACCCGCCAAATCACAAATTGACTTATCCAAAAATAACACGGGTACACAGCTAAGAGAAACGAATTCCTCCGCCACCAAACGTGAATACGTTTGAACAGATCAACTTACGCGATCCATTGGATATACTCTGTCAGACCTTCGTCCATACAAGTTGTCCTGGGACTGGACAAACCGAAGGCACTATTCTGTAAACAGGATAGCCTTTGCATTTTACTCCGTCTTCAATTATCTTTGGCATATATGATTCGCAACGCTTATGCCAATACAGAGTGGTTCTATGGATAATAATCCAACCGGTCTCTCCATATTAACAACGTTAAAATGGTCAAAACTTCGATAGTCGGTGAGTTAACTATCAAAGAAAAACAAGTGTGCAAACAACGATATTATTTCCAAATGGAAATTATATCGAACAAACATCATTTAACATAATCTCTTTAGTTCATTTATCTACTTATCTCCTGTTTCCCTATATTCTAAAATCTTATTTTCTTTTATCAGAAAACATTTCTGATTCTCGTTTGGAAAACATTTCCAAAACTCCTTTACGATCAAACCTTACCATTTCTTAGTCAAGAAGGAAGTCACTCAAGTTGAGGTATAATTACCTCTCAGACCTTGACTGAACAACGTTATAACTTCGAAATGATCAAAGTTTATCTTTTAAATCTTTAACAACATCTTTACGCCTTTCTCGGATTCAATTTTACTAATCCACTTCTATATTTAAAACATTGGTTATAACGATAACGTTATAACCCCTACTTTCAAATTATCCAACTTTAATTATAACATCTATTCCTATTAGTGAATAATTAACCTAACACTTATTTATTTATAAATAAATAAATCTCTATTTAGACACTGGAAAGTATAAGTACTTTCCCGAATTCGAAAAAAATCGAATTTGCCGATTTACTCTCTTCGAGAAATCTCTATTTGATTAACTCTTCTTCGAATAACCTATATTCGATTAACTCCTTCTCGAATAAACGATATTCGATAATCTCTCTTCGAATAACTAATATTCGATAACTCTTTCTTTTCAAATATCTCATATTTGAAAATCTCACTTCGATTAAACTATGATCGATAACTCCCTTCGATGAAACTAACATCGATAACTCCTTTCGATGAAACTAACATCGATAACTCCTTTCGATGAAACTAACATCGATAACTCCTTTCGATGAAACTAACATCGATAACTTTAACTCGACTAACTTGGTTCGACCGACCAGGTTTGGCTAACCTGACCCATTTGGTTTGACTGACCAGGTTTGGCTAACCTGACCCATTTGGTTTGACTGACCAGGTTTGGCTAACCTGACCCATTTGGTTTGACTGACCAGGTTTGGCTAACCTGACCCATTTGGTTTGACTGACCAGGTTTGGTTAACCTAACCCATTTGGTTTGACCACTGGGCTTGACTACTTGGTTTGACCATTTGGTTCGAATACCATATTCGACTAACTCCTCTCGATTCATTAAAACCGATTAACTCATCTCGATTGACTAAATCAATTAACTCCTATCGATTAACTAATCGATAAACTCCTTTCGATTAACTAAGTTTGATTTACTCGACTCGACTGACCAGGTTCGACTAACATGACCAGCTTGACTCGATCGGTTCGACTCGACCAGCTCGACTCGGTTGGTTCGACTCGACCATCTTGACTCGATTGGTTCGACTCGACCATTTGGCTCGATTGGTTCGACTCGACCATTTCGACTCGGTTGGGTTCGACTAGCTTGACTAGTTTGGTTCGACTAGCTTGGTTTGACCACTTAACTAACTTGATTCGAATATTTATATTCGACTAACTAACTTCACTTTTATTTCTATTTATTTTACTTCTATTTATTTCCTAAATAGATTTCCTTTTGTATAATCTATTTATTTTCCTAAATGGATTTTCCTTTATAACTCTAATTATTTAATCCCTAATTAAATATCCTTTATTCTATTTATTTAATCTAAATAAACATTCCTTTATTTTATTTATTTATTTCTAAATAAATATCCTTTTATAAAGTCCTTCGATTTTATAAATAGATTCATTTTCAATATAAATATTGAAAATCTCCTTTTCTACATTTTCAGTGTTTTCTATTGTTTTTAAACAACCAACTGTCAATGATCAATATCATCCAAACATATACAATCAACAACAGATTATATATCACAGTATATATCACAATATACAAATAACAGTAATATAAATGTTGAGGAATCCGGTCGGATTCCTCCAACCTGTTTCCCTGCATCCACCGATGTTAAACAACGTATATAACATCACTTGCATTTCTAATGAAATACACTGATAACAAAATCACCGTTTAATAACGATATATATATATATGTAGATATATATATATATATATCCATACTGTTTTCAATCAATTATTTAACAGTCCCATCTACAGTCCAATTTAACAATACAACTTAACAGTCCAAATTAACAGTACATAACTAGCAGTCAAATATAGAAATAAAATACAATTTATATTAAAATATAAATTGAGGAGAGTTAGTGAGTTTTTACTCACATTTGGACGATCATCGTCAATGACGATAACCATCTCTTGATTCAGACAATTTATTTTGCTATAAATTGTGACGGACTCCAATTGACTCGCGGTCATTTCCATTGTGGAGTGCTCGTCCATACGATCCCAACACAACTTACGGTTCGTCAATCTGATATTGTATGACCACGTTATTGCTTAAATAAGTTATAAACTATTTTGAAATTTAAAACTTAATTTAAATATGGTAATGGGCCTCACCATTTTCCTAAAGCCCAACCCCTTTCACTAATACTAACCCGTTCTTCTTCTTCCCTAAACTCAGGCGCACGCTGCTCCTCCTTCAAATGTCCATTTCGCCATCTTTCCTCCCTCCTATCTCAATCACTCCTCCACCGAATCAAAATCCAACCACACCATGATTTTTCTCCTTCGAATCTCCACCTCCCTATAGTATACATTCCTAATTCGATCCCCATTTCGTGACTGCGACTCCCAGGCAATTCCGGCCTCCTACAGTATCACCACGACACCCATAACCACCGCACTTTCTGAGAGTATGCATACAGGTGCGGTTTCGCTTGACAAACCCGATTTCAACGCCCATACTTCCAATCAAATGCCCAAACTTTGAAGAATCTAAACCCTAGCATCGTTTTACACATACTGGAAGAACGACAAGTACCCCAACTCCCGTCGCACGCAGCAAAACTCATATCCGCTCGAAGCCCTTCCGAAAATAGAAACAACAGACTAAACTTCAATGCATTTCATCAAGGATTGAATTTGTTTTTAATTTATGAAGTGATGGAATTTCGTTTTCTCCTTTCTGAAGAATATGACGGCGGAAATTTTGATCTGAGGAAAAGTGATTAGGTTTAGGTTTGTAAAAGTTATTTTATAGGGAAAAATATATTATTTTAATATTCGATTTTTAATTCATTTTTAAGCAAACGCTATTCGTTCTTATCTTTAAAAATTCCTGTGACTACATACGATACCCAAAAATCACCAAACTGGACATGCAGCTAGAGTTCGATGATACGGTCCCAACGAAACTGGTTTCGTCGAATTCCGACTCCGTATGCTCACACAGCGTATTTTTAACCGTCGAAATACTTACTATTTTACACTCTAAAAATCCGTACGGTCACACACTGACTCTAAAAATCACGAAACTTGGAATCTAACAACTATTTGACATTGCGGATCCAACAAAATTAGTTTCGTCGAATTCCGACTTCGTTTGCAAAACCGGTTATTTTTAAAGCTCTAAATAGACGATTTAAATATATAAATATATTTAAATAAATTAAATTAAATATAAATAATTTAATATTATCGTATATCTTCACATATGATATCGTACAGCTCCAGAATATCATATCAGAATATACAGTTTGATATTTCAGATTTCAGATTATCTCGGTATTCAGTTTATATCGAAAATCCTTTTATAACGTGCGTCGCAAATTATAAAGAAATTCTACAGCGACTATTCTGGAATTTGATTTGGACATATCTCAAAATCTACACGGCGAAATCCCGATTTCTCTCTTCCACTAGAAAGATATACTACACCAGCTCCACACGTTTCTTGTTTCACTGAAATCCGGCTTAAAACGAATCCTATACATTCAGTTGAAGTTCAAATCGCCAAATCGCGAACTGCAGCGCCATTTCAAGCTCGATTTTAATTATATTATAATTCTACGTTCAAACTGTCGTCGATTCAATATAATCGTTATTATATTTCGAATCGAAACTCCACCAAATCTCGTATGCTATTCAATTCACATGATATTGTGAATTTCATTATTTCCGACTATTTCGACATTATAATATATTATTATATTATAATTATTAATTGAATATTCAATATTATTTAATTCACGTTGTCGATATCGATAAATTGATATTTAATAATTAAATAAATAAATTGTTCAACAGCTAAAAATGCGGGTTACTACAATCTTCCCCCCTTAATAAAATTTCGTCCTCGAAATTGCTAAGCTAGGGGACGACCCTATCGACTGGTTAGAACATATTTGTTCACTTCTTAACTTCAATTTCAATTGAACCAATTTAATTTCATTTAAATTATAAATTAATTCTTATCAACGAAAATTTTCAAAAATCCTGAAAATTTTCTAACGCCTTAACTTTTCTAAAAAATTTTGCCAGCACCTCCTTTGTACTGGTCAATATCTCAAACTCCAACTCGCCTCTCTGGGCCTTCTTTAACCCAAAAGAAAATCAAACAGCCAAGCGGCTTGCCAATTCGGCTCATAAATCTCATATCCATATATAATATAACTGGTACCTTTTTGTCGGGAATATCAACTCTATCACTCCCATATGCTATCAACTCAGCATATACCAGTGTTATCTCAATTGAATTCCAATCAGTTCATATCCTCAAATCCAAATCGAATTTCATTCGAACCCCAATATCAAATTTCAAATTCTTAACTCATCAACCCAATTCCATAACAGATTATTCTCTAATCCAATTCAATTCTATTTAACTCAGTTCAAGTTAATATTTCAATTTATTTCTACTATCTTATCCTATTTAACTTCATAAGTTAAAATTAAATTCCGAAACTTAATTTCCTGGGTCTATTTCAAATCAATTTGAAATTACAATGCCAATTCAAAACCCTTGAATTTCTAAACAACTTGTTTTCTCAAAACAATTCAAAAACAAAACCTTTGGTAGTAGTCTGTCACTTAGAACTCGAAAATCACACCGACGATGTATCGATCCATCCTCGGAATTATTTTCCAGTCATCCAGGTGAGTTAGATTTATATTTATTCCAAATTGAAAAACATTTTCAAAATCTCCCAGGAACTTAAAATTTTCTTATTTTAATTCCAAATTCTGATTTAAATTCAGATTTTTCTTCATTTTATTTCATATACTTTACTTATATGAATTCTGATTAGTCATTTATAATCATTTTACCTTTTTATAATCTTACTCGATTATAATAACAACCAACACAACCAATATACTGCATCAAATATATTCGGGTGAAATTATTCCATTTACCCTCTTTCAAAACATACCATGACGGTTCATCGTATTCGAGTGTTTAGTAGCCCCTATCGATACAGTGGATCAAACCGATCGACCAGAATTCACAAACAACTCAACCAATAAAACTCCACAATGTAAAATCATTTTATATTAACTAACAAATACGTTCACTCGTATATATACACTCAAACTCAGTCTAGGATATTACTAATCCCATCTCTACTGAATCACGCCACAGAGCCAAGGTAATAACTAAACCAATGCTCTGATACCAACTGTAGTAACCCGGATTTTTGAGCGGCTTTGGTTATCGACGTAAGCTCGACGTCGATAACCAAAACATCGAAAAATCCCGGTAATTAATGAAAGAAATTAGAAGGTGAGAATAGATAAGATAGAACTTATAGAATAGAAGAAGAAGAAGAAGAACATCATCATCAGAGTAAACACGAATCTCACAGCGGAATGAATAAAATATAACATAACATATCTTTGAAATAACATCAGTCTATGTATACAATAACACTTATCAGAGTACAATACTTACAACAACAGCGGAAATAATAATAGCTATAGAATCCTGAAGCCTCCTGCTCCAAGCTCTCCAAGTGTATCTGTAAAATCCCGACTACTTGACTGCCCGTACAAATTTAGGCACCCAAGAGTTTAGGGAAAACAACAAAATAAACTCCGGGTCAGTCATGGGACTGGTGTGAATAAACTCAAATCATTTAAACAGGTATACGATATCTCATAAGACCACTCCGTGAATACGGAACGGGTTTTTCCCTTATGAGAATCCAAATAACTTTTCAAAGCAATATCATTCTGATATTATAATAATGTCTAAGTACAATTAAATATCAATCTAGCAGAAACGCTTGCATCTCACGTTACTACATATATAGTATACAATCAAAATCGCAAGCACGTATTGGATTATTGGATTTCCAACTATGACAAGGTATGGAACCACCTTCCGATCAGTGTACTCTAGGAACGATACACTGGAGTTCAACAAGAACATCTTGTAACTCAGCCACACATGACCGACCACTCATTTCGCTTGAGTGTATCGAATGTACATCACCAACGGTTGGGATCAGCAACCGTTCCCGTATATATATGGGACAACATTGATAGATTTAAGAAAAACAAATGAGTATTCTCTAGATAGGTGATTATACGCCCTACTTCGGTGCGACCGACTTAGCCATGCTACCTGCCCGATTTCTGTCATTTACCGGTTGATGAGGCTAGAAGCTACGCTTTATCATTACATCAGATTCACTTCGAATGCTACATTGTCAAATCCATCGAAAATCACTAATTGACGTCTACAACAATACATTACGTGTTAGCTAAAAGAAGTTTCCTTCTCCGCTTCCACTCTTGGTACGGTTGAAGAAATCAAGGTACGTGACCTTTCTGGAAATACTCTGTCAGACATTCATTCATACAAGTCATCCTCATTCACTTAGAATGTCACATCGTCATACCCGCCAAATCACAAATTGACTTATCCAAAAATAACACGGGTACACAGCTAAGAGAAACGAATTCCTCCGCCACCAAACGTGAATACGTTTGAACAGATCAACTTACGCGATCCATTGGATATACTCTGTCAGACCTTCGTCCATACAAGTTGTCCTGGGACTGGACAAACCGAAGGCACTATTCTGTAAACAGGATAGCCCTTGCATTTTACTCCGTCTTCAATTATCTTTGGCATATATGATTCGCAACGCTTATGCCAATACAGAGTGGTTCTATGGATAATAATCCAACCGGTCTCTCCATATTAACAACGTTAAAATGGTCAAAACTTCGATAGTCGGTGAGTTAACTATCAAAGAAAAACAAGTGTGCAAACAACGATATTATTTCCAAATGGAAATTATATCGAACAAACATCATTTAACATAATCTCTTTAGTTCATTTATCTACTTATCTCCTGTTTCCCTATATTCTAAAATCTTATTTTCTTTTATCCGAAAACATTTCTGATTCTCGTTTGGAAAACATTTCCAAAACTCCTTTACGATCAAACCTTACCATTTCTTAGTCAAGAAGGAAGTCACTCAAGTTGGGGTATAATTACCTCTCAGACCTTGACTGAACAACGTTATAACTTCGAAATGGTCAAAGTTTATCTTTTAAATCTTTAACAACATCTTTACGCCTTTCTCGGATTCAATTTTACTAATCCACTTCTATATTTAAAACATTGGTTATAACGATAACGTTATAACCCCTACTTTCAAATTATCCAACTTTAATTATAACATCTATTCCTATTAGTGAATAATTAACCTAACACTTATTTATTTATAAATAAATAAATCTCTATTTAGACACTGGAGAGTATAAGTACTTTCCCGAATTCAAAATAAATTGAATTTGCCAATTTACTCTCTTCGAGAAATCTCTATTTGATTAACTCTTCTTCGAATAACCTATATTCGATTAACTCCTTCTCGAATAAACGATATTCGATAATCTCTCTTCGAATAACTAATATTCGATAACTCTTTCTTTTCAAATGTCTCATATTTGAAAATCTCACTTCGATTAAACTATAATCGATAACTCCCTTCGATGAAACTAACATCGATAACTCCTTTCGATGAAACTAACATCGATAACTCCTTTCGATGAAACTAACATCGATAACTCCTTTCGATGAAACTAACATCGATAACTCCTTTCGATGAAACTAACATCGATAACTTTAACTCGACTAACTTGGTTCGACCGACCAGGTTTGGCTAACCTGACCCATTTGGTTTGACTGACCAGGTTTGGCTAACCTGACCCATTTGGTTTGACTGACCAGGTTTGGCTAACCTGACCCATTTGGTTTGACTGACCAGGTTTGGCTAACCTGACCCATTTGGTTTGACTGACCAGGTTTGGCTAACCTGACCCATTTGGTTTGACTGACCAAGTTTGGCTAACCTGACCCATTTGGTTTGACCACTGGGCCTGACTACTTGGTTTGACCATTTGGTTCGAATACCATATTCGACTAACTCCTCTCGATTCGTTAAAACCGATTAACTCATCTCGATTGACTAAATCAATTAACTCCTATCGATTAACTAAATCGATAAACTCCTTTCGATTAACTAAGTTTGATTTACTCGACTCGACTGACCATGTTCGACTAACTTGACCAGCTTGACTCGATCGGTTTGACTCGACCAGCTCGACTCGGTTGGTTCGACTCGACCATCTTGACTCGATTGGTTCGACTCGACCATTTGGCTCGATTGGTTCGACTCGACCATTTCGACTCGGTTGGGTTCGACTAGCTTGACTAGTTTGGTTCGACTAGCTTGGTTTGACCACTTAACTAACTTGGTTCGAATATTTATATTCGACTAACTAACTTCACTTTTATTTCTATTTATTTTAACTTCTATTTATTTCCTAAATAGATTTCCTTTCGTATAATCTATTTATTTTCCTAAATGGATTTTCCTTTATAACTCTAATTATTTAATCCCTAATTAAATATCCTTTATTCTATTTATTTAATCTAAATAAACATTCCTTTATTTTATTTATTTATTTCTAAATAAATATCCTTTTATAAAGTCCTTCGAGTTTATAAATAGATTCATTTTCAATATAAATATTGAAAATCCCCTTTTCTACATTTTCAGTGTTTTTTAAACAACCAACTGTCAATGATCAATATCATCCAAACATATACAATCAACAACAGATTATATATCACAGTATATATCACAATATACAAATAACAGTAATATAAATGTTGAGGAATCCAGTCGGATTCCTCCAACCTGTTTCCCTGCATCCACCGATGTTAAACAACGTATATAACATCACTTGCATTTCTAATGAAATACACTGATAACAAAATCACCGTTTAATAACGATATATATTTATGTAGATATATATTTATATATATATATATGTATATATATATCCATACTGTTTTCAATCAATTATTTAACAGTCCCATCTACAGTCCAATTTAACAATACAACTTAACAGTCCAAATTAACAGTACATAACTAGCAGTCAAATATAGAAATAAAATACAATTTATATTAAAATATAAATTGAGGAGAGTTAGTGAGTTTTTACTCACATTTGGACGATCATCGTCAATGACGATAACCATCTCTTGATTCAGACAATTTATTTTGCTATAAATTGTGACGGACTCCAATTGACTCGCGGTCATTTCCATTGTGGAGTGCTCGTCCATACGATCCCAACACAACTTACGGTTCGTCAATCTGATATTGTATGACCACGTTATTGCTTAAATAAGTTATAAACTATTTTGAAATTTAAAACTTAATTTAAATATGGTAATGGGCCTCACCATTTTCCTAAAGCCCAACCCCTTTCACTAATACTAATCTGTTCTTCTTCTTCCCTAAACTCAGGCGCACGCTGCTCCTCCTTCAAATGTCCATTTCGCCTTCTTTCCTCCCTCCTATCTCAATCACTCCTCCACAGAATCAAAATCCAACCACACCATGATTTTTCTCCTTCGAATCTCCACCTCCCTATAGTATACATTCCTAATTCGATCCCCATTTCGTGACTGCGACTCCCAGGCAATTCCGGCCTCCTACAGTATCACCACGACACCCATAACCACCGCACTTTCTGAGAGTATGCATACAGGTGCGGTTTCGCTTGACAAACCCGATTTCAACGCCCATACTTCCAATCGAATGCCCAAACTTTGAAGAATCTAAACCCTAGCATCGTTTTACACATACTGGAAGAACGACAAGTACCCCAACTCCCGTCGCACGCCGCAAAACTCATATCCGCTCGAAGCCCTTCCGAAAATAGAAACAACAGACTAAACTTCAATGCATTTCATCAAGGATTGAATTTGTTTTTAATTTATGAAGTGATGGAATTTCGTTTTCTCCTTTCTGAAGAATATGACGGCGGAAATTTTGATCTGAGGAAAAGTGATTAGGTTTAGGTTTGTAAAAGTTATTTTATAGGGAAAAATATATTATTTTAATATTCGATTTTTAATTCATTTTTAAGCAAACGCTATTCGTTCTTATCTTTAAAAATTCCTGTGACTACATACGATACCCAAAAATCACCAAACTGGACATGCAGCTAGAGTTCGATGATATGGTCCCAACGAAACTGGTTTCGTCGAATTCCGACTCCGTATGCTCACACAGCGTATTTTTAACCGTCGAAATACTGACTATTTTACGCTCTAAAAATCCGTACGGTCACACACTGACTCTAAAAATCACGAAACTTGGAATCTAACAACTATTTGACATTGCGGATCCAACAAAATTAGTTTCGTCGAATTCCGACTTCGTTTGCAAAACCGGTTATTTTTAAAGCTCTAAATAGACGATTTAAATATATAAATATATTTAAATAAATTAAATTAAATATAAATAATTTAATATTATCGTATATCTTCACATATGATATCGTACAGCTCCAGAATATCATATCAGAATATACAGTTTGATATTTCAGATTTCAAATTATCTCGGTATTCAGTTTATATCGAAAATCCTTTTATAACGTGCGTCGCAAATTATAAAGAAATTCTACAGTGACTTTTCTGGAATTTGATTTGGACATATCTCAAAATCTACACGGCGAAATCCCGATTTCTCTCTTCCACTAGAAAGATATACTACACCAGCTCCACACGTTTCTTGTTTCACTGAAATCCAGCTTAAAACGAATCCTATACATTCAGTTGAAGTTCAAATCGCCAAATCGCGAACTGCAGCGCCATTTCAAGCTCGATTTTAATTATATTATAATTCTACGTTCAAACTGTCGTCGATTCAATATAATCATTATTATATTTCGAATCGAAACTCCACCAAATCTCGTATGCTATTCAATTCACATGATATTGTGAATTTCACTATTTCCGACTATTTCGACATTATAATTATTAATTGAATATTCAATATTATTTAATTCACGTTCTCGATATCGATAAATTGATATTTAATAATTAAATAAATAAATTGTTCAACAGCTAAAAATGTGGGTTACTACACTAGAGGGGGGGTGAATAGGGTTTATTGAAAATTAAGCGAGATACAAAAAAAATCAGATCACAGAATGCAGCAAAAATAAAAAAAGCAAAAAGGAAATAACACACAGAGGTACCCAGCTTCGGCAAGACTCTGCCTACTCCTGCATTCCTAAAGTTTCTACTAGGTGATAGAACAGATCCCTCTTACAAGACCATGTAAACTTGTGAACCCCTCGCTCCTATTCTAACCCTACGCTCAAAACTCTAGACTGGTCTATATCCCCTAGACCAGATTTCCCCTAGTTTTACAGACGCTAGTAAACTGCCAGTTAACACCCTAACTGGATTCCCCTAGAATTTTACAGAATCAAGAAACTGCTTGGACGTTTCAAAAGAAAATTAAAATAAAACAATAAAACAAAAACTCTAAAACCCTGGATTAATTAAAAATAAAGTCTCCCCTTTATCACTTAAACACAAATGACCGACCCACTTAAGAAAAAGTTTCCACCCTCCTTTCTTCAATACTCCTGATCACTTTCCTCTTTTGTCTACAGAAAACAAATGGCGGCGTCTAGGGTTTTGTTCATCCTCAAATCGATCGATTGATGATGGTTCTGGAAAGAAAAAGATGCTCAGATGATTGTTTCTCTTAGATATTCACTTGTGATCGATTTGGGATTTCTCTTGATTGAAACTCTTGTAAGTTAAAATTGATTTGAAACTTTTTTTTTCTCTCAAGTTGATTTTGGTTTCGATCCATCTGCCTATGATGAAATGGTGATGCTAATATAGGATTGTATAATCCTTTAATTAATTACGCTCTGATTTCAATATATGGCTTCGCCTGATTGCGTTTGTTTTGTGTTGCCATGGTTTCCTCTTTTGATTGCTCTACAAATTGATTGCCTTGATTAGCTCGACTCTAAATGATAATGAATCTATTCGATATCATGAACCCTTGTGAACTTGAAATATATGTTGTCTTGACTGAGCTGCTTGATTGATTTATTGTGAGACCTTGATTGCTGTAAAATTGGAAATGCAAATAGGCCAAACATAAATCTGTGATTCCATAATTGTCACTGGAATGATTATATTTGATTTTACCCCATTTTAAGCACTTGTCAAAAAGGATTTTGTTTTTATTCCAAAAATGAAATTCCTTTAATGCATTGCCAAAACCAAAAACATTTTTTTCAAAAATGTCTTGACTACATTCTTTGTTGATTGATTCCTTTTCAAAAACTTCCTTGCATTCACTTCTGTTTTGTATGCATGTAAGAATATTTCTGGAAACAAATTTCTAGCACTTAATCTATTGCCAAAAATGTCTTGAACAATTTCTGGAAAAGTTTTAAACTCTGCACTTTGTTAAAACACTTTGAAACCGTGCTCGGCAAAAATGGAAGTAATTTTTTTCAATATCATTCAAATGTAGGCTTGCTTTTGTTTGATTGTATAAAGAAAACTAGCTCTCTTTTGAATGCACTATTTTGTTTTGATGCACCATACATTTTGCTGAGTTTTTGGAAACAGTTAAATACTTTTAATTGCCATGAGTCATTCCTTTGATTTGGTATGAATTTTTTCCAAAGAATATATGCCATTTATTCTTTTCCATGTTGATTGAACCAGTTAAGTAAAAAAACTTTCAATTCCTCTTTGCATGTTGATTTCTTGGAATGCCATTAAACTGATTTTTTTATCCAAAGATGATTTTGTGATGCCTTGCCTTGAATGTAACTGCTTAGATTTGTGGCTGCAAGAAATTTAAACTGTCTCGACTGTTCTATTTGTCGTTTCCATGTATAACTGAAACTCCCATTAGTTTCTCCACTTCATGTAAACTTGCTGCATGATTGTTTGCCACCATTTGTTGCATGCTATATTATGGAAAGTTAGAGAATTGTTTGTCCCTTTTAACCTTTGCCAAATATGCTTGCTTGATTCCATGTTGAGCTCCACTGTTTGAGCTGAAATTCCTATGTTGCTGTACACGACAGTTTGACTTGAATCATGCTCCATTTTTTCTTGAGCTGCTTGCTTGTATACTCCCTTGTAATGTTGTGCACATGCCACTTGAGTATTGACTTGGCTTTCATCACTATTCTTTGTGACCTTGCTGTTGTGTATGCACCATTTGAATGCTACTTCACCTTTGTGATCGACCATGATCGTAACTTTCCTTCACCATGTTCACCTGTACATATGTGTATATATACACAACAGTGTGTGTATACGTATATCGTGCACATGTAATTTATATTATATATATCAGCAGACTACTGCACTTGTTGTAGTTGTTCAGAACCAACTGGTTCTGATCAGCAAACCAGTGTAGTACGTTGAGGCTGATCAGTGCGTATATACATATCAGATCAAGTCATGAAAAATGATGAGAAACACACCGAAATTCTGAGGCAAATAAATTTTTAAAATAAAAATTATATTTGCTAGAATATGAAATTATTTCTGTTCAAGATTACTGTGTGTGTTTCTGTATATGACAGGTATGAAGACTAGACTGACTAAAGGATGCTATGAAGACAAAAGGCAAAGAACTGAAGACAATTAATTGTATAAATCAAAATGTCTATATTGAGTGATGTGTCTGTGTCAATAAAAAAAATGTCTGTATAACTGAGTGGCTGTATGAGTGTTGTAGTGAGGAACTGCGTATGTAATGAGAGAAACGTACTGATGTTTGTATTAAACAAATTTGACTGAAATAAAATATTATTTTTATTGTGTTCAAACAAATTTGTCTAACGTATTCAGTTTGTATACAAGTACAATATCTTGTGTAATATTTTTGAATGTGTACAAATAGTGGAGTCATATAATTTGTACTGTTAAAATGTTAAAATATAATATTTATATTTAAATAAAATACTTTGTGAATATATGAAATTTTGTACAGTCGTATTCTATTTAAATATAAATATTATATTCCTGTCTGTGATGTTATATAACAGTACAATAACAAACACATTTAAAATAATATATACTTGTTTGTTATTATCAAACAAAAATCATATAATTGTGTATACAACACCGTTATATACAACACATATTTCACCATGTCCCCCAGCTTTTTCCGGTAGGGTGTGGACCTCCTGAAATGGTATTAATGATCAACCTTGGCATGACAGCATTTGCAGCATTTTCACTTTGACCTGGTTGTCCGGTGGATGTTCCCTGGCCTTGAGATGCTTGAGTATTATGTGGATTCTTGGTGTACTGCTGAAGCCTATTCTTCCTTATCAGTTCCTCGACTAGGCTCTTTAGGTGTCTACATTCATTCGTGTTATGCCCTGGCTGGTTATGAAACCGACAAAATCTTCTGGATTTTATGGCGGCATCGCTAACTTTTATTTGCTTTGGTATTGGGTACTCTTCAGTCTCCTTGGTGGCTATGAAAATATTCTCCACCGTTTCGTTTAATGGAGTTAACTCCAAGTTCTTGAAAAAGCAGAACTTTTTGTTGGCTCGGTTGTCTCTCCCATCATTACCTCGTTTCAGACCTCCAGGGTTTTTCTGATTGTTTTCTGCATCATCATTCTTCTTTTCTGGTTGTACACCGCTTTCCGGGATATCCATAGCATTGGCAGGATCCTCATCCACACCTATGTATTCTTTAGCTTTATCAAACAATTCTTCGAGGGTACCGGGTATCTTCTTTTTAATCCAACATCCGAGCTTAGTCTTTATACTTATAGCCCCCTTTAGGGCCATTAAAGCCAGTCGAGGCTCGTAATTTCCAACTTCAGCTGCAGTGGTATTGAATCGGGTGAGAAAAGCTCTGATTGGCTCTCCTGTCCTGTGCTCTAGCTCATTCAACTCCATAACATCTCGTACATTTGTGGTTTGGAGCCTGAACTGCACCCGGAATAGTTTTACCAGCGTAGCAAAATCATCCACCGACCTAGGTGGTAACTTTGTGAACCAAAGCGAGGCTACTCCCTCAAGGTAGGTCGGAAAATACAAACATTTCAACTTGTCAATAGCTCGGGCTCCGTCCTTGTGCTGATCATACTTAAACAGGAACACATTAGGATCAGTTGTCCCGTTGTAAGCATGGACTGCCGGAGGCTTAAACTTAAATGGATACGGAGCCATTTTAATTCTCTCAGTGAGTGGAGTTTTTGTGGGAGCAAATCCCCATTCTTTCTCATCATCCTGCTTCTTTAGACTCTTTTCCATGATTTTGCAGACCATCTATGATATACGCTTCTCCTCATTGTGTTGATCCGCAGGGTAGACGTTGTCCTCCTTACCGGATGTCTGCTTAGCCAGACGGTCACGATTTGGATCTCGGGGTCTTGAACCTCCCACTTGGTGAGGTGCCCCTTTGGAGGAGCCAAACACTGGTTGAGAAGTCACCTTATTAGAGCGGTTATGAGCGGGAAACTTAGTTTCTTTATGGTTACGATTTGTCGTCTCTTGAACAGAATCTTCCCGGTTTGGGCTTGAAGAAGAGGAACCTGCGTTTTCCATATACGGAGTTTGAGTGGATTTTTCCTAGGCGGATTCCATGGTGACTTTTGCCGTAGCGGCTTGCATAGCGAACATTGCTTCAAGCCTTTTCATCATGGATTTATTTTCTATGTTCATTTGGCTAGTTAAAGTCGTGGCTACTTCGTCCAATTCTCGTCTTGTTACAGAGGCTCCGGCCTTAGAACTTTCTCCGACTTCAAATTGGTTGGTAGGAGGAGTAGTCTCATGATCAGCGGCATTATCATTGTTCTTGGTATTTTGATTGGTGACCTTCTTTGATGGTCTACCTGGTTTACCCATAACTTCAGCCGAGGACTTGAATCGGATTGTAGTGAAACAGGCTTAGACTTTTAATGCAAGGTATTGAACCTTATGAGAGAGTGTGAGAGAGCGGATGATTGAATCGGCCCTATAGTGGGCACCAAATGTTGACTTCAAAATTGGAATCAATACCAAGAGTTTTAAGATCACTTTACAAAATACTTGAAAATAAGGGTTGTGGAGCCAATCAATAAAAAAAATGCAAGTAAAAGGAGATTCAATGTTTTATAGTGGTTCGATCAAGTGCGATCTATGTCCACTTTGAATAGAAATTCCATTATTGCATTTAGAATTACAAAGCAAGCAAATCCTCTCATTACATTCATCATTACACTCTCTTAGAACTTGATGGAGATTATTAGAGAAAGTTGACGAGATCTTCCAAATATAGCAAGCGGTAGATCAGATCTAATCTTTCACATAAACTTTGATGAATTCCCGCATGTTCATAATGGATTTGGTGTTGAATCTTCACTTTGAAATGATTATAGATGATTAATTCACTAAGTAAATGTTGAGAATTGGATTTGGCAGCCCTTCGGGGTCATCGAAATCCTCCCCCATTAAAGTGGGATTCGAGCTCTATTTATAGGAGTGGAGAAATGGAGTGATATAGCTTCCAGGGCCACTGGTCGATCAGGATTTTATTTACGGAATTGCCACCGGCCAGCCTGGCAACAGCTGTTTAGAAGCAAGGCTATCAATAGCTGTCTGGAGGAACGATCGGTTAGAAATAGGACCGACCGGTCGGTATAGCTCTTTGCCCTTCTTGTGTAAATGAACTGTTGTGGGCTTCGCATCATGACCGGTCGGTCGTTCGTCCCTAGACCGACCGGTAGTGTAATGCTTGAATAAGGTATAGTGCTCTAGGGGTGACCGGTTGGTGTGCCTTGCCTCTGACCGACAGGTAGGTGAGTCTCTCTTTCCTTTCACCTGGGGATGCTCTGGACTTGTGATCAACCGACCGGTATTGTAACACCCCGTATTTTCTGTTAACATTAAAGTAACAAATTAAAGAATACTTAATTTTAAATGTGAGAATTAAGGGAAATGGGTTATGCCATTGCGTTCATCTTGGAATTCTTCTTGAGATAGAGTCGAGTTTGCGTGAATTGGACTCCGTATGAAGAAGTTATGGCCTTTAAAAATTTCAGGAATTTAAATAAATTAAAAATAGCTCAGTTCAAAAATTCGAAATTCGAAATCAAACACAGAAGCGAGCTGGGTGGGAATTTTCCCGTCCAAGGCCAGGTCGACCAGGGGGTCGACCTCCCCCATACAGGCCGACCAGGGGGTCGACCTACCCCCCTCGGGCAGATCTGAAAATGTGACGATTCTGACTCTTTGTTGAGTCATTAGGGCTTATGTGGCTGTTCTATCTTGTCTGGATGGTCTTGATTGCTTCTAGGTTGATCTAACGGCTCTAATTTAATTAAACCTCTATAAAAGCAACCCCAACCCTCAACCCTAAATCACACAAATTCATACCAAGAGCCGTCATGTCGTCCATGGTCAACCTAGAGTAGCCGCCATTATCCTTCAACTAGAAAGCAAGATAGAAGCTACGAATCAAATCAAATCTAAATTAGAAGAACAATTAGTCTACATCAAAGGAGAGCAATTCAGTTTCAGAATACAGATCCCAGAAAACAAGACTGTTCTCTTGTTTGTAAGTACAGTTATCCTTCAGATGTGAACAAATTAAAGACATGATTTGTAATAAAATGAAAACTAGAATTGTACCAAGTTGTATGATAATAGTGATTCTGATTCATGTCTATTCGTGTGATAATTCTATCATATATGTCTGTGATACTATTGCAGTTTATTGAATCTATCATGTTGTGTAGAATTTGATGAATGAACCTATTATGTTGTATAGGAATTTGGGAATGAAATTATCATGTTTGGTGATTCTATCATGTTATGTTACATGCAAGTTCTTAGGCTAAATAATGTTCATATATGCCTATATGTTTAGATCTACAACCTTATATGTTTAGATCTACAACCTTATATGTTTAGATCTATGTTAATTAGATCCAATTCAATGCAAGTTCACCTTTACATGCCAAGTTTAATTTGTGTAGTTCTGTGTAAATTCATATGTTTATGATTCATGTTAATTGGATCTAAAATTGCAAGTTCGTTATCCTATGCCAAATCTATATGCCACATGTTTAGTTAAGATCCATATTTTTATGTAGTTGGAATATTACATGTTCTTTGCTTTTCCCTTTTTGTTCATGAGTTAGGCTAAAATATCGAGCCAAACATTCTATGTAATTTTGCGTATGTACAACGGAGGTAACGTTTGGGAAAACATGAAATCACGTGTAATTGGCATATTTGGCTCATAATCATACAAATGATTTATGGCATGGAAATGGTATAATTTATATACCTAAAATTATGAACATGATTTAGAGGGAAAGTGGGTCATGACAATAATTGTTGACAATTTACATATAAACATGAAGGATAAATATGTAAATTTAGTGAAAGACGAATATGCCTAACCCGAGGTCAGATTGAGTTACGGTATAAGACTGCCCGGAACCGCCCGGCAAATCCAGCAACTGTAACAGTAGAGATCTAATGTGAGAGGTCAGCGCATTGAGCCCAAAAGAACCCGAGGTTAGACTAAGTTGCGGTGTAAAACTGCCCGGAACCGACTGGCACCTCCAGTGACCGCAACAATACCTGTCTAATGTGAGTGGTTGGTGCTTTAATGAATGAATTAAAGCTAAGACAGGAATGGTAGGGTTAAGTTAATTAAGGTAACACTCAATTCAACATGTTAACTAAACTGATGGGTGGGGTTAGGTTAATTTGGACACTTAACCAATTTAACATGTTGATTAGGAAACCCTAGTAACGGGGACCCGTTTCAGTAGTAACCCATGTAGATGTATCATGGCACCCTGAACTAGGCAGGGGTGGGGCACGATTACTGGGCTGATTATAAGCTGTCAAAAACAACGACGGGCGGTGCGTCAGTGTAGGTTCCGACGGAGTACGGGCGTGCACGTACTCTGGAGTGGAAAAAACAGGCATGGGAATCAGTAGTTATACACTATGCATCTTGAATCGTGTCGGGTTGCCACCGTAGGATTTGATACACCCTATGGTGGGACCAGCACAGGTATCTATAATCAAGCAGGGGCCGAATGACACACGTGATAAATTCATGCGAGTAGGAGCCGATCGATAAAGGGGATCATTTCACCATGAACACGTGGTGCTAGTTGGAACAAATATAAATAGGTGTAGATAAATAGAAATGGGTGCGATAGTATATTCAGTTTAAACTGCCTTATCTTGTCTTATGTTATCCTGTTATTCTGGTATTGTCCTATTTTCAGATTATTCCTATCATGAACCTTTTCCTTGTTCACACACTAAAAAATCACTGGACTTACCAGACTTATGTCTGACCCATTTTTCTTTCGTCTTCTTTTCTTCCATCCCCCCCCCCCCCCCAGGTCCACAGGGAGGGAATACTCCAGCTTAGTCCAGACCCTTTGCAAGCTTGAAGAAAGTAGATGTATTGCTAGGACTCTTTTTCCTTGGGCTATGGCTTTGGACACATTCTTAATGGGGATTTATGCTACTTTGTTATTGTTTTATGCTTCTTTATGTTTTAATCAAAACAGAGATTTTGATGTAATGGTTTGGAAGTTGTTTTAAGACAGTTTGTTGTAATGTTTTGATGAACCACGTACTTATGAAATAAAATTAGTTTTTCCGCTGCTTATATGTATGTCTTGTAAATTATCTATGTCTTTTACCTATAATGCTCCACCAAAATTAAGGCATTCCCTTTGTGAGTGACCTTAACGGAGGTGGGGTGTTTCAGGTATGTTTGGATTCAGACCGACCGGTGCGCTTGGGTTCAGACCGCCCGGTATCTCCTTCAGTGTCACACTGTGCATGCTTGATAAAGTCTTTTAATACCGACTGATACCCTTTCTTACTGACCGACCGGTATGCTTGCATTCTGATCGATCGGTGCCCCTCCGTTGGGTTAAGCTATGTTGCACCTTCTTGGTATAGTCATATAGTACCGATCGGTACTATTTCTTGCTAACTGACCGACCAGGTCTTTACTCTTCACTATCCAACTAACCATCATAACTTTAATCCCTCCATTCTCCTAGATGTTTCTTGATGGATAAAAATATATATATTAATGGCTTGAATAGAATACGCCGCGCCGCGACCATTCGCGAATTTCGACCATTGACTTCGAATTGATATTACGGGAGATCCGACCGTCGGATTCTCCTAAAACCGGAACCGTTAGGTTCGCATCGAAAAGTTCTTTCCAACAAATATAAGAGATTTGAAATATACAGTTGGAATTGGAATTATGTCCAAATCAAATTTGGAAAAGGTCGGTATGGATGCAGTTCGGTGGCTGTTTTTGGAAATCGACTGTACGGGCCTTGATAAAATTATTAAAAATATTAATAATTTGTGTAAAATCATAATAAATGATTTAAAAAGAATTTGGATGAAAAATTCCACGTTTGTAAAGATTTTTTTTTTTCAAAATGAACTAGTTATTAACTAGAAAAATAATCCAACGTTTTTAAATAAATAAAGTGGGTTTGAGAATGGTTTTAATCTAACCAGAATTTTCCAATATATGAATTGGAATGGATTTGAATAGAAATAATCTCCGAAATATTTCGATATTGGATTCCATGACTATATGGATATTGTGGAGGAATTTGGAAGATAAATATATATCGTTATTCCCCATATGATATGTGTTGGTTTCAGAATTTGATATTGAACATAAGCCGATATAATTTCTGTTTAGAGCCTTGTATTTAATATCAAATTGGATTTCGGGTTTGTCATGAATGGTGTCTTAAATAACACTGTTCTGAAATCCCGTATGAAAAGATTAAATCTTTTAATTAAGATTATTAGAGTTTCCGGTTATATTTAATAATTGGAATAAAATGGAATGTGAATTGGTTTTATTGTGAACTGTGTTTTTAACGACATTCGTTCTTTAACATGATTAACAATGAAATGTGATTTGGAATTTATAAATCTTTTAATTAAGATTAATGGAGATTTCCAAAGTGAAGTTTTCCAATTTAATAAAATAAATTGGAATGGAATGGAATTCGGTTTGGTAATAATCGAAGTGAGCTTCTGAGGAGGAAGATTGTTAATATATATGGAATTTAAAAGGCTTTGCCGTTATTCCATTTATATTATTTATCGGACACGGAAATTCATATTGATTATTTATTGATCTATTTCCCGTGAAGATTCCATGGTTAATGGAACGTGATTTTGGGTTTATCGTGAACTGTGTTTTAAATGACATTAGTTCTTTAACCCAGTTAAAAACAGGATTACATGTCTAACATTGTATTTTGAACTGTATGGTTGATCTCTGCTAAATATATATCTGTTTGGTGGCGGAGAATTTATTCTCTTGCTTAATACCCTTCTCTGAGATGTATGAGCTTAGAGGTTATATATCGGCAGAAATCAATGGTACGGTGTAGATTGTCAATGTGACATGTGCTATTTTCCAAAGTTAAATAATCATTAAATAATGATTGTTAGACGATTAAAATTAAGTGGAGTTTTAATGAATCTTTAACTAGATTGGAATGTGAATATGATAATTTAAATTATTAAATTTATGAAATGATCGAGAATGGAGTACCACCACTTTTACTCCAGGCGATAGTTAAATCTTTAATTAGATTTGAACGTGAAATGATAATTAATTTTACCGGTAACACCGTGGTGTTAGATATGGGGTATTACCAGTTTTGCTCCATGGGCCGAATAGGTTGGGATTGGGAAATAAAACAAATGATTACTTCAGTAAGGTGCGCTAATCCCGACTAGTTTCGAAAACCTTAATTTGGTTTAAATTGTGAAAAGAATATTTGAATAAAGGAATATTCTGGATTATCTAAGCATAGCTATGGGTGATGTCATGGTATGAAGCCCAGACATTTATTTATTTTTACCTGTGTGGATGATGGAATGTGAGGTTCCTCGAATATATCGGTCACTACTGAGCTTATGGATAGGACCGGGAAACGTGTGTTCAGGAATTGCCAATCCTCAAACGTAAGAGAGGACCGGTCTTGGAGGATCCAAGGGTTCACTGCGAGGAACCCTGAGGTATTTGCTAGAGTGTCTCGAAGCCGGCAAGGAGTACATCCCTTGCCTCGACTCAGGACGGAAATCCAATTTCAAATACGTGACATTTCGGTTTTAATTGTAGAGCCTAGTATGGCGACATCATATATGGTACCCATGTCGTTTATGATTGATACATTCATATTTGAAGTTTTTTTTGACACTATACATGTATAGTAATATCAAAATGATTTGTTTTAAACGTACCAAGCATGTTTGGCTATTATAAGGGAAAACTCTATCCTCCGGCTTGCGTTGCATTGTGTGATGGGACCTGAGTCTTATAATAGCTTCATTTTTCAAAAAGCATTGCGTTGTCTATAAACTGTTTTATGCACTGGTATTCTTGGGAGAAAACCCGTTTCGTGTTATACGGCGTGGTCCCTTGATTTACTTTATTTTTAAAGTAAAGTTTTTATAACTGTTTTAGTTCTCACACCAGTCCCATGACTGACCTATAATTTATTGTTTTAACCTAAACTCTGGGTGCCTCTATTTTCGACACGGGCAGCTAGTGGTTTTGGGTTTTGCAGATATTTTTTTTTCCAGGATCTTGGATTTACCGATTTACAGCTGGAGCTATATCGGAAAGCTTTGTATCCATGTGTTTCTTTCTGTTGTGTTATGTATTATTTTTCTGCTACTAATGTAATTTAAATCACTGATATTATTTCGGTATATATTATTTTTTCATACTCTGTTATGTTCTCGTACTCTGATGTAATTGTTGTAATAGCAATGAAATGTTCTTCTGTTTGTATTCTGATTTGCCATGTTCTCAATTCAATCCGGGCTTTCCCGTAAGGGTGAGTTTGTGTCGCTTCATCACTCCTACATTTTCAATCTGTTCGTGATCCTCTGAAATCAGCATCACTAAAGGATACTAATTCAAAAGAACAATCTTTTACATAAAAGAATCTAAAGTCTTTGGTACTGCTTAGATAATGCAATATATGTTTTACTGCTCGTAAATGTAATCCCATTGGATTGGCTAGAAATTGTGCACACAAACAACACTCATCATTATATTAGGTCGACCTGCGGTTAAATATAATAAAGATCTTATCATACTACGATATAATTTTTAGACAACACTTTTGCCATTTTCATCTCTATCGACATGAATTATTGTACTTATAGGAGTTGGTTTAGTAGAAGTGTTTTCCATTCCAAATCGTTTAATTACAGTATTTTTATTATTTAATATAAATTTCGTTAATTTTTTAATTTGTAGACAAAAAAAGATAATTCTCCCATATGAGACATTTCAAATTCCTTAGTCATTATTTCTGAAAATTCTTGATATAGTTTTTCGTTAGTGGAGCCAAAAATGATATCATCTAAGTATATTTAGATTTTTAATATATCCTTTTTAGAATGTTTTATAAAAAGTGTTTGATCAACCTTCCTGATTTGAAATGTTGAACTTATTAGATGATACGTGTGGATATGGAAATACTGGTTAACGTATCCTAATAAGCTAAGTGTAGAAGTTTTAATATATGATATATTAACTTTGATATTTGCAAGTAAATATTTAATGAGATAAGTAATTGATATGATACTGCAAGTAAACAATATAAAAGCAGTAAATGAAAGTAAAGAACACAAGAAATTTTTATACTGATTCGGAGCACCGTCCTACGTCTAGTCCTAGACTCCTTCTGGAATTTCAACTAATCAACAACCCTCACTTAACCCAGAGGAATAGGTATTACAACACCTGAGCAGTAGAACAGGATTTTGCCTTAGCAGCCGAAGTTAACTTCATTTGCCTGAGCAATAAAACAGGACTTCAACTAATACAAATGTTTGTTTGACTATAAGTTCGACGGATAAGTTACTATATAGTACATCTTTCATATAATCTTCTCCTTTGAATATATATTTGTAAGTTTATGAAGAATGAAGAAGGAAAGTGATTTATAATCACAGAATATTGAAAATTGAGAGCATAAGTGGATAGTGTATAGAATAATTTCAAAATCAAAGAATATTAAGGTAAGGAAAGTTCAATGATTGAAACAAGTAATTCTGAGGAGTATCTATATTGAATAAATGGTGAAACATTTGTTAAAAGGTTTGATTAAAAGATTTAAGAGGAAGACGGGTGTGTAGCGTGTCACTACACAGCCGGTTACGCGTAGATGTATATAAAGCTAATAATAATATCTGGTTGACAGGCCCAACCAGTAGCAAACATAGTACAGACCAAGATGGTCCTAGTAGTCAGTCAAATAATATGTACATATAGTCGCCACAACACATATTAGCGATTACTACACAACCAAAATAAAACTACTTGCATAACCCCATCAGTAAGGAAACAACGAACTGCTTCCCTGGGTATCTGGCGAATGAGGCCTGGGAAGGGTAAAAGATATAGTCATAACTCTTGGATTAAAGAGTTATGTCTCTTTTAAAAGTCACAACCCTTCGGTTCAGCTGATTGAAGTTAGAATTCAACCGGCTAAAAAACGGCTACAATGTGAAAATAGTGTGCATGTGCACAAAAACATATTATTCAGCCGACTAAATAATCAAACCGAAATGTTTGAATATTTCAGCAATCAGCCGGCTGAAATTTTGAATCAGTCGACTGTTGCACATGTAAATGTGCACATGTGCTTCAACTTTTTTTTTTTTGAAATTGGGTAAAAATTTATTATGGGCATATACAGCCCAAAAAGATAGGATGTTGTTGTGTAAACGACAAAACAGTTACAATGCCACACAACAACCGACAACGCAACACCGCACCCCTTAATTAGTTTCACTTAGAACAAAACCATTCCAAAAATAAACATAATCAATCCCTAAATCATGGCGAATGGCGGCTACCATTTCTTCACCTTCGAGCTCATGGAGGCCGCTAGTTTTCAGCTGCAATTGATCGTACCTGCGAGTCCGATGAACCCCCAGCTTCAGATTCAGATCGTCTTGCTTCCGATGATGTCGTAAGTTTCTTCCCATGGCATTTAATAATTAGTTTAACTTCCTCTTCAATTAGCTTGTTAATCTCACCAACTGATCGACATTTGTTGTGAAAAACTCTTCTGTTTCTCTCGTTCCAAATCCACCAATATGCAGATACAATGCTAACGCCATGTATTTTTATTTCTGCGTCTACACGCGCCCAATTCCTAACCAGGTAATCCACAGCATCTTGTAATCTTGACGTTCGAGTATTTATTCTGAATTTTTGTTGGATGTTATTGATGATTTTTGTGGAGAATTCACATTGAAAAAACAAATGCTGATGGTTTTCTTCACATTTCTCACAAAAAAACACAAGTGCTGTTAGGAATGATACCCCATTTGTGTAATCTGTCTTTTGTTGACAATCGCAGCAGTAAAGCTTTCTACACATTATATGATAATTTGGGAGGGAACAACCTGTCCCAAACTACACAATTCCATTCTATTTTGTTACTGACTTTTCTGCATGCATTCCATGTTGATTTTAGTTTTACATTTATTAATATATATATATATATATATATATATTTGTATATATTTATATTTATATTATATGAGATATTTTAACATTAAATCTAACTAAATACTGGCTCAATTACAATAATAGTATACAATATATCCTGTCGTCGAATCTTCTTGTATTTAAACTGTATTCTTCTCCTTTTCTCATGTAATAAACATTAATGAACGATATTGTCGATATATAATTGTCATAGTCAAAACATAGCTCGAGAATGGAGGTTGTAACAGTTCATTTTTTTAAATTTGTAAATTTTGATTTTAGTTTTACATTAATAACATTTTCATTTTAACTCGAATTTAGACAAGTTATATATGAAAATTATCCAGAAAATCGCCATAGATTCAATGGTGAAACTCCGTAACCAAATTTGAATATTTGTAAAGATTTCTTTTTAATTCGTTTTGTTAATTAATCTTATTATTAAAATATCAGGGTGTTACACGTGCAGGCATCAGAGCAGTAAATAAGGCGTTGTAGATTCTTAGTGCTAGTAGATAGATGTCCATCTAAATGGATACGCGGGCGGCTTTGAAGCGGGAAATAAGTGACCTCAACAGTTAGGGTGGTCTATCTTAACGATTCACGCCTGGGAAAATTTCGATTCGTGTAAGGGGCATCGATTACCATGTTAGCTTCATGGTAAGGAGTAGCAGACCGATCATGATAGAACTAGAAATCATTCCTAAATAGTACTTTACTTCTATAGTAAAAATTATAGTGCAAAAAAAATCATCCTAAGTAATCAGGTAAAGTAAAAGCATGAACGCTTAAACCTTATAACACTTAGAACAGCTTTTGAGACTATTATCTCTTGGTTTTTCCCTTTTTAGTAGTCACTTTTCATTCACCAGACTTTTATTTTTGGTTCGTTACTTTTCCCTTCCCCCTCCTCTCATAGGCATGCAGGAAAGTAGCTAATTCTTGATAGACTTAGAGCATTTCTTACACGTTTCATTCTTATGAGTTTTTTATTTCATCTTATACAATTCTTTTTATTTAATGTATTTAAATTGAATATATATATATATATATAATGTACTCTAATATTATAATAATACCGAGACTTTGTGTATCGACATTTTATCTAGTTATGTTTAATGAAATGATGCTATTTTGAAAACTAAAATCAAGTTATTTTGTTTTCCCTATAAAATATTTTATTTTCATGTCTTGTTATCTTAGTATCTGCATATTTTTTTTCTCTTTGCAATGGAAGCCGGATTATAATGATCGTACCACTTTTATATAATATAAGGAACATGTGAACTGCATAGCTCAGCTAATAGCTGGTAAAGACCAATCACAAAATGAAAGCTACTATAAAAACAGATAAAATAATAAGACAAACTACATAGCATCATCGCCTGTACCATCAACCTCCGCGTCAACGGTAAAAGGGATCATAAAGTCGACATAAGTGCAAATAACTTCAACTAGATTTTCAACATAATCAAACGATTCCGAAGAGAAAATGAACTTCCGATTCCAAGACGTGTCCTGCAAAATAATATCATTATCTTCTCCAAGCTCACCTTTATCCCAAAGTTGCAACTGTTGCCCAACTGGGCGGTAGAAAAAGCGTCTAGTTTCACCTTCACCACCAATAACCTTATAGAATATCTCTCAGTCTCTGCATATTTTAGCTATACGCCAACAATCAACATTATTTGGCATGTCATGCAAGGGGTGTATATAGGAGTGAGGATTGTTACAATTCACACCCAATAAGTTGTGGTAGAAATGATAGACTTATTGGGAAAAATAACCAAGTACTTAGCAAACTATCTTGTCTCTTATGCATTCTTTATTATTGATCAATTTCCTATCTTTATCTATGATCCTTTTTGATGGTATGAGTGCAGCTACTCATATAAATCTTCCATATCATAACCATTTAGCGTTGTGGTTATTTGATATTTCCAAAGCGGATAGTTTCCCTTATCTAACTGAATTGTTATAAGTTAACTGTTGAGATTGACTATACTTTTAGCTTTTGAAGTAGATGCTTGAGAATTTTCAAATGGCTGAAGGGAATTTTATCTGGGCAAGATCAATATAACATCAGATATTATGCCACTATTTATTTCCATAGAAAGGATTCTTGATCAAACGGTGAGAATATTCTGATGGTCAGATTTTAATGCAGCCAAAACTGAAATAAAGAGATTTCTCTGATTATTTTCAGGCTCGGCACAAATAGAACATATTCTTGATACAACAAGAACGCTATGTTAATAGTGAGATGGGTGAAATCTTTTATGATAGTTTTAAATCTGAGGAGATCGGATTTAGTCACTTTTAGATGATAAAATTAATCTGATGAGACACTAGTTGTGATGATCTATATACTACCATTAGGCAAATGATGCTCTAATACCATATAAGCAAAGTAGCAGAATAAGTGAATTGCAATTTTTATTATTGTTTCAATAGTTACCTGTACAAATAAAGATATGGTATTTATAGACTAAGCCTAATATCTGTACAACTATGATAATTATATGCTTTTGTAAACCTAGATAATAAAATGAGACATAATCAATAGGTGTTATTACCCTTATTTGGCAATTACTTTAATCTTAAGTATCAGTCTATATATATAGGCAGTCTTTCATTATAGAACTCCATCCTCTCAAGCTTTATTTTCTCTCTATTTTTGTATTAATTCTTTCTTAAAAAATATGTCAAATTCTTGGTTCCTTCTCTGAAATTATTAATAAAATCTCCATCTTTCAAAGTAGATGTATACTATCACATTGATTGTAGAGCCACTGTCCATCTCTATATTCTATTTACTTTCCATTTATTTCTTATTTCTTCCTCATTTGATTGTGATTGTGCTTTGGAGAAGTGAGTTTGATTATTTGACTTCTTTGTTTTATCTAACCTACCTATAGTTGGTTTTACATGAGCTTTCATTAAGATTTGGGATAAATATATATTTTAGGAAATTTAATGTAAATAAATAATGACATAGAACTCCACAAAGTAAAATATCAAAAGCTAAAGGGGGGTAACTATGGTTTATTTGGCTTCAATCATGCAACACCATGCATAGTTAATTTGGTACCTACCCACCACAGGGATGGTGTAGTATGTCAACTACCCTAGGGGATGTGAGGAGTGATCAATCCCTTTCAGTGGAAAAACCTCAATAGGATCTTGAAATGATGTGATAAAACAAACAGATTGAAATGATTATCAATCACAGTTCACAGAAAAGATAATTAAAGGCAACAGAGAACACACAATATTTATAGTGGTTCTACTATCGCAAGATAATGTACGTCCACTTCAATGGGGAAGAGATTTTATTAATATTCAAGAGATTACAGAGTTTTTAAAGTAGAGCAAAGAAATGAAGAATACCGACGATCTCTCATGTCATAGGAATAACATCCTCTATGCTTCTTTCTAAATAGAGAAAAAATTACTTGGGGATAAGGCAACTAATTTATGTAAATAAATCAATTCATGGAAGGCTAATATTCCCATTAATTTTATTGTCATATGATTGATTGATAACTTTCCCTTTTCTCCATCAATCAATCATTTTCCCAATTTAATATCTTTTCGTTTCTTCTTTCATGAAACATGGCAACAAAATTAATGGCGAATCTCCAATATCCCTTTCTCCTTAATAAACCTTTCCATTTCTTTCTTGCACAAAACGAGTAACCAAATTACCTTGAATATCTCCAAAAATCTAATTAATTCTTGGAAATATTGTATCATAAAAAATTCCAATAATCTCCACCTTGATACAATATCTCTTGCAAACAAGAGTCTCTAATGTGAATGCTTCCTAATAAGTTCCTGCAAAAGCCACCCCTCATTGCACTTTGTCAGTGAACTCCGGCAAGGCCACCGCCCACCAACAAAGTGTTGGAAGCATTCAATAAACAAAGTAGACATTGTGCAACCAACTCCTATCTCTTCATACAAGAAGAATACCACATCTTCTATTGACTTCAACTAAGTCACTCTCTTCCCCATAGTGCCACCATGTGGCACTTAGCACTTCATCAAATGAATCAAGTTCGAGCAATGCTCGAACTTGGTAGCAGGTAATGCCTTCGTAAACATGTCCATTGCATTGTTACTTGTGTGAATCTTCTGAAGATGAACTAACTTCTCCTCATTCATAGAGTTAAAGAAAAACTCTCTTACCTCTATATGCTTTGTTCTATAACTGAAAGCCAAATTTTCAGCCAAATGAATTGCACTTTGACTGTCACAATTCACCAAACAAGCATCTTATATGAAGCCCAAATCACACAATAACTTTTTCAAAAAAAGTGTCTCTTTAGCTGCCTCAACTGCAGCTATAAACTCTGCTTCTGTAGTAGACAAAGCAACTATAGTCTGCAACCTCGCTCTCCAACTAATAGTTGTTCCTCCAAGTGTGAACACATAGCATGAGGTTGACTTTCTTCTATCTCTATCTCCGGCATAGTCTGAATCACAAAATCCGACCAAGTTGAAATCTTTATTTCTGCCGCAAAAAACAAGCCCATAATATGATGTTCCTCTAAGATATCTAAAAATGTACTTCACTGCCTCCTAATGCGACTTTCCCGGATTTTCCGTATATCTACTACATAATCCAACAGCTTGAGCAATGTCAGGTCTAGTGCACACCATAGCATACATGAAGCTACCTACTGCACTCGCATAAGGCACCTTTTTCATATAGGCCTTGTCCTTTTCTGAGATCGGAGAGCCCTAATTAGAAAGCTGTATATGCAAAGGCATGGGTGTACCGATAGCTTTTGCTCCATCCATGCTAAAACGAGCAAGCACCTTTTGAATATATTCCTTTTGAGTAAGTCTCAAAAGTCCAAGCTTTTTATCTCATAGGATTTACATCCCCAAAATTTTCTTTGCTTCTCCAAGATCTTTCATATCGAATTCCGCTTTTAATTTCAACTTCAATGCATCAATTTCAGCTTTATCCTTGGAAGCAATCAACATATCATCCACATACAAAAGAAAATACACCAAATTATTATTCTTTAAATGCTTAAAATAAACACATGCATCTTTAGTACTACGATTAAAATCATGCGAAAGCATAAAAGAATCAAACCTTTTGTACCATTGTCTAGGCGACTGTTTTAGACCATAAAGAGATTTCTTTAACTTGCATACCCAATTCGATTTTCCATCTACAATAAATACTTCTGGGTGCTTCATGTAAATGGTTTCCTCCAAGTCACCATGCAAGAAAGAGGTCTTCACATCAAGTTGTTCTAACTCCAAATCGTGAGCAACAACTATTGCAAGTAGGATTCGGATTGAAGTTTATCTAACAACTGGAGCAAATATTTCATCATACTCTAACCTCTTTCTATGTGAAAACCCTTTGGCTACTAATCTTGCCTTGTATCGACCATCATCTTTCACCTTGAATACCTACTTGCAACCTATGGCTCGGCTTCCTTGAGGTAGTGGCACCAAATCCCAAGTCTTGTTCTTTTGCAAAGACTGTATCTCCTCTTCCATAGTGCAATTCCACTTCGAGTTATCACTCGACTTCATGGCTTCTTCAAGGATCAATGGTTCATGATGAATTACATGTAAAGCATAATCAAACTGATTATCAAGGCTCAAATTTGCATATTGCCAATCTCCATATCTAATTAGAGCTCTCTTTGGTCTCTGACTAGCCCGAATGGCCATATCGCCCGACTCTCCTTGAGCTCCACCTTGAGCTGAATCATCTCTAGCTTCATGACCATCACCATCACTACTAGAGGAAATCTGTGGACTATCATATGATGTATCATCAACTGCTCCGTCAGTATTATCAATAGTAATAACTCTACTTCGGGTTTGAAAACTGGGAATCTCGGTCTTTTCACGGTTCTCATCAACTGAATCTGAACCCTCTGATAAACCTTCCAAAGGTTTGAACATTGTCGACTCATCAAAAGTCACATGTCTGGAATGTATAACTTTCTTCGTAATTGGATTCCAAATTCAATATCCTTTTATACCATTTGTATAACCAAGAAAAACACATTTGAGAACCTAGACTCCAACTTGTCATGTCCTGTATTGTGAACATAAACAGGACATCCAAATATACGAAAATAACTCAATAAAGTGTTTTTACCTCTCCATAACTCCTCTGGAATCTTCCCATCAATGGATGAGCACGAAATCCGGTTAATAGTATGTGCTGCAGTCGAAATAGCTTCAGCCCAAAACCCTTGGACATACCCGCAGTCATATCAAGCAACGGGCCTTTTCAAGTAGAGTCATATTCATTCTTTCAACAACCCTATTGGATTGCGGATCACCATGTAGTAAAATGCCTTCAATTAGCACGCTGTCTTCAGTAGTTGAGGAACTCTTTGGAGACATATTCGCCACCATTGTCGGATCTAAGAATCTTCGATTTCTTTCATATTTGGTTTTCAACAATAGCTAACAAAACCTTAAACTTCTCAAATACTTCTGACTTAGCTTTCATTACATACACCCAAACCTTGCTCGAGTAGTCATCAATGAATGAAACAAAATAATATGCTCCACCAATAAAAGCTATAGAGTATGGCCCCCAAACATCTGAATGCACATAATCAAGTACCCTCTTAGAAGTATGCACGTCATCACCAAAAGAAACTCTGGTTTGCTTTGCCAATACACACTCCTTGCAAAAGTCCAACTTGTTGAAGAATTCTCCCTTGATCTTTCTCTTCTTACGAAGCAACTCTAAGTTCTATTCCGAAGTATGACATAATCTCATATGTTAAAGCTTGGTAGCATCCAAACTTTTAGAACTATCGACTCCAACACATAATTCTCCATGGACAGTTGTACCCATTAGTAAATATAAATTTCGCACCATAACACCCTTCATCAATACAAGTGCCTCTCTAGAAACTCTCAAACCATCTTTGATAATAGTTATCTTGCATCCCAATGATGCCAATTGGCCTAATGATATCAATGACTTCCGAAGACCTGAGACATAGCGAACATTTGAAAGTGTGTGAATAATCCCATCATACATGCGAATGCGAACTGAACCAACTCCCATAGACTTACATGTAGCATCGTTCCCTATAAGGATAGAACTTCCTTCTTTGGCATCGAAGGAAGAAAAATAATCCTTATTAGGGGTCACGTGAAATAATACTCCAGAATCTAGAATCCAGTGGTCTGCAACATCTGATACAACCGTTATCAATAAATCGCTATCGCCTTTCTCCATCGCAATAGATGAAGAACCATTAGTTTTTTTTCTTCAAATCTGGACAGTCTCTTCTCTAATGGCCTTGTTTCTTACAATTATAGCACTTTCCATCTTTAGACTTACTTCACGAATTAGGCTTCCTAGAATTGGAACGCCCCTTATTATTCTTCACTGTCTTCTCTGCTCTTCCTCTCTCAACAAATAAGCCTGAACTACTGCTTCCTCCACTACTATCACCAACACCAAACTCTTTCATCTGATCTCTCAACTCTTCACTGAGCAAACCTGTCTTCACATCATTTAATTTCAATGTATTTCTACCATAAATAAGGCTATTAGTGAAACGAGTGTATCGTTCTGGAAGCAAACACAACAGAACCATTGCTTTTTGTTCTTCATCAATTTTCAACTCAACAGACTTCATCTTCATCAATAGGTCATCAAACACACTTAGGTGTGTCTTAATTGAAGAACCTTCCTTCATCTTATAAGTGAAGGTCTTCAATAGGATCAGACAGTTAGTTAGAGATTTCTTCATGTAGAGGTCCTCCAACTTCTTCCAAATGTCTTTAGCTGTTGTTTCTTGACTGATTTCAGAAATTACATTCTTTCTCATAGCAAGTTGAAGAGTAGTAAATGCTCGTTCTTTCATCTCTTCTAATTCCACTGATGATATATCAGTAGGCAGTGTCTCTGTATCAAATACTACTTGATGAACGCGATTTCTTCTCAAAACTGCTTTCATCATCCACTGCCACTTTTCAAAATCTCCTTCGTCATTCCACTTCTCTATCGTCAACTGTGATCCTGACGCCACATAGGAGCCTCTGACGTATGGAGCAATTACTGGCACAGACGTACTACTTGTACTATTTTCATCTTCTCCTGTCATTCACCAAACACTTTTTTTGCGAGTCTACCTCCGATACCAGTTGTAAGGGGTGATCAATCCCTTCCAGCGGAAAAACCTCAATAGGTTCTTGCAATGATGTGATAGAACAAACAGATTGAAATGATTATCAATCACAGATCACAGAAAAAAATATTAAAGGCAACAGAGAACACACAATATTTATAGTGGTTCCACTATCGCGAGATAATGTACGTCCACTTCAATGGAGAAGAGATTTTATTAATATTCAAGAGATTACCGAGTTTTAAAGTAGAGCAAAGAAATGAAGAATACTGATGATCTCTCATGTCATAGGAATAACATTCTCTATGCCTCTTTTTAAATAGAGAAAAAATTACTTGAGGATAAGGCAATTGATTTATGTAAATGAATCAATTCATGAAAGGCTAATATTCCCATTAATTTTATTGCAATATGATTAATTGATAACTTTCCCTTTTCTCCATCAATCAATCATTTTCCCAATTTAATTTCTTTCCGTTTCTTCTTTCATGAAACATGACAACAAAATAAATGGCGAATCTCCAATATCCCTTTCTCTTTAATATTCCTTTCCATTTCTTTCTTGCACAAAACGGATAACCAAATTATCCTGAATATCTCCAAAAATCTAATTAATTCTTGAAAATATTGTATCATAAAAAATTCCAATTGGGAATGCCTCATTAAGACAAGCGAATTATCCGTTGTTTGATCAGCATTATTGCATACCGTTTAACTTGTACAATCCTACTGCAAACCACCACAGTACTCAGTTGCTGCATTCATCCTCTGCACATAACATGCTGAGGCTTTTTCCCACAATCAACCATCATTTCTACATGCTTGTACATTTCACCTGCCTGTGACTACATACCATAAACTTTTCCATAATGCTGCCCCTAATTAACTAACCTAGGGTTCACATTTATCTGTTTTGCATGCACTTTTCATCATCTATTACCAAGTTTATTTTCTTTTACTGCATCAGTTCTAGAAATACACAAGCTGTTTAAATAACTCGAGACGGTTCGAATAAGTTCCTAAAAATGTAACTACAAATCATACATGTACATTCTCTTCATGGACAAATTCATAGCAATAAAAATTTTAGAAATAAAATAAAATTAACATCTACAACTTCTTATCCAAGATCATCAGAACATCCCTTTATCTTCAAGTTAATGCAGTGGTCGCATTCGTTATTGGCGCAAACCTCTGTCTCCTACACCGCCTTGTGGTTCTTCCCCATCCAATTAAACTTATGCCTTCAGTAGTTTCCCTCTCATTATTACCCTTACAATTGTTCAAATTATCATCAGGTGGAGAACTAAACTGATTTGTATCTGCATTATTTTCGTTGCCATTTTTCTTTGGTTTTCGACCTGCTCTCCTTTTAGATGTCGTTACTCCAATAGACTGAAGATCTTCGCTGACTTCTTTTCTCGACAATGATGCAAGTCCAGGTAAAATCTCTCTTTGAAAATCTTTCTTTCTCCTCTTTCTGGCCTGTCCTCTTCTTGGTTTCGCGCATACAACTGATGCTGCATCCCCTGACCAAGACACTGATTCCTCAGGTTTGCATTCTTCTAGATTCATAGTCATCTGTTCGAAGCTATCCATTGCTGCTTCTTTGTAAATCTCCATGCCTTTTTCTATATCGGATGAAGAAACTATCTCAGCAAGCAAATGTAGTGTACCGCAAGGATCATGTGCCAGTATATCCAAGTGAGTACTTTCATGTGATGCAAGTAAAAGGATACTTTCAGCTGCTTGTTTCACTGTTGTTTCATCATGTTTTTCAACTTCCTTGTCTATAACAATAGGTGCTTCCAAATCTATTCCAGACACTTTCGTTTGAGTTTCAATCATCACAGGTTCAGTTATTTCGGAACAATTCAAGTCAATGTTTAAGTCTATGCAATCTCCAACACTCAAATTGTTAGTTTGAAAAACTTCTTGATGAGCAGATGATACATGGCTTTGTTGACCCTTTTCAGTGATATGAAAACCAAAAAGTTTATTACTCTTTGTTGTGTCTTTCAGTTCTGATGATGGGAATTGTACACTGGAAGAGTGATTCCCAACTTCTTCTTGTAGTTTATCATGCTTAGGATTGCTAACCACGGTCTTCAGCTGGGGATAGCCTTGAGACAGATCTAACTCCATTATGCATGATGTTTTAGGTGTCGCTTTCTTCCTCAGCCAAGAAAGGTTCTGATATTCGACTTCAGTTTCATCATCCTTTTTAGCTGCTTGAAACCCAGTAAGAAACCCGTTATTCAAATGCAAGTCTTTGTTCGATTTCTGTGGCACAAATACTTCACAATTTATCTCATTTTTACAATTGAGGTCTAATCCAGTGCAATGGTTATAACTATTCTGATAAAATGGTGGTACTGGATCAACTCTTGATTTTGAACTGCGAAAACCGTTATTGTGAGAAGAAGAAGAAGTGCCATTGTAGTCCAAGAATGATTTGGCATGACTAGCCGATGGGGGGGACGCATAACCAAAAAGCGAGACTTTTAATGAATTTTCGTATTTCGGTTTGTACCACGTGTTATTTTTATCTAAATTCCACGATGAACTTTCCTGAGGTGTCTGACTCTGCTGTAGATGTACATATGGCATAGGTGAATTCACTTTAGATAAAGGGCTGAATGACTTTATGCTGCTAGAGACTTTATTTGTAACTGCAACAAAATAACAAACATATTAGACAATAACATAAATAGCAATCTGCATATGATAAATGCTTACCAGCTTCATTAAGGAAAGAATTTGAGCAAGACCCTACATCAGAACGGTTGTTTTTTTGAAATGCATTGGGATGTACAGGGAAACCTGTATCAGATCTTACTGGAAAACTACCATAGTGATTGTTTGCAACAGAAGTTGGTGAGCCTAGAAACAACTTATCATAAGCCGAACCATTTGGCTTTCCAAATAACCACATATTTTTAGCGGGTTCATTCAAATCAGTCAAGCTTTGTGTAGAACAGCCATTCAGTGCACGTGTTGTTACTGATGATGACTCAGCAATTATTTCCTTTCGTGAACTTTCTAATTCGTTGCGATCAAGATATGCACATGCAGGAAGTTGAAGATCAAGAGTTCTCTTAGGAAGAGCTTCATGATTACTATAGTTAAACATGTCGCGGTCTTCGTAACCTGAACTTCCATTTGCAAAGCATAAATGTGGCTTCATGTTATTATTTGCAGTTGAACTAGCTGCAGGAAATGATTTACTAGCGCTGACAAAATGGAATTGAGATGAGGAGGAATTTGAATTTGATGCATTTGCTTTCATTCCTTCCATCATGTTCTTTTGTATTCTATAAAGACGATGCAGCTCATAGACCTAAACCATGATATAGAAAAATTAGCATCAATTTCAAGATTGAAGGTTTTGTCTGCATTCAGATATATTGAAAACGACGCTATTCTTGAACTTGATAAGTCCTACAACAGAAAGGCTAAAGCCGCTTGACTCGAGCAAATTATCATTCTAAGCCAAATTAACTAGGCTGAGTCCAGGGTGGCTGCAGGCACATTTAGTCTTCAAAATAGATAAAACTTAAAGAGAAAATGCACCTGTTTTCTAAATATAGCTTCGTGTTCGAGCATCGTCCTCTTGAACATTTCTTTGTCATATTCTGTATATTCAAGTGTTTTACTTAAATGATAAATACTGTGTTGGCATTCAGAAGAATCTTCATTGCGATGTTGAGGCCAACAATCATTTGCATCTTCATTCAGATCCCTCATTTTGAAAATCTTCGGTAGATTACCTCTATATTGCACTTCTGTACCCATTACTGCACCATTCAGAGATGAGTATCAAGTCTAAAACAATGAAGATCCAAAACAGGAAATAAGTTAGCAACTGATCCAATTAGTAATATACTAATGTGAATATGGGACTATGTTTATCATACACATAAATTTATGCACATAGAAATAACTTCACTCTTTCTTTAATTATTACGAGCGTTAATCATAAAGATGACTGTGATATTACATGCAACTTTATAATCTCAAGGAAACAATAAACTAACCTAACTTGGAAACCTGATCCATAATAAGAATACGTTGTGCTAAATATACATCTAATTATCTCAGTCCTCTCCACAATTCCGAGATATCCATAGTCTCTTCTCTATGAAACTCAACAGCTCAAAACAGAACCAATATTCTAGTAGTTGAGATCAATATATATTTCAAAAGCAACTTATGAGTAATAGGAACAAGTACTCATTACCAAATTTCAAATGATATTTTGCTTCTAAGTGTTCTATACATAGAAACCGAGATGGATAAATTCAGCTAAAATAAATACATGCCAACGTATGACTAGGATCTTAACAGTATCCCCATTAAGGGGGAAGTGCAATTGAACTTGCATTTGCTTCCTCAGTGACGAAGCAAATACGTGCTCTTTTTTTTTATGGGAAGGGGGCTTCCTAGGTGCAAAAACATGCACCTAGGACGCAAGCATTTGCCAAAAGATGAGCTAATTGGAATAGTGACCTAACAATTTGTTGTGCATGACATGGTGTCTAGCATATTAATTTTAAATAGTAAACAAAACTGGATTTCTGCCCCCCCCCCCCCCCCCAAAATAAATAAAACCTACACTCATATGAGTCATATTTCTTGCATTAAATTTTAACCATTTTAATGAAGAGAAGAGTAAACCATTTGGAGATGGGATGATCAAACTATGCCATGTATGATTCTCGCTTCTTTTGCATCTTCCCATTAGGCATGCTCTAAGTTCAGCATAGTTTTGAGTCTAGCTATTTGAGTCCCCAGAAATATTTATGCTCAAAAATTTGATAAGCATGGTGTTATATTAAGTAACTAAGATTTTATTTTATTCTCTGCTAAGCTTAGTGCTGCCTTTTTTAAACAATATTTTTGGTTTCTGGTTTAGCCTAAGGATGTGAAAGTAATATCATTAGCCATGTGGTTAAGCCTTCTGTTAAACATGCCAAATAAATAAATAACACATATATAAATTCCAACATATTAGCGGACATTTATTTGGTCTAGAACAACATTCTACAAATTAACTTGCAATAATAGTTGAAGATGTGGCACGAATGTAAATGCAATATCATTACCCTGTCAAAAATACATCAATGGGCTGTAAATTTTTCTCATCAATTAGTAACCAGACAACTGAATTTGATGTTCTTTATAGAACTAAGACATGAAACAAAAACCAACTCAAGGAGGTAGAAATCTCTGGATATCGATTTCAATTATTCTTCGAAAATTTTGCTGATGATATTCAAGTAAGTGCTAAACTTGCCAACGCTTCGACAGTTATCCTGCATAGATAAAACTACAAGTAAGAACAATAATCAAACCAGTTGATGAAGCAAATCCAAAAACTAATATCAATTGAGGGATAGAAATTCAAACAAAATCACCCAGAATTACAATCTGGTAAAAGTCACAAGCTACCAAATACAATTTCGAAATTGAATCAATAAACGGAAGGGAAAAGGGAAAGACTTAGCTGAACAAAGCATATACCCAAAGTAGCATAAGCTTACAAAACTTGGCATACAATCATGAAGAACCACAATTATTGAAAACACAAATAATCCAAAAAAACAAATCCTTTTAAGGGGATAATCACCTCAAAATCATAACCTTCTCCTCTTTCATTGCAGAATCACATCAATAGTGACAAACTCAACTCGAAGTGGACCCCACAAGTTCCAGATAATATAAGTTAACGACCCAACAATGTCAAAATTGCAGATTTAGACAAACAACAACACGAGTACTAAATTCGCCACGAAATTGAGCTACGGAGGAAGAGACGGATCGCAGATCAGATTAACGACGTCGAACTTTGACAACATTTCCTAATATTCTCTCGTTCATTTATGAAAAAGAAAGTAAAAAAACAGGATCTTTTCAGTAATCACGGATTAGGTATAGAAAAATTGAAATTTATGGAACAGAATGGAAAAAAACTGCTTGTTTTTATAGATTTTGCAGAATTTTATCAGAAAGAGAAAGCATCAGAGCACAAAGAAACAAAATACCCAACTGCTTTTTTTACTTAAATCTGCTGCCAATAGAGAAAGTAACGCATACCTCTAAATCTGCAGACCACTTGTTTTATTTTTTATTTCCTCATCTTGAGCATTTCAAATATATTTCTAGTACTAAAGTCGATACTATAGTAAATGTTACGAAAGAAACAAAGCAAAATATTCGAAGCAAAATTTAATTGGGTGGATATCTACTGACTACTTAAGTATTCAATGCCGGGCCCACTTGTCGGGTTTCCTAAATATGATTGAGGAGGAATATTTCGAGATTTCGTTTTTTCCATTCTTTATAGTTGATTTTAGCATCGTAGGTTAAGTTGATTTGAAACCAAGAGCGAAGAAGAGTCGGTAGCTTTTAATGTGTAGTTTTTCGACTGCTGTTCTTTATATAAAAAAAGTTAACTCAATTTTCATGTCAGCAAACAAAAGGAATCCATGCATTATTCTTTTGACTTTATTTCAAATTCGACATTTCATCCAATATATGATGAATATAGATATATCTTTAGCGCGAAAAATTGGAAAAAGATTTAACGTTAACTTTTTTTCGATACAAAGAAGACTATATACAACTGTATCTCCAATGACGTACAAAAACATATTCGTAGTTTATAGCGACTACAAAATCAGTAAAATAATAATGAAGATATACAATAAAACAAATACAGACAGGAAACGAAAAATGAAACAGCTGTACAAAATCCTCCTCATTCATAAGTACGAGGGGCAGAGCGAGCAAGTCTAGAAAAGGCCGGTGAAGAGACAAAGGCCTGCAATCCCTGGAAGATAAAGGGCAAAGGGGAACAACAAAGGCGTCATCCTAAGGGAACCCAAAGCAAACGCAAGTAGAAACCTGCCTGAAGCTACGGCCTAACTCGCCGAATCCAAGCTAGTGGACCAGCTGCTACAACCCAATCTGTCCCAAAGAATACATGTTAATCCTGGTCCTGCATGACCAGAGAACAACATAAGTCCAAAAAAGGGGGAGGTGAAATAAGCGGTAACAAACAACAAAAAGAATAAACCAATCCCGGCTCGCAGGGCTGGAGGACAAGTAGTGATATAAAAAGTGCAGGCTAACCGAATGGAGCAAGAGCTAACAACTCCCTTGAAAGGCCTACCATGGAAGGCAAGGAGCACGTCATTCCTTACCCTCTGCAAGATGGTAGGAGGGTCCATTAGAGACTCGACGAATATGGCCTTATTCCGCCAGCACCATAGATGGGTAGTAGATAAGACAAGAAATCGGACAAAAAAAAGTGGAACGGACAAATTTGCCTGAGATGTCGGACCACCAGCCTCTCAGTAAATCTTGAAGGGAAGTGGCATTACCTCGAAGACCAACCAAGTTCCCAAAGTTGTTCCAGACAGATTTGGCACAATAGCCAATGAAAAATAATTGAGCACTGGACTCCAAGTCACCTGCTCGATAACAGCTACAACGGGACACGAGCGGGATGTCAATCCTATAAGGGTTTACATCTAATGGTAACCCTTCATGAAGAGTTCTCCACATAAACATAGAAACTTTCGGAGAAAGTCGGACATCCCAAATGAAAGAGAAAATAAGGAGCGTTGAGAGGGGGTCCTCGCCGTACTCCAAGATGCCCTAATCGAGAAAGGACCGTCATCCCACATGGACCCACCACCATGTGAGTTAGAGAAGGGCTTCACGGACTGCATCGTTTCCGCGTCTCACTATCGTAGGATGGGACACCGACGAAATTCGTGGCTTGGAGCCTGTGGTTCTTAGCGTGGAGAAAACTCACATAAAGAGAATTGTTAACTCCAAACCGTACCCACAACTTGCAAGCATAGGCAATGCAGATATCCTTAAGATTTCGAAGGCCAAGGCCTCCTTCACTTTTGGGACAAAAAACGACATCCCAAGAAAATCAGTGATGACGATTAGCGCTGTCCTTTTGCCCCAGAAAAAGGACGATGCTAAAGAATGATAAGAAGGAAAGAAGAAGGAGGTAGGAGTCATAGCAGCAAAAACGTGCGATCCTGTAGAGTCAAGAACCGACTTTATAAGAACAAGTATTCCTTCCTGAGAGAGGAGAGTCGCATTCCACTTAATAATCTTACCCTTGGCTTTATCAGTCAAGGGATCGAAGATGGAGTTGAGATTTCTACTACATTAAAGGACAATACCGAGGTAAGGGGAGGGAGGAAACCTTGAACCCGGTTAGGTTTTCGATCTAAGAGGACCTAACCATGGACAAGCTTTCGCAAGGACGAAACAACTCTTAGCAGAGTTTACGAGTTGGCCGGAGCACCTCTCGTACTGGTGAATAAAGCTAAGAAGGCGATGAATGGAGCGATGGTTACAACTGGTGAAAATGATGATGTCATCAGTGAAGGATAAGGGAGAGATAAAGGGGTAACCATTGAGAATGTTAAACCTCTAAATCTGGCCCGCTGTCGCAAGAGAATGCAATCCTCCTACGAAAGCCTCGGCGCAATTGCGAATAAAGTTAGCGAAAGCTGGTCCCTCTATCGAAGATCCCTTCCAGACTTGGAAAACCTGTTGGTCGATCCATCGATGAGAAATGAGAACAAAAAGTTGGAGATGAGTCTCCAGATAATGCTGATAAGGGATTCCGAAAAGCCGAAAGCCCTTAGAACCTTGATGATGAAGAACCAAGACATTCGGTCATAAGCTTTAGATATATCTAGCTTGACGACCACATTAGAACCCCTGATCTTACGATCAATCTGGGAAACCAACTCCTGGGCTAAAAGGATGTTGTCAGTGATCAAACGTCCTTTTATGAACCCAGCCTGAGAGGAAGAAACGATACAATTCGAAAAAGATATGAGACGAAAAGTGAGCATCTTGGATATAACCTTGTTGGAAAAGTTACATAAGATGATCGGGTGGAAATTCGCACACGACCGTGGATTTTCGCATTTGGGGATAAGGATCAAGTTGGTGGAAGTCCATCCCTTAAGGAGTCCGCCAGAGAAAAAAGGCCGAATAACGAGACAAAAGTCTGCCTGAATAATAGGCCAAACACTTCTAAAAAACATGTCGTTGAAGCCATCTGGACCTCACACATTGTCCTTACTGAGGGAGAATACACAAGCCCGAATTTCTTCCGGGGAAGGAGGAGCGGCAAGATCGACACTATCAGACGGTAAGACAAACCTTGGAATAAAAGCAAGAAGGGGCGGATCAGAGATGACCACAGATGGAGCACCCAAAAACGAATGGAAGTGGGACAAGATAGTCTCTTTAACCTCCGCCGGCGTGGAGATTAAAGAGAGATCAGGATGCTGGATCAGGTGAATCGAGAGTAATCAATTCTTCTTACGAATAGAGGAATGGAAGAAGTTGGAGTTCGTATCTCCTTCGATAATCTACTTGATCCTCGCCTTTTGGCGAAGGAAATCGTTCTCAATACGGAGCTCCGAAGAAAAGGTCAACTAGGCCAGCGCCCACGCCTCCTTATTAGCAGGAGAGGGGTCCTCATCAAAAGTGGATTCTGCTAAAATAAGAGTCTCTTTAGCCGTCCTAACGCGGTCGAAGATATTCTTGAAAACCTGTACGTTCCAAACTTTAAGGCATGCTTTGAGATGCTTCAGCTTTAGAGAAAACACAACGAAAGGAGAACCAAGGACATGAGAGTTCCAGGAATCTTCCACAACCTGATGAAATGTGTGGTGAGATCTCCACATACTTTGAAAATGGAAATACGAGGGACCAGTTAGGGAGAAGGCAGAGCATCATAGAATCATCGGCGCATGGTCCGAGAAAGTACGGTGCAGATGAGAAACATAATAAGAGAAAGGAAGGTTGAACCATCCTTCGAAACTGAACACTCTGTCGAGTCTGGAGAGAATCCGGTTAGGCCCTTCCTGGTTGTTACTCCAAGTGAAAGCCGAGTCGAGAAAGGAGACCCTAGAAAGACCAGAGCCGATGATGAAAGAATTGAAATCCATAACCGTTGCCCCGTTAATAGCGGAGCCACCCAGCTTCTCTACCTGGCAGGCGACAACATTAATGTCGCCACCTATAACTTAGGCACCATACCCTAAAACGGATAAGGATAGGATGTCAAACCAGAGGTCTAACCACTCTATCCGATCACACTTAGCATAAACCGCGACAGAGAGGAGCTGGATAGAGTCGAAAACAGGATGGACCACGACGTCTTTGGACCAAAGAATACAAATCTTATCGGAGACATTGACTAAGGCTCTAATGAAGCCAAGGGATAGAACAACACTGGTGACCTCTTCCGGGACCATAAATGGCTCTAGAAGCGACACCATGCAAACTGAGTAATTCCTAATGATGCGTTTGAGCCTAGCCATAGACGCATCGTTACCTATGCCACGAACGTTCCAGAATAAGAAATTTGCTATCCAGGAGAGAGAAGAAAGCAACAAGCAGCAAAAGAAACAGAAAATACCTAGAGAAAAAAGGAAAACAACAGAACAAATCAGATAAGATAAAGCGTATGTCGAGTAGATCGAACGATCTGCTCGGACGCCGCTGTAGAGCGTGTACGAATGGTGCGAGGAGTGCGAATAGGTGAAAACGGTCTACATCGCACGGAATGGTGAAGATGGTGAGAAGATCGAAAAATCACCTCTTAAGGTCTCGGGGAATCCTAAAGATGCCCCGAAATCCCGATCAGTCACAGAATGAGGTGGAGAAAACGTACGTGAAAGACATGAATTCTCAGTAAGGCGAGATAGACGATCGTTTATCATCGCTATCTCCTCCTTTCTAAGAAGGGGAAAAGAACCAAAGGAAGAAGAGAGGGACAAACAACGGCTACATCTAAACCCATCGGGATCGCTATCTCGCTAAGGGGCAATGCAGTGTCACTCAAATGGGCTCAACACCAGTTCATGTGTGCTCTTTACTGATGCCGAGCTGTCAATAGATTGGCAGCCCTAAAAAATAGGTAAAGACCAAAAATTGATACACCGACTGACGACAAATGGAAAATCCAACATAGAGAGGTAATCCTCTAGGTAAGTCGTATAGTGGTCTGGAAAGTGAACCACTATACGTCTACCACAAGGAGACCATCCATCCTAACTTCCACCTTTAAGCAATGCCGCCGAAAACCCACAAAAGCCGAAAAAACAAAACCAAAAAACCCGTATCGCAAACGACACAAGGTAGGCATCGCTGAGACTCAACAAATCTACCATCCCAATGACCAAAACCCTGACCGCCAATAAGCATGAACCAATGATGCAACAAAACCGAACATGCCGACATCCAAAGAGGATAATAAAGGCCGAACAGAACGATATCGAATCCACTACAAGAAAGGGCTAGATCGAGACATAACCCTGTCTCGAAGTAACCAAAAACATAAGCCATATCATGCAAAACCGAACAGACAGGGACTAGAGAATCGGCCTCACGAAGAAGGCCTGAAACAACAAACTGGGGATAAATACGCAAGGCAGCAGGGAAGGCATCACAAAAACTAACAGAACAATGAAACTCATAAGAAGTAACACAAGAATGATCTGATATTTGAATAACAACTGGTGCGATCAAATAGTCAGGGAGCATATGCCTACGCATGTCTTGGCTCAAAGCACCGCAAGCAAAACCAACCAACGACCAATAACACAACTTAAAATCCCAAGAAATATCGACAAAGCAAGAAAAAGGAGAGAATAGCCAAACCTGAGTACTCAACCTTTATACCAGAAGAGGGACTATAGTCATATTGGCAGATGCCGCTTCAGGAACAGTTACAAAACCCACGATGACGTCCAAGACTTTGGGACGCAGACTGCAGCAGTCAAACACCGAGCTGCTCGAAGGCTGCCGCGATAAAGAAGCAAATGGTCCAACCCGCTTACACCCACTAAGAATGATCTATGTTGCCTCTCCACGAGCAGAAAGCTCTGGCTACACACAGATACACGAACTTGTAGGGAGTGCAATGCTGGAAACCACAACTGGGATGCAAGATTTACAACTGCACTAAAAATTGGGGCCACGAAGCCAAGTCTTGTTCGAGCTGGAGACAACCAAATATGGCTCAAACAAATCAGAACATAGGGACACCTCCAACGACGCTGCAACAGCCAGAGCAGCAATAACTTCGAAGTTGTTGTGAAAAGCCAAAGGACTCGGTGCTTGAGCACACACAACCACACCAAAAGCACACGAAGAACCAAGCAAATAGTGGAAGTTAGGGGAAACAGGGAAGCCACCTTTGGATTTCCTTTTCGAGCATCTAAACTGGCGATGTCGACGAGAGTGAACCCCGAGGTGAGATCCCTATTCGGGCATAGAAGGACACACGACACCCAAGGAGCTTAAAGTCTGACTCTTAGTTCGATGTTGGTTAGGGGTCATCACCTCCTTTTCACTAGCATGAAGACAGCTGAGTCGGCAATAAGACCATCTAAAACAGCCACTCCACAGTAGATAGATCCCACTAAAAAACCCATATTTGGAGCAATTGGAGCATGGCCACTATGACCAGTAAATGATAAACTCGGCGGACATGGGGTAGTGAAATCCTCATAGGCCGAAGAAAACCACAGGCGAAAAACTTGCCTCTGAACCAGAAAGTTAAAGATTGCTTGCTCCCCTTGTACAGGGGAATAGATTTGGCGTCGCAAAGTACACATTGAATCGGGAAGTTAATTCCAAGAAACCATCTGAGATAACCAAAAAATGGTGGCAACTAAGAGTCGCGATGGACTCCAAAGACACAATGTAACTACCCGAATTTTTAGTCTATTTATTTTAAATATTTAATATTGTTTTAAATATTGAGTTGATAGTATAAATGGATATTTATATGGAATTTGTCGATTTATAATCGAATATGATTTTATTCAAGTATATTAAGTTATCATAATATAAGAATATAAAATAATTGAATTCGAAATTTAAAACCAAGTCAAAATAATTCAGATGATCAATATAATTTTATTTGAGTATAAACGATAATAATATTAATTTATTGTCAAGGAATTTACTGTTTTGAATTTAATTTATTTTGATTTAAATTGATATCTTCTCCATACGGTCAAATTAGGCTTTAGAACACCTTCCAGTGTATTCAAAGTAGTGGTAGATCCCTAAAAATGTCGTTCGTTGCGCTCTAATAGGGGTTCGAAGTCACAGGATATTTTAAAATAAATCACACCGGTTAAATAATAAAAGATAATATATAGGGGAGGTCCTAAATTTCAATCGCAGGTTATTCTACATCGTCTATTCTTTTCACTTTTACGTCTATGAATTTCTTCCTTCTTCCCAAAGCTTTAGTACACTGCAAACCTCTCTAGTACTGTAACCTAAACTTACTTCAGTGGATGTTGTTCCTATCGTTATACCTCTCGCCTATATATAACACCATTGCCTTCGATGATTACTCCATCCTATACCCAGAAATAATTTCATTTTTCAACTCTTTCGTTTCTCCATTTCAGTAAATCGCGAAAAACCCATTCCCATAGGAATTTAAAAAATATATCACAATCGAATTCGCATTTTTAAAACTCAAATATCCTGAAGCCCTAAAACTCGAAGACGTTGGAGAGGCACTCGCGATTGTAGATTTGGGGTGCGACAATAGGAATTGCGATTCGATATCGAGCAATTCCTGAAGCTCATCAGTCGAGTAATGAAGATCGCGATGCAAAGAAGGGGCGTAATAGTGTGATGCAAATGAGAGTCGATGTCGTGGGGTCAGAAGGGTTTTCGATGTGGTGGAAGTAAAAGGCTGCGGGTTCAGGAAAATGGGTCGATGGGGTGGAGTTCGAAATAATGATTGGATGAGGTAATTGAATATGCAGCAGTTTGGGAATACGGGTCTGTTGAGGTTGGTTTGCTGTGTGGAAATTTGGAAAGATCGGTCTAAGGAATTTGGGGATGGTGGAGCAATGCAGGTAATTGAAAATTGTTGATGGACGAATAGGATCATCTGATGTTGATCAATGGGGAATTGGGTGGATCGAAATTTTTATAATAGTCTGGAGTTCGTTTTTGAGTAATGAGCAGTGGTAAGGTTTGGGAGTTCGACAATGGTATGGGAGAGAAAGTTACTGTTGCTGGCAGTAAGATTTTTGATTTGTGAGGGGGACTGACAAAGGACGAAATAATTGTCTATAAGTTGTTCGATTTAATGCCGTATAGGAGCTGAATGAAGTTTTGGAACTGTTCGATAATTGGATTCATAGTTTGGTCAAGGAAAACTGCAATAACCGTAAGGTATAACTTTTACAAATTTAATATGCGTAGAATTTATTTATTTATATGTTAGTCGTTAATTTAAATAAATAATTAGTTAATCATTAAATTAAATAATATAATCATAGGTGATAAATTCATTCGAGATGGCTCAAATAGATTTGTAGTCGCGAAGATACGATATTTAATGGGATATTCGGCAAAAATAAAAATCAAGTGAGTAAACTCACTCTCTGTTTCATTTATAATTTTATTATAAACGAAATTTTCATTTAAATAAATTTTATGTTGTTTTGGTTGGTTGGTTGCATTGAAATATTATTGCTGCTATCTAATATATATTAGTTATTTAGGCTTGGTGCTTGTGGCTATTATATATATATATATATATATATATATATATATATATTAGTGTTTGGATATTTCCCGCAGTACCTTTAGCGGATGCCCTTGGTATCATTAGCGGATGACCCTATGCGCCCCCACAATATGATAGTGGATGACCTTCTATACCGTGATATCCTGCCTCGAAGCAGGATGGGTATTATTTATGTTGGCTAACATCTGTGGATGCAGGAAAAACAGGTTGGAGGGATTCAAATAGATTCCTCAAAATTTATAATTGTTTGTTTTTGTATATATATTATCGTACATGATGCGGTAGAAAACCTATGATTGATAATTAGGTGTTTTGTATGTTTAAATATCACTGGGCCTAAATGTTGATTTATGAAATATCGGGAAAAAGGGATTTTGAGATTTAAAATAGGAAATCTACTTTTCTAAAAGTAGAATTTGAATTTTGAATAGGCTAAGAAATATTTACTTGTTTTGAATAATAAAACCAAGTATTGAATTTATAAACTATGTTTATAAATTAAATAATGCAGGGGATTGAAGAAATTTTATAAACGGTGTTTATAATTGAAATAGGAAAAATTGCCATTTGGATAATTCGGGAAATCTAAATTAAATTGTAAATTTAAAAAGGGAATTGAAACTAGTTTCAAAAAGAAATGATGAAATCTATTCTGATGTTCAGAATGTAAATTGAATTAAATAAATCCGTATGGATTAATGATTTAAATTCGATTAGATCGAATTTATTTAAATAAAATATTTTCAGAAAAGATATTAGAATTGTATTAAATAAAAGTTTAAATTTAAATGAGAAAATAGATTCACTGTTATATATATATAAGTTATAATCGATAAAATATTCCAGAATAGGAATTGGGTTTCAAGTTGATTGAAATGGAACTTGCTTTAAAACATGGAAGTTGAATTTATAAACGATGTTTGTAAATTCAGTGAGATAATTATTATTAGATGAATTTGGAATTTGAAGTTCAAACATGAATTTAAAAAGGGATTGAAAATCGTTTCGAAAAGGGAATGATAGAATTTTATTCCCGAAATTTCGAATATAAACCGAAGTGAAAAAAATAAAGGGTTTTTAATTAAAATTCGATTATATTGAATTTTATAAAACAATTTTAATAAAAGGAAAATAGAATTATGTATAGAAGATTGAATTATAAATAAATTTATAACTGAATTACGAATTAATTAGCGATTAAGGAAGATTAGAAATATTAAGTTGAATTGGGGAAATTGGTTTAAAATATATTAGAATGGAGTTGAAATTTATTTGTAAACGAAGTTTAAATACTTATATAATTAAAACAAACTCGCTGCGATGCGGTAATTCGTAAATTGACGTTTTGAACTTCAATTGAGTATACAGAACTCAATTTAAGTCCGAATTCTTTGAAACTAGAATCGTCGGGACGGTTTGAATAATAGTTTTCTAATGGAAGAGAAAAATCTGGATTTCATCTTATAGATTTTGAGTTATGTTAGAATCAATTTTTCAGAAAAACAGCGCCATAATCCTTTAAAAATCACAACAGTTTATTTAAATTAATATAAGGATTTTAAGTAAATAAAATCCGATATTCCATTAGAAAATTCCAGATTTGAGTTATAAAATAAATATGAACTCAAGTGAAGTAAATGAATTGGTTTTTGAAATAAAAATCAGATTTTTAATAATTGAATGGTATTAACTAGATTGAAAAGAAATTTGCTAAAGAGATTTTGGATTGAACTTTACTACGGTTAAGTGAAATAAATTTGTGAATTGAGATTTGAAATTAAATATGAAACTCAAGTTAGAAACGAAATTCGACTTGTTTATTAGCGAATTAAAATATATACATGATATGTTGAAACTAAAGGGATTTGCCAAAAGAGCTAATTAAAGGATAAACTAACAAATTGAGCTAGGAATGACTGGATTTAGTTGGGATAAATTGGAAACAGGTGAACATGTGTTAAATAGGTATGGAATGAAGTGTATGAAGATTATAATTAGAGTTCTCAACATAAAGGTACACGTTTAAATTTTATATGAGATTTTATGCGCCGAATCGGCAAGCCGTTTGGCTTTTTGATTTTCTTTTTGAATGAGGAAAGGGCCTAGAGAGGCGAGTTAGGGTTTGAGCTATTGACCGGTACAAAGGAGGTGCTAGCAAAATTTTCTGGAAATTTAAGGAGTTATAATATTTTTAAGAAATTTTGATAATCAGAATTCTATATATCGATATATATATATATATATAATCTAATAAGGAAACGAACTTAAAATAGAATACTATAAACAAAAAAGAAAAACTATAAATTAAATCTAGTAAAAATTGAAAGAGAAACGTATACACGTTTTAAAAATGAATAATTGGTTTTCATGGTATTGATTATTCAAGTTAAGTGGTCTTGTCTGTTTTGAAGTTAAGGATGTTTTCAGTCAAGGTCTGAGAGGTAATTATACCCCAACTTGATTGATTTCATTACTAATCGATAAATAGCAAGATTCAGTCTTGAAGATCAATGTTTGAATAAGATTTAGTTGAATACAGTATTTTGGGTTGTTGTAACGATGTTTTACACAACATTCATTTTAATCCAGATAAGTGAAATTTTGGAAATATAAATGGAAAATATTTCGTGGGTCTAAAAATGAATGGTCGTGAAAGAGATAAGTAACTGGAATGTTTTCTAATTATAAATAGAAGATATCTTCTAAGTATAGAAAATAACAGAAGGCGATATATGGAAATGTTTTCCAAATAGTGTAAGAGGCCAAGATGATTTTTGAAATATTGGGTTAACAAATATTGATAAGGAAATGGAGAAGTGGTATAATTAATGAAACATTAATTATGGGGACCAGTAATTGTTTGATGCTTTGGATGGATGTTTGTGTTTCCTTCGATAGTTAAATAACCGACTACCGAAGTTTTTGACCATCGTAGTCAATATGGAGAGACTGGTTGGATTATTATCCGAGAACCACTCTGTATCGGCAATAGCTTTGCGAATCAGATTATACGAAGACAAATCAAAGATGGAGTAAAGAGCAAGGGATTTTCCTGTTAATCCTAGATAGAAATTACCTAAGATGGATTAATGGAAATTGTGCCTTCGGTTTCGTCCAGTCCCAGAACGAACGAGTATGGACGAAAGTCTGACAAAGTATTTCCAATGATCGTATAAGTTGTTCTGTACAAATATACATCTGGTGGTGGAGAATTTATTCTCTTAGCATAATATCCAGAATATCTTTGTGCAAATCAATTAGTGATTAACGGATCTAACAATGTGGCATTCAAAGTGATTGTGCTATCAATGAAAGGTAAGTAATTGTAACCTCAAGCCTCGCAACCGGGAAATGATATAAAATCGGGTAGGTCGCATGGCTAAGTGGGTCGAACCCAAGTAGGATGTATTATCACCTGATCTATAGAAATTCCATTTTCTTCTTTAATCTTTCGATGCTGTCCCTTTTGAGAAACGGTTGCTGATCCCAACCGTTGGTGACAATACATTCAGTACTCTCAAGCCAAATGAGGGCCCGGTCATGTTTAGCCTGGGTTACAAGATGTTCTTGTTGAACCCGGTGTATTCCTCTTTAGAGATACACTATCGGAAGGTGGTCGCATACCTTGCCAGTTGGAATCCATTATCCAATAAGGGCCCGCAGTTTAGATTGTATACTATGTATGTAGAGCGTGAGATGCAAGCGTTTTGATAGATTGTTATTTACTTGTTTTAGACACTATTATAATATCAGAAAAGTATTGATTTTAGAGAATGATTTGGGTTATCGTAAGGTAAAATCCATCCGTGTTTACGTGTGGATCGGTCTTATGATTATCTTTTCTTTCGAAAAAGGATTTTTAAAACTTAAACCAAGCGGTTGGAGTTTACTCACACTAGTCCCATGACTGACCAAGAGTTTTTTTTGTTTTACCCTAAATTCTTGGGTGCCTAAAATTGTACGGGCAGTCAAGTAGTTCAGGTATTTACAGATATACTGGAGGACCTTGAGCAGGAGGCTTCAACATTATTTAGTTATTGTGATTTCCGCTGTGTTATAAATGTTGTACTCTGATAATGATATGTATATACAGTAAAAATTTTGTATTCCGAAAGTTTTTCTATATATTCTATTTTATTCCGCTGCGATGTGAGATTCTGTGTTGTGTTTATGTTCTTCTGCCTTTTCTTCTTCAATTATAATATTTCTTTCTTTCCATTTCTCACCCTCTAACTTCTTTCTATTAATGATCCGGTAATTTCTGGTGTTTGGTTAGTCGATATGGTATTTGTATCGATAATCAGGATCGGGAAAATGTCGGTTCGTTACAGTGGTATCAGATCTTTGGTTGAGCAAATACCTAGGCTTTAGTGGGGTTTACTCATTATTAGAGATAAGGTTAGTAGTACACTAGAATGAGTTGAGTGTATATATACAAGAGCGCGTATTTGTTAATTTATATAAAAATTATTTTATATTGTGTTGGCTAGTCTGTTGAGTGGATTATAAATTCTGATCGAATCGTGGGACGCCATGAAGTCGATAGGAATTTCTAAACACTTGAACAGAAAAATTCGACACGATATTGTTTTAAAATGGGTAAATAAAATAATTTTACTGAAAATTCTATTTTTAAAAGGAATAATTTTCTAGAATTATTATCATATTTGGATGTGTTGGTTGTTATTATAATCAGAAGAGGTCATAAGAAATGAAATGGTTGTATATAATCATAAAAAATTTGTATAAGGAGGAAGTATACAAATAAGATAAATAAAAATTGAATTAAAACAAGAATTTAAAATCCTGGGAAGTTGGAAAATATTTTTCGAAGTATCTATTAAAATAATATAGCTATGTTTAGAATGGATTTTTGACTAAAGAAATTATTTTGAATGGATTTTTAAAGTGATAAAGCACTGAACTCACTTCAATCGCTGGAAAATAATTTTGATGATGACTACAGCATCATCAGTGTTCATTTTCGGGTTTCTAATTAATGAATTGCTACCTTAGAAAAGTTATTGATGGAAAATTGTTTGAAAGAAAACAAGTGGTTTCGAAAATTCAAATGTTTTTGATATCGAAATAAATATATGTATATATTTATGTTATTTCAAAAGGGATTTGAAATGAAAACCGGGAATTTGAATTCTGAAATCTAAATTTAACTTAAACAAGTTAAATAAATCATAGTGAATAAATTGATTTAGAATCAATTTAAATGAATTTAAATGAATGTAAGCATATGAGGTGTTCAATATGAATAAAAACCATAAATTTGTGGGCATTGAAATTTGTTGAAATATGAAGAGTTGAGTTTCAACATAAATGAGTTCTGAAAAGTTAATGGGTTTATTGCATTTTTCTTACCTAAGTAATTCGAGGACGAAATTCTTTTAAGGGGGAAGAATGTAACGACCCAGATTTTTGGTCGATTTATTTTAAATATTTAATATTGTTTTAAATATTGAGTTGATAATATAAATGGATATTGATATGAAATTTATCATTTTATAATCAAATATGATTTAATTCGAGTATATTAAGTTATCATAATATAAGAATATGTAATAATTGAATTCGAAATTTAAAACCAAGTCAAAATAATTCAGATGATCAACATAAATTTTATTTGAGTATAAACGATAATAAAATAATTTATTATCTCGGAATTTATCGTTTTAAATTTAATTTATATCGATTTAAATTGATATCTTCTCCATATGATCAAACTAAGCTTTGAAACACGTTCCAGTGTGTTCAGAGTAGTGGTAGGACCCTAAATATGTCGTTCGTTGCGCCTCAAATAGGGGTTTGGAGTCATAGGATATTTTAAAGTAAATCACACCGACTAAATAATAAAATTAGTATATAGGGGATGACCTAAATTTCAATCGTAGGCTATTCTACAACGTCTATTCTTTTCACTTTCACAACCATGATTTTCTTCCTTCATCCAAGGCTTTAATACACTGCAAACTTCTATAGTACTGTAACCTAAACCTACTTGAGTCGACGTTGTTCCTATCTTTATACCTCACGCCTATATATAACACCATCGCCTTCGATGGTTACTTCTTCCTATAACCACAAATCAATTCATTTTTCAACTCTTTAGTTTCTCTATTTCAGTAAATCGCAAAAAACCCATTACCACAGAAATTAAAAAAATCATTACAATCGAATTTGCATTTTAAAAACTCAAATATCCAGATGCCTTGAAACTCGAAGACGTTAGAGAGGCACTCGCGATTGTAGATTCGAGGTACGACAATAGGAATTGCGATTCGATATCGAGCAATTCTTGAAGCTCATCATCCGTGTAACGAAGATCGCGATGCAAAGAAAGGGCCGTAGAAGTGTGGTGTGAATGAGAGTCGATGTCGTGGGGTCAGAAAGGTTTCCAATGTGGTGGAAGAAGATGATTGCGGGTTTAGGAAAATGGGTCGATGGGGGTGGAGTTCGAAATAATGATTGGATGAGGTAATTGAGGATGCAACAGTTTGGGAATAAGGGACTATTGAGGTTGGTTTGCTGTGTGGCAATTTGGGAAGATCGGTCTAAGGAATTTGGGGATGGTGGAGCAATTCAGGTAATTGAAAATTGCTGATGGAAGAATAGGATTGTCTGATGTTGATTAATGGGGAATTGGGTGGTTCAAAATTTTTATAATAGTCTGGAGTTCGTTTTTGAGTAATGAACAGCGGTGAGGTTTAGGAGTTCGACAATGGTATGAGAGAGAAAGTTACTATTGTTGGCAGTGAGATTTTTGGTTTATGAAGGGGACTGACAAAGGACAAAATAGTTGTCTGTAAGTTGTTTGAATTAATGTCGTATATGAGCTGAATGAAGTTTTGAAACTATTCGATAATTGGATTCATAGTTTGGTCAAGGAAAATTGCAATAACCGTAAGGCAAAAGCTTTTACAAATTTAATATGTGTAGAATTAATTTATTTTTTATTAGTCGTTAATTTAAATAAATAAATAGTTAATTGTTAATTTAAATAATATGATCATAGGTGATAAATTCATTCGGGATGGCATGAGTAGATTTGTAGCCGCGAAGATACGACATTTAACGAGATATTCAGCAAAATAAAAATCAGGTGAGTAAACTCACTCTCTGGTTCGTTTATAATTTTATTATAAATGAATTTTTCTTTTAAATAAATTTTATGTTTTTGGTTGGTTAGTTGGTTGCATTGAAATATTATTGTTGCTATTTAATATATATTAGTTATTTAGGCTTGGTATTTGTGTCTATTATATATATATATATATTAGTGGTTGGATATTTCCCGTAGAACCATTAGTAGATCCCGCTGTATCATTAGTGGATGACCCTACGCGCCCCACCATATGATAGTGGACGACCTTCTATACCGCGATATCCTGCCTCGAAGCAGGATGGGTATTATTTATGTTGGCTAACATCTGTAGATGCAGGAAAAATAGGTTGGAGGGATTCAACTAGATTCCTCAAAATTTATTATTGTTTGTTTTCATATATATTATCATATATAATGTGTTAGAAAACCTGTGATTGATAATTTTGTGTTTTGTATGTTTAAATATCTCTGGGCCTAAATGTTGATTTATGAAATATCGTGAAAGATTTTGAGATTTAAAAGTGGAAATCTATTTTCTAAAAATAGAATTTTAATTTTCAATGGGCTAAGAAATATTAACTTGTTTTGAATAATAATAACAAGTATTGAATTTATAAATGATGTTTATAAATTAAATAATACAGGGGATTGAAGGGAATTTATAAACGGTGTTTATAATTGAAATGGCAAAATTTATCATTTAGATAATTTGGGAAATCTAATTAAATTATAAATTTAAAAAGGGAATTTAAATTAGTTTCAAAAAGAAATGATGAAATATATTTTGATGTTTAGAATGTGAATTGAATTAAATAAATCCGTATGGATTTACGATTTGAATTCGATTAGATCGAATTTATTTAAATAAAATATTTTTTGAAAAGATATTAGGATTGTAATAAATAAAAATTTAAATTTAAATGAGAAAATAGATTCACTGTTATATATGTATATATGTTATAATCGATAAAATATTCTAGAATAGGAATTGGGTTTCACGTTGATTTGAAATGGAACTTGTTTTGAAACAAGGAAGTTGAATTTATAAACGATGTTTGTAAATTCAGTGAGATAATTATCATTAGATAAATTTGGAATTATAAATTCAAACATGAATTTAAAAAGGGATTGAAAATCGTTTCGAAAAGGGAACGATAGAATTTTATTTCCGAATTTCGGAATATAAACCGAAGCGAAATAAATAAAAGGGTTTTTAACTAAAATTCGATTATATTGAATTTTATAAAATAATTTATATAAAAGGAAATTGGAATTATGTATAGAAGATTGAATTATAAATAAATTTATAACTGATTACGAATTAATCGACGATTAAGGAAGATTAGAAATATTAAGTTGAATTGGGGAAATTGGTTTAAAATATATTAGAACGGAGTTGAAATTTATTTATAAATGAAGTTTAAACGTTTATATAATTAAAACGAACTCGCCGCAGCACAGTAGTTCATAAATTGACGTTTCGAACTTTAGTTGAGTATATAGAACTCAATTTAAGTCGGAATTCTTTGAAACAAGAATCATCGGGACTGTTTGAATAATAGTTTTCTAATGGAAGAGATAAATCTGGATTTCATCTTATAGATTTTAAGTTATGTCAAAATCAATTATCCAGAAAAACAGGGCCATAATCGTTTAATAACCATAATGGTTTATTTAAATTAATATAAGTATTTAAAGTAAATAAAATCAGAATTTCCGTTAGAAAAATCCAGATTTGAGTTATAAAATAAATATGAACTCAAGTGAAGTAAATGAATTTATTTTTGAAATAGAAATTCTATTTTTAATAATTAAATGGAATTAACTAGATTAAAAGAAATTAGCTAATGAGATTTTGGATTGAACTTTAGTACGGTTAAGTGAATTAAATTTGTGAATTGACATTTGAAATTAAATATGAAACTCAAGTTAGAAATGAAATTCGACTTGTTTATAAGCGAATTAAAATATATTTATACATGATATGTTCAAACTAAAGGGATTTGGAAAAAAGAGATAATTAAAGAATAAATTAGCGAATTGAGTTAGGAAAGATTGGATTTAGTTGGGATAAATTGGAAACAGACGAACATATGTTAAAATATATTTATTCCATATGAGATTTTATGCGCCGAATCGGCAAGCTGCTTGGCTTTTTGATTTTCTTTTTGAATGGAAAGGGCCTAGAGAGGCGAGTTGGGGTTTGAGCTATTGACCGGTACAAAGGAGGTGCTGGCGAAATTTTATGGAAATTTGAGTAAGAATATTTTTAAGAAATTTTGATAATTAAAAATCCATATATCGATATATATAGAATCCAATAAGGAAACGAACTTAAAATAGAATATTATAAACAAAAAGGAAATATATAAATTAAATCTTGTAAAAATAGAAAGAGAAACGTATACATGTTTTAAAAATGAATAATTGGTTTTTATGGTATTGATTATTCGAGGTAAGTGGTCTTGTCTATTTTGAAGTTAAGGATGTTTTCAGTCAAGGTCTGAGAGGTAATTATGCCCAACTTGTTTGATTTCATTATTAACTGATAAATAACAAGATTTAGTCTCGAAGATCAATGTTTGAATAAGATTTAGTTGAATGCATTATTTTGGGTTGTTGTAACGATGTTTTACACAACATTCGTTTTAACCTAGGTATGTGAAATTTTGGAAATAGAAAATATTTCCTAAGTCGAAAAATGAATGGTCGTGAAAGAGATAAGTAATTGGAATGTTTTCTAATTATAAATAGAAGATATTTTCTAAGTATAGAAAATAACAAAAGGCGATATATGGAAATGTTTTCCAAATAGTGTAAGAGGCCAAGATGATTATTGAAATATTGGGTTAACAACATTGATAAGGAAATGGAGAAATGATATAATTAATGAAACATTAATTAAGGGGCCCAGTGATTGTTGAATGTCGACCAACTTAACCAAAAGCGCTTCAAAGGACAACGGCGCAAGTGTTGTTGCGATAATCTCGATATTAGGATGGGGATGATGAAAATTCCCATTAAGCTCTAATCCTCCGACTCCTGACATAAATTAGAAACCCTAAAAGCTCAAATACAAAGTCAACCCCCCCCAACCCGAGCACTAAATAGACGAAGAGAAGAGAATTTGGGCGTGGAGCAATAGACGAAGAATTAAAGTTCGAGTAATAAAGCAAGCAGAAAGATCAGAGATTGCAAAATCGCTTAGAGAAGGTCTGCCATTAAAAGAGTCATTGGTTGTATATGGTTTAACATTAACTTGCCGAACCGACTAAACAGGGAATAGTTTAACTGAATAAACACCAATGCAAATTCGTTGTCAGTTACACTCATACAAAATCAATTAATAGAAGCAAGAAATGATAGAAGATTTAAAACGATTCAAACTTAATTCTTACAGACATGTTGACCCAATAGTTTAATTACTTCACCAGTTTAGGGATTGGATATTAGAAAATGATTTATTTTTCTTAAAACGAAGAAATCTTACCTCTATCACAAATCCATAGAGCGATATTTAAGTGGAATTATTATTCAAGAAGTTTCCCAATAGTTTGAGACCTCTTTTAATAGGAGTAGAAAGAAGCTAAATCATTAGGGGAAAGGGGTGGAAGATTAATCAGGAAAGCAAAAAACCAATTCCATACAAATTTTAAAACATTTTCGGCTTATTTCTAGGATTTGACATGCGTTTGATTTAACGTAGATGTTGTTCTCTTTTTATGGAAAGATGTATAAATCTACCTTCCTCTTATTGTATATTTGACCAATCAATTAATAATATTAATTGAATTATTTTCTTTTTTTCTATATGCTGATGTTACCCGGTCTTTCGGCCCGGCTACTCCCGACCATTCGAACAAGTATATCCCAACGAATACTGATTCAACCTATAATGATAATCCACTGGCCTATATATATTAAAAGATGATGGTCAAATAAGTTCAGAAGAGCTGCGTGATGAAACTCTTAGAACTCAAGTAGTAGAACCCCTTAATTCGGATGGTAATCCTTCTAAAAGCTTGGCTCGACATACCCCTACATCTGATCTCCATCAAACTGCATCAGTTCGGGTCGCTTCAATGTGAACCTAGATTTTTCTCATTTGGAACGACATAAAAAAACAACCAAGCCAAAACTCCAAATCAGAAGAAAAAGTGGGGACGACGCCAGATAAAGTGGTTCATATCGAAATATGGTAAGATTAAGTCTGAGTTAGTAACGACTCGAATCGGCATCCGTCCGGATCCCCAACTATGTCCTATCCAACCCAAGCTGTAGAACATTGCTTCTTGAATACTGCCACTAACTCCACTTCACTTCCTACAAATCTGAGGCAAACTGCACCTATAAATAAGAGGTGCCTAGGAAGAAAAAGGGATTTTTGGAACTTTGAGAAATCAATGGCTTTTTGTACCGATCCAGATCTTTGCCGATCCGAAATCTTATAATTGTAAAAATCAAGAAAAGGAAGTAATATTATAAAGAATGGACGTAGGTATTTTACTATCGAACCATCATAAACCTTTATGTTCAATTTATGTAGTTTTTTCCTTACAATTCATTTAGTTATCTTCATCAATCCAATATTAAATCTCACGTGGTGTTAGTTTCATTTTTAGTGCTAACATTTTGGTGCTTTCACTAAGAGTTTCCCGATTCTCAATAACTAGATCTTCATATCTACTAATTAATAGTGATTCCATTAAAGGAAGATTCGATTTCTAATCATTCATATAGTTAAAATTGTTGATACTTTGAAGGAATACTAATATATATGGATGTCAAAAAGAAAGTCTTAAAATCTCATGTGGATACATTGGTTGAAGAAGAGTTAAGTACCCAGCGAGGAAATTAGAATGATGCTTTTGATACCACCAATCTTCACGCTACCACTACTGCTTCAGCGCCTACTATTTTTTACTCATGTTGATTTCAAGGACATGATGAGGAAACTATAGCAAACGCCCCAACCATTAAACCAGCAGACCAGTGACAATATTGACTTGAGGAACCGAGTAAATTGGATGAAAATGGAGTGGAATGTATAGAGAAGGAAATCTTCAACCGCATAGTATTATGAGTAAGAGAAGTATTAATTATTAAAATAGAGCTATAGGAGCCAACGCCGAAGGACAAAAGAAGGCATATATTAATTATTAAAATAGAGCTATAGGAGCCAACGCCGAAGGACAAAAGAAGGCATACTTTAAACCACTCCTCACTATATCAAGGTTGACCCGAGCCCATACATGTCAACCCGAGTCATAGCATTCATAATGATTTGGATGTTATAAGGATAATCGATCCAAACAAAGGACTTCCTGGATTGAACCAAGATGCTCATGATACTTCGTATGCAGCTGTTGCACATGCCATGCATCTAGAGATCGATCAGGACGTCAAAGACCAGGGAATTGTAGTTGGAGGTGTCGCTCAATTAATTCGACCCAAAAGACGAAAGCTAAGGAAATGTATACATGAAGCGCAACCTGAATACTATCCTATTTTAATTCAAACTCTGGTTTTGACTACCATGGTTCAGTAGATAATGAAGGATAGTAAGGGTTACTCGAATGAGGACCGATGAGTCAAGAGAAGCCAAAACCCCATTTACTAATAATATCTTAAAAGCTAAACATCTTCGCATATTTAATCTGCCAGTAGTTCCATATTACACGAGTAAAACTGATCTAATGAAGCATCTGACCAGGTACCACTACTTCATGCACTCAGCCTAAGCCACGAAAGTCATCAAATGGAAATCTTTCCTGATCTACCTTGAGAGAGCAGCTACGATGTGGATTTTACATAGCTACCTCCAAAATCTATTTCATTATTTCAGGAGCTATGGAGAAAGTTCTTGAATCAATTTTGCATCCATTTCTTCCAAACCAAAACATATGACGACTCTTGTTCATCAAGCTCCAAGAACCCTTGAAATAGTATTTGGAAAGATTCAATGTGGTACTAACCGAGACCAATGAGCTGAATGTCGAGACTATTTTGATGGAACTAATCAGGGGTGTTGACCTTGATTCTAATTTTGGAAAATGTTTGATTGGATACTCTCCTTCCACTATAGACCAATTTTATACTAAAGTGAGCTAAAGGCCAAGGAAGAAGGAAGCAAAGAGGTATCGTTAAAAAGAAAAGGCAAGACCAAGTGTTGAAGTATTCAGAGTAAGGTTGCAGTATAACAATTTAGAGGGAACTCCAGTAATATGGGAGTGAACATCAAAACATAACATAAGCATTAACAAACAATGACGAGGCGGTAGTGGTGATAGGAGCCGCAGTAAATAAAGAAAATCGAAGAAGCATCCAAGGTCTTCTAATTACAAAATTTTTACTTCGCTTACTAGTAACTTGGAGAAGGTGTATTTGGGAACCTACTGTAACATCCCAAGTTTTTCTGCCATTTAAATTTGAATACTTAAATCTGTTTTAAAAATTTTGTTGGGATTTTAATTGAAGTGTATATCGAATTTATTTATTTAAAATGGAATTCGTGAATATCGGTATGAATTTAGAACGTTCAACGTAAATTCTACTATATATATATATATACTATGAGGAGGCCCATGCTCCGCACACGGTTTGACACTCGTATTTGCTGATTGAAAATATTAATTGAAAATTAAAGGAATTATTATAGGTTTGGGTGAGCATTATTTATCTCTGTAGACCACATGATGATAAAAGAAAACCGCCCTTGTAGAGTTGTAATAAATTTTTAAATAAAGTTAACCGTATACAACTGAAAATAATAATAATAATAATAATAATAATAATAATAATAATAATAATAATATAAGAACAATATGTATATTTATATGAAATAACAGTGCGAACCTTAGTCTGTAAAGAATAGTGTAAGTGTATAAACTCCACTGGAAGCACAATACATCTTCCAAAAGTAGTGTGTAAACAATACATAAACTATTGAAAGGAAATGTCTTAATTTAAATGCGTTGAAAATACGTAGCCTACCCAAATTTGTATATCCCAAACAATTCTTTAATGCTAAGGAATGGGACAGCAACACATGCCTGAACGTGCAAATCTCTGTGCGAAAGATAGGAAATGTAGTACTCCTTAAGTATACACCATACTTACCCCATGACAGCTCATGCATAGGCATTTCAACTCGGTTGACCTAGGTTGGTGAATAGAAAACTCAACGCAGGACTACAACGACTTCTCTACATGAAAAGAAATATAAACTACGAAGTGAACACTCATACAATGGTACCGCCTACCCTTCTCCATGAAAATAGAATACAAAAGCAAGTCACTAAGTAGGAAGGGGAAACACTACTGTGCGTATCGCCTAATCTAAGCCCATTCGAAAGACGTTGATCTTATCTCTCGCTCTTTCTTCTATAAATAGGTAGTTTATGTTCTGTTTTTAGCAAGCAACAAAAACATCTCCTCCTCCTATTTTCTTTCTCTGCACCTCTTTCAGCAATCGAAAACTTCTTCCCTATAATAAAATGAAACGTAGAACTTTCTCTGCCAAACAAAACAAGTTAGAAATTCTATAGCAAACCCGAACCTCTTTTCATTTTCGTATTAAAAACTCTTTTCACAAATACTAAAGAAACAGCGTGGGGGATAGGTTACGGTGATTGAGTGGTTCGGGATGGTTCAGGTGGCTCGCCAGAGGTGCAGTCAACAAGGCGGATGGGTTTTCAACTTGCGGAATGTTGAAGTGAGTACAGCCGGTTTGTGGGTCACGGTTGATGATCAGATGGGGATTTGTACGGGGGCTGAGGTGGAGCGCTGGTCGGAGGCGCATATACTGGCGGAGTGGAATTCGAAATAGTGGTGGACTTTACATTTGAAGTGATCGGAGGGGGGAAGCTGCTCACGTTTCAGGAGCAGATCAGAGTGGAGAGACGGTCGGACGTTGAGTGATAGTGGGACGGTGGATGCCCGAGCTAGTGAGTTCATGCAAACAGAAAATGAGGTTGGAAACTTGGCTGAGGCGGTGCCGGGTGGTTGCATGGGTCTATAGTAAGGGATCACGTCAACTGAAGAAAATGGCAGAAGTGAGTTCAATGAAACAATGGAGAAGGGAAGCCAAATGAAATGCGTGAGGAAGGAGGCCATCATGGCGAGTGCGGTGTGGGTTTAATGGAGTTCAATGCAACAACATGTAAAGAAAAAGAATAAGCATGGAAGATAAATATTAAGAATTTCGAATGGCCTAAATATAATTAATAAGATTCCTAACCATTATTAAATATGCCTAAACACGATTAACTATGCCTAACCGCGTTTGTTTATACCTAATCCTGGTTAATAGCCTAATTAAGTTTTCTCGGTCAGTTCAGAACGTAGAGTGGGGCTTGAAATTTGTGGCATTGCGTACTGTTTCTTAGATATATTTACATATCGGTATAAACTATACATCTTGAGTTCTTATTCTATACGTAGCCTGGTAGGATGTAAGCATGCCAAATGGTATAAATATAATATAGTTTGGCTCGAAATATATAGAACTCGTAACATCCCAGAATTTTCAGTCGTTTAAATTAGAACATTTAAATGTGTTTAGATATTATATTGGAAATATAATGGATTTTAAATCGAATTTATTTTATAAAATGAAGTCCGAACATATATAATTTATAATATAATAAAAACGATCTCCGTTTCCAACGAAACGAATTTTATTGGAATGCGTATAATTAATTATTGCTATGTTTCCAATTTGAAGCCAAACAGAGTTGTTTTGTTGATCGACGAAATTTAAGGGTGAACCAATGGTTATAATTTGAATTAAAACACGCAATTTGTGCAAACGGAGTCCATTTTCAACGAAACCAGTTTCATTGGAACCGGAATGTCGAGACACAGTGAGATATTTATATTCATCAGTGTTTGGTGGTGTGAATTTAACACTGAACAATAAATAGCGGTACGGAGTTTACGGTTAGCGGTATAAAATTAGATACCGTGTAAATTAAAATAGAAACTTAACAGTTAAGTAAAAACTAGTAGTACCAAAGTACAGCTTACGCTATTTCATACACCTATTTGCCTAAATTATGCGCACATATATATATTAAGTAATATATGTGAGTAATCATAATCAGTACAACAAGACTTACCCTATCTTCATTTAGGTTTACACTAGTCCCAAAATGTCATTGTATTCTCTTATTTTTAGAACCACTCACATGATGGTGCAACATACCTTTTTAATGTTTGCACATAAATTTCTGAAACCTCATTCACTTACCTAGAAATCTATAACCATAGCCTATTCCTTCCTCGTTAAGGATTTATAAAATTTGTCAAAACCTATTCGCTTACACACGACCCTATCCTCTACGCTCCTATGCGACATCGTTACTATCCTTTACTTTTCTCACTCTATAAATAGCTTCTTTCCTTGTTAATTCTTTTGCAGAGAGAGAGAGAGAGAGATAAAACCAAACCTTCTGCTTTTTGTCGTATTAAGAAAACACGCAAGTCCCCATGTTGAGCCCAAACTGTCAAACTAAGGGGGTCGCGAAGCCAAGCTGGAGGAGGAACGTTGAGTCGACCGAGGCGAGTTCTAGGGCGTCCGGTGGTCTGTGTAGCGATCATAGACGGTTAGGCTGAGTTTGGTGGCGATGACAACAGGAAGGTTCGGAACGGACGGCGCATGTCCGGTGCAGTGTGTGTTCAAGGGGGATGCAGCTTTGTATTCAAATGGGGGTGATGTGGATAGTGGCAGTTTTGAGGAGCAGTTTGATGTGGTGGATACAAGCGGTGGTTGACATGAGGACTGTGTGCATACAAACCAAATAGAGGAGAGAGAATGGTGGCACTATAATGGATTCGTAACTGAACATTGAAGTGGGGATGGTGTTTAAAAGTATAAAATCAAGGGTGAAAGATCTACGGGTGTATACAATGAGGTGTTGAAAAGTGGACGTGGGTGGTTCAAGTGAGGAAGTTCATGTAAACAAGAAGTAGTATATGTTATATATATACTAACGGAAAGAAATGCGTGAACAAGAAAACCAAAACATCAGTGGTAGAATGGGACAGGGCTGAGGATGGGATAGGTTCACTCAAAACACAAGGAGTTTGGCACAACATTGTTCGGTGGAGGAGCTGCAGTCAGGAGGTGCACCAAACATGGATGGAAATGTGAAGAGAAAATTATACCGTAATAAAGTGGTATAGGGAAGGCTACATGCATCATGCATGCATGAAGGGATTTCGAAGAAAGAAATGAAGTGTTGCGTGAGGAATAAGATGTGAAATAATGGCGAAGGGGTTCATGAATGGGAAAGCTGAGCTGGCAGAGTTTTAACAAAACCTTGACGATGGGAGAGTGGCGTAGTTCAACGATGAGGGGGAGAGTCCGTAAATAAAAATGGAGAGGAGAGGTAATATGAAATGTAAATGGGATGCGAACTGATTGTCAGGGAACTAGAAAGGAAGTGTGCACTATTTCCAGAAAGAAGGTGAACAAAAACAAGGTGGAACGTGGAGAAGTATAATGAGTCGGATATATTGAGGATTAACGCATGGGTTTCGGGGAAGAAAACAAAACAAACGTGATGAAAACAGACTGGGGAATACGCGGTAAAGTTGGATAGCTCGCGTGCATGAATCTGGTAAGGTTGGAGGAGGGTTCGGTGATCAACGAAGTGGCACTGGTGGTGTCAGGGGAGGTCTGTAGTTGATATCATGGATGATGGAGCTTCTTTTATTCAGTAGGAGTGAAATGCAGGAGCTGTCAAACAAAGGATGTTTCGATGCAAATGGCATCGAGGGTGAACAGTGCTTTTATTCCTGGTATGTACAGCCCCTGGTCTCATTTAAAATACATAGACCTTATCTAATTTAAAATTTACCCAATGATCCCTTTTAACGTGGCCAGTATCCACCTTATAATGTGACCAGGTTACCTTATAATAGCATACAATACATGGTATATGATACAGGGCATGTGAAACGAAAATAAATTATGTCTAACAAGTCAACGTGTACATGTGCCTATTTTGAATGTACTCAAACAATTTGCCTAATAAAGGTTATATTAATTTTAATTAGTGCTTAGGCTAATAGTATTAATCTATGTAATGATAGTGACCCATGAAAGTAGTATAGCAAATAGGGGAAGTTAACCATGCCTAATCTTATGTTAGGGGTGCCTGCTACATCATGAAGTGAATAACAAAGTATACATGACTAGCTGTTCAACATATCGGATTTATAAAAGCCTGGGGTTAACATGTATAAACAAAATGTAAATCAGATCTAGTAAAGTTTAGTTAATTTAAATTAAACCATAACCTGTGTAAAGTCCATAAAATACTCCTATGTATCAGTATTGGACAAGACCGGGGACGTCGGAGCCGTATCAATAGACACGACATTATAGAGCTATTTTGGTCTGAGTGGAACGTAGATGGAAACTCGTAGAATGAACTGTTTGACGACAAATGAAACCAAGGTGAGTTCAACTCACTCAGTTTATCCCGTTTATATTTTATAAGCCGGGTTTTCAATTTGTGTGCAATGTTTGCTAATGGTTGATGATTGGATGACTGTTTGTATGTTGAATATTTTTAATACTCATGGATTAAATTAAACATTTGTTTAATTTAATCAAATTAAATCGTTATTTTAAACGATTAAATCCCAAACGAGGTAACTTACCTTATTGGTTACGTTTATAATAATAAACGTATTAAACAAATCATTTGATGCTTCAATGGCCATTATAAATTGTTTGTTGATTGTTACTAGTTGAACTATTTACCGTGTTGAAATTGAAGTAACCCATTGTGTTGCAGGGAAGGACAGGTTGGAGGGATCCAACCGGATTCCTCAAAATATTGTTGTTTATTTATACAAAACTATTAAATCAATCTGATTGATTATTGATTGTCAAAACCAAATTGAGCACTTGTTTGATGATAACCCATGAGTGATAGTGGTTGAGTAGTATCGACAGATGGCCTGTAAATGAATCGTTTTGTAGAGACTGATTTACCGTCAGGTAAATCAAATACCAAAATGAAGTTATAAAAATTTGTTTTATAACTAAAGATATGTTTTGAAATCTATTTAGGTTATTTTTAAAACAAAAGTTTATTAAAGGAAATAAATATTTATTATTTATTATCCAAGTTATTCTGTTTTATAAGTGATAAGTAGAAATTAACCAAATGGGTAAGGATGGAATTAATTGTTTCAAATAACCATTAATTTTGATTATTTAATTTAACTAGATTATTAATTAAATTAAATTAGTTAAATTGATTTTGTTAATCAATTTAAAGGAAGACTGATTATTGGTTAACGAATAAATCTTAGTTTGGGATGGCTAAACAAACCGCTTGAATGAGAATTGATTATTAAAAACAATTATTGGATTGTTTATCATTAAAGTTAGTTATCATTTCAAAATAATCATTAAGGGAAAATTAACAATTTAATTAATAGTTAATGATAAAGTAAAAACTTTTTAAATGAAAAGGAGTTAAGATTAATTATTGTTTAAGGAAATGATCAGTAACCAGAACTCGATTAACAAAGTTAAAAAGGGTCTTAAGACCTTGGTTATAATTAAAGAGGATATTTAATAAGTTTTATTCATGTTTATATGAATTTGATCTTAGATTTATTCTATGAAAGGGATTCAATGAAAAGTAAAGTTAAATAAGATTTAATATGAGTTGGAATCAAACGGGAGTTTAAGTTGAATTCGATTATAAAAGTGAACATATAACGATAGGATCTAGAGATAAGTTGTTTAGAGATGAAGTGGGGTTGAGTTGAGACAAAACTAAGGTAAATGTTATAGTAAAAGGTGTTCTAAATTAAATATAAGTATTGTGAAAAGTGATGGAATGAGATTTCATTTATAAACTTTTATCTATTCTGAAGATAAGCATGTTATCGTCTCAAGGTCTGAGAGGTAAATAAAATACCCCAACTTGTAACGACTCCCTGATTATCCCAGAATGATATTAGTTTAAAAACAAGGGTAGTTAAGAGGGTTAAAATTAGTATTTACGTAAAGGATATATATATACGATAATTCAAGGAATCATAAGTTAAATAAATTGGTTTGGAAATAAGAAGGGAAAAGATGGTATTCCAAATGTTAGGAGATTTAGAAATTCGATTAACAACCGTTTAACTAAAAGGGCCAAGTGACGCTGTACACTAAATTGATAAATCTACTTTATTTTCTATGGATGATGGTTGTTTATTTTGATAGTTAAATCACCGACTATCAAAATCTGGCTAAATCGATTGTTGGTATGGAAAGACCGGGATCGAAATTACATTCGAAAACCACTCCATCCAGCAAATACGTAAATGCTGAAATATTAGAAGACGGTCGAGATGGAGCATTGAAGACCGTGGATCTTCATAAGCAGAAGGATTTCTGTTGAATTTCTCTGGCTAGCTACCAGAGGTTTTTAAACTGTGATTCGGTCATGGTTGGAATTTTGCGGAATGCAAGGACTTCTCGCTACTGATCCATATGATAATTCAAGGATGCAGTAGGAGGGTACCTTCGGTTCATCCTGTTCTTGGATGAATTGTATGGACGAGTGTCTAACAGAGTATTTCCAGATGGTCACGTACATTGATTTCTTCAAATGTTCCCAGTGTATTTTTGAGGTTGTCAATTAGTGATTTGACGGATTTGACGATGTGGCATTCAAAGTGAATGATGACCAGGTGTTCTAGAAGATAGTCACGCCTCATCAACCAGGATGTAACAAAAGTTGGGCTAGGCAGCATGAATAGGTGGGTCATACCCAAGCAGGGTGTATTATCACCATCTAGAGAAATTCCTTTTAATCTTCTTAATCTGTATTTCGATGCTGCAACTTTCGGTAACGGTTGTTGATCCCAACCGTGGGTGGTAATATATTCGATACAATCAAGCTAAATGAGTGGTCGGTCATGTGTGGCCAGGTTGCAAGACGTTCTTGTTGAACCCCAGTGTATCCTCTATAGAGTACACTGATCGGTAGATGCTCCCATACCTTGTCTAGTTGGAATCCAATCTCCAATAAGTGCCCTGCGGTTTTCAATTATAGACTATATACGTAGAGCTTGAGATGCAAGCGTTCTACTATTGGTTATTTACTTGATAGACATTATCATAATATCACTGGGCTTTGATATCAAAACTGTTTTGGATTATAGTAAAGTAAAAACCATTCGTGTTTATGTATGTGCTGGTCTTACTATTATCCTTTTCTTTCAAAAGGATTTTGGACTTTAAATCGGTATGGATGTATTTTTAGTGAGTTTTTCTCACGCTGGTTCTCCAGACTGATCCACGGCGTTTGTAATGTCTTGGGTCAGCCCGAGATACAGGTTCAGGTTATCGGATGCTGTGAAGTCCAAAGACGAGCTGGAGGAGTCCAGATGTATTAATATTTACTCCGCTGTGTATTATATGAGGATAGGATATCATAGCTGTCCAGACTGTCTGTTGTACTCTGATGTATGTAAGTATATTTGTTCAAGTTCTTTATAAAGATTATTTCTATGTTATATTTTGTTCCGCTGCGATGTGAGATTCTGATTCTATGTTATCTTCTTATTCTTCTATTCTAATAGTTCTATCTTATCCTTCTCACCCTCTAACTTCTTTCTTATAGCTTTCTGGAGATTCGGTACTCGAGTTTTGACACGAGTGGTATTAAATGTCGAAATTCGAGCGTCAAATTTTCCCGGCTGCTACAGAACTGGTAGAAGATAATAGACGGGTAAAATTCTGCTGTCTAACTGTATATTTAAGCATGCCTAAGTTGATAATTAATGTGATCAATGATCTTAAACGTGGGCTTGTTATTCAGTTATAACGTCTAAGTGGTTATTATTTTTAATTAAGGTCTGTACTGGCTTGTATACATGCCAAAGCAATAATTTAAACTCGCCTAATTAAACTATAAACAACAATTTACATAAAATATAGGTATATTAAATTATGGCGTTTTATTAACATAAAATAGACTATAACTTATATAAGATATATCGTGTCCATATGTTAACAGATTGGATAAAACAAGGGACGTTGGGTCCTTACCGACAAGTGTAACATTATGGAATTGGAACGGACGGAGTTGATATACACGTAAATGTGTATATTTTATCCGCATATTTATCTTATTTTATCTTTTAAATAATTGATATTGTGTATTTATAGCTGTGTTTTCAAATTGTTGACAAGAATCATGGTTTAGAGCATTTAATGAATAAAGCATGAAGAATTTGCTGAAAAAGAGTGAAGTTAAAATTATTAAAGCTTGAAGAGTTTAAAGCTTGAAGAACGGTTGCAAATAGAGTTTAGTTGGGTAGATTTGGCTCACTAAAGACTCATATTGTGTTCACATTGGCTCAATTGCAGACCATTTCACTCATGAAGCGTTCACATTAGCTCCTTTGCAAGGATTCTCATTCATGCACTGCACGCGTTCACACTGGCTCACTTACAAGGCCTCTTACTCTACAACCCTGTTCACACTGGCTTATGTGTTATTTGGGCTAAATCTTTAGTCCCACATTGTGTAACTAGCCTAGTTGTCTTTGTCATATCAGCTATAAATACCTTGTATCTTATTCATTGTAAAACACATTAGGTTTTATTCTGTAATTCTCTTCTTGGAATAAAATCATTCTCTCCCTTTCTTTTTACTTTTTGTTTTTTTTATTTATGTTCATGTTATTTATTTTCTTTTTCTCTTCTTCTTTAGCTATGTCTAGCTAATCCCCTTTGATTAGGGGGTGATGACGCTGATAGTATGATTCAATATGAATCACATAGCCAAAGGATGAGGAATTCATGTATATAGATCTAGATCTGAACCAAGGGTTAGATCTGAACCTTAATATCCTGTGTCGTTTAAGAGCTATGCTCCTTCACAGGGTATATTCGTGTTCGGTCTTACAATTATCAGATTTAGATCTAATTTTAGGGTTTTAGAAATTAATTAGTGAATCTATCCTGATAGTCTATGGTTGTAGAGCTGAGCTCCTGCATAGGCTATGCTTGTCGTTATTTACATATTTGTTTCTAAAAACCTATAATCGTTGATTCATGTTTGTGACAGAAACATGTATTAGAGCTGGTTAATCTTTTGGCTATTGATGATTATGAATCTGATCTATGTCATTATCCCCTAATTGCTTTCACTTATTGTTAAAACTCTCTTTTATTTAATTTTGCTATTTTCTTTGTTTTCAACCAATCAAACGTTAGGGATAACTTGATTGGATTTATTAATAAAATAATTTGGTCCCAGAGTTCGACACCCTCTACAACGATCCTTGTTGTTTAGGAAAGACGAACGAATTTTACAGTTGTTTACAATTGTATAATTTGTTCGCAAACAAATTTTGGCGCCGTTGCCGGGGACCAGAATAATTTTTATTTTTAAATCCTTCGAGTTATAATTTTTTTATTTTTAGTTTTCTTCATATAAAAAAAAACACAAAAAAATATATATTTTTATTTTATTTTGTTTCTTTTTGTTTTCTAGTATAGATAAAAAAAAGTTTCTTGATTGGTTTGATTTGGTGTTAGTCAATAATACTGTAATCTTCCTACCAAGAGAAAAAAAAATCTGCTAATTTTCTCTAATCTCTTTCCATTTTTCAATTTTTTTTCCCATTTACAATTCTTCACTCTTTTCACAAAAAAAAGGGGTTTCCTTTTACGTTTTTTTTTCCTGCTTTGTTTTAGCAAATTTTTTTCACTTTCGATCGTTAATTTCCACTTTCCACGACTTCAGCATCATCTTCTTCACAAATTGCCTCACACCGATCCAATCCACCTTCTACTGCCATTGGATCCCGCTGCAAACCACCCTTCTCCCATTATCCATCTCAATACCCTCCTCACAGTCAAACACCTCCACCGTTCCAACTGTTTTTTTTTCTTTCCTTAAACCTTTCTTGACCACCCCCTTCACAGTTCACGTCATTATCCCCTCACAAAGAACCCACGTGCCCAGTTCACCACATACCATAACCGAAATTGCCATTTACATCCAAGATCCTAAACAACAATCTTCACCCACACCATACTGACTTCAATTCCCTCAGTAATCATAAACTCCACTGTCCATCAACAAAACCCCTCCCACTACCATAAAACACTACTACGGTTCACCAAATTTGCCTCTCACCTTAGCCTTCACCCTCAAATTCGAGAGCCATCCCATACTTTCAAAACACCCTAACTTCAGATCACCACAAACCCAAGCCGCAAACCATCTCCTATTCAGTCAACATCTCCAAAAAGAAAAAAAAACACTGCAATTTCCTGAAGACTCCACGCAATTCAACCATCCAACACCCGAGCTGACAGCAACCGCCTCCCCTAAACGATCGCATCCACCATCTTATCCCCTCTCTAATCCGTTCTACCCTTTCTCGAACCCTAGACCCAGTTCGATAGTCACAAGACCACCCCAGTTCGATTCCCAAACCCTAAAAACCTGATCTTCGAATTCACATCGATAAAAAAAAATTTGAATGCCTAATTGTTTTTCTGAGAAAAATAGAGTTCGAACTATTTGAGCAGTAATCTGATTTTGTTTTATGAAACAGGGTGCGTGATGGTTTCCTTTGGGTTGAATGTGAGTGGGTGCGTGAGGCCTTAAATAAAAGGAAAGAACAGGAATTGGCTAGTTGTATCAGACCTCGCATTGGGCTTTTCAGTTTTGAGCCCATAGGAATTATAACTGTTAAGTAGTGCTCACTTTTCTTTGGTTAAATAGTTGGGGTTGTTATTTCTTTGAAAGTCCTCTTCTTTGTTTTTCTTTTGATTATTAAAAAAAAAAGCAAAATCTTAAAAAAAAAAAAAAAAAATCGAAAGCAGGTACGGTGGAAATTAGGAAAAGGCCTTAAAAAAAAATTTTTCGGGCTCCTAGCCCGAACCCGTGCCGCAGCGCAGTCAAGCAAATAATAGGAGGCGACAACAATAAAAAGCAGCGGACTATTCAGGGTTCGAGCGGTTGCACACCAAGTGGGGTGTGAATGCGCTAGCGCGACTCAACTGCACTGGACGGACTGCCGATCAAAGTGAGTATTTTCTAACTCTACAGGGATTGCTGCTGCAAAGAAAAGTATATAGACATTGCTTGTAAAACTCTTCTGCAGGGCATCGGCTTGCTTGTAAAAAAAAAAAAAAAAAATTTTTAATTTCTGCAATTGACTATTCTGTGACTGTCCTGAGACTGTTCATTCTGTGACTGAATATTTTGCCTGTTGATGTGTGGTTTAAAATTTTAAAACGAACGTGGGATTAATTGAAAAGTTTATTTTTGAAATCAAACCGAGAATTCCCCAAAAGCTCATAGGACAAAATATTTGTTAAATTGACAATTAGGATTGATACTCTCTAAGGTGTCTAAGGAACGGTAGAGTCAAGAACTCAAACAGGTTCTTAAACCTTCAGTCGTGTTTCTACGGTGATTCGTGGCACACTGATAATCCCTGTCCGAACCTGGCCTAGACTTGTATTCATATAATCCAAAGTTGTTAATTTTAACATATTTTTTAAGAGCTTTCTTGAAAATGTCTCAATTCCCTTATTCCTACGGATTTTACGATAGTTGTGAAAATCAATATAATCCATATAATTTTACACCAAATACATATGGATATTTTAATAACAACTATTGTACAAACAATTTGGATATTACGCCACCAACTTTTCAAAATTTTCAAGATAATCCCGTTTGTACACCACCAAATTTTCAAAATGATGATCAGCCCTCAACTCTTGAAACACATGTTGAATCTTTACTTGAAATGAGCATACAACAAAATAAAGAAATAAATGAATTGTGTAAGTTATACATGTGCAACAATTCAAGTGAAAGCTTTCAAAATAATCAAAATTCGATTTCACATCCAAATTCAAATGATTCTGATTATAACCCTTGTCAATTCAATTTTGAACTCCAAAATGAATTTCAAATTCGAAATGGAAATATAAATCACTTTTCAAATGATTTTGGCAATGGGAATAATTTCAATTATGGTGCTACTGAAAAATTTTGTTCTCAACAATTTCAAACTGAAAACTCTCGTGTAAATAACTATAAATTTGATTTTGTTGAGCAAACGAATGAAATTAACGACTACTTGAAGTTTCGTGAGAAACAAAATAAAATCCAAATGTGTGATGAATCAAACGATAATCCACCTTTGCCCAGAATTAATGATTTTCAACTGACAACTATTGAAATCGATGAAAATCTCAATGAAGTAGTTGAAAGCTCTGCGATTGATTTGAATTTAAATTCTCTTAAAAACAAAGACGTCAATCTTCAATTTGATCTTCCTCTCTCAAATTCTGAAAATTTTGAAAATTTAGCAACTTTAGATTGCCAACATGACGAAAATGATGAAGTTGTTAACAACTGTTTAGGTGAGGACGACTTTGATGAGCGAAAACTTCTTGAACTGATTGACGATAATGTTGTTGGGACTGAAATTGAAACTAAATCATTTGAAAACTTTGAAATTCTTGAGGTTGGACACAATGACAATTTTTCTGAAACTGTTGAAACCCCTTGTGACTTGATCGTTTCAACTAAACCTCACTGTGATCACTTGTTTTTCATTGATAAATTTCTGCAGTATATGAACTCTTTTTGGAATAACACGGTTTTTGAGAAAATACGATTTCGAAATTTACTGAAAATTCATTTGTTTGGTTTTGACTTTAGGTTTATGAATGAACCTTTAGTGAACAAAATTTCAAATACCAAAGCAAAACTGAATAATATTTCTCAAAACAAGTGTGGGGTTGAGAGTGATGCACACGTCTCTCAATTTATACATCATCTGAACAAATCAAACTTTGTTTTTGAAACTTTTACTGAACCCCAGCTCGATGACCCCTCTTTAGTTGCTACAGAAATTCAATTCGATTTTCGAATCAATTGTAAGCTCAAAACTTTAAAATTAGCAACTCAAACTTTTGAAAAAACGAATTTTGTTTTTCCAAATCTGACACGTAATACAAAATCCTCTATGATTTGGTTTTCTATGCTGAAGCTGTGTCTCATAATCTTAATGAGACTGATCAATTGGTCCATTGTGGACCGGTACATCTATTCGATGACTGCGTATTTTCTGCACACACATCTGGTAAGCCGTGTTGACCCTCTTAATTTTTATTTCCCTTTCACTAAGATATGTCTGATTAAAGACTGTGAGGACATAGTCACACTCAAGTGTGGGGGGAATTTACATTACATCAGCAATCAAATTTTATGAAGTAGGTCATTCATTGAACAAGGATTAACTTAAACTCATAAATAACACCTTGGTTCTTGTTTGATAAGTTGAATTTTTGGGTGATGGGAATGAACATTATTTATTCATTGAATTGTAATGTGTCTTTTTAAGATGCTAGCTTGAGACTGTGCAGACGTTAGTCGTGTTCTGGAGTAAGCGTGTCAACCCTTGTTATACGTGTTAGAATGTGCAAGTAAAAAATAATCAAAAAAAAATCAAGAAATAAAAATGAGTTTGCACCTACTTATGTTGGATTTTCTGAGTTCGTTTTCATGCATAATATTTTTCTCACTCATATTTTCAAAATCGTAAGTTCTAAAATCCACTTGGCCCAATTAAGGAGAAATGACTCATTGTAGCATTCTTCTTCGATACCCCCACATTATTCAAACCTAAGTTTTAGTCGAATTAAATCCATGTTTCGACAAGTTTTTCTTATATTGGTATACTTAAGAACCTTTGTTTAAAGGTTCAGAAACGTCACTTTTTATACCAATATTACACCACCCACTCTGTACTTGTTTTAAGATAGGATAACCATATACCACATCTTATTTTATATGGGTTATCTATCTTACGAAACTTTGCTTATCATTCCTTTCAGCTTTTTGTATAACATCAATCCAGACTTGTGTGTTGAATTAAGGTTATAGAAGTAGAGTAACTAGGGCACAAAACTTTCTTTCATGAAGTGTTGGTTTAGTAGAGGAGGAATCAAATGAAATAATGTACGGTATCATTCCATTCCATCTCCGCTCATCATTCATCATGCAAAAGAAGAAGAAAAAATGAAAAAAAAAAACGAAAAAAAGGGGAAAAGAAAAGAAAAAAAAAGAAGAAAAAAAAGAAAAAAAAAATGAAATAAATAGAGAGTCTCTCAGAATAAAATAGTCATTCATCATTCTTGACTATAAAGCATTCAGTTCCATTCCATCCACATCCATTATACCGTACTTGGAAGTGAGGATTGTAGTAGAGGAGATGAAAGGAAATAAAAATGTTCATATGTGCCTTAGTATTACTTTATCTTTTGTAGCTTGAAATTCAACTAATACACTTGCCCTCTTATCTAGAATATTTTTAGAACTTACAAAAAAAATTTCCTTCATCTATGCATAACTCATATCCAATACATTACAGTTACATTGGTGCAAAAATTATTCAAAAAAAAAAAAAGAGAATAATGAAATGATTGGGTGCACATTGTCGATGTGTAGAACTTTGGTTGACACCACGCTCTTAACCTTCAAGACAATTACAGTGTTATCAAGGAATTACGATTCAGCTTGAAATTTTTTGTTCATTTTTGCACTAATTATGGGATGGACAATTTGGGACTAAACCGTTATTATTGAAGTTAGGTGAAATCCTTGGAATGTGAAAGACCTTAAATATATTGTTTGATTAATTCGCGTACATAAGACGCTTTGGATTTTGTGGGTAGTATCCGCTGAAAACCCTCACGAGACAACACTCGTCCTACTGGGGACACCCAGAGGTTTAACGGCTTGTTGCATGCGCTAAATGCAATCGTGTTTCCTACGAAAGTGTGACATATCTTAGTTTAGTTTATTCGAGGACGAATAAAAAGATAAGTGTGGGGGTATTTGATATACACGTAAATGTGTATATTTTATCCGCATATTTATCTTATTTTATCTTTTAAATAATTGATATTGTGTATTTATAGCTGTGTTTTCAAATTGTTGACAAGAATCATGGTTTAGAGCATTTAATGAATAAAGCATGAAGAATTTGCTGAAAAAGAGTGAAGTTAAAATTATTAAAGCTTGAAGAGTTTAAAGCTTGAAGAACGGTTGCAAATAGAGTTTAGTTGGGTAGATTTGGCTCACTAAAGACTCATATTGTGTTCACATTGGCTCAATTGCAGACCATTTCACTCATGAAGCGTTCACATTAGCTCCTTTGCAAGGATTCTCATTCATGCACTGCACGCGTTCACACTGGCTCACTTACAAGGCCTCTTACTCTACAACCCTGTTCACACTGGCTTATGTGTTATTTGGGCTAAATCTTTAGTCCCACATTGTGTAACTAGCCTAGTTGTCTTTGTCATATCAGCTATAAATACCTTGTATCTTATTCATTGTAAAACACATTAGGTTTTATTCTGTAATTCTCTTCTTGGAATAAAATCATTCTCTCCCTTTCTTTTTACTTTTTGTTTATTTTATTTATGTTCATGTTATTTATTTTCTTTTTCTCTTCTTCTTTAGCTATGTCTAGCTAATCCCCTTTGATTAGGGGGTGATGACGCTGATAGTATGATTCAATATGAATCACATAGCCAAAGGATGAGGAATTCATGTATATAGATCTAGATCTGAACCAAGGGTTAGATCTGAACCTTAATATCCTGTGTCGTTTAAGAGCTATGCTCCTTCACAGGGTATATTCGTGTTCGGTCTTACAATTATCAGATTTAGATCTAATTTTAGGGTTTTAGAAATTAATTAGTGAATCTATCCTGATAGTCTATGGTTGTAGAGCTGAGCTCCTGCATAGGCTATGCTTGTCGTTATTTACATATTTGTTTCTAAAAACCTATAATCGTTGATTCATGTTTGTGACAGAAACATGTATTAGAGCTGGTTAATCTTTTGGCTATTGATGATTATGAATCTGATCTATGTCATTATCCCCTAATTGCTTTCACTTATTGTTAAAACTCTCTTTTATTTAATTTTGCTATTTTCTTTGTTTTCAACCAATCAAACGTTAGGGATAACTTGATTGGATTTATTAATAAAATAATTTGGTCCCAGAGTTCGACACCCTCTACAACGATCCTTGTTGTTTAGGAAAGACGAACGAATTTTACAGTTGTTTACAATTGTATAATTTGTTCGCAAACAGGAGTTGAACGCAACTGGAAGCTTGTAAAACAAACCATATCGATAACAAATGAGAACCAAGGTGAGTTCATCTCACTCAGTTTATCCCACTAATATTTTTATAAGCAGGGTTTTTATTTTGTGTGCAATGTTTGCTAATGGTTGACGATTTGATGATTGATTGCATATATGTTGAATATTTTTAATATTCACTGATTAAATTAAATGTTTGTTAAGTTTAATCAAATTAAATCATTATTTAAAGATTAGATTCCAAACAAGGTAACTTACCTCATTGGTAACGTTTATAATAATATAAACATATTAAATTAAAATATGGACATTTGGATTGCTGTTATTGTTTGATGGTTGAGTATTATATATGTTTATTGAAATAAATGCTATTGTTGAGATAACGTATTTAGGTGCAAGGAAGAACAGGTTGGAGGGGTCCAATTGGATTCCTCAAACATACTAATGATTATTTATTTTCATATTCACCTTATATGAATTGTTCTGATTGGATGATTGATTAGATTACTGATCGTTGATTTGAAATTCACCGTTTATTTTGTTTGAACCAATAGACGGTATTGGTTGAGTAATTAGTAGTCGTTGGCCCGAAAGAAACTCGTTTTATAAATGTGATTAACTGTCAAGTGCACCGACGACAATGAAGTCATAAATATATTTTATAATTGAAAGTAGATTTTTGAAATCTACTATACATGAATAAATTTTATTAAATGGAAATTTATACTGATTATTTATTATTTAAGTTTATAAGTGATTACTAAATGATTTTTTAAATTAAATTCTTATGTTAGTAATAATTATAACCAGAGGAGAAGAAATTAACAATGATTAAGAATTTGGTTAATTATTTTCAAGAAGACAAGTAAACAGAATCATTTAAGTTAATTATATTATTAATTAATTTAAGAAGGAATAATTTGAGTTGATTAATGAGTTAATGATGGTTTGATCTAATGAAGTAAACTAATTTAACTGGAATTAGTTATTTGATTAATTTATTTTTTAATTAATCAAATAAAAGAGTTTAACAAATATTTGTTTTAAGACCTTAGGAAGAAATTTACTGTTTAATTTAGTCACATAAGAAGATAACTATTTCTATGGTATTTAATGATGACATGAATTATTATTGAGTAATGATTATGTGATCAAGTCAAAAATGAGATTCATTGAAGTAAAGTAATAAAAGTTGATATCGAAATATAGTTGGATTTAGAGAAAGGAGTTTATGAACATAATTATAAAACCAAGTTTTATAAACTAAGTTAGTAATGGGATTTTAAGCCAATACAATTGCTTAAATAAGTGTTTACTTAATATATAAATTAAGTAAGAAGGAATCGGGATGAACAGGGTTTTATATATATTAAACCTAAGAGTTATAAACGATGTTATAAAAGTGGCGCGAGGCTAAGATGTTAATTAACATTACTTAATAATGAAATTTGAAACGTGATTTTCGAAAGGGAAGATGGTTAAATGAATTAGAAGTGGAATATAATGGGTTAATGATGAGTCAAGATAAGAATTAGAACCTAACTAGAGATTGGTAGAGTTGAATGATTTTCTAAGTGTCAATTTGATGTTGATTTCGGTCTTTGGGGTTGATGTTTGGGAAGTGGTTCACTTACCAATTTACGGTTAAGAACTAATGATTTTTGGAGGATAGAAATACTGTTGTAAATAATGTTGTGAGATAATAACTGGATATAATTATAAGATGTTTTTTTTAAATATTGAAATGAAATGTTATTGAGAATACTAGTATATGAAAATAAGAAGTAAATACCGTATTTTAAATTATTAAAAGGTTTAGAAGATGAAATAATCATTTGTTAATTATTATTAATTAAAAGGGCCAAATGTTGCTGAGTACTAAACCAATAAATTCATTTTATTTTCATGATTGAATGGTTGTTTATTTGATAGCTAAATAATCGACTATCAAATCTGGCCAATACGCTTGTTGGTACGGAAAGGCCGGGATCGAATTTATATTCGAAAACCATTCCGAACCAACAAATACGAAATCGCCGAAGATGGAGACGTTGAAGACCGTGGTTCATAAACGGAAGGTCTACTTGATAAATTACTCTGATTTACAACCAGAGTATTTTGTTGGCAATTCAGTCGTAATAGAATCTGCGGGTTTGCAAGGACTACTTGCTACTGATCCAAAGGGTAATTCAAGGATGTAGTAGGAGAGTGTCTTCCGTTTGTCCAGTCCCAGGACAACTTGTATGGATGGATGTCTAACAGAGTATTTCCAAAGGGCTCATGTACGTTGATTTCCTCAAACGTATTTCTGTGGTGGCGAGAAGACACCTCTTAACTTAACAGCCCGAGTATTTTTATGGAAATCAATTAGTGATCTCTAAAGGATTTGACGATGTGACATTCAAAGTGAATGGTGGCTAGGTGTTCCAAAAGATACGTTATGACCTCAAGCTTCACCACCGGAAAATGACAAAAATCGGGCGGGCAGCATGGCTATGTTGGTCGCACCCATTAGGGCGTATAATCACCTATCTAGAGAAATTCCTTTTGCTTTAATCTATCAATGCTGTCTCTCTTCGGGAAATGGTGGGTAGCTCCCAACCTTGGTGATATACATTCGATGCACTCATGCGAAATGAGTGGTTGGTCATGTGTGGCCGGGTTGCAAGACGTTCTTTTTGAACCCAGTGTATTCGCCTCTAGAGATACACTATCGGCAAGTGGTTACATACCTTGTCATAGTCGGAATCCAATCTCCAATAAGTGCCCTCGGTTTTGATTGTATACTATATACTAGGTTGGAACCCGTGCTACGCACACGGGGAGATATGGATATTATGTCGTGAAGGGGTTGGATGGGAGATAAAAGCATGGGTGTAGGATTGTTGTATTTGTTGGGAATTAAAAAGGATAATTGAGTTTTTTAGAGTAGTAAAGTTCAGTTTACGTATTTTTATGGCATGATATATGGCGTTGAAAAGAAAAAAAGGTTGTAATGGCCTTATGTGTAGCGAGGAAAAACGAATTGATGGTATAGTGAAGTAGAAGTAGAGGACGGGTACATTTTTGGTGACATTGAGAGGACGAAGTGTATAGGTTGAGCAAGCGTAGGATTGAATGGTTAAATTTTACTAATTGAGTAATTTGTATTTGTGATATTTGTACTATCACTTCGATATTATTAGTATTTTAAAATTATAAATTTTCATAAGTTAATATTAAAAAAATGGTTGGCTATCCACATATAACAGACATTTGTAATTTTAATTTCTCCTTCAAAAGATGATAGGGAAAATAATTTTTTTATTTGGTTGATTTGGTTTCTTCTTACATGATAAAAATCAAAAATCAAACGTAGCAGTAGACGATTATTCCGTACACTACATCCACCATCTAGTGTACACAAAACAGTGTTCATTTGTGTAATGTGCTACTTAGGTTTGTTATTTTTATTTTTTATCGAACAACATTTTAAATAATTCTATTGAAAACTCTTTCTCTTTTTCTGCTCTCTTTAATTTGATGTAAGAACAACATATGCAAAGGAAGCAATTTGATTTGTGCACATAAGTGAATGAAAGGTTCATAAGCAATTTACTATGAGTATAACGCGTTGCAACAAATTATTGAAGATCGGTCTTTAACCAAATAAATATCAATGATGGGAGAAAGTTGTAGACCTTAATAGATATATATATTAGTGCGGACATTGGAATAAGAGAGATCATCAGTCAAATATTTGTCAAAACGATTTTGAGTTAAGGTTAATCAATTTTTTGGAGAAAAGAAGAGATTATAGTTGATAGTTAATCGAAAAAGGAAGTGTTTCAATGGTCAGTTACAATAACGTAATTGCTGATATAATTTTTTTTTCAACAGCGGTTAAGCTACATTAAAATAAGGAATGTTGCATGAGGTCTTCATATTCTTGGTATTGTGACCGAGAGATAAATGTTAACATGGTAGAAATCCATTGGGAATAGTTTGTAATATTTTTAATCAAGCAATCCAAGCTTCTTAGAAAGTTGTATTTATATCATTTCATGCTTCAACTTGATGTAGGTACAACATTTGAACATGTTTGTGCATGTTAGTGTTTTGGATTGAAGTCTTAACAGTGAATAGCATAAAGGGTAAACCGGTAGTAATTAGATCTATTGGTAAATTCCAAAATAAAATTAAAAAGACCGCAGAAATAAAGTAAAATAAACTATTGATGGCTTGCAAGTATGACGGCAGAAACATTGAAAATAATATTGAAATAAGAAAAGGGCGTGTATAGGAACACTTACCAAGGGTTAATAACAACTCAATAAATTGGTCTTTAAAACCTGTGTACTACTATGGGAAGTGCCTAGATAATTGATGTTATCAGTGCAGTACTAATAAAAATGAGAAGTGCTATGCATAGTCGTGTGCATGTTTGTGCAGCAGCACTCAGGGCTCCCTAAAAGAAATTCAGGGAAACCTCAAGAAAAAAATTAAATATGCAGCGAGCTCCACATTTTCTTTCTTGCAGGGCCCGCGAGTTTAATCTACCGTCGTGTTTTAGTGACTGTAGCTAGCATTTGTGTTAATATATGCATAAAGGCATTTGATTGGGTTTATATGGTAGGTTTACGTGAATATCACTCAATGTCGTACAATTGCCTTCCAAAAGCACGTTGTATACTTGTTATGTATATTATCTGAAAAGAGCATGGAGGCTAACGTCTTAACAATAACGGGCGACCTAGAGACATGTGGGGTGAGCTAGAGAGAGTACAACATATATACAGAGTAATTTAAAATTTAAGAAATGTCACTAATAATTCTAAGTTTGGGTGATAAAATATCAAATGTCACTAATAATTTTTTTAAGTTGCCTTTTGTATGAAGTAAACTTATATTAGTAAATTGTATATTTCAACATCCTCTATGTTTTCTTGAAAATGATATGACAGATCAAGGTTTTTTTTACTTTTTTCTCTAAATGTAACATAGTGACAATGGTTAATATTGTGAAATCTTTGCAAAATTGTTATGTTTGTTTCATTTTCAACGGCTACCTCTAATTTTACAAATAAACATACAATAATGTTTAAACTGTATGGGTTAATGCATGAGCATGTAATATTTTGGTGAATATTAAAAGCAATTAAGAGATGATTCAAACTGTTGGTATATGAAGCTGAAGCAATATATAATTATCTCCATATTCCAACTATCAAACGTATATACAATGAATTTTAGATCTAACAAAAAAATTGAATATTTTTTAACTTATGTACATCCATCATCCACGGTTCTATGCTATTGCACTCGTGTATGTATAAAATGACGCACCTTTCAGAATTGGAATATCATTCACCTGTACTTTTTAAATAATATCACCTTTTAAGATTTGGTTAAATAACGATATAAATGAGGATAAAGAAAAGGAAATTCATATACACTGGTTTGTCTCATTTTACTAATTTGCAATAGATTACAAAATGATGATACACATTTATAACTGTTATTCTAAATTTGGATACAATGAACACAACTATTTAGCTTACATTGAAAATAGGAATAACTGAATCCCTGAATCAATTGACATCCCATCTTCGCCCAAAAACTTAGATCTTTTTTTAAAGGTGTTTGGTTGAATTATCAAAAGATATTGGAGAAATGAGTGATCAAGCTGGGATCGAAAGGGCATCTAGAGGACATCCAATATTGGGGTGTTCATATGTGTGAAATGCTCCGGTGTTCACAAAAGTCTTGGTGCACATATCTCAAAGGTACTTTCTGTCTCACTGATTGAATGGGCTAATGAGGACATAAAGTCTATGATTGTTGTTGGTGGAAACTCATATGCCAATGCCATTTATGAGGCTTTCTTGCCATCAGATTTATTCAAAACCCACTTCAAATTCAAATAATGACGATCGCTTGAAATTTATAAGAGCCAAAAATGAGTTGCAAGAGTTTTTGAAACCCAATCTGCGCATTGTTCCTTCAAAGAGTTCTTCCAAAACATGCACGTCAGAGAACAATGTAGACTATAACACGTCAAAGTGCTAAAGGGCACCAACTTAGTTGTCAAAGATGTCAGAAGCAGCGATCCTTATGTTGTGTTGACTCTTGGTCATCAGAAAGCTCAGACGACTGCTATAAATAGCAATTTGAACCCAACATGGAATGAAGAGCTTAAATTTTCAGTTCCTCGAGCTTACAGGCTTCTTAAATTGGAAGTTGGATGATCCCCCTTAAACTGTGCGAGTTTTTCTCACTCTGGTTAACCAGACTGACCCGGTATTGTAATGCTCGGGTTAGACCGGCTTGTATAGGTTCAGGTCATTGGATAATACGAAGTTTAAAAGACGTGCTGGAGGAGTTCAGACGTATGATTTTATCTAGTATATTCCACTGTGTGCTGTATTTGTGGACATGTTGTTATTACTGTCCAGATGTTTCTGTTGTACTCTGATTTATGTAAGTATATTACTTCAAGCTTTCAATAAAGTTATTTATGTATTATATTTTATTCCGTTGCGATGTGAGACTCTATGTTGTGTTGGTTCTTCTTCTTCTTCTTTTCTAATATCTCTTTCTTTCTTATCTCATCCTCTTACTTCTTTCTATTAACTTTCTAGAAGTTCAGTACTCGAGTTTGGACACAGGATGTAATGCTGTCGAAAATTCGAGCATCGAGTTTCTGGTTCGTTACATTAGTATCAGAGCTATTGGTTGATTTGTAACCTTGGATCTGTGGCGTAACTCGATAGAGATGGGGTTAGTAACACCCTAGATTGAGTTTGAGTGTATATACAAGGGAACGTATTTGTAGATTTTATATAAAAATGTTTGTATTGTGGTAATTGATCGGTTCAAGTGTTGGGAAACTATATTGAACTGGCAATTGACACGATATTGTTTTACAAAGAGGGTGAATGAAATAATTTTGCCCAAATTATATTTTTATAGAAAAAGGAAACAGTTTTCTATAATATAGTAGTATTAGTTGTTTTGCTTGTTTTGGTTGGAATTCAAATTGAATTGGATTCGAAAATGAAATTTAACCAGGTTAAGTAGAATTGATAGAATTGAACAAAATAAATTGGAATTTGAAAATCGAATAGATAGTAATGGAAATTAATCGAATATTAATCGATTGATTTTAATACATGTTGAACCAAAGTAAATACAAACTAGAAAATATTAATGTTGAATATAATTCTAATGATCTGGTTGTTTTTTATTTGAATGTTGGATTAGCTAAAATAAAATTCACCAAATGGGTCAATGGAGAAGTTGAATGAATTAAGAATAAAATTGGTTATGAAATGAGATTGAATTATTTAACCATGGATTGTCATTTGAATTGTGAGTTGAGATAAAGTGCAGATTCCAAACGGCTATGGAATTGATTTATTTACACGGGTCGAGAATACCGATTGGAGATGAAGTGCAGTTAGTCGATCTGCTTGGAAATTGAAATTGAGTTGCCCGACAAATACTAAACCTTAATATATTGATGGGTGATTGATTTTATACCCCATATTTGGTAGCCAATTGGATTTTATTTTTTCTTTTGGAGAAGTTGAGGCCCGGAGTGACATCTGTAGTTTCTCCGATTGAATTACGCAGAGGAAGTGCTGGCGAAATTTTCGAAAATTTTAAAGAGTTGGAATTTTTTTGATAATAATTCAAGAATAATTATTTTAAAATAATTGTGTTCGAATCATTCTTCTTACCCTATAATTTTGGGGAAAAATTCTTTTAAGAGGTGAAGAATGTAACGTCTCAGGTTTTTCTGCCATTTAAATTTGAATATTTATATTTATTTTAAATATTTTTGTGATGACCGCCCATAACCCCGCGCACTATACAAGAGGAAGAATGTGCTGAAGGGTATGCCAGGTAGTCATAGACGATCATCAGAGTAGGTAAACACAAGTGGAACCTGTCGTAAACTCACAGTGCAAGGATAACATATAATAAAACATATACAACATGTTGTAATAGTGAAGCAGAAACAATAGACTTTCATACAACCAGAAAGTAATATCCACAACTTGGATGTAGTGTTTGTACAAAGTTTCCTCACTACATCACTCAGAAAAGCAAACAGCGGAAATCCAATTATTAGATAGTAGTAAAACTGGTATGTAAGCCCCCTGCATGCCATCGATCAGCATCATCGTCCTCACTAAAGCATTACCTATCACCTGTTACTTAGTCTGTCCATCCACAACCGGATGAACAACCCAAGGTAATAATAGGAAACATAAAACTTTGAGACAGACAACAGTCTTTGTGAGCGATAAAACAGCAAACAAACTTCAATAATAAATTGTATGAGAAGGGATAGATAAACATACTAATCTACCCACAACACCAGAGAAGAACTCAACCTTATCTTCCCCACATCGAACAGTGATAGCCTTTACTATAAACAATTCAACCATTCATCCACGGAAATCAGAACACCCATTCAATCATGGAAAACACTCATAGCATCCAGATTATATAAGTCTCACACAGATAATCCTAATCGAGTTTAACATTCCCCAAGTACTCTCCCCAGAGGCCTAAACCAATATCAGTTGGGCACTCAAAGAACATCTTCCTCGACTTTGGATAATCTATGTGAGATAGTACAAACTAAACAACCAATCATCCATGACTGACTCTGGCTATCACCGCCAATCCAGCTTTGAAACCATCGTTAATCGTATGACGGCCAACCTTTCCACATGTCAAGGGCTAATGGTAACCCTAGTTCTAGCATAAACTCCATATGTCCAACCTTGACAATGTCCAACCTTGACAACTAGGCCTTTCCCTAAGACCCAGGGTACTCGACCTACAACCGGTCTTTTAGGTGCCCCTATCATACCCCTGCTTTGAGCCTGCTAGAACTTACGACAACGATCATCTCTCAGCCTTCGCATCTCTATTCATCCAACCTGGTGACTTTTTATGGCGCAAGCAACCTTCTCGAACTACCATTATCCACCAACTCACGACCTTTGAGTTGTCACCTCGTTCGTTGTTCTACACCGATCAACGAGCACCTTCCAACACTTCGAACCTTCCTACTAGAACACCGATCGACCTAATGCATATCACCCACCGATCGGCCCCTGCAAATCATTCACTGGCCTCCGCCTAGAGTATCACCGATCGGTCTCCCCCTGGAGCACCGGTCGACCTTCCTGAAGCACCACCGTAGGTCTCCCCTTGGAGCACCTGTCGGTCATCCTAAAGCACCACTAGCCAACCGCCTAGTACACCACCGATCGGCCCTATTGAAATGCCATCGGTCGGTCCTTGCTCATCCCTCACCGGTCGGTCCTCCGGAACACCACCGGTCGGTCATCTGAAGCTCCATACCAGACCTGTTTTTCCCAAGGCAGTTTTTAGACTAGTCGGTCCAAGAAGTACACCACCGGTCGGTCATCTGTCGATAGGTCCTCCCTGAAGCACTACCTACTGGTCTGTCCTCCTTGACTTGTTCCCCAAGACATGATTTCTGATAGACCGGTTCACTGTACAGCTCCAATCCAACTCGGATTGCGACCAAAACTTTGCCAAACGACGAATTCAACTAAACCAACTCAATCAAAATCATCAAACACGATCATAAACATATCATAACATTTCTAACTACATGAATATGACGATTACAACAAAATGATGTAAATCTCACCAAAAATGTAACACCCTACATTCGTTAAGGTCACTCACAAAGGGAATGCCTTAACTTCAATGGAGTATTATGGGTACTGGAACATAAATATTACAAGACAGACATATATAAAACAGCGGAAAGTAAAGTAGAAGTATTTCAAATTATTTATTAAATATAATTGTTTACAATAAAAGCCCATCAACTTCCAATACCCTTTTACATAGCTAAAATATCCGTCTTGCTCAAAAACAAAGAAGCATAAAAATAAATTGTAGTATTCCCCAATAAAGCAAAGCAAGCCATAGCCAAGAGAAAACGAAGCTGTACATGAAAGAGCCTTGGAGCTTGGTAAGATCCGAACTAAGCTGTATTCCCACCCTGCGAACCTGGGGGGGGGGGGGGGAACGGAAGAAAAAGAGGCGAAACAAAACGTATCAGTCATAAAGACTGAGTATGTCCTAGTGACTTTCAGCATAAAAATAGGTAAAGACAACATGGCGTGAATAAACTGAAAGTTAACATAAGCATGATGACAAGGTAAGCTACTGGCACGATAACTAAGAATAACATCATAGGATTTCTGTCATGTATAACATCGCAAGGTTCCCATTCAAGATGAACTAAGTATAGTTTCGCAAGATTTCTATCAAGCACCGCAAGATTTCTCTACTTCACCATTAAAATGATATCAATTTGCTCTGCACCACCTAACTAGTGTCCCAACTAGTAATCTGTATAAAATGATAAAATCCTAACGTGATCCCAATTCCCGAAATTAAGGTTGCTTTCAGGTGTACATCTATTATTTATTACCTAGATCTAATCTAGGGTTTTCTATCGAGCGCTTCCTAGATTCAACCAGGGTTCACGCGACCTAGGTCCAACTAGGGTTTATGCTACCTATTGAACGCTTCCCGGATTTAGGGTTTATGCCACCTAGGTCCAACCTAGGGATTATGCTACCTATCGAACGTTTCTCGGATTTAGGGTTTGTGCCACCTAGGTCCAACCTAGGGATTGTGCTACCTATGTGTATCATATGACCCTATTTGATTTTAGATACCTATGTTGATCCCACCATGGGATGTATCCAGTCCCATGGTGGCAGCCCGACACAATTCTAGAATGCATAGGGTATACTACTGGTGCCCTCCAGTGCCCTGTTTTTTTGCTTCGGAGTTGTGTGCACGCCCGCACTCCGTTAGAACCACACTGTGCACCACCTGCCTTCGCTTTTGACCGCTTACAATCAGCCTAGTAATTGTGCCTCACCTTGCCTAGTTTCAGGGTACCGTTGATACCTAATGTGGGTTACTGCTGAAATGGGTCCTCGTTACTAGGGTTTCCTAGGGTCTATTCGTATACCTCACAAGTTGGTTAAGTGTTGTCATTCAAATTCGTGACTTAACCCTTATCAGTCCAGCATGTTGAGTTGGCTAAGTGTTGTCATTCAAGTTCGTGACTTAATCCACCTACGTGTCATGTCAAATTGGCTAAGTGTTGTCGTTCAGGTTCGTGACTTAGTCCTACAAATCATGTGTCAGGTTGGTTAAGTATATTCAAGCGGTTCAAGACTTAACCCTAACAAATCATCGTGTCAAATTGGTTAAGTATTCCTTAACCTTACTCGTTCATCAGGTTATAGTGGTTAAGTGTCCCCTTAGTTACTTAATCCCTGCAAATCTTGTCTTGATAACGCGTTGAGTTGATTAAGTGTCCAAATTAACATAACCCCACTCATCAGTTTAGTTAACATGTTACATTGGTTAAGTGTATCAAACTTACTTAACCCCACCTTTTAGTCTAGTTAACATGTTATAACGGTCCAGCCTTTACTTAACCTTACCCACTAGTCTATTATAATGGTTAAGTGTTACCCTCGTGTGTTTACTTAACCCTACCACGCATTAGGTTATATCGATTGGGTGTTATCAACCCTTTCAAGTTAAACCAATCCATCCGCTAGTCATGTTGTAACGGTTAAGTGTCATTAGCCTAGCCATATTACTTAACCCACCCTCTGGTTAACATGTTATGCTGATTAAGCGTTCTTAGTTTACTTAACCCTATCAATCCTGACTTAGCTTTAACTTATTCATTAAAGCACCAACCACTAACATTAGACAGGTATTGTTGCGGTTACTGGATAGCCGGTCGGTTCCGGGCAGGTTTATACCGCAACTCAGTCTAACCTCGGGTCCTTATTGGGCTCAATGCTTAACCACCCACATTGGATAGGTATTGTTGTGACTATTGGACAGCCGGGCGGGTCCGGGCAGGTTTGCATCACAACTCAATCCAACCTCGGGTTAAGCATTTCGTATTTTCTATATTTACATATTTGTTCTTTATATGTAAGCGTGCTAACAATTTAATGTTATGGCCCATTTTCCAAGTTCATAATTCACGTTTTTGCCCCAAAACGTATTCCCAAATTATTATCATAATTTACTATAAAGTTATGCCAAGTTATAGCCTTTTATTTACAATACATGTCAACTACCCAAAACCCAACTTAGGCGCGTTCATATTAAACTTTCTCCAAGTCATAAATTATCATATATGTTTCTACTCCAAATTTTACATAATTAACATATGCCCAAGTTCTAGATTACATGTCAGTTTTACATATGCCCAATTCATACCAAATTTACATATGTTCAATTCAGGCCGTTTTACATGTATGCCAATTTTTATGCCAATTTACACATATACCAAGTTTCATGATTTACATTTTTACAAAGCTACGATCAATTTACATAGATCAAGTTTTATACCCAAAATTACATGTATACCACGTTTTCACTAATTTACCCATAACAAGTTCTAGCCAAATTACATATATTTAGATCCATGTCAAATTATATACATATATATATATATATATATATATATATATCAAGATCCATATCAAATTATATATATCAAGATCCATATCAAATTATATATATCAATCCCCATTCTTGAAATTACCATTATAATGACAATACCCAAACATCAAGTTTCATGTTGATGGTAGTAATACCCAAATATCCAATTTTTATGTTATGCCATCAATTACACCAAACACATATACCCAAATAGGCAATATCCCAGTATTTCCCCGTATTCAATCGTACGCAAATCGCGGTTTAGGCCTAGGTCCGATATTGACCAAGGTTCATCAAAAGAAAATAAATAGGGGAAGGTAGAATTTGTATAACAATAAGTACAGAGAGAAAACTGGCATAAAGACATCGTCTCAGGCATAAAAGATAGATCTTGATAATAATATCAATATGAATCAAGAAAAACTGATTTACAACAAGCTGAATAGATCATAAGCTTGACATGAGAATGAGAAATAGAAAAGTCCCAAAACTCAAGATCCAATAAGCAATAGAAATAGATCTGGATCGATAAACATACTTAAATCCAATTCCACTTTATTCCATGTCCATATTATAATGAAATATTTAGATCTGAAAATAACTAGCACTTACGAAGATTGGCTAATGGATTAGGAACTGAATTTGTTGTAGAAGTATTGCGGCATTGTTGATTTACTGTCTTAAATCATTGTTGAAGCTTAAATCCTTGAATTGGATTGTGTATGAGAGCTTAGGAAGTTTATTAGAGGCGGCGACCATGATCAAGAGGGACTCCAGCAGCATTTTGGGGTAAGAATGATTTGTTATGAATTAGGCTAGGCCTTAGGTTGTATTTATAGATGTAGGAACTAGGAACTCATTTAGGACCTTAGATCATCCCTAGAGTCAATCTGGACAGTCAAAACACGTACTAGGCTTAAAAATGGGTTCTAGGGCGAAACATGGCGACCAGGTCGACCTGTGGGTGGGGGGGGGGGGGGGGGTAGGTTGACCCTATGGTTGACCCCCTGGTCCAGTCTGCCTAAAATCTGCTGAAACTTGTACAGGCCATAACTTCTTCATCCGGACTCCGATTTTCAAAAACTCGGACTCTATTTCATGTAGAATTCCGAGACGAACGCAATGGCACAACCCGTTTTACCTGATTCTTATTTTAAAATTTAATTCTGCCTTGATTTCTTGTTATAACATGTTATTAAAATTCGGGTTGTTACATTCTCCCCTCCTTAAAGGATTTCGTCCCCGAAATCTTCAGGTTAAGAAGAATGTGTCCTACCATCCAATCATCCATCTACTCAATCATCAATCACAGGAATCCATCGTCCTTAAGAGATTTCTAACGCTGTATGAACATATTCAGAAAGTGTGTGTATATGTTCCTTATCTAATGCAAATGATCAGGCCTGATTGATCTTCTTAATGCAAAATATGTTTAGTGCCATGAGTCCAACATGTATGCAAATAGTCCTAGTCACATAAACATTATATGTGTGCGCAACCATCCATCCATATGCAACATCCACATGATAACACATTCAATTTCATCCATAAACAAGTATAAACACTCATGCATATGCAATATGAAATGTGACTGATCCGATCTAGTGCCTAATGTGTGTTCATGCATCCACAAACAACAACTAGCAACCACTTGCAACCATCAACCATAACATGTCTCAAACACATGTTTACATCCATTAGTTCCTACCTAAAGGTATAGCTGAATGATAGGAGCAAGTAAAGAAAAACTTTGTACCCATTAGACAATGCCAAAACTGGGAATCTTCCTCACATATATACTAATAGATGAGTCATACTCCTTATGGGGTTTGCAACAGAAATAGGATTGAGAATAGGGCTGAGAGGATATACATAAAAGATAGCATGCAAGTAAACTCTATAGGAAAAGAGGGATCAAGGATATACTCTTAGAAAGAGGTTTGATGCGAGTATCTAGTCTTCAACCTTTTAAGCCGCATTTCCTTGAGCTTAACTCCATTGTGCTTTGACCATCTTTAACTTCATAATTTCGTAGCTTCTTAATTCTTATTCCCAAAATATGAGTTGGAACTCATTTCACTGTCGCCTCTCGTTTCCAATTTCACTTATTCTTTTTCTAGTATACTCGGCTCAAACATAACTGCTTACTCATGGTTTCATGCAAGCTCTCCAAAATTCACTAGTGAATCTTGGATCTCGTTTACTTACTATAAGGTATTCCACGCAGAAGAACTATCTCTTGAAAATAAACAGATGCCAGTCATGATGCCAAATTTACTTACTAATGTGATTTCTTATAACTCGTGCATAAGTGAAATGAACCATCCGCCTTAGTGGCGAACACTACTCGAGCGGATCAACAAATGTATTAAGAGATTCTAGGAAACTAAGCATGACAGAATTCTAAGGGTTACACTAGACTTCGAGGGAATTACCGAGGCAAGTCAAGATTCTAACTACCTTTTTCATACTCGAGAATGGTACCATTTCTGGATAACCACTCCATCACTAGAATCCACCCATAGCCCAAAAACATAAGCATTACTTCCAAACTCAACACTTAGCATACACACTCTCAAATCCAAACAAGTCATGAACAAATGGGCCGACTTCCCAACAGGATTTTGGGACAAAAATGGGATCCTCTACTATTCTAGTACTAAGGTGCAGAGACTCAACTATCGAAGCAGAATTAAAAGGATGCGATGTACAAAAATAAAGTTCTAACGGGGTGATAGAAAAGAAAAGCTAAACCTTTAACAGAAACATTACCACCTCTTTTAGGTATGCTAGTAGTGAGAGCATATAATTGCCCTCTCGACGATCTTGTTCTTTGTCCTTGTCCTTGTCCTATAATACTTAACTACATGTCCCTTTTTACCATACTAATGATACTCTTTCTTGTCGTGGGTTTTATTATTCTTTCACTTTGGCCTCTTCCTTTTCATCTTTTCCTCCTTCGTGGATTAAGCTATATCAACAAGTTCCTTATCCTTAGGCTTGTGTTCTTTATCCTCGTTCTTACTATCCTTGTATAGATTGTTGACAAGTTTCTCGAAAGCTACCTCCATCGCACGGCAACCCTACGAAGCTTGAAATAAGATTAGTCGCAAGTGAAACTACCGCGGCTACAGATGAGGGTTGGACACTCCTTTACCCTCAGACATGTGTCGTATGCCTACAACTATGGTGAAAAAGAAAGAGAGAAGAGACTCAAGAAGAGAATCAAAAGATAGTGCATATGGATTTGGGGAATATTCCTTTCGTAAAACAAAACTTTTCTTTAGAAAAATGCTTCTTTGTAAACGTTTTGAAAATAATTTCAGAAGGTTTTTAAAAGCTTTTACCCAGTCTAGCAACCTTCTGCTCTGATACCAAATGTAACACCCCATATTCATTAAGGTCACTCACAAAGGGAATGCCTTAACTTCAATGGAGTATTATGGGTACTGGAACAGAAATATTACAAGACATACATATATAAAACAGCGGAAAGTAAAGTATAAGTATTTCAAATTATTTATTAAATATAATTGTTTACAATAAAAGCCCATCAACTTCCAATACCCTTTTACATAGCTAAAATATCTGTCTTGCTCAAAATCAAAGAAGCATAAAAATAAATTGTAGTATTCCCCAATAAAGCAAAGAAAGCCATAGCCAAGAGAAATCCAAGCCATACAGGAAGAGCCTTGGAGCTTGGTAAGATCCGAACTAAGCTGTATTCCCACCCTGCGAACCTTGGGGGGGGGGGGAACGGAAGAAAAAGAGGCGAAACAAAACGGGTCAGTCATAAAGACTGAGTAAGTCCTAGTGACTTTCAGCATAAAAATAGGTAAAGATAACATGACATGAATAAACTGAAAGTAAACATAAGCATGATGACAAGGTAAGCTACTGGCACGATAACTAAGAATAACATCATAGGATTTCTGTCATGTATAACATCGCAAGGTTCCCATTCAGGATGAACTAAGTATAGTTTCGCAAGATTTCTATCAAGCATCGCAAGATTTCTCTGCTGTATCATTAAAATGATATCAATTTGCTCTGCACCACCTAACTAGTGTCCCAACTAGTAATCTGTATAAAATGATAAAATCCTAACGTGATCCCAATCCCCGAAATTAAGGTTGCTTTCAGGTGTACATCTATTATTTATTACCTAGATCTAATCTAGGGTTTTCTATCGAGCGCTTCCTAGATTCAACCAGGGTTTACGCGACCTAGGTCCAACTAGGATTTATGCTACCTATTGAACGCTTCCCAGATTTAGGGTTTATGCCACCTAGGTCCAACCTAGGGATTACGCTACCTATCGAACGTTTCTCGGATTTAGGGTTTATGCCACCTAGGTCCAACCTAGGGATTATGCTACCTATGTGTATCAAACGGCCCTATTTGATTGTAGATACCTATGCTAGTCCCACCATGGGGTGTATCCAGTCCCATGGTGGCGGCCCGACACAATTCTAGAATGCATAGGGTATACTACTGGTGCCCTCCAGTGCCCTATTTTTCTGCTCCGGAGTTGCGTGCACGCCCGCACTCCGTTAGAATCACACTGTGCACCACCTGCCGTCGCTTTTGACCGCTTACAATCAGCCCAGTAATCGTTCCCCACCCTGCCTAGTTTCAGGGTACCATTGATACCTAATGTGGGTTACTGCTGAAACGGGTCCTCGTTACTAGGGTTTCCTAAGGTCTATTTGTATGCCCCACAAGTTGGTTAAGTGTTGTCATTCAAATTCGTGACTTAGCCCTTATCAGTCCAGCATGTCGAGTTGGTTAAGTGTTGTCATTCAAGTTCGTGACTTAACCCGCCTACGTGTCATGTCAAGTTGGCTAAGTGTTGTCGTTCAAGTTCGTGACTTAGTCCTACAAATCATGTGTTAGGTTGGTTAAATATATTCAAGCGGTTCAAGACTTAACCCTAACAAATTATCATGTCAAATTGGTTAAGTATTCCTTAACCTTACTCGTTCATCAGGTTATAGTGGTTAATTGTCCCCTTAGTTACTTAATCCCTGCAAATCTTGTCTTGATAACGTGTTGAGTTGATTAAGTGTCCAAATTAACTTTACCCCACTCATCAGTTTAGTTAACATGTTACATTGGTTAAGTGTATCAAACTTACTTAACCCCGCCTTTTAGTCTAGTTAACATGTTATAACGGTCCAGCCTTTACTTAACCTTACCCACTAGTCTATTATAATGGTTAAGTGTTACCCTCATGTGTTTACTTAACCCTACCACGAATTAGGTTATATCGATTGGGTGTTATCAACCCATTCAAGTTAAACCAATCCATCCACTAGTCATGTTGTAATGGTTAAGTGTCATTAGCCTAGCCATATTACTTAACCCACCCTCTGGTTAACATGTTATGCTGGTTAAGCGTTCTTAGTTTACTTAACCCTATCAATCCTGACTTAGCTTTAACTTATTCATTAAAGCACCAACCACTCACATTAGACAGGTATTGTTGCGGTTACTGGACAACCGATCAGTTCCGGGCAAGTTTACACCGCAACTCAGTCTAACCTCGGGTCCTTATTGGGCTCAATGCTTAACCACCCACATTGGATAGGTAATGTTGTGATTACTGGACAACCGGGCGGGTCCGGGCAGGTTTACATCACAACTCAATCCAACCTCGGGTTAAGCATTTCGTATTTTCTAAATTTACATATTTGTTCTTTATATGTAAGCGTGCTAACAATTTAATGTTATGGCCCATTTTCCAAGTTCATAATTCACGTTTTTTCCCCAAAACTTATTCCGTAATTATTATCATAATTTACTATAAAGTTATGCCAAGTTATAGCCTTTTATTTACAATACATGTCAACTACCCAAAATCCAACTTAGGCGCGTTTATATTAAACTTTCTCCAAGTCATAAATTATCATATATGTTTCTACTCCAAATTTTACATAATTAACATATGCCCAAGTTCTAGATTACATGTCAGTTTTACATATGCCCAATTCATACCAAATTTACATATGTTCAATTCAGGCCGTTTTACATGTATGCCAATTTTTATGCCAATTTACACATATACCAAGTTTAATGATTTACATGTTTACAAAGCTACGCTCAATTTACATAGATCAAGTTTTATACCCAAAATTACATGTATACCACGTTTTCACCAATTTACCCATAACAAGTTCTAGCCAAATTACATATATTTAGATCCATGTCAAATTATATATATATATATATATATATCAAGATCCATATCAAATTATATATATCAATCCCCATTCTTGAAATTACCATTATAATGACAATACCCAAACATCAAGTTTCATGTTGATGGTAGTAATACCCAAATATCCAATTTTTATGTTATGCCATCAATTACACCAAACACATATATCCAAATAGGCAATATCCTAGTATTTCCCCGTATTCAATCGTACGCAAATCGCGGTTTAGGCCTAGGTCCGAAATTGACCAAGGTTCATCAAAAGAAAATAAATAGGGGAAGGTAGAATTTGTATAACAATAAGTACAGAGAGAAAACTGGCATAAAGACATCGTCTCAGGCATAAAAGATAGATCTTGATAATAATATCAACATGAATTAAGAAAAACTGATTTACAACAAGCTAAATAGATCATAAGCTTGACATGAGAATGAGAAATAGAAAAGTCCCAAAACTCAAGATCTAAGAAGCAAAAGATATAGATCTGGATCGATAAGCATACTTAAATCCAATTCCACTTTATTTCGTGTCCATACTATAATGAAATATTTAGATCTGAAAATAACTAGCACTTACAGAGCATGTCTAATGGATTAGGAACTGAATTTGTTGTAGAAGTATTGCGGCGTTGTTGGTTTACTGTCTTAAATCTTTGTTGAAGCTTAAATCCTTGAATTGGATTGTGTATGAGAGCTTAGGAAGTTTATTAGAGGCAGCGACCATGATCAAGAGGGACTCCAGCAGCATTTTGGTGTAAGAATGATTTGTTATGAATTAGGTTAGGCCTTAGGTTGTATTTATAGATGTAGGAACTCATTTAGGCCCTTAGATCATCCTTAGAGTCAATCTAGACCGTCAAAACACATACTGGGCTTAAAAAATGGGTTCTGGGGCGAAACAGGCCGACCAGGTCGACCTGTAGGGGGGGTAGGTCGACCCCCTGGTCCAGTTTGCCTGAAATCTGTTGAAACTTGTACAGGCCATAACTTCTTCATCCGAACTCCGATTTTCGAAAACTCGGACTCTATTTCATGTAGAATTCCGAGACGAACGCAATGGCGCAACCCATTTTCCCTGATTCTTATTTTAAAATTTAATTCTTCCTTGATTTCTTGTTATAACATGTTATTAAAATTCGAGTTGTTACAAAAAACCATTAAGATGAACATATGATCAAAATGAGAGATCTAACTAACATAACATGTGAAATGACATGAAATTAATGAGTAAAACTTGTTAGATTAGATCATCGGGTGATGCATATGAAAATAGACATGTAGTGGTGTAAATCTATGGTAAACCATTCCAATTTGATGAAAAACATGCACAAATTCTCATATACTTCATTGCATTCATGTGAGAGATGTAAATCACTCACCGATTTGCCAAAACAAGCTAAAATCAACAAAAAAGGAATCCGGACAACAAGAACCTCGTACCAATAACCTTGATCCGATGAACTCTTGCTTCGATTGATGCAGTTTTAGCCTCCAATGGTGTAGATCTATGATTTCCCTCCTTAGATTTGGATTTTTAATGGTGGAAAAGTGTTAGAGGAAGAAGGAGGTCAAGGCCTCCAAATGAGAGAATCGGAATTTTAAGCCTTTTTCCCTCCACTCTCACCCCCTATTTATAAGATTCCACCAGCCCACTAATGGGCCTCCCCAATTCAGCCCATTAGGTTCTTTAAACCTGAACAGCCAACTAAAAAACCTTAAAACAGCTATTTCCCCCAAACCGCTAAACCAAATCCTTAATGTAACCATTCTACGGAAAGAGAATCATCAATTCCTTTCCAATGGCATATGACTCACTCTCTTATTCGACCTGAGTCAAAAGTTTTGCCCTATACAAGACTGACAGGGGCAAAATGGTCACAAACAAAATCGGTAAAAATTATGGACATGTCTCACATCCCCATAAGCAACATGTCAAAAGATGAGAATGATCCAACCCTCAGGGAATGAGATAAAAATATTTTACGATCTTCCGATACGTAAAATGCGGGCTGTTACAATTTTATTGGGATTTTAATTGAAGTTTATATCGAATTTATTTATTTAAAATGGAATTTGTGAATATTGATACGAATTTAGAACGTTCAATGTAAATTCTACTATATATATACTTCGAGGAGGTCCGTGCTCCGCACACGGTTGGATACTCGTATTTACTGATTGGAAATTAAATGAATTAATATAGGTTTGGGTGAGCATTATTTATCTCTGTAGACCACATGATGATAAAAGAAAACCGCCATTGTAGAGTTGTAATAAATTTTTAAATAAAGTTAACCGTATATAACTGAAAATAATAATAATAATAATAATAATAATAATAATATAAGAATAGTATGTATATTCATATGAAATAATAGTGCGAACCTTAGTCTGTAAAGAATAGTGTAATTGTATAAACTCCACTGGAAGCACAATACATCTTCCAAAAGTAGTGTGTAAACAATACATAAACTATCGAAAGGAAATGTCTTAATTTAAATGTGTTGAAAATACGTCACCTACCCAAATTTTTATATCCCAAACAATTCTTTAGTGCTAAGGAATGGGACAGCAACACATGCCTGAACGTGCAAATCTCTGTGCGAAAATAGGAAATTCAGTACTCCTTAAGTATACACCATACTTACCCTATGACAACTCATGCATAGGCATTTCAACTCAGCTAACCTAGGTTGGTGAATAGAAAACTCAACGCAAGACTACACCGACTACTCTACATAAAAAGAAATATACACCACGAAGTGAACACTCATAAAATGGTACTGCCTACTCTTCTCTATGAAAAGAAAATACAAAAGCAAGTCACTGAGTAGGAAAGTGAAACACTGCTGTGCGTACCGCCTAATCTAAGCCCATTTGAAAGACGTTGATCTATAGGCAGCTTATTTTCTGTTTTTAGCAAGTAACAAAAACATCTCCTCCTCCAATTTTCTTTCTCTGCACCTCTTTCAGCAATCGAAAACTTCTTCCCTGTAATAAAATGAAACGCAGAACTTTCTCTGCCAAACAAAACAAGTTAGAAATTCTACAGCAAACCCGAACCCCTTTTCATTTTCGTATTAAAAACCCTTTTCACAAATACTAAAGCAACATCATGGGGGATGGGTTACAGTGATTGAATGGTTCAGAGTGGTTCAGGTGGCTCGCCGGAGATGCAGTCAGCAAGGCGGGTGGGTTTTCAACTTGCGGAATGTTGAAGTGAGTCCAGATAGTTTGTTGGTCATGATTGATGATTTGATGGAGATTTTTTATGGGGGTTGAGGTGGAGCGCTGGTCGGAGGTGCACATATTGGCGGAGTGGAATTTGAAATAGTGGTGGAGTTTGTATTTGAAGAGATCGGAGGGGAAGGGAAGTTGCTCACATTTCAGGAGAAGATCAGAGTGGAGAGATGGTCGGACGCTGAGTGATAGTGGGACGGTGGACGCCTGAGCTGGTGAGTTCGTGCAAATGGCAAATGATGTTGGAAACTTGGCCGAGGCGGTGCCGGGTGGTTGCATGGGTCTGTAGCAAGGGATCACGATAACTGAAGAAAATGGCAGAAGTGAGTTTTTGGAAACAATGGAGAGGGAAGCCAAATGAAATACCTGACAAAGGCGGCCATCTTGGCAAGTGCGGTGCGGATTTAATGGGGTTCAACGCAATAGCATGTAAAGAAAAAGAATAAGCATGGAAGATGAAAAATAAGAATTTTGAATGGCCTAATTATTATTAGTAAGATTCCTAACCATTATTAAATATGCCTAAACACGATTAACTATGCCTAACTGCTTTTGTTTATACCTAATCCTAGTTAATAGCCTAATTAAGTTTTCTCAGACAGTTCAGAACGTAGAGTGGGGCTCGAAATTTGTGGCACTGCATACTGTTTCTTAGATATATACATATCGTTATAAACTATACGGATTGAGTTCTTATTCTATACATAGCCTGGTAGGATGTAAGCATGCCAAATGGTATAAATATAATATAGTTTGGCTCAAAATATATAGAACTGGTAGAAGATAATACACGGTTAAAATTCTGTTGTCTGACCGTATATTTACGCATGCCTAAGCTGATAATTAATGTGACCAAATGATCTTAAACGTGGGCTTATTATTCAGTTATAATGTCTAAGTGGTTATTATTTTTAATTAAGGTCTATACGGACTTGTATACATGCCAAAGCATTAATTTAAACTCGCCTAATTAAACTATAAACAACAATTTACATAACATATAGGTATATTAAATTATGGCGTTTTATTAACTTAAAATAGACCACAACTTATATAAGATATACCCTGTCCATATGTTAACAAATTGGATAAAACAAGGGACGTCGGGTCCTTACCGATAAGTGTAACATATGGAGTTGAAACGGACGGAGTTGAATGCAACTGGAAGCTCGCAAAACAAACCGTATCGATAACAAATAAGAACCAAGGTGAGTTCAGCTCACTCTGTTAATCCCACTTATATTTTTATAAGCAGGGTTTTTATTTTGTGTGCAATGTTTGCTGATGGTTGATGATTTAATGATTGATTGCATATATGTTGAATATTTTTAATATTCACTGATTAAATTAAACGTTTGTTTAGTTTAATCAAATTAAATCGTTATTTTAAAGATTAGATTCCAAACAAGATAACTTACTTTGTTGGTTATGTTTATAATAATATAAACGTATTAAATTGAAATATGAACATTTGGGTTGTTGTTATTGTTTGATGGTTGAGTATTATATCTGTTTATTGAAATAAATGTTATTGTTGAGATAACATATTTAGGTGTAAGGAAGAACAGGTTGGAGGGATCCAACTGGATTCCTCAAATATATTAATGATTATTTATTTTCATATTCACCTTATATGAAATGTTCTGATTGGATGATTGATTGGATTACTGATCGTTGATTTGAAATTCACCGTTTATTTTGGTTTAACCAGTAGACGGTATTGGTTGTGTAATTGGTATTCGTTGGCCCGAAAGAAACTCATTTTATAAATGTGATTTACCGTCAAGTGTACCGATAGTAATGAAGTCATAAAGTATATTTTATAATTGAAAATAGATTTTTGAAACCTACTATATTTGAATAAAGTTCATTAAATGGAAATTTATACTGATTATTTATTATTTAAGTTTATTAGTGATTACTAAATGATTTTTTTAAATCAAATTCTTATGTTAGTAATAATTATAACCAGAGGAGAAGAAATTAACAATGATTAAGAATTTGATTAATTATTTTCAAGAAGACAAGTAAACAGAATCATTTAAATTAATTATATTATTAATTAATTTAAAGAAGGAATAATTTGAGTTGATTAACGAGTTAATGATGGTTTGAGCTAATGAATTAAACTAATTTAATTGGAATTAGTTATTTGATTAATTTATTTTAATTAATCAAATAAAAGAGCTTAACAAATATTTGTTTTAACTTTAATAAGACCTTAGGAAGAAATTTACTGTTTAATTTAGTTACATAAGAAGATAACTAATTCTACGGTATGTAATGATGACATGAATTATTATTTAGTAATGATTAAGTGATCAAGTCATAAATGAGATTCATTGAAGTAAAGTAATAAAAGTTGATATTGAAATATAGTTGGATTTGGAGAAAGGAATTTATGAACATAATTATAAAACTGGGTTTTATAAACTAAGTTAATAAAGGGATTTTAAGCCAATACAATAGCTTAAATAATTGTTTACTTAATGTTTAAATTAAGTAAGAAGGAATCGGGATGAATAGGGTTTTATATTAAACCTGAGAGTTATAAACGATGTTATAAAAGTGGCGCGAGGCTAAGATGTTAATTAACGTTACTTAACAATGAAATTTAAAACGTGATTTTCAAAAGGGAAGATGGTTAAATGAATTAGAAGTGCAATATAATGGGTTAATGATGAGTCATGATAAGAATTAGAACCTAACTGGAGTTTGGTAGAGTCGAATGATTTTCTGAGCGTCAATCTGATGTTGATTTCGGTCTTCGGGGTTGATGTTTGGGAAGTGGTTCACTTACCAATTTACGGTTAAGAACTAATGATTTTTGGAGGATAGAAATACTATTGTAACTAACGTTGTGAGATAATAATTGGATATAATTATAAGATGTTTTTTAAATATTGAAATGAAATGTTATTGAGAATACTAGTATATGAAAATAAGAAGTAAATACCGTATTTCAAATTATTAGAAGGTTTGGAAGATGAAATAATCATTTGTTAATTATTATTAATTAAAAGGGCCAAACGTTGCTGAGTACTGAATCAATGAATTCTTTTTATTTTCAAGATTGAATGGTTGTTTATTTGATAGTTAAATAACCGACTATCAAATCTGTCCAATACGCTTGTTGGTACGGAAAGGCCGGGATCAAATTTATATTCGAAAACCATTCCGAACCAACAAATACGAAATCGTAGAAGATACAGAATGAAGATGGAGACATTGAAGACCATGGTTAATAAACGGAAGGGCTACTTGATAAACTACTCTGATTTGCAACCGGAGTATTTTGATGGTAATTCAGTCGTAATAAAATCTGTGGATTTGCAAGGACTACTTGCTACTGATCCAAAGGGTAATTCAAGGATGCAGTAGGAGAGTGCCTTCGGTTTGTCCAGTCCCAGGACAACTTGTATGGACGGATGTCTGACAGAGTATTTCCAAAGGGGTCTTGTACATTGATTTCCTCAAACGTATTTCTGTGGTGGCGAGAAGACACCTTCTCTTAACTTAACAGCTCGAGTATTTCTGTGGAAATCAATTAGTGACTCTAGAGGATTTGACGATGTGACATTCAAAGTGAATGGTGGCCAGGTGTTCCAAAAGATATGTTATGACCTCAAGCTTCACCATCGGAAAATGACAAAAATCGGGCAAGCAGCATGGATATGTGGGTCGCACCCATTAGGGTGTATAATCACCTATCTAGAGAAATTCCTTTTGCTTCTTTAATTTATCGATGTTGTCCCTCTTCGGGAAATGGTGGGTAGCTCCCTACCGTTGGTGATATACAATCGATACACTCAAGCGAAATGAGTGGTCGGTCATGTGTGGCCGGGTTGCAAGACGTTCTTATTGAACCTAGTGTATTCACCTCTAGAGATACACTATCGGTCGGTGGTTCCATACCTTGTCATAGTCGGAATCCAATCTCCAATAAGTGCCCGCAGTTTTGATTGTACTATATATTTGTGGAGCGTGAGATGCAAGCGTTCCGCTAGATTTATATCTATTTGTATTTAGACATTATTATAATATCAGAAGATATATATGATTTCAAAAATGTTTTGGGTTATCGTAAGGTAAAACCGTCCGTATTTATGTGTGGATTCGGTCTTACAATTATCCTTTTCTTTCAAAAAGATTTTAAACTTAAAAATCAAGTTGGATGATCCCCCTTAAACTATGTGAGTTTTTCTCACTCTGGTTAACCTGACTGACCTAGTATTTGTAATGCTCGGGTTAGACCGGGTTGTACAGGTTCAGGTCATTGGATAAAACAAAGTTTAGAAGACATGCTATAGTAGTTCAGACGTACGGTTTTATCTAGTATATTCCGCTATGTGATTTATTTGAAGACAGGTTGTTATAACTGTCCAGATGTGTCTGTTGTACTCTGATGTATGTAAGTATATTATTTCAAGCTTTCAATAAAGTTATTTATGTATTATATTTTATTCCACTGCGATGTAAGACTCTGTGTTGTGTTGGTTCTTCTTCTTCTATTTTAATATCTTTTTCTTTCTTATCTCATCCTCTGACTTCTTTTTATTAACTTTCTAGAAGTTCGGTAATCGAGTTTGGACACGTGATGTAATGGTATCGAAAATTGATGCATCGAATTTTATGGTTTGTTACACCTACGATGCAATCTAGTATAAGAAGCTTCTTACTAAAGAGTCAACGAAGAAAGGAGAAATAGTTTGGAAAGTATTGTCTATTTCATGAGATTCATGGTCACACAACTAATTAGTGCCATTATCTACAAGAGGTATTTGAGAAATTGATTCATAAGGTAATCTAGATGAATGTAAATCTGCCTCAAGTAACATAAGGCGAGATTCTAACAGAAATAATCATGGCCAAGTAGCACCTAATGGTGCCCCTCAACAAAAAGGAAAAAGATTTGTCATCAACACTACAAACGATGGACCACTCCAACTGGTAAGAGCTGGAGGACGAAGGAATGGTATGTTAATATAGTGAAGCATGTGGAGAATGAAGAATGCAGCACTACCAAGGAGATGGTGTCATCTTCAGGAATAGAGTTTGAAACTATATGTAGCACGTATTCTTTGTTTCAATGAATTTACGAACAAACCAGTTGGGATGATTGAATTGTCGATGAAGTAGGGGAAGGAGATTATAGGAGAACGCGAATCCTTTTGTTTATTGAGTTGGACATTTACTCTCTCTCTCTCTGCATTAAAGATAATGATTATAGCAACCAAAGGAGTAATCTGGACCTGGGCAGTAAATCATTCCCTTTAGAGACTTAGATCCTAGGAAAGATAAAGAGCTAGGTATCATTGGGATGCTTCTACAGAAAAAAATGTTGAGATCTCAGTCGGTAGAAAATAACTTAACTAAGGTCTTAAAGATCGAGTCTCATGAGGTAAATACAGGAATTGGCCGGTTTTCTCAAGGTGAACCTGAATGTGTTCACATGGACTCATGCTGATATTTGTGGAATTTCAGTAGATATTACAAGCCATACAATGAATATTGATCTGAAATTCATGTCGATCAAGCAGAAATGGAACATGCTAGGTTCAAAGTGGTCGACTGCGCTTAAAGCAGGAGTGAACAAGATGAAGAGCAGCGGCTTTATTCATGATGGCTCTACCCAGGCTGGGTCTCTAACCCAGTCCCTTAAAGAAGGCTAATGGGAAGTGGCGTACATACATCAACTACTCTAACCTAAATAAGGCATGCCCGAAAGACAACTTCCCAATTCTAAGGATTGGTTAGCTTATAAATTCAACAATTGGGTGCTAACTTCTTTCCTTTATGGATGCATACTCTTGTGTTATAATCAAATTCCAATGCATGTTCTAGATTCGAAACATATTAGTTTGATTACTAATTTAGGGCAATATTGTTATGATGTCATGCCCTTTGGATTAAAGAATGATGGAACCACACATCATAACCTACTTAATCGGATGTTTAAAGATTAGATCGCAAGATCCATGGAAGTAAACATGGACTATATGCTCTCAAGGTCATATTTACTATGTAATCACGTCACTGATTTTATAAAAATATTTAGCATTCTCTGCAGTCATTCAATGAAATGAAACTTGATCTCTTCATATGCTCATTTGGGTTGTGTTAGGAAAATTTCTGGATTTATTGTCCACTCTCGTGGGATCGAAGTTAACCCCTAGAAGATTTCTCCCATCAGGAATATCAAAATCCCTACGATGATCAAGGATGTGCAAAGATTGAATGGGAACATTTTCGTCCTTAGCTAATCCATGTTTAGGGCGAATTACAAGTGCATTCCTTACTTTGACCTTATCAAAAGAGGGAAGCAAAACTTTTCTTGGATGAAGGATTGTATTGAAGCATTCCAAAACTGATGTGTAGCTTTCTAGGGTCATAACTTCGATGAGACATAGTTCTTGCAAATCAAAGTAAGCCAGTATTAGAATCAGGAATTAATGCAACATAAAGGTGTTGTGACTTGCAGTGCCCATGTTGTGTGTATCCTAGTGACCCCTCGATGGACCGAATCCTATAGTTTGGCAAATCAGTGTTGTCTGCCCTGCCTTTGTGGGTGTAACTTCCTCTTCGGAAGTCGGAAAGAAGGTTCCATAGCCAATGTCTTGAGAAGAATATATATTATCCGGCAGAGGAAGTTCGCCTAAGCCTCGGATCGAGACACTGATTTCTCTTGGCAAGATTCATGAATCAGCGATTTAGTTGGAGGTGGAGTCTTGGGAGAAGATTGCTTCTCTGCGGTTGAGGTATCTCTTGGAGAAAGGCCCTTAGGCTCCTCCTCAATGGTTTTTTCTAAAAGCATCTCTGTAAATACATTAATGTGTGAAGGGATCTTAAGTCCTTTGTTGATAGTTTTATCGGGTGAATTCTCTTTCTCCCCCGACCGAGCTTCCTGATTGGAACTCGCAATATCTTTGCTCTGTGGGGCCGCCCTTGGCTTTAAATGAAGTTGTTGTCTGTCCCCTGATAAAGGGTACATCTTTTATCCTCGTTGACGCAGGAGGATTCTAAGCTGAGGGAACATATACTGGAGCACGACCTCCACTAACTCCCATACTTCATTGTGGATTGAGCAAATGGTATCGATGAAGAAATTCGTCTACAAGGAAACTCTTGACGTTTAGTGAGGACGATGGAGTGTTTACTAATGCAGTCAAGCGGTCCTGGTACACCTGACCTTGTAGTTTCTTTGGGTTCACAACTGAAAATGAAAAGAATGGTTAGAAATCATATGCATAAAGTTAAAGAGAAGAGACTGGAACTCGAAGCTTACTAGATTGAACCCATCTTCTAGCACACCTGCTTGATAACGAACATAGAATCAATTGGGCCTTATATCGCCCATGTTGTTGTACGCCTCAGTAATAATCTTCCACTTATAAAAAAATGAAATAAAGGAATGAAGGAGTCACTTGTTGTCGATGCTTGAAGTTATAGAAAAAGATTATATCTTCATAGGTAGGATCTACACCCAGGGTCTCTGTATATGCCATGAAAAGAGTGTACAAGTATGAGTATGTTGTTGGATGAAGCTTCATGGGTGCTATATTCACTTGTCTAAAGAAATCAACGATGAACGGATGAAAGGGAGGAATGCTTCCAACTAAACACATTTGTCGACTTATTTGCATATATCCTTCTGGAGGATTATGGATTCTCTCTAGGACATTGGGTCCCTGGACATCTTCCCGGAGAATTCCATGTTTTAAGCTTAATCGCCTCAGCCTTGATTCATCAGTGGTGGACACACAAGAATCCTTTTGGTCTTCTAGAAAAAATACATCTTCAAATGTATCATAGGTCTTGTTATCTCCTACTCCTCCGACCTCGTCATCCAAAGAAGTCGCGCCAGAAGATTCTACTCCCTCATGAAGGTAGATTTCGAATTCCGAATCATCGCCATCAGAGTTCGTGTTTAGCAAAGGAATTATTGGATTGGTCTCTGTCTCTGGAGCCTTTCCCTTCTCAGATTCAGAATATCTTATAGAGTATCTTCTAGACATGCTTGTTTTGCTATCTAAGAAATATTGGTGTTAGAAGAAAAGTAACACATGCTCCTCTGTGTATGTGTGCTAGTGTGTGTAGTGCAAGTGTGTTGAAATGCATAAAGGAAGGTAGTGTCGAATGCACGCAGTTGTTGGATATGTGTCTCGGTGTCGCGAAGAATTATGTCTTTTATGTCCAAAGTATCATATGTCGTATGCTATGCCACTTTGGTTTGGATTTGGGAAGGCTTTATCCTAACTGTCTGTATGTGTTTGTTTGTCCAGTTCGATGTTGGGATGATTATCAGTTATGTGTTATGATGGTCATTCAATTAGATGAAGGCACTAAAAGAAAGTGTCTCGAGAGTTCAGATTCCCGGTCAAATGGTGTCCCTGATTGAAGGAGCATTTGGATCGAATGAAGTTTGGTTAAAAGATTTCGGTTCGAACTCTCTAGATCGAGAATTTTCGATCCGAAACTATGGGTTTCCCTCGAGTTTCTGACGCTCCTCCGTCCTGATCCTTCGATCCCAAAAGCCTTTTCACTTCCAAACCTCCATTGACCTGAAGCGTCCATTGGATCTAATGACCTATTCGATCTGAGATTTTCAAACCCATCCAATTCTTCTTCCAAACTTCTTCTACTCCATCCACTTTGTTAGACCTCCACATACCGTTTTAATGGCCTCGCACACCCAAATCTCCATGTCCACCTTTGAATGTCCCCACAGTGAGGTTGGAACCGCCATGGATGGCGATTCTGATGCCTAGTAGAGCGATGGAGGACCCTAAGACTCGGTACAACAGCCTCATCACAAAGCAAAACCATTTCCAACATAAATCGAAGCAAATCACTAGGATTCGAGGGTTAACATGCGTGAATTGTAGGTTAACAAAGCAAATTACGAAATAAATCCACCTTGAATGATTTATCGTTGGATTTGAACGAGAATTAGCGATTTAGGGTTTCTTTGATTTTTTCCGATTTGAGACTAATGACAGCGAAAGAAAATAATAAAGAACAAAAAAGGGAAAAGGGCTACTTTATATAGTATATTAGAACGAATGTTTGTATCCCCACCAAAATGGTGGCTTGGCTTTTAATTCAAAATCGAAAAGTATGGGTTGGCTTCGGATCGAAATAGTCCCGGATCGAATTCGATCTGAAGTAAAGAAAAAATTTCGATCGAAAGACGACATTCAAAAAAAATAGGAGTAAGTCAAGGGACATATCTACCAACCATCTCGAGTTCTTAGTGGCTTGATGAACTCCTATGATATCGAAAATCCGACCCGGCCTCGGTGTTCTATAGAAAAAGTTGTTTGGTATTACTTATAGGCATATGACCAACTCAGCATGATTTAAGTTAGGTAAGTCTTACCTTTTGATTCGACAAAGGTTTGGAAAATTTACCTATGTGTCTATCACCACTCTAGTCAAGGATCTTGGCTTTCTGATTACAACAAAAACAATTCTGGATGTGATCATGTATTTATACATAGCACAAGGGATCAAGAGTTATGAATTAACAAAAGGACACATCAGTTAACCATTGCTTACATAGGACTGGACAGCTCGACAAATTCAAAGCACATCCCATCCACGATAAGATGCACTTTAAGGGGGCAAAATGTTGACCTGTCTTTTAGAAAAGTCGTCCAAGGCCCAAAGGGTCACGATCACAAGCCTCAAACATCAAGGTCATGTCTAACCAGAATCATAATCCCAGTTCGGATCGAATAATGAATGGTTCAATGTAGTAACCCAAAAATATTACCCTAAATAATATCAGGCAATGATGATTCTCATGTTGTAACGACCCGGGGATTCGCGATCCTGATATCGACATAAACTCAATGTCGACTATCCAAGCATCGGAATTACCGTATAGTCCATGAAAGAAATTAGAGGGTGAAAAAAGATAAGATAGAAACTAAGAATAGAAGAAGAAGAAGAACATACAACATCAGAGTAAACACGAACCTCACAGCGGAACGAATAAAATATAACATAACTTTGAAATAAAGATTTTTCTTGAATATACATATCATTATCAAAGTACAACACTTACAACACAGCGGAAATAAACAATAGCTATATAAATGCTGCTGAAGCCTCCTGCTCCAGCTTTCCAAGTACATCTATAAAATCCTGACTACTTGACTGCCCGTACAAAATTAGGCACCTAAGAGTTTAGGGAAAACAAAACAAAATACACTCCGGGTCAGTCATGGGACTGGTGTGAGTAAAACAATTTAAAACAGCTTAAGCAATAAAACGATATCTCATAAGACCACACCATATAACGGAACGGGTTTTTCCCTTATGAGAATCCAAAATAATCTTTATATCAAAATTCTTTTGATATTATAATAGTGTCTATCAACCACAATATAATAATCATCTTGCAGAAACGCTTTCATCTCACGTTCTGCATACATAGTATACAATTAAAATCGCAAGCACTTATTGGATAATGGATTTCCAACTATGACAAGGTATGGAACCACCTTCTGATAGTGTACCTCAAGAGAGGAATACACCGGGTTCAACAAGAACATCTTGCAACCCGGCCACACATGACCGACCACTCATTTCGCTTGAGTGTATCGAATGTATATCACCAACGGTTGGGATCAGCAACCGTTTCCCGAAAGGGACAACATCGAATAGATTAAAGAATGAAATGAATATCTCTAGATAGGTGATAATACACCGTAATGGAAGCAAACCACATAGCCATGCTGCCTGCCCGATCTGTGTCATTTCCCGGTTGTGAGGCAAGAGGCCACGCTTATCTCTGACAAATCACACAATTATTCACTTTGAATGTCACATCGTCATACCCGCCAAATCACAAATTGATTTCTCCAAAAATACCACTGGTATACAACTAAGAGAAACGAATTCCTCCGCCACCAAACGTAAATACGTTTGAAGAGATCAACTTACGCGATCTATTAAATATACTTTGTCAGACATTCTTCCATATAGGTCGTCCTGGGTCTGGACAAACCGAAGGCACTATTCTTTAAATCCATCTTAGGCAATTTCTACCTAGGATCGCCAGAACAGCCCTTGCATAACTCCGTCTTCGATTATCTTCTTCATATTTGATTCGCAACGCTAAAGCTCATATAGAGTGGTTTTCAGGTCATGAATCTGATCTCGGTCTCTCCGTATTGACGACGGAAAAATGGTCAAAACTTCGATAGTCGGTGAGTTAACTATCAAAGAAAAATATGTGTACAAACAACGATATTATTTCTAGATGGAAATTCTATCGATCAACCAACAACCATCATTTATCTCTTAAATTAATTTATCATAAATTTATTCATTTCCTGTTTCCATATATTCAACATTCCTTATTTTCTAAATTTGGAAAATATACGTTATTAACGTTAGAGAATATTTATGATTCTTATTTGGAAAACATTTCCAAAGCTCCTTCACTTGGATTTAAACAGATGTTTAAACAAAACATCGCTATACCAATTCAAACCATTACCTTTATTAACTAAATTCACTTAACCAACCTTCACTATCGAACCTTAATCATTCCTTAGTTAAAAACGAAGTCAATCAAGTTGGGGTATAACTACCTCTCAGACCTTAACTGAACAACATTTCTAACTTCGAGATAAACAAAGTTCACCTTCTAAATCTTTAACAAGCTTCCTTACGTAACTCTCGGATTCTATTTACGAATCCACTCCTTTTACAGAAATCATTTTGATTATAACAATAGTGTTATAATCCTATGCTTTCGAAATATAATAACTTAAGTATAACTTTTATTTATTAATTTGGATAAATAAACAAACAACTAATTTATTAATTAATAAATAAATCTTGAAACGGAAAGTGAATAGTACTTTCTCGAATTCGATATAATCGAATTTCAACGTATAACTCTCTTTCGAATAATCTATATTCGATAACTCCTTTCTTCGAATAACTAATATTCGACTAACTCCTTTCGAATAAACTATATTCGACTAACACCTTTCGAATAAACTATATTCGACTAACTCCTTTCGAATAAACTATATTCGGTTAATTCCTTTCGAATAAACTATATTCGATTAATTCTTATCGAATAAACTATATTCGACTAACTCCTTTCGAATAAACTATATTCGATTAACTCTTATCGAATAAACTTTATTCGACTAACTCCTTTCGAATAAACTAAATTCGATTAATTCTTATCAAATAAAATATATTCGACTTATTCTTTTCAAATAACTAATATTCGACTTAACTTTATAACTCTGTTTCGAATAACTATATTTGATAACTTTATTTCGAATAACTCTATTCGATTAACTTTATTTCGATTGTCTCTAATCAATTAACTCTACTCGATTAACTCTACTTGATAACTCTAATTGATTAACTCTACTTGATAACTCTAATTGATTAACTTTACTTGATAACTCTAATTCCTTTTATAATCCTATTTACTTTTCAAATATTTCCTTTTATGATATCGTATTTATTTTCTAAATAAATATACCTTTTATCTTTCTATTTATTTTCCCAATATATATTCCTTTTATCTTATTCTATTTATTTAACAAATAAATATTCCGTTATCTTATTCTATTTATTTAGCAAATAAATATTCCTTTTATTTTCTTTTATTTATTTAACAAATAAACATTCCTTTTATTTTCTTCTATTTATTTAACAAATAAATATTCCTTTTATCTTCTATTTATTTAACAAATAAATATTCCTTTTATCTTCTATTTATTTAACAAATAAATATTCCTTTTCAATTCTATTTGTTCAACAAATAATTCCTTTTCAATTCTATTTATTTAACAAATAAGTATTTCCATTTCAATTCTATTTATTTATCAAATAAATATTTCCTTTTCAATTCTATTTGTTCAACAAATATTACTTTTTCAATTCTATTTATTTAACAAATAAATATTTCCATTTCAATTCTATTTATTTAACAAATAAATATTTCCTTTCCAATTCTACTTATTTAACAAATAAATATTTCCTTTTCAATTCTACTTATTTAACAAATAAATATTTCCTTTTCAATTCTATTTATTTAACAAATAAATATTTCCATTTCAATTCTATTTATTTAACAAATAAATATTTCCTTTTCAATTCTATTTATTTAACAAATAAATATCCTTTATAATATCTTATTTATTTTTAAATAAATAATCCCTTTATACTTCTATTTATTTTCTAAATAAATAATTCATTTTGTACTTCTATTTATTATCTCAATAAATATTCCTCTTTATAAAATCCTTTGATTTTATAAATATTTTATTTTCAATAAACACTTTGAAAATTCCCTTTTTACATTCAGGTATTTCTTATGGCATTTTAACAAATCAAATAATAATACCAGTGTCATCACAATCAATCATAGATTATATATCACGTCATATCACAGTATATGAAATCAAACAGTATTAATTATTGAAGAATCCAGTTGGATTCCTCCGACCTGTTTCCCTGCATCCACAGATGTTAAACAATATAATAACATCACTTTCATTTCAACATGAAATATTCTGATCAACAGAATCTGTAGCGACTTCGAACTTCCCCGTGAAGGAAAGCGCGGATTGCGTTGAGGACAAGATAAATCAGAACACAAACAGAAGAACATTTCATTGCTTATTACAACAATTCGATCAGAATACAAGAATATACAGAGTAAGAATAAAAATAACACATTTGATAATGATCAGAGATTTAAATACATTACTACAGCGGAAAAATAATACAAAACATAACTGAAAGGGATACACGGATACAGAGCTTTTCGAGTATCACTCCAGCTGTAAACCAGGATCCTGTGAATATAAATATACAAAACCCAACTACTAGCTGCCCGTGCGGAAAATAAGGACACCCAGAGTTTAGGTTAAAACAATAAACTCCAGGTCAGTCAATGAATGGTGTGAGAACTAAAATAGTTATTAATCTTTATTTTTAAAGTTTGGTAAATCAAGGGACCACGCCGTATAACACGGAACAGGTTTCCTCCCAAGAATACCAGTGCATAAAACAAACAACGCAATGCTAAATAAAAAACAATGAAGCTGTTATAAGACCCATGTCCCATCACACAATGCAACGCAAGCCGGAGGATAGGGGTTCACCTTATAACAGCCATATAATGCTTGATACGTATAAAACAAAAGTGTTTGATATTATTACTAGTGCATATGTGTTTCAAAAGCAAATTTCAAACATAAGTATCAATCATAAACGGCATAGTACCCCATACTGCTATGTCGCCATACTAGTTCTAAAATGAAATCCGTAATTTCGTATTGGAAATTGGATACCATCATGAGTCAAGGCAAGGGGCAAGCTCCTCTCCGTTCGAGACACTCTAGCAAATGTCTCAGGACCACACACAGCGATCCTTGGAACCTCTAAGGCCGGTCCTCTCCTACTTTTGAGGATTAATTATTCCTGAACACACGTTTCTCGGTCCTATAGGACCTATATCCGAGGCGCCTCGCATTCCAACAACCACACAGATAAAAAAATATATAAATGTCAGGGCTGGTAGGTCACTGACATCACCCATAGCTAGAAAGAAACGTCATGCACGCCTTGGGTCCTTATCCTGTTTTTGACTCATATCAAGGTGTGAGGCTCGCGAATTAACACTATACACAAAGTTGTGCCACATAGGCCGTGCTTTGATCATCAACCACAAGACTTTGCTTTTCAACAGAAGCCGTGATCATTTGCCACTTATGCATGCCACACAGGCAATTTACTCCATGCAACTGATTCCTATTGATATATAACCTCTGAGCTCGTACGTCTCAGAGAAGAACTTTAAGCAAGAGAATAAATTCTCCGCCGACTAACAGATATATATTTAATAGATATCAATCAGCAGAGAACAAAATCCAATGTCAGACACACAGTCCATTTACAAGTTCGTTCTGGGTCTGAACGAGATCGGAGGAACCTTATTCCTCGCACATCCATCGATCTCCAAGTACGTCTGGACGATCACCAACTAATTCCCTCCTCTTGGGTGTACAGCCCAATCAAGATCATCAGTAGTCGTCCAAACGATGTGAAGACTTCCGGTCTTCAACCAACGTCTTCATCTTCGACTTATCGTCGAATCAGTTATTCAGAATGGGTATAAACCTGGCCTTTCCGAATAACTCGCGTATATAATAAACAAGTGTTACACAAACACAACATATGCCTCATTCCAATTTAGAATATTCCTTATTCAAATATTCACATTCTTAGGTAAAGGTTCCCATTAATTTTATCAAAGATAAATTCTTTTAAATTTATTCTTTAATCTTCCTTTGGATATCATTTCAAACCATATTATGGTTTTCCAAATTAGTCGGGATTAGCAAACCACACCGAAGTAATCATTTATTTTATTTCCCAATCCCAGCCTATTCATCCCATGGAGCAAAACTGGTAACACCCCATATCTAACACCACGGTGCTATCGGTAAAATTAAGTACCATTTCACGTTCAAATCTAATTAAAGATTTAACTATCGCTTGGAGGAAAACTTGTGATACTCTATTCTCGATCATTTCAATCTAATTAAAGATTCATTAAAAATCCACTTAGTTTTAATCTTTCCACAAATCAATATTAATGATTATTCAAAGCTAAGAAGTTACTCTTATCTTTAACTGGGTTAAAGAACCAATGTCATTTAAAACACGGTTCACGACAAACCCAAAATCCCATTCCATTGTTAATCGGGTTAAAGAACAAGTGTTATTTAAAACACTATTTACGATAAACCCAAAAACCAATTTAAATTCAATTCCAATCAAAAACTAATTAACTGGACAATTTCACTAAATCTAAATTAAAAGATTTATTCTTTTCTAAACTGAGTTCTGGAATAGTGTTATTTAAGACACCATTCACGACGAACCCAAAATCCCCTTTGATATTAAATACAAAGCTCTCAATAGAAAATATATCGGCTTATATTCAATATCAAAATCTGAAACCAACAAATATCGTGTTGGAAATAACGATATAAATATATCTTTCAAATTTCCACAACGATATCTGTATAATCACGAAATCCAACATCGAAATATTCCGAAGATAATTTCGATTCAAATCCATTCCAATTCGTATATTGGAAATTCTGATTATTTTTAAATCCACTTCAAATCCAATTTATTTATTCAAAAATATCGGATTATAACTCTAATTCATAACTAGTTCATTTCGATAAAAATATATTTTTATCTTTTCAAATACGGGATTTTTTCACTCTAATTCTTTTTAAATCATGATTTTACACAAATTATTGATATTTTTAATAATTTTATCAAGGCCCGTACAGTCGATTTCCCTAAAAGGCCATCGAGCTGCACTTACAGCGACCTTTTCCAAATTTGATTTGGACTTATTTCCAAATCCAACCTTTAGATATCAAATTTCTAATATTTATTGGAAAGCCCTTTTCGATACGAACCCAAGGTCCCAGTTTCAGGAGAATCCGATGGTTGGATCTCCCGTAACGTCAATTCGAAGTCAATGGTCGAAATTCGCGAACTGCCGCGGCGCGGCGCGTTCTATTCAGGTCATTTAATATATATAATATATATATATATATATATATATATATTATATATACTTCGTCGATTTCAATTCTAAACGTATTTTGTAAATTATTTTAAATTCATTTTCAAAACAATTTCAACTTCATTTTCAATTTTAAATCAAAATTGAATATTCCATATCATTAAAATATAAATGATAATATTTTCAAAATATTAGATTTTGAAATCACTTCATTTTCTATATTCATTATAAAAACGAATATAATCGATATAAATATCGTTCGCGTCAAAATGGCGCAAATCTAATCAACACAACTTTATATATTTCAATAACTTCGTTATTCTATTCAACAAATGAATATTTTCTTCAACACATGAATATATATTTTATTCAACACATGAATATTTATTAATTCTTACTTACAATAAAAATGTGAATTTTATTGTATAAATATTTCGTTCAACACATGAATATTCTCAACACATGAGTATTGTCAACACATGACTATTTTTGTTATTTTATATATTTGATGAAATCATGATTTTATATCGTTTAATTCTTAGTCAGCCTCTAACAGTAAATTAGTAAGAGAACGATTCCCTAAGTATTAACCCCGAAGGCCGAAACCAACATCAGATCAATACTTAGGAAACCACTCATCTTAACTAGTTTCCAGTTAGTTTCTAATTTTATGTATGATAAAGATGTGAATTTTATTGTTAAAATATTTCGTTCAACACATGATAAGTTTCAACACATGAATATTCATTCTATTCAACACATGAATCTTTATTCTATTCAACACATGAATCTTTATTTATAATATTCTTTATTTTCCAAATTGGAATGAGGCCCAATCAATTACCATAAAATGTTAATTATATGGATTCCATGCAACACATGTATATAATAGCAATGATAAATAATCAACCATCATCCAAAGTGCACTACACAACGGTCTGTCAACCTATCGATTGGCATACAACTAAACAATCGGGATTAGTGTACGTCAAATATCATCCCAATACCCGTGTGGGGTTTCATTCGACAAACACAGATTTTTATTTGTGCAGTTGGGCGATGTGTAAAATTTATCGTCTCAATCCATATCAGTCAGATGGGTGTACATAAACAAATCGTCTGATTTGTACATGAATATTTTACTTTATTCATTTATCTAATAAAAATGATATTTTTATTTTTCGAACATATTTTAGAAAATTTCGGTGGCATAACGGCGCGATACTAGAAACGGGATAAGGCCTAGCCTTATCCCCAGTCTAATAATGGCATGCGCCATACACATACCAATCATATCAATTCATTTCACCCAAACAACCAAATTCAAACCAATAATCCAATCAACTACTCAACCAAACAAACAAGTCGTCCATGGTCTGTGGACGACCGGTGTCGGGTGCTGCTAAGCACCGTCTGCATCCTGGTATATAATTAACTAGAAAATAGAATTTAAAGTGAGAAGTTCTCACCTATAAGCTTAACCAAACGACGCGAATCTTCATATGTAGAAAATTTTGCCGTGTTTTATTCGCCACCTATATAATCTGAAAATCATATCTTTATCGTTTCATAACATGACTATTTTATTAATAACATACATAGGCTAAAAATCCTATTTTTATCTTTATAAAAATATTTTCATATCATACCCTAGTTAAAAATCATATTTTTAACTTACTAAAAGTATTTTCTTTATACGATAAAAATCATAGTTCTACGACGCTACTATATAGAAAAATCATGTCTTTATAACACTAACCATATGTAAAAATTATATTTTTATAATATCGCTACATAAATAAAAATCATATTTTTATCTTACTACAATATAAATAAAAATCGTATTTTTATAACGCCTTCACATATATGAAAATCATATTTTCCTTCCATGAAAAATCTAATCTTTTCTTACATCAAAAATCAAATCTTTTCTTTTGAGTAAAAATCCAAACTTTCCTTGTACAATGTCATATATAATTTACCATTTACAGTTGTTAGATCAAAATTTGGACCTAACACCCAAATTGTTCTGATTCGTAGAGAATTATAACTGAAAAATGAGGAAAAAGCAGAAAACACACAAAGTTTATAGTGGTTCGGCGTTAACGAGCCTACGTCCACTTTATATGCTATTGATTATACTTTGAATGCTAGTACAACCAATGATTTCTCTCAAACTCACTCTTACAATTGTGATTTCTCTTAGTAATCTTGAAGTAAAACTGACAAGTAATAGTGGTATGATAGTAATGGTGAAATCAATGCTCAAAACTGCCAAAAGATCCTCAAAAATGCCAATCTCTGGGCTATTTATAGTTGATTCTGTCAGGCGGATCGCGGTCACACATGGCATAGATCCCGAGAATATCGGATTGGATCGTAGCTTGAGGAAGAATTGGTCAATATGACAGTTGTGGACAGGTGTCGCGAGATCCATGCATTTCGGATCGTGATAGAATGGGTCAAAGTCTTTGGCGTGGCTTCTGGAATTCGGATCGGATCGAACTGGCATGGATGGAACGGGTCGCAAGGGCTCGTAGCGAACTGATAGGGAGATCCGAAGGGGGCTCGATCTGACCTGAGGATGATTGAACGACTGTGATCTGATTTTTCGTGGACTAGAGGAAAGAGACTTCATATTTTCTTCTTGTATGTGAACCTTGGTGGCTTGGTCAAAAAGCTAGCCAACATTTTGCCCCCTCGAAGTATGTTTTATCGAGGATGGAACATCCTTCGAAACTACAGAGACGTCTTTTCATAGGGAGATGCAAATCAATGGTTGCGTATGACTGAAGTGTCCTGTTACTTCAAAGAGTGTATCCTTTGACTAGTATAAATATCGGTTAAATCTTCAACCATTTCTCTATCTATCAGATAATTTCTATCTCTGGAAGTTTTTAGAAACTTTGTTATCGGATTTGCCAGGTAAATCTCTGAATTTTCTGTAAAATATCTCTAACTTTCCACTTCAGTTCGTTACTTGATGGTTTGGTTCGCGTAAGATCATTACGATCTGCGGAACGAGCTACTCCTTTCGATCTTTGGTGAGCATTCGGGATTATTTACGAAGCGCAACGGGCTTATATTTGGAACGTTGTGGGCTTTAAGTACGGTGGGCCATCCATCGTAGCGAGTCGACCCAGGGATCAGCCTTTTTCTTCTTTGCTGGGCCCGATGGGCTTGCTCCCGCGATCCACCGAAGCCCACGGTTCGTATACGACGAAAAAGGGGAGACCAATGGTCACGGGTTTAGCTATATAAACCCGAACCCTCTTCACTCCTTACCCCTTCTTCTTTTTTCTGCATCACGCCGCCAGATCCTTCAAGAGAAAAACCCTAATTCTTTAAATCTCCGAAAATCCACTTGTTTTTTTTCCAATTTAAGAAAGGTAATCTTATTAAAAGCGTTCTCGTGCAATATCTCTCCCGTTTTTTCTAAGCTTTTGACTGGTTTGGGAGGAGAAAGCGGTGGAATTTCATGGTATTGTTGGCGAGGTGCCATGGCTGATGGATTCAACTACTCGCGTTTTGCGATGGAGAAGAAGAGGAGAGAAAGGAGAAGAAGAAGGGAAGGGAAAGGCTGACCAGTTCGGTTCGTGAATGAGGAGGGATGAGGACGGAGATGAAGGGAAACGGTTGTGGCATCCGGTCATGGAAATGGAAAGGGAGCGGATCGGATCGTGGAAATGGTGAGGTGGCGGATCGGGTCGCAGCATTGAATGGGTCATTAGCTTAAGTGAGGACGGGAAGATGTGGATTGCAGTAGTCATGCCACGACCCAATCCCTATCACACGATCCGGACCCTAATCCACGATTCATTCTCCGCGATCCGAACCTGATCCACGATCCGGATTGATGAACGATCCAACGAACTTGTTAAACACTCAATGCAACTTAACTCTAACATACCAATGGACAGTTAGGTTAGAGCCTTTGAGACGAACTTTCTGGACTGACCAGCAGCATAACTTAACAGCAAGCAACAACTAATATCTCGATGATCTTGTTGATTTTTATGCTTTTTCTTAATGCATGCACAGGTACACACCCACACTTGCACACACGGGGGGAAGGGTAGCTTCATTTTAACTTGTTATACTTGCCGACAAAGCTATGTCAGATAAACAAGCGACTGAAAGGCCGGAAAAAGACATCGAAATAGAAACATCGACGCATCATGGACCTGATGTGCTTCCTTCAACTTCGGGTCAAGAGAAATCCGATTCGGACTACAAAAATAGATTCCGATGCAGAATCAACGTCTTCAGATGATACATCCTCCGAAGAGGCGGACGATCGGGCTCCCGATGAGCTTCCGGGAGTTGAGGATATAGACAAGTTTAATGATTGTCTGGCTTCTAAGTTGGACAACACCAAGCTTTAGAAACTATGTTTGAAGCATGAAATATCTTGGGATGATGTCAAAACTCCAGGCAAGGACGATAGACCTAATTCTGCCCCAGCTGGGCACATGACCATTAGTAGGTTGATGTGTTCGGTAGGCACTATTCCTCCATTCTCGCCAATCGTTGTGGAAACTTTAAGGTGATTGCGTATTGCACCAATGCAGCTCCACCCCAATGCTTATGCAGCTCTATACACTTTATCTGTAGCGTATCCAGAGGTTCTGGAGGCTGAGCTTACCTTTAAAGATTTAAAGTTCTATTACCTTTTTAAGCACCGCTCCAAGGCAACTCCAAATATCTCCTACCTTGAGTCAGTAGCCAACAGGAAGGTTGTGACTGACGGTTACAACAACATCGGGGACCCTAAAGCCGACTGGTTTCACATAAAACTGCAGGCGGGATGCACGCGAAAATGGCTTAAAGCAAGTGAGTTCTAAGTCTCCAGATTAGTGACTTGACTAGATAACCAAGATGCTAACATGTTTCTTTTCTTCATACAGATCATACCTTCCCAAAGACAAAAGGCTCAGTGTATCAAAACCGATTGTCTCGCCTTCTCGAAAGCAAGTCAGATTTCTTGAAAATAAAGTTGTGTCTCACTGACGAGAATCTTCACAAGCATCGTCTTCTGGATATAAGATTCGGACTTGGCAAGGACAAGCCTTATAAACATGTGCCCCCTGCTCAGGGAGAGGGAACTTCACAGTCTACAAAAACAACTAGACTTCACAATAGTCCTTCACTAGTCATTGATCAAGACGATGAAGATCTGAATAAGCACAAGGGAGATGAGACCCGGGCTGACGAGCCCAAAGACATTCCAGCCTCTAAGGAGCATTCTCCCTCAAGAGCTTCACCATTGGTCGATCCCGTAGTTCATGATGATTTCACGGAGGAACTAAACAAGATTCCTCTGCCAGATGCCATCTATTCTCATGACGACTTCGAAGGGGAACCATTCTTTCCTTTCTCTGAGGAAACAAATGCCCCTGTCGGAGAAATATAAATTGCACAGACGAGCCTAGCTCTGGGCCCTGGTCCATTAGGGGGTTATACGGGATGCACAAATCACATGCACCGCTCACCACATCACTTTCTACACTATTGCTGTCCATAATTCTAATATATGCTTGTTTCATTTGCAGGAAGGATGACTCGTAGACAATCTTATTCTTATCGTTCCCTTCGTTCGGGCACCCCAAGCCTTCTTCCAGATCCTGAGCATACACGTAGCAGCAGCCGAGGGGGAGATAGCCATGGCCCCGGGATTATCGCAAGCCTCATTCCTCATGGTCCAGATCTCCATCAAAACAAACTTCTAGAAAGCCCCCTAGTCATCAACTACCAACTACAAGGGGGAAAACAACTTCCCAAAGACTTAACTCCTCCGTGGAGCACGCCATCTCATAGCAAGTCGTCCAAGAAGCATCGCGAGCCTAAGGATAAGAACAAGGATCCAAGCAAGGATTCTGAGAAGGAGAAAACTGACATCGTCCCATCTGCTCAGCAAAGTTTGAGTGCTCCTAGGGCACGAGACTATGTCCATGGTCCTGAGGCTTAGGCTAAGATGGAGAAATTACGAGAACAATTCCCCGACATCTTCTTCGAGAGGATGATGTTCCTTCCAGCTTTGGAACCAGTCCCTGGGAATTGGGATACTGAAGTCATCGGCCATGTTCACCATGTGGCCAAGAAATATGAGGCGATGAAGAAACATGCTGTCAACCTTTCAGATGCTATCCGCACGCTAGAAATGGAAGCGCACAGGTCCAAAGTAAGGATAGATAACAATGACAGGGCCAGGATAAAATGGAAAAGGACTTGGAAGATGCACAATCTCAGCTTGCCTTGGCTCAACGAGATGCTAAATATTACAAGACAGAGCTGGAGGAGGCCAGGGAATGTTTTCGCAATGAGTTTGATTCTAACAGCAAAGAGCATGTGTCATTGAAAAAGGAGGTGGAAGATCTCAAGATGGCCAACATCGAACTGAAAACAGAACAAGATCATTTCGAAGCTGAGAGAGCTGCTTAGGAGAAAGAAAAAGCAAGCTTGAAAGGCAGTTTAGCTCTAGCCGAAGAAGAGAAGGCGATTCTGAATGATCAACTCGCGGATGCAGAAAGGCGTGCGGTTCTTTCTGAAAAGAATGTTGACAGTGCCATTGAAATGGCTACGGCTTCTAATGAAAAGCTCCTCGAGAGAGAGAAAGAGATTGGAGGATTTGAAGAATTGCTGTTTGACTTCCTTGGTCAGGTCATCAAGACCCGTAACATCTCCTGGATCCCGGACTACCATGTCACTCTAGCCAACATATGGGATGCAATTGTCCAAGGCGAGAAACAATGGTTAGGAGTCGAGGAGATTGACGAGAATGAGTTGATGCGGACCATTCTTAAGGATAACAGCCCGAGGATTTGGGGTTTAACGAGGATCGTGAAACTCGGTTTCCTCTCTGTCGAGAAAGAGCAGGGTTGCGCGATGCATCGAACAGGTGGATGTCGCGAGAGGTGATACTTTAGTCAAAGTCGGAGTTCGATACTGGAAGGGTAGCGCGTCTTCCTTATGACTGGTGATTTCGATGGAAGTGAATCCGACAGTGGTAGTCGCGAGTGTTGTAATCAAATTTTTGGTGAACTGAGGTCGATGATGGAAGCAGTGCGAGATGGTGAAAGGAGGAAGGAGACGGGATCAGATTTGTGGTAAACACGATGTTGAGGACGGATGGTTGCTGAGGGGTTCGAACTGAGGAAGTTCGACTGGTTCTTCGAAGATAAGGCTCAAACTCAGCTGTAGGGCGATCTGCGAAGATCTGGAAGTGATATGTTGGGAGTTCAACATACTGTAGCCGTTCTGGGGTTGGTCAGTATAGGTCCAGATGCTGAAATGAAGAAGCACCAGTGATGAACATCAATCGTTCGATGAAATGCCAGAATGAATAGTGGCAGTTTTGTTGGGGCTGATTTGTAGCAAAGCTGATCGGTGAGCGTTGAGATTGTTCATGGATTAGTCGAATGGGTTGCAAAGTAAGGTGCAAGGTAATCAACTCGAGAAAATTCGTAGTTGGGACGATTTGGAATTTAGATGGATATTCAGCAATTAAGAATCTGGTGAGTAAATCTCACCTTTTATTTAGAATTATTTTTATATAGTTAAAAATAATTGTTATGCTTGTTTGAATGCTGTATGATTATTTTAAAAATATATATAGTTATTTAGGATTGGTTGACTATTATATATATATTGGGTTGATGATTGGTTGGATTCCCGCAGTTTCATTAGTGGATGCCCGCAGTTTCATAGCGGATGATTACCCTATACGCCCCATGCTATGATTAGTGGATGACCTTTTATACCACGATATCCTGCCTCGAAGCAAGATGGGTATTACTATGTTGACTAACGTCTGTGGATGCAGGAAAACAGGTCGGAGGAATCCAACTAGATTCCTCAAAAATATATTATCTGTTGTTGTTTGTTTGATTTCATATATATTCATATATGATGTGTTAAAAATCAAACGATTAGAAATTGGTTGATTTGATTGTTTAAAAATATCACTGGGGTTTGGAATATTGATTTATAAAATACCCTGAAAAGTTATTTGAGATTTTAAAAAGGGAATTCTATTTTTAAAAATCGAATTTGAATTTTTAATGAACTAGGGAAAATATTAACTTGTTTTGAATATATAAAACAAGTATGGAATTTATAAACTCTGTTTATAAATGAAAAGGTGAGATTTGAATTGAATTTATAAACTCTGTTTATAAATGAAAAGGTGTGATTTGAATTGAATTTATAAACTTTGTTTATAAATATAAAATGGGGGATTTTAAGTGAAGTTATAAACGTTGTTTATAAATATAAATAGAAGTGAAATAAATTTGAATATAGGATTTGAAGATAGTATTTCAAATGGAATTTAAACCATAGGATTTGAAGATAGTATTTCAAATGGAATTAAACCATAGGATTTGAATAATAGAAGTGAAATAGGATTTGAATAATATAAGTGAAATAGAATTCCAATATTAAAAGTAAAATAGACTAAAGGAGTAAATTAACAAATTAATTAACGAATTTAGTAAAACGATCGGGTATAGTTGGAAATAGATTGGGCATGTATAAATATACTGGAGACAGGTTTGGAATAAAGTGTTAGAAGGTATATAAATAGATTGCTCGACAAAAGGTACGTATTTAATTCATATATGAGATTTTATACGCCGTATCGGCTAGCCACTTGGCTTTTCTTTTTCTTTTGAATTGGTAAGGGCCATGGGAGGCTATTAGAAATATCCCGAAGCTCCCGGTACAATGGAGGTTATGGCGAATTTTTTCGGAAATTTAAGGAGTTAGAATATTTTTAAGATAATTTGATAGTTAGAAATCTATATATCAATATATATATAGAAGTCGATAAGGAAACGAACTTAGAAATAGAATAGTATAATCAAAAAGGAAGTATAAGAATAAAATCCAGTAAGAATAAAAAGAAAAAGTGTATACGTGTTTAAAGGTGAAGAAGTAGTTGTATGGTATTGATTATTCGAGTAAGCAATCTTATCCGTTTTGACGTTATAAATGTCATTCGGTCAAGGTCTGAGAGGTAGTTATACCCCAACCTGGTTAATTTCATTATTAACAAATAAATAGTAAGATTCCAGGCTCGAAGATCAATGTTGGATAAGAGTTAGTTGAATATAGTATTTAGGTTGTCGTAACGATGTTTTACACAACATCCGTTTTAACCCAAATGAGTGTAAGCTTGGAAATAAAATAAAGAATATTTTCTAAGTATAGAAATAAACGAGATCGGAAAAGAGATAAGTAATTGGAATATTTCCTAATTATAAATAGAAGACATTTTCTAAGTTTAGAAAATAAAGGAAGGCGATATTCGGAAATGTTTTCCAAATAACGTAAAAGGCCAATATGGTTATTGAAATATTTGGTTAACAAATATTGATAAAGAAATAGAGAAGTGATTTAATTAATGGAATATTAATTAAGGGCTCAGTGATTGTTTGATAATTGGATGAACACTTGTTTTCTTCGATAGTTAAATCATCGACTATCGAAACACTTGTTTTTATTCGATAGTTAAATCACAGACTATCGAAGTTTTGACCAACGTTGTCAATATGGAGAGACCGGTTGGATTATTATCCGAAGAACCACTCCGTATTGGCAGTAGCGTGCGAATCAGATTATATAAAGATAATCGAAGACGGAGTAGAGTGCAAGGACTTTTTCTATTAATAGAAATAGTGCCTTCAGTTCATCTTGTTCCTGGGTGACCTGTATGGATGAATGTCTGACAGAGTATTTCCAGAAAGGTCACGTACATTGATTTCTTCAACCGTACCAAGAGTGGAAGCGGAGAAGGAAACTTCTTTTAGCAGAAACGTAATGTACTGTTGTAGACATCAATTAGTGATTTTCGATGGATCTGATGATGTGACATTTGAAGTGAATCTTGTGTAATGATAAAGCGTAGCTTCTAGCCTCATCAACCGGTAAATGACAGAAATCGGGTAGGCAGCATGGCTATGTAGGTCGCACTTATTAGGCTGTATAATCACCTAATCTAGAGTTTCATTTACTTCTAAAAATCTATTGTCGATGCTGTCCCATTCGGGAAACGGTTGCTGATCCCAACTGTTGGTGATATACATTCGATACACTCAAGCCAAATGAGTGGTCGGTCATGTGTGGCTGAGTTGCAAGATGTTCTTGTTGAACTCGGTGTATTCTCCTCTAGAGATATACCAGCGGAAGGTGGTTCCATACCTTGTCATAGTTGGAAATCAATTACCCAATACGTGCTTGCGGTTTATGATTGTAATTATATATGTGGAACGTGAGATGCAAACGTTCCACTAGATTGTCATTTACTTGATTTAGACACTATTATAATATCAAAATAGTTTTGATATAAAGTTAAATCAAGTGTTTGGATTCTCATAAGGGAAAAACCCGTTCCGTGATATCGGCGTGGTCTAATGAGATATCATTTAGTTTTTCTGAAACTGTTTTAAACTGTTTACTCATACTAGTCCCATGATTGACCCGGAGTTTATCTGTTTGTTCTACCTAAACTCTTGGGTGCCTAAATTTGTACGGGCAGTCAAGTAGGTCAGGATTTTTCAGATATATCTAAAGGAGCTTGGAGCAGAAGGCTTCAGCGTTATCTAGTTATAGTTTGTTCCGCTATGTTGTAAGTGTTGTACTCTGATAAGTGTATGTTATACAGTTAAGATTTTGTATTTCAAAGATATGATATATTATATTTTGTTCCGTTGCGATGTGAGATCCTGCGTTGTTATTTTTGTTCTTCTTCTATCTCTTTCTTCTAAAAAAAATGTTTCGTATTTTCGTGATATTTGGGTTGGACGTATGATGTATATAGTCAACTCTGATGTTATGGAAATCTGGGTCATTACAATCCCTGTCTGTACAGGACTCCGCCTTGCAGAATGTATCTGGAAGCTTTACGGATTATTTTACGCCTCTCGCTCTTCTTGGTTGGAAGCGTTCCATTCTACAAGAAATTCTTTAGAGGGTCATCCATGACTCCCTTTCTGGCTCCGTCTCTAGTACCGAATCAATTTCCATCTGATCTATACTAGGGGACTGAAGTATTTCAACTCGGGCTAGCCCAATTTCTTCAGGATCGTCGGAACTAGCCATCTTCACTAACTTATCCGCCTGTTGGTTCTCTGACCGCAGAATATGAGATATACTGTAGTGATCAAAGCCAGTCAGTAACTCCTTCACTTTCTCCAAATACGAAATCAATATTGGGCTCTTAGCTCGGAACTTTCCAGTGACCTGATTTACAACCAACTTGGAATCACAAAATATGTCCAGCTTTGCGATCCCTAACTCCTTCGTGATCTTCAAGCCGGCTATCAAGGCTTCATATTCGGAGTCGTTGTTAGTGTCGTGAAATTCCAACCGGATAGCATAGGATATTAGTCGTTTCTCAGGGGTTTCAAACACCACTCCGGCACCGGATCGTTTATCATTCCTAGCACCATCAGTATACAATTTCCAGGCACTAGGACCGAGAAGTAGTTTTGGCGGGTCAGCCTCTTCGTTTGCTATGTCATCCTCCGGGACCGTAAATTCTGCTATGAAATCCGCTAGTACCTGCCCCCGTATTGATCATCGGGGCTGAAAATTCAGATCAAATTGACTCAATTCAATGTTCCATTTGAGCAGTCTTCCAGAAGCTTCCGGTCTCTGTAGAACTTGCTTGAGCGGATGATCAGTGTACACGGTGATAGGATGAGCTTGGAAATAATGTCGAAGCTTCCTAGATGCAATCAACAAACCGTATGCCAGCTTTTCTATCCTTGGATAATTGCGCTCGGCTGCCGCCAATTTTTTACTCATGTAGTACACTGGCCTTTGAATCTTGTCTTCTTCTCTCACTAATGTTGAGCTGATCGCGTGGGACGACACTGCCCAGTACACGAATAAGTCCTCCTGATCCACTGGCTTGGACAGTATCGGAGGTCTCTCCAGATGATTCAACAGGTTCTGAAATGCTTCTATCCAATCAGGAGTCCATTTAAAATTGCGTTTTCCTCGCTTTATCAATTCAAAGAAGGGAATGCATTTGTCTGTCGCTCTAGAGATGAATCTGCTTAATGCTGCCACTTTCCCTGCAAGACTTTGCACGTCTTTGATTTGTCTAGGCTCCTGAATGCCTCTGATTGCTGCAATCTGATATGGATTAATCTCAATCCCACGCGAACTGACGATGAATCCCAAGAATTTCCCGGAGGCAACCCCAAATGAACATTTCGTTGGGTTAAGTTTCATCCCATACTTTCAAAGAATACCAAACATCTTTGCCAAGTCTGTAGTGTGATTGGATGATTGTCTGGACTTAACCAAAATGACGTCGACGTATACCTCCATCGTTTTCCCAGTCTGGTTATAGAACATTCTATTCACTAATCGTTGATATGTAGCGCCTGCATTTTTCAAGCCAAAAGGCATTACCATGTAGCAGTATAATCCCATATCAGTAATGAAGCTAGTGTGTTCTTGATCTGGGACATGCATAGGAATCTGATTATATCCTAAATAAGCATCCATGAAGGAGAGAAGCTCATGACCCACCGTTGAGTCCACCAACTGGTCAATTCTGGGTAACGGAAAGCTACCTTTCAGGCATGCTTTATTCAAATCCGAGAAATCAATACACGTACGCCACTTCCCGTTGGCCTTCTTTACCAAAACTGGATTTGAGATCCAATCTGGATAGGTTGAGTCTCTGATGAATCCATTACTCTTTAGCTTTCCAACTTCTTCTTTCAAGGAAGCGAACCTCTCTAGGTCCAGCATTCGCCTTTTTTGTTTTACCGGAGGATGCTTCGAGTTAATGCTTAATGAGTGACTCATGATCGATGGAGATATCCCACACACGTCCGCGTGGGTCCAGGCAAATACATCCAAATTATCTTTTAGGAAATCCGTCAGTTCTTTAGCTAGATTCGGATTTAACTAGGATCCAATCTTAAGGACCTTCTCTGGGTCACTATCATTGATCGGTACATCCACAGTTGTTTCTTTGGGAGTCGCCATTCTACCCCCAGGTTCTTCGTCCTCTCTGGGATCTATGTTCTCGGGCAACTCTCTAGGCGACTTTCCCATAGTCATTCTCTTTAATTTCTATGACGTCTCCGCCCTTGCGGGGGGAGAAGCGTCCTTGGTTTCTATGTCTCCTCCGTTACGGAGTAGCTTTAGCTCTGCAACGTAACATGCTCGTGCGGCAACCTGATCTCCTCTGACTATGCCAACACCAGCTTCTGTAGGAAATTTCAACAACAAGCACTAGGGGGCTATACAGGCTCTGAACTTTGCTAGGGCCGGTTGACCTAAGATGGCATTGTAGGGCGATTCAATGCCCAGTACCACGAAGGGAAGAATTCTCACTCTCTGGCGTTCTCCTTCCCCAAGTGTCACCGGTAGCTCTACATATCCCATTGGAGCGGTTGAAGCTCCGTTAAATCCACGGATCCATCCCTCACATGGCTTTAAATCTTTTATCTCGAGATTCATCTGGTCGAATGTCTTTTTGAAAAGAATGTTGACCGTACTCCCGTTATCCACCAAAACTTTATGAACAGTGGTCGGGCCAATAGGAACTGTGATTACAAATGGATCTTCGGTCGGAGCATGGACTCCAATTCTTTCTCGATCACGGAAAATGACGTCATCTGACATCATCTTTTGCTGTTTTACCGGGACATTGTCCTCAGGGTTGCTACATTCTCCTACCCCGAGGTGCTGCTTAGCTGCGTTGACATATTGATCCAACGCCTTGGAACCATGCCCGGCAAGATAAATCCCACCGATTATGGTATTAATAACAAGGTCCTTTCCTTTTTGCTAGGCATTTGGCCTGGCAGTAGGTTGATTCTGGTTTTGGTTTGGGGCCTGAACAGCCTGCCCCCTGTCTCTAGGAGTTATTCAATACTCATCCAATTTCCCTTCCCGGAGCAACCTCTCAACTACGTCTCTCAGATGACGGCATTCATTTGTAGAATGGCCGTGAGTCTGATGGAAGAGACAAAACTTCCCCGTCTCACGTTCTTTCTCCGTCGACTCTCTCGGAGGAGGCCTTTTATGTTGGAGAACGTTGTACGAGTCCACGAAGATATTCTCCAAAGTATCATTTATTGGCGTATAATTTTCGAAAGATCTGGGACGGGTCCTTATCTGGGAGTCGTTCCCTCGGTTCCTCTTCTGATTATTGCCATTAGTGTTATTATCATTATTTCCTGACTGGCGGCCACCCCCTGGTTTCGGTTTCCAACATTAACTTCAACCTTCCCCGAGCTGTCTCCTGTTTGCTTGATGGCCACATTACTTTGGATATCCTGCTTATCCGCCATTTTCATCTTCCGGTTGGCATATACCTCCTCTTGATGTAAGCGTACGTTAGCTTTCTCGTAGAACAATTCTCTAGTATGAGGTGGCTTGCCGGCCAGGTATCTCCCAAATTCAGTGTCTTTATCTACCCCATCAATCAGGGCTGCCACAACAGTTGGCTCATGGGGACCCTTGACTTCAGTGAAGGCTAGGTTGAAACGATCCAGATACACTCTCAAGCTCTCGCCCGGTCATTGTTTGACAAGGAACAGATCAATCACACTCTTTGTCCCCTGTGCATAGATGCGGAACTGTTCCACGAACCTTTCACTCAACTCCCTGAAGCTGGAAATTGATCTTGCTGGTAAGCGAGAAAACCATAGTAACGCTACATCCTTCAGGAATAAAGGGAATGCTTTGCACTTTACAGCGTCATAGGCGGCGGCGGCGGTCATTGACCAAGAATATCTCATCAGATGTTGGATGGGATCAGATCTACCCGCGTAACGGTTCATCTGAGGCATATTGAAGCGCCTTGGGAATGTTACATCTAGAATGTCATCAGTAAAAGGGGTGTGACTATGGTCAATTCCCTAATCTTCGTTCCTTTGTCCACGACTATCTGCGAGGATTTGATGAACCATAGCTGCAACATTTGCACTGGTCATCGGAGGCTCGGGATTAGCACTTCTCGCTCGGTGGAATTCTCCGATCTCTCTTCCAGGAACAGCCACGAAATCTGGAGCTCGGACAGGGCTTCGTCGCCCCCTGCTACCATGAGCATTTGTACGGCGAAGGGGCTAAGATAGTCTATTCTCAACAGGATTGTCCACAACTCGAGCTCTAGGAGTTGCGGCACGAATATTCAAATTGCGGTTTGAGGGTCCTACACCAAGTGTCTCTTCCTCTCGTGGTGGCAGGGTTCCAAATCGGAGTTGCTATATGTTTTCAGGCCTCTTATACGGTCGTCGCGGAGGTCTTGGCGATTCCTCTGATGAAGAAGAGTACTCTGGGGTGAGCGGACGAACTTGGGGTGTTCTTTGCCTTGCAAGATCATCGAGCCTTCTATCCATAGCAGTCAAGTTCTGTCCCAGCACAGAGCTCTCCTGCCTTTGAGCAGCTAATTCATCAAACAGCCTCTCCCACATTCCAGAGAAGCGAGAGAGATCCCCCTCCGTAACTGGAGCAAAGGGGTCATATTGATCATCAACATTTTCTCTTATGCGCAGGAAAGTTGAGCCAGGTCGAACAGAGGTACCGGGACGGGGAGAGTGAGCCATAACCTCCTTCCCAGGTCGGGTTGTAGTCTGGTCATCACTTCAGATCGTAGTGGACCTGTGTCTGTGGCTCGTAGCGCCCCCCTGGGGTCGGGTCGTGGTAGCATAAGGAGCAGGGTTCGTGGCATTGTCGTGGGATCGAGTGACGACCCCTTCAGTTGGTCGGTTCGCGCCATCCTCAACAGATCGGATCATGGCGCCCCCATTAGGTTGGTTCGTAACCCCAAGATCGGGTCGGTTCGCCCCTATGTCATCGCGATCCGTGATCCCCTCAACGACCTGTTCGCGTACACTTTCTTCAACTGCTTCATTCGCCTGTAAAGCTCGTACTTCCTTAGACTTCTTTCCAGCCATGATATTTGATGCCGCAGGAATCTTCAAAAATCTGAATAGTGAAGTTTTGCGACTGTTTTCTTCGGACTTGAATATCCAAACAACGGAGCAACAATCCAATAGGCTGAGAAATCTGGTTCTCAGTGAAAGCACCAAAATGTTAGATCAAAGTTTGGACCTAACACCCAAATTGTTCTGATTCGTACAGAATTATAACTGAAAAATGAGGAAAAAGCAGAAAGCACACAAAGTTTATAGTGGTTCGGCATTATCGAGCCTACGTTCACTTTATATGCTATTGATTATACTTTGAATGCTAGTACAATCAACGATTTCTCTCAAACTCACTCTTACAATTGGGATTTCTCTCAGTAATCTTGAAGTAAAACTGACAAGTAATAGTGGTATGACAGTAATGGTGAAATCAATGCTCAAAACTGCCAAAAGATCCTCAAAAATGCCAATCTCTGGGTTATTTATAGCTGATTCTGTCAGGAGGATCGCGGTCACACGTGGCACAGATCCCGAGAATATCGGATTGGGTCGTAGCTTGAGGAAGAATTGGTCAATATGACAGTTGTGGACAGGTGTCGCGAGATCCATGCATTTCGGATCGTGATAGAATGGGTCAAAGTCTTTGGCGTGGCTTCTGGAATTCGGATCGGATCGAACTGGCATGGATGGATCGGGTCGCATGGGCTCGTAGCGAACTGATAGGGCGATCCGAAGGGGGGGTCGATCCGACCTGAGGATGATTGAATGACTGTGATCTGTTTTTTCGTGGACTAGAGGAAAGAGACTTCATATTTTCTTTTTGTGTGTGAACATTGGTGGCTTGGTCAAAAATCTAGCCAACAACAGTAAATCAAAATAAATAAGTAAAAACTCACCTTTTTACTGTAAAAATCGGATCTCAGTTGCCGGAGCTCGCGGTAGGGGAAGCAGAATCCGTCCAGAGGCTGCGCCGGCGTCAGGGAAGGCACGGCAGGTCGGAGGCGGGCCGACAGTGGCCGAGGTGGAGGGTTTAGGGTCAGGAAGATTTTGGGATCCGCGGTTTTATCTGAATTGGAATTGGGCATTGGCGGTTTTCTAGTGGAGGAGTGGTTGTGGAGGGGAACGGCGGTAGTGGGGCGTAGGCCGGAGTGGTGGGCGTCGTCGACGACGGTGGCGTGGGCTGGGGCATCGCGGTTTTCTGCGTGTTCTTTTTTTTATTTAATCGTTTGATCTGAAAATGAACGAGGTTGGGAGGGATTTGACCGGGTTTGAGGAGGACAAGGGCTTGGGCCCAATTTATTAAATGTTTATTTTATTATTTTAAATCCCCTAAAAGCAACTTTTTATTTCGAACTCGAAATTGAACCCACCGACTATCGCCCCTAGCTATTTACCCCCCATTCCGAACACAATGGGGTATGTTTCGTAAGCCAGTTCGGCTGTTACGAACAGTTTTCGTCAAAATCAAAATATAAATCTATATATTAAATTTGAACGCACATTTAAATTTATCGGGGCCACATACTAACTCTTAAAATTCCCAAAAAATATTTTCGGCTATGTTTTGACGATACGGTCCTAACAAAACTAATTTCGTCAAATTTGAAGACCGTTTGACGAATGACTATTTTCTGGTCGATCCAAATTGACTGAAACTATCAAAACACGTTTAACTTCGCCACGCTCACATATTGATTCAGAAAATTATGCAAATTGGAATCTAACAATAATTTGACATCCCGGATCCAACAAAAGTGGCTTCGTCAAAACGAAGGTCATTTGCAAAATTTTCATTTTTAAGGGCCTTTATATATATTAAAATATATATAAATTCCACAGCGACTTTTCTGAATTTTAATCTGGAAATGTCTTACACTCCGTAAAGCGAAATCTCAGTTTCTTAACCTCGTTAGAAAGATAAAATCAAACAGATTCAAATATTTCTTGTTTCGTTCAATTCTGAGTTATATTGAATTCTGTATACTCATTTGAAATTCGAAATCAGATTTTCGAACTACCGCGCCATTTCAGGTTCATTATATAATTAAAATAAACTTATTCGTTTTTACTTCGTCGATAATAAATTTTTTGTCGTTATTATTTAAAATAAATCATTTTAAATATTCAAAATCCGTTAAATTCGCCAAAATAAAAATTTTAAATTGGCTTAGAATTTCCGGGTTATTACATTCTCCCCCACTTAAAATTTTTTCGTCCTCGAAAAGGAACGAAGCTGAAAGTTGTTTAACTAATCAACTCAACTTCCATTATTTTCATTACGGCTTAAGTTCTTCAACTTTTCAATTTCTAAGAACTTTCAATTTTTTCAAAAATTTGTCTAACACCCTAAATTTCGAAATTTTTTTCCATAACCTCCCCTGCACCGGGAGCATCGGGATATTTCAAATAGCCTCCCAGGGCCCTCACCAATCCAAAAGAAAATGAAAAAGCCAATCGGCTCATAAAATCATAAAATCCCGAAGAAATACAATGAACATGTACCTATTTGTCGGGCAAACAATTTTGTTCCTCTTCTCTAGCCTCCTTGCTATGACCTGTTCAATGTATATACATGTATATATATGCAAATGCAACTAATTTTCAATTCAGTTCTAAATTTGGTTCCATTAGGCTAAATGGTTCAAAATTTTAATAAATGAAACCAATAATCAAACAACACAATCAGCAATCAATTAGTGGATTATCATTTCAAATTCATAATTTTGATATATATACAGAAGATCATATTTTTGATGCCAAATCACAACAATAAACCTATCTAGTTTTGGTTCTCACACCAGCCTAATGGAAATATATAGATATCTCACTTTTCGAAATTGGAACATAAACACTGATGATGAGATCTCAATCATCAGTATCATCTTCGGGCGACTAGAGTGTGATTCTATATCTATCCAGTATATTTGGGACTTCGAATATACGTTCATGACGCGTACATGCAAATCTTTATATACTCGATTGTCCAAATTCAATATAAATTAATAATCAAATACGTATAACAAGACTTAATTTCCAAAACTAATTTTGTTTTCATTTTTAATACTCTTTACACTCGTTCTAAGATACTACTGATCCCATCTCTAACGAGTTATTCTTATTGGACATTACTAATCCAATCTCTGATGAATTCTTTCGTTCGGTTCTAATGTGTCATGTTCTTGAGCTCTGTAAACCAAAGCTGTGATACCAAATGTAGAGACCCGAACTTCCCCATGAAGGAAAGCGCAGATTGCGATGAGGACAAGACAAATCAGAAAACAAACAGAAGAATATTTCATTGCTTATTACAACAATTCCTTCAGAATACAAGAATATACAGAGTAAGAATAAAAATTACACATTTGATAATGATCAGAGATTTAAATACATTACTGCAGCGGAAAAACAATACAAAAAATAACTGAAAGGGATACACGGATACAGAGCTTTCCGAGTATCACTCCAGCCGTAAACCAGGATCCTGTGAATATAAATCTGCAAAACCCAACTACTAGCTACCCGTGTGGAAAATAAGGGTACGTAGAGTTTAGGTTAAAACAATAAACTCCAGGTCAGTCATGTGACTGGTGTGAGAACTAAAACAGTTATTAATCTTTATTTTTAAAGTTCGGTAAATCAAGGGACCATGCTATATAACACGGAACGGGTTTCCTCTTAAGAATACCAGTGCATAAAACAAACAGCGCAATGCTAAATAAAGAACAATGAAGCTGTCATAAGACCCAGGTCCCATCACACAATGCAACGCAAGCCGGAGGATAGGGTTTTACCTTATAACAACCAAATAACGCTTGATATGTATAAAACAAAAGTGTTTGATATTATCAGTAGTGCATATGTGTTTCAAAAGCAAATTTCAATCATAAATATCAATCATAGACGACATAGTACCCTATACTACTATGTCGCCATACTAGTTCTACAATCAAATCCGTAATTTCGTATTGGAAATTAGATTCCATCATGAGTCGAGGCTAGGGGGCAAGCTCCTCTCCGTTCGAGACACTCTAGCAAATGTCTTAGGACCACACACGGCCATCCTTGGAACCTTCAAGGCCGGTCCTCTCCTACTTTTGAGGATTAATTATTCCTGATCACATGTTTCCCGGTCCTATAGGACCTATATCCGAGGCGCCTCGCATTCCAACAACCACACAGGTAAATTTTTTTTATAAATGTCAGGGCTGGTAGGTCACTGACATCACCCATAGTTAGTGCACTCCTTGGGTCCTTATCCCGTTTTTGACTCATACCGAGGTGTGAGGCTCGCGAATTAACGCTATACACAAAGCTGTGCCACATAGGCCATGCTTTGATCATCAACCACAAGATTTTGCTTTTCAACAGAAGCCTTGATCATTTGCCACTTAGGCATGCCACACAGGCAATTCACTCCATGCGACTGATTCCTTTCGATATATAACCTCTGATCTCGTAAGTCTCAGAGAAGGGCGTTAAGCAAGAGAATAAATTCTCCGCCGCCAAACAGATATATATTTAATAGAGATCAATCAACAGAGAAAAAAATCCAATGTCAGACACACAGTCCATTTACAAGTTCGTTCTGGGTCTGAACGAAACTGGAGGAACCTTATTCCTCGCATATCCGTAGATCTCCAAGTACGTCTGGACGATCACCAACTAATTCCCTCCTCTTGGGTGTACAGCCCAATCAAGATCATTAGTAATCATCCAAACAATGTGAAGACCTCCGATCTTCAACCACCGTCTTCATCTTCGACTTATTGTCGAATCAGTTATTCAGAATGGGTATAAACCCGGCCTTTCCGAATAACTCGCGTATATAATAAACAAGTGTTACATAAACACAACATACGCCTCATTCCAATTCAGAATATTCCTTATTCAAATATTCACATTCTTAGGGAAAGGTTCCCATTAATTTTACCAGAGATAAATTCTTTTAAATTTATTCTTTAATCTTCCTTTGTATATCATTTCAAACCATATTATGGTTTTCCAAATTTGTCGGGATTAGCGAACCACACCGAAGTAATCATTTAATTTATTTCCCAATCCCAACCTATTCATCCCATGGAGCAAAACTGGTAACACCCCATATCTAACACCACAGTGCTTTCGGTAAAATTAATTACCATTTCACGTTCAAATATAATTAAATATTTAACCATCGGTTGGAGAAAAACTGGTGATACTCCATTCTCGATCATTTCAATCTAATTAAAGATTCATTAAAACTCCACTTAGTTTTAATCTTCCCACAAATCAATATTAATGATTATTCAAAGCTAAGAAGTTAATCTTACCTTTAACTGGGTTAAAGAACCAATGTCATTTAAAACATGAACTTGGTTCATGACAAACCCAAAATCCCATTCCATTGTTAATCGGGTTAAAGAACAAGTGTTATTTAAAACACTGTTCACGATGAACCCAAAAACCAATTTAAATTCAATTCCAATTAAATACTAATTAACTGGATAATTTCACTAAATCTTAATTAAAAGATTTATTCTTTTCTAAACTGAGTTCAAGAATAGTGTTATTTAAGACACCATTCACGACGAACCCAAAATCCCCTTTGATATTGAATACAAGGCTCTAAATAGAAAATATATCGGCTTATATTCAATATCAAATTCTGAAACCAATAAATATCGTGTTGGAAGTAACGATATAAATATATCTTTCAAATTTCCATAACCATATCTGTATAATCACGAAATCCAACATCGAAATATTCCAAAGATAATTTCGATTCAAATCCATTCCAATTCGTATATTGGAAATTCTAATTATTTTTAAATCCACTTCAAATCCAATTTATTTATTCAAAAATATCGGATTATAATTCTAGTTCATAACTAGTTCGTTTCGATAAAAATAAATTTTTATCTTTTCAAATAGGGGATTTTTTTCACCCCAATTCTTTTTAAATCATTTATTATGATTTTACGCAAATTATTGATGTTTTTAATAATTTTATCAAGGCCCGTACAGTCGATTTCCCCAAACGGCCATCGAACTGCACTTACAACGACCTTTTCCAAATTTGATTTGAACTTATTTCTAAATCCAACTGTTAGATTTTAAATTTCTAATATTCATTGGAAAGCATTTTTCGATACGAACCCAACGGTCCTGGTTTCAGGAGAATCCGACGGTCGGATCTCCCGTAATGTCAATTCGAAGTCAATGGTCTAAATTCGCGAACTACCGCGGAGCAGCGCGTTCTATCCAGGCCATTTAATATATATAATATATATATTATATATAATTCGTCGATTTCAAATATAAACGTATTTTATAAATCGTTTTAAATTCGTTTTCAGAACAATTTCAACTTCATATTCAATTTTAAATCAAAATTGAATATTCCATATCATTAATATATAAATGATAATATTTTCAAAATATTTGATTTTGAAATCACTTCCTTTTCTATATTCATTATAAAAACGAATATAATCGATATAAATATCGTTCGCGTCAAAATGACGCAAATCTAATCAAAACAACTTTATATATTTCAATAACTTTCTTATTCTATTCAACAAATGAATATTTTCTTCAACACATAAATATATATTTTATTCAACACATGAATATTTATAAATTCTTACTTACAATAAAAATGTGAATTTTATTGTATAAATATTTCGTTCAACACATGAATATTCTCAACACATGAGCATTGCCAACACATGACTATTTTTGTTATTTTATATATTTGATGAAATTGTGATTTTATATCGTTTAATTCTTAATCAGCCTCTAACCGTAAATTAGTAAGAGAACGATTCCCTAAGTATTAACCTCGAAGGCCGAAACCAACATCAGATCAATACCCAGGAAACCACTCATCTTAACTAGTTTCTAGTTTTATATATGATAAAGATGTGAATTTTATTGTTAAAATATTTCGTTCAACACATGATAAGTTTCAACACATGAATATTCATTCTATTCAACACATGAATCTTTACTCTATTCAACACATGAATCTTTATTTATAATATTCTTTATTTTCCAAATTGGAATGAGGCCCAATCAATTATCATATAATGTTAATTATATGGATTCCATACAACACATGTATATAATAGCAATGATAAGTAATCAACCATCATCCAAAGTGCACTACACAACTATCTGTCAACCAATCGATTGGCATACAACTAAACAATCGGGATTAGTGTACGTCAAATATCATCCCAATACCCGTGTGAGGTTTCAGTCGACAAACACAGATTTTTATTTATGCAGTTGGGCGATGTGTAAAATTTATCGTCCCAATCCATATCAGTCAAATGGGTGTACATAAACAAATCGTCTGAATTGTAAATGAATATTTTATTTTATTCGTTTATCTAATAAAAATGATATTTTTATTTTTTTAACATATTTTAGAAAATTTCGGCGGCATAACGGCGTGATACTAGAAACGGGATAAGGCCTAGCCTTATCCCCAGTCTAATAATGGCCTGCGCCATACACATACCAATCATATCAATTCATTTCACCCAAACAACCAAATTCAAACCAATACTCCAATCAACTACTCAACCAAACAAACAAGTCATCCATGGTCTGTGGACGACGGGTGTCGGGTGCTGCTAAGCAACGTCTGCATACTTGTATATAATTAACCAGAAAATAGAATTTAAAGTGAGAAGTTCTTACCTATAAGCTTAACCAAACACCGTGACTCTTCATATGTAGAAAATTTTGCCGCGTTTTATTCGCCGCCTATATAATCTGAAAATCATATCTTTATCGAATTAAAAGTCAGTTCATTACATGACTATTTTATTAATAGCATACATAGGCTAAAAATCCTATTTTTATCTTTCTAAAAATATTTTCATATCATACCCTAGTTAAAAATCATATTTTTAACTTACTAAAAATATTTTCTTTAAACGATAAAAATCATATTTTTACGACGCTACTATATAGAAAAATCATGTCTTTATAACACTAACCATATATAAAATTATATTTTTATAATATCGCTACATAAATAAAAATCATACTTTTATCTTACTACAATATAAATAAAAATCGTATTTTTATAACGCCTTCACATATATGAAAATCATATTTTCCTTCCATGAAAAATCTAATCTTTTCTTACATCAAAAATCAAATCTTTTCTATTGAGTAAAAATCCAAACTTTCCTTACACAATGTCATATATAATTTACCATTTACAGTAAATCAAAATAAATGAGTAAAAACTCATATTTTTACTGTAAAAATTGGATCTCGGTTGCCGGAGCTCGCGGTGGGGGAAGCGGAATCCGTCCAGAGGCGGCGCCAGCGTCCGGGAAGGCACGACATGTCGGAGGTGGGCCCACAGTGGCTGAGGCGGAGGGTTTAGGGTCTGGAAGCTTTTGGGATCCGCGGTTTTCTCTGAATTGGAATTGGGTATTGGCGGTTTTCGAGTGGAGGAGGGGTTGTGGAGGGGAACGGCGGTAGTGGGGCGCAGGCCGGAGCGGTGGGCGTCGTCGTCGACGGTGGCGTGGGCTGGGGCATCGTGATTTTCCACGTGTTTTTTTAATCGTTTGATCTGAAAATGAACGAGGTTTGAGGGGCTTTGACCAGGTTTGAGGAGGACAAGGGCTTGGGCCCAATTTATTAAATGTTTATTTTATTATTTTAAATCCCCTAAAAGAAACTTTTTATTTCGAACTCGAAATCAAACCCACCGACTGTCGCCCCTAGCTAATTACCCCTATTCTGAACACAATGGAATATGTTTCATAAGCCAGTATGGTCGTTACAAACAGTTTTCATCAAAATCAAGATATAAATCGAATTTGAACGCACATTTAAATTTACCGGGGCCACATACTAACTCTAAAAATTCCCGAAAAATATTTCCGGCTATGTTTTGACGATACGTTCCTAACAAAACTAATTTCATCAAATTTGAAGACCGTTTGAAAAATGGCCATTTTCTGGTCGATCCAAATTGACTGAAACTATCAAAACACATTTAACTTCGCCACGCTCACATAAATCTAGCAATAATTTGACATCCCGGATCCAACAAAAGTGGTTTTATCGAAAACGAAGGTCGTTTGCAAAATTTTCATTTTTAAAGGCCTTTATATATATATATATATATATATATATAAATATATATAAATTCCACAGCGACTTTTCTGAATTTTAAACTGGACATATATTACACTCCATAAAGTGAAATCTCAGTTTCTTAACTTCGTTAGAAAGATATAATCAAACAAGTTCAAATATTTCTCGTTTCATTCAATTCTGAGTTATATTGAATTATGTATACTCATTTGAAATTCGAAATTGAATTTTCGAACTGCCGCGACATTTCAGGCTCGTTATATAATTAAAATAAATTTATTCGTTTTAACTTCGTCGATAATAAATTTTTCGTCATTATTATTTAAAATAAATCATTTTAAATATTCAAAATCCGTTAAATTCGCCAAAATAAAAATTTTAAATTGGCTCAGAATCTCTGGGTTGTTACAGAATCCATATTTGATTAACGATGTGTATTTATATATATATATATATATATATATATAACTAGATCTATAATTTCAACCAATCAAAGTTCAACCAAATAGTCAACACACATCAATCAATCAGCATTTATCATTACTAGATTATATTTATAAAAATATAAATTCATCAGAGTTAGTGAGATTTACTCACATTGGACGATCATCGTTAATAAAGATAACCATCGCTTGATTCAGACGGACAATTTATTTTACTACAAATTGTAACAAGCTCTAATTTACTCCTAGTCAGTTCCATTGGGTAGCTACGAGCATATGATCCTAACGGATCCTGTTTTGCTAAATTCCGTTAATGTACGAGCAAGATACGGTAATTCTAAGTTAATACACATTTAAATACACAATTTAAAATCAATTAAAAATCTAATCAGGCCTCACCATAAAACATTGGCCTATCTTCCTTCTTAATGAACCAGACCCGCAACCTATCCCTTCTTCCCTGAATTACCACATTGCTCCATTCCTTAAGCAATTCACGCACCATTTCCGGTATAATCACCGAACACAAATTCCAATAAAAGCTACCTAAAATCATCTCGTTCACCACTCCTCCTACCCAGAAATTAAACACGCACAGTATAATGCCACTGTCGTTCGTTTAAGCTCCCTTTCCTCATTCATGGCCAACGGTTTCACACCTCTTCCACCATCAACTCACCATAATTCAACAAGCGAATCACACCACACTTCATCTCTTTCAAAACCACATCTCTCAAGATCAAACTCGCTCGCGACTTCTGAAATGCGTTCTCTAGTATCAGTGCATGCTCAAGTGCAGCTATCGACAACTTTCATCTCGGAATCCCACAAAATTATCACAACTGAAACCAAATCCAACCACAAACCCAAATCTAACATCGAGAAATCCAAACGATGCTTCAATTGCTATAGAACCGGAACCCTAGGATTTTGCTGAAAAACCGCAGTGCACGGAATGAAGTCGAACCGGGAAAAACAAACATAGAAATGAAGCTCTTCCATTGTTGGATCCATATATACAACTTTTGTAATTTATAGAAATTTATTTCTATTTCTTTTGATTTATTTCTCTACGATTTTTCTTTTGCTGTAAAAACAAGAGACGGAGGAATTTTACGAAAGAGGGAAACTGAATTAGGTTTAAAAGAGTTAAGGGTATTATATAGGTTAGTTATATTATTTTCATATTCCATTTTTATATTGATTTTTATTCCAACGCTATTTCTATTTGTTCTTTAAAATCCCTATGATCACATACGATATCCAAAAATCATGAAAATGGACATACAACTACAGTTTTACATCAGGGAAGCAACGAAACTGGTTTCATCGAATTCCGACTCCGTTTGTTCACACAGCGTATTTTTAACGGTCAAAATACTGACTACTTTTCAGATTAAAATCCCGTACGGCTACATACTGACTCTAAAAATCACGAAAATTGAAATCTAGTAATAATTTAATATTGCGGATCCAACAAAATTAGTTTCGTCGAAAACGAAGCTCGTTTGCAAAAGTGGCTATTTTTAAAGCTCTAAATAAACCCATTTAAATATTAATATACTTAAAAATAATTAAATTAAATATTTATAAATAAATATTATCGTATATATTCACAATAGAATATAATACGGCTCTAAAATATTCCTACCTGGATTTATAGCTCGATATTTCAAAAATCCAGTTAAATCAGTATTCTTTTTATATTGAAAATCCTTTTATAATATAAATAAATCGTTATAAATTATAAAGGAATTGCATAGCGACTTTTTGAAAATTTGATTTGGTCATAACTCAAAATCTACAGGACGAAATCCTGATTTTTCTCTTCCATTATAAAAATATACTCCACCAGCTCTGAACGTTTCTTGTTTCATAGAAATCTGATTTAAAACGGCTTCTGTATATTCGTTTAAAGTTTGAATCGCCAAATTACGAACTGCCGCTCCATTTGAAGCTTGATTATAATTATAATATAATTATACGTTCAACCATCGTTAATTAAATATATTCATTATTCTAATTCAATAAATTTTAAACTGAAATATATATTTTGAATTGCCCAATCCACACAATATTGCCATTTCAGCTAATTCTGATTATTTCAGAATTAAATATATTATTTAATTATTATATTAATTAAATATTCACTATTATTTAATTTAATAACCATTTAAATCTCCATATCACTATTTTTAAATAATTAAATTAATTAATTATTATATCGTAAAAATATGGGACATTACATTCTTCCCTCCTTAAAATAATTTCGTCCTCGAAATTGCTAAGGTAGAAAACAAACCATACTAACTGACTAAAAATAATTTGTTTATTTATTTACTCCAGTTTCAACTGAACAATTCATTCCAACTAAAATATTAATTTATTTCTATTAACGAAAATTTTCAAAAATCCTGAAAATTCTCTAATGCCTTGACTTTTCGAAAAATTTCGCCAGCACCTCCTTTGTACTGGTCAATAGGTACAACTACAACTCGCCTCTCTGCGCCTTCCCCAACCCAAAATAAAATCAAACAGCCAAGAGGCTTTCCAAATCGGCTCATAAATCTCATACCCAATATAAACTTGTACCTTTTTGTTGGGCATATCAACTTTATCACTTTCACCTGCTATCAATTCAACATATACCGATGTCATCTCAACCAATTTCCAATCAATATCTGTTCAACACAGATATTCACTTATATCCAACCCAAATTTCATTTCAAACTCGAGTTCAATTCTCGATTCCAATTCTTAACTTATCACTTCAACGTAATTCTAGATTCCTGTCTCATAATCCAATTTGTCTCGATATCACTTTAATCTAATTCAATTTCTGTTACCACTTAACTGGCTTTATTTTAATTCCAATTTGATTCCACAAATTTCTGTTTAATTTGTTTTTAATTCAAACAATCTATTCCTGGGAATTTTAAACAGCTTTGCTTTTCTAAAACCAAATATTCCTTTTCGGATTTCAACAACTTGTTTCTTGAAACAATTCAAACAAAATTTTTGGTAGTAATCCGTCACTTACAAACTTGAAAATGAACATCGATAATGTCATGATCATCATCGGAATCTATTTCCAGCTATCGAAGTGAGTTCAATACTATATCACTTTAAAAACCATTTCTAAACACCTTTATTTTGAAATATATTTCCAAATTCCTTTCCAATGCTTGTAACAAATTTAAAATCTCCCAGGATTTTAAAATTCACATATATTTAACCCAGATTCATTTACAAACACTTTTATAACCTTCCAGGGTTTTAATTCCAATTCTGATTTAAATTCAGATTTATTTCATCCGCTTTCACGTATTTCACTTATATGAATTTTGATTGGTTATTTACATAACCATTTCAATTATAACCTTATTTGATTATAATAACAACCAACACATCCAATAACTATAGTATTTCCAATATCTATACTTTCTTTATATCAAAATATAATTCTGGTAAAATTATTTCGTTCACCCTCTTTTCAAAACATACTGTGTCGGCCCATCATATTCAAGTGTTTAGTAACCCCTATGGATACAGTGGATCAAACTTATCAACCAGAACTCATAAACAACTCAACCAATAAATCTCCACAATATAAAACAAATTTTATATCAAATAACAAATACGCGCTCATATATATAATCACTCAAACTCAATCTAGGGTATTGCTAACCCCATCTCTACTGAGTCACGCCATAGAGTCAAGGTAATTACTTAACCTTCAGCTCTGGTCCCAACCGTAACGACCCGAGGATTCGCGATCCTGGATATAGACATAAACTCAATGTCGACTATCCAAGCATCGGAATTACCGGATAGTCCATGAAAGAAATTAGAGGTTGGGAATAGATAAGATAGAAACTTAGAATAGAAGAAGAAGAACATAAAACATCAGAGTAAACACGAACCTCACAGCGGAACAAATAAAATATAACATAACTTTGAAATAAAGATTTTTCTTGAATATACATATCATTATCAAAGTACAACACTTACAACGTAGCGGAAATAAACAATAGCTATATAAACGCTGCTGAAGCCTCCTGCTCTAGCTTTCCAAGTGTATCTGTTAAATCCTGACTATTTGACTGCCCGTACAAAATTGGGCACCCAAGAGTTTAGGGAAAACAAAACAAAATAAACTCTGGGTCGGTCATGGGACTGGTGTGAGTAAAACAATTTAAAACAGTTTGAGCAATAAAACGATATCTCATAAGACCACGCTGTATAATGGAATGGGTTTTTCCCTTATGAGAATCCAAAATAATCTTTATATCAAAATTCTTTTGATATTATAATAGTGTCTATCAACCACAATATAATAATCATCTAGCAGAAACGCTTTCATATCACGTTCTACATACATAGTATACAATCAAAATCGCAAGCACTTATTGGATAATGGATTTCCAACTATGACAAGGTATAGAACCACCTTCTGATAGTGTACCTCTAGAGAGGAATACACTGGATTCAACAAGAACATCTTGCAACCCGGCCACACATGACCGACCACTCATTTCGCTTGAGTGTATCGAATGTATATCACCAACGGTTGGGATCAGCTACTGTTTCCCGAAAGGGACATCATCGAATAAATTAAAGAATGAAATGAATATCTCTAGATAGGTGATAATACACCCTAATGGAAGCAACCCACATAGCCATGCTGCCCGCCCGATTTTTGTCATTTCCCAGATGTGAGGCTAGAGGCCACGATTATCTCTGACAGATCACACAATTATTCACTTTGAATGTCACATCGTCATACCCGCCAAATCACAAATTGATTTCTCCAAAAATGCCACGGGTATACAGCAAAGAGAAACGAATTCCTCCGCCACTAAACGTAAATACGTTTGAAGAGATCAACTTACGCGATCGATTAAATATACTCTGTCGGACATTCTTCCATATAGGTCGTCCTGGGTCTGGACAAACCGAAGGCACTATTCTTTAAATCCATCAAAAGCAATTTCACCTAGGATCGCCAGAACAGCCCTTGCATAACTCCGTCTTTGATTATCTTCATCATATTTGATTCGCAATTCTAACGCCCATACAGAGTGGTTTTCAGGTCATGAATCTGATCCCGGTCTCTCCGTATTGACAACGGAAAAATGGTCAAAACTTCGATAGTCGGTGAGTTAACTATCAAAGAAAAATATGTGTACAAACAAGGATATTATTTCCAAATGGAAATTCTATCGATCAATCACCAATCATCATTTATCTCTTAAATTAATTTATCATAAATTTATCATAAATTTATTCATTTCCTGTTTCCATATATTCAACATTCCTTATTTTCTAAATTTAGAAAATACACGTTATTAACGTTGGAGAATATTTCTGATTCTTATTTGGAAAACATTTCCAAAGCTCCTTCATTTGGATTTAAACAGATGTTTAAATAAAACATCGCAATACCAACTCAAACCATTACCTTTATTAACTAAATTCACTTAACCAACCTTCACTATCGAACCTTAATCATTCCTTAGTAAAAAACGAAGTCAATCAAGTTGGGGTATAACTACCTCTCAGACCTTAACTGAACAACATTTCTAACTTCGAAATAAACAAAGTTCACCTTCTAAATCTTTAACAAACTTCCTTACATAACTCTCGGATTCTATTTGTGAATCCACTCCTTTTACAGAAATCATTTTGATTATAACAATAGTGTTATAATGTAGCGACTCGAACTTCCCCGGTCTCCGAAGAGATGAGAAAGAACGAATTACTGTGAGGACAAGACAAAACAGAACGCAAACAGAAGAACATTTCATTATATATTACAACAATTCCATCAGATACAAGAATATACAGAGAATAAATGAATAAATTACATTCAATAAATATCAGAGATTACAATAAATTACATAGCAGCGGAAAATAATACAAAGCACAACTGAAGGTGATATACGGATACAGAGCTTTCCGGATATCATTCCAGCTGTAAACCAGGATCCTGTGAATATAAATCTACAAAACCAAAACTACTAGCTGCCCATGCGGAAAATAGGGGCACCCAGAGTTTAGGTTAAAACAATAAACTCCAGGTCAGTCATGTGACTGGTGTGAGAACTAAAACAGTTATTAATATTGGTTTTAAAATTAGGTAAATCAAGGGACCACGCCGTATAACACGGAACGGGTTTCCTCCCAAGAATACCAGTGCATAGAACAAACAGCGCAATGCTAAATAAAGAAAAATGAAGCTGTTATAAGACCCAGGTCCCATCACACAATGCAACGCAAGCCGGAGGATAAGATTTTCCCTTATAACAGCCAAACATGCTTGGTACGTTTAAAACAAATCATTTGATACTATAATAAGTGTATAGTGTCAAAACAATTTCAATCATAAATATCAATCATAGGCGGCATAGCTACCATCTACTATGTCGCCATACTAGTTCTACAATTAAAACCGCAATATCACGTATTGGAAATTGGATTCCGTCATGAGCCGAGGCAAGGGGCAAGCTCCTCTCCGCGTTCGAGACACTCTAGCAAATGTCTCAGGACTACACACTCTGGGCAATCCTGGATTCGGCTGGGCCGGTCCTCACTTACGTTAGAGGATTAGTTATGCCTGAACACACGTTTCCCGGTCCTTACAGACCTATAATCGAGGCGCCTCATTCCAACAACCACAAAGGTGAAAAGTATATAAATGTCAGGGCTGGTAAGTCACTGACACCACCAAAGCTAGAAAGAAACGTCGTGCTCTCCCAGCGGTCTGTATCCCGTTTTTAACTCATACCGAGGTGTGAGGCTCGCGAATTTACGTTATACACAAAGCTGCCACGTATGCCGTGCTTTGATCATCAACCACAAGACTCTGCTTTTCAACAAAAGACTTGACCATTGCATCTTAGCGTGCCACACAGGCAATTCATGCCATGCGACTGATGTCCATCAATATACAACCTCTGAGCTCGTACGTCTCAGAGAAGGGCGTTAAGCAAAAGAATAAATTCTCCACCGCCAAACAGATGTATATTTAATAGAAATCAGTCAACACAGAATAAAATCCAATGTCAGACACACAATCCATTTACAAGTCCGTTCTGGGTCTGAACGAAACCGGAGGCACTTTCCTCACATATCCATCCATCTCCAAGTACGTCTGGACGACCACCAACTATTTCCATCCTCTTGGGTGTATAGACCAATCAGGATCGTCAGTAATTATCCAAACGATGTGAAGACTTCCGGTCTTCGACCGCCATCTTCATCTTCGACTTATCGTCGAATCGGTTATTCAGAATGGGTATAAACCCGGCCTTTCCGAACAACCCGCGTATATTAAAAACAAATGTTACACAAACACAACATACGCCTCATTCCAATCCCTAGGGAAAGGTTCCCATTAATTTTATCCAAGATAAATTCTTTAAAATTTATCCATTAATCTTCCTTTGGATGTCATTTCAAACCAAATTATGGTTTTCCAAACTAGTCGAGATTAGCGAACCACACCGAAGTAATTATTTATTTTATTTCCCAATCCCAACCTATTCATCCCATGAAGCAAAACTGGTAATACTCCACATCTAACACCATAGTGTTATTGGTAAAATTAATTACCATTTCACGTTCAAATCTAATTAAAGATTTAACTATCGCTGTGGAGCAAAACTGGTGATACTCCATTCTCGCTCAATTTCTAAATTTGATATTTTAGATTATCAATTCACATTTCAATTTAAGTGCGGATTCATTAAAACTCCTTTTACAGGGTTAAAGAACTAGGGTCATTTAAAACACAGTTCACGATAAACCCAAATCACATTCTATTTATTATCGGGTTAAAGAACTAGTGTTATTTAAAACACAGTTCACGATAAACCCACAAATCAATTCTATTTAAAACCCGTTTCAAATCCAGTTTATTTATTTAAAAATAAATGGGTTTTAATTTCAGTTCAAAACCAGTTCATTTTGATAAAAAACTATTTTTATCTTTTCAAATATGGAGTTTTCATCCCAATTTTTCCCAAATCATTTCTTATGATTTTACAATAATTATTACTATTTTCAATAATTTTATCAAGGCCCGTACAGTCGATTTTCATTAATGGCCATCGAACTGCACTTACAGCGACCTTTTTCAAATTTGATTTGGACGTATATCCAAATCCAACCGTTAGATTTCAAATTTCTAATATTCTTAGAAAGCTCTTTTCGATACGAACCCAACGGTTCCGGTTTTAGGAGAATCCGACGGTCGGATCTCCCGTAATGTCCGTTTGAAATAAATGGTCGAAATTCACGAACTGCCGCGGTACGGCGCGTTCTATTCAGGCATTATATTATATATATAATATATATAATATATATTTCGTCGATTACTATTCAAGACGAATTTTATAAATAGTTTTGAATTCGTTTCAAAAACAATTTCAACCATTATTTCAAATTCAAATCAAAATTGAATTTTCTATTATAAATCCTTTTTTACTTTCATTTCTATTTGATTTCAATTCAAATCGATTTTAATTCGATTTGAATTCATTTTCTTTTCAATTCAATTCAATTCGAATTCGTTATATATTCCCTTCGAATTCAATTTGGTTTTCTATTCAATTCAATTCAAATTGGTTTTCGATTCGATTCAATTCAAATTGGTTTTCTATTCGATTCAATTCAAATTGGTTTTCTATCCGATTCAATTCAAATTGGTTTTCTATTCGATTCAATTCAAATTGGTTTTCTATTCGATTCAATTCAAATTGGTTTTCTATTCGATTCAATTCAAATTGGTTTTCTATTCGATTCATTTCGAGATTGTTTTATATTCAATTCATTTCGAAATCGTTTTATATTCAATTCATTTCGAAATCGTTTTATATTCAATTCATTTCTAAATCGTTTTATATTCAATTCATTTCGAAATCCTTTTCAATTCAATTCATTTTTGTTTTAAATTCAGAAACGAATATAATCGATATAAATATCGTTCACGTCAAAATAGCGCATCACTAATCAACACGGCTTTATATTCAACAAATGGATCTATATTTCTTTCAATACGCGACTCTATATCTTTGTCAACACACGACTAATCTCAGCTAATGAGTACTGTCCACGTGTGACTATTTTTGTTATTTAATATATTTTATGAAAATTAAGGTATCTATCGTTTGATATTGAATCAGACTCCAACCGTAAATTAGTAAGAGAACGATTTCCGAATATTAACCCCGAAGGCCGAAACCAACATCAGATTAATATCCAGAACACCACTCATCTCATCTATTTTTCAGTGGATTTCTAATTCTATATATGATAAAGATGTAAATTTTATTGTTAAAATATTTCGTTCAACTCATGACTAATCTTAACGGATGAGTACAGTCAACACATGAACCTTTATTTTATAGTGATAAAGATATAAATTTTATTGTTAAAATACTTCGTTCAACACATGACTAATCTCAACGGATGAGTACAGTCAACACATGAACCTTTATTTTATAATATTCTTTATTTTCTAAATTGGAATGAGGCCCAATCAATCACCATATAATGTTAATTATATGGATTTTCATACAACACATGTATATAATAGCAACGATAAACAATCAAACCTCATTCAAAGTGCACTACACTGTATAAGCATTAAATATAGATATCTAACGCTTATAACAGCCTGTCAATCAATCGATCGACATATTTAATCAATCAGGATGAGTGAACTTCAAATTTCATCCCAACACCCGTGTGGGGTTTCAAATCAACAAACACATATTTTATTTGTGCAGTCGGGCGATGTGTAAAATTTATCGTCCCAATCAATGTCCTTCAAATAGGTGTACATAAACAAACCGTCTGGTTTGTAAATGAATATTTATTTATTCACATTCACGTTAAAATTTATATTTTTAACGATAAAATATTTTATTTTAACACATGAATTTTCATTTAGTTCATTTACAAAATAAAAATGATATTTTTATTTTTCTAACTTATTTTAGAAAATTTCGGCGGCATAAAGGCACGATACTAGAAACGGGATGAGGTCTAGCCTTATCCCCTGTCTAGTGAAGGCCCACGCCATTCACACATCAATCAAATCCATTCCATTTCACCAAACAATTCAACTCAAACCAAATAATCTAACCAATTACACAACCAAACAATTAAACAAACAAGCCATCCATGGTCTGTGGATGACGGGTGTCGGGTGCTACTAAACACCGTCTGCATCCTAGTATATATATATATATATATATATATATATATATAACTAGAAAAAGAAATTTTGAGTGAGAAGTTCTCACCAATAGCTATCCAATACCATGACTCTTCTTATGTAGAAAATCTTATCGTTCTTGCCTTTTGTCACCTTCGTTGCCCGTATTCACTACATATGTAAAAATCGAATTTTTACTCCGCTTTTCAATATATAAAAATCGAATTTTTACCATGCTATTCAATATATAAAAATCGAATTTTTACTTCGTTATTCAATATATAAAAATCGAATTTTTACTTCGCTATTCAATATATAAAAATCTAATTTTTCCTATGCTATTCAATATATAAAAATCGAACCTTTTCAAATATAAAGATTTCCCCTTTTCAAATTTATCATTATAAAAATCACATTTTTATTTTGCTATACATATAAAGATGATATTTCTAATAATCCTATCATGTAAAAATTATATTTTTAATTCTCTACCTAAACAAAAATCATATTTTTACATCTTCTACTTAATAAAAATTCCGTCTTTTCTATTTTAAAAGGTTTCGCCTTTTCTATTTTAAAAATCTAATCTTTTCTATTTTAAAAATCTAATCTTTTTCATTTTAAAAATCATTTCATTTCTATACTTTATAAGTAAAAGCTGATTTTATACTTTCAATTTGCTTCAATAAAAATCAGATTTTTTTTTAAATGAATTAAACTAAATAAAGTAAGAACTTACTGTATTTTTCAAGGAGGGTGGAGGATTCACCGATGGCCGGGAGGGGGAGGCGCACGCCTACGCCAGGGGAGGGTGTGGTCGGAGCTGCTGTGGCTCGCAGGCGGGGCGCGGTTTTGGGGTGTTGGCGCCGGTCTTCAGCTCAGAGGAGGAGAGAGAAACAAGGGCGGAAGGGGTCGGGGGGTCGCGATGGTGAGCTGCGGCGGGGGGGGGGGGGGGGGGGGGTGATGGAAGTGGGCGCGACGGAAGAAAGGGGGTGGTGGCGCACTGAAGTCGAGGGCGGCGGGTGATTTGAGAGATCGGTTTTTTTTTTAATTTTGTTTTCTTCTGAATGATGAATCGGGGGGGCCAAGGTATAGGAAGAGGAGAGAGGGAAGATATCTTTTATTTTATTTTATTTTATTTCAAAAAGTTGACTTTCACATATGACCTCTAAACGAGGCCCACCGCCTGTCATCCATAGCTAATTACCCCCATTCCGAACACAATGGGATATGTATCGCAAGCTGATTTGATCGTTTTGATCAGTTTTCGTCAAAATCAACATTTAACTCTATATATTGATTTTAAACGCGCATTTCAATTTACTGGGGTCACATACTAACTCGAAAAATTGCAGAAAAATATTTTCTAGCTTCGTATTGACGATACGGTCCTTACAAAACTAGTTTCGTCGAATTCTGAGACTGTTGGAAAAATGGCCATTTTCCAGTCGATTAAAATCAACTAAAACTGGTCAAACACGTTTTCCTTCGCCACACTCACATATTGATTCGAAAAATTATGAAATTTGGAATCTAGCAATAACTTGACATCACGGACCCAACAAAAGTGGTTTCGTCGAAATCCGAGGTCATTTGCAAAATTCCCATTTTTAAGGGTCTGAATTCCATAGCGACTATTCAGAATTTTCAACTGGACATATCTTTTGATTCCCGCAATGAAATTTTTATTTTCCGGATTCGTTGGAAAGATATCCCCAATTAGATCCTATTATTTTTGGTTTCACTAAAATCCGGATTGTTTTGCACCCGGTACATTCAATTGAAGTTTGAAATCAAATTATCGAACTACCGCCCCATTTTCTATTCTATTTATAATTATTTATATTCTAATGACGACGTATATAATATATACATTCGAATTATATTCAAAATAAATTTCTCGTCGATATTATTTAAAATATTCTATTTTAAATGTTCAAAATTCGCTGAAATTGCCAAAATAAAATTTTTAAACTGGCTCAGAATTTCCGGGTTATTACAATCTCCCCCACTTAAAACTTTTCGTCCCCAAAAAGGAACAAAGTCAAAAGTGGTTTGATTAATCAACTCTACGTTCGATCTGGCTTCCATTCTCCAACTTTTCAGTTTTTGAGAATTTTCAAATTTCAAAAATTTGGCTAACACCCTAAATTTTCGAAAAATTTCGCCATAACCTCCCCTGCACCAGGAGCCACGGAAAAATCCCGAAATTGCCATATAGGCCTTCTGATTTCAAAATGAAAAAGAAAAAGCCAAGCGGCTAGCCAATAGGCTCATAAAATCCTCATCACCCAACCAAAACAGTAAATTATGTAGTAAACATGTACCTATTTGTCGGGCAAACAAATTTTATTCTTCGGCTCTAGCCTCCTTGCTATGACCTGTTCAATGTAAGTACATGTATATAAAAGCAAATGCGTCTAATTTTCAATACAATTCAATATTTGGTACAATTAGGCATAATGGTTCAAAATTAGCAAACAAATAGGCAAACAACACAAACATCCATCAATTAGTGAATTTAACGTTTCAAATTCATAATTTTGATAAATATACAGAAAATCTTGTTTTTGATGCCAATTCACAACAACGTGTTCTAGCTATATAAGTTTTAGTTCTCACACCAGTCTAATGGAAATATATAGATATCACACCTTCGTCACTCGAAAATAAATGCTGATGATGTTTCGAACCACCATCAGAACATTGTCGGGCTACTAGAGTGCGGTTCTATATCTACCCGGTATATTAAAACTTCGAATATATGTTCATGACGCGTATATGCAAAATCTTTATATATCGGATTGTCCATATTTAAAATAAATAAATATTCAAATACGATTAAAACGATTTAAATTTTCAAAACAAAATTGTTTTCATTTGAAAAATATACTCTTCACACTCGTTCTAGGATACTACTGATCCTATCTGTAACGAGTGATTCTAATTGGATATTGCTAACCCAATATCTGATGAATTCTTTCGTATGGTTCTAATGTGTCTTGTTCTCGAGCTCTATAAACCAAAGCTCCGATACCAAATGTAGCGACCCGAACTTCCCCGGTCTCCGAAGAGATGAGAAAGAACGAATTACTGTGAGGACAAGACAAAACAGAACGCAAACAGAAGAACATTTCATTGTATATTACAACAATTCCATCAGATACAAGAATATACAGAGTATAAATGAATAAATTACATTCAATAAATATCAGAGATTACAATAAATTACATAGCAGCGGAAAATAATACAAAGCACAACTGAAGGTGATATACGGATACAGAGCTTTCCGGATATCATTCCAGCTGTAAACCAGGATCCTGTGAATATAAATCTGCAAAACCAAAACTACTAGCTGCCCATGCGGAAAATAGGGGCACCCAGAGTTTAGGTTAAAACAATAAACTCCAGGTCAGTCATGTGACTGGTGTGAGAACTAAAACAGTTATTAATATTGGATTTAAAATTAGGTAAATCAAGGGACCACGCCGTATAACACGGAACGGGTTTCCTCCCAAGAATACCAGTGCATAGAACAAACAGCGCAATGCTAAATAAAGAAAAATGAAGCTGTTATAAGACCCAGGTCCCCTCACACAATGCAACGCAAGCCGGAGGATAGGGTTTTCCCTTATAACAGCCAAACATGCTTGGTACGTTTAAAACAAATCATTTGATACTATAATAAGTGTATAGTGTCAAAACAATTTCAATCATAGGCGGCATAGCTACCATCTACTATGTCGCCATACTAGTTCTACAATTAAAACCGCAATATCACGTATTGGAAATTGGATTCCGTCATGAGCCGAGGCAAGGGGCAAGCTCCTCTCCGCGTTTGAGACACTCTAGCAAATGTCTCAGGACTACACACTCTGGGAAATCCTGGATTCGGCTGGGCCGGTCCTCACTTACGTTAGAGGATTAGTTATGCCTGAACACACGTTTCCCGGTCCTTACAGACCTATAATCGAGGCGCCTCATTCCAACAACCACAAAGGTGAAAAGTATATAAATGTCAGGGCTGGTAAGTCACTGACACCACCAAAGCTAGAAAGAAACGTCGTGCTCTCCCAGCGGTCCGTATCCCGTTTTTAACTCATACCAAGGTGTGAGGCTCGCGAATTTACATTATACACAAAGCTACCACGTAGGTCGTGCTTTGATCATCAACCACAATACTCTGCTTTTCAACAAAAGCCTTGACCATTGCATCTTAGCGTGCCACACAGGCAATTCATGCCATGCGACTGATGTCCATCAATATACAACCTCTGAGCTCGTACGTCTCAGAGAAGGGCGTTAAGCAAAAGAATAAATTCTCCGCCGCCAAACAGATGTATATTTAATAGAAATCAATCAACACAGAATAAAATCCAATGTCAGACACACAATCCATTTACAAGTCCGTTCTGGGTCTGAACGAAACCGGAGGCACTTTCCTCGCATATCCATCCATCTCCAAGTACGTCTGAACGACCACTAACTATTTCCATCCTCTTGGGTGTACAACCCAATCAGGATTGTCAGTAATTATCCAAACGATGTGAAGACTTCTGGTCTTCGACAACCGTCTTCATCTTCGACTTATCGTCGAATCGGTTATTCAGAATGGGTATAAACCCGACCTTTCCGAACAACCCGCGTATATTAAAAACAAATGTTACACAAACACAACATACGCCTCATTCCAATCCCTAGGGAAAGGTTCCCATTAATTTTATCCAAGATAAATTCTTTAAAATTTATCCTTTAATCTTCCTTTGGATGTCATTTCAAACCAAATTATGGTTTCCAAACTAGTCGAGATTAGCGAACCACACCGAAGTAATTATTTATTTTATTTCCCAATCCCAACCTATTCATCCCATGAAGCAAAACTGGTAATATTCCACATCTAATACCACAGTGTTATTGGTAAAATTAATTACCATTTCACGTTCAAATCTAATTAAAGATTTAACTATCGCTTTGGAGCAAAACTGGTGATACTCCATTCTCGCTCAATTTCTAAATTTGATAATTTAGATTATCAATTCACATTTCAATTTAAGTGCGGATTCATTAAAACTCCTTTTACAGGGTTAAAGAACTAGGGTCATTTAAAACACAGTTCACGATAAACCCAAATCACATTCTATTTATTATCGGGTTAAAGAACTAGTGTTATTTAAAATACAGTTCACGATAAACCCACAAATCAATTCTATTTAAAACCCATTTTAAATCCAGTTTATTTATTTAAAAATAAATGGGTTTTAATTTCAGTTCAAAACCAGTTCATTTTGATAAAAAATCTATTTTTATCTTTTCAAATATGGAGTTTTCATCCCAATTTTTCCCAAATCATTTCTTATGATTTTACAATAATTATTACTATTTTCAATAATTTTATCAAGGCCCGTACAGTCGATTTTCATTCATGGCCATCGAACTGCACTTATAGCGACCTTTTTCAAATTTGATTTGGACGTATATCCAAATCCAACCATTAGATTTCAAATTTCTAATATTCGTTAGAAAGCTCTTTTCGATACGAACATAACGTTTCCGGTTTAAGGAGAATCCGACGGTCGGATCTCCCGTAATGTCCGTTTGAAATAAATGGTCGAAATTCACGAACTGCCGCGGTGCGGCGCGTTCTATTCAGGCCATTATATTATATATATAATATATATTTCGTCGATTACTATTCAAGACGAATTTTATAAATAGTTTTGAATTCGTTTCAAAAACAATTTCAACCTTTATTTCAAATTCAAATCAAAATTGAATTTTCTATTATAAATCCTTTTTTACTTTCATTTCTATTTGATTTCAATTCAAATCGATTTTAATTCGATTCGAATTCATTTTCTTTTCAATTCAATTCAATTCGAATTCGTTATATATTCCCTTCAAATTCAATTTGGTTTTCTATTCAATTCAATTCAAATTGGTTTTCTATTCGATTCAATTCAAATTGGTTTTCTATTTGATTCAATTCAAATTGGTTTTCTATTCGATTCAATTCAAATTGGTTTCCTATTCGATTCAATTCAAATTGGTTTCCTATTCGATTCAATTCAAATTGGTTTTCTATTCGATTCAATTCAAATTGGTTTTCTATTCGATTCAATTCAAATTGGTTTTCTATTCGATTCATTTCGAGATCGTTTTATATTCAATTCATTTCGAGATCGTTTTATATTCAATTCATTTCGAAATCGTTTTATATTCAATTCATTTCGAAATCGTTTTATATTCAATTCATTTCGAAATCATTTTCAATTCAATTCATTTTTGTTTTAAATTCAGAAACGAATATAATCGATATAAATATCTTTCACGTCAAAATAGCGCATCACTAATCAACACGGCTTTATATTCAACAAATGGATCTGTATTTCTTTCAATACGCGACTCTATATCTTTGTCAACACACGACTAATCTCAGCGAATGAGTACTGTCCACGTGTGACTATTTTTGTTATTTAATATATTTTATGAAAATTAAGGTATCTATCGTTTGATATTGAATCAGACTCCAACCGTAAATTAGTAAGAGAACGATTTCCTGAATATTAACCCCGAAGGCCGAAACCAACATCAGGTTAATATCCAGGACACCACTCATCTCATCTATTTTTCAGTTGATTTCTAATTCTATATATGATAAAGATGTAAATTTAATTGTTAAAATATTTCGTTCAACTCATGACTAATCTCAACGGATGAGTACAGTCAACACATGAACCTTTATTTTATAGTGATAAAGATATAAATTTTATTGTTAAAATACTTCGTTCAACACATGACTAATCTCAACGGATGAGTACAGTCAACACATGAACCTTTATTTTATAATATTCTTTATTTTCTAAATTGGAATGAGACCCAATCAATCACCATATAATGTTAATTATATGGATTTTCATACAACACATGTATATAATAGCAACATAAACAATACAACATCATCCAAAGTGCACTACACTGTATAAGCATCAAATATAGATATCTAACGCTTATAACAGCCTGTCAATCAATCGATCGACATATTTAATCAATCAGGATGAGTGAACTTCAAATTTCATCCCAACACCCGCGTGGGGTTTCAAATCAACAAACACAGATTTTATTTGTGCAGTTGGGCGATGTGTAAAATTTATCGTCCCAATCAACGTCCTTCAAATAGGTGTACATAAACAAACCGTCCGGTTTGTAAATGAATATTTATTTATTCACATTCACGTTAAAAATTATATTTTTAATGATAAAATATTTTATTTTAACACATGAATTTTCATTCAGTTCATTTACAAAATAAAAATGATATTTTTATTTTTCTAACTTATTTTAGAAAATTTCGGCGGCATAACGGCACGATACTAGAAACAGGACGAGGTCTAGCCTTATCCTCGGTCTAGTGAAGGCCCACGCCATTCACACATCAATCAAATCCATTCCATTTCACCAAACAATTCAACTCAAACCAAATAATCTAACCAATTACACAACCAAACAATTAAACAAACAAGCCATCCATGGTCTGTGGATGACGGGTGTCGGGTGCTACTAAACTCCGTCTGCATCCTAGTATATATATAACTAGAAAAAGAAATTTTGAGTGAGAAGTTCTCACCAATAGCTATCCAATACCACGACTCTTCTTATGTAGAAAATCTTGTCGTTCTTGCCTTTTGTCACCTTCGCTGCCCGTATTCACTACATATGTAAAAATCGAATTTTTACTCCGCTTTTCAATATATAAAAATCGAATTTTTACTATACTATTCAATATATAAAAATGGAATTTTTACTTCGTTATTCATATATAAAAATCGAATTTTTACTTCGCTATTCAATATATAAAAATCTAATTTTTCCTATGCTATTCAATATATAAAAATCGAACCTTTTCAAATATAAAGATTTCCCCTTTTCAAATTTATCATTATAAAAATCACATTTTTATTTTGCTATACATATAAAGATGATATTTCTAATAATCCTATCATGTAAAAATTATATTTTAAATTCTCTACCTAAACAAAAATCATATTTTTACATCTTCTACTTAATAAAAATTCCGTCTTTTTTATTTTAAAAGGTTTCGCCTTTTCTATTTTAAAATCTAATCTTTTCTATTTTAAAAATCTAATCTTTTTCATTTTAAAAATCATTTCATTTCTATACTTTATAAGTAAAAGCTGATTTTATACTTTCAATTTGCTTCAATAAAAATCATATTTTTTTAAATGAATTAAACTAAATAAAGTAAGAACTTACTGTATTTTTCAAGGAGGGTGGAGGATTCGCCGATGGCCGGGAGGGGGAGGCGCACGCCTGCGCCAGGGGAGGGTGTGGTCAGAGCTGTTGTGGCTCGCAGGCAGGGCGCGGTTTTGGGGTGTTGGCGCCGGTCTTCATCTCAGAGGAGTAGAGAGAAACAAGGGCGGAAGGGGTTGGGGGGGTCGCGAGGTGAGCTGCGGCGAGGGGGGCTGATGGAAGTGGGCGCGAAGGAAGAAAGGGGGTGGTGGCACGCTGAAGTCGAGGGCGGCGGGTGATTTGAGAGATCGGGGTTTTTTTTTCTTCTGAATGATGAATCGGGGGGCCAAGGTATAGGAAGAGGGAGAGAGGGAAGATATTTTATATTATATTTTATTTTATTTCAAAAAGTTGACTTTCACATATGACCTCTAAACGAGGCCCATTGCCTGTCGTCCATAGCTAATTACCCCCATTCCGAACACAATGGGATATGTATCGCAAGCTGATTTGATCGTTTTGATCAGTTTTCGTCAAAATCAACATATAACTCTATATATTGATTTTAAACGCGCATTTCAATTTACTGGGGTCACATAGTTACTCGAAAAATTGCAGAAAAATATTTTCTAGCTTCGTATTGACGATACGGTCCTTACAAAACTAGTTTCGTCGAATTCCGAGACCGTTGGAAAAATGGCCATTTTCCAGTCGATTAAAATCAACTAAAACTGGTCAAACGCGTTTTCCTTCGCCACGCTCACATATTGATTCAAAAAATTATGAAATTTGGAATCTAGCAATAACTTGACATCACGGACCCAACAAAAGTGGTTTCGTCAAAATCCGAGGTCATTTGCAAAATTCCCATTTTTAAGGGCCTGAATTCCATAGCGACTATTCAGAATTTTCAACTGGACATATCTTTTGATTCCCGCTATGAAATTTTGATTTTCCGGATTCGTAGGAAGGATATCCCCAATTAGATCCTATTATTTTTGGTTTCACTGAAATCCGGATTGTTTTGCACCCGGTACATTCAATTGAAGTTTGAAATCGAATTATCGAACTACCGCGCCATTTTCAATTCTATTTATAATTATATATAATTATTTATATTCTAACGACGACGTATATAATATATACGTTCGAATTATATTCAAAATAAATTTCTCGTCGATATTGTTTAAAATAATCTATTTTAAATGTTCAAAATTCGCTAAAATTGCAAAATAAAAATTTTAAACTGGCCTAGAATTTCCGGGTTATTACATATAATCCCATGCTTTCGAAATATAATAACTTACGTACAACTTTTATTTATTAATTTGGATAAATAAACAAACAACTAATTTATTAATAAATAAATAATTCTTGATTAAAACGGAAAGTGAATAGTACTTTCCCGAATTCGATATAATCGAATTTCAACGTATAACTCTCTTTCGAATAATCTATATTCGATAACTCCTTTCTTCGAATAACTAATATTCGACTAACTTCTTTCGAATAAAATATATTCGACTAGGTCCTTTCGAATAAACTATATTCAATTAATTCTTATCGAACAAACTATTATCGACTAACTCCTTTCGAATAAACTATATTCGATTAATTCTTATCGAATAAACTATATTCGACTCACTCCTTTCGAATATACTATATTCGATTAATTCTTATCGAATAAACTATATTCGACTTATTCTTTTCAAATAACTAATATTCGACTTAACTCTATAACTCTATTTCGAATAACAATATTTGATAACTTTATTTCAAATAACTCTATAATTCTATTCGATTAAATTTATTTCGATTATCTCTAATCAATTAACTAAACTCGATTAACTCTACTTGATAACTCTAATTGATTAACTCTACTTGATAACTCTAATTGATTAACTCTACTTGATAACTCTAATTCCTTCTATAATCCTATTTACTTTCCAAACATTTCCTATTATGATATCGTATTTATTTTCTAAATAAATATACCTTTTATCTTTCTATTTATTTTCCCAATATATATTCCTTTTATCTTATTCAATTTATTTAACAAATAAATATTCCTTTATCTTATTCTATTTATTTAACAAATAAATATTACTTTTATTTTCTTCTATTTATTTAACAAATTAATAATCCTTTTATTTTCTTCTATTTATTTAACAAATAAATATTCCTTTTATCTTCTATTTATTTAACAAATAAATATTCCTTTTCAATTCTATTTGTTCAACAAATATTCCCTTTCCAATTCTATTTATTTAACAAATAAATATTTCCATTTCAATTCTATTTATTTAACAAATAAATATTTCATTTTCAATTCTATTTGTTCAACAAATATTCCGTTTTCAATTCTATTTATTTAACAAATAAATATTTCCATTTCAATTCTATTTATATAACAAATAAATATTTTCTTTTCAATTCTATTTATTTAACAAATAAATATTTCCTTTTCAATTCTATTTATTTAACAAATAAATATTTCCTTTTCAATTCTATTTATTTAACAAATAAATATTTCCATTTCAATTCTATTTATTTAACAAATAAATATTTCCTTTTCAATTTTATTTATTTAACAAATAAATATCCTTTATAATATCTTATATATTTTCTAAATAAATAATCCCTTTATACTTCTATTTATTTTCTAAATAAATAATTCATTTTATACTTCTATTTATTATCCCAATAAATATTCCTCTTTATAAAATCCTTTGATTCTATAAATATTTTATTTCCAATAAACACTTTGAAAATTCCATTTTTACTTCCGGTATTTCTTATGGCATTTTAACAAATCAAATAACAGTACCAGTGTCATCACAATCAATCAAAGATTATATATCACATCATATCACTGTATATGAAATCAAATAGTATTAAATATTGAGGAATCTAGTTGGATTCCTCCGACCTGTTTCCCTGCATCCACAGATGTTAAACAATATAATTAACATCACTTTCATTTCAACATGAAATATTCTGATCAACAGAATCCATATTTGATTAACGATATATATATATAGCTAGATCTATAATTTTAACCAATCAATTATCAGTTCAACCAAACAGTCAACACACAGGAATCAATCAGCATTTATCATTACTAGATTATATTTATAAAAATATAAATTGATCAGAATTAGTGAGATTTACTCACATTGGACGATCATCGTTAATAACGATAACCATCGCTTGATTCAGACAGACAATTTATTTTACTATAAATTGTAACGAGCTCCAATTCATTCCTAGTCAGTTCCATTAGGTAGCCAACGAGCATATGATCCTAACGGATCCTGTTTTGTTAAATTCCGTTATTGTACGAGCAAGACACGGTAATTCTAAGTTAATACACATTCAAATACACAATTTAAAATCAAATCGGGCCTCACCATAAAACATTGGCCCATCTTCCTTCTTAATGAACCAGACCCGCAACCTATCCCTTCTTCCCTGAATTACCACGCTGCTCCATTCCTCAAGCAATTCACGCACCATTTCCGGTATCATCACCGAACACAAATTCAAATAAAAGCTAGCTAAAATCATCTCGTTCACCACTCCTCCTACCCAGAAATCAAACACGCACAGTATAATGCCACTACCGTTCGTTTAAGCTCCCTTTCCTCATTCATGGCCGACGGGTTCGCACCTCTTCCACCATCAACTCACCATCGTTCAAGAAACGAATCACACCACACTTCATCTCTTTCAAAACCGCATCTCCCCGTACCCTCAAGTTCAAACTCGTTCGTGACTTCTGAAATGCGTTCTCCAGTATCAGCGCACGCTCAAGTGCAGCTATCAACAACTTTCATCTCAGAATCCCACAAAATTATCACAACTGAAACCAAATCCAACCACAAACCCAAATCTAACATCGAGAAATCCAAACGATGCTTCAATTGCTACAGAACCGGGACCCTAGGATTTTGCTGAAAAACCGAAGTGCACGGAATGAAGTCGAACTGAGAAAAACAAACAAAGAATGAAGCTCTTCCATTTTTTGGATCCATATATACAACTTTTGTAAATTATAGAAATTTATTTCTATTTCTTTTGATTTATTTCTCTATCATTTTTCTTTCTCTGTAAAAAGAAGAGGCGGCGGAATTTTACCAAAGAGGGAAACAGAATTAGGTTTAGAAGAGTTAAGGGTATTACATAGGTTAGTTATATTATTTTTATATTCCATTTTTATATTGATTTTTATTCCAACGCTATTTGTATTCGTCCTTAAAAATCCCTATGATCACATACGATACCCAAAAATCATGAAAATGGACATACAACTAGAGTTTTACATCATGGACCCAACGAAACTGGTTTTGTCGAATTCCGACTCCATTTGCTCACACAACGTATTTTTAACGGTCAAAATACTGATTGTTTTTTAGATTAAAATCCCGTACGGCCACATACTGACTCTAAATATCACGAAAATTGAAACCTAGCAATAATTTAATATTGCAGATCCAACAAAATTTGTTTCGTCGAAAACGAAGCTTGTTTGCAAAAGTGGCTATTTTTAAAGCTCTAAATAAACCCTTTTAAATATTAATATATTTAAAAATAATTAAATTAAATATTTATAAATAAATATTATCGTATATATCCACAATAGAATATAATACGGCTCGAGAATATTCCTATCTGGATTTATAGCTCGATATTTCAAAAATCTAGTTAAATCAGTATTCAATTTATATTGAAAATCCTTTTATAATATAAATAAATCATTATAAAGGAATTCCATTGCGACTTTTCGAAAATTTGATTTGGTCATAACTCAAAATCTACACGACGAAATCCTAATTTTTCTCTTCCATTAGAAAAATATACTTCACCAGCTCACCAAACATAGAGACAAAGGACAAGGGAATTGTTTATGAATTATAATTCCTTAGCGACTATTCAGAATTTTCAACTGGACATATCTTTTGATTCCCGCTATGAAATTTTGATTTTCCGGATTCGTTCGAAAGATATCCACGATTAGATCCTATTATTTTTGGTTTCACTAAAATCCGGATTGTTTTGCACCCCGTACATTCAATTGAAGTTTGAAATCGAATTATCGAACTACCGCGCCATTTTCAATTCTATTTATAATTATATATAATTATTTATATTCTAACGATGACATATATAATATATACGTTCGAATTATATTCAAAATAAATATCTCGTCGATATTATTTAAAATAATATATTTTAAATGTTCAAAATTCGCTAAAATTGCCAAAATAAAAATTTTAAACTGGCCCAGAATTTCCGGGTTATTACATATAATCCCATGCTTTCGAAATATAATAACTTACGTACAACTTTTATTTATTAATTTGGATAAATAAACAAACAACTAATTTGTTAATAAATAAATAATTCTTGATTAAAACGGAAAGTGAATAGTACTTTCCCGAATTCGATATAATCGAATTTCAACGTATAACTCTCTTTCGAATAATCTATATTCGATAACTCCTTTCTTCGAATAACTAATATTCGACTAACTTCTTTCGAATAAACTATATTCGACTAGGTCCTTTCGAATAAACTATATTCAATTAATTCTTATCGAATAAACTATTATCGACTAACTCCTTTCGAATAAACTATATTCGATTAATTCTTATCGAATAAACTATATTCAACTCACTCCTTTCGAATAAACTATATTCGATTAATTCTTATCGAATAAACTATGTTCGACTTATTCTTTTCAAATAACTAATATTCAACTTAACTCTATAACTCTATTTCGAATAACAATATTTGATAACTTTATTTCAAATAACTCTATAATTCTATTCGATTAAATTTATTTCGATTATCTCTAATCAATTAACTCAACTCGATTAACTCTACTTAATAACTCTAATTGATTAACTCTACTTGATAACTCTAATTGATTAACTCTACTTGATAACTCTATTTCCTTCTATAATCCTATTTACTTTCCAAACATTTCCTTTTATGATATCGTATTTATTTTCTAAATAAATATACCTTTTATCTTTCTATTTATTTTCCCAATATATATTCCTTTTATCTTATTCAATTTATTTAACAAATAAATATTCCTTTATCTTATTCTATTTATTTAACAAATAAATATTCCTTTTATTTTCTTCTATTTATTTAACAAATTTATAATCCTTTTATTTTCTTCTATTTATTTAACAAATAAATATTCCTTTTATCTTCTATTTATTTAACAAATAAATATTCCTTTTCAATTCTATTTGTTCAACAAATATTCCCTTTCCAATTCTATTTATTTAACAAATAAATATTTCCATTTCAATTCTATTTATTTAACAAATAAATATTTCCTTTTCAATTCTATTTGTTCAACAAATATTCCGTTTTCAATTCTATTTATTTAACAAATAAATATTTCCATTTCAATTCTATTTATATAACAAATAAATATTTTCTTTTCAATTCTATTTATTTAACAAATAAATATTTCCTTTTCAATTCTATTTATTTAACAAATAAATATTTCCTTTTCAATTCTGTTTATTTAACAAATAAATATTTCCATTTCAATTCTATTTATTTAACAAATAAATATTTCCTTTTCAATTTTATTTATTTAACAAATAAATATCCTTTATAATATCTTATTTATTTTCTAAATAAATAATCCCTTTATACTTCTATTTATTTTCTAAATAAATAATTCATTTTATACTTCTATTTATTATCCCAATAAATATTCCTCTTTATAAAATCCTTTGATTTTATAAATATTTTATTTTCAATAAACACTTTGAAAATTCCATTTTTACTTCTGGTATTTCTTATGGCATTTTAACAAATCAAATAATAGTACCAGTGTCATCACAATCAATCATAGATTATATATCACGTCATATCACTGTATATGAAATCAAACAGTATTAAATATTGAGGAATCTAGTTGGATTCCTCCGACCTGTTTCCCTGCATCCACAGATGTTAAACAATATAATTAACTTCACTTTCATTTCAACATGAAATATTCTGATCAACAGAATCCATATTTGATTAATGTGAAGACCCGCAACTTCCCCGTAAAGGAAAGCGTCGGATAGTTCGAGAACAAACCGCAACAGAACGCATACAGGAGAACATTTCATTGTATATTACAACAATGCATCAGATTACAAGAATATACAGAGTATAAATGAATGTTACACAGAAATATCAGAGATTTAAATTACATTTAAATACATAGCAGCGGAAAAATAATACAATACACAACTAGAATGAGATATACGGATACAAAGCTTTCCGGATATCGTTCCAGCTGTAAACCAGGATCCTGTGAATATAAATCTGCAAAACCAAAACTACTAGCTGCCCGTGTCAAAATAAGGGCACCCAGAGTTTAGGTTAAAACAATAAACCCCAGGTCAGTCATGTGACTGGTGTGAGAACTAAAACAGTTATTAATCTTTATTTTTAAAGTTAGGTAAATCAAGGGACCACGCCGTATAACACGGAACGGGTTTCCTCCCAAGAATACCAGTGCATAAAACAACAGCGCAATGCTAAATAAAGAAGAATGAAGCTGTTATAAGACCCAGGTCCCATCACACAATGCAACGCAGCCGAGGATAGGGTTTTCCCTTATAACAGCCAAAGAATGCTTGATACGTTTAAAACAAATCATTTGATACTATAATAAGTGCATAGTGCATAAAACAACTTCAAATCATAAGTATCAATCATAGGCGGCATGGGTACCATATATCATGTCGCCATATATAGGTTTACAAATAAAACCGCAAAGTCACGTATTTGGAAATTGGATTTCCTTCTATGAACCGAGGCAAAAGATAGTCCTCAACCGATTCGAGACAATCTAGCCCATGTCTCAGGATCAGAGCTCGAGTGACCCTTGGATCGTCAGGGCCGGTCCACCGATGTGGATTAAACTTAAACCCTGAACATGCGTTCCCCCGCCCTTTGGGGCGTAAACGAGCCAACGAATGGCTCCATCGGTTCGAGAACGACCGATCAATCCGAGGCGCCTCGCAACAGCAACAACCACATAAGTCAAACTCGTCAGGGCATGAAAAACCACTGACGCCACTTTTTATCTAGAAGGAAACGCATGCCCTCCCTGAGGTCCGTCTCCCGTTTTTGGTTCATACCTGGTGTGAAACACGCGAGGTAAACGTTACACAAAGCTACGCCACAAAGGCCGTGCTTTGATCATCACCACAAGACTTTGCTTTTCAACAGAAGCCTTGATCATTTGCATCTTAGCATGCCACACAGGCAAGCCATCTTATGTCAGACACACAGTCCATTTACAAGTCCGTTCTGGGTCTGAACGAAACCGGAGGCACCTAGTACCCCGCATATCCATCGATCTCCAAGCACGTCTGGACGATCACTAACTGTTTCCATCTTCTTGGGTGTACAGCCCAATCAAGATCATCAGTTATCACCCAAACGACGTGAAGACCTCCGGTCTTCGACCATCGTCTTCATCTTCGACTTATCGTCGTATCAGTTATTCAGAATGGGATAAACCCGGTCTTTCCGAATAACTCGCGTATATATTATAAAAGTGTTACACAAACACAACATACGCCTCATTCCAACTCATTAGTCATTAACCGTAAATTAATCAAGAGAATAATTCCCCAAATATTAACCCCGAAGGCCGAAACCAACATCAGATCAATATCCAGAAAACCATTCTACTTAGCTAACCGACAGATAGTTTCTAAATTTCACGTTCAAATCTAATTAAAGATTTAACTATCGCTTGGAGCAAAACTGGTGATACTCCATTCTCGATCTTTTCAATCTAATTAAAGATTCATTAAAACCCCACTTAGTTTTAATCTTTGACTGGGTTAAAGAATCAGTGTCATTTAAAAACACGGTTCACGATAAACCCTAAATCACATTCATTAATCGTCGGGTTAAAGAACGAGTGTTATTTAAAACACTGTCCACGATAAACCCAAAAATCAATATCGATTCAATTCCAATTAAATGTCATTTAATTGGTACACTTCATTAAATCTAAATAAAAAGATTTAATCTTTTCTCAACTGGGTTCAAGAACAGTGTTAGTGAAGACACCATTCACGACAAACCCAAATCACATTCATTAATTATCGGGTTAAAGAACAAATGTTATTTAAAACACTGTTCACGATAAACCCAAAAATCAATATCAATTTAATTCCAATTAAATGTTATTTAATTGGTACCCTTCATTAAATCTAAATAAAAAGATTTAATCCTTTCTCAACTGGGTTCAAGAACAGTGTTAGTGAAGACACCATTCACGACAAACCCAAATCACATTCGATATTCAATACAAGGCTCTGAATAGAAAATATATCGGCTTATATTCAATATCGAATTCTACGACTAACAAATGTCGTATTGGAAATAACGATATAAATATATATCTTTCAAATTTCCATAACAACACCTGTATAATCACGAATTCCAACATCGAAATATTCCGAAGACAATTTCGATTCAAATCCACTCCAATGCAGTCATTGGAAATTTTGGTTATTTTTAAAACCCTTTTCGAATTCAATTTATTTATTTAAAAATAAATAGAATTATATTTCTAGTTCAAAACTAGTTCATTTCGATAAAAATCAATTTTTATCTTTTCAAATATGGAGTTTTTCATCCCAAATCTTTCTAAATCATTTCTTATGATTTTACACAAATTATTACTATTTTTAATAATTTTATCAAGGCCCGTACAGTCGATTTCCATCAATGGCCATCGAACTGCACTTACAGCGACCTTTTTCGAATTTGATTTGGACGTATCTCCAAATCCAACTGTTAGATTTCAAATTTCTAACATTCGTTAGAAAGCTCTTTTCGATACGAACCCAACGGTTCCGGTTTTAGGAGAATCCGACGGTCGGATCTCCCGTAATATCCGTTTGAAATAAATGGTCGAAATTCGCGAACTGCCGCGGCGCGGCGCGTTCTATTCAGGCCATTATATTATATATATAATATATATAATATATATTTCGTCGATTTCTATTTAAAACGAATTTTATAAATCGTTTTAATTTCATTTCAAAAGCAATTTCAACTTCCATTTCAATTCAAATCAAAATTGAATTCTTCTTTATAAATTCGTTTCAAAATTCTTTTCTATTCAATTCAAATTTCAATTCAATTTGAATTCGTTTTCAATTCATTTCGAAATCATTTTCAATTCATTTTGAATTCGTTTTCAATTCATTTCGAAATCGTTTTCAATTCATTTCATTTCGAAATCGTTTTCAATTCATTTTGAATTCGTTTTCAATTCATTTTGAATTCGTTTTCAATTCAATTCGAAATCGTTTTCAATTCATTTCATTTCGAAATCGTTTTCAATTCATTTTGAATTCGTTTTCAATTCATTTCGAAATCGTTTTCAATCCATTTCATTTCGAAGTCGTTTTCAATTCATTTTGAATTCGTTTTCAATTCATTTCGAAATCGTTTTCAATTCATTTCATTTCGAAATCGTTTTCAATTCATTTTGAATTCGTTTTCAATTCATTTTGAATTCGTTTTCAATTCAATTCATTTCGAAATCGATAAAATCGATATAAATATCGTTCACGTCAAAATGGCGTCAATCTAATCAACACGGCTTCATAAATTTCTATTTTCAAAATAGTGGTTATTATCAAAATATTTCGTTCAATACATGACCAATCTCAATGAATGAGTACCGTCAACACATGAACTTTTATTTTATAATATTCTTTATTTTTCAAATTGGAATGAGGCCCAATCAATTACCATATAAAGTTAATTATATGGATTTTCATACAACACATGTATATCATAACATTGAAAAATAATCAACCATCAACCAAAGTGCACTACACTGTATAAGCATCAAATATAGACATTTAACGCTTATAGCAGCTTGTCAATCAATCGATCGACATATTTAATCAATCAGGATGAGTGAACTTCAAATTTCATCCTAACACCCATGTGGGGTTTCAAACAATCAAACACATATTTTATTTGTGTAGTTAGGCGATGTGTAAAATTTATCGACCCAATCAACGTCATTCAAATAGGTGTACATAAACAAACCGTCTGGTTTGTAAATGAATATTTATTTATTCCCATTCACGTTAAAAATTATATTTTTAACGATAACACATTTTATTTTAACATATGAATTTCTATTCAGTTCATTCGTTAAATAAAATGCTATTTTTATTTTTCTAACTTATTTTAGAAAATTTCGGCGGCATAACGGAACGATACTAGAAACGGGACAAGGCCTAGCCTTATCCCCGGTCTAGTGAAGGCCCACGCCATTCACACATCAATCAAATCAATTCGTTATGCAAACCACAAACTTTGGAGTAAGGGTCTAACCTAGCCTTACTCCTTCGCCTTATAACGGCGCACGTCTAATCCTAACCAATTTATCGATTCGATTTTTCACACCACAAACCACATTCAAACCAATATCGCAATCAATCACCAAACAGTCAAACAAACAAGTCCATGGTCTGTGGACGATTGTGTCGGGTGCTACTAAGCACCGTCTGCATCCTAGTATATATATATAACTAGAAATAAAATAGAAAGGTGAGAAATTCTCACATATAGCTATCTAGCTCCACGGCTCTTCTTTTGCAGAAGTCTTCGTCGTTTCGCCTTTTTGTCACCATTGTTGCCCAAGGCCACTATATATATAAAAATCGAATTTTTATTTCAAAGTTCAATATATAAAAATCGAATTTTTATTTCAAAGTTCAATGTATAAAAATCATATTTTTAACTCGAAGTTCAATACATAAAAATCCCATTTTTCTATCTTAAAGTTCAAACCATTTTCTTTTTAAAGTTCAAACCATTTTCTTTTTAAAGTTAAAACCTTTTCTTTTTAAAGTTAAAACCTTTTCTTTTTAAAGTTAAAACCTTTTTCAATTTAAAGTTAAAACCTTTTTCAATTTAAAGTTAAAACCTTTTTCAATTTAAAGTTAAAACCTTTAGAAATCAGTTTTAAAAACTTAAATAAAAACCAGTTTTATGAACTTAAATAAAAATCAGTTTTATGAACTTAAATAAAAATCAGTTTTATTAACTTAAATAAAAATCAGTTTTATTAACTTAAATAAAAATCAGTTTTATTAACTTAAATAAAAATCAGTTTTATTAACTTAAATAAAAATCAGTTTTATTAACTTAAATAAAAATCAGTTTTTAAAATGCTTTTAAAATCAGTTTTTAAAATGCTTTTAAAATCAGTTTTAACTTTTAAAACAAAATCAGTTTTAAACCTAAAATCGAAATTAAAATATAAAAAAACATTAAAATACTTACAGTATTTTGAAGAGGGGGGGGGTCGCCTTGCGTCGGACTGAGCAGCAGGGGGGGGGGGTTGCCTTGACGAGGCGCGGTCGAGGTGGAAGAGAGAGGGGGGGTCGCCTTGCGTCGCGGTCGAGGTGGATGAGAGGGGGGGGGTCGCCTTGACGAGGCGCGGTCGAGGTGGATGAGAGGGGGGGTCGCCTTGACGAGGCGCGGTGGCCCTTGGGGAGGGCGGCGGCTCCTCCCCGCCTTCGTCGCCTCCTTCTCTTTTTTTTTTTTTTTTTTTTTTTTTTTTTTATTCAGAAACGAATGAACGGGGAGAAAGGGGGGGGCCAGAGTAAAAAGGGGGAAAGGAAAATATTTTTTTTTTATTATTATTATTTTATTATTTAATTTTTCAAAAAGGTTGACTTTTACAAACGACCTCGAAACGAGGCCCACCGCCTGTCGTCCATAGCGTTTAACCCCCATTCCGAACACAATGGGATATGTCTCGCAAGCTGATTTGATAGTTTGAATCAGTTTCCTTTTGAATTTTCATTTAAATCACTATATTGAATTTCAAACGCACATTTCAAATTACCGGGGTCACAAACTAACTCTAAAAATTCTCGAAAAACATTTTCTAGCTTCGTATTGACGATACGGTCCTAACGAAACTAGTTTCGTCGAATTCTAAGACCGTATGAAAAATGGCCAATTTCCAGTCGATTAAAATCAACTGAAACTGGTCAAACGCGTTTTCCTTTGCCACGCTCACATATTGATTCGAAAAATTACGAAATTTGGAATCTAGCAATAACTTAACATCACGGACCCAACAAAACTGGTTTCGTCGAAATCCGAGGTCGTTTGCAAAATGTCCATTTTTAAGGGCCTGAATTCTATAGCGACTATTCAGAATTTTCAACTGGACATATCTTTTGATTCCCGCTACGAACTTTTGATTTTTCTGATTCGTTGGAAAGATATTCACTATTAGATTCCATTATTTTTGGTTTCACTAAAATCCGGATTGTTTTGCACCCGGTACATTCAATTGAAGTTTGAAATCGAATTATCGAACTACCGCGCCATTTTCAATTCTATTTATAATTATATATAAATTTTTATATTCTAACGACGACGTAAATAATATATACGTTTGAATTCAATTCAAAATAAATTTCTCGACGATATTATTTAAAATAATTCATTTTAAATAATCAAAATTCGCTATAATTGCCAAAATAAAAATTTTAAACTGGCCCAGATTTTACGGGTCGTTACAATCTCCCCCACTTAAAACTTTTCGTCCCCGAAAAGGAACAAAGTCGAAAGTGGTTTGATTATTCAGCTCTACTTTCAATTTTGCTTCCATTCTCCAACTTTTCAGTTTCTGAGAAATTTCAAAATTTCAAAAATTTGGCTAACACCCTAAATTTTTGAAAAATTTCGCCATAACCTCCCCTGCACCGGGAGCATCGGGGAATTTCAAATAGCTTCCCCGGTCCTTCAGATCTCAAAAAGAAAAAGAAAAAGCCAAGCGGCTAGCCAATAGGCTCACAAAATCATCATCACCCAAACAAAACAGGAAATTATGTAGTAAACATGTACCTATTTGTCGGGCAAACAAATTTTATTCTCTGCTCTAGCCTCCTTGCTATGACCTGTTCAATGATATACATGTATATGCAAGCGAATGCGACCAATTTTCAATACAGTTCAATATTCGATTCAATTAGGCCAAATGGTTCAAAATTATCAAACAATTAAACAAACAACACAAACATCAATCTATTAGTGCCTTAGAGTTTCAAATTCATAATTTTGATACATATACAAAAATCATGTTTTTGATGCCAATTCACAACAATGTGTTCCTAACTATATAAGTTTTGGTTCTCACACCAGTCTAATGGAAATATATAGATATCACACCTTCGTCACACGAATATAAATTCTGACGATGAGTACTCAACCATCAGAATCATCTTCGGGCCACTAGAGTATGATTCTATATCTATCCAATAAATTAAAACTTCGAATACACGCGGATCAGACGTATACGCAAAATCTTTATATACTGGACTGTCCAACTCAATATAAATAGATAATCAGATACGAATAATTGATTTAAATTTTCAAAACAAAAATTGTTTTCATTTTAAAAATATACTCTTCACACTCGTTCTAGGATACTACTGATCCTATCTCTAACGAGTCATTCCCATTGGATATTACTAATCCAATATCTGATGAATTCTTTCGTATGTTTCTAATGTGTCTTGTTCTCTAGCTTTGTAAACCAAAGCTCTGATACCAACTGTGAAGACCCGCAACTTCCCCGTAAAGGAAAGCGTCGGATAGTTCGAGAACAAACCGCAACAGAACGCATACAGGAGAACATTTCATTGTATATTACAACAATGCATCAGATTACAAGAATATACAGAGTATAAATGAATGTTACACAGAAATATCAGAGATTTAAATTACATTTAAATACATAGCAGCGGAAAAATAATACAATACACAACTAGAATGAGATATACGGATACAAAGCTTTCCGGATATCGTTCCAGCTGTAAACCAGGATCCTGTGAATGTAAATTTGCAAAACCAAAACTACTAGCTGCCCGTGTCAAAATAAGGGCACCCAGAGTTTAGGTTAAAACAATAAACCCCAGGTCAGTCATGTGACTGGTGTGAGAACTAAAACAGTTATTAATCTTTATTTTTAAAGTTAGGTAAATCAAGGGACCACGCCGTATAACACGGAACGGGTTTCCTCCCAAGAATACCAGTGCATAAAACAACAGCGCAATGCTAAATAAAGAAGAATGAAGCTGTTATAAGACCCATGTCCCATCACACAATGCAACGCAGCCGAGGATAGGGTTTTCCCTTATAACAGCCAAAGAATGCTTGATACGTTTAAAACAAATCATTTGATACTATAATAAGTGCATAGTGCATAAAACAACTTCAAATCATAAGTATCAATCATAGGCGGCATGGGTACCATATATCATGTCGCCATATATAGGTTTACAAATAAAACCGCAAAGTCACGTATTTGGAAATTGGATTTCCTTCTATGAACCGAGGCAAAAGATAGTCCTCAACCGATTCGAGACAATCTAGCCCATGTCTCAGGATCAGAGCTCGAGTGACCCTTGGATCGTCAGGGCCGGTCCACCGATGTGGATTAAACTTAAACCCTGAACATGCGTTCCCCCGCCCTTTGGGGCGTAAACGAGCCAACGAATGGCTCCATCGGTTCGAGAACGACCGATCAATCCGAGGCGCCTCGCAACAGCAACAACCACATAAGTCAAACTCGTCAGGGCGTGTAAAACCACTGACGCCACTTTTTATCTAGAAGGAAACGCATGCCCTCCCTGAGGTCCGTCTCCCGTTTTTGGTTCATACCTGGTGTGAAACACGCGAGGTAAACGTTACACAAAGCTACGCCACAAAGGCCGTGCTTTGATCATCACCACAAGACTTTGCTTTTCAACAGAAGCCTTGATCATTTGCGTCTTAGCATGCCACACAGGCAAGCCATCCTATGTCAGACACACAGTCCATTTACAAGTCCGTTCTGGGTCTGAACGAAACCGGAGGCACCTAGTACCCCGCATATCCATCGATCTCCAAGCACGTCTGGACGATCACTAACTGTTTCCATCTTCTTGGGTGTACAACCCAATCAAGATCATCAGTTATCACCCAAACGACGTGAAGACCTCCGGTCTTCGACCATCGTCTTCATCTTCGACTTATCGTCGTATCAGTTATTCAGAATGGGATAAACCCGGTCTTTCCGAATAACTCGCGTATATATTATAAAAGTGTTACACAAACACAACATACGCCTCATTCCAACTCATTAGTCATTAACCGTAAATTAATCAAGAGAATAATTCCCCAAATATTAACCCCGAAGGCCGAAACCAACATTAGATCAATATCCAGAAAACCATTCTACTTAGCTAACCGACAGTTAGTTTCTAAATTTCACGTTCAAATCTAATTAAAGATTTAACTATCGCTTGGAGCAAAACTGGTGATACTCCATTCTCGATCTTTTCAATCTAATTAAAGATTCATTAAAACCCCACTTAGTTTTAATCTTTGACTGGGTTAAAGAATCAGTGTCATTTAAAAACATGGTTCACGATAAACCCTAAATCACATTCATTAATCGTCGGGTTAAAGAACGAGTGTTATTTAAAACACTGTCCACGATAAACCCAAAAATCAATATCGATTCAATTCCAATTAAATGTCATTTAATTGGTACACTTCATTAAATCTAAATAAAAAGATTTAATCTTTTCTCAACTGGGTTCAAGAACAGTGTTAGTGAAGACACCATTCACGACAAACCCAAATCACATTCATTAATTATCGGGTTAAAGAACAAATGTTATTTAAAACACTGTTCACGATAAACCCAAAAATCAATATCAATTTAATTCCAATTAAATGTTATTTAATTGGTACCCTTCATTAAATCTAAATAAAAAGATTTAATCCTTTCTCAACTGGGTTCAAGAACAGTGTTAGTGAAGACACCATTCACGACAAACCCAAATCACATTCGATATTCAATACAAGGCTCTGAATAGAAAATATATCGGCTTATATTCAATATCGAATTCTACGACTAACAAATGTCGTATTGGAAATAACGATATAAATATATATCTTTCAAATTTCCATAACAACACCTGTATAATCACGAATTCCAACATCGAAATATTCCAAAGACAATTTCGATTCAAATCCACTCCAATGCAGTCATTGGAAATTTTGGTTATTTTTAAAACCCTTTTCGAATTCAATTTATTTATTTAAAAATAAATAGAATTATATTTCTAGTTCAAAACTAGTTCATTTCGATAAAAATCAATTTTTATCTTTTCAAATATGGAGTTTTTCATCCCAAATCTTTCTAAATCATTTCTTATGATTTTACACAAATTATTACTATTTTTAATAATTTTATCAAGGCCCGTACAGTCGATTTCCATCAATGGCCATCGAACTGCACTTACAGCGACCTTTTTCGAATTTGATTTGGACGTATCTCCAAATCCAACCGTTAGATTTCAAATTTCTAACATTCGTTAGAAAGCTCTTTTCGATACGAACCCAACGGTTCCGGTTTTAGGAGAATCCGACGGTCGGATCTCCCGTAATATCCGTTTGAAATAAATGGTCGAAATTCGCGAACTGCCGCGGCGCGGCGCGTTCTATTCAGGCCATTATATTATATATATAATATATATAATATATATTTCGTCGATTTCTATTTAAAACGAATTTTATAAATCGTTTTAATTTCATTTCAAAAGCAATTTCAACTTCCATTTCAATTCAAATCAAAATTGAATTCTTCTTTATAAATTCGTTTCAAAATTCTTTTCTATTCAATTCAAATTTCAATTCAATTTGAATTCGTTTTCAATTCATTTCGAAATCATTTTCAATTCATTTTGAATTCGTTTTCAATTCATTTCGAAATCGTTTTCAATTCATTTCATTTCGAAATCGTTTTCAATTCATTTTGAATTCGTTTTCAATTCATTTTGAATTCGTTTTCAATTCAATTCGAAATCGTTTTCAATTCATTTCATTTCGAAATCGTTTTCAATTCATTTTGAATTCGTTTTCAATTCATTTCGAAATCGTTTTCAATTCATTTCATTTCGAAGTCGTTTTCAATTCATTTTGAATTCGTTTTCAATTCATTTCGAAATCGTTTTCAATTCATTTCATTTCGAAATCGTTTTCAATTCATTTTGAATTCGTTTTCAATTCATTTTGAATTCGTTTTCAATTCAATTCATTTCGAAATCGATAAAATCGATATAAATATCGTTCACGTCAAAATGGCGTCAATCTAATCAACACGGCTTCATAAATTTCTATTTTCAAAATAGTGGTTATTATCAAAATATTTCGTTCAACACATGACCAATCTCAATGAATGAGTACCGTCAACACATGAACTTTTATTTTATAATATTCTTTATTTTTCAAATTGGAATGAGGCCCAATCAATTACCATATAAAGTTAATTATATGGATTTTCATACAACACATGTATATCATAACATTGAAAAATAATCAACCATCAACCAAAGTGCACTACACTGTATAAGCATCAAATATAGACATTTAACGCTTATAGCAGCTTGTCAATCAATCGATCGACATATTTAATCAATCAGGATGAGTGAACTTCAAATTTCATCCTAACACCCGTGTGGGGTTTCAAACAATCAAACACATATTTTATTTGTGCAGTTAGGCGATGTGTAAAATTTATCGACCCAATCAACGTCATTCAAATAGGTGTACATAAACAAACCGTCTGGTTTGTAAATGAATATTTATTTATTCCCATTCACGTTAAAAATTATATTTTTAACGATAACACATTTTATTTTAACATATGAATTTCTATTCAGTTCATTCGTTAAATAAAATGCTATTTTTATTTTTCTAACTTATTTTAGAAAATTTCGGCGGCATAACGGCACGATACTAGAAACGGGACAAGGCCTAGCCTTATCCCCGGTCTAGTGAAGGCCCACGCCATTCACACATCAATCAAATCAATTCGTTATGCAAACCACAAACTTTGGAGTAAGGGTCTAACCTAGCCTTACTCCTTCGCCTTATAACGGCGCACGTCTAATCCTAACCAATTTATCGATTCGATTTTTCACACCACAAACCACATTCAAACCAATATCGCAATCAATCACCAAACAGTCAAACAAACAAGTCCATGGTCTGTGGACGATTGTGTCGGGTGCTACTAAGCACCGTCTGCATCCTAGTATATATATATAACTAGAAATAAAATAGAAAGGTGAGAAATTCTCACATATAGCTATCCTAGCTCCACGGCTCTTCTTTTGCAGAAGTCTTCGTCGTTTCGCCTTTTTGTCACCTTTGTTGCCCAAGGCCACTATATATATAAAAATCGAATTTTTATTTCAAAGTTCAATATATAAAAATCGAATTTTTATTTCAAAGTTCAATATATAAAAATCATATTTTTAACTCGAAGTTCAATACATAAAAATCCCATTTTTCTATCTTAAAGTTCAAACCATTTTCTTTTTAAAGTTCAAACCATTTTCTTTTTAAAGTTAAAACCTTTTCTTTTTAAAGTTAAAACCTTTTCTTTTTAAAGTTAAAACCTTTTTCAATTTAAAGTTAAAACCTTTTTCAATTTAAAGTTAAAACCTTTTTCAATTTAAAGTTAAAACCTTTAGAAATCAGTTTTAAAAACTTAAATAAAAACCAGTTTTATGAACTTAAATAAAAATCAGTTTTATGAACTTAAATAAAAATCAGTTTTATTAACTTAAATAAAAATCAGTTTTATTAACTTAAATAAAAATCAGTTTTATTAACTTAAATAAAAATCAGTTTTATTAACTTAAATAAAAATCAGTTTTATTAACTTAAATAAAAATCAGTTTTATTAACTTAAATAAAAATCAGTTTTATTAACTTAAATAAAAATCAGTTTTTAAAATGCTTTTAAAATCAGTTTTTAAAATGCTTTTAAAATCAGTTTTAACTTTTAAAACAAAATCAGTTTTAAACCTAAAATCGAAATTAAAATATAAAAAAACATTAAAATACTTACAGTATTTTGAAGAGGGGGGGGGTCGCCTTGCGTCGGACTGAGCAGCAGGGGGGGTTGCCTTGACGAGGCGCGGTCGAGGTGGAAGAGAGAGGGGGGGGGTCGCCTTGCGTCGCGGTCGAGGTGGATGAGAGGGGGGGGGGGTCGCCTTGACGAGGCGCGGTCGAGGTGGATGAGAGGGGGGGTCGCCTTGACGAGGCGCGGTGGCCCTTGGGGAGGGCGGCGGCTCCTCCCCGCCTTCGTCGCCTCCTTCTTTTTTTTTTTTTTTTATTCAGAAACGAATGAACGGGGAGAAAGGGGGGGGGGCCAGAGTAAAAAGGGGGAAAGGAAAATATTTTTTTTTTTATTATTATTATTTTATTATTTAATTTTTCAAAAAGGTTGACTTTTACAAACGACCTCGAAACGAGGCCCACCGCCTGTCGTCCATAGCGTTTAACCCCCATTCCGAACACAATGGGATATGTCTCGCAAGCTGATTTGATAGTTTGAATCAGTTTCCTTTTGAATTTTCATTTAAATCACTATATTGAATTTCAAACGCACATTTCAAATTACCGGGGTCACAAACTAACTCTAAAAATTCTCGAAAAACATTTTCTAGCTTCGTATTGACGATACGGTCCTAACGAAACTAGTTTCGTCGAATTCTAAGACCGTATGAAAAATGGCCAATTTCCAGTCGATTAAAATCAACTGAAACTGGTCAAACGCGTTTTCCTTTGCCACGCTCACATATTGATTCGAAAAATTACGAAATTTGGAATCTAGCAATAACTTAACATCACGGACCCAACAAAACTGGTTTCGTCGAAATCCGAGGTCGTTTGCAAAATGTCCATTTTTAAGGGCCTGAATTCTATAGCGACTATTCAGAATTTTCAACTGGACATATCTTTTGATTCCCGCTACGAACTTTTGATTTTTCGGATTCGTTGGAAAGATATTCACTATTAGATTCCATTATTTTTGGTTTCACTAAAATCCGGATTGTTTTGCACCCGGTACATTCAATTGAAGTTTGAAATCGAATTATCGAACTACCGCGCCATTTTCAATTCTATTTATAATTATATATAAATTTTTATATTCTAACGACGACGTAAATAATATATACGTTTGAATTCAATTCAAAATAAATTTCTCGACGATATTATTTAAAATAATTCATTTTAAATAATCAAAATTCGCTATAATTGCCAAAATAAAAATTTTAAACTGGCCCAGATTTTACGGGTCGTTACAATCTCCCCCACTTAAAACTTTTCGTCCCCGAAAAGGAACAAAGTCGAAAGTGGTTTGATTATTCAGCTCTACTTTCAATTTTGCTTCCATTCTCCAACTTTTCAGTTTCTGAGAAATTTCAAAATTTCAAAAATTTGGCTAACACCCTAAATTTTTGAAAAATTTCGCCATAACCTCCCCTGCACCGGGAGCATCGGGGAATTTCAAATAGCTTCCCCGGTCCTTCAGATCTCAAAAAGAAAAAGAAAAAGCCAAGCGGCTAGCCAATAGGCTCACAAAATCATCATCACCCAAACAAAACAGGAAATTATGTAGTAAACATGTACCTATTTGTCGGGCAAACAAATTTTATTCTCTGCTCTAGCCTCCTTGCTATGACCTGTTCAATGATATACATGTATATGCAAGCGAATGCGACCAATTTTTAATACAGTTCAATATTCGATTCAATTAGGCCAAATGGTTCAAAATTATCAAACAATTAAACAAACAACACAAACATCAATCTATTAGTGCCTTAGAGTTTCAAATTCATAATTTTGATACATATACAAAAATCATGTTTTTGATGCCAATTCACAACAATGTGTTCCTAACTATATAAGTTTTGGTTCTCACACCAGTCTAATGGAAATATATAGATATCACACCTTCGTCACACGAATATAAATTCTGACGATGAGTACTCAACCATCAGAATCATCTTCGGGCCACTAGAGTATGATTCTATATCTATCCAATAAATTAAAACTTCGAATACACGCGGATCAGACGTATACGCAAAATCTTTATATACTGGACTGTCCAACTCAATATAAATAGATAATCAGATACGAATAATTGATTTAAATTTTCAAAACAAAAATTGTTTTCATTTTAAAAATATACTCTTCACACTCGTTCTAGGATACTACTGATCCTATCTCTAACGAGTCATTCCCATTGGATATTACTAATCCAATATCTGATGAATTCTTTCGTATGTTTCTAATGTGTCTTGTTCTCTAGCTTTGTAAACCAAAGCTCTGATACCAACTGTGAAGACCCGCAACTTCCCCGTAAAGGAAAGCGTCGGATAGTTCGAGAACAAACCGCAACAGAACGCATACAGGAGAACATTTCATTGTATATTACAACAATGCATCAGATTACAAGAATATACAGAGTATAAATGAATGTTACACAGAAATATCAGAGATTTAAATTACATTTAAATACATAGCAGCGGAAAAATAATACAATACACAACTAGAATGAGATATACGGATACAAAGCTTTCCGGATATCGTTCCAGCTGTAAACCAGGATCCTGTGAATATAAATCTGCAAAACCAAAACTACTAGCTGCCCGTGTCAAAATAAGGGCACCCAGAGTTTAGGTTAAAACAATAAACCCCAGGTCAGTCATGTGACTGGTGTGAGAACTAAAACAGTTATTAATCTTTATTTTTAAAGTTAGGTAAATCAAGGGACCACGCCGTATAACACGGAACGGGTTTCCTCCCAAGAATACCAGTGCATAAAACAACAGCGCAATGCTAAATAAAGAAGAATGAAGCTGTTATAAGACCCAGGTCCCATCACACAATGCAACGCAGCCGAGGATAGGGTTTTCCCTTATAACAGCCAAAGAATGCTTGATACGTTTAAAACAAATCATTTGATACTATAATAAGTGCATAGTGCATAAAACAACTTCAAATCATAAGTATCAATCATAGGCGGCATGGGTACCATATATCATGTCGCCATATATAGGTTTACAAATAAAACCGCAAAGTCACGTATTTGGAAATTGGATTTCCTTCTATGAACCGAGGCAAAAGATAGTCCTCAACCGATTCGAGACAATCTAGCCCATGTCTCAGGATCAGAGCTCGAGTGACCCTTGGATCGTCAGGGCCGGTCCACCGATGTGGATTAAACTTAAACCCTGAACATGCGTTCCCCCGCCCTTTGGGGCGTAAACGAGCCAACGAATGGCTCCATCGGTTCGAGAACGACCGATCAATCCGAGGCGCCTCGCAACAGCAACAACCACATAAGTCAAACTCGTCAGGGCGTGTAAAACCACTGACGCCACTTTTTATCTAGAAGGAAACGCATGCCCTCCCTGAGGTCCGTCTCCCGTTTTTGGTTCATACCTGGTGTGAAACACGCGAGGTAAACGTTACACAAAGCTACGCCACAAAGGCCGTGCTTTGATCATCACCACAAGACTTTGCTTTTCAACAGAAGCCTTGATCATTTGCATCTTAGCATGCCACACAGGCAAGCCATCCTATGTCAGACACACAGTCCATTTACAAGTCCGTTCTGGGTCTGAACGAAACCGGAGGCACCTAGTACCCCGCATATCCATCGATCTCCAAGCACGTCTGGACGATCACTAACTGTTTCCATCTTCTTGGGTGTACAGCCCAATCAAGATCATCAGTTATCACCCAAACGACGTGAAGACCTCCGGTCTTCGACCATCGTCTTCATCTTCGACTTATCGTCGTATCAGTTATTCAGAATGGGATAAACCCGGTCTTTCCGAATAACTCGCGTATATATTATAAAAGTGTTACACAAACACAACATACGCCTCATTCCAACTCATTAGTCATTAACCGTAAATTAATCAAGAGAATAATTCCCCAAATATTAACCCCGAAGGCCGAAACCAACATCAGATCAATATCCAGAAAACCATTCTACTTAGCTAACCGACAGTTAGTTTCTAAATTTCACGTTCAAATCTAATTAAAGATTTAACTATCGCTTGGAGCAAAACTGGTGATACTCCATTCTCGATCTTTTCAATCTAATTAAAGATTCATTAAAACCCCACTTAGTTTTAATCTTTGACTGGGTTAAAGAATCAGTGTCATTTAAAAACACGGTTCACGATAAACCCTAAATCACATTCATTAATCGTCGGGTTAAAGAATGAGTGTTATTTAAAACACTGTCCACGATAAACCCAAAAATCAATATCGATTCAATTCCAATTAAATGTCATTTAATTGGTACACTTCATTAAATCTAAATAAAAAGATTTAATCTTTTCTCAACTGGGTTCAAGAACAGTGTTAGTGAAGACACCATTCACGACAAACCCAAATCACATTCATTAATTATCGGGTTAAAGAACAAATGTTATTTAAAACACTGTTCACGATAAACCCAAAAATCAATATCAATTTAATTCTAATTAAATGTTATTTAATTGGCACCCTTCATTAAATCTAAATAAAAAGATTTAATCCTTTCTCAACTGGGTTCAAGAACAGTGTTAGTGAAGACACCATTCACGACAAACCCAAATCACATTCGATATTCAATACAAGGCTCTGAATAGAAAATATATCGGCTTATATTCAATATCGAATTCTACGACTAACAAATGTCGTATTGGAAATAACGATATAAATATATATCTTTCAAATTTCCATAACAACACCTGTATAATCACGAATTCCAACATCGAAATATTCCGAAGACAATTTCGATTCAAATCCACTCCAATGCAGTCATTGGAAATTTTGGTTATTTTTAAAACCCTTTTCGAATTCAATTTATTTATTTAAAAATAAATAGAATTATATTTCTAGTTCAAAACTAGTTCATTTCGATAAAAATCAATTTTTATCTTTTCAAATATGGAGTTTTTCATCCCAAATCTTTCTAAATCATTTCTTATGATTTTACACAAATTATTACTATTTTTAATAATTTTATCAAGGCCCGTACAGTCGATTTCCATCAATGGCCATCGAACTGCACTTACAGCGACCTTTTTCGAATTTGATTTGGACGTATCTCCAAATCCAACCGTTAGATTTCAAATTTCTAACATTCGTTAGAAAGCTCTTTTCGATACGAACCCAACGGTTCCGGTTTTAGGAGAATCCGACGGTCGGATCTCCCGTAATATCCGTTTGAAATAAATGGTCGAAATTCGCGAACTGCCGCGGCGCGGCGCGTTCTATTCAGGCCATTATATTATATATATAATATATATAATATATATTTCGTCGATTTCTATTTAAAACGAATTTTATAAATCGTTTTAATTTCATTTCAAAAGCAATTTCAACTTCCATTTCAATTCAAATCAAAATTGAATTCTTCTTTATAAATTCGTTTCAAAATTCTTTTCTATTCAATTCAAATTTCAATTCAATTTGAATTCGTTTTCAATTCATTTCGAAATCATTTTCAATTCATTTTGAATTCGTTTTCAATTCATTTCGAAATCGTTTTCAATTCATTTCATTTCGAAATCGTTTTCAATTCATTTTGAATTCGTTTTCAAGCTCGATTATAATATAATTATACGTTCAACCATCGTTAATTAAATATATTCGTTATTCTAATTCGATTTTAAACTGAAATATATATTTTTAATTGCCCAATCCACACAATATTGCCATTTCCGCTAATTCTGATTATTTGAGAATTAAATATATTATTTAATTATTATATTAATTAAATATTCACTATTATTTAATTCAATAACCATTTAAATCTCCGTATCACTATTTTTAAATAATTAAATTAATTAATTATTATATCGTAAAAATATGGGACATTACACATGTGTGTGAGTGTGAATGAAGTACATATGAGAATGTATGTACATATACAAGTGGTGTAGGGTGCACAAGGGGTAATGTGTACACATGAAATAGAAGATGGAAAACAAATTGTGTAACACCCCGCATTTTTAATATAATTAGAAATGTATATATATATGCATAAGTAGGTTAATAATGGTGAAATAGAAGAAAAGATTAATTGAATGACAATGTGCGTAATAGAGAAGATAATAAAATAAGGATACTTAATTTAAATATCAGGAATTAAGAAAAACGGACATCACCATTGCGTTCAACTCGAAATTCTACTTGGAATAGAGTCCAAGTTTTCGAAAATCGGACTCCGTATGAAAGAGTTATAGCTTGCGGAAGATTCAACAAAAATTCAGAATTTACATAGGAAAATACCCAGGCAGGTCGACCTAGGGGTCGACATGGGGGTCGAGCTACCCAGGGAGGTCGGCCTGGGGGTCGACCTACCCAGGGAGTTCAACTTAGGGGTCGACCTTCCCTTATTTTTTTCAGATCTGGGCAGTGATGATTTTTGGTGTGCTGGACGGACCGAATGGCTTCTAGGGCGATCTAATGGCTCTAAAACAATCTCTACACCTATAAAATAGTGCCTAGACCTAACCTAATTCATAAACAATTCCTTCTGACATCTCCATGCTGTCAAACTTCAACCAAACATAGAGTTGCAATAATGTAAAATTAAATAATAGGTAAACTTGTCCTAGGGACAAGGGAAGATTATTACATAAGCTGTAATACAAGGCTTGAAGGGTGGGATGACTTATACTATGAAATAAGTTAAGCTAAGCTAAAAATGTGGAAAAGCACCCGTACGCTATCGTTTGATAAAGAAAAATTAAGTCAGGTTTGAATTCATTGGTAAACCTTAGTTAACAGAAACTAAGTTAAAAGGAAACTGGGTAATGAACCTTAGTTAGAGAACTAAGTAAAATAGCAACTGGGTAACGAACCTTAGTTAGAGAACTAAGTAAGCAACGGTAAAGATAACTACGTAAGTAAACCTTAGTTGAAGAGGACTAAGTAATAAACCTTAGTTAAAGAGAAACTTGGTAAGTAAAGTTGAAGGAAGTAAACATGAATAACCAAGTTAAATGACAAAACTGACGAGGTGGCGGAAGCACGTAATTAATAACTAGACGTAGGGTCTAATGACAGATAAAACTAAGGCGCTTGAAGCAGTCCGTACGTTATAGGATGAGTAGCCCAATGAGGTAGACCATCATGGTGTCATAAGATACGAGGGGAGCGAACGTTCATTAATTTGGCAGCTCCAACGGATTGGAAGGGGAGGTAGGCGGCTTCCTGATACATTAAAGGTGCTCCTGGTAGTCCTCTGTGGTGGTTTTGCTTCGGGCTAGGATTACAGAGGTTAGGTCTGTGCAAAACTACCAAGTAGGCGGGCCTTGACTGCACAATTAGAGGGCAGTCAGAATGCTGTACGTGGTGGCATTAAGGGTGGTTCGGCGGTTGCCTCAGGCAGAGGTGGAGGGTCAGGACCAAATGATAGCAAGATCGTCGAATGCCTGTCACCAGCAGCCAAAGAAATGCGAAAAGACAAGAGCTGACCCCTAGAGATTGTTAAACTTTGCTATCAAGGGACAGGTGCGGGGAGACCCACATGGATGTTTAGATTGTTTGCTTGTTAGGGGTTGTCACTTAGCTCATGTGGTCTTTACTAGTTGAGGGAGGGGCTGAGGTGGGGCCATAGCCACCATAGAAAAACCAGACCCGAGGATATCTGTATATTGGACACTCTTAGAGGCAGGCCCGTACAGATATAGGAAAGCTCCCGACCGAGCTCCGTGTTTTCTAGTGTAGCCCTGCCACGGAACTCGGGTGCACAAGTAGAGGTTATGTGCAGTAGAAACATCGAGTACGATTAATGATACGTACGTGGGAAAGTCTAGGTACAACCATGTCCGCTCTGGGTGGTGTATCGTATACTAGAGGGTATTATTTGATAATGGAACCAATTCGAACGAATAGTTCGAGAGTGGCAGTCAGTACGCTTACGTAGCACAACAACAGTGGTTCTATGCGTGTGTAGCGTTGTACGTTACTATGGCATAGGATGAGGGACTGCGCGTGTTACTGTGGCGATATGGAGGAGACCGAGTGAGTGGGGTACCACGGGGTGTACCTCAATTTGGGGGTTGCTACATATACATTATATTAGGTTACTCTACTAGGAGCAGATGGGTGCGACGTGTGTGTAAGCTTTGAGTAACACGTATAACCTAATAATTAAGAAAATATAACTGAACGGTATATGTAGGATTATATAGAAGTTTATTCTAAGTCCACTTACACAGAACTTATGTTCTGACCCCCTCCTCATTACATACTTACAGGTTAGGTTCATGACAGAGATGGTATAGCTTTGGATACTGGTTTAGCGGTATTGTTAATAAGGTAAAGCAATATTTGAATATTATACTTTATTTCCTTCCGCTGTGAGATGCTTTACGAGTTCTAACATGTTTCTTTATCTCTGTCTTTTTCTGTTGGATACCAGAGCACCCAACTCGTGTTTCGATAGATTGGATTTTTGAAAAAAATCCGGTCTGTCGGAATCCGGGTTGTCACATCTGGTATCAGAGCTTCGGTTTAGTGATCTTAGGGAGATAATGAGTGAACGTATTTGTATTTTCTAAAATATAAATATATTATATATATAAACCTAGATCCATATAGTAGCCCACTAGACATGAAAAGAGTTGGGATATCTAGTTTGTACACTAAAGGAATGAACATAGGAATTTTGAGACCACTAAGAGGATTGTTTGGAAAGTGTACAATATGACTTGATGTTAGAGAAAGAAAGTATCCCATAGAATTAAAACTGAAATGTTATTTCAGAGTAGTGGGTTCGGAAGTGAAACCTTATAGATTGGAAAAGGTTGAAATATGGAAAATGGATTAGGAATATATATAGTTGAGAGAATTAGTTTGGGAAGTGCCTAGGAAGGCCTAGTTGAGTTGAAAGACCCAATTTGAGTCTAACCCAATAATAAACTTTTAAGAACTTGAATTTGTAAAAGAGTTTGTGGTGTTTTTCAAGTTTTGATCTTAAAAGGTAATTTTTGATGTTTGAGAAATTATTTAGTGCATGTTGGGTTTTAAAAGTAAAGTAGGGTATATTTTGTAAAACAATGATTCCTTGTTTTAAAAGAATTCTCTCATTAAACGGTGCATAATATAGAGCATATATAGCTCGCTAGTTTTCATATTATAATATATGAAAGGATTGAAAAGAAACTGTTGCATTTTGTAAAAGAAATTCTATTCTGTTAGCAATAAATTTTGATTATTGATTTATGAAGAAATTTTGTTGGGTAGACAAAATAAGTTGTAGGAATAGAATAGATGTTTGCACCTTATAGCAAGTAGTTAAATTAACATTGTAATTAGAAACAATGTAAGCCCGATAGTTGTCCTTGTCTACTCATGTTTTGTGATCTGAAAAAAAATGTTTTGCATTTTATTTTGTAACATGTTTTTATGGTTTGGCGAAAACAAGTTTTGGAGAAGAAAATAAAGTTTTAACGCTTTTAAGTTTTGAAAGAAAAATGTAATGAAAAGAAAGAAGGCCGAACCGTGTTTTAAAAAGAATGGACTAGGTAAGGATTAATGCCTAGAATAGAGCGAGATAAAGTTAAAGCTAATAGAACCAACTGGGGATTGGTTGAGTTAAGTAATTCTCTGAGTGTCAATCTGATGTTGATTTCGGTCTTTGGGGTTGATACTTAGGGAGTTATTTTCTTGCCAATTTACAGTTAGGGATTACCGAATATTAAACTAATGGAAAATTCCCGTAGAATGCATAAATATTGAGAAACCTAGGTTTGTTGCTTAAGAAAGAGAGTAAAGTATAGGCTAGTAATGCACAGCGAGGACTAGTAGTGACTACTAGGTAGTGGAGGGCAAGAAGATGTGTATAACCTGTTGAGTGGACTCGTAATTATCTGAGACGACAAAGTCCTAAGATTCTTGGCCTGTAGTAGTAGCTGTGTAGGATGCTGTTTGAGTTGAAAACAGAAAAATATTATTTGAAATAATAAACTTAAGTAATTGGATTAAGTCAAATAAGCTAAGAAAGAGAATAGCCTAACTAACAAGAAACAACAAATTCAGTGAAGCAACAAACGTGACGGGAAAAGAAAATAAAAATCTTAAGAAAAAGATGAATAAGTATGAAATTTTTCCAAGATAAGTTGGAAAAAGAGAAGAAATTTTCTTAGGTGGTTGTGCTTGGATAGGAAAATAGGAAATCTTATAGAATAATTATGTTAAAATCCAAGTACTATTAGAAAAGAAAAACGGAGAATGTGAGGTTTTCTGTTTTCATAACATAAGAAATCGAATTTGGAAAATTAGATTTTTCTAAATTTCGAATTTAATGATGGTTGGTAGGGTTTTCGATGCGAAAATTGGATGAACTATGCTCTTACTCTGTAAGAGTGTAGGAAAATTTGAATGAAAAACGTTTTGATTGTTTTCAAGAATATGGCATTCATATAGAACTGCAAGTATATTTAGGATGTGAGCATCATGTTTTGAAAGAGTTTTTAAAATTTGCATACATATAGGTGGATCCAAATTAGGCATACATATTTTACTATGATGTTCCTCACTTTGCACATGTGCACAATGTTTGCAACAATTGGATGCACACTTGATGGACGGATATTGCGAGAGGTTATTTATTTTACTCTTATTGAATTTCGGGGACGAAATTCTTTAAGGGTGGGAGAATGTAACACCCCGCATTTTTACTATAATTAAAAATGTGTATATATATATATATATGCATAGATAGGTTAATAATGGTGATGTACAATGAAAATTAATTAATACATGAAAGAGAAGAAAAGATTAATTAAATGACAGTGTGCATAACAGAGAAGATAATAAAATAAGGATACTTAATTTAAATATCAGGAATTAAGTAAAATGGACATCACCATTGCGTTCGTCTCGAAATTCTGCTTGGAATAGAGTCCAAGTTTTCGAAAATCAGACTACATATGAAAAAGTTATGGCCTACGAAAGATTCAACAAAAAATCAGAATTTACATAGGAAAATACCCAAGCAGGTCGACCTGGGGGTCGACCTACCCAGGGAGGTCGACCTGGGGGTCGACCTCCCCCAAATTTTTCCAGATCTGAGCGGTGACTATTTTTGGTGTGCTGGACGGACCGGATGGCTTCTAGGGCGATCTAATGGCTCTAAAACACTCTCTACACCTATAAAATAGTGCCTAGACCTAACCTATTTCATAAACAATTCCTTCTGAAACCTCCATGTTGTCAAACTTCAACCAAACATGGCCACCGCCTTAAAACTCTAAATTAAATTGCAAGTTCTTCATCAACTTTGGAGTTTAATCAAATCAAGAAGCAAAATTCTTCATCAACAATTCATGCTCTTCGCCAACAATCAAATAAGAAGATTAAATCAGCGTTCTACATCAACAAATCGTTTATTTTCCCCAATCCAGTCAAGGTGAGTGGAATTATAATATATTTGTTGTATAATAGTATTATTATCGTTCATCATTCCATAGTTATAAATTCAATGCAAGATTAATGTTATAATAATTGCCCTTTTATTCTCCTTCCCCTTTTTATTTGTGGATCTAGGTTATCTCGAACCTAGATGAAATCTTTTTATACAATACGCACGATTGGAATATGGGAATACTGGGCATAATCTATTTTATGCGATCGAGGAATACAATTTGTATTGTTGAATTTATGTAAGTTTGACATAATTGTCATTGGATATGGAATTGGTATAATTTAATATTAACAACATGTAATTGGATAATATGGGTTGGTGAATCTTATTTGTAACTTGGAAAATAAGCCTAGAGGGTGAATTAGATTATATGTATGAACGTGGGAATGTTGGGATATATATATATATATATACTGCGAAAATATTGATTATATGAAATTGGGTATAATGGGATTTGGAAATTGGCATGTTTGGATATGAATAACATGGAATTGGTGAATTTGGCTACAATTGAGTAATTTGGGTAATATGAAATTTGGCTAATCATTATGTAATTGGTGTAGTGAATGGCAAAGTGGAAATAGACATAAAAAAATGAATTGTAATTAAGTTGAATTTGGACCACATGACATGAATTTGTGGTTTGGGTGAAAGATGATTGTAAACGAACGCCTATGACACGAGGTTAGGCACGTTTGTGGTGTAAGACTGCCCGGAACCGCCCGACAAATCCAGCAACCACAAGCGGATGTCTAATGTGAGAGGTCAACGGCAATAACTAGAGGCGTAACGGTTTATGACACGAGGTTAGGCACTTTGTGGTGTAAGTCTGCCCGGAACCGCCCGGCAAATCCAGTAGCCACGAACGGACGTCTAATGTGAGAGGTCATACATCGTTACGGCATAATAAATAAATTAAGAAATACTAACCATAATAAGATATGTGGGTGATATGGGTATGGTTAGTGGGTTAAGTGGGTAATATAAATGACATGTAAAGCATAACTAATGCGGACTTAACCATTGTGAGTAATGTGATGTAAAACATTACTAAGGTAGACTTAACCGTAGTAAGACATGTGTATGACATGGAAACTATAATAAAAGGGTGACACGGGTGACATGTGAAATAGAATTTAGATATGCTTAACCAAATGGGACCCATAACGGTATCATAAATTAATCGAATTGGGTAAAGTTTAAGTAACGGCTTAAGTAAATGGGAGGGTTAAGTCAAATCTAAAATCAATGACTAGAAATGGGGAATGACAGATAACCTATTATGAATAAAACTTGAATAAGGCAAGAGAGGATAATAGGTGGAAATTATAACTTATGGGACAAGATAAGTTATAGGAAACGATATGGAAGATGAGATAACTTATATGTAAAGATATACTTAAATTCAGTGGTTTGGGAAGGAGAAATGTGAAATTAAAAATGATAACTACCTATTATAAGCCAGAGTTGCAATAATGTAAAATTAAATAATAGGTAAACTTGTCCTAGGGACAAGGGAAGATTATGACTTAAGATGTAATACAAGACTTGAAGGGTAGGATGACTTATAATATGAAATAAGTTAAGCTAAGCGGAAAATGTGGAAAAGCAACCGTACGCTATCGTTTGATAAAGAAAACTTAACTCAGGTTTGAATTCATTGGTAAACCATAGTTAACAGAAACTAAGAAAAAGGAAACCGAGTAATGAACCTTAGTTAGAGAACTAGGTAAAATAGCAACTGGGTAACGAACCTTAGTTAGAGAACTAAGTAAGCAACGGTAAAGATAACTAAGTAAGTAAACCTTAGTTGAAGAGGACTAAGTAATAAACCTTAGACAAAGAGAAACTTGGTAAGTAAAGTTGAAGGAAGTAAATGTGAATAACCAAGTTAAATGAGAAAACTGACGAGGTGGCGCAAGCACGTAATTAATAACTAGATGTAGGGTCTAATAACAGATAAAATTAAGGCGCTTGAAGCATTCCGTACGTTATAGGATGAATAACCCAACGAGGTAGATCATCACGGTGTCATAAGACATGAGGGGAGCGAACGTTCAATAATTTGGCGGCTCCAACGGACTGGAAGGGGAGGCAGGCGGCTTCCTGATACGTTAAAGGTGCTCCTGGTAGTCCTCTCTAGTGGTTTTGCTTCGGCTAGGATTACAGAGGTTAGGTCTGCGCGGAACTACCAGGTGGGCAGGCCTTGACTGCACAATTAGAGGACAGTCGGAATGTTGTACGCGGTGGCATTAAGGGTGGTTCGGCAGTTGCCTCAGGCAGAGGTGAAGGGTCAAGACCAAACGATAGCAAGTTCATCGAACACCTATCACTAGCAGCCTAAGGAATGCGTAAAGACAAGAGCTAACCCCTATAGATCGTTAACCTTTGCTATCAAGGGACGGGTGCAGGGAGACCCACATGGATGTTTAGATTGTTTTCTTGTTAGAGGTGGTCGCTTAGCTCATGTGGTCTTTACTAGTTGAGGGAAGGGCTGAGGTGGGGCCATAGCCACCATAGAAAAACCAGACCCGAGGATATCTGTATATTGGTCACTCTTAGAGGCGGGCCCGTACAGATATAGGAAAGCTCCCGACAAAGCTCCATGTTTTCTGGTGTAGCCCTGCCACGGAACTCAGGTGCACAAGTAGAGGTTATGTGCAGTAGAAACATCGAGTACAATTAATGATACGTACGTGGGAAAGTCTAGGTATAACCATGTTCGCTCTGGGTGGTGTATCATAGACTAGAGGGCATTATTCGATAATGGAACCAATTCGAACGAATAGTTCGAGAGTTGCAGTCGGTACGCTTACGTAGCATAGCAATAGTGGTTCTATGCGGGTGTAGCTTTGTACTTTACTATGGCATAGGATAAGGGACTGCGCATATTACTGTGGAGATACGGAGGAGACCATGTGAGTGGGGTACCATAGGGTGTCCCTCAATTTGGGGGTAGCTACATATACATTATATTAGGTTACTCTACAAGGGAGTAGATGGGAGCGACGTGTGTGTAAGCTTTGAGTCACACGTATAACCTAATAATTAAGAAAATATAACTGAACGGTATATGTAGATTATACAGAAGTTTATTCTAAGTCCACTCACACAAAATTTATGTTCTGACCCCCTCCTCATTACATACTTCCAGGTTAAGTTCATGATAGAGATGGTATAGCTTTGGATACTGGTTTAGCAATATTGTCGATAAGGTAAAGCAATATTTGAATATTATACTTTATTTCCTTCAGTTGTGAGATGCTTTACGAGTTCTGACATGTTTCTTTATCTCTGTCTTTTTCTGCAGGATACCAGAGCACCCAACTCGAGTTTCAATAGATTGGATTTTTGAAAAAAAATCGGTCTGTCGGAATCTGGGTAGTCACAGATTGCTTTTAATGTATTTTTCATTTTTACTTTATGGGTTTAATTAATTTGTGAAGTCTGCATATGCATGAATGGGCTTTTATATTTCAATTATAAATGCAGAACATTGGTTAGAAAAATCCCCATATGCATGACTAAGAAAATTGAATAAGAACACCCTCATGATGCATGATTGGATAAATCATGCAGGAAGCATGACAAAGGGGGTAAGGATGGAATTTAAATTATTTGCTTTAGCTAAAAGTAAAAGGCATAGAGCTGTAGGGTATTGGTTATTTCTATTGATACATGAAAAGGAAAATGGGTACAACAATGGGTGTTTAATATGATTAGTCTGTAATTTTCCCAAATGGGTAAAAATGACATTAGATAGCTAAGAAACCCTAGCTCACCCAATATATAATCACTAGGCTTAGGAGCTACCCTACCTTGCTAAAAAAAAAGAAAACCATAAGCAAATAGTATCAACAAAATCTAGGAGCCCGAACCATCATCAAGTATTTAAGAAGGAAACATTTTTGTGAGTATATACTATTTTTATGGCATTAAGTCCTTCAAGGTAGCCTTTCTATTTCTATGAAAATGCATAGTATTATTTAGGAAAGAATTTTCCTTGTTAAAATAGTAATGTTTGCATGCAAAAATAATTATATGCCACTATAGTAACACAGTAAGCTATTTGCATGAAAATAATATAAAATATATATTGTTGAGAGGTAGGATTTGATGGGGGTGCAAGGCAGTATGGACAAGAGGGCCTCATGCTTATGTCTACATCTATATTTAAAAATAAAGAAGAGCAAGGTGTTAAGACCATTGCTGATCTTCTTTATTGATTATTTTTGGTAACTTGTTTTCATAAAAAGGAGTTATCAAGCAATCATGAGGTCTAGAGGTACCCAAAACCTTTAATCATACGCTCTCAACAATACTTGAATTAAAATATAGATTTTCGTAGTAGGAAAAAGGGAGGTGATGACCTCTGTGAATTGATTTGAATATTTGTGGATGATTGTGTGAGATGTTGTGTGAAGTCCTAATAATTTAGGCATGAATGTTTAATACTGCACTTGAGTATGAAATGCTTATTGTTTGAAATAACCCCTGTTACTTGAATTGTATTGAAAGTATATTAATCTGTGGGATGAGCCTGGGAAGTGAACGGGGTAACATATTAAAATGGGATAATAGATTAATCAAAAAATAGTTCAATAGACTAATGGAGCCAGTGTGGTCAGTATGATCACAAGATACATTGATCTGTCTGGGGTGCAAGTGGCAAACTCAAGCATACACATGGCATGTTAATGCCCTGAGGTCTTTGTGTGATGGGTTAACAGGTAGAGGGGATCCCTCACAATGTGTACATTGGTGTTCAGTGTAGAGAGAAAGGCTCAAGACAAGAAAAATGTGAAAACCTGATTAAGGGTATGGTGGTTTGGGTAAATGGGATAGTGATATGCTTATGTTAAGAATACTTTAACATAAGGATACATATACCTGACTATGTTTTCATGCATGGATTAAATGGATGTTCTCTTTGTAATGCTATGTTGCACATATGTTCAGTTTCAGGGAATATGTTTCAAATAAAAAGTTGGATAGTAACCTAAAGCGATAAAGGAAGATTATGAGAAAAAATTATAGTGAGACATAAGGATACGAAGACATCAGTTTTATATGAATTTATTTACTGAGATCAGTATTAGATTTATATGGCTATAGATATCAGTTTATATAAACATAGTTATACTCATACCAAACATTATGTTTGACCTTGTTTGCTCAATTGCAAATGGGGGTGTCTCAATTCAATGGGGCAGTCTCTGTTGCACCTGCAGGTAATGTGGAGGGTAATTAGAAGAAGTATGAAAGATTGCTGGATATCTGAAGTGCTTTACTTGCTTTTATCTATGAAGTTTGGCTTAGGAAAGAACTAATTAGAAATAATGACTAGTGGAAGTGCTTGCATCTTTTATTATTGTAATTGTTGCTTTGTAATAGCTGAATTGGGTAGTTGTCAGACTAAAACTTATTTGGAAGTTAAGTTATCTAGATTTATGTTTGCTTAGTCAATTTGATAATGACGGAATATGGAGAATATATATATATATATATATATATATATATATATATCAATTCTATGGATTTTATCGCCGAATTTGTATAATACAATAAGGCATGAATCAATGATGCTAGAGTACTTGTTTAAAGAGAGGCAAAAATTCAAAATGTAGTGCACCATGAATGGTTACTAATACATTTATTAAGTAATTACATGTATGAGTGCCATAAAGGTCCTGAACATGCACAAATTAATATGACTGCATAGTAGCCTCCTTCAAATGGTCTAGCATCCAGTACATAAAGATGAAAATCATGCTTTAAATGTATTAATGTAGTTCAGTCAAAATTCATTGTTTGTCAATGATTTCAAGTGAAAATACCAGTGGTATGAGTACTGAATTAATTAACATTGGATAATGAACTAAACTCAACATCTACATACACTACACATGATTGGATAAATACATTTGATAAGCATGTATGATAATCGGTTTAACTGAACAATTATGCATATACATTCATATATTTGGAAGCCTTGATACAATAATCATAATGTGCTTGTGTATAAGTCACTCAAATGATTATTAGAACTTCCTTTCTGGTCACAGAGATTTGAATGTCTGATTTGTTTGCCTGATTGTTGCTGTTTAATTCCTTGAGCTGTATAAAATGAAGAGACTGATATTACATTTAATCTCCTCTATTTTTATTCATCCCAATCTCTGATTTCCTTTGTAATAAATTTTACTTGGGAGGATAAACACCTTAAGCATACACTGATATGTGTATATCAGTAACTGATGGATCCTGGAAGAGAAAAAAAAACTATTTGGAAATTCCCAAATAGGAAACCCTAGTTAGAGAAGAACCCAAGAATTAGTTGATTTAATTAAAAATTGGTAGAGGGGTTCTCTCAGTTGGTATCAGAGCTGTGTTATGAAATTTTACAACTATAAGTGTTTGAGTAATAATGTGAGGAATTAAAGGAATTGTCTGAATATAATATATGATGAATATATATAACAGACAAAAATAAAAACCACTAAGAATTGAAAAAATTGTGCTAATTTATTGATGATTGTTCATAGACAACCATGGTAGGACCAAGACCTCATTCCAATGCTGGACCATCCAATGCACCTCAAATGGTGAATATGTAAGACTTTGTAAGGGCTTTAAGGGAGGGAGTGAACCTTGGACACAATAACCCACATGAAGAACTGTCTAAGCTATTAGAAACCTACACACACTTAGGAGGCAAAATCTTTGAAGGAACTGAAGGGGTTATGGGGGTTCAGACTTGGATAAGGACATTGGAAAGGATTTTCAATGATATGCAGGTGGATGATAAGAAAAAGAGGCAAATTGCTTCCAGGCAGTTAAGAGGATCTACCTTGGATTGGTGGGAGGTAATCATAGAAGGAAGGCCAAAAAATGAGATTACATGGGATTAATTCAAGGAGATGCTGGAGGCAAGGTTTGTACCTGCGTCAGCAAAAGCATCTTTGCTGGAGGAATTTATCAGACTAAGGCGAGGGGGTATGAGTGCCACTGAATACACTCAAAAATTTGAGAGTTTGTCTAAGTATGGACAAATGCTGGTTGCAGATGAAACTTCAAAGAATGTTATGTATATACAAGGATTAAATTCAGGTCTAATTAGAGCAATGTTGCCTTACATTGAGAAAACTTTTGATCAGTACTGAATTGACCTTGAGTTTTGAGCAACATGATAATACCAGAGAGAAGTATAGGAGCATGAAGAGCAACAATAACAAAAAGGGCAAAAATAGGTTTCTACCATATAATAAGAAGAAAACTGAAGCAGTAGATAAGAAGAATTCCGAGACTCCTATTGCAACAGAGGGTAAGAAGAAACTCATATGCTATAATTGTGGCAAAGAGGGACATATCAAATCTAGATGCCAAGCAGGACAAGTTGCCACTTTCAAATGTTTTAATTGTGGAAAGGAAGGACATTTGAAGAGAAACTGCCCTGAGAACAAACAAGGAAAAGTGGGGGCTATAGAAGGAAAAGGCAAGTCGGTGGTTAGCTCAAACAATGAAGTGCAAGGACAAGTGGAAGGTATACTACTTATTAAACAAATTCCAGTAAATGTGATATATGACACTGGAGCCACACATTCACTAATTTCCTCTGATATAGTACAACAATTAAAATTAACTTGCATAATAGTTGATAAACCCCTATATATAACAAGTCCAGTGGGTAGCTTATGTGAGCTAGGAATGATGTGCCAACAAGTAGAATTAAAAATTGGTGATTGCCTTTTTACTGCTAATCTGTTTGTGTTGAATTACCCGGGTATAGGTGTCATACTTGGGGTAGATTGGTTGAAAAAGTATAAGGCTAAAGGCTATCATTAATTTAGAAAATTCTATTATTTCTTTAAAAATTGCTGGGGGTAAAAGGGTGTCAATATGGTGTGAAACAAGTAAAGAAAATGGGTTTAAATGTTTTAACATTGGGAATAAAAGAACAAGGGGTACTGTTAGAACAAATACCTGTAGTGAATCAATACCCAGATGTGTTTGATGAAGTAAAGGGGTACCTCACCACAGCCCAGTTGAATTTCAAATAAGAATAGTTCCTGGTGCAAGTCCTATAATAAAGAAACCAAAAAGGATGGGGCCTAAGGAGTTAATTGAATTGAAAAAGTAGTTGCAAGAACTAAAGGAAAAAGGGTTTATAAGGCCAAGTTTCTCTTGTTGGGGGTCACCAGTAGTCTTTGTTAAGAAGCATGATGGTACACCGAGAATGTGTATAGACTATAGAGAGCTTAACAAGGTCACAATAAAGATCAAATACCCATTCCCAAGAATAGATGACCTTTTTGATCAATTTAGTGGTGCTAAAATATTTTCTAGATTGGATTTAGCATCTGGCTTCCATTAAATGAAGGTAGAAGAAGAAAGTGTTAAGTATACAGCTTTTAACATAAGGTATGGGTTATATGAGTTCCTAGATATGCCATTTGGACTCACAAATGTTCCCTCATATTTTGTAGATTTAACGAATAGAATGTTTAGAGATTATCTGGATAGATTTGTGCTGATTTTTATAGATGATATCCTAATATATTCTAGGATAAAAGAGGAGCATAGTCAACACTTACATTTAGTACTGAGTAGATTTAGAAAATATGACCTTAAAGCAAAATTTTCCAAATGTACTTTTTGGAAAGATGAGGTTATTTTTCTAGGTTACATTGTTTCTGAACAAGGGATTTCAATTGATCCAAGTAAAGTCATGGCAGTGCAAACATGGAAGAGGCCTAGAACAGTGACTGATATGAGATCATTCATGGGCATGGCTGGCTATTATAGAAAATTCATAAAGGATTTTGCAAAGATTGCCATTCCACTCACACAATTGACCAGAAAAGACCATCCATTTATTTGGACAGAGAAGTGTGAAGAATCATTTATGAAACTAAAGGAAGCTCTGGTTGAAGCACCAGTGTTAAACGTCCTAGAAGGCAATGAAGGGTTAATTGTATACACAAATGCAAGTGGAAGTGGGTTAGGAGATGTTCTAATGCATGGTAATCAAGTGATAGCCTATGCTTCTAGGAAGTTAAAGGTAAATGAAATGAGACATGCTACACATGATTCAGAACTAGCTGCATTGGTTTATGCTCTAAAATTATGGAGACATTATTTACTAGGAGCAAAATTTGAATTATATATTGATCATAAATCACTAAAATATTTGTTTTCTCACAAGGATTTAAACATGAGACAACACAGGTGGGTAGAATTCCTAGCAGCTTATGATCTTGATATATTATATACACCTGGAAAAGCTAACAAAGTTGCTGATGCATTAAGTAGACAAGATGCTAGAGTTGCAGCTTTAATGATGGATGAATTCAGGACCTTGTCATTACTCTATGAAATGGATGTAAACAGTACTAAAGAGGGGATGCCAATGGAAGTAGCCAGTGGATCAGGAACCAAGGAAAATTAAGCATCATTATTTTCCAGTCTGATTTGGTAAAAAGAATAGGAGATCTGCAGGATCAAGATACCTTTTTAAAAGTAAAGAAGATGCTTTTAAATAAAGGAGAGGAGGTAGAAGGTTTTCATATAGATGATCAAGGGTATTTGAGGAATAAGAAGAGATTATGTGTCCCTTTAGATACAGAATTAAAGAAGGAAATATTGAGTGTGTACCATAGAAGAAAGTACACTATTTACCTAGGGGAAACAAAAATGTATAACAATTTAAAAAGAAAATTTTGGTGGAAAGGCATGAAAGGGGATGTAGGCAAACATGTAGCTGAGTGTATTCTTTGCCAACAAGTGAAAGCTGAATACCAAAAGCCATCTGGATTGCTACAACCTTTAAGTGTTCCTGAATGGAAATGGGAAGAAATTTCCATGGATTTTATAGATGGTTTACCAAAGTCAAAAATAGGTAATGATAGTGTTTGGGTAGCGGTTGATAGGTTGACAAAAGTAGCATATTTTATAACCATAAAATCAGAAAGAAGTGCCCTTAAATTAACTCAATTATTCATGAAAGAAATAGTGAGATTGCATGGTGTTCCCAAATCTATTGTGAGTGATAGGGATACATTGTTTACTTCAAAATTATGGAGTAGTTTTTAAGAAGCCATGGGGACATAACTATGCATGAGTACAACATACCATCCCCAGTCAGAGAGCATGTGTGTTAGACTGGGGGGGGGGGGGTATTTGGGAAGACTATATCCATTTAGCAGAATTTTCATATAATAATAGTCATCAGAGGACAATAAGGATGGAACCTTTTGAAGCTTTATATGGTAGGCCTTGCTTATCACCTGCTAATTGGATAGAATCTGGAGACAAGGTTGTGTTAGGTCCAGAATACGTGAAAGAAACATCTGATAAAGTTTATTTAATAAGAAAAAGGATGGCTGCTGCACAAAGTAGGCAAAAGATGTATGCTGATCAAAAGAGGAAATAAGTGGAGTATATGGTAGGTGATTATGTATTTTTAAAAGTATCTCCAATGAAAAGAATTTTCAGGTTTGGAAAACAGGGTAAATTAACCCCAAGATACATTGGGCCATACAAAATATTAAAGAAAGTGGGATCAGTAGCTTATAAATTGGAGCTGCCTGAGGAAATGGGAGCAATACATGATGTGTTTCATGTGTCTCAATTAAGAAGATGGGTACATGATGATAAAGACATACTGAAAGCTCCTACTAAATTGAAGAATAATCCTAGCTTGGTATATGGGAGAGAGCCAGTAGGAATTGTGAGCAAAGAAGAAAAGAAATTGAGGAATAAAGTAACAAAACTTGTGAAAGTTCAATGGAGTCTTTAATTCCAATTATTGTACCTGGGAGGTAGAGAATGAAATTAAGACTAAAATGTCCTAAACTGTTTGCCGAATGGGAGAAGGTAATTAATCATCTAATTTATTCTATGTATTTTAATAATAGAAAATATATACAGTAAAAATATGAAGGAGATGACTTTAATCAGCAAATGGTAATCAAAGAAACTTGAGATTAATAAAACATGCTAAATTGTGGGACATAATTCCTAAAAGAAGGGGAAACTGTAGTAACCCAAAAATATTACCCTAAATAATATCAGGCAATGATGATTCTCATGTGTGTGAGTGTGAATGAAGTACTTATGAGAATGTATGTACATATACAAGTGGTGAAGGGTGCACAAGGGGTAATGTGTACACATGAGATAGAAGATGGAAAACTGACTGCTTTTAATTTATTTGTCATTTTTACTTTATGGGTTTAATTAATTTGTGAAGTCTGCATATGCATGAATGGGCTTTTATATTTCAATTATAAATGTAGAACATTGGTTAGAAAAATCCCAATATGCGTGACTAAGAAAAATGAATAAGAACACCCTCATAATGCATGATTGGATAAATCATGCAGGAAGCATGACAAAGGGGGCAAGGATGGAAATTTAAATTATTTGCTTTAGCTAAAATTAAAAGGCATAAAGCCGTAGGGTATGGGTTATTTCTATTGATACACGAAAAGTAAAATGGGTACAACAATGGGTGTTTAATATGATTAGTCTGTAATTTTCCCTAAATGGGTAAAAATGACATTAGATAGCTAAGAAACCCTAGCTTACCCAATATATAATCACTAGGCTTAGGAGCTACCCTACCTTGCTGAATAAAATAAAACCATAAGCAAATAGTATCAGCAAAATCTAGGAGCTCGAGCCATCATCAAGTATTTAAGAAGGAAACATTTTTGTGAGTATATACTATTTTTATGGCATTAAATCCTTTAAGGCAGCCTTTCTATTTCTATGAAAATGCATAGTATTATTTAGGAAAGAATTTGCCTTGTTAAAATAGTATTATTTTGTAATGTAAGTTCGTAATTAAAAGAATACTTCATTTTGTTTGTAAAATGAAATAAGTCACAAATTAATGTTGTAATTAATGTAAAGAAACAGTCAACTAAGGAAAAGGAAAAAAATGAATGACATTAGTTAAGAGATTTATTGGTTTAAATTATATATAAACGTTTGCATGTATATACACACATCTACATGATCAAAGCTTAAATTAGTTATATATGTTTGAAATTTTAATTTTGTAACATGTGAACAAAATGGAAATAAATTACTACACCATCCCTCTCCTCTTATTTTCTTTCCCATTTCTACCCCATGTAATTCTCCATCCCCATTTGTGAAAAATGAGCCGCCTCTCTTTCCTTCCTCTCCAAGCCATGGCCGCCATTCTCTTCTTCCAAACTCCATCAGAAGGGGAAAAAATAAGTTTCATTCTATTGTGATGATTTTGGAACATTGACAAGCTCTACCTCTTTTTGATTTATATATCCAAAGGCCTAGGTGAGAAATTTTAAATTTAATTTAATTTTAATTATTAAAAACATGTTTTTGATCCAATTCGATACAGAACCCGACAAGTTTGACAATCTTAGAACAACGTGACATAACATCCTAGAATTGTTGTGTACAAGTTTCTGACTTTCAATTCATTTCTAGATCTGACAAATCCCGAGGTGAGAATTCTAAATCTATTCTTGAATTAAATTTTAAATTTAATTTTTTAATTAGTATCCCGAATGAAAATCTATATACCTATATGCGTGTGATGATTTAGATCTGTGCTTGCGATCAATTTTGCTTCTTATTCAGTTTCATGTTTGCGCTGCTATCATTTTATTTTCAGATCTGTTTTAGATCTAAGATTTGCGCTGCTATTATTATTTTATTTATTCCTGTATACGCGCTGTTATCTTATTATTTCAGATCTATCTATTTAATCTGTTCATGCGAGGTTAATTTAATTTTATTTTATCGCAAAACGACATAAAGATCTTGCCTTTTAGATTTATGTTCTTAAATTTATGTGCGCAATGTAATCTCCTCTTTTATTGTGAGATTTCTCATGTTCATATGCTTCACAATTAGAGAATTATCATTTTTGGTCAAACATGTATGTTGTGTTAATTAGAAAATGAATACTTTTACAGTCATGTTGTGTTAATTAGAAAATGAATACTTTTACAGTCATGTTGTGTTAATTAGAAAATGAATACTTTTACAGTCATGTTGTGTTAATTAGAAAATGAATATTTTTACAGTCATGTTGTGTTAATTAGAAAATGAATAATTTTACAATCATATTGTGTTAATTAGAAAATGAATAATTACACCGTCATGTAATTAGATTAAAGGTGAAAAATTACATTTCCATGTAAATAGAATTTAAAGAAGAAAAATTTACATTTTTCATGTAATGAGATTTTAAAGTAGAAAAGTTTACATTTTCATATAAAAGAGATGTAAAGGATAAATTTACATTTTCATGTCAAAAAAAAAAAAAAGATTTAAATAGAAAATTTACATTTCCTTTGAAAAGGTTTAGATATGATGTTTACATTTTTATGTAAATAGATTTTCATCAAAAGGAATTAGGATACGGAATTTACATTTTATGTAAATACATTTCAATGAAAATTATAACAATATAAATTTACATTTTTATGTAAATAGGTTTTTATTCAAAGAAAAGGTATGAGATTTACATTTTCACGTAAATGTAATTAGAAAGTTAAGATTTTTACACCATAAGATCAAGTACATTTTTAATGTGATGAAAGAAAGAGATTTTGGCATTGTAAAATTTATTACTTTTTTTATGTAATTAAAGAATGGAATATTGACGCAGCAAAAATTGATTACATTTTTATGAGATAAAAGATAGGCTTTGAAACGGAAGTACTAATTACATTTATAGTTGTTGAAAAGAAAAGAATTTGAAATATTAATTACGTTTCTAATGTAATTAGTGAAACACCCCACCTCCGTTAAGGTCACTCACAAAGGGAATGCCTTAAGTTTGGTGGAGGTTTATAAGTAAAAGTCACAGATAAACACAAGTCAGATATAAACACACATATTTTAAGCAGTGGAAAACAACAGACTTTTATTTCATAAATACGTGTTCATACAAAACATTTCCATAATTGTCTCATAATACTTCCAAAAACATTACATCCTCATTGCTGTCTTGATTAAAGAAGCATAAAACATAAGTAAAGTAGCAAAAATCCCCATAGTGATATCTAAAGCCATGATCCTAGCAAAAGAGATCCAAACCATACTTCTGCTGTCTTGAAGCTTGCAAAGAGTCTGACTAAGCTGTGCTGTTTCCTCCCTGTGGACTTGGGGGGGGGGGGGGGGGAACGAATGAAAAGAAGACGAAAAGAAGACGAAAAGAAAATAGAGTCAGACATAAAGCCTGAGTAAATCTAGTGACTCTTCAGTATGTGAATAAGAAAAAGGGCATGATAGATATAAACTGAAAACAGGAAAGTATCATGAGCTAAGGAGTGTACTCTAGAATCGAGTATACTATCGCACCCACACTATATCTCTGCACCCACTTGAACTTTATTCTAACTGGCACCCCATGCTGAGGGTGAAGTGATCCCCTTTTTCTAAAGATCGGCTCCTACTCGCATAAACACATGTGTCATACGGCCCCCAAGAATTGTAGATACCTATGCTGGTCCCACCATGGGGTGTATCAAGACCAATGGTGACGGCCCCGACACAATTCTAGAATACATAGGTAATACTACTGGTGCCCCAGTGCCCTGTTTGTCTGCTCCGGAGTGTGTGCACGCCCGCACCCCATTAGAACCCACACTGTGCACCCACCGCCGCCGTTTTTGACCGCTTACAATCAACCCAGTAATCGTGCCCCACCCTGCCTAGTTTCAGGGTACCATGATACCTAATTTGGGTAACTGCTGAAACGGGTCCCTCGTTACTAGGGTTTTCTAGTCAAACATGTTAAGTGGTTAAGTGTCTGTATTTACCTAACCTCACCCATCAATTCTTATTAACATGTTGAATTTGGTTAAGTGTTTTAAGTTGACTTAACCCTACCATCTGTCCTTAGCCTCTTAAAGCACCGACCACTCACATTAGATAGATATCGCTACGGTTACTGGATGTGCCGGTCGGTTCCGGGCAGGTTTACACCGTAGCTCAGTCTAACCTCGGGTCCTTATTGGGCTCAATGCTTAACCACCCACATTGGATAGGTATTGTTGTGATTACTGGACAGCCGGGCGGGTCCGGGCAGGTTTACATCACAACTCAATCCAACCTCGGGTTAAGCATATCGTATTTTCTAAATTTACATATTTGTCTCTTTTTATTTTTATATGTAAATGTTTATGGCCCAATTATTCAAATTCATTATTTTCGGGTATAACAATTTATACCGCCTAAATGTCACAGTCATTGGCATGTGCCAAACATGCCAACCCATATATTTTTTCATGTTTTACACCCAATGTCATTACCCCCGTTTGTGTGTTCGCAATTTTTATAACAAATGTTGGGCTCGACACAATTCAGCCCAACATTATAAACATAAGAAAAGGGGAGACCAAGAACATGTAACATTTTTATAATACATAAAGGTGTGTGGCGCATGAACTTGCAATTTAGCGATTCAACTAAAATAAACAATGGGTCATGTGAACTTGCATTCAAATAGGCATATAACTAAATAGGTGTCACATAAAATGGCATATTTAGACTTATACAAACTTGGGTTTAAACATGTTTAACTTGGCATAATGTCAACCACAAAACTGACGTATTGTATATTCGCCAAAATGTCCAATTTTAACATCTAATCATATAGCCTATTTCAACGTGAAACTTGCATAGTTTATGTAACCCAAACGATACTTAGCATAGATCCAGTTATACTTGCAATGAACATAAGATGTATACATAGGTTTTTGGGTCATGGAGACATAAAAAAGGTCTCAATCTAGAACATGTTTACATAAGTCTTAATTTAGACTTAAAAGATGTATATAGCCCATACTATCGACATAAACATAAAGGGATCAAATTCTAGTTTTTGCCTCAAACTTGAAAGTGCCATTATTTTCATATACAAATGTCCAATAGGCTTGCGTCAACCAATTTATGCCACAAATATCAATACACACATCATGACAGAATCATTACAATACACAGAATTTACATCATTATACAATAACACAATTCTATTTTGATTTACATCGAATCACGTCACAGTTTTTATTCATATTCTGAAAGATCACTATACTTACAACGAGTGATGAATTCTTGTTTTCTGATATCTGTATTCTGATTTGGAGATGCTTTCCTTTGGGTAGCAAAGTTGCGTTGAATAATTTGATTAAGCTTTAGTTTTGTTCTTAATTTGATTCGTCTCTAAGCTCCTCTCTCTTGACGGCTACGCTCAATTCCTTCCCGGCAGCATGACGACTCCAATCTTATTTATTTTTTGTGTGAATTTTAGTTGAGACTTAGGGTGTATATATAGAGTTTTCAGATTGTTTTGGGCCGTCAGATGAAGACAGGAGGAATCCAGACCATACAAAGTCCAAAAGAGCCAATCAAGAGGTGAAACGTTGGCCTGAATGACACGTCGAGCCATAGAAATTCGAGCCAGAGCCAGACCCAGCTAGCCAGGTCGACCAAGCAGGTCGACTGGTAGGTCGACACCCAGGTCGACACTATGGTCGACCTGGGGATGACCAGGTCGACACCATGGTCGACCCTATGGTTGACCTTGTCCCTGGGCGGGAATTTTCCCGCCTTGCCCAGTTTGAGTCTGTTTTTCGAATTTTGAATTTGAAACCGAGCTGTTTGAATTTTTAATTTAATTCTGAAACTTCCGAAGGTCATAACTCCTTCATACGGAGTCCAATTCACGCAAACTCGGACTCAATCTCAAGCAGAATTCCAAGACGAACGCAATGGAGTAAGCCATTTCCCTTAATTCTTTCATTTAGAATTAATTACTCTTTAATTTATGGATTTTAATGTTATAGAATTTACGGGGTGTTACATTCTCCCCCTCTTAAAAGGATTTCGTCCCCGAAATCCTCAAGTTAGGAAGAATGTATATCCTATCATCCAATCGTCCATCTACTCAACCAACAAACACAGGCGTCAACTGTCCTTAAAAGACTTCTAATGTTTCATGATCATATGCATAGTGTATGTACATGTCCTTATCTAATGCAGAAATCAGGCGGTCCACTGATTCAGTTGATCTCCTAAATGTGAATCATGTAAGTGCCATGAATCCATTATGTATGCAAATTTTTCCTACTCATAATTCTACATGAGTGCACAACTATCGGTACAAATGCGACAACCATATGAAAGTATATCAAATTTCAACTAGATACAAATGAAAATACATATATGCATATGCAATATGAAGTGACTGAGCCGATCTAAAACCTAGGGTGCGTGTTTATATGCATCCACGAGCAACCATTAGCAACCACTTGCAGCCATCATCCATAACATGCTTTCAAATACATGTTTGCATCCATTTGTTTTCTACCTAAGGAGTTAGGAAAAGGACCGAGGAGATATACCTAAAAAGATAGATAAAGAATAACTTAAGGAAAAAGAGAGATCAAAGATGTACCCTCAAAAAGAAAAGGGTAGGTAGCGTGTATTCTGTCCTCAGTTTCCCAAGTCGCGTCTTCCTCGGCGTCGCTCCACTGAACTTTGACGAGCTTGACTTCGCGATTGCGTAGCTTTTTCATTTTAGTTTCTAAGATACGGGTTGGAACTCTCCTCATGGTTGCTTCACATTCCACTTTGGCCTCTTCTAAAATGCTAGGCTCCACCACTTCTGCAGACTCATGCAAACACTTCTAGCGGTGAGAAACATGAAAGACGTTGTGAACTCCGGCCAGTCTCTCGGGTAGCTCTAATCTGTAGGCCATCTTCCCAACCTTCTCGATGATAGGAAACGGTCCTACAAATCTGGGTGCTAGCTTCCCAGTGGATCCAAAGTGAACGACGTTCCTTAAAGGAGATACCTTAAGGAAAACCCTGTCCCCAACCTCAAACTCAAGGTCGGTCCTTCTCTTGTCTGCGTAGGATTTTTGTCTATCTTGGGCTGTCTTCATCCTTCTTCGTATTAAGTCCACTTTCTCTGAGGTCTCTCTGATCATGTTTGGCCTAAGTATAAGCTTATCTTTAGACTCCCACCAACAAGTTGGTGATTTGCACAGTCTTCCATACAAGGCTTCAAAGGGTGCCGTGCCTATGGTAGCTTGGTAGCTGTTGTTGTAGGCAAATTCCACTAAAGGAAGGTGATCCTCCCACGTCCCTCCAAAGTCAAGAACGCAAAGTATTAAAAGATCCTCTAAAACTCTATTCACCCTTTCTGTCTGGCCATCGGTTTGGGGGTGATAGGCTGTGCTCAAACATAACTGTGTGCCTACGGCTTCTTGCAGACTCCGCCAAAACTCATTTGTGAAGATTGGGTCTCTGTCACTAACAATGCTTGAGGGTATCCCATGGAGTCGAACTATCTCCTTAAGGTAAAGAGACGCTAGAGATGATGCAGTCCTTCTACTCTTAACATGTAAAAAGTGGGTGCTTTTTGTAAGCCTATCCACTATTACCCAAATGCTAGTATTGCCCCTTTTTGACCTAGGCAGCCCATCAACAAAGTCCATTGAAATGCTATCCCACTTCCACTGTGGGACCTCTGGGGGATGAAGTAGTCCTCCAGGCTTTTTCTGTTCCGCCTTGACCTGTTGGCATACCATACACTTAGAAACGAAATCTGCCACGTCCTTCTTCATGCCACTCCAAAAGAAAACTCTCTTCATGTCCTTGTATATTTTGTCTCCGCCTGGGTGTATTGTCATCTTGGAATGATGTGCTTCCTCGAGAACCTTCTTTACCAACTCCCTTGCTTGTGGGACACATAGTCTTCCATCCCATCTCAGCCAGCCTTTATCATCGATAGAGTACCTATTGAGGTGACTAGAAGTCTCACCCCTAATTAGCTTATCAACCACTTCAACTAGCCGAGGGTCTTCACGTTATGCAGTCCCTATTGTATCCAAAACACTTCAAGAGATACTAACAAACCTGGTATAAAATCAGAGGAGGGCCTAAAGTTAAAACTGGCTATATACTCTAGGCTTTGCCTTTCTACAAAGAGTGGGCTTAGTGTCAGCTTCTTTCTACTCAAGGCGTCTGCTACTACATTGCCCTTGCCCGGAGTATAGGAAATCTCAAAGTCATACAAGGCAAGAAACTCCAGCCATCTCTGTTGCCTCAAGTTAAGATCTTTCTGCGAGAAAAGATATTTCAACGATTTATGGTCAGTGTAGAGTTCGAACTTCTCACCTAGGAGATAATGGCACCAAGACTTAAGTGCAAAGACGATGGCGGCTAACTCAAGATCGTGGGTTGGGTAGTTCCTTTCATGAACTTTCAATTGCCTTCCACCATGAGCTATTACCCTCCCTTCTTGCATCAAAACAGCGCCTAGCCCGTCATGCATGCATCCGTGTACACTGTGAATATCTTGCTTCCAACTGGCAGAGTCAAGACTGAGGCTATTGTAAGAGCCCTTTTCAAGTGTTGGAAAGCAAACTCGCAATCCAAGTCCCAAGCGAATGCTAGATTCTTCTTTGTTAGCCTTGTGAGTGGAGCTGAGATTTTTGCAAAATCCCTAATGAACTTACGGTAGAAACCTGCTAGCCCTAGAAAACTTCGGACTTCGGTTGCGTATCTTGGTGCCTTGTAGTCTTGCACCGCAACTACTTTCGCAGGGTCTACGGCCAACCCTTCTTTGGACACTACATGCCCAAGAAATCTCACTTCTTCCCTCCAAAAGTGGCATTTGGAAAATTTTGCCTTTAGTTGATGTGCTCGGAGAGTATGCATGATTTCTTTCAGATGTCGAGCATGCTCTTCCTCATTCTTTGAAAAGATCAAAATATCGTCTACAAAGACAACCACGAATTTGTTGAGGAATTCTCTGAACACTCTGCTCATAATGTCTATGAAATAAGCGGGTGTATTTGTCAAGACGAAAGGCATGACAAGCCAATCGAAGAAATCGTCTGGGGTTCTGAATGTCGTTTTATCAATGTTATCTTCAGCTACCCTTAGCTGATGGAACCCAGTTGCCAGATCAAGTTGGGAGAAAACCGACGCACCTACAAGCTAATCAAACAAATCGTCAATTTGGGGAAGAGGGTGCCTATTTTTCTTGGTCAATTTGTTTAACTCCCTATAGTCAACGCAAAGGCGAAGCGGCCCGTCCGCTTTGGTTGCGAACACCACTGGAGCACCCCATTCCGAAATGCTCCGTCTAATGAACCCCTTTTCGAGAAGCTCTTTAACCTGCTTACTGAGCTCCTTTCTCTCCTTTGGAGCCATGTGTCTAACAGGTAAAGCTACGGGCTTTGCATTATCCACAAGATATATGCGGAAGTCTATTTCCCTCCTCGGAGGTAAGCCCTTCACCTCCTCAAATACATCTGGATATTCCTGGACTACTCTAACCGACTGCAAATTCTCAACAGAAGCATCAAGCGACTCTCGATAACTGAGCATAACAGCATTTAAGGGATTACAAGAAATTTCTAGAGTGTTACCAAGCCGAGTCAAGAGTCTAACTACTCATTTCTCACAATCAAGAATGGCACCATTACTGGATAACCAGTCCATGCCTAAAATCAAACCATATCCCGAGAAGCCCAAAACAAAGGTATTACAACTAAACTCAACGCTGAGAATAGAGATTTTCAAACCCAAACAAACCATTGACAAATAAGCGGAGCCCCCAATTGGATTTGAAACTACTAAGGGATCCTCTACCATACTAGGGTCTAGATGCAGAGATTCTACTAAGGCAGATGAAATAAAGGAGTGTGATGCGGCAGAATCAAAAAGTGTGCGAACTGGATGATCATAAAGATATACTACACTTTCGACAAAAATATTACTACCTCATTCCTGTGGAGGTGTTGCCAGTGCATGAACTTGACCCCCTGAAGTGGATCCAACCTTCTGTCCCTTCCCTCGCTTCTTTGGGAAGTCCTTAGCCAAGTGCCCAGTCTCTCCGCAATGAAAGCAACCACCCATCTTTGCCTTCCTCTTTCGGCAGTCTTTCGATATATGTCCAACAATGCCACAGAAATTGCACTTTCTCTTCTCACGGGGCTTATTGTTCTTCCCTCCTTTCTTGAACTCTGTTTTCTTAGCTTGTAAACTCCCTTTCTTTTCTTCCACCTTAGTCTCTTTCATGTCGTTGTCTTCCTCGTGTAGCAACGCCATGTCCACCAAGCTTTAATAAGTCGCTCCCGTGGATACATGGGTCATAGCAAGGCTGTGTAGAGGCTCATTCAGACCTTTGACAAAGCGAAGCGCCTTCTTATGTTAGGTGTTTACTAAGTCCAGCCCAAATCTGGCCAGCTGATTAAACTGATTGACGTACTCCCTGATCGTCATGCTCCCCTGTTTAAGAGTTAGGAACTTCTCCATTTGCAGGCTTCTTTCAGCTTGGGAGAGGAATTTTATCTCAAACCTTGTCCTGAAATCTTCCCATGTTTCCACTGGCCTCTGAGCATTGGTGATCTCCCACCAATAGGAAGCTTCATATTTAAGCAACCACACTACTAGCTGTATCTTTTGCCTGTCATCGACTTCGAAGATGACAAACAGATCCTCGGTCTCCTTTAGCCGGTTTCTTGCTCCTACAAAGGATTCTGTCCCATAAAAGTCTTTTCCACCTATAGCCTTGAAGTCTCTACAAGTTTATGCGAAGGCATTTCCACGAGGGGGAGGAGGAGTAACCGCTGCCACTGAAGGAGGAATGTCTGCTGGGCCCGCGCCATTGGCCCTTGCTTCTAAGTACCTCCTAAACCAGTCGGGTATCGGTACTCCTTCAGGAAGGTTAAGGTCTCCAGACATGCTGAAACATAAAGGAAAGATTCAAAATAAAGGATAAAGGGAGACAGTGCACATGGCTTTGGGGGATTATGCCTTCTAAAATATAACACTTTTTCTTGAAAAATTCTTCTTTAAACTTTCTTTTGAAAACAATTTCAAAAACTTTTATCTTTACCAAGTGAAACACCCCACCTCCGTTAAGGTCACTCACAAAGGGAATGCCTTAACATTGGTGGAGGTTTATAAGTAAAAGTCACAGATAAACACAAGTCAGATATAAACACAGATATTTTAAGCAGCGGAAAACAAAAGACTTTTATTTCATAAATACGTGTTCACACAAAACATTTCCATAATTATCTCATAATACTTCCAAAAACATTACATCCTTATTACTGTATTGATTAAAGAAGCATAAAACATAAGTAAAGTAGCAAAAATCCCCATAGTGATATCCAAAGCCATGATCCGAGCAAAAGAGATCCAAACCATACTTCTGCTGTCTTGAAGCTTCCAAAGAGTCTGACTAAGCTATGTTGTTTCCTCCCTATGGACCTTAGGGGGAAACGAAAGAAAAGAAGACGAAAAGAAAATAGAGTCAGACAAAAAGCCTGAGTAAATCTAGTGACTCTTTAGCAATTGAATAAGAAAAAGTGTATGATAGATATAAACTGAAAACAGGAAAGTATCATGAGCTAAGGGAGTGTAGTCTAGAATCGAGTATACTATCGCACCCACACTATATCTCTGCACCCACTTGAACTTTATTCTAACTGGCACCCCATGCTGAGGGTGAAGTGATCCCCTTTTTCTAAAGATCGCCTACTACTTGTATAAACACATGTGTCATACGGCCCCCAAGAATTGTAGATACCTATGCTGGTCCCACCATGGGGTGTATCAAGACCCATGGTGACGACCCCGACACAATTCTAGAAAACATAGGTAATACTACTAGTGCCCCAGTGCCCTGTTTGTCTGCTCCGGAGTGTGTGCACGCCCGCACCCCGTTAGAACCCACACTGTGCACCCACCACCGTCGTTTTTGACTGCTTACAATCAGCCCAGTAATCGTGCCCCACCCTGCCTAGTTTCATGGTACCATTATACCTAATTTGGGTTACTGCTGAAACGGGTCCCTCGTTACTAGGGTTTTCTAGTCAAACATGTTAAGTGGTTAAGTGTCTGTATTTACCTAACCTCACCCATCAATTCTTGTTAACATGTTGAATTTGGTTAAGTGTTTTGAGTTGACTTAACCCTACCATCTTTCCTTAGCCTCTTAAAGCACCGACCACTCACATTAAACAAATATCGCTACGGTTACTGGATGTGCCGGTCGGTTCCGGGCAGGTTTACACCGTAGCTCAGTCTAACCTCGGGTCCTTATTGGGCTCAATGCTTAACCACCCACATTGGATAGGTATTGTTGTGATTACTGGACAGCCGGGCGGGTCCGGGCAGGTTTACATCACAATTCAATCCAACCTCGGGTTAAGCATATCATATTTTCTAAATTTACATATTTGTATCTTTTTATTTTTATATGTAAATGTTTATGGCCCAATTATCCAAATTCAATATTTTCGGGTATAACAATTTATACCGCCTAAATGTCACAGTCATTGGCATGTGCCAAACATGCCAACCCATATATTTTTTCATGTTTTACCCCAACGTTATTACCCCCGTTTGTATGTTCGCAATTTTTATAACAAATGTTGGGCTCGACACAATTCAGCCCAACTTCATAAACATAAGAAAAGGGGAGACCAAGAACATGTAATATTTTTATAATACATAAAGGTGTGTGGCGCATGAACTTGCAATTTAGCGATTCAACTAACATAAACAATGGGTCATGTGAACTTGCATTCAAATAGGCATATAACTAAATAGGTGTCACATAAAATGGCATATTTAGACTTATACAAACTTGGGTTTAAACATGTTTAACTTGGCATAATGTCAACCACAAATCTAACGTATTGTATATTCACCAAAATGTCCAATTTTAACATCTAATCATATAGCCTATTTCAACATGAAACTTGCATAGTTTATGTAACCTAAACGATACTTAACATAGAACCAGTTATACTTGCAATGAACATAAGATGTATACATACGTTATTGGGTCATGGAGACATAAAAAGGGTCTCAATCTAGAACATATTTACAAAAGTCTTAATTTAGACTTAAAAGATGTATATAATCCATACTATTGACATAAACATAAAGGGATCAAATTCTAGTTTTTGCCACAAACTTGCAAGTGCCATTATTTTCATATACAAATGTCCAATAGGCTTGCATCAACCAATTTATGCCACAAATATCAATACACAAATCATGACAGAATCATTACAATCACAGAATTTACATCATTATACAATAACACAATTCTATTTTCATTTACATCGAATCACGACACAGTTTTTATTCATATTTTGAAAGATCACTATACTTACAACGAGTGATGAATTCTTGTTTTCTGATTTCTGTATTCTGATTTGGAGATGCTTTCCTTTGGGTAGCAAAGTTGCATTGAATAATTTGATTAAGCTTTAGTTTTCTTCTTAATTTGATTCATCTCTAAGCTCCTCTCTCTTGACGGCTACGCTCATTTCCTTCCCCGCAGCATGACGACTCCAATCTTTTTTTTTTTTTTGTGAATTTTAGTTAAGACTTAGGGTGTATATATAGACTTTTCAGATTGTTTTGGGCCGTCAGATGAAGACAGGAGGAATCTAGATCATACAAAGTCCAAAAGAGCCAATCAAGAGGTGACACGTCAGCCTGAATGACACACCGAGCCACAGAAATTCGAGCCAGACCCAGCCAGCTAGGTCGACCAGGCAGGTCGACACCCAGGTCGACACCATGGTCGACCCTATGGTCGACCTGGTCCCTGGGTAGGAATTTTCCCGCCCAGCCCACTTTGAGTCTGTTTTTCGAATTTTGAATTTGAAACCGAGCTGTTTGAATTTTTAATTTAATTCTGAAACTTCCGAAGGTCATAACTCCTTCATACGGAGTCCAATTCACGCAAACTCGGACTCTTCTCAAGCAGAATTCCGAGACGAATGCAATGGCATAAGCCATTTCCCTTAATTCTTTCATTTAGAATTAATTACTCTTTAATTTATGAATTTTAATGTTATAGAATTTACGGGGTGTTACAATTAAAAGAAGGAATTTTTAATGTAATTATAAGAATGTAATTAAAAGAATGAAATTTAACATTGAAATATAATTTACATTTTTAAGGTAAATAAAAGAATAAAAGAATGAAATATAACATAGAGAAATAAGTTCACTTTTTATTTGTGTACACCGCGCAAATATACCATGAAATAAGAAGAGAGTAAAAGAACCATATTTCATTATGAAATATGATTTACATTAAAAGAAGAAAACACACTTTTAATGTTAACCAGAAAAAGAGTAGAAAAAGAATTATGTTTCATTATGAAATATGATTTACGAGGGAGACACTTATTTACATTTAGGTAAAGAAATAAGAAAAAGGAAACATTTATTCACATGTAGTGTAAATAATTAAGGAAAAAGAGACGATTTTAATGACATTTTCTACGCATGAAAAAGAATGAATTGAAAATTTCATTTTAGTTGTTATTTATTAATAAATAAATGTGGGAATGGAATTGAAATATTATTTGAACATGATACCTTGATATGATACATGAACATGATTGTGCGATGTTTGTTTGTTGATTCGTTGCCTTATATGTTAATGACTGCATGGAATGATTTATATCTATTTTTATCAAAATAAAAATAGTGATAAATAATAACGTTACGAAATAATTTAAATGAAGATTATTTGAAAAGACCGAGTTATACTCATTTCAAATAATCATACGACGTGTTAAATGGAAGATATAGAAGACGGTGCTGAAGACCAGCGATTTTCACATCGGATGGGCGACGACTACTGAGACCCTGGACTGACTTGCTCCCAAGAAGGGGTCGAAGTGGGAGTTGTCCGGATGTAGTGTTGATTTGTACGGATTTGGCTTTCGCTCAGACCCAAAGCATAAGCTTATAAATGGAAGGTGTGTCTGACGTTGAATTTTGTTCTATGAAAATTGATTTCTATTAATATACGACCGTTGGTGGCGGAGAATTTATTCTCTTGCTCAACACCCTTAGAGGTTGTGTATTAATAGTTATCAATCGCATGGCGTGAATTGTCAACGTGGCACGCCAAGATGAAGATGATCAAGGCTTTGTTGAAAAGCAGGCCTTGTGATTATAACGTTGCTTCGCGAGCCTCACAACCCGGTTGAGTCTAAAATGGGAGAAGGGAACATAGGGAGAGCAGCATGTTTCTTTCTAGCTAGAAGTAGTGTCGGTGCTTAAACTGGAAGATATTTTACTTATGTGGATGATGGAATGTGGCGCGCCGCGGATGATAGGTCCTATAGGACCGGGAAACGTGTGTTCAGGAATTGCCAATCCACGAAGCTGTATGTGTGGACCGGCCCTGCAGGATCCAAGGGTTCTCTGCGGGGAATCCTGAGACATTAGCTAGATTGTCTCGAATCGGTAAGGAGATCCTCCCTAGCCTTGACTCATGATGGAAACCCAATTTCCAATACGACCTCATGCGGTTTTGATTGTATTACTAGTATGGCGACATGATATATGGTACCCATGCCGTCTAGGATTGATACATTATGATTGAAAGTGTATTTGAAACATATATACACTAATAATAATATCAAATCATTTTTATCGTATCAAGCATCTTTTGACCATTATAAGATAAAACCCTATCCTCCGGATTGCTTTGCATTGTGTGATGAGACTTGGGTCTTATAATGGTTTCATTTTTCTAAAAAGCATTGCGTTGTTTAACGATTTACTTTAATTTGTGCACGACAATCCATTGGAATAAAATCCGTTCCGCGTTAGCATCGTGGACCTTGGATTTGCCTTATTACTATTAGTTAAATTAGTTAAGAATTCTCACACCAGTCCCATGACTGACCCTTTGTTTGTTCCCACCTTTGCAAACTCGGGTGCCCTCTTTTACATACGGGCAGTCGAGTAGTTTGTCTATAGGTCCTTATCTCGAGCAGGATTCTGGATTGAAGCTTAAAGCTGTGTCCAGAGCATAGTTGTCTTCTGTTGTATCTCTTTTATTGTTTCCACTGCAATGTATTAAAATATTGTAATTTATCTTCCGCTGTAATTTTATTCGATGTACTCTGATATTGTGTACTCTGATGTAACATTATTATGATGTTTATAAAAGTCTGTTGTTTTTGTTCTGATGTTGTTGTATTCCCAAAGTTAACATATTCAGTTTTTGAACAGTCTTGGTCGATTTTGCGATCGACCGGGTCGGGTGGAATCCGGGCCGTTACAGTTTACATGCAAAAATAAATATATGCCATTGTAGTAACGCAGTAAGCTATTTGCATGAAAATAATATAAAATATATATTGTTGAGAGGTAGGATTTGATGGGGGTGTAAGGCAGTATGGACAAGGGGGTCTCATGCTTATGTCTGCATCCATATTTAAGAATAAAGAAGAGCAAGGTGTTAAGACCATTGTTGATCTTCTTTATTGATTATTTCTGGTAACTTGTTTTCATAAAAAGGAGTTATCAAGAAATCATGAGGTCTGGAGGTACCCAAAACATTTAATCATATGCTCTCAACAATACTTAAATTAAAATACAGATTTTTGTAGTAGGAAAAAGGGAGGTTATGCCCTATATGAATTGATTTGAATATTTGTGGATGATTGTGTGAGATGTTGTGTGAAGTCCTAATAATTTAGGCATGAATGTTTAATATTGAATTTGAGTATGAAATGCTTATTATTTGAAATAACCCCTGTTACTTGAATTGTATTGAAAGTATATTAATCTATGGGATGACCCTGGGAAGTGAATGGGGTAACATGTTAGAATGGGATAACAGATTAATCAGAAAATAGTTCAACAAACAAATGGAGCCAGTGTGGTTAGTATGATCACAAGATACATTGATCTGTCTGGGGTGCAAGTGGAAAACTCAGGAATACACATGGCATATTAATGCCTTGAGGCTGATGGGTTAACAGGTAAAGGGGATCCCTCACAATGTGTACATTGGTGTTCAGTGTAGAGAGAAAGGCTCAAGACAATAGAAATGTGAAAACCTGATTAAGGGTATGGTGGTTGGGGTAAATGGGATAGTGATATGCTTATGTTAAGAATACTTTAACATAAGGATACATGTACCTGACTATGTTTTCATGCATGTATTAAATGGATGTTCTCTTAGTAATGCTATGTTGCACATATGTTTAATTTCTGGGAATATGTTTCAAATAAAAAGTTGGATAGTAACCTGAAATGATAAGGGAAGATTATGAGAAAAAGTATAGTGAGACATAAGGATATGCAGACATCAGTTTTATATGAATTTATTTACTGAGATCAGTATCAGATTTATATGACTATAGATATCAGTTTATATAAACATAGTTATACTCATACCAAACATTATGTTTGACCTTGTTTGCTCAATTGCAAATGGGGGTGTCTCAATTCAATGGGGGCAGTCTCTGTTGCACCTGCAGGTAATGTGGAGGGTAATAAGAAGAAGTATGAAAGATTGCTGGATATCTGAAGTGCTTTACTTGCTTTTATCTATGAAGTTTGGCTTAGCAAAGAACTAATTAGAAATAATGAATAGTGGAAGTGCTTGCATCTTTTGTTAATGTAATTGTTGCTTTGTAATAGCTGAATTGGGTAGTTGTTAGACTAAAACTTATTTGGAAGTTAAGTTATCTGGATTTATGTTTGCATAGTCAATTTGATAATGACTGAATATGGAGTGTGTGTGTATGTATATATATATCAATTCTATGGATTTTATCACTGAATTTGTATAATACAATAAGTCATGAATCAATGATGTTAGAGTACTTGTTTAAAGAGAGGCAAAAATTCAAAATGTTGTGCATCATGAATGGTTACTGATACATGTATTAAGTAATTACGTGTATGAGTGCCAAAAAGTCCTGAACATGCACAAAGTAATATGACTGCATAGTAGCCTCCTTCAAATGGCCTAGCATCCAGTACATAAAGATGAAAATCATGCTTTAAATGTATTAATGAAGTTCAGTCAAAATTCATTGTTTGTCACTGATTTCAAGTGCAAATACCAGTGGTATGAGTACTGAATTAATTCATGTAGGATAATGAACTAAACTCAACATCTACATACAATAGACATGATTGGATAAATATATTTGATATGCATGTATGATAGTCACTTTAATTAGAACAATTATGCATATACATTCATGGGTTTTGAAGTCTTGATACAATAATCATAATGTGCTTATGTATAAATCACTCAGATGATTATTAGAACTTCCTTTCTGGTCATAGAGATTTGAATGTCTGATTTGTTTGCCTGATTGTTGCTGTTTAATTCTTTGAGCTTGATAAAATGAAGGAGACTGATATTACATTTAATCTCCTTTATTTTTATTCATCCAAATCTCTGATTTCCTTTGTAATAAATTTTACTTGGGAGGATAAACACCTTAAGCATGCACTGATATGTATATATCAGTAATTGATGGATCCTAGAGAGAAAAAAAATCTATTTGGAATTCGCAAATAGGAAACCCTAGTTAGAGAAGAACCCAGGAATTAGTTGATTTAATTTAAAATTGGTAGAGGGGTTCTCTTATTCACGCAGTTCTCTACTAGCCGGATCAAATTAATCTGAGAAGCTAGATCGTAAGCCTCAATTCGAACAAGGCCCGGATCAAACGGCCGATCAGGTTCCCATTCGATCCCAACAAGAAAGCTACACACGTTCCCACTACTCACCCCACGATTTGCCGAAGGCCCGGGATTTGTGCCACGTATCCAAGATTCGAACCAGTTACCCAGGATCTTTGGGTTACTGCTGCCACTACCTCTGAAGAGTGTGGCTCGAGAGCCACGTGTCTAATCCTGACTGACCCGCTGCTGGACCTATAAGTACACGATTTTAACGAAATTTTAAGGACTTTTTGCACTTGATCACTCCATGCACACATGAGCCAATAACCAATATCACGGATTCGAGCCATTTTTCATACTCTACTATTGAATTTCGAGAGTTTAAGTGTTGTATCTTGAGTGATTGAAGATTATATCCATTGTAATCTCAGTTTCTTATCGAATTAAGGAATTATAAATTAGACGTAGGCTCGTTAATGCTGAACCACTATAAATTTTGTGCGTGTGTGTGTTTGTTGCTTTTCTCTTGTTTTCATTTGATATTTCTTCACTTTTCTTTACAAATTTTAGTCCTTGTGAGTTTATGCCATTTTTTGGTCAAACAAAACCTTTTTACGAATGTTTGCAACCTTTTATTCAATATAAATACACTTCAAAATCACTTGTTTCAATCACCAAACTTTCTTGATCTTAATATTCTTTGATTCTCAAATTGTTCAATACAATATTCAGTTGTGCTCTTAATTTTCAGTACTCTGTGATTATAAATCACTTTAGTTCTTAATTCTTCATACACTTACAAATATATATATTTAAAGGAGAAGATTATAGGAAGGGTGTATTGTATAGTGACTTATCTATGTTAGTAAGAACAACTTTATAGTCAAACAAACATTTGTATTAGTTGAAGTCCTGTTCCGCTGCTCAAGCAAGTGAATTTCTCTTCAGTTGTTGAGCCGAAATTCCTGTTCTACAGCTCATGTCTCTGTTCTGCTGCTCAGGTGTTGTAATACCTATTCCTCTGGGTTAGGTGAGGGTTGTTGATTAGTTGAAATACCAAAAGGAGTCTGGGACTGAACATAGGACGGTGATCTGAGCCCGTATATAATTCTTTTATGATATTTACTTTTATGTATTGCTTTTATATTGTTTACTTGCAGTATCATTTCTAATTACTCATCTCGTTAAATATTTACTTGCAAATATCTAATTTAATATATCATCTATTTAAACTTCCGCACTTAGCTTATTATACGTATTTCCATATTACTCGATCCTATTAGTCTTTTTATGAACTACATAGGTCGGTCGTGGGGGTCGACTGCACCTAAAGGAGGATCAACTGTCCTAACGTAGAAAGGCCTAGTAAGGCGTGTACCTGGCTAGGTACATAGTGAAAAGGTAGATTTAAAAACTTAAAAGGTGAACTATACATATTTGAGATTATTTGTTGGATTTTAAAAGATAACATGTCAATTCTAGATCAGATCTGATAGATTCAATGACCCAGGATCCCCTAGTACACCTATGAATAAAATCCAACCTAAGCCTTTCATTTTACACATTCTTCTTTCTCTATCTCTAGATTCCCTCTCAATTATTAAAGATTGAAACTAAATTAAATATTTTCTATGAAGAAGAAGATAATAAGTAAAACATCAGAAGATCTATAAAAGAGGATTGATGAAGGCCACATGACATAAGCATAGGACCTCAAGTGAGTGGAAAGTTACTATTTTTTAGAATTAGTAAATTCAAATGTTCAGTTCTGTTGACCTGCTATTTGACAAGGCCGTCAAGCGCATAGAAATTCATGTTCAAGGCAATCCCGGTATGGAAACAACTTCAAAGCTTTCAAGAATATCTGGATCAGCCAAGACCCAGATCGACCATGACTACATTACGAAGTAAATCTGGCTGAACCCTCCCAGACCAGGTAAATAAATGTAATGAAAATCCAGGTCGATCATGGCGTGGTTCAATGAAGACAAAGTTGCCACTTCCGGATCGGCAAGCATCTGGTTCGACTATGTCGAACTAGATTACAGTTGTTGTTGACTCGCTCCACTACTACGCTGTGACAAGCCTACGATCTCCACGACTCTCGAATCAGCCTCTAAGTGTCCATGCCAAACTGGATTTGAAATTCACTTATAAATAGCCTCCTAAAGCATGAATAACGGGGCTTCCGACTCTCTTACATATTTGACTTTCTGCAAACACTCTATATTCGATATTTAACTATCTCTAGCCTTGTATTCTCATTTCATAGACGAACCATTATATATTCTTGGTGTGTGATTATTCTTCATTTCCATTTGTATTTTCTTCACTTTTATTCTCTACTTTATGATTTGTGGCTATTTATGCCATTTTTGGTGTAAACATTTTGGTGCTTTCATTGAGAGATCTGAATTCTCAACATTTAGGACTTTTTAATCTACTATTTGGATCACCAAGTCCGAAGAAAAAATCCTTCATTCCTTAAATTCCAGCGATAATGTGTCTACTATTTTAATCTACTATTTAGGCCATCTAGCAACCGTTCCGGCGACAAAGCTAACCAATCTTTCATTGCTCCAGAATACGGTTCGGCTATGCCAAACCGAACTCGGAACATCTCCATTGGGAAAATCGCTCCTACCAATCAAGCTCCAACCTCTGCGTCAGTTACGCATGATGATTTCATGAAACTCACGGCGAAGTTATACGAGATGGCTGGCGCATTGAATGATCAGATGTGCGAGAACAAAGCTTTGAGACAGGATATGAATAGAATGACTACTTAATGGGATAAATTTAGGAGCCAATGAACTCCTACCTAGCCATGAAACCAGACAGAATGTAATGACCCGCATTTTTAGAGATATATAATTAATTTATTTAATTATATAAGTGGTGATTTAGAGAAATTAATGATCGTTTAATTAAATAATATTGAATATTTAAATAAATAATTATAATATAATAATATATTATAATGTCGAAATAGTCGGAAATAGTGAAATTCACAATATCGTGTGAATTGAATAGCATACGAGATTTGGTGGGGTTTTGATTCGAAATATAATAACGATTATATTGAATCGACGACAGTTGAACGTATAATTATAATATAATTAAAATAGAGCTTGAAATGGCGCGGCAGTTCGCTATTTGTCGATTCGAACTTCAACTGAATGTACAGGATTCGTTTTAAGCCGGATTTCTGTGAAACAAGAAACGTGTGGAGCTGGTGGAGTATATCTTTCTAGTGGAAGAGAAAAATCAGGATTTCGTCGTGTAGATTTTGATTCACGTCCAAATCAAATTTTAGAAAAGTCGCTATGGATTTCCTTTATAATTTGCGACACTTTATATACGTTATAAATCGATTTTTCGATACGAATTGAATATCGATCATATCAGAATTCTGGAAATCAAGTCATAAATTCTGGCAGGATATTCTGGAGCCGTACGACATCATCTGTGGATATATACGAGAATATTAATTTATTAATATTTAATTTAATAATATTTAAATATATTTATATATTTAAAAGGTCAGTTCAACGCTTGAAAAATAGCCAGTTTTTCATACGACCTCGGAATTCGACGAAACTAATTTTGTTGGATCCGCAACATCAAATTATTATTAGATTTCCAGTTTCGTGATTTTTAGAGTCACCGTGTGGCCGTACGGATTTTTAGAGTGAGAAACAGTCGATATTATAACGGTTAAAAATACGCTGTGTGAGCATACGGAGTCGGAATTCGACGAAACCAGTTTCGTTGGGACCGTAATGTCGAACTGTAGCTGCATGTCCAGTTTCGTGATTTTTGAGTATCGTGTGTGATCACACGAATTTTAGAAGACAGAACGAATATTTAAAATGGAAAATATCTTCATAAATATCTAAATTCTAATTCCCTATAAATACCACTACCCCTTCCCCTTTCTAACCTAATTCATTTCTGGTCAATGCAATAATTTCAGCCGCCTCCATAGAGATTAAAACCAGAAAATTTCCAGACTTTGAAAATCGATTTAAAATTCAAAGAAAAATCTATAAATTCCCAAACTTATATATATGTAATCTCCTTGGCTTCCTCTTCAATCTCGTGTGCGATTTTATGGGTTCGAATTATATTTCCATCGCATGTTTTATAGCAGCAAAAACCTAGGGTTCAGAGTATCGGCGAATTGAAGTAAATTCGTTTGATTTCGATGTTGGTTTTGGCTTCAGCATCTAGTTTAGCATCCGTTCGAGAGTTTGTGGAGGATTCGGCGTCAAACACCGTCGATGATGACAGGCGCTCACCAGGAACCGCGACAACGATGGAACCACCGAGTGTGTTGAAATTGGTATGGGAAGAGAGGGTTGGTGATGAGAAGAATATTGGTGATTTTAGTTGATTTTTTTGTGAAGAGGAGAGGGAGGAAGGAACGCGGTTGCAAGATTCGGTGGTGGCTGTGTAATTGAGGAGCAGTGCGGTTTTTACTATTCGGGGAAGAAGCTTCATATGGGTGCGGGTTGGATGGGGTTTGGGCCGGAAGAAAGTTAAGGCCCATTTTATTTTTAATCCAATGTTTATTTTATTGAATATGTGTACCAACTTGTAAATAACATAAGTTGGTCATACATGAACGGAATTCAGCGAAACTGGTCACGTTGGGGTCGTATGGACGGGCACTACACAATGAAGCTGACCGGGACTGAATCCGAGCTGGCTACAATTTATTGTAAAATAAATTGTCCGACCTGAATCAATGACAATTATCGTTAATTAACGCTGATAGTCCAATGTGAGTAAAACTCACTAACTCTGAACAGTTTATATTTTCATGTTATATTTTTTAGAACTGTTAAATATGGACTGATTGATTGTGTGTTGACTGTTTGATTGAACTGCTAGTCAGTTAGTTAAATTTCTATATTGATTCTGTTTAACAGAATATATCATATGGAACTGAAAGTGATGTTATCTATACTGTCTAACATCTGTGGTGCAGGGAAACAGGTTGGAGGAATCCGACTGGATTCCTCAACAGTTATTTTATTGTTTTTCATATATTTTGATATATGATGTGAATTATAACCTGTTGTTGATTGTGTGTGTATGGACGATATTGAACATCGTGATTTGATATGATTGAATACCATGACATACCGGAATGTAGATAAAGGAGATTTTTTCAAAGTGATATTGAAAAATAGAATATTTATAAAGTGGAATATTTATAAATAAGGAATATTTATAAATTGGGATATTTATAAATAGGAGATATTTGAAAAGGAAATAAATTCAAAACATTTCTTTTTGAATGGAAAGGCCTGTGTGGCGAGTTTGGGGATTTTCCCGATGCTCCCGTTACAAAGGAGGTTATGGCGAATTTTCCCGGGAATTTAAGGAGTTAGAATATTTCAAGTATAAATTTGAAAAGGAAATATTTGTAAACCATTTACAAATAGAATTGGAAAGGAAACATTATAAAAAGGGAAATCATTTTTAAAGGGTAGAACCGTTATTTAAAAGTAAATCTTTTCCAATGAATAAAACGTTGTTAAAAAGGAAATCTTTATAAAGTGAAGTTAGTTAATCGAATATAGATATTCGAAAGGAGAAATCGAATATGGTATTCGAAGTAGTTAATCGAGTATAGACATTCGAAAGGAGAAATCGAATATGGTATTCGAAGTTAGTTAATCGAATATAGACATTCGAAAAGAGAAATCGAATATGGTATTCGAAGTAGTTAATCGAGTATAGACATTCGAAAGGAGAAATCGAATATGGTATTCGAAGTTAGTTAATCGAATATGTTATTCGAAAGGGGTTAGTTTGTCGAGTTAGTCAAATAGAGTTAACCAGTTAGAGTTAATCAGTTAGAGTTAACCAGTTAGAGTTAATCAGTTAGAGTTAATCAGTTAGAATTAACCAGTTGGAGTTAATTAGTTAGAGTTCATCGATTAGAGTTAACACGAACTAGAATTAATCAAATATAGTTATTTGAGACAGAGTTAGTCAAACATAGTATTCAGGGTAAGTTGCCATCTTGTATGACTGCTAGCGTAATTCGCAGGGCTGCAGATAGCCTAAGGCGGTCGGATGTTTCCTGAGGGAATCAGGCGTAACCATTGTGATCGCTGCGATCTAGAGTCAAGCGAATGGAGTTAAATAGAGTTGTCGAATAATAGTTGTTCGAATGGAGTTAAATAGAGTTGTCGAATAATAGTTGTTCGAATGGAGTTAAATAGAGTTAGTCGAATATAGTTTATTCGAATAGAGTTGAATAGAGTTAATCGAATAGTAGTTATTCGAATAGAGTTAAATGGAGTTAAATCGGACATTAGTTATTCGATATGAGTAATCAAGTTAAGATAATCAAGTTAAGATAATCGAGTTAAGTTAGCAAGTTAAGTTATCAAGTCAAGATGATTGAGTCAAGTGATTTAGTTAAGATAATCGAGTTAAGATAATCGAGTTAAGTTAGCAAGTTAAGTTATCAAGTCAAGATGATTGAGTCAAGTGATTTAGTTAAGAAAATCGAGTTAAGATAATCGAGTTAAGTTAGCAAGTTAAGTTATCAAGTCAAGATGATCGAGTAAAGTAAATAAGTTCAGTTCGTCGAGTTAAATTAATCGATGTTAGTTTCATCGAAAGGAATTAATCGATGTTAGTTTCATCGAAAGGAATTAATCGATGTTAGTTTCATCGAAAGGAATTAATCGATGTTAGTTTCATCGAAAGGAGTTATCGATGTTAGTTTCATCGAAAAGAGTTATCGATGTTAGTTTCATCGAAGGGAGTTATCGATTTTAGTTTAATCGAAGTGAGATTTTCAAATATGAGATATTTGAAAAGGAAGAGTTATCGGACATTAGTTATTCGAAGAAAGATTTTCGAATATCGTTTATTCGAGAAGAAGTTAATCGAATATAGGTTATTCGAAGAAGAGTTAATCAAATAGAGATTTCTCGAAGAGAGCTAATCGGCGAATTCGATTATATCGAATTCGGGAAAGTACTTATACTTTCCAGTGTTTAAATAGAGATTTATTTATAAATAAATAAGTGTTATGTTAATTATTCACTAATAAGAATAGATATTATAATTTTAAGTTAGATAATTCGAAAGTAGGGATTAAAACGTTATCGTTATAACCAATGTTTTAAATATAGAAGTGGACCAGTAAAATTGAATCCGAGAAAGGCGTAAAGAAGTTGTTAAAGATTTAAAAGATAAACTTTGACCATTTCGAAGTTATAACGTTGTTCAGTTAAGGTTTGAGAGGTAATTATACCCCAACTTGAGTGACTTCCTTCTTAACTAAGAAATGGTAAGGTTTGATCGTAAAGGAGTTTTGGAAATGTTTTCCAAACAAGAATTAGAAATGTTTTCTGATAAAAGAAAAATAAGAATTTAGAATATAGGGAAACAGGAGATTAGTAAATAAATGAACTAAAGAGATTTACGTCAAATGATGTTTGTTCGATATAATTTCCATCTGGAAATAATATCGTTGTTTGCACACTTGTTTTTCTTTAATAGTTAACTCACCGACTATTGAAGTTTTGACCATTTTAACGTTGTTAATATGGAGAGACCGGTTGGATTTTTATCCAAAGAACCACTCTGTATTGGCATAAGCGTCGCGAATCATATATGCCAAAGATAATTGAAGACGGAGTAAAATGCAAGGGCTATCCTGTTTACAGAATAGTGCCTTCGGTTTGTCCAGTCCCAGGACAACTTGTATGGACGAAGGTCTGACAGAGTATATCTAATGGATCGCGTAAGTTGATCTGTTCAAACGTATTCACGTTTGGTGGCGGAGGAATTCGTTTCTCTTAGCTGTATACCCGTGTTATTTTTGGATAAGTCAATTTGTGATTTGGCGGGTATGACGATGTGACATTTCTAAGTGAATGAAGATGGATGTCTGACAGAGTATTTCCAGACGATCACGTACATTGATTTCTTCAACCGTACCAAGAGTGGAAGCGGAGAAGGAAACTTCTTTTAGCTGACACGTAACGTACTGTTGTAAACGTCAATTAGTGATTTTCGATGGATTTGACAATGTAGCATTCGAAGTGAATCTGATGTGATGATAAAGCGTAGCTTCTAGCCTCATCAACCGGTAAATGACAGAAATCGGGCAGGCAGCATGGCTAAGTCGGTCGCACCGAAGTAGGGTGTATAATCACCTATCTAGTGAATATTCATTTGTTTCTTTAATCTATCAATGCTGTCCCATATATATACGGGAACGGTTGCTGATCCCAACCGTTGGTGATGTACATTCGATACACTCAAGCGAAATGAGTGGTCGGTCATGTGTGGCTGAGTTACAAGATGTTCTTGTTGAACTCCAGTGTATCGTTCCTAGAGTACACTGATCGGAAGGTGATTCCATACCTTGTCATAGTTGGAAACCCAATCATCCAATACGTGCTTGCGATTTTGATTGTATACTATATATGTAGAACGTGAGATGCAAGCGTTTCTACTAGACTGATATTTATTTGTACTTAGACATTATTATAATATCAGAATGATATTGCTTTGCAAAGATGTTTGGATTCTCATAAGGGAAAAACCCGTTCCGTATTCACGGCGTGGTCTTATGAGATATCATATACCTGTTTAAATGATTTGAGTTTATTCACACCAGTCCCATGACTGACCCGGAGTTTACTTTGTTGTTTTCCCTAAACTCTTGGGTGCCTAAATTTGTACGGGCAGTCAAGTAGTCGGGTTTTACAGATATACTGGAAGAGCGTGGAGCAGGGGGCTTCAAGATCATATAGCTATAGTTATTTCCGCCGTGTTGTAAGTGCTGTACTCTGATAAGTGTTATTGTATAAATAACTGTTATATTTCAAAGTTATGTTATCTATTATATGTTATTCGTTCCGCTGTGAGATTCGTGTTACTCTGATGTTGTGTTCTTCTTCTTCTTCTATTCTAAGTTTCTATCTTATCTATTCTCACCTTCTAAGTTCTTTCATTAATTACCGGGATTTTTCGATGTTTTGGTTATCGACGTCGGGCTTACGTCGATAACCAAAGTCGCCGAAAATCCGGGTCGTTACAGTTGGTATCAGAGCTTAAGTTTAGAATTACTTGGCTCTGTGGCGTGACTCGGTAGAGATAGGGTTAGTAATACCCTAGATTGAGTTTGAGTGTATATATACGAGTGCGTATTTGTATTTGATATAAAAATTTGTTTTATATTGTGGAGATTCATTGGCTGAGTTGTTTATGAGTTCTGGTCGATCAGTTTGATCCACTGTATCGGTAAGAATAAATAAACACTTGAATACGATGGACCGACACAGTATGTATATGTGATATATTATCATATATAGGATGTGTTGGTAGTAATTATAATCAGATAAGATTATAAAGTGAAATGGTTATATATAACCAATCAGAATTCATATAAGTAAAGTATATGAAAGAGGATGAATTAAATCTGGAGTTAAATCAGATTTGGAATTTAAATAAGGAAATTTTAAGTTCCTGGGAGATTTTGAAAACGTTTTTCAAACTGAAAGTGATATAGTATTGAACTCACTCTGACAGCTGGAAAGTAGATTCCGATGATGATCATGACATCATCGGTGTTCATTTTCGAGTTCTTAGTGATGGATTACTACCGAAGATTTTGTTTTTAAAATTGTTTTGAGAAAACAAATGGTTTAGAAAATTCAAATGTTTTGAATTGGTATTATGATTCCAAATTGATTTGAAAGAAACCCAGGGATTTAAGTTATGGAATTAGAATTTAACTTATGAAGTTAATGAGATTGAGATGGTAAAAATTGAATAAATAAATTGGAATTTAACTTGAACCAAGTTAAATAAAACTTGATTTGATTATAGAATAATCTAGGGTAGAATTGAATTGATGAGTTAAGAGTTGAAATCGAGAATGGAACTCGAGTTGAAATAGAATCCGACTTAGGTATAAGCTAATGGTTTGGTTTTGAGAATGAGCTGATTTGAGATCAAGTTGGTAATGCATTGTTATATGCAGAAGTGGTAACGAATAGCAGGGATACAGCGATATGCCCGACAAAAAGGTACAAGTTTATATTCTATACGAGTTTGGAATTTATGAGCCGATTTGGCAAGCCGCTTGGCTGTTTGATTTTCTTTTGGATTGAAGAAGGCCCAGAGAGGCGAGTTGGAATTTGAGCTATTGACCAGTACAAAGGAGGTGCTGGCGAAATTTTCCGAAAATTTAAAGTGTTAGAAAATTTTCAGAATTTTTGAAAATTATAGTTAGTCGGAATGAATAAATATTTTAATCAATATTAATTGGTTCAGTTAAAATCAGAAAGAAGGGGTAAGCAAATCTTAGGAATTCCAATAGATAGGGTCGTCCACTACCTTAGCAATTTCGAGGACGAAATTATTTTAAGTGGGGAAGAATGTAATGACCCGCATTTTTAGAGATATATAATTAATTTATTTAATTATATAAGTGGTGATTTAGAGAAATTAATGATCGTTTAATTAAATAATATTGAATATTTAAATAAATAATTATAATATAATAATATATTATAATGTCGAAATAGTCGGAAATAGTGAAATTCACAATATCGTGTGAATTGAATAGCATACGAGATTTGGTGGGGTTTTAATTCGAAATATAATAACGATTATATTGAATCGACGACAGTTGAACGTATAATTATAATATAATTAAAATAGAGCTTGAAATGGCGCGGCAGTTCGCTATTTGTCGATTCGAACTTCAACTGAATGTACAGGATTCGTTTTAAGCCGGATTTCTGTGAAACAAGAAACGTGTGGAGCTGGTGGAGTATATCTTTCTAGTGGAAGAGAAAAATCAGGATTTCGTCGTGTAGATTTTGATTCACGTCCAAATCAAATTTTAGAAAAGTCGCTATGGATTTCCTTTATAATTTGCGACACTTTATATACGTTATAAATCGATTTTTCGATACGAATTGAATATCGATCATATCAGAATTCTGGAAATCAAGTCATAAATTCTGGCAGGATATTCTGGAGCCGTACGACATCATCTGTGGATATATACGAGAATATTAATTTATTAATATTTAATTTAATAATATTTAAATATATTTATATATTTAAAAGGTCAGTTCAGCGCTTGAAAAATAGCCAGTTTTTCATACGACCTCGGAATTCGACGAAACTAATTTTGTTGGATCCGCAACATCAAATTATTATTAGATTTCCAGTTTCGTGATTTTTAGAGTCACCGTGTGGCCGTACGGATTTTTAGAGTGAGAAACAGTCGATATTATAACGGTTAAAAATACGCAGTGTGAGCATACGGAGTCGGAATTCGACGAAACCAGTTTCGTTGGGACCGTAATGTCGAACTGTAGCTGCATGTCCAGTTTCGTGATTTTTGAGTATCGTGTGTGATCACACGAATTTTAGAAGACAGAACGAATATTTAAAATGGAAAATATCTTCATAAATATCTAAATTCTAATTCCCTATAAATACCACTACCCCTTCCCCTTTCTAACCTAATTCATTTCTGGTCAATGCAATAATTTCAGCCGCCTCCATAGAGATTAAAACCAGAAAATTTCCAGACTTTGAAAATCGATTTAAAATTCAAAGAAAAATCTATAAATTCCCAAACTTATATATATGTAATCTCCTTGGCTTCCTCTTCAATCTCGTGTGCGATTTTATGGGTTCGAATTATATTTCCATCGCATGTTTTATAGCAGCAAAAACCTAGGGTTCAGAGTATCGGCGAATTGAAGTAAATTCGTTTGATTTCGATGTTGGTTTTGGCTTCAGCATCTAGTTTAGCATCCGTTCGAGAGTTTGTGGAGGATTCGGCGTCAAACACCGTCGATGATGACAGGCGCTCACCAGGAACCGCGACAACGAAGGAACCACCGAGTGTGTTGAAATTGGTATGGGAAGAGAGGGTTGGTGATGAGAAGAATATTGGTGATTTTAGTTGATTTTTTTGTGAAGAGGAGAGGGAGGAAGGAACGCGGTTGCAAGATTCGGTGGTGGCTGTGTAATTGAGGAGCAGTGCGGTTTTTACTATTCGGGGAAGAAGCTTCATATGGGTGCGGGTTGGATGGGGTTTGGGCCGGAAGAAAGTTAAGGCCCATTTTATTTTTAATCCAATGTTTATTTTATTGAATATGTGTACCAACTTGTAAATAACATAAGTTGGTCATACATGAACGGAATTCAGCGAAACTGGTCACGTTGGGGTCGTATGGACGGGCACTACACAATGAAGCTGACCGGGACTGAATCCGAGCTGGCTACAATTTATTGTAAAATAAATTGTCCGACCTGAATCAATGACAATTATCGTTAATTAACGCTGATAGTCCAATGTGAGTAAAACTCACTAACTCTGAACAGTTTATATTTTCATGTTATATTTTTTAGAACTGTTAAATATGGACTGATTGATTGTGTGTTGACTGTTTGATTGAACTGCTAGTCAGTTAGTTAAATTTCTATATTGATTCTGTTTAACAGAATATATCATATGGAACTGAAAGTGATGTTATCTATACTGTCTAACATCTGTGGTGCAGGGAAACAGGTTGGAGGAATCCGACTGGATTCCTCAACAGTTATTTTATTGTTTTTCATATATTTTGATATATGATGTGAATTATAACCTGTTGTTGATTGTGTGTGTATGGACGATATTGAACATCGTGATTTGATATGATTGAATACCATGACATACCGGAATGTAGATAAAGGAGATTTTTTCAAAGTGATATTGAAAAATAGAATATTTATAAAGTGGAATATTTATAAATAAGGAATATTTATAAATTGGGATATTTATAAATAGGAGATATTTGAAAAGGAAATAAATTCAAAACATTTCTTTTTGAATGGAAAGGCCTGTGTGGCGAGTTTGGGGATTTTCCCGATGCTCCCGTTACAAAGGAGGTTATGGCGAATTTTCCCGGGAATTTAAGGAGTTAGAATATTTCAAGTATAAATTTGAAAAGGAAATATTTGTAAACCATTTACAAATAGAATTGGAAAGGAAACATTATAAAAAGGGAAATCATTTTTAAAGGGTAGAACCGTTATTTAAAAGTAAATCTTTTCCAATGAATAAAACGTTGTTAAAAAGGAAATCTTTATAAAGTGAAGTTAGTTAATCGAATATAGATATTCGAAAGGAGAAATCGAATATGGTATTCGAAGTAGTTAATCGAGTATAGACATTTGAAAGGAGAAATCGAATATGGTATTCGAAGTTAGTTAATCGAATATAGACATTCGAAAAGAGAAATCGAATATGGTATTCGAAGTAGTTAATCGAGTATAGACATTCGAAAGGAGAAATCGAATATGGTATTCGAAGTTAGTTAATCGAATATGTTATTCGAAAGGGGTTAGTTTGTCGAGTTAGTCAAATAGAGTTAACCAGTTAGAGTTAATCAGTTAGAGTTAACCAGTTAGAGTTAATCAGTTAGAGTTAATCAGTTAGAATTAACCAGTTGGAGTTAATTAGTTAGAGTTCATCGATTAGAGTTAACACGAACTAGAATTAATCAAATATAGTTATTTGAGACAGAGTTAGTCAAACATAGTATTCAGGGTAAGTTGCCATCTTGTATGACTGCTAGCGTAATTCGCAGGGCTGCAGATAGCCTAAGGCGGTCGGATGTTTCCTGAGGGAATCAGGCGTAACCATTGTGATCGCTGCGATCTAGAGTCAAGCGAATGGAGTTAAATAGAGTTGTCGAATAATAGTTGTTCGAATGGAGTTAAATAGAGTTGTCAAATAATAGTTGTTCGAATGGAGTTAAATAGAGTTAGTCGAATATAGTTTATTCGAATAGAGTTGAATAGAGTTAATCGAATAGTAGTTATTCGAATAGAGTTAAATGGAGTTAAATCGGACATTAGTTATTCGATATGAGTAATCAAGTTAAGATAATCAAGTTAAGATAATCGAGTTAAGTTAGCAAGTTAAGTTATCAAGTCAAGATGATTGAGTCAAGTGATTTAGTTAAGATAATCGAGTTAAGATAATCGAGTTAAGTTAGCAAGTTAAGTTATCAAGTCAAGATGATTGAGTCAAGTGATTTAGTTAAGAAAATCGAGTTAAGATAATCGAGTTAAGTTAGCAAGTTAAGTTATCAAGTCAAGATGATCGAGTAAAGTAAATAAGTTCAGTTCGTCGAGTTAAATTAATCGATGTTAGTTTCATCGAAAGGAATTAATCGATGTTAGTTTCATCGAAAGGAATTAATCGATGTTAGTTTCATCGAAAGGAATTAATCGATGTTAGTTTCATCGAAAGGAGTTATCGATGTTAGTTTCATCGAAAGGAGTTATCGATGTTAGTTTCATCGAAGGGAGTTATCGATTTTAGTTTAATCGAAGTGAGATTTTCAAATATGAGATATTTGAAAAGGAAGAGTTATCGGACATTAGTTATTCGAAGAAAGATTTTCGAATATCGTTTATTCGAGAAGAAGTTAATCGAATATAGGTTATTCGAAGAAGAGTTAATCAAATAGAGATTTCTCGAAGAGAGCTAATCGGCGAATTCGATTATATCGAATTCGGGAAAGTACTTATACTTTCCAGTGTTTAAATAGAGATTTATTTATAAATAAATAAGTGTTATGTTAATTATTCACTAATAAGAATAGATATTATAATTTTAAGTTAGATAATTCGAAAGTAGGGATTAAAACGTTATCGTTATAACCAATGTTTTAAATATAGAAGTGGACCAGTAAAATTGAATCCGAGAAAGGCGTAAAGAAGTTGTTAAAGATTTAAAAGATAAACTTTGACCATTTCGAAGTTATAACGTTGTTCAGTTAAGGTTTGAGAGGTAATTATACCCCAACTTGAGTGACTTCCTTCTTAACTAAGAAATGGTAAGGTTTGATCGTAAAGGAGTTTTGGAAATGTTTTCCAAACAAGAATTAGAAATGTTTTCTGATAAAAGAAAAATAAGAATTTAGAATATAGGGAAACAGGAGATTAGTAAATAAATGAACTAAAGAGATTTACGTCAAATGATGTTTGTTCGATATAATTTCCATCTGGAAATAATATCGTTGTTTGCACACTTGTTTTTCTTTAATAGTTAACTCACCGACTATTGAAGTTTTGACCATTTTAACGTTGTTAATATGGAGAGAACGGTTGGATTTTTATCCAAAGAACCACTCTGTATTGGCATAAGCGTCGCGAATCATATATGCCAAAGATAATTGAAGACGGAGTAAAATGCAAGGGCTATCCTGTTTACAGAATAGTGCCTTCGGTTTGTCCAGTCCCAGGACAACTTGTATGGACGAAGGTCTGACAGAGTATATCTAATGGATCGCGTAAGTTGATCTGTTCAAACGTATTCACGTTTGGTGGCGGAGGAATTCGTTTCTCTTAGCTGTATACCCGTGTTATTTTTGGATAAGTCAATTTGTGATTTGGCGGGTATGACGATGTGACATTTCTAAGTGAATGAAGATGGATGTCTGACAGAGTATTTCCAGACGATCACGTACATTGATTTCTTCAACCGTACCAAGAGTGGAAGCGGAGAAGGAAACTTCTTTTAGCTGACACGTAACGTACTGTTGTAAACGTCAATTAGTGATTTTCGATGGATTTGACAATGTAGCATTCGAAGTGAATCTGATGTGATGATAAAGCGTAGCTTCTAGCCTCATCAACCGGTAAATGACAGAAATCGGGCAGGCAGCATGGCTAAGTCGGTCGCACCGAAGTAGGGTGTATAATCACCTATCTAGTGAATATTCATTTGTTTCTTTAATCTATCAATGCTGTCCCATATATATACGGGAACGGTTGCTGATCCCAACCGTTGGTGATGTACATTCGATACACTCAAGCGAAATGAGTGGTCGGTCATGTGTGGCTGAGTTACAAGATGTTCTTGTTGAACTCCAGTGTATCGTTCCTAGAGTACACTGATCGGAAGGTGATTCCATACCTTGTCATAGTTGGAAACCCAATCATCCAATACGTGCTTGCGATTTTGATTGTATACTATATATGTAGAACGTGAGATGCAAGCGTTTCTACTAGACTGATATTTATTTGTACTTAGACATTATTATAATATCAGAATGATATTGCTTTGCAAAGATGTTTGGATTCTCATAAGGGAAAAACCCGTTCCGTATTCACGGCGTGGTCTTATGAGATATCATATACCTGTTTAAATGATTTGAGTTTATTCACACCAGTCCCATGACTGACCCGGAGTTTACTTTGTTGTTTTCCCTAAACTCTTGGGTGCCTAAATTTGTACGGGCAGTCAAGTAGTCGGGTTTTACAGATATACTGGAAGAGCGTGGAGCAGGGGGCTTCAAGATCATATAGCTATAGTTATTTCCGCCGTGTTGTAAGTGCTGTACTCTGATAAGTGTTATTGTATACATAACTGTTATATTTCAAAGTTATGTTATCTATTATATGTTATTCGTTCCGCTGTGAGATTCGTGTTACTCTGATGTTGTGTTCTTCTTCTTCTTCTATTCTAAGTTTCTATCTTATCTATTCTCACCTTCTAATTTCTTTCATTAATTACCGGGATTTTTCGATGTTTTGGTTATCGACGTCGGGCTTACGTCGATAACCAAAGTCGCCGAAAATCCGGGTCGTTACACAGAAGCCTCATCTTCATCAAAAAGGAATGAAGAAGTAACGCGACAACGTCAATTCATAAAACCTTAAAATATTCGAGAACTCTGGTTCAATGATGTCCCAGCTTCACATGTTGATCTGGATTCCTCCCCATAGAGATTATGCCGCTCCTAGAATCTCTCGTGCTCTCGTGCTTCCTCCATCACATTCTACGATCGACCGGGATAATAAAGGTCATGGAAGTACCACCGGACAGTGGCACAGGTGTAACCACCCGCCCGTAGTGGACCTAAGTTTCGACCCTTAAAAGGCCCATCGAAACATAGAGCCACTCTAAACGGATCGTTGGTTCCTCTAAGGAATTACATTTCATAAAATAAAAGATTAACATAGCGTTAAGGAATCTCACACGACGGAACAAAAAAGTGTAATACCAAAATAAGATGCACCATATTATTAAAAACCACAGATTTAGATAACAATTGTCAAATACAATTATTCAAAACGTTACATCTGTATTATTCATAATCTAGAGTTTCCATAAGCAAAACAACAATGATAACTAATAATATCATAATATCTCCGTCACCTTCTCCAGGCTCCATCATTGCTTCGTCCATTGAATCGCTACCCCACCTACTGACTTGTTAGATATGTTAAGGAGAGGGATCAAAATATATAGTCATGTGTGACTGAAAATAATATTAGCTTAAAGACTATACCTTAGATTTGGAAAGTTATATATTTCATGGTATGCCTACGAAACCCACAAGCACACACATATGCAAAGAAGTATTTAACCAATGGGGTAGATATCTGAATCAATCACTTAAGACCTTCATTAGTGCATTTAGGGTGGAGACCCAACAAGGTGGACATTCTCGATCACTTAAGGCTTATTCTAACATATTTATTAATGATGGATTCTCATGATCTCCTATTACCCTAAGGCAGACCCTAGACACTTAAGACCCCGTCCTAATACTTCAACGTTCTTAAGTATATATATTCGCACAAGTAATGTGAGAAGTAGTATCTTGCCGCTTAGTACCAATTTAGGGTATGCATGCATGTAGCAATTTAAGACCCCTCCGGCGGACGCCTCGTGTAACTACTAAACTGATATTATGGTAGAACACATGTGTCGCTTAAAACTCCCCTTAGGCAGTTGGTATAATAGATAGCATGCTACGTCCAACGTACAACAACTCTATCCCCAAGTTGGGCCTCACAAAGCTCCTAGTGGAAGTGGATATTCCGGTAAACTACCCTACTCCGTTATTGCCATGTCTAAAACACTTTCAGAGAAGGAGGGCCCATAAACCTACTTCGAATCTAATAAGGGAGGGTCCCTGTAACAACCCGTAAAATCTGGGCCAGTTTAAAATTTTTATTTTGGCAATTTTAGCGAATTTTGATTATTTAAAATGAATTATTTTAAATAAAAACGACGAGAAATTTATTTTGAATATAATTAGAACGTATATATTATATACGTCGTCGTTAGGCTATATAATATTTATATATAATTATAAATAGAATTGAAAATGGCGCGGTAGTTCGATAATTCGATTTCAAACTTCAATTGAATGTACCGGGTGCAAAACAATCCGGATTTTAGTGAAACCAAAAATGTTGGGATCTAATTGATGATATCTTTCCAACGAATCCGAATAATCGTAATTTGATAGCGGGAATCAAAAGATATGTCCAGTTGAAAATTCTGAATAGTCGCTATGGAATTCAGGCCCTTAAAAATGGAAATTTTGCAAATGACCTCGGATCTCGACGAAACCAGTTTTGTTGGGTCCGTGATGTTAAACTATTGCTAGGTTTCAAGTTTCATAATTTTTCGAATCAATATGTGAGCGTGGCAAAGGAAAACGCGTTTTGACCATTTCAGTTGATTTTAATCGACCGGAAATTGGCCATTTTTCATACGGTCTCAGAATTCGACGAAACTAGTTTTGTTAGGACCGCATCGTCAATACGAAGCTAGAAAATATTTTTATGAAATTTATAGAGTTAGTATGTGACCCCGGCAATTTGAAATGTACGTTTAAAATTCAATATATAGAGTTAAATGTAAATTTAAATGAAACTGATCGAAACGATCAAATCAGCTTGCGATACATATCCCATTGTGCTCGGAATGGGGGTATTACGCTAGGGACGACAGTCGGCGGGTTCAAATCTGAGTTGAAACGGAAAGTCAACTTTAAATTGAGATAAATAAATAAATAATTAAATAAAAAAAAAAAAAAAAAAAATATCCCTTCCCTTAAAACCTAGGCCCCCCCGTTCGTTTATCTCAGAAAAAAAAAAAAGAGACGAGATCCCAAATCGGGATCGGAGGAGGCCGCTCCCCAACGCGCGCCACCGCAGGTGGAGGCGCCGACCATCGCCAGGAGCCCCCCCTCATCAATCGACGACGCGACACCACATCTCCCCACCCCCTGCCCTCCTCGACGAAGACGAGACGCCCCCCAGATCCGAATAGAACGCCGCCGTGACACCCGACCTTCCCCTCCTTCGCCTGAGTGATGGCGCACCCCACCCCCTCTGTAAGTCCCCTTCTTTTTTTTTATATATAACTGTTTTTTTATTTAAATATAGAAAACTGATTTTTATAAAATTTAAAAACTGAAATGATTTTTAGAAAAGTTAAAACCTGTTTTTTTTTTTTAAAAAAAAGAAGAAGTTAAAACTGAAATTTTTAGAAAAGATTTTTGAACTGAATTTTAATTAGATTAGAAAACTGATTTTTTTTAATGATTTTTAAACTGATTTAAAAAGGAATTTTAAAATTGATTTTATTTTAAAGGTTTGAAAAAAAAAGGGTTTAAACTTTAAAATAGAAAAGGCGGAATTTTTATTGAGTAGAAGAAGTAAAAATATGATTTTTATATTTTTAAAGTATTAAAAATATAGTCTTTACTATATAGAAATATTAAAAATAGGATTTTTATATTTTTAAAGTATTAAAAATATAATCTTTATAGGATAGAGAATATAAAAATATCATCTTTGTATGTGTAGCAAAATAAAAATCTGATTTTTATTTTCTATACGTCGAAATAAAATGGTAATTTTTATAATGATGAAGACTTTATTTTTATAAAGGCGAAAACTTTATTTTTATAAAGGCGAAAACTTTATTTTTATAAAGGCGAAAACTTTATAGTTTAAAGGGCGAGATCTTTATATATAGAATAACGATGTAAAAATAGAATTTTTATCTATATAATAACGGTGTGAAAATAGAAATTTTATCCATATAACGTCAAAGTAAAAATGTGATTTTTATATATTGAACTTCGAACTAAAAATTCGATTTTTATATATTGAACTTTGAACTAAAAATTCGATTTTTATATATTGAACTTTGAAATAAAAATTCGATTTTTATATACTGAATAGCGAAGTAAAAATTCGATTTTTACATATGTAGTGGCTACGGGCAACGAAGATGACGAAGATGCGATAGCGATGAAGTTTTCTATCAGTGAAGTGCCGTGGAGCTAGGATAGCTATATGTGAGAATTTCTCACCTTTCAATTTTATTTCTAGTTATATATATATACTAGGATGCAGACGGTGCTTATTAGAAGCACCCGACACCCGTCCACATACCATGGACTTGTTTGTTTGGTTGTGTAGTTGGTTAGATTATTTGATTGAAATTAAATTGTTTGGTGAGATGAATGGATTAGATTGATGTGTGAATGGCGTGGGCCTTCACTAGACCGGGGATAAGGCTAGGCCTTGTCCCGTTTCTAGTATCGTGCCGTTATGCCGCCGAAATTTTCTAAAATATGTTAGAAAAATAAAAATATCATTTTATTTAAAGAATGAACTGAATAGAAATTCATATGTTAAAATAAAATGTTTTATCGTTAAAAATATAATTTTTAACGTGAATGTGAATAAATAAACATTCATTTACAAACCAGACGGTTTGTTTATGTACACCTATTTGAATGACATTGATTGGGACGATAAATTCCACACATCGCCCAACTGCACAAATAAAATCTGTGTTTGATTGTTTGAAACCCCACACGGGTGTTGGGATGAAATATGAATTTCACTCATCCTGATTGATTAAATATGTCGATTGATAGATTGACAGGCTGTTATAAGCGTTGAATATCTATATTTGATGCTTATACAGTGTAGTGCACTTTGGTTGATGGTTGATTATTTTTCAATGCTATGATATACATGTGTTGTATGAAAATCCATATAATTAACTTTATATGGTAATTGATTGGGCCTCATTCCAATCGTGAAAATAAAGAATATTTTGATAATAACAAATATTTTGATAATAGGAAATGTTTGAAATAGAATATTTGAAAATAAAAGAATATATGAAGCCGTGTTGATTAGATTGACGCCATTTTGACGTGAACGATATTTATATCGATTTTAATCGATTTCGAAATGAATTGAATTGAAAGTGATTTCGAAATGAATTGAATTGAAAACGAATTCAAATTGAATTGAAAGTGATTTCGAAATGAAATGAATTGAAAACGATTTCGAAATGAATTGAATTGAAAACGATTTCGAAATGAATTGAATTGAAAACGAATTCAAATTGAATTGAAAACGATTTCGAAATGAATTGAATTGAAAACGAATTCAAATTGAATTGAAAGTGATTTCGAAATGAAATGAATTGAAAACGATTTCGAAATGAATTGAATTGAAAACGAATTCAAATTGAATTGAAAACGATTTCGAAATGAATTGAATTGAAAACGAATTCAAATTGAATTGAAAGTGATTTCGAAATGAATTGAATTGAAAACAATTTCGAAATGAATTGAATTGAAAACGAATTCAAATTGAATTGAAAGTGATTTCGAAATGAATTGAATTGAAAACGATTTCGAAATGAATTGAATTGAAAACGAATTCAAAATGAATTGAAAGCAAATTGAAATGAATTCAAATTGAATTGAAATTTGAATTGAATAGAAATGAATTTTAAAACGAATTTATAGAGAAGAATTCAATTTTGCTTTGAATTGAGATGGAAGTTGAAATAGATTTTGAAACGAATTTTAAAACTATTTATATAATTCGTTTTAAATAGAAATCGACGAAATATATATTATATATATTATATATAATATAATGACCTGAATAGAACGCGCCGCGCCGCGGCAGTTCGCGAATTTCGACCATTTATTTCAAACGGACATTACGGGAGATCCGACCGTCGGATTCTCCTAAAACCGGAACCGTTGGGTTCGTATCGAAAAGAGCTTTCTAACGAATATTAGAAATTTGAAATCTAACGGTTGGATTTGGAATTATGTCCAAATCAAATTCGAAAAAGGTCGCTGTAAGTGCAGTTCGATGGCCGTTAATGGAAATCGACTGTACGGGCCTTGATAAAATTATTAAAAATAGTAATAATTTGTGTAAAATCATAAGAAATGATTTGTGAAAGTTTGGGATGAAAAACTCCATATTTGAAAAGATAAAAATAGATTTTTATCGAAATGAACTAGTTTTGAACTAGAATTATAATTCTATTTATTTTTAAATAAATAAATTGAATTTGAAATGGTTTTGAAAATAACCAAAATTTCCAATGATTGCATTGGAGTGGATTTGAATCGAAATTGTCTTCGGAATATTTCGATGTTGGAATTCGTGATATTACAGGTGTTGTTATGGAAATTTGAAAGATATATATATGTATCGTTATTTCCAATACGACATTTGTTAGTCGTAGAATTCGATATTGAATATAAGCCGATATATTTTATATTCAGAGCCTTGCATTGAATATCGAATGTGATTTGGGTTTGTCGTGAATGGTGTCTTCACTAACACTGTTCTTGAACCCAGTTGAGAAAAGATTAAATCTTTTTATTTAGATTTAATGAAGTGTACCAATTAAATGATATTTAATTGGAATTGAATTGGTATTGATTTTTGGGTTTATCGTGAACAGTGTTTTAAATAACACTTGTTCTTTAACCCGATAATTAATGGAATGGGATTTTGGGTTTATCGTGAATCGTGTTTTAAATGACACTGATTCTTTAACCCAGATAATGATTAAAACTAAGTGGAGTTTTAATGAATCTTTAATTAGATTGAAAAGATCGAGAATGGAGTATCACCAGTTTTGCTCCAGGCGATAGTTAAATCTTTAATTAGATTTGAACGTGAAATTTAGAAACTAACTGTCGGTTAGCCAAGCAGAATGGTTTTCTGGATATTGATCTGATGTTGGTTTCGGCCTTCGGGGTTAATATTTGGGGAATTATTCTCTTGATTAATTTACGGTTAGTGACTAATGAATTGGAATGAGGCGTATGTTGTGTTTGTGTAACACTTATTTAAAATATACGCGAGTTATTCGGAAAGACCGGGTTCATCCCATTCTGAATAACTGATACGACGATAAGTCGAAGATGAAGACGATGGTCGAAGACCGTAGGTCTTCACGTCGTTTGGGTAATTACTGATGATCTTGATTGGGCTGTACACCCAAGAAGATGGAAACAGTTAGTGATCGTCCAGACGTACTTGGAGATCGATGGATATGCGGGGTACTAGGTGCCTCCGGCTTCGTTCAGACCCAGGACGGACTTGTAAATGGACTGTGTGTCTGACATCGGATTTCATTCTGTGTGACTGATATCGGTTGCATAGGATGGTTTGCCTGTGTGGCATGCTAAGATGCAAATGATCAAGGCTTCTGTTGAAAAGCAAAGTCTTGTGGTGATGATCAAAGCACGGCCTTTGTGGCGTAGCTTTGTGTAACGTTTACCTCGCGTGTTTCACACCCGGTATGAACCAAAAACGGGAGACGGACCTCAGGGAGGGCCTGCGTTTCCTCCTAGCTAGAAGTGGCGTCAGTGGTTTTACACGCCCTGACGAGTTTGACTTATGTGGTTGTTGCTGTTGCGAGGCGCCTCGGTTAGATCGGACGATCCGGGTCCGATGGAGTCATTCGTTGGCTCGCTTACGCCCCAAAGGGCGGCGAAACGTAGTGCTCAGGCATTTTAATCCACTCCGTGTGGACCGGCCCTGACGATCCAAGGCTTGCCTGCGCGCTTGCCTGAGACTCGGGCTAGGCAGTCTCGAATAGGTTGAGGACTATCTTTTGCCTCGGTTCATAGACGGAAATCCAATTTCCAAATACGTGACTTTGCGATTTTGATTGTATAACCTATATATGGCGACATAGTGGTATGGGGCATTCATGCCGCCTATGATTGATACTTATGATTTGAAGCGTTTTATACACTATGCACTTATAATAGTATCAAATGATTTGTTTTAAACGTATCAAGCATTCTTTGGCTGTTATAAGGGAAAACCCTATCCTCGACTGCGTTGCATTGTGTGATGGGACCTGGGTCTTATAACAGCTTCATTTTTCTTTATTTAGCATTGCGCTGTTTATTTATGCACTGGTATTCTTGGGAGGAAACCCGTTCCGTGTTATACGGCGTGGTCCCTTGATTTACCTAGCTTTAAAAATAAAGATTAACTGTTTTAGTTCTCACACCAGTCACATGACTGACCTGGAGTTTATTGTTTTAACCTAAACTCTGGGTGCCCTTATTTTGACACGGGCAGCTAGTAGTTTTGGTTTTGCAGATTTATATTCACAGGATCCTGGTTTACAGCTGGAACGATATCCGGAAAGCTTTGTATCCGTATATCTACTTCTAGTTGTCTATTGTATTATTTTCCGCTGCTATGTATTTAAATGTAATTTAAATCTCTGATATTTCTGTGTAATATTTATTCATTTATACTCTGTATATTCTTGTAATCTGATGCATTGTTGTAATATACAATGAAAGGTTCTTCTGTATGCGTTCTGTTGTGGCTTGTTCTCGAACTATCCGACGCTTTCCTTTACGGGGAAGTTGCGGGTCTTCACAGTTGGTATCAGAGCTTTGGTTTACAAAGCTAGAGAACAAGACACATTAGAACCATACGAAAGAATTCATCAGATATTGGATTAGTAATATCCAATTAGAATGACTCGTTAGAGATGGGATCAGTAGTATCCTAGAACGAGTGTGAAGAGTATATTTTTAAAAAGAAAACGATTTTTGTTTTGAAAATTTAAATCAATTATTCGTATTTGATTATTTATTTTATATTGATTAGGACAATCCAAAATATAAAGATTTTTGCGTATGCGCCTAGCTAGCGTGTATTCGAAGTTTTGATATATTGGATAGATATAGAATTACACTCTAATCGCCCGGAGATGATTTTGATGATGGAGCTCCATCATTAGAATTTATATTCGAGTGACGAACGTGTAATATCTATATACTTCCTATTGACTGGTGTGAGAACCAAAATTAGATAGGGCTAATTGTTGTGATTTGGCATCAAAAACAGGATTTTTGTATATATATCAAAATTATGAATTTGAAACGTTAATCCACTAATTGATTGATGTTTGTGTCGTTTGTTTAATTGTTTGATAATTTTGAACTAGTATGCCTAATTGGATCGAATATTGAATTGTATTGAAAATTGGTCGCATTTGCTTGCATATGCATATATATCTTTGAACAGGTCATAGCAAGGAGGCTAGAGCCAGAGAATAAAATTTGTTTGCCCGACAAATAGGTACATGTTTACTACATAATTTCCTGTTTTGTTTGGGTGATGATGATTTTGTGAGCCTATTGGCTAGCCGCTTGGCTTTTTCTTTTTCTTTTTTAGATCTGAAGGACCGGGGAAGCTATTTGAAATTCCCCGATGCTCCCGGTGCAGGGGAGGTTATGGCGAAATTTTTCAAAAATTTAGGGTGTTAGCCAAATTTTTGAAATTTTGAAAATTCTCAGAAACTGAAGAGTTGGAGAATGGAAGCCAGATCGAGCGTAGAGCTGAATAATCAAACCACTTTCGACTTTGTTCCTTTTCGGGGACGAAAAGTTTTAAGTGGGGGAGATTGTAACAACCCGTAAAATCTGGGCCAGTTTAAAATTTTTATTTTGGCAATTTTAGCGAATTTTGATTATTTAAAATGAATTATTTTAAATAAAAACGACGAGAAATTTATTTTGAATATAATTAGAACGTATATATTATATACGTCGTCATTAGGCTATATAATATTTATATATAATTATAAATAGAATTGAAAATGGCGCGGTAGTTCGATAATTCGATTTCAAACTTCAATTGAATGTACCGGGTGCAAAACAATCCGGATTTTAGTGAAACCAAAAATGTTGGGATCTAATTGATGATATCTTTCCAACGAATCCGAATAATCGAAATTTGATAGCGGGAATCAAAAGATATGTCCAGTTGAAAATTCTGAATAGTCGCTATGGAATTCAGGCCCTTAAAAATGGAAATTTTGCAAATGACCTCGGATCTCGACGAAACCAGTTTTGTTGGGTCCGTGATGTTAAACTATTGCTAGGTTTCAAGTTTCATAATTTTTCGAATCAATATGTGAGCGTGGCAAAGGAAAACGCGTTTTGACCATTTCAGTTGATTTTAATCGACCGGAAATTGGCCATTTTTCATACGGTCTCAGAATTCGACGAAACTAGTTTTGTTAGGACCGCATCGTCAATACGAAGCTAGAAAATATTTTTATGAAATTTATAGAGTTAGTATGTGACCCCGGCAATTTGAAATGTACGTTTAAAATTCAATATATAGAGTTAAATGTAAATTTAAATGAAACTGATCGAAACGATCAAATCAGCTTGCGATACATATCTCATTGTGCTCGGAATGGGGGTATTACGCTAGGGACGACAGTCGGCGGGTTCAAATCTGAGTTGAAACGGAAAGTCAACTTTAAATTGAGATAAATAAATAAATAATTAAATAAAAAATAAAAAAAAAATAAAATATCCCTTCCCTTAAAACCTAGGCCCCCCCCCGTTCGTTTATCTCAGAAAAAAAAAAAAAGAGACGAGATCCCAAATCGGGATCGGAGGAGGCCGCTCCCCAACGCGCGCCACCGCAGGTGGAGGCGCCGACCATCGCCAGGAGCCCCCCCTCATCAATCGACGACGCGACACCACATCTCCCCACCCCCTGCCCTCCTCGACGAAGACGAGACGCCCCCCAGATCCGAATAGAACGCCGCCGTGACACCCGACCTTCCCCTCCTTCGCCTGAGTGATGGCGCACCCCACCCCCTCTGTAAGTCCCCTTCTTTTTTTTTTATATATAACTGTTTTTTTATTTAAATATAGAAAACTGATTTTTATAAAATTTAAAAACTGAAATGATTTTTAGAAAAGTTAAAACCTGTTTTTTTTTTTTTAAAAAAAAGAAGTTAAAACTGAAATTTTTAGAAAAGATTTTTGAACTGAATTTTAATTAGATTAGAAAACTGATTTTTTTTAATGATTTTTAAACTGATTTAAAAAGGAATTTTAAAATTGATTTTATTTTAAAGGTTTGAAAAAAAAAGGGTTTAAACTTTAAAATAGAAAAGGCGGAATTTTTATTGAGTAGAAGAAGTAAAAATATGATTTTTATATTTTTAAAGTATTAAAAATATAGTCTTTACTATATAGAAATATTAAAAATAGGATTTTTATATTTTTAAAGTATTAAAAATATAATCTTTATAGGATAGAGAATATAAAAATATCATCTTTGTATGTGTAGCAAAATAAAAATCTGATTTTTATTTTCTATACGTCGAAATAAAATGGTAATTTTTATAATGATGAAGACTTTATTTTTATAAAGGCGAAAACTTTATTTTTATAAAGGCGAAAACTTTATTTTTATAAAGGCGAAAACTTTATTTTTATAAAGGCGAAAACTTTATAGTTTAAAGGGCGAGATCTTTATATATAGAATAACGATGTAAAAATAGAATTTTTATCTATATAATAACGGTGTGAAAATAGAAATTTTATCCATATAGCGTCAAAGTAAAAATGTGATTTTTATATATTGAACTTCGAACTAAAAATTCGATTTTTATATATTGAACTTTGAACTAAAAATTCGATTTTTATATATTGAACTTTGAAATAAAAATTCGATTTTTATATACTGAATAGCGAAGTAAAAATTCGATTTTTACATATGTAGTGGCTACGGGCAACGAAGATGACGAAGATGCGATAGCGATGAAGTTTTCTATCAGTGAAGTGCCGTGGAGCTAGGATAGCTATATGTGAGAATTTCTCACCTTTCAATTTTATTTCTAGTTATATATATATACTAGGATGCAGACGGTGCTTATTAGAAGCACCCGACACCCGTCCACATACCATGGACTTGTTTGTTTGGTTGTGTAGTTGGTTAGATTATTTGATTGAAATTAAATTGTTTGGTGAGATGAATGGATTAGATTGATGTGTGAATGGCGTGGGCCTTCACTAGACCGGGGATAAGGCTAGGCCTTGTCCCGTTTCTAGTATCGTGCCGTTATGCCGCCGAAATTTTCTAAAATATGTTAGAAAAATAAAAATATCATTTTATTTAAAGAATGAACTGAATAGAAATTCATATGTTAAAATAAAATGTTTTATCGTTAAAAATATAATTTTTAACGTGAATGTGAATAAATAAACATTCATTTACAAACCAGACGGTTTGTTTATGTACACCTATTTGAATGACATTGATTGGGACGATAAATTCCACACATCGCCCAACTGCACAAATAAAATCTGTGTTTGATTGTTTGAAACCCCACACGGGTGTTGGGATGAAATATGAATTTCACTCATCCTGATTGATTAAATATGTCGATCGATAGATTGACAGGCTGTTATAAGCGTTGAATATCTATATTTGATGCTTATACAGTGTAGTGCACTTTGGTTGATGGTTGATTATTTTTCAATGCTATGATATACATGTGTTGTATGAAAATCCATATAATTAACTTTATATGGTAATTGATTGGGCCTCATTCCAATCGTGAAAATAAAGAATATTTTGATAATAACAAATATTTTGATAATAGGAAATGTTTGAAATAGAATATTTGAAAATAAAAGAATATATGAAGCCGTGTTGATTAGATTGACGCCATTTTGACGTGAACGATATTTATATCGATTTTAATCGATTTCGAAATGAATTGAATTGAAAGTGATTTCGAAATGAATTGAATTGAAAACGAATTCAAATTGAATTGAAAGTGATTTCGAAATGAAATGAATTGAAAACGATTTCGAAATGAATTGAATTGAAAATGATTTCGAAATGAATTGAATTGAAAACGAATTCAAATTGAATTGAAAACGATTTCGAAATGAATTGAATTGAAAACGAATTCAAATTGAATTGAAAGTGATTTCGAAATGAAATGAATTGAAAACGATTTCGAAATGAATTGAATTGAAAACGAATTCAAATTGAATTGAAAACGATTTCGAAATGAATTGAATTGAAAACGAATTCAAATTGAATTGAAAGTGATTTCGAAATGAATTGAATTGAAAACGATTTCGAAATGAATTGAATTGAAAACGAATTCAAATTGAATTGAAAGTGATTTCGAAATGAATTGAATTGAAAACGATTTCGAAATGAATTGAATTGAAAACGAATTCAAAATGAATTGAAAGCAAATTGAAATGAATTCAAATTGAATTGAAATTTGAATTGAATAGAAATGAATTTTAAAACGAATTTATAGAGAAGAATTCAATTTTGCTTTGAATTGAGATGGAAGTTGAAATAGATTTTGAAACGAATTTTAAAACTATTTATATAATTCGTTTTAAATAGAAATCGACGAAATATATATTATATATATTATATATAATATAATGGCCTGAATAGAACGCGCGCGCCGCGGCAGTTCGCGAATTTCGACCATTTATTTCAAACGGACATTACGGGAGATCCGACCGTCGGATTCTCCTAAAACCGGAACCGTTGGGTTCGTATCGAAAAGAGCTTTCTAACGAATATTAGAAATTTGAAATCTAACGGTTGGATTTGGAATTATGTCCAAATCAAATTCGAAAAAGGTCGCTGTAAGTGCAGTTCGATGGCCGTTAATCGAAATCGACTGTACGGGCCTTGATAAAATTATTAAAAATAGTAATAATTTGTGTAAAATCATAAGAAATGATTTGTGAAAGTTTGGGATGAAAAACTCCATATTTGAAAAGATAAAAATAGATTTTTATCGAAATGAACTAGTTTTGAACTAGAATTATAATTCTATTTATTTTTAAATAAATAAATTGAATTTGAAATGGTTTTGAAAATAACCAAAATTTCCAATGATTGCATTGGAGTGGATTTGAATCGAAATTGTCTTCGGAATATTTCGATGTTGGAATTCGTGATATTACAGGTGTTGTTATGGAAATTTGAAAGATATATATATGTATCGTTATTTCCAATACGACATTTGTTAGTCGTAGAGTACGATATTGAATATAAGCCGATATATTTTCTATTCAGAGCCTTGCATTGAATATCGAATGTGATTTGGGTTTGTCGTGAATGGTGTCTTCACTAACACTGTTCTTGAACCCAGTTGAGAAAAGATTAAATCTTTTTATTTAGATTTAATGAAGTGTACCAATTAAATGATATTTAATTGGAATTGAATTGGTATTGATTTTTGGGTTTATCGTGAACAGTGTTTTAAATAACACTTGTTCTTTAACCCGATAATTAATGGAATGGGATTTTGGGTTTATCGTGAATCGTGTTTTAAATGACACTGATTCTTTAACCCAGATAATGATTAAAACTAAGTGGAGTTTTAATGAATCTTTAATTAGATTGAAAAGATCGAGAATGGAGTATCACCAGTTTTGCTCCAGGCGATAGTTAAATCTTTAATTAGATTTGAACGTGAAATTTAGAAACTAACTGTCGGTTAGCCAAGCAGAATGGTTTTCTGGATATTGATCTGATGTTGGTTTCGGCCTTCGGGGTTAATATTTGGGGAATTATTCTCTTGATTAATTTACGGTTAGTGACTAATGAATTGGAATGAGGCGTATGTTGTGTTTGTGTAACACTTATTTAAAATATACGCGAGTTATTCGGAAAGACCGGGTTCATCCCATTCTGAATAACTGATACGACGATAAGTCGAAGATGAAGACGATGGTCGAAGACCGTAGGTCTTCACGTCGTTTGGGTAATTACTGATGATCTTGATTGGGCTGTACACCCAAGAAGATGGAAACAGTTAGTGATCGTCCAGACGTACTTGGAGATCGATGGATATGCGGGGTACTAGGTGCCTCCGGCTTCGTTCAGACCCAGGACGGACTTGTAAATGGACTGTGTGTCTGACATCAGATTTCATTCTATGTGACTGATATCGGTTGCATAGGATGGTTTGCCTGTGTGGCATGCTAAGATGCAAATGATCAAGGCTTCTGTTGAAAAGCAAAGTCTTGTGGTGATGATCAAAGCACGGCCTTTGTGGCGTAGCTTTGTGTAACGTTTACCTCGCGTGTTTCACACCCGGTATGAACCAAAAACGGGAGACGGACCTCAGGGAGGGCCTGCGTTTCCTCCTAGCTAGAAGTGGCGTCAGTGGTTTTACACGCCCTGACGAGTTTGACTTATGTGGTTGTTGCTGTTGCGAGGCGCCTCGGTTAGATCGGACGATCCGGGTCCGATGGAGTCATTCGTTGGCTCGCTTACGCCCCAAAGGGCGGCGAAACGTAGTGCTCAGGCATTTTAATCCACTCCGTGTGGACCGGCCCTGACGATCCAAGGCTTGCCTGCGCGCTTGCCTGAGACTCGGGCTAGGCAGTCTCGAATAGGTTGAGGACTATCTTTTGCCTCGGTTCATAGACGGAAATCCAATTTCCAAATACGTGACTTTGCGATTTTGATTGTATAACCTATATATGGCGACATAGTGGTATGGGGCATTCATGCCGCCTATGATTGATACTTATGATTTGAAGTGTTTTATACACTATGCACTTATAATAGTATCAAATGATTTGTTTTAAACGTATCAAGCATTCTTTGGCTGTTATAAGGGAAAACCCTATCCTCGACTGCGTTGCATTGTGTGATGGGACCTGGGTCTTATAACAGCTTCATTTTTCTTTATTTAGCATTGCGCTGTTTATTTATGCACTGGTATTCTTGGGAGGAAACCCGTTCCGTGTTATACGGCGTGGTCCCTTGATTTACCTAGCTTTAAAAATAAAGATTAACTGTTTTAGTTCTCACACCAGTCACATGACTGACCTGGAGTTTATTGTTTTAACCTAAACTCTGGGTGCCCTTATTTTGACACGGGCAGCTAGTAGTTTTGGTTTTGCAGATTTATATTCACAGGATCCTGGTTTACAGCTGGAACGATATCCGGAAAGCTTTGTATCCGTATATCTACTTCTAGTTGTCTATTGTATTATTTTCCGCTGCTATGTATTTAAATGTAATTTAAATCTCTGATATTTCTGTGTAATATTTATTCATTTATACTCTGTATATTCTTGTAATCTGATGCATTGTTGTAATATACAATGAAAGGTTCTTCTGTATGCGTTCTGTTGTGGCTTGTTCTCGAACTATCCGACGCTTTCCTTTACGGGGAAGTTGCGGGTCTTCACAGTCCCATGACTTTGGTCCACATCCAAGGAATAAACCTTCAGAATGGTCTTAGTCCTAACCACTTAAGACCCAAACTATATAAGAAGAGAGTCAGCCACTTAAGACCCAAACTAGATAACAAGAGAGTCGGCCACTTAATACCTTCTCAAGGCGTAGTAAACCTACCTCTTTACACTTATAATAGGTATATATATACACTTGACCTCTTACATTAAACCGTCTGCCTGTAGATGCTTGATATGTCAAGCAGTTCCGGGCAGACTTATACTACAAGTGGGCTTAACCTCGTTTCATGGTGTATTAGTTTAATTGGCCCATGACACTAGACCTCTTACATTAGCCGAGCTCACTTGTGGTAGCTGGACTTTCTGATCGGTTCCGGGCATAATTCTACCACAGATGACGACTAACCTCGTGCCTGTGTGTTATTATTTAATATGTAGATATGCCATTTTATATACACACGTAAACAACAATTTATATGGGGACTTTTAAAATTCTAACCTTATTCTAATCGTGTTTATTACGTCATTGTTACGCTGATTACGTTAATTATGCTGTATAAGTAGAATATGTAATGTAACAACCTGAATTCCAACAGACCGTTTTTTTTTTAATTCCAATCTATCGAAACTCGGATTGGTTTGCTCTGGTATCCTGCAGAAAAGACAGAGACATAAAACATGTCAGAGCTAAGAAAATATCTAAAAGTGGAATGGATAAAATATAATATAATCAAAATATAGCCTTACCGTACTATTAATACTGCCTAACCAGTACCCAAGGCTATCATGTCTCTGCCACAAATCTAACATGCGAGTATGTTATAAGGAGGCGGTCAGAACACAAGTTCTAGTGATTAGATTTAAATTATACACTTCGCATAACACAACATATACCGTTCAATCATATTTTCTTATTTATTAGGTTACTTGGGTTAACAACACTCAAGGCTTACACACACATCGTACCCATTTACTTCCTAGTGGATTAACCTAATATAGTATATATGTAGCTACCCCTCAATACTGAGGTACACCCCATGGTACCCCACTCGCACGGTCTCCACCGCAATGCCACAGAAATGAATGCAGTCCCTCATCCTATGTCGGAGTGATGTACGGATCTCTACATAAAATGTTATGTTCCACATATATCTGTCATTACTGCGCTACGTAAGCGTATAGACTGCCATCGTCAATCGAATCAGATTTCATACCGAAGTAATGCACTCAAGTCTACGATACACCACCCAGAGCCGACATGCATGTATCTAGACTGTCCCACATACATATCATCAATTGTAAATCGATGCCTTAACCTCACGTCCTCTAATGTGCACCGAGTTCCGTGGCAGGGCGATATAAGAAACACGGAACTCAGTCGGGAGGTTTTCCATATCTATACAGCCCCGTCTTTAAGAGCCTCTATATATAAATTTTCCTAGGGTCATTTTCATGGTGGCTATGGCCCCACCTCAGCCCCTCCCTCAACTAGTAAAGTCTACAAGAGCTAAATGACTGCCCCTAAAAAAACAATCTGAACATCCATTTGGCGTCTTCCTTCAACCACCGTACGCCGATAGTGAAAGGTGAATGGTCTATTGGTTTTAGCTCTAGTCTTTGCGCATCCCATTGGCTGCCAATGATGGGTATCCGATGATCTACTATCCTTATTGGTCGTGACCCATCGCCTCCTCGTTGAGGCGACCGCCGAATCACCCTGTTGTCACCGCGTCACAGCATTCTGACTGCATAGCTACTTTTTGCAGTCAAGGCCCACCCACCTAGTAGTTACGCGCAGACCCGACCTCTGCGAGCACAGCCTACACATCTTCCACCGCACAGAGGACTACTAGGAGCACCTTACGTATCTCAGGTAGCCGCGTGCTTCCTCTTCCAGTCCTTCGGAGCTGGCAGAATAATCAGATGAACGTGCGCTCTCCTCGTGCCTTATAACATCATGATGATCTACCCCGTTGGGTTATTCATCCTCAAACATGCGGACTTGTCCAAGCGCCTCACTTTAATATGTTGCTAGACCCTATGTCTAAACATTCTTTTACGCGCTTGCCTTACCTCATCAGGTTAACTTGGTTATTCTTATTCATATTGACTTCCTAATCAAGTTACCAAATTCCACTTGCTTATTGATTTCAGTTATATAACTTAACCCATTTAAGTTTATTAATAAGCCCATAACATGTTATTCTCTAGATTGTGGTCCAAGGTTTGTAATCCACAATCCCTTTATATTCTTGTTTGATTTTATCGTTACAATAACATGTTCTACTTAGTATGTAATTAAGTATATCTCAATGCACATGTTTTCTGTTTAACATGTCAGTCATTATTTATGATTAAATATAACTTATTTCAAAAGTTTTCCTCATTCTTTCTCATTTAATAATAATTCCATTTTACACCGTTATTACAACTTATCGTTGTTTACTTATTAACTTAGTTCTCTTAACTAAGGACCATTAATAAGTTTCTCTACCCATTTATTATAACCTATGTTATAATTTCCTTTTGTCCCTAGGACAAGTCCAAACATGTTATTCTTATCAGCGGGTTTCAGACTTCCAAGTTTATAGATTACGTAATTTATAATTAAGTAAAACTTCTCATATTTCATATATTTCACCCTTTTCTAAATTGGCTTCCGGTTTTCCCCATTTACTAATTACTTAATTTAAAATTAAGTGTCCCTTATCTCATTTCACTAGTTATCCCATTTCTTTACTAGCTTATTATAACCTAAGTTATAATCTTCACTTGTCCCTAGGACAAGTCTACCTATTATACAACATTTTCATTAATGTCAATTATTTATAATAGGTGATTATCATTCCCCATTTAAACCATTTTCTTTTTCTGTTGTATTCTAGTATTCTTCATTCACTGTAATATATGTTCCTTATTTTAATTAAGGAAAACACTTCATGCACCTTATCAGTTTGATGTATAGAAGTAATCAATGACTTATTTTCATAACGTATTCCCATCTAAATCAGTGGTGTCAAGTAATTTCTTTCCTTTTACTTTATTCACCGTGGGTTACTTGCAATCACATTCTCAGAAATAGATCATTTAAGGAAATACATCACTTTTCCTTTGCATCACACTAACTCAGTCCATTACATCCCTTCCTTTCTTATTTTCTGAGTTAGACATTTAATTACCATTATTTCCATTTATTCATGTATTATTATATATATATTTATATATATGCACTAGATCTCTCACATTAAGCCTACACTTGTGGACGATGGATTTGCCGGGAGGGTCCGGGCAGACTTCTACCACATATTGATTTAACCTCATGTCTTAGTACCATTGCATGTTTTAATTATGCACTTAGACCCCTCACATTAGATTCACTACTTGTGAATGCTGGATATTCTGGGCGGTTCCGGGTAGACTTTTATCACAAGTGCAATCTAACCTCGTGTCTAAGAGGGTTACAGTGTCAAATTACTGTGAATCTAGGCATGTTCGTTCTTTAACAATTATTCCTATTTCATGTAAATTTTAGGCATACTGTTCTTTTTATATGTTTACTGTAATCCAATTTACATGTCATCAAATTATGCCTATATTTTGTCACATGTCCTTTTTAACATGTGTTTAATTCTATTTTGACATGTAAATATTTAATTAGACAATTTTTCAAATCCAACAAGTTAAACATGTCATTTACTCAATAGTATACCACAAGTGAATCATATGATTATAACAACAATAGTCATTACCCATTTTCTAACAAGTTTGCTTCCAACAAGTAATCATTCCAACACTTTAACTGATTCAACATATGAATTACTCTTATTAACATCTCAACTTGTTACGACAATAATTCTTAATTATTTCGGCAAATTCGATTATACAAAATGGGGAATGGTAAACGATAACATATTATTGTCTAAAATGCTATATCTTAAACCCACTCACCTCATACGCTTTCCCAATTCTGGATCTGGTCCAGTTTTAGCATCCATGGTTTTCCCTTAATCGGATTCAAAACCTAACGACCATGGATTGATTATTTTTACTAAAAGAAAAAGGGGAGGAAGAAAAGAGAATTGAAAATGGACCAGATCTAGGAATTACCTCACTTCGTTAAGAGATCTGAACACCCATTTACAAGCATATGTTCCTCTCCTCCAGATTTAGATTCAGAATTTTACCTAAACTAATAACCTAAATTTTCTGAATATATTAGGGGAGGAAGAGGAAACGACAGAGCTTCAGCGTAGCCTCAGAAATATGAGGTTTAGGGTTAGCTATACAGACTTATTTGTAGGGGTATCAGAGAAACCAGGTCCCTTAGATTTGATTAAAAAACATCATAATCGACCAAATCTCCAACAACCATAATCTGCCAAAATCTGTCGCAGGGGGGTCGACCCCCCCTTAAGGGGTCGACCCAGAGGTCGACACCCATGGTCTGGAAATCTGCCGCCTTCCCAAATTTCGAATTTTGAACCGATTTTTGAATTTCTGAACCTATTTTTGAATTTCTAAGCCTAATATATATATATATATATATATATATATATATTCTTCATGCGCGTTTACAAACTTCAAACCTTAATAACTTCTTCATACGGTGTCCGATTTACGCAAACCAGGTGTCTATCTTGACCAGAATTTCGAGACGGACGCAATGGCGCAGCCCATTTTACTTAATTCTGGATATTTAATTAAGTTATTCTTATTTTATCATCTTAAGTTAAAAATGCGGGGTGTCACATTCTCCTACCCTTAGGAAATTTCGTCCTCGAAATTTGATAAGGGTAAAATCAATTAACCCCTTGCATAATATACATCCATTATGTGTGCATCCAATTTTTGCAAACATCGTGCACTTGTGCAAAGTGAAATACAACATAATAATGCATGTATGCCTAAGCGATACCTCCTATGTGTATGCAATTTTTTTTTCAAAAATCCTTTTTAAAATATGATGCTCACATCATAGATATATTAGCAGTTCTACATGAATGCAATATTTTGATAATCAAAATATATTTTCATCCAAGGTTTCCCACACTATTACGGAGAAAGAGCGTAAATTATCCAATTGTTGCATCCAAAATCCTACCAACCAAATTCATTTTTCGAATTTTAGAAAAATCCAATTTTCTAAATTCAATTTCTTATGTTACAAAAGGGTGGAAAATGGAAAATTCCACATCTTCCGTTTCTCTTTTATGTACCTTTTTCCAACCGTACTTGGATTTTATGTAACTATTTATAAAGATTCCCTATTTTCCTATCCAAGCATAGCTCATATAAAAAAATCTTTTTGTTACTGATTTTCATTTTCATCTTGTCTTGGAAAGTTTTATCTTTATCCATATTTTCTCATAACTTATCATGTTTGTTGCTTTACTGAATTTGTTGTTTCCTTTTTAGTTGTAGTTTTCTCTTTTCTTAGCTTATTTAATTATCTGATCTTAGTTTAAATTTAAATAAGCTTCTAGTCTTTCAACTAAAATAGGAGAACATACACCCTACACAGCTACTACTAAGGGCTAAGAATCTCGGGATTATGTCCCCCTCAGACAGAAAAGTCCAAACTATGGGATCCATGACAGGTTTAGGTGTTACCCTAACTACCCAACAAGAAAAAAATAATGGAACGATCCCAAAAGAAATGCAGTAACGGGTTTAACCCTTAACATGAAAATTAGCAACAGGATCTAAACACTTACTTGCCAATTTTTACTATCTAGTAGTCACTACTAACTCTAGCTGTGTACCAATAATTATTTCTAGCAACACCCTAGGCTTTTCAATGCTTACGCATTCTACGGGAACTTAATATCATTCCAAGATAATTCTCGCTATCTGCTTCATAGTCTCAAAACTTTTACCGTCTTCCCTAGGCACTAATCCTCACCTACTCTATACATTAAAACATGGTTTGGCCTTTTTCATTTAAACTTTCTTCCAAAATTTAAAAATGCCAAAAACCTTATTTTCCTCATGAAAAAATTCTTTTGCCAAACCATAATACATGTTTTATAAAAAAGATTGTAAATCATTTTTTTAAAACCACGAAAACTGGGGTGGACAAGGGAAACTTTTTTCAATCGGGTTTATGACTTGTTCTTACCTATAAGGTCAGCCCAGTCTCTTACTATAGGGTGCGAACATTTTCTCTATTCTTAATTTCTACAACTCATTTTGTCCACCCAACAAAACTTATCTTATTAAAATAACTTATCAAAAAGGATTTTCATAAGAAAAGAGACTTCAAAACTTCATTTATTAAAAATTCTTTTTATGAAATATAATAAGAAAACTAGCGAGCTATACATGCTCTATAATATGCAAGGATTTTTTTCCATGGAGTTTTTCCAGTGCAGCCTAGGGTTGAGTTTATAGGGAGATTGGAGCATCGTTTCAAGGTGTAAAGCTTGTATTTGGGTTTGTATGATCGAATAGGACTTTCTTGCAAATTTTAGAGGATTTCTGGACTTAATGACGTCGTAAAATGGTATGGGATTTTCGAACGAGGCTCAGTAACGGGTTTTAAATTGTTAAATCGAGCATTGTGTTTGTTGTTTGGTTTGGTAGAGATTTTGATGCTAAAAAGGATGGTGATTTTTGTTTGAATAATAATCAAGTAAGGAAGGAGAGAATGGTGATCGAATTTGTGTCCATGGCTTTCGAAATGAGGGAGCAGCTTACGGGAATTCTCATCGGGGAAGGAAGAGTTCGGTGGATGATCGGGTGCGGGCCTGGGCTTAAGGGAAATGAGTTTGGGATGATTTTTTTATGAAGAGGCCCAGTAAAAGAATTTAAAAGGGGTTGTTAGTGCATAAAGCTTATTATTTTATATAAAAAGCATATTGAAGAAATGGGAATGGTAGATATGAGTAACAAAGCTTGCGGGTTTCCTCAGTGATGAAGACAACACTGTCGCATGGTTTAAGATATGGGTATGGTCCTGTTTATGTGGGTGAGGCCTAATAAATTATATAAAATTTAGTTTAAGTTTTATATAATTTGTGCATTTAGTTATAATTATCATAACTTTATCATACGTGATCGGAATTCAGCAAAATAAGATCCGTTGGGATCGTATGGACGGTGGCTACACACTGGAACTAACTAGGAGCGAATTGAAGCTCGTTAAAATTTATAGCGAAATAAATTGTTGGTCTGAATCAACCTATGGTTATTATTATTTAACGATGATCGTCCAATGTGAGTAAAACTCACTAACTCTACTAGGTCATATTTTTATAACATATATTTAGAACTGATAAATAATGGTTGATTCTGTGTGTTGACTGTTTGGTTGAACTGCTAAGTGATTTATTGAAATTATAGATAATGATATATATATATATATATATATATATATCGTTAATCAAATATTGATTCTGTTTATCAGAATATTTCATATTGAAATGAAATAGATGTGAATTATATTATTGTAACATCTGTGGATGCAGGGAAATAGGTTGAAGGAATCCAACTGGATTCCTCAACATTTATTTTACTGTTTTTCATATACTGCGATATGACATGATATATAATATGTGATTGATTGTGATGACACTGGTATTGTTATTTGATTTTTTAAAATGCCATAAGAAATACCGGAATGTAAAAAGGGAATTTCAAAGTGTTTATTGAAAATAAGATATTTATAAAATCAAAGGGGTTTAATAAAAAGAAAATTTATTTATAAAATCAAAGGATTTTATAAAAGGGATATTTGTTTATAAAATGAATTAGAATTTATTGAAAATAAAATATTTATAAAATCCAGGGATTTTATAAAATGGAATTATTTATAAAATCAAAGGATTTTATAAAGAGGAATATTTATTGGGATAATAAATAGAAGTATAAAAGGAATATTTATTTAGAAAATAAATAAGATATTATAAGGGATATTTATTTGGAAAATAAATAGGATAAAAAATAAAATATTTATAAAACGAATAGAATTTTATAAAAAGAGGATTTTACATTTGGAAGCTTTAGACCCGTGCTTCGCACACGGTTATAACATGATAAGGACTTAAAGTAAATATTTAATAGAAATCTGTTTTAACAGATAAACGGAGAAGACTAATTTATAAATAATGCTTTATAAATTAAATAAAACATTTATCATGTGATAAACGGAATATATAAGTCAGAACTTATATAGAGAAGTAGAATCAGTTTCAACACCGATATTTGAAATGAAATGTGAACTCAGCATTTATAAAGGGAATTATAAATGCGATTTAAGTGTTAGAAATAAAAAGGATATTTCGTATGAATAATTTTAAATAAAAGAATAAATATAATTTGGAAATGGGATAATATTTTGAAATATGAAATCAACCTTAATGGAGTTAATCGAATAGAGTTATTCGAATAAGAGTTAATCGGTAAGAGTTAATCGAGTTAGAGTTAATCGAGTATTAGTTAATCGAATATAAGTTAATCGAGTAGAGTTAATCGAATTAGAGCTAATCAATTGGAGTTAATGGAGTTAGAGTTTAAAGAAAAGGGAGTTATCGAATATAGTTTATTCGAAAGAGATTTTCGCACATAGTTTATTCGAAAAGGAGTTAATCGAATATAGTTTATTCAAAGAGAGTTAATCGAATATAGTTTATTCAAAGAAGTTAATTGAATATAGTTATTCGAATAAGAGTTAATCGATCAGAGTTAATCGAATAGAGTTAGTCAAATATTATTTATTCGAATAGAGTTAGTCGAATATTAGTTAATCGATTAGAGTTAGTCGAAAATTAGTTAATCGAATATAGTTTATTCAAAAGAAGTTAATTGAATATAAGTTATTCAAAAGAAGTTAATTGAATATAAGTTATTCAAAAGAAGTTAATTGAATATAAGTTATTCAAAAGAAGTTATTGAATATAAATTATTCGAAAGGAGTTATCGAATTTAGATTATTTGAAAGAGAGTTATATATTGAAATTCGATTATATCGATTTCGGGAAAGTACTATCCACTTTCCGTTTTTTTAAGATTTATTTATTTATTAATAAATTAGTTGTTTGTTTAATTATCCAAATTAATAAATAAAAGTTATATTTGAAGTTAGGCATTCCAGAAGTAGGGATCATAATATTATCGTTATAACCAATGTTTCTCATAAAAGAATTAGATTCGTAAATTGAATCTGAGAGTTACGTAAGGAAGTTTGTTAAAGAATTAAAAGGTGAACTTTGTCTATTTCGAGGTTAGAAATGTTGTTCAGTTAAGGTCTGGCAGTTATACCCAAACTTGATTGACTCCATTTTTAACTAAAGAATGGTTAAGGTTCGATAGTGAAGGTTGGTTAAGTAAATTTAGTTAATGAAGGGAATGGTTGGAGTTGGCGTAACGATGTTTTATTTAAACATCTGTTTAAAACCCAATGAAGGAGCTTTGGAAATGCTTTCCAAATAAGAATCAGAAATGTTTTCTAATATAGAAAATGAGAAATGGAAATGTTTTCCAATGATTAATAACGTATATTTTCTAAATTAGAAAATAAGAATATCTGTATATATATATATATATGGAAATAGGGAATGGGTAGATGAATAAATTTATGATAAATTAATGATAAATTAATTTAAGAGATAAATGATGATTGGTGATAGATCGATAGAATTTCCATTTGGAAATAATATCATTGTCTGTACACATATTTTTCTTTGATAGTTAACTCATCGACTATCGAAGTTTTTGACCATTTTTCCGTCGTCAATACGGAGAGACCGGGATCAGATTCATGACCTGAAAACCACTCATTACGGGCGTTAGCGTTGCAAATCAAATATGATGAAGAAAATTTAAAATGGAGTTATGCAAGGGCTGTTCTGACGATCCTAGGTAGAAATTGCCTAAGATGGATTTACAGAATAGTGCCTTTAGTTTGTCCAGTCCCAGGACGACCTGTATGGAAGAATGTCTGACAGAGTACATGTAATAGATCGCGTAAGTTGATCTCTTCAAACGTATTTACATTTGGTGGCAGAGGAATTCATTTCTCTTAGCTGTATACCCGTGGTATTTTTGGTGGAATCAATTTGTGATTTGGCGGGTATGACGACGTGACGTTCAAAGTGAATAAATGTGTGATCTGCCAGGGATAAGCGTGGCCTCTAGCCTTACAACCGGGAAATGACAAAAATCGGGCAGGTAGCATGGCTATGTGGGTTGCTTCCATTAGGGTGTATTATCACCTATCTACTGATATTTATTTCATTCTTTAATCTATTCGATGCTGTCCCATTCGGGAAACGGTTGTTGATCCCAACCGTTGGTGATATACATTCGATACACTCAAGCGAAATGAGTGGTCGGTCATGCGTGGTCGGGTTGCAAGATGTTCTTGTTGAACCGAGTGTATTCCTCTTTAGAGGTATACTATCGGAAGGTGGTTCCATACCTTGTCATAGTTGGAAATCCATTATCCAATAAGTGCTCGTGATTTTGATTGTATACTATATGTGTAGAACATGAGATGAAAGCGTTTCTGCTAGACGATTATTAAATTGTGGTTGATAGACACTATTATAATATCAAAGAGTTTTGATATAAAGATTATCATTTCTTTCAAAAGGATTTTGAAAGTCAAATCAAGTGTTTTGGATTCTCATAAGGGAAAAACCAGTTCCATTATGCGGTGTGGTCTTATGAGATATCGTTTACTTTCTCGAACTGTTTTAAATTGTTTACTCACACCAGTCCCGTGACTGACCCAGAGTTTGTTTTGTTCTACCCTTAACTCTTGGGTGCCCAAATTTGTACGGGCAGTCAAGTAGTCAGGTTTTACAGATATACTTGGAGAGCTTAGAGCAGGAGGCTTCAGGATTATATAGCTATTGTTTATTCCATTGTGTTATTAGTGTTGTGCTATGATAATGTTACTGTATACATATACTAGTTTTATTTCGAAGTTATGTATCTATTATATATTGTTCGTTCCGCTGTGAGATTCGTGTTTACTCTGATGTTGTATGTTCTTCTTCTTCTTTTATTCTAAGTTTCTATCTTATCTATTCTCACCCTCTAATTTCTTTTTATATCAAATAACTAATACGCACTCATATATATATATATATATATACACACACACACACTCAAACTCAATCTAGGGCATTACTAACCCCATCTCTACTGAGTTACGCCATAAAGCCAAGGTAATAACTTAACCTTCAGCTTTGATACCAACTGTAGTGTATCGATTTTGGTTAACCCATCATCGACACTCCCAACAAATATAAATGGGAATATTTGTGAAACAAATAAAAAAGGAAATATTTATAAAACAAATAGAATTTGATAAAAAGAGAATTTTACATTAGGAAGGTTTAGACCCGTGCTTCGCACAGGGTTATAACATATAAGGACTTAAAGTAAATATTTAATAGAAATATGTTTTAACAGATAAACGGGGAAGATAAATTTATAAATAATGTTTTATAAATAAAATAAAACATTTATCATGTAATATATGGAATATATAAGTCAGAACTTATATAGAGAAGTAGAATCGTTTTCAACACCGATATTTGAAATGGAATACGAACTCAGCATTTATAAAGGGAATTATAAATGTGATTTAAGTGTTAGAAATAAAAAGGAGATTTCATATGAATAATTATAAATAGAAGTATAAATAGAATTTGGAAATGGGATACTATTTTGAAATACGAAATCAAACTTAATGGAGTTAATCGAATAGAGTTATTCGAAATAGGGTTAATCGGTTAGAGTTAATTGAGTTAGGGTTAATCGGTTAGAGTTAATCGAATTAGGGTTAATCGAATAAAGTTAATCGAGTTAAAGTTAATGGATTTAGAGTTAATCGAATATTAGTTATTCGAAAAAGAGTTAATCAAAAAGGAGTTAATCGAATAACAGTTTACTCGAATGGAGTTATCAAATATAGTTTATTCGAAGAGATACTCGAATATAAGTTATTCGAAGTGAGATAATCGAATATAAGTTATTCGAAGAGAGATAATCGAATATAAGTTATTCGAAAGTGAATTAATTGAATATTAGTTATTTGAAGAGTGTTAATCGAATATAAGTTATTCGAGGAGAGTTAACCGAATTAGAGTTAATCGATTATAGTTAATCGAGTTACAGTTAATAGAAAAAGGAGTTATCGAGTATAGTTATCGAATATAGTTCATTCGAAAGGAGTTAAATCGAATATAGTTTATTCGAAAAGGAGTTATCAAATAGAGATTATTCGAAAGAGAGTTATACGTAGAAATTCGATTATATCGAATTCGGGAAAGTACTATTCACTTTTCGTTTTTAATCAAGATTTATTTATTTGGTTATAAATCGTCTAGTTAGTTATTTAGTTAAATTAAGAAATAAAACTTATAGTTTTGAAGTTAGATATTTCAGAAGTAGGGATTATAACGCTACAGTTATAATCAATGTTTTAAATAAAGAAGTGGATTCGTAAATAAAATCTGAGAGTTTCGTAAGGAAGTTTTTAAAGATTTAGAACGTGAACTTTGTTTATTTCAAAGTTAGAAATGTTGTTCAGTAAAGGTTTGAGAGGTAGTTATACCCTAACTTGATTGACTCCGTTTTTAACTAAGGAATGGTTAAGGTTCGTTAGTGAAGGCTAGTTAAGTGAATTTAGTTAATGAGTGTAATGATTTGAGTTGGCGTCACGATGTTTTATTTAAACATCTGTTTAAATCCAATGAAGGAGTTTTGGGAATGTTTTCCAAATAAGAATCAGAAATGCTTCCCAATGATTAAGAACGTATATTTTCTAAATTTAGAAAATAAGAATTTATGAATATATGGAAATAGGAAATGGGTAAATGAATAAATTAATGATAAATTAATTTAAGAGATAAATGATGATTGATCGATAGAATTTCCATTTGGAAATAATATCGTTGTTTGTACACATATTTTTCTTTGATAGTTTACTCACCGACTATGGAAGTTTTTAACCATTTTTCCGTCGTCAATACAGAGAGACCGGGATCAGATTCATGACCTGAAAACCACTTTGTATGGGCGTTAGCGTTGCGAATCAAATACAATGAAGAAAACTAAAAACAGAGTTATGCAAGGGTTGGTCTAACGATCCCAGGTAGCAATTGCCTAAGATGGATTTAAAAAAAAGTGCCTTCGGTTTGTCCTGTCCTAGGACGACCTGTATGGAAGAATGTCTGACAGAGTATATTTAATAGATCGCATAAGTTGATCTCTTCAAACGTATTTATGTTTGGTGGCGGAGGAATTCGTTTCTCTTAGCTGTGTACCCGTGGTATTTTTGGGGAAATCAATTTGTGAATTGGCGGGTATGACGATGTAACATTCAAAGTGAATAATTATGTGATCTGTCAGAGATAAGCATGGCCTCTAGCCTCACAACCAGGAAATGACATAAATCGGGCAGGTAGCATGGCTATGTGGGTTGCTTCCATTAGGGTGTATTATCACCTATCTAAAGATATTCATTTCATTCTTTAATCTATTCGATGTTGCCCCATTCGGGAAATGGTTGCTGATCCCAACCGTTTGTGATATACATTCGATACACTCAAGCCAAATGAGTGGTCGGTCATGTGTGGCCGGGTTGCAAGATGTTCTTATTGAACCCAGTGTATTCCTCTCTAGAGGTACACTATTGGAAGGTGGTTCCATACCTTGTCATAGTTGGTAATACATCATCCAATAAGTGCTTGCGGTTTTGATTGTATACTATATATGTAGAACGTGAGATGAAAGCATTTCTGCTAGATGATTATTATATTGTGATTGATAGACACTAACATAATATCAAAAGAGTTTTGATATAAAGACTATTTTGGATTCTTATAAGGGAAAACCCATTCCGTTATACGGCGTGGTCTTATGAGATATCATTTAATTGCTCAAAATGTTTTAAACTGTTTTTCTCACACCAGTCCCATGACTGACCCAGAGTTTTGTTTTGTTTTGTTTTCCCTAAACTCTTGGGTGCCCAATTTTGTACGGGCAGTCAAGTAGTCAGGATTTTTCAGATATACTTGGAGAGCTTGGAGCAGGAGGCTTCATAATTATATAGCTATAGTTATTTCCGCTGTGTTGTAAGTGTTATACTCTGATAATGTTACTGTATACATATACTGATTTTATTTCAAAATTATATATCTATTATATGTTGCTCGTTCTGCTGTGAGATTCGTATTTACTCTAATGTTGTATGTTCTTCTTCTTTTTCTATTCTAAGTTTATATCTTATCTATTCTCACCCTCTGTTTTCTTTCTGTTAGTTTTCCGGTTTCCAGTGCAATGTGGGTTGGACTTGTGTTATTTGGTGAGCTTAAATTGTACCGAAATTTCGGGACACTACAGTTGGTATCAGAGATTAAGGTTAAGTAATTACCTTGGCTCTGTGGCGCAACTCAGTAGAGATGGGGTTAGTAATACCCTAGATTGAGTTAAGTGTATATATACAAGTGAACTTATTTATTATTTGATATAAAAATTGTTTTACATTGTGGAGATTTATTTATTGTGTTGTTTATAGGTTCTAGTCGATTAGTTTGATCCACTGTATCGGTAGGAGTTTCTAAGCACTCGAATACGATGAACCGACACATTATGTTTTGAAAAAGGGTAAATGAAATAATTTTACCCAAATATATTTTGATATAAAGAAAATATATATATTGGAAATATTATAATATATTGGATATATTGGTTGTTATTATAATCGAGTAAGATTATAAATTAAATGGTTATATATATATAACCAAGTAGAATTCGTATAAGTATTACGAAATGAATTAAATCTGAAATTTAAATCAGAATTAAGATTAAAAACCTAGAAATTGGGAAAGATGTTTGTAAATGGATTTGGAATTAATATATGAGAATTTTAAAATCCTGGGAGATTTTAAATTGTTTACAAGTATTGTGAAAGATATTTTGAAATACATTTCAAAATGGAAGTATTCAAATATGGATTTTGAAAGTGATATAGCATTGAAATAACTTCAGTCGCTGGGAAATAAATTCCGATGACGATCCGGACATCATCGGTATTCATTTTCGAGTTTTAAGTGACAGATTACTACCAAAAAAAATTTGTTTGAATTGTTTTGAGAAACAGGTTGTTGAAATCTGAAAAGGAATATTTGGTTTTAGAAAAGCTAAGTTATTTAAAATTCCCAGGAAAGGATGGTTTGATTTAAAATCAGTTAAGTAAGGGGAAATTTAACTGGATTAGAATGATATTGAGAAAATTGGATTTGTGACATAGGAGTCCGAAATGGTATTGGATTGATGAGTTAAGAATTTGAAAATCGAGAATGGAACTTTGATTTGAAATTGAATTTGGCTTGGATAAGCGAATGGTTGTGTTGGAGGTAAAAGTGATTTGAGTTTGAGTGGAATGACATAGGTATATGCTGAATTGGCAGCACATGGAAAGGGTATAATGGTAGGCCCGACAAAAAGGTACAAGTTTATATTTCATATGGTATGAAATTTATGAGCCTGTTTTGTAAGCCACTTAGTTGTTTGATTTTATTTTGGGTTGGAGAAAGCCCAAAGAGGCGAGTTGTAGTTGTACCGATTAACCCGTACAATGGAGGTGCTGGCGAAATTTTTCGAAAATTTCGAGTGTTAGAAAATTTCAGGATTTTTGAAAATTTTCGTTAGTAGGAATGAATAAATATTTAATTAAAATTAAATTGGTTCAATTGAAACAGAAGTTAAGAAGGGAACAAATAAGTTCTAACTAGTCAATAGGGTTTGTTTTCTACCTTAGCAATTTCGAGGACGAAATTATTTTAAAGGGGAAAGAATGCAATGTCCCGTATTTTAGCGATATAATAGTTAATTAATTTAATTATTTAAATAGTGATTTAGAGAATTAAATGGTCGTTTAATTAAATAACTTTGACTATTTAATTAATATAAATAATAAAATAATATATATTAATTTTCGAAATAATTGGAAATAACAGAATTCACAATATTGTGTGAATTGGGTTATCTATAAGATTTGGTTCAGTTTATAATTTAATTATAATAATGAATTTATTATTTAAACGAATTTTGAACGTATAATTATATTATAATTATAATCGAGCTCGAAATGGCGTGGAAGTTCGTAATTTGGCGATTTGAACTTTAAACGAATATACAGAATCCGTTTTAAGTCGGATTTCTGTGAAATAAGAAACGTTCAGAGCTGGTAAGTATAATTTTCTAATGGAAGAGAAAAATCGGGATTTCATCATATATATTTTGATTTAGGATCAAATCAAATTTTCGAAAAGTCACTATGGAATTCCTTTATAATTTATAACGATTTATTTTTATTATAAAAGGATTTTTAATATAAATGGAATATCAATTTTACTTGGATTTGAGAATATTGAGTTATGAATCCAGGTGTGTTTATTTTAAAGTTATATGATGATGTATGTGAATATATATATGTATATATACGATAATATTAATTTATTAATATTAAATTAAAATATTTTTAAATATATTTATATATTTAAAAGGGTTTATTTAGAGTTTAAAAATAGCCAGTTTTGCAAACGACCTCCATTTTCGACGAAACTAATTTTGTTGGATCCGCAATATTAAATTATTGCTAGATTTCAATTTTCGTGATTTTTAGAGTCATTGTGTGGCCGTACCAATTTTTAATGTGAAAAAACAGTCGATATTATGATGGCTAAAAATACGCTGTGGGAGTAAACGGGGTCCGAATTCGACGAAACCAGTTTCGTTGGGACCGTATTGTCGAACTGTAGCGACATGACAATTTTCATGATTTTTGGGTATCGTGTGTGATCATGCGGATTTTCAGAAGACAAATAGAAATGAAAATAGAATAAAATGATAAAATATCTAAAAATATCTACACAAATGTCTGTGGAAATATCTTTCCTATAAAGTCACCTTATCTACCATCCTTAAGACCTAAAGCATTCCAACCTTCTGTAAACTCCAAACATGAGCCGTCGCTCTTCTCACCAAAACGTTGGAAACAAAATGTTTTAAAATATACAAACAATTCGAATAAATTCTCTTTATTTATGGAACAAGTTTATTTGAGATCCTGGGAGGCTCCTCTTCAAGTCTATACCCTTTTTAACTAGTTCAATGTCAGTATGGTTCCTCCGATTTTTGCTTCAGCGAATTAGGGTTGCTGTTCTTGGAAAATTTAGGTGTTGATTTGCAAATTGGGTACCATAGTTCAATTGAGGAGATCGAATAGAGGGTTGTGTGTAAAATCTGGTGGTATTGGTGATAAAAATTATCGCACAAATTCCTGAAACCCCTTAGCTCGCGACGTCAGAGTCGATGTCGAGTTCGAAATGGAGGCGATGGTTAGGAAGAGATCGGGAAGGAGTTGAAGTCTGTTAAGCATAGAAGTCTCTGGGCATTTTCCGTGGATTTTGGTGTCAATTTACTTCGGTGGTTGCACAGTAATTAGGCGGAGATGGTGAAGTAAAAATCGTGGAGGGAGCCGCGAGTTGGTTGTAGTCGGGTGGACATGAAGGAGATTTGAATGAGGAAGTGAATGGCGGTTTCTGAATTTGGAACGGTGAAGAGAACATGGTAAAAATGGAGCTTTGCAGATCGAAAATGGTGAAAGAGGAAGTCCGTTGCGATCGGGATATTTAGGACGTGGAAGGTGGTCTTTGTTGAGGCGGGTCTGATGAAGAAATGGGCCGGGATATTGGGTAATGGCCCAAGTTCCTTTTTAATTAAAGTAAAATTAATTTAAATACTAGTGTAACTTATAAAATGTGTAATTATCTCATACGATATCAGAATCAGACGAAACGAGATCCGTTGGGATCGTATGGACGTCGGCTATGCAATGGAAATGACGGGGAATGAATCAAAGCTCGTTACAATTTATAGCGAAATAAATTGTCTGATCCGAATCAAAGAAAATTATCGTTATTTAACGATGATTGTCCAATGTGAGTAAATCTCACTAACTCTTAACAGTTTATATTTTTATAACGTACTTTTAGAACTGATAAATATTGGTTGATTGCTGTGTGCTGACTTTTTGGATGAACTGCTAGTCAGTTTGTTGAAATTTTATATATAAATATATATATAAATCGTTGAATATATATATATTGACTAGGTTGATCAGAATATTTCATGTAGAAATGAAAGTTGATGTTAATTATATTCTTTAACATCTGTGGATGCAGGGAAACATATTGGAGGGATCCAACTAGATTCCTCAATATTTAAAACTGTTTGATTTCGTGTACTGTGATATGACGTGATATATAATATGTGATTGATTGTGATGACACTGGTATTTTTATTTGATTTGTTAAAATGCCATAAGAAATACTGGAATGTAAAAAGGGAATTTTCAAAGGATTTTATAAAAAGGAAATTTGTTTAAAAAATTAAAGGATTTTATGAAAGGGATATTTGTTTATAAAATGAATTAGAATTTATTAAAGAGAATATTTATAAAATCAAGGGATTTTATAAAAAGGGAATTATTTATAAAATCAAAGGATTTTATAAAGAGGAATATTTATTGGGAAAATAAATAAATTCATATAAGGAATATTTATTGGGATAATAAATAAAAGTATAAAATGAATTATTTATTTAGAAAATAAATGAAAGCATAAAGGGATTATTTATTTGGGAAATAAATAAGATATTATAAGGGATATGTATTTGGAAAATAAATAGGATTATAAAAGGAAATATTTGTAAAACGAATATAAAAGGAAATATTTGTAAAACAAATATAAAAGGAAATATATATAAATGGAAATATTTGAAAAAAAAGGGAATAATTGTGAAACAAATAGAAAAGGAAATATTTATAAAACGAATAGAATTTTAAAAAAAGAGAATTTTTCATTAGGAAGGTTTAGACCCGTGCTTCGCACATTGTTTTAGCAGATAAACGAAGAAGATAAATTTACAAATAATGTTTTATAAATTAAATAAAGCGTTTATCATGTGATAAATGGAATACATAAGTCAGAACTTATATAGAGAAGTAGAATTGATTTCAACACCAATATTTGAAAAGGAGTATGAAATCAGCATTTATAAAGGGAATTATAAATGTGATTTAAGTGTTAGAAATAAAAAGGAGATTTTGTATGAGTAATTCTTAATAGAAGTATAAACAGAATTTGGAAGTGGGATACTATTTTGAAATACGAAATCAAACTTAATGGAGTTAATCGAATAGAGTTATTCGAAATAGGGTTAATCGGTTAGAGTTAATCAAGTTAGGGTTAATCGGTTAGAGTTAATCGAGTTAGGGTTAATCGAATAAAGTTAATCGAGTTAAAGTTAATGGAGTAAGAGTTAACTGAATATTAGTTAATCGAATAAGAGTTAATCAAAACGGAGTTAATCGGATAAGAATTTACTCGAAAGGAGTTATCAAATATAGTTTATTCGAAGAGATACTCGAATAAAAGTTATTCGAAGTGAGATAATCGAATATATGTTATTGGAAGAGATATAATCGAACATAAGTTATTCGAAAGTGAATTAATCGAATATTAGTTATTCGAAGAGTGTTAATCGAATATACGTTATTCGAGGAGAGTTAATCGAATTAGAGTTATTCGATTAGAGTTAATCGAGTTAGAGTTAATAGAAAAAGGAGTTATCGAATATAGTTTATTCGAAAGGAGTTAAATCGAATATAGTTTATTCGAAAAGGAGTTATCAAATAGAGATTATTCGAAAGTGAGTTATACGTAGAGATTCGATTATATCGAATTCGGGAAAGTACTATTCACTTTCCGTTTTTAATCAAGATTTATTTATTTGGTTATAAATCGTCTAGTTAGTTATTTAGTTAAATTAAGAAATAAAACTTATAGTTTTGAAGTTAGATATTTCAGAAGTAGGGATTATAACGCTATAGTTATAATCAATGTTTTAAATAAAGAAGTGGATTCGTAAATAAAATCTGAGAGTTTCGTAAGGAAGTTTGTTAAAGATTTAGAAGGTGAACTTTGTTTATTTCAAAGTTAGAAATGTTGTCCAGTTAAGGTCTGAGAGGTAGTTATACCCTAACTTGATTGACTTCGTTTTTAACTAAGGAATGGTTAAGGTTCGTTAGTGAAGGCTAGTTAAGTGAATTTAGTTAATGAGTGTAATGGTTTGAGTTAGCGTCACGATGTTTTATTTAAACGTCTGTTTAAATCCAATGAAGGAGTTTTGGGAACGTTTTCCAAATAAGAATCAGAAATGTTTCCCAATGATTAAGAACGTATATTTTCTAAATTTAGAAAATAAGAATTTACGAATATACGGAAATAGGAAATGGGTAAACGAATAAACTAATGATAAATTAATTTAAGAGATAAATGATGAATGATCGATAGAATTTCCATCTGGAATTAATATCGTTGTTTTTACACATATTTTTCTTTGATAGTTAACTCACCGACTATCAAAGTTTTTGACCATTTTTCCGTCGTCAACACGGAGAGACCGGGATCAGATTCATGACCTGAAAACCACTCTGTATGGGCGTTAGCATTGCGAATCAAATACGATGAAGAAAATTGAAAACAGAGTTATGCAAGGGCTGGTCTGACGATCCAAGGTAGCAATTGCCTAAGATTGATTTAAAGAATAGTGCCTTCGGTTTGTATAGTCCCAGGATGACCTGTATGGAAGAAAGTCTGACAAAGTATATTTAATAGATCGCATAAGTTGATCTCTTCAAACGTATTTACGTTAGGTGGTGGAGGAATTCGTTTCTCTTAGCTGTGTACCCATGGTATTTTTTGGGAAATCAATTTGTGATTTGGCGGGTATGACGATGTGAATTCAAAGTGAATAATTGTGTGACCTATCAGAGATAAGCGTGGCCTCTAGCCTCACAACCGGGAAATGACAAAAATCGGGCAGGCAACATGGCTATGTGGGTTGCTTCCATTAGGGTGTATTATCACCTAGCTAGAGAAATTCATTTCATTCTTTAATCTATTCGATGTTGTCCCATTCGGGAAACAGTTGCTGATCCCAACTGTTGGTGATATACATTCGATACACTCGAGCGAAATGAGTGGTCGGTCATGTGTGGTCAGGTTGGAAGATGTTCTTGTTGAACCCAGTGTATTCCTCTCTAGAGGTACACTATCGGAAGGTGGTTCCATACCTTTTCATAGTTGGTAATCCATTATCCAACAAGTGCTCGCGGTTTTGATTGTATACTATATATGTAGAACGTGAGATGAAAGCGTTTCTGCTAGATGATTATTATATTGTGGCTGATAGACACTATCATAATATCAGAAGAATTTTGATATAAAGACTATTTTGGATTCTTATAAGGGAAAAACCAATTCTGTTATACGGCGTGGTCTTATGAGATATCGTTTAATTGCTCAAACTGTTTTAAACTGTTTTATTCACACCAGTTCCATGACTGACCCAGAGTTTGTTTTGTTTTGTTTCCCTAAATTCTTGGGTGCCCAATTTTGTACGGGCCGTCAAGTAGTCAGGATTTTCAGATATGGTTGGAGAGCTTGGAGCAGGAGGCTTCAGGATTATATAACTATAGTTATTTCTGCTGTGTTGTAAGTATTTTACTCTGATAATGTTACTGTATACATATACTGATTTTATTTCAAAATTATGTATCTATTATATGTTGTTCGTTCCGCTATGAGATTCGTATTTACTCTGATGTTGTATGTTCTTCTTCTTCTTCTTCTATTCTAAGTTTCTATCTTGTCTATTCTCACCCTCTGTTTTCTTTCTATTAGTTTTCTGGTTTCCAGTGAAATGTGGGTTGGACTTGTGTTATTTGGTCAGCTCAAATTGTACCGAAATTTCGATGCTTGATTTTTGTCAACATTGGGTAAGAATAGATGTTACAGAGGATACCACTGTAACGACCGGGGTTTCTGTAACACCCCACCTCCGCTAGAGTCACTCACAATGGGAATGCATTAGCTTTGGTGGAGCATTATCTAGGTAAACATACATAGAAACATTACAAGAAATAACATATAAAACAGCGGAAGAAAAACCAAATTTCATTTCTTTAAAATCTAGTAAGGTCTAAAGCCTTTTACATCAAAATGCCATTAAATCCATTACATCGAAATCTGCCTTGCAATAGTAAAGAAGCATAAAACCATGGTCATAAATCATTCCCCAAGTAAAACAGTAAAGCAAGCCGTAGCCAAGGGAAATCGAAGCCGTACATGAAAGAGCCTTGGAGCTTGGTAAGATCCGAACTAAGCTGTATTCCCACCCTGCGAACCTGGGGGGGGGGGGGAACAGAAGAAAAAGAGGGAAAACAAAACGGATCAGTCATAAAGACTGAGTAAGTCCTAGTGACTTTCAGCATAAAAATAGGTAAAGATAACATGGCATGAATAAACTAAAAATAAACATAAGGATGATGACGAGATAGGCAAGTTAAAATAAGATAACAAGATAAACTACGGTAACAAGATAAACTAAGGTAACAAGATAAACTAAGGTAACAAGATAAACTACGTATAGCATCACATGTTTAACATTCTCTGCACCAACTGTACTACTACCCCAACCCGTATCATCCTTTCCATGTATATGTACAGTCCCTTGCTGTATATCGTACTAGTTTCAACACGTAATTCTATACTACTTCAAAGTAGTACCACCATTCTTGAAATCGTTTGGACTGCCACCCTTGTTCTGGCTAGATTTCCTTATCATGAACTATCGCGTGTTCAACTAGGATTTATGCCACCTAGGACCACTAGGGATTATGCCACCTATTGAACGTTTTCTAGATTCGATTAGGGTTTATGCCACCTAAGACCACTAGGGATTATGCTACCTTACGAACAACACCCTTTATCCACGTAACGATCTATTAATCGATCGGCTCCCTACAAGTCCTAGCCCGCTCATGTGTCTGTGTCATACGGCCCAATCACGAAATGTAGTCACCAGTGCTAGGTCCACCATAGGGTGTATCAAGCCCTAGGGTGCCAACCACCAACACGAATCAAGCACGCACAGTGTGAACCTACCAGTGCCCAATGCCTGTTGTTTCAACTCCGGACTACGTGCACGACCATAGTCCGCCTGAACCTACAATGGCGCACCAACTCAGCCGTCGTTCTGGTCGCTTACAATCAGCCCGGTAATCGTGCCCCACCCTGCCTAGTCCTAGGGTATCGTGATACATCTAAGTGGGTTACGGCTGAAAAGGACCGTGTAACACCCCGTATGTGGAATAACTTGTTACAATATAAATCAGGGCAGAATTAAATTTAAAAATCTGAATCAGGGGAAACGGGCTATGCCATTGCGTTCGTCTCGGAAAAATACGTGAAATAGAGTCCGAGTTTTCGAAAATCGGAGTCCGTATGACCCAGTTAAGGCCCGAAGAAGTTTAAGAAAATTTAAAACAGATTTAAATATAAAAATTTCAATTTTCAGAAGAGGCGGGAAAATTCCCGCCAGACAGAGGGAGTCGACACAGGGGTCGACATGGGCGTCGACCCCCCCTAGTGGTCGACACATGGGTCGACCCCCCTGTCGTTCTGTGTGACCTGGGTGCACTGATTTGGGATTTGGGCTAGGGTTGGTGGCTAGTGACGAGATCTGACGGCTCTAATCCGATTTAGGGTTAATCTAATGGCCTAAAACACTTAACTAATCTATAAATACACCCTAAGACTACCCTAATTCATACTAAAATTGGAGACAACGTCGTTATGCCGTCAAAATGCAACTAGAAGGAGCCACCAACAAATTAAAGAGGAAGATAACTTCTCAAATCAACTTCTAATCAATTCTAGCAACTTAATCTTCTTCATAGAAGTGCTAATCAACAAGTAGTGAGTTTCTATGCCTTTAGCAAGCAATTGCTAAACTAATTATGATATGATATAATGAGGTTATGGCTATGAATGTGGATCAATGCAAGTAATGTTATCATATGCTATGTGTTCATGATGTTAGTTATGCAAGTTTGATGTTATGTGTTCATGATGTTATGCAAGTTATGCAAGTCATATGCTTTGTGTTCATGATGTTATGCAAGTTATGCAAGTCATATGCTATGTGTTCATGATGTTATGCAAGTTATGCAAGTCATATGCTATGTGTTCATGATGCTAGTTATGCAAATCACTATGATAAACATTGATCCATTATGACACCATGTTATGCAAGTTTGGTGTTTGATTATATGCAAGTTCATATATGACATGTTATGCAAGTTTGGTGTTTGATTATATGCAAGTTCGTATATGACATGTTATGCAAGTTTGGTGTTTAATTATATGCAAGTAACATGTGCAAGTTTACATCTTTGTATGATATGCATACATATGCAAGTTAACCCCTTTGTATGTCATACATACATATGCAAGTTTACCCCTTTGTATGACATAAGTGGCTTATGCAAGTTACCCTCTTTATGACATATGTGATTCATGCAAGTTTGGGTTGATTATTTATGCTAGTTGGGTTTGATGCTATATGCATGTTGACACCTTTAAAACCCATGTTGATGCTAATGTTATGCAAGTTGAACCCATTGTATTTGTGGTGAATCTTCCCTTTTAAATATGTCATGTTAGCGAATTACGTGGGGAATGATGGGGTTAATATTCATGTTAACAAGATTGTGATGAAATTGGTATGATGTTGCATACCATAAGTGGATGGACATAATTGAGTCAATTATGTACATCATTAAATTGGAATTAATTAGGGAAAATTAATTCGAAATATGGGGGTGATTAATTAGGTGTAATTAATCGACTAAGACACGAGGTTGGACCCTTTTGTAGCATAAGACTGCCCGGAACCGACCGGCAAATCCAGCGGCTACAAATGATTGGCCCAATGTGAGAGGTCTTAGGCATAAACTAAATACGTGACAAGTGTAAAGACACGAGGTTAGACTCGGTTATGGCGTAAGGCTGCTCGGACCCGACCGGCAAATCCAGCTGCCATAAAAGATAGTCTAATGTGAGAGGTCTTTACAACGGTTACATTCTTAATCAATTAAGAAACACTTAACCAAATAAGCATGTAGGGGTGGCATGTGGAAATCAAGTAAGTGCCTTGGGTGGCATGTGGAAATCTATTGGGTTGCCTTCGGTGGCAATAGAAAATACGATTAGAATACTTAACCAAGTGGAAACATGTAATTAAACATGATTAAAGGGTTAAGTGGGATGCACTAGAAAAAGGGGCAAGCTTAGGTGGGTAGCTTGTGGGGGCCCATTTCAACCAGTAACCCATATGTATCTTATTGGGCTCGACCCATGTCGAGGACGGGACACGCGTACTGGGCTTGACTATAAGAGGCCAAAACGAGTTAGCGGTGGCAACGCAAGTCCAACGGGTTTCATATGCGTGTGTGGACCCGGGCTAGTAGGTAAGACGTTGTTGTATCGTGTAGGTATAAGCCGTGCACCATTGGTTGTATCGGGTTGCCACTTTGGGGAGTGATACACCCCACTGTGGGGCCAGCACGGGTATCTACGGTAGGGAGCCGATCGCTTGGGGAGTAGTGGGTACACCTAGTGGAGATAGGGGCAGACGGCACCTATGTAGTCAGCTAGGGGTACACGAAACTACTGGGTGAATTTTCTAAGTCCTTGGGTGGGATCAACCTTTCAGTAGGAATGACTGGTGTGGTGCAGTTAGTAATTACCCTTGGGTGGGTAGATGCGTCTTTACCGATATCTTAGTTCATCCTATGTCTAGTTGGCTGCTTAGTGTAGTCATTTATCCCCAGTCATTACCGTACCAAGTTTATATCATACCCTAATTACTTTAATGATTGTATTGTTAAAGTTATAGGGCTCACTCAGACTTATGTCTGACCCCATTGTTTTTATCTTTTTCCCCCTCAGGTCCTCAGGTTGGGCCTAGTACTAGTGGGCTTTGATCAGATTGCTTTATCTATCCTTTGGAGCTTGGACCGTGATGTAAAGACCAGCTTATCTTTTCTATTATGGCTATTAGTTATGTAGTGGGATTATGTACTCAGGTTTTTATCAGGATGGATATTTAGTACTTGACTCTTTTATGGTGTTGTAACTAAACATGTTTACCTTCTGCTGCAATGAAATGATGTTTTAGATTTTCAAGTATTATTTATATCTGTCTTGTTGTAATTTTTCTGTTCTATATTCACTTAAAATACTCCACCGAATTTAAGGCATTCCCATAGTGAGTGACCTTAGCGGGTGTGGGGTGTTACACGTGGTATCAGAGCTTAAGGTTACCAGAACAGATAAAACTTTTAGAAAAACTATTTTTCTAAAAACATTTTTGGAAGAAGTATTTTCAAAAACATGTCTTGTAAGAGAAAAGTTTTTGAAAGAAAAGAACATAATCCCCAAGAGCCATATATCCTACCTTCGATTCTCCGTTTTGAATCTCTTCCTCTTTCTCTTTTTGAATTTCCCCTCCGCGTATAGATGTCTTTTTAAGATAAATAAGGACTTCCGTATGAAGGACGGAAGAACCACTTCAAGGGACTAAGACGTTTGTCGGGCTAAGAAGTTAGTCCAAGGAGGTGGAGGGCTTGTGGGTACCTTTAAGATGGACGAGGGAGGAAGGTTCAAATAGCTATTAGGTAAATAAAGGATGAAACCTCATCGTGGTGGGAGGTCACGAAAGGAGAATGTGAAGGAGAAGGCTAGTTGTTTTGGAGAAATAGGACACCTTATTAGGATTGTCCAAAGAGGTAAGGACAAAGTACAGGATCTTCTGGAGGGTAGATGTATTCCCTCACGGCTAGTATACCTGATGGGGGTAGGACCATCTAGGTTGAAATTTGGTTCTCTCGATCATCCTGTTCGAACTTTATTCGACTATGGCGCATCGCATTCGTTTATCTCATCATCGTTAATTAAGTCACTGCACTGAGACACCAGTCTGGTAGATGATCCCTTGGTTGTTTCAAACCCAATTGGGGGCTCCACTTATTTGTCCATGATATGTTTGGGTTTGAAGATTTCTATACTTAGCGTTGAGTTTAGATGTGATGCTTTTGTTTTGGGCTTCACGGGCTATGGGTTGATTTTGGGCATGGACTGGTTATCCAGTAATGGTGCCGTTCTTGATTGCAAAAGGAGAGTTGTTAGGCTTATGACCCGCTTGGGGAACACTCTCGAGATCTCTTGTAATCCCATGGATTCTGTTATGCTAAGTTATCTTGAATCGCTTGACGCTTCGGTCGAGAGTTTGCGATCTGTTAGAGTGGTCCGGGAGTACTCGGATGTGTTTGAGGAGGTGAAGGGCTTACCTCCGAGGCGGGAGATAGACTTCCGAATATATCTGGTGGACAATGCTAAACCAGTATCTTTACCAGTGCGCCACATGGCTCCTCGTGAGAGGAGGGAACTCCATAAGCAAGTAGGGGAGTTGCTTGAGAAGGGGTTCATAAGACGAAGTATATCGGAGTGGGGTGCTCCAGTAGTTTTTCCACGAAGGCGGATGGGTCACTCAGACTTTGTGTAGACTATAGAGAACTCAACAAGCTCACAAAGAAGAATAGACACCCATTGCCGAGGATTGATGATCTCTTTGATCAGTTGGTTGGCGCCTCAGTGTTTTCGCAGTTGGACTTGGCCACGGGGTTTCATCAGTTGAGAGTGGCTGAGGATAGCATAGACAAGACTGCCTTTAGGACTCCGGATGGTTTCTATGAGTGGCTGGTGATGCCATTTGGTTTGACGAACGCCCCTGCATACTTTGTTGATTTGATGAGTAGGGTGTTCAGGGAGTACCTTAATAAGTTCGTGGTGGTCTTTGTGGATGACATCTTAGTCTTTTCTAAGAGTGAAGAAGAGCATGCCCTACATCTTAGGGAAGTGTTAGAGACTCTTCGAGCGCATAGCCTTAAGGCTAAATTCTCTAAATGTCACTTTTGGAGGGAGGAAGTGCCTACATGAGACCGCAGAGGTGGTAGAGCCGAGCTTGCTTAGAGAAGTGGAGGTAGAGCGTGATGCGACTATTCGACGAGCTCCTACCCGCATCCTTGGGTCAGAGATTAGGAAGTTGAGAAACAAAGAGGTTCGACTAGTCAAAGTGTAATGGGGAGAGGATGAGAGCAAGGCTACTTGGGAGACAGGAGCGAAGATGCGTTCACTGTACCCATTCCTTTTTGAGGGTATGTCTTTTAACTTCTCCTTTATCGTTTGTCTAGTACTTATCTTATCTTTAGTATGTCCTCTCATTAGTACCTTTGACCTTTAGATAGGGTAAACCTATGGTTGGAACATGTGTTTGAGACATGTTATGTTTGATGGATGCATGTGGATGCAAGTGGTTGCTAGTGGTTGCCGTGGATGCATATACACACACTTTAGACACTAGATCGGCTCAGTCACTTCATATTGCATATTGCATATAACTGTGTGTAGGTAGCTATATTAATGGATGTATAATGGTTGTGTTATCATATGGATGATGCATTTTGGTGTATGATTGTGCACACATGTAGAGATAGTATGTGTCGATAGGGTTCTTTCGCATACATATTGGATGCATGGTACTATCATGGTTTGCATAAAGAAGGTCAACTGAATCAGTAGACCGCCTGATTTTGCATTAGACAGGGAACATATACACACACTCTTTGCATATGTTCATACAGCATTAGAAACTTTAAGGACAATGGATGCCAGTGTTTGATGGTTTAGTAGATGGTTGTTTGGTTGGTAGGATACGTTCTTCTTGACTTAGAGATTTCGGGGACGAAATCCTTTAAGTAGGGGAGAATGTAACACCCCGTATGTGGAATAACATGTTATAATATAAATCAGGGCAGAATTAAATTTAAAAATCTGAATCAGGGGAAACGGGCTATGCCATTGCGTTCGTCTCGGAAAAATACGCGAAATAGAGTCCGAGTTTTCGAAAATCGGAGTCCGTATGACCCAGTTATGGCCCGAAGAAGTTTCAGAAAATTCAAAACAGATTTAAATATAAAAATTTCAAATTTCAGAAGAGGCGGGAAAATTCCCGCTAGACAGAGGGAGTCGACATAGGGGTCGACATGGGTGTTGACCCCCCCTAGGGGTCGACCCATGGGTCGACCCAGGGGTCGACCCCCCCGTTGGTCTGTGTGACCTAGGTGCACTGATTTGGGATTTGGGCTAGGGTTGGTGGCTAGTGACGAGATCTGACGGCTCTAATCTGATTTAGGGTTAATCTAATGGCCTAAAACACTTAACTAATCTATAAATACACCCTAAGACTACCCTAATTCATACTAAAATTGGAGACAACGTCGTTATGCCGTCATAATGCAACTAGAAGGAGCCACCAACAAATTAAAGAGGAATATGGCTTCTCAAATCAACTTCTAATCAACTCTAGCAACTTAATCTTCTTCATAGGAGTGCTAATCAACAAGTAGTGAGTTTCTATGCCTTTAGCAAGAAATTGCTGAACTAATTATGATAGGATATAATGAGGTTATGGCTATGAATGTGGATCAATGCAAGTTATGTTATCATATGCTATGTGTTCATGATGTTAGTTATGCAAGTTTGATGTTATGTGTTCATGATGTTATGCAAGTTATGCAAGTCATATGCTATGTGTTCATGATGTTATGCAAGTTATGCAAGTCATATGCTATGTGTTCATGATGTTATGCAAGTTATGCAAGTCATATGCTATGAGTTCATGATGCTAGTTATGCAAATCACTATGATAAACATTGATCCATTATGACACCAAGTTATGCAAGTTTGGTGTTTGATTATATGCAAGTTCATATATGACATGTTATGCAAGTTTGGTGTTTGATTATATGCAAGTTCATATATGACATGTTATGCAAGTTTGGTGTTTGATTATATGCAAGTAACATGTGCAAGTTTACACCTTTGTATGATATGCATACATATGCAAGTTAACCCCTTTGTATGTCATACATACATATGCAAGTTTACCCCTTTGTATGACATAAGTGGCTTATGCAAGTTACCCTCTTTATGACATATGTGATTCATGCAAGTTTGGGTTGATTATTTATGCTAGTTGGGTTTGATGCTATATGCATGTTGACACCTTTAAAAACCATGTTGATGCTAATGTTATGCAAGTTGAACCCATTGTATTTGTGGTGAATCTTCCCTTTTAAATATGTCATGTTAGCGAATTACGTGGGGAACGATGGGGTTAATATTCATGTTAACAAGATTGTGATGAAATTGGTATGATGTTGCATACCATAAGTGGATGGACATAATTGAGTCAATTATGTACATCATTAAATTGGAATTAATTAGGGAAAATTAATTCGAAATATGGGGGTGATTAAGTAGGTGTAATTAATCGACTAAGACATGAGGTTGGACCCTTTTGTAGCATAAGACTGCCCGGAACCGACCGGCAAATCCAGCGGCTACAAATGATTGGCCCAATGTGAGAGGTCTTAGGCATAAACTAAATACGTGACAAGTGTAAAGACACGAGGTTAGACTCGGTTATGGCGTAAGGCTGCCCGGACCCGACCGGCAAATCCAGCTGCCATAAAAGATAGTCTAATGTGAGAGGTCTTTACAACGGTTACGTTCTTAATCAATTAAGAAACACTTAACCAGATAAGCATGTAGGGGTGGCATGTGGAAATCAAGTAAGTGCCTTGGGTGGCATGTGGAAATCTAGTGGGTTGCCTTGGGTGGCAATAGAAAATACGATTAGAATACTTAACCAAGTGGAAACATGTAATTAAACATGATTAAAGGGTTAAGTGGGATGCACTAGAAAAAGGGGCAAGCTTAGGTGGGTAGCTTGTGGGGGCCCATTTCAACCAGTAACCCATATGTATCTTATTGGGCTCGACCCATGCCGAGGACGGGACACGCGTACTGGGCTTGACTATAAGAGGCCAAAACGGGTTAGCGGTGGCAACGCAAGTCCAACGGGTTTCATATGCGTGTGTGGACCCGGGATGGTAGGTAAGACGTTGTTGCATAGTGTAGGTATAAGCCGTGCACCATTGGTTGTATCGGGTTGCCACTTTGGGGAGTGATACACCCCACTGTGGGGCCAGCACGGGTATCTACGGTAGGGAGCCGATCGCTTGGGGAGTAGTGGGTACACCTAGTGGAGATAGGGGCAGACGGCACCTATGTAGTCAGCTAGTGGTACACGAAACTACTGGGTGAATTTTCTAAGTCCTTGGGTGGGATCAACCTTTCAGTAGGAATGACTGGTGTGGTGCAGTTAGTAATTACCCTTGGGTGGGTAGATGCGTCTTTACCGATATCTTAGATCATCTTATGTCAAGTTGGTTGCTTAGTGTAGTCATTTATCCCCAGTCATTACCGTACCAAGTTTATATCATACCCTAATTACTTTAATGATTGTATTGTTAAAGTTATAGGGGTCACTCAAACTTATGTCTGACCCCGTTGTTTTTATCTTTTCCCCCTCAGGTCCTCAGGTTGGGCCTAGTACTAGTGGGCTTTGATCAGATTGCTTTATCTATCCTTTGGAGCTTGGACCGTGATGTAAAGCCCAGCTTATCTTTTCTATTATGGCTATTAGTTATGTAGTGGGATTATGTACTTAGGTTTTTATCAGGATGGATATTTAGTACTTGACTCTTTTATGGTGTTGTAACTAAACATGTTTACCTTCTGCTGCAATGAAATGATGTTTCAGATTTTCAAGTATTATTTATATATGTCTTGTTGTAATTTTTCTGTTCTATATTCACTTAAAATACTCCACCGAAGTTAAGGCATTCGCATAATGAGTGACCTTAGCGGGTGTGGGGTGTTACAGACCGCGTAACTAGGGTTTCCGTCCAGCAGGTTAAGTATTGTCATTTAAATTCGAGACTTAACCCTCCTACGTGCCATGTCATATTGGCTAAGTGTTGTCGTTCAAGTTCATGACTTAGCCCTACGAATCATGTGTCAAGTTAGTTAAGTATATTCAAGTGGTTCATGACTTAACCCTACCAAATCATCGTGTCAAATTGGTTAAGTATATTCAAGCGGTTCATGACTTAACCCTATCAAATCATCGTGTCAGATTGGTTAAGTATATTCAAGTGGTTCATGACTTAACCCTCCTACGTATCATGTCAAGTTGGTTAAGTATTATCTATACGTTCAAGTTAACTTAACCCTGCCACACATCATATTATATTGGTTAAGTGTTATTAGCCGAGTCATATTGCTTAACCCACCCATTCATGTTATATTGGTTAAGTGTCGTTAGTCTAGTCATATTACTTAACCCAACCACCGGTTAACATGTTACGCTGGTTAAGCGTTCTTAGTTTACTTAACCCTATCAATCCTCACTTAGCTTTAACTTATTCATTAAAGCACCAACCACTTACATTAGACAGATATTGTTGCGGTTACTGGACAGCCGGTCGGTTCCGGGCAGGTTTACACCGCAACTCAGTCTAACCTCGGGTCCTTATTGGGCTCAATGCCTTAACCTCCCACATTGGATAGGCATTGTTATGATTACTGGACAGCCGGGCAGGTTTACATCACAACTCAATCCAACCTCGGGTTAAGCATTTCGTATTTTCTAAATTTACATATTCGTCCTTTAATTGTTATATGTAAATTTGTTAATAAATTAAATGCTATGGTCCACTTTCCAAGTTCATCGTTCACGTTTTTGCCCCAAAACGCATTCCCAAATTATTATCATAATTCACTATAAAGTTATGCCAAGTTATTGCCTTTTATTTACAAAGTTAACATATGCCCGAGTTCTAAATTACATGCCAATTTATATATGTACCCAATCCTAGTCAGTTTACATATATACCAAGTTTCATGCCTTTTTACATATGTCAAGATCTAGCCAAAATTACATGTATCAAGTTTCATATCCGACAAACCCAAATCATGATTCGTGATGTAGTTATCCCAAACCATAACTTTTTATTATTATTATTATAATACATGCTAGTTGCCCAAGTTTATAATACATGTTTATGCCAATTGTTAAGTTTACAACCGCTTTCATGTTCAAATTCCCAATTCTACATATGCCTAGTTAAACATAAGCCCAATCTTTTGATTTAATTTACATAGGCCTCAAAACTCGTGATTTAATTTACATGCCAAATTACATACATGTTATATATACCAAATTTCATGTTACAATACATAGATCCAATTTGTGCCAAATTCCATGTATATAATATTTATGCAAATTTTTATCATAACAAGATTATACCCAAAATTTACAGATCAACCCAAACCTGCAAATACAATGATAATATCCAATTTTATGTTGCCAATTATTACATCATACTCATATAGGCAATAATCCCATAATTCCCCCGTATACATATTGTACGCAAATCGCGATTTTAGGCCAAGGTCCGAAATTGACCAACGTTCTTGAAACGAAAATAAATTGGGGGAGATAGAAATTGAATAAAAATGAGATCAGAGAAAAACATCATCATAGGCATAAATATTACAACTTGATGATAACGTCATTACGAATCAAAAAAACTGCTGAATAGATCATAAACTTGTCATGAGCATAAAGATAGATAAGTCTCAAAACTCAAGATTCAAGGAGCAACAGAAATAGATCAGAATCAATAAACATACTTAAATCCAATTCCACTTTATTCCATGGCCACATCATAATTAAGTATTTAGATCTGAAAATAACTAAAACTTACAGAGCATGGCTAGCGAATTAAGAACTGAAATTTGTTGATTTATCATCTTGAATCATTGTTGAAGCTTTGTTCTTTGAATTGATTTGAGTTTGAACGCTTGTACTTTGATTTGGAGACGGCGGCCATGGTTTAAGAGGGAATTCAGCAGCATAACGGTGTAAGAATGATTTGTTGTGAATTAGGTTGAGTCTTAGGGTGTTTTTATAGATGTAGGAACTTATTTAGGCCCTTAGATCATCCCTAGAGTCAATCCGGACCATCAAAACACGTACCGGGCTTCAAAGATGGGTTCTAGGGCGAAACAGGCCGACCAGGTCGACCTGTAAAGGGGGGAAGTCGACACTATGGTCGACCTGGGGGGTTGGTCGACCCTATGGTCAACCTAGGGGGAGGGGTAGGTCGACCCTATGGTCGACCCCCTGGTCCAGTGCTGCTTGAAATCTGATGAATCTTCTGCAGGCCATAACTTCTTCATTCGGACTCCGATTTTCGAAAAATCAGACTCTATTTCATGTAGAATTCCGAGACGAACGCAATGGCGCAATCCGTTTTCCCTGATTCTTATTTTAAAATTTAAATCTTCCTTGATTTCTTGTTTTAACATGTTATAAAAATTCAGGTTGTTACATTCTCCCCTCCTTAAAGGATTTCGTCCCCGAAATCTTCAAGTTAAGAAGAATGTGTCCTACCATCCAATCATCCACCTACTCAATTATCAATCACAGGCATTCATTGTCCTTAAGAGATTTCTAATGTTGTATGGACATATGCAAGAAGTGTGTGTATATGTTCCTTGCCTAATGCAAATGATCAGGCCTGATTGATCTTCTTAGTGCAAAGTATGTTTAGTGCCATGAGTCCAACATGTATGCAAATAGTCCTAGTCACATAAACACTATATGTGTGCACAAAAGTCCATCCATATGTAACATCCACATGATAACACATCCAATTTCATCCACAAACAAGTATAAACACTCATGCATATGCAATATGAAATGCGACTGAGCCGATCTAGCGCCTAATGTGTGTTCATGCATCCACGAGCAACAACTAGCAACCACTTGCAACCATCAACCATAACATGTCTCAAACACATGTTTACATACTTTAGTTCCTACCTAAAGGTATAGCCGAATGATAGGAGCAAGTAAAGAAAAACTTTGTACCCATTAGGCAGTGCCAAAATTGGGAATCTTCCTCACATATATACTAACAGATGAGTCATACTCCCTGTGGGGTTTGCAACAGAACTAGGAATGAGAATAGGGCCGAGAGGATATACATAAAAGATAGCATGCAAGTAAACTCTACAGGAAAAGAGGGATCAAGGATATACTCTTAGAAAGAGGTATGATGCGAGTATCTAGTCTTCAACCTTTTAAGCCGCATTTCCTTGAGCTTAACTCCAATGTGCTTTGACCGTCTTTAACTTCATAATTTCGTAGCTTCTTAATTCTTATTTCCAAAATATGGGTTCGAACTCATTTCACTGTCGCCTCTCGTTCCAGTCTCACTTATTCTTTTTCTAGTATACTCGACTCAAACATAACTTCTTACTCATGGTTTCATGCAAGCTCTCCAAAATTCACTAGTGAATCTTGGATCTTGTTTACTCACTATAAGGTATTCCATGCAGAAGAACTATTTATTGAAAATAAACAGATGCCAGCCATGTTGCCAAATTTACTTAGGCGATTTCCTATAACTCTTGCATAAGCGAAATGAACCATCCGCCTTAGTGGCGAACACTACTCGAGCGGATCAACAAATGTATCAAGAGATTCTAGGTAACTAACCTTGACAGAATCCTAAGGGTTACACTAGACTTCGACGGCATTATCGAGGCAAGTCAAGAGTCTAACTACCTTTTTCATACTCGAGAATGGTACCATTTCTGGATAACCACCCCATCCCTAGAATCAACCCAAAGCCCAAAAACATAAGCATTTCTTCTAAACTCAACGCTTAGCATAGACATTCCCAAATCCAACCAAGTCATAAATAAATGAGCCGATTCCCTAACAAGATTTGAGACAAAAAAAAATGGGATCCTCTACTTCGCTAGTGCTAAGGTGCAGAGACTCAACTATCGAAGCAGAATTAAAAGGATGCGATGTACAAAAACAAAGGTCTAACGGGATGATAGAAAAGAAAAGCTAAACCTTTAACAGAAATGTTACCACCTCTCTTAGGTATGCTAGTGGTGAGAGCATATGATTGCCCTCTCGACGATATTGTTCTTTGCCCTCGTCCCTGTCCTATAATACTTAACTACATGTCCCTTTTTACCATACTAACGATACTCTTTCTTATCATTGGTTTTATTATTCTTTCACTTTGGCCTCTTCCTTTTCACCTTTTCCTCCTTCGTGGATTAAGCCATATCAACAAGTTCCTTATCCTTAGGCTTGTGTTCTTTTATCCTCGTTCTTACTATCCTTGTATAGCATGTTGACCAGTTTCTCAAAAGCTACCTCCATCGCATGGAAACCCTACAAAGCTTGAAATAAGATTAGTCGCAAGTAAAACTACTGCGGCTACCGATGGAAGTTGGGCACTCCTTTGCCCTTCGACATGCGTCGTAAGCCTACGTAACTATATTGGAAAGAGAGAACAAAGAGAGAATCAAAAGATAGTGCATATGGCTTTGGAGAATATGCCTTTCGTAAAACAAAACTTTTCTTTAGAAAAATGCTTCTTTGTAAACGTTTTGAAAATAACTTCAGAAGGTTTTTAAAAGCTTTTGCCCAGTCTGGTAACCTTCTACTCTGATACCAAATGTAACACCCCAACTCCACTAGGGTCACTCACAAAGGGAATGCACTAGCTTTGGTGGAGCATTATCTAGGTAAACATACACAGAAACATTACAAGACAGAACATATAAAACAGCGGAAGAAAAACCAAATTTCATTTCTTTAAAATCTAGTAAGGTCTAAAGCCTTTTACATCAAAATGCCATTAAATCCATTACATCGAAATCTGCCTTGCAATAGTAAAGAAGCATAAAACCATGGTCATAAATCACTCCCCAATTAAAACAGTAAAGCAAGCCATAGCCAAGGGAAATCCAAGCCGTACATGAAAGAGCCTCGGAGCTTGGTAAGATCCGAACTAAGCTGTATTCCCACCCTGCGAATCTGGGGGGGGGGGACGAAAGAAAACGAGGCGAAACAAAACGGGTCAGTCATAAAGACTGAGTAAGTCCTAGTGACTTTCAGCATAAAAATAGGTAAAGATAACATGGCATGAATAAACTGAAAATAAACATAAGGATGATGGCGAGATAGGCAAGTTAAACTAAGATAACAAGATAAACTACGGTAACAAGATAAACTAAGGTAACAAGATAAACTAAGGTAACAAGATAAACTACGTATATCATCGCATGTTTAACATTCTCTGCACCAACTGTACCAGTACCCCAACCCGTATCATCCTTTCCATGTATATGTACAGTGCCTTGCCGTATATCGTAACGGGTTTCAACACGTAATTCTATACTACTTCAACGTAGTACCACCATTCTTGAAATCGTTTGGACTGCCACCCTTGTTCTGGCTAGATTTCCTTATCATGAACTATCATGTGTTCATCTAGGATTTATGCCACCTAGGACCACTTGGGATTATGCTACCTATTGAACGCTTTCTAGATTCGATTAGGGTTTATTCCAACTAGGACCACTAGGAATTATGCTACCTTACGAACAACACCCTTTATCCACGTAACGATCTATTAATCGATCGGCTCCCTACAAGTCCTAGCCCGTTCATGTGTCTGTGTCATACGGCCCAATCACGAAATGTAGTCACCTGTGCTAGGTCCACCATAGGGTGTATCAAGCCCTAGGGTGCCAACCGCCGACACGAATCAAGCACGCATAGTGTGAACCTACCGGTGCCCAATGCCTGCTTTTTCAACTCCGGACTACGTGCACGACCATAGTCCGCCTGAACATACAATGGCGCACCAACTCAGCCGTCGTTCTGGTCGCTTTCAATCAGTCCGGTAATCGTGCCCCACCCTACCTAGTCCCAGGGTATCGTGATACATCTAAGTGGGTTACTGCTGAAAAGGACCGCGTAACTAGGGTTTCTGCCCGTAGGTTAAGTGTTGTCATTTAAATTCTAGACTTAACCAGCCTACGTGTCATGTCATATTGGCTAAGTGTTGTCGTTCAAGTTCATGACTTAGCCCTACGAATCATGTGTCAGGTTGGTTAAGTATATTCAAGTGGTTCGTGACTTAACCCTACCAAATCATCGTGTCAAATTGGTTAAGTATATTCAAGCGGTTCATGACTTAACCCTATCAAATAATCGTGTCAAATTGTTTAAGTATATTCAAGTAGTTTAAGACTTAACCCTCCTACGTATCATGTCAAGTTGGTTAAGTATTATCTATATGTTCAAGTTAACTTAACCCTGCCACACATCATATTATATTGGTTAAGTGTCATTAGCCTAGTCATATTGCTTAACCCACCCATTCATGTCATATTGGTTAAGTGTCGTTAGTCTAGTCATATTACTTAACCCACCCACTGATAAACATGTTACGCTGGTTAAGCTTTCTTAGTTTACTTAACCCTATCAATCCTGACTTAGCTTTAACTTATTCATTAAAGCACCAACCACTCACATTAGACAGATATTGTTGCGGTTACTGGACAACCGGTCGGTTCCGAGCAGGTTTACACCGCAAATCAGTCTAACCTCGGGTCCTTACTGGGCTCAATGCCTTAACCTCCCACATTGGATAGGTATTGTTGTGATTACTGGACAGCCGGGCGGGTCCGGGCAGGTTTACATCACAACTCAATCCAACCTCGGGTTAAGCATTTCGTATTTTCTAAATTTACATATTTGTCCTTTTATTCTTATATGTAAATTTGTTAATAAATTAAATGCTATGGTCCACTTTCCAAGTTCATCGTTCACGTTTTTGCCCCAAAACGCATTCCCAAATTATTATCATAATTCACTATAAAGTTATGCCAAGTTATAGCCTTTTATTTACAAAGTTAACATATGCCCGAGTTCTAAATTACATGCCAATTTATATATGTACCCAATCCTAGTCAGTTTACATATATACCAAGTTTCATGCCTTTTTACATATGTCAAGATCTAGCCAAAATTACATGTATCAAGTTTCATATCCAACAAACCCAAATCATGATTCATGATGTAGTTATCCCAAACCATAACTTTTTTTTATTATTATTATAATACATGCTAGTTGCCCAAGTTCATAATACATGTTTATGCCAATTGTTAAGTTTACAACCGCTTTCATGTTCAAATTCCCAATTCTACATATGCCTAATTAACATAAGCCCAATCTTTTAATTTAATTTACATAGGCCCCAAAACTCGTGATTTAATTTACATGCCAAATTACATACATGTTATATATACCAAATTTCATGTTACATTACATAGATCCAATTTGTGCCAAATTCCATGTATATAATATTTATGCAAATTTTTATCACAACAAGATTATACCCAAAATTTACAGATCAACCCAAAGCCGCAAATACAATGATAATATCCAATTTTATGTTGCCAATTATTACATCATATTCATATAGGCAATAATCCCATAATTCCCCCGTATACATATTGTACGCAAATCGTGATTTTAGGCCAAGGTCCGAAATTGACCAAGGTTCATGAAAAGAAAATAAATTGGGGGAGATAGAAATTGAATAAAAATGAGATTATAGGAAAACATCATCATAGGAATAAATATTACAACTTGATGATAACGTCATTACGAATCAAAAAAACTGCTGAATAGATCATAAACTTGTCATGAGCATAAAGATAGACAAGTCTCAAAACTCAAGATTCAAGGAGCAACAGAAATAGATCAGAATCGATAAACATACTTAAATCCAATTCCACTTTATTCCACGGCCACATCATAATTAAATATTTAGATCTGAAAATAACTAGAACTTACATAGCATGGCTAGCGAATTAAGAACTGAAATTTGTTGATTTATCGTCTTGAATCATTGTTGAAGCTTTGTTCTTTGAATTGATTTGAGTTTGAACGCTTTTACTTTGATTTGGAGATGGCGGCCATGGTTTAAGAGGGAATTCAACAGCATAACGATGTAAGAATGATTTTTTGTGAATTAGGTTGAGTCTTAGGGTGTTTTTATAGATGTAGGAACTTATTTAGGGCCCTTAGATCATCCCTAGAGTCAATCCGGACCATCAAAACACGTACCGGGCTTCAAAAATGGGTTCTGGGGCGAAACAGGCCGACCGGTTGACCTGTAAGGGTGGAGGTCGACACTATGGTCGACCCTATGGTAGACCTGGGGGGTGGGGGGGTAGGTTGACCCTATGGTCGACCCCCTGGTCCAGTGCTGCCTGAAATCTGTTGAATCTTCTACAGGCCATAACTTCTTCATCCGGACTCCGATTTTCGAAAACTCGGACTTTATTTCATGTAGAATTCCGAGACGAACGCAATAGCGCAATCCGTTTTCCCTGATTCTTATTTTAAATTTTAATTCTGCCTTGATTTCTTATTTTAACATGTTATAAAAATTCGGGTTGTTACAGTTTCCGCGATCCTTGATGCTCGACATATAACCCAATGTCGACTATTCAAGCATCAGAAACACCGGATAGTCCATGAAAGAAATTAGAGGGTGAGAATAGATAAGATACCACTGTAATGACCGTGGATTTCGTGATCCTGGATACTCGACATATTTCGAAGTGTAACGACCCAGGTTTTCTTCTTCTTTCTATTAGTTTTCTGATACCACTGTAACGACCCAGGTTTTTTCGATCCTGGATACTCGACATATAACCCAATGTCGACTATTCAAGCATCGGAAACACCGGATAGTGCATGAAAGATATTAGAGGGTGAGAATAGGTAAGATAGAAACTTAGAATAGAAGAAGAAGAAGAACATACAACATCAAAGTAACACGAATCTCAAAGTGGAACGAACAATATATAAAAGATACATATCTTTGAAATAAAATCAGTATATGTATACAGTAACACTATTATAGTATAACACTTACAATACAGCGGAATAACAATAGCTATATAAAATCCTGAAGCCTCCTGCTCCAGCTCTTCAAGTATATAAGAAAAATCCTGACTACTTGACTGCTCATACAAAATTGGGCACCTAAGAGTTTAGGGAAAACAAAACAAAATAAACTCTGGGTCCGTCATGGGGCTGGTATGAGTAAACAATTTAAAATAGTTTGAGAAAATAAACGATATCTCATAAGACCACGCCGTATAACAAAACAATTTTTCCCTTATGAGAATCTAAAGCGTTTGATCTGACTTTCACAATCCTTTTGAAAAAAACGATAATCCTTATATCAAAACTCTTTTAATATTATAATAATGTCTATCAACCACAATATAATAATCATCTAGCAGAAACGCTTTCATCTCACGCTCTGCATATATAGTATACAATCAAAACCGCGAGCATTTATTGGATAATGGATTACCGACTATGACAAGGTATGGAACCACCTTCTGATAGTGTACCTCTAGAGAGGAATACACTGGGTTCAACAAGAACATCTTGCAACCCAGCCACATATGACCGACCACTCATTTTGCTTGAGTGTATCGAATGTATATCACCAACAGTTGGGATCAGCAACCGTTTCCCAAATGGGACAGCATCGAATAGGTTAAAGAATGAAAAGAATATCTCTAGATAGGTGATAATACACCTTAATTGAAGCAACCCACATAGCCATGCTGCTTGCTCTATAACAAGAAAACTAGCGAGTTATGCATGCTCTATAATTCTTATTTAGAAACTCTGATGCTTGAATAATTGACACTGGGTTATATGTCGAGTATCCAGGATCTTGAAAACCCGGGTCGTTACAGTGATATCCTCTGTAATATCTATTCTCACCCAATGTTGACAAAAATCAAGCATCGAAATTTCAGTACAATTTGAGCTGACCAAATAACACAAGTCCAACCCACATTGCACTGGAAACCAGAAAACTAATAGAAAGAAATTATAGGGTGAGAATAAATAAGATATAAACTTAGAATAGAAGAAGAAGAAGAAGAAGAACATGCAACATCAGAGTAACACGAATCTCACAGTGGAACGAACAATATATAACAGATACATATCTTTGAAATAAAATCAGTATATGTATACAGTAACATTATTATAGAATAACACTTAAAACATAGCGGAATAACAATAGCTATATAAAATCCTGAAGCCTCCTGCTCTAGCTCTTCAAGTATATCTGAAAAATCCTTACTATTTGACTGCCCGTACAAAATTGGGCACCCAAGAGTTTAACGAAATAAACTCCGGGTCAATCATGGGATTGGTATGAGTAAACAATTTAAAACAGTTTGAGAAAATAAACGATGTCTCATAAGACCACGCCGTATAACGAAACGGGTTTTTCCCTTATGAGAATCAAAAGCATTTGATTTGACTTTCACAATCCTTTTAAAAAAACAATAATCCTTATATCAAAACTCTTTTGATATTATAATAATGTCTATCAACCACAATATAATAATCATCTAGCAGAAACGCTTTCATCTCATGCTCTACACATATAGTATACAATCAAAACCACGAGCACTTATTGAATAATGGATTACCAACTATGACAAGGTATGGAACCACCTTCCGATAGTGTACCTATAGAGAGGAATACATCGGGTTCAACAAGAACATCTTGCAACCCGGCTGTTAGACCAAAAATTGGCACTAACACCCAAATGCAGATCAAAGATTACAGAATGCAGAAAATAGTAAAATCAGAGGAGACACACGAGGTTTTTATAGTGGTTCGACTATAGATGTAGCCTACGTCCACTTTATAATCTTATTGTTATACTGACAGAGTACAAGAATCAGTTACATGCAGACACACAATCCATGTGTTAATTGAGATTACAAGAGGAGAATTTATGTGTAGAAAGGTGCAAAGTCCTTGCAATCGGTAATGGCAGAGGCTGTCTAGATGTAGGAGAAAGTCCCAGCCAAAAAGTCCTTGAAAATGCATTCAAATGGTGTATTTATAGTTGTAGAAGAAGTTCTGGGATGACCGGTTCGTGATAGGGTACGTGGCACCCGATCCGGTAAAGTAGGAGTAAGATGTGGCATGAGAATAGGTCAAAATAGTGTGCGTATCTGCAGGTCTAGAGATCGGATCGTGGTCATGGTTCGGATCGTGATATGGCCATCACGAGCCGGGTCTGATCGCAAGTGGTATGGTGAAGTTGGAGTGAAGTGCTGGCGATCGGATCGTATCGTGAGGTGTACCACGAACGGGTCGTGGTCTGAGGGGGGCGATATGATCCAGGAGGTGATGCTTTGTCACTTCATCCAAATGATTGCCAGATTACACCCATTCACGGAAACGGGCGTAACTTTCAACCCGTAAGTCTGATTGAGACGAACCAAAGCTCGAACTGAAGCTAATTCAAAGAGATACAAGAGTTACTGAGCTCAGTTCCGTAATTGCTGTTTTTGGACCCAAAAGGGGTCGTTTGATAGGAGTTTCGGGCCTTTCTTTCTTCGTGTGCGACTTTGACCAAATCGCTGCCTGTCTTCTGACAATGTTCTCCATATCGAGCGCGATGCTATACAGATATTCAGTGTAACATCTTTTACCAAAACGTGTGTGAACATGTTTACCCCCCCAGAACATATCTTGCTGGTTAAAGGAAGATGTGTTCTGGATAATCTGAGAAATCCAAATCCATAATGCGACAATCACGCCGGATTGTATTAAGGCCAGAAAACCGACGATCACACGGGATCGTATTAAGGCCAGAGAAATCCAAGAAGACCAGGGGTTTGTACCTGCAATAAGATAAAAAAACAATGCAAGAATAAGTCCTTGATGGCCTACCTGAGTAAACCATCCGAGGAGATGTTAGAGGGGTTCCAAGATGGCCTTATGGGAGTAAGACGGCCAGGGAAATGCCATGAAATTTCCAAGACGGCCTTACTGGAGTAAGACGACCAAGGGAATGCCATGAAAGTTCCAAGACGACCTTACCAGAGTAAGACAACCAAGGAAAAGCACATGAGGTTCCAAGATGGCCTTACCGAAGTAAGACGACCAAGGAAAAGAAATGAAAGTTCCAAGACGGCCTTACCGGAGTAAGACGACCAAGGAAAAGCAAAGAAAGTTCCAAGATGGCCTTACCGGAGTAGGACGACGGAGGAAAAGCACATGAAGGTTTGTTTATACTTGACGGATCCAGTTAGGAGCCAGAGCTCATTGTTTATACTGGACGGATCCAGTTCGGAGCCGGAGCTCAATGCTTATTGCTAATTCATGAAAACGCAACAGTCGCTTGCCGGACAAGATTGGAGACCACAAGCCGGTTTTGTGCTTGTGGGCTGATGTGACTGCTTTTATTACATGCAGGGAAAACAAAGAGGGGCGAGGAGTCGCTTGAAAGCCTAAAAACATGAACTACGAACCGGAGTTCGTCAAACTGAAGAGATCCGCTGAGTGGGATCAGTTGATGATAAGCCGTGATTGCTCGATCTGGGACCGTTCCCTCTCCGGGAAGTCGGTGGTGGCTGTGCATATGCAGATGCAGGTGCTATTGGTGGTGTGACATACTCGGGTAGTTCTCCTCGCCTGACCCGGGCCTCAATAAGGTCTCGCAGATGTCTGCAGTCATCAGTGTTATGATCGTCCATGTCATGAAATATGCAATGCCTGCTAGAATTGCATTGTGCTAGTGTTGGCTCCCTCTTGGGAGGCCTTGGATATGAGGCAGCACCCCCTATATCCACATAGATGTTGCTCAGAGTGTCATTCAGTTCAGTGTATTTGTCGTATCTGGACACTCCCCGAGGTGGAGCATTACGATCATTCTTTGCATTTGCTGTTCCTTTGCCTTTTCCAGAATCAGACGGTTCTCCGTCTTTAAGCATGTTGATGTCGAGAATGCGCTTCTCAGAAGTTGCATCTTCTTCGTGCAGAAATCTATCCGCTTCGTGGCAGAATTTGCCAAGATTTCGCAGTGAATCTCGATACAAAGACTTTTTGAATTCTGAATTATCTAGAATGTCGGGTACTGCTCCCATCAGTACCATCGATGGTTCAGGGCGATCAACTGATGCTGCTGCAACATTGAATCTTTCCAGGAATGAACGCAGAGTTTCTCTAGGCCTCTGCTTGATTGTAGTGAGTAACATGACATTCTTGAGTCGAACAATGTGGACCCTAAACTGTTCAAGGAATCAAGCGACCAACATAGTCCAGCTGTTGATCGATTCCGTTTATAGCTGTCGAATCCACATGGCTACTATATCAGTCAGGAAGAGGGAAAAACATTTAGCAATGACGTTTTCCGATGCCATTTGAACTTCCATATGCCATTTGTAGCAAATGAGATGCATGGTAGGATCTGTCCTGCCGTTGTATGGCTCCAGTTGTGGAAGATTGAAGTCTGGGGGATTGCGGGAATTACTGATTTCCTGAGTGAATAGGTTGTGGTTGACATCATCCACGTCATTCTGATAGGTGCGACCTCTAGAGAGGCGTTAAATCAGATCAGCAAGTCGATTGCCTTCAAAAAGGCATTGCAAACTGCCAAGATCAGAGCTGGTGCCCCCAGCATTGAACATGAGAGGAGAAAGCTGTTGGTGAGCTGTTGACTGGGGATCGCGGCTTGTGGATCGCGGATCGGGCTCGTGTAGTCCAGCTCGTGAGACCGGATTGTGAAGCAGGGGGGCAATCCGACTGGGTCCTGGAGGTAGGTCACGAACCGGTTGTTGTTGGTGAGCAGGCGAAAACGAGGTGCTGGGATCGCCTCGTGAGTTTTTAAGTGCACCACGATCCGGGTCGCGGTCCAAAGGCGCATCACGAGATGGTTGATGCTGTTGAGGAGCAGAAGCTCGCAATCCGATGTTTGCCTGAACTGGAGCTGAAGTCGGTTAAACCTGAGCATTTCCAAGAGTTAGGGGGCTGCCCCCGAGTCCATGTGATGCATGAGCCGCTTCTGTGGCTTCATTTCCAGTGACTTGTTCGTTGCTCGGCCTTCCATCCATCCGAGCGAAGAATTGGTTGATCATTTCCTGTTGTTTTTGGAGGAGATCGTCCTGCCTTGCCATTTGATCCCTCAATTCTACGAGAACGCCGTCCATCTCGTCTCGGGTCAAGTATGCAGACGGATCTCCATGAGAGGAAGCCTCCTGGCTCGCCTCATTCCTTGTGTCCTCAGCGTCAGCATCCTCAGCATGTGTGGAAGTTCCAGTTTTCTTCCTTTTGATTGTCATTGATCCAATAGCCAAAAAATCCAAGCAGAAGTTGAAGTTGTCATGTGCCCCCCTTCCTGGCATGCCAAAATGTTAGACCAAAATCGGGGCCTAACCCCCAAATGCATGTCACAGATTATAGAATGCAGAAAATAGTAAAATTAGAGGAGACACATGAGGTTTTTATAGTGGTTCGGTTGTAGATGTAGCCTACGTCCACTTTATAATCTGATTGTTATACTGACAGATTACAAGAATCAGTTACATGCAGACACATAATCCGTGTGTTAATTGAGATTACAAGAGGAGAATTTATGTGTAGAAAGGTGCAAAGTCGTTGCAATCGGTAATGGTAGAGGTTGTCTAGATGTAGGAGAAAGTCCCAGCCAAAAAGTCCTTGAAAATGCCTTCAAATGGTGTATTTATAGCTGTAGGAGAACTTCTGGGATGACCGGTTCGTGATAGGGTACGTGGCACCTGATCCGGTAAAGTAGGAGCAAGATGTGGCACAAGAATAGGTCAAAATTGTACACGTATTTGCAGGTCTAGAGATCGGATCGTGGTCATGGTTCGGATCGTGACATGGCCATCACGAGCCAGGTCTGGTCGCAAGTAGTATGGTGAAGCTGGAGTGAAGTGCTGGCGATCCGATTGTATCGTGAGGTGTACCACGAACGGGTCGTGGTTGGAGGGGGGCAATCCGATGAGGGGCGATCCGATCCGGGAGGTGATGCGTCGTCACTTCATCCAAATGATTGCCAGATTACACCCATTCACGGAAACGGACGTAACTTTCAACCCGTAAGTCCGATTGAGCCGAACTAAAGCTAGAACTGAAGCTAATTCAGAGAGCTACAAGACTTACTAGTTCAGCTTTGTAATTGCTGTTTTCAGACCTAAAAGAGGTCATCTGATAGGAGTTTCGGGCCTTTCTTTGTTCGTGATGCGACTTTGACCAAATCGCTGCCTGTCTTTTGACAATGTTCCCCATATCCGAGCGCGATGCTATCTAGATATTCAGTATAACAGCTTTTACCAAAAAGTGTGCAAACAACGGCCACACATGACCGATCACTCATTTCGCTTAAGTGTATCGAATGTATATCACCAACGGGTTGGGATTAGCAACCGTTTCCCGAATGGGACAACATTGAATAGATTAAAGAATTAGATGAATATCTCTAGACAGGTGATAATACACCCTAATGGAAGCAATCCACATAGACATGTTGCCTGCTCTATAACAAGAAAACTAGCGAGCTATACATGCTCTATAATTCTTGTTTAGAAACTCCTACTAATACAGTGGATCAAACTGCTCGACCAGAACTCATAAACAACTCAACCAATAAATCTCCATAATATAAAACCATTTTTATAAAATCTACAAATACGTTCACTCGTATATATACCCTCAAACTTAATCCAGGCTATTACTAACCCCATCTCTACTGAGTCACGCCACAGAGCTAAGGTACTAACTTAACCTTCAGCTCTGATACCACTTTAACGACTCCGGGTTTTCGCGATCCTGGTTATCGACATAAACTTAATGTCGACTATACAAGCATCGGAAATACCAGATAGTCCATTAAAGAAATTAGAGGGTGAGAATAGATAAGATAGAAACTTAGAATAGAAGAAGAAGAACATACAACATCAAAGTAACACGAATCTCACAGCGGATCAAACAATATATAATAGATACATAACTTTGAAATAAAACTAGTATATGTATACCGTAATATTAGAAGAGTATAACACTTACAACACAACGGAAATAACTATAGCTATATAATCCTGAAGCCTCCTGCTCCAAGCTCTCCAAGTATATCTGAAAAATGCCAACTATTTGACTGCCCGTACAAAATTGGGCACCCAAGAGTTTAGTGAAAATAAAACAAAACAAACTCTGGGCCAGTCATGGGAGTGGTGTGAGTAAAACAGTTTAAAACAGTTTGAGCAATAAAATGATATCTTATAAGACCACACCGTATAACAAAACGGATTTTTCCCCTTATGAGAATCCAAAATAATCTTTAAATCAAAATTCTTTTGATATTATAATAGTGTTTATCAACCACAATATAATAATCATCTAGCAGAAACGCTTTCATCTCACGTTCTACATACATAGTATATAATCAAAATCGCGAGCACTTATTGGATAATGGATTTCCAACTATGACAAGGTATGGACCACCTTCTGATAGTGTATCTCTAGAGAGGAAAACACTGGGTTCAACAAGAACATCATGCAACCCGGCCATACATGACCGACCACTCATTTCGATTGAGTGTATCGAATGTATATCACCAATTGTTGGGATCAGCAACCGTTTCCCGAATGGGACAGCATCGAATAGATTAAAGAATGAAATGAATATCTCTAGGTAGGTGATAATACACCCTAATGGAAGCAACCCACATAGCCATGCTGCCTGCCCGATTTTTGTCATTTCCCGATTGTGAGGCTAGAGGCCACGCTTATCTCTGACAAATCACACATTCATTTACTTTGAATGTCACATCGTCATACCCACCAAATCACAAATTTATTTCCCCAAAAATACAACGGGTATATACAACTAAGAGAAACGAATTCCTTCACCACCAATACGTCTAAAGAGATCAATTACGCGATCTATTAACTATACTCTATTAGACATTATTCCATACAGGTCGTCCTAGGACTGGACAAACCGAAGGCACAATTTTGTAAATCCATCTCAGGCAATTTCTACCTAGGATTTGATAGAACGACCCTTGAATAACTCCATCTTCGATTATCTTCATCATATTTGATTCACAACGTTAACGCCCATACAGAGTGGTTTTCAGGTCATGAATCTGATCCCGATCTCTCCGTATTGACGACGGAAAAATGGTCAAAAACTTCGATAGTCGTTGAATTAACTATCAAAGGAAAACACATGTGCAAACAGCGATATTATTTCCAGATGGAAATTCTATCGATCAATCATCAATCATCAATTATCTCTTAAATAAATTTATCATTAATTTATTCATTTACCCATTTCCTATTTCCATAAATTCTTATTTTCTTATTTTCAAAATTTAGAAAATATACGTTATTACTTATTGGAAAACATTTCCATATTTACTCTCTTTCCTATTTCCTATATTAGAAAACATTTCTGATTTCTTATTTGGAAAATGTTCCCAAAACTCCTTCATTGGATTTAAACATATGTTTAAATAAAACATCGCGACGCCAACTCAAACCATTTCACTCATTAACTAAATTCACTTAACTGGCCTTCACTATCGAACCTTAACCATTCCTTAGTTAAAAACGAAGTCAATCAAGTTGGGGTATAACTACCTCTCAGACCTTGACTGAACAAAATTTCTAGCTTCGAAATAAACAAAGTTCACCTTCTAAATATTTAACAAATCTTCCGTACATAACTCTCGGATTCTGTTTACGAATCCACTTGTTTTATAGAAACATTGGTTATAACGATAACGTCATAATCCCTACTTTCGAAATATCTAACTTAAATATAACTTTTATTCTTTAATTTAAATAAATAAATAAACACCTAATTTATAAATAAATAAATCTTGATTTAAAACCGGAAAGTATAAGTACTTTCCCGAATTCGATATAATCGAATTCGATGATTAACTCTGTTCGAACAACTAATATTCGATAAACTCACTTCGAATAAATAATATTCGATTAACTCACTTTCGAATAACTAATATTCGATAACTCTTTCTTTCGAATAAACTATATTCGATAACTCTTTCTTTCGAATAAACGATATTCGATAATCTCTCTTTTCGAATAAACTATATTCGATTACTCCTATTCGAATAAACGATATTCGACAATCTCTCTTCGAATAACTAATATTCGATAACTCCCTTCGGATAACCTATATTCGATAATCTTTCTTCGAATAACTATATTCGATAATCCCTCTTCGAATAACTAATAATCGATAACTCCCTTCGAATAACCTATATTCGATAATCTTTCTTCGAATAACTGTATTCGATAATCTTTTTTCGAATAACTAATATTCGATAACTTTTGAATAAACTATATTCGATTAACTCCTTTTAATAAACTATATTCGATTAACTTCTTTCGAATAAACTATGTTTGATTAACTCCTTTCGAATAAACTATAATCAATTAACTCCTTTCGAATAAACTATGTTCGATTAACTCCTTTAACTCTATTCAAATAAACCATATTCGATTAACGCCTTTAAATTAACTCTAATCGATTAACTCAACTTGATAACTCTAATTCCTTTTATAATCCTATTTACTTTCCAAATATTTCCTTTTATGATATCATATTTATTTTCTAAATAAATATTCCTTTTATCTTTCTATTTATTTAACACATAAATATCCCTCTAACCTATTTTCCTGCATCTACATATGTTACATAATATAAATTCACATCAAATTTCATTTCTATATGAAATATTCTGATAAACAGAATCAATATTTGATTAACAATTTTTATATAAATATATCGATAATTTCAACCAATCAATTAGCAGTTCAACCAAACAGTCAACACACAGCAATCAATCATCGTTTATCAGTTCTATAAATACGTTATAAAAATATGAACTGGTAGAGTTGGTAAGTTGTACTCACATTGGTCGGTTACCGTTAAATAACGATAATCGATCATTAGTTCAGATCGGGGCAATTTATTTTGCTATAAATTGAGACGAGCTAAATTTCACTTCCAGTCAGTTCCATTGCGTAGCTGTCGTCCGTACGATCCCAGCGGATCTTGTTTCATGAAATTCTGATAATATATAAAGGACTTATTAATAATATAAGTTTGTACTATTTACAATAAAATTTAAACTTTAATTTCCTTTTAATCAATTGGGCTTTTACCATTTGTTTCCCCGGCCCATCCACTTCTAAACCCAGACCCGCACTATGTCTTCTTCCCCAAAATCAAAAACCGCGGGCTCCTGTATTACCCAGTGGCCATTACGACATCCTCATTTGCTCCTAACTCCTTCATCTTTCACCTTGAACACAAACTGAATATACCAAATTCCTTCTCGTCGAAAACTCCATCCTCCTATGTCCTAAAACCCACATTCGATACCTCCTATCAGAACGCGAGTAGCAGACCCTAGCTCACGCTCGATACAGGGTCGTGACATTTTTTTTCGGAATTACATCGAACTCCTTCCAGATGTGCGGCCTTCAACGACAAGCGCAGTGCTACCTTTCTCATTGTTGTTTGAACAACGTGCCAACAACGACGGTGAACCCTAGTTGCTACCACATTTTCGATCATCAGAAAGTTTGATCGAGCCACTTATGGCTTACGCCATCGCGAAGCTGATCTTGTTATGAGATCGTCCGCACCATCGATCTTCCCTTCGGCCTCCTCTAGTACAACCGACGCCAAACCCTAGGTTGCTGCTCGTATTCGAGAAACTCAGAAAACCAAATCGCACCCAGGGAATTAGGTATAGGATTGAAGAGCATCGGATGAGGATTTCAAATATATCTGTGTGGTGATTTTAGGAATTATATTTCACTTTCTTTGAATTTTTGAAGACCGATTTTTGTTTACTGGAAAAATAGAAGTAACGGCGGATTTTAGTCTGACTAGAGAAAATGAAGACTTAGGTTTAAAGGGTGAGGGTATTTATAGGTAGGTTTGGATATATTTTTATTCAATTTAATATTAAATTCTAAGCAACCGCTAATTGTACTTGCCCTTAAAAATTCCTGTGACCACATACGATACCCAAAAATCACGAAAATCGGCATGAAGTTACAGTTTGACATTACAGACCCAACGAAACTGGTTTCGTCGAATTCTGACTCCGTTTGCTCACACACCGTATTTTTAACCATCAAAATACTGATTGTTTTTCACATTAAAAATCCGTACAGCCACACACTGACTCTAAAAATCACGGAAATTGAAATCTAGCAAAAATTTAATATTGCGGATCCAACAAAATTAGTTTCATCAAAAACAGAGGTCGTCTGCAAAACTGGCTATTTTTAAAGCTCTAAATAAACCCTTTTAAATGTATAAATATATTTAAAAACATTTTAATTTAATATTAATAAATTAATATTCTCGTATATATTCACATACACCATCATATAGCTTTAAAATAAACACACTTGGATTCATAACTCAATATTCTCAAATCCAAGTTAAATTGATATCCCATTTATATTAAAAATCCTTTTATCATATAAATAAATCATTATAAATTATAAAGGAATTCCATAGCGGCTCTTCGAAAATTTGATTTGGACATAAATCAAAATCTACATGACGAAATCCTGATTTTTCTCTTCCATTAGAAAAATATACTTCACCAGCTCTGAACGTTTCTTGTTTCGCAGAAATCCGATTTAAAACGGATTCTGTACATTCGTTTAAAGTTCGAATCACCAAATTACGAATTGCAGCGCCATTTCGAGCTCGATTATAATTAGATTATAATTATACGTTCAAACTTCGTTTAAATAATATATTCTATATTCTAATTCAATTCTAAGCTGAATTAAATATTTTAAATGGTCCAGTTCACATTACATTGTCAATTCACTAATTCCAACTATTTCAAAATTAAAAATATTATTCTATTATTTATATTATTCTATTATTTATATTAATTAAATATTCCATATAATTTAATTAAACGACCACTTAAATCTCTAAATCACTATTTAAATAAATAAATTATTACACCATGAAAATATGGGACATTACATTCTTCCCCCCTTAAAATAATTTCGTCCTCGAAACTGCTAAGGTAGAAACCACACCCTATTAACTGGGTAAAACTTTTTGTTTACTCCTTAAATTTCAGTTTTAACCGAGCCAATTAATTTTAGTTAAAATATTAATTAATTCTTATCAATAAAAATATTCAAAAATCTTGAAAATTTTATAACACCCGAAATTTTCGAAAAACTTCGCTAGCACCTCCTTTGTACGGGTCAATCGGTACAACTACAACTCGCCTCTCTAGGCCGTCTCCAACACAAAAGAAAATCAAACAGCCAAGCGGCTTGCCAATTCGGCTCATAAATCACCAAACTCATACAAAAATAAACTCGTACCTTTTGTCGGGCATATCATTATATCCTTTCATTCTGCTACCAATTCAGCATATACCAATGTCATTCCAATAAAACTCAAATCACTTTATCCTCAAATCCAACCATTCGCTTATACCTAAGTCGAATTTCATTTCAAACCAAAGTTCCAATCTCGATTTCAAATTCTTAACTCATCAATCCAATACCATTTCGGATTCCTATGTCACAAATCCAATTTTCTCGATATCATTCTAATCCAATTCAATTTTCACTTAATCGGTTTTCAGTTCAATTCCAATTTATTTCCACAAATTTTATTTAATTTGTTTTTAATTTAAACAACCTCTTCGTGGAGTTTTAAATAGCTTCGTTTTTTTTAAAAAAATCAAACAATCCTTTTCGAAATTCAAACAACTTGTTTTCGCAAAACAATTCAAAAACAAAATTTTGGCAATAATCTGTCACTTACAACTCGAAAATGAACACCGATGATGTCATGATCATCATCAGAATCTATTTCCAGCTATCGAAGTGAGTTCAATACTATATCACTTTCAAAACCATTTCTAAACACTTCCTTTTTGAAATTCATTTCAAAATACCATTTACAATGCTTTAAAACAATTTAAAATCTCCCAGGATTTTAAAATTCTCATATATTTAATTCAATTCCACTTACAAACACTTTTCATATTTTCGGAATTTTAATTCGAACTCTGATTCAAAATTTAGATTTACTTCATCTTATTTCATGTATTATATTCATATGAATTCTGATTGGCTATTTACATACCATTCCAATTATAATCTTATTCGATTATGATTACAACTAACACATTCAATAATAATATCAATATAAATCATCTATTTATATTAAAAATATATTTTCGGTAAAATTATATCATTTACCATCTTTTCAAAACATACCATGTTGGTTCAACGTATTCGAGTGTTTAGAAACCCTTACCAATACAGTGGATCAGACTGATCGACCAGAACTTATAAACAACTCAACCAACAAATCTCCACAATACAAAATCATTTTATATTGAAATCTACAAATACGTTCTCTCATATATATACACTCAAACTCAATCTAGGGTATTGCTAACCCTATCTCTACTGAGTCATGCCATAGAGCCAAGGTAATAACTTAACCTTCAGCTCTGATACCACTGTAACGACCCGGGGTTTCGCGATCCTGGTTATCGACATAAACTCAATGTCGACTATCCAAGCATCGGAAATACCGGATAGTCCATGAAAGAAATTAGAGGGTGAGAATAGATAAGATAGAAACTTAAAATAGAAGAAGAGGAAGAACATACAACATCGGAGTAACATGAATCTCACAGCGGAATGAACAATATATAATAGACACATAACTTTGAAATAAAACTAGTATATGTAAACAGTGACATTATCAGAGTATAACACTTACAACACAGCGGAAATAACTATAGCTATATAATCCTGAAGCCTCCTACTCCAAGCTCTCCAAGTATATCTGAAAAATCTTGACTACTTGACTGCCCGTACAAAATTGGGCACCCAGGAGTTTAGGGAAAATAAAACAAAACAAACTCTGGGTCAGTCATGGGACTGGTGTGAGTAAAACAGCTTGAAACAGTTTGAGCAATAAAACGATATCTCATAAGACCACGCCATATAACAGAACGGGTTTTCCCCTTATGAGAATCCAAAATAATCTTTATATCAAAATTCTTTTGATATTATAATAGTGTCTATCAACCACAATATAATAATCATCTAGCAGAAACGCTTTCATCTCACGTTCTACACACATAGTATACAATCAAAATCACGAGCACTTATTGGATAATGGATTTCTGACTATGACAAGGTATGGACCACCTTCTGATAGTGTATCTCTAGAGAGGAATACACTGGGTTCAACAAGAACATCTTGCAACCCGGCCACCCATGACCGACCACTCATTTCGCTTGAGTGCATCGAATGTATATCACCAACGGTTGGGATCAACAACCGTTTCCCAAATGGGACAACATCGAATAGATTAAATAATGAAATAAATATCTCTAGATAGGTGATAATACACCCTAATGGAAGCAACCAACATAGCCATGCTGCCTGCCCGATTTTTGACATTTTCTGATTGTAAGGCTAGAGGCCACGCTTTTCTCTAACAGATCACACATTTATATACTTTGAACATCACATCGTCATACCCGCCAAATCACAAATTGATTTTACCAAAATTACAACGGGTATACAGCTAAGAGAAACGAATTCCTCCGCCACCAAACGTATATACATTTGAAGAGATCAACTTACGCGATCTATTAAATATACTTTGTAGACATTCTTCCATATAGGTTGTCCTGGGACTGGACAAACCAAAGGCACTATTCTGTAAATCCATTTTAGGCAATTTCTACCTGGGTTTTGACAGAACGACCATTGCATAACTCCGTCTTTGATTATCTTCATCATATTTGATTCACAATGCTAACACCCATACAAAGTGGTTTTCAAGTCATGAATCTGATCCCGGTCTCTCCGTATTGACGACAGAAATAAGATCAAAAACTTCGATAGTCGGTGATTTAACTATCAAAGGAAAACACGTATGCAAACAGAGATATTATTTCCAGATGGAAATTCTATCGATCAATCATCAATCATCATTTATCTCTTAAATAAATTTATCATTAATTTATTCATTTACCCATTTACCATTTCCATATATTCTTATTTTCTTATTTTCAAAATTTAGAAAATATACGTTATTAATCATTGGAAAACATTTCAATACTTACTCTCATTTCCTATTTCCTATATTAGAAAACATCTCTGATTTCTTATTTGGAAAACGTTCCCAAAACTCCTTCATTGGATTTAAACAGATGTTTAAATAAAACATCGCAACGCCAACTCAAGCCATTTCACTCACAAACTAAATTCACTTAACCAGCCTTCACTATCGAACCTTAACCATTCCTTAGTTAAAAAAGAAGTCAATCAAGTTGGGGTATAACTACCTCTCAGACCTTAACTGAACAACATTTCTAACTTCGAAATAAACAAAGTTCACCTTCTAAATCTTTAACAAATCTTCCTTACATAACTCTCGGATTCTATTTACGAATCCTCTTCTTTTATAGAAACATTGATTATAAAGATAACGTTATAATTCCTACTTTCAAAATATCTAACTTCAAATATAACTTTTATTCTTTAATTTGAATAAATAAATAAACACCTAATTTATAAATAAATAAATTTTGATTTAAAAACCGAAAAGTATAAGTACTTTCCCGAATTTGATATAATCGAATTCGATGATTAACTCTCTTCGAATAACTAATATTCGATTAACTCACTTCGAATAACTAATATTCGGTTAACTCACTTTCGAATAACTAATATTCGATAACTCTTTCTTTCGAATAAACTATATTCAATAACTCTTTCTTTCGAATAAACGATATTCGATAATCTCTCTTTTCGAATAAACTATATTTGATTACTCCTTTTCGAATAAACGATATTCGATAATCTCTCTTTGAATAACTAATATTCGATAACTCCCTTCGAATAACCTATATTCGATAATCTTTCTTCGAATAACTATATTCGATAATCTCTCTTCGAATAACTAATATTCGATAACTCCCTTCGAACAACCTATATTTGATAAACTTTCTTCGAATAACTATATTCGATAATCTTTCTTCGAATAACTATATTCGATAATCTCTTCGAATAACTAATATTCGATAACTCCCTTTTGAATAAACTATATTCGATTAACTCCTTTCGAATAAATTATATTCGGTTAACTCCTTTAACTCTATTCGAATAAACTATATTCGATTAACTCCTTTAAATCAACTCTAATCGATTAACTCTACTTAATAACTCTAATTCCTTTTATAATCCTATTTACTTTCCCAATATTTCCTTTTATGATATCGTATTTATTTTTCAAATGAATATTCCTTTCATCTTTCTATTTATTTAACGAATAAATATTCCTTTTATCTTATTCTATTTAATTAACAAATAAATATTCCTTTATCTTATTCTATTTATTTAACTAATAAATATTCCTTTTATCTTATTCTATTTATTTAACAAATAAATATTTCTTTATCTTATTCTATTTATTTAACAAATGAATATTCCTTTATCTTATTCTATTTATTTAACACATAAATATTCCTTTTATCTTATTTTATTAATTTAACAAATAAATATTCCTTTATGTTATTCTATTTATTTAACAAATAAGTATTCCTTTTATAACTTTATTTATTCTATAAATAAGCATTTCCTTTTTGTAAAATCCTTTGACTTTGTAAATAATTCCTTATATAAAATCCTTTGACTTTATACATATATCATTTTCAATATACACTTTGAAAAATCCTTTTTATAATCCAGTATCACTTATGTTATTCAAAATACCAATGAAAAAGACCAGTGTCATCCAACCATATTATATTCAATCACAGATTATATATAACACATCATATGTCACAGTATATGAAAAACAGTAATATAAATATTGAGGAATCCAGTTAGATCCCTCCAACCTATTTTCCTGCATCCACAGATGTTACATAATATAAATTCACATCAAATTTCATTCCTATATGAAATATTCTGATAAACATAATCAATATTTGATTAACGATTTATATATTACTATATCGCTAATTTCAACCAATCAATTAGCAGTTCAACCAAACAGTCAACACACAGCAATCAATCATCATTTATCAGTTCTATAAATACGTTATAAAAATATGAACTAGCAGAGTTGGTGAGTTTTACTCACATTGGTTGGTTATCGTTAAATAACGATAATCGATCATCGGTTCAGATCGGACAATTTATTTTTCTATAAATTGAGATGAGCTCCATTTCACTTCCAGTCAGTTCCATTGCGTAGCTGTCGTCTGTACGATCCCAACGGATCTTGTTTCATGAAATTCTGATAATATATAAAGGACTTATTAATAATATAAGTTTGTATTATTTACAATAAAATTTAAACTTTAATTTCCTTTTAATCAACTGGGATTTTACCATTTGTTTCCCTGGCCCATCCACTTCCAAACCCAGACCCGCACTAAGTCTTCTTCCCCAAAATCAAATCCGCAAGCTCCTGTATTACCCAGTGGCCATTATGGCATCCTCATTTGCTCCTAACTCCTTTATCTTTCACCTTTAACACAAGCTGAATATACCACATTCCTTCTCGTCGAAAACTCAATCCTCCTATGTCCTCAAACCCACATTCGATACCTCCTATCAGAACGCAAGTAGCAGACCCGAGCTCATGCTCGATACAAGGTTGCAACATTTTTTCTTCGGAATTACATCGAACTCCTTCCAAATGTGCGGCCTTCAACGACAAATGCAGTGCTACCCTTCTTGTTGTTGTTTGAGTAACATGCCAACAACGATGGTGAACCCAAGTTGCTGCCACATTTTTGATCATCATAAAGTTTGATCGAGCCAATTATGGCTTACACCATCGTGAAGCTGATCTTGCTACTAGCTCATCCGCACCATCGATCTTCCCTTAGGCCTCCTCTAGTACAACCAACACCAAACCCTAGGTTGCTGCTCGTATTCGATAAACTCAGAAAACCAAATCGCACCCAATGAATTAGGTATAGGATTGAAGAGCATCAGATGAGGATTCTGAATATATTTGTGTGGTGATTTTAGGAATTATATTTCACTTTTTTTTGAATTTTTGAAGATCGATTTTTGTTTACTGGAAAAACAAAAGTAACAGCGGATTTTAGTTTGACCAGAGAAAATGAAGACTTAGGTTTAGAGGAGGAGGGTATTTATAGGTAGGTTTAAATATATTTTTATTCAATTTAATTTTAAATTCTAAGCAACCGCTACTTGTAATTGTCCTTAAAAATTCCTGTGACCACATACGATACCCAAAAATCACGAAAATTGGCATGCAGTTACAGTTTGACATTACGGACCCAACGAAACTGGTTTCGTCGATTTCCGACTCTGTTTGCTCACACAGCGTATTTTTAACCGTCAAAAAACTGATTGTTTTTCACATTAAAAATCCATACAGCCACACACTGACTCTAAAAATCACGGAAATTGAAATCTAGCAATAATTTAATATTGCGGATCCAACAAAATTAGTTTTGTCGAAAACAGAGGTCGTTTGCAAAACAGGCTATTTTTAAAGCTCTAAATAAACCCTTTTAAATATATAAATATATTTAAAAACATTTTAATTTAATATTAATAAATTAATATTCTCGTATATATTCACATACACCATCATATAGCTTTAAAATAAACACACTTGGATTCATAACTCAATATTCTCAAATCCAAGTTAAATCGATATCCCATTTATATTAAAAATCCTTTTATCTATAAATAAATCGTTATAAATTATAAAGGAATTCCATAGCGACTTTTCGAAAATTTGATTTGGACATAAATCAAAATCTACATGACGAAATCCCGATTTTTCTCTTCTATTAGAAAAATATACTTTTCCAGCTCTGAACGATTCTTGTTTCATAGAAATCCGACTTAAAACAGATTCTATACATTCGTTTAAAGTTCGAATCGCCAAATTATGAACTGTAGCGCCATTTTGAGCTCGATTATAATTATGAGTTCAAAATTCATTTAAATAATATATTCTTTATTCTAATTCAATTCTAAGCTGAATTAAATATTTTAAATAGTCCAGTTCACATTATATTGTCAGTTCACAAATTCTGACTATTTCAAAATTAAATTTATTATTCAATTATTTATATTAATTAAATATTCCATATAATTTTATTAAACGACCATATAAATCTCTAAGTCACTATTTGAATAATTAAATAAATAAATTATTACACCGTGAAAATACGGGACATTACAAAACAGCAGAGCTTCAGCGTAGCCTCAGAAATATGAGGTTTAGGGTTAGCTATACAGACATATTTATAGGTGTATCAGAGAAACCAGGTCCCTTAGATTTGATTAAAAAACATCAGAACCGACCAAATATCCAAAAACCCTAATCTGCCAAAATCTGCCGCAGAGGGGTCGACAACCTTAGTCGGGAAATCTGCCACCTTCCCAAATTTCGAATTTTGAACCGTTTTTTGAATTTCTGAGCCTATTTTTGAATTTCTGAACCTAATATACATATACATATACATATTCTTCATGCGCGTTTACAAACTTCAAACCTTAATAACTTCTTCATACGGTGTCCGATTTACGCAAACCAGGTGTCTATCTTGACCAGAATTTCAAGACGGACGCAATGGCGCAGTCCGTTTTTACTTAATTCTGGATATTTAATTAAGTTATTCTTATTTTATTATCTTAAGTTAAAAATGCGGGGTATTACATTCTCCCACCCTTAGGAAATTTCGTCCTCGAAATCAGATAAGGGTAAAATCAATTAACCCCTTGCATAATATACATCCATCATGTGTGCATCTAATTTTTGCAAATGTAACACCTCACGTCCGTTAATGTCACTCACAAAGGGAATGCATTAAGTTTCGAGGATCGTTTTAGTAGGCAGAAAAGAATATTACAAGACAGATACATAAAATAGTACTTGTAAAACTTTATAACTTTATTGCAGCGGAAAACAGAAATAAGTTTGGTTACATCTTTCAAAATCACAGTACCAAAACTCAAGTACATAAATATCAGCCTTGTTCAAAAGCCATCAGAGTATAAAATTTCAAATCATAATCCCCACAGAAGATGCCATAAAAAGGCAAGCCATACTTTAAGCACTTCAAGCAGAAGAAATCCGGATTAAGCTAGAGTATTCCCTCCTTGAAAACCTGGGGGAAACGGAAGAAAAGAGGCGAAACAACAAGGGTCAGACAAAAAGTCTGGCAAGTCCAGTGACTTTCAGCTATGAACAGATAATAATGTCATGGCATGCAAATAAAATTGGATGAGAGATAACAGTAACAGGAGTAGCAGATATACTTAGGTTAAACAGAAGAAACAGAATGATATAAGCTATTACTTTTCACTTCTCTGCACTAATACTAGTATAAGAGGATTAGGTGTTACCCTAATGTCTAAACTCAGAATCGAAACAGAACAATCTATAGAGAAACAGAATGCTAGTAACGGGCCTTCACTACTCCAACAGACAAAAGGTACAGAAGCAGAATACTAATAATGGGCCTTTACCACTCCAACAGACAGAAGGTACAAAAACAAAATACTAATGATGGGCCTTTACCACCCAACTAATGGGCCTTTACCACCCCAAAAGACAGAAGTTATGAAAACAGAATCGGAAACGGAATCAGAGACGGAAATAGAATGATCCCTACGGAAACATAATGTTAGAATTAGGTGTACACTAGTAATGGGCCTTTACTACCCCAACAGACGGTACCACGCAGAAACAGACAGGTGTTACCACCCAACAAAAACAGATGGTACCCCAACAGAAACAGACAGAACTAGGTGTACCCTAAATTCTACCCTAAGCGATCGGCACCCTAGTACATAAATACCCTGTGTCGGCCCCACACTAGGGTGTATCACTCCCTAAAGTGGCAACTTATTTGCACAAACCTATTTATAGATGTCATGGTGTCTTACATCCTCAGAGCAGACCGGATCCATGCACGCACATGACCCGGTTGGAACGCACTATCAACACCCCTCGCCATTATCAGAATGAACCACTTATACTTAGTTCAAAAAGCGTGCCTGGACCCCTCCATAGCGTGGGGTCAAAGTTTTGATACCAGAAAGGGTTACTGACTAATATGGGTCCCAAACAACAGATGACACAAGTAATTACCCATCCTAACCTTGTGTCCCCAGACTAACAGATTTCAGATTAACTTGTTTGCAGATTTCAGATGTACAAAAATCACATTAAGTAGTTTCAGATCAGACATACAGGTTAACAAGTTTTCAGACTAGCGAATCAGATGTACGGATTAACAGTCTTACAGATTGTTTCATCTAACTTTGTATTGGGCCTACAGATTCACGAAACGGGTTTATTAGATTCATCAGTTCAGTTGATTTAACGGTAGCTTGTGACCGCTGGATGTGCCGGGCGGTTCCGAGCAGACTTCTGCCACAAGCCAGACCTAACCTCGTGTCTAGGCATCTTTCAGTTATGCCTACGACCTCTCACATTAGACTGACAGTTTGCGACTATTGGTTAGACCGGTTAGTTCCAGGCAGGTTTCCACCGCAAACTGAGTCTAACCTCGTGTCTCAGCATTCTTATTATAGCTAAAATATTTATTCACAGATTATGCTAATAACAGACTAATTATGCCAATATCAGACTAATTATGCTAATTCAACAAATTAACTTCTTTACAAGTTACAACAGATTATTCAAACATGTTTTGCTCAATTTATGATCGAGCCTACAGATGCATACACAAATTACTGTACTCAGTTTCTATAGATTTAGCAGATTAGGCAGTTAAAACATCTCTCTAAAGTTCCATTAACATATCTTGCTTAATTATAAATTAAGCCTATCAATCTACATGCCCAAATTATGGTCATAATTCACAACATACATATGCCTCCATATTTTAGTTAAATTTGCATAGTACAGAATATTCCCTAAAACCCCCAAAATTATGGTGCACAATATAAATTATGCCAAATTATAGCCTTTTATTCTCACATATGTCAAATATCCAAAAATCCAAATTAGGCATATTCACATTAATAGTTATCTCTATTTTAATATAGGTTTTTCAGGCCTAAGTCACAAATCCTTTTTCTTCCAAGTCATAAATTGTCATATAAAATATGCCCCAAATCTAGATCTTAAATTCAATATGTATTATGTCCTCAAAATCAGATCTTGAACTATAACATGCATTATGTCCCCAAATTACAACTCACATGTTATCATATAATAATCTTCCTTCTTCCAAGTCATGAACCGTCATATATATATATAGTATGCCCAGATCTAGATCTTAAATTACAACATGTGTTGTGTTCTCAAATTAGTCACAAATCAGTTATGCCCAATTATGCATCTTTCATTATTTTCCCCAAATTTAGTGTTTGTGCGTTAATCTCTTATGAGATTTGGCTCAGGCTCGTGGTAGCCTGGCTGTAAAAACAGAAAGGAAGAAAAGACGGAAAAGATACAGAACAATCACAATAAATAAGATAGATTCACAGAAAAACAGATCTGATAAACAAAAATAGGCACCATCTCAGATTCAGATTCATTATCATGCTAGGATCATAATTTAATTTCATATCGGAAAATAACCGTACTTGCCCTAGTTGGATTCTAAAAGAAAAAGGTATTGTAGATGTTCTCTTTTAATCCTAATCAGAATTGGAGGAAGAAGAAGCACAAGTCCTAGCTTCGGTTTCAGCAGAGTAGAGACGCCATTGATTTATTTTTTAGAGAATAAGAGAGAAATGGAGGCTAGAGAATTGTGTAAGAGATTTAGGTTTAGGTTAGGGATGTATTTATAGATGTCTAGGATCGGTTAGAGCTCTTAGATTAACCCAGAAACCATCAGGACCACTCAGATGCCATATCAGCCCTTAGGGTGAATCGGGCCACGGGTTGATAGCCAAACACCCTAGATTGACCCCTAGTCGACCCAGCGAGGCTTGGGTCGACTCCAAAAATGGTGCGGTTCGGCTATTCCCCCTCCCGATTCGCTGTTTTGAACATTTTTGAATATTTATTTATTTAATTTATATATATATATATTTCTCTCATATGCATACAAACTTCAAGGCTTAATAACTTCTTCATAATTAACCATTTTCATACTAAACCACTTTTTGAACTGCGTTTACACTAAGCCACTTTTTTAGCCATTCCCCGAAACTAAAACGTGGATCGAGCTCTGTACCTCTTGTATGCAAGTCACATGTTCTAACCAAATGAGCTACTAAGTCTTTTGCTTACAAAACTTAGAAAAATGCTAAACATCATTCTTTTCTCATTCCTCTTTTTCAAATAAATTATTCTTTAACTTGTTATTTTAATATTCTCAGATAATACGGGGTGTTACATTCTCCCCTCCTTAAAGGATTTCGTCCCCGAAATCTCCAAGTTAAGGAGAATGTATATCCTACCATCCAATCGCCCATCTACTCAATCATCAAACACAGGTATCCATTGTCCTTAAAAGATTTCTAATGCCATATGAACATATGCAAAAAGTGTGTATATATTCCTTATCTCATGCAAAATCAGGTGGTCTACTGATTCAGTTGACCTCCTTAATGCGAATTACGATAGTTCCATGCGTCCATTATGTATGCAAAAGAACCCTGTTGATACATATCATTTCTATATGAGTGCGCAACCATACATTCAAATGCAACATCCATGTGAGGAGTCAATCATTCTGCATCCGCAAAAATTGAAAAATGCACACACATCCATTTGCAGTATGAGAGTGTTTTTGAGCCGATCTAGTGCCTAGTGTGTGTATATGCATCCACGAGCAACCACTAGCAAACACTTGCATCCACTTGCAACCATCAAACATAACATGTATCAAACACATGTTTACACCCATTAGTTTCTACCTAAAGGTCTAAGACTCGATCGATAGGATACAGCTGAGTGATAGAAGCAAGTACGATTAAAACAAGAGCTCTGTTCCTATTAGACATCGGTTAAGAAAATAATTCCCTAAGTATCAACCCCAAAGACCAAAATCAACACCAGATTGACACCCAGTGAATTACTCCCATTAAACAATGCCAAACTGGAAATCTACTTCACGCTTCGAGTAAAAACCCCTAACCATATCAGAAATATTCGGATACTTACAGACTACTGGTACATATCAGATTATCAAATGATTCTTAGGAAACCAAGCATGAGAAAGCCAAACCATATCCCACAAAACCCGAAATGTATGCGTCACAGTCAACTTAATGCCTAACACAGATGCCCTCAAAACCCAACCTATCACAAACAGATGAGTTGTAACCCTTATGGGGTTTGAGACTATAGCGGGATCAGAAACAAGACTAGTATTAAAGTGCAGAGACTTAACTACAGAATCAAAATGCCAAAATCAGAAAGAGTTCTTCTTACTAATCAGATAAGGAAGTTAAACCTTCTCAGAAATTTTCCTACCTCAAAGGTACCAACAAGTCCTCCCCTTCCTTCTAGTTTTGATAACTGTCTTAGTCCCATGAAGCGATTTCCGCCCACCGTACGTAAGTTCTTACATATCTTCGAAAAAGCAGAGGAAGGGATTAGAAAGGGAAAGAGAACAAAGAATCGGAAGAAAGATATCTGGCTTTTAGGGATTATGTTTTTCAAAATAAACTTTCCTCTTGAAAATATTTCCTTTTTAAAACCTTTTTGAAAATAGTTTTCAAAAACTTTTATCTAATCTGGTAACCTTTAGCTCTGATACCAAGTGTAACACCCCACGTCCGTTAATGTCACTCACAAAGGGAATGCATTAAGTTTCGAGGAAAGTTTTAGTAGACATAACAGAATATTACAAGATAGATACATAAAATAGTACTTGAAAAACTTTATAACTTTATTGCAGCGGAAAACAGAAATAAATTTGGTTACATCTTTCAAAATCACAATACCAAAACTCAAGTACATAAATATCAGCCTTGTTCAAAAGCCATCAGGGTACAAAACTTTAAAATCATAATGCCCACAGAAGATGCCATAAAAAGGCAAGCCATACTTTAAGCACTTCAAGCAGAAGAAATCCGGATCAAGTTAGAGTATTCCCTCCTTGAAAACCTAGGGGGAAATGGAAGAAAAGAGGCGAAACAACAAGGGTCAGACAAGAAGTCTGGCAAGTCCAGTGACTTTCAGCTATGAACAGATAATAATGTCATGGCATGCAAATAAAACCGGATGAGAGATAACAGTAACAGGAGTAGCAGATATACTTAGGTTAAACAGAAGAAACAGAATGATATAAGCTATTACTTTTCACTTCTCTGCACTAATACTAGTATAACAGGATTAGGTGTTACCCTTATGTCTAAACTGAAACAAAATCGAAACAGAATAATCTATAGAGAAACATAATGCTAGTAATAGGCCTTCACCACCCCAACAGACAAAAGGTACAGAAGCAGAATACTAATAATGGGCCTTTACCACCCCAACAGACAGAAGGTACGGAAACAAAATACTAATAATGGGCCTTTACCACCTAACTAATGGGCCTTTACCACCCCAACAGACAGAAGGTACGGAAACAGAATCAGAGACGGAAATAGAATAATCTCTACGGAAATAGAATGTTAGAATTAGGTGTACACTAGTAATGGGCCTTTACTACCCCAACAGACCGTACCACGCAGAAACAGACAGGCGTTACCACCCAACAGAAACAGACGGTACCCTAACAGAAATAGACAGAACTAGGTGTACCCTAAATTCTACCCCAAGCGATCGACTCCCTAATACATAAATACCCTGTGTCGACCCCACAGTAGGGTGTATCACTCCCTAAAGTGGCAACATATTGGCACAGACCTATTTAAGATTTCACGGTGTCTTACATCCTCAGAGCAGACCGGATCCATGCACGCACATGACCCGGTTGGAACGCACCATCAACACCCCTTGCTATTATCAGAATGAACCGCTTATAATTAGTTCAGTAAGCGTGCCCGGACCCCTCCATAGCGTGGGGTCAAAGTTATGATACCAGAAAGGGTTATTGACTAATATGGGTCCCAAACAACAGATGACACAAGTAATTACCCATCCTAACCTTGTGTCCCTAAACTAACAAATTTCAGATTAACTTGCTTACAGATTTCAGATGTACAAAGTTCAGATTAACTAGTTCTCAGATCAGACATACAGGTTAACAAGTTTTCAGACTAGCGAATCAGTTGTACGAATTAACAGTCTTAAAGATTATTTCACCTAACTTTGTATTGGGCCTACAGATTCATGAAACGGGTTTACTAGATTCATCAGTCCAGTTAATTTAACCCTATCCACCCAACACGTTTTAGGCATCATATTTGTCTTAGATTTGCATTAATTAATTATTAATGCACAGACCTCTCACATTAGGTCGGTAGCTTGTAGCCGCTGGATGTGCCGGGTGGTTCCGGGCAGACTTCTGCCATAAGCCAGATCTAACCTCTTGTCTAGCCATCTTTTAGTTATGCCTACGACCTCTCACATTAGACTGACAGTTTGCGGCTACTGGTTAGGCCGGTTGGTTCTGGGTAGGTTTCCACCGCAAACTGAGTCTAACCTCGTGTCTCAGCATTCTTATTATAGCTAAAATATTTATTCATAGATTATGCCAATAACAGACTAATTATACCAATATCAGACTAATTATACCAATTCAACAAATTAACTTCTTTACAAGTTACAGCAGATTATTCAAACATGTTTTGCTCAATTTATGTTCGAGCCTATAGATGCATACTCAAAATACGACATTAAGTTTCAATAGATTTAGCAGATTAGGCAGTTAAAACATCTCTCTAAAGTTCCATTAACATATCTTGCTTAATTATAAATTAAGCCATTAAATCTAAATGCCCAAATTATGGTCATAATTCACAACATACATATGCCCCCATATTTTAGTTAAATTTGCATAGTACAGAATATTCCCCAAAACCTCCAAAATCATGTTGCATAATATAAATTATGCCAAACTATAGCCTTTTATTACCGCATATGTCAAATATCCAAAAATCCAAAGTAGGCGTATTCACATTAATAGTTATCCCTATTTTAATATAGGTTTTTTAGGCCTAAGTCACAAATCCTTTTTCTTCCAAGTCATAAATTGTCATATAAAATATGCCCCAAATCTAGATCTTAAATTCAACATGTATTATGTCCTCAAAATCAGATCTTGAACTATAACATGCATTATGTCCCCAAATTACAAGTCATATGTTATCATATAATAATCTTCCTTCTTCCAAATCATGAACCGTCATATATATATATATATATATATATATATATATATATAGTATGCCCAGATCTAGATCTTAAATTACAACATGTGTTGTGTTCTCAAATCAGTCACAAATCAGTTATGCCCAATTATGCATCTTTCAATATTTTCCCCAAATTTAGCGTTTGTGCGTTCATCTCTTATGAGATATGGCTTAGGCTCATGGTAGCCTGGCTATAAAAACAGAAAGGAAGAAAAGAGAGAAAAGATATAGAACAGTCACAATAAATAAGATAGATTCACAGAAAAACAGATTTGATAAACAAAAATAGGCACCATCTCATATTCAGATTCATTATCATGCTAAGATCATAATTTATTTTCATATCGGAAAATAACTGTACTTGACTTGGTTGGATTCTAAAAGAAAAAGGTGTTGTAGCTGTTCTCTTTTAATCCTAATCAGAATTGGAGGAAGAAGAACCACGAGTCCTAGCTTAGGTTTCAGCAGAGTAGAGACGCCATTGATTTATTTTTTAGAGAATAAGAGAGCAATGGAGGCTAGAGAATTGTGTAAGAGATTTAGGTTTAGGTTAGGGATGTATTTATAGATGTCTAGGTTCGATTAGAGCTCTTAGATTAACCCGGAAACCATCAGGACCACTCAGATGCCATATCAGCCCTTAGGGCGAATCGGGCCACGGGTTGATAGCCAAACACCCTGGATTGATCCCTAGTTGACCCAGCGGGGCTTGGGTCGACTCCCAAAATGGTGCGGTTCGGCTATTTCCCCTCCCGATTCGCTGTTTTGAACATTTTTGAATATTTATTTATTTAATATATATATATATATATATATATATATATTTCTCTCATATGCATACAAACTTCAACGCTTAATAACTTCTTCATAATTAACCATTTTCACACTAAACCACTTTTTGAACTGCATTTACACTAAGCCACTTTTTTAGCCATTCCCCTAAAACAAAACGAGAATCGAACTCTGCAGCTCTTGTATGCAAGTCACATGTTCTAACCAAATGAGCTACTAAGTCTTTTGCTTACAAAACTTAGAACAATGCTAAACATCATTCTTTTCTCATTCCTCTTTTTCAGATAAATTATTCTTTAATTTGTTATTTTAATATTCTTAGAAAATACGGGGTGTTACAGCAAACATCATGCACTTATGCAAAGTGAAATACAACATAATAATGCATGTATGCCTAAGCGGTACCTCCTATGTGTATGCAATTTTTTTTCAAAAATCCTTTTTAAAACATGATGCTCACATCGTAGATATATTAGCAGTTCTACATGAATGCAATATTTTGAAAATTAAAATATATTTTCATCCAAGGTTTCCCACACTATTACGGAGTAAGAGCATAGTTCATCCAATTGTTGCATCCAAAATCCTACCAACCAAATTCATTTTTTGAATTTTAGAAAAATCTAATTTTCTAAATTCAATTTCTTATGTTACAAAAAGGTAAAAATGGAAAATTCCACATCTTCCGTTTCTCTTTTATGTACCTTTTTCCAACCGTACTTGGATTTTATGTAACTATTTATAAAGATTCCCTATTTTCCTATCCAAGCACAGCCCATATAAAAAAAAATCTTTTTGTTACTGATTTTCATTTTCATCTTATCTTGGAAAGATTTATCTTTGTCCATCTTTTCTCATAACTTATCATGCTTGTTGCTTTACTGAATTTGCTTTTTCCTTTTTAGTTGTACCTTTTCTCTTTTCTTAGCTTATTTAATTATCTGATCTTAGTTTAAATTTAAATAAGCTTCTAGTCTTTTAACTAAAACAGGAGAACAGACACCCTATACAGCTACTATTAATGGCCAAGAATCTCGGGACCATGTCCCCCTCAGACAGAAAAGTCCAAACTATGGGATCCATGACAGGTTTAGGTGTTACCCTAACTACCCAACAAGAACAAAATAATGGAACGATCCCAAAAGAAATGCAGTAACGGGTTTTACCCTTAACATGAAAATTAGCAACAGGATCTAAACACTTACTTTCCCATTTTTACTATCTGGTAGTCACTACTAACTCTAGCTGTGTACCAATCATTATTTCAAGCAATACCATAGGCTTTTCAATGCTTACGCATTCTACGTGAACTTACTATCATTCCAAGGTAATTCTCACTATCTGCTTCATAGCCTCAAAACTTTTACCGTCTTCCCTAGGCACTAATCCTCACCTACTCTATACTTTAAAACATGGTTTGGCCTTTTTAATTTAAACTTTCTTCCAAAAATTTAAAAATGCCAAAAACCTTATTTTCCTCATGAAAACTTTTTTTTGCCAAACCATAATACATGTTATATAAAAAAAATTGTAAATCTTTTTTTTAAATCACGAAAACTGGAGTAGATAAGGGAAACTTTTTTCAATCGGGTTTATGACTTGTTCTTACCTACAAGGTCAGCCCAGTCTCTTACTACAGGGTGCAAACATTTTCTCTATTCTTAATTTCTACAACTCATTTTGTCCACCCAACAAAACTTATCTTATTAAAATGACTTATCAAAAAGGAATATCATAAGAATAGAGACTTCAAAACTTCGTTTATTAAAAAAAATTGTTATGAAGTATAACAAGAAAACTAGCGAGCTTTACATGCTCTATAATATGCACTTTTTACTAAGAGAATTTTTACTTTAGACAAAGTTTTCGCAAGAAAATTACTTTTGACAAAATATACCCTATTTTACTTCAAAACCCAATATGTACTTCTTTACATATTTAAAACAATATCTTTTAAGATTAAAACTTGAAAAACCATAAACCATTTTCCCAAAACTTTTTAAAACTACAAGTTCTTAAAAGTTAACAATGGGGTTAGACTCAAAACGGGTTTCCAATTTTTCTAGGCTTTCCTAGACACTTCCCAAGGCCAATTCTCTCAACTATATATATTCCTAATCCATTTTTCCTTTTTTAACATTTTCCAATTTATAAGGTTTTACTATCGAACCCACTAATCCAAAGTACTGATCATATGGGATTCACCTTCCTTCCATACAAAATACATTGTACACTTCCACCTAAATTACCGAAGGGTCTCAGATTTCCATATTCAATCCTTTAGTGTACAAAACAAACATCACATTTCTTACCATATCATACTCTTTCTATTTAGTGGGTCTCCATATGGATCTAAGTATATATATCTAATATATTTATATTTTTAAAAATACAAAAACGTTCACTCACTATTTATACAGGAATCCTAAACCTAAGCTCTGATACCAGATGTAACAACCCGAATTCCGACAGACCGATTTTTTTTCAAAATTCCAGTCTATCGAAACTTGGATTTATTTGCTCTGGTATCCTGCAGAAAAGATAGAGACATAAAATACGTCAAAGATCAGAAAATATCTCACAGCGGAATGGATAAAATATAATATAATCAAAATATAGCCTTACCATATTAATAATACTTCCTAACCAGTACCCGAGGCTATCATGTCTCTGCAACAAATCTAACCTGCGAGTATGTTATAAGGAGGGGGCCAGAACACAAATTCTGGTGACTAGGTTTAAATTATACACTTTGGATAACACTGCATATACCGTTCAATCGTATTTTCTTATTTATTAGGTTACTTGGGTTAACAGCACTCAAGGCTTACAAACACGTCGTACCCATTTACTTCCCAGTGGATTAATCTAATATAGTATATATGTAGCTACCCCTCGATACTGAGGTACACCCCATGGTACTCCACTCGCACGGTCTCCACCGTAAAGCCACAGAAATGAATGCAGTCCCTCATCCTACGCTGGAGTGACGTACAGATCTCTACATAATAATGTTACATTCCGCATATATTCGTTATACTACGCTATCTAAGCGTACGGACTGCCATCGTCGATCAAATCAGATTTCATGCCGGAGTAATGCCCTAAAGTCGACAATACACCACCCAGAGCAAACATGAATGTATCTAGACTGTTCCACATATGTATCATCAATTGTATAACCGCACGTCCTCTAATGTGCGCCGAGTTCCATGGCAGGGCGATACAAGAAACACAGAACTCGGTCGGGAGCTTTTCCATATCTGTATAGGCCCGTCTTTAAGAGCCTCTATATACAGATATCCCAGGGTCTGTTTTCATGGTGGCTATGGCCCCACCTCGGCCCCTCCCTCAACTAGTAAGGACTATAAGAGCTTAACGACTGCCCCTAAAAAAACAATCTAAACATCCATTTGGCATCCTCCCTCAACCACCGTACCCTGATAGTGAAAGGTGAATGGTCAGTTGGTTTTAGCTCTAGTCTTTTTGCATCCCACTGGCTGCCGATAACGGGTATCCGATGATATACTATCCTTGTTGGTCGTGACCCTTCGCCTCCCTATTGAGGCGACCGCCGAATCATTCTAGTGTCACAACGTCACAACATTCTGCATGCATAGCTACTTTTGCATTCAAGGCCAACCCACCTAGTAGTTACGCGCGGACCCAACCTCTGCGAGCACAGCCTAAACATCTGCCATCGCACAGAGGACTACCAGGAGCACCTTATGTATCTCAGGATGCTGCGTACTTCCCCTTCAAGTCCTTCGGAGCTGATAGAATAATCAGATGAATGTGCGCTTCCCTCATGCCTTATAACACAACGGTGATCTACATCGTTGGGTTGTTCATCCTCAAACGAGCGGACTAGTCCAAGCGCCTCACTTTAATACATTGTTAGACCCTATGTCTAAACATTCTTTTACGCGCTTGCCTTACCTCATCAGGTTTCCATTTAACTTGGTTATTCTCATTCATATTGAATTCTTAATCAAGTAACCAAGTTCCTCTTGCTTATTAATTTCAGTTATATAACTTAACCGATTTATGTTTATTAATAAGCCCACAACATGTTATTCTCTAGATTGTGGTCCAAGGTCTGTAATCCACAATCCCTTTATATTCTTGTTTGATTTTATCGTTACAATAACATGTTCTACTTAATATGTAATTAAGTATATCCCAATTCACATGTTTTCTGTTGTAACATGTCAGTCATCATACATGATTAAATATAACTTATTTCATAAATTTTCCTCATTCTTTCTCATTTAATCATAATTCCATTTTACATCGTTAATATAACTTATCGTTGTTTATTTATTAACTTAGTTCTCCTAATTAAGGCCCATAAATAAGTTTCTCTACCCATTTATTATAACCTATGTTATAATTTCCTCTTGTCCCTAGGAAAAGTCCAAACATGTTATTCTTATCAATGGGTTTCAGACTTCCAAGTTTACAGATTACCTAATTTATAATTAAGTACTTCTCCTATTTCGTATATTGTAACACCCCACCTCCGCCAGGGTCACTCTTGCAAGTACAGTAGCTTTGGAGGGGAGTAAGTAAAACAACGGAAAAGCTTAACCATTTTCAAAACCACAAAGTTAACTTACATGTTCTGTCTTGTGATATCTTTGTGCATGTTTACCTTGTCCAACACCCCTCCAAAGCTAGTGTACTTGCAAGAGTGACCCTGGCGGAGGTGGGGTGTTACATATATTTTCCCCCTTTTCTCAATTGGTTTCCGGTTTTCCCCATTTACTGATTACTTAATTTACAATTGAGTGTCCCTTATCTCATTTCACTAGTTATCTCATTTCATTACTAGTTTATTATAACCTAAGTTATAATCTTCACTTGTCCATAGGACAAGTCTACCTATTATACAACATTCTCATTAATGTCAATTATTTGTAATAGGTGATTATAATTCCCCATTTAAACCATTTTCTTTTACTATTGTATTCCAGCATTCTTCAGTCACTGTAATATATATTCCTTATTTTAATTAAGTAAAACACTTCATGCTACTTATCAGTTTGATGTATAGAAGGAATCTATGATTTATTTTCATAATGTATTCCCATCTAAATCAGTGGTGGCAAGTAATTTCTTTCCTTTTTCTTACTTCATTCGTTATGGCTTACTTGCAACCACGTTCTCAGAAATAGATCAATTAGGGAAATACATCACTTTTCCTTTGCATCACACTAACTCAGTCCATTACATCCCTTCCTTTCTTATTTTCTGAATTAGACATTTAATTACCATCATTGCCATTTATTCATATCTTATAATATAGATATATTTATATATATGCACTAGACCTCTCACATTAAGCCTACGCTTGTGGACGCTGGATTTTTCGGATAGGTCTAGGCAGACTTCTACCATAAGTTGACTTAACCTCGTGTCTTAATACCATCGCATGTTTCAATTATGCACGTAGAGCCCTCACATTTGATTTACTACTTGTGAATATTGTAACAACTCGAATTTCGATTGACCGATATTTTTTCAAAATTCCAATCTGTCGAAACTCGGATTGGTTTGTGCTCTGGTATCTTGCAGAAAAATAGAGACATAAAATATGTCAGAGCTCAGAAAACATCTCACAGCGGAATGGATAAAATATAATATAATCAAAGTATAGCCTAACCATATTAATAGTACTGCCTAACCAGTAGCAAAAGCTATAATTTCTCTGCCACAAATATATCTTAGGAGTATGTTATAAGGAGGGGCTCAGAACATAAGTTTTGCTGACTAGATTTAAATTATACACTTTGGATAATCCTACATATACCATTCAACCATATTTCTTATTTATTAGGTTACTTGGGTTAACAGAACTCAAGGCTTACACACACGTCGTACCCATTTACTTCTCAGTGGATTAACCTAATATAGTATATGTGCAGCTACCTCTCAATACTGAGGTACACACCATGGCACCCCCACTCGCACGTTCTCCACCGTAATGCCACAAGAATGAACGTAATCCCTCATCCTACGCCAGAGTGACGTACGGATCTCTACGTAACAATGTTATGTTTTGCATATATCTGTCATTACTATGCTATGTAAGCGTACGGACTAATGACTTTAAGTCCATGATCTCTACCACCCAGAGCCAACATGCATGTATCTAAACTGTCCCATATACGTATCATCAATTGTAGCTCGATGCCTTAACCGCACGTCTTCTAATGTGCACCGAGTTCCGTGGCAGGGCTACAAGAAATACGGAACTCAGTCGGGAGCTTTTCCATATCTGTACAGGCCCATCTTTAAGAGCCTCTATATACAGATATACCTAGGGTCTGTTTTCACAGTGGCTATGGCCCCACCCCGGCTCCTCCCTCAACTAGTAAAGATTACAAGAGCTAAACGACTGTCCTTAAATAAAACAATCTAAACATCCATTTGGTGTCTTCCCTCAACCACCGTACCACGATAGTGAAGGGTGAATGGTTTACTGGTTTTAGCTCTAGTCCTTCTGCATCCCTCTGGCTGTCGATGACGGGTATCCGACGATCTACTATCCTTCTTGGTAGTGACCCTTCGCCTCCCTATTGAGGCAATCACCAAATCACCCTAGTGTCACCGCTTCACAGCATTCTGACTGCATAGCTACTTCTGCAAATATGGCCTACCCACCTAGTAGTTACGCGCAGAAGTAACCTCTACGAGCACAACCTAAATATCTGTCACTGCACAGAGGACTACTAGGAGCACCTTACGTACCTCAGGAAGTCGCGTGCTTCCCCTTCTAGTCCTTCAGAGCCGATATAATAGTAAGATGAATGTGCGCTCCCCTCATACCTTATAATACCACGATGATCTACCCCGTTGGGTTATTCACCCTCAAACGTGCGGACTGGTCCAAGCGCCTCACTTTAATATGTTGTTAGACCCTATGTCTAAACATTCTTTTACGCGCTTGTCTTACCTCATCAGGTTTCCATTTAACTTGGTTATTCCCACTCATATTGAATTCTTAACCAAGTTACCAAGTTCCTCTTGCTTATTAATATGGGTTATATAACTTAACCCATTTAAGTTTATTAATAAGCCCACAACATGTTATTTTATAGATTATGGTCAAAGGTCTGTAATCCACAATATCTTTTATATTCTTGTTTGATTTCATCATTACAATAACATGTTCTACTTAATATATAAGTAAGTATATCTCAATTCACATGTTCTCTGCTTAACATGTCAGTCATTATTTATGATTAAATATAACTTATTCCATAAGTTTTCCTCATTCTTTCTCACTTAATCATAATTCTATTTTACACCATCACTACATCTTATCGTTGTTACTTATTAACTTAGTTATCTTAACTAAGGTCCATTAATAAGTTTCTCTACCCATTTATTATAACCTATGTTATAATTTCCTCTTGTAACTAGGACAAGTCCAAACATGTTATTCTTATCAGCGGGTTTTATACTTCCAAGTTTCCGGTTACTTAACTTATAATTAAGTACAACTTCTTATATTTCATATATTTTCCCCCTTTTCTCAACTGGTTTCTGGCCTTCCCCATTTACTGATTACTTAATTTACAGTTAAGTGCCCCTTCTCTCAATTCACCAGTTATCCCATTTCCTTTATAGATTATTATAACCTAAGTTATAATCTTCACTTGTCCCTAGGACAAGTCTAACTATTATACAACATTCCCATTAATGTTAATTAATTATAATAGGTGATTACCATTCCCCATTTAAACCATTTTCTTTTACTGTTGTATTCCAGTATTTTTCATTCACTATAATACATGTTCATTATTTTAATTAAGGAAAACACTTCATGCACCTTATCAGTTTGATGTATAAAAGGAATCAGTGACTTATTTTCATAACGTAGTCCCATCTAAATCCGTGGTGGTAAGTAATTTCTTTCCTTTTTCTTACTTTATTCACTATGGCTTACTTGAAACCATGTTCTCAGAAATAGGTCATTTAGGAAATACATCACTTTTCCATCACATCGCACTAACTCGGTCCATTACATCCCTTCCTTTCTTGTTTTCTGAGTTAGACAATTAATTACCATCATTGCCATTTATTCATATCTTGTTATATGCATATATTTATATATATATTTGCATTAGACCTCTCATATTCATCCTACACTTGTGGATGCTGGATTTGTCGGGCGGGTCCGGGAAGACTTCCACCACATGTTGACTTAACCTCGTGTCTTAGCACCATTACATGTTTTAATTATGCACTTAGAACCCCCCACATTAGATTTACCACTTGTGAACGCTGGATATGCCGGGCGGTTCCGGGCAGACTTCTATCACAAGTGCAATCTAACCTCGTGTCTAAGAGCATTACAGTGTCAAATTAATGTGAATCTAGGCATGTTCATTCTTTAACAATTATTCCTATTCATGTAAATTTTAGGCATATTATCCTCTTCATATGTTTACAGTAATCTAATTTACATGCTGTTAAATTATGCCTATATTATGGTGTAACACCCCGTGTTTTCTGTTAACATTAAACTAACGAATTAAAGAATAATTAATTTTAAATATGAGAATTAAGGGAAACAGGTTATGCCATTGTGTTCTCCTCGGAATTCTGGTTGAGATAGAGTCCGAGTTTGCATAAATTGGACTTCGTATGAAGAAGTAATGGCAGTGGAAAGTTTCCAAAAATTCAAATTTAAATTCAAAATCGAATTCAGACTCAGAACCGGGGGGGGGGGGATTTCCCGCCCCAGGCCAGGTCGACCAGGGGGCCGACCCTATTGTCAACCTCCCCTACAAGTCGACCTGGGGGTCGACCTAGGGGTCAACCTACCCCCTCGGGCAGATTTGAATTAAGCCCAATTCTGAGCTACTGCTGAGTCATTAGGGCTGAGTTGGCTATTTGGATGGTTCAGGTTGCTTCTAGGTTGATCGGATGGCCTAAATTAATCCTAATCTCTGTATAAACACATGTAGACTCAAACCTTAAACCTAATCAAAAAATTAAATCAATGGCCATCAGGCTGTCACTCCGAAACCTAGAGTAGCCTCCACCAACTAGAAGCAAAGTAAAGCAACTCAATTCAATTCAACTCAAGTCTATAACACCGAATTTGTCTTCAGCAGAGTAGAGCTAATTCAACTACAGAACACAGATCCCAGAACTCAAGACCTTCTCTAAGTTGTGAGTTCGATTTCTTTAACAAGACAATTAACAAGTTAATTAGGTTGAGTTATAATTTGGGTTATATGGCTATGTTATGAATCATGGGAAAATGTGATATTTTATGAATATATGCTAGTTGTTCATGATGATAGTTTTTATTAATTTGTGTTGTGGATCCTTTTCATATACCCAATCACCTATGTTCAACTTGATTCATTTTTGACCTCATTCTATATGCAAATTTGGGTGTAGATTATATGCTAGTTTCTATATGGATTGTACACAAGTTTACATGTGAATCAAGTAATATGACTATATGCAAGTTTAGGTAGTAATTATATTCACATTTATGCAAGTTTACATCTTTATGTTTAGATCCATGACATACATAGTTTATGCAAGTTTGTGACTATTGCCTAGGCAAGTTTGAGTGAAAACCATATTCATACATGCAAGTTCACACCTTTTGGGACTATGTTTAGATTCATGACAATACAAAGTTTATGCAAGTTATGTTGTAATTCTTATTTGCAAGTTAGATCTATTTTGTGTGCAATGCAAATTTGTGATGTTTCTTCCCTTTTTATGTGTTAGACTATTTACTAGTCTAATATATATATATGTCATGTTAAGCGAACGAACAACGTGGGGACGATGGGGAAAATATTGAATATACACATATTGATAATTGGCATATAATGGGCTTAAAAGGCATATAATTAATTTGAGGCAATAATTGGTATAATTTGTATACTTGATATTTATGGACATAATTTAGGTGACAATTATGGACATAAGTAAATTTGGAATTTATTGACAAATTTGAATAGAGATAATTGACTCAAATTGGGGTAAAAGATTATATGTAATAATCAATGCCTAAGACACGAGGCTGGGCTCATTTGTGGTTTAAGACTGCCCGGACCCGCCTGGCAAATCCAGCAACCACAAATGGTAGTCCAATGTGAGATGTCATAGGCCCAAATTAAATGCGTGACGATTGTATGGACACGAGGTTAGGCTCATTTGTGGTGTAAGACTGCCCGGACCCGCCCGGCAAATCCATCAACCACAAAGGGTGGCCTAATGTGAGAGGTCCTACAAGGTTACGGTAGTAATAAACTAAGTAACACTTAACCAAAGTAAACATGTGGTGGGACATGGGGGTTAACTGGGTGACATGTGGAAATACGAATAGAAACACTTAACCAAATTGAAACATGTAAGTGGACATAAATAAGAAGGGGGTTAAGTGGGATGTACTAGAGGGGACCAAGCATAGGTGGAAAGCTTGTGTCAGGCATGGGGGCCCTTTTCAGACCAGTAACCCATTAAGTATCTTTGTGGGCTCGACCCAAGTCGAGGACGGGACACGCATACTGGGTTTAATTGTAAGAGGTCAAAACGGGTTAGCGGTGGCAACGCAAATCCAACGGGGTCATGTGCGTGCGTGGGCCCGGACTGGTAGGTAAGACGTTGTTGCAACGTGTAGGTATAAGTCGTGCATCTTTAGTGGTATCGGGTTGTCACTTTGGGGAATGATACACCCCACTGTAAAACCAGCACCAGTGTCTACGAGTTAGGGAGCCGATCACATGGGGGTAGTGGGTACCACTAGTGGAGATAGGGGCAGGCGGCACCTATGACAGCAGCTAGGGGTACACGAAACTACCATTATTATTATCACTTATGTTATGTAGGCGGGATCAACTTTTAGGGTGTCTGGTTTTGGTGCAATGTAGTAATTATCCTATAGTGATTAGATGCGCAGTTAATGTTATCTTTGTTCATCTTATTTCCTTGGTTTGCTTGGTCTTGCCCTTTTATTCACAGTCATTTCCTTATTTACCAGCTTATGCCTTATCCTAGTTACTTTAATAATTATACTGTTAAAGTTATTGTACTCGCCAGACTTTATGTCTGACCCCTTTTGTTTCCACCTCTTTTCTGCCTCCCCCCCCCCCCCCCCACAGGTGCTCAGGGTGGGACTAATACTAGTGGAGCTTGATTTGGACCACTTTATCTCTTTCTTTTGGAAGTTGCTTGGATTGCTGAAGTAAAGTTCAACATATCTTATTTATGGCTATTTAATGTTGGGACTATGTCTTTTATTTTATGTACTTAGAACTTATTTGTCAAGATGGATAATAAGTGTATTTGGTTTTGTAGTTGGTTTTTGATGTGGTGTAACCAAACTATTTCTCCACTGCAATAAAAGTTGTTTTTTTATTTCCAAGTACCAATATATTTATCTGTCTTGTTTACTTTTCTGTTCTATACACAATAAATGCTCCACCAAAGTTAAGGCATTACCTTTGTGAGTGACCTTAATGGAGATGGGGTGTCACATGTGGTATCAGAGCGGAAGGTTACTAGAACAGATAAGATATTCTGAAAAACTATTTTTCAAAAAGCATTTTTATAAAGAATATTTTCAAAGCCATGTTTTAAGGAGAGTATTTTCAAGAGAAAAGTTTATTTTAAAAACATAACCCCCAAGAGCCATATATCTTTCCTTCGATTCTTTTGTTTTGAATCTTTCCTTTTTCATTTCAGCATGTCTGGGGATCTTAACCTACCTGAGGGCGTTCCGGTACCTAGCTGGTTCAGAAGTACCTAGAGGCTAGGGCTAATATGGTCGGCCCAGTAGACGTTCCTCCTCCCCCGGCTGCACCCGCTCCTCCTCCTCCCCCTCCACGCGTTGATACTTTTACAAAGATATGCAAGGACTTTCGGGCCATGGGCGGAAAACCTTTTCACGGGTCAGAGACGTTTGTTGAAGCTCGAAATTGGCTTAAGGAGGTGGAAGAGTTGTTTGGAATCTTTGAGGTAGAAGATGGAAGAAAGGTCCAATTGGCTTCTTGGTTAATAAAGGACGAAGCCTCGTTTTTGTTGGAGGTTACTAATGGAGAGCGTCTAGTTGAGACATGGGCAGATTTTAGGCTTAGGTTCGAAGCTAAATTTCTCTCAAGGGCTGAAGAGAATTTATACATGGAAAGGTTTTTAGCGTTGAAGCAAGGGAATCTGTCAGTGAAAGAGTACGTCGACAAGTTCAATCAGTTGGCAAGGTTTGACTTGGACTTGGTGGATACACCCGAAAAGAAGGCCCTGAGATTTGTTAAGGGTTTGAATGGGCCGCTCCATGGGTTGGCTATGACCCACATCCCTATGGGGGCCACCTTTGAGAGACTGGTTGACATGGAGCTTATGCATGAAGAGGAAAAAGGCGCCAATGTTAATAAGGCACCGAGAAGAAAGGGGATCAAAAGAAACCGCAACAGCAACAACCGAACAAGAAGGGTGGTAAAGATAACAATGGCAAGGGAAAGAAAAGATGCTTTAACTGTGGGACACCAGGCCATCTAAGCAAAGACTGTAGGAAGAAAAAGAAGACTGGCTGTTTCCATTGTAGCGAAGCGGGACATCTGATTAAGGACTGCCCGAGGAAATGGCAGAGGGCAGGGTTTACTTCTAGAGGGAAGGTTCAGGCTCTCATGGCACCAGGGCAGGCAAGAGGGCAGATTCAGGCACTCATGGCCCCACCGCCGCAAGAACGAGGTTGAACTATTTCCGTTGAAAGTTTAGTTTATATATTTTATCATCATGTTCGCACACTCTTTGATTTTGGCGCATCGCACTCTTTTATATCAAATGCTTTAGTTGAATCACTGCACCTAGACACCAGTTTAGTAGAGGATCCCTTGGTTGTTTCAAATCTAATTGGGGGCTCAGCTTATTTGTCAATGATTTGTTTGGAATTGGAAATTTCTATACTTAGCATTGGGTTTAGATGTAATGCCTGTGTTTTGGGCTTCACGGGCTATGGGTTGATTCTAGGCATGGACTGGTTATCCAGTAATGGTGCCGTCCTCTATTATGAAAGGAGAGTTGTTAGGCTCGTGACTCACCTTGGTAACACTCTTGAAATCTCTTGTAATCCCATGAATTCTGTTATGCTAAGTTATCTAGAATCTCTGAATGCGTCTTTTGAGAATTTGTAGTCTGTTAGAGTGGTCTGTGAATACTCAGATGTGTTTGAGGAGGTGAAGGGCTTACCTCCGAAGCAGGGGATAGACTTCCGCATATACCTCATTGATAACGCAAAACCCGTTGCCTTACCTGTTAGGCATATGGCTCCAAGGGAGAGAAAAGAGCTCAGAAAGCAAGTTAAAGAGCTGCTAGAAAAAGGGTTTATAAGGAGGAGTATTTCTGAATAGGGTGCTCTAGTAGTGTTCGCAACCAAAGTGGACGGTTCACTTCACTTATGCGTTGATTATAGGGAGCTAAACAAGCTGACCAAGAAGAATAGGCACCCGCTGCCAAGAATAGACGATTTGTTCGATCAGCTTGTAGGTGCAACAGTTTTCTCCCAATTAGATCTGACTACCGGGTTTCATCAGCTAAGAGTGGATGAAGATAGCATTGATAAGACCGCGTTCAAAACCCCGGATGGTTTCTTCGAATGGCTTGTCATGCCTTTCATCTTGACAAACACACCTGCTTATTTCGTTGATTTAATGAGTAGGGTGTTCCGGAAATTCCTCAATAAATTTGTGGTGGTCTTCGTAGACGACATTCTGATTTTCTCGAAGAATAAGGAAGAGCATGCTTTGCATTTAAGGGAAGTCATGGATACTCTCCGTGCACATCAGTTGAAAGCAAAATTCTCCAAGTGCCACTTCTGGAGGGAAGAAGTAAGATTTCTTGGACATGTGGTGTCCAAAGAGTGGTTAGCTGTGGATCCCGCAAAAGTAATTGCGGTCCAGGATTGGAAGGTTCCAAAGAATGCAACCAAAGTCCGAAGTTTCCTTGGGCTAGCAGGCTTTTATCGCAAGTTCATTAAAGACTTTACAAAAATCTCAGCTCCACTTACAAGGTTAACGAAGAAGAACCTGACTTTCACTTGGGATTTGGATTGCGAAGTCGCTTTCCAACATTTGAAGAGGGCTCTGATAATAGCCCCAGTTTTGACATTACCAGATGGGAGCAAGATGTTTACGGTATACACAGATGCATGTGGTACGGGACTACGCGCTGTTTTGATGCAAGAGGGGAAGGTAGTAGCTTATGGTGGAAGGCAGTTGAAAGTGCATGAGAAAAACTACCCAACCCACGATCTAGAGTTGGCAGCCATCGTTTTTGCGTTTAAGTCTTGGTGCCATTATCTCTTAGGTGAGAAATTTGAATTGTATACTGACCATAAATCGTTAAAGTACCTTTTCTCGTAAAAGACCTCAATCTAAGGTAGCAAAGATGGATGGAGTTTCTTGCCTCATACGATTTTGAGATCTCCTATACCTCTGGCAAGGGCAATGTAGTAGCAGACGCCTTGAGTAGAAAGAAGCTGGCCTTAAGTCCTCTCTTTGTAGAAAGGCAAAGTTTGGAGCACATAGCAAATTTTGATTTTAGACCCTCTATTGATTATGTGACTGGCTTGATGGTAATGTTAGAGGTGCGGCCTACTTTGTTGAACTTAATTGGAATCGCGCAACGTGAAGACCCTCAGCTAGTTGATGTGATAGATAAGCAGATTAGGGGACCACGATAGATACTCCATTGATGATAAGGGTTGGTTAAGACGGGATGGAAGACTATGCATCCCACAAGCAAGTGATTTGGTGAAGATGGTTCTCGAAGAGGCACACCATTCGAAGATGACCATACACCCCGATGGAGACAAGATGTATAAAGACATCAAAAGAGTTTTCTTTTGGAATGGCATGAAGAGGGATGTAGCTGAATTTGTTTCGAAGTTCATGTGAAGCAGAAGAAGCCTGGTGGTTTGCTTCATCCTCCAGAAGTCCCGCAATGAAAATGGGATAGCATCTCGATGGACTTTGTTGATGAGTTGCCTAGGTCGAGAAGGGGCAATACCGGTATTGGGGTAATAGTGGATAGCCTCACAAAAAGCGCTCATTGTATACCTGTCAAGAGTAGGAGGACTGCCTCATCATTAGCATCTATTTATCTTAGGGAGATAGTTCGACTCCATGGGGTACCTTCCAGCATAGTGAGTGATCGAGACCTTATCTTTACGAGCGAGTTTTGGAGGAGTTTGCAAGAGGCTGTAGGCACGCAGCTATGTTTAAGCACGACCTATCACCCTCAAACCGACGGTCAGACAGAAAGGGTGAACAGAGTACTGGAAGATCTTTTGAGACTGTGCATTCTTGACTTTGGAGGATCTTGGGAGGATCATCTCCCTTTGGTGGAATTCGCTTATAACAATAGCTACCAAACCACTATAGGCATGGCACCCTTCGAAGCTTTATATGGAAGGCCATGTCGATCACCAACTTGTTAGTGCGAGTCCACAGATAAACTCATACTTGGGCCGGACATGATTAGAGAGACTTCAAAGAAAGTGGACTTGATATGAAGAAGAATGAAGACTGCCCAAGATAAACAGAAATCCTACGCAGACAAGAGAAGGACCGACCTTGAGTTTGAGGTTGGAGATAAGGTGTTCCTTAAAGTATCTCCTTTGAGGAATGTCATTCGCTTTGGGTCCGTAAGAAAGTTGGCACCATGATTTGTAGGGCCATTTCCTATCAATGAAAGGATTGGGACGATGGCTTATAGAGTAGAGCTACCCGAAAGGCTGGCTGGAGTTCATAATGTTTTTCATGTCTCTCAGCTACGAAAGTGCTTACATGAGTCGGCAGAAGTTGTGGAGCCAAACATACTAGAGGAAGTCGAAGTGGAACGAGAAGCGATTGTGAGGAGAGTTCCAACTCATATCTTGGGGACGGAAGTCAAAAAGCTAAGCAACCATGAAGTCAAGCTTGTTAAAGTTCAATGGAGCGACGTCGAGGAAGACGCGACTTGGGAGACTGAAGCCAAAATACGTGCAGCCTACCCTTTCCTTTTTGAGGGTGCATCTTTGATCTCTTTTTCCTTAAGTTTATTCAAGCTTGTATCTACCTTTTTAGTGTATCTCCTCGGTCATATTCTTTATCCTTAGGTAGAAACCAATGGATGTAAACACGTATTCGAAACATGTTATGATTGATGGATGCTAGTGGATGCAAGTGGTTGCTAGTGGTTGCTCGTGGATGCATATACACACACATTAGGCACTAGATCGTCTCAATCACTTTCATACTGCATATGAATATGTGTGCTTATTTAGGTTAATGGATGTATAATGGTTGTGTTATTATATGGATTCTGCATTCGGATGAATAGTTGTGCACGCATGTATAAATAATATGTATCATTAGGGATTTTGCATACATAATAGACGCATGGCACTATCATGATTTGCATTAAGGAGGTCAACTGAATCAGTAGACCGCCTGATTTTGCATTAGATATGGACAAGTACACACACTGTGCATATAAACATGAAAGCATTAGAAGTATTTTAAGGACAATGGATGCCTGTGTTGATGGTTTAGTAGATGGACGATTGGATGGTAGGATATGCATTCTTCTTGACTTGAACATTTCGGGGTCGAAATCCTTTAAGGAGGGGAGAATGTAACACCCCGTGTTTTCTGTTAACATTAAACTAAAGAAATAAAGAATAATTAATTTTAAATGTGAGAATTAAGGGAAATGGCCATTGTGTTTGTCTCAGAATTTTGGTTGAGATAGAGTCCGAGTTTGCATAAATTGGACTTCGTATGAAGAAGTTATGGCTGTCGGAAGTTACCAAGAATTCAAATTTAAATTCAAAATCGAATTCAGACTCAGAACCGGATAGGGGTCGACCCTAGTGTCGACCTCCCCTACAGGTCGACCTGGGGGTCGACCTATCCCCTCGGGCAGATTTGAATTAAGCCCAATTCTGAGCTGCTGCTGAGTCATTAGGGATGAGTTGGCTATTTGGATGGTTCAGATTGCTTCTAGGTTGATCGGATGGCCTAAATTAATCCTAATCTCTATATAAACACATGTAGACTCAAAACTTAAGCCTAATCAAAAAACTAAATCAATGGTCGTCATGTTGTCACTCCGAAACCTAGAGTAGCCGCCACCAACCAGAAGCAAAGTAAAGCAACTCAATTCAATTTAACTCAAGTCTATAACAACGAATTTGTCCTCACCAAAGGCGAGCTAATTCAACTACAGAACACAGATCCCAGAACTCAAGACCTTCTCTAAGTTGTGAGTTCGATTTCTTTAACAAGATAACTAACAAGTTAATTAGGTTGAGTTATAATTTGGGTTATATGGCTATGTTATGAATCATGGGAAAATGTGATATTTTGTGAATATATGCTAGTTGTTCATGATGATAGTTTTTGTTAATTTGTGTTGTGGATCCTTTTCATATGCGCAATCACCTATGTTCAACTTGACTCATTTTTGACATCATTCTATATGCAAGTTTGGGTGTAGATTATATGCTAGTTTCTATATGGATTGTACACAAGTTTACATGTGAATCAAGTAAAATGACTATATGCAAGTTTAAGTAGTAATTTGATTCACATATATGCAAGTTTACACCTTTATGTTTAGATCTATGACATACGTAGTTTATGCAAGTTTGCGACTATTGCCTATGCAAGTTTGAGTGAAAAAACCATATACATACATGCAAGTTCACACCTTTTAGGTCTATGTTTAGATTCATGACAATACAAAGTTTATGCAAGTTATGCTGTAATTCTTATTTGCAAGTCAGATCTATTTTGTGTGTTATGTAAATTTGTGATGTTTCTTCCCTTTTTATGTGTTAGACTATTTGCTAGTCTAATATATATACATATGTCATGTTAAGCGAACGAACAACGTGGGGACGATGGGGAAAATATTGAATATACACATATTGAGAATTGGCATGTAATGGCCTTAAAAGGCATATAATTAATTTGAGGCAATAATTGGTATAATTTTTATACCTAACATTTATGGACATAATTTAGGTGACAATTATGGACATAAGTAAATTCGGAATTTATTGACAAATTTGGATAGGGATAATTAATTCAAATTGGGATAAAAGATTATATGTAATAATCAATGCCTAATACACGAGGTTGGGCTCATTTGTGGTGTAAGACTGCCTAGACCCTCCCGACAAATCCAGTAACCACAAATGATAGTCCAATGTGAGATGTCATAGGCCCAAATTAAATGCATGACGATTGTATGGACACGAGGTTAGGCTCATTTGTGGTGTAAGACTACCTGGACCCACCCGGCAAATCCAGCAACCACAAAGAGTGGCCTAATGTGAGAGGTCCTACAAGGTTATGGTAGTAATAAACTAAGTAACACTTAACCAAAGTAAACATGTGGTGGGACATGGGGGTTAAGTGGGTGACATGTGGGTGACATGTGGGAATACGAATAGAAACACTTAACCAAATTGAAACATGTAAGTGGACATAAATAAGAAGGGGGTTAAGTGGGATGTACTAGAGGGGACGAAGCATAGGTGGAAAGCTTGTGTCAGGCATGGGGGCCCTTTTCAGACCAGTAACCCATTAAGTATCTTTCTGGGCTCGACCCAAGTCGAGGACGGGACACGCATACTGGGTTTAATTATAAGAGGTCAAAACGGGTTTGCGGTGGTAACACAAGTCCAACGGGGTCATGTGCGTGCGTGGGCCCGGGCTGGTAGGTAAGACGTTGTTGCATCGTGTAGGTATAAGCCATGCATCTTTAGTGGTATCGGGTTGTCACTTTGGGGAATGATACACCCCACTGTAAGACCAGCACGGGTATCTAAGAGTTAGGGAGCCGATCGCATGGGGGTAGTGGGTACCACTAGTGGAGATAGGGGCAGGCGGCACCTATGACAATAGCTAGGGGTACACGAAACTACCATTATTATTACCAATTATGTTCTATAGGCGGGATCAACTTTTAGGGTGTTGGGTTTTGGTGCAGTGTAGTAAATATCCTTTAATGATTAGATGCACAGTTAATGTTATCTTTTTTCATATTATTTCCTTGGTTTGCTTGGTCTTGCCCTTTTATTCACAGTCATTTCCTTATTTACCAGCTTGTGCCTTATCCTAGTTACTTTAATAATTATATTGTTAAAGTTATTGTACTCACCAGACTTTATGTCTGACCCCTTTTGTTTCCACCTCTTTTCTTCCTCCCCCCCAGGTGCTCAGGGTGGGACTAGTACTAGTGGAGCTTGATTTGGACCACTTTATCCCTTTCTTTTGGAACATGCTTGGATTGCTGAAGTAAAGTTCATCCTATCTTATTTATGGCTATTTTATGTTGGGGTTATGTCTTTTATTTTATGTGCTCAGAACTTATTTGTCAAGATGGATAATAAGTGTATTTGGTTTTGTAGTTGGTTTTTGATGTGGTGTAACCAAACTATTTCTCTGCTGCAATAAAAGTTGTTTTTTTTATTTCCAAGTACCAATATATTTATCTATCTTGTTTACTTTTCTGTTCTATACACAATAAATGCTCCGCCAAAGTTAAGGCATTGCCTTTGTGAGCGACCTTAATGGAGATGAGGTGTCACATATGGCGCATGCCCTTTTTAACACGTATTTAATTCTATTTTGACATGTAATCATTTAATCGGGTAATTGTTCAAATTGGATAAGTTAACATGTCATTTTCTTAATAATATGCCACAAGTGAATCAATCGAATAATAACCATAGTAATCGTTATTAACAAGTTTGTTTTTCAACATGTAAACATTCATTACCTTAACCAATTCAACATATGAATTTCCTGGCCTATTCAAACTAACATCTCACTTTAGTCATTATCGTCTTATGTTAAACATTTAACATGTCATATTTCAGTTATACAAAATGGGGAATGGTAAAAGATAACATATTATTATGTAAAATACTATAGCTTAAACCAACTCACCTCGTACGCTTTCCCAATTCTGGATTTGATCCAGTTTTAGCATCCATGGTTTTTCCCTTAATTTGATTTAAAACCTAATAACCGTGGATTGATTATTTTCATTAAAAGAGAAAGGAAAGGAAGAGGAAGGAATTTGAATAGATCGGATCTAGAAAGTTACATTACTTCGTTGAGAGATCTGAACACCTGTTTACAAACATATGTTCCTTTCCTCCATATTTAGATTCAGAATTTTACCTAAACTAATAAACTAAATTTTCTGAATAGATTTGAGGAGAGAAGAGAGAGTGAGTAATGGTAGAGCTTCAGCGTAGCCTCAGAATTATGAGTTTAGGGTTAGCTCTAGAGACTTATTTATAGGTATATCAGAGAAACCAGGACCCTCAGATTTGATTAAAAACCATCAGAGACGTCCAAATATCAAAAAAAAAAAAAACTGCCAAAATTTGCCGTAGGGGGGTCGACCCAAGGGTCGACACCCCCTTTATGGGGTATATACACACCTAGGCGGGAAATCTGCCGCCTCCCCGAATTTTGAATTTTGAACTGATTTTCGAATTTCTGAACCCATTGTTGAATTTTTGAACCTATTATATATATATATATTCTTCCTACGCGTATACAAACTTCAAACCTTAATAACTTCTTCATACGGTATCTGATTTATGCAAACTAGGTGTCTACCTTGACCAGAATTTCGAGACGGACGCAATGGCACGGTCCGTTTTACTAAATTCTGAATATTTAATTTAGTTATTCTTATTCTATTATCTTGAGTTGAAAATGCAGGGTGTTGCATTCTCCCACCCTTAGGAAATTTCGTCCCCGAAATTTGATAAGGGTAAAATCAATTAAACCCTTGCATAATATACGTCCATCATGTGTGCATCCAATTTTTGCAAGCATCGTGCACTTGTGCAATGTGAAATACAACATATTAATGCATGTATGCCTAAGCGGTACCTCCTATCTGTATGCAAATTCCTCAAAAATCCTTTTAAAATATTATGCTCACATCCTAGATATACTATCAGTTCTACATGAATGAAATATTTTGAAAATCAAAATGCTTTTTCATCCAAATTTTCCCACACTCTTACTGAGTAGGAGCGTAGTTCATCCAATTGTTGCATCCATAACCCTACCAACCAACTTTATTTTTCGAATTCAGAAAAATCTAGTTTTCTAAATTCGATTTCTTATGTTACAAAAAGGTGGAAAACGGAAAACCTAGCTTCTTCTATTTTTCCTTTTCAACCTTTTTCTAACCGTACTTGGATTTTATGTAACTATCTATAAAGATTCCTTATTTTCCTATCTAAGCGCAGTCCACACAAGAAAATTTTTCTTTGTTACTAATTTTCTTTTCATCTTATCTTGGAAATTTTTATTTATATCCATCTTTTCTCATAATTTTCCATTTTTGTTGCTTTACTGAATTTTCTATTTCCTTTTCAGGTGTAACATTTCTCTTTCCTTGGATTATTTAATCATCTGATCTTAGTTTAAATTTAAATAAGCTTCTAGTCTTTCAAGTAAAACAGGAAAACTGACACTCTACACAGCTACTACTAAGGGCCAAGAATCTCGGGACTATGCCCCCCTCAGACAGAAAAGTCCAAAGAATGGGATCCACGACAGGTTTAGGTGTTACCTTAACAAGAACAAAATAGCGGAACGACCCCAACTGAAATATGGTAACGGGTTTCACCCCTAACATGAAAATTAGCAGCAGGATCTAAACACTTACTTACCCTTTTTTATCTAGTAGTCACCACTAATTCTAGCTGTGTACCAACAATTATTTTAAGCAACACTTTAGGCTTTTCAGTGCCTACGCATTCTACGGGAACTCAATATTATTCCAAGATAATTCTCGTTGTTTACTTTATAGCCTCAAAACTTTTCCCGTCTTCCCTAGGCACTAATCCTTACCTACTCCATACTTTTAAAACATGGTTTAGCCTTTTCATTTAAACTTTCTTCCAAAAATTTAAAAATGTCAAAACCTTTTTTTCCTTATGAAAACTTACTTTTGCCAAACCATAAAACATGTCATATATAAAACAAATGTAAATCATTTTTTTCAAATCACAAAAACTGGAGTGGATAAGGACAACTATTTCTCAATCAGGTTTATGACTTGTTCTTACCTATAAGGTCAGTTCAGTCACTTACTACAAGGTGCAAACATCTACTCTATTTTTAATTTCTATGAATTATTTTGTCCACCCAACAAAATTTATCTTATTAAAATAACTTATCAAATAGGATTATCATAAGAATGGAGACTTCAAAACTTCCTTTATTAAAAATTCTTGTTATGAAATATAACAAGAAAACTAGCAAGCTATACATGCTCTATAATATGCACCTTTTACTGAGAGAATTTTACTTTAGACAAAGTTTTCGCAAGAAAATTACTATTTACAAAATATACCCCATTTTACTTCAAAACCCAATATGTACTTCTTTACATATTTTTAAAACTTTAACTTTTAAGATTAAAACTTGAAAACACCATAAACCATTTTCCCAAAACTTTTATAATTTCAAGTTCTTAAAAGTTAACAATGGTGTTAGACTCAAAGCGGGTTTCCAATTTTTCTAAGCTTTCCTACACACTCTCCAAGGTCAATTCTCTCAACTATATATATTCCTAATTTATTTTTCTCACTTCAAGCCCACTAACCCAAAATTCTAACCACATGGGATTCACATTCCTTCCATACAGAATTCATTGTACACTATCCACCCAAATTACTTAAGGGTCTCAGGTTTCCATATTCATCCCTTTAGTGTTCAAAACAAACATCCCATTTCTCACAATATCATACTCTTTCTTTTTAGTTGGTTCCTCTATGGATCTAGGTATATATATATATAATATATTTATATTTTAAAAAAATACAAATATGTTCACTCACTATTTATATAGGAATCCTAAACCTAAGTTCTGATACCAGATGTAACAACCCGAATTCTGACAGACCGTTTTTTTTTTAAATTCTAATCTATCAAAATTCGATTTGGTTTGTGCTCTGGTATCCTGCAGAAAAGACAGAGACATAAAATATGGCAGAGCTCAGAAAAAATCTTGCAGCGGAATGGATAAAATATAATATAATCAAAGTATAGCCTTACCGTATTAATAATACTGCCTAACCAGTATCCAAAGCTATAATGTCTCTGCCACAAATCTAACCTGCGAGTATGTTATGAGGGGAGGGGGGTCAGAACACAAGTTCCGGTGACTAGATTTAAATTATACACTTTGGATAATCCTACATATACCGTTCAATCATACTTCTTATTTATTAGGTTACTTGGGTTAACAGCACTCAAGGCTTACACACACGTCGTACCCATTTATTTCCCAATGGATTAACCTAATATAGTATATATGTAGCTACCCCTCAATACTGAGGTACACCCCATGGTACCCCACTCGCATGGTCTCCACCGTAATGCCAAAGGAATGAACACAGTCCCTCATCCTACGTCGTAGTGACGTATGGATCTCTACATAACATTGTTACATTCCGCATGTATATATCATTACTACGCTATGTAAGCATATAGACAACCATCGTCGATCAAATCAGATTCCATATCGGAATAATGCCCTCAAGTCTATGATACACCACCCAGAGCGGACATGCATGTATCTAGATTGTCCCATATACATATCATCAATTGTAGCTAGATGACTTAATCGCACGTCCTCTAATGTGCGCTGAGTTCCGTGGCAGGGCGATACAAGAAACACAGAACTCGGTCGGGAGCTTTTCCATATCTGTACAGGCCCATCTTTAAGAGCCTCTATATACAGATATACCATGGGTCTGTTGGTGGCTATGGACCCACCCCGGCCCCTCCTTCAACGAGTAAAGACTACAAGAACTAGACGACTTCCCCTAAACAAAACAATCTAAATATCCATTTGGCGTCTTCGCTCAACCACCGTACCCCGATAGTAAAGGGTGAATGGTCTATTGATTTTAGCTTTAGTCCTTCCGCATCCCCTTGGTTGCCGATGATGGGTATCCGATGATCTACTATCCTTGTTGGTCGTGCCCCTTCGCTTCCCCGTTGAGGCAACCGCCGAATCACAATAGTGTCACCGCATCACAGCATTTTGACTACATAGCTACTTCTACAGTCAAGGCCCACCCACCTAGCAGTTACACAGACCCAACCTCTGTGAGAACAGCCTAAACATCTAACACCACATAGAGGACTACTAGGAGCACCTTACGTACCTCGGGATGCTCGGTGCTTCCCGTTCCAGTCCTTCCGAGCCGACAGAATAGTCAGATGAATGTGTGCTCCCCTCGTGCCTTATAACACCACGATTATCTACCTCGTTGGGTTATTCACTCTCAAACTTGCGGACCGGTCCAAGAGCCTTACTTTAATATGTTTTTAGACCCTATGTCTAAAATTTTTTTTACGTGCTTGCCTTACCTCATCAGGTTTCCATTTAACTTGGTTATTCCCACTCATATTGAATTCTTAATCAAGTTACCAAGTTCCTCTAACTTATTAATTTTGGTTATATAACTTAACCCATTTAAGTTTATTAATAAGCCCACAACATGTTATTTTCTAGATTGTGGGCCAAGGTCTGTAATCCACAATCTCTTATATTCTTGTTTGATTTCATCATTACAATAACATATTCTACTTAATATATAATTAAGTATATCTCAATTCACATGTTCTCTGTTTAACATGTCAGTCATTATTTATGATTAAATATAACTTATTTGATAAGCTTTCCTCATTCTTTCTCATTTAATCATAAATTAATTTTACATCGTCACTACATCTTATCGTTGTTACTTATTAACTTAGTTCTCTTAACTAAGGTCCATTAATAAGTTTCTCTACCCATTTATTATAACATATGTTATAATTTCCTCTTGTCCTTAGGACGGGTCCAAACTTGTTAGTCTTATCAGGGGGTTTCAGACTTCCAAGTTTCATGTTACTTAATTTATAATCAAGTACAACTTCTTATATTTCGTACATTTTCCCCCTTTTCTCAACTGGTTTCTGGCTTTCCCCATTTACTGATTACTTAATTTACAATTAAGTGTCCCTTCTCTTATTTCATCAGTTATCTCATTTCCTTAATAGTTTATTATGTCCTAAGTTATAATCTTCACTTGTCCCTAGGACAAGTCTACCTATTATACAACATTCCCATTAACGTTAACTAATTATAATAGGTGATTATCATTCCCAGTTTAAACCATTTTCTTTTACTGTTGTATTCCAGTATTCTTCATTCACTGTAATATATGTTCCATATTTTAATTAAGGAAAACACTTCATGCACCTTATCAGTTTGATGTATAGAAGGAATCAGTGATTTATTTTCATAACGTATTCCCATCTAAATCCGTGGTGGCAAGTAATTTCTTTCCTTTTTTTACTTTATTCACTGTGGCTTACTTGCAACCACGTTCTCAGAAATAGGTCATTTCGGGAAATACATCACTTTTCCTTCGCTTCGCATTAAGCCTGCATTTTGGGTAATTACCATCATTTCCATTTATTCATATCTTGTTATATACATATATTTATACATATATATATATATATGCACTAGACCTCTCACATTAAGCCTACACTTGTGGACGCTGGATTTGTTTGGCTGGTCCGGGCAGACTTCTACCGCAAGTTGACTTAACCTCGTTTCTTAGCACCATTACATGGTTTAATTATGCACTTAGACCCCTCACATTAGATTTACCACTTATGAATGCTGGATATGCCGGGAGGTTCCGCCCAGACCTCTATCACAAGTGCAATCTAACCTCGTGTCTGAGAGCGTTACAGTGTCAAATTACTTTGAATCTAGGCATGTTCGTTCTTTAACAATTATTCCTATTCATGTAAATTTTAGGAATATTATCCTATTCATATATTTACAGTAATCTAATTTACATGTCATCAAATTATGCCTATATTATGGCGCATGCCCTTTTAAACACGTATTTAATTCTATTTTGACATGTAATCATTTAATCAGGTAATTGTTCAAATCCAACAAGTTAACATGTCATTTACTTAATAATATGCCAGAAGTGAATCAATGGAATAATAACCGTAGTAATCGCTATTAACAAGTTTGTTTTTCAACATGTAAACATTCATTACCTTAACTAATTCAACATATGAATTTCCTGGCCTATTCATACTAACATCTCACTTTAGTCATTGTTGACTTGTGTTAAACATTTAACATTTCATATTTCAGTTATACAAAATTGGGAATGGTGAACAATAATATATTATAATCTAAAATGCTATAGCTTAAACCCACACACCTCGTATGCTTTCCCAGTTCTGGATCTGATCCAGTTTTAGCATCCTTGGTTTTTCCCTTAATTTGATTTAAAACCTAATAACCGTGGATTGATTATTTTCATTAAAAGAGAAAGGAAAGGAAGAGGAAGGAATTTGAATAGATCGGATCTAGAAAGTTACCTTTCTTCGTTGAGAGATCTGAACACCTATTTACAAGCATATGTTCCTTTCCTACAGATTTAGATTTAGAATTTTACCTAAACTAATAACCTAAATTTTCTGAATAGATTTGAGGAGAGAGAGAGTAATAGCAGAGCTTCAACGTAGCCTCAGAATTATGAGGTTTAGGGTTAGCTCTAGAGACTTATTTATAGGTGTATCTGAGAAACCAGGACCCTCAGATTTGATTAAAAACCATCAGAAACGCCCAAATCTCAAAAAAAAACTAATTTGTCAAAATCTGCCGCAGGAAGGTCGACCCCCCTTTAGGGTGCCGACCCATGGGTCGACCCACCCGTTCGGGGTTGGGGGGGTCGACCCAGGGGTCGACACCCCCTTTTTGGGGGTAGACACCCCTGGGTGGGAAATCTGCCGCCTCCCCAAATTTCAAATTTTGAACCGATTTTCGAATTTTTGAACCTATTTTTGAATTTCTGAACCTACGATTTATATATATTCTTCCTGCGTGTATACAAACTTCAACCCTTAATAACTTCTTCATACGGTGTCCGATTCATGCAAACCATGTGTTTATCTTGACCATAATTTCGAGACAGACGCAATGGCCTAGTCCTTTTTACTTAATTCTGAATATTTAATTAAGTTATTCTTGTTTTATTATCTTGAGTTGAAAATGTTAGGTGTTACGAATGCTGGATATGTCGGGCGGTTCAGGGCAGACTTCTATCACAAGTGCATTCTAACCTCGTGTCTAAGAGCGTTATAGTGTCAAATTACTGTGAATCTAGGCATGTTCGTTCTTTAACAATTATTCCTATTTCATGTAAATTTAGGCATATTGTCCTTTTCATATGTTTACTATAATCCAATTTACGTGTCATCAAATTTTGCATATATTTTGTTGCATGTACTTTTTAACATGTGTTTAATTCTATTTTGATATGTAAATATTTAATCGGACAATTGTTCAAATCCAGCGAGTTAAACATGTCATTTACTCAATATACCACAAGTGAATCATGTGGTTATAACAACAGTAGTCATTACCCATTTTCAAACAAGTTTGTTTCCAACTTGTAATCATTCCAACACTTTAACTGATTCAACATATGAATTATTCATATAACATCTCAACTTGTTATGACAGTAATTCTTAATTATTCTGGAAAATTCGATTATACAAAATGGGGAATGGTAAAAAATAACATATTATTATCTAAAATGTTATAGCTTAGACCCACTCACCTCATATGCTTTCCCAATTCTGGATCTGATCCAGTTTTAGCATCCATGGTTTTCACCTAATCGGATTCAAAACCTAACAACCATGGATTGATTATTTTTACCAAAAGAAAAAGGGGAGGAAGAAAAGAGAATTGAAAATAGACCGGATCGAAGAATTACCTCACTTCGTTAAGAGATCTGAACACCCATTTACAAGCATATGTTCCTCTCCTCCAAATTTAGATTCAGAATTTTACCTAAACTAATAACCTAAATTTTCTGAATAAATTAGGGGAGGAAGATGAAACGACAGAGCTTCAGTGTGACCTCTGAAATATGAGGTTTAGGGTTATCTCTACAGACTTATTTATAGGTGTATCGGAGAAACCAAGTCCGTGAGATTTGATTAAAAACCACCAGAACCGACCAAATCTCCAAAACCCCTAATCTGCCAAAATCTGCCGTAGGGGGGTCGACTCCACCTTAGGGGGTCGACCCAGGGGTCGATGCCCCCCTTAGGGGGACGACCCAGGGGTCGACGCCCCCCTAGGGGGTTGAGACCCCTAAGCGGGAAATCTATCGCCTTCCCAAATTTCAAATTTTGAACTGATTTTTGAATTTCTAAACCTAACTTTGTATTTCTAAACCTAGTATATATACATTCTTCCTGCGCGTATACAAACTTCAAACCTTAATAACTTCTTCATACGTTGTCAGATTTATGCAATCCAGGGGTCTAGCTTGACCAGAATTTCGAGACAGACGCAATAGCATAATCCGTTTTACTTAATTTTGAATATTTAATTAAGTTATTCTAATTTTATTATCTTAAGTTAAAAATGCGGGGTGTTACATGTAACAACCCGAATTCCGACATACCAATTTTTTTTTAATTCCAATCTATCGAAACTCAAGTTGTTGTGTTCTGGTATCCTGTAGAAAAGATAGAGACATATAATATTTCAGAGCTCAGAAAATATCTCACAACGGAATGGATAAAATATAATATAATCAAGGTATAGCCTTACCATAGCAATAATAATATCTAACCAGTATCAAAAGTTATCATGTCTCTGCCACAAATCTAACCTACGAGTATGTTATGAGGAGGGGGTCAAAACATAAGTTATGGTGGCTGGATTTAAATTATACACTTTGGATAACACTGCATGTACCGTTCAATCATATTTTCTTATTTATTAGGCTACTTGGGTTAACAACACTCAATGCTTACACATGCGTCACGCCCATTTATTTCCCAGTGGATTAACCTAATACAGTATATATGTAGCTACCCCTCAATACTGAGGTACACCCCATGGTACCCCACTCACAAGGTCTCCACCGTAATGCCATAGAAATAAACGCAGTCCCTCATCCTACGTCGGAGTGACGTACGGATCTCTATATAACAATGTTATGTTCCGTATATGCCTGCCATTACTACGCTATGTAAGCGTATGGACTGCCATCGTCAATCGAATTAGAATTTACACCGGAGTAATGCCCTTAAGTCTACGATACACCACCCAGAGCCGACATGCATGTATCTAGAATGTCCCACATAGGTATCGTCAATTATAGCTCGATGCCTTAACCGCACGTCCTACAATGTGCATCGAGTTCCATGGTAGGGCGATACAAAAAACAGGAAACTCAATCGAGAGCTTTTCCATATCTGTACAGGGCTGCCTATAAGAGCCTCAAAATACAGATATCCCTCGGGTTTATTTTTCATAGTGGCTATGGCCCCACCTCGGCCTCCCCCTCAACTAGTAAAGGCTACAAGAGCTAAACGACTGGCCCCAAACAAACAATCTAAACATCCAGTTGGCGTCTTCCCTCAACCACCGTACCTCGATAGTGAAAGGTAAATGGTCTATTGGTTTTAGCTCTAGTCTTTCTGCATCCCACTGGTTGTCAATGATGGGTATCCGACGATCTACTATCCTTGTTGGTCGTGACCTCCCAGTTGAGGCGACCGCCGAATCGCCCTGGTGTCACTGCGTTACAGCATTCTAACTGCAAAGCTACATTTGTAGTCAAGGCCCACCCACCTGGTAGTTATGCGTCGGCACAACCTCTGAGAGCACAGCCTAAACATCCTCCACCGCACAAAGGACTACCAGGAGCACCTTATGTATCTTAGTAAGTCGCGTGCTTCCCCTTCCAGTCTTTCAGACCCGACAAAATAATCAGATGAATATGTGCTCCCCTCGTGCCTTATAACACCACTATGATCTACCCCATTGGGTTATTCACCCTCAAACATGTGGACTGGTCCAAGTGCCTCACTTTAATATGTTATTAGACCCTATGTCTAAACATTCTTTTACGCGCTTGCTTTATCTTCTCAGGTTTCCATTTAACTTGGTTATCTTAACTTTTTATTCAGGTTACAATGTTCTTCCTAGCCTCTTATATCTCTGAGGAATGGGCCCCTCTTTCTTATTAATTTGAGTTATATAACTTAACCCATTTAAGTTTATTAATAAGCCCACAACATGTTATTCTGTAGATTGTGATCCAAGGTATGTGATCCACAAACCTTTATATTCTTGTTTGACTTCACGGTTACAATAACATTATCTACTTTATATGTTATTAAGTATACCTCAATTCACATGTTTTCTAATTAACATGTCACTTACCATTTATGATTAAATATAACTTATTTCATTTCATAAGTTTTCCTCATTCTTTCTCATTTAATCATAAATTCAATTTACACTGTTACTACAACTTATCGTTGTTAACTTATTAACTTAGTTCTCTTAACTAAGGTCCATTAATAAGTTTCACCACCCAATTATTATAACCTATGTTATAATTTCCTCTTGTCCCTAGGACAAGTCTAAACATGTTATTCTTATCAGCGGGCTTCAGACTTCCAAGTTTACATATTACTTAATTTATAATTAAGTACAACTTCTTATTTTTCACAAAATTTTCCCCTTTTCTCAACTGGTTTCAGATTCTCCCCATTTACTGATTGCTTAATTTACAATTAAGTGTCCCTTATCTCATTTCACTAGTTATCCCATTTCCTTACTAGTTTATCATAACCTAAGTCATAATCTTCACTTGTCCCTAGGACAAGTCTACCTATTATACAACATTCTCATTAATGTAATTTGTGTATAATAGTTGATTATCATTCCTAGTTTAAACCATTTACTGTTGTAACCCATTATTCTTCATTCACCGTAATATATGTTCCTTATTTTATTAAGGAAAACACTTCATGCACCTTATCAGTTTGATTTATAGAAGGAATCAGTGATTTTTTTCCATAAAGTATTCCCATCTAAATCTGTGGTGGCAAGTAATTTCTTTCCTTTTTCTTACTTTATTCGTTGTGGCTTACTTGCAACCACATTCTCAGAAATGGGTCATTTAGGGAAATACATCACTTTCCTTCGCATTGCACTAACTCAGTCCATTACATCCCTTCCTTTCTTATTTTCTGAGTTAGACAATTAATTACCATCATTGCCATTTATTCATATCTTGTTATATACATATATTTATATATATGCACCAAACCTCTCACATTAAGCCTGCACTTGTGGACGCTGGATTTGCCGGGCGGGTCTGGGTAGACTTCTACCACAAGTTGACTTAACCTCGTGTCTTAGTACCATTACATGTTTATTCATGCACTTAGACCCCTCACATAAGATTTACCACTTATGGATGCTAGATATGCCGGGTGGTTCCGGGCAGACTTCTACCACAAGTGTAATCTAACCTCATGTCTAAGCGCGTTACAACTTCTTATTTACTGTAAATTTTAGGCATGTTATTCATTTTGTTGTAATCTAATTTACATTTCATCAAATTATGCCTATATTATGGCGCATGTCTTTTTTAACATATGTATAATTCTATTTTGACATGTAAACATTTAATCAGGTAATTGTTCAAATCTAACAGGTTAACATGTCATTTACTCAGTAATATGCCACAAGTGAATCATGTACTTATAACAACAGTAGTTATTACCCATATTCTAACAAGTTTTTTTTTTTCGACATGTAATCATTCCAACACTTTAACAAATTCAACATACGAATTATTCAAATTAACATCTCAATTTGTTATAATAGTAATTCTTAATTATTCTGGCAAATTTACATATAATAACGGGGAATGTTTTAAATGATAATATATCATTATCTAAAATGATAAAGATTAAATCCACTTACCTCGTAAGCTCTCCAAATCCTGGATCTGGTCCAGATCTAATCGTCCATGGTTTTTCCCAAATTGGATTCAGAACCTAAAAACCATGGATTCATAAATTTTTACTAGAAGAAAGAGAAGAGAATTGAAAATAGACTAGATCTAGGAATTACCTCACTTCGTTAAGAGGTCTGAACACCCATTTACAAGCATATGTTCCCTTCCTCCATATTTGGATTCAGAACTTTACCTAAACTGATAACCTAAAATTTCTGAATAGATTTGAGAAGAGGGAAGAATGGCAGAGCCTCCGCGTAGTCTTAGAAATATGAGGTTTAGGGTTATCTCTACAGATTTATTTATAGGTGTATCAGAGAAACCCGGTCCTTTAGACTTGAATTGCAACCATCAGAACCGTCCACGTCTAAAAAAACTCAGATCTGCTGTGGGGTCGACCCCCCTTCAGGTAGGTCGAACCCCTGTTGATGGGTCGACCCCCAACGGGCAAAATTCCCGCCCCATTTTCCCGCTTCATGAATTCGATTTTTGAACTGATTTTTGAATTTTCTGGATATATTTATTTAATATATATATACATATAAGTTCCTTATATGTATACAAACTTCTAATGCTCATAACTTCTTCATACGGTGTCCGTTTTACGCAAATTAGGTGTCTATCTTGACCAGAATTCTGAGACGGGCGCAATGATGCAGTCTATTTTTACTTAATTCTGAATATTTAATTAAGTTATTCTTATTTTATTATCTTAAAAATGCGGGGTGTTACAAAATATTTAACACATATAATAAACGCTAATTTTCGTATGCACGAAGGAACGTTTTAACGATGTAAATTGTCAATTTTGTCTACATTCAAGGCATACAAGTTAATTCCCACATCGGACCACTAAATACATGGCATAATGGCATAATTAAAGATAGCAGTGACGGGAAAAATACAACATATCTATCAAAACTTGCATCATGGGCTTGTTAGAACAATTCAAGCAATGAATCAAGAACAAGGTGTAAATTTCATACATCATATATACATATAAATATATACATAGACCTTTATTTTATCTAATTTACCCTTTTCTGTGTTGTACATAAAACGTTGATATTTGATTTGTTTCAAATCTGAATATGTTCAAATTATATATTTAGAATGGAAATTCAAACCTATTCAAATAATAAAACTAAATCAAATCTGAACCTTTTTACATCACAAACATTTTTAGATAAAAAGGGTAAATCAAACAAAAGTAAATCACCCAAAATGTTCTTTATCCACAACTCAAACAAATTCATAAACCCAACAGTTATTGACAATTCTTGCGAAACATATATAAAAATAGGAGATTTGGGGGGTTTTATAGTTTTATATTATCGTTAATCCAAATCTCCCTAGGCATACTAATTCATATAAAAATCTAAAAATGTAGTATATCCTAAACAATTACTATTTCCATGCACAATGATTTGATTATATGGAATTGCAGCAGATCTGACGATGTTTGCCTATTTGATGTGAACTCCAATCCCTAAATATATATATATATATATATATATATAAGAATTAATTAGTTAGAATTCTTACATATATAAATCTTATGAATCCAGATTTAGATCTTATTCAAATCCTATAAGAAAAAGGGATTAGAAAAGAAAAATAGATTTTAATAGAGGAAAATGAAAATGTACTTTTAAATTCTTCGGAATCAATGGCAGAGTGAAGGCAGGGAAGGAGAAGGAGGATAAGTTTATGTCTGAGGTATAAGGTGTTATTTATAGTGGTGTGTGAATAATAGCTATAGAATGATTAAGATTAAATTCTGACTGTTTATATTTATAAACTAACACCAAAACCAGACCCAAACCAGGCCTCACTGGGCATTCGCTGCGCCAGGCAGTTGACCGCTCCCCTAGAAGGGTGGTTGACCGCTCCCCTAGAAGGGCAGTTGACCTCCTGATCGAAGATCTTCCAAGTGAACTTATATGAGGGTTGGAAAAATTTTTATTATATAACGTTTATTAATTCCATTTATTTCTTTCCTTTTAAACGTTATTCTTATCCCCTGTTATATACCTATATATACAGACAAATTCAAATTGGATGGAATATTCCAATTCCTCGTTTATTGGTCATATATTATTCCTTATGTTAATATTATAATTTGAATTTCAAACACTGTTATACATATATTTAACATACAATTTCTTTTAAGTGTAGTTCTTTCATATGGGCTCGGATTCTGGCATATTATATATGAAAAATGATCAAAATTTCGTCACGAATACAACTACGGTATTTTCATAGACAAATTCCTGATGCCACAAAATTCCATTTTACAGCCCGTCAATATATTATTACTTTATTGTTAATTTTCATTATTTATTATTATTAAAAAAATTACCTATATTTTTATGGGGTGTTACCATAGGGTACGTTGCCTGTAGCAGAAGCAGACAGGGCTAGACGAGGTGTGAGCTCGAAACTAGAGTTTGTTCTCAATACTCCAGAGTTGGCTGCCATGGTGAAGCAGATCATGAATGACAACCAAGGTTACAAAAATGAGGATTAGGGAATTGTTCGCAATCATACACCATTCACCGATGACATCTTATAAGCAGAATTCCCTTAAAGGTTTAACTTGCCTCAAATGAGTCACTACTCAGGCAAGACAAATCCTCACTAGTACTTGATGAGTTATACCTTGTTTATTGATTTTGTCGCAGCCCAGATGCCATAAAATGTAAAGCGTTTCCTATCCACCTTGATGAAGTTGCACTCATGTGGTTTTCCTGATAACCTCTAAGATTAGTGTCGGCCTTCAAAGATTTAAGTAAAAGTTTCATGAGTCATTTCTGCCTCCGTTCCTCTAAGTCAAATTACGTTATGTTCCTCTTGCGCAAGAATAGGACCAATGGAGAACCGCTCAAGGATTACTCGAAGCATTTCAATACTATCATCACTATGATTAGTAACCCTAATCCTGAAATGATACTGATGGCGCTAGTTGATAGTGTTCGATATAGAAACTGAGTTTGGAATAAAGTTAAGTAGGAAGCCTCTCTTTGTTCTAGATCAATTTTATGAGATAGCCAATGTGTTTTGCGAATTGAAGAGGCGGATAGGAACAAAAGAGGAGAATTAGCGACACGGTGAATGAGGTCATTCAGAGTAACATTGCGATGAAGCAACCAGGAGAAAATTCTAGAAAAGTTCAAGCTAACGTTCAGAACTAGGATAAGAAGAACGGTTACCAATGCATAAACGATAATAAAGGAGGTCGTAGTCAGAAAGAGGATTCTAGAAAGAGACCTAGGTTCCAGATTTTCGACAATTACACTCCTTTGAATGAATCTTTAGAGAACATTTATGTTGACACTTGTAGTGTGATGCAATATGAAAAGCCCCTTCCACGAGGTTCCACGAAGAAAGAAAAACAGATAGGGAAGTTTTGTCTACTCCAAGAAATCTACGACCATACGACTAATGAATGCCATCATTTACGGGATCTTTTGGAGAAGCTAATTCATGAAGTAAAATTAGAGGAATATATAGTGGACTTGTCGGACAGGGGAAGGGGACTTCGGACCCCGATCATCAAGGTCAGGCAGCTCTCAGAGTTGTCGCTCGACAAAAAGGTAAAGGAATATAATCAACACAATTTTCAGGGGACCACGTCTAGTTGGTTTTAGTCTCTGGACTACAGAGCAATATGTAAATGCAATGAAGCATGTCGAGGTGGAAGAATGCAACACTACCGACGAAGTTGCTCCCGTAAAACAAATAAGGACGAAGTGGATGATGCCATCTTTCAAAATAGATATGTTGACGGGGTGGATGCCCCAAGTAGTGGGAGTTCCATAAACATTCTTTTCAAAAGAGCCTACGATTAAATGATGTTGGAGGCGAAGGACTTAAAGTCGTGTAAGGCGAGAATTCATTTATTCAACGACTCTACGAATGAGCCATTAGGATAGGTGGAATTACCGGTTGAATTAGGTGAGGGGCCGTAAGAGAGTATGGATCCTCCTATTTCTTGTCATGGACATTTATTCTCCACACAATGCCTTTTTAGGCCGAAAAAACCTTGTTGAATTCCAAGCACGCATAGCTCCTTAGTGCTTCCTCCTGAAGTTTCCAATTGAGAATGGGGTCGTAGTTGTGCGAGGAGACCAACAAAAGGACAGGAGTGATACTTGGCAGAATGGATGGAAGCTCATAGCAAGGAGAATGGGAAGTTGTAGATGATTCCCTTTGCATACAGGATTCCTCTGCATAGCATGTAAAGGAAAATCCTGGCCCGGACGACACAACCGTCAATTCAAATACATTGATTCGAGAAAAGATAAGAAGCCAGAATACCAAAGGGTGATCCCCAATGAAACGACTTTGGTGATCTTGATTCATAATGACTACCCTTCTAAGGTCTTGAAAATCGGATCCCATCTTGGACCCCCTCAAGACAAGGGAACTGACCAACTTTCTCTATGCAAACCTTGACATGTTTTCTTGGACCCATGCTGACATGTGTAGGATATTACCAACCATTATGAGTCATTCACTCAACATCTTCCCGAAGTATTTCCCAGTGAAGCAAAAGAGACACAAGCTTGGTCCTAAAAGGTCAAAAGCATTGAAAGAAGAAGTAAAGAGGCCAAAGATAATAGGGTTTATCTGGGATTTTCGATACTCTGTCTTGGTATCAAATCTGGTACTCGTGAAGAAGTACAGTTGGAAGTGGTGGACAAGCATTGATTCCTTGGATTTGAACAAGGCTTTCCCTAAGGATAGCTTTCTTCTTCTAGAATTGACCAGCTCGTGGGCTCAACAGCTGGGCATAAGCTTCTTTCCTTCTTGGATACGTACGTTGGGTACAATCAAATCCCAATGCATGTGCCGAACCGGCAACAACTAGCTTTATTACATACCCAAGGTTATATTGTTATGTCGTCATGCCATTTTGATTAAAGAATGATGGAGCAAGGTATCAGCGGATGGTTAGCTGTATGTTTCAGAATCAAAGTGGAAGGTCGATGGAAGTATATGTGGACGACATGCTTGTAAAATCCTGACTATGGGCCAACCATGTGATAACTTGGCGTAAATATTTAGTATTTTCTGCTAATTCGGGATGAAACTTAACCATTTGAAATGCTCTTTTGGCATTGCATTAGGAAAATTTTGGGCTTCCTCATCAACTCTCGCAGGATTGAAGTCGGCCCCAAACAGATAAAAGCTATACTAAACATTTATGAGTCTCGAAAGATCAGAGATATGCAAAGCCTAAATGGGAAGGTGGCATCCCTGAGAAGATTTATATCCAGGGCCGTAGACAAATGCATTCCTTTCTTTGACCTGATAAAACGAGTGAAGCGCAAATTTGCTTAGACGCTGGACTATGTCGAAGCCTTCCAGAACCTGCTGAATCACTTGGAGAGATCTCCGGTATTATCGAAGTTGATCTATCACGAAGACCTATTTGTGTATCTGTTTGTATCCTTGCATGCCATTAGCTCAACACTTACTTGCAAAGTGAATTGAGTTCAGCAACCGGTGCATTATGTAAGCAAGAGATTTGTCGAGGTTGTGCTTAACCACCGGAAGATCGAGAAGCTTACTTACTGCCTCCTAATACCCTTAAGGAAGTTGCATTATTACTTCCAAGCTCATCCTATCAAAGTGTATACTGACGAGCCACTATGCTAGGTCATTCATAGACTTGAGGCGTCTAAAAGGTTGCTTAAATGGAATATTGACCATAGTCTGTTTGATATCACACTCATTCCTTGAAGGGAGATCCAGAGGAAGGCACTGGCGGATTTCATAGTGGAATTCATGGATCCAGATGATAATATCGAATAGATTGATATGTCAACTACCATGTGGAAGCTATTCACGGAAAGAGCCTGAAATTATCGACATTCTGGTGCTGGAGTTGTTTTATGAACTCCTAAGGAATGATCGATCTGTTATGCATCGAGGTTGGACTTCCCAACGACCGATAATGAGTCCGAGTACGAAGCCCTGGTTTTCGGGGTTAAACTCGCAAAGGAATTGGAAGTGAAGGCAATTGGCATTTTCTTTGACTCGCAAAGGAATTGTTAGTTTGGTTCGACTATTACTACATCCCACCGGAACAAAATGAAAAAGCTGACAATTTAGTAAAGCTGACTAGCTCAGAGGATCCGATATTAATGGAGTTGGTCTCGATAGATACATTAGATGTTCTGAGTAAAGATTAGACAGAGATTGATTGGGCACTAGATGTTGAACCCGAAAGGGAATCATGGACTTCCATCAAGAAGTTCCCCATGCATGGAACCCTACACGAGCGAAAGAATGAGAAGCATGATCTCATACGAAAAGCTTCAAGATACATTTATATCAAAAGGGTTCTCATGACAACGCCGGACTAGTACTACAAGAGGTGCATCAAGGCGAGTGTGGCGATCATACCGGGACAAATTATAGCATAGAAGGTGCTTCGGTATAGCAATCGGGATGCGATTGATTATTCACGACTCTGTAACAAGTGCCATAGATTCGCCAAGATTCAAAGAGCTCTGCCTACTCAACTCGCTCAGATGGTTAGTCCTTAGCCAAGGATTTCCAGCTTATCACCCTTTAGAAATTTGGCTCTCGATTCTTCTTCTTTCACCACTCCATCCTTCGAAGCTAGTCTCTCCTCCTCCAAGAATCAGTCCTAAGTGTCAGCAAGGGTTAGTGGGTAATCTTAACCCATGTCAGATCCTAATACCTGATGACTCCGGCATAAAAGGTCAACACTTATGAGATGAACTCCTCTTCCATCTTCTTCTTAGGAACATTAGTCTTGAGCTCCCAAATTTTGTTGTTGTGTTGAGTTTGAGAGTTGACAGCAAACTCAAGGGCGACATGAGAATTTTCTTTAGCCTTTTTTAGAAGCTTCCAGTTGGGTCCTAAGTCATTCATTCTCCTAGAGAACTTCTCTTTCTCTTTCTTCAGTGCCTTATTTTTTACCTTAAGAGATATATTTTCTTGAGTTTCGTCTCATCCTTAACAAACTTAGTTTTGAGAGACCACAGATTGTGTTCACTACTAAATCTTGCTCGAAGCTCGTCAAGCTCAACCTTGGACTTCTCGTATAAATTTTTTGTACATGTGAGTTAAGTTACACATTCTGCTAGATCTTTCTTGGTGCGCTCCAAGTGCTTTTGTCGCAATTCTATAGCTGACTCATTTTACCGATATCTAGCTTAAGAATCCTAATGACTTCGGATGGCCTCCTCGAATACCTGACCATTTCCTGGTACTGAGAGAGTATGTCGTTAACTTTCGATCGCAGCTTGTCATCAAAAGATTTTAGCATTTGGTGTGGAATAAAAAGATCTGGATTCAAGTGAAATAGTGGTGAGTAGAATAATTTTCCAAATTCTTTTTTTACTATTCGTTCATCAGCTCTTGTTCTTGGGTAAGAGCAGCTTGGGTTTTGTTCTCTTTTCATTCACCGGACATCACAGCCCCCCAACCTTTGGACAACGTGGGTCTAGATTGCAAAGTTGATTCAATGGAAAGCTTTGGCTGAGATTGATCCTTCGTTTAAGAGTTCTCGTGTAATGACCCGCATTGGCGGAGGGATTGTAATTAATTTATTTAATTATATAAATAGTGATTTAGGGAATTAAATCGTCGTTAGTTAAATTTTAGTGAATATTTAATAAAATTAAATAATTAAATAATATATTTAATTCAGAAATAATCAAAAATATTGGGAATCACAATATTCTGTGAACTGGGTCGTCCCGAAGATTTAATTCAGTTTGGAATTGAATTTGAATAACTAATATATTCAATCGACGTCAGTTTGAACGTATAATTATATTATAATTAAAATCGAGCTTGAAATGGGACAGCAGTTCGTAATTTGACGATTTGAACTTCAACTGAATGTACGGGATTCGTTTTAAGCTGGATTTCTGTGAAACAAGAAACGTATGGAGCGGGTGGAGTATATCTTTCTAGTGGAAGAGAAAAATCGGGATTACATCGTGTAGATTTTGATTTACGTCCAAATCAAATTTTAGAAAAGTCACTGTGGAATTACTTTATAATTTATAAAGGAATTATGTATATTTTAAAAAGGAATTTCAATATAAATCGAATATCGGGTTGACCCAGATTGAAATATCAAGTTATAAATCCCAGTAGAGCTGTATGGTATTCCACTATGAATATATATATGATAAATATAAATTTATTTATATTTAATTATATTTAAATATATTTATATATTTAAATGGGTCATCCAGAGCTTTAAAAATAGCCACTTTTGCAAACGAAATCGGAATTCGACGAAACTAATTTTGTTGGATCCGCAATGTCAAATAGTTGTTAGATTTCCAGTTTCGTGATTTTTAGAGTCACTGTGTGGCCGTACGGATTTTTAGAGTGAGAAACAGTCAGTATTTTGACGATTAAAAATACACCGTGTGAGCATACAAAGTCGGAAATCGACGAAACCAGTTTCGTTGGGACCGAAATGTCGAACTCTAGCTACATGTCCAGTTTGGTGATTTTTGGGTATCGTGTGTGATCGCAGGGATTTTTAAACACAAATTAACAAAAGAATATACCGAGAATATTCCTTCTATAAAATATCTAGATACTTTATTTGCCTATATATACCCCGATTAACTTTCCTAACCTAATTTCATTCTTCATTCGATCAAATTTCGAGCCGCCGCATTTTCTAACTTCACAGTAAGAAAAAAATCGAGAGAAGAAAATCAAATGAAAATCAAAACAAAGTCTGTAAATCAAAACATATATATCTACACGATCCTGAAAGCTTCCTCTTTATTTTGATACCATTTTCGTAGGGTTCGAACTCCCTTTTGTTTTACTGGTTTTCAATGCAGCGAGCTAGGGCTAGTCGAATCGAGAGATTTGAGCACTGATGCTTGATTTCGATGTTGGTTTTGGTTTTGTGAGTTGAAGGAATGGTTGTTTGCAAAGTTCCATGAATTTCGAAAGCAGGAAGGGTGTCGCGATGTCCTGTTGAGGGCTATTCGACGGATTTTGCTATGCCGTGCGAGTTGATCGAGATGGGTAGGAGGGGACGCGGTTTTGGAAGAGGAGATCAGTGGTGAGGTTCGTTTGAAAAACCATGGAGTATTGAAGGTGTAGTTTGGGAATGAACGTGGTAAATGGAGTTGGAGGATTACTGGAGCTCGGTGTTCATCATTTGGGAAGAAAGGCAATTTCGGGTTCGGGCCTGGTTATATAAGGAAGGTGGGCCAGGACAAGTGAGGGGTGAGGCCCAAATCATAATTGTTTTAAGTGTTTAATTTATTTTAAAACATGTATGACATGTAAACTTAATATCCGCCACATACGATATCAGAATTCCAAACCGTCGGATCTTTTGGGATCGTATGGATGAGAGCAACACAATGGAACTGACTGGAAGTGGATTGGGGCTCATTTGGATTTACGGCAAAATAAACTGTTTGATTCAAACCAAACAACAGTTTATCGTTCTTTAACGATGAACTGCCAATGTGAGTAAATCTCACTAACTCTGAATAGTTTATAATTTCATGTTGTATTTTTAGAACTGTTATAAATTGTCTGTTTGATTGTGTGTTGACTATTTGATTGAACTGCTAGTCAGTTAATGAAATATTATATATATATATATATAATATAAACAGTTATATAATTATATATTGATTCTGTTTATCAGAATAATTCATATTGAACTGAAAGTGATGACAATCATGTTGTGTAACATCTGTGGATGCAGGGAAACAGGTTGGAGGAATCCGACTGGATCCCTCAACAGTTATTTTATTGTTTTTCATATATTTTGATATATGATGTGAATTATAACCTGTTGTTGATTGTGTGCGTATGGACGATATTGGATATCGAAATTTGATATGTTAAATACCATAACATACCGGAATGTTGATAAGGGAATTTTCAAAGTGATAGTGAAAATAAAAATATTTATAAATGGAATATTTATAAATAAGAAATATTTATAAATTGGAATATTTATAAATAGAAGATATTTAGAAAGGAAATAAATTTCAAACCATTTTCTTTTTGAATGGAAAGGACTGTGTGGTGGGTTTGGGGATTTTCCCGATGCTCCCGGTACAAAGGAGGTTATGGCGAATTTTCCCGGGAATATAAGGAGTTAGAATATTTTTCCGAAAATCAAAATGAAATAGAAATGTTTGTAAAACCTTTACAAATGAAATTGAAAAGGAGATATATTTGAAATCAAATATAAAGGAATATATTTGAAATCAAATATAAAAAGAATATATTTGAAATCAAATACAAAGGAAATATATTTGAAAGCAAATATAAAGGAATATATTGGTAAAGCATAAATAAAGAGTTAAAGAATTTATTTATTTAGGAAATAAATAAAAGTAAAAAGGGTTTATTTATTTAGGTAAATAAATAAAGATTAAAGGAGATATTTATTTGGTAAATAAATAGGATTAAAAGAAGATATTTACTTGTTAGAATAATTAAAATAAAAGGAGATATTTATTTGTTAAATAAATAGAATTTAAAAGGGACATTTATTTGTTAAATAAATAGAAAGGATAAATTTATAAATAACAGTTTATAAGTTAAATTAAATATTTATCATTCGATAAATGGAATATATAAGTCTGAACTTATATAGAGAAGAGATATTGGTTCTAACACCGATAGTTTAAATAGAATGGGTACACAACACTTGTATAAGTAAAGAACATTATTAAAGAGAACATTTATAAAGTGCAGAACCGTTACTAAAAGTATCTTTATAAATGAATAAACGTTCTCAAATAGGGGTACTCGAATAAGAGAAATCGATTAGAGTTATAATAAATCAGTTAGGGTTGAACAGTTAGAGTTAATCGGTTAGAGTTAACCGGTTAGAGTTAACCAGTTAGAGTTAAACAGTTAGAGTTGATTAGTTAGGGTTAACCAGTTAGAGTTAAACAGTTAGAGTTAATCGGTAATAGTTAACCAGTTAGAGTTAAACAGTTAGAGTTAATCGGTTAGAGTTAACCAGTTAGAGTTAAATAGTTAGAGTTAATCGGTTAGAGTTAACCAGTTAGAGTTAAACAGTTAGAGTTAAACAGTTAGAGTTAATCGGTTAGACTTAACTAGTTAGAGTTGAACAGTTAGAGTTAAACGGTTAGAGTTAACCAGTTAGAGTTAAACAATCAGAGTTAATCGATAGAGTTAAATCGAACTAGAGTTATTCGAATTAGTTATTCGAATAGAGTTAAATAAATATGGTTTATTACGAAGGAGTTATCGATTATTAGTTAATCGAAGGAATTATCGATTATTAGTTTAATCGAAGGGGTTATCGAATATAGTTTATTCGAAGGAGTTATCGAATTTAGTTATTCGATGGGGTTAATCGATATTAGTTAAATCAAAATGAGTAAATCGAATATAGTTTATTCGAATAGAATTAAAGGGAGTTATCGAATATTAGTTATTCGAATCGAGTTAAAATGAGTTGATCGAATTTAGTTTATTCAAATAAAATTAAAAGTGTAAATCGATTAGAGTTAAACAAATAGAGTTTAAAGGATTTTAGAATATAGTTTATTCGAAAGGAGTTACGTAAGGAAGTGTTAAAGAGTTAAAGGATGAACTTACACTAATCCGAGATTTGAAATGTTGTTCAGTTAAGGTCTGAGAGGTAGTTATACCCCAACTTGATTGACTGCGTTTTTAATTTAGAAATGGTTAAGGTTCGAGAGAGAAAGTGGTTAAGTGAATTTAGTAAATAAGTATAGTGGTTTGAGTTGTCGACTCGATGTTGATTTAAACATTTGTTTAAATCCAAGTAAAAAGAGATTTGGAAATATTTTCCAAATAGAATCAGAAACGAAATCAAATATTGAAATAAGGAAATATAAATATAAATATATATATATATGATTGATGATTGATTGATAGAATTTCCATCTGGAAATAATATCGTTGTTTGCACACCTGTTTTTCTTTGATGGTTAAATCACAGACCATCAAAGTTTTGACCATTTTAATGTTGTTAATATGGACAGACCGGTTGGATTATTATACAAAGGACCACTCTGTATTGGCATAAGCGTTGCGAATCATATATGCCAAAGATAATTGAAGACGGAGTAAAGTGCAAGGGCTATTGTATAAGTCTTAGATAACAGTGCCTAAGATGGATGTACTGAATAGTACCTTCGGTTCATCCTATTTCTGGATGACTTGTATGGATGAGTGTTTGACAGAGTATTTCCAGAAAGGTCACGTACATTGGTTTCTTCAACCGTACCAAGAGTGAAAGCGGAGAAGGAAACTTCTTTTAGATGACACGTAATGTATGGTTGTAGACGTCAATTAGTGATTTTCGATGGATCTGACAATGTGGCATTCGAAGTGAATCTGATGTGATGATAAAGCGTAACTTCTAGCCTCATCATCCGGTAAATGACAGAAATCGGGCAGGCTGCATGGCTAAGTCGGTCGCACCGAAGTAGGGTGTATAATCACCTATCTAGAGAATATTCATTTGCTTCTTTAATCTATCAATGCTGTCTCATATATATACGGGAAACAGTTGCTGATCCCAACCGTTGGTGATATACATTCGATACACTCAAGCAAAATGAATGGTCGGTCATGTGTGGCTGAGTTGCAAGATGTTCTTGTTGAACTCCAGTGTATCGTTCCTAGAGTACACTGATCGGAATGTGGTTCCATACCTTGTCATAGTTGGAAATCCATTACCCAATATGTGCTTGCGGTTTTGATTGTATGCTATATGTAGAACGTGAAATGAAAGCGTTTCTGCTAGATGGTTATTATATTGTGGTTGATAGACATTATTATAATATCAAAAGGTTTTTGATATAAAGATATTTTGGATTCTCATAAGGGAAAAACCCGTTCCATTATACGGCATGGTCTTATGAGATATCGTTTACTTGTTCAAACTGTTAAAACTGTTTTACTCATACCAGTCCCATGACTGACCCGGAGTTTATTTTGTTTTGTTTTCCCTAAACTCTTGGGTGCCCAATTTTGTACGGGCATTCAATTAGTCAGGAATTTACAGATATACTTGGAGAGCTTGGAGCAGGAGGCTTCAAGATCATATAGCTATAGTTTATTTCCGCCGTGTTGTAAGTGTTGTACTCTGATAAGTGCTATTGTATACATAACTGTTATATTTCAAAGTTATGTTATCTATTATATGTTATTCGTTCCGCTGTGAGGTTCGTGTTACTCTGATGTTGTATTCTTCTTCTTCTTCTTCTATTCTAAGTTTCTGTCTTATCTTTCCTCACCTTCTATATTCTTTCATTAACTATTCGGTTATTTTCGATCCTTGGGTGTTCGATATGTGTTGTATATCGGATAACCAAGATCGCATTTTTCCGGGTCATTACAGTTGGTATCAGAGCTTAAGTTAAGTATTACCTTGACTCTATGGCGTGACTCAGTAGAGTTAGGGTTAGTAATACCCTAGATTGAGTTTGAGTGTATATATACGAGTGAACGTATTTGTATTTGATATAAAAAAAAATTGTTTTATATTGTGGAGATTCATTGGTTGAGTTGTTTATGAGTTCTGGTCGATCAGTTTGATCCACTGTATTGGTAGGAGTTACTAAACACTTGAATACGATGGGTCGTCACGATATGTTTTGAAAAGAGGGTAAATTAAAATAAGTTTACCCAAGGTATATCTTGATGTAGAGGAGATATATGTATCAAAATTATAATATATTGGATATATTGGTTGTTATTATAATTGAGTAAGGTTATAAATTAAATGGTTATGTAAATAACCAATCAGAATTCTTATAAGTGAAATATATGAAATTGAAATGAGTTAAATCTGAAATTTAAACAAGAAATTGAATTAAAATTCAAGAAAATTGGATAAGTGTTTGTAAATGGATTTGGATTTAAAATAAGGAAAATTTAAGATCCTGGGAGATTTTAAATTGTTTTACAAGCAGTGTGAATTATATTTTGAAATGAATTTCAAAGTGGAAATGTTTAACAATGGTTTTATAGTATTGAACTCACTTCGATCGCTGGAAAGTAGATTCTGATGATGACAGCTGCATCATCAGTATTCATTTTCGAGTTGTAAGTGATGAATTACTACCAAAGATTTTGTTTTTGAAGTGTTTTGAGAAAACAAGTTGTTTAGAAATTCAAAAGTTTTGAATTGATACTGTGATTTCGAATTGATTTGAAATAAACCCAGGATTTGAAATTCGGGAATTTAGAATTTGACTTATGAAGTTAAATGGACTAAAATAGTGAAAGTGAATAAATAAATTTGAATTTGACTAAGACAAAAGTTAAATATAATCTGGAATGGGATTGTGTTGATGAGTTAAGTATTTGGAATCTGAAATTGGAATTTGAATGGAATTCGACTTAAGTATAAGTGAATGATTTGGTTGAGAACAAACTGACAGGAGTTTGATTGAAGTAGTATTGGCATATGTAGAATTGGTAACAGGTGTAAAGGAAATAATGATATGCCGACAAAAAGGTACAAGTTTATATTTCATATGAGTTTGGTGATTTTGATGAGCCGAATTGGCAAGCCGCTTGGCTGTTTGATTTTCTTTTGGGTTGGAAATGACCCAGAGAGGCGAGTTGGAATTTGATGTATTGACCAGTACAAAGGAGGTGCTGGCGAAATTTTTCGAAAAGTTAAGGCGTTAGAAAATTTTCAGGATTTTTTGGAAATTTTGATTGATAAGAATTAATTAATAATTTAATTGAAATTAAATTGGTCCAGTTGGAAACTGAAGTTAAGGAGTGAACAAATGAGTTCTAACCAGTTAGTAGGGTCGTTCTCTACCTTAGCAATTTCGAGGACGAAATTATTTTAAGTGGGGAAGGATGTAATGACCCGCATTGGCGGAGGGATTGTAATTAATTTATTTAATTAAATAAATAGTGATTTAGGGAATTAAATCATCGTTAATTAAATTTTATGAATATTTAATAAAATTAAATAATTAAATAATATATTTAATTCAGAAATAATCAAAAATATTGAGAATCACAATATTTTGTGAACTGGGTCGTCCCGAAGATTTAATTCAGTTTGGAATTGAATTTGAATAACGAATATATTCAATCGACGTCAGTTTGAACGTATAATTATATTATAATCAAAATCGAGCTTAAAACGGCGCTGCAGTTCGTAATTTGATGATTTGAACTTCAACTGAATGTACGGGATTCGTTTTAAGCCGGATTTCTGTGAAACATGAAACGTGTGAAGCTGGTGGAGTATATCATTCTAGTGGAAGAGAAAAATCGGGATTTCGTCGTGTAGATTTTGATTTACGTCCAAATCAAATTTTAGAAAAGTCGCTACGGAATTCCTTTGTAATTTATAAAGGAATTATGTATATTTTAAAAAGGAATTTCAATATAAATCGAATATCGGGTTGACCCAGATTGAAATATCAAGTTATAAATCCCAGTAGAGCTGTATGGTATTCCACTGTGAATATATATACGATAAATATAAATTTATTTATATTTAATTTAATTATATTTAAATATATTTATATATTTAAAAGGGTCATCCAGAGCTTTAAAAATAGCCACTTTTGCAAACGAAGTCGGAATTCGACGAAACTAATTTTTTTGGATCCGCAATGTCAAATAGTTGTTAGATTTCCAGTTTCGTGATTTTTAGAGTCACTGTGTGGCTGTACGGATTTTTAGAGTGAGAAACATTCAGTATTTAGACAATTAAAAACACACTATGTGAGCATACAAAGTCGGAATTCGACGAAACCAGCTTCGTTGGGACCGAAATGTCGAACTCTAGCTACATGTCCAGTTTGGTGATTTTTGGGTATCGTGTGTGATCGCAGGGATGTTTAAACACGAATTAACAAAAGAATATACCGAGAATATTCCTTCTATAAAATATCTAGATTTTTTATTTGCCTATAAATACCCCTATTAACTTTCCTAACGTAATTTCATTCTTCATTCGATCAAATTTCAAGCCACCACATTTTCTAACATCACAACAAGAAAAAAATCGAGAGAAGAAAATCAAATGAAAATCAAAACAAAGTGTGTAAATCAAAACATATATATCTACACGATCCTGAAAGCTTCCTCTTCATTTTGATACCATTTTCGTAGGGTTCGAACTCCCTTTTGTTTTACTGGTTTTCAACGAAGCGAGCTAGGGCTAGTAGAATCGAGAGATTTGAGCACTGATGCTTGATTTTGATGTTGGTTTTGTGAGTTGAAGAAATGGTTGTTTGCAAAGTTGCATGAACTTCGAAAGCAGGAAGGGTGTCGCGATGTCCTGTTGAGGGCTATTCGACGGATTCTGCCATGCCGTGCGAGTTGATCGAGATGGGTAGGAGGGGAAGTGGTTTTGGAAGAGGAGATCAGTGGTGAGGTTCGTTTAAAAACCATGGAGTATTGAAGGTGCGATTTGGGAATGAACGTGGTAAATGGAGTTGGAGGATTACTGGAGTTCGGTGTTCATCATTTGGGAAGAAAGGCAATTTCGGGTTCGGGCCTAGTTATATAAGGGAGGTGGGCCAGGACAAGTGAGGGGTGAGGCCCAAATCATAATTGTTTTAAGTGTTTAATTTATTTTAAAACATGTATGACTTGTAAACTTAATATCCGCCACATACGATATCAGAATTCCAAACCGTCGGATCCGTTGGGATCGTATGGATGAGAGCAACACAATGGAACTGACTGGAAGTCGATTGGGGCTCGTTTGGATTTACGGCAAAATAATCTGTTTGATTCAAATCAAACAACAGTTTATCGTTCTTTAACGATGAACTGCCAATGTGAGTAAATCTCACTAACTCTGAACAGTTTATAATTTCATGTTGTATTTTTAGAACTGTTAGAAATTGTCTGTTTGATTGTGTGTTGACTATTTGATTGAACTGTTAGTCAGTTAATGAAATATTATATATATATAATATAAACAGTTATATAGTTATATATTGATTCTGTTTATCAGAATAATTCATATTGAACTGAAAGTGATGACAATCATGTTGTGGAACATCTGTGGATGCAGGGAAACAGGTTGGAGGAATCCGACTGGATCCCTCAACAGTTATTTTATTGTTTTTCATATATTTTGATATATGATGTGAATTATAACCTGTTGTTGATTGTGTGCGTATGGACGATATTGGATATCGAAATTTGATATGTTAAATACCATAACATACCGGAATGTTGATAAGGGAATTTTCAAAGTGATAGTGAAAATAAAAATATTTATAAATGGAATATTTATAAATAAGAAATATTTATAAATTGGAATATTTATAAATAGAAGATATTTAGAAAGGAAATAAATTTCAAACCATTTTCTTTTTGAATGGAAAGGACTGTGTGGTGGGTTTGGGGATTTTCCCGATGCTCCCGGTACAAAGGAGGTTATGGCGAATTTTCCCGGGAATATAAGGAGTTAGAATATTTTTCCGAAAATCAAAATGAAATAGAAATGTTTGTAAAACCTTTACAAATGAAATTGAAAAGGAGATATATTTGAAATCAAATATAAAGGAATATATTTGAAATCAAATATAAAAAGAATATATTTGAAATCAAATACAAAGGAAATATATTTGAAAGCAAATATAAAGGAATATATTGGTAAAGCATAAATAAAGAGTTAAAGAATTTATTTATTTAGGAAATAAATAAAAGTAAAAAGGGTTTATTTATTTAGGTAAATAAATAAAGATTAAAGGAGATATTTATTTGGTAAATAAATAGGATTAAAAGAAGATATTTACTTGTTAGAATAATTAAAATAAAAGGAGATATTTATTTGTTAAATAAATAGAATTTAAAAGGGACATTTATTTGTTAAATAAATAGAAAGGATAAATTTATAAATAACAGTTTATAAGTTAAATTAAATATTTATCATTCGATAAATGGAATATATAAGTCTGAACTTATATAGAGAAGAGATATTGGTTTTAACACCGATAGTTTAAATAGAATGGGTACACAACACTTGTATAAGTAAAGAACGTTATTAAAGAGAACATTTATAAAGTGCAGAACCGTTACTAAAAGTAAATCTTTATAAATGAATAAACGTTATCAAATAGGGGTACTCGAATAAGAGAAATCGATTAGAGTTATAATAAATCAGTTAGGGTTGAACAGTTAGAGTTAATCAGTTAGAGTTAACCAGTTAGAGTTAAACAGTTAGAGTTAATCGGTTAGAGTTAACCAGTTAGAGTTAAACAGTTAGAGTTGATTAGGTAGGGTTAACCAGTTAGAGTTAAACAGTTAGAGTTAATCGGTTAGAGTTAACCAGTTAGAGTTAAACAGTTAGTTAATTGGTTAGAGTTAACCAGTTAGAGTTAAACAGTTAGAGTTAATTGGTTAGAGTTAACCAGTTAGAGTTAACCAGTTAGAGTTAAACAGTTAGAGTTAAACAGTTAGAGTTAATCGGTTAAAGTTAACCAGTTTGAGTTGAACAGTTAGAGTTAATCGGTTAGAGTTAACCAGTTAGAGTTAAATAGTCAGAGTTAATCGATAGAGTTAAATCGAACTAGAGTTATTCGAATTAGTTATTCGAATAGAGTTAAATAAATATGGTTTATTACGAAGGAGTTATCGATTATTAGTTAATCGAAGGAATTATCGATTATTAGTTTAATCGAAGGGGTTATCGAATATAGTTTATTCGAAGGAGTTATCGAATTTAGTTATTCGATGGGGTTAATCGATATTAGTTAAATCAAAATGAGTAAATCGAATATAGTTTATTCAAATAGAATTAAAGGGAGTTATCGAATATTAGTTATTCGAATCGAGTTAAAATGAGTTGATCGAATTTAGTTTATTCAAACAGAATTAAAAGAGTAAATCGATTAGAGTTAAACAAATAGAGTTTAAAGGATTTTCGAATATAGTTTATTCGAAAGGAGTTACGTAAGGAAGTGTTAAAGAGTTAAAGGATGAACTCACACTAATTCGAGATTTGAAATGTTGTTCAGTTAAGGTCTGAGAGGTAGTTATACCCCAACTTGATTGACTGCGTTTTTAATTTAGAAATGGTTAAGGTTCGGGAGAGAAAGTGGTTAAGTGAATTTAGTAAATAAGTATAGTGGTTTGAGTTGTCGTCGCGATGTTGATTTAAACATTTGTTTAAATCCAAGTAAAAAGAGATTTGGAAATATTTTCCAAATAGAATCAGAAACGAAATCAAATATTGAAATAAGGAAATATGAATATATATATATATATATATATGATTGATGATAGATTGATAGAATTTCCATCTAGAAATAATATTGTTGTTTGCACACCTATTTTTCTTTGATGATTAAATCACAGATCATCGAAGTTTTGACCATTTTAACATTGTTAATATGGAGAGACCTGTTGGATTATTATCCAAAGAATCACTCTGTATTGGCATAAGCGGTGCGAATCATATATGCCAAAGATAATTGAAGACGGAGTAAAGTGCAAGGGCTATTGTATAAGTCTTAGATAACAGTGCCTAAGATGGATGTACTGAATAGTACCTTCGGTTCATCCTGTTCTTGGATGACTTGTATAGATGAGTGTCTGACTGAGTATTTCCAGAAAGGTCACGTACATTGATTTCTTCAACCGTACCAAGAGTGAAAGCGTAGAAGGAAACTTCTTTTAGCTGATACGTAATGTATGGTTGTAGACGTCAATTAATGATTTTCGATGGATCTGACAATGTGGCATTCGAAGTGAATCTGATGTAATGATAAAGCGTAACTTCTAGCCTCATCATCCGGTAAATGACAGAAATTGGGCAGGCAGCATGGCTAAGTCGATCGCACCGAAGTAGGGTGTATAATCACGTATTTAGAGAATATTCATTTGCTTCTTTAATCTATCAATGTTGTCTCATATATATACGGGAAACGGTTGCTGATCCCAACCGTTGGTGATATACATTCGATACACTCAAGCAAAATGAGTGGTCGGTCATGTGTGGCTGAGTTACAAGATGTTCTTGTTGAATTCCAGCGTATCGTTCCTAGAGTACACTGATCGGAAGGTGGTTCCATACCTTGTCATAGTTGGAAATCCATTACCCAATACGTGCTTGCGGTTTTGATTATATGTTATATGTAGAACGTGAGATGAAAGCGTTTCTGCTAGAGGGTTTTTATATTGTGGTTGATAGACATTATTATAATATCAAAAGGTTTTTGATATAAAGATATTTTAGATTCTCATAAGGGAAAAACCCGTTCCGTTATACCGCGTGGTCTTATGAGATATCGTTTACTTGTTCAAATTGTTTAAACTGTTTTACTCACACCAGTCCCATGACTGACCCGGAGTTTATTTTGTTTTGTTTTCCCTAAACTCTTGGGTGCCCAATTTTGTACGGGAAGTCAAGTAGTCAGGAATTTACAGATATACTTGGAGAGCTTGGAGCAGGAGGCTTCAAGATCATATAGCTATAGTTTATTTCCGCTGTGTTGTAAGTGCTGTACTCTGATAAGTGCTATTATATACATAACTGTTATATTTCAAAGTTATGTTATCTATTATATGTTATTCGTTCCGCTGTGAGGTTCGTGTTACTCTGATGTTGTGTTCTTCTTCTTCTTCTATTCTAAGTTTCTATCTTATCTTTCCTCACCTTCTATCTTCTTTCATTAACTATTCGATTATTTTCGATCCTTGGGTGTTTGATATGTGTTGTATATCGGATAACCAAGATCGCATTTTTCCGGGTCGTTACATCTCGTTAGGGGTCTTATTATGAGATCGAGAGGTTTTCTCATGAGGGCGAGGAATGTATTCACGGTGGAATTTTTTCTCTTTCACGCTTCCTCTCCCAGTCATGTTCCCTCTCCTTTCTCTCCTTCTTCTTCTTCTCCCATTTTCGCTGCATATCCTCCCGATTAAGCCTCTCCTGGTATTCACACTCAAAGGAGCTTTTGTAAGCAATAACGCTTCTAGAGGGATTGGCATCGAAGTTCTTACAGTACCTTTTCCCTTTAGTCGTGGAGCCTGTAATTCAAGAAAACGTCAAGTTAGAATCTGACCTATATATGATGAAAGAGAGCCACGATGTGCAATGCTCATGTCGTGTGCATACCACTGAACCCCCAAATGGACCCAAGCCTGGAATTAGGCTTGTCGGAGATGACTTTCCAGCGTTAGTAGGAGTCATCTCTTCTTCAGATCCTAAGAAGAATGCAGTGGGTCCTAGTTCTGAGAAGAATATATGATGTCCGACAATGCTAAATCGCTCAAGCCCCTAAATGATGACTTAGTTCTCCCTTACTGGGTTACGTGAACAGGAGACTTAACTAGGGATGGAGTTTTAATGGGAGACTTTTCAACAACGGAATCTTTTGAGGGGATATTTTAAACCCTTCCTCAACTACTTTCTCAGGAGACTTATCTCTTCCTTCTTCCCTAGGTTCCCGACTAGACCCATGGGTAGCTTCTCCTTTGGTGACTCCCTTGATCCAGACCCAAGTCCGAGATTCAGAAACTGTTGGCCCCTTGATAAGGGCATGGCTGTTGAAGGCATAGCCGTTAGAGGTAAAACTGCCAAAGCTCGGGCACTGCCTATGCCAAGGCTCCAGCCTGCGTCAAGAAGGTGGAACTGATGTAGAAACTAGTCAGTAATGCACCTCCGAATGTTCCAATCGTCTACTAGAACATTCCTCAAAGTGGCTAATATCGTGAGATGAAACCTTATACAATGGAATTTATATAAGAACGATGGGTTGAAAAACGTGATTTGGAAATCTTATGTAAATTGATATAAGTATGAATTATGAGAAGTATGAAATAAAATACTATATGTATGTAGTATTATATGTTTTCAAATTTCAATAAGGAAAGTGCCTTCCTTCTCCTTGAATTTCGAGCTTGGGTGAGATATGCTGCTGGTGGTAGTAGGTTGTTCGGACATAAAACTCATGAGTTGCCATTGAGAACGACTGCTAGCGTAATTCGCAGGGCTGCAGATAGCGGTCGGATGTTTCCTGAGGGAATCGGGCGTAACCATTGTGATCGTTGTAATCTAGAGTCATTGAATTCGACCGTGTAGCGTAATTCGCAGGGCTGTAGATAGCCTATGGCGGATGGATGTTTCTTGGGGGAACCAAGAGTAACCATTGTGACTGCAGAGATCTACAATCGAATATTAAGGGCATAATCAGCAAAGCAGTGAAAGCTTACGGGTATGGATGTTTCCTGGGGGAACTAGGCGTAACCATTGTGTACCTGCGGTCCACGTGGAAAATTGTCTACCGGTGAAAGAGATGTAATCACTAGAGTTACTAAAGGTAGTATGATGAGCCGTGCAAGTATTTGAGATATTTAGTGATAGTAAGCCACCTGTTTAATGCAGCAGTTTGTCTTCATGACTTGATTGGTCCTTGTGATTTGATTTATCTTCATAATTTGATGATTTGACTCCATGATCCTGAGAGAGAGCATTTAATGCTTAATGACCTCAGATCGTCTTTTGATTCTTAAATATCTTCTGTTGATTTGTCCATGACGAAATTCATAGGGAAGTGATTTGCTACGGATACGGATGTTTTCTGGGGGATCCAGACGAAACCATTGTGTATCTGCGATTCATAAAGAATCAACATATCAATATCACACTGGTACTTTTCGTATCTGTTTTTAAAAGGGAATTTTTTTGAAATATTTTTCACTAGGAGTTGAAACAAGAATATTTAGTACTAGGAGATTTTAGTCGCGCGCCTGGCTAGCGTATGCCTAACATCTATGAGAACGACAATAGACTTGTCAAACTTCAAGTTGTCAAATATGTTACAACAATAATTTGAGATTAAATTTTATTTAATTTACTAAGTTAAAAAAAGAATTTTGGAATAATATAAATGTTTTTGTGTTAAATTTAAAAGAGTTATAAACGATTTTGGATTTCGGAAAATTTTCAAGTCGATAATTTGTAACTTGAAAATGAGATGTTGTTTACACTCTTCAGTGAGTATTGGGAAATATCAAATGGATTAAATGTAAGAATATTAAGTTGAACTGAGATTAAGTGGAAAGGACGAATAAGTAAACATTGACGGATGAGGCTTATAAAGAGATTTGGAATAATTTGAGACGCATAAATTCAACCTATACAGGAATTGGAATGTAAGAAGAAATTGGTCTTGCAGGGAGATTTGACTTTCCGAGTTAATGGATAAACGAAGAGGATTGATAACTTAAATATCGATATTTAAATTAGTTATGGGATATTTTCACACAAATATGGAAATTTGAAATATACATTATTATAACCCTGTCAATCTTTCCTTTTCGAGGACGAAACGTTTTAAAGTGGGGGAGATTGTAACGTCCCAGAAATTTCAACAACAGAATACTAGATTAATTAAAGATTTAGCGATAAATAATCGATTTTATATTGATATTAGGATTAGAAATTTGAAATTGGATATATGATTCGGTGTATGAACTGAAAATATAAATGGTTGGGTTTAAAATAAATGCTATTGACGTTAAATAAATGGGAGATTTCATATGCTGAAATACATGGAAATTGATGGATATGTGTATCGGTATATATATCTAAGGAGATTGAGATTTTATGTTTCAAATTTAGAATTTGACGAACAATCATTGGTAAGCAAACGAAATCGGTGAAACCACAAATAAATTAAAATTGAATTAACGTCGTATACACACTAAGTCGGATTACGATCAGAATATTTTTATTGGAATCAGAACGCGGAAACGAAGAGGTACATATAATTTTTGTCGTATTTGGAAACTTGTGTTTACGGTACAAATACTGAGTGTTCGATTTCATTTTACGGTGCAGTTTTAATATTAAATTAACTGGAAATAAATCTCCCCCAAATAATTATGCCCAGTTATATCCTACGCCAGATGAAAATTTCGTAGACCTATTCCCTACCCTAAGAGCTATCGACATTATGTCGTTCCTATCTTCAAAAGTTTTCCCCTATGAAAAATCATGTCTTGCTCAATCCTTCAGAAGAAAGAAATCATTTTTTTCCTCAAACCAGTTCGATAATGGCCGAAACACTAAGCACTACCCCAAATCGGCCTCCTTTACCTTCTCTTCCTCCTTCAATCTACTCGAAGCCGACCTCCCTCCAGCAACCAAAAAGAAGAAAGCTTCCGCCTTTTTCCAAAATTAAGTTGTAACCGCCTCCGTCATAAAGCAGTACTATTCGATAGCCAAGCCAAACCAGAAATCGAAGCCAAACAAGTCATGTGTCGCTGTCGTGACTGTTGCCAGAGGACGGGTGAGCACTCTTTCGTTTCCAGTCCGCTTTAAGACCAGGAATCATTGTTTTTTCCTTCTCGCTATCACCAAAGGTGAGAATTCACTCACGATTTACTATAGTTTCAAGCAATTTGATTTCAATAGGGATTAAATATAATAGTATAGCTTCGATTGAAAATTTGCTTGGGTGATTTTTGGCCTCTCCTCTCGCTACTAAAATTGATATGTATTAACCTGGTTTTGCTGTGCATACATATATATATATATTGGGACACAACCACACTTGAAGTTGATTGAATGATGTATTTTGGACTTGAATGATCACTGTCTTGTGTCATCCTGTTAGCTCCTGTTTACTTGCGAAATTGTTGAGTTTTGGGGTAGTTAAACCTTGACTTGACCCATTGTCATCAAAAACTGATCATGTGTGTTACTATACAGGAAGGGTAAGCAAACAAAAATTAGTATAGAATGGATATCAGTAAGGACATTTAGCAAATGGTTAAGACATTGCTATTGTTATTTCAGTTAACACCCATGATTAGATTCGATCGTATGTTTATCTTGGGAAATATTTATGGAATTGTAGCATGGGTAACCATGAGTAATATATTTATTTAAAAAAAATTATAGGTGAAAATATTATACTGCCAATTATAGAAATCTCACGAATCACTCATTTTCTTCTGAAATAAATTGGACAATTGGACTGAAATCAACTTAACTGTTGAAAACAGTTGGAACCCAGATTTTTGTAAATTGCAATTATGAGGAGATAAAACTCATGCATACCATATTGAGTAATATACCCATAACAATATCTATTTGGTTCATTTTTGAAGCTACTGCATTGTAAACGCCTTGTTTATCATACTTAAAATGATATGTGTGCTTGATTCTACACTCATATATGTCCGCTGGTTTAAGTAAACCCCTCTGCACAACCGTTGGGTTTCATTTAGTGATATTAGCAAGCGTATACCCACTAAATACTAGTCAATATAATGTAAATGCATTTCCTGTTGGCTCTGAAGTTTGGCAAATGAATTTGTACATGTTGTTCAAACTTCATGACCTGATTGTTGACTTTAAAGCTCTTGTGAGTTTACAAGTAGCACCTATTTTCCATTTCTTATATACTTCTTTATTACTTGAGGGGGTCCTGAATAAACATGTGCCATTTTAGTTCAGGATTGGCCTGCACATTCATATGCTGACTCGGGTTGAAAATTTGAACATGCTTATTTATTGTCTCATGCTGTACTTGAAAGCGTATTGCTGCCCTGACATATTTACATGTTTTCCTGCATTTTAGAAAACTATTCCATTTCGGTGTTCATTTGTAAATTTCACCTGCGGCACCAATGGTTTTCTTTTGCATTTAGGATCAATTTCTACCTGATTCCTGAATATGATATTAGTTTTCCGTGTTAGGTTATAATTTATGACTTGTGTGTTAGTACCACTACATGCTATAGTTACTTAAGGACTCCAGTATCCTCTTATTCATGACAAGATGCCATTTTCTTATGTCCACTGTTTTTATTCAACCTGAACATGTTATATAAAGAGCTCATCCATATGCCAACTTAGAAATGTTGCCAACTCAGTACGGTGGTCTATATTTACTTACCTGCATGTATTGTAGGAAAATTCCTCATTATAGATATTATTTAGGCAAGAGGTAGAGACCTGTTGTGTGATTTTTCATGGCTTTTCCCCTAACTGTGCATGGTTCGACTTTCATGATTTCATAAGTGTTAGCTGCTACATTTTCTTATGTATGCACTATTAGTTGTTGGTATACATACGCATAGGGATAATAAATATATTTTACTACCCTGTTTGTTCTTTTTTACACCAAATCTCTTGCCTATTTGATTTTAATTTCTATTTGAAATTTGCTATAGCATCCCCTTGTATTTATTGGTCAATTTCTTTACATTACTCACGCATGTAGTCACAGTTTTTTTTAATGAGAAATGGAATACTGACAATATTAGGAGCCTATAAATAGCTAGGTCTTTAGATATGAGCAAATAAAAGAGAAAAAAAAGGGAATGGATAAAGAATAACAAATAGGAATAGTGAGCAAATGTCATATGTTGAATATGTGATAAAATAGTGTTTATGCCGCAGCTATGTAACATGACTGACCAAATTGAAACTAATTAACAAGGAATGCATATCATGTGCTTCCAGAGTTTTTGCTATGTAAGAGAAGTCTCTAGCGTTGGCTTCCTCTATTAAACAAAACACTTTTGCCTGGGTAATGCTTACTGAATTGGATAAACCTTTTTAATTTTTGTTAAATGCTACATGCAGCCTCGTTCATATGTCCACCTTTAAGTAGATAACTAATTGTTATGCTAAAATCATATATTAAATTGTTAGAATTTACTATTATATTTTGGTTTCTATTGATATTATTTCACTTGAACTATGATTTAATCCTGGCTCGAGTGTTTTATGTTTTTGCATGGAACGCTCGGGTCAGACCCGAGCAGTGCAGATTTAAAAATTTCAGCTTAGGATTCGAAGACTGGAAAAACTGGGAAACTCCGAAGATGGCGCGCTCTAAAGTTTTAAATCAGTAAAATTTTATTTTGTTTCAACCTGTATTTCATTCCGCTTTATAGAGAAAATTCTTGTGTCAAAAATTCTGAGTAATATATAAGGTTTTAATTTGCTGTTCAATACAGTGTTATTATTTATTCTAGATTTCTGTGTTGATTCTGTTTTTAACTCTGTAAGCTAAATAACGATCCATCGATTTGGACGTTTTAAGTGGTTTAATCACCAATTTGAAACAGTCAAAAAGGCGGGGCGTTACAGTTGGCATCAGAGCTTTGGTTTATTCAAAGCTTAGCTTATCGAGTTTAAATACGTAGGATCGACACTAGAAAAGATAAATTTTGAAAATAAAGGTTTCGAATATAAAGTTTTTAAAATGAAATTAATTTTAAAGTATATTTTGAAACGGAAATTATTTTGAAAATATCATATATTTTGAAGATTAGTATTTTGAACTAATACAGCGGATATAAGAATTTGTTTTAAGATTTAAATTTTTTTGGAATCCCCAGTCTTCGAATGCGGATTTGCCAGAGCTATTCTTCGATAAGTTCTCTTAGAATTGAATCTCGAATCCAACATCGAATGGTATCTAAGAAGATGAGTATAATAGGGTTAACGAATCAATTTCTGTAATCGTGTAATTTAGAAAACAAAGATGACTGAACTTTATTGGAAATAAATTTCAGATAAGAATTTGAATGAAAGGGGAAATTCTAAATCGTTTCAAGAAAGTGAAGCGACGAAATTTATTTTTATATTTGGGATAGAAATGAATGAAATCGGAAAAAGTTAAAATTGGAATACGACTGTGTTAAATTTGTTTAATTTATTTAGAACTTGACAAGACGATTTATAATTTTAAACCAATAATGTATGATCGAATATATGAATTCGATAGCAAGTTATAAATTGGTTGATTAATTAACAGGAGATGAATTGTAAACAAGAGTTGTGAATGAAGTGAAATATGAAGGAAGACTTTAAAGAGATTTTAACTAGTTTAATGTGACGCGTTCGGATTCGTATAAAAGAAATAATATTTACTTTTGAAAGTAAATAACGTTTGGAAGCAAAAATGTTGGGAATGGAATAGGAATAAAGGAAATGGAGTTGCCCAGGACAGAGAGATTATTCTGAAGTTTTGAATAAAAATCAAATGGATTTTTTCCTAAGTTCAGAATATATTGTCGACCAAGGGATTATTCGAAAGGAAGTTATTCATGTCGAATTTCAGGGAAGTGCTATTACTTTCCATTTTAATCAAAATTTAATATATTATTAATTAATCGTTTATATATTCTAATTAATGAATAAAACATATTTTAAAGATAAATATTTCGAAGGCGTTAATTGTTGTTATAATCAATGATTTTCTAAAAAAAATGAGGGGCTAACGGGTTTTGATAAATCAGCATGGCAAGAACTGAAGAGAAAAAAATAACCGCACGTCGTGAACAAAGGACGAAAGAGTGTAAGAGATGTGGATTCATAAATTGAATTCGAGAGTTGCATAAGAATTGATTTAGAAGAAATTAAGAAGTGTAGTTGAGAAATTTAGAAACTGACTGGAGATTGTTTAAGTTGAATAATTTCCTGAGTGTTGATCTGATGTTGGTTTCCACCTTCGGGGTTGATACTTAGGGAGTTGTTCGCTTGCTAATTGACAGTCAAAGTGTGTGAATGTGAAGGAGTGATAATGCGTGAAGGAAAAATTTGTGATAAGAAGAAAAATCTGGAATTTTGAGAGAATAAAGATGGGAATGAAGTGATGAATTTTATAATTAGAGATTTGGAAGGGAATTTGGTTTATAACCAATAAATTTATAAATTTGAGTTTGAAAGGGTATGAAATATCTGAATTAATTTAGAAATCAAAATTAAAATTTTGAAAATATAAATGAGGAAATTGATTTTAAAGATTGGATATAAAAGTTTTTGAAACTTATATGGAGAATATATATAAGAATATAGCGGATTCGAAGACTGTTGATCTGGAAGGTAATCGATCTGAGATGAAACATTATACAATGGAATATATATAAGAATGATGGGTTGAAAAACGTGATTTGGAAATCTTATGTAAATTAATATAAGTATGAATTATGAGAAGTATGAAATAAAATACTACATGTATGTAGTATTATATGTTTTCAAATTTCGATAAGGAAAGTACCTTCCTTCTACTTGAATTTCGAGCTTGGGTTAGATATGCTGCTGGTGGTAGTAGGTTGTCCGGACATAAAACTCATGAGTTGCCATTGAGCACGACTGCTAGCGTAATTCACAGGGCTGCAGATAGCCTACGATGGTCGGATGTTTCCTGAGGGAATTGGGCGTAACCATTGTGATCGTTGTGATCTAGACTCATTGAATTCGACCGTGTAGCGTAATTCGCAGGGCTGCAGATACCCTATGGAGGACGGATGTTTCTTGGGGGAACCAAGCATAACCATTGTGACTGCTGCGATCTACAGTTGAATATTAAGGGCGTAATCCGCAGAGTTGTGAAAGCTTATCGGTATGGATGTTTCCTGGGGGAACTAGGCGTAATCATTGTGTACCTGCGGTCTACGCGGTAAATTGTCTACCGGTGAAAAAGATGTAATCACTAGAGTTACTAAAGGTAGTATAATGAGCCGTGCAAGTATTTGAGATATATTAGTGATAGTAAGCCACCTGTTTAATGCAGCAGTTTGTCTTTATGACTTGATCGGTCCTCGTGACTTGATTTATCTTCATAATTTGATGATTTGATTCCATGATCCTGAGAGAGAGCAATCAACGCTTAATGATCTCAGATCGTCTTTTGATTCTTAAATATCTTCTGTTGATTTGTCCATGACGAAATTCATAGGGAAGTGATTTCCTACGGATATGGATGTTTTCTAGGGGATCCAGACGAAACCATTGTGTATCTGCGATTCATGAAGAATCAACATATCAATATCACACTGGTACTTTCCGTATCTGTTTTTAAAAGGGATTTTTTTTGAAATATTTTTCACTATGAGTTGAAACAAGAATATTTAGTACTTGGAGATTTTAGTCGTGCGCCTGGCCAGCGTATGCCTAACATATGTGGGTCAAACTTCGAGTTGTCAAATATGTTCCAACAACAATTTGAGATTAAATTTTATTTAATTTAGTAAGTTAAAAATAAAAGAATTTTGGAATAATATAAATGTTTTTGTGTTAAATATAAAAGAGTTATTAAAGATTTCGGATTTCGGAAAATTTTCAAGTCGACAATTGTAACTTGAAAATGAGATGTTGTTTACACTCTTCAGTGAGTGTTGGGAAATATCAAATGGATTAAATGTAAGAATATTACGTTGAACTGAGATTAAGTGGAAAGGATGAATAAGTAAACATTGACGAATGAGGCTTATAAAGAGATTTGGAATAATTTGAGATGCATAAATTCAACCTATACAGGAATTGGAATGTAAGAAGAAATTGGTCTTGCAGGGAGATTTGACTTTCCGAGTTAATGGATAAACGAAGAAGATCGATAACTTAAATATCGATATTTAAATTAGTTGTGGGATATTTTCACACAAATATGGAAATTTGAAATATACATTATTATAACCCTGACAATCTTTCCTTTTCGAGGACGAAAAGTTTTAAAGCGGGGGAGATTGTAACGTCCCAGAAATTTCAACAACTGAATATCGGATTAATTAAAGATTTAGCGGTAAATAATCAATTTTATATTGATATTGGGATTAGAAATTTGAAATCGGATATATGATTTGGTGTATGAACTGAAAATATAACTGGTTGGGTTTAAAATAAATGCTATTGACGTTAAATAAATGGGAGATTTCATATGCTGAAATGCATGGAAATTGATGGATATGTGTACCGGTATATATATATATTTAAAGAGATTGAGATTTTATGTTTCAAATTTAGAATTTGACAAACAGTCATTGGTAAGCAAACGAAACCGGTGAACCCACAAATAAATTAAAATTGAATTAACGTCATATACACACTAAGTCGGATTACGATCAGAATATTTTTACTGGAATCAGAACGCGGAAAAGAAGAGGTATGTGACACCCCACACCCGCTAAGGTCACTCACAAGGGGAATGCCTTAGCTTCGGTGGAGTATTTAAGTGAATATAGAACTGAAAAATTACAACAAGACAGATATAAGTAATACTTGAAATTTAAAACATCATTTCAATTGCAGCAGAAGGTAAACATGTTTGGTTACATCTCAAAAAACCAACAAGAGTCAAGTACAAAATATCCATCTCATTAAAACATAAGTACATAATCCCACTACATACTAGTAGCCATAAAAGAAAAGATACCGAGCTTTTCTTCAAGAGTCCAAGCTCCAAAAGATAGATAAAGCAATCTGATCAGAGCCCACTAGTGCTAGGCCCACTCTGAGAACCTGAGGGTTGGGGAAAAAGATAAAAACAACGGGGTCAGACATAAGTCTGAGTGAGCCCTATAACCTTAACAATACAATCATTAAAGTAATTAGGGTATGATATAAACCTGGAACGGTACGACTGGGGATAAATGACTACACTAAGTAGCCAACTAGACATAGGATAACTAAGGTATCGGTAAAGACGCATCTATCCACCCAAGGATAAATACTACACTGCACCACCCCAGATCTACCCACCCAAGGGTAATTCCTACACTGCACCACAACAGATCTACCCACCAAAGGGTAATTCCTACTTAAAGGTTGATCCCACTAAGTGTACTTAGAAAATTTACCCAGTAGTTTCGTGTACCCCTAGCTGACTACATAGGTGCCGTATGCCCCTATCTCCACTAGGTGTACCCACTACTCCCAAGCGATCGGCTCCCTACCGTAGATACCCGTGTTGGCCCCACAGTGGGGTGTATCACTCCCCAAAGCGGCAACCCGAAAATGGTGCACGGCTTATATCTACACGATGCAACAACGTCTTACCTACCAGCCCGGGTCCACACACGCATATGAAACCCGTTGGACTCGCGTTGCCACCGCTACCCCGTTTTGGCCTCTTATAGTCAAGCCCAGTACGTGTGTCCCGTCCTCGACATGGGTCGAGCCCAATAAGATACATATGGGTTACTGGTTGAAATGGGCCCCCACAAGCTACTACTTAAGCTTGTCATTTTATCTAGTGCATCCCACTTAACCCCTTTTTATAATCATGCCCACTTACATGTTAAGGTTTGGTTAAGTCATCTAATCATATTTCAATTGCCACTCAAGGCCCCTACAAGCTACTACTTAAGCTTGTCATTTAATTTTATTTCAATTGCCACTCAAGGCCCCCACAAGCTACTACTTAAGCTTGTCATTTAATCTTATTTCAATTGCCACTCAAGGCCCCCACAAGCTACTACTTAAGCTTGTCATTTAATCTTATTTCAATTGCCACTCAAGGCCCCCACAAGATTTCTACATGCCACCCAAGGCACCCACTTAACCCTCTAATCATGTTTAGTTACATGTTCCCCTTTGGTTAAGTATTCTTGTCTTATTCTCTATTGCCACCCAAGGCAACCCACTAGATTTTTCCACATGCCACCCAAGGCACCCACTTAACCCTTTAATCATGTTTAATTACATATCCCACTTTGGTTAAGTATTCTAATCTTATCTTCTATTGCCACCCAAGGCAACCAGTAGATTTTCCCATGCCACCCAAGGCACTTACTTAACCCTTTAATCATGTTTAATTACATGTTCCACTTCGGTTAAGTATTCTAATCGTATTTTCTATTGCCACCCAAGGCAACTACTAGATTTTTCCACATGCCACCCAAGGCACCCACTTAACCCCTCATGCCCACTACATGCTTATCTGGTTAAGTGTTTCTTAATTGATTAAGGGTGTAACCGTTGTAAATACCTCTCACATTAGACTATCTTTTATGGCAGCTGGATTTGCCGGTTGTGTCCTTGCAGCCTTACGCCATAACCGAGTCTAACCTCGTGTCTTTACACTTGTCACGTATATAGTTTGTGCCTAAGACCTCTCACATTGGGCCAATCATTTGTAGCCGCTGGATTTGCCGGTCGGTTCCGGGCAGTCTTACGCTACAAAAGGGTCCAACCTCGTGTCTTAGTCGATTAATTACACCTAATTAATCACCCCCGAATTAATTTTCCCTAATTAATTCCAATTTTAACGATGTACATAATTGACTCAATTATGTCCATCACTTTGTGGTATGCATAATCATACCAACCTCACACAATTTCATTAGCATGTTTATTAACCCCATCGTTCCCCACGTAATTCGCTAACATGAAATAAAAGGGAAGATTCATCACAAATACAATGGGTTCAACTTGCATAACACATTAGCATCAACATGGGTTTAAAGGTGTCAACATGCATATAGCATCAAACCCAACTAGCATAAATAATCAACCCAAACTTGCATGAATCACATATGTCATAAAGAGGTTAACTTGCATAAGTTTCTTATGTCATACAAAGGGGTAAACTTGCATATGTATGTATGACATGTAAAGGGGTTAACTTGCATATGTATGCATATCATACTAAGGTGTAAACTTGCACATGTCACTTGCATATAATCAAACATCATACTTGCATAACATGTCATATGTGAACTTGCATATTATCATACACCAAACTTGCATACATATCATAGATGAACTTGCATATCATCATACACCCAACTTGTATAATCATGGTGTCATAGTGGATCAATGTTTATCATAGCAACTAGCATCGTGAACACTTGCATAACATCATGATCATATAGCATATAGCTTGCATAACTTGCATAACATCTCAAACATGTAACATGTGACTTGCATAACATCATGAACATGTAACATATGGCTTGCATAGCTTGCATAACATCTCAAACATGTAGCATATTACTTGCATAACTTGCATAACATCACAAACACATAGCATATAACTTGCATGACATGCATAACATCATTAACACATAGCACATAACTTGCATAACATGCATAACATCATTAACACATAGCATACAACTTGCATAACTTGCATTGATCCACATTCATAGTCATAACCTCATTATATCCTATCATAATCATTTCAATAATTGGTCATTAAGGCTATAGAAAACTCACAACTTGTTGATTAGCCTTCTTATGAATATATTAAAAGATTGAGACGAAGCCACTAAGCTATCAACTCAAAAACTCCAAATAAGAATGCTCCAAATGAAAACCCTTGAGCCAAATCAATAATAAAGATCCTAGCTTTGATGAAGAAAAGCCTTGAATCAAACTTAGAAACACTTAAGCAAGCTTAGGAACTCTTATACTTCTTTAGAAACTCTCTCATATGATTAGAGATGGAGATTATGACAAGAGGATGAGGGTGGAGGCCATGAGAGAACATTTTGGCATAGTTTAGCTATAGGATTGAATAATGAGCATTTAGGTTTAGGTTAGGGGTCTTTTTATAGAATACTAGGATAGTTTTAGCCATAGGATAAACCTTAGTTTAGATCCTAGCCATCAAAGCATGTCTTGGGGAAGAAGTCAAGTGTAGGAACCATCTAGGGCCTTTAGATTAAAGCTGAACCATGAGAACCATTCAAATGCAAAATCTTCATTTGAGCGAATCGGCCCACGGGTTGACAGCCAGACACCCTGGATTAACCCCTAGTCGACCCAGCAAGCTCGGGTCGACCTTAAAAATCGGCCGGTTCGGTTATTCCCCTCTCCCAATTCGCTGTTTTGAACATTTTTGCATATTTATTTATTTAATTTTCAATTATATATATACATCAATATATATATATATATATATTTCTCTGCGCAACCCATTTCACTTAATTAAGTATACTTTAATTTGTGAATTTTTATGTTCAAATTACGGGGTGTTACATTCTCCCCTCCTTAAAGGATTTCGTCCCCGAAATCTCTAAGTCAAGAAGAACGTATCCTACCAACCAAACCATCAAACACTGGCATCCATTGTCCTTAATATTTCTAATGACGTATGAACATATGCAAAAAGTGTGTGTATATGCCCGTATACTAATGCTAAATCAGGCGGTCTACTGATTCAGTTGACCTCCTTAATGCAAACCATGATAGTGCCATGCATCCAATATGTATGCGGAAGAACCCTATCGACACATATTATTTCTACATGTGTGCACAACCATACACCAAAATGCATCATCCATCTGATAACACAACCATTATACATCCATAAATATAGCTACCTACACACAATTATATGCAATATGCAATATGAAGTGACTGAGCCGATCTAGTGTCTAAAGTGTGTGTATATGCATCCACGAGCAACCACTTGCATCCACACGCATCCATCAAACATAACATGTCTCAAACACATGTTTCAACCATAGGTTTTACCCTATCTAAAGGTCAAAGGTACTAATGAGAGGACATACTAAATATAAGATAAGTACTAGACAAACGATAAAGGAGAAGTTAAAAGAACATACCCTCAAAAAGGAATGGGTATAATGAACGCATCTTCGCTTATGTCTCCCAAGTAGCATTGCTCTCACCTTCTCCCCATTTCACTTTAACTAGTCGAACCTCTCTGTTTCTCAACTTCCTAATCTCTGACCCCAGGATGCGGGTAGGAGCTCGTCGAATAGTCGCATCATGCTCTACCTCCACTTCTTTAAGCAAGCTCGGCTCTACCGCCTCTGCGTTCTCATGTAGGCACTTCCTCAAATGTGACACATGGAATACGTCATGTTCCCTATGCAACTGAATTATCTCTCGAAGATAAACTGAAGCTAGCCATGGAGCAGTCCTCTTGCTCTTCACAGGTATGAAATGGGCACTATTAGTAAGTCTGTCTACCACAACCCAAATTCCCGTATTACCCTTCTTCGACCTAGGTAACCTATCAACAAAATCCATCGAGACGCCATCCCACTTCCATTGCTGAACTTTCAATGAGTGAAGCAACCCACCCGGTTTCTTTTGCTCCGCTTCCACCTGTTGGCACACCAAGCATCTAGCGACATACTCGGCCACATCTTTCTTCATACCGGCCGAAAAGAAAACTCGCTTCATGCCTTGGTACATCTTGCCTCCACCGGGATGAATGGTCATCCTAGAACGATGCGCATCATCAAGAATAGTCTTCCTTAAACCCTCGTCTTGCGGTACACAAAGTCTACCGTCTCTACGCAAGCACCCCTTATCGTCTAGGGTGTACCTACTCAAATGGCTGGACGACTCCCCCTTATGAGCCTCTCTATCAACTCAACCAACTATGGGTCGTCCCTCTGTGCTTCTCCAATCCGCCCCAAAAGAGTAGGTCTAACCTCCAAGGATGCTAGCAAATCGGGTATAAAGTCAACGGAAGGTCTGAAATCAAACATCGAGATAAATTCCAAGCTTCGTCGTTCCACGAACAATGGACTCAAGGACAACCTTTTTCCGCTTAAGGCGTCCGCCACCACGCTATCTCGAAATCATAGGATGCTAAGAACTCCATCCACCTTTGCTGTCTCAAGACTATGCGCTCGAAGAGTCTCCAACACTTCCCTAAGATGTAGGGCATGCTTTTCTCCACTTCTGGAGAAAACCAGGATATTCTCTCATACAAAATCATCACAACTATCCATCTCTCACGCAGACCATCCTAGTCGAACTCGACATCCCTTAAGTGCAAGCCCCAAAGGCCTAAACCAATATCAGACAAACACCCAAGGGATACCTCCTTCGAATTCAGACGACCTACGTGAGATGATACTAGTAAAAACAGCTAAACAATTAAGCCTTTGTCCAACTCTGGATGTCCTCGCCAGTCTCGCTCCAAAACCACCGTTTATCCCATAACTGGCTTTGCTCAACCTATTAAGCACATACGAAAACTTATTTCGCTCCTAGAAAAGACCAAGATGTCATCCACAAAGACCATCACGAACTTATTTAGGTACTCCCTGAACACCCTTCTCATCAAATCAACAAAGTATGCGGGGGCGTTCGTCAAACCAAATGGCATACCAGCCACTCATAAAAACCATCCGGAGTCCTAAAGGCAGTCTTCTCTATACTATCCTCAGCCACTCTCAACTGACGAAACCCCGTGGCTAAGTCCAACTGCGAAAACACTGAGGCGCCAACCAAATGATCAAAGAGATCATCAATCCTCGGCAATGGGTGTCTATTCTTCTTTGTTATCCTGTTAAACTCTCTATAGTCTACACAAAGTCTGAGGGACCCATCCGCCTTCGTGGCAAAAACTACTGGAGCACCCCACTCCGATATACTTCGTCTTCTGAACCCCTTCTCAAGCAAATCGCCTACTTGCTTATGGAGTTCCCTCCTCTCACGAGGAGCCATGTGGCACACTGGCCAAGATACTGGTTTGGCATTGTCTACCGGATATATTCGGAAGTCAATCTCCCGCTCCGGAGGTAAGCCCTTCACCTCCTCAAACACATCCGAGTATTCCCGTACCACTCTAACAGATCGCAAACTCTCGACCGACGTGTCAAGCGATTCTAGATAATTTAGCATAACAGATTCCATGGGATTACAAGAGATCTCGAGAGTGTTACCCAAGCGGGTCATAAGCCTAACAACTCTCCTTTCACAAACAAGAACGGCACCATTACTGGATAACCAGTCCATGCCCAAAACTAACCCATAGCCCGTGAAGCCCAAAAAGCATCACATCTAAACTCAACGCTAAGTATAGAAACTTCCAAACCCAAACACATCATGGAGCCCCCAATTGGGTTTGAACAACTAAGGGATCATCTACTAAACTGGTGTCTAAGTGCAGTGACTCAACTAACAACGATGAGATAAACGAACTCCATGCGTCAGAATCAAAATAAAGTTCGGACCGGATAATAAAGAAATCAAAATTCCAACCTAGACGGTCCTATCCCCATCTGGTACACTAGCCGTGAGGGAATACAACTACCCTCCAGAAGATTCCATACCTTGCCCTTGCCCCTTTGGACAATCCTAATAATGTGTCCTATTCCTCCAAAAGGATAACTACTGGCCCTCTTCTTCCCGTTCTCCACTCGTAATCTCCCACCAATGAGGTTTCGTCCTTCATTAACCAAACAACTATTTGAGCCTTCCTCCCATCGTCTATCCTATAGGTATCTACCAGTCCTCCTCCTTCTTGAACCAACTTCTAATCCGACAAATGTCTAAGTACCTTGAAGTGGTTTTCCATTCTTATCTATCTTAGAAAGATCATCTATACACGGAGGGGAAATTCAAAAAGAGAGAGGAAGAGATTCAAAACGGAGAATTCGAAAGATAAAGATATGGCTATTGGGGGTTATGCTTTTCTTTCAAAAACTTTTCTCTTAAAAGACATGTTTTTGAAAATACTTCTTCCAAAAATGTTTTAGAAAAATAGTTTTTCTAAAAAAATTATCTGTTCTGGTAACCTTGAGCTCTGATACCACGTGTAACACCCCACACCCGCTAAGGTCACTCACAAGGGGAATGCCTTAGCTTCGGTGGAGTATTTAAGTGAATATAGAACTGAAAAATTACAATAAGACAGATATAAGTAATACTTGAAATTTAAAACATCTTTTCAATTGCAGCAGAAGGTAAACATGTTTGGTTACATCTCAAAAAACCAACAAGAGTCAAGTACAAAATATCCATCTCGTTAAAACATAAGTACATAATCCCACTACATACTAGTAGCCATAAAAGAAAAGATACCGAGCTTTTCTTCAAGAGTCCAAGCTCCAAAAGATAGATAAAGCAATCTGATCAGAGCCCACTAGTGCTAGGCCCACTCTGAGAACCTGAGGGTTGAGGAAAAAGATAAAAACAACGGGGTCAGACATAAGTCTGAGTGAGCCCTATAACCTTAACAATACAATCATTAAAGTAATTAGGGTATGATATAAACCTGGTACGGTATGACTGGGGATAAATGACTACACTAAGTAGCCAACTAGACATAGGATAACTAAGGTATCGGTAAAGACGCATCTATCCACCCAAGGATAAAAACTACACTGCACCACCCCAGATCTACCGACCCACCTACACTGCACCACCCCAGATCTACCCACCAAAGGGTAATTCCTACTTAAAGGTTGATCCCACTAAGTGTACTTAGAAAATTTACCCAGTAGTTTCGTGTACCCCTAGCTGACTACATAGGTGTCGTCTGCCCCTATCTCCACTAGGTGTACCCACTACTCCCAAGCGATCGGCTCCCTACCGTAGATACCCGTGCTGGCCCCACAGTGGGGTGTATCACTCCCCAAAGCGGCAACCCGAAAATGGTGCACGGCTTATATCTACACGATGCAACAACGTCTTACCTACCAGCCCGGGTCCACACACGCATATGAAACCCGTTGGACTCGCGTTGCCACCGCTACCCCGTTTTGGCCTCTTATAGTCAAGCCCAGTACGCGTGTCCCGTCATCGACATGGGTCGAGCCCAATAAGATACATATGGGTTACTGGTTGAAATGGGCCCCCACAAGCTACTACTTAAGCTTGTCATTTTATCTAGTGCATCCCACTTAACCCCTTTTTATAATCATGCCCACTTACATGTTAAGGTTTGGTTAAGTCATCTAATCATAATTCAATTGCCACTCAAGGCCCCCACAAGCTACTACTTAAGCTTGTCATTTAATTTTATTTCAATTGCCACTCAAGGCCCCCACAAGCTACTACTTAAGCTTGTCATTTAATCTTATTTCAATTGCCACTCAAGGCCCCCACAAGATTTCTACATACCACCCAAGGCACCCACTTAACCCTCTAATCATGTTTAGTTACATGTTCCCCTTTGGTTAAGTATTCTTGTCGTATTCTCTATTGCCACCCAAGGCAACCCACTAGATTTTTCCACATGCCACCCAATGCACCCACTTAACCCTTTAATCATGTTTAATTACATGTCCCACTTTGGTTAAGTATTCTAATCTCATCTTCTATTGCCACCCAAGGCAACCACTAGATTTTCCCATGCCACCCAAGGCACTTACTTAACCCTTTAATAATGTTTAATTACATGTTCCACTTCGGTTAAGTATTCTAATCGTATTTTTTATTGCCACCCAAGGCAACTACTAGATTTTTCCACATGCCACACAAGGCACCCACTTAACCCCTCATGCCCACTACATGCTTATCTGGTTAAGTGTTTCTTAATTGATTAAGGACGTAACCGTTGTAAAGACCTCTCACATTAGACTATCTTTTATGGCAGCTGGATTTGCCGGTTGGGTCCGGGCAGCCTTACGCCATAACCGAGTCTAACCTCGTGTCTTTACACTTGTTACGTATATAGTTTGTGCCTAAGACCTCTCACATTGGGCCAATCATTTGTAGCCGCTGGATTTGCCGGTCGGTTCCGGGCAGTCTTACGCTACAAAAGGGTCCAACCTCGTGTCTTAGTCGATTAATTACACCTAATTAATCACCCCCGAATTAATTTTCCCTAATTAATTCCAATTTTAACGATGTACATAATTAACTCAATTATGTCCATCGCTTTGTGGTATGCATAATCATACCAACCTCACACAATTTCATTAGCATGTTTATTAACCCCATTGTTCCCCACGTAATTCGCTAACATGACATAAAAGGGAAGATTCATCACAAATACAATGGGTTCAACTTGCATAACACATTAGCATCAACATGGGTTTAAAGGTGTCAACATGCATATAGCATCAAACCCAACTAGCATAAATAATCAACCCAAACTTGCATGAATCACATATGTCATAAAGAGGTTAACTTGCATAAGTTTCTTATGTCATACAAAGGGGTAAACTTGCATATGTATGTATGACATGTAAAGGGGTTAACTTGCATATGTATGCATATCATACTAAGGTGTAAACTTGCACATGTCACTTGCATATAATCAAACATCATACTTGCATAACATGTCATATGTGAACTTGCATATTATCATACACCAAACTTGCATACATATCATAGATGAACTTGCATATCATCATACACCCAACTTGTATAATCATGGTGTCATAGTGGATCAATGTTTATCATAGCAACTAGCATCGTGAACACTTGCATAACATCATGATCATATAGCATATAGCTTGCATAACTTGCATAACATCTCAAACATGTAACATGTGACTTGCATAACTTGCATAACATCATGAACATGTAACATATGGCTTGCATAACTTGCATAACATCTCAAACATGTAGCATATTACTTGCATAACTTGCATAACATCACAAACACATAGCATATAACTTGCATGATATGCATAACATCATTAACACATAGCACATAACTTGCATAACATGCATAACATCATTAACACATAGCATACAACTTGCATAACTTGCGTTGATCCACATTCATAGCCATAACCTAATTATATCCTATCATAATCATTTCAACAATTGGTCATTAAGGCTATAGAAAACTCACAACTTGTTGATTAGCCTTCTTATGAATATATTAAAAGATTGAGACGAAGCCACTAAGCTATCAACTTAAAAACTCCAAATAAGAATGCTCCAAATGAAAACCCTTGAGCCAAATCAATAATAAAGATCCTAGCTTTGATGAAGAAAAGCCTTGAATCAAACTTAGAAACACTTAAGCAAGCTTAGGAACTCTTATACTTCTTTAGAAACTCTCTCATATGATTAGACATGGAGATTATGACAAGAGGATGAGGGTGGAGGCCATGAGAGAACATTTTGGCATAGTTTAGCTATAGGATTGAATAATGAGCATTTAGGTTTAGGTTAGGGGTCTTTTTATAGAAGACTATGATAGTTTTAGCCATAGGATAAACCTTAGTTTAGATCCTAGCCATCAAAGCATGTCTTGGGGAAGAAGTCAAGTGTAGGAACCATCTAGGGCCTTTAGATTAAAGCTGAACCATGAGAACCATTCAAATGCAAAATCTGCATTTGAGCGAATCGGCCCATGGGTTGACAGCCAAACACCCTGGATTAAACCCTAGTCGACCCAGCGGGCTTGGGTCGACCTCAAAAATCGGCCGGTTCGGTTATTCCCCTCTCCCAATTCGCTGTTTTGAACATTTTTGCATATTTATTTATTTAATTTTCAATTTTATATATATATATATATATATCAATATATATATATATCAATATATATATATTTCTCTGTGCAACCCATATCACTTAATTAAGTATACTTTAATTTGTGAATTTTTATGTTAAAATTACGGGGTGTTACAAGGTACATATAATTTTTGTCGTATTTGGAAACTTGTGTTTACGGTACAAATACTAAGTGTTCGATATCATTTTATGGTGCAGTTTTAATATTAAATTAACTAGAAATAAATCTCCCCCAAATAATTATGCCCAGTTATAACCTACGCCAGATGAAAATTTCGCAGACCTATTCCCTACCCTAAGAGCTATCGACATTACGTCATTCCTATCTTCAAAAGTTTTCCCCTATAAAAAATCATGTCTTGCTCAATCCTTCAGCAGAAAGAAAAAATATTTTTCCTCAAACCAGTTCGATAATGGCCGAAACCCTAAGCACTACCCTAAATCGGCCTCGTCTACCTTCTCTTCCTCCTTCAATCTACTCGAAGCCGACCTCCCTCCAGCAACCAAAAAGGAGAAAGCCTCTGCCTTTTTCCAAAATTATGTTGTAACCGCCTTCGTCATAAAGCAGTAGTATTCGATAGCCAAGCCAAACAAGAAATCGAAGCCAAACAAGTCACGTGTCGCTGCCGTGACTGTTGCCAGAGGACAGGTGAGCACTCTTTCGTTTCCAGTCCGCTTTAAGAACAAGAATCGTTGTTGTTTCCTTCTCGCTATCACCAAAGGTGAGAATTCACTCACGATTTATTGTAGTTTCAAGCAATTTGATTTCAATAGGGATTAAATATAATAGTATAGCTTTGAATGAAAATTTGCTCGGGTGATTTTTGGCCTCTCCTCTCGCTACTGAAATTGATATGTATTAATCTGGTTTTGCAGTGCATATATATATATATATATATATATATATATATTAGGACACAACCACACTTGAAGTTGATTGAATGATGTATTTTGGACTTGAATGATCACTGTCTTGTGTCATCCTGTTAGCTCCTGTTTACTTGCGAAATTGTTGAGTTTTGGGGTAGTTAAACCTTGACTTGACCCATTTTCATCAAAAACTGATCGTGTGTGTTACTATACAGGAAGGGTAAGCAAACAAAAATTAGTGTAGAATGAATATCAGTAAGGACATTTAGCAAATGGTTAAGACATTGCTATTGTTATTTCAGTTAACACCCATGATTAGATTCGATCGTATGTTTATCTTGGGAAATATTTATGAAATTGTAGCGTGGGAAACCATGAGTAATATATTTATTAAAAACAAAAATTTTATAGGTGAAAATATTATACTGCCAATTATAGAAATCTCACGAATCACTCTTTTTCTTCTGAAATAAATTGATCAATTGGACTGAAATCAACTTAACTGTTAAAAACAGTTGGAAACCAGATTTTTGTATATTGCAATTATGAGGAGATAAAACTCATGCATACCATATTTAGTAATATACCCATAACAATATATATTTGGTTCATTTTTGAAGCTATTGCATTGTAAACGCCTTGTTTATCATACTTAAAATGATATGTGTGCTTGATTCTACACTCATATATGTCCACTGGTTTAAGTAAACCCCTCTGCACAACTGTTGGGTTTCATTTAGTGATGTTAGCAAGCGTATACCCACTAAATATTAGTCAATATAATGTAAATGCATTTCCTGTTGGCTCTGAAGTTTGGCAAATGAATTTGTACATGTTGTTCAAACTTCATGACCTGATTGTTGACTTTAAAGCTCTTATGAATTTACATGTAGCACCTATTTTCCATTTCTTATATACTTCTTTATTACTTGAGGGGGTCCTGGATAAACATGTGCCATTTTAGTTCGGGATTGGCCTGCACATTCATATGCTGACTCGGGTTGAAAATTTGAACATGCTTATTTATTGTCTCATGCTGTACTTGAAAGCGTATTGCTGCCCTGACATATTTACATGTTTGCCTGCATTTTAGAAACCTATTCCATTTCGGTGTTCATTTGTAAATTTCACCTGTGGCACCAATGGTTTTCTTTTGCATTTAGGATCCATTTCTACCTGATTCCTGGATATGATATTAGTTTTCCGTGTTAGGGTATAATTTATGACTTGTGTGTTAGTACCACTACTTGCTATAGTTACTTAAGGACTCCAGTATCCTCTTATTGATGACAAGATGCCATTTTCTTATGTCCACTGTTTTTATTCAACCTGAACATGTTATATAAAAAGCTCATCCATATGCCAACTTAGAAATGTTGCCAACTCAGTACGGTGGTCTATATTTACTTACCTGCATGTATAGTAGGCAAATTCCTCATTATAGATATTATTTAGGCAAGAAGTAGAGACCTGTTGTGTGAGTTTTCATGGCTTTTCCCCTAACTGTGCATGGTTCGACTTTCGTGATTTCATAAGTGTTAGCTGCTACATTTGCTTATGTATGCACTATTAGTTGTTGGTATACATACGCATGGGGATGATAAATATATTTTAACTACCCTGTTTGTTCTTGTTTACACCAAATCTCTTGCCTATTTGATTTTAATTGCTATTTGAAATTTGCTATAGCATCCCCTTGTATTTATTGGTCAATTTCTTTACATTACTCACATGTAGTCGCTGTTTTTTTTAACGAGAAATGGAATACTGACAATATTAGGAGCCTATAAATAGCTAGGTCTTTAGCTAAAAGAGAAAAAAAGGGAATGGATCAAGAATAACAAGCAGGAACAGTGAGCAAATGTCATATGTTGAATATGTGATAAAATCGTGTTTATGCCGCAGCTATGTAACATGACTGACCAAATTGAAAGTAATTAACAAGGAATGCATATCATGTGCTTCCAGAGTTTTTTCTATGTAAGAGAAGTGTCCAGCGTTGGCTTCCTCTGTTAAACAAAACACTTTTGCCTGGGTAATGCTTAATGAATTGGATGAACCCTTTTAATTTTTGTTAAATGCTACATGCAGCCTCGTTCATATGTCCACCTTTAAGTAGATCACTGATTGTCATGCTAAAATCATATAATAAATTGTTAGAATTTACTATTATATTTTGGTTTCTATTGAAATTATTTTACTTGAACTATGATTTAATCCTGACTCGAGTGTTTTATGCTTTTGCATGGAACGCTCGAGTCAGACCCGAGCAGTACAGATTTAAAAATTTCAACTTAGGATTCGAAGACTGGCAAAACTGGTAAACTCCGAAGATGGCGCGCTCTGTAGTTTTAAATCAGTAAATTTTTCTTTTGTTTCAGCCCGTATTTTATTCCGCTGTACAGAGAAAATTCTTGTATCAAAAATTCTGAGTAATATATAAGGTTTTAATTTGCTGTTCAATACTGTGTTATTATTTATTCTAGATTTCTGTGTTGATTCTATTTTTAACTCTGTAAGCTAAATAACGATCCGTTGATTTGGACGTTTTAAGTGGTTTAATCACCAATTTGAAGCAGTCAAAAAGGCGGGACGTTACAGGATTCCTATGTTTCACACTCAGTCTCCTCAATTCTGGTTCATCCATTGAGGTGGACTAAGAATCAATTGGGTTGTCTAAGAAGAAGGCCCCAGGAAAGGTTCTAGGAGCTCCTTCACCATCATCTCCCTCATCTTCCGATGAAGATCCCTCCTCGAACGATAAAGTAGTTGGCTACTCATTATGAGGCTAGACCAAATCAATGAATCTTCAACCGATTCAATTCAAGAGTTGGAATTTTTGTTGTCAGGATCTTGCTGGATTTCCTTTCTCAATCCAGCCTCAGAAGCTTTTGTCGGACATCTTCCAAACATGATAGTTGTGCTACCCAAGAAATGTTACTGGTTAGAGTGACTAACCGGTACCCCTTGTGTGTGAACTAGTGCAATGTGTGTAGTGGAAGTTGTGCAAAGCCAACAATGGAAATAAAATGTTGGAAATTTGCGATAGGGATTGACTCAAGGGACTGCCATGCCCGACCATCTTATTGAATCACGATCGATAATGCCAAGTCATAATCTTGCAAGGAGTAGCGCTCTGTTATTTAGGAGGTTTTGAGTTATCCATCTATGTTCTTATGCAAGTACAGAAGTTCTGTTATGTACTATCCTAACTATCGAGATGTTCAAGTTTTTGTATTTTATTTTAGGTCATCACATTTTTATTCATCAAAAGTTACTTAATCCTGTTGTTGCTCAAAATTCAAATGTCATCACCCAGCATGTCTAGAACGGTTGAGATTTTGATGAAGTGTAAACTGAATTGACTATTTTAGTTCGACCTCTCTAGATTGAAATTTTGGTTCAACCTTTCCTTTGATCGGCATGTGTCTTGTTTGATGTGGAAGCTACTGGAGGAATAAGTAATTCAGTTCAAACATAATCCAGTTCGGCTTATGATTTGGTCGATATGGAGACAATTGGGCATTTTCCACTAATCATGTACTCCAATTCCTCTCACAATTTTCAACTTCCTTCAAGAACCATCCACCGTACTCTTGAAGCTTCCATCTCCTTCATCCTCTTATTCCTCCACAAACTAAGACACCCAAAAGCTTCACCTCGTCGAAACGCCTACTTCACCTTGCAGCACTTCTCTTCACGACATCAATATGACATTGAGACGGCCTTTGCCATCGCCTCTGAGGTAGGCAATTCGAAGACTGGCACTAACTCTCAAATTCGAATATTGGTTCAAATGAAAACGTGAAATAAATCGATTCAAGACAAGCTAAGTTGATTCGAAATCATTATTGAAGGTTTAAACGGTGATTGATCTTGGCAATTGTAAGATGGAAGGTCGGATCGAAGTAAAATTTAGGAAAGCTTGGGCCTCTTGATTCGATGTAGAAAAAATAAAAATAAAATAAAGACGTGGATCCCATATTTATACGCAAAGTCAAGACATATCCAGTTCCCTCTTATTTGACCGATGATTCAGATCGGATAGACTATGTCGATCAAACATTAAAAAAAGAAAATACGGAAAAAAATGGAAAGAGATATTCTGGTATTTCCATGACGTGGTCGATAACTTCACGTGTCGACTCATGTGCGACAATTGACTTGACAATTTGCTTGACTTGCGCAAAAAGCGATGTTGTGCAATAACGGCCTGCATGCGTGCAATCGTATGCAGAGATGATAACTCGTCACGACCTGACTATATAGTGTATATATTCAACCTCTTGACTTGACGGGATTCAAAAGATCACCTGCATCTCTCAGGATCTTTAATAAAGAGCTTTGGTCCGACAAGTACCATAAAAGACAAATCGAGATATACTTCGCTATTTATACAGATAAGAAGGAGTTCAAACATCGTGACTATATCATGGGACGTGACAATTCCTAATCGTCATTTTAATAAAGATGGTACAGCTACAGAAATGATGTCACTAAAAGCATGCATCTCGACTCATTCAAAGCACATCCCACCTTCAAAGCAATGTACTTTGGGGAGCAAAGTTATGACCTACCTTTCGACAAGGCCATCAAGCACTTATATCGAAGAGTAGAAACTTGAAGCTTACTTGAAATAGTAGGAAGGACTCCTCAAATGGCAAGAGGAGATGATAACAATATTTCTAGCTTGGATGAAGGAATTCTGAAGGATGAGAGGCCATGGAAATTTAACTAGGGTAGGACCCAACAACACGCAAGGTTTAAGACAGTGCTCGGGGACACCCCCGATGAACTCATTCCAAATCATTACTGACCCGGTTCCAACTAGGGAAAACCCACGAGATGCTTATAGTATGGCATGCGACGTATTAACATGATGTATTTTGGATATTGGTTCTGGTGGAGCAACTCAACGATATGTGCACATGAATTCGAAAAGCGGAAGAGCTCCTATATGTCTAGGGATTCAGTTCGTACCGGAGACATCTCCTCGAGTTGAGGTTGAGCCGAATGGAAATTTTAGGAATTGATGTATTACTTCTTTAGGATTAAACACTGGGGACATCAGTGTAGGAATAAATGATTGGCGATAACTTCTAAATAATGGAAATCGAATAGTAGATGTGATTCGACAGTTTTCTCGAGGCAGGATGTCTCAACTAGACAAGGACTGTTAGTCATAGCCCCTTTACTTAGATCATAAGGAATCCCAAAATCCATCGGACTTCAAATTGCTGGAGTTGGAGGCTTATGATATTATGAAGGATCCTATCTTCCGTATTATGCGCGATATGCACCACATAGAAGTGCTGACGACATAAAAAATGTCATAGCAAAGTATTTCCCTTTTTACTTTACGGATATCCCTGTTATGTGGTTTACGAAGCTTGATCGAAATCTATTAGTAGATGGAATGTTTTGGTTGAAAGGTTCATTGAGCAATTTAGGGTCCACGTCATTGACCTAAGAATATGATGATACTCACTACAATTAATACAGGGCCTGGAGAGACCTCTGCATTCTTTTCTGGTAAGGTTTAATGTAGAGATGGCCTTGGTGGATTAGCTGGACGCACCCGTTGTACTTATGGATGTCGTCTCAGGCTTATTAGATAACTCGGATTTTAATATCTGACTAGAAAAGGATCCGCCAAGGGACCTTGGAAAACTTATTTTGAGGCAGACAGATTTCTGCATAAAGAAGATGCAAGAGCCGATAAAGAAACTCTCGAGGTTAACATGGCTAAGGACGGAGAACCATTCGAATCTGGCAAAGGAAAGGATAAAGGATAAAGGAAAATGAAAAGCCTCGGTTGGAATGGAACGAAATGATCAACAATAGAGAGAACTAAAATTCTCTTTGTACATGGAACTCAATGATACTCTAGAAGACATATATTTGGATATTCATTAAATTTCACCATTTGGAAAGCCATATAGGAGGGAGCTAACAAAAAAAAGGTAATCTGTTAAACATAGTTTGTTCCGTGACTTGGATGGTCACAATACAAACAAGTATCAACATTTATGGGATAAGACTGATGTAACATCCCGTAATTTTGTAACACTAAGATTCACAAATCAAGGTATAATTAATTTTTAGAAGAAGAACTAAGGGAAATGGGTTACGCCGTTGCGTTCGTCTCGGAATTCTGCTTGGAAACGAGTCCGAGTTTGCGAGAATCGGAGTCCGTATGAGGGAGATATGACCCTCCGAAGTTTCAGGAATTTTCAGAATCGAAAACAGCTCGAGTTTGAATTTGAAATTCAAATTCAAACCCAGAAGCGGGCTGGGCGGGAAATTTCCCGCCCAGGACCCGTGTCGACTGGGTAGTCGACTGCGTAGTCGACCTCCCCCTGACCAGGTCGACTGTGTAGTCGACCTGGGTGTCGACCTGCCCCGAAATTCCAGATCCAAAGCTGAGTCATTTCTGCGTATCTAGACTGATTTCTGGACCAAATTCGTGACCCTAAACCTATATAAATAGCCCCTAGCCTCATTCTTTATACACCATTTTATTCTGTCCTTATGCTGCCTCTGAGAAAAATGAATAAATAAAAATAAGATAATAATATAAGACGAGGTTATTCTGCTCAAGTTTGTCAAGAAGAGATTCAAATCAAGATTAAAGCTTTAAGATAAGAATCAAGGATTAATTCAACGGCTTCAAGCAACGTCACGCGAATCATAGCAATTCTATCTTTCTATTCTTTTCAGAAACCAATCAATGTAAGTCGGTTACTTTTTAGATTTGAACGCCGTGTTTCTATTTGTGACATGAACTTAAATGGATATAAGAATATGCCTAATCTTTCCATTTGAATCTGTGCTTATCTATGTCTTTAGATCTGATTAAGAACTATTGTGATCAATGACCATGATTCATTGCCTATGACTATTGAACAAAAGAATATGCCTATGCCTACGATCATGACTATGACTATGAAACTATGACTATGAACCTATTACCTATGACTATGACAAGGACATTTGTGACTAATCGCCTATGATTCATGACTATGAAAGTATTGCCTAAGGATTATGACTATGGAACTGGATCTAAATTTGACTTTCTATTCAGGCCTATTATCCTTTGATCTTGATTTTGGGAATTTATCTATTAAGTTAGATCTACCCATATTCTTGAACCTATATTATTATTCAACCCTTTTCATGTCATAATATTATCAGATCTATAGGCCTGCGATGCTTTAATCAATTTGTTTAGTAGATCTGTAATCAGTGATTTTGGAATCATCATCTTATGCCAGTTATTATGTCTATCTTTTCATGGCATTCTGGTTCATTCCCTTTTTTCCTACAAATCTAGATTTATCTATAATCTAGGATGAATCACGATTACACAAACGATGGGAATACGATTTGGGAAAAACATGGAATTGACTTAAACGTGGTTGTAAACTTGGTAATTTACATAATTTAGAACATGTATTATAGCATGACTATTAAAATGCAAATTGGGTAATTCTGACATGAATTATAGGATATGTAATTTGAATCTAGTATTGGCTTGTAAATCTAGTTTTTACATAAACTGTAAACTAGAATAATAAGTCTAGTCTTGCCATGAACCGTAATTAGAATATTGAATCAGAATTGGACTAGCTAAATTAAGTTAATTAGGCATAAAGAGTATATTAGCACAATTTTGAATTTAGTCATAATTGTGAGTAATTAACATGTACATTAGACTTGGGCCTAAAATTTAAGTATATTAATGGGTATGACAATGAATATGATATAGGCCAATTTTGTTAAAAAGAATTGTTAACAAAATTTACATATAGACAAAAAAAAGATAAATATGTAGATTAGAAAATACGAATATGCTTAACCCGGCTATCCTGTAATCACAACAATACCTATCCAATGTGGGAGGTTAAGGCATTAAGCCCAATAAGGACCCGACGTTAGACTGAGTTGCGGTGTAAATCTGCCCAGAACCGACTGGCTGTCCAGTAACCGCAACAATACCTGTCTAATGTGAGCGGTCGGTGCTTTAATGAATTAATTAAAGCTAGATGAAGATGTTAGGGTAAGTTAACTAAAACACTTAACCAACTTAACATGATAACAAAACAAGACTTGTAGGGGTTAAATAACCATTATAACATGTTAACTAGACTAGAAGGTAGGGTTAAGTAAATTTAATACACTTAGCCAATCTAACATGTTAACTAGACTTGAAGGCGGAGTTAAGTAAACTTGGAACACATAGCCGTCATAGCATGATAAATAAACAGGGTTAAGTTAAAAACATGAAGGGACAACACTTAACCATTAGAACATGTTACTTAAACAGATGTTAGGGTTAAGGGAACACTTAACCATTATAAACATGTCAGTTAAAACAGTTGGGCAAGGTTAGGTTAAAGGGAACATTTAACTGATACAAGATGAATAAGTAGGGTTAAGTAATAAGAAAATACTTAACCAATGTAACTTGGTTTGTGGTAGGGTTAAGTCAACATGAACTACTGATAACACTTAACCAGTTTAATATGACAAAGGAACGGGTTAGGTTAACTTGAATTGATTAATGACACTTAACCAACCCAACTTGACAAGAACAAGAACTAAGTAGTAAACCTTAGTTAAAATGAGCTAAGTCGTAAACCTTAGTTAAGAAAACAATGATTCGACAAACTAAGTGGTAAACCTTAGTTAGAAAAACTAAGTAATAATCCTTAGTATATCACGAGTAGGAGCGAACGTCCATCTGGTCTTAAAGAAGGCTCAAACGAATTGGGTAACGAAGCCTGAGGCTTCGAGGGGACGTGAGGGTACTCTTGGTATCCCTCTGTGAGGTGGCAGATGATCCTCCTGGGCTCACAGAGGTTAAGGTTTGCGTTAGAAGAACCAAGGGTATGCCTTGGTTGCAATATAAGGCAACCTAAAGACTAGGATGGACCAGCGTGATTAGGTGAGACCAGTAGCCCTGTGATAGCGACTCGTCGTCTACCTACCATCTTTAGTCAATCGTTGTACGTATGCGGAAAGGCAGAGAACTCCCAACAGACCATATACTTTCTATCTAGTTATGGGTGAGGCTGGCCAATAGGAAAGTAGGGCATAGGTGGCAGAAGTACAGTTCTCTTGCTTGATTTTCTTGGATTGCCTTTCATTTGTTGAGGGAGGGGTCACGTGGGACCATATCCACTGGTAGAAAAATAGAACTTAGCATCTGCATCGGCAGATATCTGAAAAGCTCCAGACCGATCTCGTGTTTCTAGAGTAGCCCTGCCATGGGACTCGGGCCGCACATATAGAGGGCATGTGCATCTAGACAGCGATAACGATTCATGACATATACGTGGGGAAAGCCTAGGAACATATACCACTCTAGGTAGTGTATCCCAGACTAGGGGGTATCATTCGACATGTGGCATAATCCCTAGTTGGACCTAGGTCGCATAAACCCTGAATCCGAGAAGCATTAGATAGACCGCGTAAATCCTAGTTGTATCTAGGAAGCACTCGATAGAAAAACCATGGATTAGATCTAGGTAATAAATAATAGATGTACACCTGAAAACAAACACAACTTTGGGGATTAGGATCACGTTATTTCTAGTTGAGACACTAGTTAGGTGGTGCAGAGATATAGAAACCAGAATAACATGGTAATAGCAAAGCAGAGAAAGTAGTGAAGCATATCTGATCTTGTCTTAGCATATCTTGCGTTAATCTTATGTTATCTTGTTTGCCCTATCATCATGGTATTATCTTGTGTTCAGTTAATTCATGTCGTGTTGCTTTTCCCTGTTCACATGCTGAAAGTTACTGAACTTACCAGACTTTATGTCTGACTCTGTTTTCTTTCGCTTTCTTGTCTTCCGTCCCCCCCCCCCCCCCCCTCAAGGTCCGCAGGGAGGGAATGTTACTACTTAAGCTTAGTTTTCTTTTCAAGCTGAAGATTAGTCGAAGTTTTTCTTGGATTCTCTTTTCCATGGCTATGGCTGGCTCATGCTACATTGGGGAATATAAGTTGTTATTTTATGCTTCTTTATTTTGTAAGACAGATATTCTGGTGTTGGAAAACAATTGTTGTACAAACTATTTTATCAATAAAGAAAAATTCTATTTTCCGTTGTTTTAAATTTTGTCTGGCTTGTAATTTATCTGCATCTTTTACCTTAAATGCTCCACAGAACTTAGTGCATTCCCTTTGTGAGTGACACTAACGGATGTGGGGTGTTACACGTGGCATCAGAGCTGAAGGTTACCAGATCAGATAAAAGATTTGAAATATTATTTTCAAAACGGTTTTAAAATAAGCATTTTCAAAAGAATTTTTTTGTTTTAAAGGCTTATTCCCTAAATCCATATGCACTATCTTTTGATTCTCTGTTTGAGTCCTTGTTTCCTCCTTTCTTGTGTCTCTGGGGCTCCTGGCTCTCTGAGAGGTAACCTCATCGAAGGGCGAAGTACTACCCGACTTCCATCTATAGCCGTAGTAGTATCACATACGGCCAGTTTTCTTTCAAGCTTTGTAGGGTTTTCTGTACGATGGAGGCAGCTTTCGAAAGATTTGTCAACATGATTACACAAGGAAGAGGAGTTTGGCTAAGGGGCACAACCCAAGGATGAGGAATTCATGGATATGGACTTGGCTAATGAAAGAGGAAGGAATTATAAAACCTAAGACAAGAGGAAGTACTTTTACTAGGGTATAATAGGGCATATAATTAAGGACAAAGGGCAAGGTTTTCAAAAGGGCAAGTACATGCTTTCACCACTAAGCGTACCTAGGAGAAAGGTAATAAAGTTCTGTTGGAGGAGTCTAGTTTTTCTGTTCGTACTCTTTCTTTTGGTCTTTAGCGTCTCGCATTTGTTCATGTCTGCTTCCATAGTTGAGTCTCTGCACCTTAGTATAGTTGAAGGTCCCAAATAGCCTTAGATCCAAATTGGTGGTTCGGCCCGTTTACCTTTGGTTTATAGGGATTTGAGAACAGCCACATTAAGTGTTGAGTTTAAAATGCAATGTTTTGGTTCCATGAGCTATGAGTTGATCCTAGGCATAGGCTGGTTGGCTAGTAATTCTGAAAGTTAGACTTTTTGACATGCCTTGGAAATACCCTTGAGATTTCGTGTGATCCCAAAAGGATCAGTTAGGCTTAGCTATCTAGAATCGCTTAATGCATTTATCGACGATTTGTAATCCGTTAGAATAGTCCATGAGTACGCAGATGTATCCAGTTGAATTTGAAAAGCCAGTTATCCGATCAACAATTGGTTAAAGTATAGTGGAGTGAAGCTCAAGAAGATGCGACTTAGAAGACTGAAGACTAGATACGTGCTTCATACCCTTTTTCTTAAGGGTATATCCTTTCTCTAGGAGTTTTATGCCTACTTGTTTATAGCTTTTAAGGTATATCCCCTAGGACGTATCATCGATCCTTAGGTAGAAGCCAGTGGATGTAAACGTGTATTTGAAACATGTATTTGAAACATGTTATGATTGATGGTTGCAAGTGGTTGCTCGTGGATGCATATACACACCATACGCGTTAGAACGACTTGGTCACTTTCATATTGCATTCGCATATATGTATTTTCTTAACGGATTTAACTTGGTATGTTATCATATAGATGTTGCATATGGATGAATGACTATGCACACATGTAGTATTTACATAACTAGGGATGTTTTCATACATGATTGGACGCATGACACGGACATAATTCGCATTAAGGAGGTCAACTGAATCAGTAGACCGCCTGATTTTGCATTAGATAAAGACATTTACACACACTATGCATATGAACATGAAAGCATTAGAAATCTTTTTAAGGACAATGAATGCCTGTGATTGAATGGTTGATTAGATGAATGATGGGATGGTAGGACACATTCTTCCTAACTTATAGATTTCGGGGACGAAATCCTTTTAAGAGGGGGAGAATGTAACACCCCGTAATTTTGTAAAAATAAGATTCAAAAATCAAGGTATAATTAATTTTTAGTAGAAGAATTAAGGGAAATGGGTTACGTCGTTGCGTTCGACTCAGAATTCTGCTTGGAAACGAGTCCGAGTTAGCGAGAATCGGAGTCCGTATGAGGGAGATATGACCCTCCGAAGTTTCAGGATTTTTCAGAATCGAAAATAGCTCGAATTTGAATTTGAAATTAAAATTCAAACCCAGAAGTGGGCTGGGCGGGAAATTTCCCGCCCAGGACCCGTGTCGACTGCGAAGTCGACCTCCCCCTGACCAGGTCGACTGCATAGTCGACCTGGGTGTCGACCTGCCCCGAAATTCCAGATCCGAAGCTGAGTTCATTTCTGCGTATCTAGACCGATTTCTGGACCAAATTCGTGACTCTAAACCTATATAAACAGCCCCTAGCCTCATTCTCTCTACACTATTTCATTCTGTTCTTATGCTGCCTCTGAGAAAAATGAATAAGTAAAAATAAGATAATAATATAAGACGAGGTTATGCTTCTCATGTTTTTCAAGAAGAGATTCAAATCAAGATTAAAGCTTCAAGATAAGAATCAAGGATTAATTCAACGGCTTCAAGCAACGTCACGCGAATCATAGCAATGCAACCTTTCTATTCTTTTCAGAAACCGATCAATGTAAGTCAGTTACTTCTTAGATTTGAACGCCGTGTTTCTATTTGTGACATGAACTTAAATGGATATAAGAATATGCCTAATCTTTCCATTTGAATTTGTGTTAATCTATGTCTTTGGATCTGATTAAGAACTATTGTGATCAATGACCATGATTCATTGCCTATGACTATTGAACATAAGAATATGCCTATGCCTACGATCATGACTATGACTATGAAACTATGACTATGAACCTATTACCTTTGACTATGACAAGGACATTTGTGACTAATCGCCTATGATTCATGACTATGAAAGTATTGCCTAAGGATTGTGACTATGGAACTGGATCTAAATTTGAATTTCTATTCAGACCTATTATCCTTGGATCTTGATTTTGCGAATTTATCTATTAAGTTAGCTACCCATATTCTTGAACCTATGTTATTATTCAACCCTTTTCATGTCATAATATTATCAGATCTATAGGCCTGCGAAGCTTTAATCAATTTGTTTAGTAGATCTGTAATCAGTGAATTTGGAATCATCATCTTATGCCAGTTATTATGTCTATCTTTTCATGGCATTCTGGTTCATTCCCTTTTTTCCTACGAATCTAGATTTATCTATAATCTAGGATGAATCACGATTACACAAACGATGGGAATACGATTTGGGCAAAACATGGAATTGAATTAATCGTGGTTGTAAACTTGGAAATTTACATAATTTAGAACATGTATTATAGCATGACTATTAAAATGCAAATTGGGTAATTCTGACATGAATTATAGGATATGTAATTTGAATCTAGTATTGGCTTGTAAATCTAGTTTTTACATAAACTGTAAACTAGAATAATAAATCTAGTCTTGACATGAACCGTAATTAGAATATTGAATCAGAATTGGACTAGCTAAATTAAGTTAATTAGGCATAAAGAGTATATTAGCACAATTTTGAATTTAGTCATAATTGTGAGTAATTGACATGTACATTAGACTTGGCCTAAAATGTAAGTATATTAATGGGTATGACAATGAATATGATATAGGCCAATTTTGTTAAAAAGAATTGTTAACAAAATTTACATATAGATTAAAAAAAGGATAAATATGTAGATTAGAAAATACGAATATGCTTAACCCGAGGTTGGATTGAGTTGTGATGTAAATCAGCCTGGATCCGCCCGGGTGTCCAGTAATCGCAACAATACCTATCCAATGTGGGAGATTAAGGCATTAAGCCCAATAAGGACCAGAGGTTAGACTGAGTTGCGGTGTAAATCTGCCCGGAACCGACCAGCTGTCCAGTAACCGCAACAATACCTATCTAATGTGAGCGGTCGGTGCTTTAATGAATAAATTAAAGCTAGATGAAGATGTTAGGGTTAAGTTAACTAAAACACTTAACCAACTTAACACGATAACAAGACAAGACTTGTAGGTGTTAAATAACCATTATAACATGTTAACTAGACTAGAAGGTGGGGTTAAGTAAATTTAATACACTTAGCCAATCTAACATGTTAACTAGACTTGATGGAGGAGTTAAGTAAATTTGGAACACTTACCCGTCGTAGCATGATAAATAAACAGGGTTAAGTTAAAAACATGAAGGGACAACACTTAACCATTAGAACATGTTACTTAAACAGATGTTAGGGTTAAGGGAACACTTAACCATTATAAACATGTCAGTTAAAACAGATGGGCAAGGTTAGATTAAAGGGAACATTTAACTAATACAAGATGAATAAGTAGGGTTAAGTAATAAAAAAATACTTAACCAATGTAACTTGGTTTGTGGTTGGGTTAAGTCAACATGAACTACTGATAACACTTAACCAGTTTAATATGACAAAGGAACGGGTTAGGTTAACTTGAATTGACTAATGACACTTAACCAACCCAACTTGACAAGAACAAGAAATAAGTATTAAACCTTAGTTAAAATGAGCTAAGTCGTAAACCTTAGTTAAGAAAACAATGATTCGACAAACTAAGCGATAAACCTTAGTTAGAAAAACTAAGTAATAATCCTTAGTATATCACGAGTAGGAGCGAACGTCCATCTGATCTTAAAGAAGGCTCCAACGAATTGGGTTACGAAGCCCGAGGCTTCGAGGGGAAGTGAGGGTACTCTTAGTATCCCTCTGTGAGGTGGCAGATGATCCTCCTGGGCTCACAGAGGTTAAGGTCTGCGTTAGAAGAACCAAGGGTATGCCTTGGTTGCAATATAAGGCAACTTAAAGACTAGGATGGACCAGCGTGATTCGGCGCTACCAATAGCCCTGTGATAGCGACTCGTCGTCTACCTACCATCTTTAGTCAATCGTTGTACGTATGCGGAAAGACAGAGAACTCCCAACAGACCATATAATTGCTATCTAGTTATGGGTGAGGCTGGCCAATAGGAAAGTAGGGCATAGGTGGCAGAAGTACAGTTCTCTTGCTTGATTTTTTTGGATTGCCTTTCATTAGTTGAGGGAGGGGTCACGTGGGACCATAGCCACTGGTAGAAAAACAGACCTTAGCATCTGCATTGGCAGATGTCTGAAAACCTCCCAACCGAGTTCCGTGTTTCTAGAGTAGCCCTGCCATGGGACTCGGGCCGCACATATAGAGGACATGTGCATCTAGACAGCGATAACGATTCACGACATATACGTGGGGAAAGCCTAGGAACATATACCGCTCTAGGTAGTGTATCCTAGACTAGGGGGCATCGTTCGACAGGTGGCATAATCCCTAGTTGGACCTAGGTCGCATAAACCCTGAATCCGAGAAGCATTAGATAGACCACGTAAATCCTAGTTGAATCTAGGAAGCACTCGATAGAAAAACCCTAGATTAGATCTAGGTAATAAATAATAGATGTACACCTGAAAACAACCACAACTTTGGGGATTGGGATCATGTTATTTCAAGTTGAAACACTAGTTAGGTGGTGCAGAGATATAGAAACCAGAATAACAGGGTAATAGCGAAGCAGAGAAAGTAGTGAAGCATATTTGATCTTGTCTTAGCATATCTTGCGTTAATCTTATGTTATCTTGTTTGCCCTATCATCATGGTATTATCTTGTATTCAGTTAATTCATGTCGTGTTGCTTTTCCCTGTTCACATGCTGAAAGTTACTGAACTTACCAGACTTTATGTCTGACTCTGTTTTCTTTCGCTTTCTTCTCTTCCGTTCCCCCCCCCCCAAGGTCCGTAGGGAGGAAATGTTACTACTTAAGCTCAGTTTTCTTTTCAAGCTGAAGATTAGTTGAAGTTTTGCTTGGATTCTCTTTTCCTTGGCTATGGCTGGCTCATGGTACATTGGGGAATATAAGTTGTTATTTTATGCTTCTTTATTTTGTAAGACAGATATTCTGGTGTTGGAAAACAGTTGTTGTACAAACTATTTTATCAATAAAGAAAAATTCTATTTTCCGCTGTTTTGAATTTTGTCTATCTTGTAATTTATCTGCATCTTTTACCTTAAATGCTCCACAGAACTTAGTGCATTCCCTTTGTGAGTGATACTAACGGATGTGGGGTGTTACAACTGAGGTACATATTAGACATGGAGAGATGGCATAATACATCATGAATAAGACTATGGTTGCGGAACAGGTGCAATAGCTCGCTGGATTGATCATCAGACGACTTGGATTCTTTGGATTCTAATTTATTGGATTTTTATTTAGGATGGCTATGTAGGGTTGTCCATGTATGGGATTAGGACTTAATCCATATGCATGTGCTATACCGATAACAAACAATCCACCCTCAATAAATTAGCAATTAAAAACAGCTAAGTTGAACCGCCAACATATGGGATAAGGACGTAATCCCTACACATGATCTATAACCAACGACAAACCATTAAGTTTTTCTTCCACAATTGTAATAATTTAGAATTTTGGAACTTTAATAAAATTAATTTACTTGTATGGGTTATGCTTGTGAAGTGTGGAGTCGAAAATTGGAATTTCAAACTTTAATAATTGGTCCCTAAGTATATATTATGCTTGAGAAGTGTTGGGCCGTCTTGTCAGGATTTGGAAAAATAGTTCATATAGTTTTTGAATGAATGGATTATTCCCACGTTGGCTAGGCCCGGAGAGGCCACAGATCTCGGATATGGATTTTGAATTGGATAATCTAGATTTTAGATTTCTTCGATTTTATGGATTTCTCAGGTTGTTTGGGTAAATGGATTTCTTTGATTTGATTTCGGATATTTTAGATTTGGTCTTTTCTTATAATACGATCCAAAGAGATTTATGGATTCTATTAGCTTTCAGATTTGGATTCCTTTATATTTTGAATTATGGTTTTCTATTAATATGATCCGACGAGATCGTGACTTTATGGATTTCTAGTCTTTGGTTATTGGACTTCTCTTGGGACTTGGATTATGCTTTCTGAATTTTTGGATAATACAAAACACATCCTCCAACAAAGGACATGTTTTGGGGGAAAGTGTTGACCCACCTTTTACAAGGCCGTCACGCTTTGGATTTCTAGTCATTGGATCGCTCAAGACTTGAGCACAGACTTAGACAAACTCGAACCATGCATCAAAATCGACGTTTGCTTAGGAATAAAAATTTAACTCAACCTAGGTCAATTGCCTTTGGGCATCATCCTATCACTAGAAAAAGGCTTGATTAGCTCACTGGATCACATAACTTTCACTTGATCGATCAGGCCAAGGATCAGATCGATCACCTCAAATAACACGTGATCACACTAGTCGATCACCATGAAAACCAAGGATCAAACTGATCCAGCACTTTCTCGATCACTTGAAAAAGTCCAGATCGATATTCATAAAAATGATGATCAAATCAGGCCGATCACTCAAAATACATGGATTGATATGTGGATGCGGCTTTGCGAACTTGCCCGATCATCAATTAGATCGATATTCTTCACTTGGCTCTGATCGATATAAGCAAGCTACCAGGATCAATGCTACATTGAACACTTTAGATTTTGGCATTCCATATTCAATATGGTTTGTGTTGGACTCAACTTATCAAAGAAAGATGAGTGCTAAGCCTCATCACTCATCCGAATCGGATCCCTTGGATCAGCACTGATCTGAATATAGACCGATACCGATTTGATACATTTTGAATTGGGCCGATCTAATGTATTCCCCTTTGAACTAGGTCATAATGAGATCCAGATTTTAATCTATTATCTTAGACGATCAAAACTCTATAGCACCTATAATTACACCTAGACTTGGACAATTTAGGGGATCTTATAGCACTCATATAAAGAGATTCTGCCATTACCAACATTGATTTCATTTACTCCTCTTTCTTGTAAACAAATGGACTGTAATTGTATTCAAATAGAATAAACAAGTGATTAGCTCACAGTAGATGTAGAAACAACTTGCCGAATCACTATAAATCTTTATGTTCTTTCTACTTTTATGCACTCTGCATTTGGATTTACATCATTATTATGTGATTACATTTTGGAATTTGTGTGTTGTGTTAAATTTACAAAATCCAACGTCAATAGGTAGATGCTTAGACGTTCTTTTTAGATGATGATGATTTCGATGTCTGGATTTGGTTTATAAAATTACATGTTACTTGAACACTATTCAGAGAGTGAACTCTAACCATATTGGTCCACATCTAGCCTTTGATAGAGTTTAGGCACCTTCATTTTCTTTTGATTTGGTCTAAATGCCTATTTTAGGGGATATGAATAAGAAGTATTATTATCTGACAATCGATAGATTATCCTCCATATTAGGACATTGCTTGTGTCGTTTACAACTGGATTATATTCATCTTTTGAGGTAATTAAATAAATTAACTCATACAAAATTAGTTAACTAGACATATGGTGATATATTATTCATAATTATGGTATGCATGTAGGTTGGGTGAGCATAGTCGATATATTACCACCTTCCAGCATATGACACTTAGTTATGCTCAAATGCTCAATCAGAATGCTCAGGTTATGTAAGCATGGACTGATGATTCGCATGATCAGTTGGCTACATTCAACGTTGCAAGTGGCAATCCGACCCTCTTTTGATGATGTGTAGGATGATGTAGATGACTTTAATGATGATGACGTGATGGCACACTTAGGATGATTGGTATAATTATTCAACTATGTAAAGAAATGGATGTTAACATGATACATTTATTGTATTCGCACTATATTGTTGTATTCTAGTTGATTCCATTTCTTTGACATTTCCTTTATTATTTATTCAGTAATACTATCTTTGTTGGCATGATGCACAGTGATATTGTTTATATGAACATTGTTTTTAATATTATATTGTCACTATTGGCATAACGTATAGTGATATTTTTTATATGGCCATTATTCGATTCTATTATATGATCATTGTTTAATTCTATTATACAACCATTTATGATTTTATTGTATATGCATTGTACTTGTCTTTCTTTCAAAAATCTACAAATAAAATTGATATGGTTTTTCTTTCCAAAATCACTTCTCGCATTTGTATAAGGAAAAATTAATTTTGTTTATAATATAAGGTCAACGAATGTACACACAACATCTTATCTACACGACCAACAAGCATCGAGATTGCACATTGGTAACAACTGCGAGAATGGAACATAATAGAGGACTTACCAACAATATATTGTTTCTGTGTTATAAATCTTTTGTAGCTGCTATATTATATAACCTTGATGTTGGATATCTATAAATAATATGTTGATTCTATAGATGTGGAGTTAACGAGTGGATTGACGACACCTCAACATGTAGTTGACCACATAAAAGAATCGCAAAAGGAATCTGCTTTAATACAAAATCAAGTATTACAACCGTTCAAGAGCGAGAGTTGACTCTTATTGAAGAGGCGAGACTCAACCTATTTTTATGCACTATCGTATTGGCATAGTGACAAAGAGTGATATAAATATTAGATATTTTATTATAAATGTCCTAAAGTTAAGTATGGGGTCTATTATTAGCTCGACTTATCGCTTTGAAGAGACGAACAGTTGGCCTTAAACTTAGGGAATGAGATTGCATTTTCTTTAAAAGAAACTTACACCGCCTTTCATTCAATGTAAATATTAGTTTATTTATATTTACTCAATGTATCAAGTAATGTTTTCTACATCTACAGTGCTAAGCATCATATGCCCTTTCATTTATTTTTATTTCTTGCCTACCACTTATTAAAGTTGAGATGGCTACACCATATAATAATATCCATCACTTGATAAATTTGAGATGACTATACTTTGTAATAACTATTTATTACTTATTAAACTTGAGATAAATATAATTTGAAATAATTGCTCACCACTTGTTAAGTTTAGATGAATACTCCACAATAATTGTCTACCATTAGTTTAAGTTGAGATAACCACATTTAAAATAACTATCTACCACTAATTGAAGTTGAGATAACTAAAGTCTAAATTCATTGTCTACCCATTCATTGGTTAAGGTTTATATGTTTACAGTATGAAATAATTATATTCCATCTATTCAAGTTGAGATTACAACACTCTAATTATCTACCCATGTTTGTTGTTAATGTTGATATTTCAAATTAATTAATACAAGGAATCCTTCATTTATATCCAATATCACATATAAAACCTTAATCTTTCTCACACTCACATACAAGAAAAATGTATATTGCAATGGATATTTCATCTTTTCTCAAATGCGTTATGTCATTCGATACTAATTCCAAAGAGGAAGAGATTTTATAAGAGGAAGTACAGGAAATGCATGAAATGATATATCTATGCCAAGAAGCTTATGGTACCATACCCCAAAAGCATGGTGGATCAATCATTCATTAGGAACATATTAATTGTACTTAGTTTGTTTTCCACAGATGCTCTTATTCAAGACTATTTCAATTTGAATTGCACCAACAACCCATGATATGTTTCGGAGGAGATATAGAATGTTAAGAGATATATTTTAAAGGATTTTAGTGGTATTCAAAGAAATAATAAATACATCATTTTTAAGCCGGTCTCTTCCGAACGACGGTCTAAGCAAAGAACAAAAAATGACTACTACTTTCGGAATTTTGTTTATGACATCCTTACAAATGCATTAGACAATGCATATTCGTTGTAGAGAGTACTGTATTTCAACTCTTGAAAAATCTACCAATATGCGGTAGATGCTTATGGTTTCAAGCAACTCAGATCTCCAAGCAAGGACGATGTTTCCCAAATTAGAAAAAGCAAAAAAATAGTGATTAGCTTAGAATCCTGGATAATCTCGATTGTATGCATTGAGAATGGAAGAATTGCCGCCAAAAAATATCATGAGTCCTATAACAAAATTCAAAATAACTATTATTTTGAAGCAGATTCTTTGTACAATTTATGGATTTCGCATGCTTCCTTAAGGGTTCGTAGATCTAACAACGAGTTAAATGTTATTGGTAGGTCATATTTATTTAATAATTTAGTAGTAAGTAAAGCATCTCCCGTTACATTTACTCTAGTCCAAAACATTAAAGAACACTTTGATGACCTTATATGAAAATGATATTGTTTTTAATTGCACCTTTAAAATGCGCTAAACTACGGGTTGTTACATTCTTCTCTCCTTAAAAGATTTTGCCTTGAAAATCCTCAAAGACTTAACAACTCAACCCAATAAGTGACAACATAAGATGAATCGTTATTCACCGCTCTCAAGAAAAACTATTGAAAGAGATCACAACATAGGAAATAGACTAGGAATTTGCAATAGAGCCATAAATCTCATACGTAATCTTAGTTACAACCAAATCTAGGATCGGTATAGCTAAGCCAGACATCTGCATTACATACTTATTTCCAAACAAATGGGTAATGGAAAATAAAAGTGACAACCCTCTAATTGGAACACAACTCAATTGAACAAATTCTCTTCTAACTTTGGCAGTTCATGAAAATTTCAACAACATCTCCTTTACGCAGATCGATCTAAAAAACTACAACTAGCCAAAAACGACTCAACCCAACCATAGAAAACAAAAACCTAAAGTGGCCTCCCATATCCGAGCATAAAATAATCGAGGATGTACTAATTGAAAAAACCACAACTCAATATGAAGCATTCATTGCCAAGTCATGTACGGAGACAATTAGACTATACTAAATTACAAATATCTCGCATGCCTAACAATCACATAAGTATAAATGTTCATAAGAACATCAACAAACAAACATACATGGAAAAATGATCATCATCAAAAGTAACATCCATATCTACTTTAGTATGTAGGATATTATGTTACCTCGTATATGACATCGAATAGGATATCTAATCCAGTATGACTCAACAAACTTGGTTTCCATCTCATTGGAAATAAGGAATACAAATCTAACATCTCCCGTCAACAAATCGAACATAACTCGAGCCTTGTCATACTATCCTTAATTCCTTGGCAACATATCGACGAAAACCATCGATAATTGTTCTCGCATCCATCCATGATTTCAAGTGGTAATAAGTGTAACGAGCCGTATCTTACGTATCAACCGATCGTAAAATAATTTCATTTTGTTCCCTAGTGATCGGATCATTCTAAGATTTTAATATGTCGTTCAAGGAGGTGTGAGACATGTCCATGATTTTTACTGAATTCAAGTATGACCATATCCTTGCATTTACTGTTTGGACCATAGCTTTTGATAGGATAGAATTAGGTGCTGAGATCAATTCCATTAGATCATAATGGTTGTTTACGATTCTGTAAAGTGGCCATATGAAGGATATGGTTCAGTGGTTGGGGAGGAATTGTTGTTTTAAGTTTCAGCTGTTATTTAGGCAGACTGGTTAATTGCTAATGGGCTAATTAGTATAGCCCATTAAACGTAGACCTGCATATATAAATAGGGGCTTGGGGAGAAACCTAGGGTGACTCTCTTCATTCAAAACTTTAGGTTGAGCGTATGTGATTCTCCATTTCAACCTAAACCCATATTCTCTATTTTCTTCAATCAAATTCATCGTAGATTGCATCTAGAAGATAAATCATCATCAGGGAAGATTAGATCATCATCAAAGAGGATTAGATCACATCAGATTACATCGAATTTAAGAGGGTTTCAGTGCTATCCAGATCTGATATCATTGATACATAAAATCAAGCATTAGGTGAGTGATAGATATCTCTTACACGGAAGTTATGGATTATATGGGTAAATTAGGATCATATTCATATGTTTCATGTTAAAATCACCTTAGATCTGATCATATATGTTTAGCTCATATTTAGAAACCCTAGGAAACCAAATTTGATCATATTAACCAAATAATTGTTAGATTAATCATGTTTATTCATATGTTTAGATCCAAATCATGCTAGATCTTCTGATTATGATATGTTTATGCTATGTTGATGAATTTTTTATGTTTGTATGATCATTGTTGTATGAATTGATGTTTGTTTTGATTGAATTGATTTTGTTGCTTGAGTTGTATGTTAGATTGTTTGCTGTAGAATCATAGGATTGAAGAATAGAGCAAATCAGAGATTTAGATGATCAGATTCAAACAAAACTTAGTGGAGGCTCTCTGGAAGATGGGGGAGTGGAGCATGAAAATTTGGTGCCTTCATGCACTAAGTGCATAGGTCGACACTGACTCATAGTGGAGAGTCGAGTGGCGGTGATTTTTGGTGGCGTGGCTTTGTGTTGGTAAATCGAAGCTCCCTTCAAAATTTCAAGTCATTCGGAGTTTATTTGTGATGGGTTGAAGGCTAATTGCTCGAGATATAAATCGGCAGAAGCTTTAACACAAACATCGAAATTATTGGAGATTGGACCTATAAGATGTACTCGAGACAAGAATGGACATGAGGACAACCACTTAGACAAATAGGCTAAGTGGATGGGTCGACACCGACCAATGTAGGGAGGCCGTATGATGTTGGATTTTGGGGAGCGTAATGATGGTGGCTTCCTAAAGTTGCTAGTGAAGTTTGGATTGAAATGGACTTCAAATGATCGATGTGCAACTCAAAGGTGAATGGTGCTTCGATTGTGAACTCAAGCAGGAGTGGTCGAAGCAAAGTTGATGCGACACTGGTCATAGGATGGGATACGATATAATTTGACGATGGGTTGACTCAGGTAGGAGTTAATTAGGGATTATAATGGAATTAGTTCAAGAGGCAGCTTGACTAAAGAAGTGAAATCTCCTAGGAGAAAGGTTTTACAGGTTTGAAGTGCTGAGGAATCTTTAGTTATCGAAGGTTCTAGCTGAAGCAAAGCAGCGGTATCGTGGGGACGCCCATAAGGATCAGGTAGGATCAAGTACCTTAGATCGCTCAAGTAAGATTGATCTAGTTGTCTCAGGCATTTGAGGCAAACATAAGTCACGATGGAATATGGCAGTTTGGCTGGAACCGGGGTTTTCCATTAGCCCTTTTGATCAGTGAAGTGCGAGTTCGATAACTAATAGATTCACGACTGTAGTCAGTAATGGCTAGGACATTGGATGCTATGGTCATTTGTTTACTATTTTCTCTGGGCAGGCAATCACCTTAGGATTTGAAGAGAAGCAGGATTAGGGGTAGTCCTTTCCTATTTCTGATGTGACATGTGATGGATTGTTTTTGCCAGTTAACTTAATGGTTGTTGGGCATATCGGAGAGTCGATCCTCCTATACTCATATTATCCTGTGTAATTTTTGTTAGTTATTTTAATGCCCACTAAGGCTGTTGTCTGACTCAAGATTTTATGTTTTCCTCTTATTACCTTGGGTTGTTCACCAATTTGATGGTGGGCAGACTGAGTAGCAGGTAGTAGGTTTGGTGTCGATGTTGATATGCGGTAACGAGCAGGAGGCTGATGTAACACCCCACCTCCGCCAGGGTGGCTCTTGCAAGCGACTCTGACTTTGGTGGGGCGTTTTTAAATAAGGTAAACATGCATAATGATATAGCAAGGCAGGACATGACATATATATATGTAAATAAACAGAGTAAGTAGATAAAACAGCGGAAGATTTTTAAACCATTTCAAAACACAAGTCTGGTACATCAAAATGTCAATTTCCCAAAATTACAAGTCTAGACAAATACATCATCTGATAAACTGAAATACATAAGTACTATCCCCAAATAAGAGTGATAAACCATAGCGGGCTCAAGTCCAAAGCGTACTTGAGCTATCCAAGGAAGCAGCTAAAATCCAAGCTAGGCTCCAGTATTCCCTCCCTGAGAACCTGGGGGGGGGGGAACGGAAGAAAAGAGGTGAAAGAAAACAGGTCAGTCAAAAAGACTGAGTAAGCCCTGCTACGATCAGTCTATAAACTAATAAAGTTAACATCATGATGGAAACTGAGATGATCATAGATAACAACATACTGGCATGATAAAGTAACTACAAGATAGATAGAGGTGTCATCGCATAAACAAGGTTAAATTTTGCACCACGGTGTACTAGTAAACCAACATAACAGGTATTGATCCCTCAGCCCAAACTTTGGCCCAATAACATGAAGTGACTTTAATATAAGGTCCAACCCAACGATCTAGTCGATCGGCTCACTATAAACCTAACACGTCAAGTGTTGGTGTCCATATGGCCCACATATGGTTGTAGTTAGCCTGTGCTGGGTCCACCTTTGGGGTGTATCAAGCCCTCGGGTGTCAACCCCGGACACTTAAGCAATAATGCACAGCCCTAACCTACTGGTACCCGTGCCTCGAGTTTGTCCAACACCGGACTACGTGCACGTCCGTAGCCCGCCTGGACCCGCACCGCTGTACCACTCAGCCATCGCCTTTTGGTCGCTTACATCTTCCAGTAATCGTGCCCCGCCCTAGCCTAGCTTCTAGGGTTGTGAATGATACCAAACTGGGATTACTGTTAGAACAGACCACGTTGCTAGGGTTTCCTAAGTGGGTTAAGAGTGATTAACCCTTCACTAATCCTGGATTAAACTAGTTAAGTGTAACCCACAGTTCACCACTCAACCCCATTTCAATCCCTCGAATCCCCAAATTGGTTAAGTATTAGTGGACCCTGATTTAACCCTAATCATGAGGCATTAATTAATTTAATGCACCTTAACCTCCCACATTAGACCTTGTTGTGGTTACTAGTTAGGCCGGGCGGGTCCGGGTAGGTTTACACCACAACTTAGTCTAACCTCGGGTTTTGGCACCACATGACCAACTTCTCACATTGGGTCCTATTGTTTGTAGCCACTAGTTAAGCCGGTCGGTTCCGGGTAGAATTACGCTACAAACTCAACCCAACCTCGAGTTGGCCACACTTATGTTTTCTAAGTGTCATGTCCACTTTATTTCAAAACATAATTACAAGTCAACAAATGCTTGGGTAGACCTAACTTAATAGGTAAATTCCCAAGGGGTAGACCTAACTTAATAGGTAAATTCCCAATCTTATATTTTCATGTATTTTAAGTTTACCCAGACCCCCAACGTCATTCTATCGCTTACATATTCGTAATAACGCATAAAGGATAGGAAGAGGGAACATGGCACAACATACATGATAAGCTTGCACAACAATCATGCATAACATGTTAGACTTGTACAACTTAGCATAGTGAACTTGCATATTACCATAAACATGCATAACATGTTAAACTCGCATAGCTTAGCATAGTGAACTTGCATATTACCATAAACATGCATAACTTGTCAAACATGCACAACTTGTCATTTTTAAACTTGCATAAGCATGCATAACTTGTCAAACATGCACCACTTGTCATTTTAAACTTGCATAAGCATGCATAACTTATTAAACATGCATAACATGGCATAATGAACTTGCATGAACATGCATAACTTATTTAACTTGCAAATCATGACTTAGCAAACTTGCATAAACATGCATAACTCAATAAACTTGCAAATCATGGCTTAGTAAACTTGCATAAACATGCATAACTTAATAAACTTGCAAATCTTGACTTAGCAAACTTGCATAAACATGCATAACTTAATAAACTTGCAAATCTTGACTTAGCAAACTTGCATAAACATGCATAACTTAATAAACATACAAATCTTGACTTAGCAAACTTGCATAAACATGCATAACTTAATAAACTTGCAAATCTTGACTTAGCAAACTTGCATAAACCCCAACTTGCATCACATATTAACTTTAGAGTTTCTAAAATGAAGGTAAGAGGGCTTACAATGCTTATGCGGACTCAAATGAGTATAGCAAATGTAAGAAACCTCTTATGCAACTAATTAAAACCCCCAAATGCAAGCAAACTTGATCAAAACTCCTCCTTTATGAAGCCAATAGAGAAACAAGCCCTTAATGCAAGCTAAGGAGGATCATACAAGCCCAAATATACTTGTATGCATGGAAAATCACTTAGGAATCAATTTAGGAATTGTATGAAGAGGGTGAAGGCCATGAGAGTTTTGATTTTGCCATAGTTTAGTTGCTAGGATGAATAATGAGTGATTTATGGTAGGTTAGGGCCTTATTTATAGATTAGGCTAGTGATTTGGACCATAGGATTAACCCTAGATTCAATTAGGTCCATCAGATCCCGGAACTCTCTAGAAACAAGCCACAAGACCAAGCCCTAATCAGAAATGGTGCACCAGGCTAAACAGCCCGGGCACCCCCTGTCGACAGGGCTGTCGACAGGGCAGTCGACATGCCAAGACCCCTGTCGACAGGCCTGTCGACATGGGGTCCTGGGCGGGAATTTTTCCCGCCTGCCCAGTTTGCCCTAACCCTAGTTTCTTAATTTAAAATTTAAATCTGTTTTTACTTAGGAATTTTCTGCAAACTTCAATGGGCCTTAACTGGGTCATACGGACTCCGATTTTCGAAAACTCGGACTCTATTTCGCGTATTTTTCCGAGACGAACGCAATGGCATAGCCCGTTTCCCTTGATTCAGATTTTATAATTTAATTCTGCCCCGATTTATGTTATAACAGGTTATTGAAAATACGGGTTGTTACATTCTCCCCTCCTTAAAGGATTTCGTCCCCGAAATCTTCAAGTTAGGAAGAACGTATCCTACCATCCAATCATCCATCTACTCAAAGCATCATCCACAAGCAATCATTGTCCTTACAAGATTCTAAATGCTGGATGACCATATGCAGAGGTGTGTGTATATGTACTTATCTAATGCAAATATCATCAATGCGAATTATGTTAGTGAAATGAGTCCATATGTATGCAGTTCCTAACATAATGTATATCATCTATATGTGTGCACATAACATACACCCATATGCAACATCCATGTGATAAAACACAATTTTCATCCATGAATAAGCATAAACACTCATGCATATGCAATATGAGGAGTGTGCGAGCCGATCTAGTGCCTAATCGTGTATAATGCATCCACGAGCAGCCACTTGCAAACACTTGCAACCACTTGCAACCATCAAACATAACATGTTTCAAACACATGTTTCAACCAAAGGGTTTCTACCTAAGGTTCTCATGACAAGATAAACACGACAAACTAGATAATCATGGACAGATGAATATGCTTAGAAGATAAGCAAGATAAACTCCTTTTTGGATTACAAGAAATCCATTCAAACTCCGACATATAATACTAACCGATGAGTCATAACCCGCTTATGGAGTTGACAACCGAAATAAGATCGATAATGGGACCGAGAGGATATATACCAAAGATAACTTGCCAGCAAGCTCCACAGGAAAACAAGGATCAAGGATGCATTCTTAAAAAGAGATATGATGCACGTGTCTAGTCTTCACTCTTCTTAGTCACGGTTCCTTGAGCTTAACTCCACTGTGCTTTTGTCCGTCTTTTACTTCATGATTTCTTGGCTTCCTAACTCCTATTTCCCAAATTCGAGTTGGAACTCGTCGCCTCTCGTCTTTCTTTTCCACTTGTTCTTCTTTCTGCATAGTTGGGTTAAACATAACTGTAACCTTATGATTTCATGCAAGCTCTCCAAAATTCACTAGTGAATCCTGGATCTAGTCTTCTTACTATAAGGTATTCCGCGCAGCAGAACTTTTCTTGAAAATACCAATCCCCGTTGCCAATTGCCCTATAAACGTGATTTTCTATAACTCAGGCTTAATCGAAATGAACCATCCGCCTATAGGTCATACCTAGATTCAGTTGCCTACCCATGGCTTCCTGTAGGCTCTCTCCAAACTGGCCAACTTCTTGAGGGTAAACCGTTGCTAACCATGACGCAGTCCTCTCGCTCTTCACCGGACTGAAATGAGCACTCTTCGTGAGTCTATTTATTATGACCCACATACTTGTATTCCCTTTCTTTGATCTAGGTAGTCCACCCACATAATCTATCGAGATGTTTCCACACTTCCCTTGCGGAACCTACAATAGAGAAAATGGCCCACTGGGCTTCTATGACTTGGCCTTAGCCGGGTGGCACAACATGCATCCTAAGACCAACTCGGCCACCTCCTCGAGTGATGCGCATCTTCAAGAACCTTCTTTACTAAGTCTTTCACTCGAGGAACACATAATCTCTCATCGCGCCTTAGTCATCCCTTGTCATCTATAGTATATCTAGCGAGGTGACTTAACATCTCGCCTCGAATCGACTGGTCCATGTTCTTGACCAACTGCGGGTCTTCTTCCTGTGAAACCCCCTTCTTGATCCAGAAGAGTAAGTCTAAGCTCAGGGAATGCTAACTTAACTAGCCAAACGGAGAAAGCTTCTTACTTCAATAGCCCTCCTCAGAGTTTTTCGGTCTTAAACCGCAACCTCTTTATCGGAATCCACCGCTAAGCCTTACTTAGGAACTATGTGCCCAAGAAATCCAACTTTTTTTTTTCCTCCAAAGTGACATTTGGAGAACTTGACCTTCAACTGGTGGCTCTAAGCGTATCCATCTCCTCCTTGAGATGTATAGCATGCTCTTCCTCGCTCTTTTGAGGAGATCAAAATATCGTCTATGACGACCATGACAAACTTGTTCAAGGACTCCCTAAACACCCTACCCATCAAGTTCACGTAATATGCGGGTGCATTAGTTAAACCAAATAGCATGACTAGCCATTATAAAACCCATCTAGAGTCCTAAACGCAGTCTTGTCGATTCCATCCTCAGCCATCCTAAGCTGATGGAATCCGGTAGCTAGATCAAGAGAAAACAGATGCTCCTACAAGCTGATCAAACAAATCATTGATCCTTGGTAACGGTTATCTATTCCTCTCACAATAATCAACACATAAGCGAAACAAACTATCCACATCAGTAACGAATGCTACTGGAGCACCATACTCGAAAATGCTTCGTCTCAGGAAGTTCTTCTCAAGCAACTCCTTGACTTGCTTTCTTAACTCTCATCTTGTGAGGTCATGTGCCTAACCGGCCACGAAACTGGCTTGGTATTACCAACCAGATAATGCGGAAATCTATCCCACGTCTAAGGGTAACCCCTTCACTTCCCCCAAGATATCAGGATATTCTCGGACCACCCTCACAGATTGCAAACTATCGATAGACTAGTTGAGGGATTCAAGATAACGTAACATGACGGGACCCATAGGGTTGCTAGAAATTTCTAGGGTATTACCGAGGCGAGTCATGAGCCTCACGACCCTATATACAAAACCCAGAATGGCTCCAAAACAGGACAACCATTCCATGCCCAAAACCAACCCATATCCCCGGAAATCGAGAATATAAACATTCCACGAGAATTCTATACTCAAGATAGAAATTTTCAAATCCACTCAAACCACAGACAACGGGCAGAACCCCCCAACTGGATTTGAAACACATACGGGATCATTAATTAGACTAGTACTTAGGTGCAAACTTTCAACTAGATCAGATGAAATAAAACTATGCGATTTGCCAGAGTCAAACAAAGTACGAACAGGGAGAATCAGAAAATGTAAACCAGATTTTCAACAGAAACACTACCTCTATCATAAGCTGGAAGAACGGTGTTGAGGGGATGAACTCGCCCTCCAGATAGTCCTGCACACTGAGTCAGACCTTGCCCTTGTTTCCTCGGGCAATCCTTGTTGAGATGTCCAAACTCACCACAATGAAAGCATTCGCCCCGCTTTCTCTTCTTCTTCCTACATTCCCTGGCTACATGTCCAACTTCATCACAGAAGTTGCATTTCCTAATCCCTCTTGGCTTGTTCTTGCGGTTGTGGTTATTCTTGCCCCGTTTCCCGGAATTTACTCTCTTGCCTTGAGACTCACTCGCCATGACCTTTTTCTTGTCATTGTTATCTTCTTCTTGAAGTAGGGCCAAATTCACCAAATTCTCGAAAGTCGCCCCCAAGGGTATATGAGACATGGCCAAACCATGTAATGGCTCGTTTAATCCTAGAGCAAAGTGTAGGGCCTTCTTCTGAGCTGTATTAACCAAGTCTAAATCGACCCGAGCCAGTTGATTAAACTTATCTATGTATTCCCTAATAGTCATGTCCCCTTGCTTCAGTGATAAGAACCTCAGTCCAAACCTTCCTCTAAAGTCATCCCAAGTCTCAATTGGCCTAGTAGCGGTGGCGACTACCCACCAACGTGCAGCTTCTTCCTTTAGCAACCATACCGCCAATAAAACCTTCCTGCGGTCACCTATATCAAAGGTGGCTAAAAGATCTTCGGTCTCTTTCAACCAATTCCTTGCCTCTACAAAAGTCTCGGTTCCAAAGAAATTCTTGCAACCCATCGCCTTAAAATCTCGGCAAATCTCTGCGAAGTCAGTTTGAGGATGCTGAGGGGAAGGAGGAAGAGGAACATCAACTACCGGAGGAGGAGTAATATTTGCGGGGCCGGCTTCGGTCGCCCTGGCCCCCGAAAGTCTCCTATACCAAACAGGTACGCGTACTCCCTCCGGAATGGCAGAATTGTCGGCCATACTGGAAACGAAGAAAAAGATAGATTCAGAATGGAGAAAAACGAAGGAACTTTGCTAATGGCTTTTTGGGGAATAGCCTTTTAAAAATAACTAGACTTTTCTTTGGAAAATACTTTATACTTGGTTTTGAAAATAGTTTTTCAAAAGTTTTAAAAACCTTTTTATCCCTTCTCGTAAACCATATGCTCTGATACCAAATGTAACACCCCACCTCCGCCAGGGTGGCTCTTGCAAGCGACTCTGACTTTGGTGGGGCGTTTTTAAATAAGATAAACATGCATAATGATATAGCAAGGCAGGACATGACATATATATATGTAAATAAACAGAGTAAGTAGATAAAACAGCGGAAGATTTTTAAACCATTTCAAAACACAAGTCTGGTACATCAAAATGTCAATTTCCCAAAATTACAAGTCTAGACAAATACATCATCTGATAAACTGAAATACATAAGTACTATCCCCAAATAAGAGTGATAAACCATAGCGGGCTCAAGTCCAAAGCGTACTTGAGCTATCCAAGGAAGCAGCTAAAATCCAAGCTAGGCTCCAGTATTCCCTCCCTGAGAACCTGGGGGGGGGGGGGGAAACGGAAGAAAAGAGGTGAAAGAAAACAGGTCAGTCAAAAAGACTGAGTAAGCCCTGCTACGATCAGTCTATAAACTAATAAAGTTAACATCATGATGGAAACTGAGATGATCATAGATAACAACATACTGGCATGATAAAGTAACTACAAGATAGATAGAGGTGTCATCGCATAAACAAGGTTAAATTTTGCACCACGGTGTACTAGTAAACCAACATAACAGGTATTGATCCCTCAGCCCAAACTTTGGCCCAATAACATGAAAAGACCTTAATATAAGGTCCAGCCCAACGGTCTAGTCGATCGGCTCCCTATAAACCTAACACGTCAAGTGTTGGTGTCCATATGGCCCACATATGGTTGTAGTTAGCCTGTGCTGGGTCCACCTTTGGGGTGTATCAAGCCCTCGGGTGTCAACCCCGGACACTTAAGCAATAATGCACAGCCCTAACCTACTGGTACCCGTGCCTCGAGTTTGTCCAACACCGGACTACGTGCACGTCCGTAGCCCGCCTGGACCCGCACCGCTGTACCACTCAGCCATCTCCTTTTGGTCGCTTACATCTTCCAGTAATCGTGCCCCACCCTAGCCTAGCTTCTAGGGTTGTGAATGATACCAAACTGGGATTACTGTTAGAACAGACCACGTTGCTAGGGTTTCCTAAGTGGGTTAAGAGTGATTAACCCTTCACTAATCCTGGATTAAACTAGTTAAGTGTAACCCATAGTTCACCACTCAACCCCATTTCAATCCCTCGAATCCCCAAATTGGTTAAGTATTAGTGGACCCTGATTTAACCCTAATCATGAGGCATTAATTAATTTAATGCACCTTAACCTCCCACATTAGACCTTGTTGTGGTTACTAGTCAGGCCGGGCGGGTCCGGGTAGGTTTACACCACAACTTAGTCTAACATCGGGTTTTGGCACCACATGACCAACTTCTCACATTGGGTCCTATTGTTTGTAGCCACTAGTTAAGCCGGTCGGTTCCGGGTAGAATTACGCTACAAACTCAACCCAACCTCGAGTTGGCCACACTTATGTTTTCTAAGTGTCATGTCCACTTTATTTCAAAACATAATTACAAGTCAACAAATGCTTGGGTAGACCTAACTTAATAGGTAAATTCCCAAGGGGTAGACCTAACTTAATAGGTAAATTCCCAATCTTATATTTTCATGTATTTTAAGTTTACCCAAACCCCCAACGTCATTCTATCGCTTACATATTCGTAATAACGCATAAATGATAGGAAGAGGGAACTTGGCACAACATACATGATAAGCTTGCACAACAATCATGCATAACATGTTAGACTTGTACAACTTAGCATAGTGAACTTGCATATTACCATAAACATGCATAACATGTTAAACTCGCATAGCTTAGCATAGTGAACTTGCATATTACCATAAACATGCATAACTTGTCAAACATGCACAACTTGTCATTTTTAAACTTGCATAAGCATGCATAACTTGTCAAACATGCACCACTTGTCATTTTAAACTTGCATAAGCATGCATAACTTATTAAACATGCATAACATGGCATAATGAACTTGCATGAACATGCATAACTTATTTAACTTGCAAATCATGACTTAGCAAACTTGCATAAACATGCATAACTCAATAAACTTGCAAATCATGGCTTAGTAAACTTGCATAAACATGCATAACTTAATAAACTTGCAAATCTTGACTTAGCAAACTTGCATAAACATGCATAACTTAATAAACATACAAATCTTGACTTAGCAAACTTGCATAAACATGCATAACTTAATAAACTTGCAAATCTTGACTTAGCAAACTTGCATAAACATGCATAACTTAATAAACATACAAATCTTGACTTAGCAAACTTGCATAAACATGCATAACTTAATAAACTTGCAAATCTTGACTTAGCAAACTTGCATAAACCCCAACTTGCATCACATATTAACTTTAGAGTTTCTAAAATGAAGGTAAGAGGGCTTACAATGCTTATGCGGACTCAAATGAGTATAGCAAATGTAAGAAACCTCTTATGCAACTAATTAAAACCCCCAAATGCAAGCAAACTTGATCAAAACTCCTCCTTTATGAAGCCAATAGAGAAACAAGCCCTTAATGCAAGCTAAGGAGGATCATACAAGCCCAAATATACTTGTATGCATGGAAAATCACTTAGGAATCAATTTAGGAATTGTATGAAGAGGGTGGAGGCCATGAGAGTTTTGATTTTTCCATAGTTTAGTTGCTAGGATGAATAATGAGTGATTTAGGGTAGGTTAGGGCCTTATTTATAGATTAGGCTAGTGATTTGGACCATAGGATTAACCCTAGATTCAATTAGGTCCATCAGATCCCGGAACTCTCTAGAAACAAGCCACAAGACCAAGCCCTAATCAGAAATGGTGCACCAGGCTAAACAGCCCGGGCACCCCCTGTCGACAGGGCTGTCGACAGGGCAGTCGACATGCCAAGACCCCTGTCGACAGGCCTGTCGACATGGGGTCCTGGGCGGGAATTATTCCCGCCTGCCCAGTTTGCCCTAACCCTAGTTTCTTAATTTAAAATTTAAATCTGTTTTTACTTAGGAATTTTCTGCAAACTTCAAGGGGCCTTAACTGGGTCATACGGACTCCGATTTTCGAAAACTCGGACTCTATTTCGCGTATTTTTCCGAGACGAACGCAATGGCATAGCCCGTTTCCCTTGATTCAGATTTTATAATTTAATTCTGCCTCGATTTATGTTATAACAGGTTATTGAAAATACGGGTTGTTACAGCTGACGTGTTATCATTACCTACTATCTAGCTATTTCTTTTATATTTTCGTTGTATGTTGACGTTATTGAGACTCTAAGGGATGTAGTGAGACATATTATATTAGAGATTCTTCTATCGAGGAGTTTTGTACCCAAGATTCTATGGTTTTATGGAAATTTGATTCTCTATTCAGATATGCTTCATTACTATGTTTTGTTGTATATTTTATTATTATATATTATCCATGTGCTCTGTTTTGTATTATTTTACCCTGATGATCGCCCCGTATCGGCATGTCACGTCATATATTGCACTTCTCCTAAGTTCGATGCGGAAGTTACGGGGCAGTAATTGCATTTGGTATCAGAGCTTTGGTTAATCGATTTTACCAAAAGTTCGCGAATGTATAAACCTATGAGAGACATATTTGTAATTTTATTTGGATGATTATTATATTATATACATATATAGTACAGTATAGTAGGTTAGTAAGCACTTGAACACCAATGCGTCTTTCTCTAATGTGAATTGACTCTCGCTTCAAAGTAAGGACGAGTCTACGAACTTCGAGACACGCTGCTAGGGATGAGCCTGCGACTGGAGGGGTAGGCGACGATAGCTAGTCAGGAGATGCAGCTCCTATGCCCGATTATCCTGCTATGTTCGAGGCCATGATGGCAACAATCATGAGGAGGGCGCCACTCCAGGAGCGGCAGTAGAGCAAGGTGTTCCTATGCAAGTACCTATGGTTGTTGATTTGTGAAGCTCTGTAAGAACTACGGTTCTCTAGGTAGCAAGTCGTTTATTGGGACGGAACCGGCTGTTGAAGTTCAGAATTGGTAGGATGCTTTTGTTTCGATTTTTGGAGACTTGGGAATTGACGATGCAACTAAGAGGAAACTTACATCAAGGCAGCTGCAAGGACAAGCGATGGATTGGTGAAACTTTATTACTTTGGAGACTCGGAAGGACCATATCACTTGGGATCAGTTTAGGACTAAGTTTGAAGAGAAGTTCATTTCTATGGTTCAGAAATCAATATTGTTTAAGAGGTTTGTCGATTTAAAGCAAGGCGGAAGGTCAATTTCTGCGTATGTGATAGAATTTGAGGCTTTATCCAAGTATGCTCGATTGTATGTCGAGACTCCTTACTAAAAGAACGAGAAGTTTATTATGGGTATGGATGAGAGTTTGGGGAAGCAACTAATAGACCATGTTGACGACTCTTTTGAGAAATTGGTTGAGAAAGCTCTAAGGAAGGAGAGTTTGTCTCCTCAGAAGGTGGAGGTTGTTGTTGGGGGTAAGAAGGAATCAAGATCACAACAAGGTAGTGGCAACAAGAAAAAGTGGAATGGAAAACGGAAACAAAAGCAAGAGAAAAATGGCCAGAAGAAGCCGAAAGGCGAGGTTACTTGTTTCAATTGTCAATAGAAGGGACATTATTCCAATGAGTGTAAGAACCCTAAAGTGGAGGGAAGGTGTTATAACTGTGATAAATTCGGGCACATGAGGAAGAACTGTCCAGAACCATCAAAACGCAAGCAGATTGTGAAGGTATATGCTTTGGAGGTTGTTCCATCTTCTTCGAGGGATCTGACTGCGGGGGAGAAGGGAAAGAATGTTGTGGTGTAAGGTACGCTTTCTGTTCGAGGTATATCAGTTCAAGTTTTATTTGACACTAGAGCATCGCATTCTTTTATTTATAATGAGCTTGTTAGCGAGTTAGGTTTAGAACTTGAAATTGTTGATAGACCGTTAGTTGTGACTAATCCAGTAGGAGGTTCTTCCAGCCTTTGTACGCTTTGTTGTGGTCTAGTTTTATCAAGTCATGGTTGCTCTTTTGTGTGTGATTTTTTTATTTTTTATTTTGGTGGGCTTGAGATTATTTTGGGTATGGACTAGCTCAAGAAGTATATTGCTATTGTTGATTGCGAAAGGATCGAGGTGACACTCGTGAATATGGAAGGGATAACTATTGTGATACATTGTGTACCAGAGGATGGAGTTCTGGTTATCTTTATATATTCGCTTGTGATTCCACAGGATGGTTTGTCATCAGTGCCAATCGTACAAGAGTTTTCTGATGTGTTTGATGAAGTCAGAGGGTTGTTGCAGAAGCGAGAGATTGAGTTTTAGATTGATTTAGTGGATGGATCCAGACCTATTGTTATGCCTCTTAGGTGGATGGCGCCTAAGGAACATCGAGAGTTAGAGGTGAAAGTGAACGATCTTTTAGGTAAGGGATTCATTCGGAGAAGCGTATCTGAATGGATGCACTAGTTGTGTTTGCAACCAAGGATGATGGGTCACTGCGATTGTGTGTGGATTATCGTGAGCTGAATAAGGTGACCAAGAAGAACCAGTATCCATTGCCGAGAATAGATGACTTGTTTGATCAGCTTTGCGAAGCTAAGTTTCCCAAATGGATTTGGCGATGGGATTTCACCAATTGAGAGTGGCTAAGGATAGTGTGTCGAAGGCTGCTTTTAGGACACTATCCAGATTCTATAAGTGGCTAGTGATGCCGTTTTGATTGACTAACACGTCCGCATATTTAGTGGATCTTATGAATCGTGTCTTCAGAGATCGGTTGAATAAGTTCGTACTTGTGTTCATGGACGATATATTGGTTTATTCTAGGACTAAGGAGGAATACAAGACGCACTTGAGAATCATTTTAGATATCATGCGAAAACATCAGCTATGGGCTAAGTTTTCAAAGTATCACTTCTAGAAGGAAGAAGTAAGGTTCTAGGGTCATGTCGTATCAAGGCAAGGAATAGCGGTGGATCCCGCTAAGGTAGCAGCATTCCAGGATTGGGATCAACCCAAGAATGAGATGGATATTAGAAGTTTCCTTGGTTTAGCCGGATATTAACGACGATTTATTAAGGATTTCTCTAAGATAGTTGCGCCATTAACTGGATTAATGAAGAAGAATCAGGTCTTCGCGTGGGATGCGAAGTGTGAGCAAGCCTTTGGAATTTTGATAGAAATATTGTTTAGTGCTCATGTGTCGACTGTTCCAAATGGGAACGAAGAAATGATAGTATATACCAATGCATGTGGCAGTGGACTTGGAGTGGTGCTAATGCAAAAGGATAGGGTTGTGGCTTATGCAAGTCGACAACTAAAGCCGCACAAAAGGAATTACCCGACTCACGATTTGGAGTTAGCAGCAATTGTATTGGCTCTGAAAATTTGGAGGCATTATTTGTTAAAAGTTAGATTTGAGTTGTTTACAGATCATAAGTCATTGAAGTATCTTTTCTTCCAAAAGGAATTCAATCTTTGGAAGCAGCGACGGGTAGAGTTTTTGGCATCATATGATTTTGGAATAGCCTACACTCTGGGAAAAGGTAACGCGGTGGCTGATGTGTTGAGTAGGAGACATGCGAGCTTGGGAACCATGTTCATGAAATGGAACCATCTTGAGTTTTTGGCTGAATTTTATTTCGGACCATGTTGTGAGATTGAGCCCGAGATGTTAGCAAGCTTATCGATTAGACTGACTCTTATCGAAAGGATTGGCGAAAGTCATAAGCGAGACGGTAAGCTTATGGAAATAATTCGAAGGTTAGATATGAGAGTAGAACCCAAGGAAATTAAGGATTTCGAAGTTGATCGAGATGGTTGGCTTCGAAAGAACGGACGACTGGTCGTTCCCGATTTAGATGGATTAAGGGACAAAGTTTTAAGGGAGTGTCATCACTTTAGATTGACGATTCATCCTGGTGGTAATAAGATATATTGAGATATAAAGCGAGTCTACTACTGGGAAGGTATGAAGAGTGATATCGGCAAATTTATCTCAAAATGTATGAACTGTCGACTAGTTAAGACCAACAGAAGATGACGAGCGGATTATTTCAACCATTGTAAGTCCCAATGTGGAAGTGGGATCAAGTATCGATGTATTACCTAGGAAAACGGTAGGAAATGATAGTATTTTCATCATCGTGGATCGTTTGATCAAAAGAGCGAGGTTTATTTCTGTTAGGTCAACTAGGACAACATCAAAATTAATTGAGTTACATCTAAAGTGGATAGTTCAATTACATGGGATTCCAAAGAGTATTATTGACAATCAAGATTCGTTATTATTCACTAGTGCATTTTGGAAGAGTTTGCAAGCAACATTGGAAACCGATCTATGTTTAAGTACGACATATCATCCCCAGATGGTTGGCCAGATTGAAAGAGTTAATCGAATATCGGAAGATCTTCTTAGAGCTCATGTTTTGGATTTTGTAGGATTGTGGGAAGATCATCTATATTTAGTCGAGTTTGCTTACAACAACAGCTACCAGTCGAGTACTGGAATGGCACCATATGAGGCGTTGTACGGCAAGCCGTGTAATTCTCCATCTTGTTGGTTGTAAACTGGCGAGAATTTGGTACTTGGGACAAAGATGATAATAGAATATAAATAATATTGAAGTCATTCGGCAATGAATGAAGGTAACCCAAGATCGTGATAAGAGTTATGCCGATAAGCGACAGAAGGACTTGGAATTCTCATCTCGAGATTTATGACAACCCGAATTCCGACAGACCGATTTTTTTTTCTTTCAAAATTCCAATCTATCGAAAATCGGATTGGTTTTCTCTGGTATACTGCAGAAAAGACAGAGACATAAAATATGTCAGAGCTAAGAAAAATATCTCATAGCGGAATGGATAAAATATAATATAAATCAAAGTATAGCCTTACCGTATTAATAATACTACCTAACCAGTATCCAAAGCTATGATGTCTCATGTCTCTGCCACAAATCTAACCTGTGAGTATGTTATGAAGAGGGGGTCAGAACACAAGTTCTGGTGACTGGATTTAAACTATACACTTTGGATAATCCTACATATATCGTTCACTCATATTTTCTTATTTATTAGGTTACTAGGGTCAACAACACTCAAGGCTTACACACACGTCACACCCATTTACCTCCTAGTGGATTAACCTAATACAATATATATATATATATATATGTAGCTACCCCCAACATTGAGGTACACCCCATGGTACCCCCACTCGCATGACCTCCACCGTAACACTATCGAAATATACACAGTCCCTCATCCTACGCCATAGTGACGTACGGATAACAATATTACGTTCCGCATATATCTGTCATTACTATGCTACGTAAACGTACAGGCTACCACCCTTATTTGATTCAGAGTTCATATCGGATTAATGCCCTCAAGTCTACGATACACCACCCAGAGCCAACATGCATGTATCTAGACTGTCCACCATATATATCTTCAATTGTAGCTAGATGCCTCAATTGCACGTCCTCTAATGTGCACCGAGTTCCATGGCAGGGCGATACAAGAAACACAGAACTCAGTCCGGAGCTTTTCCATATCTGTACAGGCCCGTCTTTATGAGCCTCTATATACAGATATTCCTAGGGTCTGTTTTGACGGTGGCTATGGCCCCACCTAGGCCCCTCCCTCAACTAGTAAAGACTACAAGAGCTAAGAGACATGCTCCTAATAACAAACAATCTAAACATCCATTTGGCATCTCCCCTCAACCCTTTACCCCGATAGTGAAGGGTGAAATGGTATCTTGGGTTTAGCTCTATTCTTTTCGCATCCCACTGGCTGCCGATGGCGGGTATCCGACGACTTACTATCCTTGTTGGTCGTGACCCTCTGCTTCCTCGTGAGGCAACCGCGGAATCACCCTAGTGTCACTGCGTCACAGCATTCTGACTGCATAGGTACATCTGCAGTCAAGGCCCACCCACCTACTAGTTACAAGAAGACCCAACCTCTGCGAGCACATCCTAAGACATCTGTCACCGCACAGAGGACTACTAGGAGCACCTTACGTATCTCAGGAAGCCATGTGCTTCCCATTCCAGTCCTTTGGAGCCGTCAGAACAATCAGATGAATGTGTGCTCCCCTCGTGCTTTATAACACCTCGAAGATCTACCACGTTGGGTTATTCACCCTCAACTGTGCGGACTGGTCTAAGCGCCTTATGTTGTTAGACCCTATGTCTAAACATTCTTTTACCTGATTACCTCACCTCATCAGGTTTCCAGTTAACTTGGTTATTCCAATTCATATTGAATTCTTATTCAAATTACCAAGTTTCTCTTGCTTATTAATTTCAGTTATACAACTTAATCCATTTGAGTTTATTAATAAGCCCACAACATGTTATTGTCTAGATTGTGGCCCAAGGTCTGTAATCCACAATGTCTTTTACATTCTTGTTTGATTTCATCATTACAATAATATGTTTTACTTAATATGTAATTAAGTATATCCAATTCACATGTTTTCTAATTAACATGTCACTTACCATTTATGATTAAATATAACTTATTTCATTTCACTAGTTTTCCTCATCCTTTCTCATTTACTCATAATTCCATTTTACATTGTCAATACAACTTATCATCGTTTACTTATTAACTTAGTTCAATTAACTAAGGCCCATTAATAAGTTTCTCTACCCATTTATTATAACCTATGTTATAATTTTCTCTTGTCCCTAGGACAAGCCTAAACATTCTTATCAACGGGATTCAGACTTCCAAGCTTACAGATTATTAAATTTATAATTAAGTACAACTTCTTATATTTCATATATTTTCCCCCTTTTTTCAAATGGTTTCTGGCTTTCCCCATTTAATACTTACTTAATTTATAGTTAAATGTCCCTTAACTCATTTCACCAGTTGTCCAATTTCCCTATTAGTTTATTATAACCGAAGTTATAATCCCCACTTGTCCCTAGGAAAAGTCTACCTATTATACAACATTTTCATTAATGTTATTTATTTATAATAGGTGATTATCATTCCCCTTTTTAAAACCATTTTCCTTTACTGTTGTATTCCAGTATTCTTCATTCACTATAATATATATTCCTTATTTTAATTAAGGAAAACACTTCATGCACCTTATTAGTTTGATAGAAGGAATCAGTGATTTATTTTCATAATGTATTCCTATCTAAATCCGTGGTAGCAAGTAATTTCTTTACTCTTCTTACTTTAGTTACTGTGGCTTACTTGCAAACACGTTCTCAGAAATAGGTCATTTAGGGAAACACATCACTTTTCCTTCGTATCACACTAACTCAGTTCATTACATCCCTTCCTTTCTTATTCTCTGAGTTTGACATCTAACTACCATTATTTCCATTTATTCATATCTTGTTATATACATATTTATATATATATATAAGCACTAGACCTCTCACATTAAGCCTACACTTGTGGACGCTGGATTTGCCGGGCGGGTCCGGGCAGACTTCTACCACAAGTTGACTTAACCTTGTGTCTTAGCATCATTACATATTTTAAATTTTGCACTTAGACCCCTCACATTAGATTTACCACTTGTGAATGCTAGATATGCCGGGCGGTTCCCGGCAGACTTCTATCACAAGTGCAACCTAACCTCGTGTCTAAGAGCATTACAGTGTTAAATTACTATGAATCTAGGCTTGTTCGTCTTTAACAATTTTACCTATTTAATTATAGGTGTTTATACCCCTTTCCCAAGTCATATTTATCATGTGCTGTATGCCCAAAATAAGTCTATAATCATAGTTTGACTTATGCCCCAAACCATATTCATGTAATCAATTCTTACATGAAACCATTTAATCATATAACTATGCCAATTCATACAGGTAAGGGTTCATGTGACAAATTAACATGTAGTATGAACAAAAGTAGTTTCTAACCATTTCTAACAAGTTGTTTTTCAACATGTAATCATTCCAATAATTTAATAGATTCAACATATGAATTTCCTAATCTATTCATGTTAACTTCTCAACTTGTTATAACAGCAATTTATAATTAAACTGGCAGTTTCACAATTTATTAAAAGGGGAATGCTAAACGATAGTCATAACATTCTCTAAAGGCTATAGCATAAACCCACTCACGTTTTATGCTTTCCCAAATTTTGGATCTGATCCCGTTTCAGCATCCATCGTTTTTCCCTTAATCGGATTTACAACCTATCGATCATGGATTTATTATTTTCATGAAAAGAGTACGGAAAGGAAGAGGAAGAATTTAAAAAGATTGGATCTAGAAGTTTACCTTGCTTTCATGATTCAATAATCTTTTATTAATGTTGATTCTCTCTTCCAGATCTAGATTCATAATTCTCCTAGGCTAATATTTCAATTTTCATAATAGATTTGAGGAGAGAGAGAGAGAGAGAGAGAGAAAGTAATGGCAAAGCTCCAGCATAGCCGCCAAATTATGAGGGTTAGGGTTAGGTCTAGGGTCTCATTTATAGGAGTATGGAGCAATCAGGACTCTCAGATTTTCCCAAAAGCCATCTGAACCGTCAAAATATCAAAAACCCTAATCTACCGCAGGTGGGTATACACCCCTTTGAGGGGCTCGACACAGGGGCCGACATCCCTTTGAGTGGGTCGACACCGGGGTCGACACCCCTGGGCGGGAAATCTGCGCCTTCTGAAAATTCGAATTTTGAACCGATTTTCAAAATTCTGGACCCATTTTTGAATTCTAGACCAAATATATGTATATATATTCTTCCTGCGTGTATACAAACTTCGAACCTTAATAACTTCTTCATACGGTGTCAGATTTACGCAAACCAGGTGTCGATTTTAACTAGAATTTTGACAGGACGCAATGGCGCAGTCCGTTTTACTTAATTCTGAATATTTAATTAAGTTATTCTTATTTTATTATCTTACACTAAAAATATGGGGTGTTACATTCTCCTACCCTTAGGAAATTTCGTCCCCGAAATTTGATAAGGGTAGAAGAAATTAACCCCTAGCATAGTATACATCCATCATGTGTGCATCCAATTTTTGCAAATATTGTGCACTTGTGCAAAGTGAAGTACAACACAATAATGCATGCATGCCTAAGCGGTACCTCCTATGTGTCTGCAAGTTTTTCAAAAATCCTTTTAAAATATGATGTTCACGTCCTAAATATACTGGCAGTTTTATATGAATGCAATATTTTGAAAAATCAAAATTGTTTTTCATCCAAATTTTCCCACACTCTTACTGAGTTAGAGCATAGTTCATCCTATTGTTGCATCCATAATCCTACCAACCAACTTTATTTCTCGAATTTCAGAAAAAACTATTTTTCTAAATTCGATTTCTTATGTTACAAAAAGGTAGAAAGCAGAAAACTTCGCATCTTCCGTTTTTCTTTTTCAACCTCTTCCTAACCGTACTTGGATTTGGTGTAACTATTTATAAAGATTCCTTATTTTCCTATCCAAGCACAGTTCACATAAGAAAATTTTCTTTTGTTACTGATTTTCTTTTTCATCTTATCTCGGAGATTTTTTTCTTTATCCATCCTTTATCATAATTTTCCATTTTTGTTGCTTTACTAAATTTTCTGTTTCCTTTTTAGTTGTACCACTTTTCTTAGCTCATTTTATTATTTGATCTTAGTTTAAATTTAAATAAGCTCCTAGTCTTTCAACTAAAACAGGAGAATAGACACCCTACACAGCTACTACTAAGGGCCAAGAATCATGGGACTAATTCCCTCTCAGACAGAAAAGTCCAAACTATGGGATCCACGACAGGTTTAGGTGTTACCCTAACTACCCAACAAGAACTAAATAATGAAATGATCCTAACAGGAGTGTAGCAACAGGTTTTACCCCTAACATGACAATTAGCAACAAGATTTAAACACTTACTTGCCCTTTACTATCTAGTAGTCGCTACTAATTCTAGCTGTGTACCAACAATTAGTTTAAGCAACATCCTAGGTTTTTCAATGCTTATGCATTCTACGAGAACTCACTATTATTCCAAGATAATTCTCGCTATCTACTTCATAGCCTCAAAACTTTTCCCGTCTTCCCTAGGCACTAATCCTTACCTACTCCATACTTTTAAAACATGGCCCTTTTTCATTTAATCTCCCTTCCAAAAATTAAAAGTGTCAAAACTTTATTTTCCTCATGAAAACTTTCTTTTGCCAAACCATAAAAACATGTCATCTTAAAAAAATGTAAATCATCATTTTTTTTTTCAATTACAAAAACTAGAGTAGATACGGACAACTATTTTCTCAATCACGTTTATGACTTGTTCTTACCTATAAGGTCGGTTTAGTCTCTTAAAAGGTGCCATCATCCACTCTATTATTATTTTCTACAACTTATTTTGTCCACCCACAAAATTATCTTAAAATAATTTATTAAAAAAGGGATGTCGTAAGAATAGATATTCCAAATCTTTCTTTATTAAAAATTCTTGTATGAAATATAACAAGAAAACTAGCGAGTTATACATGCTCTATAATATGCACCTTTTTACTGAGAGAATTTTACTTTTTTTAGGAAGACGGGTGTGTAGCGTGGTGCTACACAGCCAGTTACCCGTTATAGTAGGTAGCAAGTAATATAACTGGTCGACATCCCCAACCAGTGGCATAAAAGTCTAGGCCAAGCTGGCCAATAAAGATAGCACAAGCATAGCACAAAATATGTACATTAAACAGCAGAGATCATAACATATAATATGTAACTACGAACCAAAATAAACCAAAGAAGATACTGACTAGCTTCGACTGATTTTAGAGAGGGAAGAGGGAGCTACTTTCCTGCGATCTAGGAGACTGTGGAATGGGGAAAGTGAGCCTAAAGCGAGCATGTCTAGCTGATCTTGTCCATGATTTGAAAAGATGCAAGATATGATAACATGTACCCATCAAGAGTTTCTTAGGCCTGCCGAAGATGTGTGCTTTGCGTTCTAGCCAAATACTCCAGGTGAAGAACGCCACTAAGGAATCCAGATTTGGGTTAGGGGAATTGTGCTGCCAATATTCGAAGAATGAGTGAATAGAAGGGATGAAGACAAGTAGGAAGGAGCTGATTGCAGCCCATACAGCATAAGAAAAATCACATTCGAAGAAAAGATGAGCAAGAGATTCGTTATAACGATTGCAAAGAATGCAAGTAGGATCAATATTGCTATTGAAGCGATGCAGTCGGTCTCTGGTGTTGATGTGATTATGAATGAGAAGCCATTGAAAGAAAATAACTCGAGGAGGAAGATGACAGTTCCATATGTGAGAGAAAGAGAAACATCGGCCTGGATGGATCAAAAAATTATAACAGGCTGCAACTGAAAATTTGTTAGTTGATCCCAAGGCCCATGTGAATACATCAGGTCCATTAGAGAATTGGGTAGTGTTAAAGATTTGCCCAATTTTGATAAGCTCATTTAGAGACTCAAGCCCAATGAAAGTTGAAGGGAAAAAGCCCACTGGGGCAAGTACATGTGCCTAGGCCACTGATAACGGGTTGTATTGGTTTAAGAGTGCAAGGTTAGGGAATAATGTGGAAAAGGGGATCTGCTCATTCCAAATATCCATCCAAAACAGACAAGATTCACCATTATTAACTTTAACATGAATGAGGGATTTTACTCTGGTGATGGTAGATAACACTCCTTTCCAGAATGGCGATGGTCTAGAAGTTGGTCTAAAATGAAGGATGAGAAAAGGGTTCGAGTTATAAAGTCTTGACAAGATCCAATCTTTCCAAATAAATTATCCTAGAGTGAGGATGCACCATAGCCATTTAGCAAGCAGCGCAAGGTTAAAGGTAAAGAGATCAAGAATTCCAAGGCCATCATGTTTTTATGGGAAGGCAGACAGTTTGCCAATTGATCAATTTTTTCAATTTGCTACCATTCCATAGAAATGAGCTGTGAATTGAATCAATTTTGTTAATTACCCAGATTGGTAGTTTGTGGAAGGACATCCAATAGGTTGGAAGGGATGTGAGGACATGTTTGACAAGAACAAGACGACCAATAGATGATAAGGAGTTTGCTTTCCAGCTTGAAAGCCTGTTTTCAATTTTGGCAATGAGGGGTAACCAATCAAGTTTATGAAGTTTGGTAGGATGAAAAGGGATGCCCAAGTATGTGATTGGGAATGAATCAAGTTTACAATTAAGGCATTCAGCGATTCTAGGACCCAGATGAGTACAATTACCCAGCATTATAATGGAGCTTTTGTTGAAGTTGATAGAAAGACCGGATACCATTTCATATGTATAGAGGAGAACTTTAAGGCAGTGTATATTAGAAGGTGTAGGGGTGGTGAAAAGAATTGTATCATCTGCAAAATTGCAGACTGGATGTGCAAAACTCAATATATGTACTTCTTTACATATTAAAATTATAACTTTTAAGATTAAAACTTGAAAACACCATAAACCATTTTCCCAAAACTTTTAAAATTTCAAGTTCTTAAAACTTAACAATGGGGTTAGACTCAAAGCGGGTTTCCAATTTTCTAGGTTTTCCTTGACATTCCCCAATATCAATTCTCATAGCTATATATTCCTAATCCATTTTTCACTTTTTAACCTTTTTTCAATTTATAAGGTTTTACCGCCAAACCCACTAACCCAAAATACTAATCATATGGGATTTATCTTTTTCCACACAAAGTATATTGTACACTTCCCTCCCAAATTTCCGAAGGGTCTCAGAATTCCATATTCATTCCTTCAGTGTACAAAACAAACATCCCATTTCTTACTATATTATACTCTTTCTGTTTAGTGGGTTTCTCTATAGATCTAGGTATATATAATATATTTATATTTTTAAAAATACAAATACGTTCACTCACTATTTATATAGGAATCCTAAACCTAAGCTCTGATACCAGATGTGACAACCTGAATTCCGACAGACCGAATTTTTTTTATCTCCAAAATTTCAATCTATCAAAACTCAGATTGGTTTGCTCTAGTATCCTACAGAAAAGACAGAGACATAAAATATGTCAGATCTTAGAAAAATATCTCATAGTGGAATGGATAAAATATAATATAAATCAAAGTATAGCCTTACCATATTAATAATACTGCCTAACCAGTATCCAAAGCTATAATGTCTCATGTCTCTGCCACAAATCTAACTTGCGAGTATGTTATGAGGAGGGGTCAGAACACAATATCTGGTGACTGGATTTAAACTATACACTTTGGATAATCCTACATATACCGTTCAATCATATTTTCTTATTTATTAGGTTACTTGGGTTAACAGAACTCAACGCTTACACACACGTCACACCCATTTACCTCCCAATGGATTAACCTAATACAATATATATATATATATATATATGTAGCTACCCCCAACATTGAGGTACACCGCATGGTATCCCCACTCGTACGGTCTCCACCGTAACACTATCGAAATATACGCAGTCCCTTATACTACGCCATAACGATGTACGGATAACAATATTACGTTCCACATATATTTGTTATTACCATGCTACGTAAACGTTCGGATTACCACCCTTATTTGATTCAGAATTCATACCAGAGTAATTCCCTCAAGTCTATGATACACCACCCAGAGCCGACATGCATGTATCTAGACTGTCCACCATACATATCTTCAATTGTAGCTCGATGCCTCAATCGCGCGTCCTCTAATGTGCACCGAGTTCCATGGCAGGGCGATACAAGAAACACAGAACTCAGTCGGGAGCTTTTCCATATCTGTACAGACCCGTCTTTATGAGCCTCTATATACAGATATTCCTAGGGTCTGTTTTCACGTTGGTTATAGACCCACCTAGGCCCTTCCCTAAACTAGTAAGGACTACAAGGGCGAATCGACATGCCCCTAATAACAAACAATCTAAACATCCATTTGGCGCCTCCCCTCAAACCCTAACCCCGATAGTGAAGGGTGAAATGGTATCTTGGGTTTAGCTCTAGTCTTTTCGCATCCCACTGGCTGCCGATGACGGGTATCTGAAGGCCTACTATCCCTGTGGGTCGTGACCCTCTGCCTTCTCATGAGGCAACCGCCGAATCACCCTAGTGTCACCGCGTCACAGCATTCTGACTGCATAGCTACATCTACAATCAAGGCCCACCCACCTAGTAGTTATGCGCAGACCCAACCTCTGCGAGCACAGCCTAGGACATCTGTAACTTCACAGAGGACAACTAGGAGCACCATACGTATCTCAGAAAGCCGCGTGCTTCCCCTTCCTGTCCTTTGGAGCCGTCAGAACAGTCAGATGAATGTGCGCTCCCCTCTTGCCTTATAACACCTCGATGATCTACCACGTTGGGTTATTCACCCTCAACCGTACGGACTGGTCTACGCGCCTTATATTGTTAGACCCCATGTCTAAACATTCTTTTACGTGCTTACCTCAACTCATCAAGTTTCCAGTTAACTTGCTTATTAATTTCAGTCATACAACATAATCCATTTGAGTTTATTAATAAGCCCACAACATGTTATTCTCTAAATTATGGCCCAAGGTCTGTAATCCACAATCTCTTTTATATTCTTGTTTGATTTCATCATTACAATAACATGTTTTACTTAATATGTAATTTAGTATATCCAATTCACATGTTTTCTAATTAACATGTCCTTTACCATTTATGATTAAATATAACTTATTTCATTTCATAAGTTTTCCTCATCCTTTCTCGTTTAATCATAATTCCATTTTACATTGTCAATACAACTTATCGCTATTTACTTATTAACTTAGTTCTATAAACTAAGGCCTATTAATAAGTTTCTCTACCCGTTTATTATAAGCTATGTTATAATTTCCTCTTGTCCCTAGGACAAGCCTAAACATTCTTATCAACGAGTTTCGGACTTCCAAGCTTACGGATTACTTAATTTATAGTTAAGTACAACTTCTTATATTTCATATATTTTCCCCCTTTGCTCAACTACTTTCCGGCTTTCTCCATTTACTACTTACTTAATTTACAATTAAGTGTCCCTTAACTCATTTCACTAGTTATCCAATTTCCCTATTAGTTTATTATAACCGAAGTTATAATCCCCACTTGTCCCTAGGACAAGTCTACCTATTATACAACATTTTCATTAATGTTATTTATTTATAATAGGTGACTATAATTCCCCTTTTAAAACCATTTTCTTTTACTTTTGTATTCCAGTATTCTTCATTCACTGTAATATATATTCCTTATTTTAATTAAGGAAAACACTTCATGCACCTTATCAGTTTAATAGAAGGAATCAGTGATTTATTTTCATAATGTATTCCCATCTAAATCCGTGGTAGCAAGTAATTTCTTTACTCTTCTTACTTTAGTTACTGTGGCTTACTTGCAACCACGTTCTCAGAAATAGGTCATTTTGGAAAATACATCACTTTTCCTTCGTATCACACTAACTCGGTTCATTACATACCTTCCTTTCTTATTCAAACTGAGTTAGACATTTAATTACCATTATTTCCATTTATTCATATCTTGTTATATACATATATGTATATATATAAGCACTAGACCTCTCACATTAAGCCTACACTTGTGGAAGCTGGATTTGCCGGGCGGGTCCGGGCAGACTTCTACCACAAGTTGACTTAACCTCGTGTCTTAGCACCGTTACATATTTTTAATTTTGCACTTAGACCCCTCACATTAGATTCACCACTTGTGAATGCTGGATATGCTGGGCGGTTCCGGGCAGACTTCTATCACAAGTGCAACTTAACCTCGTGTCTAAGAACATTACAGTGTCAAATTACTGTGAATCTAGGCATGTTCGTTCTTTAACAATTTTACCTATTTAGTTATAGGTGTTTATACCCCTTTCCCAAGTCATATTTATCATGTGTTGTATGCCCAAAATAAGTCTATAATCATAGTTTGATTTATGCCCCCAAAGCATATTCATGTAATAAATTCTTACATGAAACCATTTAATCATATAACTGTGCTAATCCATACAAGTAAGGGTTCATGTGACATACTAACATGTAGTATGCACAAAATTAGTTTCTAACCATTTGTAACAAGTTGTTTTTCAACATGTAATCATTCCAATAATTTAATAGATTCAACATATGAATTTCTTGATCTATTCATGTCAACTTCTCAACTTGTTACAACGGCAATTTATAATTAAACTGGCAATTTCACAATTTATTAAAAGGGGAATGCTAAATGATAGTCATAACATTCTCTAAAGGCTATATCATAAACCCACTCACGTTTTATGCTTTCTCAAATTTTGGATCTGATCCCGTTTCAGCATCCATCGTTTTCCCCTTAATCAGATTTACAACATAACGATCATGGATTTATTATTTCCATGAAAAGAGAAGGGAAAGGAAGAGGAAGAATTTAAAAAGAGCGGATCTAGAAGTTAACCTTGCTTCCATGATTCAATAATCTTTTAATAATGTTGATTCTCTCTTCAATATCTGGATTCATAATTCTCCTAGGCTAATATTTTAATTTTCAGAATAGATTTGAGAAGAGAGAGAGAGAAAGTAATGGCAGAGCTCCAGCGTAGCCGCCAAATTATAAGGGTTAGGGTTAGGTCTAGGGTCTTATTTATAGGAGTATGGAGCAACTAGGACCCTCAGTTTGCCCAAAAGCCATATGAATCGTCAAAATATCAAAAACCATAATCTGCCAAAATCTGTCGTAGGTGGGTAGGGGGTCGACACCCCTGGGCGAGAAATCTGCTGCCTTCTGAAAATTTGAATTTTGAACCGATTTTTGAATTTCTGGACCCATTTTTGGATTCTGGACCTAATATATATATATATATATATATATATATATATTCTTCTTGCGCATATACAAACTTCGAACCTTAATAACTTCTTCATACGGTGTTCGATTTACGCAAACCAGGTGTCGATTTTGACCAGAATTTCGAGATGGACGCAATGGCGCAGTCCGTTTACTTAATTCTGAATATTTAATTAAGTTATTCTTATTTTATTATCTTACACAAAAAATACGGGGTGTCACAACCAAGGTTTGTTGGGCTATTTCCGATTATCGAGCGTATTGGAAAGCTCGCTTATAGATTGGATTTACGTTAGAAGATAGAGAGTGTGCATAATGTGTTCCATGTATTGTTTCTACAAAAGTTCATGCATAATTCGAATGTTACGGTATCTCTTGATCAGTGTGAAGATTTTGAAGTCGAGCCCAAAGTTTCTAAGCCTTGTAAGTCGCTTCGCGTCTTAGGAGGAAGGTTGTTAAGCTAGTCAAGGTACAATGGAGCGAGAAAGTTGACAATTGCACATGGGAAATGGAAGAGAGTATGAAGTCGACCAATCCAGAACTCTTTGAGTGGTATGTACCATATATCGTATCTTACTTTTACCGTTGTATCTTGCACTACTAGAATTCTGCATTCTAGGTTAGGATTTGATTGCATGGATTATTGAATACTAGATTGGAAGCCAGATTGGCTACTCGTGGATGGTAGACATGTGGGATGTTTTGTTTACTTGTGTTTGCTTGGGATTTCGGTGTTGATTCATGAGTTTTTGATTCATGGCCATAAGGAATTGAAGATCGAATTAAAGAGTTAGTGTGTGTATATATATATATGTGTGTGTGTGTGTGTGTGTGTTTAGTGTGTTAGATGATTGTTAAAATCTATCCTCATTTTATATAACAAAAATACATAAAACATACACACACATACATATATATATATATGAGTAAATGGCTTTAAACAGCCTTTACTGGGCTTGTTGCCCTGAACCAGTTGACTGGTTCATTTTCTACGAGTCGACTGGTCAGGAACAAAATGTCCAGTAACATGTATTTTAAATCATTTTTCAAATATATATACAATTTATATTTTTGACCAGTTGACTGGTGATTTTTATACCATTCGACTGACCCGACAACAATAGCCATATTTCTGAAGAGTCACTTTCTTTCATAAAAAGTTTTATTTTGATTTCTAAAGGAAATGGTTGCTTCTTTTCAATACAACTCTTCATGAACATTGACTACTCTTCAACCACTATAAATACATCATAAATTTGTTTATCAAATAACCAATTCTTTCCGATTCTATTCTAATTCTTGATCTACATTTCTAAGCACTCTTGCATTCTAAAAAGCTCTCAAGTATTCAAATTGCTTTTTGAATCATCAAATTTATTTCAAATCTCTTGATTCAATTATCAGTATATTTCCTTTAATCTTCATATATACGTTATATAGTTGAGGATAAGATTATAGGAAAGGTGTACTCAATTGTTGGCTATTCAGTGTTGTTCAAGAACACAATCAAAAGTCAAACTCTTATTGTTTGTTAAAGTCCTGTGTCGATGCTCGGGCGGGAAATCCTTGTTGGGGCTCGGATTGTTGTGAACATGTTCCTTTATGTGAAGAGAGGGTGTTGATAGTTGAATACCAGAAGGAGTAGAGGATCAGACATAGGACAAGAAGTCCGAACCAATATAAAAAATTTATTTGGTATCAGAGCCTGTTGTTCTAGATATCGTAACAACATCCTAGAACAAATGGAAATAAAAAAGTCTAGTCAAGGGGTTAGAAAGTGGGAGAGTAACAAAGCAGAATCAACGGAGAAAGAGAGCAAATGTTTCATGGCTAAAGTCAGATCACAATGGTATGTGTAGATTCATTATATAAAGATCTTCTGTTAGACCATGAAAAATCATTGAAAGAATTTAAAAGTTTGGGTAAATTTAATGCACTTATTTTAGCCAAGTTTAAAGACTATGAGAAAGAAAATTCCAAATTAAAAAAGGAAAACCATTTTTTAGTAAAACAAGCCAAATATTTTGAAAATACCTTAGAAGAGCTTGTTTTTCAAAAAAAATTCCTTCGAAAAGAAATGACCAGTTAGAAGATAAAAACAATGTTCTTTTAACAAAAATCGATCTTTTACAAAATAAAAATACATTTGTAGAAGATTCTTTAAATAATTCTAGTTCTTTAATTTTGTCTCTTAAAAAGGAGAATGGAGCTTTAATTGAAAAGAATCTAGAATTATCTAAAGAATGTGAGTTTTTAAAGATGAATAATAATATTTTGCAAAATGAAAATTCTGACTCAAAAGAAAATTTTGAAAATTTACTATCTTCTTTAGATAATTCAGAATCTCAAATTTTTGGACTCAAAACTGAGAATGGTACTTTAAAAAGGAAAAATTCCGAATTAAATAAGGAAATTGATGATTTAAAAAATCACAAAATTTCATTTGAAAATGTCAATCGCGACTTTGGAATCAAATTTGAAAAATGTACAAGTAAGTTCGCGAAATTTAATAAAGGTAAAAAATGATTTAAATATGATTTTATCTAGATCTCGACCTTTACATGACAAAAATGGTTTAGGATATTACAAAACTAATCATAGAAATAGTACTAGATATGCTTTTATGTACAAGAAAAATATCATTGTTAGTACTAATGCACATCCAAGACCCAATTATTATAGAAATTCGAATACTTCTATGACTAGAGATATTTATAATAAATCTAGAAGTACAAAAGGAAATACCAATAGACGTTGTTTAAGTATTTGGATTCCTGGAAATTGGAAAAATAGAGAAAAATATATTGATGATTACTTTAATTCAGTAGTTAATAGTGAAAAATTCATTTTTAAAGGTTCCATTAAGCCCTCTTAGGTATGGTTACCTTCCATTTAACCCCTTGGATCCTAACGAAGGAAGTGGGTACCAAAGTAAATATATCATATTTTTTGCAGGTACACCACAACAAAAGGAAGGCTATTTTCAGTATCTATAAATATCTATGAAAACAAAATTCAGTTTGTCGAAATGCACATTATCTCCTGAATGTGCTTTAATTATTTATGTTTTATGATTGATTACTACTATTTATCATGGTACATATTCTTTTTAATCGACGACAAAGAGGCAAAAATTTATGTAGTAGATGCTAACATTTTGTTGCAGGAAAGCCAACGGTAATATTTTTATATATGCACTAAAAAAATGTTGCAGATAATATTTTAATTCAGAGGGAGATAAAGATATGCAAACATACATTAAGGGGGAGAAAATGAATAAATCTATACAAGTGCAAGAGGTTGTCATCAATCAAAAAAGGGGGGAATGTTGATTCATGAGTTTTTGATTCACGACAACAAGGAAATGAAGATCGAATTGAAGAGTTAGTGTGTGTATATATATATATATATATATATATTTGTGTGTGTTTAGTGTGTTAGATGATTGTTAAAATCTATCCTCATTTTATATAACACAAGTACATAAAACACAAATATATATATATGCGTAAATGGCTTTAAACAACCTTTACTGGGCTTGTTTCCTTAAACCAATCAACTGGTTCGTTTTCTACCAGTCGACTGGTTAGGAACAAAAAGTCCAGTAACAACTATTTTAAATCATTTTTCAAATATATATACGATTTATATTTTTGACCATTTGACTGGTTATTTTTATACCAGTCGACTGACCCGAAAATAAAAGCCATATTTCTGAAGAGTCACCTTCTTTCATGAAAAGTTTTCTTTTGATTTCTAAAGGAAATTGTTGCTTCTTTTCAATAAAACTCTTCATGAACATCGACTACGCTTCAACCATTATAAATACATCACAAATTTGTTTATCAAATCACTAATTCTTACCGATTCTATTCTAATTCTTGATCTACATTTCTAAGCACTCTTGTATTCTAAAAAGCTCTCAAATATTCAAATTGCTTTTTCATCAAAATGATTTCAATCTCTTGATTCAATAAGCAATATACTTCCTTCAATCTTCACATACACATTATATACTTGAGGATAAGATTATAGGTCAATTGTTGGCTATTCGGTGTTGTTCAAGAACACAATCAGAAGTCAAACTCTTACTGTTTGTTAAAGTCCTGTGTCGGTGCTCAGGCGGGAAATCCTTTTTGGGGCTCGGATTGTTGTCCACTTGTCCTCCGGGTGAAGAGAGGGTGTTGATAGTTAAAATCCCGAAGGAGTCTGGGACTGGACGTATGACGGGAAGTCCAAACCAGTATAAAAATTCCTGGTGTCATTTTACTTTACTTACTGCATCACTTATCTGTCATATCATAATATTTAGTTTATTAGGTATTTACTTGCATAGCTATTGTATAAGTTAAATTATGATATCATATATACTTCCGCATATTCCATGTAGAATGATCCTACTCTAAGTCACAAGACACGACTTTTTTTCATTCGAGGGCGAAATTGCTAAAAGGGGGAGAATATAACGACCTGTATTTTACGTATCGACCAATCATAAAATAATTATATTTTATTCTCTAATGATCGAATCATTCTCTGATTTTAATTTGTTATTCATGGAGGTGTGAGACATGTGCATGATTTTTACTGAATTCAAGTATGACCATTTTTCCCTTGCATTTACTGGTTGGGCCATAACTTTTGATAGGGATCGAATCAGGTGTTGAGATGGTTGTTTACGATTCTATAAAGTGGTCACATGAAGAATTTGGTTCAACGGTTTTGGAGGAATCGTTGTTTTAAGTTTCAGCTGCTGTTTTGGGCAGACTGTTCAGTAGCTAATGGGTTGATCAGTATAACCCACTAGAGCTAGACCTGCAGATATAAATAAGGGGCTTAGGGAGAGAACTAGGATTACTCTCTTCATTCTAACCTTTAGGTTTGGCATCTATGATTCTCCAGTTCAACCTAAAACCTTATTTCTCCAATTTCTTCAATCAAATTCATCATAGATTACATCTAGAAGATAGATCAACATTAGGGAAGAGTAGATCATCATCAAAGAGGATTATATCACATCAGATTGTATCGAATTCAAGGGGGCTTCAGTGTTGTCCATATTTGATCTCACTGAATCTACATCAAATCAAGCATTAGGTGAGTGATATATATATTTCACATAGAAGCTATGGATTGTATGGGTAAATTAGGATCATATTCATATGTTTCATGTTAAAATCAACTTAGATCTAATCATATATGTTAAACCCAAATTTATAAACCCTAGGAAACCTAATTTGATCATATTAACTGGATAACTATTAGATTAATCATGTTTAGATCCAAATCATGCTAGATCTAATGATTATGATATGTTTATGCTATGTTTATTAATTGTTCGTGATTGTATGATCATTGCTGTATAGATTGATGTTTGTTTTGATTGAACTTATTGCGTTGCTTGAGTTGTATCTTAGATTGTTTGCCGTAGAATCATAGGATTGAAGAGCAGAGAAAATCGGAGGTTCAGATGATCGGATTCAGACGAAACTTAGAAGAGGCGTTTTGGAAGATAAGGGAGTGGGGCACGAAAAATTTGGTGCCTCTATGCATTAAGTGCATGGGTCAGCACTGACCCATGATGGGTCGGTGTCGATCCATGGTGGAGTGTCGAGTGGTGGAGATTTTTGGTGGCATGGCATTGTGTTGGTAAATCGAAGCTTCCTACAAAATGTAAAGTCATTGGAAGTTGATTTGTGATGGGTCGAAGGCTAATTGCTTGAGATATGAATGAACCGTAGAAGCTTCGACACGAACGTCGAAACGATTAGAGATTGGATAGGCAAGATGTAGTCGAGACAAGAATGGACATGGGGCCAACCACTTAGCCAAATAGGCTAAGTGGATGAGTCGACCCCGACCCATGTAGGGAGGTCGTATGATGTTGGATCTAAGGGAGCGTAATGATGGTGGCTTCCTGAATTTGTTGGTGAAGCTTGGATTGAAATGGACTAAGATGATCGATGTGCAACTCAAAGGTGAATGGTGCTTCGATTGTGAACTCAGGTAGGAGTGGCCGAAGCTAAGTTGATGCGACACTGGTCGTAGGATGGGGTACGATACAGTTTGAAGAAGGGTTGACTCAGGTAAGAGTTTTCCATTATCCTTTTTGATCGGTGAAACGCAAGTTTGATAACTGATGGATTCACGGCTGTACTCAGTGATGGCTAGGACATTGGATGTTATGGATGCTAAGGTTGATTTTATGTTTTATTCACTATTTTCTCTGGGTAGGCCACCACCGTTGGATGCTGAAGAGAAGCAGGATTGGATGTAGTCCCTTCCTATTTCTGTTGTGTCATGTGATGGATTGTTTTCACATGTTAACTTAATGGTTGTTGGTAAGATCGGAGGGTCGATCCTCCTATACTCATATTATCATGTGTAACTGTTGTTTGCTCTTTTATCACTCACTAAGACTGTTGTCTGACACAAGGTTTTATGTTTCCCTCTTATTACCTTGGGTTGTTCACCAATTTGATGGTAGTTAGACTGAGTAGCAGGTAGCAGGTTTGGTGCCGGTGAGGCTGTGCAGTGACGAGCAAGAGGCTGATGTATTATCATTACCTATTATCTAGCTATTTCTTTTCAATTTCCGCTATATGTTGATGTTATTGACACTCTGAGGGAAGTAGTGAGGTATATTGTATTCAGAGATTCTTGTATCGAGAAGTATTGTACCCAAGGTTCTATGGCCTTATGGAAATTGGATTCTCTGTTCAGTTGTGCTTTATTACTATTTCCTGTTGTATATTTTATTATTATATATTATCCATGCACTGTGAGTTATACGACAGGTTCTGTTTCATATTATTCTACCCTGATGATTGTCATGTGTCGTCCTGACACATCATACAACACACTTCTCCTTAGTTCGGTGTGGAAGGTATGGGGTGGTCGTCACAATAAGGGACTACTAGACACTTCCTATCCAGCATTAGCTAGTTGATCACCCATCCATTTTGACATGAATGCTCAAATATTCTCCTCTAACGGTGTCGGGATCAAGCAACACATCTTATATATGGAACCAACCATTATGGTCGAGTCTTGACTACATCGTTCCAAGCTTTGCGGCCATAACCAATAATTAATATGAGAAATGCCCACTAATAAGATATTGCTCTTGAACTAGTACATCTCCAACTCAAGCGCAATAACTGCACTAAGAGGCCAGGGCTCTAACCTTCGCAACTTGACGAAGATCGAGATCATTCCAGAAGAGGAGAAAACCCAATGTTGTGAGATCACTAAACATTTATTGCTCCTTTCCTAATAATTAGTGACTCCAAATTTCCAAAGAAACTCCCCCAACTTTGAAGTCAGGAGTCGGATACTCCTTCTCTTGCAATTTTGGTCATCGACTAAGGATGCAACAACCTAGATTTCAGCATTAGCACCACACCTACCAAACTAACACCAAAAAGTGGACGATGTAGACTCCTTGTTCTTACAAGAAATGAACGATGTCGGTACACTCCCCAAACTCTATTTAGGCACCAAATCTACGACTCCCATGAGTCAACTAAAACTCCAAATTCCGTTACCTAATAGGATTGCTAATCAAAGTAACATGACCTAAGCATCTCACTTCTTCCATCCCAAAATGATACTCCAAAAAACCTAACCATCAGTTAGTGTTTTCTCCACACTAACACCACAACATCACCAATGTCTTGTGCTTTCTTTTCGTTAATGGGAAGGCGAAAATACGATCGGGTAGCACAAACACAATAACTTAAATGGCATTTCGGAATGCGGTCCAAGAAATCAACAAAATGTGTTGACTCAATGGTCAATCTGAATGACATAACCGACCAATAAGTCAAACCAAAACATCCTGTGAGACTTTGTGATCAACATACTCCATCTAATCGCTCTCTATTGGCAAAATCTCCTTGAAAATTCCTACACAGTCATCATCTTGACTTCACAGGGTTGATCCAAAATGCCATCAAGAATTTCTTGTTTACCATTCCATGAGTACCACGTGACCTAGAGGCATGGCTATAGGTTCAACATCTAAAACCAGATCGACATGGAATTCAACTCAGTTATAGTGGTAATCTGGTCATCCCATCGAATGTGTCTAGATACTCTCAAGATTTAAGCTCAAATGATGACTCTTACTAGAGAACTCAATGTCTCAGCCCGGTATCTTTCAACCATAAGCGACTTGCCTACTGAAGATCACGGTCTTAGCTTACTATTGCTAAATCAAGGATGACTTGCTATTGAAGGATAAAATTTCCTAGCCCACTATTGTCATCAACAACCTATCACATCTACCAACATTTTGTATCTTTCCGATATATTAATTCCTAGAAGTTAAAACTAAATCAATTAAGCCTAAAGTAATCAGTAGCAAAGAACTAACATACAAGAAAACATGACCTGATGAGATTAAGTTTTGATGAACCATGTATACTATCAAGTGTAAATAACCCATGTTGAAACACTCCCTTACCATGAGGTCCAAAACTAAGCATTGTGGATACTGCAATCATCCACGGTATTAATCCTTAGCGATCAAACACAGGATTTTACGCACATATGGTCTAACTAGGCCCTCGACGTGATAAGTCATAATCAAAACAATAAAATTTATTATCTTGAGTCCCAAATCCAATCTCATTCCATCCATCAAACCGCAAGACTAGATGGCATGATGACACATCGACGCCAAAACAAAACACATAAGGATACACCATTGGTGGAAATCATACATCATTCGGTGATGTCGTTTCCCTTCTCTCTTACCGAGGGAGCACTCAACGAAACTGTAAAGACGACCAATACATATGTTTACATCATTTTTCCACTTAAGCAGGACAACTCTCAATTGGATATAAGGCTCGAACATTACAAACACTCCTTATCAACTAATCAAGGCCAACCCTCCTACACTGGAATAAAACAAATCGAGTCAATCCCCTAGCCCGATCATAAACTTTCACCCTTTCTGTGTGGAGGAATACCAGCGAAAGTAAATAATGCTTTGATAGCACATCGAAATCGGCCACACACTACTCCAATACAGACGTATCGCCATGCTTAAACCGGTAAACTCTTCATCTAATGTAGACTTCGGAGAATCTAGGACAAATTTCTTCAAAGTGAACCATAAATTGATCTTGAGGTAATTGATATTTAGGAAATCGAAGTTATAAGAACTCTCAACCAATTTAGATTCAACCGTGGTGTTTTCTATGAGTAAAATCCTTCTTCACTTCACTAGCTATCCAACTCTAGGTCATCGAAGAACTCGATGCAATGGACCAATCCAATCTGCATCACCACAACCGACCTCGTTCTAAGGAATAGTTCACCTCATAGACACTTAGGTAACTATACAGCTTGGCTTGGTCATCTCCTTGCACTTGAGCACCAAAACATACTAAAAAAATCAGGACATCCCAATCAGTGAATCACATCACCCCTGAGAACATATTATGTGAACCGAGACTAATGGTCCTCGATCCTGTCCAATTCTCAGTTTGAGAGATCGAGTAATTATTTGTATTTATCATTTGATAGATCGTCTTAGATAAGTGCCTAGGATGACAGTCGCTAATAGAGAAAACTATTCTAATGGTACTTGCATGCAAAACAACCTATACTATATATACGCTACTAATATATAGATTTAAAAACAAGAAAAATACAAATACATACTCTCTCGTATATAATTACTCTCTATTTTGATACTGCTTAGTTTAAACAACATTATTTAAGCTCTAATACCACATGTGATGACCACATATGAAAATAATATTTCTTAATTATGCCTTAAAAATGCGCAAATAATGGGTCGTTACAACATGACTATTATCTTGAAGGTAAGATTTGCTCTAAACATAATTGTGAAAATATGCCCAAATCTAATACTAGTGAAGCAAGAAAAGTTCACTAAGATGCAAGAGGGATAACAAAATGATTTAGAATGGGCTATTGGCATTCATCAATCTCAATTTTCAAGGACTCGTAATTTTTTTATTATGGTTTCGAGAAAAGATGTCCACAATCATATTTACTTGTATAATTCGACATAACTTAACTATTGAATGCTAATGATATATGGATATGGATCATCCTCACTACGATTATAGTGGTGCAAAGAAAATGCTAGATATATTCTAAGATGACATTTTATGGTTGTAGAAACTTTCAACATCTACATTGAGCAGTCCAAGATAAATCGATTCACAATAAGCTTCAAAAGGAAATAGTAAACTATATATGGAATCACTGTAGATAATGTTTTTTTACTTGTAAGTCTATTAACCATGTCTATATGTTGATCTATTTTATGTTCATACTTTTCATTATGTTGTGCTTATATTGTTTTCCCTTAAAATAACTGTTAACTACAAAAATGGCAGTAACCCCTGATCTATTGCGAAAGCACCACCCCTTGATGGGGAAACCAAATTGAAACACCCCACGTTCATTAATGTCACTCACAAAGGGAATGCATTAACTTCAGTGAAGCGTCATACGTAAAAGATGCAGATAAATTACAAGACAAACAAATAAATATAGAAAAAAGTAAATAAAACTTTACTTCATTGATAAAACAGCAGCTTAGTAAAACAACTTGTACAAATATTGTTTTCCAACACCGAAACACCAATACCCAGTACAAAAAAGTATCTATCTTGCAAAATAAAGAAGTATAAAATGACAATGATATTCCCCAATAAAGCATGAGCCAGCCACAACAGTGAAAAAGAGAGTCCAAAGTAATCGTCGACTATCTTCAAGCTTGGAAAGAAAACTGAGCTAAGCTGAAGTATTCCCTCCCCACAGACCTAGGGGGAACGGAAGAAAAGAAGGCAAAAGAAAACGGGTCAGACATAAGTCTAGTAAGTCCAGTGATTTTTCAGCATGTAAACAAGAAAAAGGATAATGACATGAATAAACTGAGTATAGGACAATACCATAACATAAGACAAGATAAGGCAAGATAAACTGAATATACTAGTGCACCCATTTCTATTTCTATGCTTCTCTACTACCCTGTTATTCTGATTTCTATATCTCTGCACCACCTAACTAGTGTCCCAACTAGTGATCTGTATAAAATGGTCATATGATAATGTGATCCCAATCCCCGCAATTGTGGTAGCCTTCAGGTATACATCTATTATGAGGATTCCACCTCAATCTGCCTAATTGCCATGAATATGTTAGATGTACCCTTACTACCCTATCGATCGGCTCCCTACTCGAAATAATTTTCCTTGTGTCTGTGTCATTCGGCCCTCTCTTGTGTGTAGATACCCTGTGCTGGTCCCACCATAAGGTGTATCAATCCTTATGATAGCAACCTAACACGATTCAAGATGCACAGTGTATAACTACTGGTACCCAGTGCCTGCTTTTTCCCACTCCGGAGTACGTGCATGCCCGTAAACTGTTGGAACCTACACTGACGTACCCCCTGCTGCTATTTTGACCGCTTATAATCAGCCTAGTAATCGTGCCCCACCCTGCCTAGTTTCAGGGTACCTTGATACATCTATGTGGGTTACTGCTGAAATGGGTCCCCGTTACTAGGGTTTCCTACTGGTTATGTTTTTGGGACTATATATACAAATATTACCCACCTACACGAGATGTACTAAACCCTCCCACCAATTCAAACATGTTTATTTAACGGTTAAGTTTGTGGGCCTATATATACTAATATTACCCACCTACCCGAGATGTACTTAACCCTCTCACTGATTCAAGCATGTTTATTATTGGTTAAGCTTGCCTTAACCCTATCCGCTTTGCTCATGTAATATTGGTTAAGTGTTGTCCATTCATGTTAACTTAACCCACCCACACATCATGTTGAATTGGTTAGGTGTTTCCTATTAACTTAACCCTGTTCATTCATCATGTTATATTGGTTAAGTGTTTCTTACTAACTTAACCCCACTCATGCATCTTGTTATATTGGTTTATTGTTTCTTACTAACTTAACCCCACTCGTTCATCATGTTGTATCGGTTAAGTGTTTCTTGCTAACTTAACCTTACTCATCTGTTTAATTGACATGTTATAACGGTTAAGTGTTTCCAATTTAACCTAACCCCATCCATTTGTTTAATTAACATGTTATAAGGGTTAAGTGTTGCCTTAGTTAACTTAACCCTACCATCTGTTAATTAACATGTTATAATGGTCAAGTATTGCCTTAGTTAACTTAACCCTACCATCTGTTTATTTAACATGTTATAACGGTTAAGTATTGCCTTAGTTAACTTAACCCTACCATTTGTTTATTTAACATGTTATAACAGTTAACCGTTGCCTTAGTTAACTTAAACCTACCATTCTTAGCATGTCTTGTTCATTAGCATTATTTGATTTATTAATGCACCAACCTCTCACATTAGATCTGTGTTTTTGCAGTTACTGGATGTGCCGGGCGGTTACGGGCAGTTTTACACCACAACTCAATCTAACCTCGGGTTTTTCTTGGGCATGATGCACTAACCTCTCACATTAGATCGGTGTTGTTGCGGTCACTGGATGTGTCGGGTGGTTCCGGGCAGTTTTACACCACAACTCAATCTAACCTCGGGTTAGGCATGTTCATCTTTGATTTAATTTACATATTTGTCATTTATGTCAAATTTATATGTGAATTATCCACAAGTGTTGTCATGTCACATTCACTATTTAAATTATGTTCATAATTAATGGTATACAAATTATACCATTTCATCTATTAATCATTTACATGATTATGAGCCAATCTATGCCATTAGCATGTAATTTAATGTTTTTCCCCAACGTTACCCCCGTTATATGTTCGCATAATTCACATGGAACGTTAGGCTCGCAAATTAAAGCCTAACTCATAAACAAAAGGGAAAAGAAAGGAACATGTAACATTCCAACAAGCATAAAATAATATAGATCCAACTAAACATGTGTCATATAAATTTGGCATAGGACAATATACATTTAATTATGAACTTGCATTTTAGATCCAATTAACATAAATCTTAAGCATATGAACAGGAATTTACATAGATCTTAAACATGTATATTAATTTGGATCTAAATATGTAAGCATGTAAATCTAGACATATAAACATATATGAACATGACTTAGCTTATGAACATGTACATAACATAACATAAAAGCAAGCATGTAGATCTAATCATATAAGCATATATGAACATGACTTAGCTTATGAACATGTACATAACATAACATAAAAGCATCACCAAATTAATATATAATATGATAGGTCCAATTGTATAAATCACAATAGTCTCATAGGCATAGGTGATAGATTTGTCACAAGAATAAACATGAATCAGAATCACAATTAGGCACAGTTCTAGATTCGATTTATCTCAAGTCATAACTTTTTTATGTTTAAATCTAAAATATAACTGAACTTACAAACAAAAGAAAAAATATTATATTCTGGGATCTGATTTCTGAAATTGAAAAGCTATCCTTTGATGTAGACGTTTGATTCTCTAGTTTTGATTTGGTTTGGAGCTTTCTAACTTGATTTTTAGTTCTAAGAAAAATGGAGGCTATACTAGGTTGGTCATGGACAGCATGATGGCTTCTATTAGGAAGATTGTGAGGGTTAGGGTTGAGGTTTAGGTTGATTATATAGAAGTTTAGATTAATGTGAGCCGTTAGATCAACCTAGGGGTAATCAGAGCCAACCAGAAGTCGCCATATATGCCCTAATGACTCAGAAATCGACCATCAGGCCAAACAGAGAAGGCCACGTTCAAAAAAACAATCCTTGACGAACAAAAATGCGCCACATGATGCATACACATCATATATATATATATGTATGTGTATATATATGTATATATATATTTTATTTTTTTTCTATATATATATATATATATATATATATATATATATTTCCTTTTTATCTATCTTCCCAATTAACCATTTTCATACTAAACCACTTTTTGAACTGCGTTCACACTAAGCCACTTTTTAGCCATTCCCCTAAAACAAAAATATGGCGCTGGCGGGGATTGAACTCTGTACCTCTTGTATGCAAGTCACATGTTCTAATCAAATGAGCTACTAAGTCTTTTGCTTACAAACCTTAGAACAATGCTAAACATTATTCTTTTCTCATTCCTCTTCTTCATATTTTGTTGTAATATTTAATTTAAAGATACCTTCTTCATTTTAAATCGGTTTTCTGCAAACCATAGGTCTAAATTGACTAGAAAATCGCCACGAACGCAATGACGCTAATTTCGTGACCAAATTCCTAAAGCTCTTCAAATTTTTCTTTTTAATTGTTCGCATGCGTTTCTTCGCATTTCATGTATTGCACTTAATTAACTTATTACATGAAATATTTAATGCCATTATTTAATTTCTCTTAAATATATCTATGTATATAGTATATATACATATTTCCACATTTTTAATTTTATTAAAAATACGGGGTGTTACCTTCTCCCCTATTTAAAGGATTTCGTCCCCGAAATCTCTGAGTTAAGAAGAATGTATCCTACCATCCAATCATCAATCTACTCATCCATCATCCACAAGCACCCATTGTCCTTAAAATATTTCTAATGCTTTCCATGAACATATGCATAGTGTGTGTATATATTCTTACTCTAATGCAAAATCAGGCGGTCTACTGACTCTATCGACCTCCTTAATGCAATTCATGATAGTGCCATGCGTCTGTATGCAAAAGAATCCTAATGATACATATCATTTTTACATGCGAACACAATCATTCATTCAAATGCAACATCCATATGATAACACATTCAATGTACATCCATCAAATTAATTATGCACACTTACTCATATGCAATATGAAAGTGATTGAGCCGATCTAGTGCCTAATGTGTGTGCAAATGCATCCACAAGCAACCACTACCAAACACTTGCATCCACTTGCATCCACCAAACATAACATGTCTCAAACACATGTTTACAACCATAGGATTTTCCTACCTAAAGATCGAAGATGTAATCGAGAGGACATACTGAACGATCGAACAAGTATAAACAAAGAGATAGAAAAGGAGAAGTTAAGAACATACCCTCCAAAAGGAAAGGGTACAGCGTACACATCTTGTCTTCCATCTCCCAAGTCGCGTCTCCTTGATCGTCTCCTCATTGTACTTTAACCACTTGACCTCTCGGTTGTGTAAATTCTTGACCTCCGATCCAAGGATGCATGTAGGAGCTCGTCCAATCGTGGCATCTTGCTCCACTTCCACTTCCCTAAGCATGCTCGGCTCCACTACTTTCGCGGTATCATGAAAACGCTTCTTCAAGGATTGTCTTCCTCAAGCTCTTAGAGAAAACCAAAATATCATCTATGCACAAGCGAAGTGAACCATTCGCCTTTGTAGCGAATACAACCGGAGCAACCCATTCAGAAATACTTCGCCTTATGAACCCTTTCTCAAGTAACTCTTTTACTTGTTTACTGAGCCCTTCCTTTCTTTTAGAGTCATGTGTCGTACAGGTAATGCAATTGGCTTTGCATTGTTAACTTGATTTATGCAGAAATCTATCTCGCGTTTTAGGGGACAAGCCCCTAATCTAATCAAAACATCTGCTTACTCATGGACTACTCTAACGGATCGCAAATCGTCGCTAGGTGCATCAAGTGATTATAGGTAGCTAAGCCAAACTGATCCCTTAGGATCGCACGAAATCTCGAGGGTATTCCCGAGGTAAGTCAAAAGTCTAACTACCCTCCTTTCACAATTTCTAGCTAACGAATCCATGCCTAGAATCAACCCATAGCCCATGAAACCAAAAACATAAGCATTACACTTAAACTCAATACTTAATATAGCTATTCTCAAATCCTTACAAACCGAAGATAAATGAGCCGAACCACCAATTGGATTTGAGACAATAATGGGTTCTTCTACTATACAAGTACTAAGGTGCAGAGACTCAACTATGGAAGCAGATACAAACGAATGTCAAGCGCTAAAATCAAAAAGAGTACTAACAGGATGATCAAAAAGAAAAACTAAACTTTTTCAACAGAAACCTTACTACCTCTCTTTCAGGTATGCTGACGGTGAGAGCATGCACTTGCCCTCCTGAAAATCCTGTCCTTTGTTCTTGCCCTTGTCCTTAATTATATGACCCATGATACCATAATAAAGACACTTCCTCTTGTCTTAGGTTTTACTATTCTTTCATCCCTTCTTGTCATATGATTCTTCCACTTACACCTCTTTCTTTTTACATCCTTTGTGAACCAAGTCCATATCCATGAATTTCTCATCCTTGGGTTGTGTTCCTTAGCCATTCTCCCTCGCTCTCATCTTTACCATCCTTGTGTAACATGTTGACAAGTCTCTCCAAAGCTGCCTCCATCGCACGGAAAATCCTACAAAACTTGAAAGAAAATTAGTCGCAAGTGAAACTACTGCGGCTATAGATGGAAGTTGGGCACTTCTTGACCCTTCGACAGGTGTCGTAGTCTCATTAAGCCTACGAAACTATGCCGCGATGAGGTTACCTCCTAGAAAGCCAGGAGCCCCAGAGACTCAGGAAAGAAGGAAACAAGGATTCAAACAGAGGATCAAAAGATAGTGCATATGGCTTTGGGGAATATGCCTTTAAAATAAAACTTTTCTTTTAAAAATGCTTATTTTAAAACCGTTTTGAAAATAATTTTTCAAATCTTTTATCTAATCCTGTAACATTCAGCTCTGATACCAAGTGAAACACCCCCACGTTCATTAATGTCACTCACAAAGGGAATGCATTAACTTCAGTGAAGCATCATAGGTAAAAGATACAGATAAATTATAAGACAGACAAATAAAAACCGCGGAAAATAAATAAAACTTTACTTCATTGATAAAACAGTAGCTTAGTAAAACAGCTCGTACAAATATTGTTTTCCAACACCAATACCCAGTACAACAAAGTATCTGTCTTGCAAAATAAAGAAGCATAAAATGACAATGATATTCCCCAAATAAAGCATGAGCTAACCACAGTAGTGAAAAAGAGGGTCCAAAGCAATACGTCGACTATCTTCAAGCTTGGAAAGAAAACTAAGCTAAGCTGAAGTATTCCCTCCCTGCGGACCTGGGGGGAACGGAAGAAAAGAAGGCAAAAGAAAACGGGTCAGACGTAAGTCTGGTAAGTCCAGTGATTTTTCAGCATGTAAACAAGAAAAATGATCATGACATGAATAAACTGAATATAGGACAATACCATAACATAAGACAAGATAAGGCAAGATAAACTGAATATACTAGCGCACCCATTCCTATTCCTCTACTTCGCCACTAACCTGTTATTCTGATTTCTATATCTCTGCACCACCTAACTAGTGTCCCAACTAGTGATCTGTATAAAATGGTCATATGATAATGTGATCCCAATCCCCGCAACTGTGGTAGCCTTCAGGTATACATCTATAAGGAGGATTCCACCTCAATCTCCCTAATTGCCATGAATATGTTAGATGTACCCTTACTACCCTATTGATCGGCTCCCTACTCATATTAATTTTCCTTGTGTATGTGTCATTAGGCCCTCTCTTGCGTGTAGATACATTGTGCTGGTCCCACCATAAGATGTATCAATCCTTATGATAGCAACCTGACACGATTCAAGATGCATAGTGTATAACTACTAGTACCCAGTGCCTGCTTTTTCCCACTCCGGAGTACGTGCATGCCTGTAAATCGTCGGAACCTACACTGACGTACCCTCTGCCGCTATTTTGACCGCTTATAATCAGCCCAGTAATCGTGGCCCACCCTGCCTAGTTTCAGGGTACCCTAATACATCTATGTGGGTTACTGCTGAAATAGGTCCCCGTTACTAGGATTTCCTACTGGTTATGTTTATGGGCCTATATATACAAATATTACCCACCTACACGAGATGTACTTAACCCTCCCACCGATTCAAACATGTTTATTTAACGGTTAAGTTTGTGGGCCCATATATACTAATATTACCCACCTACCCGAGATGTACTTAACCCTCTCACTGATTCAAGCATGTTTATTATTGGTTAAGCTTGCCTTAACCCTATCCGCTTTGCTCATGAAATATTGGTTAAGTGTTGTCCATTCATGTTAACTTAACCCACCCACACATCATGTTGTATTGGTTATGTTAGATCCAAAATTGGCTCTAACACCCAAATTGTTCTAAACTACAGAGAATTATAGCTAGAATATGAAGAAAAAGCAGAAAAGACACAGGATTTATAGTGGTTCGGCGTTAACGAGCCTACGTCCACTTTATATGTTGTTGATTATACGCTGAATGCCAATACAATCAATAATTTCACTCAATCTCACTCTTACTATTGTGTTTCTCTCAGTGATTTTGAGATAATCCTGATTAGAATTAATGAAGATATGATAATGGTGGAGTTAGAGCATTCGATTGCCCAAAGATCCTGAAAAATGCCAAGTTCTGGGCTATTTATAGCTGATTTCTTCAGGTGGATCGCGGTCACGCATGGCACAAATCTCAAGAATCTCGGACTGGTTCGTAGCTTGAGGAAGAATTGGTCAATATGATAGTTGTGGATAGGTGTTGCGAGATCCTACGTTTTCAGATCGTAATGGACTTGGTCAGGGGCTTCACTGCGTCTTCTAGTGTCGAGTCAGGTCGCGTAGAGGAGGAGAAGACGGGTCGGATCGTGGCTATGGGGGGCGATCGCGAGTCGATATGAAGTAGGGCGACCAGAAGGCTAGAGATGAGAAGTTTCATATTTTCTTTGAGTGTAGACCTTGGTGGCTTGGTCAAAAAGCTAGCCAACATTTTACCCTTTCGAAGTATGTTTTATCAAGGATGAAACATGCTTCGAAATTGCGGAAATATCTTTTCGTGGAACGATGCAAATCGGTAGTCATACCCGTCTGAAATGTCATGCTGCTTCAGAGAGCCATGTCCTTTGATTGGTATAAATATCAGGTTGAATCATCCATTATTTCTCTGTTTACCGGTCAGTTCTTATTTCTGGAATTTTTGGTGACTTCATCGTCAAATTGCCGGAGTAGGCTTCTGGATCTTCACAAGTACTTCTGAGTTTTCATTCATGACTATTATTTGTCGGTTCGGATCGCGCAAGCACCTCACGACCCGTGGGATGAAATGTTCGTCTCAAGCTCGATGAACATTCGGGCTTCTCCATGAAGCACGATGGGCTTTGGTTCGCGGCCCATCCATCTCCTCGGTCCGAATAGGACAAGAAAAGGAATGCTAAGAGTCGCGGGTTTGTATATATAAACCGAACCCTTCTTCCTCCTTCTCTCCTTTTTCTTTGTTTTCTGCAGCCACCATCAACTCTTCCTTCTATCCAAACCCTAACTTGCAATTTCTTCTGCCGATTTAAGTTAGAAAAAATAGGTAATTATGCTACTAAGGCTTTAATGTACCTCCCTTTTCGTTTCTATCCAAATTTCACTGATTTAAGAGGAGAAAGTGGCGGAATTTTGCGACGTTCGAGGCTTTGGAGGTAGATCAAGCGCCATAGGTGTTGGCTGTTGAGTTCGAAGGAGGAGAAGAGGGAGAAGGAAGATGAAGGAGGAACATGTCTGGCTGGATCGTGGCGATGGCGAGGTAGCGGGTAGTTATGGTGGCAGATGGAAGGAGTGGGATTGGAAAACGGATCGGGTCGTGGTGGTGAGTGAGTTACAGGTTTAAGAAAGGATGGGGAGTCGTGGATTGTGAAAGACGTACCACGACCCGATCCCTGCTTCACGATCCAGTCTACTTCACGATCTGATAACAGATCGCGACCCGAACCCTGCTATGCGATCCAGATTGATAAACGATCCAAAGAGCTTGTTAATTAAACAATGCAACTTAACTCTAACATACCAATGGACAGTTAGGCTAGAGCCCTTTAGAGATCCTTCTGGACTGAATGACAACATAATTTGACTGCATATGATGACTAACCCTTCGATGATCTTGTTAACTTTTATGCTTTTCTTTAATGCATGCACAGGCACACACTTGCATTAGCACACACGGGGAACGGGTAACTATATTCTAATTTTCATTCGCCAACACAGCTATGTCTGATAAACAAGTGACCGAGAGACCAGAGGAAGATTTAGAACAAGAGACCTCGAAGCATGATGATCCTAAAGTGGTTCCCTCATATTCATACGGAGATAGTTCTGACTCTGATTATGAGACCGAGACCGATGTAGAATCAACCACTTCTGAAGATACATCTCTTGAAGACGAAGATGAAAGAGCTCCTGATGGGATTCCCGGTGTTAAGCATGTAGAGAAATTTACTTATTCTCTAGCTTCCAAGTTAGACAAACCACAACTAGAAAAAAATCTGTTTGAGGCATGGGATCCCTTGAAGTGATGTGAAAATTCCAGAGGAGGAAGATCGACCTCATTCAGCCCCCGAAGGATATATGGCTGTCAACCGACTTATGTGTTGGGTAGGTGTGATTCCTCTGTTTCCTCTAATTGTTGTCGATCTCCTCAGACACTTACGGATTGCCCCGATGCAACTTCATCCTAATGCCTATGCGGCCTTGTATACTCTATATGTCGCGTATGCGGAAATCCTACAAGCCGAGCTTACCTTCAAAGACTTGAAATTTTACTACCTTTTCAAGCATCGTTCCACGACGACTCCAAATTTCTCTTATTTCGAATCAATGGCCGGCAGGAAAGTGGTAACGGATGGTTATAGTAATATAGGGGATGCCAAAGCTAATTGGTTTTACATAAAACTACAGGCAGGGTGCTCAAGAAAATGGACTCAATCAAGTTAGTTTTAAGCCTCCGGATAAATGGCTTAATTAAATGACCAAAATTTTAACATATTCCCTTTTTCCGCACAGATCACTCTTCCCAAAGACAGAAGGCTCGGTGTATGAAGACCGATTATCTCGCCTTCTCAAAAGTACCTCAGATTTTCTAAAAATAAAGAAGTGTCTTACTGGTGAGAACCTTCACAAACACCACCTTCTGGATATAATATTTGGACTTGGTGTGGGTGGTAAACCTTACAAATATGTGCCCCGGCTGAAGGAGAAGGAACATCACAAGTTACAGGGACAACCGAACTTCACAAGAGCCCTCCACCGGTGATGGATCAACATAACGAGGATATAAATGTATGTAAAGGAGTTGAGGTCCGGGCTGATGAGCCTAAGGAAATTCCGACCTCTCAGAGGAATTCTCCTTCAAAAACTTCACTACCAATTGAACCGGTGGATCATGACGAATTAACAGAGGAGCAGATAATCGGGGAATTGAATAAAATTCCTTTACCAGACGATATCTATACACAGGAGGACTTTGGAGAGGAGCCATTCTTTCCTACTACCGAAGAAACAAATGTCCCATCCAAGGAAAAAGAAGCGACACAGACGAGCCTATCTCTGGGCCCTGGTCTGTTAGGGGGAATTTCAAGGGATGCACAAATCAGATGCACCACTTAACACAACACTTTCATCCAGCCAGAATTCCAGATTCTAATATGTACTTATTTTCTTTGCAGGTGAGATGACTCGCAAACAATCTTATTCTTATCGCTCCCTTCGCGAAGGTACTCCCAGTCCCCACTCAAATCCCGAACATGTTCGCAGTGATAGCCGGGGAAGAGATAGTCACCGGCTTTGCGATCCTCATCAATCTTATTCCACACGATCCCGATCTCCATCCAAGCAAAGTTCTGGAAAGCCTCATAGTCGTCCGTTGCCACCGGATGGGGGCAAGCAACTCCCTAGAGATTTGACCCCTCCGAAAAGTATGCTTTCTCATGCCAAATCTTCCAAGAAACAACATGAGCCAGAGGACAAGAATAAAGACGAGGGAAAAATTGTAAAGAAGGGAAAGGAGACTCTGATTCCCTCTGGTGATCATGACTTAAATAACCCCGCTACACGGGACATCGTCCATGGTCCCGAAAATCAGGCTAAGCTGGCATGCTTACGCAAGGAATTCCCTGATATTTACTTTAAGAGAATGATGTTTGTACCGAATCTAGAGCCGGTTCCCAGGGATTGGGATTCTGAGGTGATATGGTATGTTTGCCATGCGGCCAAACAGTACGAGGTGATGAGAAAACACGCCGGCCTTCTTTCAGATGTCATTCGTCGTCTAGAAATGGATGCGGCTAGATCCAAAGTGAGAATTGAGAATAATGACAGGGCCAGGAGAAAAATGGAAAAAGAATTGGAAGATACACAGGCCCAACTGGCATTAGCTCGGAGAGATGCAGAAAACTACAAGACAGAATTGGAGAACGCTAGGAAACGCTTTCGTACTGAGCTTGACTCAAACAGCGAAAAATGATTGTCTTTGAAGAAAGAAATAGAGGATCTCAGAATGGCCAATACTAATTTAAAGACGACACAAGGTCACTTTGAAGCTGAGAGGGTTGCCTGGGAGAAGGAGAGAGCGAGCTTGAAAGACAGTCTTGCACTCACGGAGAAAGGAAAAGAAGTTTTAAGCGACCAACTTGTCCAAGCCGAAAGACGTGCGACTCTTGCTGAAAGTAATGCTAACAAGGTTCTTGAAACGGCCTCCATTACTGCTGAGAAGCTTTCCGCAGCTGAAAAAGAGATAGAAGATTTCGATGAGTTGATATTTGACTTCTTGGGCCAAGTCATCAATACTCGAGACATCTCTTGGATTCCAGATTATCACGTTACTTTGGCCAGTATATGGGATGCAATAGTCGAGGATGAAAAGCAACGGTTAGAGGTTGATGAGATTGACGAAGGCCAGCTAATGCAAACACTCCTCAAAGGTAAAGAGCCCGAGGATTTGGAGAAGGGCAGACGTCTAATTCAAGAAGAGGTTGAGAGGGAGAAGACTAAGGCCAAGGGCAAAAACAAAGTTGACGAAGGCTCGAGCTCAGCAGCAGAGCCTAAGACCTCCGAGGTTGAGGAATATAATCCTGACGATCCGTTAATTCCTTTGCTCCCTACTCCTCCGGCTGTCGGAGCTTCTGCTGTGAATCTAGATGGAGGGTCAGCTGAAGGTATTTCCATATTTTCTCCGCAATTTGTCAAAGCAGTTGTAACTTGTTGTCACCTTGCGGAGCAGCCAATTGAGTTAATAACATGTGCTTCTCATAATACAGGTGACCAGCCGGCCGGGAAAGACACGAAAGAGAAAGCAATGGCAGAGAAAGTTGGTGTCCCCTTAGACATAGGTGCTGAAGTCTCTGAGATTCCAAAGCAGGTCGAGGGTAGTGAGAAGATCACCGAGGCACCCGTGGTATCCAGCACTGACGTTCCTGCGGATGCCGAGGTTATTACTGCTTTGGATGACACAGATGGTGGTCACGGAGATGAGGAGGATGATGTTACCATCACAGATGAAATCAAGGGTGACGATAACGAGTCCTTGGTTGTTAGGCAGGCCAGGCAAGAGAAGCAATTGGCCGTAAAGAAAGAGGAGCTGGGACCTCTAGATGTGCTTCCTATTTCAGAGGTTGATCCCAAAATAGGATTGATTATAAAGCTCTCTGCAAAATCTATAACTTCACAGCTTGCATCTCAGCCTTCCACCCTTCCATAGGATCCTCATTCTGGCAAAAAGAAGAGGAAGAAGAATGAACAATCTGACGCTAGCAAGGAAGAGTTGGAAAAGCAGAGGAAAGAGAAGAAATTGAAGCCATCTCCCAAGCGTAAATAGGATGCAGTTGCTAGTCCATATTTTGCTTTTAGACTTTTAGTCTTTCCACTGGCCAAGAAATGTAGTTGTGAGAATGGCCCTCACTTTTGTTTAACTGTTTCATTTTGTAATCCTGCATTTAGTAAATGAAAGTTTGTTTCTTTTGACTTTAATTTAATATGCAATGCAGTGATTCTAAGTTCCTTGCATCTTTGTGCAACATCTTGTGCAGCAAGCATAACAGCATAAGGGGATGATTCATCTCTGTCAGCCTTGACTTTTATCCCACCTATGATACGAACAAGAGTTTCCCTTCCAGACAAACCAGTCACCTGGAAGTAGAACTAAACCTGCAGACCTGCAAGTTTAAATTATCGTATTTAGTCATAGCCAGTTAAATCACAACCAATCAAAAATTACATCATGAATCACGTTAGCGGCAAAAAAATTTAAAATTTCTGTGCTGAGATGTGTGTGCATATGCCATCAATCAATCATTAATATGATGCCTGGCCAGGGCTTATTAAGGATTGATTAGAGTCGTGTGTGTGTTGCCCCCTATTCTCAAGAATGCAGGGAAAAGGATTCTTTTAGCGCTGATTCTATAGCACTTTTATACTCTCCCGATACTTCAGCGTGTTCGAGCGGTGCTAAGTCTCCAGCACCTTTATACTCTCTCGATCCTTCAGCGGGTTAGAGTCCGAGCTCGGTTCTTAAGTTGCTCTCCGATCCTTCAGCGGGGCAGAAATTCTGAGGGCGCTAAGTCTCTGGCGCCTTTATACTCTCCCGATCATTCGGCGGGTTAGAGTGTTAACAAGGTGGTTTTATCATGGTGCACCTTCACGCCTCGTGGACGTCATCCTCGCGTCCTTCCCGAATCTGGGGAGCTAGAGATTGAGTTTGAGCAGTAGTGTGATTTAGTTTGCTGCACCTTGCAGACTTCAATTGTTGTTCCTCCTTCATCCTGATGGGCAGCATAATGCATTAGATGCTTCGAGATTGCTGCATAATCTGTAACAAATCTAAAAGACAACAATAATTTATGTTGATTGGAATAAAGAAGATAAATAGCAGCAAAATAAAGGTAAATGACACACGATATTTTTATAGTGGTTCGGTCGATTCATGACCTACGTCCACTTTATAATCTTTTGTTCAAGTACCCAGACTGTTCTAGGCAATTCATGCCTTTTTTACATGGTCCTAAAAACAAAAGAATAAAACTGACGATTTCACGTCAGGTAAGGCCGCAAATGCTGGGCAGTCCACACTCTAGGGATTTCATTTCCATTCACGGTTGCTAGCTTGAAGGTTCCATTATCAAGCCTTCGCAGAACGGAATATGGTCCTTCCCATTTCGGACACATATGCACTGAGTATGGGAAGACATGTTTCAGAACCAAGTCTCCGGTTTCAATGGTTCGTGCTCGGACTCTTTTGTTGTAGTACTGAGCTATCTGCTGCTTATGCCTTAGGGCACGTAAGTCAGCTTCATCCCTCTTTTCTTCGATCATGTCCAAGGATTCAAGGAGCAACTCATTGTTGGTCATCAGGTCGTAATAGGTGATTCGGTGAGAAGGTACTTCTAACTCGACCGGGATGACCGCTTCAGTTCCAAAGGCGAGGGAAAACGGTGTATGACCCGTCGCCGACTTGTAGGTTGTTCTATAGGCCCATAAGGCCAAGGGCAATTCATCAACCCACATGGCTTTAGCCCGCTTCAATCTCTTCTTCAGGATGGATTTAATCACCTTGTTCGCTGCCTCCACTTGGCCGTTCGCTAGCGGATGTGCCACAGAGGTGTACCTTTTCTCGATGCGGTATTTCCGACAAAAATCTCTGAACTCAGTGCTGTCAAACTGAGTTCCATTGTCCATTATGACGGTTCTCGGAATCCCAAACCGGCATATAATGTTTCTAACAACGAAGTTGATTACTCGTTTGGTTGCGATTGTGGTCAATGGCTCCGCTTCTACCCATTTGGTGAAATAATCCACAGCCACAATAGCGTATTTTGCTCCGCCCTTTTCTATGGGGAGGCTTCCAATGATATCAATCCCCCACATAGCGAAGGAACACAGACTCGTCATTGCCTTTAACTGACTAGGCGGTGCCCTATGGATCTTAGAAAATCTTTGACAAGCGTCGAAATGTCGCACATATTTGCTACATCCTTGTTGATAGTAGGCCAAAAATAGCCGTATCGTAATATTTTCTTTGCCAATGTTTGTCCTCCCGTGTGATCTCCGCATTCGCCTTCATGCACTTCTTGCAATATGCGCTTGACGCCGGCGTGGGCAATACACCGGAGGAGGGGCATCGAGAATCCTTGTCTGTATAGGACTCCCCCTGCAAAACATATCGGGAGGCCTTCCGAATTACTGCACGCCTCTCACTTTTGTTTGTAGGAAGCGTCCCATCCATCAGAAAATTCTTCAGAGGAGTCATCCATGACTCCCTCTCGGGTTCAATGTCTAGTACCAGATCAACTTCCATCTGATCTATACTAGGTGACTGTAGGACTTCAATCGGGACTAGCTCTGTGTTTTCAGGATTATCATAACTAGCCATCTTCGCCAACTTATCCTCTTTTTGATTTTCTGCTTGAGGAATATGGGATATGGTGTGGTGATCAAAACCTTCCAGCAACTTCTTCACTCGTTCTAAATACAATATCAGCCTAGGACTTTTGGCCTGAAACTTCCCTGTGACCTGGTTCACGACTATTGTGGAGTCGCAAAATATGTCTAGCTTCGTAATCTCCAACTCCTTTGCAGGTTTCAATCCGGCAATTAGGGCTTCGTACTCAGAGTCGTTATTAGTAGCGTGGAATTCCAGTCTGAGAGCATAGTACATCAATCTTTTTTCTGGAGATTCGAGCACCACCCCAGCACCAGATCTCCTATCGTTCTTAGCTCCATCGGTATACAACTTCTAGGCATTTGGGTCAAGGAGTAGCTTCGGCGGATCGGCTTCTTCATTCAGTATATCATCTTCTGGGATGGTAAACTCTGCTATGAAGTCTGCAAGCACTTGCCGCCTTATTGACCATCGGGGTTGAAAGTTCAAATCGAACTGACTTAGTTCAATGTTCCATTTAAGTAACCTCCCTAATGCCTCTGGTCTTTGAAGAACCTGCTTTAGCGGGTGATCAGTGTACACGGTAATCGGGTGAGCCTAGAAATAGTTGCGAAGCTTCCTAGATGTAATCAACAAACTGTACGCAAGCTTTTCTATCCTTGGATAATTTCGCTCGGCTGCCGCCAACTTTTTACTCACATAATACACTAGTCTTTGCACCGTATCTTCTTCTCTAACCAAAGAGGAACTGACCACATTGGACGATACTGCTAAGTATACGAATAATTCCTCATGATCCATGGGCTTGGATAATATCGGGGGTCTTTCTAAGCGATTCAAGAGATTCTGGAACGCTTCAACGCAATCAGGGGTCCATTCGAAGTTGCGCTTTCCTCGCTTTATTAACCCAAATAACGGAATGCACTTGTCTGTAGCTTTAGAGATAAATCTACTCAATGCCGCTACTTTCCCTGCGAGGCTTTGCACATCCTTGATTTGCCTAGATTTCTGAATATTTCGGATTGCTGCGATCTGGTCTGGATGGATCTCAATCCCACGCGAATTTTGACGATAAATCCTAAAAAAATTCCCGATGCTACTCCAAATGAACATTTCAAAGGATTCAGTTTCATTCCGTACTTCCGGAGAATCTCGAACATCTCGGCTAAATCAGCAGTACGGTCGGATGATCGTCTGGATTTTACCAGCATGTCGTCAACATATACCTCCATCGTTTTCCCGATCTGGTTATAGAACATTATGTTTACCAATCGCTGATATGTAGCACCGGCATTCTTCAAACCAAAAGGCATCACTACATAGCAGTATAAACCCAAATCTGTAATGAAGCTAGTGTGCTCTTGGTCCGAGACGTGCATAGGGATCTGATTGTACCCTGAGTAAGCATCCATGAAAGAGAGGAGTTCATGTCCCGCCGTTGAATCTACTAGTTGGTCAATTATGAGTAACGGAAAACTGTCTTTTGGGCAGGCTTTATTCAGGTCGGAGAAGTCATTGCATGTACGCCACTTTCCATTGGCCTTTTTTACCAAGACCGGGTTTGAAATCCAGTCCGGGTATGTTGAGTCTCTGATGAACCCATTACTTCTTAAATTTTCAACTTCTTCTTTCAAAGCGGCTGACCTTTCTGGGCCAAGCATTTACCTTTTCTGTTTGACAGGTGGATGCTTCGGATTGATGCTTAACGAATGACTCATAATTGAAGGAGATATCCCACACATATCTGAGTGGGCCTAGGCGAATAAATCCAAATTTGTTTTCAAGAAATCCGTTAGCTCTCTGGCTTGAATGAGGTCCAATTGGGATCCAATCTTCAAGACCTTCTCCGGGTTACTATCATCGATTGGTACATCCATAGTCGATTCATTGGGAGTCGCCATTCTTCCCCCAGGCTCTTCATACTCTCTGGGATCTATGTCATCGGGCAGTCCTCTGGGCGACTCTCCCATAGCTATTTTCTTTAGTTGCTATGACGTCTCCTCCCCTTGAGGGGGGAGGCGGCTTTGGTCTCTACATCCCGTCCTTTGCGGAGCATTTTCAGCTCTACAATATAGCATGCTCGAGCAACAACTTGGTCTCCTCTGATTATGCCTATTCCAGCATCAGTCGGGAACTTCATCAATAAACACCAAGTGGCTATACAAGCTCTGAATTTTGCTAGGGCCGGTCGGCCTAAGAAAGCGTTGTATGGGGATTCAACGTGCAGAACCACAAAAGGAAGAATTCTTACTCTCTGGCGTTCTCCTTCCCCAAGGGTTACCGAAAATTCTACGTATCCCATTAGAGCAGTTGAGGCTCCATTGAATCCACGTATCCACCCTTTGCATGGCTTTAAATCTTTCGGCTCAAGTTTTATTTGGTCGAACGTTTTCTTGAATAGAATATTAACCGAGCTTCCGTTATCCACTAAACCTTTATAGACTATGGTCGGACCAATTGCAGCTGTGATTACTAATGGGTCTTCTATAACACCCCGGATATTCCATTAACAGTAAATTAACGAATTAAAGGATAAATAATTACAAATCAAAGAATTAAGGGAAACGGGTTACGCCATTGTGTTCGTCTCGGAATTCTGCTTGAGATAGAGTCCGAGTTTGCGTAAAACGGACTCCGTATGAAGGAGATATGACCTCCAGAAGTTTCAGAATTCAGTTTAAAATTCAAACAGTTCAGAAAAAGAGTTCAAAATTCAAAATCGGACCCAGATTGGGTTGGGCGGGAATTTTTCCGCCCAGGACCCAGGTCGACTGGGTAGTCGACCTGGGGTACCCAGGTCGACTGGGTAGTCGACCTGGGGGTCGACTGGGTAGTCGACCTGGCCCCTAAGCCAGGTCGAACCCAGTCCACTTCGGGCTGGCTTGGTCGGTGTTAGGTCGAATTTCTGAGCTCTGGAGTGTCACTAGGGTTGAGTTGTCTTCTTGTGATGGGCTTCTCTTTAGGACGGATGGCTTGGATTAATCCTGACTTCATCGACGGCTCTCATTAACTTGCAACTCTATAAAAACACCCTAGGTCTCCGACTAAGAATACACACAAAATAAAATCGTGAGCCGCCATGCTATCGGAGGGAAACTAAAGAGAGCCTCCACTTGAAAAGAGACGAACAACGCTTAAAGCTACAACAACTAATAAATCAAAACAATTTCTTCCCAAAGGATAGCATCACCAAATTCAGAATTCAGAATCCTGAATTGAAGATTCATCATACGTTGCAAGTAGAGTGCTCTTCCGATGTGAATAAAGATCGAGACTTGATTTTGTGTAGAATGAAAATGGAATCGTACTTTAATTATAATGATGCTAATTCATAATTGTACGTTGCTATGATTCTATTATGAATGGATTTGGGATGTTGTGGTATAATTTATGTGATGTTGGAAATTAAACATTTACAATGAAAAGTAATATCACATGCAAATATATGATTCATGTTGACACTTATATGTTTGTGGTTAATAAGAGGTTATATATATTTTTTTACAGCCAAGTTGAGACTTATGCAAGTATATGATTCACTATTATGCCAACATGATTTAGATCCTTGTATGTATATGCCTATGATCATTTCAAGTGTAGTTGGATCCATTTGAGTAATATGATTCATATAAGTTTATGTTGGAATAGGCCTCATAATTCAAGTTAAACCATACTTTTGTGTTAGTGACAAAAGTAAGCATTTTTGTGAACATGTAGTGACTTTATGGACATGACTAGTTTATGTTTAATGTATGCCTAAATAAAAATATGCTTTAGGCTTATGTCGTTATCAAAATCATATGCTAATATAAGTGACACATAATTAAGTTATATTCATATTTTAAATGCAAATTTACTTGATTAGATTAAAACCCATGATTCAGTTTAGGTATGTTTTATGTCAAGATTATATGCTATTACAATGCAAGTTCACAAGTGCCTAATCTATGTTAATTAGATCGCTATGTTGCAAGTTCATGCGTTCACACACCCTTTTTTTATGTTACTTAGAATATATATATCATGTTCTAAGCCTTCCCTTTTTATGTGGCTAAGTTGGGCTAAAATGTTAAATCCCAACATATGTTATATTATTACGCACAAACGGGGGAAATAACGTTGGGCTTAATTAAAATATATGTGTTGGCATGTTTGGCACATGCCAACGACTTGTGAAGTTTAAGTGGTATAAATTATTATACCCAATAAGAATGAATTTGGATAATAGGCCGCAAATATTTACATATAAAATGAGCAGAGACAAAATATGTAAACTTAGAAAAATACGATGTGCTTAACCCGAGGTTGGATTGCGTTGTGATATAAACCTGCCCGGACCCGTCCGGCTGTCCAGTAATTACAACAATACCTATCCAATGTGGGTGGTTAAGGCATTGAGCCCAATAAAGACCCAAGGTTAGACTGAGTTGTGGCGTAAGACTGCCCGGAACCAACCAGCATACAGGCAGCCACAACAATACCTGTCTAATGTGAGTGGTTGGTGCTTTAATTTATAAATTAAGGCTAAGTCAGGATTGATAGGGTTAAGTCAATTAAATTAATACTTAACCAAATTCAACATGTTAACTAAAATGATGGGTAGGGTTAAGTTTAATCTGGACACTTAACCAATTTAATATGTTGACTAGGTGAGTGGTGAAGGTTAAGCAAATGTTTAACCATTATAACTTGATTAACTGGACTAGTGACTGAGGTTAAGTTAATTAGAACACTTAACCATAGAAAACATGTTAGTTAGACTAGTGACTGAGGTTAAGTTAATTAGAACACTTAACCGTGGAAACATGTTGGTTAGACAAGTGATTGAGGTTAAGCAAAATTTGAACTCTTAACCATGATAACAAGTTGATTTGACAGGTGGGTTAGGTTAAGTAAGTTAGAAACACTTAACCACTGTAACAGGTAGTTAAACAGATGATGAGGTTAGGTTAACACCAGGAGGCAACACTTAACCAGAGTAACATGATAAGCAGGAAGGTTAAGTTAACTGGAATTTATTAATGACACTTAACCAACTTAACACAGTTGAGCTAGAATGGGAGGGTTAAGTCCATAGGAACACTTAACCAACTTAACATGGTAACAAGACAAGACTTGTAGGGGTTAAGTAACTGAGAATGCACTTAGCCAATTTAACATGTTAACTAGACCAGAAGGTGAGGTTAAGTAAACTAGAACACTTAACCATCATAGCATGATAGATGAACAAGGCTAAGTTAAGACATGAAGGGGTAATACTTAACCATTAGAACATGTACAGAGATTAGGGTTAAGTTAACTAAGGGAACACTTAACCGTTATAGCATGTTAACTAAACGGATGTCATGGTTAAGTTAAAAAGAACACTTAACCAATACAAGATGAATTGGTAGGGTTAAGTAATAAGAAATACTTAACCAATATAACTTGGTCTGTGGTGGGGTTAAGTCAACATGAACTATTGATAACACTTAACCAGTCCAACTTGACGAGGAAGGGGACTAAGTAGTACACCTTAGTTGAAAAGGGGCTAAGTAGTAATCCATAGTTAAGATAATAACGATTCACGAAACTAAGTAGTAATTCTTAGTATAACACGAGAAGGAGCGAACGTCAATCTGATCTTAAAGAAGGCTCCAACGAATTGGGTTACAAAGCCCGAAGCTTCGTGGGGACGTGAGGGTACTCTTGGTATCCCTCTGTGAGGCTGAAGATGATCCTCCTGGGCTCACAGAGGTTAAGGTCTGCATTAGAAGAACCAAGGGTATGCCTTGGTTGCAATATATGGCAACCTAAAGACTAGGATGGACCAGCGTGATTCGGCGAGAAACCGGAAGCCCTGTGATAGCAACTCGTCGTCTACCTACCATCTTCAGTCAATCAAGATACGTGAAGCGGAAAGGCGGAGAACTCCTACGGACCACACACTTGCTATCTAGTTGTGGTTGCGGTTGCGGTGGGCCATAGGTTAGTGGGGCATAGAGGGGTCTGCGTATAGTTCTCATTTTTCAAGGTTTGCCTTTCATTAGTTGAGGGAGGGGTCGAGTGGGACCATAGCAACTAGAAAAACAGACCTTAGCATCTGCATCGGCAGATATCATAAAGCTCCCGACCGAGTTCCGTGTTTCTAGAATAGCCCTGCTACGCAACTCGGGCCGCACATTACAGGACATGTGCATCTAGACAAGCGATAACGATTCGCGATACATATGTGGCGAAAGTCTAGGAACATATACCACTCTAGGTAGTGTGTCCTAGACTAGAGGGCATCGTTCGACGGGTAGCATAATCCCTAGTTGGACCTAGGTGGCATAAACCATGAATCCGAGAAGCGTCCAGTAGATAGCGTAAACCCTAGTTGAATCTAGGAAGCACTTGGTAGAAAACCTAGATTAGATCTAGGTAATTAATAATAAATATATGCCTGAAGGCAACCGAAACTATAGGGATTGGGATCACGTTATCATTACTAGTGGGGACACTAGTTAGGTGGTGCAGAGATTAGTATGGGGTACGATAGAATATTCGGTCCTAGACAACTTAGTTTATGGTGCTTTCCCATTTCCAGTTTATACTTATCATGCTCTTTTTCTTATCCATAGACTGAATAGTCACTAGACTTACTCAGGCTTTATGTCTGACTCTACTTTTCTTTCGTCTTCTTTTCTTCCGTTCCCCCCCCCCTCCCCCAGGTAGTTGAGGAGGGAATAGTACAGCTCAGGTTAGATTGGACCGCTACTCTTTCCAAGCTCGAAGATTAGTTGAAGTTTTGCTTGGATTCTCTTTTCCATTGCTATGGCTGGCTCATGCTATATTGGGGAATAAAAATGTTATTTTATGCTTCTTTATTTTGTAAGACAGATGATACTCTGATATTGGAAAACTATTGTTGAACAAACTACTCTATCAATAAAGCAAAGTTTTATTTTTTCCGCTGTTTTAAATTATGTTAGTCTTGTAATTTATCTGCATCTTTTACCTATAATGCTCCACAGAACTTAGTGCATTCCCTTTGTGAGTGACACTAACGAATGTGGGGTGTTACACTTGGTATCAGAGCTGAAGGTTACCGGATCAGATAAAAGATTTGAAAAATTATTTTCAAACGGTATTAAAAGAAGCATTTTCAAAAGAAAAGTTTTGTTTTAAAGGCATATTCCCTAAAAGCCATACGCACTATCCTCTGATCCTCTGTTTGAATTCTTGTCCCCTTCTTGCTTGAGTCTTCGGGGCTCCTGGCTTTCTGGGAGGTAACCTCATCGAAGGGCGAAGTAGTGCCCGACTTCCATCTATAGCCGTAGTAGTTTCACCTGCGGCCAGTTTTCTTTCAAGCTTTGTAGGGTTTTCTGTACGATGGAGGCAGCTTTCGAGGGAGTTGTCAACACGTTTACACAAGGAAGAGGATGAGGAGTTTTGCTAAGGAGGACAACCCAAGAATGAAGGATTCATGGATATGGACTTGGCTCATGAAGGAGGAAGGAATTATAAAACCTAAGACAAGGGGAAGTATCTTTACTATGGCAGAATAGGGCATATTATTAAGAACAAAGGACAAGATTTTTAGAAGGGTGAGTACATGCTTTCACTACTAATCGCACCTAGGAGAAAGGCAGTAAAGTTCTGTTGGAAGAGTCTAGTTTTTCTGTTCGTACTCTTTCCTTTGGTTTTAGCGCTTCGCATTTGTTCATATTTGCTTCCATAGTTGAGTCTCTGCACCTAGGAACTTGTATAGTAAAAGATCCCAATTAGTGCTCAATTGTTGGTTGTTTTTGCTTATATCATCTCACGTAGATCATCCAAATTAGGAGGAGATATTCCTTGGGTGCTTGTCTGATATTGGTTTAGGCCTCTGGGGCTTGTACTTGAAGGATGTCGAGTTCGACTAGGATGGTTTACGTGAAGGATAAATAGTTGTGGCAGGCGCTCTAAATAGAATAAGACTAACCTTAAGAAAGGTAAAAAGTACGTAGTGACCTTTAGCTTTTGGCGTTCATAGTTATGACAGGATGGATAAGCTAAGAAAAGAGACCTCTAATCATCTTAGTATATACCTGGTAGCATGGTTAACATCTGTTCATTTTGGAAATGGAGGTCAAGAAGCTTCGCAATCGTGAAGTTAAGTTAGTTAAGGTACAGTGGAGTAAATCTCAAGAAGATGCGACTTAGAAAACTAAAAGACTAGATACGCGCATCACACCCTTTTTCTTAAGGGTATATCCTTGATCTCTTTTACTAGGAATGTTAGGTATACTTGTTTCTAGCATTTAAGGTATATCCTCTAGGTCGTATCTTCGATCCTTAGGTAGAAATCCTTTTGGGTGTAAATATATATTTAAACATGTATTTGAAACATGTTATGGTTGATGGTTGCAAGTGGTTGCTCGTGGATACATATACACACCATAGGCGCTAAAATGACTCAGTTACTTTTATATCACATTCGCACATATGTATTTGTTTATGAATTAAACTTAATGTGCTATCATATGGATGTTGCATTTGAGTGAATGTTTGTGCACTCATATAGATATAATATGTATCATTAGGATTTGCATACATATTGGATGCATGGCACTGACATGATTTGCATTAAGGAGGTCAACTGAATCAGTAGGCCGCCTGATTTTGCATTAGATGAGGACATATACACACACTATGCATATGAACATGAAAGAATTAGAAATCTTTTAAGGACGATGAATGCCTGTGATTGAATGGTTGAGTAGATGGGTGATTGGCTGGTAGGACACATTCTTCCTAACTTGAAGATTTCGGGGACGAAATCATTTTAAGTGGGGGAGAATGTAACACCCCAGAAATTCCATTAACAGTAAATTAACGAATTAAAGGATAAATAATTACAAATCAAAGAATTAGGGGAAACGAGTTACGCCATTGCATTCGTCTCAGAATTCTGCTTGAGATAGAGTTCGAGTTTGCGTAAAACGAACTCCGTATGAAGGAGATATGACCTCCATAATTTTCAGAATTCAGTTTAAAATTCAAACAGTTCAGAAAAAGAGTTCAAAATTCAAAATCGGACCCAGATTGGGCTGGGCGGGAATTTTCCCGCCCAGGACCCAGGTCGACTGGGTAGTCGACCTGGGGGTCGACTGGGTAGTCGACCTGGGGGTCGACTGGGTAGTCGACCTGGGGGAGGACTGGGTAGTCGACCTGGGGGTCGACTGGGTAGTTAACCTGGCCCCTGAGCCAGGTCGAACCCAGTCCACTTCGGGTTGGCCTGGTCGGTGTTAGGTCGAATTTCTAAGCTCTGGAGTGTCACTAGGGCTGAGTTGTCTTCTTGTGATTGGCTTCTCTTTAGGACGGATGGCTTGGATTAATCCTGACTTCATCGACGGCTCTCATTAACTTGCAACTCTATAAAAACACCCTAGGTCTCCAACTAAGAATACACACAAAATAAGATCGTGAGCCGCCATGCTGTCGGAGGGAAACTAAAGAGAGCCTCCACTTGAAAAGAGACGAACAACGCTTAAAGCTACAACAACTAATAAATAAAAACAACGTCTTCCCAAAGGATAGCATCACCAAATTTAGAATTCAGAATCCTGAATTGAAGATTCGTCATACGTTGTAAGTAGAGTGCTATTCCGATGTGAATAAAGATCGAGACTTGATTTTGTGTAGAATGAAAATGGAATCGTACTTTAATTATAATGATGCTAATTCATAATTGTACGTTGCTATGATTCTATTATGAATGGATTTGGGATGTTGTATTATAATTTATGTGATGTTGGAAATTAAACATTTACAATGAAAAGTAATATCACATGCAAATATATGATTCATGTTGACACTTATATGCTTGTGGTTAACAAGAGGTTATATATTTTTTGTTACAGCCAAGTTGAGACTTATGCAAGTATATGATTCACTATTATGCCAACATGATTTAGATCCTTGTATGTATATGCCTATGATCATTTCAAGTGTAGTTGGATCCATTTGAGTAATATGATTCATATAAGTTTATGTTGGAATAGGCCTCATAATTCAAGTTAAACCATACTTTTGTATTAGTGACAAAAGTAAGCATTTTTGTGAACATGTAGTGACTTTATGGACATGACTAGTTTATGTTTAATGTATGCCTAAATAAAAATATGCTTTAGGCTTATGTCGTTATCAAAATCATATGCTAATATAAGTGACACATAATTAAGTTAGATTCATATTTTAAATGCAAATTTACATGATTAGATTAAAACCCATGATTCATGTTTAGGTATGTTTTATGTCAAGATTATATGCTATTACAATGCAAGTTCACAAGTGCCTAATCTATGTTAATTAGATCGCTATGTTGCAAGTTCATGCGTTCACACACCCTTTTTTTATGTTACTTAGAATATATATATCATGTTCTAAGCCTCCCCTTTTTATATGGCTAAGTTGGGCTAAAATGTTGAAGCCTGACATATGTTATATTATTACGTACAAACGGGGGAAATAACGTTGGGTTTAATTAAAATATATGTGTTGGCATGTTTGGCACATGCCAACGACTTGTGAAGTTTAAGTGGTATAAATTATTATACCCAATAAGAATGAATTTGGATAATAGGCCGCAAATATTTACATATAAAATGAACAGAGACAAAATATGTAAACTTAGAAAAATACGATGTGCTTAACCCGAGGTTGGATTGTGTTGTGATATAACCCTGCCCGGACCCGCCCGGCTGTCCAGTAATCACAACAATACCTATCTAATGTGGGTGGTTAAGGCATTGAGCCCAATAAAGACCCGAGGTTAGACAGAGTTGTTGTAATGACCCGCATTGGCAGAGGTATAATAATTAATTTATTTAATTATTGAAATAGTGATACAGTGAATTAAATGGTGGTTTAATTAAACAATGATGAATATTTAATTAAAATAATAAATTAAATAATATATTTAATTCTGAAATAATCAGAATTGGCTGAAATGACGATATGGTGTGAACCAGATCATCTGTGATATTTAATTCAGCTTGGAATTGAATTTGAATAACGAATATATTATATAAACGACAGTTTGAACATGGAATTATAATATAATTAAAATAGAGCTTGAAATGGCGCTGTAGTTCGTTATTTGGCGATTTGAACTTCAACTGAATGTATAGGATTCGTTTTAAGCCGGATTTCAGTGAAACAAGAAACGTGTGGAGCTGGTGGAGTATATCTTTCTAGTGGAAGAGAAAAATTGGGATTTCTTCATGTAAATTTTGAGATATGTCCAAATCAAATTTTAAAATAGTCGCTATAAAATCGGTTATCGACCGTAACGGTTTATTCGATATAACTAGAGATCAGGTTTGAATTTAGACAAGGGTCTTTTGGGAAATAGTGATAATTTAATTTTTAGGATTCTATAGAAATTTTTAATTAATTAAACAAGCAACTTTTTATTTGGAGTATTTTGCACCCTGAAATCAACATTTTGAGGTTTCACAATATGAGTTAATCTACCGGTATTATTATATTTTTGGGATCGTGGCGCGATACTGGACATGACTGCATTTTTATCTCTGTCCGTAGCAATCGGGAAATAAAATGGAATATGTAAATTAGTTTGAATTGTGTATAAATCATTACCGACCATTTTCTATGATCAGATGAAGACCACGCCTTCAGTTCTCAGCCACATGCTTTTCCAAGACGTGGACAAGGAAAATCCAAGAAATCTAAAACAAAAACCATATATAATCGTAAACTACCGTTAACCTAAAAACATTTTCCATCCTTCAATCTGATTTCTTCCAGCCGCCACAACAGGCTCAAAAGCGTGGAAAGCTTCCACTTTAATAACCAAGAAAAATTCAAATAAAATCAAAGAAATTCAAGCACTCAGATATAGATTACAATATATATACATAATTGCTGGGAGCATTTCGTTCAAGATGGTGCAGCTTTTGATGGGTTCCTTGGTGAAAGAAAGTGACGTAGGATGTATGGGATTCGAATGATCCAGGCAACGTTTCCTTTCAGTGGGCTTGAACCCGAAATCATGGTGGAGTTGGTACACATGAAGAGGAGTTGCGTACTGAGTTTGAGGAGGATTTGCATGGCCTAGAACTGAAGGGAGTGGGGGTCCTTGCGTTAAGTATGGTGAGAAAGGGAAGGCAGTGTGCAAGTTTTGCTGGGTGGTGGTTTGAGTTCAATGCGGTGAAGAGTGATGATGGTTGGAGGTCAGACTTTGGGTTTTACTTTACAGTATATTTCAAACTGGAAGTAGCCATTGGGAGAGTAAATCAAGAGTGATGATTTTACCGTGTTTGGATAGAGGAGCGGGAGTGATTAAGCAAGTGTAATTGGTTTTGAAGATCATGGAGTAGTGATGGAGATTTGGTTAAAAGAAATATCGGAAATTTGCCATGTTTTGATTCAAAGAAAACGAGGAGCAGAAATGAATTTGGGGGAGACGGGTAGGAACGGTGTGGGTCAGGATTTGGAATGGGCCGGGTTTTAATAATGGGTGAGGCCCATTTGAGATTTAACTTAAGTTATTTAAATTCAATTTAGTTTAAATATAGTGTATTAACATGTAAACTCGATAACTTGATCATACGAGGTCAGAATCGAGAATCGTAAGTTGCGTTGGGATCGTATGGACGGGAGCAACACAATGGGACTGACTAGGAGTGGATTGGAGCTCGTTACAATTTATGACAAAATAAATTGTCTGATCAGAATCAGCTAACGCAAATCGTTATATAACGGTTAACGCGTAATGTGAGTAATTCTCACTAACTCTGAGCAGTTTATAATTTCATGTTGTATTTTCAGAACTGTTAGATATTGGCTGATTGACTGTGTGTTGACTGTTTGATTGAACTGCTAGTCAATTAGCTGAATTTCTATATTGATTCTGTTTAACAAAATATAACATATGGAACTGAAAGTGATGTTATCTATATTGTTTAACATCTGTGATGCAGGGAAACAGGTTGGAGGAATCCAACTGGATTCCTCAACATTTATTTTACTGTGATTCATATATTGTGATATATGTTGTGATATATATTCTGTTGTTGATTATGTGTGTTTGGACGATATTTATCGTTGTTATATGGTGTGTTAAGTACCGTAGAAATACCTGGATGTGAGAAAGGGGATTTTCAAAGTGCATTTTGAAAATGAATTATTTATATAAAATCGATGGATTTTATATAGAAAATGAAAAGGGTTTTTATAAAAGAAAATAATTATAAAATCGAAGGATAAATAGTAAAGATAAAGGGAAATATTCATTTGTTAGAATAAATAGAAAAGATTAAGGGAAATATTTATTTGTTAGAATAAATAGAAAAGATAATGGGAAATATTTATTTGTTAGAATAAATAGAAAAGATAAAGGGAAATATTTATTTGTTAGAATAAATATAAAATATAAAGGGAAATATTATTGGTTAGAATAAATAGAATAGAATAAAGGAATATTATTAGAAAATAAATAGGATATTATAAAGGAGAATATTTAGAAAACAAATAGAATTGAAAAGGGAATAGTGTTAATCAAATAAAGTTATTCGATTAGAATATATTCGAAGTAGTTAATCGAATATAGTTATGTTAGGTGTAGTTATTCGAATATAGTTTATATTCGAAGGAGTTAAATCAAATATAGTTATTCGAAAATAAAGTTAAAACAGAATAGAGTTATTCAATTAGAGTTATTCGATTAGAGTTAATCAAATAGAGTAAATCGAATAGAGGTAAAGAAATAGAGTTAAACAAAATTAGAAACTGACTAGAGATTGGTAAGTTGAATAGTTTTCTGAATATCGATCTGATGTTGGTTTCGACCTTCGGGGTTTATACTCAGAGAATTGTTCTCCTACTAGTTTACAGTCAAGGACTGATAGTTGTGAAATGATGGTGATATGTAAATAAGCTATGGAAATGTTTTCCACTGTTAATGACGTATATTTTCTAAACATAGAAAATAAGGAAATGTGAATATATATATATATGATTGATGATTGATTGATAGAATTTCCATTGGAAATGATATCGTTATTTGCACACCTGTTTTTCTTTGATAGTTAAATCATAGACTATCGAAGTTTTGACCAATTTACGTTATTAATATGGAGAGACCGGTTGGATTATTATCCAAAGAACCACTCTGTATTGGCATAAGCGTTGCGAATCATACATGCGAAAGCAAATTTGAAGACGGAGTAAAGCGCAAGGGCTGTTGTATAAGTCTTAGATAACAATGCCTAATATGGATATACTGAATAGCGCCTTTGGTTCATCCTGTTCCTGGATGACTTGTATGGATGGATGTCTGACAGAGTATTTCCAGACGATCACGCATATTGATTTCTCCAACTGTACCAAGAGTGGAAGCAGCGAAGGAAACTTCTTTTAGCTAACACATAACGTATTGTTGAGGACGTCAATCGGTTATTTGATGGATCTGACGATGTCACATTCGAAGTAAATCTGGTGTGATGATAAAGCGTAGCTTCTAGCCTCATCAACCAGTAAATGACAGAAATCGGGCAGGCAGCATGGCTAAGTCGGTCGCTCCGAAGTAGGGTGTACAATCACCTGATCTAGAGTTTCATTTATTTCTAAAAATCTATTGTCGATACTGTCCCATTCGGGAAATGGTTGCTGATCCCAACCGTTGGTGATATACATTCGATACACTCAAGCGAAATGAGTGGTCGGTCTTGTATGGCCGGGTTGCAAGATGTTCTTGTTGAACCCAGTGTATTCCTTTCTAGAGGTACACTAGCGAAAGGTGGTTCCATACCTTGTCATAGTTGGAAATCCATTTCCCAATACGTGCTTGCGGTTTTGATTGTATACTATATATGTAGAATGTGAGATGAAAGCGTTTCTGCTAGATGATTATTATATTGTGGTTGATAGACAATATTATAATATCAAAAGGTTTTTGTTATAAAGATATTTTGGATTCTCATAAGGGAAAAACCCGTTCCGTTGTACGGCGTGGTCTTATGAGATATCATTTACCTGTTCAAACTGTTTTAAACTGTTTTACTCATACCAGTCCCATGACTGACCCGGAGTTTATTTTGTTTTGTTTTCCCTAAACTCTTGGGTGCCCAATTTTGTACGGGTAGTCATGTAGTCGGGATTTACAGACATACCTGAAGAGCTGGAGCAGGAGGCTTCAGGATCATATAGCTATAGTTTATTTCTTTTGTGTTGTAAGTGATGTACTTTGATAATGATGTATATTCAAGTACAGATGTATAATTCAAAGTTATGTTATATATTATATGTTATTCATTCCGTTGTGAGATTCGTGTTACTCTGATGTTGTGTTGTTCTTCTTCTTCTATTCTAATTTTCTATCTTATCTTTCCTCACCCTCTAATTTCTTTCATTAATGACCGGTATTTTCGATCCTTAGATGTTCGATATGTGATGTATATCGGATAACCAAGATCGCCAAAAAACACGGGTCATTACAGTTGGTATCAGAGCAGAAGGTAAATTGATTAACTTGGCTCTGTGGCGTGACTCGGTAGAGATAGGGTTAGTAATACCCTAGATTGAGTTGATTGTATACATACGAGTGAACGTATTTGTTATTTGTTATAAAAGTTGTTTTATATTATGGAGATTCATTGGTTGAGTTGTTTATGGGTTCTGGTCGATCAGTTTGATCCACTGTATCGGTAGGAGTTTATAAACACTCGAATACGATGGGTCGACACGATATGTTTTGAAAAGAGGGTAAATTAAAATAAGTTTACCCAATGTATATTCTAATATAGAGAAGATATATATATATCAAAATTATAAAATAGTGGATATATTGGTTGTTATTATAATCGAGTAAGATTATAAATTAAATGGTTATGTAAATAACCAATCAGAATTCATATAAGTGAAATACGTGAAATCAGAAGAGTTAAATCTGAAATTTAAACCAGAAATTGAATTAAAAATCTGGAAAATTGGATAAGTGTTTGTAAATGGATTTGGAAAATAAATAAGGAAAATTTAAGATCTTGGGAGATTTTAAATTGTTTTACAAGCAGTGTGAGTTATATTTTGAAATGAGTTTCAAAGTGAAATGTTTAGAAATAGTTTTATAGTATTGAAATCACTTCGATCGCTGGAAAGTAGATTCTGATGATGACAGCTGCATCATCAGTATTCATTTTCGAGTTGTAAGTAACGAATTACTACCAGAGATACTGTTTTGAATTATTTTGAGAGAAACAAGTTGTGTTGAAATTCAAATGGGATTTATAATATAGAATTTGAATATTGAAATTCAAATGGGATTTATAATATAGAATTTGAATAATAGAATTTAATATATAGATTTGAATAATAGAAGAGATATAAAATTTGAATAGAAATTGAATAGAATTAACTAAGTCGAAGAGGAATTAGTTAATCGAGTTTTGAATTTGAAGTTGAACTTTGAAAGGTGAATTGGATTTGTAAATGGATATTCGAAATCGAATATAGAACTTAAATTTGAAATTTGGATTCAAATTAGTTAATAAGCAAGTTAGAATATATTTGAACATGTCATGTTCAAATATAAAAGTGAAATAGACTAAAGAGTTAATTAACAAATTAATTAACGAACTGAGTTAAAACGATCAGGCATAGTTAAAATAGATTGGACAGGTATAAATATACATGAGATAGGTATGGATAAGGTATGAAGGTATATAAATAGAATGCTCGACGAAAAGGTATGTATTTAATTCATATATGATATTTTATGCGCCGTATCGGCTAGCCGCTTGGGCTTTTTCTTTTTCTTTTGGATTGGTGAGGGCCATGGGAGGCTATTTGAAATATCCTGATGCTCCTGGTACAAAGGAGGTTATGGCAAATTTTTCCGGGAATTTAAGGAGTTAGAATATTTTTAAGATAATTTGATAGTTAGAAATCAACGTATCGATATATATATAGAAGTCGTTAAGGAAACGAACTTAGAAATAGAATAGTGAAATAAAAAAAAGAAGACTAAGAATAAAATCTAGTAAAAATAGAAAGAGGAAGCGTATACGTGTTTAAAAGTGAATAAGTAGTTGTATGGTATTGACTATTCAAGTAAGTAGTCATATCTGTTTTGACATTATAAATGTTATTCAGTCAAGGTCTGAGAGGTAGTTATACCCCAACTTGATTGATTTCATTATTAACAAATAAATGGTAAGATTTCAGGCTCGAAGATCAATGTTGAATAAGATTTAGTTGAATACAGTATTTGGGTTGTCGTAACGATGTTTTACATAACATCCGTTTTAACCCAAATAAGTGTAAGCTTGGAAATATAATAAAGAATATTGCCTAAGTATAGAAATAAACGAGATCGGAAAAGAGATAAGTAATTGGAATATTTTCCAATTATAAATAGCATATATTTTCTAAAGTTTAGAAAATAAAGGAAGGCGATATTCAGAAATGTTTTCCAAATAACATAAAAGGCCAATATGGTTATTGAAAATATTTGGTTAACAAATATTGATAAAGAAATAGAGAAGTGATTTAACTAATGGAATATTAATTAAGGGCTCAGTGACATGTTCAAAAGGAAAATTTGATTTTTGAAAAGAGTAAACTGTTTAAAAACTCCCAGGGAAAGACTGTTTGAATTAAAAACAAATTTAACAGAAATTTGTGAAAGCAAAATTTGAATTAAAGTAAAGCCAGTAAAGGGTAACTGAGATTGAATTAGAAAGATATCAAGACAAATTGGATTATGAGATTCGAATTTGAAGTGTAAATTGATAATCAAGTTAAGAGTTGGGAATCGAGAACGAAACTTGAGTTCGAAATGAAAATTTGGCTTGGTAAAAAGTGAATGGTTGTGTTGGAGATAAAAGTGATTTCAGAGTTTGATTGGGATAACATTGGTATATGCTGAGTTGATAGCATATGGAAGTGATAGAGTTGATATGCCCGACAAAAAGGTACAAGTTTATATTTCTGTTGGATATAAGATGTATGAGCCGAATTGGTAAGCCACTTGGCTGTTTGATTTTCTTTTTGGTTGGAGATGGCCCAGAGAGGCGAGTTGGAGTTTGACGTATTGACCAGTACAAAGAAGGTGCTGGCAAAAAAATTCAAAGATTAAGGCGTTAGAAAAATTTTAGGATTTTTGAAAATTTTCGTTGATAAGAATTAATTAATATTTAATTGAAATTAAATTGGTTCAGTTGAAACTGAAAGTTAAGAAGTGAACAAATATGTTCTAACCAGTCGATAGGGTTATTCTCTACCTTAGCAATTTCGAGGACGAAATTATTTTAAGTGGGGAAGATTGTAATGACCCGCATTGGCAGAGGTATAATAATAAATTAATTTAATTATTGAAATAGTGATATAGTGAATTAAATGGTGGTTTAATTAAACAATGATGAATATTTAATTAAAATAATAAATTAAATAATATATTTAATTCTGAAATAATCAGAATTGGTTGAAATGACGATATGGTGTGAACCAGACCATCTGTGATATTTAATTCAGCTTGGAATTGAATTTGAATAACGAATATATTATATAAACGACAGTTTGAACATGGAATTGTTATTTGGCGATTTGAACATCAACTGAATGTACATGATTCGTTTTAAGCCGGATTTTAGTGAAACAAGAAACGTGTGGAGCTGGTGGAGTATATCTTTCTAGTGGAAGAGAAAAATTGGGATTTTGTCGTGTAGATTTTGAGATATGTCCAAATCAAATTTTAAAATAGTCGCTATAAAATCGGTTATCGACCGTAACAGTTTATTCGATATAACTAGAGATCGGGTTTGAATTTAGACAAGGTTCTTTTGGGAAATAGTGATAATTTAATTTTTAGGATTTTATAGAAAATTTTAATTAATTAAACAAGCAACTTTTTACTTGGAGTATTTTGCACCCTGAAATCAACATTTTGAGGTTTCACAATATGAGTTATTCTACCGGTATTATTATATTTTTGGGATCGTGGCGCGATGCTGGACACGACTGCATTTTTATCTCTGTCCGTAGCAATCGCGAAATAAAATGGAATATGTAAATTAGTTTGAATTGTGTATAAATCATTACCGACCATTTTCTATGATCAGATGAAGACCACGCCTTCAGTTCTCAGCCACATGTTTTTCTAAGATGTGGATAAGGCAAAACCAAGCAATCTAAAACAAAAACCATATATAATCGTAAACTACCCCTTAACCTAAAAACATTTTCCATCCTTCAATCTGATTTCTTCCAGCTGTCACAACATGCTCAAAAGCGTGGAAAGCTTCCTCTTCAATAACCAAGAACAATTCAAATAAAATCAAAGAAATTCAAGCACTCAGATATAGATTACAATATATATACATAATTGCTGGGAGCATTTCATTCAAGATGGTGCAGTTTTTGACGGGTTCCTTGGTGAACGAAAGTGACGCAGGATGTATGGGATCCGAATGATCCAGGCAACGTTTCCTTTCTGTGGGCTTGAACCCGAAATCATGGTGGAGTTGGTACACACGGAGAGGAGTTGCGTACTGAGTTTGAGGAGGATTTGCATGGCCTGGAACTGAAGGGAGTGGGGGTCCTTGCGTTAAGTATGGTGAGAAAGGGAAGGCAGTGTGCAAGTTTTGCTGGGTGGTGGTTTGAGTTCAATGCGGTGAAGAGTGATGATGGTTGGAGGTCAGACTTTGGGTTTTACTATATAGTATATTTTAAATTGGAAGTAGCGATTGGGAGAGTAAATCGAGAGTGATGATTTTACCGTGTTTGGATAGAGGAGTGGGAGTGATTAAGCAAGTGTAATTGGTTTTGAAGATCATGGAGTAGTGATGGAGATTTGGTTAAAGGAAATATCGGAAATTTGCCATGTTTTGATTCAAAGAAAACGAGGAGCAGAAATGAATTTGGGGGAGACGGGTAGGAACGGTATGGGTCAGGATTTGGAATGTGCCGGGTTTTAATAATGGGTGAGGCCCATTTGAGATTTAACTTAAGTTATTTAAATTCAATTTAGTTTAAATACAGTGTATTAACTTGTAAACTCGATAACTTGATCATACGAGGTCAGAATTGAGAACCGTAAGTTGCGTTGGGATCGTATGGACGGGAGCAACACAATGGGACTGACTAGGAGTGGATTGGAGCTCGTTACAATGTATGACAAAATAAATTGTCTGATCAGAATCAACTAACGCAAATCATTATATAACGGTTAACGCGTAATGTGAGTAAATCTCACTAACTCTGAACAGTTTATAGTTTCGTGTTGTATTTTTGGAACTGTTAGATATTGGCTGATTGACTGTGTGTTGACTGTTTGATTGAACTGCTAGTCAGTTAGTTGAATTTCTATATTGATTCTGTTTAACAGAATATAACATATGGAACTGAAAGTGATGTTATCAATATTGTTTAACATCTGTGATGCAGGGAAATAGGTTGGAGGAATCCAACTGGATTCATCAACATTTATTTTACTGTGATTCATATATTGTGATATATGATGTGATATATATTCTGTTGTTGATTATGTGTGTTTGCACGATATTTATCGTTGTTATATGGTGTGTTAAGTACCGTAGAAATACCTGGATGTACGAAAGGGGATTTTCAAAGTGTATTTTGAAAATGAATTATTTATATAAAATCGATGGATTTTATATAGAAAAGGAAAAGGGTTTTTATAAAAGAAAATAATTATAAAATCGAAGGATAAATAGAAAAGATAAAGGGAAATATTTATTTGTTAGAATAAATAGAAAAGACTAAGGGAAATATTTATTTGTTAGAATAAATAGAAAAGATAAAGGGAAATATTTATTTGTTAGAATAAATAGAAAAGATAAAGGGAAATATTTATTTGTTCGAATAAATACAAAATATAAAGGGAAATATTATTGGTTAGAATAAATAGAATATAATAAAGGAATATTATTAGAAAATAAATAGGATATTATAAAGGAGAATATTTAGAAAACAAATAGAATTGAAAAGGGAATAGTGTTAATCAAATAAAGTTATCCGATTACAATATATTCGAAGTAGTTAATCGAATATAGTTATGTTAGGAGTGGTTAATAGAATATAGTTTATATTCGAAGGAGTTAAATCGAATATAGTTATTCGAAAATAAAGTTAAAACAGAATAGAGTTATTCAATTAGAGTTATTCGATTAGAGTTAATCAAATAGAGTAAATCGAATAGAGGTAAAGAAATAGAGTTAAACAAAATTAGAAACTGACTAGAGATTAGTAAGTTGAATAGTTTTCTGAATATCGATCTGATGTTGGTTTCGACCTTCGGGGTTTATACTTAGAGAATTGTTTTCCTACTAGTTTACAGTCAAGGACTGATAGTTGTGAAATGATAGTGATATGTAAATAAGCTATGGAAATGTTTTCCACTGTTAATGACGTATATTTTCTAAACATAGAAAATAAGGAAATGTGAATATATATATAGATATATATATATATATGACTGATGATTGATTGATAGAATTTCCATTGGAAATGATATCGTTGTTTGCACACCTGTTTTTCTTTGATAGTTAAATCACAGACTATCGAAGTTTTGACCAATTTACGTTGTTAATATGGAGAGACCGGTTGGATTATTATCCAAAGAACCACTCTGTATTGGCATAAGCGTTGCGAATCATACATGCCAAAGAAAATTTGAAGACGGAGTAAAGCGCAAGGGCTGTTGTATGAGTCTTAGATAATAGTGCCTAAGATGGATATACTGAATAGTGCCTTCGGTCCTGTTCCTGGATGACTTGTATGGATGGATGTCTGACAGAGTATTTCCAGACGATCACGCATATTGATTTCTCCAACCGTACCAAGAGTGGAAGCGAAGAAGGAAACTTCTTTTAGCTAACACATAATGTATTGTTGAGGACGTCAATCGGTCATTTGATGGATTTGACGATGTCACATTCGAAGTAAATCTGGTGTGATGATAAAGCATAGCTTCTAGCCTCATCAACCGTTAAATGACAGAAATCGGGCAGGCAGCATGGCTAAGTCGGTCGCTCCGAAGTAGGGTGTATAATCACCTGATCTAGAGTTTCATTTATTTCTAAAAATCTATTGTCGATACGATCCCATTCGGGAAACGGTTGCTGATCCCAACCGTTGGTGATATACGTTCGATACACTCAAGCGAAATGAGTGGTCGGTCTTGTGTGGCCGGGTTGCAAGATGTTCTTGTTGAACCCAGTGTATTCCTTTCTAGAGGTACACTAGCGAAAGGTGGTTCCATGCCTTGTCATAGTTGGAAATCCATTCCCCAATACGTGCTTGCGGTTTTGATTGTATACTATATATGTAGAAAGTGAGATGAAAGCGTTTCTGCTAGATGATTATTATATTGTGGTTGATAGACATTATTATAATATCAAAAGGTTTTTGATATAAAGATATTTTGGATTCTCATAAGGGAGAAACCCATTCCGTTATACGGTGTGGTCTTATGAGATATCGTTTACCTGTTCAAACTGTTTTAAACTGTTTTACTCATACCAGTCCCATGACTGACCAGGAGCTTATTTTGTTTTGTTTTCCCTAAACTCTTGGGTGCCCAATTTTGTACGGGCAGTCAAGTAGTCGGGATTTACAGATATACCTGAAGAGCTGGAGCAGGAGGCTTCAGGATCATATAGCTATAGTTTATTTCCGCTGGGTTGTAAGTGTTGTACTTTGATAATGATGTATATTCAAGTACAGATGTATAATTCAAAGTTATGTTATATATTATATGTTATTCGTTCCGCTGTGAGATTCGTGTTACTCTGATGTTGTGTTGTTCTTCTTCTTCTATTCTAATTTTCTATCTTATCTTTCCTCACCCTCTAATTTCTTTCATTAATTACCGGTATTTTCGATCCTTGGATGTTCGATATGTGTTGTATATCGGATAACCAAGATCGCCAAAAAACCCGGGTCATTACAGTTGTGGCGTAAGACTGCTCGGAACCAACCAGCATACAGGCAGCCACAACAATACCTGTCTAATGTGAGTGGTTGGTACTTTAATTTATAAATTAAGGCTAAGTCAGGATTGATAGGGTTAAGTCAATTAAATTAATACTTAACCAAATTTAACATGTTAACTAAAATGATGGGTAGGGTTAAGTTTAATCTGGACACTTAACCAATTTAATATGTTGACTAGGTGAGTGGTGAAGGTTAAGCAAATGTTTAACCATTATAACTTGATTAACTGGACTAGTGACCGAGGTTAGGTTAATTAGAACACTTAACCATAGAACACATGTTAGTTAGACTAGTGACTGAGGTTAAGTTAATTAGAACACTTAACCATGGAAACATATTGGTTAGACAAGTGATTGAGATTAAGCAAAATTTGAACTCTTAACCATGATAACAAGTTGATTTGACAGGTGGGTTAGGTTAAGTAAGTTAGAAACACTTAACCACTGTAACAGGTAGTTAAATAGATGATGAGGTTAGGTTAACACCAGGAGGCAACACTTAACCAGAGTAACATGATAAGCAGGAAGGTTAAGTTAACTGGAATTTATTAATGATACTTAACCAACTTAACGCAGTTGAGCTAGAATGGGAGGGTTAAGTCCATAGGAACACTTAACCAACTTAACAGGGTAACAAGACAAGACTTGTAGGGGTTAAGTAACTGAGAATACACTTAGCCAATTTAACATGTTAACTAGACCAGAAGGTGAGGTTAAGTAAACTTGAACACTTAACCATCATAGCATGATAGATGAACAAGGTTAAGTTAAGACATGAGGGGGTAATACTTAACCATTAGAACAAGTACAGATATTAGGGTTAAGTTAACTAAGGGAACACTTAACCGTTATAACATGTTAACTAAACAGATGTCAGGGTTAAGTTAAAAAGAACACTTAACCAATACAAGATGAATTGGTAGGGTTAAGTAATAAGAAATACTTAACCAATATAACTTGGTCTGTGGTGGGGTTAATGTTAGAGTTTGTGCCCTAGAGGCAATTCATTTGATGAGATTGATAACACTGTTGATGTTATTATTTTATTTGGAATAAAATATTATTCTATTATATTGTATTTACTGCGTAATATAAATAATAATGTGATAGAAGTCCTTAGAATAATAATACAGAATTATATAGTTCGAGTAAGACTGAACTTGAGATTATATAATATGATAAGTATTATAATTCTTAAATGTCCCTAGTCGAGTTTTATTGTTTATATAGGACAACAATAAAGCGTTGAGACTAGTATATTGATTGACTGATGATCACATCTCATTGATCATTAATATACGTGATATTAAAGTCAAGATATAAATACGTATTGAAGAATAGCGTATTGGGCTGACCCACCGTGAGATAACTCCATGGAATATAATTAACAGTATCATGAGTTGTTCTCAAAGTGACAGTGATGTAATGGTCCTCAGACCTGAAATCATTATAATTTTATTCGAGGATATTTGTGTTTTGATATCATCTAAAGTTATTTCGTAACAGAGTGACGATAACGGTGATTATTGGATACATCTCGAATCAAATGAAAATTATGAATGATATAGATGGAATTTAACCCTACGATATATTCATAGTGATATCCATGGGCCTCTTGATTGAGTGAGACTGTGAAATGCATGGCCGTGCTCAAATACTGATTTGTTTTAAACAGTCTACTCAACGATCAAGAAATACGGATTAAATTATAACGAGGATGATACGATCCATGCCTCTAGTTTAATCCTGGATATAACGGTTAAAAGGATTATATTACATTGATACACTGTTCACGGAAAGGTTGTATCGAATCGATGATCTTATTATAACTTGGGTAGCAGCGACGCATTGCTAGATGCTAATCACTGTTTATGATTTTAAAATATGATTTAAAATCATTGCCAACGTTGTAATAACCTATGGGGTCACACAGTAGAACGTTTTAAAAGAGAAATTATTTTGGGCAAATAAAATATGTTGATATTTTCTTTAAGGATGGAATAAGTAGTCGGTTTAGATCCTAATTTTGGGTGAACTTCTATTTTAAAAAGGGGAACTCACACTTCCTTTAATTAGTAGAAAATAGCGGCTAACCCATTTGGATAAGGATAAGATCCAAAAACAAACACCGAGTTTTTTTTTACTCCTCCAAAAACCCTAGATAATGGAGGCTAGCACCAACCTTTTAATCTCCCTTGATTCGATCTAAGGATGAGGCGTTCTTGTGGATATCCATCGAGGCTCGACGCTTGGAGGGCTAAGATTCAAACAACCAATTCCATAATCCAATCGGTTGAAGAAAGATGGAAGTTTTACTCAGGTATAACTCTCGATTTATAAACTAATACATGAATTAATGTTTAATTTGGTTGCGATTTAACTATAAGTTTTGAAATCGTACCAAATTATACTTTCAACGGTATCAGAGCTAGGGTTCATGTTATTTATAGGTTGAGATAATTAGGGTTTTTGTGTGAATAGTTCAAATCGAAACCCGATCTGTAATATAGATACTGATTTAGATGAATTTGTTCATCATGTAAGATCTGAAATGTTTCAGGTTCAATTTTGAATCCTATGAAATTTATTGATTCCTGAGTATAAAGGTATTTGAAATCTCTGTTTTCTGAATTCAAAATTGAAATCATTAAAAGACATGAATTCAAGTTTTCATGCTAATTTCGATTTTGAACATGAAATTGTTTTACTGTAAATTAAAGTCTGTATTTGATACAAGCCTTTAAATGTGCGTTAATGTTAAAAAGTTTTGTATTTGATTTAATATTTCGAACTGGATTTAATGATAGTTATTTCTAATCTTAACAAAATTTGAAATTATTATTACCTTATTAATTTATCAAAGAAGCCTCCTGGTAGATCAAAACAGTTTTGATCTATCAAAATAACAAGTCGTTAAGGATGCTGATTTCATAAATAAGGGTTGATCAATCGTTGATTTTGTATATTTTATATAAATATAGACATATATATATGTATATATGTATATATATAGTGTGTATATATATATTTATGAGTGTATACTATATTTAGATCACTAGATTAAAATTGATTGTCTTATTATGGTTTAAAAGGTTTAAACCATCCCATGTTTAAAATTCTGGTATTCTACAATTTATATCCAGTTTTGATATTACTGTAAATCTGAGGTGAATTATAAATTAATATATGATATTAATTTTAAACAAAGCTCAGATCATATTTATCATATTGAATGGTATGATATACATTTATATCTTGTTTAAACAACTGACCTTGTGTGCTTTATCTAGTAGATTGGATATATTTTAATATTATCTATATATGTGATGTACTTATTCCTTTTACATATATCCAAAATCTGCGACATTGAATTCTGACTTGACAAATTTAATTGTCAGATAGAGTTAATTAATCAGTTTTAACTTTTGTTGATTTAAATGTTAAATCACAATAGTTATACTTAAACCTGTTATGATATTAATCACAAGGCAACAATATTGATTGTTGATGAAAATAATTGTATAAAAGATTCACAGTCCAATTACATTTTGCTTTTGAATCATCATGATATTGATCATGAATAAATGATAATTTCAGGTCACCATACATATATTATGATATATATAAATAATCTTAATCCCTATCTTAATCTCAGTATGCCCTGATATTAGAATTTAGTATAAATTCATTTATTATTATGAAATTGTTTCACTGAGGTTAAGATTTGTATTGAATTGGGAATTAATATATGATATTGATTCTAAAATGTTTCCAGTTTTATCTGTTAAAATGATAACCTGAACTCTGGAAATCTGATTTAATGTATTCACCTCTGAGTGAATACAATTAAAATTCAGAGTTAAACAATTAATTCCTGTGAGAGAGGATATCAAAATGTTTGATAGATTTGAGTAATGACCTGACTTTATTACATAATTTTTGATTCAAAATTAGTTTACTAATTGATAAAACAGAAAGACTGTTTCAAATTAAAATTTTGATTTAATGAAATCAAAATTATGGTAATTTGTTAATATTTTTTTTAAAAACCTGGGTATGAATTCAAAATTTGTTTGATTTGGTACTTGACCAAGTCATGCCTTGTTTACATTTTCCAGATGTTAATTTTTTTTGTTTGCTTAACAATAATTAATAATTCCAATTATATTTGATTTAAGAAATCATTTATATAAAAACTGTTTAGACAGTGGTTTCATAAAACAGGTCATATGATTGTATTTTGAATACTGATCAAATGTGGTCAATGGGATTGCACAACCTGAATTAGAGATTCATGTTAGTTATATTGGTGTTAATATCTCACTGTATAGATAATAACCCAGAACAAGATCAGATTATAATAAATGTTTTGTTATTTAATCATTCCATTAAATATACATTGGCATATATATATAGATGGAATCTGCTAATCCCAATTTTATAATGATAAATATGGGAATGCTATAATCTGATTTTGAAACCTTTTGCAATATGATTTAGCAGAGGATTTAATGCCAAATTTTATCTATAATAGATGTATTACAAAATCCTCAATTCATTCTTTGATATTTCCTGATGCTTAAACATACTTGCTTCGATGATTTTGATCTATAAATAAAGTGTATAAAACCGTCACAAGTCTTAATAGATAAAACTGCTATGGTCATACATATATTTTGATATGCAATTTGCATACGTAATGTTATGGACCAAAATATTCAACTCAATCAGTATATGATACTATTCGTGCTAATGTTTAAATCTGTGCTATCAGTATACCTTTTGATTAACATCAGAAAAGAGCAAATAGTGCTCACACTCGTTATGATATCCACAGTTATGTTTGGATCAGAATAGATGGTTTTGAAACCATTATGAATATATACATATATTAGATATATGTCGATAATTACGTGAATTATGCAGATTGACTTTCAATCTGAATATATGTTTAATGTGACAATTTTTTTTTTTTTGCATAAAGATGCAGAAATGGGTTTACACAGTTTATTTATTAAAGGATATAGATTCCTGAAAATGTGATGAATGCATTTGTTCACCAGTATAAGACATTTGTTAATATTGTTCACTTATATATATATATATATATATATATATATATATATATATATTATGATATATATATATATATGCAGTTGAATTTAAACAGTAATCATATACATATTTGATATATATATGTATATAAAGCATGAATGATGCACTGTTAATTTCAAATAGATGTCGATCTGAAATTAAACATATGTGGATATATATATGCAGAATATGCCTAAGGGGTGGATCAGTGTGACTGAACCAGTATGGTCATATGGATGGCGAAGATGATGCAGTACCCTTGGCTATTACTGAAGCAAGATGCAAGCAGCAAGTGTGATTTTAATTTTGATTTTGCAGTGTGTCTATATTATTAACCAAGGCTGAAAGATATAGGACTGTGAATGACCATTTGATTGTATAGATGAATGTTGTGTTATGACCTTATTATGTAATTCAAATGAACATACACTCAAATGATCTGACTATGTATATTTCTTGGTCTATGTTACCAATGATCTAAAGTCTGATATGCAGAAAATGTATGTTCAAAATATGCAATGCTTTAATTCAAAACAGTTTTGTAATATCTCAAGCAAATGTTGCAACTTTAAACATGTATTTAGGAAATGAATATATGTTGATATATATGACATTTCTAAAGAATTGTATAAATGTTTATTTGAGTTTATGTTGTTATATGAATTAATTCTCACTATATATACTATTGAAGGAAATAGATGCAGTACTCTTACATTTGAAATATATATACATATATTTTATGATCCTTAAAATCTGTTCATATGCCCAAAGGGGAAAGGGCTATTTTGTATAAAGGTTTGAATTCATTTCCTTTTAATCGTTGTATATGATGCATGGACTGGAACATAAAACGTTATATGATCGGTAAGATATTGAAATGTTCACAAGATGGTTGACATGTTTATTAAATAACGTTGAATTCACGAGTGTCGTATTCATATGTATTTAATATATTTTAATCCAAAACAAATTATATTACGAATATAAAATACATATATTTGATATATGTAAATAAAACTGATATCGTTCACCACTACGAATTTTAAAATTCCCTTTAAAGCAGATTATTTTGTTATATTAAGTCATGGTGACGTCTTCCAATAATATACTCATCACTGTCCAAGATCAATGATTGTAACTAACGCCAAAGCGTTGTGCACCTTTTATTTTGGTTATATGCGATGGAGTAAAATGTGGTGCTCCAACCTATTATTGGGTCTGACTTAACTAGGCTGCATAATACGATTATGACCTTAGAGACAAAAGCATGAATTATTTTACATTTTGAGCAAATGAATAATACTGAACAAAATGTTCAACATGCGATCCAAGAGTTATATAGAGAATATAATTGACATAAGATGTCTACCTAAAAGGTTGTGTTTTGGGTTTAGCCAAAGCTGGGTCAAGGCATGACTAGATATGGATCTTGGAACACCATTATATGTATATAATGATTTACATATATAAACAGAGGGATGTTAATTTGAGTGGGAGCATATTTTAATTTAAATTATACATTAATATAAATATAAAGTTTGATTGTCAAAATTTTGTATTTATATTAAATAAATATAATAGAATCAGTTAATATTTATTATCCACAGTAGATATTAAATAACAGATAACTGCGATAATTTAAATTTGTTCTTGAGAAGGATAAATTGAATTAAACAAATTTCTTGACTAACATTGAAATTTGAGGATTGTCCTCAAATAAATTAAAACGTAATTGTTCTAACAAATATAGTGGATCTAAAACCAACGTCGAAGTATGACTTCAACTGAATAAGATATAAATGTTATAATAATCTACTTATACATTCCTAGTATTAGATACTGGATATAAATCACATAAATGTATGTTGATTTAAAGAAATTACAGAATAAGTAGAAATCTGATAAAATGACAAGTGGACTTACGAATGGAAATGAAACAAAAGTTGCTGGATTATCCATAGAAAGTTGATTCTTGTTGTGTTTACTGGCTTAATAAAATAATTGTTATTATGAAATTCCACTTAAAATAAATGTTATAATATATCTTGTTCAGACAAGTTTGAATTTCATTTATAATAAAGGATAATTGTTATTCATTTTATTTAAATGAAAAATCGTATGGAGTTTCACGAATAGTTAATGAACTTTATAAATCATTAACTATAATGTACTTGACATAATTATAAAGTGAATGATTTGAATCCAACATACCTTTAGCATTACCAGTTAGAGTATATAAATAAGAAAGTGTATTAAAACTCCATAATGATGGAATTTTAAAATCATTTGATTTTGAATCATATGAAAATACTGATCTTGTTTATTAGGCAAATAACTGAATCACCTTTCACTTGACACAGTGAATAAGCGATAAGTATTGGGTCTCATACATAATGATGTACACGGAGCAATGAATACATAAGCTAGAGGTTGGTTTATTACTTCATTATATTCACTGATGATGTCAGTAGATACAAATATGTGTATCTTATGAAACACATATGAGAATCCTTTGAAAAGTTCAAAGAATTGGAAGTGAAGTTAGAAACCAATTTTAAATAGAAAATAAAACTTTTCGAACAGATCGAAAGAGAATATTTAAGCCAACTATACAATGACTATCAAAATGAGTTTGAAATTGTTTCACCACTCACTCCACCTAGAACATCATATTAGAATGGTGTGTCTGAACGGAGAAATCGCACCTTATAAGATATAATACGATTAATGATAAGTCATATAGATCTTCCAGTAAATTAAATTTAGAACAATTATATTAAAATCCCACTAGAACGATTTAAAGACACCATATAAGATATGGACTAGAAAATATCCTAGTGTGTCTAATACGATGATTTGGGACGTAAGGCGTTTATTAAACGTCCTTCCTCTGATAAGTTCAGACCCAAATCATATAACTATTTTGTGGAATATCCAAAAGAAATAAATGGATATTATTTCTATATATCCTCGGAGAATAAAAGGTTTATTACTCGAATTGGTATCCTTAATAAAAGAGAGCCAGTCTCTGAGATACCAATGAGAATGAAATGGAGTTCGAAACGTTTCGCAACCACAAAATGCCACTGAATCTTGTATAGACAAGAAATTTAGTGGGAGTGATACAATAATTCAAATGTTATTTGACAACACGTTAATTATTGCAAATAATGTTAGTTAAAAAAAATATGTATATACTGATTCTAAGAAATAAAATGTTTGGATTAAGAAGTTCATGATTGAACTTAATTCATAGTTGATCGAATGATATACATTACGATAACAATATGGCTGTTGCTCAGGCCTAAAACATTAAACTCATCATTAATCCAAACATATATTTTAAGAAATATAATTCTTATGTGAAGTTGTTCACAGAAGAAATAAACATATTTGCAAAGTAACAAAAGCTATAATATTGCAGACCTACAGAATTAAACTCTGTTGCAGCAGAAGTTTAATAGTCACACTAGTTTCATAAGTATACGATACATAAATGATTGACTCTAGTGCAAGTGGGAGATTGTTAGAGTTTGTGCCCTAGAGGCAATTCATTTGATGAGATTGATAACACTGTTGATGTTATTATTTTATTTGGAATAAAATATTATTCTATTATATTGTATTTACTGCGTAATATAAATAATAATGTAATAGAAGTCCTTAGAATAATAATACAGAATTATATAGTTCGAGTAAGACTGAACTTGAGATTATATAATATGATAAGTATTATAATTCTTAAATGTCCCTAGTCGAGTTTTATTGTTTATATAGGACAACAATAAAGCGTTGAGACTAGTATATTGATTGACTGATGATCACATCTCATTGATCATTAATATACGTGATATTAAAGTCAAGATATAAATACGTATTGAAGAATAGCGTATTGGGCTGACCCACCGTGAGATAACTCCATGGAATATAATTAACAGTATCATGAGTTGTTCTCAAAGTGACAGTGATGTAATGGTCCTCAGACATGAAATCATTATAATTTTATTCGAGGATATTTGTGTTTTGATATCATCTAAAGTTATTTCGTAACAGAGTGACGATAACGGTGATTATTGGATACATCTCGAATCAAATGAAAATTATGAATGATATAGATGGAATTTAACCCTACGATATATTCGTAGTGATATCCATGGGCCTCTTGATTGAGTGAGACTGTGAAATGCATGGCCGTGCTCAAATACTGATTTGTTTTAAACAGTCTACTCAACGATCAAGAAATACGGATTAAATTATAACGAGGATGATACGATCCATGCCTCTAGTTTAATCCTGGATATAACGGTTAAAAGGATTATATTACATTGATACACTGTTCACGGAAAGGTTGTATCGAATCGATGATCTTATTATAACTTGGGTAGCAGCGACGCATTGCTAGATGCTAATCACTGTTTATGATTTTAAAATATGATTTAAAATCATTGCCAACGTTGTAATAACCTATGGGGTCACACAGTAGAACGTTTTAAAAGAGAAATTATTTTGGGCAAATAAAATATGTTGATATTTTGTTTAAGGATGGAATAAGTAGTCGGTTTAGATCCTAATTTTGGGTGAACTTCTATATTAAAAAGGGGAACTCACACTTCCTTTAATTAGTAGAAAATAGCGGCTAACCCATTTGGATAAGGATAAGATCCAAAAACAAACACCGAGTTTTTTTTACTCCTCCAAAAACCCTAGATAATGGCGGCTAGCACCAACCTTTTAATCTCCCTTGATTCGATCTAAGGATGAGGCGTTCTTGTGGATATCCATCGAGGCTCGACGCTTGGAGGGCTAAGATTCAAACAACCAATTCCATAATCCAATCGGTTGAAGAAAGATGGAAGTTTTATTCAGGTATAACTCTCGATTTATAAACTAATACATGAATTAATGTTTAATTTGGTTGCGATTTGACTATAAGTTTTGAAATCGTACCAAATTATACTTTCAGTTAAGTCAACATGAACTATTGATAACACTTAACCAGTCCAACTTGACAAGGAAGGGGACTAAGTAGTAAACCTTAGTTGAAAAGGGGCTAAGTAGTAATCCTTAGTTAAGATAACAACGATTCACGAAACTAAGAATTCTTAGTATAACACGAGAAGGAGCGAACGTGCATCTGATCTTAAAGAAGGCTCCAACGAATTGGGTTACGAAGCCCGAAGCTTCGTGGGGACGTGAGGGTACTCTTGGTATCCCTCTGTGAGGCTGCAGATGATCCTCCTGGGCTCACGGAGGTTAAGGTCTGCGTTAGAAGAACCAAGGGTATGCCTTGGTTGCAATATATGGCAACCTGAAGACTAGGATGGACCAGCGTGATTTGGCGAGAAACCGGAAGCCCTGTGATAGCAACTTGTCGTCTACCTACCATCTTCAGTCAATCAAGATACGTGAAGCGAAAAGGCGGAGAACTCCTACGGACCATACACTTGCTATCTAGTTGTGGTTGTGGTTGTGGTGGGCCATAGGTTAGTGGGGCATAGAGGGGCCTACGTATAGTTCTCATTTTTCAAGGTTTGCCTTTCATTAGTTAAGGGAGGGGTCGAGTGGGACCATAGCCACTAGAAAAATAGACCTTAGCATCTGCATCGGTAGATATCTGAAAGCTCCCGACCGAGTTCCGTGTTTCTAGAATAGCCCTGCTACGGAACTCGGGCCGCACATTACAGGACATGTGCATCTAGACAAGCGATAACGATTCGCGATACATACGTGGGGAAAGTCTAGGGACATATACCACTCTAGGTAGTGTGTCCTAGACTAGAGTGCATCGTTCGACAGGTAGCATAATCCCTAGTTGGACCTAGGTGGCATAAACCCTAAATCCGAGAAGCGTCCAGTAGATAGCGTAAACCCTAGTTGAATCTAGGAAGCACTTGGTAGAAAACCTAGATTAGATCTAGGTAATAAATAATAAATATATGCCTGAAGGCAACCAAAACTATAGGGATTGGGATCACGTTATCATTACTAGTGGGGACACTAGTTAGGTGGTGCAGAGATTAGTATGGGGTGCGATAGTATATTCGGTCCTAGACAACTTAACTTAGTTTATGGTGCTTTCCCATTTCCAGTTTATACTTATCATGCTCTTTTTCTAATCCATAGACTGAATATTCACTAGACTTACTCAGGCTTTATGTCTGACTCTACTTTTCTTCTGTTCCCCCCCCCCCCCCCCCAGGTAGTTGAGGAGGGAATAGTACAGCTCAGGTTAGATTGGACCGCTACTCTTTCCAAGCTCGAAGATTAGTTGAAGTTTTGCTTGGATTCTCTTTTCCATTGCTATGGCTGGCTCATGCTATATTGGGGAATAAAAATGTTATTTTATGCTTCTTTATTTTGTAAGACAGATGATACTCTGATATTGGAAAACTATTGTTGTACAAACTATTCTATCAATAAAGCAAAGTTTTATTTTTCCGCTGTTTTAAATTATGTCTGTCTTGTAATTTATCTGCATCTTTTACCTATAATGCTCCACAGAACTTAGTGCATTCCCTTTGTGAGTGACACTAACGGATGTGGGGTGTTACATCTTCGGTTGGGAAGTGAACACCAATACCATCTCGGTCGTGAAATATGATGTCATCAGTCATCGTTCTTTGTTGCTTGATTGGAGCAGTATCCTCAGGATTACTACATTCTCCTGCTTCAAGGGGTTGTTTACCTGCATTAACATACTGATCCATTTCCCTGAAGCTATGCCCGGCCAGATGAAGCCCTCCTACTATGGTATTGATGACGAGGTTCTTCCCTTTCTGCTGAGCGGTCAGTCTGGCAGCAGGTTGGCTCTGATTTTGGTTTTGGTTTTGATTTTGATTTGGGGCCGGTGTGGCTTGCCCCCTGTCCCTAGGAATGACCTTATACTCATCGAGTTTTCCTTCTCGGAGTAGCCTTTCGACCACGTCTCTCAGATGACGGCATTTATCTGTGGAGTGAACATGGATTTGGTGAAAAAGACATAATTTTCCAGTTTCACGTTCCTTTTCTGTCGAGTCTCTCGGGGGAGGTCTTTTGTACGGAAGGACATTATAGGTATCCATGAAGATATTTTCCAATGTATTGTTTAACAGCGTGAAACTCTCAAATGGCCTGGGTCGAGATCTTCTCTGAGAATCATTTCCTCAATTTCTCTTTCGACTATTGCCATTACTGTTCCCCAGTTAGCGACCATTTCCTTGATTTTTATTCCCAACATTGACTTCAATCTTTCTTGAGCTATCTCTTGTCTGCTTGATGGCCACATTGCTTTGGATATCTTCCTTATCAGTAGCCTTCCTTTTTCTGTTAGCGTATATCTCCTCCTGACATAAGCGAACATTAGCTTTTTCATAGAATATTTCTCTGGTCGGAGGTGGCTTGCCGGCTAGATATCTTCCAAACTCGGTATCTTTATCGACGCCATCAATCAGGGCCATCAACACAGTTTGCTCATGTGGATCTTTGACTTCTGTGACGGCTAGATTGAAACGATCCAAATATGACCTTAGGCTTTCGTCTGGTCATCGCTTAATAAGAGACAGCTCAATCACATTCTTAGATCTCTGAGCGTGAAGGCGGAATTGGTTCACGAACTTCTCACTCAATTCCCTGAAACTGGATATTGACCGTGCTGGCAAGCGGGTGAACCACACTAATGCCACATCTTCCAGAAATATAGAGAATGCTTTACATTTTATCTCGTTTGAAGCTGCAGCAGCATTCATGGACCAAGAATATCGCATCAGATGCTGGATCGGGTTAGATTTGCCTGCATAGCGATTCATCATTGGCATATTGAAACGTCTCGGGAATGTAACCTCCAATATATCATCGGTAAAAGGCGTATGACTGCGATCTATGCCCCAATCTTCGTCCCTGTACCCAAGACTGACTATCATGTTCTCCCTGATCATTGCTTCAACATCTGCGCGGGTCAAGGTAGACTCAGGGTCGGCACTTCTTGCCCGATGAGCTTCTTTGGCATTTCTGTGACGTGCCGCTACAAAGTCTGGGACTCGGGCAGAGCTCGCTTGCCCTCTGTTGTCGCAGTTGATCATACGATGAATAGGAGGAATGGGTTGATTTTGAGCAGGGTCAATGACGTTTCCATTCCTTAGCGGTAGGGCAGGCTCATTCAAATTACGGTAAATAGTCCCCTGATTAAGCACTTCTTCTTCTCGAGATGGCAGTGACCCAAATCGAAGTTGCTCTATGTTCTCAGCCCTTTCTAACGGGGGCCATCGCCGGTTCCTTCGAGGTTCTTCAGACGAGGATGTGTGTTCTGGAGAAGGAAGACGATTTGGGGAAGGAACCCTCTACCTTATGAGATCATCAAGTCGCATGTCCATAGCAGTGAGATTCTGTCGTAATACTAAGCTTTCTTTCCTTTGAGAGGCTAATTCGTCAAACATTCTGTCCCACATGTCAATGATGCGAGAAAGATCTCCCTCAGTAGCCGGGGCAGAAGGATCGAATTGGTCACCAAGATTCTCTCTTATACGTAAGGAGCTTGAGCCAGGTCGAGCAGATGTACCAGCACGGGAAGAACGAGCCATAGCTTCCTTTCCAGGTCGAGTTGTAGTCTGATTGTCACTTCGGATCGCGGTCGCTTTGTTTCGGTGGCTCGATGCGCCCCCTGGGATCGGATCGTGGCAGCGTTGGGAGGAGGTTTCGTGGCGAGGTCCTGCGAGCGTGTGGTGACCCTTTCAGCTGTGACACCTTCGACGGATCGAGTCGCCCCCTCCTCACAGCGATCCGAGAGCTCCTCCTCGATCTAGTCGTGCACACTCTCTTCGATTGCTTCGTTTACAGCTTCGTTCGTCTGCGAAGCTCGTACTTCCTTAGACTTCTTTCCAGCCATAATATCTGAACTTTGCTGAAATCTTCAAAAACTGAAACAGTGGAGTTTTGGACTGTTTTCTTCGGACTTGAGTATCCAAACAACAGAGCAACAATCCAATATGCTGAGAATTCCGTTCTCAGTGAAAGCACCAAAATGTTAGATCCAAAATTGGCTCTAACACCCAAATTGTTCTGGACTACAGAGAATTATAGCTAGAATATGAAGAAAAAGCAGAAAAGACACAGGATTTATAGTGGTTTGGCGTTAACGAGCCTACATCCACTTTATATGTTGTTGATTATACACTGAATGCCAAGACAATCAATAATTTCACTCAATCTCACTCTTACTGTTGTGTTTCTCTCAGTGATTTTGAGATAATCCTGATTAGAATTAATGAAGATATGATAATGGTGGAGTTAGAGCATTCGATTGCCCAAAGATCCTGAAAATGGCCAAGTTCTGGGCTATTTATAGCTGATTTCTTCAAGCGGATCGCGATCACACGTGGCACATATCTCGAGAATCTCGGACTGGTTCGTAGCTTGAGGAAGAATTGGTCAATATGACAGTTGTGGGCAAGTGTTGCGAGATCCTGCATTTCCGGATCGTGATGGACTTGGTCAGGGGCTTCATTGCGTCTTCTGGTGTCGGGTCGGGTCGCGTGGAGGAGGAGAAGACGGGTCAGATCGTGGCTATGGGGGGCGATCGCGAGTCGATATGAAGTAGGGCGACCCGAAGGCTAGAGATGAGAAGTTTCATATTTTCTTTGAGTGTAGACCTAGGTGGCTTGGTCAAAAAGTTAGCCAACAGGTTAAGTGTTTCCTATTAACTTAACCCTATTCATTCATCATGTTATATTGGTTAAGTGTTTCTTACTAACTTAACCCCACTCGTTCATCATGTTATATTGGTTAATTGTTTCTTACTAACTTAACCCCACTCGTTCATCATGTTGTATCGGTTAAGTGTTTCTTGCTAACTTAACCTAACTCATCTGTTTAATTGACATGTTATAACGGTTAAGTGTTGCCAATTTAACCTAACCCCATCCATCTGTTTAATTAACATGTTATAACGGTTAAGTGTTGCCTTAGTTAACTTAACCCTACCATCTGTTAATTAGCATGTTATAATGGTTAAGTATTTCCTTAGTTAACTTAACCCTACCATCTGTTTATTTAACATGTTATAAGGTTAAGTATTGCCTTAGTTAACTTAACCCTACCATCTGTTTATTTAACATGTTATAACGGTTAAGTGTTGCCTTAGTTAACTTAACCCTACCATTCTTAGCATGTCTTGTTCATTAGCATTAACTGATTTATTAATGCACCAACCTCTCACATTAGATCTGTGTTGTTGCGGTTACTGGATGTGCCGGGCGCTTCTGGGCAGTTTTACACCACAACTCAATCTAGCCTCGGGTTTTTCTTGGGCATGATGCACTAACCTCTCACATTAGATCGGTGTTGTTGCGGTCACTGGATGTGCCGGGCGGTTCCAGGCAGTTTTACACCACAACTCAATCTAACCTCGGGTTAGGCATGTTCATCTTTGATTTAATTTACATATTTGTCATTTATGTCAAATTTATATGTAAATTATCCACAAGTGTTGTCATGTCACATTCACTATTTAAATTATGTTTATAATTAATGGTATACAAATTATACCATTTCATGCTATTAATCATTTACATGATTATGAGCCAATCTATGCCATTAGCATGTAATTTAATGTTTTTCCCCAACGTTACCCCCGTTATACGTTCGCATAATTCACAAGGAACGTTAGGATCGCAAATTAGCCTAACTCTTAAACAAAATGGAAACGAAAGGAACATGTAACATTCCAACAAGCATAAAATAATATGGATCCAACTAAACATGTGTCATATAAATTTGGCATAGAACAATATACATTTAATTATGAACTTGCATTTTAGATCCAATTAACATAAATCTTAAGCATATGAACAGGAATTTACATAGATCTTAAACATGTGTATTAACTTGGATCCAAAAATGTAAGCATGTAAATCTAGACATATAAACATATATGAACATGACTTAGCTTATGAACATGTACATAACATAACATACAAGGAAGCATGTAGATCTAATCATATACGCATATATGAGCATGACTTAGCTTATGAACATGTACATAACATAACATAAAAGCATCACCAAATTATAATATAATATGATAGGTCCAATTGTATAAATCACAATAGTCTCATAGGCATAGGTGATAGATTTGTCACAAGAATAAACATGAATCAGAATCACAATTAGGCACAGTTCTAGATTCGATTTATCTCTAGTCATAACTTTTTTTATGTTTAAATCTGAAATATAAATGAACTTACAAACAAAAGAACAAATCTTGTATTCTGGGATCTAATTTCTGAAATTGAAAAGCTATCCTTTGATGTAGATGTTTGATTCTCTAGTTTTGATTTGGTTTGGAGCTTTCTAACTTAATTTTCTAGTTCTAAGAAAAATGGAGGCTACATTAGGTTGGCTATGGACAGCATGACGGCTTCTAAGAGCAAGATTGTGAGGGTTAGGGTTGAGGTTTAGGTTGATTATATAGAAGTTTAGATTAATATGAGCCATTAGATCAACCTAGGGGTAATCAGAGCCATCCAGACTAAATAGAGCCAACCAGAAGTCGCCACATATGCCCTAATGACTCAAAAATCAACCATCAGGCCAAACAGAGAAGGCCACATTTAAAAAAACAATCCTTGACAAACAAAAATGCGCTACGGGCGCCACATGATGCATACACGTCATATATATATATATATATATATATATATATATATATATATATATATATATATTTCTGTTTATCTATCTTTCCAATTAACCATTTTCACACTAAACCACTTTTTGAACTGCGTTCACACTAAGCCACTTTTTAGCCATTCCCCTAAAACAAAAATATGGCGCTGGCGGGGGTCGAACTCTATACCTCTTGTATGCAAGTCACACGTTCTAACCAAATGAGCTGCTAAGTCTTTTGCTTACAAACCTTAGAACAATGCTAAACATTATTCTTTTCTCATTCCTCTTTTTCATGTTTTGCTGCAATATTTAATTTAAAGATACCTTCTTCATTTTAAAACGGTTTTCTGCAAACCATAGGTCTAAACTGACTAGAAAATCACCACGAACGCAATGACGCTAATTTCGTGACCAAATTCCTGAAGCTCTTCAAATTTTTCTTTTTAATTGTTCGCATGCATTTCTTTGCATTTCATGTATTGCACTTAATTAACTTATTACATGAAATATTTATTGTCATTATTTAATTTCTCTTAAATATATCCATGTATATAATATATATATATATATATATATATATATTTCCACATTTTTAATTTCATTAAAAATACGGGGTGTTACACAAATAATGAAATAAAAGTAAATTAAAATAGGAAAGAAATAGAAAGAAGGGAAAGAAGAAGACAATTTTATAGTGGTTTATCTTGGGATCAAACCTACATCCACTTTGAACAATTTTATTAATCCTTGCCAAGCCAAATACATCATATTAGTATATATGATTACAAAGTTCCCCAAAGTAGAAGATAACAAACAATCACAAGTACTAATGGTTATTAGAGAATCATCATAACCAGCCGAGGTGACCTTGAAGTAGCTATCTTCGGAGAACGAGCTTTGCTGTTGGAGGAGATTAATGGCTGTTGGAGATGAAGAAATATCTTTACAGAGCTTTGGTAGGGAAAAGGAAGTAGATCCTCTTTAATGTTAGAACTAGGATGGTATTTATAGGAGTTCCAGGGAGAGTTGGGCCAAGCACACTAGAAGAAAATACCAAAACCACATGCCGACGCATTACGAAAAAGCTCATGTCTAAATACTCTAAGGTTGAGGGTCGGTGTCAACCCATCATAGGTTGGTACCAACCCTCTACCTTAGCGTATTTTTGGCATCGGGTTTTTTGGGTCTAATGTGTACATCGTATCTAGTTTATGGGGGGTACTTTGGTGTTTATTGGACTTGGTACGACAAGGTATTGGGACTGGCTTCTTATAACTTTGATGCTTTGCCCCGATCCGATGAACACCGTATCGAAGTGGGTTGAAATGGGTTATAATTAAGTTAGTAGCTTTCTGGAAATACCACGAAGGAGTTGCTATAAGTCGTAGCCCCACATTGTTCACGTATATGGGTCAGCACCGACCTATGATGGGTCGGTGCCGACCCTCATACATATTGTTTTCGGCCTCGTCTTTCAATGAGAGACTTCAATACGTTTTCCAGGTGTTCTTAGTGAAGTTCCATTCAATTCCAATACCATTTATCTTGGGTCTTCTTAATGATTCTGCGTGTATATCCGTTGGGGGTTTTATCCGAGTTAACATTTACCCCCCTAGAGTATGTTCATGTTGAAAACATGACTTACTCTTGTATGATGATTGTGCGCTTGTTCCGAAGAAATAATATAGAATTTAAACAGCTAATTTTCTTAAGAGTTGGCCACTGATCCGGAGCCCGCTGTTTGCTGCTACCTCACTAGTGTTCGAGCTTGCATCAGGTTAGCTTGTTTTCATTTGATACTTTGGTCATGTGGTCAGGAGCATATGGGTGTGCTCGTGGAGAGGACATTTTTGTTTCTTTTAATAAGTAATATGGGTCGGTGCCGACCCATGGTCCTTGGATTGGTGCCGACCCTCATACTTGGCAAAAAAAATCTCCCTTCCCTTTTATATTACAAGTGTACTGCATATTTCCTTTCACTTCTTACTTGCTTTGTAAAACCAGGGTTACAGTCCCCCTTTTTCCCTTCTACCGATCCGATCATCCCAGGCCAATCGTGAATCGCTTGCGCCGCCGTCTCCAGAGACCACTTGCACCTGTCTCCGACCACGTGACCATCCCTGTTCTGCCCTAGCTCCACCGTTTTTGATCTCCATTCTAAATCTTATAGGTTTAACCCCGAATTTTAGTAAAGGCGAGCTTCTTAAGGTCACCGTTCTTGACTTGATTTTGATTGTTTCTGATCCTGCCTTACTTCTAGGTGATGATTCATAGCGATTCTCGGGAAACCCTAATTGACTGTGTGTACTTTTGAACATTGAGGCACTGATTTGAAGTGTCTTGACTCACCTAAACTGAATTGAACTAATCTGAACAATTAACTCAACCTTCGGGCTACATTTTTCAGTTAGGATAGGATGCATACTGACTTGAATTTGGATGAAACCGTGATGAACTATTTGGGTATATATGCTTCCAGCATAAGCGCACCATAATATATTGCATATGTAACACTTAACTACAATGTCATCAATCTAATTTAGAACTTAGTGACCACGTTGGCCACCAAAGTGGGTTTTAAATTGCTATTGATAGGCATTTGAATTTCCTAAAAGAGCGATGATAAAAGGAATTAGCACGTCGATTCGTATGATGTGATTGTTATTGTTAAATTAGATCGATTAAACAAAGAGGAAATGTTACAAGCTTTTTTGACATTTATATGAGTTGTGCTTGAAGACTTGTCTTTTTGGGAAGTTCGTATGCCACGGGACATGTTTCTATGGGGATGTAGTTTTACTTTTATGCATGGATGGCGCTTCGGCTCATGGTAACCGACACACATTGGTTTTGGACCTCAAGCGTCGTCCCCTCACGCTGCACTAACACACTTATAAGTTGCGCATACCTGATCGTTCTGAATACGAAGTTTGCTTTGTAGAATGGCTTCTCACCCCTTAGAGCATCTTCAATCCTGCGAAGGCGATTCTTCTCAAATTCAGATTCAAACTTCCTTCAGAGTATGTTCATCGTCCATCCTAATGGAGGCTTCTTCGCATGCACCCCTTGATAGAGCAATTATCATGATGGGCCCTATGATTGATCGGCCTCGACCAGCTCTTCAACTTATTGTGAATTCGCTAGAGAGATGCCCCTTTGTGGTGACTTACCAGATGTTCCACCGTATCTGTATACAATTTTGTATTCTCGAGGAAGACATTCAATTACCCAAGAAAGACAAAACAGCTGATCATCCTCCTGTTGGATTTACTTCCTGCCACCATTATATATGCACACATGACATTGTTCAACCATTTAACCCTTTTCTGCAGTCAGTTCTAGAGGAGTTAGGAGTGGCGCCGTATCAACGTCACCCAAATGGTTATGTACTGTTTACTGGCCTGTACGTTCTCTTTATGTGGGCTATGCGATGTGCCCCGACTTTCGATGAGATATGTTACTTGTGCATTTTTAGGAGAAGGAAAGATCGTTCGTATTTGATATTTATTGAGGCGGCCAGGTACCAGAAGTTGATTCTTGACTTGCAAGACAAAGTTCCTCCTTTTATGAATTTATTCTTCTACATCAAATGTTCGATGGGTTTCAACAGATTCTGCATAAGCGGAGGTAAGTGTCCGAGTCTGTTCTGATGTTTGAATTCGTTTTCCCTGGAGATGCTTTATCTTAACCTTACTTTGATATCTTTACAATCTTTCCTGCTCAAGTAAAAGATCCTAAACACTTATCTACGTACGAATCACTGGTGGCAGTTGATAAGAGAGGGAGAGAGAGAGGAAAGTGGACTTCCTACTACAGGATGAAAACCTGCACCAGTTTGGCTTATTTGAGTCTTCACGATCTGTTATTCCTCATGATGTCTCGACCCACACTCAGGCTGTGGCAGATGACTCAGCTGATGAGCGAGCGGAAGAAGGATTGAGTTCCGAGAAGGACTTTGTTGTCGGGAGTTCTAGTCAAAAGATTAGTGAATAACATCAATCTCTACAAGGCATGTCTCCAATTCGTGAAGGCGATGAGAGAAAGTTCGGGCAACGGGAATGGAAACAAATCACACATATATACATGGAGAGAGAAGAGGGAGAGTTCTCGACCAATAGTTACACAAGCATAGGGACTGGTGATCGTGGCCTTCAATTTGAGAATTACTCTGACGGGCCATTAGCTAGTGATGGGCCTGACATTGACTCCGAAGATGTAAACATTGGTGATCCTAAGACTCCCTCGATTCAAAATTCTCCCGCTCAGGGTTCAGGTGGAAATAGTCAAAATACCTTTGGTGATATAAGCGACATATATGTTACTCCCTTAGAGTCTTGGGGATAACCCTACGTTGGTTACTTCTCCTACAACCATTTCTGGAGTTACCATGAATACTTTGATGACTACCAGTTTTGTGACTCTTGTGACTACTAGTTCAGAAATTCTCGCGGTCACTGGTTTGGGGACTCTTGTGGTTACTGGCTTAGGAAACCCTACGACTTCGCTACTCACTTTGCATGTTTCCAAGCTTCTTCTAACCCCTTCCAAGGCCCTAACGATCCCCACCCCACTAACTGGTATGTAGGGGAATCGAAGTTTAGACAACACTACACACATTTAGCACCATATGTTTTAGTTATAAGTGTTTTTCTCGCGTTGTTGTTCTTAGTCTTAATGTCATTTCTAAGTTAAGGGTTTTTCTTTGCAGATCCAGCCATGACCCATCAATATGATTATATGACGACTTCTCACATTGACTTTCCAGAGGATTCAGATATCAGGGTCATTTTTACCAATAGCAAAACTACAAGACAGACGAACAGAGGAGAGAAAGGAAAGCTCGCGAGGCTCAAGAAGAAAAAAATCGCAAGGAACGTGAGGACCGTGCTAGGAGAGAGATCGCGATGAACGGGATATGAAGGATCATGACCGTTGTGATCGCGATCGCAACTACGAGGAAGATAGACATAGGAAGTGTGAGAGGGATGATAAAGCTAAGGGTATCGATACTAGGGAGGCATCTAATCGTTCCAAAATAGACCAATCCTCACTTTCTCTTGCTACCACCTGTGCAACTACAGGCCCTGTCGATCCAGCAATTATAGATCTTGCTGCTACCTCTCCCGCTAAGGCTGATATTCAGACTATCGTAATGTGGCCACTCTATAAACTCCCTAATGCTACCGGTCAGCTTTCACAGAGGTTCCCAGATTTGTTTCTTAAGGGAGTGTGCTCTGACAAGGACATAACTCCGATTGACAGGGAATAAATGTTGAGACATATAGAGATCTATAAACGCGATATGGAGAGGCTTTCTAATTGGCAGAAACTGGTCTCAGAACTTCAAAGAATTAATAGATTACATTATGAGGCCTAGCTTACTTTTGAAAGTGATCATGCTAGATGGGAGTCAACGCTTAAATAGCATGATGGGGAGATTAGTAGAATGGCCACTTCTTACGAGGAGATGGAGTTAGCCAAGAAAAAGGCTGAGAATGATCTAGCGTTCACACTTGAATCTCACCGACACAAAGAGGCCCTTACAAGTGCTCAGTTGCGTGATTCCCATTCTCCCCAGAAAGTTGCCGAGGATTTGCTGGAAGTAGAGAGAAGGACCGCTGAGGTTTATCTCAAACAAGTGGTGGACCTTACTGTTTCCATAAACAATGGATCTCTCAAAGTTTCGAAGTAGAAGGCACAGCTAGCCAGAGTTGAGCAGGAGCGTCATCACGTGATTAAAGAGAAAATTGTTGTGGAGGACAAGCATGTGGGAAACTTGAACACTCTTAATACCAATATGTTCTAGTTTTATATTCTCTGCGTCATAGGCAAAGGGAGCTTGGAATTTATGGAGGAGAGGTATCCCCATACTCTCGCTGTATTTGGAAGGAAATGTGAAGCGCACTATCATTAGCAGATATTTTGAGAAAGAACTTCTAGACTTTTATTTGGATGACAAATCAAAAGCCGCTTTGGCTGAAGGGCAAGAAGAACTATGACGGGAGAGAGGAGATGTCACTGTTGAAGAAGTCGGGCCTTCCAATGCCCTATCTCTAAATATTCAAACTACTACAGAAACTCTTGTCCTTCTCAGTAATCTATCTCATACAGAAATTGCTCCTACCAAGGGCACTACTAGCACTGCTGCTTCTCCTGCCGAGATTAATCTTCTCACATTATCATCTATTGACGTCGTTACCAGAGAAACATCCCCTCAGACCACCACTCCCGATAAGGTCGATACTAGGGTGAATCTGTCAAGTGATGAGGGTAATGTTCAGGACGCTCAAGAGTTTGAGGTTGCGGCACGAGTTTCATCCGAAGTAGGTAATGATGATATTGTTTGTGATTTGCGGAACCCCTCTCTTTTCAAATACGAGTTTAATGATTTACTCGAATGGTATATGATTGTTGCAAGATTGGAAATTCTTAGTGCTCTTCCATCCATTGGCGACTCATCAGGGACTACAGCTATTTTTACTCCTTCAATAACTGTTACTACTGAGGTCGCGCTAGGGATAACCGCTCACTAGGCACCCACAGATCCCATTATACTTTCTTCAAGCTCCACTCCTGCCTCTTACCCAGGGTCACAAGCCAAACATATTGATGCACTATAGGACTTGGATGATCCAACAATTTCTTCGGGAGGCAGCGAAGACCCCCTTGATGAGATAGAGACCACTGAGGGATGATCGAGGAATAAAATTCAGACCAAAAGGACGCGTGGCAAGAAGCAGAGCGCTCGTAAAAGGTCAAAGATTTCCTTTGCCACTGATGATGAAGTAGTTATAGGTTGTCCTATTTCTACTACTACCGCGTCGACTATGCGCACCAAACTTACCATTAAATCGATCGAGACATCTAAGGGAGAAGAAGAAGGATTGATGGCCCTACACACTACCTACTTTTTGTTCTTTCGGTCATGATTGTCGGGTTTCGGCTCTCGTTTCGACATTTTTAGTTTATCTTTTTTTTTCATAACCATTGTATATGGTTGTTTTTGATCTAAACATGGCTTTCCTTATTGCTATAACTTTGTATTGAGTTGGTTTGTAACACTTGTGGTACGTATTTTTCCTCTATGTTTTGTCTTAATTGCAACTACCTACTATTAATTTCCTTCGTAACTATTTTTTCTGTCTTGGTGCCGGGGACGACCCTGTGATAGGTCTTGTCTTACTAGTGAGGAAGGTTGTAGTATTGCCCAATGTCATGGGGTCATCACCGGTAATGTAAATATCTTGTTCAGATTTCTATGTACGATGATTGGTAGGTCCTATTACTCGATTGACGCTTGCCGATCATCACGAGCTTAACCTATATCAGTTGCATTCTCTTGAGATCGAACACTCCTGCAATTTATAACGAGCTTCCCTCGTAACAACGAAGTTTCTTTGCTCACGATTTATATTGGTGGTCGTGTGGCCTGGCCGGGATTGCGTGTCCTGGGGACTGATTCAGCGTGCAGTATCGAGAGTGACTCGTAAAAGTGAGGTCTTTTACCTTGGATTTTATCAGTAGTTTTGTGGCCTAGACGAGATCGCATTTCCTGGGGCCTAACTCAGCACATAATACCAAGGGTGCTTCGTAACTACGAAGTCTTTTGTCCTCGATTTGTATCGGTAGTCGTGTGGCCTGGCTGGGATCGCATTTCCGAGGGCCTAACTTGCGGCGATATACATCGAGGGCGCCTTGTAATGACAAGGTCTTTTGTCGAGTTATGACTGTGTTATTGTCAGTTATTCCTTTCTATACTACTTATATTCTTTAGACTTGTTACCTACAAAACTTTTGGATTGAATTTTAGTGCATTGCAATCTGGAAGTAGGAGAATGAAATTTTTAACTATAAGACAAGGGTTTATATAGCATATAGTTGCAATCAAAAGGAAACTTTATTAATAACTTTTACATAGCATAAATCCCGATATAATGCCCTGACATACATGATAGCTTATTCCAAATAGTAGAGAAGAAAAACAAACAATACAACTTCCAAACTTTTTATGAAAAGTATGGACGTAGATACTCGTTGTTCCAAGCCCGCGGAATTGGAATCCCATATGTTGTGGTTGGCTTTAATGAGTCATTAGAGAGCTTTTGTCCTATCACAAACGGTCCATCCTAGCTTGGTCCGAATAAGCCAGTGCTGTTCATTATCTTTTTCAAGACAAGGTCACCCACCTTGAAAGTGCGGTGTCGGGCCCTAGAGTTGAAGTGCTTTGCGACTTTTCTCTGATGTGATGCCATTTGAAGTTCTGCTTTCTCCCTATTCTCATCTAACTGATTGAGAGCTTTTAACATTAGTTGTCTGTTTTCCATTTTATTGAAGTGAATTTTCCGATGAGTCGGGACTTCTCATTCAACTGGGATCATTGCTTCAGCGCCAAATGCTAGGGAAAATGGTGAGTGACCACTCGTGGATTTGTGAGTTGTCCAATAGGCCCAGAGAGCAAGTGGTAACTCGTTGACCCATCCGCCTTTGGCCCTCATCATCCTCTTCTTGATGGTGGACTTGATAATTTTGTTGACTGTATCCACTTATCCATTTGCATGTGGATGAGCTACGGCTGCGAAACTCTTTTGAATTGGTAACGCTTGCAGAAATATTGAAATTCTTCGCTTTCGAACTGCGTCCCATTGTCGGTAATAATCTTCTATGGAACACCGAACCTACAAATGATATTTTTAGTAATGAAATTAATAACTTTCTTAGTGGTGATTGTGGTCAGTGGCTCTGTTGCAGCCCACTTCGTGAAGTTATCCACGACGAATATTGCATATTTAGCGCTTTCTTTAGCTATAGACAGTACTCTAATCAAGTCGTTGCCCCATATTGCGAATGGCCATAGGATGACCATCTATATCAGTTCGGAAGATAGAGCCCTTGGGATTTTGGTGAATCTTTGGCACCTATCGCATTTTCGGGTGTAATCTGCAGAATATCTATTCACTTGTGGCCAAAAATAGCCATGTCGGAGTATCTTTTTTGCTAGTGTCTAACTACCAGTATGATCTCCACTTCTTCCTCGTGTACTTCAAACAGGATTCTTTTAGCTTCTTCCCGGTCATACATCGTAGCAAAGGCATAGAAAATCCTCTTATGTATAATTTTCCGTCTTGCATGACAAACCTAGGGGCCTTTATAAGTATCTTTTTCCTTCGGACTTGGCTTTTAGGAAGCATTCCGTCGGTGAGATACTCCATTATTAGGCTCATCCACGACTTTTGCTCCTCCGATGACTCCATAACATAATCGATTTCCATTTCATCGATGCTTGGATTACTGAGGATCTCTACTAGTACTAGCTCTAAAAGTTGGGCATCTCCCAAACTAGCATACTTAACAAGCGAATCAGCCTTCATGTTTTCCTCCTCAGGATGTGTGCAATAGTATAATGTTCTAAGTGATTGATAAGTTTCCACTCCTTTGATAAGTAAGGAGCCAAATTTCCTCCTTTTTCTTGAAATTCCCTACGGACTTGACATACCACAGGTTGCGAGTCGCTGAATATTTGGGGAGTCTTAAGATGTAACTCTTTTGCTATCCTCAATCCAGCTATCAAAGCTTTGTATTCTGCCTCGTTGTTGGTAGCCGGTAATTCCTATCGCAATGCATAATAAACAGATCATCCTTTGGGAGTTTCCAAGACTACCCCTGCTCTCGACAAATACCCGTTCATACCTCCGTCCACATATAGTTTACATCGGGTCTTTACCTATACTGTCTCTTCTTTGTCATTGACTTCCCGTAAAGTGAACTCTATGATAAAATTGGCTAGTGCTAACCGTTGATTGCTCTCCGAGAATAGTAGGTTATTTCATGTTGACTTAATTCAATGTCCCATTTTAGAAGACGTCCTGATGTCTCTGGTCTAAACAGAACTTGATTCAATGGCTGATCCGTTAGTATCTTAATTGGATGAGCTTGGAAATAGGGTCGTAGTTTTCTTGATGCAATCAGTAAGCAGTATGCTAGTTTCTACAGCCTTGGATAATTCTTTTCTGCTCCCAGAAATCACTTGTTGATGTAGTATACTGGCCATTCGATTCGCGATTCTTCCCGAACTAAGGCTGCGCTTAAAGCATGAAATGATACCGCAAAATAAACGAACAAATCTTCCCATTGGCGGTGTCTCTATGTGTTATATTAGTTCCTTAAAGGCTACTTTACTTTCCATCGACCACTCGAAGTTTTTATTCCCCTTTTTCAAAGCATCGAAGAAGGGGATACATCTATTGGTCGCCTTTGAAATGAATATGCTTAACGCTGTGATTTTTCTGTTGAGACTCTGAAGTTCCTTTTTATTTTGAGAAGCCCTGACTTCTCTCGGAGTCGTCACTTAGGATGGATTGGCTTTGATGCCTCTCGCGATCACCATGAACCCCAGGAATTTTCCGGACGACACAACGAATGAACACTTTAGCGGATTTAACTTCATCCCATACTTTCTTAAGATTGCAAACATTTTTGCTAAGTTATCCATGTGGCTACTTTCTTTTTCAACTTAACTAGCATGTCATCGATGTATACCCTCATAGTCTTACCAATTTTGGATTTGAATATCATGTTAACAAGATGCTGGTATGTTGCCCCGGCATTCTTTAAGCCGAAGGCATCACTTTATAGCAGTATAATCCCAAATCTATAATAAAATTAGTATTTTACTGATCATGCTTGTGCATCGTTATTTGATTGTACCCCGAGTATGCATCCATGAAGGATAGTAGCTCATGACCTACCGTTCCATCTACAAGATGGTCGATTCGCGGTAATGGGAAACTGTCCTCGGGATATGCCTTATTAAGGTCTGAAAAGTCAATGTACATCCTTCATTTACCATTCGCCTTCTTGACTAATATCAGGTAAGATATCCAGTCCAGGTATGTCGATTCTTTGATGAATCCGTTATCCATGAGATGGTCGACTTCCTATTTTAGAACCTGTGAAAAGGACCTTGAGTTCTCTCTTTTTTTACTGGAGTATATCGAGGGTCTATATTCAAAGCAAGACTCGCCACTTTTGGGGGAAATCCCACACATATCCGCATGACTCCAAGTGAACACATTCAAGTTGGATTTGAGGAAATCAATTAACTCTTTTTGTACCCTCATACCAAGCTGCGATTCGATATTCAACATTCGGGACATATTTTTTGAGTCTACCAAGATAGATATTTTCATTTCCATGGTTGTCACTCTGTTATCCCCTGTGTTGACGCCAAAAAGTAGTCAGCTTGACGATCAACAACCAAATATCGGGTTTAGAGCGCGATATATGAAGAATTATCTGAAAAAGCGAGAAAACGCGAGACAACAACATTTTTATAGTGGTTCGGCGTTAACGAGCCTATGTCCACTTTATAATTTCACAGTAATGCCATAAAGTTGGAGATACAATAAATGAGATTGACAAAATCTCTATTACATAGTCTTTTTTGATGTCTATAGCAAGTATTTCGAGATGGAAGTGGTTGGAAGCCATGATTGAGTTGTGGATGGCATGTATAAGCTATAAAGTCAGATCAGATCTCAGCCCCAAAAAGTCCTCCTCTTTGTTATATAGAATGGTGTATTTATAGGTAGGAGGCTTCAACAATTCAAGGTGCCATGCGTTGGTTGATCCATGTGAATAGCATATGACAGAGTGAGTCTTTATTACGTGGAAAGGTCCCCTCCAGTATGTGCCAGCATAATTGTAGCTTGATCCAAGTTTATATGCTTTAGAATAGGTAGTTGGACCAAGTATGTAGGGTATGAAACAAATCTCATGACCAAGTCATTGTTGTAGTGCAAGCTGATCTCAAAACCATCTAGCCCAAGTCTTTTAAGCTGAAATACTTCTATCCAGGAGCTCTCGAGCCAAGGAGCCATGAGCTAAGAATGTCCGGGCTTGTCCAAGCCCATGCTCGAGTCCTGAGCGATCCTGTGATGGGTCCATGGGTTGACAGCCTTGCCAAAAGTCGGGTCAACAATTTGCCCCCCAAAGTACATCATATGGCAGACGGGATGTACTTTGAAAAAGTCGAGCCGCTTCTCTTTGAAATGTCATCCATCTTTGGTAAGGCAATATTGATATGCCGCGTCTTTTAGGGTAGTCCTAAAGCTCGGTTCTTTTTCTTTTCTTAATGCGAAAAACATGTCATGTATCGCACTGCCATCTGTGGTACCATTCGAGCCAAAGTTTGAGTGCTAGAGTAGTTGAGATGAATAGGTAATCATTTATGCCTCGTCGAGTCAAGACGTCGAATGAGCTTATCATAATTCAAGCTAGGTCACTGGCTCATGCATGTGGTCATTCATAAATAGGTCGTCGCTAAATGATGTCATCTTCTTATGTAAGTCGAGAGCATGGTCAAGCATAAGGTCAAGTCAGAACATTAGTCACACACAAGTCAGTGCCTGGTTCGGCTATCCAAGTCATGAGATAGTGTAGGAGTTAAGAAATGGCACATGAATTTGACATTGAATATGGCTTTTTTACTTCTCAAGTCATTGGAATAGTAATCTAGGAATCCATGATCGCGTCGTATCTTATCAACAGAAAGCCAGAAAACCACAATCACTACGGAACGAATAAACAGAAGACTAGAAATCCATGGTCGCATCAGACCATATTTAAAGAAATCCACAACCATTCCGGATTGTACTTATGGTCCAATAATTACGTATGAATCAATACGAGATATAGCTGAAATCATGTGAGCCAATGTCTATTATGATTGTCAAAATCATAAGGCAGAAGAAAAGTTAGTTTTGCTCTCCATTCAATGTACTTGTTTTGCTCTCCATTCAATGTACTTGTTTTGCTCTCCATTCAATGTACTTGCGATTTTAGTCTTCAACGCCATGCCTAACTCATAAGCTGTCTTGCTTGAATAAGTAAGTCAAGTTATGTCAACTCATAAGCAATCTCGCTTGAATGAGTAAGTCAAGTCATGTCGAACTCATAAGTAGTCTCGCTTGAATGAGTAAGTCAAGTCGTGTCGAACTCATAAGCTGTCTCGCTTGGATGAGTGAGACACGTCGTGTCATAGTCCGAAGGTATAGTATATATCCTTTGAATCATGTGCCAAGTCAGGAACGTATTCAAAGTCAATCGAACGTCCAGTCCTTAAGTCTTTATACTCTCCATCGTTGTTTCGGGTTAGAGTTGTAGGTTTAGCGGTCTTAGCCAACCCAAGTCATTTTATACTCTTACTCGAGTCAACGAAAGTTAAAGTTGAACACGCGAATAGTCGAATCTCATTTGCCTAGGCATCGTTCCTGTTGAATCAAGGATTCATGGCGTTTTGATTAACGATAAGAAGAAGTTTCATTATCGACAAAAAGAAGAGATTCAAAGGTATTGAGAGTTAGAGGTTGATTATTTAGTGATTTAGTTATGTTATAAATGTTAAAATCTATCCTCAAATAATCATATACCTCAGCTTTTTGAATATATATATATATATATGTATATATATATGAATGCACATTTATTGTGCATGTTGCCAGAAACCGGTCGACCGGTTTCAATATAGGCGGTCGACCGTTTCTGGGCAAAAATGCACAATGAACGTACACACATATATATAACGTATATATATATATATTCAAAAATCTGTCTATTGGTTATTTTTGACATGTCGACCGATTTTCGAACTGAAAGCAACTCTTCGTACAGACATCTTCATTCATCAATGGTTGCTTTCTTTTCCTTTCATCAAAAATCATTTCTATTCAATACTTCTCTTCACCAATAATTGCAACTCTTTATCTTCTATAAAAAAATATGAAATCATCAATTCAAACAACTAATTCTTTCAATCTATTCTATCTCTTGCTGATTTCATTCTTGATCATTCAAAGTACTCAAAAGCTCATAATCTTCTTATATCGTTGTTGAATCCTAGAATCTACATACTATTCTTTTGATTCAAACACGATATCATCTTCCAAATCTTAACGAATTCAAAGTCTATTTGAGGATAAGATTATAGGAAGGTTGTACAAGAATTGACAAATTCGTGTTATTAAGAACACACATTGTCAAATTACAAGTCTACTCATCTTGTGTGAAGTCCTCGTTGTTGTGGGAGGAAAAGTTGTGAAGTCCTCGTTTGTAAGAGGCATGAAATCCCGTTCAGCTGCTCGGGTATTGTGAACCTGTTCCTCCGGGTGAAGCGACGTAGTTTATTAGTGAAAATCCAGAGAGAGGTCTGGGACTGGACGTAGGACGGTGCTCTGAACCAGTATAAAAATCCCTGGTGTGATTTTCCTTTTACTGCATTTACTATATTACTGTTCTGTGATTAGCTATTACTTTATACTTAAAAATTGTTTGTCATATTACACGATCCTTGTGAGTGTATTATACTTAGCACAAACACACACACACACACACACTTTCATTTGGTATCAGAGCTCGGTCTTCTTATAACCGTAACACAGTTATTTGATATATTCTAGTAATGGCAAATAACTCAAGTAGTAGCACTAACACCACTTACACTGAAGGTCAATCGAAACAAAGACCTCCTTTCTTCAATGGTCTTAAATATAGATATTGGGCAACATGTATGGCTTTTTACATGCAATCAACTAGCTATGATTCTTGGAATGCTACTCAGAAAGAAATAGTAAATCCAACAATTGAGTATTCAGAATGGACACCTGCTTAGAAAACTGCAGCAGCTGTAAATGCAAAAGCAATAAATATGTTGTTTTGTGCATTAGATCAAAATGAATATAACCGTGTTAGTATCTGTACCACTGCATATCAAATTTGGCAAACACTAAAAACTACTCATGAAGGTACTAACAAGGTTAAACAAGAAAAAATAGCTTTGTTGAAAAGTCAATTTCAAAATTTCAAAATGAAGTCGAATGGAACAATCAATGAGATGTATTTACGGTTTCAAACCATTCATCATGCACTTATCGGATTAGGACAAAAATATTCTGATTTTGATGTAGTTTCAACAGTCCTACATTCTCTGACTAATGAATGAGAAGGAAAAGTATTAGCAATAGAAGAAGCTAATGATCTTTCCACCATGAAGCCAGATGAATTGATAGGAAATCTTATGCCCTATGAAGCTAACTTGCAGGCTAGAAAAGAGCAAAAAGATGAAAAGAAAAATGTAGCATTTCATGATGAAAAAAATGAAGACATCTCAGATTCCAAAGATGAAGATCTAGCGTTCATTGCAAAAGGATTCAAGAAATTCTTAAAGCAACGAAAACCTAGTTGATACAACAAAAAGAAGTTCAGTTCAAACAAACCATCATCATCAAATATAGAATGCTTCAATTGTCACAAAAAGGGACATATGCAAAAGGATTGTCCGAAGCAAAAGAAAACGTTAGAAAATGACAAATTCAAATACAAGAAAGATAAATCAAAGAAACGAGCATTCTATGTTACATGGGATGATTCAGACTCATCTTCATCTGATAGTGAAAGTGACTCAGACAATGAACAAGCTAATGTATGTTTCATGGCGACAGAAGATGAGGTACAAATTCTTTCTTTTGAAGAAGTTCTTGATATAAATGCCGAATTAATATTTAAATTTAAAGATATGAAATGACAATGCAAGCAAACTCAAGCAGATTTAAGTAAAGCAGAGTTTGAACGAAATATGTTAAAAGACAAGAAGAAAATATTAGAGGAAGAACTTGAAAAAGTTCAAGAATCATCATCTAATATTGATTCTCAATTATCTCTTTTGAGCCAGGAAATAGAAACTCAAAAAGAGAAAAATAATGCTCTTACTACTGAAAATCATGAGCTTAAGGCAAAAGTCAAAATTCTAGACCTAGAAAAAGCTAGTTTACAAACTTAGTTAGACAACATCACTCAAAATGTTTCTAACTTCAACAAAGGTCGAGAAAATTTGACAAAAAATATTGAAAGTTCACAACCTGCTACGAATAAAGAAGGTTTGGGATATAAGAAACAAGATATCAAGAAACATCTTGGCAATAAAAGAAAAAGAAAAAAAAAGTACAAGAAACTGAAGCTAAGAAAAATCTTAGTTTATTATATTCCAAACCAAAACCGTTTGTGAAATTTCATCAAGACTATCAAAATATGGGTTCCTAAAACAAATAACAATTTGATTAGGAACAAATACATTCAGTATTTTTTGAATACCGTGCATCGTTATTCCAATTATTTATATAAAGGGGATACCGGACCCATATGGGTTTGGACCCCTAAGATCTAACTCTTAGGACCCAATGAAAAGGTGGGTACCATGATCTTAATTCTATTTTTTGCAGGTCCCACTTAAGAAAAGAAGGAAGTGGATACTGGACAGTGGTTGCTCGAAGAATATGACTGGAGATAAGGGCTTATTGACAAATATCACTTATTCAGATGGTGGCTCCGTCACTTTTGGAGATAATTCAAAAGGCTATATCATCGGCAAAGGCGATGTGAGCAATTGTGGTACATCTAACTTACCACTTATTACTAATGTCACCTTTGGAGATAATTCAAGAGAATGAAGCTTCCTGAACCTTGTTTGAATATCATACCCTTCGAACAATATCAACAACAAGGTCCCCAAGAAAGCACTACATCAAAGGCCTCCAAACCTAAACCAGTAGAGGTAAAACTCCTTCAACCATCCTCGTCGACTAAAGGTTCACTTGAACAAATTGCATGGAATCGATTCCTTCTTGAATCAAGGCTTAAGCGTACTGACAACAAAATCGAACATCTGGATACAAAGCTTGACAAACGATTCTCAAAACTTAAGTCTTTCTTTGGTATTCTTTGGGATGCAATTTCATGTACATTATCATCCTCCTCTACGCAAATACAAGACCCAGATAAACGTCCAATGCCTCCTACTTTTACATGGTCATCTTCAGAGGAAGGCACAAGTTCTGGAGTAACTATTGGACGTGGTCGTGGGGCATTTGAGACTGAGGAGGAAGACGAAGGAGACAAAGAAGACAAAGGAGACAAGGAAGAAGAAGGAAACAAAGAAATAGATTGGGATACGAATGAATCCAACTCTCCACCTCAGTAGTTCTTTTCATCCACGTCTTATGATATTATGTTTTATTTTTAATCAAGACTTAACTTAGCACTTGTACATAAATAGTGCTGTATTTCATTTTGGGTTTGTACGTATTAACTCTTTGCTACATGACTTGGTTAGGTATGTTTGTGTGTATTGTATGCTACAATCCTTATGCATTTCATGCTTAAGTTATGGTATTTATGTGGTCACTACTCCTTTTTGTCGATGATAAAGGGGGAGAAAAATGTTACTAACAATTATGTTTTGTAGATTTTTTTAATATATGTTTCAGGGGGAGTACATATACAGGGGGAGTTAGAAACACTTTCAGATCTATGTTGTCATCAATCAAAAAGGGGGAGAACGTTGAATCAAGGATTCATGGCGTTTTGATTAACGACAAGAAGAAGTTTCATTATCGACAAAAAGAAGAGATTCAATGGTATTGAGAATTAGAGGTTGATTATTTAGTGATTTAGTTGTGTTATAAATGTTAAAATATATCCTTAAATAATAATATACCTCAGCTCTTTGAATATATATATATGTATATATATGAATGCACATTTATTGTGCATGTTGCCAGAAACCGGTCGACCGGTTTCAATATAGGCGGTTGACCGTTTCTGGGGAAAAAATGCACAATGAACGTACACATATATATATAACGTATATATATATATATTCAAAAATCAGTCTACTAGTTATTTTTGACCTGTCGACCGATTTTCGAACTGAAAGCAACTCTTCGTACAGACATCTTCATTCATCAATGGTTGCTTCCTTTTCCTTTCATCAAAAATCATTTCTATTCAATAGTTCTCTTCACCAATGATTGCAACTCTTTATCTTCTATAAAAACAACATGAAATCATCAATTCAAACAACTAATTCTTTCTATCTATTCTGTCTATTGCTGATTTCATTCTTGATCATTCAAAACACTCAAAAGCTCATAATCTTCTTATATCGCTGTTGAATCCTAGAATCTACATACTATTCTTTTGATTCAAACACGATATCATCTTCCAAATCTTCACGAATTCAAAGTCTATTTGAGGATAAGATTATAGGAAGGATGTACAAGAATTGACAAATTCGTGTTATTAAGAACACACATTGTCAAATTACAAGTCTACTCATCTTGTGTGAAGTTCTCGTTGTTGTGAGAGGCAAAGTTGTGAAGTCCTCGTTTGTAAGAGGCATGAAATCCCGTTCGGCTGCTTGGGTATTGTGAACTTGTTCCTCCAGGTGAAGCGAGGTAGTTGATTAGTGAAAATCCAGAGAGAGGTATGGGATTGGACGTAGGGCGGTGCTCCGAACCAGTATAAAAATCCCTGGTGTGATTTTCATTTTGCTGCATTTACTATATTACTGTTCTGTGATTAGCTATTACTTTATACTTAAAAATTGTTTTTCATATTACACGATCCTTGCGAGTGTATTATACTTAGCACGAACACACATACACACTTTCAGTTCCTTCACTTTAGTCAGAAGATGAGGATTGGCTCATCGAGTGCCAGTGAACTTGGTTACTCTTACCATTTGAGCAAGTTAAGTCGAGCCCCTTTGTTCATGTTTCATCATAGTCCAAAACGGTCATCATACTTTAGTTGAGTCTGTTCCATATGCTCGGTTCCATTGAGTTTGACAAATAAAATTGTAGACTTGATCACTAAAGTTGGTTCTCTCCGAAACCTCATATTCCTGAGATTGTCATTGTCCTAGTCATTCTCCTACTCTCCTCACGGACTGTGGAGTGTTGGGCATTTTGATTCTGCGTATGCAATAGCCACCAATCAGACATGTCCTTTGATGTTGGATGATGATCTTTTTCTTAGATGCATGCGTGTTAATCTTGAGGAATCATCCTTTTGGCCGTCATCTGGGATCCTACGGGACTCTGAGGAGAGTAAATGTGCATAGTGTAAACGGACAGTCAAATTATGCTTCTCGAAGCTTGGACCCCATGTCCCCAGTCAATGGGGTTTGGCTGAGTAGTAGAGGTCAAATCCATGCTTTTTCTAGATTTATACTCTCGACGAATCGTGAGTAGAGTGATTGGTTGGTGCCCAACCATATGGGTTTATGTTCTCCCATCCAAGCTCAGAGGATCGAAGTTAGGCTGCGAAATGTTAGTTTATAGTCAATCGAATGCTCCCATTCTTTCCGTGCATCATGAGGAAAAGTAGAGGACTAAGTGGTCGTGTTACACCCAATTGTTTATAGGATAGGATAGCTGATTCATGTCAAGCATTATTTGAGCCTTGTTGGGGAGTAGGTTGGAACTAGTCAACGGATGATCACTTTGCATTCGTTTCATGGTCCACATGCGACCCGTCAGGATCAAAGCATAAGTTATGTACATGCTGATAAGTTATGCCACTTGTAAATACTTTCAATAGTTATGCCCCCAGTCCGGGGGAATGGTAAAAGACAGGTGGTCGGACCACACCCATTTCAAATTTAGGCATGTGTGCATAAAAAGGTGTGGCTTTCAAGGCTTAAGTGTTTGTGTTGTCCGAGTGCTCGAGCTATTGCATTTTCCATTCAGTGTTCTTGCAATGTGAAACTCATCACTTCACTTGGGTTGTAGTCAGTCACATATGGGTATGTGTGTCGATTCGAGATATCAGTCTCAAGGCCCTCTTTCGGTCGCTGCCTTAAGTCGTATGATATGTTATTGAACCTCCCACTCTTAAGGCCTCATTTCGGTCATTGCATTGAGTTGTGTGGGAAGTTTAGAATTAGGAGTTGAAGCCATCCCTTTGAACAAGACCCTTTATTGGTGTATGCAAGTACGTATCTTACATCTAAGCTTTGTATCTATACATGAACTTGTAAGTCGGAGTAGAATAATTTGCTTAGTCTTGCAAGCCACTAAGTCAATCTTTAAGTCACAAGCAATTCTGGCTCGAAATGAAAACATAAAAGTGCTAAGCTATTAAGCATAGAATGATTAAATTCCAAAGTGTCAAGTGTCGTAATATGGAGGTATAGCGTCCGTAACCTCCATTTAACTTTGAAACACGGGTCGCGTCTGAAACGTGTTTGAGGTTAATTCAGAAATTTATGTCTGTGCCTCCAGTATTGGTGGGAACCGGGTTAAGTCATCCGATCGTCAAGTCCGTAAGTATTTTATACTATGTCCTCAGTCGGAGGGTGATGGAGATTGTGTGTACATCGTAACATCGTCCTTTATACTCTCTCCCAAGTCGCGAGAGTTAGAGTTATGGGTTTAGTGGTCTTAAGTCGAGGTGCACCATTCACACTAACCCGATAGGTTTATACTCTCTTTTCAAGTCATGAGAGTTAGAGTTATGGACATCGTGGCTCTTCCTTTATATTCTCCCTTCGTCAGTCAGGGTTAGAGTTATGGACGTCGTTGTTTGTCCTTTATACTCTCCCTTTGTCAATTAGGGTTAGAGTTATAGATCAAGTGGTCTTAAATCTTGGCGCGCCCATCACACTCATCCTAGGTTTATACTCCTATCCAAGCTCTGAGATTAGAGTTAATCGGCCAAACAGTCAGGTCACATTTGTCTTGGCATCGTCCCTTTGTTCCAATGTCAGGAGCAAAGGTTGCCATCAGGGATGGTCGGTTTACACCTCTGTTGAATTTATACTCCTCCCATCGAAAGCATGGGAGAGAGCTAAAGCGTCGTTGGAGATTGGTCGAGTCATACCCATCCTTGTCTTAACATTTCTCTTTTGCCCCTATATCGAAGGCAAAAGTTATTATGATGTTCATGGGATCGTTCCCCTGTCATTGTTGCGCCCTTCCTATCGGATCAATGGATGGAGTCGTCGATCTACTGGATTTTTATGTCACACCCAAATACGTCTCTATGTCTTTCCTAGAGAATCAGAGGCTAAAGGCTGAGTAGGCCTCAGTAGTATGCCTATGCATAGATAGCTCATGTCAAGCTTATGTGCGTATATCCTCTTGCCCTCTACTTCAAGGGAAAAAAGTCAGTGAATGAATGGTCGAACTTCATTTATGTCAGATTGTTGGCGTCATGCCAAGAGTAAGCGGGTGAATACGATAATCACGTTCGCCAAACTTTCATTCCTCTGATCAAACTATGGAAGGAGTGATTGGTACCAAATCTGGGTACCAACATCATTAATATACGAGTTTGCATGAGTTAGTCATGTTAATAACTCAAGAAGCATGTAAAGGCAAAATGCATGATTGGAAAATAAGTATGTTGATAGGTGGTGCTACCTCCTCTATTTGGATTCATGTACTTCAATAGCGTCGAGAACAGGATCTAGCCATATGGACGGTCGAACGCATCCATCTGGGGTCGGATTCCGACTTTGAAATGCAAAGATCGATGCATAATTGTCGGTCTGCCATGCATGAGCCAAGGAGTGGATGGTCATGCCAGATCCACCTTGAGCTGCATATCTATTCACGGACGGTGGGCATGTATTTGCAGATGAGTGGTTCATTCGGGCTCACTATGGCAATTCTCTGTAGTCATTCATGCAGGTGTTGTAAGTATGATTGGTACCAGAATCTGGGTACCTATATCATTCACACATGAATTCATATGAGTTAGTCACATCAATAAGCATGCAATGATAAGAGATATGGGTAAAAAATAATCCTTTTAAAGGGATGGCTATTATTCAGAATGAGAATGGTATCTCATATCCTTTGCCAGTCCATTTCGCTTTGTCTTATCTCTAACAGGTGATGACTACTGAAGTTGTAGTTGTAGTTGATGAAGGAAGTCTTTTCAGATCCTCGTAGGGGAGGCAATGCCAAGAACAATCAGACCTTGATCGAGGTATTGAGATAATAAAGGCGGTCAAGCGGCCTTTATGGGCGAATAATGAGGTTATGTTTCCTTTGAATCGCCTTCTTGCCCCCTTATCAAAGGCAAGGAATAAAAGTATGGTAGTTAGATCATAACCGGTAATGGTGGCATATCATCTTATTGGCATATGCCAAGACGGTGATCAGCTGGATAACTATGAATCCATGCTTATAGAAGCTTTTCCTTTTCCATGTCAGGAAGTGGGATATAGAGGCTAGGAATGTAGACATGCCTCGTCCATCCGCAGCTATGTCTTTGATCCCACTCGAGGAATGAGAGTTGATCTATAGACAATCAGTCAGCATCATGGCTTGAGTGTTTCAAACTTTTAACTTGTCGATCTTAGGGCAAGACTGAAGCGCTCGATCAGGATTGAATAACGTCAGTAAATAGGGATGATGGCTCTTGGAAGAAACCCAGTCGTTGCCATCTTGTTGTTGATATTCTCGGACCATCCTCCTAATCTTGGATGATAAGTCTTGACAATTATTATTGGCCAAAAAATATGTTGAGCCGAAGGGGAGTAGAGTGCCAAGCCGAAGGTAAGCCATAAGCGGGTCCGGAGCCCCACAGTCCTAGTGGCGATCAACCTAGCCTGTTAGGTCGAACAAGCAGGCACCGCCCAATTCATTCAATTTCGGAAGATTGAGCCTTGTTTGAAACGATCAGAAAATTGCATTTTTTTATAAAAATGGCCCTGTCTCGGGTCGATGTGCAGGGCTTTAAAAATGGCTAGTAATCCAGGTTGGTATATCTGGAAGAGTTGGTTGACCTGGAGAATTTCAGAAGAGTCGGTTGACCTGGAGTTGTTCGACCTGGAGAGCTTCAGAGTATTCGTTCGATCCGAAGTTGGTCGACCTGGGCATGAACATCACTATGACGATGGCTGTTCGAACTGATCCCACCCCGACCCTTAACTTGGTTCAAGCCGAGCTATATACTGGGAGCTTTTCAAAATGCAATTCCTACTGGCTGGTCCTCTGGTCGGGTCGATGTCGATCCGACTGGGGTCAAACCCAGAACTGGGACAAAATCAGTGTTCGCTAGGGATGCAGATGTTGTTGCTTCTGCTTTCCAAAACATGTGCAGAAGTATTGGAAACCATGGCTGTTGAAGATGACTGAAGTTAGGACTTCTTCTTGGACTTGGTGATCCAAAATTTGAGAAAAACCCTTAAGACTTTGAGAGTTTGTTTCTCAGTGAAAGCACCAAAGTGTTGACGCCAAAAAGTGGTCAGCTTGACGATCAACACCCAAAGATCGGGTTTAGAGCGTGATATATGAAGAAATAACTGAAAAAGCGAGACAACAAAATTTATAGTGGTTTGGTGTTAAGGAGCCTATGTCCACTTTATAATTTCACAATAATGTCATAAATTTGGATATATAACAAATGAGATTGTCAAAATCTCTATTACATAGTCTTTTTTGATGACTATAGCAAGTATTTCGAGATGGAAGTGGTTGGAAGACATGATTGAGTTGTGGATGGCATGTATAAGCTCTAAAGATAGGCTCGGATCCCAGTCCCAAAAAGCCCCCCTCTTTGTTATGTAGCATGGTGTATTTATAGGCAGTAGGCTTCAACAATTCAAGGTGCCATGTGTCGGTTGATCCATGTGAATAGCAGATGATGGAGCTGAGTCTTTATTACGTGGAGAGGTCCCCTCCAGTATGTGGCAGCATAATTGTAGCTTGATCCAAGTTTATATGCTTTAGAATAGGTAGCTAGACCAAATATACAGGGTATGAAACAAATCTCATGACCAAGTCATTGTTGCAGTGTAAGCTGATCTCAAAACCATCTAGCCAAGTTCTTTCAAGCTGAAATACTTCTATCCAGGAGCCCTCGAGCCAAGGAGCCACGAGCTAAGAATGTCTAAGCTTGTCCAAGCCATGCTCGAGTCCTGAGCGATCATGTGATGGGTCTATAAGTTGGCGGCCTTGCCAAAAGGCGTGTCAACACCCTACACTGTCCTTTCGAGGATCCATAGCTTTCTGAGTGAGATTATGTTTTCCAATGTAGGGGTTACCCTTTAATTGCTATAAGATGGGATTTTGGATGTAGAGAGGCTTCTCCACATCCTTCCTCTTTTCCTTCTTCTTGGATTCTCGTAGTTTAGTTATCTAGCGTTCTCAAGCAGTGTTCTGATCTCCCCTAACGATCCATTATCGGTCGGAAACTTCATCATAAGGCACCATAGGGCCAAGGCGATTTGTAACATCCCGTATTTTTGGTAGTCAAATATCTAATATATTTTATTATTTTGAATATTGATTTGGGAATTTTAATTAGACTTATAATATATAATTCATTTATATAATGAAGTTCGAACGAATAATTTATATATAATTATAAAACGAACTCGGAACATTGCCGTAGTTCGTAATTTTCGATTTGAACTTCAGTTGAATATACATAATCTGTTTTAAGTTGGAATTCTATGAAACCGGAAACATTTGAATCGATTTGATTATAATTTTCTAATGGAAGAGAAAAATCGAAATTTCAGTTTATGTGTTGTAAGTTATGTCCAATTCAAATTTTAAAGTAGTCGCTATGGAATTCGTTAATGACGATAGCGGTTATTAAATAAATATTGAGGGATTATATATATATATATATTAAATATCGTTAACCCGCAATCTTGAATATTGAGTATAAATACATATTGGTTTATATTTGAAGCTGTATAAGGTTTCATTTCGAGATATACGATAATAGTAATTTATTATTATTTTATTTGAATTGTTTTGGATTTAAATATATTTTATCGATATTATATAGACCTTAGAAATAGCTTTCTTTTCAAACAACTTCCATTTTCGACGAAATGAATTTTATTGGAATACGTATAGCTTGTTATTGTTAGATTTCCAATTTGGATCCAATCGGAATTGTTTTATCCGTATGTACAATTTAAAGGTGAACCGATAAATTTAAATAGTGTCGTTGTGTAAACGGAACCGGTTTTCAACGAAATTAATTCCATTGGGACCGGAACATCTGGACGTAGTGGCACCCCAATTTGCATTTGCATTTGGGGTTCATAAATGTCTGTGTGCATATTAAACGGCCATCGTAAAAAGTGATAAATAGCGCTCGATATAATTAACCATATATATAATATTAATAATAGATCTTTTTTATATAGCTTAAGTGCTAAGCAAACAAATTTCAGCCTGTGTTAAAATGTAGAGCCCTATATTTTTGAGAAGCTAGTACCCGCACACGCCTCCTATATGTATGCGTACCCTATGCAGCGTACACTGCTTGTTCTTTCTTTTCATATCGAACTGCCTTGTACATTTTTCTTTCCTCTCAACAGCTACACCCCCTAAAAACAGCTACAACCCATCCATCTGCTAAAGCGAAACCAAACTGAAATCTCACTGCACTTCTATATCTCTAAACCGTAGGGCTACTGGAAATAGGAAATGACTATGAGTTTATCTCCCCCTCCATTCATATATATAGCACATCATTCTGTTATTCTTTGTATGCAGGAAAAACAATCACCACTATTAAAAACGTTTCAGCGCAAGCTTCATATAAAAAAAGAAGAAGAAATGTCATGCATGTAACGGAGCAGTGTGTAAACTGGGTATTAACGTGGTCACGACATATAAACTCAAGTGTAGCTATGTGAGGGGGATACAGCAACCAAGCGGGAGGCACTATAGAACTTGCGGGTCTGTGCAGGGTGAAGCCGTGAGGTCAGTGGGGAGGTTGGTGGGGAGTATGAGTTCAGGAGAAGTGGAAGGATATGCGATGGTTTCTGGGTGTGGTATAAATACAGTGCGTGAGTGAAGAAACCATAGCCTGTTGTTTTTAACGTGGAGATGAAGTGGTTGCGTGGGAACTGGAAGCATGCGGTTTGGTTATAGTAGAATAGTGGAGACGATGGACAGTTCTATGTGTGGCCTGGAAATATGGTTTCGGAACAGTAGTAAATGGAGGAGCTGAAGGTAAAGCTCGAAGTGGGGTTAATCGGTGAAGGGGGAATGAAGCGGGTGCAGTTTCAAACGGTGAAGAAGATGAAGATGTATAGTGTTTTTATACACGTGACCTGGGTAAATTTCGAACATGTCTTATCGTGTTTACACTTTGCAGCATAATGGTAAAAGAGCCCATTTAAGTTTATACGTACAGAGTGTTGCGCTAAATCTTATTTTCGTGTCTAATCTAGATTAGAAAGTGCATAATTGTGGTTCAGTTAATGCCAGATGAAAACTTAAAGCTAGTAATATATGTATATCATTATTAGGTTATTAATAATATATCATGTCAAACCTTTGACATGTTGAAGAATTAAACCAGCGTAAGTGACATACGTTCCTAGCCTGGGCATATTACATTTTGCCTAATTCATTTTAGAAAATGCCTCATGAAGATAAGGTGTATGAAAAATGGCAGACTGTATATAACGAGTATATATATATACACACACACATATATATATATATATATATAATGTACTATTTGAATGGTAGGTAAGATACAAAGGAGATTTATCTGTGCATAAATCTTTATTAAGGTGACTATAGTAATAATATATATTTAAGTTATTTGCGCGAAATGAATATTTATTTAAATAGGTTAATTAATTTAAATTACAAATGTAAGGGTATAATTCATGTAATGTTCTCGTATGTTAACAGAATGGAACAAACCAAAAAACGTTGGGACCGTATGGACGAACGTAATATTGTAGAGATGATTTGGACAGAGTTTGGCGCAGTTGCGAGTTATTGAAACAAATTATTTCAATGTCGAATGGAATTCTAGGTGAGTTCAACTCACTCAGTTTTGTCCCATATATACTTTATATAAGTTGGGTTTAAATATTTGTGTGCTATGATTGTTAATTGATTGATGGATGCTAAATATATTTATTTGTGTTGACTGAGCTGATTAAATTAAACGTTTGATTAACTTAGAAACAATCGTTTTTTTAACGATTATTTCCAATTGAGGTAACTTACCTCATTGGTTACGTTTATAATAATATAAACGTATTAAATTGAAATATGGACGTTTGGATTGTTGTTATCGTTTGATGGTTAAATATTATATCTGCTTATTGAAATTAATGATATTGTTAAGATAACGTATTTGGATGCAGGTAAAAACAGGTTGGAGGGATCCAACTGGATTCCTCAAATATATTAATGATTATTTATTTTCATATTATCATTATATGAACTGTTCCGATTGGATATTTTATTTGGTTTTTGATCGTAAACTAGAAATTCCACATTTATTTTATTATTAACCAATATGTAATATTAGTTGAGCAATTGGCAGCAGTTGGCCTAAAAATGAATCGTTTTATAAATATGATTTACCGTCAGGTGTATCGACGGTAATGAAGTTATAAAATATATTTTATAACTGAAGATGGATTTGAAACCAATATATTGGAATAAATGTTTTAATAAAAGGAAATTAATATGTATTATTTACTATTTAAGTAATTATTTAATGATTTTGTAAAGTAAACTCTTATGTAATGAGATTATAAGAAGATAAGCAGGAATTAACGCAATGGTTAAGAATTGAATAAATTGTTCCAAGAGGAGATTCAACGGAATTATTTAATTAATTATATTATTAATTAATTTAAAAGAAGGGCTAATTGGAATCGATTAATGAGGTAATCATGGTCTAAGTTGACGAAGTCAACTAATTTAATTGAAATTGGTTATTTAATTGATTTGTTTTGAATTAATTTAATGAAATAGATAAATGAATATTTGTTTTAATTTAATAAGATTCTAAAAAGAGATTTTTTATTTATTTAGTCAATAAAGAACTTAACTATTTCTATGGTCATTAACGAGGAAATAAATTATTATTTTAATTAATAATAATTTAAGGGGTTGATGTTTAAATGAAATTAATGTAATTAAGTAATTAGAGTTGGTATTGGAACTTGATTGAATCAAGAAAGGAGTTTATGAACTGAATTTATTATAAAATAGAGTTTTATAAACTAAGTTAACAAAAGGGTTTTTAAGCTAATAAGATAGCTTAAAATAAGTGTTTACTTAATATTTAAATTAAGTAAGAAGGAATCGAGATGAATAGGGTTTTATATTAAACATGAGTTTTATAAACGATGTTTATAAAAGGAATGTGAGGCTAAAACGTTAAGTATAAATTAACGTTACTTAATAATGGAATTGAAACGAGATTTTCAAAGTGGAAAATGGTTAAATGAATTGGAAGTGGAATAATATGGATGGATAAAGAGTTAAGATAAGAATTAGAACCTAACCGGAGTTGGGTTGAGTAACTTCCTAAGTATTAATCTGATGTTGATTTCAGTCTTCGGGGTTGATACTTAGGAAATTATTCGCTTACCAATCTACAGTCAGGGACTAATGAATGTTGAAATACGAAGTGCATGGATAATGTTATGACAAATGTTTTGAAATAATAATAAATAAGAATTGGATATGGTTATCAAATATTTTTCTAAATATTAGATTGAAATGATTTTGAGAAGATTAATATATTGAAATGAGAACTGAATACCATGTTTAAAAATATGGAATGTATTTTAGAAGTTTAATTGACCATTCATTTATTATTTTTTATTAAAAGGGCCAAGTGATGCTAAGTACTGAACTAGTGAATTTACTTTATTTTTATGGTTGAATGTTTGTTTATTTGATAGTTAAATAACCGACTATCAAATCTGGCCAATACGATTGTTGGTACGGAAAGACTGGGATTGAATTTATATTCGAAAACCATTTTGTCCAGCAAATACGAAATATTAAAGATATCATATACTGATCAAGATGAAGAAATTAAAGACCATGGATCTTCATAAAACGGTAGAAATATAATCTCTGGTTTAGCGGCCAGAGATATACTGTGACTCTGTCGTGGTTGAAATCTATGAATTTGCAAGGACTACTCGCTACCAATCCATAAGGTGATTCCTAGGATGTGATAGGAGGGGTGCCTTCGGTTCATCCTATTCCTGGATGACTTGTATGGACGGATGTCTAACAGAGTATTTCTTAAGAATCACGTACGTTGATTTTTACAAACGTATTTCTGTTAGTGGCGGAGAATGGCCATTCTCTTAGCTTAACGACCAAAGTATTTTTGTGGATGTCAATTAGTGATTTGACGGATCTGACAATGTGGCATTCAAAATAAATGATGGTCAGATGTTCTAAATATGAATTCTACCCTCAAGCCACATAATCGGGAAACGACGAAAATCGGGCAGACAGCATGGCTAAGTGGGTCGCTCCCATTAGGGTGTATAATCACCTATCTACAGAAAATTTATTTTCTTCTTTATTCTATTCGATGTTGTACCTTTTCGGGAAACGGTTGCTGATCCCAACCGTTGGTGATATACATTCGGTACACTCAAGTGAAATGAGTTGTCGGTTATGTGTGGCCGGGTTACAAGATTTCTTGTTGAACCCAGTGTATTTCCCTCTATAGATACACTATCGGCAGGTGGTTCCATACCTTGTCATAGTCGGAATCCAATCTCCAATAATCACCCGCGGTTTGATTGTATACTATATATGTGAAGCGTGAGATGCAAGCCGGTCCGCTAGATTGCTATTTATTTTTATTTAGACACTATTATAATATCATGAAGATATACATATGATTTCAAAATGTTTTAGGTTATCGTAAGGTAAAAACCGTCCGTGTTTATGTGTGGATTTGATCTTACGATTATCCTTTCTTTTGAAAAAGATTTTTAACTATAAAATTAAGTTGGGTGTTGCTTATAAAACTTAGCGAGTTTTCTCACTCTGGTTCACCAGACTGATCTGACGTTTTGTAATGCTCGGGTTAGCCTGGGTTTTTCAGGTTTAAGTTTTCAGATGTTGTGAAGTCCAAAGATATACTGGAGGAGTTCAGACGTACTATTATTTATTCCGTTGTGTGTTGTATATAAGACAGATTATTATAACTGTCCAAATGTATTGATGTACTCTGATGATTGTAACTATTTATTTCAAAGCTCTCAATAAAGTTTTATTTCTATATTATATTTTGTCCCGTTGCGATGTGAGACTCTGATTCAGTTGTGTGGGTTAGTTCTTCTTCTTCTTCTATTCTTACATTTCTTTCTTTCTTATCTCACCCTCTAAATTCTTTCTATTGGCATTTAGGTTTCCAGTTCAATTTGGGTTGGACTGGTGTTGTTTGGTCAGCTCAAAAGGTACTAGAAATTTGGGTCGTCACATGATTTTAAAATCCATTAATGCCGGTCGGCCAAGAAATGAGTTGTACGCTAACACTTCATCGACAACCACAGAAGTCTAAATTAGCATTACTTTCCTTTTGCCTTCTCCAAGTTCGACTAGTAAGTCGATTGTCCCGATATGTTGCTGCGGCTCGCCGGGGAAACCATGGATCTTGGCTTAACAAGCTAACACGTCAGTCATTGACAACTTCATTTAGTTGAAAGTCTTCCATAAGAGAATATTCACGGATGCCCCACAATCTACGAGTACCCTTCTTATTGTAGTCGGTCCTATGCCGATTATTACTACCATCGGATCAAGCGTAGGAGCTTCTATCCCATTTGTATCTCTAGCACTGAAAACTATATCATCGTTGAACTTCCTTTGCTGCTTTGCTGGGGTCGTATCTTCCAAAACGAGGCAAGTTTCGTTTGTCAATGCATAGTTTAGGGCACTTGGATACCTTTCCATTTCTCATCAACTCTTCTGTGCAGGTTGCGGGCCACTTGAAATAGTATGGATGACCAAGTTTCCTTTATTCTGACCCCTATTCCGATTGTTGGGTCCCGATTGACTTGTGAGTGTGGCCCGCCCTTGAGTTATTGGGGGTGGCTGGTTTCCCTAAGGTTCTTGACATACTGTTGCAACTTATTATCCCTTATAAACTATTCTTTTAGGCTTTTCAGGTGTCTACACTCATTTGTTTTGTGTCCTGGATGATTATGAAATCGACAGAATTGCCGGAATTTCTATGACCCTTAGTCATCCTTAGAGGAGGCGACTTTCGGTATCGTTCCTACTTGTCAGTGGCCAAAAAGGTATTTTTAGGCAAGTCGTTCAATGGTGTGAAGTCTTCAGGCTTGAAGTATCGAAGGCATTTCCCGTCTTTTTTACCCTTCCCATCATTGGGCCTTTTCTAACCTCCTCCTTTTTTTCTTCTTCTTAGGCAGATCCACCTTCCTTGCGGCCATTGTCATGATGGTTCTGCACAGGATTTACATTATCCATAGCTACCAGGTTTGCCTCTTCCCACCTGAGGAATTCATCGGCTTTCTTGTAGAATTTCCCTAGAGTATTAAATTCTTTCATCTAACCCATTTACTGATTTCAGTCCCCTTATCAATAGCTCGGACCAGAGCCATTAAGACCATCCTTGGTTTTGAGTTGCCGACTTCCGTCACTGTCGTCTTGAATCGATTTAAAAAGGTCTTTAAGGGTTCCTTTGGCATTTGTACCGTCCCTGATAAGAATGATGTCTTTTGCTTTCGAGGCGTACAACCTAAATGTTGTTTGAGATTTCGAGCTAAGTCTTCAAATTAGTCGACTGAGTTTGGGGCGAGCTTTGTAAACCACAATGATGCTACAACCTCCAAGTACACCGGGAAATATCAGCACTACAACTCATCAGTGGCCCAAGAAACGTTCATATGGCAGTCGTACTTAAATAGGAACAAGTTAGGATCTGTTGTTCCGTTATATGTCGGTATCATTGGTGGGACGAATTCTTTAGGATAATCAGCTTTCAATATTTTGCTAGTGAAAGGAGCCTTGTTGGGTGAAAACCCCCAGTCCTCCTCTTCCTCCTTTCTAGCATAACTTTCTTCCATGATTGTTTAATCATCTCCGATATATACTCCTTGTCATCGTTTCGCTCTACAGAGCAGATGCCAACTACTTTTCCAAGCGACTGACTTGGCAAACGACCTCGGTTAGTAAGCTAGGACCCCGATCCTCCAACTCGTGGAGGTGCCCCTCTGGTGGTGCTTATGATTTTCTGAGAAGAAGGTCTCATAGGATTTCCCTGCTTGTTCTTTTTAGCATCAACTTCTTCGTTATCAATATTGGAGTTGTTATCTTGATTATGATTAGAGATTGATTGATATCCCAATATGATTATTTCCATCATCAGCTTGTTGCTCAAGATTATCTCTCATGTTTATGTTTCTGGGAATAACACCACCATTTCTTCTTGCGTTGGTATGGTCTATATTAGCATCCTGGAACCTAGAAGCATTCTTTGAATATCCCTTTCTACAGTTTGAAGCTGATGAATGTGCTTTCTCTTCTAAGTTGATCTCAACCCTATCATTTCTCGGGTTTGGCCTAGCATCCAGAAGGGCATCCAACTTTTGCATCAACATTTGGTTTGTGGCCTTCAACCGCTGATTTATTCCCTCTACTACTGTATCCAGCCCTCTCCAGTTACAGCCTCTCCGGGAGTTTGAGTTGCTATAGGGTTATCAGCTATGGAGGAAACTAGAGTATCACCAACTACCTGTCCAGAAGCTCCAGCTGCTCTGGACTTGCTTATACTTGTATTCTTTCTAGGGAAGCCATGATATCTACCAAACTTCGAGTCCTTAATGCAAACTTCTTCATGGATCTTCCTTGTAGACCTTGATGATCTATAGTAGAAGTGCAGATCTAGGCCTTAGATTCAGTTCTCAGTGAAAGAACGAAATATTAACTCCAAAAATGGAAGTAACACCTGATTTATTGCGAAAGCACCACCCCTTGATGGGGAAATGTTGGAGAATGGAATTCAGATGATAACAAATTTGTTTCAATTAAAAACTTTATTAATTATAAAATATATACTAACATTCTTGTCAGAAATATATATATGTATATGCAGGATATAAATATTGAAGACTGTACAGTATTAGAGATTCAAGATACCAAAGAATTCAAGACTCATGAGTATCAAGAATCAAGATTTCAAGAGCTCAAGGTTATCAAAGTAATAGAGTCTAGTTTATATGTAAAAATCCGGTTAGCACTTTCAAATTATGTTTTCAAATTAATTTAAAAATAATTTCAAACTCCTATTCTAAAATAATTTCAAATTATTAAGATTTTACTTATGATTTCAAATATATACATATATTTATATATATATATATATATATATTTGTTTATAGTTTATAATATATATGTTTATAACATATATATGTTTATAATATATATGCTTACTTATGATTTTAATTATATATGTTTATAATATATATTACTATGTTTTTACACTTTAAAAAATTCATTTGAAACAGTAGTTTTGATTCAAGAATTTCCAGAATATATATATTGATTTAATCATTTGAAAAATGATTTTGAAAATCAAAATAAAAGGCATCTGTCGACATACATAATTAGACATGTCGACATATAACTGTCATATTTTCAGTTTTCAAAGGAAGTGTCTCTTCATATTTTGAAACGTTTCAGAAACGTTGAAACCTTTCAAACACTATAAATAGGGGTTAATTTCGAATTTTTTATCACTTCTTCTTCTCCATCATCATCTTATCTCTAACCACCATTTATATACATTAATTTCTTGATTTCTACACTTATACTCTGCCGATTTCTAGTCAAATTATATCAAACTTCTTGTCTTCTTAATTCTATCAAATACTCTCTGATTGGAAGTGTTATTCAAGAGTTCTAGGGCTGTGTAATCATTTGGGAATTGTTTGGGAAAGGGTGTGTTCCTTGTAGCCTGGAAATCAAGGAACCTTGTTGCCATGAAATCAAAGGTGGTGGAATCGGTGTTAACCTTAAAGCCGTGAAATAAAGGGTGTTGTAAAATTGATACTAGTATTAATAAAACTCTATGCAATCCAGTGTTGTATGGGACTAGACGTAGAAGTAATCCGAACCAGTATAAAATCCGGTGTGTTCTTTCATTCTCTACATTTTATATTTACTTACCAGTATAGATTAAGTCATTAGGATCAGATATAACATAAATTTAGGGGAGTATGATATAATAGGTTAGTATAATCTAGTATAAGATAGTATATTTTAGTATTGGATGATTTTTTGATAATGACAACGAGGGAAAAATTATAAAATAAGATGTAGGCATAGTTTAAGGGGGAATCAGAAGGAATTCATGGTGATAATCAAGGAATCAGATCAACAGGTAATATCTATGAATATTTAATAAACCAAGGTTGTCATCATCAAAAAGGAGGAAATTGTTGGAGAATGAAATTTTAATGACAACAACCTTGTTTCAATTATAACATTATTTATAAAAATATATACTTACATTCTTGTCCAGAATATATATATGTATATGTATGTATGTATGTATGTATGTATGTATATGCAAGATATATATATGCAGGATATTAATATTGAAGACTATACAGTATTAGATATTCAAGATACCAAGGAATTCAAGACTTATGAGTATCATGAATTAAGATTTGAAGAGCTCAAGATTATCAAAGTAATAGAGTCTAGTTTATACGTAAAGCTCCGGTTAGCACTTTCAAATTCTATTTTCAAATTAATTTCAAATTAATTTCAAAATAATTTCAAACTCCTATTCTAAAATGATTTCAAATTATTAAGATTTTACTTATGATTTCAAATATATATATATATATATGTTTATAGTTTATAATATATATGTTTATAATATATATATTTATACAATATATATGCTTACTTATGATTTTAAATATATATGTTTATAATATTACTACGTTTTTACACTTTAAAAAATTCATTTGAAGCATTAGTTTTGATTCAAGAATTTCTAGAATATATATATTGATTTAATCATTTGAAAAATGATTTTGAAAATCAAAATAAAAAAACATATGTCGACATACATAATTAGACATGTAGACATATAACTGTCATATTTTCAATTTTCAAAGGAAATGTCTTCATATTTTGAAACGTTGCAACCTTTCAAACACTATAAATAAGGGTTAATTTCGAATTTTTTATCACTTCTTCTTCATCATCTTCATCCTATCTCTAACCACCTTTAATATACATTAAATTCTTGATTTCTACACTTGTACTCCGCCAATTTCTACTCAAATTATATCAAACTTTTTATCTTCTTAATCTCTATCAAATACTCTCTGATCGGAAGTGTTATTCAAGAGTTATAGGGATGTTGTAATCATTTGGGACTTGTTTGGGAAATGGTGTGTTCCTTGTAGCTCGGAAATCAAGGAAAGGGAGTGATGTGAACGTTGTAGTGAAATCAAGAGTAGTGGAATCGGTGTTAACCTTGTAGCCGTGAAATCAAGGGTGTTGTGAGATTGATACTAGTATTAATAAAACTCTGTGCAATCTAGCGTTGCTTTGGACTGGACGTAGGAGTAATCCGAACCAGTATAAAATCCGGTGTGTTCTTTCCTTTTCTACATTTTATATTTACTTATATCTGTGTCTGTGATTGTTTCTGTGTTTGTTGTGACGGCAAGAAATTTCGCCCGGTCCTAACCAGTCGCTAAACCGATCCAGGCCGTTCGAAACGCCCTATCGTTTGAGAACACGACACAACAGAACGCATACAGAAGAACATTTCATCGTATATTACAACAATGCATCAGATTACAAGAATATACAGAGTATAAATGAATATTACACAGAAATATCAGAGATTTAAATTACATTTAAATACATAGCAGCGGAAAAATAATACAATACACAACTAGAAGTAGATATACGGATACAAAGCTTTCCGGATATCATTCCAGCTGTAAACCAGGATCCTGTGAATATAAATCTGCAAAACCAAAACTACTAGCTGCCCGTGTCAAAAATAAGGGCACCCAGAGTTTAGGTTAAAACAATAAACTCCAGGTCAGTCATGTGACTGGTGTGAGAACTAAAACAGTTAATCTTTATTCTTAAAGTTAGGTAAATCAAGGGACCACGCCGTATAACACGGAACGGGTTTTCCTCCCAAGAATACCAGTGCATAAACAACAGCGCAATGCTAAATAAAGAAAAATGAAGCTGTTATAAGACCCAGGTCCTATCACACAATGCAATCGCAAGCCGGGGGATAGGGTTTTCCCTTATAACAGCTAAAGAATGCTTGATACGTTTAAAACAAATCATTTGATACTATTATAAGTGCATAGAGTATAAAACAACTTCAAATCATAAGTATCAATCATAGGCGGCATGAATGCCCCATACCACTATGTCGCCCTATATAGGTTTACAAATAAAACCGCAAATGGCACGTATTTGGAAATTGGATTTCCGTCTATGAACCGAGGCAAAAGATAGTCCCCAACCGATTCGAGACAATCTAGCCCATGTCTCAGGAACAGAACGCATCGTCCCTTGGAGCGACAGGGCCGGTCCACCGATGTGGATTAAACTTAAACCCTGAACACTACGTTTCCCCGCCCTTTGGGGCGTAAATGAGCCAACCAAATGACTCCATCGGTTCGAGAACGACCGATCAATCCGAGGCGCCTCGCAACAGCAACAACCACATAAGTCAAACTCGTCAGGGCGTGTAAAACCACTGACGCCACTTTTTATCTAGAAGGAAACGCATGCCCTCCCTGAGGTCCGTCTCCCGTTTTTGGTTCATACCTGGTGTGAAACACGCGAGGTAAACGTTACACAAAGCTACGCCACAAAGGTCGTGCTTTGATCATCACCACAAGACTTTGCTTTTCAACAGAAGCCTTGATCATTTGCATCTTAGCATGCCACACAGGCAAACCATCCTATGCAACCGATATCAGTCACACAGAATGAAATCCGATGTCAGACACACAGTCCATTTACAAGTCCGTTCTGGGTCTGAACGAAACCGGAGGCACCTAGTACCCCGCATATCCATCGATCTCCAAGTACGTCTGGACGATCACTAACTGTTTCCATCTTCTTGGGTGTACAGCCCAATCAAGATCATCAGTTATCACCCAAACGACGTGAAGACCTCCGGTCTTCGACCATCGTCTTCATCTTCGACTTATCGTCGTATCAGTTATTCAGAATGGGATAAACCCGGTCTTTCCGAATAACTCGCGTATATATTATAAAAGTGTTACACAAACACAACATACGCCTCATTCCAACTCATTAGTCATTAACCGTAAATTAATCAAGAGAATAATTCCCCAAATATTAACCCCGAAGGCCGAAACCAACATCAGATCAATATCCAGAAAACCATTCTACTTAGCTAACCGACAGTTAGTTTCTAAATTTCACGTTCAAATCTAATTAAAGATTTAACTATCGCCTGGAGCAAAACTGGTGATACTCCATTCTCGATCTTTTCAATCTAATTAAAGATTCATTAAAACTCCACTTAGTTTTAATCTGTGACTGGGTTAAAGAATCAGTGTCATTTAAAACACGGTTCACGATAAACCCAAAGTCACATCCCATTAATTATCGGGTTAAAGAACAAGTGTTATTTAAAACACTGTTCACGATAAACCCAAAAATCAATATCCATTCAATTCCAATTAAATATTATTTAATTGGTACACTTCATTAAATCCAAATAAAAAGATTTAATCTTTTCTCAACTGGGTTCAAGAACAGTGTTAGTGAAGACACCATTCACGACAAACCCAAATCACATTCATTAATTATCGGGTTAAAGAACAAGTGTTATTTAAAACACTGTTCACGATAAACCCAAAAATCAATATCAATTCAATTCCAATTAAATATTATTTAATTGGTACACTTCATTAAATCTAAATAAAAAGATTTAATCTTTTCTCAACTGGGTTCAAGAACAGTGTTAGTGAAGACACCATTCACGACAAACCCAAATCACATTCGATATTCAATACAAGGCTCTGAATAGAAAATATATCGGCTTATATTCAATATCAAATTCTACGACTAACAAATGTCGTATTGGAAATAACGATATAAATATATATATATCTTTCAAATTTCCATAACAACACCTGTATAATCACGAATTCCAACATCGAAATATTCCGAAGACAATTTCGATTCAAATCCACTCCAATGCAATCATTGGAAATTTTGGTTATTTTTAAAACCCTTTTTAAATTCAATTTATTTATTTAAAAATAAATAGAATTATATTTCTAGTTCAAAACTAGTTCATTTCGATAAAAATCCATTTTTATCTTTTCAAATATGGAGTTTTTCATCCCAATCCTTTCTAAATCATTTCTTATGATTTTACACAAATTATTGCTATTTTTAATAATTTTATCAAGGCCCGTACAGTCGATTTCCATCAACGGCCATCGAACTGCACTTACAGCGACCTTTTTCGAATTTGATTTGGACATAATTCCAAATCCAACCGTTAGATTTCAAATTTATAATATTCGTTAGAAAGCTCTTTTCGATACGAACCCAACGGTTCCGGTTTTAGGAGAATCCGACGGTCGGATCTCCCGTAATGTCCGTTTGAAATAAATGGTCGAAATTCGCGAACTGCCGCGGCGCAGCGCGTTCTGTTCAGGCCATTATATTATATATAATATATATAATATATATTTCGTCGATTTCTATTTAAAACGAATTATATAAATAGTTTTAAAATCGTTTCAAAAGCTATTTCAACTTTCTTTTCAATTCAAATCAAGATTGAATTCTTCTTTATAAATTCGTTTTAAAATTCATTTCTATTCAATTCAAATTTCAATTCAATTTGAATTCATTTCAATTCACTTTCGATTCAATTTGAATTCGTTTTCAATTCAATTCATTTCGAAATCGTTTTCAATTCATTTCATTTCGAAATCGTTTTCAATTCATTTCATTTCGAAATCGTTTTCAATTCAATTCATTTCGAAATCGTTCTCAATTCAATTCATTTCGAAATCGTTTTCAATTCAATTCATTTCGAAATCGTTAAAATCGATATAAACATCGTTCACGTCAAAATGGCGTCAATCTAACCAACACGGCTTCATAAATTTCTATTTTTCAATATTCTATTTCAAATATTTCTTTTTCAAAAATAGTTCTTGTTATCAAAATATTTCGTTCAACACATGACCAATCTCAATGGATGAGTACTGTCAACACATGAACTTTTATTTTATATCGATAAAGATGTAAATTTTAATATTAAAATATTTCGTTCAACACATGACCAATCTCAATGAATGAGTACTGTCAACACATGAACTTTTATTTTATAATATTCTTTATTTTTCAAATTGGAATGAGGCCCAATCAATTACCATATAAAGTTAATTATATGGATTTTCATACAACACATGTATATAATGACATTGAAAATAATCAACCATCAACCAAAGTGCACTACACTGTATAAGCATCAAATATAGATATTCAACGCTTATAACAGCCTGTCAATCAATCGATCGACATATTTAATCAATCAGGATGAGTGAACTTCAAATTTCATCCCAACACCCGTGTGGGGTTTCAAACAATCAACCGCATATTTTATTTGTGCAGTTGGGCGATGTGTGAAATTTATCGACCCAATCAATATCAGTCAAATCAGTGTATATACAAACAAATCGGCCGATTTGTTTATAACTATTCATTTATTCACATTCACGTTAAAAATTATATTTTTAACGATAAAACATTTTATTTCAACCTATGAATTTCTATTCAATTCATTTATTCAATAAAATGATATCTTTATTTTTCTAACTTATTTTAGAAAATTTCGGCGGCATAACGGCACGATACTAGAAACGGGACAAGGCCTAGCCTTATCCCCGGTCTAGTGAAGGCCCACGCCATTCACATATCAATTTTAATCAATTTCCAATTCAACCAATCAATCAAATCCAAATCAAATAATCTAACCAACTACACAACCAAACAAACAAGTCCATGGTATGTGGACGGGTGTCGGGTGCTTCTAATAAGCACCGTCTGCATCCTAGTATATATATATATAACTAGAAAAATAGAATTTGAGTGAGAAGTTCTCACATATAGCTATCCTAGCTCCACGGCACTTCCAATGCAGGAAATCTTCACCGCTATCCCATCTTCGTCATCTTCGTTGCCCGTAGCCACTACATACATAAAAATCGAATTTTTACTTCGCTATTCAATATTTAAAAATCAAATTTTTAGTTCAAAGTTCAATATATAAAAATCGAATTTTTAGTTCAAAGTTCAACATATAAAAATCGAATTTTTATTTCAAAGTTCAATATATAAAAATCGAATTTTTAGTTCAAAGTTCAACATATAAAAATCGAATTTTTATTTCAAAGTTCAATATATAAAAATCGAATTTTTATTTCAAAGTTCAATATATAAAAATCGAATTTTTATTTCAAAGTTCAATATATAAAAATCGAATTTTTATTTCAAAGTTCAATATATAAAAATCGAATTTTTATTTCAAAGTTCAATATATAAAAATCGAATTTTTATTTCAAAGTTCAATATATAAAAATCGAATTTTTATTTCAAAGTTCAATATATAAAAATCGAATTTTTATTTCAAAGTTCAATATATAAAAATCGAATTTTTATTTCAAAGTTCAATATATAAAAATCGAATTTTTATTTCAAAGTTCAATATATAAAAATCGAATTTTTATTTCAAAGTTCAATATATAAAAATCGAATTTTTATTTCAAAGTTCAATATATAAAAATCGAATTTTTATTTCAAAGTTCAATATATAAAAATCGAATTTTTAGTTCAAAGTTCAATATATAAAAATCGAATTTTTATTTATATAGATTCCGCCTTTTCCATTTCAAAGATCTAATCTTTTCTTTTACTTTTCAAAGTTTAAATCTTTTACCTTTTAAAAATTCAAATCTTTTAAAACCTTTTTAAAATTCAAGAATCAGTTTTAAACATTTAGAAAAAAAAACTGTTTTAACCTTTTAATTAAAATCAGTTCAGTTTTCTTTCTTTTCTAAAAATTTCAGTTTTTATTTCTTTTTTAAAAATCAGTTTTTGATCATTTTTTAAAAATCTCGTCTTTAACATTTTTAAAAGTCTGTTTTTAATCATTAAACAAAAATTCTGGTTTTAACATTAAACAAAAATCTGGTTTTAACATTAAACAAAAATCTGCTTTTAACATTAAACAAAAATCTGCTTTTAACATTAAACAAAAATCTGCTGATAAATTAAAAAAAAAATAATAATAATAATAAAAAAAAGGGGATGGAAGCTTACAGCGAAGGGGGTGAAGAAGAGGGATCGGAGGGGGGGGTTCTCATCGATCGGCGGAGCTCGAAGTGGGGCGGCGGCTTTCGGGTTTCAACGCCTCGAACGGGGGCTAATCGGGTGTCGGGGTTTCTTCTGGAGGCTCTGGCCTTCGATCGATGGAGGGGGGAGGAAGAAGGGGATGTGCGGCTAGCGTGGGCGGCGGCTTCGGGGTCTTCGTCGGCGTCGAGGGGGCGTCGGCGATGTCTAGGTTAGGTTTTTTTTTTTATATATTTCTGTATAAATGAATTCGGGGGGGGGGGGGGGGCAGAGGTATAGGAGGGAAAAGTTTTTTTTTATTATTATTTAATTATTATATTTGGCAAAAGGGTTGACTTTTACATATGACCTCGAAACGAGGCCCACCGCCTGTCGTCCATAGCGTTTCACCCCCATTCCGAACACAATGGGATATGTATCGCAAGCTGATTCGATTGTTACAATCAGTTTCCTTTTGAATTTACATTTAAATCACTATATTGAATTTTAAACGTACATTTCAAATTACCGGGGCCACATACTAACTAGAAAAATTCCAGAAAAATATTTTCTAGCTTCGTATTGACGATACGGTCTTATCAAAACTAGTTTCGTCGAATTCTGAGACCGTTTGTAAAATGGCCAATTTCCAGTCGATTAAATTCAACAGAAACTGGTCAAACGCGTTTTCTTTTGCCACGCTCACATATTGATTCGAAAAATTATGAAATTTGAAACCTAGCAATAACTTGACATCACGGACCCAACAAAACTGGTTTCGTCGAAATCCGAGGTCATTTGCAAAATGTCCATTTTTAAGGGCCTGAATTCCATAGCGACTATTCAGAATTTTCAACTGGACATATCTTATCATTTATAAAGTGAAATCTCAGTTTGTTAACTTCGTTACAAAGATATAGTTATACAGATTCAAATATTTCTTGTTTCGTTCAATTCTGACTTATACTGAATTATGTATATTCATTTGAAATTAGAAATCGAATTTTCGAACTACCGCGCCATTTTCAATTCCTTTTATAATTATATATAAATATTATATATTCTAACGACGACGTATATAATATATACGTTCTAATTATATTCAAATTAAATTTCTCGTCGATATTATTTTAAATAATCTATTTTAAATAATCAAAATTCGCTAAAATTGCCAAAATAAAAATTTCAAACTGGCTCGCATTTTACGGGTTGTTACAATCTCCCCCACTTAAAACTTTTCGTCCCCGAAAAGGAACAAAGTCGAAAGTGGTTTGATTATTCAACACTACGCTCGATCTGGCTTCCATTCTCCAACTCTTTAGTTTCTGAGAATTTTCAAAACTTCAAAAATTTGGCTAACACCCTAAATTTTCGAAAAATTTCGCCATAACCTCCCCTGCACCGGGAGCATCGGGGAATTTCAAATAGCTTCCCCGGTCCTTCAGATCTCAAAAAGAAAAAGCCAAGCGGCTAGCCAATAGGCTCACAAAATCATCATCACCCAAACAAAACAGGAAATTATGTAGTAAACATGTACCTATTTGTCGGGCAAACAAATTTTATTCTCTGGCTCTAGCCTCCTTGCTATGACCTGTTCAATGATATATATGTATATGCAAGCAAATGCGACCAATTTTCAATACAATTCAATATTCGATCAAATTAGGCATACTAGTTCAAAATTATCAAACAATTAAACAAACAACACAAACATCAATCAATTAGTGGATTAACGTTTCAAATTCATAATTTTGATATATATACAAAAATCCTGTTTTTGATGCCAAATCACAACAATTAGCCCTATCTAATTTTGGTTCTCACACCAGTCAATAGGAAGTATATAGATATTACACGTTCGTCACTCGAATATAAATTCTAATGATGGAGCTCCATCATCAAAATCATCTCCGGGCGATTAGAGTGTAATTCTATATCTATCCAATATATCAAAACTTCGAATACACGCTAGCCAGGCGCATACGCAAAAATCTTTATATTTTGGATTGTCCTAATCAATATAAAATAAATAATCAAATACGAATAATTGATTTAAATTTTCAAAACAAAAATCGTTTTCATTTTAAAAATATACTCTTCACACTCGTTCTAGGATACTACTGATCCCATCTCTAACGAGTCATTCTAATTGGATATTACTAACCCAATATCTGATGAATTCTTTCATATGGTTCTAATGTGCCTTGTTCTCTGCTTTGTAAACCAAAGCTCTGATACCAAATGTGACGGCAAGAAATTTCGCCCGGTCCTAACCAGTCGCTAAACCGATCCAGGCCGTTCGAAACGCCCTATCGTTTGAGAACACGACACAACAGAACGCATACAGAAGAACATTTCATCGTATATTACAACAATGCATCAGATTACAAGAATATACAGAGTATAAATGAATATTACACAGAAATATCAGAGATTTAAATTACATTTAAATACATAGCAGCGGAAAAATAATACAATACACAACTAGAAGTAGATATACGGATACAAAGCTTTCCGGATATCATTCCAGCTGTAAACTAGGATCCTGTGAATATAAATCTGCAAAACCAAAACTACTAGCTGCCCGTGTCAAAAATAAGGGCACCCAGAGTTTAGGTTAAAACAATAAACTCCAGGTCAGTCATGTGACTGGTGTGAGAACTAAAACAGTTAATCTTTATTCTTAAAGTTAGGTAAATCAAGGGACCACGCCGTATAACACGGAACGGGTTTTCCTCCCAAGAATACCAGTGCATAAACAACAGCGCAATGCTAAATAAAGAAAAATGAAGCTGTTATAAGACCCAGGTCCTATCACACAATGCAATCGCAAGCCGGGGGATAGGGTTTTCCCTTATAACAGCTAAAGAATGCTTGATACGTTTAAAACAAATCATTTGATACTATTATAAGTGCATAGAGTATAAAACAACTTCAAATCATAAGTATCAATCATAGGCGGCATGAATGCCCCATACCACTATGTCGCCCTATATAGGTTTACAAATAAAACCGCAAATGGCACGTATTTGGAAATTGGATTTCCGTCTATGAACCGAGGCAAAAGATATTCCCCAACCGATTCGAGACAATCTAGCCCATGTCTCAGGAACAGAACGCATCGTCCCTTGGAGCGACAGGGCCGGTCCACCGATGTGGATTAAACTTAAACCCTGAACACTACGTTTCCCCGCCCTTTGGGGCGTAAATGAGCCAACCAAATGACTCCATCGGTTCGAGAACGACCGATCAATCCGAGGCGCCTCGCAACAGCAACAACCACATAAGTCAAACTCGTCAGGGCGTGTAAAACCACTGACGCCACTTTTTATCTAGAAGGAAACGCATGCCCTCCCTGAGGTCCGTCTCCCGTTTTTGGTTCATACCTGGTGTGAAACACGCGAGGTAAACGTTACACAAAGCTACGCCACAAAGGTCGTGCTTTGATCATCACCACAAGACTTTGCTTTTCAACAGAAGCCTTGATCATTTGCATCTTAGCATGCCACACAGGCAAACCATCCTATGCAACCGATATCAGTCACACAGAATGAAATCCGATGTCAGACACACAGTCCATTTACAAGTCCGTTCTGGGTCTGAACGAAACCGGAGGCACCTAGTACCCCGCATATCCATCGATCTCCAAGTACGTCTAGACGATCACTAACTGTTTCCATCTTCTTGGGTGTACAGCCCAATCAAGATCATCAGTTATCACCCAAACGACGTGAAGACCTCCGGTCTTCGACCATCGTCTTCATCTTCGACTTATCGTCGTATCAGTTATTCAGAATGGGATAAACCCGGTCTTTCCGAATAACTCGCGTATATATTATAAAAGTGTTACACAAACACAACATACGCCTCATTCCAACTCATTAGTCATTAACCGTAAATTAATCAAGAGAATAATTCCCCAAATATTAACCCCGAAGGCCGAAACCAACATCAGATCAATATCCAGAAAACCATTCTACTTAGCTAACCGACAGTTAGTTTCTAAATTTCACGTTCAAATCTAATTAAAGATTTAACTATCGCCTGGAGCAAAACTGGTGATACTCCATTCTCGATCTTTTCAATCTAATTAAAGATTCATTAAAACTCCACTTAGTTTTAATCTGTGACTGGGTTAAAGAATCAGTGTCATTTAAAACACGGTTCACGATAAACCCAAAGTCACATCCCATTAATTATCGGGTTAAAGAACAAGTGTTATTTAAAACACTGTTCACGATAAACCCAAAAATCAATATCCATTCAATTCCAATTAAATATTATTTAATTGGTACACTTCATTAAATCCAAATAAAAAGATTTAATCTTTTCTCAACTGGGTTCAAGAACAGTGTTAGTGAAGACACCATTCACGACAAACCCAAATCACATTCATTAATTATCGGGTTAAAGAACAAGTGTTATTTAAAACACTGTTCACGATAAACCCAAAAATCAATATCAATTCAATTCCAATTAAATATTATTTAATTGGTACACTTCATTAAATCTAAATAAAAAGATTTAATCTTTTCTCAACTGGGTTCAAGAACAGTGTTAGTGAAGACACCATTCACGACAAACCCAAATCACATTCGATATTCAATACAAGGCTCTGAATAGAAAATATATCGGCTTATATTCAATATCAAATTCTACGACTAACAAATGTCGTATTGGAAATAACGATATAAATATATATATATCTTTCAAATTTCCATAACAACACCTGTATAATCACGAATTCCAACATCGAAATATTCCGAAGACAATTTCGATTCAAATCCACTCCAATGCAATCATTGGAAATTTTGGTTATTTTTAAAACCCTTTTTAAATTCAATTTATTTATTTAAAAATAAATAGAATTATATTTCTAGTTCAAAACTAGTTCATTTCGATAAAAATCCATTTTTATCTTTTCAAATATGGAGTTTTTCATCCCAATCCTTTCTAAATCATTTCTTATGATTTTACACAAATTATTGCTATTTTTAATAATTTTATCAAGGCCCGTACAGTCGATTTCCATCAACGGCCATCGAACTGCACTTACAGCGACCTTTTTCGAATTTGATTTGGACATAATTCCAAATCCAACCGTTAGATTTCAAATTTATAATATTCGTTAGAAAGCTCTTTTCGATACGAACCCAACGGTTCCGGTTTTAGGAGAATCCGACGGTCGGATCTCCCGTAATGTCCGTTTGAAATAAATGGTCGAAATTCGCGAACTGCCGCGGCGCAGCGCGTTCTGTTCAGGCCATTATATTATATATAATATATATAATATATATTTCGTCGATTTCTATTTAAAACGAATTATATAAATAGTTTTAAAATTGTTTCAAAAGCTATTTCAACTTTCTTTTCAATTCAAATCAAGATTGAATTCTTCTTTATAAATTCGTTTTAAAATTCATTTCTATTCAATTCAAATTTCAATTCAATTTGAATTCATTTCAATTCACTTTCGATTCAATTTGAATTCGTTTTCAATTCAATTCATTTCGAAATCGTTTTCAATTCATTTCATTTCGAAATCGTTTTCAATTCATTTCATTTCGAAATCGTTTTCAATTCAATTCATTTCGAAATCGTTCTCAATTCAATTCATTTCGAAATCGTTTTCAATTCAATTCATTTCGAAATCGTTAAAATCGATATAAACATCGTTCACGTCAAAATGGCGTCAATCTAACCAACACGGCTTCATAAATTTCTATTTTTCAATATTCTATTTCAAATATTTCTTTTTCAAAAATAGTTCTTGTTATCAAAATATTTCGTTCAACACATGACCAATCTCAATGGATGAGTACTGTCAACACATGAACTTTTATTTTATATCGATAAAGATGTAAATTTTAATATTAAAATATTTCGTTCAACACATGACCAATCTCAATGAATGAGTACTGTCAACACATGAACTTTTATTTTATAATATTCTTTATTTTTCAAATTGGAATGAGGCCCAATCAATTACCATATAAAGTTAATTATATGGATTTTCATACAACACATGTATATAATGACATTGAAAATAATCAACCATCAACCAAAGTGCACTACACTGTATAAGCATCAAATATAGATATTCAACGCTTATAACAGCCTGTCAATCAATCGATCGACATATTTAATCAATCAGGATGAGTGAACTTCAAATTTCATCCCAACACCCGTGTGGGGTTTCAAACAATCAACCGCATATTTTATTTGTGCAGTTGGGCGATGTGTGAAATTTATCGACCCAATCAATATCAGTCAAATCAGTGTATATACAAACAAATCGGCCGATTTGTTTATAACTATTCATTTATTCACATTCACGTTAAAAATTATATTTTTAACGATAAAACATTTTATTTCAACCTATGAATTTCTATTCAATTCATTTATTCAATAAAATGATATCTTTATTTTTCTAACTTATTTTAGAAAATTTCGGCGGCATAACGGCACGATACTAGAAACGGGACAAGGCCTAGCCTTATCCCCGGTCTAGTGAAGGCCCACGCCATTCACATATCAATTTTAATCAATTTCCAATTCAACCAATCAATCAAATCCAAATCAAATAATCTAACCAACTACACAACCAAACAAACAAGTCCATGGTATGTGGACGGGTGTCGGGTGCTTCTAATAAGCACCGTCTGCATCCTAGTATATATATATATAACTAGAAAAATAGAATTTGAGTGAGAAGTTCTCACATATAGCTATCCTAGCTCCACGGCACTTCCAATGCAGGAAATCTTCACCGCTATCCCATCTTCGTCATCTTCGTTGCCCGTAGCCACTACATACATAAAAATCGAATTTTTACTTCGCTATTCAATATTTAAAAATCAAATTTTTAGTTCAAAGTTCAATATATAAAAATCGAATTTTTAGTTCAAAGTTCAACATATAAAAATCGAATTTTTATTTCAAAGTTCAATATATAAAAATCGAATTTTTAGTTCAAAGTTCAACATATAAAAATCGAATTTTTATTTCAAAGTTCAATATATAAAAATCGAATTTTTATTTCAAAGTTCAATATATAAAAATCGAATTTTTATTTCAAAGTTCAATATATAAAAATCGAATTTTTATTTCAAAGTTCAATATATAAAAATCGAATTTTTATTTCAAAGTTCAATATATAAAAATCGAATTTTTATTTCAAAGTTCAATATATAAAAATCGAATTTTTATTTCAAAGTTCAATATATAAAAATCGAATTTTTATTTCAAAGTTCAATATATAAAAATCGAATTTTTATTTCAAAGTTCAATATATAAAAATCGAATTTTTATTTCAAAGTTCAATATATAAAAATCGAATTTTTAGTTCAAAGTTCAATATATAAAAATCGAATTTTTATTTATATAGATTCCGCCTTTTCCATTTCAAAGATCTAATCTTTTCTTTTACTTTTCAAAGTTTAAATCTTTTACCTTTTAAAAATTCAAATCTTTTAAAACCTTTTTAAAATTCAAGAATCAGTTTTAAACATTTAGAAAAAAAAACTGTTTTAACCTTTTAATTAAAATCAGTTCAGTTTTCTTTCTTTTCTAAAAATTTCAGTTTTTATTTCTTTTTTAAAAATCAGTTTTTGATCATTTTTTAAAAATCTCGTCTTTAACATTTTTAAAAGTCTGTTTTTAATCATTAAACAAAAATTCTGGTTTTAACATTAAACAAAAATCTGGTTTTAACATTAAACAAAAATCTGCTTTTAACATTAAACAAAAATCTGCTTTTAACATTAAACAAAAATCTGCTGATAAATTAAAAAAAAAAAAATAATAATAAAAAAAAGGGGATGGAAGCTTACAGCGAAGGGGGTGAAGAAGAGGGATCGGAGGGGGGGGTTCTCATCGATCGGCGGAGCTCGAAGTGGGGCGGCGGCTTTCGGGTTTCAACGCCTCGAACGGGGGCTAATCGGGTGTCGGGGTTTCTTCTGGAGGCTCTGGCCTTCGATCGATGGAGGGGGGAGGAAGAAGGGGATGTGCGGCTAGCGTGGGCGGCGGCTTCGGGGTCTTCGTCGGCGTCGAGGGGGCGTCGGCGATGTCTAGGTTAGGTTTTTTTTATATATTTCTGTATAAATGAATTCGGGGGGGGGGGGGGCAGAGGTATAGGAGGGAAAAGTTTATTTTTTTTTTATTATTTAATTATTATATTTGGCAAAAGGGTTGACTTTTACATATGACCTCGAAACGAGGCCCACCGCCTGTCGTCCATAGCGTTTCACCCCCATTCCGAACACAATGGCATATGTATCGCAAGCTGATTCGATTGTTACAATCAGTTTCCTTTTGAATTTACATTTAAATCACTATATTGAATTTTAAACGTACATTTCAAATTACCGGGGCCACATACTAACTAGAAAAATTCCAGAAAAATATTTTCTAGCTTCGTATTGACGATACGGTCTTATCAAAACTAGTTTCGTCGAATTCTGAGACCGTTTGTAAAATGGCCAATTTCCAGTCGATTAAATTCAACAGAAACTGGTCAAACGCGTTTTCTTTTGCCACGCTCACATATTGATTCGAAAAATTATGAAATTTGAAACCTAGCAATAACTTGACATCACGGACCCAACAAAACTGGTTTCGTCGAAATCCGAGGTCATTTGCAAAATGTCCATTTTTAAGGGCCTGAATTCCATAGCGACTATTCAGAATTTTCAACTAGACATATCTTATCATTTATAAAGTGAAATCTCAGTTTGTTAACTTCGTTACAAAGATATAGTTATACAGATTCAAATATTTCTTGTTTCGTTCAATTCTGACTTATACTGAATTATGTATATTCATTTGAAATTAGAAATCGAATTTTCGAACTACCGCGCCATTTTCAATTCCTTTTATAATTATATATAAATATTATATATTCTAACGACGACGTATATAATATATACGTTCTAATTATATTCAAATTAAATTTCTCGTCGATATTATTTTAAATAATCTATTTTAAATAATCAAAATTCGCTAAAATTGCCAAAATAAAAATTTCAAACTGGCTCGCATTTTACGGGTTGTTACATTTGTGACCATTTCTGGTGTGATAATCATTGTGTGATTCACATTTTATTTCAAGTGAGTTAAAGATTTCTATAAATTCCTTAAAATGCTATTCACTTCCCCTTCTAGTGTTAATTCAGCCTTAAGATCCTTAATCCGCATCCTTAATAATTGGTATCAGCGCATAGGTTTTCAAAAGTTCATCATCTGAATTTTGGAAATATTAAACGGAAAATTTTGAAATGATTTATAACATTAGTCTTAATTCATGCATTGCATCAATGTAAGAAGAGTGTGCATTCAATTATACTGAAAAATCAAGTGATCTACTAAATTGTTGTCCAAAACAGGAAAAGGTGTGTTGCATGGCTGTTCAAAATTCAAATTCTAATGGTCAAATGGTGGAAATCAGAAAGGATAAATGGATATTGGATAGTGGATGTTCAAGACATATGATGGGAGATTTAGGATTACCGAATAATTTTGGTATATGAAGATGGTGGAATGGTCAACTTCGGAGATAACTCTACAAGATATATAGTTGGCATCGAGAGAGTTGGTAATTCTGAAACTCATACTATTTCTGATGTTTTATTAGTTTGGAATTTAAAACATAACCTGCTAATTATATGTCAACTTTGCAATAAAGGCTATAAAATCAATTTTGAGAAAGATAAATGCTTTATAGAAGATAAGAATTCAAAAATAATATTCGAAGGAGATAGAAAGAAAAATATCTATATAACAAGTATGAAATTTTTTGACAATAATTTATGTCTCATGGCCAATACAAGTGACCCTTGGATTTGGCATAAGAGATTCGATCATATAAATTTCAAACACATTTCTAGGATTTCAAAATTAGAATCAATTAGAGGGTTACCTAAAATGAAATTTAAAGTAAATAATTTATGCGATGCCTATCAATTCGAAAAATTGAAAATAAGTTCATTTAAACCAAAAGAGGAAATTACAACCTCGAAACCAGTAGAGTTAATTCACATGGATCTATTCGGTCCATCCCAAACTCAATCAATAAATCATATAAGATATGTTTACATAATAATCGACGATTCAAGATTTACTTCGACTTTGTTTCTTAAAAATAAAAGTGATGCTTTTGATCAGTTTAAAATCTTTGCGAAAAGAATTCAAAACTTATTATCTTTAAAAATCAAAATAATACGTAGTGAACATGGTGGAGAGTTCAAGAATGAAAATTTTGAAAGGTTCTGTAATAAAAAAGGGATAACTCATAATTTTTCTTTCCCTAGAACCCCTTAACAAAATGTAATAGTTGAACTAAAAATAGATCAATTCAAGAGTGTGCGAGAACCATGTTATCTGATAGTAACTTACCAAGAAATTTTTGGGCTGAGGCAGTTGCAACAGATTGTTATATATTAAATAGAAGTTTAATAAGACCCTTAACCCATAAAACACCATATGAACTTTTGTATAATAAGAAACCAAAAATATCATATTTAAAAATATTTGGAAGTAACTATTTTATTCTTAGCACCAAAAAAAATTAGACAAATCTGACTCTAAATTCGATAAAGGAATATTTATTAGATATTCAAAGAGAAGTAAGGCATATAAAGTATTTAATTTAAGAACTAATACTATGGCAGAAACTTTAAATGTATCTTTTGACGATAATTATAAGAATTCAACACAAAATAATAAAGAAGATTACGAAAATGAGATTGATGAAGTAAATAATGAAATTCATCAACCAAATAAAAGAATTAGACTTCTAAGAAATAACCCCTATAGAAAATATCTTAGGGGATATTGAGTCTGTTGTTTGAACTAAAAACAATTAAATAATATGAGTAATTCAGCTCTAATTTCTACTGTTGAACCTAAGAATCCAAAGGAAGCATCATCCGACGATTCATGGATCCTTGCCGTGCAAGAGGAATTGAATCAGTTTACCAGGGATGATGTATGGGAACTTGTTCCTAGACCAGAGGATAAAACTGTAATTGGAATTAAATGGGTTTATAAAAATAAAATGAATGAAGTCGGTGAGGTCGTAAGAAATAAAGCTCAACTAGTTGCACAAGGGTATAGTCAAGAGGAAGGTATAGATTATGATTAAACCTTCGCTCTTGTAGCAAGACTAGAAGCAATTAGGATTTTACTAGCCTTCGCTAATCATAATAATTTCAAACTATTTCAAATGGATGTTAAAAGTGCCTTTTTAAATGGATATGCTAAAGAAGACGTATATGTAGAGCAACCACCTCTCTTTAAAGACGAAAAACTTCCAAATCATGTATATAAATTAAAGACAATGTTATATGGATTAAAACAAGCTCCAAGAGCACGGTATGATCGATTAAAAACGTATTTATTACAATCAAACTTTGACATTGGTAAGGTAAATAATACATTGTTTATTAAAAGAAATAAAAATGATTTTCAATTAGTACAGATATACATTGACGATATAATCTATGGATCAACAATTAATCAAATGAATAAAGAATTCTCAGAAATAATGACCTAAGAAATTAAGATGAGTCACATGGGTGAACTCACATTTTTCTTAGGCTTACAAATCCGACAACTAAAGAATGGAATATTTATTAATCAAGAAAAATACACTAGAGATTTAATTAAAAAATATAACTTAACTACAACTAATGGTAGACCCACACCTATGGCAACTAATATAGCCCTTAGTAAAGATGATACATCAAAAGACGTTGATCAATGTTAGACCAAAGTCTGAGCCTATTCAGTGTGAAGTCCTCACAATCACAAATCTCATATCAAAGAATGCAGACAAAGCAATAAAAAAACGAGGAACACACGAGGATTTTATGGTGGTTCGGCTCAAACCAAACCTACGTCCACTTTATATTTTCTTAAATCCTAAGAAATTACAATTACAATGCTGGCTCACTTTCCGTGAGATCTGTTTATACAAAATAGCCTTGTGTTTTATGAAGAAGTGGAGAAAAGAGTGATTTTATACACGAAATCCTCGTGTAAGACTGAGTTTAATTGGCCATGAGAAGCACGCAAAGTCCTTGCGTTGTTAATGGTGGAAGCCGTGAAGAAGAATGGCCAAAAGTCCTTTGAAATCCTACAAATGGTGTATTTATAGCCATTGCCTGATACCGGTTCGTGATACACGGGGCACGCATCCCAAAAATCTCTAAATGTGATGGAAAACGTCAAGAAATCATCTTCAAGTTGTTATATGCCATGTGTAATAAGATCCATGAAAGTTGGAGTGAAAAGAGACATCAGAATAGGTCAAAATCAAGTGTTGTTGCTGTTCTGGTACAGGCGGTTCGTGATCTAGGGGTGCACCGAGAACCGGTGTGAGGGATCGAGATTATGAAGGTTGTGACGGTGAGCCGGTGACGTCAGGTCGTGGTCTAGGGGTGTACCATGAGCAGGTCGTGACCCCTATGCCCACCACGAGCCAGGTGAGGGGGCGAGCCGAGTTGGTCCCACTAGCCGAGGTGGTATCCCACGAGCCGAGTTGGTCCCACGAACCGATCCATGATCCAAGCTAATGGCGCTCCATCACTTCATCCAAGTGACTGCGAGTCGATACCAGATTACACCCATTCACGGAAACGAGCGTAACTTTTAAACCGTAAGTCCGATTGAGCAAAACGAAAGCTCTACCTGAAGCTAATTCAGAGGGCTACATGAGTTACTAAGCCATGCTTCGTAATTACTGTTTTCGAGCCCAAAAGAGGTCGTCTGATAGGAGTTTCGGACCAGTTTATGTTGATGTAGCCATTTTGACCAAACCGCTCCTCGTCTTCTGACCGTATTTTCCGTGCCTGAGCATGATGCTTTCCAGATATTCCATGTTTGACAGCTTTTACCAAAAAACTTTTAAACAAGTTTGCTCCCCAGAACATATCTTGCTGGTTTCTGGATAATACGAAAAATCCATATCTGTACAGAGATAGAGGTAAATCAATTATGTCAAATCCTGATAGCATTGTTAGACCTTTTCCGAGAATAAACCATGCTTTGACGTTTAATGAGCATAAACCACACCCAAGAGACGTTTGAGTTATCCTGTCAAGTCCCTGCGAGGGCCAAACCTTCTAGGCATAATCCATACCAAGAAGATCAAACCAAGTATAATCCATACCAGATTTCTTTTGTCACATCCTGACAAAACCGTTTGTAGTTCCTTAAGTATAATCCATACTTTGGATTCCAAAGTGAGTATAAACCATACTCAGACCTGAAGTAGAGCTACGCTTCCCACAACCTGACAAGATAGTCCATCCCTAGGCATAATCCATACCTAGAGTTCCATAATAAGTATAAGCCATACTTTAACCGAGATTGAGGATCTTGCCACATCCTGACAAGATACTTGAATTCACCAAACATAATCCATGCTTGGAAAGTCCTTCCTTATTCAATTCAAAATGCAAAACCAAATCAAATCCTGATTGGTTTATCATCGAGTCCAAAGCCCGCTTTGGGGCTACATCCTAACCCCGTACGTGTGTACTCCAATTCAACCAATCGGAAAACCTAATGAAAACAAAAACAAATCTTAAAGCCTAAGAAATGAAGAAAATGAAAGTTGATCTCATCCTGATCAGTTGATGATGAGCCCACGAGAGCTCAATCCAGGGTCATTCCCTCCCTGTGGAGCAGGAGGTGGCAGCACAGGTGCAGGCACTGTTGGTGGTTTCACATACTTGGGTAGCTCTCCACGTCTAACTCGTTCCTCAATCAAATCAAGTAGATGCCTACAGTCATTGGTGTCATGACCGTCCACATCATGGAATATGCAGTGTTTTCCAGAGTCGCGTTCTCTTTGCGATGGCTCCCTTCTGGGAGGCTTTGGGTAGGAGATGGAACCGTTCATGTCCATGTAGATATCAGTCAGGGTTGAATTAAGTTCGGTGTACTTTTCGTATCTGGGCCCTCTCTGGGGCTAACCGTTGCGGTCATTCTTGACGGCGGCTTTTCCTTTGCCATTTCCAGAATCAGATGGTTCTCCGTATTTGAGCATGTTGACGTCGAGAATGCGCTTCTCGGAAGTTGCATCTTCTTCCCGCAGAAATCTATCTGCTTCAAGGTAGAATTCGCCGAGATTTCATGGTCGATCTCGATAAAAAGACTTTTTGAATTCTGAGTTATCCAAGACATCGGATACGGCGGCCATCAGTACCATCGATGGTTCAGGGCGATCAACTGATACTGCTACAACGTTGAATCTTTCCAGAAATGAGCCAGAGTTTCTCTGGGCCTCTACTTGATTGTAGTGAGTGACATGACGTTCTTGGGTCGGGCGATGTGGACCCAAAACTGTTCAAGGAAGCGAGCGACCAACATATTCCAGTTGTTGATCGGTTCCGTTTCTAGCTGCCGAATCCACATGGCTGCTATATCAGTCCGAAAGAGGGGAAAACATCCGACGCCGATTGAGCTTCCATATGCCGTTTGTAGCGCATCAGGTGCACGGTAGGATCTGTCCTGCCATTGTGGGGCTGCAGTTGTGGAAGTTTGAAATCTGGGGGATTGCGAGAAGTCCTGATTTCCTGAGTGAATGAGTTGTGATTGACGTCATCCACGTCATTCTGATAAGTGCGGCCCCTCGAGAGGCGTTGAATGAGATTGGCGAGCCGGTCGCCCTTAAAAAGTTGTTGCAAGTTGCCAAGATCAGAGCTGTGCCCCCATCGTGAAGAACAAGAGAGGGTGGAAGCTGTTGGTGAGCTGTTGGGAGCGGGTCGTGAGGACCGGCTCTTAAGCCCAGGTCGTGGAGATATGTGGCTCGTGAGCCAGGGTCGTGGAGGCCGACTCGCAGTTCGAGGGGGCGAGCCGAGGAGGGGAGACCTGATCTGGTTCTGTTGCCCTGTCACGAGCCGCTCCTGGCTCTATATCACGAGCCGTGTCCTGCTGCTGGGCGAGGGGGTTGCTCCCGAGTCCATCAGTAACGTGGATCATGCCCGATCCGATTTGGTGGAGTGGTGCTTCAGGGTTCATAAGCCGCACAGAGGGCGACCCGATCCATTCGTGAGGGGCTTGCCAAGCTGCTTCGGTAGCTTCATTTCCAATGACTTGAACGTTGCTCGGCCTTCCATCCATCCGAGCGAAGAATCCATCGATCATCTCCTGTTACTTCCTGAGGAGGTCATCTTGCCTTGCCATCTAGGTTCTCAATTCAGTGAGAACTCCGTCCATCTCTTCTCTGGTCAGATATGCTGATGGATCTCCATGAGAGGAAGCCTCCTGCCTGCCTCATTCCTAGTGCCTTCAGCAGCAGCATCCTCAGCATGAGAGGAAGTTCCAGTTTTCATCCTTTTGATTGTTACTGAGTCTCCTTTTAAGCTAGAAGTTGAAGTTGTCGTGTGCCCCCTTCCTGGCGCGCCAAAATATAGACCAAAGTCTGGGCCTAACACCCAAATTCAGTGTGAAGTCCTCACAATCACAAATCTCATATCACAGAATGTAGATAAAGCAATAAAAAACGGGGAACACGCGAGGTTTTTATAGTGTTTCGGCTCAAACCAAGCCTACGTCTACTTTGTATTTTCTTAAATCCTAAGAAATTACAATTACAATGCTGTCTCACTATCTGTGAGATCTGTTTATGCACAATAGCCTTGTGTTTTATGAAGAAGTGGAGAAATGAGAGTGATTTTATACATGAAATCCCCGTGTTAGACCGAGTTGAATTGTCCTTGACAAGCACACAAAGTCCTTGTGTTGTTAATGGTGGAAGCCGTGAAGAAGAATGGCCAAAAGTCCTTTGAAAATCCTCCAAATGGTATATTTATAGCCATTGCCTGATATCGGTTCGTGAGACACGTCACACGCATCCGAATAATCTCAAAATGTGATGGAAAACGTCCAGAAATCCTCTTCAAGTCGTTATATGCAATGTGTAATAAGATCCAAGCGAGTTTGAGTGAAAATAGCCATCAGAATAGGTCAAAATCGAGTGTTGTTGCTGTTCTGGTACAGGCGGTTCGTGACCTAGGGGTGTACCATGAACCGGCATGAGGGTCGAGATGATGAGGGTCGTGACGGTGAGACAGTGACGTCGGGTCGTGGTCTAGGGGTGTACCACGAGCGGATCGTGACCCCTAAGCCTACCACGAGCCGGGTGAGGGGGCGAGCCGAGTTGGTCCCACGAGCCGAGGTGGGGTCCCACGAGCCGAGTTGGTCCCACGAACCAAGATGGGGTCCCATGAGCCGAGTTGGTCCCATGAACCGATCCATGATCCGAGCTAATGGCGCTCCATCACTTCATCCAAGTGACTGCAAGTCGATACCAGATTACACCCATTCACGGAAACTGGCGTAACTTTCGAACGGTAAGTCCGATTGAGCCAAACGAAAGCTCTACCTGAAGCTAATTCAGAGGGCTACAAGAGAGCCAAGCTCCTTAATTGCTATTTTCAGGCCAAAAAGTGGTCGTTTGATAGGAGTTTCGGGCCTGTTTATATTGATGTAGCGATTTTGACCAAACCGCTCCCCGTCTTCTGATGGTATTTTCCGTGCCTGAGCATGATGCTTTCCAGATATTCCATGTGTGACAGCTTTTACCAAAAAAAAAAAATCAACAAGTTTTCCCTCTAGAACATATCTTGCTGGTTGAAGGAAGATGTGTTCTGGATAATACGAGAAATCTATATCTGTGTAGAGATAGAGGTAAAACAATTGTGTCAAATCCTAACAGCATTGTTAGACCTTTTCTGAGCATAAACCATGCTTTGAAATTTAATAAGCATAAACCAAACCCAAGAGACGTTTGAGTTATCCTGCCAAGTCCCGACGAGGGCCAAACCTTCTAGGCATAATCCATACCAAGAAGATCAAACCAAGTATAATCCATACCGGATTTCTTTTGTCACATCCTGACAAAACCGTTTGTAGTTCCTTAAGTATAATCCATACTTTGGATTCCAAAGTGAGTATAAACCATACTCAGACCTGAAGTAGAGCTACGCTTCCCACAACCTGACAAGATAGTCCATCCCTAGGCAAAATCCATACCTAGAGTTCCATAATAAGTATAAGCCATACTTTAACCGAGATTGAGGATCTTGCCACATCCTGACAGGATACTTGAATTCACCAAACATAATCCATGCTTGGAAAGTCCTTCCTTATTCAATTCAAAATGCAAAACCAAATCAAATCCTGATTGGTTTGTCATCGAGTCCAAAGCACGCTTTGGGGCTACATCCTAACCCCGTACGTGTGTACTCCAATTCAACCAGTCGGAAAACCTAATGAAAACAAAAACAAATCTTATAGCCTAAGAAATGAAGAAAATGAAAGCTGATATCATCCTGATCAGTTGATGATGAGCCCACGAGAGCTCAATCCAGGGTCGTTCCCTCTTCGGGGAGCAGTAAATGGCGGCGCAAGTGCAGGCGCTGTTGGTTGTTTCACATACTCGGGTAGCTCTCCACGTCTAACCCGTTCCTCAATCAAATCATGAAGATGCCTACAGTCATTTGTGTCATGACCATCCATATCATGGAATATGCAGTGTTTTCCAGAGTCGCGTTCTCTTTGCGATGGCTCCCTTCTAGGAGGCTTTGGGTGGGAGATGGAACCGTTCGTGTCCATGTAGATGTCAGTCAGGGTTGAATTAAGTTCAGTGTACTTTTCATATCTGGGCCCTTTCCAGAGCTGAGCGTTGCGGTCATTCTTGACGGTGGCTTTTCCTTTGCCATTTCCAGAATCAGACGGTTCTCCGTCTTTGAGCATGTTGACATCGAGAATGCACTTCTCGAAAGTTGCATCTTCTTACCGCAGAAATCTATATGCTTCAAGGTAGAATTCGCCGAGATTTCATAGTGGATCTTGATACAAAGACTTTTTGAATTCTGAGTTATCCAAGACATCGGATACCGCTGCCATCAGTACCATCGATGGTTCAGGGCGATCAACTGATGCTGCTGCAATATTGAATGAGCATAGAGTTTCTCTGGGCCTCTGCTTGATTGAAGTGAGTGATATGACGTTCTTGGATCGAGCGTTGTGGACCCGAAACTATTCAAGGAAGCGAGCGACAAACATATTCCATCTTTTTATCGATTCCGTTTCTAGCTGTCGATTCCACATGGCTGCTATATCAGTCAGAAAGAGGGGAAAACATTTAGCCATGGTGTTTTCTGATGCCGATTGAACTTCCATATGCCGTTTGTAGCACATCAGGTGCACGGTAGGATCTGTCCTGCCGTTGTAGAGCTCTAGCTGTGGAAGTTTGAAATCTGGGGGATTGCGAGAATTCCTGATTTTCCTAAGTGAATGGGTTGTGATTGACGTCATCCACGTCATTTTGATAAGTGCGGCATCTCAAGAGGCGTTGAATGAGATTGCGAGCCGATTGCCCTCAAAAAGTTGTTGCAAGTTGCCAAGATCAGAGCTGGTGCCCCCAGCGTGGAGAACAAGAGAGGGTGGAAGCTGTTGGTAAGCTGCTGGGAGCGGGTCGTGAGGTCTGGTTTGTGAGCCCGGTTCATGGAGATATGCGGCTCGTGAGCCAGGGTCGCGGTTCGAGGGGAGCAAGCCGAGGAGGGGAGACTCGACTTGGTTCTGGCGCCGTATCACGAGCCACTCCTAGCTCTACATCACGAGCCGTGCCCTGCTGTTGAGCGAAGGGGTTTCCCCCAACTCCATTAGTAACGTAGATCGTGCCCGATTCGATTTGTTGGAGTGGTGCTTCATGGTTCACGAGCCGCACGGAGGACGACCAGACCTGTTCGTGAGGGGCTTGCCGAGCTGCTTCGGTAGCTTCATTTCCAATGACTTGAACGTTGCTCGACCTTCCATCCATCCGAGCAAATAATCCATCGATCATCTCCTGTTGCCTCTTGAGGAGGTCATCTTGCCTTGCCATCTGGGTTCTCAATATAGTGAGAAATCCGTCCATCTCTTCTCTGCTCAGGTATAATGACGGATCTCCATGAGAGGAAGCCTCCTGGCTTGCCTCGTTCCTAGTGCCTTCAACATCAACATCCTCAGCATGAGAGGAAGTTCCAGTTTTCTTACTTTTGAGTTCCATTGAGTCTCCTTTCAAGCTATAAGTTAAGTTTGTCGTGTGCCCCTTCCTGGGGCGCCAAAATGTTAACCAAAGTCTGGGCCTAACACCTAAATTCAGTGTGAAGTCCTCACAATCACAAATCTCAGATCATAGAATGTAGATAAAGCAATAAAAAACGGGGAACACACGAGGTTTTTATAGTGGTTCGGCTCAAACCAAGCCTACGTCCACTTTATATTTTCTTAAATCCTAAGAAATTACAATTATAATGTTGTCTCACTATCCGTGAGATCTGTTTATACACAATAGCCTTGTGTTTTATGAAGTGGAGAAAAGAGTGTGATTTTATACGCGAAATCCTCGTGTTAGACTGAGTTGAATTAGCCTAGAGAAGCACGCAAAGTCCTTGCGTTGTTGATGGTGGAAGGTGTGAAGAAGAATGGCCAAAATTCCTTTAAAAACCTCCAAATGGTGTATTTGTAGCCATTGTCTGATACCGGTTCGTGAAACCCGTGGCACGCATCCCAAAAATCTCGAAATGTGATGGAAAACGTCCAGAAATCCTCTTCAAGTCGTTATATGCCACGTGTAATAAGATCCATGCGAGTTGGAGTGAAAATAGCCATCAGAATAGGTCAAAATCAAGAGTTGTCGTTGTTCTGGTATAGGCGGTTCGTGACCTAGGGGTGCACCAGGGTAAGGGATCGAGATGATAAGGGTCGTGACGGTGAGCCGGTGACGTCAGGTCGTGGTCTAGGGGTGTACCACGAGTGGGTCATGACCTCTATGTCCACCATGAGCCGGGTGAGCGGCCGAGCCGAGTTGGTCCCACGAGCCGAGGTGGGGTCCTACGAGCAGAGTTGGTCCCACGAGCCGAGGTGGGGTCCCACGAGCCGATCCATGATCCGAGCTAATGGTGCTCTGTCACTTCATCCAAGTGACTGCCAGTTGATACCAGATTACACCCATCCACGAAAACTGGCGTAACTTTCAAACCGTAAGCCCGATTGGGCCAAACGAAAGTTCTACCATAAGCTAACTCAGAGGGCTACAAGAGTTACTGAGCTATGCTCCGTAATTGCTGTTTTCGGGCCTAAAAGAGGTAGTTTGATAGGAGTTTCGGGCCAGTTTATGTTGATGTAGTTATTTTGACCACACCGCTCCTCGTCTTCAGACGGTATTTTCCGTGCTTGAGCATGATGCTTTCCAGATATTCCATGTGTACCAAAAAACTTTTCAACAAGTTTACCCTCCAGAACATATTTTGCTGGTTGAAGGAAGATGTATTCTGGATAATATGAGAAATCCTTATCTGTACAGAGATAGAGGTAAAACAATTATGTCAAATCCTGACAGCATTGTTAGACCTTTTCCAAACATAAACCATCATTTGACGTTTAATGAGCATAAACCATACCGAAGAGACGTTTGAGTTATCCTGCCAAGTCCCGGTGAGGGCCAAAACTTCTAGGCATAATCCATACCAAGAAGATCAAACCGAGTACAATCCATATCCGATTTATTTTGTCACATCCCGACAAGACCATTTGCAGTTCCTTAAATATAATCCATACTTAGGATTCCAAAGTGAGTATAAACCATACTCAAACCAGAAGTAGAGCAACGTTTGTCACAACCTGACAAGATAGTCCATCCCTAGGCATAATCCATACCTAGAGTTCCATAATAAGTATAAGCCATACTTTAACCGAGATTGAGGATCTTGCCGCATCCTGAAAAGTTACTTGAATTCACCAAATATAATCCATGCTTGGAAAGTCCTTCCTTATTCAATTCAAAATGCAAAACCAAATCAAATCCTGATTGGTTTGTCATGGAGTCCAGAGCACGCTTTGGAGCTACATCCTAACCCCGTACATGTGTAACCCGATTCAAAAAATAGGAAAACCTAATGAAAGCAAAAACAAATCTTAAAGCCTAAGAAATGCATAAAATGAAAGTTGATCTCATCCGAATCAGTTGATGATGAGCCCACGAGAGCTTGATCCAGGGTCATTCCCTCTCCGGGGAGCAGGAGGTGGCAGCGCAGGTGCAGGCACTGTTGGTGGTTTCAAATACTCGGGTAGCTCTCCACGTCTAACCCGTTCCTCAATCAAATCACGCAGATGCCTACAGTCATTGGTGTCACGACCGTCCATATCATGAAATATGCAGTGTTTTCCAAAGTCGCGTTCTCTTTGTGATGGCTCCCTTCTGGGAGGCTTTGGGTAGGAGATGGAACTGTTAGTGTCCATGTAGATGTCAGTCAGGGTTGAATCGAGTTCATTGTACTTTCATATCTGGGCCTCTCCAGAGCTGAGCGTTGCGGTCATTCTTGACGGCGGCTTTTCCTTTCCCATTTCCAGAATTAGACGTTTCTCCGTCTTTGAGCATGTTGACGTCGAGAATGTGCTTCTCGAAATTTGCATCTTCTTCCTACAGAAATCTATCTACTTCAAGGTAAAATTCGCCGAGATTTCGTGGTGGATCTCGATATAAAGACTTTTTGAATTCTGAGTTATCCAAGACATCGGATACCGCTGCCATCAGTGTCATCGATGGTTCAGAGCGATCAATTAATGCTGCTGCAACGTTGAATCTTTTCAGAAATGAGAGTAGAGTTTCTTTGGGCCTCTGCTTGATTATAGTGAGTGACATGACGTTCTTGGGTCGAGCGATGTGGACCCGAAACTGTTCAAGGAAGCGAGCGACCAACATATTCCAGCGGTTGATCGATTCTGTTTCTAGCTATCGAATCCACATGGTTGCTATATCAGTCAGAAATAGGGGAAGTCATTTAGCCTTGACGTTTTCCGATGCCAGTTGAACTTCCATATGCCATCTGTAGCGCATCAGGTGCACGGTAGGGTCTGTCCTGCCGTTGTAGGGCTCTAGTTGTGGAAGTTTGAAATTTGGGGGATTGCGAAAATTCCTGATTTCTTGAGTGAATGGGTTGTGACTGACGTCATACATGCCATTCTGATAAATGTGGCCTCTCGAGAGGCATTGAATGATATTGGCGTGCTGATCGCCCTCAAAAAGTTATTGCAAGTTGTCAAGATCAGAGCTGGTGCCCCTAGCGTTGAGAACAAGAGAGGGTGGAAGCTGTTGGTGAGCTGTTGGGAGCGGGTCGTGAGGATCGGTTCGTGAGACCGGGTCGTGGAGATATGCGGCTCGTGAGCCAGGGTCGTGGAGGTCGACTCGCGGTTCGAGGGGGCGACCCAAGGAAAGGCGACCCGACCTGGTTCTGGTACCCTATCACGAGCCGCTTCTTATTCTGCATCACGAGTCGTGTCCTACTACTGAGCGAGTGGGTTGCCCCCGAGTCCATCGGTAACGTGGATCGTTCCCGATCCAATTTGGTGGAGTGGTGCTTCAGGGTTCATGAGCCGCATAGAGGACGACCCTATCCATTTGTAAGGGGCTTGCCGCGCTGCTTCGGTAGCTTCATTTCCAATGACTTGAACGTTTCTCGGCCTTCCATCCATCCGAGCGAAGAATCCACCGATCATCTCATGTTGCTCCCTGAGGTGGTCATCTTGCCTTGCCATATGGGTTCTCAATTCAGTGAGAACTCCGTCCATCTCTTCTCTAATTAGGTATGCTGACGGATCTCCATGAGAGGAAGCCTCCTGGCTTACCTCGTTCCTAGTGCCTTCAGCATCAGCATCCTCAACATGAGAGGAAGTTCCAATTTTCTTCATTTTGATTGCCATTAAATCTCCTTTCAAGCTAGAAGTTGAAGTTGTCGTGTGCCCCCTTCCTTGCACGCCAAAATGTTAGGCCAAAGTCTGGGCCTAACACCCAAATTCAGTGTGAAGTCCTCACAATCACAAATCTTAGATCACAGAATGTAGATAAAGCAATAAAAAACGGGGAACACATGAGGCTTTTATAGTGGTTCGGCTCAAACCAAGCCTACATCTTCTTTATATTTTCTTAAATCCTAAGAAATTACAATTACAATGTTGTCTCACTATCTATGAGATCTGTTTATACACAATAGCCTTGTGTTTTATGAAGAAGTGGAGAAAAGAGTGATTTTATACACAAAATCCTCATGTAAGACTGAGTTTAATTGGCCATGAGAAGCACGCAAAGTCCTTGCGTTGTTAATGGTGGAAGCCATGAAGAAGAATGGCCAAAAGTCCTTTGAAATCCTACAAATGGTGTATTTATAGCCATTGCCTGATATCGGTTCGTGATACACGGGGCACGCATCCCAAAAATCTCGAAATGTGATGGAAAAGTCCAGAAATCCTCTTCAAGTTGTTATATGCCATGTGTAATAAGATCCATGCGAGTTGGAGTGAAAATAGCCATCAGATTAGGTCAAAATCGAGTATTGTTGCTGTTCTGGAACAGCAAGTTCGTGACCTAGGGGTGCGCCACGAACCGTGGTGAGGGATCTAGATGATGAGGGTCGTGACGGTGGGCCGGTGACGTCAGGTCGTGGTCTAGGGGTGTACCACGAGCGGGTCGTGACACCTATGCCCACCACGAGCCGGGTGAGGGGGCGAGCCGAGTTGGTCCCACGAGCCGAGGTGGGGTCCCATGAGCCAGATTTGGTCCCATGAACCGATCTATGATCCAAAATGGCGCTCCGTCACTTCATCCAAGTGACTGCCAGTCGATACCAGATTACACCCATTCATGGAAACTGGCGTAACTTTCAAACCGTAAGTCTGATTGAGCCAAACGAAAGCTCTACCTGAAGCTAATTCAAAGGGCTACATTAGTTAGTGAGATAAGCTCCGTAATTGCTGTTTTCGGGCCCAAAAGAGGTCGTCTGATAGGAGTTTCGGGCCAGTTTATGTTGATGTAGCAATTTTGACCAAACCACTCCTCGTCTTCTGACTGTATTTTCCGTGCCGGAGCATGATGCTTTCCAGATATTCCATGTGTGATAGCTTTTACCAAAAAACTTTTCAACAAGTTTGCTTCTCAGAACATATCTTGCTGGTTGAAGGAAGATGTGTTCTGGATAATACGAGAAATCCATATTTGTATAGAGGTAGAGGTAAAACAATTGTGTCAAATCCTAACAGCATTGTTAGACCTTTTCCAAGCATAAACCATGCTTTGACGTTTAATGAGCATAAACCATACCCAAGAGACGTTTGAGTTATCCTGCCAAGTCCCGGCGAGGGCCAAACCTTCTAGGCATAATCCATACCAAGAAGATCAAACCGAGTATAATCCATATCCGATTTCTTTTGTGACATCCTGACAAGACCGTTTGCAGTTCCTTAAGTAATCCATACTTAGGATTCCAAAGTGAGTATAAACCATACTCAGACCTGAAGTAGACCTACGCTTGCCACAACCTGACAAGATAGTCCATCCCTGGGCATAATCCATACCTAGAGTTCCATAATAAGTATAAGCCACACTTTAACCGAGATTGAGGATCGTGCCACATCCTGACAAGTTAATTGAATTCACCAAACATAATCCATGCTTGGAAAGTCCTTCCTTATTCAATTCAAAATGCAAAACCAAATCAAATCCTGATTCGTTTGTCATCGAGTCCAGAGCACGCTTGGGGCTACATCCCAACCTCGTACGTGTGTACTCTGATTCAACCAATCAGAAAACCTAATGAAAGCAAAAACAAATCTTAAAGCCTAAGAAATGCAGAAAATGAAAGCTGATCTCATCCAGATCAGTTGATGATGAGCCCGCGAGAGCTCAGTCCAGGGTCATTCCCTCTCCGGGGAGCAGGAGGTGGCAGCGTAGGTGCAGGCGTTGTGGGTGGTTTCACATACTCAGCTAGCTCTCCACGTCTAACTCGTTCCTCAATCAAATCACGTAGGTGCCTACAGTCATTGGTGTCATGACCGTCCATATCATGGAATATGCAATGTTTTCCAGAGTCGCGTTCTCTTTGTGATGGCTCCCTTCTGGGAGGCTTTGGGTAGGAGATGGAACCGTTCATGTCTGTGTAGATGTCATACAGGGTTGAATCGAGTTCGGTGTACTTTTCATATCTAGGCCCTCTCCAGGGCTGAGCGTTGCGGTCATTCTTGACGGTGGCTTTTCCTTTGCCATTTCCAGAATCAGACGGTTCTCCATCTTTGAGCATGTTGACGTCGAGAATGTGCTTCTCAGAAGTTGCATCTTCTTCCCGCAGAAATCTATCTGCTTCAAGGTAGAATTCGCCGTGATTTCGTGGTGGATCTCGATACAAAGACTTTTTGAATTCTGAGTTATCCAAGACATCGAATACCACTGCCATTAGTACCATCGATGGTTCAGGGCGATCAACTGATAATGCTGCAACATTGAATCTTTCTAGAAATGAGCGTAGAGTTTCTCTGGGTCTCTTCTTGATTGTAGTGAGTGACATGGTGCTCTTGGGTCGAGCAATGTGGACCCGAAACTGTTCAAGGAAGTGAGCGACCAACATATTCCAGCTGTTGATCGATTCCTCTTCTAGCTGCCAAATCCACATGGCTGCTATATCAGTTAGAAAGAGGGGAAAACATTTTGCCATGACGTTTTCCGATGCCGATTGAACTTCCATATGTCGTTTGTAGCGCATTAGGTGCACAGTAGGATTTGTCCTGCCGTTGTAGGGCTCCAGTTGTGGAAGTTTGAAATCTTGGGGTTTGCGAGAATTCCTGATTTCTTGAGTGAATGGGTTGTGATTGACGTCATACACGTCATTCTGATAAGTGCGGCCTCTCGAGAGGCATTGAATGAGATTGGCGAGCCGATCGCCCTCAAAAAGTTGTTGCAAGTTGCCAAGATCAGAGTTGGTGCCCCCAGCGTGGAGAGCAAGAGAGGGTGAAAGCTGTTGGTGAGCTGTTAGGAGCGAGTTGTGAGGACCGATTCGTGAGAACGGGTCGTGGAGATATGCGGCTCGTGAGCCAGGGTCGTGGAGGCCGACTCGCGGTTCGAGGGGGCGAGCCGCGGAGGGGCGACCGATTTGGTTCTGGTGCTCTATCACGAGCCATACCTGGCTCTGCATCATGAGTCGTGTCCTGCTGGTGAGCGAGGGGTTGCTCCGAGTCCATCAGTAACGTGGATCGTGCCCGATCCGATTTGGTGGAGTGGTGCTTCAGGGTTCACGAGCCGCATAGAGGGTGACCCGATCCATTCTTGAGGGGCTTGCCGAGCTGCTTCAGTAGCTTCATTTCCAATGACTTGAACGTTGCTCGGCCTTCCATCCATCGGAGCAAAGAATGCATCGATCATCTCCTGTTGCTTCCTGAGGAGGTCATCTTACCTTGCCATCTGGGTTCTTAATTCAGTGAGAAATCCGTCCACCTCAACTCTGGTCAGGTATGCTGATGGATCTCCATGAGAGGAAGCCTCCTGGCTTGCCTCGTTCCTATTGCCATCAGCAGCAGCATCCTCAGCATGAGAGGAAGTTCCAATTTTCTTCCTTTTGATTGCCATTGAATCTCCTTTCAAGCTAGAAGTTGAAGTTGTCGTGTGCCCCCTTCCTGGCGCGCCAAAATGTTAGACCAAAGTCTAGGCCTAACACCCAAATTCAGTGTGATGTCCTTACAATCACAAATCTCAGACCACATAATGCAGATAAAGCAATAAAAAAACGGGGAACACACAAGGTTTTTATAGTGGTTCGGCACAAACCAAGCCTACGTCCACTTTATATTTTCTTAAATCCTAAGAAATTACAATTACAATGCTGTCTCACTATCCATGAGATCTGTTTATACACAATAGCCTTGTGTTTTATGAAGAAGTGGAGAAAAGAGAGTGATTTTATACACGAAATCATTGTGTTAGACTGAGTTGAATTAGCCTTGTGAATCATGCAAAGTCCTTGCGTTGTTAATGGTGGAAGCCGTGAAGAAGAATGGCCAAAAGTCCTTTGAAAATCCTCCAAATGGTGTATTTATAGCCATTGCCTGATACCGGTTCGTGAGACATGTGGCACGCATCCCAATAATCTCAAAATGTGATGGAAAACGTCCAGAAATCCTCTTCAAGTCGTATATGCCATGTGTAATAAGATCCATGTGAGTTGGAGTGAAAAAAGCCATCAGAGTAGGTCAAAATCGAGTGTTGTTGTTGTCCTAGTACAGGCTGTTCGTGACCTAGGGGTGCACCATGAACCGGGGTGAGGGATCGAGATGATGAGGGTTGTGATGGTGAGCCGGTGATGTCAGGTCATGGTCTAGGGGTGTACCACGAGCGGGTCGTGACCCCTATGCCCACCACGAGCCGGGTGAGGAGGCGAGCCGATTTGGTCCCACAGCCGAGTTGGTCCCACGATTCGAGGTGGGGTCCCACGAGCCGAGTTGGTCCCACGAACCGATCCATGATTCGAGCTAATGATGCTCCGTCACTTCATCCAAGTGACAGCCAGTCGATACCAGATTATACCCATTCACGGAAACTGGCGTAACTTTCAAACCGTAAGTCTGATTGAGCCAAACGAAAGCTCTACCTGAAGCTAATTGAGGGGGCTACAAGAGTTATTGAGCCGAGCTCCGTAATTGCTGTTTTCAGGCCCAAAAGAGGTCGTTTGATAGGAGTTTTGGACCAGTTTATGTTGATGTAGCGATTTTGACCAAATCGCTCCTCGTCTTTTGACGGCATTTTCCGTACCTGAGCATGATGCTTTCCAGATATTCCATGTGTGACAGCTTTTACCAAAACACTTTTCAACAAGTCTGCCCCCCAGGACGTATCTTGTTGGTTGAAGGAAGATGTGTTTTGGATAACACGAGAAATCCATATCTGTACAAAGATAGAGGTAAAACAATTGTGTCAAATCCTGACAGCATTATTAGACCTTTTCCGAGCATAAACCATGCTTTGACGTTTAATGAGAATAAGCCATAACCAAGAGACATTTGAGTTATCCTGCCAAGTCCCGGCGAGGGCCAAACCTTCTAGGCATAATCCAAGAAGATCAAACCGAGTATAATCCATACTCGATTTCTTTTGTCACATCCTGACAAGACCGTTTGCAGTTCCTTAAGTAATCCATACATAGAATTCCAAAGTGAGTATAAACCATACTCAGACCTGAAGTAGAGCTACGCTTCCCACAACCTGACAAGATAGTCCATCCCTAGGCATAATCCATACCTAGAGTTCCATAATAAGTATAATCCATACTTTAACCGAGATTGAGGATCTTACCACATCCTGACAAGATACTTGAATTCACCAAACATAATCCATGCTCAGAAAGTCCTTCCTTATTCAATTCAAAATGCAAAACCAAATCAAATCCTGATTGGTTTGTCATGGAGTCCAGAGCACGCTTTGGGGCTACATCCTAACCCCGTACGTGTGTACTTCAATTCTACCAATCAGAAAACCTAATGAAAGCAAAAACAAATCTTAAAGCCTAAGAAATGCTGAAAATGAAAGCTGATCTCATCCAAATCAGTTGATGATGATCCCACAAGAGCTCGATCCAGGGTCATTCCCTCTCCGCGGAGCAGGAGGTGGCAGCGCAGGTGTAGGCGCTATTAGTGGTTTCACATACTCGGCTAGCTCTCCACGTCTAACCTATTCCTCAATCAAATCATGCAGATGCCTACAGTTATTGGTGTCATGACCGTCAATATCATGGAATATGCAGTGTTTTCCAGAGTCGCGTTCTCTTTGCGATGGATCCCTTCTGGGAGGCTTTGGTTAGGAGATGGAACCGTTCGTGTCCGTGTAGATGTCAGTCAGGGTTGAATTGAGTTCAGTGTACTTTTCATATCTGGGCCCTCTCCAGGGCTGAGCGTTGCGGTCATTCTTGATGGTGGCTTTTCCTTTGCCATTTCCAGAATTAGACGGTTCACCGTCTTTGAGCATGTTGATGTCGAGAATGTGCTTCTCGGAAGATGCATCTTTTTCCTACAGAAATCTATCTACTTCAAGGTAGAATTCACCGAGATTTCGTGGTGGATCTCGATACAAAGACATTTTGAATTCTGAGTTGTCCAAGACATCAGATATCGCTGCCATCAGTACCATCGATGGTTCAGGGCGATCAACTGATGTTGCTGCAACGTTGAATCTTTCCAAAAATGAGCGCAGAGTTTCTCTGGGCCTCTGCTTGATTGTAGTGAGTGACATGACGTTGTTGGTTCGAGCGATGTGGATCCGAAACTGTTTAAGGAAGCGAGCGACCAACATATTCCAGCTGTTGATCGATTTCGATTCTAGCTGTCGAATCCACCTGGCTACTATATCAATCATAAAGAGAGGAAAACATTTAGCCATGACGTTTTCCGACGCGGATTGAACTTCCATATGTCGTTTGTAGCGCATCAGGTGCACGATAGGATCCGTCCTGCCGTTGTAGGGCTCCAGTTGTGGAAGTCTGAAATCTGGGGGATTGCGAGAATTCCTGATTTTCTAAGTGAATGGGTTGTGATTGACGTCATCCACGTCATTCTGATAAGTGCGGCCTCTCGAGAGGCGTTGAATGAGATTGGCGAGCCGATCACCTTTAAAAGTTGTTGTAAGTTGCCAAGATCAGAGCTGGTTCCCCCAGCGTGGAGAACAAGAGAGGGTGGAAGTTGTTGGTGAGCTGTTAGGAGCGAGTTGTGAGGACCGGTTCGTGAGACCGGGTCGTAGAGATATGCGGCTCGTGAGCCAGGGTCGTGGAGGTCGACTCGCGGTTCGAGGCGGGAGAGCCGAGGGGGGGCGACCCGACCTGGTTCTGGCGCCCTATCACGAGCCGCTCCTGGCTTTACATCACGAGCTGTGTCCTGCTGTTGAGCGAGTGGGTTTCCCCCGAGTCCATCAGTAACGTGGATCGTGCCCGATCCGATTTGGTGGAGTGGTGCTTCAGGGTTCACGAGCCGCACAAAGGGCGACCCAATTCGTTTGTGAGGGGCTTGCCGAGCTGCTTCGATAGCTTCATTTCCAATGACTTGAACGTTGCTTGGCCTTCCATCCATCCGAGCGAAGAATCCATCGATCATCTCCTATTGCTTCCTGAGGAGGTCATCTTGCCTTGCCATTTGGGTTCTCAATTCAGTCAGAACTCCGTCCATCTCTTCTCTGATCAGGTATGCTGATGGATCTCCGTGAGAGGAAGCCTCCTGGCTTGCCTCGTCCTAGTACCTTCAGCATCAACATCCTCAGCATGAGAGGAAGTTCCAATTTTCTTCCATTTGATTGCCATTGATTCTCCTTTCAATCTAGAAGTTGAAGTCGTCGTGTGCCCTCTTCCTGGCACGCCAAAATGTTAGACCAAAGTCTGGGCCTAACACCCAAATTCAGTGTGAAGTCCTCACAATCTCAAATCTCATATCATAGAATGCAGATAAAGCAATAAAAAAAGGGGAACACATGAGGTTTTTATAGTGGTTCGACTCAAACCAAGCCTACATCCACTTTATATTTTCTTAAATCTTAAGAAATTACAATTACAATGTTGTCTCACTATCCATGAGATCTGTTTATACACAATAGCCTTGTCTTTTATGAAGAAGTGGAGAAAATATAGTGATTTTATACACAAAATCCTCATGTTGGACTGAGTTGAATTGGCCTTGAGAAGCACGCAAATTCCTTGCGTTGTTAATAGTGGAAGCCGTGAAGAAGAATGGACAAATTCCTTTGAAAATACTGCAGATGGTGTATTTATAGCCATTGCCTGATACCAGTTCATGAGACACGTGGTACGCATCCCAAAAATCTCGAAATGTGATGGAAAACGTCCAGAAATCCTCTCGAAGTCGTTATATGCCATGTGTAATAAGATCCATGCGAGTTAGAGTGAAAATAGCCATCATAATAGGTCAAAATTGAGTTTTGTTGCTGTTCTGGTACAGGCGATTCGTGACCTAGGGGTGCACCACGAAGCGGGGTGAGGGATCGAGATGATGAGTGTCGGGACGGTGAGCAGGTGACGTCGAGTCGTGGTATAGGGGTGTACCACGAGCGGGTCATGACCCCTATGCCCACCACGAGACGGGTGAGGGGGCGAGCCGAGTTTGTCCCATGAGCCAAGGTGGGGTCCCATGAGTCGAGTTGGTCCCACGAGCCGAGTTGGGGTCCCATGAACCGATCCATGATCCGAGCTAATGGCGCTCCGTCACTTCATCCAAGTGACTACCAGTCGATACCAGATTACACCCATTCACGGAAACGGACGTAACTTTCCAACCGTAAGTCCGATTGAGCCAAATGAAAGCTCTACCTGAAGCTAATTGAGAGGGCTACAAGATTTATTGAGCCAAGCTCCGTAATTGTTGTTTTCGGGCCCAAAAGAGGTCGTCTGATAGGAGTTTCAGGCCAGTTTATGTTGATGTAGCAATTTTGACCAAACCGCTCCTCGTCTTCTGACGGTATTTTCCGTGCCTGAGCATGATGCTTTCCAGATATTCCATGTGTGACAGCTTTTACCAAAAAACTTGTCAACAATCAAAAATTATATAGAGGAATGATAGGATCATTATTATATATAACTGCTAGTAGACCAGATATAATGCATAGTGTATGTCTCTGTGCAAGATATCAATAATAACCTAAGAAAACTCATTTAAAAGCCGTAAAACGTATTCTAAGATATGTAAAATATACATTAGATTCTGGATTATTTTATCCTAAAAATGATTCATTTGATTTAATCTCTTATTGTGATGTTGATTATGCAGGATGTAAATCCGACCGTAAAAGCACTAGTGGAACATGTCACTTCTTAGGGCATTCACTAGTTTCCTGGTTTAGTAAAAAAGCAAAATGCAGTATCTTTGTCAACAACTGAAGCAGAATATATATTTGCTGCTTTGGCTTGTTGACAAGTAATATATATGCAACAAGCTCTAAATGATTTTTGTTTAAACATAAATAAATCACCAATCTATTGCGATAATATGAGTGCCATAAATATGTCTAAGAATCTAACTCATCATTCGAGAACAAAACATATAGATATAAGACATCATTTCATAAGAGATAATGTAAGTAAAGAGAAAATTTTACTTGAATTCATAGAAACCGAAAAAGAAATATCAGATATATTAACAAAACCTTTAGATGAAACAACATTTACCAAATTTAGAAGAGAATTAGGCATTTGTTCATTGAGTGAAATAGAGTAATTAAATATATTAATATATAATATAATAAAATAAAAATAAGAAAAATAAAAACAGAAACATACATATGTCGACATGTTCAAAATGGTATGTCGACATATAACTGCCAGATTTTTAAATTTAATTTCCTACCAAAAGGTAGTTACAACTTCTATTTAAACTTCTCATTTTGAATTTCCTTCTTCATCTCTTCATTTTCTCTCTGGAAAAATTCTTAATTAAATAAAACAACGGCCTCCATTAATAATAACAACCAAAACACCCCCATTTCATTCGTCGGACCATCCGAAGGTCCATTTCAGTGATCTACGCTCGCTAAAGTCATGAAACTAGAGGATTCAATGAAGGATGTTCTGCAAATGCTTACTGAAATTCAAGTTCTACAAATCAAGGTGAATAAGGAGAATGAGAAACAAGGAAAGGTTGTGAGAAATTTACAAAGGTTTGTTATGGATAACCACACTAATCCAATTTTCATCAAAGATGATAAACAAATGGAGGAAGAGGAAGAAATGGTAGAAGATGAAGAAGCACAAACCGAGGGCACGGAAGAAAATGACCAAGTAATATGCGTAGGCAAAATATGCTTTGATAGAGATGGAAATAATTGAGCAAAGTGGGGAATTCTGTACTCACCATCCCTATTGCCTAATTCATAAATCTCCAATCGTCAAGAAGCATTAGACGTTTAGATTTTTGTTTTATTCGTACATGCGCTGTAAAACATATATTCGTTGTAAATATGTGTACTCCTAAACACTTTGCTTTGTATATGTTTAACTTGTTTGTAAACATTGTTTGAAATACATAGTTTATTCAATGTTTATGTTCCTTATTATTATAGATTAAGTCATTAGGATCAGATATAACATAAATTTAGGGGGAGTATGGTATAATAGGTTAGTATAAGATAGTATAGTTTAGTATAGGATAATTTTTTGATAACGACAACGGGGGAGAAATTATAAAATAAGATATAGGCATAATCTAAGGGGCAGTCAGAAGGAATTCATGGTGATAATTAAGGAATCAGATCAATAGGTAATATCAGGTATAACTATTTTATAAACCAAGGTTGTCATCATCAAAAAATAGGAAATTATTGGAGAATGGAATTTTGAAGACAACAACCTTGTTTCAATTAATAACATTATTTATAAAATATATACTTACATTCTTGTCCAATATATATGTATGTATGTATATATATGCAAGATATATATTCAGGATATAAATATTGAAGACTGTACAGTAATAGGTATTCAAGATACCAAGGAATTCAAGACTTATGAGTATCACGAATTAAGATTTCAAGAGCTCAAGATTATCAAAGTAACAGAGTCTAGTTTATATGTAAAACTCTGGTTAGCACTTTCAAATTCTGTTTTCAAATTCTATTTTCAAATTCTATTTTCAAATTAATTTCAAAATAATTTCAAACTCCTATTCTAAAATGATTTAAAATTATTAAGATTTTACTTATGATTTCAAATATATATAAATATATGTTTATAGTTTATACTATATATGTTTATAATATATATATATATATATGTTTACAATATATATGCTTACTTATGATTTTACATATATATATATATATATATATATGTTTATAATATATATTACTATGTTTTTACACTTCAAAAAATTCATTTGAAACATTAGTTTTGATTCAAGAATTTCTAGAATATATATATTGATTTAATCATTTGAAAAATGATTTTGAAAATCAAAATAAAAAACATATGTCGACATACATAATTAGACATATCGACATATAACTATCATATTTTCAATTTTCAAAGGAAATGTCTTTTCATATTTTGAAACGTTTCAAAAACGTTGCAACCTTTCAAACACTATAAATAGGGTTAATTTCGAATTTTTTATTACTTCTTCTTCTCCATCTTCATCCTATCTCTAACCACCTTTAATATACATTAATTTCTTGATTTCTACACTTATACTCTGCTGATTTCTACTCAAATTATATCAAACTTCTTATCTTCTTAGTCTTTATCAAATACTCTTTGATTGGAAGTGTTATTCAAGATTTATAGGGATGTTGTGATCATTTGGGAAATGTTTGGGAAAGGGTGTGTTCCTTGTAGCCCGAAAATCAATGAAAGGGGGCGATGTAAGCCTTGTAGTCGTGAAATCAAGGGTGGTGGAATCGGTGTTAACCTTGTAGCCGTGAAATCAAGGGTGTTGTAAGATTGATACTAGTATTAATAAAACTCTACGCAATCCAGTGTTGCGTTGGACTGGACGTAGGAGTGATCCGAACCAGTATAAAATCCGATGTGTTCTTTCCTTTTCTGCATTTTATATTTACTTATATATGTGTCTGTGATTGTTTCTGCATTTGTGATCATTTCTGGTGTGATAATCATTGTGTGATTCATATTGTATTTCAAGTTAGTTAAAGATTTTTATAAATTCCTAATAAACACTATTCACCCCCCCCCCCCTCTTTAGTGTTAATCCAGCCTTAAGATCCTTAATCCGTATCCTTAACAGAAACAACATAATGCAATAAAAGTAAATTAAAACAGGCAAGGAATAGAGAGCAGGGAAAGAAGAAGACAATTTTATAGTGGTTCATCTTGGGATCAGGCCTACATCCACTTTGAATAATTTTATTAATCCTTGCCAAGCCAGATACAACATATATATATGATTACAAAGATCTCCAAAGTAGAAGATAACAAACAATCACTAGTACTAATGGTTATCGGAAAATCACGATAACTAGCCTAGGTGACTTGAAGTAGCTATCTCTGGAGAAGGAGCTTTGCTGTTGGAGGAGATTAATGGCTGCTGGAGATGAAGAAATATCTTTGCAGAGCTTTGGCAGGGCAAGGAAGTAGATCCTCTTTAATGTTAGAACTAGAAGGGTATTTATAGGAGTTTTGGGGAGAGTTAGGGCCAAGCCTACTTGTAGAAAGTACCAAAGCCACCTGCCGACCCATTATGGAAAAGCTCATGCCTAAATACTTTTAGGTACCGACCCTCTCCCTTAGCATATTTTTAGCATTAGTTTTTTTTGTTCTAATGTGTACATCGTATCTAGTTATGAGGGTATTTTGGTGTGGATTGGACTTGGTATGGCAAGGTATTGGGACTGACTTCTTATAACTTTGATGCTTTGCCCCGATCGGATGAACACCATATCAAATAGGGTTGAAATGGCTTATAATTAAGTTAGTAGCATTCTGGAAACAACACGAAGGAGTTGCTATAAGTCGTAGCCCCATATTGTTCATGCATATGGGTCGGTGCCCACCTATGATGGGTCGGTGCCGACCCTCACACATAGTTGCTTTCGGCATCGTCTTTCAGTGAGCGGCTTCAATACATTTTCCAGGTCTTGTTAGTGAAGTTCCATTCAATTCCAATACCATTTAGCTTGGGTCTTCTTAACGATTCTGCATGTATATCCGTCGGGGTTAAATCCGGGTTAACAATAATTATTCATTTTCTATTGCATTTTTTATTTAAATTCTAAAGTATAACATTGATTAATAACCACCTAAAACAAATTTCTAAGATTACAAAGTACAATGTCGATAATATAAATTGCTAAGCTTAAATTAAACTACATATAAGGGAACTTAGCTATAATCATTTGTCTTTTGCACTCCATCCAATATTGTGTTTGGCATTATCCTTTCTTGTCAAATCCTTATCTATAACCAATTGTTCATATTTTTTATGTTTGGTTCCGACATTCAAACTTTCAAGAACCATTTTTTATGCACGATCTCTGCAATCTTTCGCATTAGGTCGATCTTTTATTGTGTTTACTCGAATCTTTCTTGATGTCTTCTTTTGTGAATTTCCGAGGTGGTGTTCGCTTTAGAATTCAAGCCAACTTTAGTTTTACTCTTTTTATTTGCTGCTTTGAAACCCATTAGCCTATTATTTTCATCGGTTTACCAAGTACATCGACCTCATTTTCCATCTCAAAATGACGTTTATCTACCCGATGACTCTCATGGACTAGAGTAGTATGTCAATAATGATGCTTATTCTTTTTTAGGGCTGTCAACGGATACTTTCGGATACGGATAGTGCCATATCTGTATCTGCATCCGAAACCGTTTTCGGATATCGGATATCTGCATCCGCGCATACGGACGGATATCGGATAATTATCCGCTCCGCTAACGATCGATAAATCAATGAACATAAATGAATTTCTTAATATTAAACATTTTCAACCAAATTGATTACTAAAGTGCTAAAAATAAATAAATATGTTGATAATATATAATTTTGAGCAATTAACAAGCGTTTAGTTAGACTTTTAATTTTGCAAATTAATAAATTAGTATATTTAATTATGTTAAAATACACATAATTTAAGCTATAAACGGGAGAAAAAGCGGACGGATAATTTTCGGATGCGGATATGCCTATATCCGCATTCGCATCCGCTTTCCCGGATATCGGATATTTATCCACTTTTCGGATACGGATGCGGACGGATTTCGGATTTTTCGGGTATCCATTGACAGCCCTATTCTTTTTCTCTCCTTTTTCCTTTGTTTGAACGTCCCTCAAATACTATTAATATTAGAATTCCACTTTAATTGACTTGACAACAATTTATAATAGTTCAAGAATGGGTAAAAGCGTGGTTTTTAAATTGTGTTCACTTGCAAATAGCTTTTATAACTCGATAAACAAGAAGTCAACAAAATTAAATAAGATTACATACCAAAGAATAAATGAAAATCAAGAAACATACAAATAATCTTCGCCTCGCATTTCCTTGGGATTAACTTTCTTTATTTTATATAAATTCGTGATTTGTAATATTAGTTTGTTGATTTATATTTCCAAATCGGCCTTGAATTAAGGAATGTCAATAGAGTGGGTCTAGGTTCTAGACCCGATAAACCTACCTCTATTTTGACCAATTAAGACCCATTATCCCATTGGTTCATCGAGGTGGATAAATCCATGATCCGTCCTTGAGAGTTCGGGGTCTAGGGTTGCTTGGAGCTCGGTTAACCAGCCCCAAATCAACACATGCTACTAAGATCTCGCCAAATCGTTTTATTACTACAATGTTATATTTATCTTTTTAGACATAAATATTTAGACATGAGTACTATAATGCTTCATTCAACAAGTTATAAGAATTTAATATTGTTAAGTTGCATCGCCGACAGTTATACAATAACGTATGCATATTTTTTAAAGCTAGTTATTGTAAATTTCTATCATCTTCCTTTACCACTGTAAACACATTGTCATCAGGGGTGGCCCTGTGGGCAGCCCACCAAGCCCACGGGCTGGGGCAACCCACATGAGCTAGGGCAACAAAAATAAAAATTATAACATATATATTTGTATATTTTTTGGGTTATTTATGCGATATGCATTAAAAGCAAAGAGTATGTGTTTGCCAAAGTTGTTAGTATAATGAAATAATGGCCAAGAGGTTAAGAGTTTAATTCATGTCTTCTATACTTATATATTCTAATTGAGATTTTAAGGGAGAATTTGATTTTGCTCCCAACGGATATTATTACATACTATAATAACAATTTTACATTACATTTTTCTTTTTAATCATTATAAAATCTGCAGAAGTTGATAGATCATATTCATTAAACTCGGTGCTCATACATTGTTGATGACAAGTACATTATATGCTCAATGCATATTTTATTTCAAACTTATAATAATCCGAGACTTTATCTTTAGTGATATTAGTTACAAAAGCTATACAAAATCTTCATGTGACAAATTTATTGCACTTAATGAAAATTTAAAAATGGAAAGTACTCATATCTAATACCAATCAAAAAAACATTAATAATCATGAAGAATGAAATTATGTTCGACAAACTAGAATATATCATAAAATTACAATAAATCGTTTTTATTTTTGTTAGTGTTTCAATGGAAAATTTAGAATCATGCCCTATAAATTTTGTTATATAAGCCGAAGGATGATAGTTTAACATTATATTACAACATTTTTTTTACAATATGACTAGAAAAAAAAATTTAAATCTCAATCATTCTTACTTAATTTTGATTTCAAATATATCTATTATTCATTAGCTTGAGAAAAATCCTCCAAATGAGAAATTTGTCAAAACCATCATCAAATATCATAATTTCATAAGGTTTATCTTCATATAATATAAACATTCTCAATTTATAGGGAATGTACATTGTCAAAAAGGAAGCAGCTATTGAGACACAGAATTATACACTTAAATTCTGAACTTTTTGATTTGTTTATCTTTGTGTTAAATGTGGAATTCAAGGGAAGATCTAGTGGTTGCAGTTTCTTATATCAAATCTATTGTCACCATTTTGTATTTAAATAGACTTTCCCGTCAAATAAATATATTTGTATGTTTATTATAGCATGATAATATGGAAATGACATGAATAATACTATAATATTAAGGAATGTCTTGACTATAAAATTAAGGGCAACATTTTTTAATTTGGGCTAGGGCAACCAACTCTATTGGGCCGCCACAGATTGTCATTTACATGTATTGTATCATTTAGTGACAATCCCTCTTACAAGTAATATAATAAGATATACATACTTTATGTTACACGGTTTTGAATGTAGAGTTTCACTCGGTCTTGGAACGAGTCTACGCCGATCCGTATGGGGTTCGAGATGAAAATCTAGATTTTTACCGAGTCCACGGGTCGGGTCTTAAGCAAGTGTTACAAAACCCAAGACGCGCCTAGGGCATAAATTACTCACCCTAACCCATCCTATTTGTCATTCCTATTTGAATAGCTAACAATGAAGGTAGGTTGTTCCAATGTTTAATGAAACGCTGAGTGCTTAATGTAAAATGTAAATATCCACTGGGCCCCTCATAAAACGATAGTTAGAACTTCGCATACAAAAACCTCCATTCCCGCCTATTTCTCCATCCCTGAACTTGAAACAACCATCATCCACAAAAAAACTGTTAAAAATAAAACAGGGGATAAAATCCAAAATTTACTATTATAGCCTCTTTCTCTCTTCTCCTCCTCCAGCCAATCCCACCCATATTCTAACATCGTCCATTTCTTCCTACCCGGGCTTCACCCGGGGAATCCCCATTTCCGCTCGATGATTTTGAAACCCTAATTTCATAACATCATGGGGTGCGTATCATCTAAGCACGTGGTCAAATCATCGCCTCCCTTCGAGTGTTCAAGCAATGCGGACGAATCTTCTAGAGGAATCTTAGACGGTTCCCTTTTCAACAAAGTCAATGTGGAGAGAACCGAGTCTGTAGAATCAGCCATAGCTAGCTCGAATCGCACAAGCACGACAAGCGCTCGGTTAGGCAATCTCTACCGATACATCGAAGGAGAACAAACTGCTGCTGGATGGCCCACGTGGCTTAGTTCTGTTGCAAGAGAGGCCGTTCATGGCATGGTTCCTCTTAAATCTGAATCCTTCGAGAGACTTGAAAAGGTAAATTTTGCTTATTTTATCCATCTGAAAAATATCCTTTACTGGGAAAAAAAAAAGTCTAATGATTGTAAAGAGCTGCAGGAACTTGTAGGTACAAACATAGCCTTTATGACAATATAAATTTTGTTTGTATACACAATTGGTTAAATAAAAATTCTAACTTGTACTTGAACAGTTAAAACTCCATGACATAATTGAAATGTCTATATTTTAACTGAAATACTATATGCCAACTGTGTACGAAGGTCGGACAAGGCACATATAGTACAGTGTTCAAAGCTCGTGAACTCGAGACAGGAAAACTATTTGCACTGAAGAAGGTGCGCTTCGACAATTTTGATCCAGAAAGCGTTAGATTTATGGCACGAGAAATAATGATTCTTCGCAGACTTAATCACCCAAACGTGATCAAACTCGAAGGGATTATAACGGCTCGCCTTTCTTGTAGTTTGTACCTTGTGTTTGAATATATGGAGCATGATCTTGCAGGACTTTCGTCTGCACCTGATATCAAATTCAGTGAATCTCAGGTATATGGCCAGAAGTAAATAAATTTTTGAAGGCTTTTATAAGCTGATCTTTCTGCGTTATGTGTAATGCAGGTGAAGTGTTACATGCATCAGTTCCTATCAGGGCTAGAGCATTGTCATTCTCATGGTATAATGCATCGCGATATCAAGTGTGCAAATCTTCTAGTAAACAATGAAGGAATACTGAAGATGGCTGATTTTGGGTTAGCAAATTTCAGTAATAGGCCTCCTGATAATCAGCCTCTGACGAGTCGTGTGGTGACTTTATGGTATCGACCACCCGAGCTTCTTTTAGGTTCAACTGACTATGAATCTTCCATAGATTTGTGGAGTGCAGGGTGTGTGTTTGCTGAACTTTTCATCGGGAAACCTATTTTACAAGGGCGGACCGAGGTATATTTCAAGAATTCCTACAAATTTGAACCATTTCTGTTACATTTTTGCTAATTGTGTTCATGCTATCTAGGTGGAGCAAATACATAAAATATTCAAACTTTGTGGTTCTCCACCAGATGAATACTGGAAGAAGTCAAAGTTACCTCATGCTGCAGTGTTTAAACCCCATCAGCCATATGCAAACTCCCTTCGTAAGACATTTAACTACTTACCAGAAAGTACCTTCAGATTGTTACAGACATTTCTTGCACTCGAGCCTAGTAAACGTGGAACTGCCGCAAGCGCTCTATCATCTGAGGTAAGTTTTCGTTGTGCATGTATCTCTAGTCTCATGGTATTATACAAAATCTCACGCTTGTGTCTATTTCTTCTTCTGGCTTACAACAGTATTTCAAAACAAAACCTCATGCCTGTGAACCTTCGAATTTGCCTAGATACTCACCCCATAAGGAGATGGATGTGAAATACCATGAGGAAACACACAGGTGAGCTTGCTTATATTTCTTAACACAAGACAATGCTTCCTATACTTTAAAAGGTAAACATTCAATCCTACTTTTTATAGAAGAGCTTCACGTAGACATCGTGGGTCGGAAGTTTCGAATAAACCTGCAAGAATGCATAGAAGAGTTCAATCCATTAACCCACAAAAACTGAATACAAATGAAGAGGTTAATCTACTTCAGACTTTTCCTAAAATTCATTTATAATCTAGACATAATCAACTAAAACCATAGAGCTACATCAGGAACCATGGCAAAATTCATCCAAAAGGCTGCTTATTGATTTGGATCCCGAGCCAACAATCAGTAATCAAGATGAAGAGCATAACTCGAAGCATGAACTGGAAAAAGGATATCCGTTTTCTGGGCCTTTTACTTCTTCTTTTGCTACAAGTGGAACTCAATGGCAAAGAAAACCACGGTTAAAAAATAATACAACACAGGAGGATAAAAATGGGGAAAGCAAGGATTCTGGTGAAATGGAGAAAAAATCGAACAGATGGGGTCAGCCAGATTCAGGCCACCCAAACAATACTAACAACCACCATCGAGATTTGCCAAAGGAACATTATAGGAGAGATACTGTATCCTCGAAGCACCATCGCGTCATTTCGGTAATACTCTGCCTGTTTAATTTTGTTTTGACGAGTATAATTAACGAGAATAAAGAAACACTAGCCATTAAATCAATAATCTAATGCTTTTAATCAGCAGTGCAAGTTACGTTGGTATAGTGAATTGGCTAGAATGCACCATTGGTTAAATATTAACCATGGATCATCGATCTAGAGACCAAAATCATAGAGTTTCCTTACTACAACAGTGAAGGGGGAAGACCATTGAATCTTGAATCTAATGTCCTACAAAAGATAATTTTTGTCTACCATGATAATTTACCACATGAGAGAAACATATCCCTAATGATATTTTAGAACACTCAACATGAAGAAAACGGTAAATTCAGTAGAGAAAAATAGTTAATTCTTGTTGTTATTTATGTTTGTAGGATTTTCAAGGACATTCACAAAGGACAGATTTATCAGGGCATTTTCTATCTCAGCCAAACAAAGTTGATGAACTTCTAGAAAAACATGAACGACACATGCGTCAAGCTGTTCGCTCCATGAGCCATGGTCATCATGAAAGGGCTAAACATGGAGCTCTACATTAAAAAATTGCTGTCAAAATTAAAACTACACTTATTCCAGTAATTCTCAGATCAGGAAAATGAGGATCATGATCACAAACTCTTCTTCAACACGTATATATGTACATATGCTTATACTTCACCCAAAATACATGACAAGTTCGTACATAAATACTGTTACAAGGCGTCCGACAATGCTGACAACTTCTTCCGTAAACTGTGGATCCCTGAGTTCGACCGTATATTTAGTGCACTATGCTCGAACGGAGTCTTATCTCGTCTATCTCAATGGACAAAAATATGTATAGTCATATTGGTTATAGCCTTGAGTTGAAGAAGCATAGAAGATATTCGGTCTGTTGATTATTTGGAGATCAAAAAGGGTTATTGGGCTGTGTAATGATACTTGTTCTGGCATCTCATTTTTCCTAATATATAAATTACAGTGCTGTTTTTCCGCACTGACATTTTTGATATTAGTACAAACCAACACAGCAATCAAATCATCCAAGAATTGTTAAGCTTCTTGAACATTCTTAGCTTGGTAGCTTGATGATAATAATCATTCTAAGAGCTCGTGTTTTGTCATGGCATAATTGGAAGAATAATAGAACACTTATTAATTTATCAGGACTATGGGTATTTTTTGAACGTTATTGTATTACAGGAAAAAATACAAAAGAAAAAAACGAAAAAAAAGAAAAAAAAATCGAAGTACATGTAAAAATAACAAGTTGATTTGTATCACAACAGCTCTTGAATAATGAATTATATTCACATAAATATTGTATCTTGTATGGCTTCCAAACGCATATGTATCGTATTCAACAAGATTAACGAATCCAATTATGCAAGGTATTGACGCTGAAAGCTTTCATGAAGTATCAAATCTTCCTCCGCCGTCACAAGTGTCGATATTTTATCAGGGTTATCAAAATCTATCTTGTTTAGTCTCAGACAACAAAGTACATGTTCTGGTAATTCCTCTTGCTTCTGAGCCTGTACCATGTTCAAACCCATAAACAAAATTGCACTTTTTATACTAATGAAGGTAAATTCAAAAATATGGAGTTGAATACAGTACCTGAATTGTTAAACCCAGATCAAGTATCCCATGTTGTAGCCGTTCTCGGAAAGCTTCAAGTCCCTTTCTTGATATGTAACTGAACCTATGGATATCTAGATCGATTTCAAAGTAATTGGGACCCTGTAAAAAAACAGCATTTAACAATAAATCAACACAAGTACCCTTTAAGACTTAACAGGGTTTAATAACAAATGATTCATAGAAAATATATGCATAATACATACTTGGTAGAAACTGTGCTGAGGGCGAGAAAGCACTGGCTTTTCATTATAAGCCTGCACTAGCTTTTTCTCAGCACCACTTAAATGAAGGTCCTCAGGATTAACTACTCCAGCTAATATTTTAAGTCGCTCCCTAAACGGAACAACAGAATCCAAAGGAAATCCTTTAACCTTCTCAGTTTTGTCATCTATAAATTTTCTAATGCTATCTTTCAAACTAGACGAAATTTCTTCCTCATAGTTATCAGATATCTTGAAATACAACACAAGACTCATCCCTTCCCCATCACTGTCTCCAAGGAAAATCGCAGCAGGGTATGTAGGTAGCTGTTAAGAAAGATGACAAATTTTCAATGTAAACACCAATGTTTTATTGATTTTTTTCTTACTGTTATTTATATTTATGATAAAAAAATGTGTGATATATAACCATACTTGAATATTAACAATAAGTAAGGAAGGCACACTATCTTGAACTTTCACAGATGGCAATTCAATATGCTGAGCTATGTGATTCACTTTTCTTGGACACATGAATAAATCAACCCCAATGGGTGTATATGGAGCATGCTTTGGAGCAGGGGATTTCTTCTTATCTCTGCACGAAGCAAAATTTTAATAGTAAATATATGGTAAATTGCACCCCCAATATGTGTGTGTGTGTGTGTGTGTGTGTGTGTGTGTGTGTGTGTGTTGTGTGTGTGTTGTGTGACTCTCATGCCTGAAATAACTCTCTCCACGAAGTTTAAAGTCCGATGGCTCCAGAACTGACCAACAGCCACTTGTTATGTTTTCTTTCAAACATGGAATTGTTAGTCCTGCTCTAGGTCTATATAGAAATTGTTTTGATGTACCTATAAAGGAAATTTAACAACATATGATCAGATGAAAAGTTCAAAAAGATTTCATTTGAATAAAGAAATAGCTGCTTGCTACATAAAGAATCTGTCCACTTACAGAGTTCCTTAGTATCATCTCCATCTAAAGACCTCTGTGTAAAAGACAGCTTAAGTGCTTTTGATCTTCTTTTCGGACATGAGGAGTTTGTATTCGAAATTCGTGGGAGATGAACACTACTATTAGTTACTGGAGACAAACATGGCAAACAAGAGGACTTAATTGACTTATCCTCTGAATATTGCACTTTCTCTTGCAATGAGTAACTACATGGTTCTGCTTTAATAATCTTCAAACTCTCAGTATTACCTTTATCGACTTTGCGTGTCTCATTTTTGAAGTATTTTTCAACGACTAAAGCTACTGGAGTGCTATCTCCACATTCTTCATGTTTACACATGGCATCTAAAACATAAGTGGCATCTTCAAGCTCAGCTTCATGAATGCTTATAAAGTCATCGTCTGAATCTGAATCCAGAATACTTTTAGAGTCAAACCATACTTCGTCATGGCACATCACTGCGCATATATCAATATTCAGTTTATGCTTACATGCTTAAAATGAATCTGATAGCTAAATTATTAAACAGTACATACCTTTTTCATTGTTGTGACTATGATGCCATTGCAATCCAGCTATATGAACTGAAAGGTCAGGTTTTCTATGGTTAGCAGCAGTAGTTTCAAGACATAAAACCTTCCTAACAGCCGAACGAGTTCCATAATTGCTGAAAAGGGTTCTTGGAATATCCGAAACAGATGCAGTAATTTTTCTATTACGCCTTTTGAATCTGAAAGTGCGTTTTCTTGAACTGGAAAAGGTTTTACTCGGTGCTGATACACAAGCACCCATGGTTTATAAATCTGTGCTGCTAGTTACTATGCCCAATAAATAGAGGTCTTCTTTGCTTGATTTGGTAGCCACAGAAAAAGGAGGCAGACGCAAATCTGCCATTATATATAGAATTAGTAAATGCAGTGCGATATTATTGAAATTTTGTCAAATATCAAAATTCACAAGCAGTCAATAGGTGGTTCGACAATACATGAAGTAGTTAACAATATCTTGAACAAAACAAAAAGGGTAACATGGATCTTTAATCCAATTTTCCCTCGCATTTTTAGCGTTTACATCCTACAATATGTGATAGTTAAGTAGCCTACAGAGAAACTTCAGCACTATACACATATCAAAAGTGCTATATCAACAATTTCTTGAGGCAAAGAAGGGAAAAAGGAAAGAATAAGCAATGAAAGGGGAACATGAAATTAGGGACTCCTTGCTTGCAATGCAAAAGTTAACATGATAAGTCACCTTAAAAGCAGATAATAAAATCTCGAGTATAAACATAGCTACATCGACAATTTCTAAAAAGAAAGAGGGAAAAAAAAAACATAATTAGTGAAGTTTGGGTCATAGTTATTACCGTTTTAAAAAAAAGACTTACGATCTGCGTACAAGCTCAAAAGACAGCAAAAGAAAAAACATTGAAAGTTCCAATAAACCTCCAACCAAGAGAGAACTTAAAGCAGCAGCTGGTATCTAACCTACAAGACAAAGTTGACATAGCAATCAATCACTAGATAGAAACACAATTATAGAATAAGCATGATATGCATCCTAACTAACAACACTAGAGAATTCATTTGTCCCTAAAGAAAGTGGTAATAAAGCTAGGTTGGCATAAACAAAGGTAAGATACCCCACAGCAAAACGTAAAGAGGCTTTCATTTGTTATGGCTTCAATCATATGTTTTAGTAGTAGTTCAAGATAATAACATTTGTCGCTCTTTTAAGGTAGCACCGCGGCAGTATATTGTATTTGATTCGTTAAAGCGTGTCTAATTAAAGCTTTTACATTTGCTTTGTGGACTAAACGTTCAACAGCTACTTTGACTACTGTAAAGTAAAATTAAATTTACCTCATTCCTTTGTAACTCTTGAACCAATTAGATCATGATGAATAATAATATATTCAAGTTAATTGTAGGTCACATCCTAATTATAGGAAGCCACAGGACCATATTTCTAAAAGATAGCGCACATACGATTTGATTCTCCACAGGACCATATAAAAACTATACTTTTCAGTTTTGTAGTATCGATTTTGAGAAATTTGCGAATCCTGGTGTTGCCCAGTAGGATTGTAACAGTTTACATTGGGTTGCACGTAGTGTTATTTTAACCAGACAACCTATGCTTGAGAGTTCAGCATGCATTGGTTTCAAGAGTTCTCCCTAAGAGTAATATTATACCAGCTAAAGCCCCCCTAAATCCTCTCTTATCGCACAACACTTCGATCGCTACATTCTTTTAATTTAGAACCATTAAAAAATATCTACTTTAAAATCAATTATGTTCCGCTATATCCACTATATTACCGTTATTTAACACCCGCTTTAGTAAAGTTAATATAAAAATGTTGAGCCGACTAGTTGTTTTTTGAATCAAATCAATCAAGCTATAATAAATATATAATTTTAAGATATAAGTGCTCGACAAAAAATAGAAATTTATCAAATCAGGACTATATAAATAATAACATTTTTCGGTTGTGTTATACAAGATTAAACAATTTTTTTTCCTATACAAATATTTGTACGAGAATGAAAATAAATTAACTTTGAATATCCGATTTTATATCTAATGAAGCTTATAACAACTTCGCTATTTTCCGTTATATCTTCGTTTTAACCTTTTCTACTTTCACCACTATAAAACTGCTAATTGCTCTAACTGCAGTGTATTACAAGTATGTCCTTTTATTTAATTTAGTCTTGAAGGTAAAGATTAATACCACGCTTATAATGTGGCAGAAAAAAATAGCAGAAATCCCTGGAAATACCCAATCAAATGAGATAAGAATTGCCATTAAAAATATATATGCACACCACACTAGATTTCACGTGTAGTTGCTGGTTAAAAGAATAACAAGCAGAGCCAGTAAAAGCACAGCTAAAGCAAATATAACAAGTGATAGTTTTTACTAGAAAAACATAATATAACTTCCAATGGATGTAATAATAAAAATAGAAAATACGAAAATTGCTGAGAATGGAACAAATTTGATTATACTTAAATCTTTATAAGTCAATAAAGAATGTGTTTGCTGCCAGAATGAGGAAATTTTTGAGTTATTAGGAACACCAATATTGACTCTGCATTTTTCCATGGTAAATCCGTCAAAACCAGAATATCTACTAAAAAACTGAGATGGAGCAACTGCAGAAGCAAGGTTTCCAAACATTTATTTTATGCATATAAATCGAATCAATAATAATATTTAACTGATAATAATTACTACTTCAATCAGAGTCCTCAGCGAATTCAAATAGATTAGCAAGTATGAAGTATCTCAGCTAACAGATTTAATTAGGAAGATGTTATGAGATGTTAGCAATAAACTAAGCAAAAGCTTGAAAACGACAATAGAGAAAAAAACAAACAAGCATGATTAAACATTAAAATACAAATAAAAATAGAAAATAAAATAAAATAAAATAAAAAAAGAAGAACCTTTGAATCCGAGAAGAATGTGAACCATGAAATACAAGTGATCGATTCGATCGCCTGGAGGATCTCCGGTAGCTGGCGGCGAATGGAAATGGAAAGAGAAGAGATTTCCCGCACTTATAAGCAGCTATTACTGGTTCGCTTATTAGTGGCGGATGTTTCAGCACAGCTCTTCTACACGGTATATTTGTAAGATGATAGATTATGTGAATGAATCTGTTTTCGAGAATCAAACAGGGGGTTCAATTAATCAGGATATGGATAGATATGAATTTTATATGGTACTTGTAGAGACTTGATTCATGAATATTGCTCCCATGTTCATGTACCCGTTTAATTCAACTGGCATCTACGTTAATTAGAGAATTTTATTTCAATATTCGTTTCTTTATCCCGCGTGGGAAATTTTATTTCAATACACGGTTTTCATAAAGAGATAACTATGAATTTTAATATATATATATATATATATATATATATATATATATATATATATATAATTAGGTTGAGAACAACACTAAGTTTCATTCTCAAGCTGAAGGACGAAGTTAAAAAAAAAACTAAGCTGAAGAAAATGTTAACACAATTGGCATTACGTTTATTTTTACAATATAATGAAATGCTAGTTACAACTAGTATTATATTCGGTTTTAGACTGCAAAAAAGATAGTTATATTTAGTAATGTACTTCAATATAATATATTTTTTAAAGTTTGTCCTCCAACCTAAATACAAGATTTTTGTCCTTTAGTTTATTTCTTTTTCTTCAAAGTTTGTTCATGTGTCCGTTTCTACTTTCGTAAAAAATTGCTGTAGAAAGCAACTTACTATTTAAAGTTGGTGGGGATCGTCAAGACATAGGGATTCTTTCTTTTTAATACAGTTTTAATTTAATAGTACAATTTTGATCTTTTTAACAACATAAGCATACGGGACAATTTGGCTGAAGTCCATAATAAATTTCAGTAGATACCAAACAATCTTATTAGAAGAAGAAAAAAAAAGGTAAACTAGCTGATTATAAATAAGTTATCGGATATTCAATGAATAATTGTAGACACTTATGCAACTATAACTAAAAATTGCAGACATTTCCGCAATTATTCAATAAAAATTTGCAAAAAAAATTTGAATTATTAGCCAAGAAATTATGAAAATATCTATAATTATTCATTAAATAATTACATATATTTATGCAAATTTTGCATATAATTGCATTAATGTATGTAGTTATTAACTGAATAATCACATTGATGTTTGCAATTAGTCACTTAATAATTGCATAATTGTATGAAATTACTATGATTGTATTAATTGTTAGGGACTTAATTTACAATCCTTTTTTAAAGCAGTTTTCGTGTATCAGATTTGATTCTAAAACCTACGCCTAATATCTACTAAGTATATTCTATTACTCTAGCTTTAATCATGGAACAATGAAACACAATCACGAAAATTTAATCCACATGTCGTTTCTTATCAAACAAAAGGCCATTAATCTATTTCAGTATAAAACTATTGAGATTTAGTAATTTCTTTCCAAACATTCTTTTTAATAAAGTAGTCTGATCAAAAAATACACAACACACATTTTTAATATATATATATATATATATATATATATATAAACATCAGAAAATATAATTTATAAAAAAGGTGGAAAACATGCCCTTTTTTCATTTAAGCTAAGCATATTCTTCATGGATACCGCTTCGATGATTTGGTTTAATTAATATCGATTAAGGGACTAATCGAATTTACGACATATTTTGTTTACCTTTTGTGAACATGGATGCATCTTTATAAATATTGATGACCGTAAATTAATGGCGACATGAGGTATAATATGTAAATTCTCCAATATTTACTAGACAAGATGTTATAAAAAATATAAAGACGTGTTCAGCATCAACCTAAAGTTAATGGATTAACTTATAAATAGTTAACCAGAATTGCACAAAAACCATTCACAATAACTCTTCCTTACCATTTTAGAAAATGAAAGGAAATGTTGAGTTCCTATTTCACTTGCTGATTTGGGACTGTCCCTCTTTACAAGTGCAACGTAATTATGGTTATCTTTTTTTATTTGTTGATGTCTAGCCACAACACTTTATTTTAATACTACGAAAATTTCATTTATATTATTCTCATTAAAAGTAATCAGACATGTTATATTTTTTCAATAGTCTACACACAATTAATTCAAAAAAAAGAATAGAAAGTGAAGAAATAAACAAACCACATGCTGTGACTAGCTTTTATTTATATTTGTAGCGGTCACGAAACAAAAATAACTTGAAGCTAACTTTATATTTCTAATGATCAATAGAGAGTGTGTGTATTCATACTAATAAATATAGTGTGCTGCTAAAAGCACCCTGAAATGTGCTTCCTAACGCCATAACTAAACACCACCATCCTTCCTATACACATATGCTTCTAGCCACCACCAAATAAAAAATAGGCACCCAACCATACAAAAATAATTTAAGATAAATAACCTCATCTTCTTCATTAGAGCATTGACTATTCACAAGATCTTCGTTCGTTATAAGTTCTCGCCCTTCATTATTAAGAAATCCAACAGTAATGATTACTAAAATAAGTTTTAATTTCCTGGAATTATAATAAAATTGAGAATTAGGGTTTAAGTGGAATCAATTGGGGAAGAAGTAGATGACAAATCATGTTAAGAAGTAAATCAGGTGGACGTTTATATTTGATCGATCGAGATATGATGATAAAAAGAAACAGGGTTTACGTTTGAACTAATGGCGGGAGATAGAATACGTTCGGTGATTAGGGATTGAGTGGAGGAATAAAACTGGTGTTAGGAAGTACATAAAATTAATTAAGAGTGATTAAATTAAGCATGGTGTTAGGAAGCACATTTCAGGGTGCTTTTAGCAGCACACTAAATATATCATTTATTTTGTATATTTCATGATATAATTTTGTTATTTGAGAATTAGAGATATGTCTTGAGGTAATTATGTAATTTATTACATATATCATAACATTTTAATTAATCTTGTTCGTAACAACCTTAAATTGAACGTGCTTAGTTAAAAAGAAAACAATCATTAAAAAAATATAACAAAAAATGGAAGACCTCAAATATAAGAATTTGACAACGAAATTCGCATGATTGTGTAAGCAGTGATTTTACTGACTAATTTTCATACTGTAATACAATTATGTTGTAATATATATATATATATATATATATATATATATATATATATATGAATGTTGTGAATATGCTTTTATTAGTTCTATGTTTAGTCCCACATCATGGGAATAAGCTAAAGATCAGCTCCAAAAGCCTGTATAAAGGAGCCAATATAATAGAAAGAATATACATCTGAATGAATAAATGTCCTCTCTCCCTTATTTCTTCTATTTTGTGTTCATTTTATAACACGTTATCAGCACGAAGCTCTATTAGAGCTATTGTTTTAAATATTCTACATCTATATTTATGGATCTATCATGTAAGTTATTTTTTTTATGTTTTGAAATCATAGAGATCTACATATATGAACTTGTTGTATCTTCTGCTTAGATGTGATCCATACTTCTGAATCACTTTTCTTTTTCAGTTTTTGTAGATCTAGATTCTATTTTAGTGGATCTAAACTTTTTAGATCTAATTTTTTTTTAACTTAGTGGTTTTTAAATATCCACCTATTCATATTTGATCTGGTATTATGGTATACCAAATATTTTTTTAGGAAGATCTATTCATTTTCTTTTTATAATATTATATATGGATCTTTTACCTCATACGCCGTACATAAAACATCTTCATTTGCTACTTTATCTCTTCAATCACAGAGAAGCCATTGCTAATAGATATGCATATATGTAAATTGCAAGCTGCTTGTTAGCCAACATATGTATTAATGTGGTCATTATTTTTGTTATGTAACATGGTGTATGGCTCCTTGACAATTTGTAATGTTTCATTATTGTAAGAAGTTCATTATAAATGTATAAAGAAAGACTTGCAGATTTGGATATTTTTTTTTTTTATGATCCCGTGCCATACTATATTCAATTTATTACATGCATGTCTACGGTCTTATTCTATTTTACGAGATCTGCATTTTTTTAATGATATAACAGTACTACAGTTTCATCGTTTTATCTATTCGTTAATTTGTTAATTCGTTTTGATAATTATAGAACATGTATACTGATATGTGGATTTTGTTTAATTAAGCATCTGCAATTATTATTTTTGTGTAGTTCACAAAAATATCGAACACTAAATCCATTGACAATCTCAATACTTAGAGAATACCATTAAAAATGGTAATAATATGTCCCAGTAGGACAAAACAAAGGCTTTGATACTTTTAAGAGGTCATATCCACGATGATCTAAAATCAGAATATTTAACTAGAAAAAAGATCCTCTCCACTTATAAAACTCTCTGAATGAGCATTATGACCACCAAAAGACGGTCATACTTCCAAGCACAAAGCAAGAGTCATTGAACCTGAAGTTCACATGCAAATGACCTGAAGCTCATATGATTTGAAGTTCATATGCAAACAAAGAACCCGAAGTCATATTCAAACGAGAAACATGAAATAAAGCATAAAAGCATATAATTGCATTTAATATTTGCATATTGCAAATGACCTGTAAAAGGAAAGGATTTGAAAAATCAATGAAAGGAAAATTTTCAACAAAAAGGAAAAAGCCTTATATTCCAACTTTATGCTACATGTAATCTCTTAAAGAAACTTATTATTGGAAGAGATCATTACATTTATAATAAATACTATTTTCTTGAAGAAAAATAGTAAAATGACTCTCATATGTGGAAAAAGAGGGCACTTTCTAGAAAAGTTACTTCAATTTAAAATATATAATAACAATATATGAATTATGATAAAACATGAAGTTTTATTATAGTCATTTTGGAACATATTATATTTCTAGAAGAAATATTTCATTGTTTCATAGAAAAACTTTTATAAAGAAAACATGCATCCTGAAGATCATATTGAGTTAAGATCTAAATATTGATCTTAATTCTGCACAACGGAAGTGAATGCAAAAACTATTTTTGTCATTACATGGAAAATTTAGAACCTGCAGTTTCTAAAAAGGCAAGAAGCAATTTTGATATAAAAAGAAAGATCTAAAAGATCTTTATATGAGTTGTATAATTTTAAAAAAATGTAATTTTTATATTTGTGAATTTTATGTATAAATTTACAAGTTTTTCAAATCATTCATATTGAAGAATGAGGAAAAAAATTGAATATGAGATATGTTGTTTATTTTTGTTTATAGTTGTATGTAAAGATCTGTAAATTTTTGAATCATTGAATGTTAGAGAATGCATTGTTATGATAATATATTATATTACCTTATTGTCATAAATGCATTGAATACATTATTATTGTTAATTAATTGATGTATGTTTGTATTTGGAATAAAAATGAACATATGTATTATTATTCGATGAATTTAGCTAGTAATAACTAATGTTATGAAAGAAAGGATAGAACCACAACCTGAAGTTGTGCAAAGAAAATATTTATACTAGAAGTTGTATAACTCAAAGTCTTGGACCTGAAGTCTTGAATTATATATATATATATATATATATATATATAAACATGTTTGATAAAGTATACAAGTTTGAAATCTTGTCAATAGCAAAAATGTAAAAGCTTCTAAAATAAAAGTATGTTAAAAGATTGAGAACCAGAAGTTCATCATAAATTAATAAACTTGATATACATATGTATGTGTGTGTGTGTGTGTGTGTATATATATATATGCATAGGAACTTGAAGTTCCTTAACCAATGAACTTGAAATACTTCATAATTTAAAAGCCTGAAGCTTTATTGAAACTATGTGAAATAATAACATTAATAAAATTGATATTCAAAAATTTCACAATTTTCAAAATGAGCTGTATCTTCTTATATATTTATATTTGCATATTGTATTGAAGAATAAATTTTAACAACTCGAAGTTGTTATATATTTTATTTGAACCAGAAGTTCAATACAGTGGAACCAGAAGTTCAATACAGCGGAATCATAAGTTCTATACAGTGGAACCAGAAGTTCAATACAGTTTAACAAACTTGAAATTGTTTATATATTATTTGAACCAGAAGTTCAATATAGATTAACAACTTGAAGTTGTTCATATATTTCATTTGAACCAGAAGTTCAACACAGTTCCAAAACAGATATTTTGGATATTATGATATGATCTTTAAGATTCGCATTGACATTGCTTGATAAGCAAAAATTAATGATTGGAACCTTATGAACAATTTGTTCTAAAATAGGTAACTCGAATGAGAAAGAATATGCAAATCAATTACATATGTAATACGTGGACGCACGTATATACACATATATGCGAAAAATTTATTAACAATCTGAAGTTGTCAAGAGCTCATATTAAAAATTATGCATATATTATTTAATATTTCAAAAAATCGATTGACATCAATATTGATTGACCTGAAGTCATGTGCATATTCAAATGATAGAAAATTCCTCCAAGTCTTCAGATCAATGAAAGGGAATAAGCAATGAAATATGAATGCATCTTATCAACTAATAAGAGCATTATCCTCCTATAATTGAAATACATCTAATGTATTTGCTAGCTATGATGCTATAATGAAACAAAAATGAATCCAGAGTAGGTTTATTATTTAAAGTGACAATGTTTGTCAACATCGAAGGGGAGGATAAAAGAATCATCGATGTTAAATATTTGCTAACATATAGAATTATGCAAAGTATTAAGTAACTTGCATAAATTATCAATTATGTCCCTAATAGACTTTCTCCAATATACATTTGAATCCCCGAAGGATCAAAAGGTGTAAATCACAGCTGAAAATGTGGTATAAAAGTTAGTTCAAAATATCTTTGGAGTAAGTCATAAAGATGCAAAATAAAGGAGATAAGTGTTCCTGAAGAAACACTTAAAGGTGCTTTAAAAGAAACCCATGCCATGATTGTCAAAATAACCCCAGAAGTGGTTTAGGTACCTAAAGTATGATAATTTTTTGAGATCTCAATAAATCATGTATAGAACTGACAGAAAATAATCATCGATGATAAATTAATAAATAATAAAGTGCTTACATTTATAAATGGATTAAAATCCCATATTAAAGAAAAACATGATTGGCCATCATGAAATTATCATAAATAAGATATATGGATCTGTAGCCCATAAGATATGACCCTGTAGTTCATAAGATAAAATAGAAATATAGATAATGACAAAAGCACATGGAAGTTACTAAAACACCATAGAGTGTCAAGTGCCATGAGCATTGTATTTTTCAGAGATAATTGAATTGATTAAAGTGGTGAAAGTGTTTAAAACACTTACAATACCCTGAAGGTATAAACAATGGAAGTATACAAATTCTAGAAGAATTTGAATAACTTTGGTAGTGATAAAGAGCAAGAAATGTAGATTATAACATTCTTTTAAGTATTGTTGTAATGAAAATCTTGAAATAATTCATGATGAGTATATCAATTCCTGCTTTCAAGAATTGTTGTAGTGAAACTCTTAATATCCATTGAAGTGGTAGTTGCAATATGCAAAAAATTATTATAATATATAAGTTCCTGAAGAACATAAAGAATACAAAGTACATGTCCGATAGATTACAGCATTCTTCTAAGTATTGTTGTAATGAAAATCTTAATATACTTCAAGATGAGTAGATTACTTCCTGCTTAGTGTTGTTGTAATGAAAGTTGTCTCACTCATCATTGTGTATTGCAATATTCAAGCACGATTGAAACAGAAAATTATAAGCACTTGAAGTGTATTCATAAATGAATATTAGTATCATACAAATCACAAAAGAGAGGTGTTTTAAATTATAAGCACCTGAAATGCACATGAAGTTTTGAAAGAAAAACTTCATTAAGAAGTATTTGTAAGCAATTTGAGTTATTGAAAGAAGAATATGAATTCAAAGAAAATTATTAAATCAGGGGGAGCATCCATAAGTATGATATAATGCACTCTTTTTTCCTTAACTAAGTTTTTCCCCATTGGGTTTTCTTAGTAAGGTTTTAATGAGGCATAGGTCATGATCCAGAAGTATCAACCAAAAGGTAACATACAAAAATAAGTTATAATGTACTCTTTTTTCTTATTTAATATTTTTCCCACTGGGTTTTTCTTAGTAAGGTTTTAACGAGGCAACATTTTGATCCAGAAGTATCAAACATATTTTGATGCAGTAAACTATTATTTATGAAGAAGACAAGGCAGTTTGGGTGGCTTAGATTCAAGTGAATTATATCAAGTATGATAGGATGGAGCACATTTCTTCTAAATTTCTCTTTACACATGCATGAAAGGATAACAAGAAAGAGGAGAAACAAATTCAGTTTCAAGAAAAGTGGGTAGATCCGTTCTCAAAGGCAATTTCCAAATCAACATTGCAGAAGACGATATACAAAATTGGCATGCGTCGACTACATCAATAGACTAACTGAATAATGAGTTGTAAATAAGGGGAGCATATAACATTATGCTATAATGTACTCTTTTCCTTCACTAATATTTTTCCTACTGGGTTTTTGTTAGTAAGGTTTTTATTGAGACATTATCTTGATCCTGAAGTTTCAACCCTTACGGTAACATTGTAAAACATGTTACCTAAAGATGAAATGAATTTGCACTCTTTTCCTTGTTTATGATTTTTCCCATAGGGTTTTTCATAAAAAGGTTTTTAATGAGGCATTGTTTTGATCCTGAAGAATCAAACTCTTTTAAGGAATATCATTTTAATATGATATTCATAATGTCAGACGTTGTACTCTTTTTCTCATTCAAGGTTTTTCCCATTGGGTTTTCCTGATAGAGTTTTGAAGGCAACAGACAATAGTTATATCTACTGAACGGATATATGCAAGCAAGATAATAATAAAGGGGAGCAATCATCATATATGTTTTAAAAGGGACAACTTCAAGTTAGCAGAGCATTCAAGTTTTTGAAGACGCATATTCAAGGGGAAGTGTTGTAATATATATATATATATATATATATATATATATATATATATATATATATATATATGAATGTTGTGAATATGCTTTTATTAGTTCTATGTTTAGTCCCACATCATGGGAATAAGCTAAAGATCAGCTCCAAAAGCCTATATATAAAGGAGCCAATGTAATAGAAAGAATATACATCTGAATGAATATAAATGTCCTCTCTCCCTTATTTCTTCTGTTTTGTGTTCATTTTATAACAAATTAAAATTTAAACAAAAAAGTTTTGATGTTTAAAATTTTCAGATTTGAAACGATTCAAAACCAAATAAATAAATGTCAATTACTTAACATTAAGATGACATTAATTAAGTACGTCTGTTAATGTTAAAGGAAATAAATATGGAGAATCTAATTAAAGCAGCAAGTAAGATGTGACATGGATAATGTTAATAAATATAAATGTCTAAAATAACATTTAACTTTAAAACAAATATGAGAGTTTAACATGTAAACAATGGTAGTATTATTACCCACTCAACGTTTAAGCAATTATTAGGTAAATTAAAAGCGTTCAATCAAAATAAATCTAATGAAGAAAGAGGAAGATGGAATAAATAAATTGATATATGCGACTATAAATATATGCCAACCACTCATTTTTCTTCTCATATTTTTGAGGTCAAGGTGTAAAGTTCCATTATTTTCTTTCCTTTGCAATTTTTTTAAAATGTTGGAACTTTACATTGGTATAATATATGTATGTATGTATATGCGTGTGTGGGCGTACCTATATATGTATATATGTATGAAGAAAAGCAAAAAAATAAAAGAGAAGAAAATGAAGGGGTGAACCAATTTTGTGAAGAATAGGTAAATCTTAATCCAAATCTAAACTTAATTCAAACCTCTTCTCTAATCTAGATTTTTGATTGGTATACGTATGCATGCCTTATACGTTTACTCAAGAAGGGAAAATAAGGGGAGTCAAACTAGAATGGAAAATTTTGATTTGGTGATCTGGAAAACTAAAAAAGTAAGTGGAAATTTTCATATAATATTGGATTAATATCTACAAAGATATGTTCCTATTTGTCTAAATAGATTAGAGTTGTAGGCCAGAATTGTATATGCATAATGAAATCATGCTCATATATTCTATGATCAATAACTCGATTTTAATATTGCATGTATGTAAATCTAGAAAGTATTGATGTTTTAGTGCTTCTTGAACTTGATAAATTAAGTGGCAACCCTAAAATTTTAAACTAAATGAATTAGGCAAGTGAAATATAAATGATAAGTTATACTAAATTAGGCAAATTAAGATAGTATTTTAATTCTTGTGATGTTGGGTGTTGCAACCTAACTTAATAAATTGATGTTGGGTGTTGCAACCTAAGTTTCACTTTTAAAAACTTATGCATCGTAAAATTAGCAAACCCCTAAATGAACTTATAGGGTTATATAAGGACAAGGGGGCAAAATTTTATCCATAAGGATAAATTTTAGTGTAAAGGGAGGAATTCAGGGGTCCACTATAATTCCACCCTTTACAATAAAATTTGTCCTTATAGAGAAAATTTTAGCCTCTTGTCCTTATGGAACAACTTTTTATTCATTTTGTCCTTCAAGATATTTTCTTGAACTTATTTTCCTGAACTGATCTGGGAAATGAAAAAACCTTAAATCATTTAACTGGAAATAACGTCAGAAAATAGTTGATGTCATATGCATACGATTTAATAAACTGAAATTAAATCTTAACCCTAACAACATGTACATACGATTTAATAAGCTAAAATTAAATCTTACCATCTCATCACTTTAATAACGAAGCTCTTGCATGCAGACTTTCGAATATCGACTCAAGAGAAAGTCCACCCTCTCCTACAATATTTGTCCACTGTACTAAATTGCTTCCTCGGTGCAAGAGGAGGGTGCGAAGACCTGCCTACTGTGTCCACACATCTGTAATATTTTTAGCTTGTATTCTTAATTTTCTTCTCTACTAGAAACACACACTAAAAGGAAAATAAATAAGAATGAAAGAATAAAATTTGGTTAGTCGAAGTTGGGATCCGTACAATCAAAACTAAGGATTGTAAGAGCATATATCTGAAATGTCTGCAGGGGTCTGCGGCAAGTGGGTTGGGTTGGATGAAACCTTCGAGTTGGATCCTTCTTCCTTTCGTCCAGTTAAGAAATTGAGGTGCTGTTGTTCTTTTGATTTCGGGTTTAGATTTGAGGATAAAATCTCTTTTCAATCTGTCTCTCAACGTGAAGCTGAACGTTTAATCCCAAACTCTAGGTCCGATTGATTAGAGATGTTGCATGACTCTCAAAGAGGCAATTTCCAACTAGAAATCGCTTGAAATTTGGATTTTCTCTAAGGATTTGGTGGCCTTCAATATTTCTTCAGTTGTCGATGCGGGGCGGAATAATTCTTTCAGATTCTTTAGTGAAATTTAGGCGCTGAGAGGTAGGAAATGAAAATGAAAGGGTTTACAGGACAATAAGGGAGCGACAAATGAAAATTAGGTGGAAACAAGGTGGAAAGTGCATAGTATTCAAATGGAAGCGATAATAAATGGATCTAGACAAACTGTTTGTTTCGTAAACCCTTGAGAAAATAAAATATGCATGTATCCACTAATACTAAGTAATCATATACAAACAAGATGATTTGTGCAATAGAGGGTAAAGCAATATCTTAGATAATTTGCTAAAACTATCAGTGTAAAGGTTGAAATTTATCTTTTACACCTCGCATTTTTTAATTTTAGAGGATGAACCCAAAAAAATTCAAGAGTTGATATTACTATCACTTAAAACATCAATAAAAATTATATACAAAAAAGGGGATGTCAGAAAAAGTTATCCACAACATATCTATAATATAAAATTTATATTCTTATTTATTTTAAATTATTTTAACACTTTTGAAATTTTGAATAATGTATGAAATGTTAATTTATAATTTTTTGTTTTTAAAATTTGTCGAAATTTCGAATTCTAAGTCTAATTTTTTTAAATTTTAAATATAACTACTATTTACATTATTAAATACTAAACAGAAAATAATAAGTATCACTTCCTAATTATTGAAAATTATGTATTAATAAAAAATTATTAAAAATAAATTATCAAATACATAATAAATATTAATTATTAATTTCTTAATATTAAATAGAAAGTATAATTTACTAATTATTACATAATAAATATTAAATATTACTATAAATAGTTTAGTATTATTATCTATTTATTATAAATCATTAGTTATTAATGATTAATTATTAAATATTAATAAAGAATAAATATTAGTAACATATAATTAATATAATATTATTAACGTTTCATAAATATTACTGAATGTGATTAATATAATAAACATTATTAGCAATGTAACATTATAGTTCGTAATTAGTAACATATGATTAATATAATATTATTAATATTTAATTATTAGATATTAATAAATAATAAATATTGTTTACCAAAATTACCTCTAGAACAGGCCGGTGGTGAAGGGGTAGAAGACCGACAATAAACATAAAAGAATCTTCTATCAACAAAGGTTCAACACAAGAAGAAGCCGATAGCACAAGGGAGCGACCTGGGAGCTGCTCAACCGACACCATCAGTAGAGCTCAAAGTCTGTACAAAGAAGGGATACCGGCAGTATGGACCCGATACAATGGAAAAGCAGCGGAAGGTCACCTAATACCGGAAGCCAATGAAGAGAAAGATAGTTCATCCTATAAACTGAGACCTAGAAGGAGAAAGGGGATATCGATATTAATTTGCTTAATACCAATACATAAGGAGACCGGAGCACCGAAGATACACAGTTTAAAGCGCATGAGGGTTATCCAGAACCAACTTTTGAGACCTCCATTAGCTGGTTCCCGAGAAGTTACTTTAATAAGTGATTAGCAACCTCCCGGAAAAGCAAGGATACACTCTGGGTGTCTACTGACAGGAAAGCCGGAACCCTGAAGAGAGACAAGCTATCTGCACTAATCTTCTTAGTGTCGATACCGACAGGGGTGGCAGATTCGACAATCTACCACTTGAATCACAAAGACAAGCTCCACAAAGTATTTGTAACAAGACTGAGAGTCCAAATCCGAAATCCTACATCTGGAGGCCTACATCAAGAGGCCTACATCCGGGAGCCAAAGCCCTCTGAAAGCTATTTGCACCGACAAACTCGGGACTAATGCAAAACGGGAAGACAAAAAATCAAAAAGGAGTTTCGAAGACCAGAACCTTCTCCCGAGAGCGTGGGTCGACACCTCAAAAAGTTGCAGGCAAAGATTTCATAACATAAAGAGGAAGCGGCCAAGAGCCAATACTTTCGGAACCAAGAGGAAAAGCGGTCGACATGGGGACTGCTAGCCCAATGGAAAAAGGGGCTCTGGTTTGTCTATAAATAAGACCCTATAGGTCTCATTTTCAGGGCGATTTTCACATTCTCATTCTTGTACTCTTTTTTCTATAGTAAACCTTAATTCCTAAATCAAATTAGGGATTTTGGTTATAATCACTTGTATATTCTAAATCAAAGATCAATAAAGAGTGGATCAATACTTAGAACATTTTCTTATGGATCTCTCATATAATTTGTTAGTTAGTGTTTGTGCTGTATGTTGTGTGCTTAATACATGCTTACAAGTTCTTGTCCAAGCCTGAACCCTTCTGCAAAGTCAGTGCGGAAACCCTTCCAACGAGCCATTTATCCCTTACCGAGGGTTGTTCTTTGGAAACCCTTATCCCAAGATAATTGTTGGTTTATGAGTCACTTAAACATGATGCTCACCCCATTGAGGGAAGAGTAACTAATCTTTCGGGCTCAAAACCTTGATATCTAGGAAACAGTGAACTAACTCAAACTCGTGAAAGCTAAATAAACCTATTCTTCCCCTTAGTTCCACTTCCGTAGACCTATCTCTGATGTTGACGAAAAATATCGTTAACATTTTGGCGCTAGACGGAGGGGTCGAACCTTCGACCTTGTGGTTAACATCCCCTTTTATCTAATTGTGTTGTTCCGTCCAAGGTTGGACTAGGCTTTGAAGAAGCAAGACCATGTGAAAGAGGTCTCAATGAGAGTCTTATGGATCTCAAATGGATATGTCAGGCACTACTGACCTAAGAGTGACGGAAGAACAAAGGTTAAGAATGAAAGCTCTGCGAGTAATTAAGCGGAAAAGGGAAGTAGAGAAATATGATTCTAGTTATTAGAGTAGTGGCCCTTCCTACCTGAAACAAACCCTAACCTTTCCTCTAAATGACCATACATCAAAGGATTATAACATCTTCTCTCCTACAAGGAAGGCTCTCCACAAACAATTCAAAGGAATGGTGTTCGAGGGAGAAATAACAAACGATTTTAACCACTTCACTTCCAAATAGTCTGAAAGGGTAGATCTTCAATCCCAGCCTATCTTGGAAAGAGAAAACAAGAGTATGAATGGAGCAATAAGGTTTGGTTACAAAAGAGCTAAGTCTCCACAAACAGAAAGGAATTTTACACCATGGCTACATAAAGGATACTACTTCAATGGAAAATATCTATTTCCTAACCCGACACAAGCTCAATTATTGGCCATCTACAAAAAATAAGCCCCAATATGAAAGAAAATTGGGAGGGCCTTATTGTCACTATCACATGATGAATGGACATGAGACTAACTACTACAGGATTCTCGAAGGGATGATCATTAACTTCTTCAATCAGGACCAATTACGGGAATTTATATAAGGATTAAACTAAGTCCAATAAAGATCCTTAGGAAAAGGATTGCCTATATGACTCAGGATATAGAAACCCTCTCAAGAATCGAGACAACCAAAGATGGGTTAATCCACAAAGGGAAAAAAAATCCTTGTCACCGCCGAGTTGGCCAAGGAAAGCGGGGGGGGGGGGGTATGTAAGCCTTTCTTCGTGCCCAAATCGGAAAGGGCCAGGTTAAAGCATCAAAAGCGTAAGCCTCCGACCTACACTGGAAACGGTCGTGATGGAGCATCTAATTAGCATGCTCTGCCTTTGCTCACAGAAGAGTACGCCCTGCCTCTGCTATGAACTAAGCACGTCCTACCTCTGCTTATGTTCCGCATTACCCATAGAAGGGAACGCAAACCCCTATCATCGCCTATGATGGTCACGATAGGGTTCCCCTTGGAGGGGGGGTGAAGTATAAGCCCCTATCACCGCCTACGATGGCCAGGGTAGAGCATCAAAAGAGTAAGCCTTAATTCCGCGTCTACGATGGCCCGGTTTAAGCATTTAAGACCTTATCTTCTCCTACAATGGTCAGGATAAGGCGCCTCTTGGAGGGAGGTTGGGTAAGTCCTTGGGCCCTGCTTGTTGATAAGCTAGATAAGCGCACCAGACGCACATGCCCAGAGAGTGGCCAACAAAGCACGTGCATCCTCTACTTTGATAACCAAAAGCCCATAGGGTGGCTCAAGAAGTACATACAACCTATGCTTCATAAATCAAAACCAAAAGGGGTAACGAAACATTGATAGCATAAGTGGAATTCTGGTCTTCAATCTTAAAATACCTGAACAAGGGTTGGTTTCAGGGCTTCTATTAATACCAGAAGTGGAATTCTGGTCTTCAATCTCTAAATTCCCGAATAAGGGTTGGATCAGGGGTTCTATTAATACTAGAAGTGAAATTTTGGTCTTCAATCTCTAAATGCCCGAATAAAGGTTAGTTCGGGGTTTCTATTAATACCAGATGTGGAATTCTAGTTTTCAATCTCTAAATGCCCGAATAAGGGTTGGTTCGGGGATTCTATCAACACTAGAAGTGGGATTCTGGTCATCAATCTTTAAATACCCGAATCTGGGTTAGTTAGGAATTTCCGTTAAATACCCAAATCTAGGGTGATTCAGGTCCCAATCAATGCTGGAAAGGGATTTTTAGCCCTATCTTAAATAGTTGATTCTGGGTCGGTTCGGAAGCTTAGCCGTGATAAAAAAAAGATATTTGACTTTTCTAATAATCTGAATCTGGTTGGGAACCAAATTCCCAGTACTGTCGAAAGCGGATTCCTAGTCTTGCACCCTAATCTGGGAAGTGAATCAAAATTCTATCACTATTAAGAGGTGATTTCTGGAAACCTAATCTGGGTCGTGAAGCTCTAATCCTTGGGAAGGGGATATACGATCGACTTAACGACTGAAGCCCGATTACGTAAAAGGCCTCCAAGCAGGGACATGAGCCTTTTGTATTGTTCAGGGAAGATTCCTTAACCCATATGTTCATCATATTCATTACTCACTATACCAAATACACTTGCGGTACATATCGTCACACAACACTAAAATGCGTATTCGGGTAGAATCCCAAACATATGTCTTAAATTCCCTTCAATATATAAAGCACTCGGGATAAGATTTTCTTTTTTCTTGGAGAGGGGAAGCCCCTGGAAACATTTATCACACTAGAAAACTTTTACTAGAACATGGAGTATACATAAACTTATTAATTATTTCATACCATCAGTTTCATGATGCCATAAATTTCAATAAGAGCAAGAGATGCCCCATGAACGTCTTTTAAGTCAATCTTTAATAAAACACATACACAACGTTACGATGAAATTATGAGAAGAGAACGCTACCTTCATAAGTCAAGGTCACGTGCTAAGTAACACCTGTAAAAGTCGTAACTCCGTTCATAAGCACTATCACTATTGACCATAACATATGAAATAAAGTACACCAAGTACCCCACATTCAGCATAATTATTTACAAAAGGATTTTAAAATAGACGCATCTCCAGAAAGAAAGGAATCCTTGTTCTGATATTGAAACTTATGTAAGCATGATTTAGTTCTCAAATGCAACATTACAGGTTCTTAGTGTGCATTTCAGAATGAAAGATGGCCTCCCTTTCTTTATCCAAGGTGTCGGTTGGGAGTCAAGTAAGGAATCAAATGAACTCCCAAATCCATCAAGTATATAAACCAAAGGACACTCACGATAATTCCACTCTCCTGGAGGAGGACTGTCGTAACCCCGAGTCAGCTTCAGTCGATAGGTACGAGTTTCTCTTAAAAGATGATCCTTTTCACCACTTAGAAAGTCAAGGCGGACCCGAGGATATTGAGTATGAACCTTCTCAAAATCCCACAAGAAGCAATACTGCGCCAATGAGGAAGATTTAATAAGAAGGAACTTCTCCCGGTATTCTCTTTTCAACTTAACGTAGTCCCCTAAGAAATCCCTAGAAAGCAAACTTGCAGTAGAAGACAAACTCTGAAGGAAATATCACAGAAATTAGAAGAAAGAACAATTCGTTACATCATAAGCTAAACAAGTGTATTTATTATAGATAACCCTCTTGCTCATACAAGATAGATCTTTTAAAAGTCTTAGATACAAATCGATACTTATTAAACTTAAGTTTATCCAATGGTAATTCTTTAGGGATAAAGGTAATTCGGGGAAGGTTCCATCATTCACCCGGGTGAAGGTCCACACCACGCTCATCTAGGAAACTTTTGTGCGGATGTCTAAGCAAGCCCCCGCTATAATCACCTAAAAAGGAAAGATCCACTGTTTCATATCTATTATAAATTTGACACAAAAAGTCTACTAATATGTCTCTGTCTTCGATCAGCATCCAGAACAAAGTCATGAGCTCGGTATTTTCTTTTAGGAGCCTCTCGCATCATAATCGAGCGGTTCTTAACCTAGGGGCATCTTCCTTTTCGTTAAAAGGGAGTAGTTTGGCAGCACCCCAGTCAAGGAGATGGTATTTGTTGGACAAGATGTTATACTCTTTTATTTGTTTATTCAACTCCTTAGTAAGACGAATCACTTGTGACTGGGTCTTTTTAAGGGTGGAATCCCTAGAACCTAATTTCCTTCTCTTTTCCTAAGAGATGAAGGGGAAAATATCAATTGTTAGGAAAAAATAAAAGAAGTATGCGTCGTAGAAACTATCGTACCTTGGAAGCAGGAGAAGGAGATCGAGAAGTGCCAATCAAAGAAATGCCCTCAAAGCCCGAATCTTTCCCCACCTTCTGCACTCCAGAAGGAATGGGGAATTCAACCAAAACACAATCGACAATTTCAACATCCTCTCCACATGCTTCATCTCGACCATCAGGAGTTGAGAAGGAACCACCAGCGCCAGCAAGACCACCACTATACTCTCCCTCATCCTTAGCAGAATCCACAAGCGGGGGATTATCGCCTTTAGCACTAACAATCTTTGGTACCTCAATAAGAGCTCTCCCATTATCAGCATATTGTCCCTTAAAGTAGATATCTTCAATAAAAAAAAGTTCGGCTATGTTAGTCTCCTCTCTCGCAGGAACTTCTTCTTTTCTCCTGACACAGGATATCTTGGACATAAACATTTCTACTAAAGACGGATCGAGAGAAGAAAAGTTTAATTTCGAACATCTATCCATATTATATTCATAAAGAAGAATGAAGGCATCTTCAAAAGAATTAACCATAATTTCGTCCAAGGTGGTTTGGAGAAAATAGGAAATCCTCTGTTTAGTATCATTCACCACTCGAGTATGGTTAGCCAATAAGGTATCCTTCCTGTCAAGCTCAGCCTTGAGAGAATCATTCTCTTTTTATAAGAAACAATGTTGCCTTTGCAAAGAAGAACAACTAGAGTCAAGCAATGAAACGTTTTCTTCGGGGTTTTCCAAAGCTTCCTTCAAAACCTTGACTTCCTTAGCCATAGCTAAGCGGGATTCCTTCTCCACGATATTTGAGTTCTTTACTTCTGCTAAAATCGATTCCAACTTACTCCGCTCTGCAACCAAAGCTTCTTTAGCAAGAATAAGAGCAGCGTTTTTACTTCTTAAAGACGTGTTTTCTTCTTTAAACCGCCACAACTCCAAAGAAGACTTAGAGGAGTTATCTTGTGTCAAAAACCACTGCTTAATTACCTATAAAGAGCACAATTGGCATACATGAGACAGTCAAAAGAAAGGCAGGTGAAATGATAGGTATACATTCATATCGATAGAAGCTATTCGACCAGAGCTTGACAACCATAGGGAAAGTCAGGTGGAAAATCAACACTGGAAAAGGTAGAAGAGGAAATAATCTCCCCGCTCAATTCATTAAAGCTATCACCATCAGGAGGATTGATAGAAGTGGAAGGGGAAATGTCCTCGAAAGAAGAGGAAGAAAATCCGATTGCATGATGCATTTCATTAGAAACCTCGGAAGACCTGACAAGATGAGTGTTCGAACAAAGGGCCTTCTTTAGAGAAGCAACCTCTGGGGCATCAGAACCCGCATCATAGCAAAGGGACGGACCTGCCGAATTCTTTGACTTTTTTGGAAAAGGATCTTCTGAGCTCTTTTCTATAAGTTTCCTTTTTACGTTCTCCCTAGACTTTAATAATGCATCCTTAAGAGAAGAAACTCTAGCCCTTGGGAACAAGGAAACGAAGCCAGTCTTATTAGACTCGGTACGTACAACTCCTAACAGGCAACGAAAGAAAACCGAGTAAAATATCAATTAAGACTCCATGTTAAAAATACCACATAACGGGCATACTAGGATCATCAAGAAAGAAAGGAGAATTGAAAGAGAAAAGAGCATTTCTTCCTAGTGACAAAGGGAAAGTCCCTTTACTAAACAAGACCGAGGGCGGTTGCCCAATAATGGATTGATCGAACGACAACAAGGAGTGCCTCCGAAGGGTGGAAGAGGTAAGTAGTGAGGACCTGTTACCATATTGCCTGGAAGTAGAGCCAAGGAGATCAATCACCTCCTTATCTGTAAAACTCAGCAGTTTGGGCGCAATATCTACAAAAACACATGCGAAGGGTTTTTAAAAAAAAGAGGAAAGAGGAAAAAGAGAGAGAGAGGAAAAGTGCTTTCAGGTATACTCGGAGTGTTGAAGCTTCCTGAAACACCGGGAGGGCGGCGGACAAAGAAAATTAGGTTTCCCAATCTTTAAATCTCGTTGTTCCTTCGGATAACAATTTCTTTGTGGTGATTGCACGGAAGATCTGAGAGTTCGTGTCACTAAGTTTGGAAGGGCGAACCAAATAATCAAGCATAGAAGGGCTTAAAGAATCATTGCCCGATTCTAGGGATAATAAATCCAGGCCTAACAAGTAGGTATAGGTATTAGGAGAAAGTTGGATGGGAGAAATTCCCAAATATTGTAGATACCGATGGAGGAAGCTGGGAAAGGGGATGAAACCCCGTGCCAGATATGGATTGCAGAATAGGCAAAATAGCCCTCCGGAGGGGATGAGATGGTATCTATTCCACGAGGGCAAATGGCTTCAACACCGGAAATCCAAAAATCCTGAAGAATAGCATTAACTTGTTCTTGATACGAAATTAAGGAATGCTTCTCGACAGGTCCAACCTTCCTAGAAGCGAAAGAGTCATTCAGCAAAGGACAGTTCCTCTCAGGTTTAAAGGCAATATGCTTCTTTCCCATAATTCCAGGTATAGTCTGCTTAATTTTATGCAACAACGTAAGAATGACGCCCAAAAGGGTAAGGACCTTATTACATTGAAAAAACCTCAGTGATGGCAAGGAGCAATACCTCCTATGCCATCACTAGAATGAAGTCAAAATAGAAACATTCGTTAAGAGCTGCTACATACGTCCGGAGTCAGTTGCTGAAAACTGACGGTTAAGGGACTAAGATCAGTTCACGACAAGTGAAGCTGATAGTCACCGCAACTCGAAATTAGCTAATCATATTTTTGATTTCAAAATAAAACATGAATGACTTATCAAGAGACTTATTTTAAGGTTGCTAATGATTTCCCAAGATAAATTTTTCAGGAAATTATGAAGAGGAAGCAGAGCTATAAATGCGAGACAAGGAGGGTATATATATTACGAGAAGAAGGAAGTAATTGGCCCATTCGAAAATTTTACTTGAAAAGCCGAAAGTACCCCTTCATAATGGGTGGGGGTAAATGTTATTACCAAAGTTACCTCCGTAACAAGCCGACGGTGAAGTGGTAGAAGAGCGACATAAACATAAAAGAATCTTTTGCCAGCAAAGGCTCAACACAAGGAAAAGCCGACAGCACAAGGGAGCGATTCGGGAGTTGCTCAACCGACACGATGAGTAGAGCTCAAAGTCTGTACAAAAGAGGGATACCCGCAGGATAGATCCGACATGGTGGAAAGCAGCGGAAGGTCACCTAATACCGGAAGCCAATGAAGAGAAAGACCGTTCGTCCTATAAACCAAGACCTAGAAGGACGGAAGGGGATATCAGTATTAATTTGCTTAATACTGATACATAACATCGAAGATATAAAGTTTAAAGAACATGGGGATTATACGGAACCAATTTCCGAGACCTCCGTTAGCTAGTTCTCGAGAAGTTACTTTAACAAGTGATTAGCAACCTCCCAGAAAAGCAAGGATACCCTCCGCGAGTATACTGACAGGCAAGTTGGAGCCCGAAAGAGATACAAGCTATCCGCACTAATCTGCTTAGTGTTGATACCAGAACGGGTGGCAGATCCGACAATCTCTCACTTCAATTACAAAGACAAGCTCCACAAAGTATTAGTAACAAGACTAAGAGTCTACATCAGGAAGCCTACATCCGGAGGCCTACATCCTGGAGCCAAAGCCCTCCGAAAGCCATTTACACCGACAAAGTCGGGACCAATGCAAAATGGGTAGACAAACAATCAAAAAGGAGTTCCGAAGACCAAAACCCTTCTTCTGAGAGCGTGGGCCAACACCTCAAAAAGCCGCCGGCAAAGACTTCAGAACCTAAAGAGAAAGAGGCCGAGAGCCAATACTTCCGAAACCAGGAGGAAAAGTGGCCGACAGGGGAATTGATGTCCTAATGGCAAAAGGGGCCCTGATTTGTCCATAAATAAGACCCAGGGGTCTCATTTTTAATGCGATTTTCTCATTCTCATTCTTGTACACTTTTCTCTAGAGTAATCCCTAATTCCTAAATCAAATTCGGGATTTTGGTTGTAATCACTTGTACACTCTAAATCAAAGATCAACAAACAGTGGATCAATACTTTGAACATTTTCTTATGAGTCTCTCATGTAATTTGTTAGTTAGTGCCAGTGTTGTATGTTGTCTGCTTTCTACATGCTTACAAGTTCTTGTCCAAGCCTGAACCCTTCCGCGAAGTCAGTGCGTAACCCCTTCCAATGAGACATTTAGCCTGTAACATCCCACATCCGTTAAGGTCACTCACAAAGGGAATGCCTTAACTTCTGTGGAGAGTTATAGGTAAAAAATACAGATAAATTACAAGACAGACAAAATTAAAACAGCGGAAAATAGAACTTTACTTTATTGATCAAATAGTTTGTACAACAGTTATTTTCCAATACCAGAATATCTGTCTTACAATATAAAGAAGCATAAAATAACATTTATATTTCCTAATGTAGCGTGAGCCAGCCATAGCAATGGAAAAGAGAATCCAAGAAAAACTTCGACTAATCTTCATCTTGGAAAGAAAACCAGGCTAATTAGTAATATTCCCTCTCTACGAACCGGGGGGGGGGGGTGGACGGAAGACAAGAAAGCGAAAGAAAACAGAGTCAGACATAAAGTCTGGTAAGTTCAGTAACTTTCAGCATGTGAACAGGTAAAAAGCAACTTGGCATGAATTAATTGAATACAAGACACTACCATGATGATAGGGTTAACAAGATAACGCAAGCTATGCTAAGGCAAGATAAAACTGAATGTACTGATAAACTGGATCTATCGACAAGCTGAATATACTGATAAACTGAATATGCTTCCATACTTTCTCTGCTTCGCGATTACCCTATTATTCTGGTTTCTATATCTCTGCACCACCTAACTAGTGTCCAACTAGTAATCTGTATAAACTGATAAAACAATAAAGTGATCCCAACCCCGAAATTGTGGTTGTTTTCAGGTGTACATCTATTATTTATTACCTAGATCTAATCTAGGGTTTTCTATTGAACGCTTCCTAGATCCAACCAGGGTTTACGCTACCCAGGGCTACTGGGGTTTGTTCTACCTATTGAACATTCCTCGGATTTTAGGGTTTACGTGATCTAGTTCCAACTAGGGATTACGCTACCTATCGAACGACGCCCCTAATCTAGGACACACTACCCAGAGTGGTATATGTTCCTAGACTTTCCCCACGTATGTGTCGTGGATCGTTATCGCTGTCTAGATGCACATGTCCTCTATACGTGCGACCCGAGTCTCGTTGCAGGGCAAATCAAGAAACACGGAACTCGGTCGGGAGCTTTCAGATATCTGCCGATGCAGATGCTAAGATCTGTTTTTCCAGTGGCTATGGTCCCACTTGACCCTTCCCTCAACTAATAAAAGGCACACCTTGAAAAATGAGAACTATACGCAGGCCCTCTATGCCCCCACTAACCTATGGCCATCCGCACCCATAACTAGATAGCAAGTATATGGTCTTTTGGAGTTCTCCGCCTTTCCGCTGTACGTATCTCGACTGGCTCAAGATGATAGGTAGACGATGAGTTGCTATCATAGGGCTACTGGTCTTGCCGAATCACGCTGATCCATCCCTGTCTTTAGGTTGTCTTATATTGCAACCAAGGCATACCCTTGGTTCTTCTAACGCAGACCTTAACCTTTGTGAGACCAGGCGGATCATCTGCAACCTCACAGAGGGATACCAAGAGTACCCTCACGTCCCCTCGAAGCCGCATGCTTCGTAACCCAGTTTGTTGGAGCCTTCTTTAAGACCAGATGGACGTTCACTCCTTCTCGTGTTCTACTAAGGTTTACTACTTAGTTCCCTTAACTAAGGTTTACTACTTAGTTCCTGAGTCGTTGTTTTCTTAACTAAGGTTTACAACTTAATCCTCTTAGCTAAGGTTTACTACTTAGTTCTTTTTCTCGTCAAGTTGGATTGGTTAAGTGTCATTAGTCAATTCAAGTTAACTTAACCCATTCATTTGTCATGTTAAACTGGTTAAGTGTTATCTTTAGTTCATGTTGACTTAACCCTACCACAAATCAAGTTATATTGGTTAAGTATTTCTTATTACTTAACCCCACCCCTTCATCTTGTATTGGTTAAGTGTTCACGTAGTTAACTTAACCCTAACATCTGTTTAATTCACATGTTCTAATGGTTAAGTATTGTCCCTTCATGTTTTAACTTAACCTTGTTCATTTGTCACACTATGATGGCTAAGTGTTCTAAGTTTACTTAACTCCACCTTCTAGTCTAGTTAACATGTTAAATTGGCTAAGTGTATTTTACTTAACCCCACCTTCTAGTCTAGTTAACATGTTATAACGGTCATTTAACCCCTACAAGTCTTGTCTTGTTAACATGTTAAGTTGGTTAAGTGTTCCTATGGACTTAACCCTCCCATTCTAGCTTAACTGTTTCTTAGCTTTAAATTATTCATTTAAAGCACCAACCACTCACATTAGACAGATACTGTTGCGGTCACTGGATGTGCCGGTCGGTTCCGGGCAGATTTACACCGCAACTCAGTCTAACCTCAGGTCCTTTTGGGCTCAATGCTCTAACCACCCACATTAGATAGGTATTGTTACAGTTGCTGGATTTGCCGGGCGGTTCCGGGCAGTCTTATACCGTAACTCAATCTAACCTCGGGTTAGGCATATTCGTCTTTCCTAGATTTACATATTTATCCTTTTTGTCTATATGTAAATTGCTAACAACTCTTTTAAATAAATTTGGCCTATATCATATTCATTTGTCATGCCCACTAACATACCTATATTCTAGGCCCAAATCTTGATTTACTTATCATTTAACCCAACCTGCAGTTTTATGCCAATTTAGATCTAGTATTCCTATTTACAGTTCATGTCAAAACTAGATTTGATACTCTATTTTACAATTTATGCCTAAAGCTTAGGTTACTAGCCAATACTAGATTCAATGTATCAAATTACATCTTCTATAATTCACGTCAGGTTACCCTAATTTGCATCTAATAGTCGTGTTATAATACATGCTCTAAATTATGCCAAATAACATAGATTTCATGTTATACCCAAATAACCCCACATTCATAACGTACGTATACCATGATTTCACAAGTTTTCTAAATACTCATGAAATGAAACTAAAAAGGGAATAGAGGATAAACATGAGAATTGACATAAAAGAATAGGCATGCAAAAGCGAGACAAATACAAGGATAATGGATCCAATGGTTTTGGTGTACATGATAGCGAATAGGAATAAACTAAGCAAGTCACACCCTAGGTATGAGATCCAACAAAATGCCAGTTCGGTGTACAACAAGGTTTGTAACTATAATGTTATGGGCATAAACAATTAACCATAATAGTCTTAGGCAATTAGCCCCAATAGTCATAGTCATGGTCATAGGTAGAAATCTCATAGTTATGAATCATAGGCGATTAACCACAATAGCCATGGATAATTAACCAAAATAGTCCTAGGCAATTATCCTAAATAGTCATAGGCAATTAACTGTAATAATTTCAAAGTTATAGTCATAGACAATAGTCTTATGTTCATAATCATAGGCAATAATCTCATAGTCATGAATCATGGTCGTAGGCAATAGTCTTATGTTCATAGTCATAGGCATAGTCTTATGTTCACAGTCATAGGCATAGGCATAGTCTTATGTTCACAGTCATAGGCATAGTCTTATGTTCATAGTCATAGTCTTAGGCCATTAACAATAGTTTCCAACGTCATAGGCATAGGCACAGTCTTATCGGTAATTAACCACAATGGTTCTTAATTAGATCCAAAGGCATATACAAGCACAGATTCAAATGAGAGGATCAGGCATATTCTTATATCCATTTAATTACATGCCACAAATAGATCTAGACGTTCAAATCTAAAAAGTAACTGACTTACATTGATCAGTTTTAGAAAAAGATAATCAGATAGCGTTGAGATGATTTGCGTGACGTTTCCCAAAGCCGTTGAATTAGCCCTTGCTTCTTTCCTTAAAGCTTTAACTTTATTTGAATCTCCAATATGCAATCCCTAGCCGTAGTCTTCAAGAATAGTCTTCGTGTTTTATTTTAATTTATTTATTTCAATTATTCCAGAGGCAGCATAATGAGAGAATAAATGGTGTAAAGAGAATGGGGGCAAGGGGGCTGTTTATATGGGATTAGGCGGACGAATCTAGACTGAAAACGAGACCAGAAACATCAGAATGAACCCAGGCTCAAAACTGGGTTTCAGCACCAGGTCGACCTATGGTCGACCTGGTCCCTGGGAGGTCGACCATAGTGTCGACCCCCAGGTCGACCTGGTCTTGGGCAGGAAAATTCCCGCCCAGTCTGCGCTGTGGTTTGAATTCGAATTTCGAATTCGAGCTGTTTTTCTGTTCTGAAAATCCTTGAAACTTCGGAGGGTCATATCTCCCTCATACGGACTCCGTTTCTCGAAAAACCGGACTCGTTTCCAAGAAGAATTTCGAAACGAACGCAATGGCGCAACCCTTTTCCCTTGATTCTTATTTCAAAATTTAATTATACTTTAATTTGCGAAACTTAATGTTACAGAATTACAGGGTGTTACATAGCCCTTACCGAGGGTTATGCTTAGGAAATCCTTATCTCAAGATAACTGTTGGGTCTTGAGTCGCTTAAGCGTGATGCTTACTCCATTAAGGGAAGAGTAACTAACCTTTTGGGCTCAAAACCTTGATATCTAGGAAACGGTGAACTAACTAAAACTCATGAAATCTAAATAAACCTATTTTCCCCTTAGGTTCACTTTCGTAGACCTATCTCCGGTGTTGACGAAAAATATCATTAACAAATATAAATTTTAAGAAAGCATTATAGTTGTTAATAAATACTAACTTTTTTGGCAAAGCCAACCGGTTTTTAAAGTGACTGCAAACACTTCTAGTATAACCAATAATAAATACAAGTAAAAAAGAAGGTTGGTGGTTACCAACCTACTACAATTTCGGTTTTTAAGGTGGACCGTCCACAGACTTTCCATCTAGGTTACAGCACAGGAGCTAGACACTTTTTTTAGACTACAAAAGCTGTTTTTTTTAAGGTGAGCCATCCACCATTACAATAAAAATATGACATACTTCATGCAAGAAGTAAAATTATGAAGCTTACATAGCATCCTAGTCCTAAGAAAAAGTAAGGACATATTATTACAAAGATACAATTGCATGGCTTGATGACAAATCGATCTGTACAACACCACAATGGAAAAGCAACAACTGTAGCATAGTTGCGCAGACACTATTTCATAGGTATCATCACATGATATTGTACCACTGTAGCAAACAGGAGCAGCAACACTCCAGCTACAACACAGTTACTAAAGGGGAACACTACATCCTAGTTTCATCACAACGTTGAGGCAAACCATAACCAGAGCAACTGGGATGGACTTCAACACTATGCCTTTGACATGAGCAATACCACAATAGTTTGACCTGAAACCAATGCATAATAACTGTGTTATTATAAATATAAGGGTAGCAACTATTTCAAAGAGGATACAAAACACAGTATAAACGAGCTATGCCATGGCTACGCATGATAACAGCAGGTGATGAATGGCAAAGGCAGTGGACATTATATAGAGAACCCAGCAAAATTCGAGTATAGCTTCACACTTATTACCGACCAAACTCCTGGAAAAAAGGAAAGAACATACCTTTCACCACCAAAAACCTCCAAACCGATCCAACAATGACAGATCCAAAACCACCACATCGACATGCCTAAAACCGAGCTTAAGGAGATGCATACCACGAGGCACAAGAACTCACATACTACAAGGAAAAACCACTGAAAACTCATTACCAAATTAGATCTTATCCCCGCTTGTTGCAGACAGTCACTTGTGAGAGACGAAAAGGCATTAGAGTGACATAGTGAATTTCTAGTAAGATCCTTTTCATTGCGCAAAGATTTGAGCTCGCAGATCATCCCAGATGAAACAATGGCAAAAGAAGCCAATAGATGATTCAGATCTGAGCAGAGGGTATTGGTCGGAGTGGAGGGCTTTTATAGTAATCTAGGCATGACGAAAGCAAGGAAAATTGAATAAGGAGAGAGAGAATTGAATAAGGGAAAGAAGAACGAATCTCAAGTCGGAGAGAAAAGGAAGAATTTGGAAGAGGTGGAGTGCTTTCCCTGTCTCCATTTCCAGAATAGAATAGAAGTTGATTCCTAAAAAAGATAATAAGTATTAATTTTAAGAAAGCATTATAATTATTGATTATTGAAAACTTGCAGCAGACATTTATTATAATGATCATTTTATGATTATCATAAAATTAACATCGATTACAACGAGCATTTTTCGGTCATTGTAAAATTGACACCTATTACAGTAGGCACTTTTTTCCCGTTGTAAAGTTGGTACCCATTACAACGGACATTAAGAGCATCGCAAAATTAACATCTCTTACAACGGGGATTTTTAAGACCGTCGTAAAATTGGCATCTGTTACAACGGGAATTTTTCCAATGTTGTAAAATTGATGTCTATTATAAGGTGCTTGAGAGGACCATTGTAATAGCATTCTATTACAACGACCTTTCATTGCCTGTTGTAAAAAATGGCGCTGTATAGGGCATCTATTAAAACGTGCCTAAATGGACCATTGTAACAACACTCTACTACAACGGCTAGCCAACACCTGTTGTAAAAATGATGTTGTAATATGGTATTTTTGTTGTAGTCTTAAGTCCAAATTTTCCTGTTATTTCTGTATGCCTTTTGAGTTTCTACTAAATTTGGTTCCTATCTAATCTCGTTTAAATCTACTAAGTCCAGTTAAAGTCATTTAGATCAAAAAGTAGGTAAAAATTTCCCTCTAAAGTATGTCTTTGCAATGAAAGACGTGCTTTGAATAAGAACAAGTCCAAATGATTAAAGCTTAATGAAATCTAAGTTCGATGACTGAGCACTCTGGTTGCTTTCCCTTCCAAGTTCTTGGTCAAATTCCAATAGTTGCATTCTTCGGCAAATCCAATATTTTGTCAAGTATTTTGATCAATCCAATTATAATCCAAGCTAAGCTTTCTAATTAATCAAGGTGAACCTCTTCGGTATTCAAGTCTATAAATCCTTATCTAATAAGCATGCAATCTTCAAAACTCTCTGGCTAAGCTGATAAGATCCGCTAAGGGCAAAGCTAACCGAATCCACTTAAGGAAGTGCTATTAGGCAAGACCGACCGAATACGCTTGAGGAAAAGCCAACCGAATCTACTTAAGGAAAATTCATTAGAATAGATCACCAACCCCGCTAAAGGCAAAGCCACTAGACTAAGCCAATTGAATTCGCTCAAGTCCAGGCTATCTAGGCTAAACTGAACATGTTATGGTCTCTTCCATGGTAAACAGCCAAAGATCAATCATGCTTAAGGAAAACCAATTGAGAGTTAATCATGCTCGAAACGAAGCTGACTTGCTAAGGCAACCAAGACTCAAACCCACTAGTTGCTCAACGTTAGCCGATTAATAATCAGCACCTCTCAAGGTAAGTCGTTTGAAGTTAAATTTCTAATTTCGCTCAAAGTAAAGTTTTCTTTGAGTATGGCCACTACAAGTGGAAAAACCCACTCCCATGGCAACCAATGGAACTTTAAGCAATGATGATATATCAAAAGACACTATACAGGGTTATGACTGGTTCACTATTCTATACCACTACGAGAGTACGAGTAGGCCATATATCATTCATATTGTATGTCTTTTTGCAAGATATTAATCTCAATATAAGGAAACTCACTTAAAAGCTGTAAAATGTATCCTTAGATGTGTAAAACACACATTAGGCTTTGGTTTATTTTACCCTAAAAATAATTCATTTGGCTTTAATTTCATATTGTGATGTTGACTATGCCAGTTGTAAATCAGACCGAAAAAATACAAGTGGAACCTATCATTTTTTAGGGCATTCTCTAGTTTCTTGATTTAGTAAAAAAGCAAAATATTGTATCTTTGTCAACAACTGAAGCAGAATATATCTCTACTTCTTTTTCTTGTTCTAAAGTAATTTATATGCAACAAACTCTAAAATATATTGGATTAAACATCTCTAAATTACCAATTTATAGTGATAATACTCATGCAATAAATCTATCTAAGAATCCTACTCATCACGCTAGAACTAAACACATAGATGTTAAACATCATTTTAAAGAGATAATGTAAGTAAAGAAAATATTTCACTTGAATTTATTAAAAATGAGAGTCGGCTTGCAGATAACCTAACTAAACCCATAAATGAAGAAAAATTTACTAAATTAAGAAGAGAACTAGGTATTTGTTCTTTAACCGAAATATAATAACTAAATATATTAGTATACATATCAAAATATTTAAAGAAAAACAAAATTTTCAAAATACACATGGGTATTTCTACATCCCCTATTCCCCATGTCGACATAGAACGGTAAATATCCAAATTTAATTTTCCCTCCAAAATCAGTTTATTTGCCTATTTAAACTTATTATTTTCGAAATTCTCCGTCTCTTCATTCATTTTTCTCTGTAATTAACTTCTGAACACAATAATTAATGGCTTACCCTTCCAACACAAATAAAAACAACATCTTTTATTTCTCTTGCCTCCTCCAGGATCGTTTCAATGCACTACACTTGCTCGTGTGATAAAAGTAGAAGAATATTTGAAAGGTTCTCTACAAATTCTCATTTAAATACAAGTGATGCAACTCTGCATGGCCAACGAATAAGAAAACCAAGGGAAAATCCATCGGAATCTACGAAAACACTATTGGATAATTGTTCTGATCCCATTATTATTGAAGATGATTCTTCCAACATTCATATCCATCACCTTATATGGAAGATGATGAAGAAGTGAAAGAAGAAGAAGAGGAAGAGGAAGAGGAAGAAGAAAACATACATATAGAAGAAGATGGAAAAGTTATATGCATTGGAGAAGTGTGCTTTGATAAAAATGGGAAGTGGTTGAACAAAAATGGAAATTTCTATCTTCATTATCCAGATTTTCCTATTCACAATTCTCCCATTATTAAAAACACTCATTAGATAAATTACGCTTATATGTAAATGATAGTTTTATAATTTAATGTTTCTATTAAATATTTAGATGATTTTATAGTCTTATATTTACATTATATATAATAAATATAAGTTTAGTTCAATTACTATATCTTCTTATTAAGTTTTATAATATTAGTTTAAGGGGTAATATTATAGTTTAGACATAGTTATACAATTTTGTTGATGACAATGGAGGTGAATTATAAAATAGGTTAGACTAGGCTTAGATTAAAAGAAAGTTAGTATTTTTAGGAGGAGTTTCTAGAGTAAGGGGGAGTAATTGAAGAATTAAGGTGTTAGTAAGTATATTTTACAAATGAAGGTTGTTTGTGAGGGCCCGCCTCATACCAGCCGACATTTCCCTTGAAATGCACTGTGTCAATGCCCGACTAGCACAGGACGGTCGTCAAAAGAAAGGGTTTAAATGATGTACTACCAAAGAACTTGTAGTATATCTCACAGCACATGGAATAAAATATAATAGTAACATAACTTGATATAAAAGAGGCGAGACAATACATAAACTGAAAACTAAATCATTTCCATCAAAGTAGCGGAATCCAAAATACAACTACATAACCAATTATTACTTCTTTCAAATACCATCTTTAATAGGAAATAAAGAGGTACACTACTAATGCCCAAAGCAGTGACTAGCAACAACACAGTGAGAATATACATAGTACGTGGAAGCCTCCCGCTCGTCTCTGGACAACCACTCGTGCATAACCACCTAACATGTCTCTAGTCTGCTCGTTTAGGAGCACCCAGAGTAATAAGAAGAGACATAAAATTCTGGGTCAGACGAAAGTCTAGTATGAGCGATAGTAACAAAATAAAGCAATAACAGGTATAAATAATCACACCTGGCCAGGACCTGCAACTAAAGAGTTAGCACAACAAGATGTACAGTACTCTAAGGTAACACTAACATAGAGTGTAAAGTGGAAGTGTACATGTCATAGTGATAGCAACATCAAACATAGCAATTATCCTCACATCTCTCACTTAGTGCGTAAAACATACAATCTCCACCGCTTTGATCACTAGATCTATGAGGGCCACGGTGAAGTCCCACTCCGTACAACTATTGCTACGACCACTTTGCCCTTTGGAGCTATGACGGAGTCCCACCCCGTACAACTATTACTCTGACCCCGCTGCACTGATCCATAGTCAATAACCCTAACGAGTCAACTAACCCCCACAGCCCTGGCTCTGGTTTGTCTACATGCCCCCTTTCTCAATGGTGAACCAAAGTTATAAATATCAATAACCACTTTGCACACATCCTACAACAAAGCCCAACTTTTGAAGTTAACTCGTTGGTTCCCATTTAGATCCTGAGCCATAACCTCTCATCTGGACTTCGTTTGTATCTCGGGTTTTAGTTGGATAGGAGTTGACCTTCAGAAGAGTTCACGATCGTCGTTGCGTAGTAGAAGTTCAAATACAGTTTGGTTCGGAGTCGTGCTCCACGGTCGGTCGCTCAAAATCCACAGAGATTAGCCGCTCGAACTCCATTGGGTCAGTCGCTCAAGCTCCACTAGGTCAATCGCATAAACTCCATAAGGATCGGTCGCTCGAACTCCACCAGGTCGGTCGCTTGTGCAAACTCCCAAGGTCGGTCGGTTTCACTCCCCTGGGTCGGTCGTTCATACTACCCCGGGTCGGTCGGTCGTACGACCCAAGACCTGCACCACTTTCCAGCAAGCCATTTTCGCCACACAACGGCGTTTTCAACCATTCTAACTTTCCTATGCGACCATAGAACATACCAACCAGCCGTAAGAACATATAGGTTCAATCAAAGAGATCAAAACATCAATCATATAGGCTAATTTAGATTAAACATCCCCAAATCCATAATTTTCCCCTTAATCCCCTAAATTCTGGGATTAGCAAACTTAATCCAAATTAACCCAAATTTATATATGTGACATAAAATATAATTCTAGAAGTTATGCATATTTTTTCATAATTTCCAGATGTATAATTTCGTTAATTATCACTGATCACCCCTAATTAGCCATAATTAATAAATAAACATGCTAATCACTCACCTTAGCCAATAATTAATGATAGATCTGAAACTTCTACTGATTTGGCTTGGATTCCAATGTTTTTCAGTAGCTCTACCTCGAATTTGATGCTAATCCGACTTGATTTGATATAGATTTGAATAATTAGTGGTTAGAAAGTGATTAGAGAGAGATTTGGAAGATGGAGGCCATTACTAGGGTTCAAGGAATGTTTATGGCGGCTGGAAAAACGAAAGGAGATGATTCTCCAACTCCTTTCAGCCCTCCTATAACCCTAATCCTGAAATGGGTTATGGGCCTAGTTGCTAATCACCCTATTAAGTCCAGTTAGGTTGTTTTACCATCTTCCAATCTTATTTCAGCTATATCTCCCAAATGGTAAGTCCCTTTGATTAATGTGACAGCTCGAATGGGAAACCATCACCCGAATCTAATGGAAGTGGTTTCAGTCAAAACCCCTTACCAATCAAAACTTATAGGCGAAACAAGATTCTCCAGGGGCAAAAAGGCCATTTAAAATTTGGCAAAAATCGTGAATGTTGGAAATGACCTCAATAATCGTTTCCCAAAGTTACACGACCATATGACTTCGTAAGAAGATGAAATAAATATTCTACAATCCTCCAATACGTAGAATGCGGGTCGTTACACTCTTCCGCCTTAAAGAAATCTAACCCCCGAAATTCCTTAACTAAGAAACATACAATGGTGCCCCGCATGCCTATCGGCCATTTGCAAACAATCAAACATACATAATAACACAACAAGCCTATCCTAGCATGCGGTTTACTAACAAGGGAATAACCATATCGCAATTAAAATCTTACCAGGTAAAGAGCTCTGGATATGACTTCCTTATGTTTTCCTCTATTTCCCAAGTACAACCATTCTCATTATCACCGTCTTCCTTCGAAGTTGCTTCGTATCATGTCTGACAATATGAAATGGTCTACGGTTTTCAACTGCCTCAGATTCTACCTCGATATCATCCAACTGTCTAGTGAAATAGTCATATCAGAATCATGCACGAACTTCCTTAGCTGAGAAACATGAAATACGTTGTGCACTCCTGCCATCTTGTTAGGTAATCCAACTTTATACGCTGAATTCCCAAATTTTTCGAGAACTGGAAATGGACCAACAAACCTTGGTGCTAATTTACCTCTCTTACCAAACAGAATCACACTCTTTAACGAAGAAATCTTGACGAATACCAAGTCGCCAACGGAGAATTTCAAATCTCTTCATCTTTTATCATCATAACTCTTCTGCCTATCTTGGGCAGCCTTCATTCGTTGTTGAATAACCTTGATCTTGTCTGAAGTTTCTCTTATTACATCTGACCCAAGCACAAATTTCTCACCGGTTTCCAACCAACATGATGGTGAGTTGCACGGTCACCGCTACTATATAGATAAAAATTCTATTTTTATACCGCTACTATATAGATAAAAATTCTATTTTTATCTTGCTACTATATAGATAAAAATTCCATTTTTATCTTGCTAGTAATATAATAAAAATTATATTTTTATTACTCTACGTAAATAAAAATCATATTTTTATTCTATACATTATATAAAAATCTTGTCTTTCGATAAATAAAAATCTAACCTTTCGATTAATAAAAATCTAACCTTTCGATTAATAAAAATCTAACCTTTCGATTAATTTTATTTTCGAAAACATTATATTTTTTTGATTCACTAAATATATAGGAATCATGTTTTTATGTCTTCTATATGATAAAAATTCAATTTTTAATGCTTCTTCACATTGATGAAAACCATATTTTTATCTCGCTACTCTATAAAATAAAGATCACATTTTTATTCTATTCTATAATATATAAAAATCGAAATTTTAAATCACTAAAAATCTTAACTTCAAATACATAAAGACCTCCACTTTAAATATATAAAGATCTGAACTTTAAATACATAAAAATCTAAAAACTATATTCAAAGTAAATAATAAAAAAGTAAAACTCACAGTTTTCGGTTTTTCATTGAAGGGGGACTCGAAGTTTATCGTTCACTGGTGTTGAACAGGAAAGGGGGCTTGAGCAAGAGGTGGATGCAGCAGGGGGTTCATGTGGAAGGCGGTAGAAGAGGAGAGAGGAGGTGCGGCAAGAGGAGGGGGGCGCGATGTTCGATTGAAGCAAAAGGGGCTCGCGGGGTTCGATTCATGGAGGCTCGAGCAGGAGGTGGCTAGGGCGGAGGGGAGGTCAGAGGAGGAGGAGGGGGTGCGCTCGACGGTTGTGGCGCCTGGAAAGGGGGCGACGCATGTAGATCGATTTTTTTTGAAAAGTGTTGACTGAGTGGTGAGAAGGGAGAGGGAGGGTAAGGTATTATATAATAATATATATTTAATTATTTAATTAATTCTAAAAAACAACTTTTAATTTCGAACTCGAAATCGAACCAACCAACTATCTTCCCTAGCTAAGTACCCCCATTTCGAACACAATGGGACATGTATCATAGGCTGATTCGGCTGTTTCAATTGGTTTTCGTCAAAATCAAAATATAAATCTATATATTGTATTTGAACGCACATTTCAATTTACCCGGGGCATATACGGGCCCTAAAAATTCTCGAAAAATATTTTCTAGCTTCGTATTGACGATACGGTTCTAACAAAACTAATTTCGTCAAATTCTGAGATCATTTGAAAAATGTCCATTTTCCAGTCGATTAAAATCAATTGAAACTGGTAAAACGCGTTTTCCTTTGCCACGCTCACATATTGATTCAGAAAATTACGAATTTTGGAATCTAGCAATAACTTGACATCACGGATCCAAAAAAAGTGGTTTCGTCGAAAACCGAGGTCGTTTGCAAAATTTCCATTTTTAAAGGCCAGAATTCCATAGCGACTATTCTGAATTTTTCAACTGGACATATCTTTTGATTCCCGCTATGAAATTTCAATTTTTCGGATTCGTTGGAAAGATATTCTCAAATAGATTATAATATTTTTGGTTTCACTAAAATCCGGTTTATTTTGAATCTTGTACATTCATTTGAACTTTGAAATCGAATTATCGAACTACCGCGCCATTTTCAATTCCTTTTATAATTATAATTAAATATTTATATTCAAACGATGATCTATATAAATATATACGTTCTAATTCTATTCAAAATAAATTTATCGTCGTTTTTATTTAAAATAATTCATTTTAAATATTCAAAATTTGCTAAAATTGCCAAAATAAATTTTTTAAATTGGCTCAGATTTCCGGGTTATTACATCGGTCTTTCGTATAAAGCTTCAAATGAATCCATACCAATACTGGATTGATAACTATTATTATATGCGAACTCAACCAGATACAAATGGTCATCCCATGATCCTCCAGAATTCAATATACAAGCTCTCAAGAGATCCTCTAATACACGATTCACCCTCTCTGTTTGACCGTCGGTTTGAGGATGATATGTGGTACTGAGATGTAATTCTGACCCTAAAGCCTCTTGTAAACTTTTCCAAAACCCACTAGCAAATAACGGATCTCGGTCACTCACAATGCCTTTGGGTACTCCGTGAAATCTCACTACCCACTTCATATACAGTTCCGCTAACTTAGCTGTCGTTCTATTTGACTTGATCAGTATAAACCTTGCACTTTTGGTCAATCGATCCACAATCACCCAAATACTATCATGGCATGATCTTGTCCTTGGTAAACCATCGATAAAACCCATTGGGACTTGTTCCCATTTCCATTCGGGAATTTCCCGTGGTTGTAAAAAACCACTAGGCTTCTTTTGCTTAGCTTTAACTAACTGGAAATTCATGCACTTGGATATAAACTTCCCAACGTCTCTCTTCCTCCCTTTCCAGTAGTAGGTCTGCTTCATGTCTCGATACATTTTGTTACCACCAGGATGTATAGTCAGCTTCAAGTGATAACACTCTCTAAGAACTTCATCTCTCAATTCATTAGCATTGGGTATAACTAGTCTCTCATTCTTTCGAAGCCATCCTTCTCGATCAAGTCCATACTTATTCATTCCCTCACCATCGCTACCCATCTCTACTTTGGAGATGATTTCCAATAGAATAGGATCGTCTCTCTGACTGGAACTGATCCGCTCAATCAAGGCCAGTCTGATTGTCAAACTTACTAACATCTCTGGATGTAACTCACACTTAGGTCTGAAATCATATCCTGCGATATACTCCAGTTTCTTCCATTCAAGAAACATAGCCCCTAAACTGGCATGTCTCCTACTCAATGAATCAGCTACCGCATTACCCTTCCCGGGTGTGTACGCGATATTGAAATCATATGAAGCCAAGAACTCTAACCTTCTCTGCTGATGAAGATTTAAATCTTTTTGAGAGAAAAGATACTTTAATGACTTGTGATCGGTAAACAACTGGAATCTTTCTCCCAAGAGATAATGTCTTCACATCTTCAATGCAAACACAATCGATGCCAATTCCAAATCATGGGTAGGATATCTTTTCTCATGTGGTTTCAGTTGTCGCCTAGCATAAGCTACAACCCTACCTCCTTGCATCAGTACAGCAAACCTAGTCTGATACCACAGGCACCCGTGTATATCGTCATTTCTTTGTTCCCCTTTGGAATAACTAACAATGGTGCACACGTTAGCTTCTCCTTTAGGCTCTTAAATGCATTCTCACACCTTTCGTCCCAAGCAAAAGCTTGATTCTTCTTGGTCAACTGAGTTAACAGTGCAGCTATCTTGGAGAAGTCTTGGATAAACTTACGATAATATCCGGCTAACCCCAAGAAACTTCTCATGTCCATTGCATTCTTGGGTATAGAACAATCTTGCACTGTAGCCACCTTCGTAGGATCCACGACAATACCATTCTCTAAAACAACACCGCCCAAGAATCTCTTTTCCCTCCTCCAAAAGTGACACTTAGAAAACTTCTCTTTCAATTGGTGTTTCCTTAACACCTCTATTACTGTCCTCAAATATTCCTTGTGTTCTTCCTATGTCCTTAAGTAAACCAAGATATCGTCCACGAACACAAGAACAAACTTATTCAATTGATCTCTAAAAACCCTATTCAAAGATCCACAAAATATGCGGGTGCAATGTCAACCCGAATGACATGACCAACCACTCATAGAACCCACACGGCGTCCGAAATGCTATTTTAGGTATACTCTCAGCAACTACTCGGAGCTGATGAAAACCTGTCGTGAGATCCAACTGCGAAGAACACTCTAGCTCCATTTAGTTGATCAAACAAATCATCTATCCGTGGAAGAGGATACTTATATTTCCTAGTTACCTTGTTCAATTCGCGATAGTCCACACATAAGCGAAGGGAACCATCGGCCTTAGTAGCAAATACAATTGGTGCTCCCCACTCGGAAACACTTCTTCGGATAAATCCCTTCTTCAAAAGATCGCCTACTTGCACTTCAAGCTCTTGCTGCTTCCTTGGCGCCATATGACGAAGAGGCATCACTATAGGTTTGGCATCTTTCTATAAATCAATTTGAAACTCAATCTCTCGGTGTGGTGGAAGTCCGGTCATTTCCCCGAAGATGTCTAGATACTCGCCAGCAATAGGCACATTTGATAACTCATCATGCGGGATGTCGAGGGAATTTAGAAAACTAGCCATCACCCCATCACTAGGTAGGCAACCCAATACCACCCTCCGCCCATCATCGACTCTAATAGTCATCAAAGACCCCTCATAGTCTACCACCACCCCATACTTTGGAGCTAATGGACTCCCAAAATAATGCCAAACCCAGTAAAGCCCAAAACAAGAAATCACAAGCAAACATACATTCATGACTTGATAAGACTGAATTATGACAAATCATACAAAGGTTAGCCGAACCACCGGTCAGGTACGTCACAACTAAAGGTCTATCGACAATCTCGGGTTCCAATTCTAACCTATCTACCAGGTCACTAGACACGAAGGAGTGGGAAGCCCGTATCAAACAAAACTCGAACAGGAACATCATGAAAGCATACCTTGAATGACGACACCCTTTCCCTTCTCTGCTGCAGTTGGGGCATTCGACAAAAAAGGAACAGCGTTGATAGCATATGCTTTCAAGATCTGCTTCTCCTTATGGGGTTGTGGACATTTATCTTTGTGATATCCCACTTAGCCGCAATTGAAGCACTTCCTCTCCCTGGCTTCGCTTGACGGTCTCTGGCATAGTGGCCCTTCTTGCCGCAGCTAAAGCACTCGACATCTTTCGTATCCTTCTTTTTCTGGCCATCCATGATTTGGTTATGTTTCCTCTTGTTTTGATAATTCTTCTTGCCTTCACCACTTGCCTGCGGTTTTGGATCTCCAGCGGATGCAATAGCAGCCTCAGTCTTCGACTTAGGTTAAAGACTCTCTGGTCTCAATGCCTTTCCCACAATAGATTCGAAAGTCTCATCGATATGGTTTATACGTCTTTCCCCCAAGTACTCATCTAAGCCAGTTATGAACATCTCGTTCTTCTTCTCAGCAGTATCGATAAGAGATAATCCATATTTCGATAACGTATCGAATTCAGCAATATATTACGAGACTGCCCTATCATTCTCCTTAAGCTCCAAAAATTTCCTAATCAATTTTGATTTCTGAATAGCTGGAATAAACTTGTCATTGAAGCGAGTCTTAAACTGATTCCAAGAAATTTGATCCTCGGGAGTAGCCGCTTTGATGACATTCCACCAATTCATAGCCCGTCCTGGAAGCTGACGTGATGCTAACTTTCTCTTTATTGCATCATCGATCCCCAAATCCTCGAAGATGCACTCACAATTATCAAGCCCATCTTGAACCTCTATAGGCAATTCTGTTCCATGGAACAGCTTCCCACCAAGACTAGTATAATCCTTGTTAAGCTTGGCGAAGTCGGCTCTAGGCGCCTGCACTACTGCACCACCATCGTTAGCAGCATTAGGGACTACTCCCTGAGCAGCCCTAAGAATCTCTTGCATGAAGGCAATAAACATCATCCTCATATCAAAAATATTCCCATTGTTGGCCCCTGACCCCGTACTCCTCATATTTCGGCTCATCGTTCAGTCTGTAAAGAGAAACCGATTAACCATCTCAATGTGGTTCTAGTGCAGTGCGACTTCTTCCTTAGATATACTAATAGTATATATGTATAATTTATGAAAACCAAAATATCACAAATACGCGCTCTCATATACATATACTATCTCTCCCTGATGTCTTCCCTTAGGTTAACTACGCAACCTAGGCTCTGATACCAAATGTGAGGCCCGCCCCGTACCAGCCGACATTTCCCTTGAAATGCATTGTGCCAATGCCCGACTAGCACGGGACGATCGTCAAAAGAAAGGGTTTAAATGATGAACTACTAAACAACTAGTAGTATATCTCGCAGCGCATGGAATAAAATATAATAGTAACATAACTTGATATAAACAAGCGATACAGTACATAAGCTGAAAACTAAACCATTTCCATCAGAGTAGCGGAATCCAAAATACAGCTTCATAACCAATTATTACATCTTTCAAATACTGTCTCTAATAGGAAATAAAGAGGTACACTACTAATGCCCAAAGCAGTGACCAGCAACAACACAGTGAGAATATATATATATATATATATATATATATATATATGTATATAGTACGTGGAAGCCTCCTGCTCGTCTTCGGACAACCACTCGTGCATAACCACCTAACCTGTCTCTAGTCTGCTCGTTTAGGAGCACCCAAAGTAATAAGAAGAGACATAAAACTTTGGTTTAGACGAAAGTTTGGTATGAGCGGTAACAACAAAATAAAGCAATAACAGGTATAAATAATCTTACCTGACCTGGACCTGCAACTAAAGAGTTAACACAATAGGATGTACAATACTCTAAGGTAACACTAACATAGAGTGTAAAGTGGAAGTGTACATGTCAAGGTGATAGCAACATCAAACATAGCAATCATCCTCACATCTCTCACTCAGTGCATAAAGCATACAATACCCACCGCTTTGATCACCAGATCTATTGGGGCCACGGCAAAGTCCCACTCCGCACAACTATTGCTATGACCACTTTTCCCTTTGGGGCCCCGTACAACTATTACTCTGACCCCATTACACTGGTCCATAGTCAATAACCCGGACGAGTCAACCTGTCCACACAGCCCTGGCTCTGGTTCGTCTACATGACCCTTTTCTCAAAGGTGAACCAAAGTTATAAATATCGATAACCCCTTTGTACACATCCCGCAACAAAGCCCAACGTTTTAAGTTCGTTGGTTCCCATTTGGATCCTGAGCCATAACCTCTCATCTGGACTTCCTTTGCATCTCGGGTTTTAGTCGGATTGGAGTTGATCTTCAGAAGAGTTCACGATCATCGTTGCGTAGTATAAGTTCGCATCCGGTTTGGTTCGGAGTCGTACTCCACGGTCGGTCGCTCAAACTCCATAGGGATCGGTCGCTCGAACTCCATTGGGTCGGTCGCTCAAGCTCCACTAGGTCGGTCGCTTAAAATCCATAGGGATCGGTCGCTCAAACTCCACCAGGTCGGTCGCTTGTGAAAACTCCTAGGGTTCGGTTGTTCATACGACTCCAGGTCGGTTGGTTGCACTCCCCTGGGTTGGTTGTTCATACTACTCCGGGTCGGTCGGTTGCACTTCCCTGGGTCGGTCGTACGACCCAAAATCTGCACCATTTTCCAGCAAGCCATTTTCGCCACACGACGGCATATTCAACCATTCTAACTTTCCTATGCAACCATAGAACATACCAACCAGCCATAACAACATATAGGTTCAATCAAAGAGATCAAAACATCAATCATATCAACTAATTTAGACCAAACATCCCCAAATCCATGATTTACCCCTTAATCCCCTAAATTCCGGGGTTTCAAATTAACCCAAATTTATATATGTGACATAAAATATGATTCTAGAATTTTTATGCATATTTTTCCATAATTTTCATATGTATAATTTCGCTAATTATCACTGATCACCCGTAATTAGCCATAATTAGTGAATAAACATGCTAATCACTCACCTTAGCCAATAATTAATGATAGATATGAAAATTTTACTCATTTGGCTTGGATTCCGATGTAGTGCAGCAGCTCTACCTCGAATTTGATGCTAATCAGACTTGATTTGATGTAGATTTGACTAATTAGTGATTAGAAAGTGATTAGAGAGAGATTTGGAAGATGGAGACCATTATTAGAGTTCGAGGAATGTTTGTGGCGGCTGAAGAAATGAAAGGAGATGATTCTCCAACTCCTTTCAGCCCTCCTATAACCCTAATCCCAAAAGGGTAATGGGCCTAGCTGCTAATCACCCCCGTTAAGCCCAATTATGCTGTTTTTCCATCTTCAAAGCTTATTTCAGCCATATCTCCCAAACGGTAAGTCCGTTTGATTAATGTGACCACTCTACGGAATGGGAAACCATGATTCGAATCCAACGGAATTGGTTTCAGGTTAAAAATTCTTGTCAATCAAAAGTTATAGGCGAAACAAGATTCTCTAGGGGCAAAACGATCATTTAAAATTTCGAAAAAATCGTGAATGTGGGAAATGACCCCAATAGTCGTTTCCCAAAGTTACACGACCATATGACTTCATAAGAAGATGAAATAAATATTCTACAGCCCTCTGATACGTAGAATGCGGGTCGTTACAATGTCATTGTAAAAAAAGGGAGATTATCAGTTCCTGAGATGATGGTTTTGATGACAATAACCTTGACTTATTATAAAATATGTATACTAACATTTTATGTTGAGTTATATATGTATATGCGGGATATTTATATACGGGTATTGAGAATGAAGACTATATTGTATAAAGATTCAAGATTACAAAGATGAAGAATTCAAGGTTGAAGGCTCATAAGTATCAAGTGTTTAAGATATCAAGATAAGTAATAGAATCCGGATTTATTTTAAAACTTCATAATAACAGTAACATCTTTATTCGGATATTAACTGTGGAATAGAATCATCCTTCTCGGTTTATACTGGGATGTAACCCATAGTGGGATGGAACCTACGAAATTTCAAGAGTATTTTTTAAACTTGATTTTCAAATTCCCTTTCTGAGTTTTTTATATATATTTTAGCCCCAGAATCAAAACTATTTTGAATAACTTATTTTTTATTTCTAAGTATTTCTTTTTTTTCTTCATATTTTACTCTTTGTTATCTTTGTAATTTATTATTACTTTTATATTTCAAAGTTTTAGCCTTAATCTCAAGTTATGTTTTTTGATTTAATTTTCTTATTTATAGTTTTATATGTTAAGTATTTTATTATTTTCAAAAACCATTTTCTACAATGTTTAACAAGTGCCTGATGTTTAGAATGTTTTACAAGTCTCAGAATTTTTTTAACCAGTTTTAAAATCCAATCTTTTGGAAACAAGTTTTTTTTTTAAATTTCAACATAGGCATGTCGACATATGCCATCCCCCCATGTCGATCCGTTTCAGCCAAAAATCAAATTTCAAAAGAAGTGCCCGTTCGTCGTTTCCCTTTGTAAATAGATATGACCGTTGTTTTCCTACATATATCTGATGCTTGAACGAATTTTAAATCACTTTATCTTTATTAACCTTAACTCCTTTTTCTCCACTTCATTTCCTTTCTAAATTTAAAGAATTTCTAACCAAACTCTATCGAAATTCAAAGTGAATCAAACTATATTATCTATAGTTTGATTCACTACCACCATCTCTCAAAGATCTCAATGCTATTCAAAGTCAGGAGCATTTTTAATCAACGATCCAAAGACCCAAGTCTTGTTGAGTCTCTTTGTCAAATTGTTACTGGAAAGGTGTGGTTGTGACTGGTTCAAATCAACTGGGTGTGATTGTTACACGTAAAACAATTAGGTGATATTATAGCATGGGTAAATCAAGAGAGTTCCTATACTCGGAAGCAGAAGGGGTGTACCTTATGACCTTGAAATCGAGGATTGTAATATCGACATTTATTCGAAAAGAAATCTACACAAGCAATTGTCCGGGACTGGATAAGGATAATTCTGAACCAGTATAAAATCCTGGTATGGTCTTTTCTTTACTGCTTTTTGTAATGGCCCAGGAGATTTTTGACCCTGAAAATCGACATAAAACACCCTATCGACTATTCAACATCAAAAATAGAAAGAAATTAGAGGGTGAGATAAGAAAGAAAGAGATATTAAAATAGAAGAAGAAGAACCAATACAACACAAAGTCTCACATTGCAGCAGAACAAAATATAATATAGAAATAAATCTTTACTGAGAGCTTGAAATAAAACTTACAATCATCAAAGTACATCACACATTTGGACAGTTATAATAACCTGTCCTCATACACAACACAACAAAAAAATATTTCATGGGGCGCAAAAGACATGTTGAGAGCATTGCAGACCGAGTTCGTAAGAGGGGGCGGATCACTGGTCCACATGATTGACGATGATGCTCACTGGTTCACTAGCCTTTTGCTGTTTTACTGTTATGTTTAATGCTATGTAATGTTAATTATGATGTATAGCTCCTTTTTGTATGGCCGCATGTAGCGATGACCTGTTTTGCTGTTTTGGTTGTACATATGCTGTAAATATACGCACTGGCTACTTGTTAAATGCTATATATTTTAGGCGTGAATCATGTTGATTCACTACCTTTTACTTCAAAAAACAAAAAAATATTTCATAATATCATATGTCTGAACCCATCCAGCTCGTCTCTTCATAGTATCCGATAACCTGAACCCGTACAACTCGGTCTAACTGGAGCATTACAAACACCGAATCAATCTGATGAACCAAAGTGAGAAAAACACACTAAATTTAAAGATATCGCACAGTTTGATTTTTAAAGTTAAAATCTTTTCGGAAGAAAAGGATAATTGTATGACCAAATCCACACATCAATACGGACGGTTTTTACCTTACGATAACCTAAAATATTTTTGAAATCAATATCTTATTCTGATATTATAATAATGTATAAATACAAATAAATATCAATCTAGCAGAACACTTGCATCTCATGCTCTAGATATATAGTATACAATCAAAACCGCGAGCGCTTATTGGTGAATGGATTTCCATGGCAAGGTATAGGCAACCACCTTTCCAACGATGTACCTATGGAAATGAATACATTGAGATTCAACAAGAACATCTTGCAACCTAAGCTAAACATGACCGACCCCTCACTTTTCTTGAGAGTACCGAATATATCATTACCACGGTTGGGGGCCAGCCAACCAAACCGATAACATACATACAAAAATAAAAGGGACAACCGAAGGCATTTGATTTCTCCAAATCAGGTAATGATATACCCTTTTGATGGGTGCGACCCACATAGCCATGCGACCTACACGATTTTGTGCCTTTTCCCAGTTGATGAAGCTAGAGGTTTACATTACCTTTAGAACAATATATCGCCATTTACTTTGAATGCCACATCGTCAGATCCATCAGATATCACTAATTGACGTCCATCAGATATCGGTGATTGACATCCACAAAAATACTCTAGTCGTTAAGCTAATGAGTAGTTCTTCTGCTCATGAAGATCCACGGTCTTCAGTTACTCCATCTTCAATCGGTATCTTCACGTATTTATTAGTTTGGAATGGTTTCCGAATATAAATTCAATCTCGGTCTTTCCGTATCAACAATCGTATGGCTAAGATTTTGATAGTCGGTTAGTTAACTATCAAATAAACAGTGATGAAAATAGAATAAGTTCACCGATTCAGTACTCAGCATTACTTGGCCTTTTAAAGAAAAACAATTAATATTTGTTAATATAAAAATATTAAATCTTTAAGTATTACGAATATAGTTTTTCACTTCTTAAGGTCATTTTCGAAACTACTATATTTCCATACGTAGGAAATATTCTATAATCATGTCCAATTTTCTACGTTACTATCATTTTCAAAACATTTGCTACATCATTTCTTATTATCTTTAATTTGAAATCAAGTCATATTATCGTTCGTTATGAAATCTCTTTTGTATCGTTATTTAAAAACAATAGCCAACCCATATTTTTTGAATAAACTCATTCTAAAACTCCACATGTAATTTCGTTTTACCTCAAAAGTATCCTTATAATTTCACACCATCTCCTTTTTATTTCCTTTACTACGGGAATATTATTATTATATATATATATTCTCGATTCTTCTCATTTCCGTTACCTTGGAAATTACATTATATATATTCTCAAATCTCTTTTTATTTCCTTTACATTGGGAATCTCAGTATCTATTCTAAAATCTTGTGATTAACATTGCGTTAATATTTCACAAATGGAAATAATAAATTGTTCTTAACCTCTTTCCCATTACAAAATAATATCATCTTCAAATAATCCTGAAGTCATTCAAGTTGGGGTATTTTGTTTACCTCTCAGACCTTGATCAACAACCTTCTTATCTTAAGATAGATATGAATTGTAATTCAAAAACCGATATTTATTTTAAAATCAGACAAATCTCATTAAACTATTTTATTTAAAAATATGGTTTATACAACCTTCTTACTTTCGAAATATCTCTTATCACTACTTAATATGTTGATTAAGTAATTTCTTAATGACATCACTTCTTAACCTTAACTTCTTTTAAGGAATTCATTTTATAACTAGAATTATTATTACCAAATCCCGTTACTAAATCTTTTACCAAATATAGTTACAAATTCCTTTTTAATCTTTTCTTTTTTTTTTGAAATTTTTATTTCGATTCCATTCATTTCTCTCAATTCCATTATTTAATAATGTTAATTTAAAATTAACACTTTAACTTCACATCTCTTTATATAAACTTTGTTTATATAATTCTGGTTTAAGATAAGCCCTTTTATTTTCAAATTCCTTTCACTTAATTCAGACATTAAGTAAACATTAATTTAAGCTATTATAGTCGCTTAAAATTCATTTTTATTACTTCGTTATAAAAACTCGGGTTTTAATATAAACCGTGTTCACAAACTCCTTTCCCAATTCAATTCGATTTCATTTCAACTACACTTAAATTATTATTAATTAGTATAATAATCTACTACATCATTAACTACTGTATAAGTAGTTATCTTCTTTTATTAACTAAAACAATTAGTAATTTATTTTTAAAATCTTATGAAAATTAGGATAAAAATTCGTTAAAATATTTTGTTAAATTAAGTCAAAACACACTAATTTAAAAATCAATCCCAGTTAAACCAAATAGTTTAGTCAACTTTAAACACCGTTATCTCGTTAACCGCTTTCAATTAGTCCTTCCTTTAAATTAATTAATAATATAACTAATTTAGAATAAATCTCATTTAATTGTTTCTTAAAACAATTATTCAACTCTAAATTGTTAGGTAAATTTCTACTTATTTGCTTACGATTCTGATTAATACCAGAAATTTCTTTATAAAATCATTTAGTACTCACTTATAAATTTAAATAACAAATAATGAATGTTTAATTCCTTTTAATAATCTTTATTCAAAAAAATAGACTTAAAAATCTATTTTCAATTATAAAATAAATTTTATAACTTCACTTCTATCGATTCACCTGACGGTAAACCAATATTTAGAAAATGATTGATTTGTAGGTCATATACTGCCAATTACTCTACCAATATTACCTATTGGTTTAAATAAAACAAATGTTGAATTTCAGGTCAACGATCAACAATCAAATCGATCCTCCAATCAGAACAATTCATATAATGATAATATGGGAATAAATAATATCTAATATTTTTGAGGAATCTAGTTGGATCCCTCCAAACTGTGCTTCCCTGTATCAAAATAGATTATCTCAAATAAAATAACTAAATTCAATTTAACTGAATATTTCTATAACAGCAAATAACGACTATCTAACATCAACCAATTTATTTAGCACAACAAACAATTCAAAAAATTCAATAAATTAAACATGTTTATTTTATAAACGTGACCAACAAGGTAAGTTACCTCCATTGGATGCAATCGTTGGAATAATGATTTGGTTTTTCACTGAAATTAAATACTGTTTAATTTCATCGGTTCAATCAATATATGAATATATATTTAACAAACAAGCAATCATTAGCAACCATAGCACACAAAATAAAACCCGACTTATATAAAATACAAGTGGGAAGAACTGAGTGAGTTTAACTCACCTTGATTTGATTTTGTTGTTTGAACCGTTTATTTCAGTTAAATTAAACAAGCATTTAATTTAACTGAAAAATCCAGTTGATTCCAATTGCATCCAATTCTGTTCCAGAATATTGTGCTCGTCCATACGAGTCCAACGTCTCTTGAATTATCCACTTCTGACCATATATGAATAAGTTATTAAGGGTTGAAGTTAATATAATTTAAATAAATGAATTATCCTCTTCATTATCATTATGGTTAACCAACTAATTAACTCAGAATTAGTTTTGTTTAAACTAACTACTAAATCCCTTAATTATAAGTTTTCGGCTTAATTTCACCAACAAATCGTCTAATTATAGATTTAAAAACTAATTACTATCTAAATAATTACTTAATTAAATGATTACCCCTTCCCTAAGGATCGACTATACTAAAATCCATCCCGTTCATTACAGTTCTCGTTCCAGGCTTCTGCTTCTTCGTCAACGTGTATTTCCTCACCCCAGACCCAAAATCGCAAGGCTAGAACCACCCTCGACCGATCATCAAACCCACTTCGATCGCCTCGACGTCAGCTTCCTCTTTCTGAAACATCTCTGCACTCGATAGCACCATCTGCCAGAAATTTTCCGTGATCCGTCCCTTCGTTTCGAGCTTGCTCTGGCCGCCACGAAACTCCGGGGTCGATCACCACCATCTAATCGCCTGAGCTCGCTGAGTCGAATGTATTTGGTGTTGAGAACTTTTCAATTCAAGGTGTAGATCATGAGAATTAGGGTGGAAAGCTTTGAAATTGGTGGTCACTCATTGCATGGGTGGCGACTCCTTTTTGTGTTGACCATGAAAGCTCTATTGATGGAAAAAAATAGGATTTGCAGTGGGTTTGTTCATATATAGGGGTAAATGATTTACTATTTATTTATTAATTGGAACTTATGGGTGAAGTATCATTTTAAAACCACTATAGATGATTTTTGATCGAAATGAAAATTATAATCCTAGCATAAAAAGTATTCCGGACACGGTGGGACAGGTTTCGTCGAATTCAGAGGTCGTTTGTAAAAGGTCCTTTATAAATCATATGATAAATCCAGTATACTTGAAACCTTGCCATTCCACTTGACCTTTTTCTTACAGATCCAATGAAATTTGTTTCATTAAAATCGAAGTTTATTTGGCCAGTCGTTTATTCCTCCAAAGTTACCCCTGTCTAAAATGGCCAAAATAAAATAAACGATTAAGGCGTTTATTGTTGCCATGATCAAACGGTAAGTCCAATTGAGACGAAAATTGAAATCTCGTAATAATTAATTAATACGAATCCAATGGCATAAGTTTCGTCGCATTCCGAGACTGTTTCCCGATACGCTATTTTTATACGCCTAACAACGCTATTTTGGACACCAAAATATTTGATGTTATAAAATAATAAACTACCTGCCTATTCTGACTCTAAACATTGATATTCAACGGAATTGGTTTCGTGGCTTAATTCGATCGTCTGCTCAAGTTATACACAAATACCCTTCTATGAAATTAAATTAATTAAGCGCTATAAAAAATGACTAGGTGTTTACGGCTGCCGTTGTCACATATGACATCGATTAAATTCAACATCATACAATAATTTAACGTTACAGTTCTAATGAAACTAAATTCAACGAAAACGGAGACCGTTTGGAAAAATCACTATTTTAAGGCTTATATAATATCAATAAAATATTATATAAATTCCAAAATAATCAAATTAAATAATATTAAATTATTATAATCATAAATACCCACTGGAAATATCATATAGCTTCAAATATAAATTATACAACTCGATGTCATCAATTTCGGGTTAAATGTAATCCAAATTATATAAAAATCTTTATTAATTTATTAAATAAACATTATCGTTTATTAACGAATTCCATAGCGACTATTTTAAAATTTGAATTGGACATAACTAATAATCTATAACATGAAATCTGGATTTTTCTCTTTCAAATGAAAATTATAATCAACAAGACTCAAACGTTTCTTGTTTCACAGAAATCCTACTTAAAGCGGACTATATATAATCAATTGAAGTTGAAAAATCAATATTACGAATTACTGCGCCATTTCAAGCTCGTTTTAAATTATATATTAATTTTAACATTTAAACTTCGTTTTATAAAAGAAATAAATATTAAAATCCGTTAATATTACCAATATAATATTTAAAATAATAAATTAAATTAAATATTTGACTACCAAAAATACGGGACATTATATTCTCCCCCCTTAAAAGAATTTCGTCCCCGAAATTACTAAGGTGGGGAAAAATGTCACAAACCCATTATCTTTTAAAATTCAATTTATTCTAAATCAAAACCCAATTCATTATAATCAATATAAAATTTCAAAAATATCGAAAATTTTCTAACATTTTAAATTCCCGGAAAAATTCGGTAGAGTCTCCCGTGTACGGAGAGACTTCTTCGATATCGTAGGAACAAATAATATATATTCATCGACCCACACGGTCGGAAAACAAAAATCAATAACCAAAATTTTATATTTTCGCATAGGCGTACCTTTTACTAGTGCTATTGAGCATGTTTTCTCAATTTACATGCAATCTACTCAATCAATATCAACCCTTATAGCCTTCTGGTACATGTACTCAACTCAGTTCAACATATAAGTAACAGATATATAAAATATTTAAATAAAGCTCCGTTTACTTAACCAGAATAATTAAACAAATCCCCACAATCAAATATATAGCATTATTCATATGCAAATACAAGGTTAAATTATTAATTTCAATTCATATGCAATTCATCCCAATTTATAATATTGGAATTTATTCTCAATTCATTCATCCTTTTATCGATGATTTACATTCATACTCTAGTAACAAACATTCAACAATCAACTAACAACCAACAATCAACTTAACCAACCATTCAGCTTTTATTAACTATTAATATTTAATATCCATTCTTAAATAAACCCCACTTAACCAAGTTAAGTGACACCTCCATATTCAACTAACCAATTGATTCACTAATTGTTTACTTCCATTTTAAAAATCCAAATTTCGATTTTATTCAATTCCATACCTTACGTAAATAGGAATTTTGACTTTTAATTCACATATGTTATAATTTAACTCAAGTTAAATATCCATTTCAAATGATTCATTTTAATTTCAAATTACAATTCTCGTTTACTATTTCCATATGTGAAGTCTTCTTTGGTTATCTTAAACCGTTCCAATTTTATAATCTAATTTGAACTCCACCAAATCAAACAAACAACTCAATATCTTAATAATTTTATAAAATTATTTATTTTCTATACGAAAATATATTTTGGGTATAATTATTTCATTTACCCTCTTTACAAAACAATATTGTATTCATTACCGGTTCAATGCTTCTCAACACTTGAACCGATCAACCAACACAATGCAAAACATTTGTATATAAAACTTACAAGTATGCTTTCTCGTATATACACTCAACTCGACCTAAGGTATTACTAACTCTATCTCTATCGAGTTATACAACAGAGCCAAGGTTATTACTAAACCAATAACTCTAATACCACTGTAATAGCCCAGGAGATTTTCGACCTTGAAAATCGACATAAAACACCATGTCGACTATTCAAGCATCAAAAATACTGGATCATTAATAGAAAGAAATTAGAGGGTGAGATAAGAAAGAAAGAGATATTAGTATAGAAAAAGAAAAACCAACACAACACAGAGTCTCATATCGCAGCGAAACAAAATATAATATAGAAATAAATCTTTACTGAGAGCTTGAAATAAAACTTACAATCATCAGAGTACATCACACATTTGGACATTTGGACAGTTATAATAACCTGTCCTCATATACAACACACAGCAGAAAAATATTTTATAATATCATACGTCTGAACCCATCCAGCTCGTCTCTTCGTAGTATCTGATAACATGAACCTGTATAACCCAGTCTAACTCGAGCATTACAAACGCCGGATTAGTCTGGTGAACTAGAGTGAGAAAAAGCACTCTAAGTTTAAAAATATCACACAATTTGATTTTTAAAGTTAATTTTTTTTCGAAAGAAAAGGATAATCATAAGACCAAATCCACACATAGATACGGACGGTTTTTGCCTTATGATAACCCAAAATATTTTTAAAATCAATATCTTATTATGATATTATAGTAATGTCTAAATACAAATAAAAATCAATTTAGCAGAACGCTTGCATCTCACGCTCTACATACATAGTACACAATCAAAACCACGAGCGCTTATTGTAGAATGGATTTCCATAGCGAAGTATGGGCAACCACCTTTCTGACAACGTACCTCTGGAGATGAATACATTGAGGTTCAACAAGAACATCTTGCAACCTAGGCTAAACATGACCGGGCCCTCACTTTGCTTGAGAGTACTGAATATATCATTACCACGGTTGGGGGCCAGCCAACCGAACCGATAACATACATACAAAAATAAAAGGCAGAACCGAAGGCATTTGATTTCTCCAGATCAGGTAATGGTATACCCTTTTGATGGGTGCGACCTACTCTATTTTATGTCATTTGCCAGTTGATAATTAGAGGTTTACATTACCTTTAGAACAACATATAACCATTTAGTTTGAATTCCTCATCGTCAGATCCATCAGATATCACTAATTGACGCCCACAAAAATACTCTAGTCGTTAACCTAGAGAAGGTGTCTTCTCTGCCGCCAACTATAGTATGTTTGAAGAAATCAACGTACATAATCCCTTTGGAAATACTCTGTTAGACAATCGTCATACAAGTCATCCAGGAACAGGATGAACCGAAGGCACCCTCCTACCACAACCTAGGTATCACCCTATAGATCAGTAGCGTGTAGTCCTTACAATCCATATATTTCAATTACGACAGAATCACAAGTCATAATAACTCTTGTGGACTAGACCAGAGAAATTTAACGAGTAGTTCTTCATCTCATGAAGATCCACGGTCTTCAATTACTTCATCTTCAATCAGTATCTTCATGTATTTGTTGGTTCAGAATGGTTTCCGAATATAAATTCGATCTCGGTCTTTCCATACCAATAATCATATGGCTCATATTTTGATAGTCGGTTATTTAACTATCAAATAAACAGTGCTGAAAATAAAATGAGTTCACTGATTTAGCACTCGGCATTACTTGGCCTTTTAAAACAAAACAGTTTATATTTGTTAATTTAAAACTCTTAAATCTTTAAGTAATATGAATATAGTTTTTCACTTCTTAAGGTCATTTTCAAAACTATTATATTTCCATTCCTAAGAAAATATTCTATAATCATGTCCAATTTTCTATGTTACTATCATTTTCAAAACATTTGCTACATCATTTCTTATTATCTTTAATTTTAAATCAATTCATGTTATCGATCGTTACGAAATCTCTTTTGTTTCATTATTTAAAAACAATAGCCAATCCTTATTTTTTGAATAAGCTCATTCCAAAACTCCACATGTCATTTCGTTTTACCTCGAAAGTATCCTTATAATTTCACACAATCTTTTTTTATTTCCTTTACTTCGGGAATATTATTATATATATATTCTCGATTCTTTTCATTTCCGTTACCCTGGAAATTACATTATATATATTCTCAAATCTCTTTTTATTTCTATTACTTTGGAAATCTCAATACATATGGAAATAATTAATTATTCTTAACCTCTTTCCCGTTACAAACTAATATCAATTTCAGATAATCCTGAAGTCGCTCAAGTTGAGGTATTTTAGTTACCTCTCAGATCTTGATCAACAACCTTCTTATCTTAAGATAGATATGAGTTGTAATTCAAAAACCGATACTTATTTTAATATCAAACAAATCTCTTTAAACTATTTTATTTAAAAATATGGTTTATACAACCTTCTTACTTTTGAAATATCTCTTATCACTTCTTAATATGTTGATTAAGTAATTTATTAATAAAATCACTTCTTAACCTTAACTTCTTTCAAGGAATTCATTTTATAACTCGAATTATTATTACCAAATCCCATTACTAATTTTTTTACCAAACATAATTACAAATCACTTTTTAATCCTTTTTTTTTTTTTTACGAAATTCTTATTTCAGTTCCATTCATTTCTCTCAATTCCATTATTTAATAATGTTAATTTAAAATTAATACTTTAACTTCACATCTCTTTTTATAAATGAGCACTCATTTCCCACCACTCATTTCCCTAAATAGTGAGCATCCCTTTAGCCTCCCACTTTTCCACCACTCATTTCCCACTAACTCTCCTTCCACTAACTCTCTCACTTTCCACTAACTTTTTTTAATATAAATGAGAGATGAAAAACAATGGTGCTATCGGGATGCTCAATTTTTGGGGTTCTCTTGAACGCTTGCCATATATATATATATATATATATATATATATATATATATATATATATGTATATATATATATATAGGAGTGGCTATTGTAATACAAAATTAAACACAGAATTAGAGACACAAAACATGAACCGTAGGCTTTGTTTATCTTTATTTATGAGGTGGAATTCAAGAGGAGATTTTATGATCGAGATTGCTTGTGTCTAAATTTGCACGTAGGTACAAGGACACTGTACTTATGTAAATATACATTCAGGGTCCAAAATTAATCAATTAAATCATATGTAGTATCGGTCAAAATACATCACCAGAAAGCATTTCATGGCTTTGTATACAACATAAAAGCAACTATAAATAAATCTATGAGTATACCTGGATAGTCAATTATGGACCAAAATACATTATCAAAAACTATTTTTGAGGCTTCGGCTAAAAAAAGAAAAAGAAAAAGGACCAGCTACTGTAATTCTTTACAGAATGACACAACCTCGAATACTAATCTCAAGCATTCTGATAAATATAACACCCAGAAAACAGAAATAATTGAACAAAAGCTCCAGGGAATGATCAAAAGCAACCGATTAAAAGAGGAATGTGCGGTTGCTTGCACGTCATAACATGGCCCATATCTGGTGTCTCCATTTGTATCGCATTGATTCTTTACTCCAAAGCTAAGCAAACCTATATATAGTTATTACTCGTCAGAAAAAGAAAAAGAAAAATCTGAAGCGCAAACATCTAACATTTCAGTAGCCTAGGCATGAGGTATCCAAGCAAATGTAAAAGAGAGCAATGAGCAATATGTATAATACAAACTAGGAGCGGCTATTTGAACATAAATATTTGACACAAATCAGAAAACACAAAATCTCAATCATTGAATCAATTTGTCTTTATGTGGAGTGAAAATCAGCAATTCAATGATTGAGAATTTGTATTCCTCAGATTTATGTTTTAGTAGACTTTCCCAATACAAATTACAACTATTTTATATGAGCTAGATGTCAGAAGGTAAAATAAATTCAATTTATACCTGTATAAATGTTGCCCGACTAATTCAAAGCATTAATCTCCATTCTTATTGTTTTCCCCGGTTTCCACTGTTTTTTGATCGGACTCTTGCTCGTGGAACAATTCAAACTGCAGGGTGGGCGCAATATTTTTCACATAAACCGAAGTAATCTCCCACAAATTATTATCACCTTCTGTATTCTTTATCAAAATCCCACTTGTTTTCATAACAAGCAGTATATTTCTTAGCAACTCTGGTATAAGTTCTTGCAACTTATCGCTTCTTCTTCTCCCTCTCACCTTCACTGTTATATACTTCTCCATTCTACTTAAAACCTCAAGCCATATTTTGTTAAAATCGGACGATCTAGCAAGCTCTTGTAGTAGTTGTAGGAACACCTTTGACAAAAATTTCATAGCAAGCAAAAGTGTGCCTTCCATGTTTGGGTAATCCTTCTGCGATTGATTCTGAGCGATATCGAGTAAATCATCTAGAACTGGAAACATGATAAGATCGAAAAACTGCAGCAAACAAGAGGAAGACATGCACATAATATCAGCTGCAACCATACACCTTTGAAGCGATGATAATGCTTGATTTCTTACTTCCTCTCTTCGATCCACGCTGACCTTTTTTAGTGCAGTCACCAATCTCATCCACATCTCCCTAATACCATCCTGTATCTTTTCAGCTTCCTTCCCCGCTTCTTGGGCCTCTTTAAACCAACACGCAAGACATGAGACTGAATCCGCCATTAAATTTAAAGAATGAACAGATCTTTCTGTAAGCCCAAGCCTAGAGTCTGCAAATTGCCTGGCTGCTTCAATACACAAAACATAATTAGCTGGTGAAAGGTGAGATCCTTCTGACATGATGAATACTAGTGCCTCAAAGCCCGCTGCAGAAGCATCTGGATGTCTGGAAGAGATGGAAAGCAAAGAAGTGATAGTTCGCCATGCCGTATGGCTTTTTATATGATTGGAATTTGCCTTGACTAACCTACTGACTTCTTGTGTGATATTTTCACAATATGCATCTGCCACACGGGCATCAAGTTTCAAAACCAACTGAAGAGATCTTAACAGCTCCTCTGCTAGGTTTTCTTTGTAAGGAAGCAATCGCTGGCATATTTTTATTAGTCCGAAAACAGACTTTTCTACAAGGGCACAAGGCATTACCGTGTTCTGGACAATGTTCGCTATGTTGTCATATACACCTTGCCAAAGAAGACCTATCCGATCTCGATTGTTTAAAGTAATGGCAATAAGTAGCTCCAAGCAAAAAACAGCACTTCCTTCATCGCTTGAGTTAATGACTTTCTGAGGCCGACCTGCTGCTAAAGTAAGTGCTTTTGCAAGATGCACCAAGGAGTCAGACTGCAGGAACTTACTTTCAGAAAATATATTATCTATTTGACATTTTCTTACAGTGTCAACAGATCTTTTACGAGCAGCAATTTGCTCCTCGGTCGGTTGAGACATAGGCTCTTCTATATCAAGATATAGGAATTGGCTAAACCTCCCTATCAACCCAGCAGGTCTACGACTGTGAGGCAGTGACAGAGAGCTCGAAAGAGTTTCAGGATAGACAGAATTTGAAGACAATTCAGATTCACCCGCTGCATCATTAGCAACACGGGAAGGCAGTAAACCTAATTTATTTAGCCTTAGTATGCAGTCGACTATGTTTTTCCAACCAGCACGTATGTAATCACCATAATTGTTTGCTATAGTGAATACAGTTTCAGTTGCCATTCTAGCTCTCAGATCATCTCCAAAAGAAGTCACCTGGTCGTCAATATAAGAAGAGTTGAGAAGAGTTGTGAATTTACAAAGCGACACCACTAGATCATCAAACACGTCTTCCATGTGGTAGTGGGCAGAAATCTTAGCAACAAGTAAGAACCCATCCACGCAAGTTGAAAAGACTTCTTCATCCTCCGCATTATCAAAAACCACTGAGAGTGCAGCCACGGTGGGGCCTGAAATTATAGCAAACATTTCATTATCTAAGTGAGGACGGGAATCACATGTGATGTACGGAGATGTGCTCTTGGCTTTTTGTAATAGATTCATCCATCGGCTATGAGACATTTCTGGGAACCCGACACCTTGTTCAGGAATGGTTCTAATCTCGTTTTGACAAATTGTGTGATAAAGCTCGGAAAGAAATTCTCTTGGGAGGTCATCTCCACCGTTAATATGGCGATTATTCTTAATGAAATCCTCTTCGGTCATTTTCTTTTTCACCTGTACATTGTGTTGATCAGTATTGAGCATAATAATAGAGTACGAAAGCAATAAAGCAGCATCCTTATTAGCAAGAATATGGCGGGACTGCTCGTAATATCTCTCAGAAAAGGCTTCAAGCACTCGTTGTATCTTTTGCGACTCACCAGGCAGCCTAAATGTTTCTAGAAACAGCCTTAGAGCTGTGTCGAGACTCATGCTTTCAAAATTGAAAGTCCACACGAATTCATGCAGCACTTGAACCCAAAACTCATCATGGTTACCCAAGAAATCACCGACAAGGTTCTTATCCAGGCCAGAGGTGTATCTAAAAAACAAAGCAACGCTTTGTGGGTCTAGTTTTTCAGGCAAAAGATGAGTCCCTTGAAGAAAATCGAAACCTTTCTTTGCATCTCTGTTGAAGTGGTCGGTTCCAATCATTAGTTTTTTCTTGATGTGTTTTCTCTGCTTAACAAAGTTTACCCAATGATGAGGATCAGAATAATTTTCACATTTTACGGTCCAGAATGGAGCATATTCATTAAATTCGGTAGGGACTGTATCGGAGTGGATAGGAGCTTTATCTATCCTCTCAGCGATACCCTGAATCAATGCAATCAAACCATCCAAGGCAAGGACGTTCAAAGTTGACAAGGGGGAATTGACAGGAAAAACACTCTTGGATAAAAGAGTAGCAAGGTCTTCAAAGACATTGTTGCAAGTAATATCACAGTCTAAATTAGCATACATTTCTGCCATGAATGATTTTTGTCTGCAAAAATCTACAAGAGCTTCCATTGCAACTTCTTGTTGATGGTAGGTCGCTCCATATCTGCTCTGGGCTAATCTTACAATTACACAAGAGAAGAAAGCTTCAAGTTGCAATTTTAGCCCTGTTTTTAAATGATAATATAGGTTCAAAACTATGCTACACACCATAGACAGAATGAGAGGACTCATCGATAGGCCATACTGCATCAAGTTATGGAAAAGCTCATTCTGTATCAAAGATAAGAGCTCTGGGTGTCTCTGAATTGAAGGTCCTCCCATTTCGATAGCTGAATTGATCAAGCTGAGAGCAAATAGTGGCACGTCTTCATCAAAAGCTATCATACTTGCCCTAGGACTCATTCCAATTTGATCGACGACATTCAAAAGAGAGCACAAAAACTGAAATATCTCAATCATGCACGAAATCCCATAAGGCTTGAGTATGGGCATTGTCCCATTTGGAGCTTCAACTGGCACATTCTCATCTTCAGAAATCGTTTGAGACCCTAAAGTTCCGTTTCCATTATCTGCTCGCCTGATAGCAAAGGCTTGATCTTTGTCCACTCCACCCACCTTAAAAGAAGGAGACAAAAATTAACCAATATCATATTCCACTTATAAAGACCAATCAACAACCCAAAAAAGGGGCCTGGATCCCCTTCCCAACATAGCACTGCTTGCTCATTTAGAGTAATAGTTAGTTATTGACATCTTATCATAAAAAAATTTGCAGACCTTTCTGAATTACAAATGTGTGAGGGAACACAAATATGCAACATAATTCTTTCAAGTTATATGAAACAATTTTGCGATTAGCTAATAGCTATCAGTCAATGTTTAATTCATATCTTAAAGATCTACAATAATTGTGACCCCAATGTTTAGATAATTATATTTAGAGGTGAATCTATGTAGAGGCCGAATGGGTAAGAGAAAAAACAAATAATGAATTATCAGTCTAATAATATATCTTTGACAGTTTTTTTTTAAATGGAGGATATGAAATCAAATCATATTTTTAGATTTGAAGTATTTAATAAAGTAATTTTAAAGAGGATAAAGCTGGAATATAATATCAAAGATGGTTAGAAACCACGGCTGTTGGATTGATAGGAATGTTCAAACTTACACTACCAGTTTTGACTGGTTAATAAAACATCCAACATCAGTCCTGTATTAAACTCACAAGCATTTGTATTTGCATCCCCTCGTAAACGAAACAATTCACAAACAATCAAAACGTGTGTATTAGATAATAAAAATCAATAAGATGGATACGTGTGTATACATATCTGGAAAATCATAAAAAAATATTTAACATGCAGACGGTGCTCATATTTGAATTTAACACAGAGTATATGTTGTTACATTAAGAATTATGTCTAGTATTTTATGTTTTTCAATCGATGAAACAATGCGTCTTGGGAATAAAAGAAAAGATTACCGAACCTGTAACCCAGGAGATGGTGCAAATAAGTGACTTTTGCAAATGCAAGAACAGATGTACCTAGGAAACATGAAAAACCATAATTTCACCATGGCTTTGCTTTGGAGCTTTTTAGCATCGCTTATGAGGGATTTTAGGTATGCCTTGTTTTATTATCAATGAGGGGGGTTTTAGGTATGCTGTTTTTTCAATCATGGATGAGGGGTTCAGTTTGAGAAGATTTAACAACAAGCGGTTTTGTAAACATGAAACCAGGCTTGCGGGTTTCATTTTCATGGATTATGAGAATCATTCTAAAACTGTGAACTTACAAATACACCTAGATAAAGGATATACATTACACCAAAAATAATTATAAAAAGTAACCTTTCAAAAATACACTGCTAAAATTTGAAAAGTTAGGAGACAGTGTCCACAATAATAAAAGTTAGAATTTAGAAGTTGTATCACAGATCCCTCTGAAACAATATATTACAACAAACAATCAAATTAGATAATGTCAGTTTCAAATAGAAGATAAAATATAAATATTGTAGTAACTAATGTTTATATTTTATTAAACTAGTGTTTTCCTAATTTTATTCCAGGAGAAAAAATAATGTATTATTAATCTAATAATAAATCTTTGATTTTTTTTTTAAAAAAAAAAACAAAGAATATGACTTCAAATTGTATTTTAAGTTTCAAGTGTTTAATACAGTAGTTCAAAAGAGGATAAAGTATGAACGAAATACCAAAAAACCGTCAATCTGGTGGATTGAAAGGAATGTTCAAAATTACACCATTGGTTTACAATACACCCAACATCAGTGTTTTATAAAACTCACAAATATTTGTTCTTGCATCCCCTTGCAAATGAAGCCATTCGCAAGCAGTCAAAATGTGTGTGGATTCGATAATAAAAATCAATAAGATGGATATGTGTTTGCACACATTAAAAAATTCCAAAGATAATGTTTAACATGTAGACTAATGATATTTTAACATAAGTACACGTTGTTACATTAAGAATTATGTTTACTATATTATCAATGTTTTCCAATCGATCAAACAGTGCATTTTGCAAACTAATCCCCCACCCCACTCAAATTCTAGATCTGCTGCTGACAGCAGTCGCAGAAATTTCATCCAACGTCGATATATATTGTATTGTACAACCTTAAACATCTGAATTAACCAAATCCTACTATGCCAATACACTCTGAAATTCAGTGCATTTCGGATTGCCTAGGGTTTCATAAAGCAATGCAGGTTAATTCAGTTACTAAATGAAGTTGCCAACATAAAAATAACCAAAACATTCTATCATTTTATGCATATATCATTCATGTAACCGCCTTGATACACTTTTCTACTCTGTAGATCAAAACTACAGCATGTCAGACAATTCACAAAAGATAATTAGCAATCACATTCTACTCTATTCACTTACCTCTAATGTACAGTCATCGTTTTTCTTTTCAGCAGGATCAACCTCACCCAAATGTGAAAACACACATCGAACAAGCTCGCCCAGGCTCTGCCGTGAAATCCTCTGCAACAGCTCCCCTTTAGTCCCTGCCTGATGCACAATTCTAAAGCATGTATTCACAACTACACAAATGTTCTGATCGCTCAACAAATTTCCAGCTTTGCACTTCACGCACGCCACCAGCACCTGTAAGATCTTCATCAGCACCGCCTCCTCCGATGCTGGATCCGTCACCTCAAACCTGCATCCCGTCACAGCCTCCACTACATCCCGCATCACCACGCAAGTTTTCTTCATTTTCGGATCCAGGACATCGAGCTGGATGATTTTGAGAACGGAGGAGAGCGCGGCGCCGGTAATGGGTGCACCAGTGTCCTCGGAGCGGATGACATGGAGGAAGGGTTTGAGGAGGGAGGTGGGGTCCAACTGGCTCGGCGAATCTTTGAAGATGACGCGTCGAAGGGATTTGAGGGAGTGAATCAAGTGGTGGTCGGAGTCGGCGTAGGCGTAACCCGAGTAGCGAACGTTCCGGCGCATGACGGCAAGGACGGAGGCGATCTCGGCATTGACGACATAAGATAAACGATCCATGGTTTTGGAAATTTGGATCTGAGATAGGATCGGATCTTATAAAAGAATACAGGAATGGATTGGAGACGGTGGAGAGGGAACAAAGGGTGAGAGGAATCGAGCCCCCATTGATTACCTGCTCGGTGCACGCAGTATTTAAACTCCCTCTCTTTTCTCACGCTGCTCTTCTTCTGTGTTTTTGTTCTGATGAGTTCGTGTTGGAAAATTGGGAGTATCTAAGATGCGAGGGAGTTTTGCCTCTGTTTGCTTGATGGTGCGGTAAAACAAGGATGTTACCCTTACTTCCACTAAACACCCACATACATTAAGAGCAACTCCATTGGCTCAAGGGCTGAATATTCAGTTCTGAAGGAGGACAAACGGCTCAGTTGTTCTGACGCCTACTTTTTAAACGTCAGAACCTGACGCCTACTTTCTAGACGTCAGAATCCTGACACCTAGAAAGTAGGCGCCAGGTTAGGCGTTAGGATTCTGGTCTCGATGACTTGCCGAGCAATGCTGTCGATGAGTATGACGCTGTTGCTCAGAACCACGATGTTGATGATGATGATGACGATGATGTTGATGATTTTGATGAGGACGACGACGGGGCTGACAACGTCGACGTTGATGATCATGACGGAGATGATGATGGGAGCGACAATGATGGAGGCATTCCTATGTAGTGGTAATGATGTATTATTAGCGGACTGTTGTACTTTGTTGTAACACCCCGCATTTTTAATATAATTAAAAATGAAATAAAATTTATGAAAATATGCTTATATAGGTAAATAATGGTGATGTACAATGAGAATTAATTAATACATGGAAGAGAAGAAAAATTAATTTGATAATAGTGTGTGTAACGGAGAAGATAGTAAAATAAGGATATTTAATTTAAATATCAGGAATTAAGTAAAATGGACATCACCATTGCGTTCCTCTCGAAATTTTACATGAAATAGAGTCTGATTTTTCGAAAATCGGTGTAACACCCCACCTCCGCTAGGGTCACTCACAAAGGGAATGCACTAGCTTTGGTGGAGTATTATCTAGGTAAACATACACAGAAATATTACAAGACAGAACATAAATAAAACAGCGGAAGGAAAACCCAAATTTCATTGCTTTAAAATCTAGTAAGGTCTAAAGCCTTTTACATCAAAATGCTATTAAGTCAATTACATCGAAATCTGTCTTGCAATAGTAAAGAAGCATAAAACCATAGTTATAAATCATTCCCCAATAAAGCAAAGCAAGCCATAGTCAAGAGAAATCCAAGTCGTACATGAAAGAGCTTTGGAGCTTGGTAAAATCCGAACTAAGCTGTATTCCCACCCTGCGAACCCGGAGGGGGGGGGGGAGGGAAGGGGAACGGAAGAAAAAAAGGCGAAACAAAACGGGTCAGTCATAAAGACTGAGTAAGTCCTAGTGACTTTCAGCATAAAAACAGGTGAAGATAACATGGCACGAATAAACTGAAAGTAAACATAAGCATGATGACAAGATAAGCTACAGGAAAGATAACTAAGAATAACCTCATATGGTTTTTGTCAAGTATAACATTGTCAGGTTTCCATTCAAGATAAACTAAGTATAATTTCGCAAGATTTCTATCAAGCATCGCAGGATTTCTCTGCTTTACCATTAAAATATTTCTATGATATATATTTGCTCTGCACCAACCGTACTAGTATCTCAACCCGTGTCATGTGTTGACTATAAAATGATCCCTTACCCAATGTCATGAAATGATCCATTACTTGGTCTCACGAAACGATCTATTAATCGATCGGCTTCCTACAAGTCCTATCTCGTTCATGTGTCTGTGTCATACGACCCTATCACGAATGTAGTCACCTGTGCTAGGTCCACCATAGGGTGTATCAAGCCCTAGGGTGCCAACCACCGACACGAATCAAGCACGCACAGTGTAAACCTACTGGTGCCCAATGTCTGCTTTTTTAACTCCGGACTACGTGCACGACCGTAGTCCGCCTGAACCTACAATGGCGCACCAACTCAGCCGTCGTTCTGGTCGCTTACAATCAGCCCAGTAATCGTGCCCCACCCTGCCTAGTTCCAGGGTACCATGATACATCTAGTGGGTTACTGATGAAAAGGACCGCATAACTAGGGTTTCCGTCCAGCAGGTTAAGTGTTGTCATTTAAATTCGAGACTTAACCCCATCAGTCTAGCATGTCAAGTTGGTTAAGTGTGGTCATTCAAGTTCGTGACTTAACCCGTCTACGTGTCATGTCAAATTGGCTAAGTGTTGTCGTTCAAGTTCATGACTTAGCCCTACGAATCATGTGTCAAGTTGGTTAAGTATGTCCAAGCGGTTTGTGACTTAACCCTACCAAACCATCGTGTCAAATTGGTTAAGTATATTCAAGCGGTTCGTGACTTAACCCTATCAAGTCATCGTGTCAAATTGGCTAAGTATATTCAAGCGGTTCATGACTTAACCCTATCAAGTCATCGTGTCAAATTGGTTAAGTATATTCAAGCGGTTCATGACTTAACTCTATCAAGTCATCGTGTCAAATTGGTTAAGTATATTCAAACGGTTCATGACTTAACCCTATCAAGTCATTAATTCATTTATGCACCCCAACCTCTCACATCAGACCTGTTGTTGTGGTCACTGGATATGCCGGGCGGTTCCGGGCAGAATTACACCACAACTCAGTCTGACCTCGGGTTTTCAAGTGCGATATGACCAACTACCCACATTGGATCCTATTGTTTGTAGTAACTGGATTTGCCGGGCGGTTCCGGGCAGAATTATACTGCAAACTCAACCCAACCTCGAGTTGGCCATTTTCAAGTTCATTCTAAATGTCATGTCCATGTTCAAGTTTCATGTCAAGTTCGTGTCTAGTTTCATGGCGAGTTTCATGTCAAGTTTCATGTTTTCACTTATGCCTATTATCAAGTTAATGATTCATATTCATAACCAATTCATGTTTCAAGTTCATAAGCATGTTTACGTGCCTTCTAGATGTCCAATACATACCAACTACCCAGAACCCAACTTAGGCGCGTTCATATTAAACTTTCTCCAAGTCATAAATTATCATATATGTTTCTACTCCAAATTTTACATAATTAACATATGCCCAAGTCCTAGGTTACATGTCAGTTTTTACATATGCCCAATTCATACCAGATTTACATATGTTCAATTCATGTCGTTTTACATATGTCAAGATTCATGATTTTCATGTTTACAAAGCTATGCTCAATTTACATAGATTCAGTTTTATACCCAAAATTACATGTATAACATGTTTACACCAATTTACCCATAACGAGTTCTAGCCAAATTACATATATCAAGATCCATGTCATATTACATATATCAAAATCCATGTCAAATTATATATGTCAATCCCCATTCTTGCAATTACTCTTATAATGATAATACCCAAATATTCAATTTTTATGTTATGCCATCAATTCCACCAAACACATATATCCAAATAGGTATTATCCCAAGATTCCCCCGTATTCAATCGTACGCAAATCGCGGTTTAGGCCTAGATCCGAAATTGATCTAGGTTCATCAAAGAAAATAAATAGGGGAAGGTAGAATTTGTATAACAATAGGTATAGAGAGGAAACTGGCATAAAAACGTCATCTCAGGCATAAAAGATAGATCTTGAGAATAATATTAACATGAACTGATTTACAACAGGCTGAATAGATCATGAACTTGACAAAAGAATAAAGATAGAAAAGCCCAAAACTCAAGATTCAAGAGGAAACAGAAATAGACTTGAACCGATGAACATGCTTATATCCAATTACACTTAATTCCATGGCCATATTACAATTAAGCATTTCAATCTAAAAGTAACTAGAACTTACATTGATTGGCTAAGAGAGGACAAACCGATTCGTTGTCGCGTTGAAACGTCTAACTTGATTAATCTTCTGATTTGATTCAATATGGTCTAGGCGTCGTTGCTTGAAGTCGTTGAATCTTTACTTGAATCCTAACTAGATTTGAATCTCCTCTTGAAAGACTTGAACAGCATATCCTCGTCTCAGACTTATGTATTATTTTATTCATTTTCTCAGAGGCAGCATAAGGGCAGAATGAAATGGTGTAGAGAGAATGAGGCGAGAGGCTGTTTATATAGGATTAGGCGGACGAACCTAGGCAGAAAACGAGACCAGGTACATTAGAATGCACCCAGACCCAAAAGCAGATTCGGGGAGCAGGTCGACACCCAAGTCGACTGCGCAGTTGATCTGGTCTTGGGGGTGTCGACTGCCCAGTCGACTCCCCAATCGACCTGGGTGCTGGGCGGGAAATTTCCCGCCCAGTCTGTCTGGGTTTTGAAATTCGAATTTTGAACTCGAATTCGAGCTGTTTTGAACTCTGAAAATTCCTGAAACTTCGGAGGGTCATATCTCCCTCATACGGACTCCGATTTTCGCAAACTCGGACTCGTTTCCAAGCAGAATTTCGAGACGGACGCAATGGCGCAACCCGTTTTCCTTGATTCAGGTCTTAAAATTTTAATTCTGCCTTGATTTATGATTTTAACATGTTGTTAAAATTCGGGTTGTTACATTCTCCTCTCCTTAAAGGATTTCGTCCCCGAAATCTTCAAGTTAAGGAGAATGTGTCCTACCATCCAATCATCCATCTACTCAATCATCAATCACAGGCATCCATCGTCCTTAATAGATTTCTAATGCTGTATGAATATATGCAGAAAGTGTGTGTATATGTTCCTTGTCTAATGCAAATGATCAGGCCTGATTGATCTTCTTAATGCAAAATACGTCTAGTCCCATGAGTCCAACATGTATGCAAATAGTCCTAGTCACAATAACACTACATGTGTGCACAAACATCCATCCATATGCAACATCCATATGATAACACATTCAAATTCATCCATAAACAAGTATAAACACTCATGCATATGCAATATGAAAGGTGACTGAGCCGATCTAGTGCCAAATGTGTAAATGCATCCACGAGCAACCACTAGCAACCACTTGCAGCCACTTGCAACCATCAATCATAACATGTCTCAAACACATGTTTACACCCAATTGTTCCTACCTAAAGGTATAGTCGAATGATAGAAGCAAGTAAAAACCTTGTGCCCATTAGGCCATGTCAAAACTGGAAATATATGTCATATATATATTGATCAGGAGAAGAACTCCCTAAGCACCAGCCCCGGAGACCGAAATCAACATCAGGCTGACACCCAAAGAATTACTCAATCAAACCAATATACATTTCGAGGAAACTAAGCATGATGGACTCCTTTTAGGTCACAAGGGAATACCTTCCTAAAACCAACCCGTATCCTATAAAACCCAAAGAGTTTAGTCAACCCAACGGACACCCTCAAGCCCCAAAATGTATTACTAACAGATGAGTCATACTCCCTATGGGGTTTGCAACAGAAATTTGATTGAGAATAGGACCGAGAGGAAAAAGATAACATGCAAGTAAGCTCTACAGGAAAAGAGGGACCAAGGATATACTCTTAAAAAGAGATATGATGCACGTATCTAGTCTTCAATCTTCTAAGCCGCGTTTCCTTGAGCTTAACTCTATTGTGCTTTGACCGTCTTTAACTTCACAGATTCTTAATTCTTGTTTCCAAAATATGAGTTGGAACTCATTTCACTGTTGCCTCTCGTTCCACTTTCACTTATCCTCCTTCTAGTATACTCGGCTCAAACTTAACTACGTACTCATGGTTTCATGCAAGCTCTCCAAAATTCACTAGTGAATCTTGGATCTCGTTCACTTACTAGGATGTATTCCACGCAGAAGAACTATCTCTTGAAAATAACAAATATCAACCATGTTGCCAAATGTACTTACTAAGGTGACCTTCTACAACTCATGCATAAGTGAAATGAACCATCCGCCTTAGTGGTGAACACTACTCGAAAGGATCAATAAATGTATCAAGAGATTCTAGGTAACTAATCATAAGAGAACCCTAAAGGTTACACGCGACTTCGAGGGTATTACCGAGGCAAGTCAAGAGTTTAACTACCCTCTTTTCTAAACCGAGAATGTCATACTTACTGGATAACTACTCCATCGCTAGAATCAACCCATAGCCCAAAACATAAACATAAGCATTACTTCTAAACTCAACACTTAGCATAGACATTCTCAAATCCAAAAAAACCATGAATACATGAACCGATTCCCCAACAGGATTTGATACAAAAATGGGATCCTCTACTACGCTAGTACTAAGGTGCAGAGACTCAACTATCGAGGCAGAATTAAAAGGATGCGATGTATAAAAACAAAGTTCCCATGGTATGATAGAAAAGAGAAGCTAAACTTTTAACAGAAACGTTACCACCTCTCTTAGGTATGCTAGTAGTGAGAGCATACAATTGCCCTCTCGACGATCTTGTTCTTTGCCCTTGTCCTTGTCCTATGATACTTAACTACATGTCCCTTTTTACCATACCAACGATGTTCTTTCTTGTCATGGGTTTTATTATTCTTTTACTTTGACCTCTTCCCTTTCACCTTTTCCTCCTTCGTGGATTACGCCTTATCAACAAGTTTCTCATCCTTAGGCTTGTGTTCTTTATCCTCGTTCTTACTATCCTTGTATAGCTTGTTGACAAGTTTCTCGAAAGCTACCTCTATCGCACGGCAACCCTACAAAGCTTGAAATAAGATTAGTCGCAGATGTAACTACTGCGGCTACAGATGGAGGTTGGGCACTACTTTGCCCTCCGACATGTGTTGTATGCCTACAAACTATGGTGAAAAAGAAAGAGAGAAGAGACTCAAGGAGAGAATCAAAAGATAGTGCATATGGCTTTGGGGAACATGCCTTTCGTAAAACAAAATTTTCTTTAGAAAAATGCTTCTTTGTAAACGTTTTGAAAATAGTTTCAGAAGGTTTTTTTAAAAGCTTTTGCCCAGTCTGGTAACCTTCTGCTCTGATACCAAATGTAACACCCCACCTCCGCTAGGGTCACTCACAAAGGGAATGCACTAGCTTTGGTGGAGTATTATCTAGGTAAACATACACAGAAATATTACTAGACAGAACATAAATAAAACAGCGGAAGGAAAACCCAAATTTCATTGCTATAAAATCTAGTAAGGTCTAAAGCCTTTTACATCAAAATGCTATTAAGTCAATTACATCGAAATCTGTCTTGCAATAGTAAAGAAGCATAAAACCATAGTTATAAATCATTCCCCAATAAAGCAAAGCAAGCCATAGCCAAGAGAAATCCAAGCCGTACATGAAAGAGCTTTGGAAATTTCCCGTCTTGGGGGTGTCGACTGCCAGTCGACTCCCCAGTCGACCTGGGTGCTGGGCGGGAAATTTCCCGTCCAGTCTGTCTGGGTTTTGAAATTCGAATTTTGAACTCGAATTCGAGCTGTTTTGAACTCTGAAAATTCCTGAAACTTCGGAGGGTCATATCTCCCTCATACAGGCTCCGATTTTCGCAAACTCGGACTCGTTTCCAAGCAGAATCTCAAGACGGACGCAATGGCGCAACCCGTTTCCCTTGATTTTGATCTTAAAATTTAATTCCGCCTTGATTTATGATTTTAACATGTTGTTAAAATTCGAGTTGTTACAATCGGAGTCCGTATGAAGGAGGTATGACCTCCCGAAGTTTCAACGAAAAATCAGAAAATAGCCCAGCCCAGAACAGAAGAAAAAAAATGACCAGGTCGACCTTAGGGTCGACCTACCATAGTGTCGACCCCCCCTTGGGGAGGTTGACCTGTAGCGACCTAGAGCGGGAATTTTGTTCCAGAAGCGGGAAATTCGCCCCAGAAGCTGTCCAGGTTCATATTTGAGCACCTGGATGAGTTTTTGGGCCTGGTACATTGGTCTAACACCTATATAAACATCCTAGGCTCATTGTAAACTCCACAACAATTCATGGCAAGGTCATGGCTCTCTTCTAACTTGATTTCTTCTTCCTCCTCAAGCTATTGATCTAAATAAATCTTAGATCTATTCTTCTCTCTTTTCTCTACAACATCTATTCTTAAAATTAAAAAGAATGAGATCTAGAATTACTACAACCATGAATAAAAAGAAAAGAGGCTTAGATCTAAATCACTGCGCAAAGAGAAGGAATTCAGATCTGCAACCTACGCCGCATATGAAATCAAAGATAAATTGAATTGGACATGAAATCAATCAAAGATGAATCAAAAGCAACAAAAAGGGGGAAATCAGTTCGAAGATTAATCTCGTTCCTATTTTGAAGATGACAAACACTGTGAGTGGAGTTATAATACACTTTTTGCGTAAAATTATGATTTATCGTTCAAACATTCCCTATGTAAACGAGAAATGAAATTATTGTGGAAATTGGATCTGTAATGTTTAATATTGTCATGTGTTCGCTTTTAATTATTATGCCTACGATTATGTCCTCTTTTATTCTCCTTCTTTTATCTTTTTATGACTAGGCTATCACGAGCCTAGCTTTATTATGAAACGAATACGACGGAATGATTATTGCGAACTAAAAAGGGGACGCTTGGTTTTGGGCAATGACATGAACTGGAGGGTGTGGTTATAAATTACAAAGGGGGTTGGACGTAATATAACATTGACAAAACCTAAAAGCGTAAACCAAATTTAGAATTATACGCATGAACATGATTTGGGGTTTGGCGTAGAATTGACATCATTGATTTAATCATGAAATCGACTTATGGATTTGTTAATGGGCACATGTCCCTAGAATAAAACCTATATTATAACTTGAATTTGGATAAGAACACAAACTTGATATGAATTGACATCTGGAATTTGATATGAAGTTTACATCTAGAACTTGAACATGAAATTGACATGAATATGAATTACGAATTTAATGATAGACGTAACCTGTTAATGGGATTAAAAGCATGAATATAAATTGGGGTTTTTAGGTAAAGCTTGGATTTGGGGAATTGACACTTGACATCTAGATTCAACTTGATACTCGAATTTTGGCACTATTGAAATGCATTGAACATGAATATGGTTGAGTAATTTATGTAATGTAAATAGGGACAAAATTATGAAACTTGAAATATGACATTTAGAATATGCTTATGAACTTGACATCTAAAACGAACACGAACATGGCATAAATTGGTAGTTGACATTTATAAGAACATGCTTGTAAGTTGGGTAATTGGCATAACATGAACTTAATATTTCTGACATGATTATGAACTTGACATATGCCAATCAGAATAGACATGAATCAAACATGAAACGTGGCTAACTCGAGGTTTGGATGAGTTTGCGATGTAATCCTACCCGGAACCGCCCGGCCTAACCAGTGGTTGCAAACAATAGGTCCTAATGTGAGTAGTTAGTCATATCGCGCTTGAAACCCGAGGTTAGACTGAGTTGTGGTGTAATTCTGCCCGGAACTGCCCGGCATAACCAGTGACCACAACAACAGGTCTAATGTGAGAGGTTGTGGTGCATTAATAATTAATAGCACATGATTCGTAGGGTTAAGTCATGAATTCAAAGACAACGCTTAACCAAATTTGTGAATGAACGTTATAAGGAGATGGGGTTAAGTCGAAACGAACATATGAACAAAACTTAACCAAAAACGGAAATAGGGAATGTTAACTACCTATTATAAATCGAAGTTGAAATAGTCGAATGGTTAATTAGGGGATAAACCTGTCCTAAGGACAGAGAAAGACTATGACTTAAGATGTAATGTAAGACCTGAAGGGTGGGATAACCTATAATATGGGGTAAGCTAAGCAAGAACTGTGGGAAAACACCCATGCGCTATCACCGAATAAAAAAGAACTTAAGTTATGCTTGAATTCATGGGAAAACCTTAGTCAACAAGTTGAATTATAAAGCGAGAATATGTGGTCTGATGACTAAGGTAACGAGAATTGACTAAGTAAAACAACGAGAATGATAACTAAGTAACAAGCCTTAGTTAATAGGAACTAAGCAGTAAACCTTAGTTAAGAAAACGGTCGAGAACGGGAACTAAGTTGTAATCCTTAGTTAAGGGGACTAAGTGGTAAACCTTAGTTAACAAGATTAACGGAAAGGAAACTAAGTGGTAAACCTTAGTTAAGAACAACTAAGTAATAATTCTTAGTCAAGGAAACTGAGTCAGTCCATAAATAGATGAATAACCCGATACGGTAGATCATCGCTTAACAAACACACGAGGAGGAGCGAACGTTTATCTGATTTCGAGAAAGGCTCCAGCGGACTGGGTTACGAAGCACGTAGCTTCGGGGAACGTGAGGGTACTCTTGGTATCCCTCCGTGAGGTTGCAGATGATCCGCCTGGGCTCACAGAGGTTAAGGTCTGCGGTAGGAGAACCAATAGTATGCCTTGGTTGCAATATAAGGCAACCTAAAGACTAGGATGAACCAGCGTGAGGCGGCGATATCTTGTTTAACCCTGTGATAGCACTCATCGTATACTTGCCATTTTAAGTCAATTGTAGTACGTATACGGAAAGGAAGAGAACTCCCAAAAGCCATATACTTGCTATCTAGTTATGGGTGAGACTGGCCAATAGGAAGTGGGGCATAAGTGGCAGGAGTACAGTTCTCGTGCTCGATTTTCTTGGATTGCCTTTCATTGGTTGAGGGAGGGGTCACGTGGGACCATAACCACTGGTAGAAAAACAGACCTTAGCATCTGCATCGGCAGATAACTTAATGCTCCCGACCGAGTTCCGTATTTCTTGATTTAGCCCTGTTACGTGACTCGGGCCGCACATATAGTGTACATGTGCACCTAGACATCGGAAGCGATTCGCGATACATACGTGGGAAAAGGGCGCTGTTCGACAGGTAGCATAATCCGTAGTAGTCCTATGTGGCATAAACCCTAATCGAATCTAGAAAACGTTCAATAGGTAGCATAATCCCTAGTGGTCCTAGGTGGCATAAATCCTAGTTGAAAACTCGATAGTTCATGATAAGGAAACCTAGTCAGATCAAGGGTGGCAGTCCAAACGATTTCAAGAACGGTGGCACTACGTTGAAGTAGTATAGAATTACGTGATAAAGCCCGTACGATATACGGCAAGGGACTGTACGTATACATGAGAGTTGGGGAAAAATTACATATACGATGTATTAGGTTAAGTCTACCAATAATTGGACGAGAATGACATGGGTTTGGCCTTGGGTGCTAATATTGTGAATAACCTAATAAACAAGAAATTATAACTGAACGGTATATGTAGGGTTATACAAGAGTTTATTATAGTCCAGTCACACAGAACTTATGTTCTGACCCTATCCTCGTAACGTGCGCAGGTTAGGTTCATGACAGAGATAGTATTGCTTGACTACTGGCTTGGCAGTATTATTATTAAGGTAATGCTATTTTGAATAAATTATATTTTATTCCTTCCGTTGTGAGCTACTTTTCGAACTCTGACATGTTTCTTTCTCTCTGTCTTTTCTGCAGGATACCAGAGCACCCAACTTGGGGTCCGATGGATTGAATTTTGAAAAATTCGGTCTGTCGAAACCCGGGTTGTTACATCTGGCATCAGAGCTTCGGTTTAGTGATCTTAGGGCGATAATGAGTGAACGTAATTGTATTTTCTAAAATATAAATATATTATATATATAAACCTAAATCCATATAGTAGCCCACTAGACATGTAAAGAGTTGGGATATTGGTTTGTACACTAAAGGCATGGACATAGAAATTTTGGAAACAATTAGGTGGTTGGAAAAGTGTATAATATGACTTGGAGCTAGAAAGTATCTCATAGAATGGAAACTGTAATAGTAGTATTTCAGAGTGGTGGATCTAGAAGTAAAACCTTAGAAATTAGAAAAAAAAGGTTAAAGCGTGAAAATGGATTAGGAATATATATAGTCGAGAAAATTGAATTTGTGAAAGTACCTAGGAAAGCCTAGTTGAGTGGAAAACCCGCTTTGAGTCTGACCCAATAATAAACTTTTAAGAACTTGAATTTGTAAAAGAGTTTGTGGTATTTTCTGAGTTTTGATCTTAAAAGTATCTTGATGTTTGAAAAGTGCATATTGGGTTTTAAAATAAAGTGGGGTATATTATGTAAAACAATGATTTTTTGTTTTGAAAGAATTCTCTCATGAAAAGGAGCATATATATATAGCTCACTAGTTCTCATATATGAAAATCTTGAAAGGAAAATGTTGTATTTTGTAAAAGGAGTTTTTGAAATCTCTATTCTATTAAATTTTGATTATTGTTAAAAAAAAAATGGTAAACAAATTTCCCGTAGAATGCATAAGCATTGAGACCTAGAATTGTTGCTTGAGAAAAAGAAAAGGATAGGCTAGTAATACATAGCATGGGCTAGTAGTGACTACTAGGTGATGAAGGGCAAGCAATTATATAGAACCTATTAGGTGGACTCGCAATTGCCAGAGGTAATAAAGTCTTAAGATCCTTGGCCCATAGTTGTAGCTGTGTAGGATACTGTTTGACTAGAAAACAGAAAAGCTTATTTGAAAAGATAAATAAATAATATAAATATGAGAAACTAGACTAAGCCAAATAAGTTAAAGAATAGCCTAACTAAGAAGAAAACAATAAATTTAGTAAAGCAACAAAACAAGACGGGGGAAAGAAAATGAAAATCTCAAGAAAAAGATGAATAAATATGAAATTATTTCAAGATAAAGTTGAAAATACGAGAAAGAAATTTTCTTATGTGGTTGTGCTTGGATAAGAAAATAGGAAATCTTAATAGAATAGTTATAAAAAAATCCAAGTACAATTAGAAAAGAAAAACGGAGGATGTGAATTTTTCCGTTTTATACCTTTTCGTAACATAAGAAATCGAATTTGGAAAATTAGATTTTTCTAAATCTTGAATTAAAAGATGGTTGGTAGGGTTTTGGATGCGAAAATTGGATGAACTATGCTCTTATTCTATAAGAGTATGGGAAAATTTGAATGGAAAATGTTTTGATTTTTCAAAAATATTACATTCATATAGAACTGCAAGTATATTTAGGATGTGAGCATCATGTTTTGAATATTTTTTTTAAGTTTGCATACATATAGGTGGATCCAAATTAGGCATACATGCTTTACTATAATGTACTTCACTTTGCACATGTGTACAATGTTGCAACAATTGGATGAACACTAATTGGATGTTGCGAGGGATTATCTATTTTACTCTTATCGAATTTCGGGGACGAAACTCTTTAAGGGTGGGTGAATGTAACACCCCGCATTTTTAATATAATTAAAAATGAAGTAAAATTTATGAAAATATGCTTATATAGGTAAATAATGGTGATGTATAATGAGAATTAATTAATACATGGAAGAGAAGAAAAATTAATTTGATAATAGTGTGTGTAACGGAGAAGATAGTAAAACAAGGATATTTAATTTAAATATCAGGAATTAAGTAAAATGGACATCACCATTGCGCTCCTCTCGAAATTTTACAAGAAATAGAGTCCGAGTTTTCGAAAATAGGAGTCCGTATGAAGGAGTTATGACCTCCCGAAGTTTCAGCGAAAAAACAGAAAACAGCCCAGTCCAGAATAGAAAAAAAAAATGACCAGGTCGACCATAGGGGGAGGTCGACCTGTAGCGACCTGGAGCGGGAATTTTGGTCCAGAAGCAGGAAATTCGCCCCAGAAGCTGTCCAGGTTCATTTTTGAGCACCTAGATGAGTTTTTGGGCCTGGTACGTTAGTCTAACATCTATATAAACATTCTAGGCTCATTGTAAACTCCACAACAATTCATGGCAAGGCCATGGCTCTCTTCTAACTTGATTTCTTCTTCCTCCTCAAGCTATTGATCTAAATAAATCTTAGATCTATTCTTCTCTCTTTTCTCTACAACATCTATTCTTAAAATTAAAAAGAATGAGATCTAGAATTACTACAACCATGAATAAAAAGAAAAGAGGCTTAGATCTAAATCACTGCGCAAAGAGAAGGAATTCAGATCTGCAACCTACGCCACATATGAAATCAAAGATAAATTGAATTGGTCATGAAATCAATCAAAGATGAATCAAAAGCAACAAAAAGGGGGAAATCAGTTCGAAGATTAATCTCGTTCCTATTTTGAAGATGAAAAACACTGTGAGTGGAGTTATAATACACTTTTTGTGTAAAATTATGATTTATCGTTCAAACATTCCCCATGAAAACGCGAAATGAAATTATTGTGGAAATTGGATCTGTAATGTTTAATATTGTCATGTGTTCGCTTTTAATTATTATGCCTACGATTATGTCTTCTTTTATTCTCCCTCTTTTATCTTTTTATGACTAGGCTATCACGAGCCTAGCTTTATTATGAAATGAATACGACGGAATGATTATTGCGAACTAAAAAGGGGAACGCTTGGTTTTGGGCTATGACATGAACTTGAGGGTGTGGTTATAAATTACAAAGGGGGTTGGGCATAATATAACATTGACAAAACCTGAATGCGTAAACCAAATTTAGAATTACACGCATGAACATGATTTGGGGTTTGGCGTAGAATTGACATCATTGATTTAATCATGAAATCGACTTATGGATTTGTTAATGGGCACATGTCTCTAGAATAAAACCTATATTATAACTTGAATTTGGATAAGAACACAAACTTGATATGAATTGACATCTGGAATTTGACATGAAGTTTACATCTAGAACTTGAACATGAAATTGACATGAATATGAATTACGAATTTAATGATAGACGTAACCTGTTAATGGGATTAAAAGCATGAATATAAATTGGGGTTTTTAGGTAAAGCTTGGATTTGGGGAATTGACACTTGACATCTAGATTCAACTTGATACTCGAATTTTGGCACTATTGAAATGCATTGAACATGAATATGGTTGAGTAATTTATGTAATGTAAATAGGGACAAAATTATGAAACTTGAAATATGACATTTAGAATATGCTTATGAACTTGACATCTAAAACGAACACGAATATGGCATAAATTGGTAGTTGACATTTATAAGAACATGCTTGTAAGTTGGGTAATTGGCATAACATGAACTTAATATTTCCGACATGATTATGAACTTGACATATGCCAATCAGAATAGACATGAACCAAACATGAAACGTGGCTAACTCGAGGTTAGGATGAGTTTGCGATGTAATCCTACCCGGAACCGCCCGGCCTAACCAGTGGTTGCAAATAATAGGTCCTAATGTGAGAAGTTAGTCATATCGCGCTTGAAACCCGAGGTTAGACTGAGTTGTGGTGTAATTCTGCCCGGAACCGCCCGACATAACCAGTGACCATAACAACAGGTCTAATGTGAGAGGTTGTGGTGCATTAATAATTAATGGCACATGATTCGTAGGGTTAAGTCATGAATTCAAAGACAACACTTAACCAAATTTGTGAATGAACGTTATAAGGAGATGGGGTTAAGTCGACACGAACATATGAACAAAACTTAACCAAAAACGGAAATAGGGAATGTTAACTACCTATTATAAATCGAAGTTGAAATAGTCGAAGGGTTAATTAGGGGGTAAACATGTCCTAGGGACAGAGAAAGACTATGACTTAAGATGTAATGTAAGACCTGAAGGGTGGGATAACCTATAATATGGGGTAAGCTAAGCAAGAACTGTGGGAAAACACCCATGCGCTATCACCAAATAAAAGAGAACTTAAGTTATGCTTGAATTCATGGGAAAACCTTAGTCAACAAGTTGAATTATAAAGTGAGAATATGTGGTCTGATGTCTAAGGTAGCGAGAATTGACTAAGCAAAACAACGAGAATGATAACTAAGTAACAAGCCTTAGTTAATAGGAAATAAGCAGTGAACCTTAGTTAAGAAAACGGTCGAGAACGGGAACTAAGTTGTAATCCTTAATAAAGGGGACTAAGTGGTAAACCTTAGTTAACAAGATTAACGAGAAAGGAAACTAAGTGGTAAACCTTAGTTAAGAACAACTAAGTAATAATTATTAGTCAAGGAAACTGATCCAGTCCATAAATAGATGAATAACCCGATACGGTAGATCATCGCTTAACAAACACACGAGGAGTAGCGAACGTTTATCTGATTTCGAGAAAGGCTCCAACGGACTGAGTTACGAAGCACGTAGCTTCGGGGAACGTGAGGGTACTCTTGGTATCCCTCTGTGAGGTTGCAGATGATCCATCTGGGCTCGCAGAGGTTAAGGTCTGCGGTAGGAGAACCAAGAGTATGCCTTGGTTCCAATATAAGGCAACCTAAAGACTAGGATGGACCAGCGTGAGGCGGCGATATCTTGTTTAGCCCTGTGTCGTCTACCTACCATCTTAAGTCAATCGTAGTACGTATACGGAAAGGCAGAGAACTCCCAACAGACCATATACTTGCTATCTAGTTGTGGGTGAGGCTGGCCAATAGGAAAATGGGGGCATAGGTGGCAGGAGTACAGTTCTCGTGCTTGATTTTCTTGGATTTCCTTTCATTAGTTGAGGGAGGGGTCACGTGGGACCATAACCACTGGTAAAAAAACAGACCTTAGCATCTGCATCGGCAGATAACTTAAAGCTCCCGACCGAGTTCCGTATTTCTTGATTTAGCCCTGTTACGGGACTCGGGCCGCACATATAGTGTACATGTGCACCTAGACATCGGAAACGATTCGCGATACATACGTGGGAAAAGGGCGTTGTTCGACAGGTAGCATAATCCCTAGTAGTCCTAGGTGGCATAAACCCTAATCGAAACTAGAAAACGTTCAATAGGTAGCATAATCCCTAGTGGTCCTAGGTGGCATAAATACTAGTTGAACACTCGATAGTTCATGATAAGGAAACCTAGCCAGATCAAGGGTGGCAGTCCAAACGATTTCAAGAATGGTGGCACTACGTTGAAGTAGTATAGAATTACGTGATAAAGCCCGTACGATATACGACAAGGGACTGTACGTATACATGGAAAGGATTATACGAGTTGGGGAAAATTACATATACGATGTATTAGGTTAAGTCTACCAGTAGTTGGACGAGAATGACATGGGTTTGGCCTTGGGTGCTAATATTGTGAATAACCTAATAAACAAGAAATTATAACTGAACGGTATATGTAGGGTTATACAAGAGTTTATTATAGTCCAGTCACACAGAACTTATGTTCTGACCCCATCCTCACAACGTGCGCAGGTTAGATTCATGACAGAGATAGTATTGCTTGACTACTGGCTTGGCAGTATTATTATTAAGGTAATGCTATTTTGAATAAATTATATTTTATTCCTTCCGTTCTGAGCTACTTTTCGAACTCTGACATGTTTCTTTCTCTCTGTCTTTTCTGCAGGATACCAGAGCACCCAACTCGGGGTCCGATGGATTGAATTTTGAAAAATTCGGTCTGTCGAAACCCGGGTTGTTACATTTGTCTTTTCTGCACTACAGTATTCCTTTTGTGGTTTATTTGTATTATTAAGGGGACTGTTATATTTTGTCTTCATACTAGCGTACTGCTGTATTCCTATTTAGTGGTACTGATGTATTATTAGCGTACTGTTGTATTTTGTTTTTTCTGTACTTTGGTATTCCTTTTGTGGTTTATATGTATTATAACGGGGATTGTTTTATTTTGTGGCCGTTATATATAGAAAAAAAAACTGTTTTTGGTCGTTGAAACTTCTATACGACCGTTTATAGTGGTTGTTAGTTCAAAAATGTGACAGTCTATAGCTGTTGGAAGAGGTAACAAGGTAAGAGGATGTGTTATACGAGCAACACGTGGTGGAGGGGGGTCCAATCCTAGCGCCTAGATTTAGGCACCAGAACCTGGCGCCTAAAAACTAAGCACCAAAACCTGGCGCCTAAAAACTAGGCGCCAGGATGGGCTTCAGGATCCCGAAGCTTAGCCTTAATATTACACCTAAAGGGAGCCACTGCAGAGGTTTCGCTGAATATTGGACCCTGAATGCTCACCACTGGAGTTGCCCTGACAAGTCATCTTAAACATGAAAGATGATTTAATGGTAAATGCTAAAAATGAAAGGTTGTATCCATTTACACCCTACTTTCCTCTTTTCACACCCCACTCAATTTAAAAAAAGAATATCACAACTCAGTATTTGTTTTTCATCATCCAATTTATATTGCATATGTCTTCATATTAGATAAATAACGTTCATATATAACATTGTCCATTTAAGAATCTCGCTCAACCCAAGTTAGATTATTATACAAACCTTGCTCGACTTTAAGTAGGTTATTATGCAAACCAAGTTCAATCCGAACGAGGTTAGTTCATAAATCTGACTTGGGCCGAGCGATGATTTTACAAACCTAGCTTCAACGTAGCTTGTTTTCATGATTAATGAACGTTAACTTGTTTTGTTTGGATTTGAAGATATGGTAATTTTGGAATATTAAAAGTTAACAAAGAAGCGTGGTATGAAAGAAGGAAAACATGATGCAAATATATTTGATCAAAATGAAATGCAAATATAATTATTTCAACTCCTCCCAACTTATAGATAGTGTGGAAAAACATTACAAAATTAAGATGAACGACATAACTATAAATATTCTATCAGATTTGATAAGCTAAAGTATATGGTTGTATCTAGAATATGCATATGAATCACTAATTTTATGATTAATGCTACAGAAAGTGATGATGAAACTGAACATAGTTTTCTTTCAAAAGAAGCACATATAAATACCAAAATTGGAGCAAAAAAGGTCTTTCTCCGATGGCTCACAAAAATAGATAAATAGTGCAAAATGTGACTTGTCTCTGTGGAACAAAACTAGAGTACATACACAAAATAACCACTATGGCCAAACAAGAAACCCAATACAATAAAACACAACAAAATCTGCATGAGACAACAAGTAGTCCAACCCAAAACACAAACTAAGAAATTGGAATCGAGATTGTGTAGCGCAACTTGGAAGCCTAGGGAAATCTGCTACCAATAACTGTCTAGGAAAGCTCATAGACCTCCTAAACACAATAGGCCAGCAACCTGAACAAGCAATCTATCTGGAAAGCTCTCTGGACCTGCCTGCCAATCTGAACAAACTGATATCGCAATATCCCAGCTAGCGATCAAGGTCAGCTTCGACCTCCTTTATGTAAAGCGCCGTGCAACCTCTAAGAAAGACGACAGCAAGAAACTGAAGAAGAAAAAACATTCACTCCACACTTAGTCGGGAAGGAGACCTACGGATGACAGAAAAAACTCTTGCCAAAGATAATGAGAGCGGACAAATATTTCTCATGAAAGGCCTACCTCTGAAAGCTAAAAAGACATCGGTTGAAACCTTGTGAATGATGGAAATCGGCATCATGGGGGGTTTCATCGAAAAACCGTCTTGTTTCTAAAACACGAAAGGTGTCAACAGGTGAGGTAAGAAATAAGCTTGAAAAGATCGATCTAAGATCCTTTCCAAGCCCGCTAGCCTACCAAGCACAAAGCACAACAAGTAAAAAGGTAGGTCTCCTCGAATGCCAAGCAAGTCCCTGAAGTAAGTCCCAACTACACTAGCATACTCATTTTTCAAGAATAAGTGTGCTATCGATTCCAACGACCCAGCCTTACAGCACCTACAACGAAAAAACAAAAGGAATGCCAATCTTGATTAGGTTCACATCTAATTATGAGTGATGATGTTTGGGCAGACTTTCAAAAGTACTGGGACATGGATGATGCTAAAGTAAGATTTAATGATAATATTCACGTTTATAATATTGATTGCATTATTTTACATCATCTTGTATCAAATTTAATAGAAAGTAGCAGCTAGAAACAAAGCAAATAGAGAAAAGAATCTTGCTCTACATCGAGGTGGCTTAAAATCATTCCAACAGCGCAGCAGAGATTTGGTATAAATTTTAAATATTTATAGTACATGTTCAGATAAAAACTTAGCGTCTATAGTCCTGTCTTATCTTTAATAATTTTATTACTGTATATTTACTCAATTTATAAAGCACGGAAAAGAGCATTCGCTGACAGACGTATTTAGACACACACATGCGGTGGGGCACACTGATGAAGAAGGAAATGTTACATATGAGTGGGCGGATCCGAAGAGTGCACGTATAATGGTAAATATGCTTATCCGTATAAATTAAAATGTTTCATACTCGTTCATATCACAGTATATAAGTAAATTTTATAGCACTTGTCTTAAAATTATATTGCTAATGCGGGGGAAGTATGATGCAGAGGCTGCTAAAGTGATAGAGGCTACTGGACAGGAGCTTACAGTTGCATATTCTGATAGCATATGGCATTCTATCACTGATCCGCCTACTCGAGGAAGACGATATGGTTTCGGTAATCAGGAGGTAAGACTTTTTCTAGACATAAATTACAGCAATTACGATTGTTTATAAATATGTAAACCAAGAATACGAGTTAAGGGAAAATACATGTTTAACACAAACTAGTAAAAATATGTTTAAATAACTTCAATATGAACTTATTTATTTCACAAGTCGTTCAACGTGCTTATGAGAGGTCGATGGAGGAGGCGACTATAGCTCAGATGCAAGAGCAGATTAATGAGTTGGTGGCTGGCGAAAAACCCAGATGTAATAGGAAATAGACAAGCGCATTGCAAGTTACTTTCAGGAGCATGGGTTTATGCCTGGGCAGGTAGAAGAGGGAGCAGATTCCGCTGTATATCGAGAGGAATGAGAAGAAGACGACAATGAGAACGAGGAAGACGTGGATTAGTACGTAGTGCAGGTGCTCATTTTGACTTAGGCTCTGGTATGTACATATACTTGGTTTTTTATATGTTAAATGTACATATGATGTTATATGATGTGTTTGGACATGTATGACGGTTTATGGATGGTGGTATGATGTGTTTTGACATGTATGATGTTATTTGAATGATGTCATGTTATGATGGGGTTTTTATTTTTGTTTTTTAAGTATTTGATCATGGTATGGTATGATGGGTTGATTGTTGATGAGTATTAGTGAATTAATGGGATAATAGTGGTGTGGTATTGGTTTTTGGATTGAATGTTTGTTGATTGGCTTGATGAAAAGGAATTGCTGTGTACTATAATTTTTAGTTTCAGGTTTAGTAATGGCTAGCGACAGCTTTATGGCCATCACACAGCAACGGCTAGACACACAATTTTAGCAATGGCTTCCCAGTCAAACCAACTACCTGCCTTGTAAGATGACACATGGCTATAAGCCGTCGCTAACCGTTGCTAAACCAACGACGGAGCCATCGCTATCCCCGTTGCTATTCCCGTTGGCAACGACAGTAATAGCGACGGCTAGCGTCGGCCGCCGACAGCTATATACCGTCGTTAATTGAAGTGTTCCTTATAGTGTTAGTGTAAATATGTTCTTCTCCCTAATTTTGAAACTTCTTATAATTTTCACAAAAAAATTCCAAAGTTTGTCCTTTAAAAAAAATATCCTCTTTCTACAATTATTTGTTGAACTTCCTCAATTCTTTCATGATATTTTATATTCCAATTTATATGTTTAGTTTGTATGTTTGAACTACTCATGAAATCTTAAATTATATTTATTTAAATATTCTTTAGACAGTATATAGTTCATTTTTCTAATATCTCTTAGAAATATATGCCAATTTTAATATGTATATTCATATTAGAAATTTTCCATGCAACTATGAAGAAGTATAAACCACATAACATGAACTATGTATATCTACAATAATGACAAAGTTAATTTGTAAATTAGTTATGATTCATTTATATCAAGAATTTACCATATATTATGTCATAATTTTTTTTGAACATCAATGAATCCACAATAAATTTATACGTCTTTTGCAAAAAGATAAAATTACTTCTTTTAGTAATGCTATACAATTAGACTAACTTCGTAATTTTACATTTAACATATTTTAAAAAAATATTAAATAATATTTGTTAATTCATCGAATAAATTACTAACATACATCAATTTCAACATGTACATCTATATTAACAAAAGCAGATAAAAATATTCTCAATACACATACAGTAGGCTATAGAGAATAAACAATTATAATAATTTTGACTAATAGTTTATGTATTTCACTTCAAACTTTATTATATATTGCATAACAAAGTCCACTTTTTAACATTATAATAATAATAGTATTTTTAACAATACTATCGTGTGCAACGCACGAGTTACACGCTATTTCTAAGAAAACCAAGAGGCTAAAATCAAGAAGCACACCAGCAAGTCCAAATTATCCAAGGTTTTCATATGACAATAGCACATCATAAATGTTCAGAGTTCAAACTAAAATTAGAGTATGAAATATGCAGAAGTTTCATGAACTGTATTCTACAACATGTTCCGGTTTTCCTTTATCATTTGATTAAGTTTCTGTAATTTTTTGTATTTACAGAAGATATTGTACGGTATGCAGCTACATTTCAACACTAGTAGCGTTCGGCAGTACAAGTTTATGGAGATTACAACAGCAATTTCTAGCATGTATTGTATAAATAAATAGCAGAACAATATCTATTGTCTGTTTGGTAACTACAATATGGCATGCTCAGTGTGAAATGAGTATTCATTTGTTTTAGGATTCAGATTTGCCCATCAAAATCAGGGCCAAGCTTTTTAAGCAAGATATTTATTCTCTGCTATCTAAATATAACATTAATCAAATATCATCAATGGAATCGGCAAATTTACTTATCTTTCTTATTTAACTGGTGCTCGTGCTGGGTCTTCCTCCTAAGCAGATCTTTACTACCATCCTCTCCCTTGATTTTTCTTTGTCTTCTTTGTTGTATAAACTGCGCCTTTGCGGAAGCGACCAGGATCTTATTCACCCAATTACTCAACGATGATTTCTATAGAAAAAACGACAAAGATATGAAATTACATGCACAAATACAAGATATTCCACCCAACAACCTCTTTATTGATTCAACAAAACAAACTTTGTTTACATACAATGGATCAACAACCAAAAATAAACAAAATACAATGAATCAATAACCTTATTGAGAAAGGGAAAGAATATCTAGAAGACTACAACTCTTGTTGGAGAAGGAGAACAGTGAAGAACATTGGCAAACCCTTGGATTAATTATCTCGGTCTCAATCCTATGTTTTTAATCCAATCTTAGATGTTGCTTTTATAGGAGAATAGAAGGCCTAGGAAAATATCCAATTTGCCCCTCAGAAATATATCCATAATATAATCATTCATATCTTTCCTTCTATGATAAAATTAACCAACCAATCAATCAAATCTATTAGTCAATAAATTAATTAGTCAAATTAATAAATCAATTAATTTGTTACATCCTCTTCATTAAAATATGTGATTTCATGTCACAAATCACAATACTCCACCTTGATATGAAATCACATCATCAAGCGAACTTCCAATGCACAAGTCATTTATCTCTTTCAACGACACCTACTCTCAATTAAACCATTACAAACACAACCCATCGCATACAAAAGATGCATCTTCCCCCTGAGATGCATCACGCAACACTAACAGTTTAAAAGTGTTTGTGATACCACAAGGATCTCCACCTTGTGGATTTTCCACATCGACACCCGTCTACCACTTGATCTAAGCTCCTTCCTTGATCACCCTGAATCCCTCGAGCATCATCAACATGAAGACCCATGTCTAACACATTAGCAGTGACCATATTAACTATTAGTGAATGGATCGTTAAGGCAAAACAAACACTAGAGGGGGGAGGGTGAATAGTGTTTGTGAAAATCTGAACAAAGTCTAAAACTTATGTGAATTAAAAAATGAATCAAACACCACAAACACAACCACGGACATGGATTCAAACACGATGCAATATAAACAGAAATAAAAATGCAGAAAAGGAAAGAACACACTGAATTTTATACTCGTTCGAATTGCTCCTACGTCCAGTCCCGCACAACGCTGGATTACGCAGAGTTATATTACTATATCAATAGTCAAGTACAACCTCCTTGATTTTACGGCCACAAAGGATACCACCGATTCCGTCCTTGATTTCACGGCTACAAGGGATACCACCGATTCTGTCCTTGATTTCACGTCTACAAGTGATACCACAGATTCAACTCAAATACAACCCAAAAAATTACAAACAGCCACATAATTCTTCAATAACACATGATTCAGAGAGAGATGAGAAGAGAGTGTAGAGAGAAGAAGTTTGATCAAAATAGAATTGAATTCAACAGAGTATAAGTGTAAAAATCATAAAAATGATTAAGAATAATTAAATAATGAAAGAGAGTGAAAGTGGAGAAGAAGAGATAATTAAAAATTCGAATTCAAGCCCTTTTTATAGCGTGTGAAAGGTTGCAACGTTTTTGAAATGTCTCAAATAGTGAAAAGACACTTCCTTTCAAATTTAAATTTCTGATAATTATATGTCGACATAGCATTTTCTGTATGTCGACATACTCTAGTGCAAATTTGAAATTTAAACATTTTTCAAGTGTTTTGATATAAATATAATTCTGGAAATATTTGAACAAAAATATGATGTTGTAAATTAATATTATAAAGTAGAAAAACATAAGAAGACATTAATTTAAATTATATTAACATATTTATAAAATTATAAGGTTTTAAACCATATATAAATATAAAGTATAGAATTATAAATATATAATATTTAAGTTTGAAAAACAAAGATAAAATAGAAAATATAGAAAAAAATAAATAGAGAGAATTGAGGATAGAATTTGAAAATCAAAATTTGAAATTGAATCTGGAGTGCTGTTTAGAATCTTACAAAATCTAGACTTTTTAACTATATTAATCTTGAACTCTTGAAATCTTGAATACTGATGAGTCTTGATATTTCTCTGAATTCTGAATCTCTATCATCTTTAAACTGTATAGTATTCAGTAATATTTCCTGTATATAATTCCTGCGTATGTGTGTATATATGTATTCTATACAGAAGTGTTAGCACATATTTTATAATCAATGATAATTGAAATAAGGTTGTTGTCATCAAAACTCCATTCTCCAATAATCTCCCCCTTTTTGATAATGACAACCTTAGTTTATAAAATATCATACCTGTATATACCTGTTGATGATGATCCTTCTAATACTCCCCATATCTATAAGAATCCTATAAACTACGTCTATATTTTATAATTTCTCCCCCTTTGGCATTATCAAAAAGAAATCCTAAAGGTACTCCCCCTAAATTGTATAACTTTCTGAATTGAACTTAAGTAACTAACCCAATAACGATACTCCCCCTTTATCTATTAACTAATTCTAAGTAGAATACTCCCCCTTAATCTATTCAAACTTATAATAGTAATACCCAGTAAAATGATGATTAAATACAAACCAATCCAAGTATTATAATTACATATGTTTGTCTGATACAAACCAAACCAAATCAAATCACACCATATGTCTTAATATATACAAGTTTCAAACTAATAGAAACCAAATCAAATCACGCCACACCATATGTCTTAATATTTAAACAAATCAATCAAATCGTACCGAATAATTAAACGTTTCTTGGAACTTCAACCCAACCATCTTCTCCAAAGATAGGATCCTTCTTAATGACTTCCCAATTTTCATCTTCTTTGGTTGGCGGAGCCTTTGCGAGATTATTATCTTCATCTCTGAAAAGAGAAGAGATTAGCCATCACGTTGCATAAAAATGCTTCTCGTGTTGTTCGAACATCTTTATTTGAATTAGTTCAAGATAACGCTGATTTCGTAGAATGATGGAGAGAATATTTTTGAAAGAATTCAAGGTTTTTTCTAGATTTTCACTAAGATTATGTATAGGATTTGCCATTGATTTAATGAGAAATGAATAAGGAAGAAGGAGTAATAGAATAATGAATTTTTCTGGAAGAAATAGACTTAAATAAGGTCTGAAATTCGTTGGATTTTGAATGGACATGAGTAGTTATTTTAATTTTAAAATTTGAAACAATTTGAAAATCTGTCAGTTATATGTCGACATACCCTTTTTCCTATGTTGACATACTATAGTGAATTTTTTGGAAATTTTGAAATTTTGACTTCTTTTGAACTCTTAACATATTGTACTTAGTTTTATAGTTTTTCCAGAAACATAAAGATGATTTTATCATAAATAAAACTTCATTTATTAATAGAAAGCAGATACATCCAACTAATCAAGACACTTTAATACGAGATTCGAAAGAAAATACAAGGAAATATAGTTGAATACATAAAGGTAGACTAAACTAGATGGCCTAGTTTTCAGATGATGATGAGGAAGATGAGATTCCAAGCTTTCTTCCTATCTTGACCATGAATTTGGATATTTTGGAAGTCTCTTGTTAAGCTTCTTTTGATTGCTGACGATTTTCGCTTGATTTTGAACAATCGTCTCTTTGTAAATACGCTTACTGGTTGGATACTCAATACTTTCCATAGAATCTTCTTCTTCTTCTTCCTCTTCTTCGACTTCCATTGGCTATTGTTCTTGTTGCATTCTATCTTGTTTGGCCCCGAAGAGGCATGGTTTGAAAGTGAGAGGAATTTGCATGAGTTGAATGTTTGATGCGTCAAACACTTTTCTAGGCAAAAAAAATTCTCCATGAAGATCAACATTGAAGTATTTGAAAATGCGAGTGAGATAAACACTATAGTAGAGAGTGTTTTCTCTTGTAGATAAATCTATGGGCTTAATTTCATTTAGAACCATTTCGGCCCAATTGATGATACATCCACCCATAATAACAAAGAGAGCCTTTTGGACTTTGAGAGTTGGATTGTTGAAATTTCCGGAATTGGGAGTGATGGTATGTTGGAAGAGAAGATTGACAATTCTTGTTTTTGGGTGAAAGAAGCAATTTTTGAATTCCATTGGAGCACCATCTTCGAAAATATCGTGATAGGTTTCCAAATCGGTTTCATCGATAGCAAAATTTGAAAAATCCGAGCCCATGCTTCTACAATTAAAATAGTGCCTAATATTTCAGCATTAAGAACAATTTGAGTGCCTTTGACACTACTCCAAATTTGATTTTCATTGCCTTCGTAAAATCCGCGATTGAGATTTTCATAGAACATCTTAACGAGTTTCATTGTGTTTGAAAAGAGAGACGAGATCATAAGAGCTAAAGTCGCTAAAGATGGCGAAAGCACCCGTGTTAACTTTAGCATTTGCTAAAGAGTTACCATAGATTTTGATGGCGTCTTTGTCATTATGAAGATAGCCTTTGATGGTTTTAGTTATCTTTAATTTTTTAGATGAACTTGAGGAAACCATTGAATTGATAATTTTGAAGAGATTGGATATGAAGAATATTGTTTTGAGTTGTAAATGAAAGGTAGAAAGGATAGATGTATATATAGAAATTGAATGGATATGAATTAAATAGGCACAACTTTTCAGATTGAAATGACACCTTTTCAGACCTTGGGAGTTGGTGAAAAGATTGGAGGGAAGTTTGAAAGTTTAAACTTTTGAAATTCAAATTTTGAATTTCAAAACTGGTCAGATATGTCTACATAGACATTTCCTTATGTCGACATACTTGTCTAATTTCAAAGGAAATTGGTTTTTTGTGTTTTGAAATTTATATTATCGATTTGAATTTCAGGTTTAACGATTTCCTGAAATAATTCTAATCCTAATAAGCACACAAACAATTTATTGGTTATTTAATATTATATTATTATTTTGAATTTCAAAATTCAAATTTCAAATTCAAATTTCAAAAATTTGTTTTTAAAGATTTAAATTTAAACCAAAGCAACAAACAAAGAAACCATTCAACCAAATAAAATTAAAAATTAATTAATGCATACCTGGTTTTTAGATCCTTTTCTTCATGATTTTCTGAACTCTGAATTACCGTAAAGCATATATTCGTATTTCCAGTTTCTGGTTCTTCATTACTTGATGATGAGTCTGAATCATCTAATGTTGTTGTGTATGCTTACTTTCTTTTCCTTGACGAATTATTGTTGTCCATTTATTGAGTCAATTTGTTTGGATATGGACACATTTTCTTTATATGGCCTGGTTTGTTGCAGTTAAGACATCGACCATCATTAATTTTTGAACTTCCTTGATTATAACTCTTCTTTCTATCTATATCTTAGAAATCTTCTAAAATGATTTGTCATAAGCGATGTTTCTTCATCGTCTTCACTGCTCGAGTCAGAATCATTTGTTGTTGCTCTAATAGATTTCTTTTCAGTTGATCTGTTTTCTTTTCTTTTCTGTAATTGGAATTCATAAGACATCAAATTTTCGATTAACTCATCAATCTTCATTTCATTGACATCATTGGCTTCTTCAATAGCCAAAGTTTTTTGATTCCATTCTGGAGTTAGTGAATTCAATATTTTTATGACTTGATCGGCTTCAGAATAAGTTTTCCCAAGTGTTGTTAATGAATGCACTATCTCTTGAAATCTGCAATACATATCTGAAATAGACTCATTCTCGTTTATTTTGAATAATTCAAACTGATTAACTAGCATTGCTATCTTAATTTGTTTAAATTTACTAGTTCTTTCATGAGTAACTTGTAATTCTAGTTCTTTCATGAGTAACTTGTAAAGTTCTCCAGATTTCATAAGCAATTTTACATACTAATACTCTATTAAACTCATTCCTATCTAATGAACAAAATAACATATTCATGGCTTTATAATTGCTCTGTGCATTAGCCTTTTGTTCATTTGTCCATTGTGCAAATGCAGTTGTGGATTCAACATACTCATTTTTGTACTATTCCATGCGTCTAAACCTACTGATTGTAAACAAATTTTCATTCTACATGCCCAATATGAATAATTACTTCCATTAAACAATGGTGGTCTAATAGTGGATTGACTCTCTATAAAAGAACTATTATGCTATCAGTGTAGGTTGCTATTATCATTATTTTCAAAAATCAAATTATGAACTTTTTGAAAGACCTTGCTCTGATACCAATTGTTAGGGAATGCAGAATGGATCGTTAAGGCAAAACAAACACTAGAGGGAGGGAGGGGTGAATAGTGTTTGTGAGAATCTAAACAAAATATAAAATTTATGTGAATTACAAAATGAATCAAATACCACGAACACAATCACAGACACAGATTCAAACACAGATGCAAAATAAACAGAAATAAAAATGCAGGAAAGGAAAGAACACACCAGATTTTAAACTAGTTCGGATTACTCCTACGTCCAGTCCCGCACAACACTGAATTGCGCAGAGTTTTATTACTATATCAATAGTCAAGTACAACCCCCTTAATTTCATGGCTACAAGGGATACCATTGATTCCGTCCTTGATTTCACGGCTACAAGGGATACCACCGATTCCGTCCTTGATTTCGCAGCTACAAGGGATACCACCGATTCAACTCAAATATAACCCAAACAATTACAAGCAGCCCTATAACTCTTCAATAACACTTGATTCAGAGAGAGATGAGAAGAGAGTGTAGAGAGAAGAAGTTTGATCAAAACAGAATTGAATTCAGCAGAGTATAAGTGTAGAAATCATAAAAATGATTAAGAATAATTATATAATGAAAGAGAGTGAAAGTGGAGAAGAAGAGATGATTAAAAATTCAAATTCAAGCCTTTTTGTAGTGTGTGAAAGGTTGCAACATTTCTGAAACGTTTCAAATGGTGAAAAGACACTTCCTTTCAAATTTAAATTTCTGATATTTATATGTCGACATATCGTTTTCTGTATGTCGACATACTTTATTGCAAATTTGAATTTTAAACATTTTTCAAGTGTTTTGATATAAATATAATTCCGGAAATTCTTGAATAAAAATATAGTGTTGTAAATTAATATTATAAAGTAGAAAAACATATGAAAACATAAATTTAAACTATATAAACATATTTATGAAATTATAAGGTTTTAAACTATTTATAAATATAAAGTATAGATTATAAATATATAAAACTTGAGTTTGAAAAACAAATATAAAATAGAAAATATAGAAACATAAAATAAAGAGAATTGAGGATAGAATTTGAAAATCAAAATCTAAAAATAAAAATTTGAAATTGAACCTGGAGTGCTATTATAACACCCCGTAATTTTAACAACACTAAAAATGATAAATTTAAAGAATACTTGATTAAATATTCAGAATTAAGTAAAACGGTCTGTGCCATTGCGTTCGTCTTGGAATTTTGCTTAAGATAGACTCCGAGTTACGTAAAACAGACACCGTATGAAGAAGATGCCAAGGTTTGAAGTTTGTATACGTATAAGTCAGTTAGATATATATAAAATAAGCCCAGAATTCAAAATCAGTTCAAATTCAAAGGCGAAAGATCTGGGAGAGAATCGGACCCGTTGGGACACCCTAGGGGTGTCAACCCGTGGGTCGACACCATAAATGGGGTGTTGACACACATGTCGACCCCCTTCCCCCCCGATCCGAACCAGGATCATTTATTTGTACATGGACTTGTTTTCTGACTAGATTCGTGACCCCTTGGCTCTAAATAAGACCCTATTCTCAGTGTTTTATTCAATCCAAAATATTGGAGAACTAGATTCTACCTCGGCCTAGATTAAGAATAGCCTTTTCTTCTACAATAAACAAGTCATTCAATTGTAGAGATCTGTGAATCAACATCTACAATCCCTCTTCTATTTCTTAGATCCAATCACAGTGAGTCTACATTATTTTTAGATCTAAATACTTAAAAGATAATCTTGACAAGACTATAACTTGGATCTAAGCCTTTGACTATTTGATGTGTATCTAAGTTATTTTGACATAACTATGAACTAGTTTTAACCCTGTACCTATTTATCATGTCAGATATGTCATTGCTTGTAGATCTAATTCACTGTTTGGATCTCGTCATGCTTGTTCCTATTATGTTTGTCGCTAAATCAGTTCTAGTGTCACCACAGATCTGTTAATAGTTGGGTATCTAATTCATTGTTTAGATTTCATCATGCCTGCTTATGATGTCCCTATTATGTTAGAATCAGTTCTATTATCGCATGTTCATCAGATCTGTTCCTATATGTTAGTTGTTATACCTATTTTACCATCATATGTCAACCTTGTTATTATGATCATTTCAGCTCTCTTCCTTTCTTCTTTTCCCTTTTTATTTTTATAGTCAGGCTACCTTCTAGCCTAGGCATGCCGCTGAAAATATGTGAACATGTAAAATTGGGAACGAGGGGAAACGTTAAAATTGGGGAATAACTTTAATAGGAAATTTGGGCATTAATTGAATGTAATATAGGAATGTGGGTCTGGGGCATAAATTGCAATTGTGATTAAAAAACTGAATTTGGGGCATATGGTTCATAATAAAAATAACTTGGATAAGGGGCATGAAAACCTATAATGACATAGGAATAATTGGTTAATAACATAAATGCCAAGAATTGCATTAATTAGAAACTATAACTGCGCTTAGACACGAGGTTAGATTACACTTGTGGTGGAAGACTGCCCGGAACCGACCGACATATCTAGTGACCACAAGTGGCGAATCTAATGTGAGGTGTCTAAATGCATAAAATGCGTGATGTGCTAAGACATGAGGTTAAGTCCAATTTGTGGAAGTAGTCTGCCTGGAACTGCCCAGCATATCCAGCATCCACAAGTTATAGGCTTAATGTGGGAGGTCTAGCTCATTATAACCATAAATGAATATGGTAATGAACTAGAATACTTAACCTAGTTGAATCCATAGGAATTATATGAACTTATTAACTTGAGTAGGGGTTAAGTAAACTCGTATGAATCAGTGGAAGGGTTAAGTATATCTTGAGGGTGGTGGGTAATATTTATATATATAGTCCTACAAACTTAACCTGTGGGGTTATGCAATCTTTTACTCTGGTATGACATAACCTGTGGAAAACATAGTAGTAGGGATACAAGCGTATGGGGAAGCTTGTACCATCTTGTGTGTGGGACCCGTTTAAGTAAACTTGTATGAATCGGTGGGAGGGTTAAGTATATCTTGAGGGTGGTGGGTAATATTTATATATATAGGCCCATAAACTTATTTTACTCTGATATGACATAACTTGGGTGGCATGCTTACTGGGCTTATTGTAAGAGATCCAAATGTGGGGGATGGTGTGGGCGACGCATACCGACATAGTCATGTGCGTGCATGGGTTCGGCAGAGGAAGATAAGATGCCTTGACACATGTAGATATGGTACATCCTATTGTGGGGCCAACACAGAGTATTTACGGAGTAGGGAGCCAATCGATTGGGGTAGTAATTAGAGTACATCTATACTCTGGTATGTTTAGGAGCCCGTTAATATCCTTAGGGGTAACTCCAGTCTGTTTAGTTAGGATGCTTGCTGATTGTATTGGGTTAAACCTCTCACTAGAAGTATTCCTAAGTCTACCATATTGTAGTGTTAGGATCATCTCATTCTGATTATACTAGTATTGGTGCAGAGAAAGAAGGAAAATTGTTAAAGAAGCGCTACTTATTCTATCCTGTTTACCTTGTCATACCTTCCTTATATGTTGTTATCCTCTTATCCAATATATATGCCTGTCATGATGATTTACTTATTTATATGCTAAAAGTAACCTGACTCGCCAGACTTATGTCTGACCTATTTTGTTTCCTCTTCTTTCTCTTCTGTTTCCCCCCAAGTTCTCAGGGTGGGAATACTCAAGCTTGATGAGGATTCTGCTTAGCTTTGCTTGGAGATGCTTTGATGTATTGCTTGATTTATTGTCTTTCTACTATGGCTATGTTTTTGGGGAACTATGCTCTTTTCATTATTATTGTACTCTAATGATTTAAGTTACAAGACAAAAGTTTTAAGATTGATTTCTGGGCTTTTTGTATTCCAGACTTATGATGTACTATGTTTTGAACCACAATGTTTTCTGTTTAAATAAAGTTTTAAATTCTGCTGCTATTTTATATCTGTCTTGTAATATTTCTATTTCTGTTTACCTATAACGCTTCACCAAACTTAACGCATTCTCTTAATGAGTGAGATTAACGGACGTGGGGTGTCACACTTGGTATCAGAGCTGAAGGTTACCATATTGGATAAAAGATTTTGAAAATTGTTTTCAAAAAAGGTTTTGAAAGAAAGCATTATCAAAAGAAAAGTCTGTTTTGAAAAAACATATTCCCCCAAAACCATATATAGTATCTTTCGATTATCTATTTGAATCCCTTTCCTTTTCTTTTCTTTTCAGCATGTCTGGGGAACCTAATATTCCTGAGGGCATTACAATACCAGGCTGGTTCCATAGGTATTTGAGGTCATGGCTCCTACCGGAGGTCAAGCAGACGTTCCTCCCCCAGCTGCACCTGTTGTTCCTCCTCCCCCTCCGTCGCACGCTGAAAATTTCTCTAAGATATGCAATTCTGTTCTATATGAGGAAAGCCATTCTGTGGAACCAAAACTTTCGTAGAGGCAAGGAATTGGCTAAAAGAGACAGAGGACCTATTTGGAATTTTCAAAGTGGACAATCGTAGGAAGATTCAGTTAGCCGCCTGACTGCTGAAAGATGAAGCTTCGTTTTGGTGGGAAGTGACACAAGCAGGGCGTCCAGTAGAGACTTGGGATGATTTTCGATAGAGGTTTGAAATGAAGCTTCTTTCTCAAGATGAGAAAAGTATGCAAATGGAAAAGTTGCTGACACTTAAGCAAGGAGGCATGACTGCTAAAGAGTATGATAACAAATTCAATCAACTGGCGAGGTTTGGGTTGGAGCTTGTGGATACTCCACATAAGAAAGCTTTGAAGTTTGCTAAAGGACTGAATGAACCCCTTCATTGGTTGGCTATGTCCCATATTCCGATGGGGGCAACTTGTGAGAGGCTTGTTGATATGGCATTGATGCACAAGGAAGATAAAGGTGAACAAAAAGGAGCTACGGTTGAGGAAGCACAAAACAAAAATGTGTGGCCCAAGAAAGGACAACAACTATAACAAAAGAAGGGCTGAAAGGACGGCAAGGTTAGGGATAAGAGGAAGTGTCATAGTTGTGGACATGAGGGTCATTTGATCAAGGACAACAAAAGAAAGAAGAATGCTTGTTTCAGTTGTGGAGAGGTCAGAAACTTTTCTAAGGAGTGCCCAAAGAAGCAAGGACAAGGTCAAAGGGCAGAAGCTTCTGGAGGGCATGTGCTTGCTTTCGTGACCAGTGCTCCTGATAGAGGTAGGAAAGTTTTCGTGGAAGGTTTGATTTCTCTTTCCAATCGTCCAATTAGAACTCTTTTTGATTTTTGCGCTTTACATTCTTTTATGTCTGATTCTGTGGTTGAGTCTCTGCACCTTAGTACTAGTATGGTTTTGGATCCCATTGTTCTCTCAAACCCCATTGGTGGTACGGCTCCTTTGTCCATGATTTGTCGGGGTATGAGAATATCTGTATTAGGCGTCGAATTTGAATGCGATGCATATGTTCTCAGTTTTATGGGGTATGGTTTGATTCTAGGGATGGATTGGCTTGCCATGTATGGTGCCATTTTGGATTGTGAGAGGAGGGTCGTTAGACTTTTGACTTGCCGTGGGAGGACCCTAGAGATTTCTTGTGACCCAAAGGGGTATGTCATGCTTAGTTTCCTAGAGTCACTTGATGCTTTTATTGATGATCTTCGATCTGTAACTGTAGTCTGTGAGTATCATGATGTTTTTGAGGAGGTTCAGGGATTACCTTCGAGGCGAGAGATTAATTTTCCTATATACTTGGTGGAAAATGCAAAGCCAGTTGCATTGTCTGTTCTCCATATGGCTCCAAGAGAAAGAAGGGAGCTCAGCAAGCAAGTAGGGAAGCTACTTGAGAAAGGGTTTGTTAGGTGAAGTATATATGAATGGGGCACTCCGGTGGTATTTGCAACTAAGGCGGATGGGTCGCTTCGCTTATGTGTGGACTATAGAGAGTTGAATAAACTCACCAAGAAGAACAAGCACCCACTCCCGAGGATAAATGACCTGTTTGACTAGCTCATTGGTGCATATGTTTTCTCTCAGTTAGACTTGGCCACGGGGTTTCATCGGTTGAGGGTGGCTAAGGACAGTATAGACCAGACGCTTTTAGGACTCCAGATGGTTTCTTTGAATGGCTTGTGTTGGGTTGACAAACACACCCGCCTGTTTTGTTGATCTGATGAGTAGGGTGTTTCGGGAGTTTCTAAGTAAGTTCGTTGTGGTCTTTGTTGATGACATCTTAATTTTCTCAAAGCATGAGGAAGAGCATGCCCAACATTTGAGAGAGGTTTTGAAAACACTCCATGCGCTCCAGCTTAAGGCGAAGTTCTCCGAATGTCATTTTTGGAGAAAAGAGGTGAGGTTTCTAGGGCATGTGATTTCTAAAGCGGGGATAGCGGTAGATGACGCAAAAATAGTTGCAGTTCAAGATTGGAAAATCCCAAAGAATGCAATGGAGTTGAGAAGTTTTCTCGGATTGGAAGGTTATTATAGGAAGTTCATTAAGGACTTCGCAAAGATATCAGCCCCACTCACCACGCTAACGAAGAAGAATCTGATGTTTTCATGGGATATAGATTGTGATGTTGCTTTCCAACGATTGAAGAGGGCTCTGACAACAACCCCAGTCTTGACCTTGAACGATGGGAACAATGTGTTTACAGTATACACTGATGCATATGGTACATGGCTTGGTGCGGTTCTGATGCAGGAAGGAAGGGTAATATGTTATGGAGGTAGAGAACTATGGGTTCATGAGAAGAACTACCCTACCCATGACTTAGATTTAGTTGCCATAGTGTTTGCGCTTAAGAGGTGGCGCCATTGTTTGCTTGGAGAGAAGTTCGAGTTGTACACTGATCATAAATCTCTCAAGTACTTGTTCTCTTAGAAGGATCTCAATTTGAGGCAACAAAGGTAGATGGAGTTCCTAGCATCTTATGACTTTGAGATTGCTTATACCTCTGGCAAGGGTAATGTGGTGGCAGACACACTGAGTAAGCAGAGGGTGGCCTTAAGTCCTCTGTTTGTGGAGAGAAAAAGCTTGGAGTTTATATTGACTTCTGAACTTAGACCTTCCATCGAGTTTTTGCCTGGCTTATTTGCATCATTGGAAGTACGACCTACTCTTATAGATTAGATAGGAGTTCTGCAGCGAGAGGACCCATAGCTAGTAGATATCTTGGATAGACTCAGTAGAGGGGAGACTTCTAGTCACCTCAGTAGATATTCCATAGACAATAAAGGGTGGTTGTGACGAGATGGAAGGCTTTGTGTTCCCCAAGTTGGGAGTTTGTTGAAGACAGTCCTAGAAGAAGCCCATCATTCTAAAATGACCATTCATCTAGGCGGCAATAAGATGTATAGAGATATGAAAAGGGTTTTCTTTTGGGTTGGGATGAAGAAAGATGTAGCAGAGTTTGTTTCTCAATGTTTGATTTGCTAGCAAGTCAAAGCTGAGCAAAAGAATCCTGATGGTTTACTTCATCCTTTGGAGGTCCCAAGGTGGAAGTGGGAGAGCATCTCGATGAATTTCATCGATGGTTTGCCTAGATCAAGGATGGGAAACACCAGTATTTGGGTTATAGTAGACAGACTCACTAAGAGCGCTCATTTCATTCCAGTTAAGGGTAAGAGGACGGCAGCATGGTTGGCAGCAGTTTACGTTTGTGAGATAGCCCGTCTTCATGGAGTACCTTCTAGTATCGTAAGTGATCGTGACCCTATTTTCACCAGTGAGTTTTGGAGAAGCTTGCAAGAAGCATTAGGTACACGGTTGTGTTTGAGCACCGTTTATCACCCTTAGACAGATGGCAGACGGAAAGGGTGAATAGAGTTCTTGAGAATTTTTTAAGACTGTGTATCCTAGACTTCGGAGGGACTTTGGAAGAGCATCTTCCTTTAGTAGAGTTTGCCTACAACAATAGTTTTCAAGCTAGCATTGGCATGGCATCCTTCAAAGCATTATATGGATGACCCTGTAGATCACCGACTATTGGTGGGAGTCTACAGAAAGACTTCTACTTGGACCGGATATGGTTAGAGAATCTTCAGAAAAGGTTGACCTTATCCGCATATGCATGAAGACAGCTCAGGATAGGCTGAAGTCCTGTGTAGATAAGAGAAGGACATATACTGAGTTTGAGGTGGGATACATGGTTTTTATCAAAGTATCACCTTTGAAGAATGTGGTTCGCTTCAGATCTGTAGGGAAATTGGAACCAAGATTTGTAGACCATTTCCCATAACAGAAAGGATCGACCAAATGGCTTATAGAGTAAAACTACCAGAGAGATTGTCTAGCGTTCATGATGTTTTCCACGTTTCTCATTTAAGAAAGTGTTTGCATGACACCGCAGAAGTAGTTGAGCCTAGTATGCTTGAATAAGTAGAGATGGAGGGGGAGGCGACAGTTAGACGAGTTCTTACCCGTATTCTTGGATCAGAAGTTAAAAAGCTACGCAACGGAGAGGTCAAGTTGATAAAAGTTCAATGGGGAGATAACCAAGAGGATGCAGCTTGGGAGACCGAAGACAAGATTCGTGCTTCGTACCCTTTTCTCTTCGAGGGTATGTTCTTAACTTCCTTTTCCAAAGCTTTTACTCATGCTTGTTTCTATCATTTACGTATGTCCTATCGATCGAGTCTTCGACCTTCAGGTAGGAAACCCGTGGATGTAAACATGTGTATAAGGCAGGTGATGTTTGATGGATGCAAATTGTAACAACCCGGAATTTTGGGGCAATTTAAAATTTTATTTTTAATGGATTTTGAATTTTTAAAATGATTTATTTTGATTAACAAAGACAAAAAAAGAAGAAAAAAATTGAGAACTACAAATGCCTTCCCAAATATTTCTCAGTTAAATCAAATATCCATGAATGACGTTTTATGTTATATCTTAAAGATTGTACAAATATGTAAGAAGTTGACAAAACTTTCCAGTCTTCATTAATAATAAATTACATATTTATTACAACCTACGTCACATAGACCTTAAGGGTATGAATTTTTTTTTCTTTAATGACATTTAAAGCTCAAATAAATTGTTAACATTTAAACCTTAAGAGTACACCTTTAGTCAGTACTTATATATGCACAATTTTGAAGGTGGAATTACATATTTCATATGGTTAAGAGCGCTAATCTTATATGCTAAACTTATGAAAATTTAAAACCTTTATGAACGCGGTTTCCAACTTCGTAAACCTATATTCCATGGCATTCATTAGCAGTTTATTTCAGGTTTAACAAAAAATGGTCTATCCCTATTTCTCCATTATTATGTTTCCTTATTATATTCACACATTACATAATTCCAATTTCAAAACGTATATATCTTAAACCACTCAATTTATTAATTAATGTCATTCATTCCATAATAAATTTTCTGAATTGATTGCTTACTCAATTTAACTATTATCCCCATTAATTCTTCTCCGTTGCAACGTTAATTTGTAAATTGTTTCATTCTCCTTCCTTGATGCTTCCATTATAAATTTACTATTTACACATGTTTGAATAATTCCAAACTCCAAATATATAGCACTAGTTAGACATTATATTGTTATAAATATATTAAATTTTTTCTTATATTTGTAACATACATTAATTTCATGCTTTTGTTTCCAATAAACTTTATTTTCAAGTTTTAAAATTCAAACGTTCATGTATGCACATATACACATAAGCTATTAATTCAACTCAATTCCAACTCTTAAATATCAACATACAGTTATTTTTGTGAAAATAAATTAATTAAAATAAAGAATACGGTATATATACAGGCATAATACGTATAACCCTAATCTCAAATACCCAGCCGTCGCCCCTCTAAATTTTAATAGCCTGATTTCTTCCATTTTATTTCTTTAATTCCTCTCATCATACACTGAATTATATTATGAAATTAACAAGAAAATTTAAGAGATTTGTTCCCTCGTCAAGATCGTACAGTGATGATGTGAAATGGTGGCATAAATCGTTCTATGGTTAGGCATGAAGTCAAGCAGTTCGAAGTGGGTTTCAGCGCCTAAGGGGGCGGTGGGTTCAACCAAGCTCGTGGCGGCGGTAGACGAGATGTAGAGCTCCGGCGTGGTGCTTCTTGATCGAGGTTTAGTCCCCTTGAGACGCGCGCGCAAGGGAAGTTCGAGGATAAATGATTTGGGTTCGTTCGGTCCTGAAGTAACGAAGAGGGAGGAACGGGCTTAGGCAATGTAATTAGGGGGTGAGTTAAATCTTAATTATTATTTAATTATAAAATATGTAATCAAATATAAAAAAGTGTATATCTTTTACATATGAGCACGGAACGAAACTGGATCCGTTGGAATCAGAAAAATGAGAGCTTCACAATGAAATAGACCAGGACCAAAACGGAGCACTTTGGAAATTCAGCCAAATTTAATCGCGAACAGAAATTAAACCAATCGATGTGAGAAATCCTATTCCTTTTTATTTTATTTTATATAATGAAAATTACTGAATCATAATATGTGGTTTGTTCTAGGATTTGTATTGTGAAATTATATTCAATGTGATTTGATCTATGATTGTGTTGTTATGTAAATTGATAGATTTGGTGATGTGTGTGCTAAACAGAACTGTCAGAACAAAAATTACGAATTGTGGAAAAACGAATTGTTAGGCGAAAATTGTCATTGTTGACAAACTAGAATGATTTAAAACCTAATCATCATCTTGTGTCAATTAACGATTGTGTAAATTAGGAAAATAGTGAAATCAAATTCTCATGTTATTTTACTAGATTTGTTAATGCAAAAATTTACAATTATGTAAATTAGAAAATAGTGAGATAAACCCTTATGTTATGTTTGTTGATTTTAAATTTGACAATTGTGTTGATTAAAATATAGCTAAACAAAATTTAGCATTTTGTGTATTTGTATAATTTAAAACAAAAATCACTACTTTCTATTTACCAGTTGAGTGAGACAAAATGTACTTTTTGTCATTTTAGAATTAGTGAAATAAAAACTGTCATCTTTGATTAAATAGATTAGTAGACAAGACTTTACATTTTTGGTTAGTAAAATATTATTTTCAGTGTAAAATGTTAAAGTAAAGAAAAATATCATTTTAAGTGTAAAATGTTAAAGTAAAGAAAAACATCATTTTAAGTATAAAATGTTAAAGTAAAGTAAATAAACAATGAAAAAGGAAAATTTACTTTTTATGTAAATAAGCAATAAAAAGTAAAGTTACATTCAAAATGTAAATTAGAATAAAAAGGACATTTTGTTAGAAAATGTAAATCAAAATAAAAAGTATTTATCTTTTTAAATAGAAAGGTATGTAAATCAAAATATTTATTTTGTTAAATAGAAAGGTATGTCATGACAAAATGTTCATTTTGTTAAATAGAAAAGTGTTAAAGTAAAAGAAAAATAATATTTTAGGTATAAAATGTTAAGATTGGTTAAAATAACAATTTAGTTATAAAATGTTAAGTAGACAAATATATCACCTTTATATATTTTGTTGTGTTAGAATTGACGACAAACAAGTTATCTTTTTATTTGTTTTTGTTGAAATGTTAGAATTGATTTAACATAAAAGTATTCTTTTTATGTTAATATGAATGGTTAAAAATATGTACGTATAAAATATGCTTTTGTATGATATTAGAAAACATAGAAAAATGTTAACAAATGAAATTTTCTTTTATTTGATATTAGAATACATAGAAAATGACATTATTTACACTGTATTGAGAATAAAATTTAAAGTGAAATTACATTTTTCATGTAACTGAATAAAAGAAAAGTTACATTTTTAATGTAATTAGATTAAAAAGAAAAGTTTACATTTTTAATGTAAATAGATAAAAAGAAAACTTACATTTTCATGTAAATAGAATTTAAGGAAGAAAATTTACATTTTTCATGTAAATGAATTAAGATGTGAAATTACATTTTTATGTAAATAGATTTTCATTAAAAGAATTTGGAAGTGAAATTTACATTTTTATGTAAAAAGATTTTCATTAAAAGAATTTAGAAGTAAAATTTACGTTTTTTATGTAAATAGATTTTCATTAAAAGAATTAAGAAGTGAAATTTACATTTTTATATAAATAGATTTTCATTAAAAGAATTTAGAAGTGAAATTTACATTTTTATGTAAATAGATTTTCATTAAAAGAATTTAGAGGTGAAATTTACATTTTTATGTAAATAGATTTTCAATAAAAGAATTAAGAAGAAAATTACATTTTTATGTAATTGGATTTTCATTAAAAAGATTAAAGATATGGAATTTACATTTTTATGTAAATAGGTTTTCAATGAAAGTTATAACGATGGAAATTTACATTTTAATGAATTTGATTTCATTAAAAAGATTAAAGATATGAAATTTACATTTTCATATGAAAAGATTAAAACACAAGATTATCATTTTGCTTGTAAAGAAAAGATTGACACAAAATTATCATTTTAGTTTTGCATTGAAAGATATAAACAAAAAAATTATTTTTGTTTGGCGTTGAAAGAATAACAAAGTTATTATTTTTGTTACATTGAAATTAAACAAACAAAAATATATTCATTTTTGTAGAATTGAGGTTGACACCAAAATATATTGCATTTTTGTCAGAAAATTTAAAAGACACAAAAATCTTCATTTTTGTTAAATTGGAATGATACACCAAAAATACATTTTCGGTGTGAATTGGAGGGTAAAAATAAATATACATTGTTATATTTAGGATGTGTGTGAATTAAAATAAAACAAACATTATTGTGTGTTATGTTACATATAAAAATATTATGAAACCAAGTGTTCTTTACTTGTTACGATAATCACAATAATGAAATGGACGAAGGAATTATATTTATATAATTATATATATAAAAATTAAAAGTAAACGAATCGAGCGTGGTAGTTTACATTTTGAAATTGTACTTTTAAACGATTATACCGAAATATCCGACCGTCGGATTTTTCCAAAACTGAAACCGTTAGGTTCGCCTTGGGAAGATCTTTCCAACGATATGAATTGTGTTAAAATCCAACAGGTAGATTTAGAGAAATGTGTAAAAAAAATTGGGTGAAAACAGCGCCAAGGTCGCCTATTGACAAGAAGTGTTGTTAAATAAAATTCAATTATTTTTATATAAATAAAAAATAGAGATTAATCGTTATAAATTAATATTAACGATAAGAAATGAATGAAATGCTATATACGTGAGAATCATTTGAAAGGTCCGAGTTCAATCCCATTTCAAATGATTATTCGTCGATCTAAGTCGAAGAGTTGAAGACGGTGATTGAAGACCGACGATCTTCACGTCGAATGGATGAGTTACCATTAACGCCCATGATTGGAGTAGCTACCTTGAAGGGGCTACAATGGTGGCCTCTAGACTACTTGTTGATTGTTCGGATATGCGACGTATAAGGTGCCTCCGGTTTATTTCAGACCCAGAACGGACTTGAAAATGGATTGTATGTCTGACGTTGAATTCCTTTATACGATATTCGTTGATCTCTGCTAAATGTATATCTGTTTGGTGTTTAACACCCTTCTCTGAGACGTACGAGCTTAGAGGTTATATATTGGTAGGAATCAATGGTATGGTATGGATTGACAATGTGGCATGCTAAGATGCATGGATCAATGTTTTTGTTGAAAAGAAGGCCTTGTGGATGATGATTAAAGTACAGCTTGAAAAGCATAGCTTTGTGTATTACGTAGCTTCACGAGCCTCATACCCCGGCTGAGTCTAAAACGGAGCAAGGGAACGCAGGGAGAGTAGCACGTTTATTTTTAGCTAGAAGTGGTGTCATGGTATGGAGCCCAGACATTTTTACTTATGTGGATAATGGAATGAGGCGCCTTGGATATTAGGTCCTATAGGACTGGATAACATGTGTTCAGGAATAACTAATCCGCAAAATCGTATGTGCGGACCGGCCCTGCAGCTTTCCAAGGGTTCAATGCGGGAGATCCTGAGACATTAGCTAGAGTGTCTCGAATTGGTAAGGAGATCGTTCCTAGCCTTGACTCATGATGGAAACCCAATTCCCAATACGACCCTACGGGCTTGATTGTATTACTAGTATGGAGGCATAGTATATGGTAGCTATGCTTCCTAGGATTGATACATTTACTTTAAAATGTTTTTAAAACATATATACACTAATAATAATAATATCAAATTCGTTTTTATCGTACCAAGCATGTTTAATCATTATATGATAAAACTCTATCCTCTTGTTTGCGTTGCATTGTGTGATGGGACTTGAGTCTTATGATGATTCCATTTTCCTATAAAGCATTGCATTGTTTTGACGATTCACTTTATTTTATGCACCGGCAATCCATTGGAATAAAACACATTCCGCGTTAGCGGCGCGGTCCTTGGATTTGCCTTATTGCTATTAGTTATATTAGTTAAGAATTCTCACATTAGTCCCATGACTGACTCATAGTTTGTTTCACTTTGCAAACTCGGGTGCCCTCTTTTCCACTCGGGCAGTCGAGTAGCTTTTTGCAGATATTTATCTCGAGCAGGATTCTGGATTGAAGCTTAAAGCTATGTCCAGAGTATAGTTGTCTTCCGCTGCCTTAGTCATTTTATTTCCGCTGCACTGTATTGTATTATAATTTGTTGTAATTTATCTTCCGCTGTATTTTAAATCGATGTACTCTGATATATTCTGTATTCTGATGTAATATTATTGTAATGTTTATAAAAGTCTGTTGTTATTGTTCTGACATACTCGGGTTTTGAACGGTCTTAGTCGATTTTGTGATCGATTGGGTCCGGGCAAAATCTGTGTCGTTACAGTTGGTATCAGAGCCCTGGTTAGCTCAAATCTTTGGGGTACAACTCGTTAGAACTGAACAAAAGACTCATCAGAGATTGGATTAGTAATATCCAATAAGAATACTCATTAGAGATAGGATCAGTAGTATCCTAGAATGAGAAAACTCATTAGAGATAGGGTTAGCAATGCCCTAGAATGAGTTGAGAGTGCCCAGTTTATAATTAATGTATTTTTGATTATATATAATCCGATCTTTGAAAATATGATTTTTGAATATATAAAAGTCATATATTTTAAAAGTTAATCAACAAATAAATTATATAAGATAGTATACTTAAACAACTTTTAGCTACGTTCCTTTTCGAGGATGAAAAGACTTTAATTGGGGGTGATTGTAACAACCCGGAATTTTGGGGCAAATTTAAAATTTTATTTTTAATGGATTTTGAATTTTTAAAATGATTTATTTTGATTAACAAAGACAAAAAAAAGAAAAAAAATTTAAATTTGAGAACTACAAATGCCTTCCCAAATATTTCTCAGTTAAATCAAATATCCATGAATGACGTTTTATGTTATATCTTAAAGATTGTACAAATATGTAAGAAGTTGAAAAAACTTTCCAGTCTTCATTAATAATAAATTACATACTTATTACAACCAACGTCACATAGACCTTAAGGGTATGACAATTTTTTTTCTTTAATGACATTTAAAGCTCAAATAAACTATTAACATTTAAACCTTAAGAGTACACCTTTAGTCAGTACTTATATATGCAAAATTTTGAAGGTGGAATTACATATTTCGTATGGTTAAGAGCGCTAATCTTATATGCTAAACTTATGAAAATTTAAAACCTTTATGAACGCGGTTTCCAACTTCATAAATGTAACAACCCGCATTCTACGTATCGGAGGATCGTAGAATATTTATTTCGTTCCCATATGAAGTTGTATGGTCATGTAACTTTGGGAAACATCCATTAGAGTCATTTCCCATGCTCATGATTTTTGTCGATTTTTAAGTTACCGTTTTGCCCCTAGTTGATCTTGTTTCGGCCATAACTTTTGATTGGAAAGGAATTTTGACCTGAAACCACTTCCATCAGATTCGGATGATGGTTTACCTTTCTGTAGAGTGGTCATAATAGCCAAACGGACTTAACATTTGGGAGATATGGCTGAAATAAGGTTTGGAGGGTGAAAAACTGGTTAACCGGGCCAAATAGGGTGATTAGTGAATAGGCCCATAACCCATTTCGGGATTAGGGTTATGGGGAGGCTGAAATGAGATAGAGAATCATTCCATTTCAGTTTTCTAGCCTCCACTTATCACCAAGGAACCCTAAAAATGGCCTCCAACCTCTAAATCACCTCTGAATCATCTTTTGGTCAAGGATTAAGCTTAGCAACCTCTAATCAAGGAAGATCTACACCAAATCAACATTGGAGCTGCTGTTTAGCATTGAGATTCACATCAAATCAGAGATTTATTTCAGATCTTAGTTTATTTGTGGCTAAGGTGAGTGATTTGCATAGGTTTGCACTAATTATGGCTAATTAAGGGTAATTAGTGTTAATTAGCGAATTTAAACGTGATAAAATTCTGGAAAAATGTTCATAAATTCTTAAATGATGTTTTAGACCTCTGATATGAATTTGGGTTAATTTGGTTAAGTTTTGCTAATCCTATCATTAGTTTCACCTAAACATGCTTAAGGGGAAATATGGGTTTTGGGTATGTTTAATCCATTTTAACCTATCATATTGATGTTTTGATGTTTGTGGTTGATTATGCATGTTGCTATGATTGTGTGATATGCTTTGTGATTGATTTCAATAGTTAGAATGGTCGAAAACGTCGTCGAATGGCGTAAACATTTTTGGAAAAGTTACAGGAAACAATGCAGGATCGGATCAGATATGGGGGCTCGGATCGGATATGTTGAACTGGGCAAGGGGTTCGATCGGATCGGAACCTGACACTTGAGAAAATTGGAAAAAAAGGAAGGCCACGCTAACTGAACTGGGATCGGATCGGATAAAGGAGGAGGGATCGGATCAGATAGAGGAGGAGGGATCGGATCGGAGCACGTGAAGAACGAGGGAGCGGATCGGAGCGGAAGCACGAACTGGATGGGAGATGACACCCGACCCGACCCGAAGGGGGACACCGGACCCGAACCGATGCGATGGAGTGGGTCCGAACCGAACCGTGCCAGAGGAGGACCATGAGCTAACGCAATGCAGACACCCGACCCGAACCGATGGTTTGAAGAGAACCCGACCCGACCCAGTATTGACCAATAACCCGAGATGCAAAGGTAGTCCAATATGGGAAGTTAGAGCTCAGGATCCAGTTGGGAACCAATGAGTTCGCTTCATGGTTGGACTTTGCTGCGGGACGTGTGCTAAGGAGTTGTCGACGTTCATAACTTCGATTCACCACTAAAAATGGATGATGGGCTACTTATCAGTGCAGTAGAGTCACTGCGACTCGAGGGGCAAGGTGATGGTAGCAAGACTACGTTATCAGTGCAGTAGAGTCATTATGACTTGAGGGGCAAGGTGATGCGTAGTAAGACTATGAGCCAGCGCAGATGGGGTGAATAACTCCATGGGGCAAGTGGACATAGTAAAGGACTAGTAAGACTATGAGCCAGCGCAGATGGGGTGAATAACTCCATGGAGCAAGTGGACATAGTAAGGATTGGTAAGGCTATGAGCCAGCGCAGATGGGGTGGATAACTCCATGGGGCAAGTGGACATAGCGAAGGATTAGTGGCTACGTTATCAGTGCAGTGAAGCCATTTATGACTTCATGGGGCAAAGTGATCGTAGCAAGGAGGGGTGATCGAAGTGGTGAATATCGTATGCTTTACGCACTGAGTGAGAGATGTGAGGATGGTTGCTGTGTTTGATTGTTTGCCATCACTATGACATGCACACCCCCCACCTCCGTATCTTTACACCGTTTGATATGGCACCCTAGAGTGTTGTACAGTATGTAGTGCTAACTCTTTGGTTGCAGGTCCAGGTTCAGGTATGTTTTAGTCTACCTATTATTGTTCACTTTAGATGCTTATCGCTCATACCAGGCTTTATGTCTGCCCAGAGTTTTATGTCTCCTCTTATTACTCTGGGTGCTCACACGAGCAGACTAGAGACAGGTTTGCTGGTGATGTGCGAGTGGCTGATTCGGAGGCGGGCATGAGGCTTCCACGTATGATATATATATTCTCCCTGTGTCGTTGGTGGTCACTACTTGGGCATTAGTAGTGTACCTCCCTTTATCTTGCTTTTGCTTTGAGACAGTTTGAAAAGTTGTAATAATGTTTAACTTTGGATCATAAGCTGTACTTACATTTTCCGCTGCTATGTTAGTTGTTTTAGCTTATGCACTATCTCACCTGTTTTATGTCAAGTATGTTATTATTATATTTTATCCTATGCGCTGTGAGACATTCTACATTTTCTTTGTATGTACATTTCCTTCTTCCTTTTCCTTCTGACGACCCGTTCCGTGCTAACTGGACATGTGTACAGCGCACATTTGGAGTAAATGTCGGTTGGTGCGGGGCGGGCCGTCACATTTGGTATCAGAGCTCTAGGTTGCGTAGTTAACCTAGGGAAAGACACTAGGGAGAGATAGTACGTATATGAGAGCGCGTATTTGTGATTACTTTGGTTTTCAAAAGCTATATATATACTATTGGTAGTATAAGAATGAAGTCGTACTGCACTAGCACCACTATGGGGTCGTTAATTGTTTCCTTTTACAGATTGACGATGAGTCGATATGCTAGAGGTGCTGATAGGGGAGACCATAATGGGAATGCTGCTGACATGAGGGCGATGTTTACTGACCTCATGAGAGACATGCTTAGAGAAGTGCAAGGGGCAGCTCCCAATCCCGGAAATGGTGGTGGTCAAGTAGTGCAGGCACCGAGGGTCGATTTCTCCAAGTTGTGCAAGGATTACACTAACCTTGGTGGGAAGCCGTTCCACGGGACGGAGTCGGCCACAAATGTTCAAGACTGGATGGATAGCTGTGACCGTATCTTCGATGACTTGGGTCTTGAGGATGCGATGAAGAGAAGGCTAGCGTCTCATCAGCTGCAAGGGCGAGCGATGAATTGGTGGAATGCCATTAGAACAGCTACTCCAGAGGATCAGGTTACTTGGGTTCAGTTCAAGGCTCGCTTTAGCGAGAAGTTCATTCCAGCTGCCCAGAAGTCAATGTTGTTCAAGAGGTTCTTGGAACTCAAGCAGAACGGAAGGGCAGTTTCTGACTATATTGCTGAGTTCGACACTTTGTCGAAGTATGGACTATCTCTTATCGACACTCCTGAGAAGAAGAATGAGAAGTTCATTACTGGTTTGGATGAATACTTGGGGGAAAGACTTATCAACCACATCAATGAGACTTCTGAATCGATTGTGGGGAAAGCTTTGAGATCAGAGAGTCTTTACCCTAAGTCAAAGACTGAGGCTGCATCTGCAGAAGGGCCAAAGCCGCAAGCAGGCGGTGGAGGCAAGAATAACTCTCAGAATAAGAGGAAGCAGGACCAATCTAAGGGTGGCCAGAAAAAGAACAAGAAGGATGTTGAGTGCTTCAGCTGTGGAAAGAAGGGCCATTATGCTAAAGATTGTCGGGCCAAGACAACGGATAAGAAGTGTTTCAACTGTGGTCAAGTGGGACATTTTAAGGATAAGTGTCCGCAACCTCTTAAGGAGAAGCAGATTGTGAAAGCATATGCTATTGACTCTGTTCCTTCTTCGTCGAATGCCCCAACTGCGGCGGAGAAAGGAAAGAATGTTGTTATTCAAGGTATGCTTTCTATTTATGATGTACCAGTTCGAGTTTTGTTTGATACTGGGGCTTCTCGTTCCTTCATATCTAGTGACCTGGTAGATAGGTTGGGACTGGAACCCGAGATAGTCGATAGACCATTGGTTGTGACGAACCCGATTGGTGGTTTGACTAGCCTTAGTATGATTTGCAGGAATTTGGTCTTATCGAGTCATGGATGTATGTTTGTTTGTGATTACTTTGTTTTGGGCTTTACTGGGTATGGCATTATATTGGGAGTCGACTGGCTCTAAAGATACGGGGTGGTGGTAGACTATGAGGACTTTTTGGTGACAGTGAGGGCGGATGATGGGCGGAGGGTAGTGTTTGGTAGTCTACCTAGTGATGGGGTTATGGCTAGTTTTGTAAATTCCCTCGACATCCCGCAAGATGAGTTGTCAGATGTGCCCGTGGTTGGCCAGTATCCGGACGTCTTTGAGGAGGTGACCGGGCTTCCACCACACCGAGAGATTGAGTTCCATATTGATTTAGTGAAAGATGCCAGACCTATAGTGATGCCACTTCGTCGTATGGCACCAAGGGAGAAGCGAGAGCTCGGGGTGCAAGTCAGCAATCTTTTGAAGAAGGGACTTATTAGAAGGAGTGTCTCCGAGTGGGGAGCACCAGTTGTGTTTGCCACTAAGGCAGATGGTTCCCTTCGTTTGTGTGTGGACTATCGCGAGTTGAATAAGGTAACGAGGAAGAATAAGTATCCTCTACCGCGGATAGATGATTTGTTTGATCAACTGGAAGGAGCAAGAGTGTTCTCCCAGTTGGACCTCGCGACAGGATTTCATCAGCTACGAGTAGCGGATGAGAGCGTTCCGAAAACAACATTTAGGACGCCGTCTGGATTTTATGAGTGGTTGGTCGTGCCATTCGGGTTGACCAATGCACCAGCCTATTTTGTGGATCTTATGAATCGAGTATTCAGAGATCAGTTGAATAAGTTTGTTCTTGTGTTCGTGGATGATATCCTTGTTTACTCAAGGACAGAGGAGGAACACAAGGGACACTTGAGGATAGTGATGGAGGTGTTGAGGAAACACCAATTGAAAGCGAAATTCTCTAAGTGCCACTTTTGGAGAAGAGAAGTGGGATTCTTGGGTCATGTTGTTTCCGAGAGTGGTATTGCCGTGGACCCTGCGAAGGTGGCTACGGTACAGGATTGGCCTATGCCCAAGAATGCAACAGATGTAAGAAGTTTCTTGGGATTAGCTGGATATTATCATAAGTTTATCCAGGACTTCTCCAAGATAGCAGCACCGTTGACTCAGTTGACTAAGAAGAATCAGTCCTTCGTCCGGGACGGAGTGTGTGAGAATGCATTCAAGAGTCTAAAAGAGAAGTTGACGCGTGCGCCAGTGTTAGTCATTCCTAAAGGGAATGAAGAGATGACGGTATACACGGATGCTTGTGGTACCAGACTGGGTGATGTATTGATGCAAGGAGGTAGGGTTGTAGCTTATGCTAGTCGATAGCTAAAGCCGCATGAGAAGAAGTATCCTACCCATGATTTGGAATTAGCAGCGATTGTGTTCGCATTGAAGATGTGGAGACACTATCTCTTGGGAGAAAGATTTGAGTTGTTTACCGATCATAAATCGTTAAAGTATCTCTTCTCTCAGAAAGATCTGAATCTCCGTCAGCAGAGATGGTTAGAGTTCTTGGCTTCGTATGACTTTGATATCGCATACACGCCTGGGAAAGGTAGTGCGGTAGCCGATGACTTGAGCAGGAGACATGCCAGTTTAGGGGCAATGTTTCTTGAATGGAAGCAACTGGAGTATATCGCGGGGTTTGATTTCAGACCAAAAAGCGAATTGGATCCAGTTATGCTAGCTAGTTTGGCGATCAGACCCACTTTGATAGAGCGGATTGATTCCAGCTAGAGGGACGATCCTAATCTATTGGAAATCAACTCCAAGTTAGAGATGAACATCGACGGTGAGGAGATGAATGTGTATGGGCTTGATCGTGATGGATGGCTTCGAAAGAATGGAAGGCTAGTTGTGCCCAACGTGAATGGTTTGAGAGATGAAGTTCTTAGAGAATGTCATCACTCAAAACTGACTATACACCCCGGTGGTAATAAGATGTATCGAGACATGAAACAGACTTACTACTGGGAAGGGATGAAAAGAGACGTTGGGAAGTTTATATCCAAATGCATGAATTGCCAGCTAGTTAAAGCCGAGCAAAAGAAGCCTAGTGGGTTGTTGCAACCATTAGAAAATCCCGAATGGAAATGGGAGCAAGTCTCGATGGATTTCATCGATGGTTTACCAAGGACTAGATCGGGATATGATAGCATTTGGGTAATTGTGGATCGATTGACTAAGAGCGCAAGATTTATACCAGTCAAATCGACCAGAACGGCAACCAAGTTGGCAGAATTGTATATGAAGTGGGTAGTGAGATTTCATGGAGTACCTAAAAGCATTGTGAGTGACCGAGACTCGTTGTTCACTAGTGGGTTTTGGAAGAGCTTACAAGAGGCTCTAGGGTCAGGATTACATCTCAGTACCGCATATCATCCTCAGACCGATGGTCAGACGGAGAGGGTGAATCGTATATTAGAAGATCTCTTGAGAGCTTGTATATTGGATTTTGGTGGATCATGGGATGACTATTTGCATCTAGTAGAGTTTGCATATAATAATAGCTAACAATCCAGTATAGGTATGGCTCCATATGAAGCTTTGTACGGAAGACCGTGCAACTCACCATCATGTTGGATAGAGACTGCGAGAAGTTTATGCTTGGACCAGATGTAGTGAGAGAAACCTCAGACAAGATTAAGATCATTCGGCAACGAATGAAAGCTGCCCAAGATAGGCAGAAGAGTTATGCTGATAAGAGGAGAAGAGACTTAAAATTCTCCATGGGTGACTTGGTGTTTGTCAAGATTTCTCCGTTGAAAAGCATGATACGATTTGGCAGGAGAGGCAAGTTAGCACCAAGATTTGTTGGCCCATTCCCTGTTCTTGAACTAGTCGGGAATTTGGCATATAGAGTTGGCTTACCAGAGAAAATGGCGGGAGTTCACAATGTGTTTCATGTTTCCCAACTAAGGAAGTTCGTTCACGACTCAGATATGACTATTTCACCTGATCAGTTAGAGGACTTCGAAGTAGAACCCGAGGTGGTTGGGAACCGCAAGCCGATTCGTATTGTGGAGCACGATACGAAGCAACTTCGAAGGAAGGCGGTGAAGCTAGTCAAGGTTCAGTGGGGCGAGAACGAGAATGATTGCACTTGGGAGACAGAGGAGAGCATTAGGAAGGCGTATCCAGAACTCTTTGCCTGGTAAGATTTACTTTACGATTTAGTTATTCCGCATGCTAGGATAGACTTATTTTACTTGTTTTGCATGTTTGATGGTTGTTTTATGGTTGATAGGCATGCGGGACCCTTTTGTGTGTTTTGGTTAGGGAAATTCGGGGGCGAAATTTTTTAAGGGGGGAAGAGTGTAACAACCCGCATTCTACGTATCGGAGGATCGTAGAATATTTATTTCTTTCCCATATGAAGTTGTATGGTCATGTAACTTTGGGAAACATCCATTAGAGTCATTTCCCATGCTCATGATTTTTGTCGATTTTTAAATGAACGTTTTGCCCCTAGTTGATCTTGTTTCGGCCATAACTTTTGATTGGAAAGGAATTTTGACCCGAAACCACTTCCATTAGATTCGTTTGATGGTTTACCTTTCCGTAGAGTGGTCATAATAGCCAAACGGACTTATCGTTTGGGAGATATGGCTGAAATAAGGTTTGGAGGGTGAAAAACTGCTTAACTGGGCCAAATAGGTTGATTAGTGAATAGGCCCATTACTCATTTCGGGATTAGTGTTATGGGGAGGCTGAAATGAGACAGAGAATCATTCCATTTCAGTTTTCTAGCCTCCACTTATCACCAAGGAACCCTAAAAATGGCCTCCAACCTCTAAATCACCTCCAAATCATCTTTTGGTCAAGGATTAAGCTTAGCAACCTCTAATCAAGGAAGATCTACACCAAATCAACATTGGAGCTGCTGTTTAGTATTGAGATTCACATCAAATCAGAGATTTATTTCAGATCTTAGTTTATTTGTGGCTAAGGTGAGTGATTTGCATAGGTTTGCACTAATTATGGCTAATTAAGGGTAATTAGTGTTAATTAGCGAATTTAAACGTGATAAAATTCTGGAAAAATGTTCATAAATTCTTAAATGATGTTTTAGACCTATGATATGAATTTGGGTTAATTTGGTTAAGTTTTGCTAATCCTATCATTAGTTTCACCTAAACATGCTTAAGGGGAAATATGGGATTTTGGGAATGTTTGATCCATTTTAACCTATCATATTGATGTTTTGATGTTTGTGGTTGATTATGCATGTTGCTATGACTGTGTGATATGCTTTGTGATTGATTTCAATAGTTAGAATGGTTGAAAACGTCGTCGAATGGCGTTAACACTTGCTGGAAAAGTTACAGGAAACAGTGCAGGATCGGATCGGATATGGGGGCTCGGATCGGATATGTTGAACTGGGCAAGGGGTTCGATCGGATCGGAACCTGACACTTGAGAAAATTGGCAAAAAGGAAGGCCACGCTAACTGAACTGGGATCAGATCGGATAAAGGAGGAGGGACCGGATCGGATAGAGGAGGAGGGATCGGATCGGAGCACGTGAAGAACGAGGGAGCGGATCGGAGCGGAAGCACGAACTGGATGGGAGATGGCACCCGACCCGACCCAAAGGGGGACACCCGACCCGAACCGATGCGATGGAGTGGACCCGAACCGAACCGTGCCAAAGGAGGACCATGAGCTAACGCAATGCAGACACCCGACCCGAACCGATGGTTTGAAGAGAACCCGACCCGGCCCAGTATTGACCAATAACCCGAGATGCAAAGGTAGTCTAATATGGGAAGTTAGAGCTCAGGATCCAGTTGGGAACCAATGAGTTCGCTTCAGGTTGGACTTTGCTGCGGGACGTGTGCTAAGGAGTTGTCGACGTTCATAACTTCGATTCACCACTATAAATGGATGATGGGCTACTTATCAGTGCAGTAGAGTCATTGCGACTCGAGGGGCAAGGTGATGGTAGCAAGACTACGGTATCAGTGCAGTAGAGTCATTATGACTTGAGGGGAAAGGTGATGCGTAGTAAGACTATGAGCCAGCGCAGATGGGGTGAATAACTCCATGGGGCAAGTGGACATAGTAAAGGACTAGTAAGACTATGAGCCAGCGCAGATGGGGTGAATAACTCCATGGGGCAAGTGGACATAGTAAGGATTGGTAAGGCTATGAGCTAGCGCAGATGGGGTGGATAACTCCATGGGGCAAGTGGACATAGCGAAGGATTAGTGGCTACGTTATCAGTGCAGTGAAGCCATTTATGACTTCATGAGGCAAAGTGATAGTAGCAAGGAGGGGTGATCGAAGTGGTGAATATCGTATGCTTTACGCACTGAGTGAGAGAAGTGAGGATGGTTGCTATGTTTGATTGTTTGCCATCACTATGACATGCACACACCCCACCTCCGTATCTTTACACCGTTTGATATGGCACCCTAGAGTGTTGTACAGTATGTAGTGCTAACTCTTTGGTTGCAGGTCCAGGTTCAGGTATGTTTTAGTCTACCTATTATTGTTCACTTTAGATGCTTATCGCTCATATCAGGCTTTATGTCTGACCCAGAGTTTTATGTCTCCTCTTATTACTCTGGGTGCTCACACGAGCAGACTAGAGACAGGTTTGTTGGTGATGTGCGAGTAGCTGATTCGGAGGCGGGCAGGAGGCTTCCACGTATGATATATATATATATATATATATATTCTCCCTATGTCGTTGGTGGTCGCTACTTGGGCATTAGTAGTGTACCTCCCTTTATCTTGCTTTTGCTTTGAGACAGTTTGAAAAGTTGTAATAATGTTTAACTTTAGATCATAAGTTGTACTTACATTTTCCGCTGCTATGTTAGTTGTTTCAGCTTATGCACTGTCTCACCTGTTTTATGTCAAGTATGTTATTATTATATTTTATCCTATGCGCTGTGAGACATTCTACAGGTTCTTTGTATGTTCATTTCCTTCTTACTTTTCCTTCTGACGACCCGTTCCGTGCTAACTGGATATGTGTACAGTGCACATTTGGAGTAAATGTCGGTTGGTGCGGGGAGGGCCGTCACAATAAATCTATATTCCATGGCATTCATTAGCAGTTTATTTCAGGTTTAACAAAAAATGGTCCATCCCTATATTCCATGGCATTCATTAGCAGTTTATTTCAGGTTTAACAATAAATTGTTAACATTTAAACCTTAAGAGTACACCTTTAGTCAGTACTTATATATGCACAATTTTGAAGGTGGAATTACATATTTCATATGGTTAAGAGCGCTAATCTTATATGCTAAACTTATGAAAATTTAAAACCTTTATGAACGCGGTTTCCAACTTCGTAAACCTATATTCCATGGCATTCATTAGCAGTTTATTTCAGGTTTAACAAAAAATGGTCTATCCCTATTTCTCCATTATTATGTTTCCTTATTATATTCACACATTACGTAATTCCAATTTCAAAACGTATATATCTTAAACCACTCAATTTATTAATTAATGCCATTCATTTCGTAATAAATTTTCTTAATTGATTGCTTACTCAATTTAACTATTGTCTCCATTAATTCTTCTCCGTTGCAACGTTAATTTGTAAAAAAATTCATTCTCCTTCCTTGATGCTTCCATTATAAATTTACTATTTACACATGTTTGAATAATTCCAAACTCCAAATATATACCACTAGTTAGACATTATATTGTTATAAATATATTAAATTTCTTTCTTATGTTTGTAACATACATTAATTTCATGCTTTTATTTCCAATAAACTTTATTTTCAAGTTTTAAAATTCAAACGTTCATGTATGCACCTATACACATAAGCTATTAATTTAACTCAATTCCAACTCTTATATATCAACATACAGTTATTTTTGTGAAAATAAATTAATTAAAATAAAGAATACAGTATATATACGGGCATAATATGTATAACCCTAATCTCAAATACTCAGCTGCCGCCCCTCTAAATTTTAATGGCCTGATTTCTTCCATTTTATTTCTTTAATTCCTCTCATCATACACTGAATTATATTATGAAATTAACAAGAAAATTGAAGAGATTTGTTCCCTTGTCAAGATCGTACGGTGATGATGTGAAATGTTGGCATAAATCGTTCTATTATTAGGCATGAAGTCAAGCCGTTCGAAGTGGGTTTCAGCGCCTAAGGGGGCAGCGGGTTCAACCAAGCTCGTGGCGGAGGTAGACGAGATGTAGAGCTCCGGCGTGGTTCTTCTTGATCTAGCGCGCGCACAAGGGAAGTTCGAGGATGAACGATTTGGGTTCGTTCTGTCCTGAAGTAACGAAGAGGATGGAACGAGTTTAGGCAATGTAATTTGGGGGTGAGTTAAATCTTAATTATTATTTAATTATAAAATATGTAATCAAATATATAAAAGTGTGTATCTTTTACATATGAGACGGAACAGAACGAAACTGGATCCGTTGGAATCCGAAAAATGAGAGCTTCACAATGAAATAGACTAAGACCAAAACAGAGCACTTTGGAAATTCAGCCAAATTTAATCCCGAACAGAAATTAAACCAATCGATGTGAGAAATCCTATTCCTTCTATTTTATTTTATATAATGAAATTTACTGAATCATAATATGTGGTTTGTTCTAGGATTTGTATTGTGAAATTATATTCTATGTGATTTGATTTATGATTGTGTTGTTATGTATATTTGTAACGACCCGGAAAATTCGAACCAATTTAAAAAATTTATTTTAAATAATTTTGTGGAAAAATGTGGCAGAAATTAAAATTTTCATTTTTAAATAATATTAAAGCCAGTGAAAATAGTCAATTTTCAAACGATCTCTGTTTTCGATGAAACCACTTTTGTTGGAACCGGAATGTCATATTATTGCTAGGTTTCAATTTTTAGAATTTTTCAAATTAATATGTGAGCGTGGCAAAGGAAAATGTGTTTTGTCGGTTTCAGTCAAATTTAATCGACTGAAAAATAGCCATTTTTCAAACAGTCTTAGAATTCAACGAAATTAATTTTGTTAGGACCGTATCGTCATAACGAAGCCAAATATTTTTTTTTTTTTTGGATTTTTCTGAGTCTGTATGTGGCCTCGGTGAATTTATTTATACGAACGAATTAAATTTATAAATGATTTAATTGTTAATTTAAATAATTCAGGCCACAGACAGCTGTTTGAGTTGACGGGACCTGGTCCGTTGGGTCCGGAACATGGGCTATTGGCTAGAGGCACTTTCTACTGGACTGAAATTGAACCGGTTTGAAAGTTATGGATTTAATTGTAAAAATACTTTAAAAATATTATAAATATAGGAATTTAAACCCTAAAAACTACTGTTCATTATCTCCACAGCCGCCGCCCTCCTCTATCCCATGACCACCGTTACTCCATACTTTCCCCTTTAAATCCCTCCGATCCAGACATCAAACTAACTCCTCCTTCATGTATATTGAGGAGATTTTCACTCTCTACGATTCTATATGGACGGATCATCCTCTGGTGGCACACAGGCCGAGGACAGTCGACCCAAACTCGCGGGTTTTGCACCGCCGTCGGGCCCACCAGGCTGCACTGAGCTCGCCGCCACCACCCCCCATCGAAGCGCCGTCCGTCCCCCTTCGACATCCAACAACCCAATCGGCTTAATACCCCCTGGATTGAGTGAAAGTTTGGATCAAAGTTTTGAACCAAATAGAAAATACGGCGGCCACAAAACCTGAAGGAAGAAGAAAGGTGTTTGCCTAATTAATTAATTTGTTAATTAATATAAAATTGTTTTATAGCTAAATTAATCGTAACTGATTCGTTTCAACTCGGAATTCGATGATTTCAGCGACGTTGTGATCATATTGTCAAGATCTACGACTCTGAACTAAAACGGGACCATTCTGGACTGTTTGAAATTTTGACCAAATCACGAACGACGGTGAGATTTCTAAATTTTGAATAATTAAATAATTTAATTATATTTGTTATGTGAATCATTGTATATTATTATTTCTGATCTGCGATGTTGTGATTGTTGTATGGTTGTTAAGATGTGTTGTGATGTCATGATATAGCCATGTTAGTTTAGATCTATAAATTCTGATGTAATCTTTATAAAGTTCTCATCTTTATTGTTTTTATTTTATTTTTATTTTTATTCCTTTATAGAAATGAAAAATTGAATCTTTGTTTGTTAGAAACAAAAATGAAATTTTGAATCTTCATTTTGTTTTACATATTAAATGAAAAATTGAATCTTTATTCTGGTTCACAAAAGAAAGTTTAAATCTTTATTTTTTGATTCACAACATAAAATGAAAAGTTGAATTTTTTTTTTGATTAACAAAATAAAAGAAAGGTAGATTTTTATTTTGATTTGCAAAATAATAACATAAGTTTGATTTTTATCTTGATTTGCAAAATAATAACATAAGTTTGATTTTTATCTTGATTTGCAAAATAGAAACAAAAGTTGAATCTTTATTTTGATTTGCAAAATAAGAACAAAAGTTGAATCTTTATTTTGATTTATGATTTATAAAATAAAGAAAGTTTAGATCTTTTAAATCTTAATTAAAAGATAAATAAAGTTTAGATATTTTATTTTGATTTAAAAATTAAATAAAGATGAGACCTTTATTTTGGTTCATGAGAATTACAAACCAAATCATATGTTGGGTTGTTTGTGTTGACATTGAAAATCACAACGTTGGATAAATTATAGAAATGGTTAGACAAAAACCCATATTATCATATGTTGACATTGAAAATCACGACGTTGGATAAATTATAGAAATGGTTAGACGAAAACCATTGTATTTTTATTATCATATTTTGACACCAAATTGACATGTGTGTTAGATAAGATTCACATTTTTCTATGTAAAAATATAAGATTCACATTTTTCTATGTAAAAATAATAGATTTACATTTTTCTATGTATTAAAAATGAATAGAATAAAAAGTACATTTTTATGTATTAAAAATGAATAGGATAAAATGTACATTTTTATGTAGTAAAAATGAATAGGATAAAAAGTACATTTTTATGTATTAAAAATGAATTAGACTAAAAGGACATTTATTTGTATTTGGTGTAAATAAACAAGAAAAATTAAAAAGGAAAGAAAAAGGGAATTTACTTTATTTACATTTCCTTATGTAAATAGAAAGAACAAATTATGCGATGACATTTTATTTACATTTTCTTATGTAAATAAAAAGAACATACTTATAGTGAAAGCACCTATTTACATTTAGTTAAATAAATAAGAAGATGAAAACATTTATTTACATTGTAGCGTAAATAAATAAGAAAAGAAACATATTTCATTTATGTACATATAGTACAAAATAAATCACCGTTTAAATAAGTGGATTGTTATTTGCAAACTAGTTGCTTGAATTTATGAAACACATTTTATCATCATGGTAAGATACGAGAAAAGAGTAGAAAGTAGAAATGTAAATTTTATCATCACTTTAGGTGCGATAAAAAGAATGGATTTTAATAGTGGGAATCTCCAAATGGTTTATATATAAATATAAATATAAAATTAAACGAAACAAGCGCGACAGTTCGCGTATCGACAATCGTAATTTTAAACGATTATACCGAAAATCCGACCGTTGGTTTTTCCCAAAACTGGAATCGTTAGGACCGCTTTGGGAAGAGCTTTCTAACGATATAAATTTCATCAAAATCCGACAGTTAGATTTTAAGATACGTGTAAATCAAAATTTGGTAAAAACAGCGCCAGGGCCGCCCACTGACCCGAAGCGTCGTTTATTTATTTTGAGCTATTTTCAAATAAATAAAAATAGCGATAAATAGTTATAAATATATATGAAATGTTTTAAATTATAACTATGCGACAATTATTTGAAAAGACCGAGTTTAACTCATTTTAAATAATTGCACGGCGATTAAATCAAAGATGTAAGAAGATGATGGTTGAAGACCGACGATCTTCACATCGAATGGACGACGACTACTGATGCCTTGGACTGACTTGCTCCCAGGGCGGGGTTGAAGCAGTAGTTGTCCGGACGTGTGTGTTGGTCGTGCGGATAAGCGAGCGCCTCTTTGGTGTCTCCGGTTTCGTTCAGACCCAGAACGGACTTGTAAATGGATGCATGTCTGACGTTGGAGTTCATCCCATGTAATTAAATCGATTTGTATTAATATATGTCTGTTTGGTGGTGGAGAATCTATTCTCTGCTTAACACCCTGGTATATAGTAATAGTTATCGATCGCATGGCGTGAATTGTCAATGTGGCACGCCAAGATGCAATGATCAAGGCTTTGTTGAAAAGCCGGCCTTGTGGTTGATGATCAAAGCATAGCCTGTTTAGGCATAGCTTTGTGTATAGCGTGACTTCGCGAGCCTCACACCCCGGTATGAGTCAAAAACGAGATATGGACCGTAGGGAGTGCATACGTTTCTTTCTAGCTAGAAGTGGTGTTTGGGCTTTAACACGGCCCGACATTTTACTTATGTGGAATATGGATTAAGGTACCTCGGGTTTTATAGGCTGGAAGTGGTCATACTATAGGTCCAAAGGGACCGGGAAATGTGTGTTCAGGAATTGCCAATCCACTACCGTTATGTGGGGACCGGCCCTACTGCTCCAAGGGTTGCCCATAGGTGTGATCCTGAGACATTTGCTAGAGTGTCTCAAATCGGAAGAGAACGATCCCTAGCCTCGATTTCATGATAGAAAACCAATTTCCAATACGACATTACAGTCTTGATTTGTAAACCTATATACGGCGACATAGTAGGATGGGGTACTATGCCGTCTAGGATTAATACATTTATATTGAAGTATTTTAATACTGCTTAGACACTAATGATAATATAAAAATATTATTTTTCACGTATTAAGCATGTTTGATCATCATAAGGGAAAATTCTATCCTCATGTGTGCGTTGCATTGTGTGATAGGACTTGAGTCTTATGATGATTTCATTTTTCAAAAGTCATTTCGTTGTTTTTGTATAAACTTTATTCAATTATGCACTGGAAATCCAATGGAGTAAACCCGTTCCGCGTTAGCGGTGTGGTCCTGTGATTTGCCACGTTGTTAGATAAATTAGTTAAGAATTCTCATACTAGTTCCATGACTGACTCGTAGTTTGTTTCACTTTTGCAAACTCGGGTGCCCTCTTTCCACACGGGCGGCCAATTGACAGGTTCAGGTGGTACATTCTGATTGGAGCTTGCTTGGAAGGAAGAAGAAGAAGACCTTTTCTCTAGTTTTTACTTCTGCTTTGAGACATTTTATCTTCTGTAGCTTTGATGTATGTGATGGACTTTGAGACTTGTTTCTTTTCCATTGAAACTTATTTCCCTTTGTTGAGACTCTTTATTTGGCTAAGTTGTATCATGTACTGCGTACTCTGATGTATTGGATATTATGATGCTGATGACATTGATTTCCGCCGCAATGGTTTATGTGTTATGATATTATCCGAGATCTGTTTTGTTGTAAATATGTTGTATTCCAAAATGATTATCCTTACTTTCGAACCACGGAACTATGGGGTTATCACAATATTGATAGATTTGGTGATGTGTGTGCTAAACAGAACTGCTAGAACAAAAATTACGAATTGTGGAAAAAGGAATTGTTAGGCAAAAATTGTCATTGTTGACAAACTAGAATGATTTAAAACCAAATCATCATCTTGTGTAAATTAACGATTGTGTAAATTAGAAAAATAGTGAAATCAAATTCTCATGTTATTTTACTAGGTTTGTTAATGCAAAAATTTACAATTATATAAATTAGAAAATAGTGAGACAAACCCTTATGTTATGTTTGTTGATTTTAAATTTGACAATTGTGTTGATTAAAATATGGCTAAACAAAATTTAGCATTTTGTGTATTTGTATAGTTTAAAACAAAATCACTACTTTCTATTTACCAATTGAGTGAGACAAAATGTACTTTTTGTCATTTTAGAATTAGTGAAATAAAAACTGTCATCTTTGATTAAATAGATTAGTAGACAAGACTTTACATTTTTGGTTAGTAAAGTTTTATTTTCAGTGTAAAATGTTGAAGAAAAGAAAAATATCATTTTAAGTGTAAAATGTTAAAGTAAGAAAAATATCATTTTACATGTAAAATGTTAAAGTAAAGAAAAATATCATTTTAAGTATAAAATGTTAATGTAAAGTAAATAAACAATGAAAAAGGAAAATTTACTTTTTATGTAAATAAGCAATGAAAAGGAAACTTACATTCAAAATGTAAATTAGAATAAAAAGATCATTTTGTTAGAAAATGTAAATCAGAATAAAAAGTATTTATTTTATTAAATAGAAAGGTATATAAGTCAAAATATTTATTTTGTTAAATAGAAAAGTATGTCATAACAAAATGTTCATTTTGTTAAATAAAAAAGTGTTAAAGTAAAAGAAAAATAACATTTTAGATATAAAATGTTAAGATTGGTTAAAATAACAATTTAGTTATAAAATGTTAAGTAGACAAATATATCACCTTTATATATTTTGTTGTGTTAGAATTGATGACAAACAAAGTTATCTTTTTATTTGTTTTTGTTGAAATGTTAGAATTGATTTAACATAAAAATATTCTTTTTATGTTAATATGAATGGTTAAAAATATGTACATATAAAATATGCTTTTGTATAATATTAGAAAACATAGAAAAATGTTAGCAAATGAAATGTTCTCTTATTTCATATTAGAATACATAGAGAATGACATTATTTACACCGTAATGAGAATAAGATTTAAAGTGAAATTACATTTTTCATGTAACTGAATAAAAGAAAAGTTACATTTTTAATGTAATTAGATTAAAAAGAAAAGTTTACATTTTTAATGTAAATAGATAAAAATAAAACTTACATTTTCATGTAAATAGAATTTAAGGAAGAAAAATTTACATTTTTCATGTAAATAAATTAAGATATGAAATTACATTTTTATGTAAATAGATTTTCATTAAAAGAATTTAGAAGTGAAATTTACATTTTTATGTAAATAGATTTTCATTAAAAGAATTTAGAAGTGAAATTTACATTTTTTATGTAAATAGATTTTCATTAAAAGAATTAAGAAGTGAAATTTACATTTTTATATAAATAGATTTTCATTAAAAGAATTTAGAAGTGAAATTTACATTTTTATGTAAATAGATTTTCACTAAAAGAATTTAGAAGTGAATTTACATTTTTATGCAAATATATTTCCATTAAAAGAATTAAGAATAAAATTACATTTTTATGTAATTGGATTTTCATTAAAAGATTAAAGATATGGAATTTACATTTTTATGTAAATAGGTTTTCAATGAAAGTTATAACGATGGAAATTCACATTTTAATGAATTTGATTTCATTAAAAAGATTAAAGATATGAAATTTACATTTTCATGTGAAAAGATTAAAACACAAGATTATCATTTTGCTTGTAAAGAAAAGATTGGCACAAAATTATCATTTTTGTTTTGCATTGAAAGATATAAACAAAATTATTATTTTTGTTTGGCGTTGAAAGAATAACAAAGTTATTATTTTTGTTACATTGAAATTAAACAAACAAAAATATATTCATTTTTTTAGAATTGAGGTTGACACCAAAATATACTGCATTTTTGTTAGAAAATTTTAAAGACACAAAAATCTTCATTTTTGTTAAATTGGAATGATACACCAAAAATACTCTTTTGGTGTGAATTGGAGGGTAAAAGAAAATTATACATTGTTATGTTTAGGATGTGTATGTGAATTAAAATAAAACAAACATTATTGTGTGTTATGTTACATATAAAAATATTATGAAACCAAGTGTTCTTTACTTGTTACGATAATCACAATAATGAAATGGACGAAGGAATTATATTATATAATTATATATATACAAATTAAAAGTAAACGAATCGAGCGTGGTAGTTCGCATTTTGGAATTGTACTTTTAAACGATTATACCGAAATATCCGACCGTCGGATTTTCCCAAAACTGAAACCGTTAAGTTCGCCTTGGGAAGATTTTTCCAACGATATGAATTGTGTTAAAATCCAACGGGTAGATTTAGAGAAATGTGTAAAACAAATTTGGGTGAAAACAGCGCCAAGGTCGCCTATTGACATGAAGTGTTGTTAAATAAAATTCAATTATTTTTATATAAATAAAAATAGAGATTAATCGTTATAAATTAATATTAACGATAAGAAATGATTGAAATGATATATACGCGAGAATCATTTGAAAGGTCCGAGTTCAATCTCATTTCAAATGATTATTCGTCGATCTAAGTCGAAGAGTTGAAGACGGTGATTAAAGACCGACGATCTTCACATCGAATGGATGAGTTACCATTGACGCTCATGATTGGGGTAGCTACCTTGAAGGGGCTACAATGGTGGCCGTCCAGACTACTTATTGATTGTTCGGATATGCGAGGTATAAGGTGCCTCCGGTTTCGTTCAGACCCAGAACGGACTTGAAAATGGATTGTATGTCTGACGTTGTATTCCTTTATACGGTATTCGTTGATCTCTGCTAAATATATATCTGTTTGGTGTTTAACACCCTTCTCTGAGACGTACGAGTTTAGAGGTTATATATTGATAGGAATCAATGGTATGGTATGGATAGACAATGTGGCATGCTAAGATGCATGGATCAAGGTTTTTGTTGAAAAGCAGGCCTTGTGGATGATGATCAAAGCACAGCTTGAAAAGCATAGCTTTGTGTATTACATAGCTTCACGAGCCTCACACCCCGGTTGAGTCTAAAACGGAGCAAGGGAACGCAGGGAGAGCAACACGTTTCTTTCTTGCTAGAAGTGGTGTCATGGTATGGATCCCAGACATTTTTACTTATGTGGATAATGGAATGAGGCGCCTCAGATATTAGGTCCTATAGGACTGGGAAACGTGTGGTCAGGAATAACTAATCTGCAAAATCGTATGTGCGGACCGACCCTGCAGCTTTCCAAGGGTTCACTGTGGGGGATCCTGAGACATTAGCTAGAGTGTCTCGAATCGGTAAGGAGATCATTTCTAGCCTTGACTCATGATGGAAACCCAATTCCCAATACGACCCTACGGACTTGATTGTATTACTAGTATGGAGGCATAGTATATGGTAGCTATGCTTCCTAGGATTGATACATTTACTTTGAAATGTTTTTAAAACATACATACACTAATAATAATATCAAATTCGTTTTTATCATACCAAGCATGTTTAATCATTATAAGGTAAAACTCTATCCTCTGGTGTGCGTTGCATTATGTGATGGGACTTGAGTCTTATGATGATTCCATTTTTCTAAAAAGCATTGCGTTGTTTTGATGATTCACTTTATTTTATGCACCGACAATCCATTGGAATAAACCCATCCTGCAATAGCGGCGTGGTCCTTGGATTTGCCTTGTTGCTATTAGTTATATTAGTTAAGAATTCTCACACCAGTCCCATGATTGATTGCTAGTGGTTGCTCGTGGATCATATACACACACATTTGGCACTAGCTCGGCTCAATCGCGCTCATACTGCATGTCGATGTGTGTGCATATTTTTCTACTTACAATAGGTTAAAGTGGGTGTATCATCATATGGACGTTGCATTTGGATGAATGATTGTGCACACATATAAAACTTACATGTTGTGATAGGATTATATGCATACATGATGGATTCATGGCACTAACACACATTGCATTAAGGAGGTCGACTGAATCAATAGACCGTCTGATCTTTCGCATTAGTATTGGGACATATACACACTCCTTTGCATATGTTCACATAAGCATTAGAAATCTCTTAAAGACAATGTATGCCTGTGATGGGTGGATGAGTAGATGGATGATGGATGGTAGGATATACATTCTTCTTAACTTAGAGATTTCGAGGACGAAATCCTTTGATAGGAGAGAATGTAACATCCCGTAATTTTAACATCAGTAAAGATAGTAAAATTAAAGAATACTTAATTAAATATTCAAAATTAAGTAAAACCGGCTGCGCTATTGCGTTCGTCTCGAAATTCTTTTTTAGATAAACTCCGAGTTTGCGTGAAAAGGACACCATATGAAGAAGATATTAAGGTTTGAAGTTTATATACATATAAGTCTGTTAGATATATATAAAAAAGCTTAGAATTCAAAATCAGTTCAAATTCAAAGGCAAAAGATCTGGGAGGGAATCAGACCCATTTGGGGTCGACACCATAAGGGGAGTGTCGACACCCATGTCAACCCCCCCGATCTGAAACAGGATCATTTCTATGTACGTGGACGTGTATTTTGACCGGATTCGTGACCCCTAGGCTATAAATAAGACCTCATTCTCAGTGTTTTATTCATTCTAAAACAATGGAGAACTAGATGTTGTCTTTGCCTAAATAGATAATAGCCTTTTCTTCTTCAACAATCAAGTCATTCAGGTGTAGAGATCTGTAATTCAACATCTGCAACCCCTCTTCTATTTCTTAGATCCAATCACAGTGAGTCTACGTTATTTTTAGATCTAAATACATAAAAGATAATCTTGACATGACTATAGCTTGGATCTAAGTCAGTGACTATTTGAATCATATCAGATCTGCTATAACCTGTGTGACGGCAAGGAATTTCGCTCGATCCAAATCAGTCGTTAAACCGATCTAGACCGTTCGAAACCCCTGATCGTTTTGAGAACAGGACAAACTAGTACGCAGACGGGAGAACATTTCATTGTTATTACAACAATTCCATCAGATACAAGAATATACAGAGTATAAATGAATAAATTACATTCGAATAATATCAGAGATTTAAATTACATTTAAATACATCGCAGCGGAAAATAATACAAAAGCACAACTAGAAGTAATGCACGGATACAGAGCTTTCCGAGCATCGTTCCAGCTGTAAATCAGGATCCTGTGAATATAAATCTGCAAAACCAAAACTACTAGTTGCCCGTGTCGAAAATAGGGGCACCCAGAGTTTAGGTTAAAACAATAAACTCCAGGTCAGTCATGTGACTGGTGTGAGAACTAAAACAGTCATTTTAAACTTTACTTTAAAAGAGAGTAATTCAAGGGACCATGCGTATAACACGGAACGGGTTTCCTCCCAAGAATACCAGTGCATAGGATAAACAGCGCAATGCTTTTTCGAAAAATGAAGCTATTATAAGACCCAGGTCCCATCACACAATGCAACGCAAGCCGGAGGATAGGGTTTTACCTTATAACAGCCAAACATGCTTGACACGTTTAAAAACAAATCATTTGATACTATAATAAGTGTGTAGTGTCAAAACAATTTCAATCATAAATATAAATCATAGACGGCATAAGTGCCCCATACCACTATGTCGCCATACTAGGCTCTACAAATAAAGCCGAAATACACGTATTGTAGATTGGATTTCCGTCATGAGTCGAGGCAAGGGGCAAGCTCCTCTCCGCTTTCGAGACACTCTAGCAAATGCTCAGGACTACGCACTCTGGGCAGCCACTGGATCGGTTGGGCCGGTCCTCACTTACGTTAGAGGATTATTTATTCCCTGAACACACGTTTCCCGGTCCTTACAGACCTATAATCGAGGCGCCTCATTCCAACAACCACAAAGGTGAAAAGTATATAAATGTCAGGGCTGGTAAGTCACTGACACCACCAAAGCTAAAAAGAAATGTCGTGTTCTCCCAACGGTCCGTATCCCGTTTTTAACTCATACCGAGGTGTGAGGCTCGCGAATCCACGCTATACACAAAGCTGCCACGTAGGTCGTGCTTTGATCATCAACCACAAGACTTTGCTTTTCAACAGAAGCCTTGATCCATGCAACTCAGCGTGCCACACAGGAAATTCATGCCATGCGATTGATATCTATCGATATATAACCTCTAAGCTCGTACGTCTCAGAGAAGGGCGTTAAGCAAGAGAATAAATTCTCCGCCGCCAAACAGATATATATTTAACAGAAATCAATCAACACAGAATAAAATCCAATGTCAGACACACAATCCATTTACAAGTTCGTTCTGGGTCTAAACGAAACCGGAGGCACTTTCCTCGCATATCCATCAATCTCCAAGTACGTCTGGACAACCACCAACTATTTCCATCCTCTTGGGTGTACAGCCCAATCAGGATCGTCAGTAATTATCCAAACGATGTGAAGACTTCCGGTCTTTGACCACCATCTTCATCTTCGATTTATCGTCGAATCGGTTATTCAGAATGGGTATAAACCCGGACTTTCCGAACAACCCGCGTATATTAAAACAAATGTTACACAAACACAACATACGCCTCATTCCAATTCAGCAGCCACTAACCGCAAATTTCATATTCTTAGGGAAAGGTTCCCATTAATTTTATCCAAGATAAATTCTTTAAAATTTATCCTTTAATCTTCCTTTGGATGTCATTTCAAACCAAACTATGGTTTCCCAAACTAGTCGAGATTAGCGAACCACACCGAAGTAATTATTTATTTTATTTCCCAATCCCAACCTATTCATCCCATGAAGCAAAACCGGTAATACTCCACATCTAACACCATGGTGTTATCGGTAAAATTAATTACCAATTCACGTTCAAATCTAATTAAAGATTTAACTTTCGCTTTGGAGCAAAACTGGTAATACTCCATTCTCGCTCACTTTCCAAATTTTATAATTTAAATTATCAATTCACATTTCAATCTAATTGCAGATTCATTAAAACTCCTTTTACTGGGTTAAAGAACTAAAGTCGTTTAAAACACATTTCACGATAAACCCAAATCACATTCTATTTATCATCGGGTTAAAGAACTAGTGTTATTTAAAACACCGTTCGTGATAAACCCACAAATCAATTCTATTTAAAACCCATTTCAAATCTAATTTATTTATTTAAAAATAAATGGGTTTTAATTTTTTTAGTTCAAAACTAGTTCATTTCGATAAAAATCTATTTTTATCTTTTCAAATAGGGAGTTTTCATCCCATTTTTTCCCAAATCATTTCTTATGATTCTACACAAATTATTACTATTTTTAGTAATTTTATCAAGGCCCGTACAATCGATTTCCAACAACGGTCATCGAACTGCACTTATAGCGACCTTTTTCAAATTTGATTTGGACATATCTCCAAATCCAACCGTTAGATTTCAAATCTCAAATATTCTTTAGAAATCTCTTTTCGATACGAACCCAATGGTTCCGGTTTTAGGAGAATCCGTTGGTCGGATCTCCCGTAATGTCCGTTTGAAATAAATGGTCGAAATTCACGAACTGCCGCGGCGCGGCGCGTTCTATTCAGGCCATTATGTTATATATATAATATATATTTCATCGATTTCTATTTAAAACGAATTTTATAAATCGTTTTAAATTCGTTTCAAAAACAATTTCAACTTCCATTTCAATTCAAATCAAAATTGAATTCTTCCTTATAAATTCGTTTTAAAATTCATTTCTATTCAATTCAAATTTCAATTCAATTTGAATTCATTTCAATTCGTTTTCAATTCAATTCGAATTGGTTTTCAATTCAATTCGAATTGGTTTTCAATTCAATTCAATTCAAATTGGTTTTCTATTCAGTTCAATTCAAATTCGTTTTCTATTCGATTCAATTCAAATTGGTTTTCTATTCGATTCAATTCAAATTGGTTTTCTATTCGATTCAATTCAAATTCGTTTTCTATTCAATTTAATTCAAATTCATTATATATTCAATTCAAATCAAATTCGTTTCAATTCAAATCAAATTCAATTCGTTATATATTCAATTCAAATCAAATTCATTTCAATTCAAATCAAATTCAATTCATTTTCTATTCAATTCAAATTCAAAAACGAATATAATCGATAGAAATATCGTTCGCATCAAAATAGCGCATCTCTAATCAACACAACTTTATATATTTCAATAATTCAGTTATTCTATTCAACAAATGAATATTTATTCTATTCAATACCTGAATCTATATTTTTTCAACACACGACTAATCTCAACGAATGAGTACTGTCCATATGTGACTATTTTTGTTATTTAATATATTTTATAAAAATTATGGTATCTATCGTTTGATTTAAAATCAGACTCCAACCGTAATTTAGTAAGAGAACGATTCCCTGAATATTAACCCCGAAGGCCGAAACCAACATCAGATCAATACCCAGGAGACCACTCATCTTATCTATTTTCCAGTTGATTTCTAATTCTATATATGATAAAGATGTAGATTTTATTGTTAAAATATTTCGTTCAACACATGACTAATCCCAACGGATGAGTATTGTCAACACATGAACCTTTATTTTACAGTGATAAAGATATAAATTTTATTGTTAAAATATTTCGTTCAACACATGACTAATCTCAACGGATGAGTACTGTCAACACATGAACCTTTATTTTATAGTGATAAAGATATAAATTTTATTGTTAAAATACTTCGTTCAACACATGACTAATCTCAACGGATGAGTACTGTCAACAAATGAACCTTTATTTTATAATATTCTTTATTTTCTAAATTGGAATGAGGCCCAATCAATTACCATATAAAGTTAATTATATGGATTCCATTCAACACATGTATATAATAGCGATGATAAATAATCAACCATCATCCAAAGTGCACTACACTGTATAAGCATCAAATATAGATATCTAACGCTTATAACAGTCCGTCAATCAATCAATCGACATATTTAATCAATCAGGATGAGTGAACTTCAAATTTCATCCCAACACCCGTGTGGGGTTTCAAATCAACAAACACAGATTTTATTTGTGCAGTTGGGCGATGTGTAAAATTTATCGACCCAATCAATATCAGTCAAATCAGTGTATATAAACAAATCGGCTGATTTGTTCATAAATATTTATTTATTCACATTCACGTTAAAAATTATATTTTTAACGATAAAATATTTTATTTTAACACATGAATTTTTTTATTCAGTTCATTTACAAAATAAAAATGATATTTTTACTTTTCTAACTTATTTTAGAAAATTTCGGCGGCATAACAGCACAATACTAGAAACGGGACAAGGCCTAGCCTTATCCCCGGTCTAGTGAAGGCCCACGCCATTCACACATCAATCAAATCCATTTTTAAGGGCCTGAATTCCATAGCGACTATTCAGAACTTTCAACTGGACATATCTTTTGATCCCCGCTATGAAATTTTGATTTTTCGGATTCGTTGGAAAGATATTCTCTATTAGATCCTATTATTTTTGGTTTCACTAAAATCCAGTTTATTTTGCACCCGGTACGTTCAATTGAAATTTGAAATCGAATTATCGAACTACCGCGCCATTTTCAATTCCTTTTATAATTATATATAATTAATTATATTCTAACGACGACGTATATAAATATATACATTCGAATTATATTCAAAATAAATTTCTCGTCAATTTTATTTAAAATAATTCATTTTAAATATTCAAAATTCGCTAAAATTGCCAAAATAAAAATTTTAAACTGGCCCAGATTTCCGGGTTATTACAACCTGTGTATCTAAGTTATTCTGACATGACTATGAACTAGATCTAAGACTGTACCTATTTATCATGTCAGATCTGTCATTGCTTGTAGATCTAATTCACTGTTTAGATTTCATCATGCCTGTTCCTATTATGTTTGTGGCTAAATCAGTTCTAGTGTCACCACAGATCTGTTAATAGTTGGGTATCTAATTCATCGTTTAGATTTCATCATGCCTATTTATGATGTCCTTATTATGTTAGAATCAGTTATATTATCGCATGTTCATCAGATCCGTTCCTATATGTTAGTTGCTATGCCTATTTTACCATCATATGCCAACCTTGTTATTATGATCATTTCTGTTCTCTTCCCTTCTTCTTTTCCTTTTTTATTTTTATAGCCAAACTACCTTCGATACTAGGAATGCCGCTGAAATATACTAATGCGTAAAATTGGAAACGAGGGAGAAACATTAAAATTAGGGCATAAATTGTATTAGGAAATTTAGGCATAAATTGAATGTAATACAGGAATATGGGTTTGGGGCACAAACTGCAATTGTAAGTAAAAACCTGAATTTGGGGAATCTGGTTCATTATGAACATAACTTGGATAAGGGGCATGAAAACCTATAATGACATAGGAATAATTGGTTAATAATGGAAATGCCTAGAATTGCAGTAATTAGAAACTGTAACTGTGCTTAGACACGAGGTTAGATTACACTTGTGGTGGAAGTCTGCCTGGAACCGACCGATATATCCAGCGACCACAAGTGGTGAATATAAGGTGAGCGGTCTAAGTGCATAAAACAGTGACGTGCTAAGACATGAGGTTAAGTCCAACTTGTGGAAGAAGTCTACCTAGAACCGCCCGGCATATCCAACATCCACAAGTTGAAGGCTTAATGTGGGAGGTCTAGCACATTATAACCATAAATGAATATGGTAACGAACTGGAATACTTAACCTAGTTGAATCCATAGGGAATGTATGAACTTGTTAACTTGAGTAGGGGTTAAGTAAACTTGTATGAATCAGTGGGAGGGTTTAGTATATCTTGGGGGTGGTGGGTAATATATATGTATATAGGCCCACAAACTTAACCTGTGGGGTTATGCAATCATTCACTCCAATATAGCATAACCTGTGGAAAACCTAGTAGTAGGGATACAAGCGTAGGGGGAAGCTTGTACCATCTTGTGTGTGGGAACCATTTCAGTCATTAACCCATATATAGGTATCAAACGAGTACTCCGAGCTAGGTCAGAGTCGGGGCATGCTTACTGGGCTGATTGTAAGAGATCCAAACATGTGGGACGGTGCTGGCGGCACATACCGACGGAGTCATGTGCATGCATGGTTCCGGCAGAGGAAGATAAGATGCCGTGAAACCTGTAGATATGGTTGTGCACATCCTGAAAACGAAGGGCTGCCACTTTAGGAATTGATACAACCTACTGTGGGGCCATCACAGGGTATCCATGGAGCAGGGAGCCGATCGATTGGGGTAGTAATTAGGGTACATCTAGACTTTGGTTTGATTTGGAGCCCATTAATACCCTTAGGGGTAACTCCGGACTGTTTAGTTAGGCTGCTTGTTGATTGTATTGGGTTAAACCTCTCACTAGAAGTATGCCTAAGTCTACCATATTGTAGTGTTGAGATCATCTCATTCTAATTATACTAGTATTGGTGCAGAGAGAGAAGGAAAAGTGTTAAGGAAGCGCTATTTATTCTATACTGTTTATCCTGTACCTTGTCATACCTGCCTTATATGTTGTTATCCCCTTATCCAGTTTATATGTCTGTCATGATGCTTTTACTTATTTATATGTTAAAAGTAACTGGACTCGCCAGACTTATGTCTGACCTATTTTGTTTCCTCTTCTTTCTCTTCCGTTTCCCCCCAGGTTCTCAAGGTGGGAATACTCAAGCTTAATCAAGATTCTGCTTAGCTTTGCTTGGAGCTGCTTAGATGTATTGCTCGATTTCTTTTCTTTCTACTATGGCTATGTTTTTGGGGAACTATGCTCTTTTCATTATTATTGTACTCTGATGATTTAAGTACAAGTCAGAAGTTTTAAGATTGATGTACTGGGCTTTATGTATTTCAGACTTATGATGTACTATGATTTGAACAACAATGTTTTCTATTTAAATAAAGTTTAATTTCCGCTGCTATTTTTTATCTTCTTGTAAAATTTTTGTTTTTGTTTACCTATAACGCTTCATGAAACTTAATTCATTCTATTAATGAGTGACTTTAACAGACGTGGGGTGTTACAACTATTTAGAGTCATACAAAATCTAGACTCCATTACTATATTAATCTTGAACTCTTGAAATCTTGAATATTCATGAGTTTTGATATTTCTCTGAATTCTGAATCTCTATCATCTTTAAACTGTACAGTCTTCAGTAATATTTCCTGTATACAATTCGTGCATATGTGTGTGTGTGTATATATATATATATTCTATACAAAAGTGTTAATATATATTTTATAATCGATGATAATTGAAATAAGGTTGTTGTCATCAAAATTTTATTCTCCAACATTAACCTCTCCACCTTGTTGTGGACTAGGTTCTTCAACTATCACTCTTAGAATACAAAACAAACAAAATCTATATAGGTTTCGCACTTCCAAGACACCTCCCATCATAACACGACCACCCTTCTTCACTCTCAAAACTCCACCTCGAGTATCATTAGTGCAACATGATGATCTAACTGACCGAGAGAAATGAGGTTATGCAAACTAGCGAGTACACGTCTAACTCCAGAGACTTCTCTCACCACGCCAACATGCATACGAAACCAGATAGGTTCAATACCACAAACCGGTAGCTCTACTCCATTGGTTGTTCTAATTATGTCAACATTCTTCTCATAAGAAGAAAAACACTTCACATCCTTACAAATGTGAAAAATGGCTCATGAATCCATCTTCTAAGGATTAACTTCGCTAAACTTGGCATCATAAGAAGCATCACTAACAGAACTTGCAGCAAGACCTGCCTGCGCCTCATCACTACTACTATCATCATCCACAGCCTTCTTCTTATCCCTCTGATAAACATAACATTCTTTGTGTATGCGACCTTGCTTACCACAATAATGAAAAATGATAGCACTTCTACTATTAGTCCCTTTCTTCTTCCTTCTTTTATCTTTTCCTGAGTCATTCGCTGCCATAGCCTCACCTTGAACTGATTTCAAACCTAACTGTTTTCTCCTTAGTTCCTCATTCAAAAGGCTGCTTTGAACAGTTTCTAAAGAGATACTTCCATTAGCATTTGAATTACTCAATGAAACAACCAAAGTCTCCCAACTTTCCGAAAGCGAACTCATCAACAAAAGAGCATGCAACTCATCATCAAAATTGACCTTCAGATTTGCCAATTGATTGATCGCATCTTGAAATTCATTCATATGCCCTGCAACAGACTTCTCCTCATCCAATCTCAGCTGAACAAGCTTTCGAACCAGAAAAGCCTTACTTATAGCACTCCTCTACTCATACAAAGATACCAACTTGTCACAAAAATCTTTTGCGGATTCACAACTAGCCACATGATTGAATACTGAATCATCAAGGTACTACCGAATCAAAGAAATCGCCTTCTTATCCATCTTATTCCACGTTCCCTCATCCATACCTGAGGGCTTCATCCCATCTCCATCAATCGGATCATGAAGATCATTGAGGTAAAGTACATCCTCCATCTTAGGTTTCCAAATACCTAATTTCTTCCATCAAAAAATAGCCATCTTCGGAAATGCCATCATATCCGACATCAAAAAACAAAATTTCCAATTCAAAATCACTCTAAACTTTGTGATGATCTTGCTCTGGTACCAACTATTGTGTAAACTGCGCTTTTATGAAAGCGATTAGGATCTTATTCACCCAATTACATAAAGATGACTTCTAGGGAAAAACAATACATATATGAAATTACATGCACAAATACAAGATATTCTACCTAACCACCCTTTTTATTGATTCAATAAAACAAATTCTGTTCACATACAATGGATCAACAACCAAAAATAAACAAAATACAATGAATCAATAACCTTATTGAGAAAGAGAAAGAATATCTAGATGACTACAACTTTTTTTGGAGAAGGAGAACAATGAAAAACAGCAGCAAACCCTTGGATTAATTATCTCGGTCTCAATCCCATGTTTTTAATCCAACCCTAGATGCTTCTTTTATAGGAAAATAGAAGGCCCAAGTTTCCGCTCACAAATATACCCAGAATATAATAATTCATTTCTTTCCTTATATGATAAAATTAACTAACTAAATAATCAATCAAATCAATTAGTCAATTAATTAATTAATCAATCAAATCAATGAATTAATTAATCAAATCAATTAATTGATTACATTCTATTCATTAACATATGTGATTTCATGTCACAAATCACAACATTCTTTATGCCTAAAGTTGTGGATCCTTCAGCCTAGTCAATTATGCTCATTGATGTTTTTTTTAGCTAACAAAGAGGACAGTTTTTCTACTGTAGTGGGAAGATAACTAAAGTTTTGCTTATGCATTTTATTTTCTTATATCATGCTTTTTACATCTAAGAAAGTGCAATTTATTTAGGCACAAATATACTTTATATCATGCTTTAGTGGCTTCATCATTGTTTTATATCATGCTCCCGTGGAGTTAAAAGTTACAAACGAAAGTAGTTTATTTATACAATATACAATGATTAAAAAGAAAAATAGGGTAGAACTAGAGAATCAAAAGTAAAGTGATCACTATTGTTATATTCACTTGTACTCCAATCATTCATACATCGTACTGTATGTATACATGGAAACTGTTTTCATAACTAAGTTTGCTTCTCAAGGATAACTATATATATATATATATATATAGACATATGACAAATTTGACCAAAAACTAAGGATAAAAGAAACTACCAATGGACCAATAATTTCAATAAATTCATCTTAAGCATGCACTTTTTAATTTGAATTTGTGTTTCTTATTGACACATTTTGAACGACCGCCATTTCCATTAGATTAAATTTCCATTATCTTTTATATCATGCATCTTACTCTACCTCAAGTACACACTGTACAACTTCCTACACCCACCCACCCCTATCGCTATCATGTTCACCATCATTATCGTTATCTGCATCCCTATTAGAAAACTCCACTTGAATATGTAAAGCTCCGCATACGACTCCTCATCATTGTCCTCACTACTGGGTTTGGATGTCAAATTAAAAGAAATATCCACGCCCGCTACCACCTTCACTATTCCTTGCACCACCACTACTGGGAGCGCACTTGTCCCTCCGATAAACCAAAACTACTTGTTCCTCCACCACTTATTAAATGGTATTACTGACCACCTGATCTCTAAAACCGCCAACAAAGATAAGGTGACTGTGATCATCAGCAGCAGGGACATAAATTTAATATCCAACCCATTTACTATGAACTCCCCTGTAAACATTGACACTGCTGGAAGCACACAATACACTATCGAAAACACCGACTTAAACAGGTACATACCCTTGTTGAAGTAAGCCACCCGATGCAGGAACTTCATCCTCGGCGAGCGTTGTTCTTTGAAAAGAATATCTCCATCTACCTAGTAGCCTATCTCAGCACCTGGTGGAGCCGATCTGTTAAGTTTATCGGAGCAGTCCCTCAGAAAACATCATGTTTGGTTACGTAGTACACAGATCTCTAGCCGCAACTGTGCATCCAGTAACCTGTTACCATGTCTTCTGTTATAGACCTGTATATCAAACCCACCCGGATTCCCCATTCTATTCTTTCCTCATAGCAGCATGAGATTACACTTATAGCCTCCGCCATTGTGGATAATCCAACGGCTCTCATGGCACTGCCAGTGCTCTAATGGGACTTCCTGCTCCAAAACCTGGCATGTTTAGAAGTAGCCTGCCTTGATACTCTGCTATAGGGATTGATGCAGCTAGAGTGGTGGAGTCTAAGAATCTTATAGGCAGGGGAACATCCTTTTCCTATTCTTATTTTTACCTTTTTTGTTCTTGAGCTTCCTTGTACCGAACCGGCCATGGTGCTCAGTAATTTTGGTTGGGCTGAGCCCATGCAAAGCAGTGCGCAGAAGATGCAGCCCATGCCAACATACATGGGTCCTTGAAGCCCGTACATTGCCTGCATGGTTACGTCAAAGAAGACTAAATTATGTTTTGCATAGTGGTCATTGGAACCGTTGATGGAACTGGATGAAGCAGACTCGGTCGCCGCCTCGGTCCAACACGGAATACATTCCTTCTCTTAGGGCTAAGGAGTTGTATATCTAGTGGTTGTAATCAGGGTCTAAAACGAATGGAGCGTTGGTCAAAATAGCACTTGATCTAACCAAGGTGTTCATGGCTCCTGCCTTTTTATTGTGGTCAATGTTGAATTTTTTTGATTTAAATATTTTATGAAGAGGAAGTAATCAATTAATTCATTTGATTGATTTAATTAATTGATTGATTAATTAATTATTTGACTAATTGATTTGATTGAAAGGTTGATTGATTGATTTGTTAACTGATTTTATCATAGAAGGAAATAAATGAAAGTTTATATTTTGGAGATATTTTAAAGGGGCAATTTGGATATTTGGATAGGTCTTCTATTCTTCTATATATGCAGCCTTCTTGGTTAGATCAAATGAACAAGTAACCATGTGAAAATATATGGAAAGGAAGATGTAGGAATTTGGGCAGAGAATACCTGCTATTTACCGCTGAAAGACATAGTTGGTGCCCCCAGATTGTCCAAGGGTTTGTCGTCATTCTTTATTGCTCTTCTGCTCCAACAATATTTGTAGTCATCTAGATATTCTTTTCCTTTCTCTATATGGTTATTGATTCATTGTATTTTTTATTTTTTGTTTTGATCTATTGAGTGTAAACAATTTTTTTTTTTGGTGAATAAATAGAAAGGGTAGTTGGATGGAATATTTGTGTATTGCTATTATTTTCGATTTATTATGTTATTATTTTCAATCAAATTCATCTTCAAGTAATTAGATGAAAACAATCCTGTTTTTCAGGCGTATTGTCAAACTTCCGCTGCACACAAAACTCTAATAGTTAGTATTAGAGTTAGTTCATCGCATAGATTGGAGTGATTTTAGATTGAAGATTGTAGATGTCGGAGATGATGTTGCTTTCGTGCATGACTATTTTTGATGGTAGATATTAGGGGTTTGAAAGCCAATGATGGTGGATGTTTCATGCCTCAATGGTCTGATTAATGGAGATGAAAAGAAGCCCTCTGACATGAATGAGGGAAGATGGATGAAGACGAGAAGAAGGCGGGTGACGGGTGAATAACCTAGTTTGCAGCAAGGTGGAAAGGTTAATATGGTCACTGCTGATGGTCCAAGGTGGAGGATCATGGTATCAACAGGGGTCTAGATGTTGATGATGCTCATGGGATCCCGGAGATAAAGAGATCATGTCAAGCAGAAGATGGGTTCAACGTGGAAAAATCCACAAGTTAAAGATCTTGTGGTATTGCAAGCACTTTTATACAGTTAGATTTGCATGGTGCAGCTCAGGTGGTAGATGCATCTTTTGCAGACGGTGGGTTGTGTTCATAATTGAGGTGTGGTCGTAGTCCTTTCAAATCGACTGTGGTGTTTGTCATTGCCTTGAAATCGAGGTTAGTTTTAATCGAGAGTAGGTGTTGTTGAAAGAGCTAGGTTGACTTGTTTGTGGATTGTTGGAGATATGTGATATTTGAATCAAGGTTTATGAAGAAGATGTAATCAATTAATTGATTTAATTTGATTTATTGATTGATTAATTGACTAATTGATTTGATTGATTGGTTGACTGATTTTATCATAAAAGGAAGAAATAAAAGTTTATATTTTGGAGATATTTTAAAGGGGAAATTTGGATATTTGCCTAAGCCTTCTATTCTTCTATATATGCAGCCTTATTGGTTAGATCATATGAACAAGAAACCATATGAGAATATCTGGTGAGGAAGATGTAGGAATCTGTGCTGAGAGTAGCTATTCCTATTTACTGCTGAAAGACGTAGTTGGTGCCTCCAGATTGTACAAGGGTTTGTCATCGTTCTTCATTGCTCTTCTACTCCAACAATATTTGTAGGCATCTAGATATTCTTTCCCTTTCTCAATAAGGTTCTTGGTTTATTGTATTTTTTTTATTTTTATTTTTGATCCATTGAGTATAAACAAAATTTGTTTTTGGTGAATCAATAAAGAGGGTAGTTGGTTGGAATATTTGTGTATTGCTATTATTTCTGATTTATTGTGTTGTAATTTTCAATCAAATTCATCTTCAAGTGATTGGGTGAAAAAATCCTGTTTTTCTCAAACTTCCGCTGCGCACAAAACTCCAACAGTCAATGCCCGGGCGTTTTCCCATGACAAATATTCCAGTGTTAGCAATCTTATGTTGGTTCCTTCTGTTTTGATTATGTTTGTGCTTGCAGTTTCAGTGTTTGTTACCGGGTCTGGCCTTGGAGGTGCTAGCATCACCTGAATAATACCGGCATGATCATCTCTTGCATGATCTGGCTAACAAGAAAGCTAAGTTCCAAGCCAATAAGACCCGTCAGACATCCAAGCGGCTTAGGATCTTTAACCTCTTGTTCCTCAACTATCTCTTCATTCATCTTCTTCCTTCTGCTCATCTCATTTGCGTTATAAGCATCAGTCCTCCTCTTAATGGAATCAAGCAACAAGTTTATCCTCACCTGTTAGCCCACTTTGTGAATGGGCTACACAAAGATAAAAGATCACTTAACAAGTAGATTTAAAAGAGGAGGCAAGCATCAGGAAATCGGTTCGGTTCGGAGGCCTCTAGTCCGCTCCCATTGCGCCTCAAAGCAAGCAGCCTAAAAGATGACACACCCAGATCGGATCCACTCCTGCCGATCCGAACCCTCATCACTCTACCGATCCAAACCTATGGCGCCATGGCAATATTGTACGATTCCCTGAGAACTCGGAGCGTTTAGGAACCCATGTTCCCATGTTCACCCACGTTTGTCCACCAATGTCAAGGCACAAACTCCACGTGTATCCGAGCCGAAGCCATTTTAGAGAGAATTTCCACCTATAAATACACCACCAAGCATCATTTGAAGGATCTTTTTTGGCAAATTCTTGACTTTAACTCTCATATAACCGAATTTCACCACTTTATTCAGATTATTATCATCATTTGAAGCGCGATTTAGCAAAGGTTGTATGAAATTATTCTTTGTAAAAGTGAGATTGAGAATTATTTGATCTTGCATTTGTACTTGAATTATTCATCAATAAAGTATAAAGTGGATGTAGGCTCTTTAACGCCGAACCACAATAAATCGTGTGTTTCTCTTTGCTTTTTCTATTTTAATTTCTCTAGATTATCGCACATTAGGGTGTTAGAATCATCTTTGGATCTAACATTTTGGTGCTTTCACTGAGAATTGATCGAATTCTTTGTATTTTAGGCTATCATTCTACTATTTGGGTTTGTATATCCGAAGAAGATAGTCCATACAGTTAATATTTCTGAAATTCTCTTCAAAAACGGTCTCGATAAGTTGAATACTATGACCAAGGGAAAAGGAAAAGAAGTACAAAATGCATGGGAAAGTGGAGTAAGAGAGGATCAGCAAGCTATGATTGTTTAGGTCGAGAGGATAGGGTTCAGGAGCTAACCGATCCGGCAGGGCATCTTCGACCCCATCTGAACAAGCCCCGATCTGAACCGATGGCTCCGAACCGATCCGATCTGCTTCCCAAAATGTGTTGGAAACTCTCCATCGATTCAAACCACTGAAGCAGAGGGAGGTCAATCCGATCCAAGTCTAGCTGCGGTTGGAACCTCTACTCGACCCCCTACAAACGCTCCGGTACCAGCCGTAACAATTGATGATCAACCTACACCTTCTGGACTCGTAACCCATGGGGAATTTTCCCGCTTGCTTGATATGCTTAAGAGCACTAGGGATGCTTTGGAGGATCGCAAATGCGACAGTGTTCTCATGAGGGAAAACATGAGGGTTATAAATGAATAAATAAGCGAACTTCGCAGATAAAGAGTGTTCTCTCCGATTCTGCTATGGATCATTCATCATCTTCAGATGAAGAGCGCCCATGTGAAAGGAGGTCGTACGAAAGACCCGAAAACCTGGACCAGTTGACATTCGGATCATTTGGACCCCGTGAGGATGCAACGCGTGTTCTGGGACCTGACGATCCGAGTTTGAGGGAACCAATGCTGTAACGATGCGAGGATCACATTTTCTCTCTAGAGATCCAAATATTACCAATCCCACCCAAGGGCAACTCCTTCAGCCTGTTCGTCCTATGAATGACCGGGACCGCAGGTAGCGAGGAGGTCCAGCTACCAACCAAAACCAAAGGGCGTCACCTGAAGTAGGTGGTAGACGTGAGAGAAGAGAAAGAAGCAAGGATCCTGAACCGACTTTAGCCAACATGGAAGTAGAAGCGATGGTGCATCAAATCATGGCTGATAGTCGTTGATATACTAATGAAGATTGGGATATTGAACGCTGTCGCACTCCATTCACCGATGACATCCTGAATTTTCAATTCCCTCGACGGTTCAATCTACCACAAATGGATCGGTATGCTGGAAGAACAGATCTGAAACAACATCTGATGAGGTATGCGTGGTATATGAAGGCTGCAGTCGCACCTGACGCTGTAAAATGTAAAGCCTTCCCGATATATCTAGATGATGTTGCATTAATGTGGTTTACGCGACTTCCCCCGCGATCGGTGTCGAGCTTTCAAGAACTCAGCGAATGTTTATGAATCAGTTCTGACTCCATGCTCGAAAAGCTAAAAGTGTTATCGAACTGTCCAGAATCAAACAAGCTCCTGGAGAATCTCCGAAATCTTACTTGGACCGCTTCAACTTAGCAGTTACCGAAATAAGCAATCCCCATGAACCAACCATTTTGATGGACTTGATAGATGGGGTCGATCCAGATACTGCATTCAGAGGTTATTTAGCTGGGAAGCCACCATTGACTAGGGAGGCTTTCTACAAAAAAGCAAATATTCGTCTACGGTGAGAAGAGATATACGCCAATCGAAAGAGAATGTCTGATGGAGCTTCGAGAGAAGATATTCAAAGTAATGTTGCTGTGAAATAGTTGGATGACAGTTGGGGGAAAGTCGAGGTAAACGTTGGCAACAAAAACGAAGGAAGTAACAAAAGGGACGGAAACGACAATTGGAGGGATAGGAACTGAGAAAACGACTCCGGTAAAATACCTCGATTCCAAACCTTTGAAAACTACTCGCCGCTAAATGATACATTGGAAAACATCTACCTGGATACTTACAACGTCTTGCAATATAAAAAGCCTCCGCCCAAAGACTCCACGAAGTAGGAGAAGGCGACTGGAAAATTCTGTCTGTTTCATAGAACCCATGGACACTCTACTAATGAGTGTCGACATTTAAGACATGTTGTTGAAAAGCTATTATGGGAAGGAAAGTTAGATGAATATAAAGTTATCCCAAGAGATAGGGGGCAGGGAGGGCAGACCCCGAATAAAAATCAGCTTGCTCCTAAACCCACAGCTCAACATAAAGGTAAAGGAAATGTCATTAGCACTATACTGGGAACACCCCATCCTGTTGGCCATAGCTACAGGGCAATGGACCAGTATCTGAATGCAGCCAAACATCTTGAAGTAGGGGAATGTAGTAACTTCGAAAACACTGCTCTTGTGAAACAACAAAAAACGATGTCAGATGATGTCATATTTCGTGATAGAGATGATACTGGAATTCAATCACCCACCGAAGACCCATTGGTGATCACTACCACTATTGGTCCAGCTCTAGTTCATAAAGTATTAGTGGATAATGGGAGTTCGGTTAATATTCTCTTTAAAAAAGCATTCGATCAGGTGGAACTCGAAGCGAAAGACTGGAAACCTTGCGAGGGATGGATATGTGGCTTTAATGGGGCATCAACGGCTCCAGTGGGGTATGTAGAATTGTCAGTGACATTGGGACAAGGAGATCGCCGGAGAGTGAGAATTCTCCCATTTGTAGTTCTGGACATCGACTCACCCTACAACGCTTTCTTGGGTTGACTAGCCCTCGCAGAATTCAGGGCTTGTATTGCTCCTTGGTGCTTATTGTTGAAATTCCCTACCGAAGCAGGAGTGGGAGTAATGAGAGGTGATCAAGCCACCGGACGAGCCTGCTATGTGGCTGAACTGAAGATGTTGCTGAAGGGATTAAGCATCGAAGCTAAAGATGCCTCTTCCCCTGCGAGGGAGGGTTCAACATAGCAATTAAAGGGACTAGCCCCGAGGGAATCGCCTAGAGAGCTGCCCGAGGATATAGATCCCAGAGAGGATGAAGAGCCTGGGGACAGAAAGGCGACTCCTAATGAAACGACTGTAGACATCTCTATTGACGACGTTGATCCGACAAAGGTTTTAAAGATTTGATCCCAGCTAGATCCGTTCCGAGCAAAGGAAGTGACTTACTTTTTGAAGGCAAATCTGGATATGTTCGCCTGAACCCATGCCGATATGTGTGGGATATCTCCCTCCTTTTTAAGTCACTCATTGAGTATCAACCCAAAACATCCACCTGTTAAACAGAAAAGACATATGTTGGGCCCGGAGAGGTCAGCAGCCTTAAAGGAAGAAGCAAAGAAGTTGAAAGATAACGGGTTCATTAGAAATTCGACGTATCTCGATTGGATATCGAATCCTGTTTTGGTCAAGAAGTCAAATGGGAAATGGAGAACGTGCATTGATTTTTCGGATTTGAACAAAGCTTGTCCAAAAGATAGTTTCCCACTTCCTAGGATTGACCAGCTGGTGGAGTCAACAGCCGGACACAAACTTCTTTCCTTCATGGATGCATACTCAGGATATAACCAGACCCCATGCATGTGCGGGATCAAGAGCACACGAGTTTTATAACAAATTTGGGATTATACCGCTATGTGGCAATGCCACTCGGATTAAAGAATGTCGGAGCCACGTATTAGCGCCTGGTGAACCAAATGTTCTATAATCAGAATGGAAAAACTATGGAAGTTTACGTAGATGACATGCTCGTGAAATCCAGGCAATCTTGTAGTCATACACAAGATCTAGTAAAGATGTTTGACATCCTACGAAGGTGCGTGATGAAGTTGAACCCCTTAAAGTGATCATTTGGGGTGGCATAAGGAAAATTTCCTAGTTTCATCATAAGCTCTTGAGGGATTGAGATTAATTGTAGCCAAATAGCATCCATCAGGAACATAGAAGAGCCACGGAAGATTAGGGATGTTCAGAGCCTAGCAGGGAAGGTTGTTGCATTGAGCAAGTTCATTTCCAAAGCCATGGACAAGTGTGTCCCATTCTTTGATTTAATCAAATGAGGGAAACGTAATTTCGAATGGACTTCTGACTGTGTAGAGGCCTTCCAAAATATGTTGGACTCATTGGAGAAACCCCGATATTGTCGAAACCGGTGGACCATGAAGATCTATTTGTCTATTTGGCGGTGTCATCTCATGCTATCAGCACAGCCTTGGTGCGTGAAGAAGACAAGGTCCAGAGGCCAGTATACTATGTAAGTAAGAAGTTAGCAGCTACGGAACGCAATTATCCAAGAATAGTAAAGCTTGCTTATAGCCTCTTGATTGCCTCCCGAAAGCTCCGTCATTATTTCCAAGCTCATCTGATAGTCATATACACTGATCAACCATAAGACAAATATTACAAAGACCTGAAGCATCAGGGAGATTACTTAAGTGGAATATTGAGTTGAGTCAATTTGGTTTAAGTTTTTAACCAAGGAGGTCAATAAGGGGGTAGGCCCTAGCTGACTTCATAGCAAAATTCACGATTCTCGAAGAAGAAACAGTGGATGACAAAGTTGTTGCTTTAGAGCATAAATTAGAGCTTAGTCCATGGAAGTTATATACATACGGGGCTAAGATTGATCGAAGATCCTGCGCTGGAGTTGTTTTAACCACTCCCGAAGGGCGATCCATTTACTACGCCCTGCGGTTGGAATTTTCTACCACCAATAATGATTTCGAGTACGAGGCCTTGATTACCGGGCTGAAAATCGCTAAGGAATTAAGGGTAAGAACATTGGACATATTCTGTGACTCAAGAGCTGTTTGCCAAGTTCGAAAGGAATTTGTGATCAGGGGACCTCGACTTGTTACTTATCTTGAAAAATTAGAGGAGTTACCAGGAAACCTGGAGCATTACAGTATAACTCACATTCCAAGAGCCGTAAACCAAAAGCAGATCGACTGGCTAAGCTAGCAAGTTCTGACAACCCTGGAGAAACCAAAATGGTTCCAATAGAGATATTGGAATCGACAAGCTTTGACCTAATGGAAATGGAATTCGCCCTGGAATCTGAGCTAGAAAAGGAGTCCTTGATGACACTGAATAAGAACTTCCTTAAGAGCGGAATTCTTCCATCAAAGAAGAGCGAGAGACGAGCTGTAACACGTAAAGCTACAAGATACGTTTTACAGGATGTCGTCCTTTATCGCCAAGGATTTTCCATGCCTTTGCTACAGTGTATAGCACATGACGACGTCAAGCGTGTACTGAAAGAAGTACATGAAGGTGAGTGTGGGGATCATACCGGAGGTCAAACTTTGGCGAAGAAAGTATTGTGATATGGCTATTTTTAGCCTACCATGAACAAAGATGCAGCTGATCACTCACGGCGCTGCGACAAATGCCAAAGATTCGGTAAAGTTCCGAAAGCACCCTCAAGGCATCTCAAATCAATGGTCAGTCCATGATCGTTTGCAATGTGGGGATTAGACATCACCCTGCCGATTGCTAAAGGAGGAGCTAAATATGCGATCGTGGCTGTGGATTATTTCACGAAATGGGTGGAGGCCGAACCCTTAACCACGATCATGGCAAGAAATGCGATAAGCTTTGTGGTCAGGAATATTATTTGTCAATTTGGGATACTGAAAACTGTTATAACTAATAATAGAACCCAATTCGACAGCGCGGAATTTAGAAACTTCTGCTAGAAGTATAAAATTGATAAGTGGTATACTGCCGTAGCTCACCCGCAGTCGAATGGACAGGTTGAAGCAATAAACAAAGTTATTGAGTCTATTCTTAAAAAGCGGTTGGAGTGAGCAAAAGTTATGTGGGTTGACGAATTTCTGCTAGCTTTGTGGGCCTATTGAACAACCTTCAAGACAGCTATTAGTCATACTCCTTTTTCACTCTCCTTCGGGTCAAAAGCGGTAATTCCAGTGGAGGTTAAAGTCCCATCTCATAGAGTGACGTATTATGACCCAATGATGAATAAATCACTCCTCTTAGAGTCCTTGGACATGGTTGAAGAGAAGAGGGACAAAGCACAGTTGCGTGCTTCAAGGCATCGACGCCAAGTGGCATGCTATTATGACAGAAAGGTTCGCTTTAGGACTTTCGAACCTATAAACCTGGTACTGAAGCGAGCCTTTCCACCTCCCGTTCATCTAGGCCCAAAGTGGGAGGGACCATACACCATCTGACGGAAAATTAACATGCGAGTCTTCAAGTTAGCGACCGTGGATGGTGACGAAATTCCTAGAGCTTGGAACACCCAACATTTGTGGCGATACTTAACTTGAAATTATACTATTTTCTTTTGTTTTATAGGCCATGTAAAAAGGCACGACTTGCCTAGAAAAGTCCTGTTAATATAAACAAAAGATTATGAAGTGGACATAGGTCACGACTTGGCGAACCACTATAAAATACTGTATGTGATTTACTTTACCCGTACGAATCTTGTCTTGTATTTTTTTTTGATTGTCATAACATAATTCGAAAATATCAGACATTTGAATCGATACAAAAGCTAATGAAACGACCATTTTCCTAATGACATAAAAAGGGAAGGGAAGCCGACGTCCCAAACTCTAACTCTCACAAGTCGAGAGAGAGTATAAAGGATGGGAAGACGACTCCTCAAGGCATGAAGGTGCACCATGACAAAAGGCCGCCTTGAATCCACTCTAACCTGACCATACGATAGAAGAGTATAAAGATACAAAGAATGTGTACCAATGAAAAAGAGTTTTATCCCTGCCAAAAGAGCTGGGGGCAATTTAATCAATCTCGAATAAGCCTTAGCCAAGTGCTATATTCAAGATTGAGTGGGGCATACACATCACGCCCCTACCATCAATCATTTATTTTATTTATTTAAGCGGCAAATTCTCTGTGAATGATATTTTCTCTGTCTATGCATTTGCAGGGAAGCGCGATTATGACTTGAATCATTACTAATGTTTGTTAATTTCTCGACACTAACAGAAGTAAATAACGAACTTGCAAGCATTTGGCATAGTGGGAAATGAACTACTTTATTTACACAGGTGCAGGTTTATACAAAACAACTAAATAAACAAAGGCGAGGGCCGCACTCGCTACAACAACAGCGGACCGAGGAACTGGAAAAATGAAAAATTGAACTGCCTCTTATTTGGACTTTGGAGTGTATTTCGCTTTCTTGGCAGCTTTAAGTTATCCCTTCTCCTCTTTTTCAATCTCGGTTTGGATCCGCTTTGGTTTCTTCTTCCCTATAACTGGAGCATTGGGATCAATAGAAGTTTTTTTAGCATGCTCTTCAGTGATTGATCTAGTTGAAAGTTTGACAACTAACCTAGATCTAGGAGGTACTGTTGCAAGAGGCTTCAAACTTTCGGGATCTATTTCCTCAACTTTCAGCTGCATACACTTATCCTGTTTGGCCTTCATCTCAGCCAAAGTCATGTCATTGACATTCCCCGAGTCTCCAGTTATAGTAACATCATCATCTACCTCATGCCCATCATCGCCACCGTTGTCTTTCAAGGAAGCTATAACATCTTCTTCTAGGGGTTTCAGTGGTAGATGGCATGGAAATTTTCTCAGCAACCTCGTTTTTATCCTTGACCTCTTCTACCATTTTTGAGCCAGTAACTTCAACATGCTTCTCTTGGATCTCTTCAATAGACCTCGTATCAGTGGTTTCTTTCTGTTGCTCATCGGCCTTTTCAACTGGCTGTGCACCTATAAAATGAAAGTTAACTGGTATTAGCTCAAGAGAAACGATAGGGTCTTCGATTGGCTGTCCAATAATGTGGCGAAAGGTTGAAATAGCCCTAACAAATTGGGGTGAAAAGGTAGAGATACCTTCAGATGATTTTTCGATTGGGGTAGCTAGAGTCTCTGGTGTCTCCTCGGGAATAGGGGATAAAAGAATGTCTTAGGAATTACTGGATTCTCTGGATCATATCCCTCCATTATGGTATCCTCAGGGGAAATAAAAGAAGAACCAGTTCCGAGAACATTTTTTCTCTTAGTTTGACATATCTCTTCTTCCATAGCTGCAGCAATGAGTCTGCGTCCCTCAGCCAAATGCACTGGTTCTTCACCCCTCAGGAATTTCTCCATAAGTTTGTTTTCATCGATGGAGTCCACCTTGAGCTCTTTCTTCTCCCATTCGATGATTTGGTCCCACACATAAACCAGATTTGTCGGATAATCCTCGATCCAAAGCTCACCATAGCCATACAATTCCTTCTGGGCCGCGAAAAGTTTCTTCTGAACCTCTTCAGCAGATTTAATGGCGATGCTTGTGTTCCCCTCGGCCAAGACTGCTCTAAATTCAGCCTCCAGTAATTTGACTTCAATTCAGCATTCCACTTCGCCAAATCAATGTTTTTCTTCTCTAAATCAGCCTTCTCTCATTCAAGGGTAGTGCAAGCCAACTGTAGTTTAACACTCTCAGATTTAGCCTCCTCATCTTGCTTTTTTAAATCCAAGCACTCTTGGCTATGGGATTCCAAGAAAGTGTGATAACGCCTTTGCAGTTCCTCATGTTGTTTTTTGTAATTGTCGGCATCCCGTTGAAGTAAGATGAGCCTGCGCATCTTCCAAGCCCTTCTCTGAATTTTTTAAGATGCTTTCATCGTAATTGGCCATTTCCTTCATGTGGTCAATGTCAGTGATTAAATCATGAATAATCTTAGAATGATTGCGCGAATATCTATACATCTTCGTGTATTGCTTGCCCACTAAGTTTATCTTTGCTTTAACATCATATGCCCACGTCGAAGGAACATGCTCAAGTGCGGGAACGAACTGTAGATGATCAAAATAATGATCCGGAAATTGTTTCTTCAAATATTCCAATTTCGCTTTAGCTTCAGAATCAAGCGGCATGGATTTAGATATGGACAACTCGACCTTTCCTCGCTTGGCAGGTATGATGAATATGTCATCCCTACTCGACCTTTTCTCGATTTGTTGATGATTATCCTACGAATCTACACGCTTCGACGATGGCTTATCTTGGGGATGCTTGTCCTTAGGAGGAATTGGATCTTTGGAATGTGGTTTGTCCCCTTCGCGACGATCGTGGTGGCTCTTATACTTGTCCAAGTCTAACCGACGAGGAGAATGAGAGCGTGAAGAATGAGGACGATTGGAATCATAATGCCTTTTGTCATCCCTGCCGTGGCTCTCATGGCGATCATGTTCAGTGTCGTAATCAAATCTAGGCATGCTGGTGCGGACTTTCCTAACATCATAGCGGGGACGCGTCATAGTTCTTACAAAATAAGGTACATAAAATTCAGAACCAATGTTTATGTGAAGCACAGATACTGTGACGTGCAGTGCTGGTGTGTCGTGCATATCCTAAGTGACATCCCTCCCCAACTAACCAGAGCCCGAAGTTAGGCCGATATGTGTAGTCTCCTTGATCTTTACAGGAGTGACTTCATCTTAGGAAGTAAAAGTAAGAGGATTCGTTCCAAAATCTTCTAAAGTTTAAAAGGTCTTGGGCAAGGGGAGATTTCTCAAACCTAGAAAATGTAGAGTCATCCACAGTGGGGGCATCTCCCTGAGGAGCATCTAACATCAACTATTTTGGAGATATTAGTTTTTCAAGAGTGGCAGCATCCTCGGAAGTAACGTATTTATCTCTTGCTTTTTCTGCTATATTTTCTAATATATCGTCTTGAGTCGTAGAGGGAGAAGGAGGATCCCTAAGGGGCACTGTTGGATCTTTTGAGCTTTCGCCCCCCCTCAAGTGGAGTATCGATTGGCCCTTCAACTGAAGGTATGTACACATAAGGGCCTTCCCCGTGACCTATGCTACAAGTAATAGCAATTAGACGATGCCGATGGAGATATTCATCTACTAAGCAGTCCTTGATGGTCAAGAATTTTTGGTCACCATTGAGTAACCGATTTAAGCGATCAAATTGCACCATATGCTTCTCTTGTGGTGGGTTAGGAACTGCAAGTGAAAACAAGCAATGCTTAATGTATTTATGATAAAGGCTGGAACTAGAGCATAAAAACTGAGGTCCTTACTTGACTCAAGCCATCTTCTAGCAGACCCAGGCTGCTGCTTAACATAAAACCATTCAGGTTTCGGGTCCCCAGCTTTGCTGCTAAACTTAACCGTGATGATTTTCCTTTTTGACACCGATTCAAAGGATACAAAAGACGGGGTGTCATTGGTCCGATGCTTGAAATTTAAAAGAAATGAACGTCCTAAAAAGTAAGTTCTACACCTAAAATTTCTTTATATGCTATGCACAGAGTATACAGATAAGCGTAGGAGTTGGGGTGGAGTTGCATGGGGGCAATCCGCAATTGTCTTATAAAATCGACGACAAATGGCGGAAATGGGGGTATTGCCCCAACAAGGCACATTAATCTGGTGGTAGCCATATACCCTTCCGGTGGATTATGAGGTTCGAGGGCAACTCAGTATCTTTTCGAAGAATCCCATGCTTTAGGCATATCCGCAAAAGTCTGTCATTGTCGATCGTTGATTCGACTGGATCCTTAGGCGGTTCCAAGTTAGTAACATTCCCAAGCTTATCTAGGGCACGACTATCTCCTACCTCTCCTTCTTCTTCCTTACCTAGAGAGACATCCCCCCAGATGATACGTTACTTTCATGATTTCCCATTTCATAGTCTGAACCCGTACTATTCCAACCCGAATCTGAAGTGGAAGATACGTCTTCAGTGGGTGGATTCTCATATGACTTAGTAGCTTCTCTTTCTACTAATCTAGATGACCGTCTCTCAACCATAGTTGCTAAACTATTGAAGAAACAATAGCAGGATTTAGAGTAAAATTGCCCGTGTCCCCCCGTACGTGTATGTGCCAAGGTGTGTGCAGTGATATAATTGAAGAAATATGATGTAAATATATAAGGATGCAATGTAAGAAATTGGCAAAGCAGTTATGTATTCATCATCGCCTTGGGAGTTCAGTCCAAATCAAAAGGCTCTATCCTAACTGTTCATGAAATTGCAAACCATACTTAGTATTGGCTAAGTCATTTATAGCGTGGTTGTGTGGCATGATGTATATGTGTGGACCGGTTCGGATTTTTTTCCTTTGCGTTCGGGTTGGTTCGGTTGTTTACCACTTATGCGATTGGTTCGAGGATGAAAACATAATAGATCTGGATCGGATTGGATCTGGCAACCTCAAAGCAATTCAAATTAATTGACATCTATCTGGATTGGAGCACATGCTTGGAAGCTAGCGTCCTCTTTTAAGAGATCCCCCCGATCCGAACCGACCTCACACCAATTCCTTACACTCTCATCTGACCCGAACTGATTTCACCGTCCACCATTGGCTCCTCCTCCTCAACCCTTTAAGATATTCAACCCGAACCGATCCCACTTCTCCCATTTTTTTCCTTTCTGCTCCTTTAGTACCGTCAAACCTCTTCACACTTTCCAAAAACCAACTCGTAACTGAGCATTTACGAACTGACATGGTTACCGCTGGCTTCGAACTCATCCACAACCATTTCGAGGTGGCGATGAAGCCACCAATAATAATTGCAAAGGAACGAGTGGCGCATCATCGAGATGGATAAAATAACAGATAAAATCATTCAAATCGCCCTTTAATTCAAGATTAATCAATTAAAGCAGAGATTAATTAAAGTTATTAACCCACCTATGTATTCAATTTGAAAACTAGAGGGAATTCGGGAGTTTTGAAAACTAGGGTTTATCACGTATGATTTTTGAAGATGGAGGAAGTAAAAGAAAGAAGTGAGAGACAAAGAAGGGGTGAATTTATATGCTTATGAAGTGGCTCCTCGTATTCCAACTGATGTGACATGACACTTTGGCCGAAATGGAAAGTATGCCTATGGCTATTTAGCCCATTAACATGAAGGTGTTGGAGCGCGGGCAAGGTCGGATTGATCCGATCTGAATCGAAGCAGGGTCACTAGTAATAATTCAGTATATGAAATAAATCTAAGGGGGAGTATACAAAAGTTTACCCGGAGGAGTCACTTGGACACGAAGCGAATTTCTTAAAGATGTTTTAAATAACAAAAGCAATTTATGCATTCCATGACATATTTATAGACAACGAAAGGTGTGACTTGATGAAGCAACACATCTCTACAAATGAATGGAAGCAACTATTCAATGATTTTAATTCACAAGTCAATGAACAGACTATTTCAAAGCATATTTCATCTTCGATAAAAGTGTACTTATAGGGGGCAAAATGTTATCCCACTTTGTGATCGGGCTACACAAAGCTAAGAGATCACTTGACAAGTAGGTTCAAAAGGGTAGGCAAGCATCAGGAAATTGGTTCGGTTCGGAGGCCTCCAGTCCGCTCCCATTGCGCTTCAAAGAAAGCAACCCAAAAGATGACACACCCGGATCAGATGCTCCTTCCGATCTGAACCCTTATCACTCTACCGATCCGAACCCATGGCGCCACAGCAATATTGCATGATTCCCTGAGAACTCGGAGCAGTTAGGAACCCATGTTCCCACCTTCACCCATGTTTGTCCACCAACGTGATGTGCTGTCATCATCACAAGACGTCTGATCCCGACTTTCAGGGCACGAACTCCACGTATCCGAACCGAAGACATTTCAAAGAGAATTTCCACCTATAAATACACTACCATGCATCATTTAAAGGATCTTTTCTTGGCAAATTCTTGATTCTAACTCTCATATAACCGAATTTCACCACTTTATTCAGATTATTATCTTCATTTAGAGCGCGATTTAGCAAAGGTTGTGTGAAATTATTCTTTGTAAAAGTGAGATTGAGAATTATTTGATCTTGCATTTGTAATTGAATTATTCATCAACAATGTATAAAATGGACGTAGGCTCTTTAACGCCGAACTAGTATAAATCGTGTGTTTCGCTTTGCTTTTCTATTTCAATTTCTCTAGATTGTCCCTCATTTGGGTGTTAAAATCATCTTTGGATCTAACATCAACTTAAACTCATCATACTCCCACTTCACCTTCCTCTCCCTGACAATATCAACCTTAACCTTGCTCTTCAAAAAGTCACATTTTTGCCCGAAACAAGCTTCCGGGTTCCTAGGCTCAATACCATGTTTTCTGCAAAATGGCACCTATATCTTTGCAAAGCTTGCATCTTCAGCGAGGGCTTCAAACGTCAACAAAGCGCCTTCACCATCAGATAAAAAACAAGTAATCTTTTGCACTGGATACACAACAGTAAGAATCGAAAGCACAGTGTTACATGTAACAAGTCGAGGCTCCTTCTTCGGATCGAAGGTGGATAAGAACACTATCAATACCGGTAAGTCTGACCTCCTTTTCGGGATGCATTTGGGGTCTCAAACCTCTCTTTTAGCACACTTAAATTCGTTTCTTGGTTCACTGGTTATAGCTTTGGAAGCTGGTTGAGCAACCTCGAAAATGCAAACCAAAGCTCACATGTAGACGACAAACCCCACAGGTTCATGATGTAACAGCCCGCATTTTACGTATCAGAGGATCATAAAATATTTTCATTTAATTTCCTGAGAGTTGGATCATTCTCACATTTTGATATGTTAGTTATCGGGATGTGATACATGTCCATAATTTTTACCAATTTTATTTGTAACCATTTTGCCCCTGTCAATCTTGTACAGGGTTTAACTTTTGATTGGGATCGTATCAGGTGCTGAGGTCTGTTTCATTGGAATGGAAATGGTGTTACCAATTCCTTAGAGTGGTCACATTAAAGATTTGGCTTAGCAGTTTGGAAGGAATCGCTGTTTTTGTGTTTCACAATTTCTGTTCAGGTTTTTAGAGCCATTGATGGGCTGATTTGAGGAGGCCTATTAGTGGGGTGGTGGGAGGCTATAAATAGGGGGTTAGAGGCATTGAGAATAATTTAATTTCTTCATTATCTCATTTGGTTGAACTTGTGATCCTCCTTGCTCAATCAAATGCACCTTTCCGCCATTAAAATTCTAGATCTACAGAAGAGAATCGAAGAACTACATTGTTTGAAGCTAGATCTACGTCTGAAGAGAGATCACATCAAATCAAGAGGTTTGAAGCATATTCTTCGCTGTCCGAATTGAGAATTTAGTGATTTCGAGTTAACTCGAAAAATTGTTGAGTGATAAGCATCTCTCATGCGGATTCAATCAAGTATATGGGTTTGTTGGCTAGCTTTTGGACCAAGCCACCAAGATTCAAATGCAAGTTCAAGATGAAGCTTTACTTTTGGAAAGGCCTGGACCCGATCGCGATCGCCCCCGCTAGCCCGATCTGACCCGCTCGTGTCAGCCTAGCCCGATCCGACCCGCTCGTGTCAGCCTGATGCGATTCGACTTGTCCGTGTTAGCCTGATCCGATCCAACCTACTCCTCCTAGCTCGATCCGATCCATCCATGCAAGCGCGACCTGATCCGAACCAGGAAACCAAACGAAAGCCATGACCAAGTTTTTCACGATTCACAAACGCAGGATCCAGCGACACCTGTCCATAACGGCCATATTGACTATTTCTCCCTTAAACTACGAACCAGCTCAAGATCTTCGGAATTTGTGCCACATATGATCGCGATCCGCCTGCAGAAATCAACTATAAATAACCCATAACTTGGCATTTTTCAGGATCTTTTTGGCAATTCTGAGTCCTGAATCCACCATTATTACACCTCCAATATTATTATTCAGAGTTGTCTCAAAATTATTGAGTGAATCAACATTATAAGAGTGAGACCGAGGGATAAATCCTCAATTGTACTCTGATTCCAAGTATAATCATAGATATAAAGTGGACGCAGGCTCGTTAACGCTGAACCACTATAAATCTGGTGCCTTTTTTGTTTTTCTAGCATTTTTTCTGACATTAATTTTTGTATAATTGAACAATTTGGATGTTAGAGCCAATTTTGGATCTAACATTTTGGTGCTTTCATTAAGAGCAAAGTCTCAGTACATTGGATTGTTGCTCTACTGTTTGGATATTCAAGTCCGAAGAAGACAGTCCAAAACTCAGCAGTTTCGACTTTTGAAGATTTCAGTGATACCCAGATATCATGGCTGGAAAGAAGTCCAAGGAATTACGAGCTTCGCATGCGAATAAAGTGATCGAGGAAGGTGTGAACGAGCAAGTCGAAGAGGAGCCTTCGGATCGCGATGATGTGGGGGTGATCCGAGCCGAAGAGGGTACCACGATCCGACCTGAAGAGGGCACCACGATCCGGGTCTCTGAAGGAGTCACGACTCGATCCCAGGACAACACCACCATCCTCCCATCTAATGCCCCCGCGATCCGATCTCAAGGAGCCACCACGAGCCATAAACACAACGGTACCACGATCCGAAGTGATAATCAGACCACAACCCGACCCGGAAAGGAGGTTATGACTCGTTCTTCTCGTGCCGGTACATCTGCTCGACCTGGCTCAAGTTCTTTACGCATAAGAGAGAATGTTGATGATCTATTAGACACTTCTGCCCCAGTTACCGAAGGACATTTGACTCGAATACTTGAAGCATTGGACAGGCAAACCGATGAATTAGCCGCTCAAAGACAGGAGAGCTCATTGCTGTGTTAAAATATTACTGCCTTAGGCAGAAGAATTAATGATATTCAAAGACAGGTTTAACCACCTCCAGCTCACCCTTTCTCTCCGGAACATACGTCGTCGTCTGAAGAGCCCCGAAGGAACCAACAATGGCCCCCGTTAGAAAGGCCCGAGAACATAGAACAACTTCGATTCGGGTCACTTCCATCTCGTGAAGAGGAGGCATTTAATCGGGGAACTAGTAACTGCAACTTAATTGAGCCTGTTCTTCCTCCAAGGAATGTCATGCCTCCCGCTTGTCGTTTGATCGGCCGCGGCAACAGGGGGCAAGGGAGTTCATCTCAGGGCCCAGATTTTATAGCAACGCGTCAAAGGAACGCTGGAGGAGGACGTCGGGAAAGGAGTGCTGATCCTGAATCTACCCTGACCCATGTAAAGGTTGAAGTAATGATTAGGCAAGTCATGGTAGATAGCCGTGGACAAAGGAATGAAGATTAGGGCATAGATCGCAGTCACACGCCTTTTGCTGAAGACACACTAGATGTTACATTCCCTAGGCGCTTCAATATGCCAACCATGAATCGCTATACGGGTCGGACTGACCCCTTCCAGCATTTGATGCGGTATTCCTGGTCAATGAATGTCGCTGCAGCCACAGACGCGGTCAAATGTAAAGCGTTCCCTATATTCTTAGAAGATGTGGCGTTATAGTGGTTTACCTGCCTGCCAGCATGGTCAATATCCAGCTTTATGGAATTGAGTGAGAAATTCGCAAACCAATTCCGTCTTCATGCCCAGAGGTCCAATAATGTGATTGAGCTATACCTCATTAAACAACGACCGGACGAAAGCCTGAGGTCGTACTTGGATCGTTTTAACTTGGCTATCACAGAAGTCAAAGATCCGCATGAGCAAACTGTGTTGATGGCCTTGATTGATGGCGTCGATAAAGATACCGAGTTTGGAAGATATCTGGCTGGTACCTCCCCCGACCAGAGAAATATTTTATGAAAAAGCCAATATTCGCCTGCGTCGGGAGGAGATATACGCTAATCGAAAAAGAAAGGCTACTAATAAGGAAGATATCCAAAGCAACGTGGCCCTCAAGCAAACGAGAGATAGCTCAAGAAAGGTTGAAGTTAACGTTGAGAACAAAAATCAAGATAGCGGTCGCCAATCAGGGAATAATAATAGCAATAATCAGAAAAGAAATCAAGGAAATGACTCTCAGAGGAGATCCCAGTCCAGACCATTTGAGAACTTCACATCGTTAAATGATACATTAGAGAGCATCTTCCTGGATACATATAATGTCCTCCATTATAAAAGGCATCCTCCAGGAGATTCTACCGAGAAAGAGCGTGAAATTTGGAAATTCTGTCTTTTTCATCAGATTCACGGTCATTCCACAAATGAATGTCGTCACTTGAGAGACGTGGTTGAAAGGCTGCTCCGAGAAGGGAAGCTTGATGAGTATAAGGTGACTCCCAGGGACGGGGGCAAGCCGTACAAGCCAAATACCAAAGCCAACCTACTGCTAAACCGACAGCTCAGCAAAAAGGAAAAAATATCGTTATCAATACCATAATTGGTGGGCTCCACTTAGCAGGGAATAGTTTCAGATCTATGGATCAATACATAAATGCAGCTAAATAGCATTTCGATGTGGGAGAGTGTAGTAACCCCGAGGACAGCGCTCCAATTAAGCAACAAAAGACGATGTCCGATGACGTCGTATTTCGCGAATGAGAGAGTATTGGAGTACACTCCCCAACTGAAGATCCGTTGGTGATCACCGTCACCATCGGCCCAGCTATAGTTCATAAAGTCTTGATAGATAACGGAAGTTCGGTCAATATTTTGTTCAAGAAAACGTTCGACCAAATGAAACTCGAGCCAAAGGATTTAAAGTCATCTGAAGGTTGGATACGTGGATTTAATGGGGCTTCGACCGCTCCAATAGGATACGTGGAATTATCAGTAACCCTTGGTGAAGGAGAACGCCAGAGAGTGAGGATCCTCCCCTTCGTGGTCCTGGATATTGAATCGTCGTACAATGCCTTCTTGGGCCGACCGGCCCTAGCCAAATTCAGGGCCTGTATTGCACCCTGGTGCTTATTGTTGAAATTTCCAACGGATTCCGGTGTGGGTATTGTTAGAGGAGATCAAGTTGGTGCACGAGCATGCTACATTGCAATGTTAAAACTGCTCCGCAAAGGAAGAGATATAGAAGAGAAAGGTGGTTCCTCCCCTCCAAGGGAGGAATCGTCATAGCAACTAAAGGAAGTACCTTTGGGAGGGTCACCCAGAGAGTTGCCAGAGGATATAGATCCCAAAGAGGATGAAGAGCCTGGGGGCAGAATGGCGACTCTCAATGAAGCAACTGTGGATGTACCAATCGATGATAGTGATCCATAGAAGGTCCTGAAGATTGGATCCCAGTTGGATCCCGTTCGAGCCAAGGAATTAACAAATTTTATGAAAACTAACTTGGATGTATTTGCCTGGACCCATGCAGACATGTGTGGGATATCTCCCTCGATTATGAGTCATTCGCTAAGCATCAACCCGAAACATCCTCCTGTCAAGCAGAAAAGGCGAATGCTGGGTCCAGAAAGGTCTGCCGCATTGAAAGAAGAAGTCGAAAAACTGAAGAGTAATGGATTTATTAAAGACTTGACGTACCCTGACTGGATTTCAAACCCGGTTTTGGTAAGAAAGGCTAATGGAAAGTGGCGACCGTGCATCGATTTCTCTGATCAAAAAAAGGCTTGTCCGAAGGATAGCTTCCCGTTGCCTAGAATCGATCAATTAGTAGATTCAACTACAGGTCATGAACTCCTTTCTTTTATGGATGCCTTTTCGGGGTATAATCAGATCCCCATGCATGTCCCAGACCAAGAGCATACTAGCTTTAATATAGATTTGGGATTATACTGCTATATGGTGATGCCTTTCGGTCTGAAAAATGTCGCGCAACATATCAGCGGTTGGTGAATAAGATGTTTTATAACCAGATTGGGAAAATGATGGAGGTATACGTCGACGACATGTTGGTAAAGTCCAGACAGTCGTCCAATCATACAATTGATTTGGCAGAGATGTTTCAAATCCTCCGAAAATATGGGATAAAATTGAATCCTTTGAAATGTTCGTTTGGGGTAGCATCTAGAAAATTTATGGGGTTCATTGTAAGCTCGCGTGGAATTGAGATTAATCCAGACCAAATTACAGCAATCCGAAATATCCAAGAACCAAAGCAAATAAAAGATGTGCAAAGCCTTGTTGGAAAAGTGGCAGCGCTCAGCAGATTTATCTCAAAAGCTACAGATAAATGCATCCCCTTTTTTGAACTAATAAAGCGAGGTAAGCGCAACTTTAAATGGACTCCTGATTGTATAGAAGCTTTCCAAAATCTGTTGAAACATCTGGAGAGACCCCCAATACTGTCTAAGACTGTGGATCACGAGGATTTATTCGTGTACATGGCAGTGTCATCCCACGCAATCAGTTCGGCTTTGGTAAGAGAAGAGGATAAGGTGCAAAGACCGGTGTACTATGTGAGCAAGAAATTGACAGCCGCAGAACCAAATTACCCAAAGATAGAAAAGCTCGCGTACAGTTTGCTGATCGCATCTAGGAAGCTTCATCACTACTTCCAAGCTCATCCCATTATTGTTTATACTGATCACCCACTTAAGCAAGTCCTACAAAGGCCAGAAACATCGGGAAGATTGCTCAAATGGAATATTAAGCTGAGTCAATTCGACCTGAACTTCCAACCCCGGAGGTCGATAAGAGGCAGGCACTTGCAGACTTTATAGCGGAATTTACCATCCCAGAAAATGATACAGTGACAGAGGAAGATGATACACCAAAGCTACTCCTTGACCCTAACGCCTGGAAACTATTTACTGATGGAGCTAAAAATGATAGACGATCTGGTGCTAGAGTGGTTCTTGAAACTCCAGAGAAACGACTAATATATTACACTCTTAGATTGGAGTTCCACACGACCAATAATGATTCCGAGTATGAAGCTCTGATTATCAGGTTGAAACTTGCAAAAGAACTAGGGATACCAAAGTTAGACATTTTCTACGACTCTAATTTGGTCGTGAACCAAGTTAATGAAAAGTTTCAGGCTAAGAGTCCAAGGTTGATATCATATCTGGAAAAAGTAAGAACATTGCTGGATGGTTTTGAGCACCATAGTATATCTCACATTCCTCGAGAGGAGAATCAAAGAGCGTATAAGTTAGCAAAGATGGCTAGTTCTGATAATCCAGAACATACGAAGCTGCTCCCGATTGAAGTATTACAGTTCCCCAGTGTGGATCAGATGGAAGTTGATCCGGTACTGGAGATTGAACTTGAAAGGGAGTCATGGATGACCCCCCTAAAGAATTTCTTGATGAATGGAACGCTCCCAAGTAAGAAAAGCGAGAGGCGCGCGGTTATACGGAAGGCTTCCCGATATGTGTTGCAAGGAGAAGTCCTGTACAGACAAGGTTTTTCGATGCCTCTCCTCCGGTTTATTGCCCATGACGACATCAAACATGTGCTGAAGGAAGTCCATGAAGGTGAGTGTGGTGACCACATGGGAGGACAAACATTGGCAAAGAAGATATTGCAATACGGCTATTTCTGGCCCACTATAAACAAGGATGCAACCAAGTATGCACGACGTTGTGATGCTTGCCAGAAGTTCTCCAAAATCCCTAGGGCGCCACCTAACTAGTTGAAGACAATGACAAGCCCGTGGCCTTTTGATATGTGGGGAATTGACATTATTGGGAGCCTCCCCATAGCAAAGGGCGGAGCAAAGTTTGCTATTGTAGCCGTGGACTATTTTACTAAATGGGTAGAAGCAAAGCCTTTGACCACGATCACAACCAAACAAGTGATCACCTTTGTCGTTAAGAACATCATCTGTCGATTTGGGATTCCAAAAATCATCATAACCGACAATGGGACTCAATTCGACAGCACGGAGTTTCAAGATTTCTGTCGGAAGTATCACATCGAGAAAAGATACAACTCTATGGCACATCCGCAATCGAACGGACAGGTTGAAGCGGCAAATAAGGTGATCAAAACCATTTTAAAGAAAAGATTGAAGAGGACCAAAGCTATGTGGGTCGATGAATTTCCTCTGGCACTATGGGCCTATAGTACAATGTACAAGTCGGCGACGGGTCACACCCGTTTTCCCTTGCTTTCGGAGCCGAAGCAGTTATTCCGGTCGAGTTAGAAGTACCATACCATCGTACCATTTATTACGACCCAATGACCAACAATAAGTTGCTCCTTGAATCCCTGGACATGGTTGAGGAAAAAAGGGACGAAGTCAACTTACGTGCTTTGAGGCACAAACAACAAATAGCTCGGTACTACAATAGAAGAGTCCGAGCTCGGACATTCGAACCCGGAGACTTGGTTCTAAAACGTGTCTTTCCGTCCCCGGTACATATGGGCCCGAAATGGGAAGGACCGTACTCCATTTTACGAAGGCTTGATAATGGAACCTTCAAGCTAGCGACCGTAGATGAAGATGAAATCTCCAGATTGTGGAATGCCCAGCATTTGCGGCTTTACCTGATATTAAAGTGTCAGTTTTATTCTTTTGTTATTAGAACCATGTAAAAAGGCTCGACTTGCCTAGAATAGTCTGGTTATTTGAACAAAAGATTATAAAGTGGATGTAAGTCACGATTCGACCGAATCACTATAAAAATGTTGTGTGTCGTTTGCCTTTACTGCACCATTTCTTATCCACTCTTTTATTTTGATCAATATATATACTGTTACCATTTCAGGAATTATGCAATAATTTCAAAACAGCTAATTCAAAATGCCGTTCAGCAGATCGGAAAGTTCACGATAACTAAAGCTTCAAAAGGTGCAGCGAGGTAAATCGCATTACAACTTGCACTCTAACTCCCGAGATCAGGGAGACAGTATAAAGGATAGGAAGATAACATCCCCAAGGCGTGAAGGTGCACCATGATAAAACCGCCTTGGCAACACTCTAACCCGCTGAAGGATCGGGAGAGTATAAAGGCGCTAGAGACTTAGCGCCCCAGAACTTTTGCCCCGCTGAAGGATCGGTGAGAAGACCAAAAATCGAGCTCGAACTCTAACCCGCTGAAGGATCGGGAGAGTATAATGGTGCTAGAGACTTAGTGCCACGCGAACTCTAAACCGCTGAAGGATCGGGAGAGTATAAAGGCGCTAGAGACTTAGTGCCACACTAGCTCTAACCCGCTGAAGGATCGGGAGAGTATAAAAGCACTAGAGACTTAGCGCCGCAAGAATCATTACCCCATGGAAAGATTGGGATAGTATGAACATAATTCTAATCGATCGCCAACAAGCCCTGGCCAGGCACTATAATGATGATCAATTAGGAATATATACGTGCATCACTACACGTTTACTTTGCACAAGTATTTCCCGATGATTGTTTTCGTTATGATTAATGATCGTTACTTACAACTTTAACATTTAACTATGAAAGTTTCAGTTATGATTATTTAAACTCTGCTAACATGATGAATTTGTAGGAACACAATGATGCAAAAGAAGTAGGTACTTATTTACTGGAAACGAATATACAAAAAACGAGAAACTAAGAAAAAAGTGAGGGCCAATCTCACGACTACATCTTTTGGCCAAAAGAAATCCTAAAACTAAAACATGAGCCAATAGCTGCATTCTATTTGCACTTGGGAGATGGCTTTGATTTCTTATCCTTCTTCTGTTTCTCCAACTCCTCTTTATCAGTACCGGAGCAGTCGCTTTTCTTCCTCTTCCTCTTGTCGACAAGAGGCTCTGGAGAAGGACTGGAAGGTTCGGAGGCAAGCTGTGAAGTTATCGATCTAGAAGAGAATCTTATAACCAACCCAGTCTTGGGGTCGATTTCAGAAATAGGGGTCACAAACATAGGATTTTGTTCCTCCCTCTTAAGAGCCAACTGCTTCTCCTTCCTAGCCTGTATGTCAGCCAATATTTCGCTATCATAGCCCTTGGCCTCCTCAATGATTTCTACCTCCTCTTCCTCATCTCCATCACCCCCATCTGTGTCATGCAGAGCAGCAATGATCTCGGCGTCTACAGGAGCGCCAGTGCCAGACTCCATGGGTACTACTGTAACTCTATCACTTGTTGAGCCCTCGATTTTCTTCGAGACCTTGGAAGCTTTGATACCAGAACCCAGGGGAACCTCAACCTTCTCTGCCTCTGCCTTCTCCTCTGCACCCTTTTCGACCACTTTGGTACCTACACCATTCAAAGCAAAGGTTAGCAAATCGGGAGGAGATGTGGCCATGAAAGTTGTCTGTCCCATGAGACGGCGACAAGTTACGATTGCTTTAATAAACTGTGGAGAAAATATGGAGATACCTTCGGCTGACTCATCTCCCAGATTTGTACTGGTGGTCCCGACGATCAGAGGAGTAGGTGCTAAGGGGATCAATGGATCATCGGGGTTATACCCCTCAACCTCAGAGGTTTTGGGCTCTACCACCGAGATCGAACTCTCGCCAACCTTATCCTTGCCCTTGAGCCTGCTCTTCTCCATTTCCTCGTGGATAAGGTGTCTGCCTTCCTCCAAAGCCCCAGGCTCTTCACCTCTGAGAAAGGTTTGCATCAGCTGGTGCTTGTCAATTTCGTCGACCCCCAGTCGACGCTTCTCGCCCTCGACTATTGCGTCCCATATATTGGCCAAGGTAACATGGTAGTCTGGAATCCAAGAGACGTCTCGATGCTTGATAACTTAACCAAAGAAATCGAATAATAATTCCTCAAAACTACCTATATCTTTCTCTATTTCAGCAAGCTTATCAGCCGTAGCAGCTGCTGACTCAAGAGCGCTATTGGCATTACTTTCGGCGACAGCTACACGCTCCTCAGCTTGGGCGAGTTGATCATTTAGAACCTCCTTCTCCTTCTTGGCGAGGGCAAGGTCATTTTTTAAGCTCGCCCTCTCTTTCTCCCAAGCCTCTTTCTCAGTAGAAAAGCAGTTCAGTGTTAACCGCCTTGAGGTCCTCTACTTCCTTCCTCAGGGCCACCCATTCCTGGATATTTAAGTCAAGCTCGTTGCGAAAACGATCCCTGGCGCTCTCCAACTCGGACTTGTTATTCTCTGCGTCTCGCCGAGCTAAGTAACATGAGCTTGTGACCCAGCATTCCATCATATTAATGCCCCACTTGGTCACAATGTGCCTTCCCCTTCTCTATAATCTTGCCCTCATCTTTGTCCTTGTCCTTTGGCTCGGGTGTTTTTTTAGAAGATTGGGCGTGAGAAGGAGTGCTTTTTGGAGGGTTTAAATATCTAGGAAGTTGCTTTCCCCCAGTTGGTGGCATTGGGCGACTATGTGGCTTTCCATAACTTTGCTTCAGTGGAGATCAAGGTCGTGCAAAATAAGATTGATGAGAATCCCGGGGCCGACGACTATCCCTTCCCCGACTATTGCTACGAGTGTGCTCAGGGTCTGGAAGGAGGCTTGGTGTGCCCTCGCGAAGCGAACGGTAGGAATAAGACCGTTTGCGAGACATTTTTCCTGCAAAGAAAACAAGTGCGCATTAGAACTATGGACCACAGCAGCAAAATACTGTTATAATAAATGGTGCGCATGTTTTGTGCATCCAGTGAAATCCCCTTTTTTTAAACGGACCAGGGCCCGAAGTTAAGCTCGTTTGGGTGACTTCTTTTTCTCCAACTGGGGCACCCGTCTTTTCGGAGATGGGAAAAATTGGTTCCCCTCCGAAATCTTCTTGAGTATAAATATCATCTGGCAAAGGAATTTTATTTAATTCCCCGAAAATCTGTTCCTCCGTTAATTCGTCTTGGGCGACAGACTCAATTGGCGATGAAGTCCTTAGTGGAGACTGCACCTCGGAGGTTGGAACCTCCTTTGATTTATCAGCTCTTCCCTCATCTCCTTTATACACGTTTAAATCCTTGTCATCCTGATTAGTCATCGGCGAAGGACTCTTGCGAAGAATGGCTGTTTTTACAACTTGTGAAGTTCCTTCTCCTTCAGCCGGGGGCACATACTTGTAAGGTTTGCCGCCCACGCCAAGTCCAAATCTTATGTCCAAAAGATGGTGCTTGTGAAAGTTTTCGCCGGTAGTACATTTCTTGATTTTCAAGAAGTCAGACTTGCTTTCGATCGTTATACACTAAGCCTTCTATCTTGGGGAATGTGTAATCTGCACAAGGGAAAAAGAAACATGTTAATGCTTCGATTATGTGATTTAGTCATGCATCTAGAGGCTCGAAACTTACTATATTTGAGTCACCTCCTCGCACACCCGGCCTGGTGTTTTATGTAAAACCAATCAGCTTTGGGATCCCCTATGTTTTTATAACCATCAGATAGAACCTTCCTGTTGGCTACTGATTCAAAGAAAGAGAAATTTGGGTCGCTATGGAATGGTGCTTAAAAAGATAGTAGAATTTCAGGTCTTTAAAAGTAAGCTCAGTTTTTAGGATCTCTACATACGCGACGTATAGAGTGTACAAGGCTGTGTAAGCGTTAGGATGAAGCTGCATAGGGACAATACACAATCGTCTTAAGGTTTTAATGACGATTAGAGGAAACGAAGGAATAGCGCCTACCTAACACATGATTCGGCTGACTGCCATGTACCCTTCTAGAGCCAGATGAGGTCTATCTCCGCTTTCGGGTGTTTTCACATCGTCCCAGGGGATCCCGTGTTTCAAGCAAATTTTCTTAAGTTTTATATCGTCTAGTTTGGAAGCTAAAGAGTCAGTAAATTTCTCGATTTCTAGAAAGCTGGGGATCTCATCGGGAGCTCGGTCATCCACTTCGGACTCCTCCTCGAGCGAGGCACTCTCAAATGAATTTGATTCTGTCTCTGCCTCATATTCGGATTCACAATCCGCCCCCTCTGGATTAATTAGAGGAACCTCGGGATTAAGGTGTTTCGACATCTCCGGGTCCACCTCTGTTTCAGATCTTTCAGGAGAACGATTATCCGACATTGCTGTTTTGGCGAGCAAACATGAGAGATTAGAAAATAATTACCCTCGGACCCCGTGCATGTGCAAGTGCTCGTGTGTGCAAGTGTGTGTGATACTGGAAAATAAAGTCATAACATAAATTGGGTAATTGCAGTGAGCATGCTATTATATCATGTTGTCAATCAGTCCAAGGAGTCCATCTCGAAGGCTCTAAACTAACTGTTCAATATACTGCAATTATAATGCATTGATTAAAGTCCATATGTGTTTGGGATCGTCAACCGGGTCGGCTCGCTGGAGTATTGGAACTCGGATCGTGGTAAAAACGCGGGTCCATGGAATCAGATCGGTCCGCAGGGAACAGATTGTTAGTGAGCTGAATCGGCAAAGGAGCATTGACTCGTGGGTTGGGATATAGAGATCCATCGACTCGTGATAAGAGCAACCCGATCCGTTCCCGCTTGTATTTCCATGAGCCAAAACTCCCCGATCTGACCCGTTGTCCAGAACTACTCTTCCATTTCCCCATTTTCTTTCACGGCCCGATCCAGAGCCTCGCCCACGAATCAACCTGACACCTTCCTCCTTCTTCCTCCTCCGTCCTCTTTTCCATTAATGAACTTGAGCGGTTGAACCTAGTACCACCGTGGCTCTCAAAGTCACAAGTTTTACAAAATTCCGTCGTCCTTGCTTTTCAAGCCAATAAAAATCGAGAGAAATAAGAATAATATTATTTGATTACCTTTCAAAGGTTAGGAGACGAATGGATTTTGAAAACTGGAATTAGGGTTTCAAGATGATGAGCGGCGGCGGCAGGAAGAAGGAGAAGGGAAAAGGAAGGAGGAAACCCGGTTTATATAGGAAAAACCTGCGACCCTTAGTATTCCCCTTTTTGTCCTGTTCAGACCGAGAAAACCGAAGGGCCACGAACCAAAGACCAACTCGTTTCATGGAGAAGCCCATCGCGCTTCGTGGGAAAGCCCAAATGATCGCTGAACCAAAACAAGCGCCTCTCCCCATGGACCGTGGGGAGTTTCGGCGATCCGACCCGATAGACAATTGTCAAAAATGACGACCCAGAAATGCCTGTGAAAACTCAAAAGTTTACCTGGCAATTTGACAATAAAGTCCCCAAAAACTCCAAAGATGAAAATTAACCAATGAACAAAGAAATGACTGAAGATTTAACTGAGTATTTATACTTATCAAGAGGCACGACTTTTTGGAAGCTATACGACGTTCCAGACGGACACGGCCTTTTGATTCACATCACTTCATGAAAAGGTAATTCGGAAATTTCGAAGCACGTTCCATCCTTGATAAAACATACTTCGAGGGGGCAAAATGTTGGCTAGCTTTTGGACCTAGCCACCAAGATTCATACGCAAGTTCAAGATGAAGCTTTACTTGTGGAAAGGCCTGGACCCGATCGCGATTGCCCCCTGCTAGCCCGATCCGACCCGCTCGTGTCATCCTGATGCGATCCGACTTGCCCGTGTTAGCCTGATCCGATCCAACCCTCTCCTCCTAGCTCGATCCGATCCATCCATGAAAGCGCGACCTGATCCGAACTAGGAAACCAGACGAAAGCCATGACCAAGTCTTTCACGATCCGCAAACGCAGGATCCAGTGACACCTGTCCATAATGGCTATATTGACTATTTCTCCCTCAAGCTACGAACGAGCCCAAGATCTTTGGGATTTGTGCCACATATGACCGCGATCCGCCTGCAGAAATTAGCTATAAATAGCCTAGAACTTGGCCTTTTTAGGATCTTTTTGGCAATTTTGAGTCTTGAATCCACCATTATTACACCTCCATTATTATTATTCAGAGTTGTCTCGAAATTATTGAGTGAATCAACATTGTAAGAGTGATATTGAGGGATAAATCATCGATTGTACTCTGATTCCAAGTATAATCATAGATATAAAGTGGACGTAGGCTCGTTAATGTCGTACCACTATAAATCTGGTGTCTTTTCTGTTTTTCTAGCATTTTTCTGACATTAATTTCTGTATAATTGAACAATTTGGGTGTTAGAGCCAATTTTGGATCTAACAGGGTTGTATGATCATATGTTCATCATTTCAAGTTGTTTTCATATAGATCTAATCGATGTAAGCATGATTTTGATTCAATTCACCATAGGATCTAATCTAGCAACTTATAAATGGTAAAATAATATGTTGATTCTATGTTTAGATACATTTAATGATTTGATTAATTGTTAAATCATTGTTTTAATGTTCATTGATGATTTGTTGTTGTTATGTTGATTAAATCGTTTTTGAAAAACTCGGAGTTTGATTGGTTTTTTATTATGAAATCAAGTTGTGCGCAAGCGTGAAGATTAGTCGAAGTTTGGTGTTTGCGAACAAATTGAACAATTGTAAAAATTATTAATTTCGTTCGGCTTTCCTAAACAACAAGGGTTGTTGTAAAGGGTGTCGAACTCTAGGAGCAAAACTATTTTAATTAATAAGTACAATCAAATTATTCTGAAAGTTTGATTGTTTGAAACAACAGAAAATAAATAAAAAGAGTGGCTTTTTATAATAAATGAAAGCAATTAGGGAGTAATGACATATATTGGATTAATAATCATCAATAGCCAAGCAGATTTTAGATCTAATTCATGCTCCTGTCACAAATGTGAATCAATGATAATTAGGTTTTTAGAATTAAAAATGTGAATAACGATAAGCATAGCCTATGCGCAATCTAAGCTCTTAAACAACCATAGGCCATCAGGACAGATTCACTACTTTATTTCTAAATCCCTGAAAATTAGATCTAAATTTGATAAGTGTTAGATCAAATTCGAATATACCTTGTGAAGAAGCACAGTTCTTAAATGACATAGAGTTTGAAGGTTCAGATCTAACTCTTGATTCAGATCTAGATCTATATGTATAAAGTCCTAATCTTTTTGGCTATGTGATTCATATTGAATCTAATTTATAAGCATCATCACCCCCCTAATTAAACGGGATTAGCTAGACATGGCTAAATGAGAAAAAACAAAGAATAAAAGAACAAACATAAATAAAACTAAAACTAAAGAAAAAAAAGGAGAAGATAAGTTTTATTCCAAGAGAAGAGTTACAGAATAAAACCCAATGTAATTCTAAATGAAATAGATACAGTGTATCTATAGTTGTCGTGACCAAGACTAAGTGGCCAATTACAAGATGTTGGACAAAAGGCTTTGCACAAATAACAATTAGAACAATGTGAATGCAAGTGAATGGACATGCAAATGTCATGGAAAAATAGCTTGCGGGCATCAAACGGAATCAACTTCAATGAATAATAACTTCATAACATTTGAGACAAGTGATCCTTATGAAAAGGCATTGAATCTTGACTTTAAAATATGCGACAGAAGGTGGTTGAACAACAACATTTCTTCAGGCCTTCAAGCTTTAATACGGCTCTAAAAATCAGCACTCTTCTTGCACAAATTCTCGAAGCTTTTCAACAACTAAGAGCATTAATCCATTGATCTTAAATAATTTGAAAACACAACTATAAATACACAGTATCAATTATTTTAAAGAGAAAACAAGATAAATAAGTAGATAAAATATACACATTTACGTGTATATCAATACCCCCATGCTTATCTTTTTATTCGTCTTCGAATAAACAAAAATAAGATATGTCACACTTTCATAGGAAACACGATTGCATTTAGCATATGCAACAAGCCGTTAAACCCCTAGGTGTCCCTAGTAGGAAGAGTGTTGTCTCGTGAGGGTTTTTAACGGCTACTACCCACAAAATCCAAAGCATCTTATGTATGCGGACTAATCAAATAATATATTTAAGGTGTTTCAAATCCCAAGTACTTACTTAATTTCAATAATAACGATTTAGTCTTAAATTGTCTAACCCATTATTGGTGAAAAAATGAATAAAAAATTTCAAGCTAAATCGTAATTCCTTGATAACACTGTAATTGCCTTGAAGGTCAAGAGCGTGGTGTCAACCAAAGTTCTACATATCGACAATGTGCACCCAATCATTTTTTTATTCTTATTACTCTTTGTTTATGAATAATTTTGCACTAGTGTAACTATAATGTATCAGATGTGAGTTATGCATAGATGGAGGAGAATTTTGTAAGTTCTAAAAATATTATAGATAGGAGGGCAAGTGTATTAATTGAACTTCAAGCTACAAAAGATAAAGTAATACAAAGGCACATATGGACGTTTTATTTCCTTTCATCGCCTCTACTACAATCCTCGCTTCTAAGTACGGTATGATGGATGTGGATGGAATGGAAATGAATGCTTTATAGTCAAGATTGATGAACGACAATTTTATTCTTAGAGATTTTCTTTTTATTGCATTTTCCCTTTTTTTTGCATGTTGAATGATTAGTGGGGATGGAATGGAATGATACCATACATTATTTCATTTGATTCCTCCTCTACTAAGCGAATCATAACCAACGCTTCATGAAAGGAAAGTTTTGTGCCCTAGTTACTCTATTTTTATAACCCTAATTCAACATACAAGTCTGGATTGGTGTTATATGAAAAGCTGAAAGGAAAGATAAGCAAAGTTTCATAAGATAGATAACTCATATAAAATAAGATGTGGTATATAGTTATCCTACTTTAAAACAAGTACGAAGTGGGTACTGTAATATTGGTATAAAAAGTGACGTTTTTTAACCTTTGAAACTAAATCAATAAAAAGGTTTTTAAGTATACCAATGTAAGAAAGAATTGTTGAAACAAAGATGTAAATCGACTAAAACTTGGGTTTGAATAATGTGGGGCATCGAAGAAGAACGCTGCAATGAGTCATTTCTCCTTAAATGGGCCATGTGGAATTTACAACTTACAAGTTCACAAATTTGAGTGAAAAAAAATATTATGCATGAAAACGAACTTAGAAAAATCCAACAAATGTAGGTGCAAAATCATTTTTATTTATTTTTTTTACTTGCACAGTCTAACATGTATAACAAGGGTTTACACGCTTACTCTAGAACGCGACTGACGTCTGCATAGTCTCAAGCTAGCATCTTAAAAAGACACATTACGACTCAATGAATAATTAATGTTCATTCCCATCACCCAACAATTCAACTTATCAATACAGAACTAAGGTGTTATTTATAAATTTGAAGTTAATCCTTGTTCAATGAATGACCTAGTTCATAATTGCTCATGTAATGTAAATCCCCCTCACACTTGAGTTTGAATGTGCCCTCACAGTCGTTAAACATACATATCTTAGTGAAAGGAAATTATTTAACAAGAGAATATTTACATATGTACAAAAGAGGTTTAGTGTGTCTTACCGAATACGCATGCAGAAAATACGAAGTCATCGAATAGATGAACTGGTCCACAATGGACCAATGGATCAACTTCATTAAGATTATGAGACACAGCTTAAGCATAGAAAACCAAATCATAAAGGAATTTATACTACGTTTCAGATTTGGAAAAACAAACTTTGTTTTTCAAAAGTTTGAGTTGCTAATGTTAAAATTTTGAGTTTACAATTGATCCTAAAATCGAATTGAATTTCTGTAGCAAGTAAAGAGAGGTCAATGAGCTTGGGTTCGGTAAAAATTTCAAAAGCAAAGTTTTATTTGTTCAGATGATGTCTAAATTGAGAGATATGTGCATCATTCTCACCCCCACACTTGTTTTGAGAATTTTTGTTCAGTTTTGCTTTGATGTTTGAAATTTTGTTGACTAAAGGTTCGTTCGTAAACCTAAAGTTAAAACCAAACAAATGAAATTTCAGTAAATTTCGAAATTGTGTTTTCTTAAAAACCGTGTTATCCCAAAAAGAGTTCATATACTGTAGAAATTTATCATTGAAAAACAAGTGATCACAGTGATGTTCAGCTGAAATGATCAAATCACAAGGAGTTTCATCAGTTTTAGAAAGATTGACATTGTGTTTAAGATCACATTCAATAGTTTCGCTATTTTCAACCTCAAGAATTTCAAAGTTTTCAAATGTTTCATTTTCAGTTTCAGACCCAACAACATAATCGTCAATCATTTTAAGAAGTTTTCGCTCATCAAGGTCGTCTTCACTTAAACAATTGTTACCAACTTCATCATTTCTTTCAGGTTGACAACCTAAAGTTGCTGAATTTTCAAAATTTTCAGAATTTGAGGGAGGAAGATCAAATTGAAGATTGATGTCTTCGTTTTCAACAAAATTTAAATTCAAATCAATTATAGAGATTTCAACAAGTTCATTAAGATTTTCATCAATTTCAAAAGTTGTTAGTTGAAAATTTTCAATTTTAGTAAAAGATGAATTTTCAATAGAAGCATTAGTTTGAGTTTGAATTTCAGTTTCACAGAAATTAGCATTTTGCACCAGAGATTTTTCAAAATTTTCATTTTCATTAATGTCATATCGTCAGAATTATCAATAATCGTTATGTAATCTTGTGGCGAAGTTACTGGCTGATTATTTGTTTCAAAAGAAATGTTGGTAGATACTTGTTTGTCACTAGATCAGGATTTATAGTTGTTGTACAAGTTCATAACTTTAGTTTGAAGAAGAGCAATTTGATAAACTATCCCAGCAATTTAAATGCAAATCAGTTTGCTATCTGTTATTCTTTGAGCTAGTTCTTCAAAGTAAGTCGAGCCAAGTTTCATGAAATCCTCAAATTCATCAATGTCATCAATTCCCTCCAGTAATTGATTTTTTAGATTTTTCCAAAGTTCAATAGTGATCGAGCCAGTTGTTGAATGAGATGCATGTTTTCGATATCTTTATTTTCAAAATCTTATTTTTCATCTAAAGTTCGCGACCATTCCTTGATTTCATCGCAACGAATCCAAATTTCATGCATTAATTGATCAATTTCACTAAGGCTTTCTTCAAGAAAATTGGTAGACACATCAGACTTCAAGATGTTGTTTTTTAGATTCGTTGTTCTTATGTGTTCCATACTGGTTGATCTTAAAAATTCGACCACCTCATCTCTTAGAAATTGTCCATTCTTTATTTTCCACAACCAACAACGCCACAAATTTAGCTTGTTCGTAACACATTTTTCATATTCGATAACCAACATTATATCTCCACTTGTATTATGAAAATCATTTTGGTTTTGACCATTGAAATTATCGAAAAGTTTCCATCTTGAAATTCACTTTGATTTGAATTGTAACCAAAATCATTTATATTTTGAAAAGAATTGCAATTTTTTGTTGTATATGGGGAAGGCGCATGTACTAGAAGAAGAGAGTTTTTCGTCAAAAAATAGGTGCCAAACTTTTGGCTCTAAAGAAACTCTTAAAAAATATGTTAAAATTAACAACTTTGGATTATATGAATACAAGTCTATGCTAGGTTCGGACATGGGTTATCAGTGTGCCACGAATCATCATAGAAACATGACTGAAGGTTTAAGAACCTGTTTGAGTTCTAAACTTTATCGTTCCTTAGATACCTAAGAGAGTATCAATCTTAATTGTCAATTTAACGAATATTTTGTCCTATGAGCTTTGGGGAATCCTTAATTCAATTTCAAAAATAATTTATTTCAAAAACAAAATTTTCAATTTATCTCACGTTCGTTTTAAAATTTTCAACCACACATCAATAGGCAAAATATTCAATCACAGAACAGTCACGGAATAATAAATTGTAGAAATAAAATTATTACAAGCAAGCCAAGGCGCCTGCACGAAATTTTTTACTAGCAATTTTTTTATATTTTTCAAGTAGTAGCAGACTCTGTAGAGTTTAGAAAATTCTCACTTAGATTGGCAGTCCGTCCAGTGCAGCTTAGTAGCACTAACGTGTTCACACCCCGCTTGGTGTGCAACCATTCCAACAACCCAAATTCTGCTAATTGCAAATTGCTTGACCTCTGAATTTCTTGTTCGTTTGCTTTAATCTATTCTTTCACTTTGGCCTTTGATTTGTTTTTGGAGATTTCACTTTTTTTTAGAAAAGAAAAAAATTGCAAATAAAAGGAAACTAAAAAATAGAAAATTAAATGAAATCTAATTAATCCTACCCTATACAAGAAAAAAATTGGATCAAATAAATAATTGCAAACTATAAGGAAACTAGAATAAGAGTGAAACTTTTTTTTGAAAGTAATTAAAATAAAAAAAAGACTAAATAGGAATTTAATAAAACAAACTAACTAAACTCTAAAAAAACTAAGGGCAAGCTTAAGAAAAGGAAAACCAAATAACTAAGCCTAACGAAAAAAGAAAAAAAATCCGGGCTCAAAAGACAACTTAAATCACTGAACCAAGAGTGCCAATGGTCAAGCCACTATATGTACCAAATCAACGCTGGTCATTCTCGAAACCCCACAAGAAGCGGTCAAAAATAATTTCACTCGCCCTTTATTTCTTTCCTAGAATTGAAAAAGAGAAAATCGCTAATTTAAGCTTTCAATTAGGGTTCAATTAAAACAAGTAATTAGATTTCGGATCTTGGTTTTTCAATTTTGGTTTTAAATCAAATTTTAGGGTATTGAATCGAATTGCGAATTATGGAACACAATTTGCGATGAGGTGGGAGGTGTAGTCGCAGCAGCTGTCTAAATCGATTGCGATGACGGCGATTTGAATTGTGGTCCGGATTGATTTAGGTGTTCGTCTTGGTTTTCGTATGAGTTAAAATTGAATTGTATTGTGGTTTATGAAGATGAACAGTAGTGGTAGGTTGTGCGTTCAGTAGAGATGTTGTAATTGGTGCGAAGATTTTTGGGATGGGTTTTCAGAATTCAGTTATGGTTTCTTCGATGAGGTTGATTAACTGTGCAGATCAGATGAAGATGAGGGGCTTGTACTTTGGACTGATGAGGGTATAAAGGTGTGATGGGTTTGTGCGTTAGGAATATGCAGGTTATTTATGAACCACGGGAGGCTGTTGTAGTTATGGTGGCGTTCAAATAGGATTATGCTAGGTAGAAGGGGTTTATGGCAATGACATGGTTGAGTTGAATTTTTTTGGCAGGAGGTGCATGAGTTTAATGAGTACGGAGGGAAGATTATTGGAACTATAGTTGTCTGGTGAATGTGAAATATGGGTAGAGTGGACTATGTAGGCAGGAAGATGGGTTATAAGTGGATATTAATGATTGGAGTGATGGTTTATAGACTTGAGAGGGAGTTTTCATGAGGAGTAGATGTGAAAATGGAGGTGATCAAATTTCTGGTTATGAATGGTGTTGGTTGAGAGATTGTGACGGCAGAATAAATATACAATAAGAAATTTTAGAAAGATTTTTTTTATAAGAATCTTGTAAAAAAAAGGATGTAAAAAGGAAAGGAAATTAATCGATGAGATTTGGCAAGTTCTTTTTATCTCTTATCTTGGAGATTTCAGTATCAACAATTTAATACCAAATCGTCTAAGCAAGAATTTTTTTTCTTTATAAAAGAAAACAAACGGAAAAATAAAAATATAACCCAAAGGATTTACTAATAAAAATTATTTTCATCCCTGGCAATGGCGCCAAAATTTGTTTGCGAACAAATTAACAATTGTAAACAATTATTAAATTCGTTGGACTTTCCTAAACAACAAGGGTTGCTTTAAAGGGTGTCGAACTCTAGAACCAAAATTATTTTAATTTACTAAATCCAGTCAAATTATTCCAAAAGTTTGATTGTTTAAAACAACAGAAAATAAATAAAAAAGAGTTATTTTATAATAAATGAAAGTAATTAAGGAGTAATGACATACATTGGATTAATAATCATCAACAGCCAAACATATTTTAGATCTAATTCATGCTTCTGTCACAAATATGAATCAATGATAATCAGGTTTTTAGAACTAAAAATGTGAATAACGACAAGCATAGACTATGCACGAGCTAAGCTATTAAACAACCATAGGCTATCAAGACAGATTCACTACATTATTTCTAAATCCCTAAAAATTAGATCTAAAGATGATAAGTGTTAGATCGAACTCGAATATACTTTGTGAAGAAGCACAACTCTTAAACGACACAGAGTATGAAGGTTCAAATCTAACTGTTGATTCAGATCTAGATCTATATGTATAAAGTCTTAATCTATTTGGCTATGTGATTCATATTGAATCTAATCTATAAGCGTCATCACCCCCTAATAAAAGGGTATTAGCTAGACATAGCAAAATGAGAAGAAAAAACAAAGAAGAAAAGAACAAACATAAATAAAGTAAAACTAAAACTAAAGAAAAAAAGGAGAAGAATAGTTTATTCCAAGAGAAGAGTTACAAAATAAAACCCAGTGTAATTCTAAATGAATAAGATACAGTGTATTTATAGTTGCCATGATCAAGACTAAGTGGTCAATTACAGGATGTGGGACAAAAGGCTTTGCCCAAATAACAACTAGACCAATGTGAATGCAAGTGAATGGACATGAAAATGTCATGAAAAATAGCTCGCGGGCATCAATTGGAATCAACTTCAATGAATAATAACTCCATAACATCTGAGACAAGCAATCCTTATGAAAAGGCTTTGAATCTGGACTTTAAAATATGCAGCAGAAGGTGGCTGAACAAAAACATTTCTTTAGGTCTTCAAGCTTTAATTCAGCTCTAAAAATCAACACTCTTCTTGCACCAATTATTCAAGCTTTTCAACAATTAAGAGCATCAATCCATTCATCTTAAATAATTTGAAAACACAACTACAAATACACAGTATCAATTATTTTAAAGAGAAAACAAGACAAATAAGCAGATAAAATATACAAATTTACGTGTATATCATCTGGAAGTTTCAGCGTATGGATCGGGCAAAAATATTGAAACATGGATCGGGCTAAAAATTGGACATAAATCTGGCAGAAAAGTGGTCAATGGATCGAGCAAAATTAAGTTAAAGAATCAGCCAAAAATCAATTTATGAGTTTCACAACGTTTAAAAACGCTATAACTGGTACGGATCGGGCAAAACTGCTGCAAATGGACCGGGCAATACTAGGGAGTAGTGCCAGGGGGCGTGCACACGTGAAAGAGTTGGATCTGGCAAGGTGCGCATTGGGGATCTGCGCATTTGGCATGGGTCGAGCAAAAGAAACATTTTGTAGCGTTTTTAAACACTATGGTATGGATCGGGCCAAAGAACCAGAGTATCAGTACCACATTGACCTACGCACGGTAAAATAGGCGATCTACCAAGGTGCATGTTGAGGAAATTATGGATCGGGCAGTACCAGGGGGATGAATCTGGCTAAATACGGGAGCATGGGTCAGGCTAAATGCTATGGTATGGATCAGGCTAAATGCCAAAGTACCAAGTGTTAGAACATCAAGTCCCATACGTGTTGCACATGGTAAAATTAGTGATTTTCCAAGATGTGCGCTAGGGATTTACACTGTTTTCACAGTACCAAGTACCCGAGTACCAAATGACAATGCCAAGTGCCAGAATTGAACCGAGAGATATAATAGCCTTTTAGGGACGTTGCAAGGGCTATTTTGACATTATGGCCAGTTTTTCATAGAGAAAAAGCTGGAAATGCTATGAAATGCTGTTTCGACCAAATGAAGCTTGTTTTTGAGTCAACGATGGTTTTATCTTCGATGTGAATTCAAGGAGGAATGTCTGAAGCATAGTGAAGTTTTCATTGATCGTCGTAGTGCAACAAATGTGAAGATGACTCAAAGTGGTGAGTTGATGAATAATGGTCGCTCGAGAAGGTTTCTTGAGCTATAAATAGTCGTCAGGTTGGATGACTAAAGATACCGAAGGCTGAGAGATTGTCTTTGTCATAGGTTCTAGCGGGATCAAAGTAGGGGTATAATAATGGCAACTAAAAAGACTAGAGGGTTGCTGGTCGAGTACCCTGGGTATCATTGAAAGGCCTAGGTACGTATCAATGAAAGGTGTATGGATTTTTTTTTTGCTAGAACCGGGGTTACTATTAGCCCTTGACATATGGCAAGGTTGGCCGTCATATGATTAACGATGATTTCAAAGCAGGATAGGCGTTGATAGCTAGAGTCGTGAATGTTGGTTGTTTTGCTTGCACCTTCTCATGTAGATTGCCTGACGTCGAATGGGATGTTTCTTGGGTGCTTGTCTGATGTTGGTTTTGGCCTTCAGGGATTGTGCTTGAGGGATGTTGATCTCAATTAAGATGGCTTATGTGAGATATAACTAGTTGTTATGATTGCTATTGTCTGGTCACTTCAGATTGCCATGAATGAATAGTTGTCTAATTTCCCTGGATGTATAGTTGTTTTAAATGCTGGTTTGTAAAGGCTATCACTGTCGGATGTGGGGAAGACGAGGTTGGGTTCTTCTCTGGTGTTTTGGTAGAATGGTTGGTTAATATACCTATTCTCATATACTTTATTGATGATGTTAGATGGTTGTTTTATCGCTCACTAAGACTGTTGTTTGACTCAAGGATTTATGTTTCCCTCTTATTACCTTGGGCTGTTCATCCGGTTTTGGATGGGTAGTCTGAGTAACATGTTACATGTAGAATAGCTTAGTGAGGCGAGGATGCTGTGTGGTGGCAAGCAGGAGGTTGGCGTATTACTTTTTACTATATAGCATCTTTTGTTTTCCATTATGTGAAGATTGACTCTAAGTGTTGTAGTGAGGCGATTTTGTATAGACACTTATGTTGTAATCCAAAGATGTATGGATATTCTTTCTAGTTGTTATGAAAGTTCAAGTTTCTGCTCAAATATGCTTCATTATTATTGCCTGTTGTATATGTTCTATTATATTTTATCCTTGCGCTATGAGTTATACGATAGGTTCCGCATGTGTTATCTTACCTTGATGACCGTCTATAGCTTCCTAGCACGTCTTTCAGCGCATTATTTCCCTTGTTAAGTTTGGAAGCTATGGGCGGTCGCTACATTTGGTACTAGAGCTCTGGTTATCGATTTTAGCCAAAGTTAAAAGGCGTAATTACATATGAGAGACGTATTTGTAGATTTTTGATGGATGTATACTGTATATTAGTGTATAGTATAATAGCTTTTGAATTCCATTGGCTAGGGAGGAGAATGTTCCTAGAGGGGATGATGGAGGTATACCATATTACCGAGCTATGTTCGAAGCTATGATGGCACTGAACTTGAGGAGGGTACCCGCTCCAGGATCAGTCGCGATAGATGTTGGTGTTTAGGTGCTGGTACTAAGGGTGGTTGACTTCACAAATCTATCTAAGGACATCACTGCTCTTGGTAGGAGAGTCGTTTAAAGGGATCGAGCCGACAGTTGAGATTCAAGGGTTGCTAGATACTTGTATTCGGATCTTTGAAAACTTGGGAATCGATGATGCGACCAAGAGGAAGCTTGCATTAAGACAAATAGAATCTGGAGCTATGGATTGTTGGAACTCTGTCACTCTAGAGACTCTAGAAGATGTGATTTCATGGGAGTTATTCCAAGTCAAATTTGAGATAAATTTTTTTCTACTGTTCAGAAGTCTATTCTGTTTAAGAGGTTTGTGGAGCTTAAGCAAAATGGTCAACCAGTGTTGGATTATGTTTCTAATTTTGAAGCTTTTTCCAAGTATGTTCATTCATATATTGAGAATCCTTACCAGAAGAACAAGAAGATCGTCATGAGCTTGTGTATCGCTTGGGTTTGGAACCCAAGATTTGTGATAGAGCATTTATTGTGACTAATTTAGTTGGGGGTTCGTCCAGTTTGTCATGGTCTAGTATTGGTGAGTCATGGTTGCTCCTTTGTGTGTGATTGCTTTGTTTTGAAATTTGCTGGGTTTGGGATTATTTTGGGTATATACTAGCTCAAGGGGTATGCGGAAAAGAAGATTGCGAGAGGCTGGAGGTGACAGTTGGGAATGTGGAAGGGTAAATGGTTGTGATTCAGTGTAAGCCCGAAGATGATGTCTTCGTGAGCTATTTGTATTCGCTTTTGATTCCACGGGAATACTTGCCATCGACGCCAATCGCAGGTGAGTTTAAGGATGTCTTTGACAAGGTCAAAGGGTTGTCGCCACATTGTGAGATTGTGTTCAGAATCGATTTGGTCGAGAATGCTAGACCTGTCTACATGCACCTTAGGCGGATGGCGCCTAAGGAATAGCGAGAGTTAGAGGTGCAAGTTTGTGACCTTTTAGGAAAAGGATTCATTTGGAGAAATGTATCGGAGTGGGGTGCACCAGTGGTGTTTAAAACCAAGGCTGACGAACTGTTGAGATTGTGTGTGGATTATCGAGAGCTAAACAAGGTGACCAAGAAGAAAGTATCCATTGCCAAGGATAGATGACTTGTACGATCAGCTTCACGAGGATAAGGTGTTTTCTTAGATGGATTTGGCAACTTGATTCCACCAATTGAGGGTAGCAAAAGATATTGTGTCGAAGATTGCTTTTAAAACACCATCTGGTTTCTTCGAATGGTTAGTGATGCCTTTTGGGTTGACTAACGCGCCAGCGTATTTTGTGGATCTTATGAATAAGGCTTTCAGAGACCAGTTGAACAAGTTCTTGCTTGTGTTCGTGGATGATATTCTGGTTTACTCCCAAAATGAGGAAGAGCATAAGATGCACCCTTGTTTTGGAAATCTGGCGAAAGCATCAGCTGAAGGCTAAGTTTTCGAAGTGTCACTTCTGGAAGGGTGATTTGAGGTTCTTAGGTCATGTTGTTTCTGGAAATGGAATAATGGTAGAGCCCGTTAAGGTGGCAACAATTCGGGACTGGGATAAACCTAAGAATGCGACGGATGTTAGGAGTTTCCTTGGGTTAGCGGGATATTATTGACGGTTTATCAAGGATTTCACCAATATAGTTGCACCATTAAGAGGATTGATGAAGAAGAACCAAGTGTTCACATGGGATGTAAAGTGTGAGCAAGCTTTCATAATCATGAAAGAGAGACCGACGAGTGCTCCTATTCTGACGATTCCAAGTGGGAATAAGAAATGGTGGTATACACTGATGCAAATGGTACTGGACTTGGAGCAGTACTAATGCAGTAGGATAAGGTTGTGGCCCATGCAAGTCGATAACTGAAGCTGCAAGAAGGAAATGATCCAACTCATAATTTGGAGTTGGCCGCGATCGTTTTGCTTTAAAGATGTGGATACATTACCTACTGAGGGTTCGATTTGAGTTATTTACGAATCACAAGTCATTAATGTATCTTTTCTTTCAAAAGGATTTGAATTTTTATCAGAAAAGGTGGTTAGAGTTCCCGGCATCATATAATTTTGGTATAACCTACACTCCTCGTAAAGGTAACACAGTTGCAGATGTGTTGAGTCGAAGACATGCAGGATTGGGAGTAATGTTTTCGGAATGGAAAAGCCTCGAGTACTTGGTAGGATTTGATGTCAGACCATGGTGTGAGTTAGAACCTGAAATGTTGGCAAGCTTATCGATAAGACATACTCTCATCGAAAGGATTAGCGAGAGCCAAAAGCGAGATGCAAAGCTTGTCGAGTTTATCCAGAAGTTGGAACCAGAGGATAAAGAGTTCAAGGTCGATCGAGATGGTTGGCTTCAAAAGCAAGAATGACTGGTTGTTCCTGATGTCGACGAATTGAGAGATGAGGTTCTAAGGGAATGTCATCACTCGTTGATAATTCATCCCGGTGATAATAAGATGTATCAGGACATAAAGTGATCTTACTACCGGGAAAGGATGAAAAAGGATATTGGAAAGTTTATTTCCATGTGCATGAACTGGCAGTTAGTGAAAGCTAAATAGAAGAAGCTGAGTGAATTGCTTCAGCAATTGGAAGTCCCTACGTGAAAATGGGAGCAGATATCGATGGACTACCCAGAACCAGGGTAGGAAACAAAGGAATTTGTGTCATCGTGGATCGCTTGACCAAAAGTGAAAGGTTTATCCTTGTAAAATCAAACAGGATAGCATCGAAGTTGGCTGAGATTTATATGAAATGGATAGTTCGATTCCATTTTATCCCGAAGAGCATAGCGAGTGATCGAGATCCATTGTTCAAGGGTGGATTTTGCAAGAGTTTGCAAGATACTTTGGGAACCGAGTTATGTTTGAGTACTGCTTATCATCCTCAAACTGATGGTGAAACCGTGAGGGTTAACCGAGTTTTGGAAGATCTCCTAAGAGATGGTGTATTAGACTTTGGAGGATCATCGGAGGACCATCTACATCTAGTTGAGTTCGCATCCTAGAATAACTACTAATCGAGGAGTGGGATGGCACCATATGAGGCGTTGTATGTAGACCGTGTAATTCTCTGGTATGTTGGTTAGAGACAGGAGATAAGATGATAAGAGAAATGAAACTACCCGGAATTTTGACAATAAATAGTTAATTATTTAGAAGCTCAAAAATAAGAATTTCTGCAAACGATGGAATTTGGCCACGAAACGTTAACCGCTGCGTTCATCTCGGAATTCTGGTCAACTTCTTGTTTGGAGTTTCGTGAACGGAGCCGTATGAAAAGTTACAGATGAAATACGAAAACGGACGGAAAATAAATAAACAAAATAATTAATGTATAAAATACCTTATATAACTAGCCCTCACAGGGCTGATTTGTCAGAGGGCGGTCGACCGCTCCAAGGGAGGGTGTCGATCGCTCTACGCCTGCACAGGCTAGTGACGTCTAGGTTTTGAGGGGTATTCTTGTTATATTTTATAAAATGAATGCACGGATGTTATTTAAAATGAATCCAATGGTGCAAGGCCATTTCCGCCCCTATAAATAAAGGGGTAGAGCCTCATTCTTTTTCCACTTAAATATGCAGAGGCAGCGGAGCTCTGCCATTTTTCTCTCTCTCTCCAAATATAAATTCTAAAATAAAATTATTCATACATATCAAATCAAATTCATATGAAATTGAGAGGGCAAGTAGATCTAATGGAAAGGAATGCAAAGTGACGTTCCAAATCATATTCTTCGCTCTCTTCCCTTTTTCTTACATTTCTATAGATCTAGAATTTCCCCTTTTCTAGATAAATTGTAGATTTATAAGAATTTGGGGATTGTAATCGTAAAGGGTTCAAAATAATTGAATTTGGAGGCTATAAAGTGAGTGGCAAGTTTACAATTTACAATTATAATAACTTATCTACTTCGTTTGAACTAGATCTATGTTTTTATGCTTATGCCTATCAGATCTGGTAAATAAATTGTTGTAATTTGATTGACACCCATCTGATCTAGTTATAAAAAGTGTAAAACTTATGAATTGTACATTGTGGCTATGCATAAAATAAATTATAGGATTTCTTAAACTTTTTTACACCAGTTCCTACAGTTATGTCGTGAAATATATCGCAATTATGCTATAGAATGTATTATGGACATTGCATAACACTATAGATCTGGAAATTAGTCCGATTAAACACAAATTAAATGCAGTTACATTCCAGATCTCTAGTTCAACATTGAAAATATAAAATATGTGAATTTGGGTAAAAAGATAAAATTGGAAAATTATGTGAATTTGGAAAGATATGATTGTTAAATTATGAGATTGTAATTTTACCTATTTGTATTCAATATTGTTGGATTTTGGTTTAATTATTGTAAATATGTCAATTTCTTGTTTTTGAACAAAAAGATGTCATTTCGAATTCACAATGGGTATGACAAAAAGATTAAAAAGGAAAAGTGGTGCAAACATATGTATAAATATAAAAATAAATATTTGTACGCAGTTTGCATCAACTATTCTATATATATATATATATATATATATATATATTCTTGTGAATTTGAAATGTGACAATCCTACAAATTAGGCATAATTTATAGTGATTATGACTAAAGATATTTTTGTAAAATTTGGAACCTTTTGGCAATATTGAATGTAAAAAGGAATTTTTGGTTATTGATTAGACCAAATCATTAATTTAAAAAGAAAAATAATAATAAAAATTAATGAGAATAATAAAAGATAACTACGATGACCGTACTAAAACATAATATATATATATATATATATATTCCGTCCAAATCAGCTTAAAACGGTAAAATATACATATTGTATTGATTGTTGAATGAGTGGATAATATTCATTTATGGAATTATATATGTAAATTGAATTCCGTATTAAATGAATATATTTATGGTGACCATTTGTAGCAATCAATATAATTAATTGCTATAAATAGGACCGCAAATCAATAAATAACAATTGTAACCCATTGTTGAATGAGGAAAGTGAATATGATAGGATAATGGTTACAATTTCTCAAATTTATTTATGATAAATTTTGTACACCCCTATTAGGAAATTTGAATTACAATCGCATTTAGACACGAGGTTAGGTTCACATGTGGTAGAAGTTGCTCGGAACTGACCAGCAAATCCAGCAACTGTAGGTAGCCAGCTTAATGTGAGTGGTCTAATGCATAAAAATAAATGTACTAAGGCACGAGGTTAAGTTCTCTTGTGGTAGAAGTCTGCCCGGAACCGACCAGCAAATCTATCATTCATAGGTAGTCAACTTAATGTGGGAGGCCTAGTGCATATATATATATATATATCACAACCAATAAACTAATAAATAAAAGAATAAGAATAGTAATTGCCTGTTGGGGTACGATAATTAAATATACTCGACACTGATAAAATAAGGATATTCCATTGTAATTAATGCCTTAGGAAAATTATGGCCGTTAGGCTCATAAATGGCATTAATTGAAATCAATGGTAATTAAAGATAAATGGTTGCCTTAGGAAAATATAATCGTTATGGTCATAAAGGGAAATAAACAAAGATATGGGAAGTAAATGGGTGTCATAAGGGATAAATGGATATTAATTGTTAGTTAAATACTAAGTTCAATTAAGGGGTAATCAAATAAATATTCATAGGTAAAGAGAATACAACCTTCCTTGTTTATAGCAATGAATATAAAACTTATAATTAACAATTAAATTGGACTTAGTAGGTTAATAATGTAAAATATTATTAACCATATAAAACCCATGACAAAAGAAATCGTGTAAGTAGGGTATTCCCATGTAGAGGGACTAAATGAGAATGACTCAATAATGTAGCCCACTTTATCCCAAATAGGGAAAGGTATAATAGGCTAATGGGGGTATGAACCAATAACCTTCGCGTATAGTCCGCTTCCTTGGTCCTAAAAGGCTAAGAGACTAGGGGTTGAAGAGTCCACCTGGGAGTAGGTCTTTCAGTTTAGGGGTCTTAAATGGCAGGTGTGCGTGGGCCTACCCAAACCTGTAAATTAAATCATCCGATATGACTACCTATTCTATGGGAAGTAATAAGCGACTAAGGAGGTTATCTAATAAGGTCAGCTAGAAGGTATGACAAACGATAAAATACCTTCTCTCACCTTATGCGGGGCAAGGGTATGTGTATGAATTATGGAAGCTTTAACGAATAGGGCCCGTAGCTAGTGCCTTTTAGTTTATGATAATGTTGAATATATTATCAGGGGTTATTAAGTGACCAATAGGTCCACCTAGAGTCTTAAGCGATCAGGGTGAATCCACCCTATCTATCATTGATAGTGAGACAATAAATGACGAAGGATAAGTGAATGAAAGTATATGGATATGAAATCCCATAATTAGGGGCCCACTCTCAATTAAATAACCAATTATGTTCTGATATAAAGGGTTCACAAAAATATGAGTAAACGTCCTATCTCGGTATTATACTTTGGAAATACTACTTCGGGAAGGTTAGTAAAGTCATGCGTAAACATTTACAAGGTTGGGCTAGAATCACTAATATGCTTTGGCATACATCTTGGGTTAAACCAAATGGGATACATATGTGTATTATAACTTATGTTGTAAATTTCTTTGTCACCAAAACTTGTTGTTCTGACCCCCTCTTCATTACAACCTCCCAGGTTTCCTAGAGAAGGTCGGGTTTTCACAGGTACTTAAGTTTGGCTTTCGGTTCTCGTTCTCTCTCATGCTTTGTATTCGCAAAGCGACTTACTTTGAAAAAGGTGGTTACTTGAGTTAATACTAGTTTATCATACCTTGTTTGCACTGTGAGTTTTCTTTTATCGTACTCTGATTATGATCATGCTCATTTATTGTAGGTACCAGATTACACGCTCCATGCTTGGATGTGTTTGAGTTTCGATTTTAGTCAAAATTTGGACATAGAAAAGTGTGGAGTGTTACATTTGGTATCAGAGCTTAGGTTAAACGATCAGAGGAATTAGTTAAATTAGAAGCCGTGAGAGAATGTAATTCGACATTCTTTTCTGTTATTCTTCGTCTTTCTTACTCAACTTAAACTTATTTCGACAATGAATTAGTCGTTTATCTAATCATAAAAATGGGCTTTAAGCGACTAAGAGTTGGAATATTTTGAGTTCGAGTTTCTAGCCAATTCTGTCTTACCCCACTGTATGTTGGCAATCTCGTTGTAAAGAACATGAGGACAACATATGGTGGATTTCGTTGATTCGGGATTGGAAACTGGAATTATATATATGTATGTATATATATATATATATATATAGCTACAACCGAGATAGTCATAATTTCTGGTTTTTGATTTTATTTGGTAGTTCCAGCTAAGACCATTACTCGATCGAGAACAGGGGAAAAGCCCACGTTAATATGTCCTATCCAATTCGAAAATATAATTACGAGGTGTATCCATTTGTTACTTCGTTAAAATTCTGAATCTACTTGTTGAAATATTCAATTGAGTTCCTAGCCCTGTATTCGAGGAAATTTTAATTTTCAAACTAAATTGGAAAGTATAAAAATGAGTATTGAATTACAGTTTCGGAAAATGGGTTTATAAAGGCCTAGTTCTATAAATATATGGTTTTAAGACTCTTAATCAATTCGTGTTTCAAAGTTACAGGGTTATTGTGTAATTTTAATAAATATAGTCTGATTGGTAGGAAAGACGGAGTTAGAAATGACAAGGAGTATGCCACTAAACTTGAAAACAATAAATCTTTATTTCTTATAATTTGTAGTGTCCTTGTTCCTATTTATATATTGGATAATTTATTGGAATTACCACAATTAATCCTTAAGATTCTAAAGCTCTAATATCTTTGAACACGAAAAGGTTTTTCCAGTTTCAAACATAAAACTGGAATATAATACTAATAATTATAAATTGGTTTATGAATACAGAACCGTTTATTTACAATAAAATTCCATTTTTTGGAAAGTTTTATATTTTCTTCGAAAAGGCTAAGAAAAATTCTTCATCTGGATTTTAGGGTATTTGATTTCGTGAATCGTTTAGTTTATGTCAGCTAGTAAATTGAAAATCCATTCTAAATTTTGTTACAAATTTCTAGCTGAATTATTTTGGAACTCATTCATTCGTTGGGTAGTCGCAGCATCGTAGTTGAGAATACAAAGTTTTGGAGTTGGTTCGGAATTTGACGATGGTCTTTGGTACTATCGTGATGAGGATAATTGTATTTTGGATTGCGATAAATCTTAAAAGGTAACGCGGGATGATTAATAATTTAATCTGGCCTAATAAGGCCAAGGTTCAACCTTTGTCCAAAGCCCATTTGGTAGTTGACTGCTTAGTGCTATACTAGGACGGTCAATTAGTTGATGAGCTTTGCCACAACTTGGACGAGGACTCAACCCTCAAAGTTGCATCCAAATTACCCCTTAACTTTCTTCTTTCGTCCTTTCTTCCTCATCTAGCCGAACCATATCTCTATCTCATCTGGCCGAACCACGTTTCTATCCTCCTTCTCTTTCTTATCATCGCCTCGTCTCCTCTTTTCGTGCTTGTATGCCCATTAGATCTTGCCTCACTAATACTCCAAGAACTAATTTCTTCTCTCCGACCATTTCTTGGCCTATAATACCTAATTTAGCTATCCACTCACACCATTTAAGTCTCATCTATTGGTAGAGATCATTTGGTTGGATCGAATAAGCAAAAAGGTCTTACCACTTTAGAGCTGAGAAAATTTGGAAAGGCAGTTGAGCTTGCACCAACCCAGTGCTTCGAGATCTTAGAATATGATTTGTGTTTGTGATGCATCCACCTTTGTTATACCTTGTTCGAACAGGTTCTATCGAAGGCGATCATCGTTTCGGAAATGAAGATTTAAGCTATTTTTTGATGGTTTTTCTGAGGAGAATCTCGATGATATTTTAGAGGAATTCGTGTTGAACGCAGACTTGAATGGTTTTTTGTTTGACTGGCTTTGGAGATTTTGCAGCAAATCTCTTTTTCTTTATGTCGGTTCTTATGTTAGGGAATCTATATTCGAACCGCCCATATAGACGCCTGACCCATTTAGCACATCATTCTCTAAATGGGAAGTTATGACTAGATTTGTCTTATGATGCGGGAATTTAATCCTTTGCTTGATCGATGGTGTAACCATCATTTAGTAACGCATCATATTCTATTCAGCTTATGTTCTTGTGTGTTATCTCATGGAGTTACTTTATGTAAATTCGCCTATTCGTTGTTGTCTGTAGGCAATATTAGGTGGGTTTCCTTGAGAAGCAGTTTTGTGGTAGGTTTCTTTTCTCATCATGCATTCTCTCTTAGAAAAGATGGTGATGTGGGAACCTCCAAACAACACCAGCAGCATTAGTAACACGAGATTGAGTATTTTTGCTACCATGATATGGTTGATTCAAGATCATAAAAATTGGTTTGAGCTCCAGCCGCGGAGCATGACATCTCGTCGTTTATAACCATTGTTTTAGGAGTCAAGTGTTGTTTTATTGTTATCACTTTCTAGCATAGGGTTCTTGGCTTTGCGATGATTCATGCTTGTAACTGTTAGTGTTGTTTAAATCTCACGACTTAGGTTAATGAGATTTCTATGTTTGGAAATATTTTGTCATTCACGCATGCCTGTTTGAATGAAATCTCATTTGTCGTACCTAAAATAATAGTTGTCCTAGTGCTAGAAATAATAAAAATTTTGTGTTGGATAAATTTTAGCAAAGGACCGGTTTTGCGTTGTTTTCACCACGGGTGCATAAATAAATAAACCACCGCTCCTGTTAAAGCTAAAATTTATTTTGGTTGCTTTTTGTGTGATTTAAGTTTCCGTATTTTGGCGTGATTGACTTTCTTTGTCGCCAATGTGTGACTTGAATCGTTTAAATTTCTGCCAAATACATTTTTGAAGTTTTTGGAAAACATATTTGAAAAAAAAAATCTTTTTATCATTTTCTTATTCTATAGGAAAGTGAAGCGGTTTTGGAAGGAAATTTTCAAAATAACAAAAGAAGTTTTTGAGCGAAAATTTATTGTTATGGAAAATTTTGATTTTTGGTCGCATGAATAGTGTAACAAAGATTTAAGGATGCTTTATGTAAGCGTTTTAGCGGTGCAATAGGATCAACGATACGATAAAAATGTTAACGACAATAAGGAAAAGGCTGTTTTGGCCTTGGGAACGCTGTTTCCATATCTTGTTAATGATGCACGAGGGTTTTACGTTTTGGTGCTTATTTTAAGCCTCCTTTACAATCTACAGACGAAAATTTTGGTGTATTTTGGGTAATTGAGGTGAAAATTCCATTGTAGGGCAAGAAATGGAAAAGTTGTAGGTGGGAAAATGTTAAATTTCTTTGCTTTGATTTCCTTTTTCCGGTTTAGGAGAAATTAAACAGGACACGATTAGAATGCGTGCATTTTGATGGTAGGGCTTGGATGAAAAATTGGTTGCATCACACTTTTATTTGTAAATGTGTGAAGGTTATGGATGAAAAAGAATTTTCAAATTTTGCATTCATATAGAACTTCTAGTATATTTAGGATGATTTGCATCATTTTTTGAAAGTGTTTTAAAAATCACAATGCATACATATAGAGGGCCTAATTTAGAATCATCTTGTATGCATATTTTATATTTGAAATGCATTAAATACACCATGCACTTATACATATGGTTGCAAATTGCATGTACACAAATTGGTTGTGTAGGATAGGATAACTAGGTGTTAGAATTTTAGGACGAAATTCCTTTTAAGGGGGGAAGAATGTAACAACCCGGAATTTTGACAATAAACAGTTATTTAATTAGAAGCTCAAAAATAAGAATTTCTACAAATGATTGAATTTGGCCATGAAACATCAACCGTTGCATTCGTCTTGAAATTCTGGTCAACTTTCATGTTTGGAGTTTCACGAGCAGAGTCCGCATGAAAAATTACAGATGAAATACGAAAACGGACGGAAAATAAATAAAAATAAAATTATTAATATATAAAATACCTTATATAACCGGCCCTCACTGGGTTGATTTGTCAAAGGGTGGTCGATCGCTATAAGGGAGGGTGTTGACTGCTCTGTGCCTGCATACCTAGTGACGTCTAGGTTTTGAAGGGTATTCTTGTTATATTTTGTAAAACATATGGACAAATGTTATTTAAATTGAATCCAACGGTGCAAGGTTATTTCCACTCCTATAAATAAAGGGGTAGAACCTCATTCTTTTTCCGCTTAAATCTGCAGAGGCCGCGGAGTCTGCCATTTTTCTCTCTCTCTAAACCTAAATTCTAAAATAAAAATATTCATACATATCAAATCAACTCCAATTCATATAAAATTGAGAGGGCAAGCAGATCTAATTCTTCGCTCTCTTCCCTTTTTCTTATATTTCTACAGAACTAGAGTTTTCCTCTTTCTAGATAAATTGTAGATTTATATGAATTTGGGGATTGTAAGCCTGAAGGGTTCAAAACAATTGAATTTAGAGGCTATAAGGTGAGTGAGAAATTTATAATTTTCAGTTATAATAACTTACCTACTTCATTTGAATTAGATTTATGTTTCCATGCTTATGCCTATCGGATCTGGTAAATAAATTGTTGTAATTCGATTGACACCCATCAGATCTGGTTATAAAAAGTGTTAAACTTATGAATTGTACATTGTGGCTATGCATAAAATAAATTGTAGGATTTCTTAAACTTGTTCACACCAATTCCTGCAGTTTGGTCATGAAATATATCGCAACTACGTTATAGAATGTATTGTGGACATTGCATAACACTGTAGATCTGGAAATCGGTCCCATTAAACACAAATTTGATGTAGTTACATTCCAGGTCATTAGTTCAATGTTGAAAATATAAAATATGTGAATTTGGGTACAAAGATGAAATTGGCAAATTATGTGAATTTGGAATGATATGATTGTTAAATTATGAGATTGTAATTTTACCTATTTGTATTCAATATTGTTGGATTTTGGCTTAATTATAAATATGTCATTTTCTTCTTTTTGAACAAAAAGATGTCATTTTGAATTCACAAAAGGTATGACAAAAAGATGAAAATGGAAAAGTGGTGCAAACGTACTTATTAATATAAAAATAAATATTTGTACGTAGTTTTCGTCGACTATTTTAAATATATATATTAATATATATTTCTAGTGAATTTGAAACGTACAATTCCACAAATAAGGCATAATTTACAATGATTATGGCTAAAGCTCTTTTTGTAAGATTTGGAATCTTTTGACAATATTGAATGTAAAAAGGAATGTTTGGTTATTGATTAGACCCAATCATTAATTTAAAAAGAAGAATAATAGTAAAATTAATAAGAATAGTGAAAGATAACTGTGTCGACCGTATGAAAACATAATATACATACATACATACATATATATATATATATATATATATATATATATAATCCATCCAAATCAGCGTAAAACGGTAAAATATACATATTGTATTGAATGTTGAATGAGTGGATAATATACATTTATGGCAGCATATATGTAAATTGAATTCCATATTAAATTAATATATTTGTGGTGACCATTTGTAACAATCAATATAATTAATTGCTATAAATAGGACCGCAAATCAATAAATAAAAATTGTAACCAATTGTTGAATGGGGAAAGTGAGTATGATAGGATAGTGGTTACAATTCCTAAAATTTATTTATGATAAATGTTGTACACCCCAATTCGGAAATTTGAATTATAATCACATTTAGACACGAGGTTAAGTTCACTTATGGTAGAAGTCTGCCCGGAACCGACCGACAGCCATCTTAATGTGAGGGGTCTAATGCATAAAAATAAATTTACTAAGACACGAGGTTAAGTTCACTTGTGGTAGAAGTCTACCCGGAACCGACTGGCAAATCCAACATCCATATGTAGTCAACTTAATGTGGGAGGCCTAGTGCGCACACACACACACACACACACACAGATATATATATATATATCAACCAATAAACAAATAAACTAATAAATAAAATAATATGTATAGTAATTGCCTATTGGGGTACAACAATTAAATATATTCGGGGCTGATAAAATAAGGATATTCCATTGTAGTTAGTGCGTTAGGAAAATTATGGCCATTAGGCTCATAAATGGCATTAATTGAAATCAATGGTGACTAAAGACAAATGGTTACCTTAGGAAAATATGACCGTTATGGTCATAAAGAGCAATAAACAAAGAAATGAGAAGTAAATGGGTGTCATATGGGGATAAATAGATATTGATTGTTGTTTAAATACTAAGTCGAATTGAGGAGGTAATAAAATAAATATTCTAGGGTAAAGAGAATATAACCTTCCTTATTTATAGTATTGAATATAAAACTTATAATTAAAAATAGAATTGGACTTAGTGGGTTTATAATGTAAATTATTATTAACCATATAAAACCCGTGACAAAAGAAATTGTGTAAGTAGGGTATTCCCGTGTGGAGTGACTAAACGGGAATGGCTTAATAACGTAGCCCACTCTGTCCCAAATAGGGAAAGGTATAATCGGCTAATGAGGGTACGAACCAATAACCTTCACGTATAGTCTGCTTCCTAGATCCTAAAAGGCTAAGAGAATATGGGTTGAAAAGTCCACATGGGAGTAGGTCTTTCAGTTTAGGGGTCTTAAATGGCAGGTGTGTGTGGGCCTACCCAAACCTGGAAATTAAAACATCAGATATGGCTACCTATCCTACGGGAAGTAATAAGCGACTAAGGAAGTTATCTAATAAGGTCAGCTAGAAGGTATAGCGAATGATATAAATACCTTCTCTCACCTTATGTGGGGCAAGGGTATATGCTTGAATTACGGAAGCCTTAACTTGTAGGGCCCGTAGCTAGTGCCCTCTAGTTTATGATAACACTGAATATATTATTAAGGATCAATAGGTCCGCTTAGGGTCTTAAGCGATTAGGGAGAATCCACCCTATCTATCATTGATAGTGTGGCAGTAAATGACGAAGGATAAGCAAATGAAAGTATATGGGTATAGAAACCCCGTAATTAGAGGCCCACTCTCGATTAAATAACTAGTTATGTTCTGGTATAAAGGCTTCACAAAATTATGAGTAAACATCCTAACTCGGTATTATACTTTGGAAATACTACTTTGGGAAAGGTAGTAAAGTCGTGCGTAAACATTTACTAGGGATGGATAGACTCACTAACTTGGTTTGGCATACATCTTAGATTGAACTACACGGGTTATATTTCTGTATTATAACCTGTGTTGTAAATTTCTTAGTCACGAGAACTTGTTGTTCTGACCCCCCTCCTCATTACAACCTCCCAGGTTTCCTAGAGAAAGTCGGGTTCTCACAGGTGCTTAAGTTTGGCTTTGGGTTCTCGTTCTCTCTCATGCTCGGTATTGGCAAAGTGACTTACTTTGAAAAAGGTAGTTACTTGAGTTAATACTAGTTTTCCCTATTTTGCTTCTTGTAACGACCCGTGTTCTACGCATCATATGATCGTGGAATATTTATTTCTTTCACATATGAAGTCGTATGGTCATGTAACTTTGGGAGACGACTATTGGGGTCATTTCTCATGTTCATGATTTTTTTCGATTTTTAAATGACCGTTTTACCCCTAGTTGGTACTGTTTTGGCCATAACTTTCGACTAGAAAGGAGTTTTGACCTGAAACCACTTCCATTGGATTTGAATGATGGTTTCTCTTTCCGTAGAGTGGTTACATTAGCCAAACGGACTTACCGTTTGGGAGATATGGCTGAAACAAGGTTTAGAAGGTGAAAAACAGCTAATTGGGCTTAACCGGGTGATTAGCAACTAGGCCCAATGGGGGATTTCATGATTTGGGGTATTTAAGGGCTGCTAGGGTTAAGATTTCGGTTTTAGACTCATTTTTCCAGCCGCCACTTACCTCCTTCAAGCTCTAGCAATGGCCTCCACCTTCTAATTTCATCCCAAATCGTCTCTAATCACTTTCTAATCGAAGATTAAGCAAAACTACATCAAATCAAGGGAGGGTAGCACCAAATCAGAGGGAGACCTAATGGAACACATAGGGATTGGATCCAAATCAGAGATTATTTCAGATCTAAAGTTTGTTTGTGGCTAAGGTGAGTGATTTGCATTGTTTTTCACTAATTAAGGCTAATTATGGTAATTAGCGAAGATTAGCGAAATTATGGCTCAGAAAAATCTAGAAAAATTTCTAAAATTCTAAAACACCATTTTATGCCTCTGATATGAATTTGGGTTAATTTCGACTAATTTTGTTAATCCCGGAATTTAGGGGATTAAGGGGTGATTAGTGATAATTAGCGAAATTATGCATGTTAAAAATCTGGAAAAATATGTATAAATTCATAAATATTATTTTAGGCCTCTGTTAGAAAATTTGGCTAATTTGGTTAAGTTATGCTAATCATATCATTAGTTTTGCTTAAAACATGCTTAAGGGAAAATATCGGGTTTTGGCCATGTTTGATCCATTTTGATATGTCATATTGTTGTTTTGGTGTTTGTGGTTGATTCCCTATGTTCCTATGATTGTATGGTATGCTTTGTGATTGATTAGAAGTGTTAGATTGGTCGAAAACGCCGTCGAGAGGCGAAAATAGCTTGCTGGGATGGTGTAGGTTTTGGAGTCGATATAAACGACCAGGAAAAACCGACCAGGTTCCGACCGACCGGGGGAAACAGAACGACCGACCAGGTTTGACGAAATGCGACCGACCAGGTTTTGACCGATCGGAGATGAAGACGACCATGTTTTGACCGGCCAGGGGAGTTTCAGATCGATCAAGTTTGGAACGACCAGGGGAGCTTCGACCGACCAAGTTCGGAGCGACCAAGAGTGTTTCGAACGACCGAGTTTTGGACTGACCAGGGGAGTTTCGACCGACCGTGTTTGGAACGACCAGGGGGCTTCAGACCGACCGACCCAAGCTCCAGAAAAACCGACCAGGATTGAGGCGATGAAAACCGACCAGGATGAATGGTGTTTGTCCAACCGACCCAAGCAGGAAAAAAAGACCAATAACCCGAGATGCAAAGGTAGTTCGAATACGAAGTTGAACTCAGGATCCAGATGAGAATGAGTTAACTTCGTGATTGGACTTTGCTGCGAGACGTGTGCGAAGGAGTTATCGATATCCATAACTTTAGGTTACCACTTATGGATAGATTAGTGGCTATGGATCAGTGCAATGGTGTCATGGTGACTCCATGGAGCAAAGTGATCGTAGCCAAGGATTGGGTGATCGAGTAGTGGATATCGTATGCTTTACGCACTGAGTGAGAGACGTGAGGATGATTGCCATGTTTGATTGTTTGTTATCACCTTGACATGCACACCCCCACCCCCATATACACTTTATGCTAGTGTCACCTCAGAGTATTGTACAGTATGTAGTGCTAACTCTTTGGTTGCAGGTCCAGGTTCAGGTATGATTTCTTAGAGTATTATACCTGTTATTGTTCATCTTAGAGATGTATGCTTTGTTGCTTATTGCTCATACCAGACTTTTGTCTGACCCAGAGTTTTATGTCTCTTCTTATTACTCTGGGTGCTCACACGAGCAGACTAGAGACAGGTTAGGTGGATGCACGAGTAGCTGTACTGGAGACGAGCAGGAGGCTTCCACGTATGATATATATATATATATAAATATTCTCCCTGTGTCGCTGGTGGTCACTACTCTGGGCATTAGTAGTGTACCTTTTCTTTCTTTTGCTTTAGAGACAGTTTAGAAAGTTGTAATAAAGATGTTGGAACATAAGCTGTATTTGGATTTCCGCTGCTATGTTGATGTTGGTTTAGTTTTCGGCTTATGCACTGTCTCGCCTGTTTTATGTCAAAGTTATGTTATTATTATATTTTATTCCATGCGCTGTGAGACATTCTACAGGTTTCTTTGTTAGTTCATTCTTCTCTCTTCTTTCCTTCTTTGGCGATCGTTCCGTGCTAGTCGGGCATGTGTACAGCGCACTTCCGGAGGAAATGCAGGCTGGTGCGGGGCGGGCCGTCACACTTGGTATCAGAACTCTAGGTTGCGTAGTTAATCTAGGGAAAGACACTAGGGAGAGATAGTACGTATACGAGAGCGCGTATTTGTGATTACTTTGGTTTTGAAAAGATATATATATACTATTGGTAGTATAAGAATGAAGTCGTACTGCACTAGCACCACTATGGGGTCGTTAATCGTTTCCCCTTTTACAGATTAACGATGAGCCGATATCCTAGAGGTGCTGGTAGAGGGACCAACCATGGGAATGCTCCTGACATGAGGACAATGTTCACCAACTTCATGAGAGACATGCTTAGAGATGTTCAGGGAGCAGTTCCCAATCCCGGAAATGGTGGTGGTCCAGTAGTGCAGGCGCCTAGGGTCGATTTCGCCAAGTTGTGCAAGGATTACACTAACCTTGGTGGGAAGCCGTTCCACGAGACGGAGTCGGCCACAGATGTTCAAGACTGGATGGATAGCTGTGACCATATCTTCGACGACTTGGGTCTTGAGGATTCCTTGAAGAGAAGGCTAGCGTCTCGTCAGCTGCAAGGGCGAGCGATGAATTGGTGGAATGCCATTAGAACAGCTACTCCAGAAGATCAAGTTACTTGGAATCAGTTTAAGACTCGCTTTTGTGATAAGTTTATTCCAGCTGCTCATAAATCGAAACTGTTCAAGAAGTTCTTGGAGCTTAAGCAGAACGGTAGAGCAGTCTCGGAGTATATCGCTGAATTCGACACTTTATCGAAATATGGATGGTCCTTTATCGATACAGTCGAAAAGAAGAACGAGAAGTTCATAACTGGCTTGGATGGGTACTTGGGGGAAAGACTTATAAACCATATCGATGAGACGTTCGAGTCTATTGTAGGAAAGGCATTAAGGTCAGAGAGCCTTTTCCCTAAGTCAAAGACTGAGGTTGCTACAGCATCTGCAGAGGAGCCAAAGCCGCAAGCAGGCGGTGAAGGCAAGAAGAATTCTCAGAGCAAGAGAAAGCAGAACCCGACCAAGGATGGTCAGAGTAAGAAGAATAAGAAAGATGGCGAATGCTTTAGTTGTGGCAAGAAGGGCCACTATGCCAGAGATTGTCGAGAAAAGCCTGGGGAAAGGAGGTGCTTTAACTGCGGCCAGGCGGGACATCACAAGGATGATTGCCCACAACCTCCTAGGGAGAAGCAGATTGTGAAAGCATATGCTATCAACGCTGTTCCTTCTTCGTCAAATGCCCCAACTGCGGCGCAGAAGGAAAAAGGTGTCGTTATTCGAGGTATGCTTTCTATTTAAGAAGTTTTGATCGGGTTTTTTTTGACAAACCTGAATTAGTCGATAGACCTTTAGTAGTGACGAACCCGATTGGTGGTTCAACTAGTTTGGCATGATTAGTTAATGTGGTCTTATCGAGTCATGGATGTATGTTTCCTTGTGATTGCTTTGTTTTGGGCTTTACTGGGTTTAGCATTATTTTGGGGGAGTAGATTTACTCTAAAAGAATAGGGTGGTATTAGGTACCTACCTAGTGATGGCGATAGTAACTGGAGTTAAGGAAGCTGAAAGGTTATCGTTGTAATAAGTTCTAGTTGTCTCTGGGAGGCAAATGAGTACTCCAGTGCTAGATTGTTTTGCTAGTATCACCTCATGTGGATTGTCTGAACTCGGAGGAGATGTTCCTTGGGTGCTTGTCTGATATTGGTTTAGGCCTTTGGGGCTTGTGCTTGGGGAATGTCGAGTTTGACTAGGATGGTTTGCGTGAGGGATAAGTAGACGTTGCGATTTTCATTGGATGATATCTTGGTTCACTCGAGGAGTGACGGGCAGATGGAACATGACAAGACTGTTCAATGGTATAGACTGCCCAGGGTAGGACTCGATAGGGTTATGAGATTGCTCGAGTGAGACTCGAGAAAGATGTAAAGTAATGGATTGTTCAGGACCCTATGTTGATGTTCTCTATTAGATAGTAGAACTTTGAAGGAATAGGATGTGTTCGTTGATCATGGATGATACAACGAAGATTAGAGCGATTCAAGTTGGACTTGAACACGTAAAAGAAAATAGGTGTTCGTTGATCTTGGAGATGCAACGAATAGGGAGACGACTCACGTTGGACTAGAGTTTGTCGGTACTCAAGACTGGGTCTGAGTTATAGATTGACTCGAGTTGGACTCGAGAAGGCTGCAAGGAATTGGATTCAACTCGAGTTGGACTCGAGAGGGCAGCAAGATAATGGATAGACTTGGGTTGGACTCAAGTATTTTAGGAGGACTAAAAGCAGGGGTATCTGGGGACGCCCGTTACCTTGGATCCGTTGGACGTGATCTAGTTATCCTTGGAGGATAAACGTACGTTGGACGTACGGTAGTCCGATTGGAGGCTGGGCTTCCATTAGTTTAATTATCCTTGGAGGATAAACGTACGTTGGACGTACGGTAGTCCGAAGGGAGGCGGGGCTTCCATTAGCCTGGGATTGGTTGGACTAGTCAAGTAGGCATCGGTGTATGTATGGGGGCTGGGCTTCCATTAGTTAGTGATGTTGGTTGGACCAGACAGACTGGAATCGACATATTGGGATTGGTTAGAACAATCGTGTAGGTGTCGATGTGTTTATGACTTTAACAGGTGATAGATAGGATTTGTTTGATGGATGTTATGGTTGCTATGTTTGTTCCTATCTTTCTTCTCTTGAGTAGACTATCACCTGTAGGGTTCTGGCGATGGGGAACAAAGTGATTGTAGTAGGACTATGAGCCAGTGCAGTAGGGTCATTGTGACTCGAGGGGCAAAGTGGACATAGTAAAGGAATAGTAAGGCTATGAGCCAGTGCAGTGGAGTCGCCATGACTCCATGGGGCAGAGTGATCATAGTAAGGATTTGGGGTGCAGTACTAGTTGCATTAAGTAGGAGACATGCCAGTTTAGGGGTTTTGTTTCTAGGATGGAAGCAACTAGAGTATATCACATGATATGATTTCGGGCCCAAGAGTGAATTGGATTCAGAAACACTAGTAAACTTGACGATTAGATCGATTTTGATTGAATGGATTGGTTCCAGTTAGAAGGACGATCCTAACCTATTGGAAACCATCTCTAGGGTAGAGATGGGTATCGATGGAAAGAGAATGATCAGGTAAGGATTTGATCGAGAAGGGTGGCTTCGAAAGAATAAGGGACTAGTTGTACCCAACGTAGATGAACTGAGAGGTGAAGTGCTTAGAGCATATCATCACCCGAAATTGACTATACATCCCAGTGGTAACAAGATGTATTGAGACATAGAGCAGATCTACTACTGGGAAGGGATAAAGATAGACAGAAGGCTTATCTCGATAAGAGACGAAGGGATTTGGAATTCTTCGTTAACGACTTGGTGTTCGTTGAGATCTCTCCATAGAGAATGTGATTTGGATTGGTTGGAGAGGTAGGTTAGCACCAAGATTTGTTGGCCCATTCCCAGCCCTCGAACAAGTTGGGAATTTGGCGTATGAAGTAGAGCTACCTGACAAGATGGCGAGAGTTCACAACGTATTTCATGTTTCCCAGTTAAGGAAATTCGTGCACGACCCTAGTGTGGCTATTTCACCTGATCAGTTGAATAACATCGAAGTTGAACTCGAGGCGGTTGGGAACCGCAAGTCTATGCGTATTGTTGGGAACGATACGAAGCAGCTTCGAAGGAAGGCGGTGAAACTAGTCAAAGTCCAGTGGGGTGAGAATGAAAAAGACCGTACTGGGGAAACAGAGAAAGATATAAGGAAGAAGTATCCAGAACTCTTTGCCTGGTAAGGTTTTGGTAGTGATAGTTTCTTCCCTTGTTAGTAAACCGCATGCTAGGATAGACTTGTTTTGCATGTTGATTGTTGTTTATGGTTGATAGGCATGCGGAACCCTTTTTGTGTTTTGGATAGGGAATTTCGGGGGCGAAATTTCTTAAGGGGGGAAGAGTGTAACGACCCGCGTTCTACGCATCATAGGATCGTGGAATATTTATTTCTTTCACATATGAAGTCGTATGGTCATGTAACTTTGGGAGACGACTATTGGGGTCATTTCCCATGTTCATGATTTTTGTCGATTTTTAAATGACCGTTTTACCCCTAATTGGTACTGTTTTGGCCATAACTTTCGACTAGAAAGAAGTTTTGACCTGAAACCACTTCCATTGGATTCGAATGATGGTTTCTCTTTCCGTAGAGTGGTTACATTAGCCAAACGGACTTACCGTTTGGGAGATATGGCTGAAACAAGGTTTAGAAGGTGAAAAACAGCTAATTGGGCTTAACCGGGTGATTAGCAACTAGGCCCAATGGGGGATTTCGGGATTTGGGGTATTTAAGGGCTGCTAGGGTTAAGATTTCGGTTTTAGACTCATTTTTCCAGCCGCCACTTACCTCCTTCAAGCTCTAGCAATGGCCTCCACCTTCTAATTTCATCCCAAATCGTCTCTAATCACTTTCTAATCGAAGATTAAGCAAAACTACATCAAATCAAGGGAGGGTAGCACCAAATCAGAGGGAGAGCTGCTGGAACACATAGGGATTGGATCCAAATCATAGATTATTTCAGATCTAAAGTTTGTTTGTGGCTAAGGTGAGTGATTTGCATTGTTTTTCACTAATTAAGGCTAATTATGGTAATTAGCGAAGATTAGCGAAATTATGGCTCAGAAAAATCTAGAAAATTTTCTAAAATTCTAAAACACCATTTTATGCCTCTGATATGAATTTGGGTTAATTTCGACTAATTTTGTTAATCCCGGAATTTAGGGGATTAAGGGGTGATTAGTGATAATTAGCGAAATTATGCATGTTAAAAATCTGGAAAAATATGTATAAGTTCATAAATATTATTTTAGGCCTCTGTTAGAAAATTTGGCTAATTTGGTTAAGTTATGCAAATCATATCATTAGTTTTGCTTAAAACATGCTTAAGGGAAAATATCGGGTTTTGGCCATGTTTGATCCATTTTGATATGTCATATTATTGTTTTGGTGTTTGTGGTTGATTCCCTATGTTCCTATGATTGTATGGTATGCTTTGTGAATTATTAGAAGTGTTAGATTGGTCGAAAACGCCGTCGAGAGGCGAAAATAGCTTGCTGGAATGGTGCAAGTTTTGGGGTCGATATAAACGACCAGGAAAAACCGACCAGGTTCCGACCGACCGGGGGAAACAGAACGACTGACCAGGTTTGACGAAATGCGACCGACCAGGTTTTGACCGATCGGAGATGAAGACGACCATGTTTTGACCGGCCAGGGGAGTTTCAGATCGACCAAGTTTGGAACGACCAGGGGAGCTTCGACCGACCAAGTTCGGAGCGACCAAGAGTGTTTCGAACGACCGAGTTTTGGACCGACCAGGGGAGTTTCGACCGACCGTGTTTGGAACGACCAGGGGGCTTCAGACCGACCGACCCAAGCTCCAGAAAAACCGACCAGGATTGAGGCGATGAAAACCGACCAGGATGAATGGTGTTTGTCCAACCGACCCAAGCAGGAAAAAAAGACCAATAACCCGAGATGCAAAGGTAGTTCGAATACGAAGTTGAACTCAGGATCCAGATGAGAATGAGTTAACTTCGTGATTGGACTTTGCTGCGGGACGTGTGCGAAGGGGTTATCGATATCCATAACTTTAGGTTACCACTTATGGATAGATTAGTGGCTATAGATCAGTGCAATGGTGTCATGGTGACTCCATGGAGCAAAGTGATCGTAGCCAAGGATTGGGTGATCGAGTAGTGGATACCGTATGCTTTACGCACTGAGTGAGAGACGTGAGGATGATTGCCATGTTTGATTGTTTGCTATCACCTTGACATGCACACCCCCACCCCCATATACACTTTATGCTAGTGTCACCTCAGAGTATTGTACAGTATGTAGTGCTAACTCTTTGGTTGCAGGTCCAGGTTCAGGTATGATTTCTTAGAGTATTATACCTGTTATTGTTCATCTTAGAGATGTATGCTTTGTTGCTTATCGCTCATACCAGACTTTTGTCTGACCCAGAGTTTTATGTCTCTTCTTATTACTCTGGGTGCTCACACGAGCAGACTAGAGACAGGTTAGGTGGATGCACGAGTAGTTGTACTGGAGATGAGCAGGAGGCTTCCACGTATGATATATATATATATATATATATATATATATATATAAATATTCTCCCTGTGTCGCTGGTGGTCACTACTCTGGGCATTAGTAGTGTACCTTTTCTTTCTTTTGCTTTAGAGACAGTTTAGAAAGTTGTAATAAAGATGTTGGAACATAAGCTGTATTTGGATTTCCGCTGCTATGTTGATGTTGGTTTAGTTTTCGGCTTATGCACTGTCTCGCCTGTTTTATGTCAAAGTTATGTTATTATTATATTTTATTCTATGCGCTGTGAGACATTCTACAGGTTTCTTTGTTAGTTCATTCTTCTCTCTTCTTTCCTTCTTTGGCGACCGTTCCGTGCTAGTCGGGCATGTGTACAGCGCACTTCCGGAGGAAATGCAGGCTGGTGCGGGGCGGGCCGTCACATTTCTACTGTGAGTTTTCTTTTATCGTACTATGATTATGCTCATGCTCATTTATTGCAGGTACCAGATTACACGATCCAAGCTTGGATGTGTTTGAGTTTCGATTTTGGTCGAAATTTGGGTGCAAAAAAGTATAGGGTGTTACAAGAAACCTCTGATTGTCTCGAGATCGTTCGACAACGAATGAAGGTAACCCAAGATAGTCAAAAGAGTTATGCTGATAAGCATCGTAAGGATTTGGAATTCGACGTTGATGATATCGTTTTTGTGAAGATCTCGCCATTAAAGCTTGTTGTTCGGTTCAGAAGGAAAGGAAAGTTATCTCCTAGGTTCGTTAAATAGTTATTGATAATCGAGCGAATATGAAAGCTCGCGTATAGATTGGAGTTACCTCAGAAGATGTCGAGTGTGCATAATGTTTTCCGTGTGTCGTTTCTATGGAAATGTATGCAGGATTTGAATGTGGTGGTATCTCCGGAGCAGTACGAAGATCTAGAAGTCGAGATTGTAGCTACGAGACCTCGTAAGCCGCTTCATGTTTTGGGGAATGACACGAAACAACTTAGAAGGAAGACGGTCAAGCTAGTAAAGTTAAAATGTAGTGAGGATGATGAGGATTGTACGTGGGGGATGAAGAGAGTATGAAGACGACACATCCAGAACTCTTCGTCAGTATGACTCATAAATATCATGTCATCATTACTCATTGTAACTTGTACTATTGTGATTGTTGATAGAGTTTTGCGTGCTAGGATAAGACTGTGGATGTATGTTTTGATAGCTGCTAGTTTGGGTGATTGTATTGGCTGCTCATGGATGATAGGCATGCGGAATTGTTTTGATTGTTATGTTGTAGGGATTTCAGAGGTGAAATTCCTAAGGGGGAGAATGTAACAGCCTACATTTTACATATCGGATGATAGTAAAATATTTTTATTCAATTCCCTGAGGGTTGGATCATTCTCATATTTTGATATGTTGGTTATGGGGATGTGAGACATGTCCATAATTTTTACCAATTTTATTTGTGACCATTTTTCCCTTGTCAACTTTTGATTGGGATCGAATCAGGTGCTGAGGTCGGTTTCATTGGAAAGTAAATAGTGTTGCCAATTTCGTAAAGTGGTCACATTAAAGATTTGGCTCATTGGTTTGGAAGGAATCACTGTTTTGGTGTTTTACAATTTCTCTGGAGGTTTTTAGAGCCATTAATGTTCTGATTTGAGGAGGCCCATTAGTGGGCTAGTGGGAGGCTATAAATAGGGGGTTAGAGTCATGGAGAATAGTTTCTTTCTTCATTCTCTCATTTGGTTGAGCTCGTGATCCTCCTTGCTCAATCAAATACACATTTCCACGATTAAAATTCTAGATCTGCATAAGAGAATCAAAGATCTACAATATTTGAAGCTAGATCTACGTTAAGTGAAGAGAGATCGCATCAAATCAAGAGGTTTGAAGCATATTCTTCGCTGTTCGGATTGAGAATTTAGCGATTTTGAGTTAATTCGAAGAATTGATGAATGATAAGCATCTCTCACACGAATTCAATCAAGTATATGGGTTTTATTGTCATATGCTCATCATTTCAAGTTGTTTTCATATAGATCTAATTGATGCAAGTATGATTTTAACTCAAATCACCATAGGATCGAATCTAGCAACTTATAAAAGCTAAAATCATACATTAATTCTATGTTTAGATCCATTTAATGATTTGATTAATTGTTAAATCATTGTTTTAATGTTCATTGATGATTGTGTGATTTGTTGTATTGATTAAATCGCTGTTGAAATAGTTGGAGTTTGATTAGATTTTGAGTATGAAATCGAGTTGTGCACAAGCGTGAAGATTAGTCAAAGTTTGGCAGTTTCAGCTTATGGATCGAGCTAAATATTGACCATGGATCGGGCTAAATATTGGCTATGGAACGGGCGGAAAAGTGGTCAATGGATAAGGAAAATTTAAGTTGAGGAATCGGCCAAAAATCAATTTCTGGATTTCACAGCGTTTAAAAACACTATAATAGGTATGGTCGGGCATAACAACTGCATATGGATTGGGTAGTACCGGGGGGCGTGCACACATGAAAAGTTGGATCTAGCAAGTGCGCAATAGGGATCTGCGCATTTGGCATCGATCGGGCAAAGAACATTTAGCGTTTTTAAACGCCATGGTATGGATCGGGCCAAAATTCCACAGTACCAGTACCACGTTGACCTGCGCACGGTAAAATAGGAGATCTACCAAGGTGCACGCTGGGAAATTATGGATCGGGCAGTACTAGGGGGGATGGATTGGGAAAAAAACAATAGCATGGATCAGGCTAAATGTTATGGTATGGATCGGGCAAAATGCCAAAGTACCAAGTGCCAAAGTACCAAGTGCCAGAGTACCAAGTACCAGACGTGCTGCCATGGTAAAATTAGTGATTTTCCGAGGTGCGCGCTCACTACAAGAAAACACTGATTCTGCACTGGACGAATCCGTCGCTAAACATGTATTAGCGACGGATTTGTGATGGATAAAACTGGTCGATAAATTTCACGTTGGTATTTTAGTGACCCATTTTGCGAGGAAGTTCATGCCAATTCTCCGACACTTTACCGTCATTTGTTAATATATTTAAATTTAATTATTAATTTTTTAACGACATTTTACTGATGAATATATATTTTTTAATATATATTTCTAAAAAATTCCATCGGAAATCCCTTGCTAAACAGCGAGGGATTAGAAATGGATAATTTTAAATTTTGCTTCACCTTTAGATATCTGTCAGTAATTTGTCACCACTACAACAAAAACATTCTTTCACAACTGCCAAAAATAGTTGTAATAGATCTTTTACACCAGGAAACTACCAGTAATTATATCCACAGTTGTAATTGATCCTTATTTTTTACAACATTCTTCAGCAATTGCAAAATAATTTTTTACAACTTCTTATCGCACCTGTAAAAACATCTTTTACAACTATTTTGGCTAATTGCAAAAAAATGACTTACAACAAAAATTAGTAGTTGTGTTAAAAAAGGTAAAAAAAAAATCTTAATTTTATACGAATTATGTAGGTGCAACAAATAACAAAAAAATTGACATAAATTCAAAAGCTTCATTATCCATTCATTAACAAAACATCACAACTTTACTAAACTATATAAAATTACAACTAACTACAAGATTGATATATAATTAAAATTGTCTTAGAGCAAATACAAACTATAAATCATACACAATGGTTATCATCCCAACCTCAACTTCATTCATCTTCAATAGTGTTCTCCAGTGAAGCAACTCAGGAAAACATAACTTTTTTTATCATCACACTTGAGGTCATTCTACGTCTCCCTTCAGAACACTTCCACCACACTTCTGCAAACACAAAATAAGAAAAAAACTCAATTTGCATTAAGTCATGTGTTAAAGGAAGAGGTGTAGTAAGTAATTCCAGTGCAAGTGGGCAATGAAGTTTAAATCAAAGAACATTCTAGTGAGTTGTTGTATCGGGTCTAGTTTGTAAGACAGATTGTCAACAAAATCAATTTTGAACCATGATATTTATTTCGTCCATTGCATCAGTAACCTCAACTACTTTTGTGACAATGCATATGAATATCATACAATTATCATCAACATTTATATATATCTTATCGGCGTCTTGGATGTTATATAGTGTGATATCATATACCAATTGCTCCTCAAACAAAAATTCAAACTGCTGCAATGCATGCTTTCTGGCTGCTACCACTATTACATTCCCTTTATTAAATTAAATTGTACTGACATTTTATTGTCAGTAACTAGTGGCATAAGTGGTTCAAAAAAAATCATATAATTTTAAAGCGAAGTACATTAATAAAAGCAAGGCAGTTGGCAGAAGATGGATACCTCAGATTCAACAAGTCGCATGTTCATGACGGAGTAGGTGCATCGCGGTTGAAGAAGTTAACGAAACTAGTCTACATCTACCTTTAGAACACTTCCACCACACTTTTGCCCAATACATCAGCAGAAGTACCTTCCATTAGGGAAAAGAACTAAATCTAAAAACTTATCACCAAAGCATTTGACTATTTAAATTATGAATACAAGAATAACACCATGCATAGTTAAATCAACACAGGCTACACAATTTATATAAGAAGTGCAACATCACTCAAAATTTGCTCAACTAAGCCTGTCCAAAACTATTCGAAACTCCTATAGCGGAATAGCATTAAACATTTGTTGAGTCTAAAAAAATAAAACCTTGAAAACACAATCATACTAACTGAAGTAATCTTATAATAACAGGCCCAAATACTCAAAAAAGAAAGAAAATAATCATATAACAATTGATATCATCATAACAACATTCCCGAATATACCATGTACTAATGAGGTAATGTAAAAAAATAGAGAGTGTGTATGTTGTTATGTAATTCATTCTCCTGCTATGCTAAGCTTTTGAAATATTCTAGAACAATATGAACACATTAAGCACATTGTCCTCAACTAAACTTTATCTTTATGCAGCCTACTATCATCCAGTGTACGTAAACACAATCTCAGCTGCGTACTATATTGTTGGGAAAATAACTATTTATAATCTAAATTGTTGTTGGTTGGACTGAACGTTATTTTAAGTCAGTGACAACATAAACAATATATGTACACACAACCAAGGGAGTTTTTAAATACATCTAGTATTTATAGTTGTAATGAATCTGGATAATAAGCAACAATAAATAAAGAAGAATGTGTTGAAATACTAATATAACAACATATGCCAAAATATAAATCAAATCCAAAACAAACTTAGATAGATTCCAAAAACACAGACCTTACCACCAAAGCATTTGACAATGCTAGTGTAAAATACTCCTTACCCCACAAAAGCAAAATCGAACGCCAGAAGGAAACACCCAACTTCAGTAATGCCTATAACACAACCATGCAGTCCCATTCATTTTTTGTCAACACAACCCCGGCTTTTACGAAATTAAACATGGCATGTGTCATCATTTATTATTTTCAAAAGCTAATTTATTTGGAGAAGAACAATGCCCATAAAGCCAAACCTTACTACGAAAGTAAATTAGTAAACAATCATCTTCATTTTTTGTGACCGCCTACCGTGTTTGAACCCGAACCGGAAAAGAGCTGAGCGAACCCGTACCCTTTGGACCCGCCATGTAGAGAGGAGACGAGAACATTGAGGATAGTTGTGACCCTCACACTGGCCGATTATGACCGCTGCATCCCGTCACTGTTATGATGCTTTGAGTGTGAACCGTAGGTGCTCGGGATGCTGGAGCTCCGGCCAAGCCCGTTAAACACATGGAGAGGTATGGGAAATCTACTAAGTGAGACTCGAGCAGTTGGGTCTAAAATAGGAAAATGATTAAAAAAGGATGGAGGCTTCGAGCAACGCTGGAAGAAAAACGTGGAACTGCGTTAGAGAAATCGAGAAAATTGGGCACATAGATGGATAAGATAGTGGAGGCAAAAAGCCTGGGTAAGTGGAAAAACGTTGGTGCGGTGGGAATTTACGGTGGTGGGATTTTGAAAGTAGGGTTGTGTAGAAGAAGACAAGAGGGAGTCGAAAATTAAAACGAAATGAGGCTAGCGGGAAATGAAATTTTGAAGGGAGGAGAAGCGACAAAATAAGTAACGCTTTGACCTGACCGTCAGCTAAAAAAAAGATATTTTCGAGTTTAAGGAAAGCTTCTAAATTCACTTTCTATTAATTACTTTATTTAGTAGTGGCTATTGATGATTATTTGTTAATCATCGACCATTAATTAAGTATCCAGTATTTACTATTCATTATTGTTTTAATTATTAATTATTGATAGAAATTATTTCATATCTCAAATTAATTATCAAATTTTATTTTATAATAGTAATTATTATATATTAATTTTTAATTAATATTGATTAAGCATTGTTTATTTCATATTGTTTTGTTTATTGATTATTAATTATTTTTATTATAACTAATTAAGTATTGTTATTATTTAATATTGATTTTTACCTTATAATTAATATTAATATATATTTTTGAATTTTAATTATTTTTCATTACAAAAAAATGATTATATATAAAGTATTAATTAATAATATTTATTGTTTATTAAGCATTACAAAAAAAATTAAATATTAAACATTACTTCTTAATTTGTTATAAACTGAAATAATGTTGTAAAAATATATATCGCTTGTATAATCTAAGACTTCTAATATATTGGCTTTTAAATAATGCTATGTAACTATTGCTAGAAATAAAATCACATAAGTTGCAAGAATAATCTCTTTACAACTAACTAAAACATTATTTACAATGGTTCGTAATCATTACATAAACATTATTTTGTGTTAACCAATAATTGGTTTTATAAACTTATGATTTATTTCAAATTTATTCAAGATGATTTCAAAATTTTAATTTTTTTAAACTATAAAATACAATTATCAACTACAATTATAAGATATAAGTATTAAATGTAATTATTAAACACAATTATTTAAAACTAATTATTAAATTCTAGATATCATTTCATAAGTATTAAATTTTATTATTAACTATTAAATAATTATTATAATAAATTGATATTTTCATTATTTAGGGGAACAATTATAAAAGGACAATTCAAAATTTTGGGATTCAGCGTAAAATATACTGGCATACTGACTGAAATTTGCGATGATAGCAGAGGACTTAATTAATAATTTAGTAATTATATTGGTTATGAGCAAAGATAATTTTGCTAATTCTAAATAAACAATGATTATAAGTTATTTATTACAGAACGTAAATTATTATTTATCATTACTTATAAATCATTAATTAGAACAAACTAATTATTAATTATTGAACATGTTAATAATTATTAAAAGATAGCACTAAAGTATATCTTAGAAAAATAATATAAACATCTCTTGCAAATCTGTCGGAATTCTGCTGCAAAATAGCTTCAATAAATATTCCTCGGTATTCTACCAGGATTTGCAGCGGAAAATAGCGGTAGAATTTTTCTGTCCTTAATTTGACACAATTTGCAACGACTTAGGGAGGGATGACATAAGATGGCGGTGATAAATAAAAGTAAAAAAAGTTGAAAAAACAAAAAATTATTCTTTTCAGATCACATGAAAATCCATCGCAAATTAGTGGCGGAAATTTCCGCTTCTAAATTTATGATGCTAAATCAACGTTTTCTTATAGTAGCAGGGGATTTGCACCGTTTTCACAGTACCAAGTACTAGAGTACCAAATGACAGTGCCAAGTGTCAGGGAGTGCCAGAATTGAACCAGCAGATATGATAGCGCTTCAGAAACGCTGCCAAAGGCTGTTTTGACATTGTGGCTAGTTTTTCATAGCGAAAAACTAGAGATGCTATGAAATGCAGTATTGACCAAACAAAGCTTGTTTTTGAGTCGAAGATGGTTCTAGATTCGACGCGAATTCAAGAAGGAATGTCTGAAGCATAGTGAAGTATTTGTTGGTTGTCGTAGTGCAACGAATGTGAAGAAGACTCAAAGCAGTGAGTTGATGAATAATGGTTGCTTGAGAAGGTTGCTTGAGCTACAAAAAGTCGTCAGATAGAGATACTGAAGGTTGAGTGATTATCCTTATTGTAGGTTCTAGCAGGCTCAAAGCAGGGGTATAATAGGGGCACCTAAAAACTGGAGGGTTGCTGGTCGCATACCTTGGGTATCGTTGAAAGGCCTAGGTACGTATCGCCAAAAGGCGTATGGTTTTTTTTGCTAGAACCGGGGTTACCATTAGCCTTTTACATATGGCATGGTTGGTCATCATACGATTAATGATGGTTTCAAAACAAGATGGGCGGTAATAGCCAGAGTCATGAATGTTAGTTGTTTTGCTTGTACCGTCTCATGTAGATTGTCTGACGTCAAAGGAGAAGTTTCTTGGGTGCTTTTTTCATGTTGGCTTAAACCTTCGGGGCTTGTGCTTGAAGGATGGTGATCTCGATTAGGACGGTTTATGTGAGATATAACTAGCTGTTATGATTGCTATTGTTTGTTTACTTCGGATTGCCATGAATGAGTAGTTGTTTGATTTCTTTGGATGTATAGTTGTTTCAAATGCTGGTTTGTAAAGGCTATCACTGTCGGATGTGGGGAAGACAATGTTGGGTTCTTCTCTGGTGTTTTGGTAGATTGATTGGTTAATTTACTTATTCTCATATACTTTATTGATGATGTTAGATAGTTGTTTTATCGCTCACTAAAACTGTTGTCTGACCAAGGTTTTATGTTTCCCTCTTATTACCTTGGTTTGTTCATCCGGTTTTGGATGGGTAGACTGAGTAAAAGGTTACTGGTAGCATAGGTTAGTGAGGCGAGGATGTTGTGTGGTGGTGAGCAGGAGGCTGGCGTATTACTTTTTACTATATAGTATCTATTGTTTTCCGTTGTGTGATGATTCACTCTGAATGTTGTTGTGAGGCGAATTTGTACAGACACTTATGTTGTAATCTAAAGATGTATGGATATTCTTTCTAGTTGTTATGAAATTTCAAGTTTCTGCTCAAATATGCTTCACTATTATTGCATGGTGTATATGTTATATTATATTTTATCCTTGCACCGTGAGTTATACGACAAGTTCCGCATGTGTTATCTTACCTTGATGATCGTCTATAGCTGCCTAACACGTCTTTTAGTGCATTATTTCCCTTGTTAAGTGTGGGAGTTATGGGCGGTTGTCACACATGACTTTGGCAAATTGACTGTATTGCACTTTCATTTTTTATATCATGTTATATTTATTATAGGTTTATCACCTAGCATACCCATTTAAAAACAAATGTTTTAGCAACAACATTTTGTTGGCAGTCATTTATATGGCAGAACATTTGTTATATGTATATATGTTACGAAATCAGGTGAATAATTATAATAATGATATACAACAGAGATATGTAATTTGTACAAAAAAGGGCCTGTAAAAAAATCTTGACTATGAATATTTGCAGGTACTGAACAAAATGTGCAATGGTATAAATGAAATACATGAGTTAATGTAAAACTTAAATTATATGAAAATATATAATAGTACCTCTCATTAAATTTCAAATCGAAGATGCTTATCTAGGTTTTGGGATTGGGATTGATTGTGTAAGAAAAAAGACTGCACCATCAATCAACTACTAATGACATTGGATCGAATTGATTTCGCAGAGTTGGTGCTTTCGGAAGGTGGATGATGGAAGTTAATGTTTACAGAGGATATAAATTGACACGAAGAATAGTTTATGGAGACCAAAGCAGAAAAAAAAACAAGTAAAGTTCCCGCACAAATTTTGGTTCCAGCATCTTATATTCACTTAATAGCGTTTCACAGTGTAATTATCGAGTCAAATAGCGTTAAAACCTTACTTGGACAACAGACCACAGTTTAATACGTGGAAACGCAAAGCTTCGGTGTTATAAAAGCCCTTTTTGTTGTAGTGTTGACCGGCTGCATCCATTTTCATGTCTCACTTGTGTAAGACGAAGACCTGGTGTAGTCTAAAGTTAAAAGTCGTTAGTACTCGTCATGAAGAAATGGTGCTCAAAGGGAGTCATTAGATCGAAATCTAACCTAGAGTTTACAGACGTAAGCCGTATAAGCATCCATTGGGTTCCGCTGGCCTGGAGGTCCCTTATATCTGGGACAACAAATGTTATATCAAAAATTCAAAGATGCCTCTGCACATCGTCTTTTTTACCTAGAAAAAAATATGAATCCAAAGAATGATAGAAACAAAAGAAAGACGAAGTAGATGTTATGGTGCGAAGACATGAGACCCCAGAGAATCGAAAACCGACTTGATGAGGACAAGTCTGCTAGCCTAAGAGATAAGAGTTGAGTTCGATCTGAAAATATCCTCCTTTCGAAGAGCATATATTGACTTTGCGACCATGATAAGGAATGATTTCGAGATAAGTAAGAGGGAGGAAAGTGACCTGAAAACCCGGGAAGGACTCAATCATGAGATCCTTCGCTAGGGTTCACAGTCTTGGTTAGGACGAAGCAACTCTTCAAAGCATTGATTAACTCCCCGAACACCGTTCGTAGAGATGGAAATATTAAACTAAATATAGATGATTATATTATGCCTCTTTCTATTACAATTGGCTTTATCGTTCTTTTTTCTTTTCTCGGTGAAATAACATAAGGTATTTTATATGTTTGACAACAACACCAAAAGTGAGTTGCAAATTATTCTTTATTGTTAATCTTAGTTAGAGTTATATAATTTACAAATAAAATAAAATCATACTTATGGTTAAAGTCAATAATAATATTTTCATTACTAAATAAGCTAGATACATATTTATTGATAAAGTATTAGATAAAAAAGAATTTAAAATATTTATAATGAAAATTATATTTCATTGTTTGAAGAGGAATAGTGGGGTAAATCTTAAGTTATTTTATAAGAAAATAGAAAATATGTGGGTGTGGGTGAGTGAAGTAATAGCGTGAGTGAAGTAATTTAATGGATAAGAGAAGTGTTGATGTGGTTGTAAATAATAACATGCAAAAAACAATAGGTATCACGAACTTTGAAATTTGAGACTTTATTCTAATTTTTCGTTGTTATGTAAGTTTACTTCCTTCCATTGTTTTCTTTATTTTTCCTACTTCTTTGTTTACTAATTTTAAAATTCACTTTACAAATCTATCACTCTCCTTGAAAAATTAACCGTAGTCAATTTCAATTTTGCGCTGATCTCTAAGTTTATCGTTCTAAGTTTTTCTTCCCTCTTCAAATTTTCTCTTATTTCAATCTCGCACTTATCTCTGTAGCACAAATTTTATTCGATTTCCATGTTGAAATATTCCATAATCCCAACTGTGTATTGAATACATAAGCGTGAATTATACTCGATTTCTTTACTATTTTTTTTTCTCTTCATCTTATGTTCTTTGTTTTATTTTTGATTTGAATGCAAAAGATCAAGTGTTTTAAGCTAAAATTCATTACTTGTATGTGTTTTATTCTTGTCTTTCAAATTTGAGGTTTTTTTTCAATTATTATTACTTCAGGAATTATGTTAAATGATGGTTATAGCATATCAATCCTGACAAATGCAAACTCATTCTATGCATAAGATAATTAGCATAAAAATTAATCTATAATGCTAATCTAATTAAGAAAATATGGACACTTCCAATAGAACTACATGAAATCATCGAAATGAATCGAAAGCTTTCACTTTGGTGAATAAAGTGCCTATAGTTCATAAAAAAATTCATAATCCCATCAATATTTGTTCAACAAAAGTTAGGAAATAGATACAACTATCTTGAAGATGTAAAATTGAAGGTTATAAAAAAATGTTTGATAGGTATGAACTTAATCTTTTAGACTGTTTGGGCAAAAGGGGATGGAAAAATGGTAATAGTGCAAGTTTGTTAATTTAAAACAAACGTGTAACAACCCGGAAAATCTGAACCAATTTAAATTTTTTAATTTGGCTATTTTATTGAATTTTGAATATTTAAAATAAATTATTTTAAATAATAACGACCAAAAGTCTATTTGATTCGAAGTTGGAAAATAAATATATTTATTTTAATTATAAAACAAGGCCTGAAATGGCGCGACAGTTTGAAAATTTGAATTCAAACTTTGACTGACTGTACCGGGTGCAAAATAAAACGGATTTTGGTGAAACCAAAAATATTTAAATATGTTTATGAATATCTTTCTAACGAATCTGAAAAATCTAGATTTCATAGCAGGAATAAAAAGTATTGACCAAATGAATTTTCAGAAAGGTCGCTATGGAGTTAATATAGCCCGTGAAAATAGCCATTTTGCAAACGACCTCTATTTTCAATGAAACCACTTTTGTTGGATCCGGATTCAAATTATTGCTAGGTTTCAAGTTCCATAATTTCTGGAGTTAATATGTGAGCGTGGCAAAGGAAAATGTGTTTGGTTGAATTCAGTCAATTTGAATCGACCAGAAAATGGCCATTTTTCAAACGGTCTCCAAATTCGACGAAACTAGTTTTGTTGGGACCGTATCGTCAATACGAAGCAAGAAATAATTTTTCTGGAATTATTTGGGATCAGTATGTGGCCCCAGCAAATTGAAATATACGTTCAGATCAAATATTGAGTGTTTTACATTTTAATTTGAAGAAAAACTGACTGAAACAGTCGAATGGGCCTACAAAACATATTCCATTGTATCCAGAATGAGGGTATTTAGCTAGGGATGACAATCGTTGGGCTTGAATTAGAGTTCGTAAGGAGAAAGGGGTATTTTTGGATTTTAAAATAAATACGAAAAGGGTCGGGCCAATCAGAACTCTCCACTTCATCTTCTCTCTCCCCGATCCTTATATCATGACGGCGGAAAAGCTTTCCCCGCTTCCTACTCTGATTCCTCCTCCTACACGCAAAAGTAGACCTCCCTCCAGTTGGGAATTCTGTAGCCCTCTCCAAGTTCTTCAAATCCATATAAGGATTGTATTTTTACATCGCGTGTTTGAAGAGATCCGCGCCTCCAAAGCCTGGAACTTTTGAGCACCGCCGCCACCTTTAGGAGCCATCGATCTAGGTGAAACCACCCTACGTGGGAAGCTACTTCGAAGCTCTTTGACGTGCCATAGTCCGATTGCCTCCTAGAGCAGCGAATTGGAAATTAATTTGAAATTAATTTTGAACAGATTTGAAAAATATATGGTTTTATTTATTTTAGTGATTTCGACAAATAAAACCATTGCAAATTATAAAAATCCTATCATTTAGCTATGTTGACAAAATCCAATGAAACAAGAGACATTGGACTCGTGTGGACGTCTTCTACACTCTAGAAGAGACCGGATATTTTTCTGAGCCTTCTACAATTTTTGGAGGAGTGGAACCCAATGTGAGATTTCTGAATTATAAACGATATGGAATAATGATGTATAAATTATACGGTCGATGTATAAGTTATAAGCATTGTACACCTCATGTATAAGCGTTGTATAAGTTGTATGTGCGATGTATAAGTTATATATGCATTGTAAATATCACATATGTGATAAATGGAATTGAAATGATATTGAAATGGAATCGAAATATATTTATATACGTATATCTATATATCTATACTCCCCTCGTCTATAGACCATGGACAATATATATTGGTTGTGATTGTTTGGATTTTGGTTGATGTGAAATTTGGTTGATAAATACAATTGGTTGAAATGATTGATTGTGGTTAAAATCCCAATAGGATTAGTATATGGGAAATTTCGTCTGCGTACGAACTAGATTATTGAAGTCCCCATTGTCAAAAGTTGCGAGGCTTTAAGGTAGAGCGAGGAGCCGTACTAGGGACGGTGCCGGTTTTAGTTATCCTGCCGTTATGCTACCGAAATTTTATGAAATATTCCTGTGTTTGATTTATATTCATGTATTGAAATATATTCATGTGCTAGAAAAATATTCGTCTTTGAAATAAAATGGTTTGAACGATAAAAATAACCTTTTTATCGAATGTATGTAATAAAAATGGTTTGAACGATAAAAATAACATTTTTATCGAATGTATGAAATAAAAATGGTTCGAATGATAAAAATAACATTTTATAGAATGTTGAAATAAAATAGATTGTGCGGTAAAAATGACATTTTTATTGTATGTACGAAGTATATAAAATAATCGTATTTGAAATAAATTGTTTTGACAATAAAAATCGCATTTTTATAATATATATGAATTGCTAAAAATATTCATTTTTGAAATAAATTGCTTTAACAATAAAAATCACATTTTTATCATCGATATGAAGTATATAAATTAATCGTGTTTGAAATGAATTGTTTTGACAATAAAATCACATTTTTACTATATATATGAATTGTTAAAAATAGTCACGTGTTGAAATAAATATCTGTTAGATAAAAATATCATTTTTATCACCTATATGAGTGGAAATGGTTTTTGAAATCGAAGAATAGGTTATATTTATATATATATATATATGTATATATATAATTAAAATAAATCGAATAACGAAGCTGCAGTTTGTATTTTGAAACTGTGATTTCAAATGATTGTACCAGGAGATCCGACCGTCGGATTTTCCCGAAATCGAAACCACTTGGGTTCGCTTTGGAAATATATTTCCAACGACACCAACTTTGCAAAGATCCAACGGTTGGATTGTCTGGAATGTTTAATTCAAATCTGATTGAAAACAGCACCATAATGGATTATATATAAATATAATTAAAATAAATCAAATAACGACGATGCAGTTCGTATTTTGAAATCGTAACTTTAAATGATTGTATCGGGAGATCCGACCGTCGGATTTTCCCAAAACCGCTGGCTCCGCTTTTAAAAGATCTTTCCAATGGTATAAAATTTGTATAGATCCAACTGTTAGATTTTCAGATATGTGTAAATCAAATTTGAAGAAAAACAACACCATGGCCGCGTTATGGCCTGAAGCATCGTTTATATAAATTGGCCATTTTTAAATGAATAAAAATGGCGATAATCATTATAAAATATTATAAACGATATGGAATGGAAATAAACCGAATTTACCTGGTTTATTGGATATTTGATGGTTGAATGTGTTTGACGTGAAAATTACTTTAATAAACTGAATTATAGATATCAAATAATTTAACCAGGAAATGAATTAATTTAAATTCTAAATATACGTGAATTACTTGGAAAGGCCGAGTTAATTCTCATTCCAAATAATAGGTCGACGGTTAGAAGTTGAAGATATGAAGACGGTGCGAAGATCTTCACATCGAATGGATGGCTACTGATGCCTTTGATGGGAGTTGCTGCCCTGAAAGGGTTATAGTGGTGGTCGTCCGGACGTACTTGCTGATCGTTCGGATGTGCGAGGGCCTCTCTCTTGTATTGGACATACAGGAGAGGAATAAGGTGCCTCCGGTTTCGTCAGACCCAGAACAGACTTGTAAATGGATGTGTATCTGATGTTGTAGATTGACAACGTGGCATACAGAGATGTTGTGATCAAAGCTTTTGTTGAAAAGCAGAGCTTTGTGGTTGATGATCAAAGCAGGGCTTTGAATAGCTAGCTTTGTGTTTAGCGTTGATTCGCGAACCTCACGCCCTGGTATGGACCAGAAACGGGAGAGGGCTTCAGGGAGGACCTGGTTTCCTTCTAGCTAGGAATGGTGTTTTGAGTTTTACACGCCCAGACATTTTACTTATGTAGATGATGGATAGCGAGGCGCCTCGGTTATATCGGTCGCTCCGGGGCCGATGGTTTGGTCGGTATATGACCAGTTGACGCCCCATAGGGGAGGGAAACGTAGTGTTCAGGCATTTTAATCTACTCCGTGTGGACTGGCCCTGACGATCCAAGGTGCAGTTGCGGCTGTTCCTGAGACACGGGCTAGAGCGTCTCGAAGTGGTAAGGACAATCCCTTGCCTTGGTTCATGATGGAAATCCAATTTCCAAATACGACATCGTGCTATTTTGATTGTATACCTACATATGGCGACATAGTGGTATGTGGCATTCATGTCGTCTATGATTGATATTTATGATTGAAATTGTTTATGAAACATATAAATACTAGTAATAATATCAAATGATTTGTTTTAATCGTATCAATCACACTTTGGCCATTATAAGGTAAAAACTCTATCCTCCGATTTGCATTGCATTGTGTGATGGGAACTGAGTCTTATAATGGCTTCATTTTTATAAAAAGCATTGGGATGTTTTAATGATTCACTTGTTTTTAGCACTGGCAATCCAATGGAGTAAACCCGTTGCGCGTTAGCGGCGTGGTCCTGTGAGTGGCCTTATTATAAAATAAGTTAAGTAGATTTCTCATACCAGTCCTTGACTGACTCGTAGTTTGTTTCACTTGCAAACTCGAGTGCCCTATTTTCTACACGGGCAACCTTGTATTCAGGTTTTAGCAAGCTCTTTCTGGATAGCTATGGAGCTGAAGATGGATTCTATCATTTCTTTCTTTTTATGCTGTTCAGCTCCTGTTGTATATACTATGTTTTGATTCTGCTGTGGACATTTTATGTAAAGCTGAAAATGTATTTTGTACTAAGTATGATCCTATATACTGTGTAACTCTGATGATTATGTTTATCCAGTGTATTCTATTTTACATTATCTGGTGTATTTATTTATTTATGTTCAGTTGTTATTTGTTTATGTGTTATATTCCAAAGATTGCCCTCGTCGTCATGGAACGGGGTTTGGGGTCGTCACAAAATGTGCTATATTAGAAATTAAGTCATTTTAAGTTCAATAGATTACTGCATATGTTACATAAGAATTTTAGTGTTCAGTCTAACCCTTATCACTATGACTACAATGATGAATGTAACAAAAAATATTCCATGTTGGGGATTTTTGCGGTTTGAGATTATTGGAGGAAGATGATTGTCGTACTTCATACTTCAAGGATCTACAGAATAGATTCTTGCAGACAATAGTTCAACCCGACATGTACAAACGGGTTATCGAACTATCGACTTTCAAGATACAATGAAGCCTTGGAACAGCGTAACCAAATTCAAAGTTTGTACGACTTTGATCTAACTAAGGACACTCTAAAATTTGATTCTGATGATGCAAGTATATAAAAGAATAAGGAGAAGGAAGGACAACCTATCTGCAGCAGTTTCTGAATTGAAATGCTTTAGAAGCGTTGCAAAATAGAGTGGTGTAGAAATGGTTTAATGGTGTTCTTGAATGGTTGAAAGAAGAAGATCTAATTTTAGAATTGAATTGAAATGCTTTCTGGGTGTTTCTATTTATAGGCAACAAAGTGTCGCGACTGTTTGCAATAGTTACATCTATTTTCATATTCGAAACGCTGCATCTCTTCATTTGCAACATTCATAAAGAATCGCGCCCTTTTGTTTGCAATGCTTCTAAAATGTTGCGCATCTGAATCATATTCATGTCCGTAATGAGCTAAAAACCGACCCATTACTGTTTCGAAATTTGATCCAGATATATTGCTTACTGGATCTGAACCCAAGATACGCACCCGTATCCAGCCCGGTTCGGTCAGACGGAAGGGTGCGGCGGCGGGCTTGTGTGTGGTAGTGGTGATGCATGGCCTCCCTCCTCACAACGAAGTATATATTTGCGTACCCCAAGTCCCCAACACATTCATGAGAAACCCCTTAAGTACGAAGATACTTTTTTCAACTTCATTAAGTGAGACTAGTCCCACACCCTTCTTCTTCTTTTCTTTCCTCCTTCCTCTTCAAAAACAAACCCCAACCCAAAAAGATTTGAAAATTTTACAACAATTTTCCACAATTTTCAAAATAAGAAAAATAAATAAAGTAGTCGGCTGAATCACTAGTGTGACTTCCTACAACCCAAGTGGGATCAAGCCCATGTAGTTCTAAGGTCAATTTTTGCATCATTGTGGAAACAACACATAAATATATGGTTTCTTTTGGATTTGAACCCTTACTTAGTGTAAACCATTCAAAGTACTAACGAGATTCTATAGTGAACGAATCTTGAACCAAGTATCCCTTAATGATAAAACTGGAACAATCACATATTTTGATTTCCTTAGATAGAGTGTTCTATATACGTTAATGGCCATGTGCTTTTAGTCCTTGTTCATGAGTCTACTTTAGAAAGCGGTCTTACTTTCCTAGGAAATATCTCGATTTCCACACACATATAGGTAAGTCTTTTAAGTTGTTTCTACGATACACCTTTTAGGGTTTCTAGACTTATTAACGGCACTTATCCGTCCTTTGTTCTTGCAGAATCCAATACTAAATATTATGGGATTATTAATTTAATATTCCATAATCGTACTCTTAACTTGTTGGTACCCATTGAACTTTGTCAATCCTTTTCAAGACGTAAGTTGGGTTTCTGTTAAGGATGATCAATATTCATTCAAAGACCTTATTCCCATTCTTTTGACTTTATAGAAACCATTTCCTTTGGAAGACCTTTTGTAAGTGCGTCAGCTGAGTTTTTCTTCATTTCTATGTAGCTAACGGTTATAACTCCACTTTTGAGTAACTGTCTTATCATATGATTTCTTAGACTCACATGTCTAGACTTCCGATTATATGTCTTATTAGATACATTATATATCGTTACTTGATCATCAAAGTTAATCAAGACTGATGGAGATGGCTTCTTCCATAATGGCATTTCCATTAATAAATTCCTAAGCCATTCAGCTTCCTCACATGCATCTGCTAATGCAATTAATTATGACAATATAGTTGAGTCAGATATACAGGTCTACTTCTTGGAAGCCCAAGACACACTAGCGCCTCCTAATGTAAATATCCATCCAGTCGTAGACTTGGATTTGGATTCTACATTGTTCCAAGTTGCATCACTATATCCTTCTACTATAGGAGGATATCCTTTATAAGATAAACCTAGTTGAAGGTTCCTTTCAAATAATTTAAAACTTTGGAAATAGCTTCCAGTGTTCGAAAATTGGATTATTCATAAGTCGACACAATACACTTATAGCATGCGCAGTGTTTGGTCAAGTGCAATGCATAGCATACATAATACTCCCAATAACACTAGAATACTCCAGTTGAGAAATGGTACGTTCAATGTTCTTTTCTAGTTTGATACTTTGATGTAAAGGAGATGGTATCAGTTCGTTATCATAATGACCATATTTCTTTAGGAACTTCTCAATGTAATGAGATTGAGTTAGTAATAACTCCCCCGCTTTCCTAATGATTTTAATTCCTATAATTACATCAGCCTTTCCTAGATCTTTTATATCAAATTTAGAAGATAGAAACTTCTTCGTATCATTCACACAAGATATATTAGAACCAAATATCAGCATGTCATCAACGTATAAACATATTATAACATAACTGTTGTTATCCGATTTTCTATAAATACATTTATCAGCATCATTAACAATGAATCGATATGACATTGCAACTTTATCAAACTTCTCATGCCATTGCATGGGAGCTTTCATCAGGCCGTAAAGAGATCATACTAGTTTACAAACTTTCTTTTTTTGGCATGGGGTTATGAAACCTTCAGGTTGTTCCATATATATCTCTTCTTCTAAATCTTCATCTAGAAAAGCTATCTTTACATCCATTTAATGTGTGACCAACTTACTAATTGACGCAAGTGCTATTAAAGAGCGTATAGAAGATATGCGAGCAACCAGAGCATAAGTATCAAAATAATTTACTCCTTGTCTTTTTTTATATCCCTTATCTACAAATCTAGCTTTAAACATATCAATGGATCCATTTGTGTTCAACCTTTTCTTGAATATCCATTTACATCTTATAGGTTTAGCATCATGAGGTAATTTAAAACTCAAGTTTGTTTTAACATTATAGAATTCATTTCATCACTGATAGCTTCTTTCTAGAAATTAGAATCTCTAGAACTCATAGCCTCAAAATAAGTTTTGGGATCATCATCGACGTTCATTACACACCTTATTACATTAAGGACTTCATCCTTACTACTTGCTACATGATATGTTATGTAGTCAGGACCATAGTCCTTCTCTATTCTCGCTCTTTTGCTTCTCCTGTGTTTAGTACTATTATCTAATACTGACACTTCCTTGCTGTTTTGAGCAGAAACATATTCATTTCCATTGATATCGTTAGTCATGGTTAGTTCGGGATTAGATGATCTCAATGGATTCTCAATAGTTTGATTTCAAAGAATTCTACACCTACGGATTCTATAATTTCTAAGGTGCCAAGAATAAGGAACCTATAAGTTATACTACTAAGAGAATATCCTATGAAAACACATCTAAATTCCCTATTACCTAACTTTGGTTGTTTGGGGTCTGGTTTTCTAACATATGCTAAGCAACCCAAGACTTTAAATCTGTAAGGTTAGGTTTTCTAATAAGCCATAATTCGTAAAGGAAAATATTATTCCTTTTAAGTTGTAATCTATTTAAAATGTAACATGCAGATAGCATAACATCACCCCATAAGTTATAAGGTAAATTAGAACTTATAAGCATGGCATTAACCATTTCTGCTAAAGTTCTATTTTTCCTTTCAGCAACACCATTTTGTTGCTGTGTATATGGGGCGGTAAATTGGTGAACTATACCATGTTGTTTGCAAAACAAAGTAAATTCATTTGAAAAATATTCATCACCACGATCTGAATGCAACACTTTAATTTTAACTCCCAATTATGTTTTGACTTCTGCTTTGTAAATTTTGAATTTATCAAAAGTCTCATCTTTAGATTTCATTAGATATACATATGCATATATAGTATAATCATCAATAAATGTTATATAGTATTGGTTACCACTATAAGTGATATAACTTTTTAAGTCACCCACATCATTATATACCAAATCAAGCAAACCAGTTTTCCTTTCTACAGAATTAAAGGATTTCCGATGTATTTTTGCTTGAACACATATTTCATATTCGGAGATAGAATTGAGATCACAATCAGAAATTAATCCTAATTTATTCATATTTTTAAAAGATTTATAATTTACATGTCCTAATCTACCATGCCATAACTTAATAGAATCAACAATATGAGCAAAAGATTTCTTTATTAGATTCAACTTAACCATGCCATTAAAAGAATATCCCTATCCAATAAATTTGTTGTTCTTGGACAACACTAACTTATCATACTAATACACTATGTTGAATCCTCCTTTGTTAAGAAGGTATCCCAAAACCAAATTCTTACACATATCCGGTACATAAAATACATCGGTTAATGTAAGAACTTTCCCAGAGGTGAATGTAAGTTCAACTGTTCCTTTCCCTAGAACTTTGCTTGCAACTTTGTTTGCGCTAGTAACTTCGTTGGATTCTCCATTATTCTCTTTGTAAGTCTTGAACAGATTACGGTCTTTGCAAATATGACTGGTTCCTCTAGTATCAAGCCACAAATCATTATCAATGCAACTAACAGAGTTTTCCTCTTGTACAACAAGCACAAGCTTTTCTTCGACCACATTTGCTTTTTGTTGTTTCTTCCGTAGACGACGGTCTCGGGCATGGTGGCCGTGTTTGTTACAATAGTAACAGGCACCCTTCTTTCTTTTCTTGGAATTATTTTTCTTCTTAAACTGTTCTCATTCTTAGGCTTCAACTTTTCAGTAACTACAACATTATTTGCATTTGATTGAGACTTAGTTTGTGGATTATCATCTAGTTCGCGTTTACAAGAATCCTCGTTGACGCGGAAAATTATCGCACACCAACACCCAATGCGTATGTGTGGTGTGAACACAGTAATCTAAAGATGTAATAAAGTAAATGTGGGAGACATGGCTTTATATAGTAATTCGGCACTAACGCCTATGTCCACTTCATAGTAATCATTCATCGTGTAATATTCGATTACAATGTTGTACAAGTTCGGACAATAGTTGAGTACAAAACGTTATAATAGAACAACAATATCCTTGTTAATTCTAGACTTTGACTAAAACACCCTTTATCTTCTTCGGTGAGTAGAAAATACATTGAGTCGGTGAACTATGTTCGAAAATTAGCTTCAATGTTCAAGAAATCCAAAAATGTCCAATTCTATCCAAAAGCAGTGTATTTATGCTTGTAGATTTTCAAAAGTTAATGAAAAAACATTTACACAACATTTTAATTGTTCAAGCCATGGCCAATGGCCATGAAGAAGGAGATGACGTCCATTAATGAGGGTCTTAGAGCTCTAAAAGTCCAAAAGTTCAAGGAAAAAAGGCCTCAAATGAAGGCCATGCTTGGCGTATTTATAGGAGACGGTTACGTAGGAGTAGGTAGGAAATGGAGCCCACACAACAAAATTTTGTATCCCTGAAGGGGCCACATCTTGAAATTTTGAATCCCTTAATAAGTTTAGGAAAATTTTGTGTCCCCTAGAGGGATACGAATTTCGTATTCCAAGGGATACAAAATTCGTACCCGGTGGGGGGGGGGGGTACGAAATATGCATCCTTGGGATACAAAAATAAAGTGGAGGAGGGATGCGATCCGAAATGTTCCGGGTGGCAAATTTGGAGGGAGCCGAATTGAGCCAAGAAGGGAGTTGAAATTATGCATTGCAAAGAGGAGGGATACGAAATTGTATGGTTCTGGAGGGACCCAAAATCTCGAGAGTAAGGAATACGAAACACTGGAGTTAAGGGATCCGAAATATTTGCACGTATTCACGGAAACGGACGTATCTTTCAAATCATAAGTCCGTTTTGGTCAAACAAAAGTTGTACCTCAAGCTAATTCAGATGTTTATAAGATTTACGGTGCAAAGCACCGTAATTGATGTTTTTGGGCCAAAAGAGGTCATCTAAAGGGGTTTCCGCCCTTTTTATGTTTGCGTCATAACTTGACCAAATCGCTTTGTGTTTTCTGACGATATTCTTGATGTGTGACAACTTCGACTAAAAAGCAAGTCAACGATCCTCTTCAATATGAAGATGACGTTGTAAAACCGTCTAAATCTTAATTCGTTTTCGCATGTTTCAATTTTTTCTTATAATCATTCCAAGATTTCAGGAGTCTTGAAATAATAACTCCAACAACAAAAAATTCAGGAAGATCAATTCCGACATCTTTAAGTTGATTTACAACAGTAAGATTTCACTCACTTGTCCAGCTACGGACTTGTGGGCAACCATTTTGAAATCCATAAAATTACCAAGAAACTTTTTATTATTTTCCTCAGATATGCGATATGCAGTTCATAGCGACTTTGCAGTTTCCAAGGTCCTATGAGCGCTATAGACTGGAGTACACAATGCATTCAGAATATGCCCTCTGAACAGAAAATCGTCCTCTTTGCGCTTTACATGTTTCGCCTTTAGAGCGGCATCATCCTTATCGGTTTCCTCCGGTATCACTTCCAATCTGTCTTCCAAGATGTAGAGCAATTTGATGGTGATTATAAAGAACTTCATTACCTCTTGCCAACGAGTGTAATTTTCACCATCAAATCGCTCCAAACAAGTCAAATGCTGATTTATGACTTGTAGCGCGCTCAAACCTTCCATTGTTGATACTATTGTCTGAAAATCTATTGGGGATTTTGCGGTTTGAGACTATTGGAGGAAGATGATTGTCGTACTTCAAACTTCAACGATCTATAGAATAGATTCTTTCAGACAACAGTTCAACCAACAAATACACAAATGGGTTATCGAACTATCGACTTTCAGGATTCAATGAAGCCTTGGAATAACGTAATTGAATTTAAAGTTTGTACGACTTTGATCCGACCAAGAACATTCTAAATTTTGATTCTGATGATGCAAGTATAGGAAAGAACGAAGAGAAGGAAGAACAATCCATCTGAAACAGTTTCAAAACAGAACAATATAGAAACGTTTTAATGGTGTTGCAGAATGGTTGAAAGAAGCAGAAGATCTGATTTTGGAATTGAATTGAAATGCTTTCTGAGCATTTCTATTTATAGGCAGCGAAGTGCCGTAATCGTTTGCAACAGTTACGTCCATTTTGTATTTGAAACACTGCATCTCTTCATTTACAACATTCATAAAGCGTCGCACCCTTTCTTTTGCAACTCTTCTAAAACATTGTGCATTTGAATTTGGCGCCATCACAATACCCGCTAGATTTAAATTATATTCGGGGTCCGTAATGAGTTAAAGCCAGCCCATTACTGTTTTGAAATTTAATCCAAAAATATTTCTTATTGGATCCGAACCCGAGACCCGCAACCCGCACACGTACCTGGCCCGGTTCAGTCCGGTCAGACGAACGACGGCGGTGGCATGCGTGTGTGTGGTAGTGGTGATGCATGACCTTCCTCCTCACAACGAATTACATATCTGGGTTCCCCAAGGCCCCAAACCGTCATGAGAAAGCCCCTTTAGTACAAAGATACTTTTTTCAACTTCGTGATGTGGTACTAATCAACACACCCTCCTTCTTCTTTTCTTTCTTCCTTCCTCTTCAAAAACAAACCCCAACCCAAAAAGCTTTGAAAATTTTACAACATTCCATACAAATACTAGAATTCTAGCATTATACATCACTATAGCATTGTTAACTCAATATCTATGCAAACTTATTATTTATGTGAATGGTAGTTTTTCTTTCCCATTGGAAGAGAATTTACTGGTTAAATATGCCTATATCTACTTCTTAATGCAATCTATTTAGTTAGGGCTTATAAAATGTTTAGTTAACAATAATTAAACATGTTGATATGTCATTTCATTGAATTTCTAATTTCGCTAATAATAATTTATGCAAATAACATGTACATCCTACCTTAGAACTAAATGTATTAGCTATGGTACTTTTCGAAATGCAACTACAATTTGAACTTGTAGTGCTATGTGTTATATACACTCTGTTGTTATATTGTGATGAAGATACTTTTTTTTTTTTTTTTTTTTTTTTGTTAATGCACAAGAGCTGGGTACTATGAAAATTGAAGTGGGTCAAGTTTGACAAATCAATCATTTATATTCAAATATATGGTGTGTATTGCATGAATTCTGTAAGTGAGTAAAGTCATAATTGGTTTTATAAAAATCAATGTTTAGCTTAACAATGAAATGTTATCTTTTATGACCCTCAATTTTCTTCATCAAAGAGTTTTAATTTGCACATACCGGATCTTTCAAATACGTAAAATCTCAAACATGAAAGAATTGTTTTATAATTTTTTATTTGAGAATGTGAGTAATAAACATGGGGAGCAGAACAACGAGTATCTTATGTTATGATGGTTTTGCACGTATAATGGAAAGATTGAAAGTGGATGTAAGCACAACTCATGTTCATTAGAATGTAATCACCTCTATAGTATGAAAAAAAATTCTGATATAATTATGGCATCACAATGACGCATTTACTCTTTAGTGACAACTTTTCCGTAAGAGCTTTAGGTGTCTCCACTTAAATTAGCAACGCCAAGCCCATTGCAAAACTGTAGGGTTGTACTAGTGTATAAATCAAAATTACATTAGACTTTTAGTTCTAACATAAAAATAAAAACCCCTAAAAGTTAATGATCTTATTAACACAAACGTGAAGCAATTTGGCATGCATGTCAAATAGATCAAGTCACTACTATAAAAGTGGGCAAATTTGATACCAATTTTATGTGTCCTTAGATCCAAAAAGCATTACATTTGCTTTTTTTTTTCAAATAGGCAACACCAGAGGGGCATGGCATCCGCGGCCGTTGCCTTAGCCCTCTAAGGCAATGCTTTTACCCATCTACTACAACGGAAAGAAAGTGTTGCATTATAGATGTAATGCAACACTATTTGCATGTAATGCAGCAATATACAGTGTTGCCTTAAGCATTAGTTACGGCCTGCTTGCCAGGTCACGCTAGGGGGTCCACGTCAGCCTTCTGCATAAGCTGCCTACGTATCACACGACATGTCAGCTTTCCACGTCAGCTGCATACTTGTCATACGGCACGTTATCTGTGGGATCCACATGCCATGTGGAGTTAATAATATATTATTTAATGCAACACCATTATATTATGTAATGCAACACCATTACCTTGAAATGCAACATCGAAAAAAAGGAATTGCAACAGTAGAAAAAGGCAAATGCTACAATAGAATAAAGCAAATACAAAGCTTTAATTTAAAATTTTGCAATACCAGTTTTGTACATAGATGAAACTCATCCAAAACATTCATCATCACATTTAAACCATTCATAGTATTCTACATCACATTTAAACCATTAAGAATATAAAATAAAATAGCTAGTGGTACTAATAATAGTAGCAGCAGCAATAGTAAAACATGGTTTTTCATTTTGTAGCGACCGCTTCTGAAGGTCTGTTGAGCAAACGAAGATGAAGGGTGCAATGAGTTTGGCAGCGACTAGTTTCCATATGATGACCTCAACCCTGTAGTGATCTCCATACCCGCATAACTACCGCTCATCGTCTCTTGTTCTTATGCCCTTCTATGAATTCCTGGATTAGCTGTTGAGTAGTCTGAACTTGAGCAAAAGTGCCTTTGATATCAACATTGATTTGGTCGCGCGAGCTGCCATTTTCCTGAACAGTAAGAATTCCTCCATAGTTTTACGAATGGAAGCTGCGTTTGCTCCACCAACACCAATTGTATCCTCTGCATATGATAGTGGAATCTGCATATGATAGCAGGCTTGAGGATCCAAATGAGGGTTATAATGCACACATAATGATAATTCATGACCCAACTTATTAAATGATTTTGTTAGTGATTGAATTTTCAACTAAACCGAATTTGCTAGTGAACTAGTTCTATTCTTAATGCACACATTGATTTACACAAAACTGCCATATTATTATTAATGCCTATACGTATCCTAACCTCTTCTCAACCACATCCTACAACATGACAATGAGAGGTCCAAAATTACAATAAATAATTAACGTTAAAATCAAGGGTAACCGTGGACCTAAAGTCCTACTGCTGTTTCCTTGCACTTTCGTATTTTTCAGCCTTACAACAAAAGTTATTCCCTCAACTGTGCTCTTTATAATGGATATTTCATTCTCTCTATGAAACTAATCTTAATTTACATCATCAGGTATTTCATACCATTTTCTTAAACCAAATTTCTAATCATACTTTATTTTCACCATTTAAAAATAGGATTAATCAGAGTACTAACACTAAAATAGCACACTCCAGCTGAGAATGACGTGAACTGCATTTACACATAGTGCACATAGTATGCAACCATGCCTAAAGCAATAAAGCACAACATAAACAAGATCATGATATCTAAAGGATAAGTGAAATACAATACCTGAAAATGCGAGCTATTAAGATGCCATCCAATTTTCTTAAAAAAGGAAACTATACACATTACAATAAAACAGATCTATTACAACATGCAATGCCCGTTGTAGTAGGGGTTTTACAGCGGTCTGTCTGCCCGTTGTATTAGACCGTGATGTAATATGTCCTCTTTTACAATGGACATTGAACGTGGTAATAAGCAGTTGTAATATACTTTTTACAACAGTCTTATGTTGCTGTTGTTGTATGTTCCTTCAATAAAATAGCAGCTCGTTGTAATATTTTTGCAGCAGGTATTGACCGTTGTAATATCCTCTATAACAACAATTAATGCCCGTTGTAAAATGCTGAAAGTTGCAATGGATTTGAATATTACACACAATATTAATAATATTTACAAGAATTGAATATTTAATTCAAAAATCATTTTTAAACCAATATTTATTCAAATAAATATTTATTACACTTTCAAACAGTACACATAGTGTTTACCCTCTATTTACACAATCACTTGTACATACACTTCCTCACTGCATTTCACTCGTATACATTGACTCCTCACTACACTTATTCACTCATATACACGTACACAGTCACTCTTAGATCATCCAATTATATTGTACATAGCAGCATCAAAATTACCTCTTAGATCTTCCAGTTGGCCTAGCATCAAGTCCAACCAGTATACAGATGGAAAATAAATAAACAGGAACAGGAAGCTTCTCCAATGCACTCAGTGCAGCAACACCACCACGGCATGCACTTGAATATTTCTTGTAGGTGACTTGTGCCGGTTGCAGGCATGTAACTGTGTGATATTTCAATATCATCCTTGCACACCTCCTGCAAATTTACAATAGGTGGCTTAAATGAGATTAAGCAAAACTCTTTGATACTGATATTCAACTACCTTTCATAGCAATATCCCAAGATTAAGCAACAGATAAAGCTTTACCATTAGTATTATATCAAAGTAGATTTAATAAGAAAATATGTTGTCTTAATATTAAGCATCAAGCAAATTGGAAGCAACATATGGCTAATATCAAGCAAATTGGCAGCAAATACAAGTGCAATATCAAGAAGGCCAGTCAAACTTGCCAAATGAGTTTCATGAATTTCAGGCCCAACAGGCACCCATTAGTGGAAACAGGGTAGCAGAGTATGGTGCACAAGTGTCTATGATAGTGCAGCCAAGGGACTAGGCATGAAAATCCCCAGTTTAGCAGAAATTTTTATATGTTGATTTATAACTGGATAATTGAACAAATATAAAGTTAACTTATAACTGAAGTCCATTTAAAACTATAAATAAATAAAAGCCAATTCAGCATTCAACTTAGTTAGCAAGGCCTTTCATCGATTGTTTGAATCAAAGTAGGAATACATGGACTGATAAGCATAAGAGACTATATTTAACACTGCAAAAATTATATATAAGTAGATGATCAATACAGATGCTAATACAAGAAAATCCGTTTTACATCTAGCCAAAACAACCAATAATCTAGTTAAGTTAGCATGAGTATCAACCAGTCACATCGATTGTAAACAACATGGATTCAATTCAGAACTACATAACCCCTGCTCCTCAATCTACAGATAAGGAAGCATGGTTCTATGCAATCAAACTATGCAGTTACTCAATACAGCCAATAACTTTAAAAGCAGCTATTGAACTTGATCTTTTTGAAATATACATAAGAACCAAATTTCTACAAAAAAAATGATTATTTATTTTAGTGAAATGCTGTCAAAATACATTAAACATCTTGAATTTTTTTACCCCTTTTCATCAAACTATTTGAAAATTTTCATCATCATCAATGATCTACCATAATGGTCAGCATATATAAATTAACAATGAAAGACTACATTTAGTTCAAGATTAATTCACAGAACATGTTCAATCGATCAATTCAATAAATTAATGTTGCACCATATTGATCAAGATTCATACATTGCTAACATAAATTGACCATTGAATTCAGTGGAACAGTTAATGAAATATATCAAACAATTTGAGAATTTTTCTTGTCATCAAGGGTCTGACATATTGGTCAATACTTATAAATTAACAAGGATCAACCATTTAACTCAATAGAGCAATCCACAGAACATGTTAAATATTTCCAGAAATTTCCTAATTATCAACGAGCCACACAACTAACATTTAAAAATATCTAAACTTCAGTTTGAAATTTTAGCTGCTAATCCTAAGAAAAAAATCAACTTTCTATTACATGCATTAATAATAATGTCCTACAATAACTAATCTTAAACAATAGTTTATAGTATTTTTCATGCTTTTTTTCAAGATTCGGTATTCATACAACCGATGTACCTAAATTATTTGACAGTTTGGTCATGAATATATAAATGTACTAGATGAAAACCAAGCCTATATACCTTGGAAATACTCATTACGCTAAAAGGAAGGCACATATACCTAATTATATTTCACACTGTTGACAGGAAACACCAAAAATATTTTAGTGGGATAAGCTAGTCTACATCGCGTACCGAATAGTTTAATCAGCGATAAACTTATATGTCTACTATATTCAATGAAAATTTCATACATTAGATGTAATCGCCCTTGTTATTTACCCTAATCATGGTCATTTTGTTGTATGGAATAACTTTGTTTTATTCCTTTCAATATACTTTTTAGAACTACAAATAGGCATTGTTTAGGGACTTCACACAACGAAGCCGGATTTAAGTTAGCAATATAAACAAATTAAGACACTCCTATGGGAAACTAAATGGAAACGGTATATATTGATATAGTGTTGAAGATTCCCTACCATCAAAAGTTCCCAAAAAGTTTGTCCCAATGATCTGCAATGGTGGTATGCCAATTTTCCAACTCTTCAATCCTACAATTTTGTTCTTGTAGTTGTGTGGTGAGCTCGTCATTGCTCCTTTCTGCAATCTGCGCCTTAGAGATAACATCACACAAAGAAAACTGACAGCAACTTGAAGCCGAAATCTCGAAATCGAAACCCATTTGGTAATCTCAAAATCTGGATTTCAATTTGGAATTCCAAATCTAAATGATTTGGTAATCAAAATCTAGAAATCGAAATCAATTTCGATTTTCAGACCGAATCGACCTGGAAATCGAAATCTCGAAAACGATTTGGAAATCCAGAACAAAATCAATTTTGAATTCGAAATCGACTTCGAAATCAAAGTCGCAACCAACTTCTCTCGTTACTTGAGTGTCTAGAAAAAAAATGAAGAGTTCTTACTTCTTAAAGATGAGTTTTATTAGAGAAATACGGATCTGTTTCCAGAGTAGGGTTTTATTTTATTCGTTGAAAGGAAATAACGAGGAAAAAGGAGGCCGGATCAAAACTTCAAGATAAATTTTTAAGCAGGGAGTGGATACACTCGCAAGTATAAATATTAAGATAAAACTAAAGAGTATTTAGTTTTAATAACACAAATCAAAATAAAATTAGATTTACAGATAACTAAGGTTAATAATTAGACCAAGAACAAAAACCAAATTATATTATATCAACTGAAATTGACTTTAATATCTCATCATTGCTAAATTAATTAAAAAATATCCTTCAAAATAAAAAAATGATTTTAAAATGGTTTCAGTCAATTAATGTTATTACGAGCAAATAAAAAATTAATTTAAATTATTAATCATAATTTATGGTATTTAGTGTGAAGCACGTCCAGTGTAACTACTTTTTTTATTTTTGCTTAAAGCTATTAAAGAATCGATTCAAAGATTTATAAATTAAGCAATTAATTAGGTTGATAAGTGAGGAGATTTTAACAAAGGCGACCAAACTTTCCAAACATTAAGCAAAAAAATTAATTCTAAATTTATAATTCTAATTTTCAATAATGTTCAAACGTTAATTTATAATTTTTGTTTTTGATTTTTTTTTTAAGTTTCAAATTTTAATTCTAATTTTTTTGAATATTAGTAAATTTATCTCGAAATTTTTTAATTTTTAATTTTTTTTGGAATACTAGATGTTAAAGATAACAAGTATTTACATGATTAAATACATAAATAGTAATTATAAATATCACATCTTAATTATTAAATATTACATATTGATCAAAATTATTAAAAATAAATTATCAAATATATAGTAAATTTATATTATTATTCATTATTTATATATTATGAATTAATTGGTTATTATTTATAGTTGTAAAATATTAAATATTTTTAAATATAATCATTAATTATTAATTATAATGAATAATATTATATTGCTAGTGATTAGTAATTTAATATTATAGTTAGTAATTAAATACATATAGTTAATACAATATTATTAATTATTAAATACTAAAAATAATAAATATTAATTTTAAGAAAGCATTAAGAATGTTAATTATAAATTATTGATTATTGGTACCTATTACAACGTGCATTACAACCGTTGTAAAATTATCACCTCTTACAACGGCCATTTTAAGATAGTTGTAAAATTAGCACCTATTACAATGTGCATTTTGTGAACGTTGCAATATTAACATCTGTTACAACGGGCCAGAAATGAATGTTGTAATATCATTCTGTTACAATGGGCAGTTACTGTCCGTTGTAAAAATGGCGTCTTATGCATCTATTACAAGGGGCCTAAACTGACTGTTGTAATAGCTCTACATTACAACGGGCAGTAATTGTCTGTTGTAAAATGATGTTATAATAGGTTATTTTTGTTGTAGTGACACCTGAAACTTATCTGATTATATTGCCTTTAATACCTTCTCCAACTCATCCAAAAACAAAACCTCCTGACAATTTTTAACTACCCATTGCGTAAGCAACCCCTTAATAACTGTGTCTATCAACTTATTATCCTTCTCCACAAACTGTGTAATACAAAGCTTTCAAAAATAAATTATGTCAGCTTATCAGGTCATTTGCACCATAAAATATCAGCAGTTTACTTAAATAAATTATGTCTTTTAAAAAACTATTTCTTTTGCCGACTGCATCCGGATGGTAACAGCACCTAGTATTTACCATGGTGAAGTAGAGAAGAGCATGAGGCTCTTCATTGAACACAAATGCATCATTATCCTCTATATCTCTTCTGTTTGCAAACTACAAGAAAATATATCATTTCCATTTTATATACATAAAATTAAAGGAAAAGATGATATATAACAGTAAACAAACCTTCTGAACTACATAGACTTTTGCGCAAGCTAATGACTGCAAAGTCCATTTGAGTTCTTTATCTTCAATGCCTATGGACTCTTTGATGTCTTGAAAACTAAATTTTTGGGCATCATTAAACATCAAAACAATAGTCTAAGATATCAAAAAGCCTATGATATATTAGGATTCTAAAAGCACAAATACACTATGAACTTAAGCATCGATTACCCCTGCTACACCCTCCCACTCACATCATTAACCTATCTCCCATATTCATTCCATTGTCATGGAGTTCTGGTCTTTGTTATGTTGTATTATATTGACAGCTTAGCTATAACATTTTCAATGAACTAGACAGGAAGGAATGGATTTGGGATTTGTTCGTGTATATCAGTAATGTGAGCTTTTACATTTGTGTTTTAAACACTTCAGAGACTAAAATATTGCATGCTGACATCTCGAACACACACCAGTTTAAACATTTGGGTTGAAGTTTATTATGTCTTTCATTCTTTCCCACATAAACTAAAAGCTGATTATGCTAAAAAAACCAAAAATAGCACATGACCTATTCCTCCACGATTTCAAATTTAGGGAATTAGTCCCCAATGCTCCTAAAAAACCAAAAATTGAAAAAAGAATACCTAAAATCATCAATTTTGACATTCAAGGATGTACTTCAACGAAAGTAGAACCACGAAATTATGATAGTAAAAAGCGATAGATTTGGCGATGCTTTGCTTGATAGCGTTAACCTGGCTGATATGACCACCTCCCTTGATGCAATTTAGGGGTTGCCAGTCAATCGACTTAAAAAAGGATACCGAGTTGAAGAGAATCGATTTAGGGGTTTTTTGAAAGCAATGGGAATAATGGGAGGGAAGAAGGCAGCGATTTAGGTAAAATAAAATGAGAAAGCGGCAATGGATGAAAATTAAGCGGGAATCACCGAAAAATATGCTGGGGTTAATGCGTACTTGCTTCTAAATAATATAATATTACTTATGAATCATTAGACATGTCTGTTAACTAATCTATATTTACAAGTTTTCTTAAAGGTATAACACATCTTATGTGGAAAGAATGTGGATAGATGAGCTGGATTGATTTAAACTGCTGGATTAATCATACATCTATGGTTACTGGTTTGTTTATGTTGATAACGCGAATTGATAAGATGGATTTTATATATGTAAAGCTACACTTTTAATTGGTGTTGCACGTCAAAACACTAGAATTTCCTCAACAACAATGCATTCACGTCGAACGCAACAAAATATGAATATTGTTGCAGAAGATCAAAGAAAGCATGGCTTTCGCCACACTTTTCATGCAACATACACATATTAGTGTCGAATATGCCCACTTTTGTAGTAGTGAGTGGTCCTTACATTGAACATTTAATGAAAGCCCATGGCAAATTACCCATCTTTGATTTGTTTCTCTATGGTGAAATCCCAAATAAAACAGACATTTTTACATATAATACGTTGTTGTATATATATGATATATATTCTTTCTAGTTTTATGATCAAATTACTAAAGAATTTTGTGAAATAAAACTATTTGAAATGGAAAATTGTAAGCAATAGTTACTGTATCCAAATTTATTAGGAACTTGTGAGTGCTAAAAAATAAGAAAAATTTATATAAATGATAGAATGACACATTATAAATCAATGTCATGACTGCAAAATGAAGGAGGGGAGATCTAAATAATTGATTTTTCTAATTAATGAAAGAACCATCATTAAAACTTTCTCTTTATTTACTTTATATGTGAATGAAAGATATAAAGCGAGTAATTTACTTGTAAAAATCATTGTCATAAAGCAGATGGATCAAAATATTTAAACCAAACTATTTGATGGAGGTAATTCAAAAATGGCCAAAAATTATTATAAGTCTCCTTGTCAAATTGCTAGCTTGTGGAAACAATACTACTTGATAAAGATAAAAATGACAAATTTTCAAAAGAGGCTAGTTTTTAAAACTAATAGCATAGATAGACTAGTTCAAAAAATATTTGCAAATATGGGTTGATTTTGTCGGCTTAGCGATGAGATGACCACTTTTCTTTAAAAATATGGGGCACACTTATGAGTGTATCCCTATGTATTTGTACAGGCACACTTGGCAAGTGCGCCAGTACGATTTTTCCTTACTTACCTTGATTACCAGCTTTCTTCTACCTTTGTTGTCTATCACTTATATTTCAAGTTAAAAGTACAAAACCATATTGTCCTTGCACTGATCTCAAATTCTTCAAAATCTTCATAAAATATCAAAGTAAATAAGGATTATCCATCGGATTACTTCTATCAGCTATGGGACATCAATTTGAAGGTACAACTTATTTTAAATTCAAACCCTAGCTCAAATTTTTATGTTTCACAAATATACTCAAACCCATACCCATTTTTTTGCTTTATTATGTCAGTTGTATTTGTTTAGCAATTAATTGTTCTAAAACCTTGCAAATTTTCCATTGTAAAACTATGTCGGATTTCATCCCAATTATTTGCTACTTTAATGGGAAGTTGAATTTGAAAGAAAACAGTACGTTGGTATATGTTGGTGGTAAACAAAAGGGTTCAAAGGTCAAAAGTTTTTGCTCCTATTATGAACTAAAAGCAACAGGTGTATAGGGTTACAAAAATCGATCATAAAAGTATGATGTAAAATCAGTAAGTAAGTGGGTGATAGATTTTGGATCTTCTGTTATCGACGTAAATGATGATGAAGATGTTGATGTAATGTTTTCAGTTAATATGAAAGTTATTGAGTTATTCTTAATAAAAGAGGAGCTGAGACATTTCAATGAGGCAATTGGTACTAATTTAAACCAACATTCTACTCAAATTCTCGGTACTTTTCCTAGCTATCCTTATCAGAGCAATCCAGGTCTAATATTTCATGTATAAGTGAATACGAAGTAAGTAAGTTAGTAAATTATTTACATTTGAGTAGTTGAAATTCTTAGTGTTCTGATCTCATACTTTTTTTTAACAGTTATATGGTGCATCCGGGTGGGTCAAGCTCTAGACCGGCAAATGATGATATAGGTTGTAGTTCACCATATATAGATAGCATCCAAATTGCTTCAATGGATAATGATATGTCATGGTCGGAAAATACAGAAGCTAACAATGATTTGCAAGAGTTTGAAATTGATCATGAGAATGGAAACGAAAATAATGAAGCATCGTTGGTTCAAGAAGATGAAGACGATAACAACGAACAAATGGAATTCGAGATGCCTTTGATAGATGATTTATGTAGTGCAAAAATTATGGCAGCATCATTGATTGAAAATATTGCTCTTGGTAGAGACGCATGTACTGCAGATTATGTTGATTCGGGGTTTGAAGTAGGGTGCAGTTTCAAACAAAAGAAATACTTATTCTGCAGCTAAGTGAGTAGTCCATTAAGAATTATGTTTCTTTTAAACCCATAAAATCTGGTAAAAAGAACACACATCGATTTGTAATGTTGATAAAAATTGCAAGTGGATAATACATGCAGTTGTCCCTAAAAAATCATTGACGGGAAGGTAGGAAATTAGAAAATATGATGACAATCATACTTATGTTAATCCGGTTATTAATTATAATCATAAGTAAACAACAAGTAGATTTATTACTAACAAAATACTCCCGTTTGTGAAATCGGATTTGAACACTCCCTCTGCGATTCAAGTTTTAATGTCGCTAACTTTTTCATCAAAATAAAGATACTTCAAGGCATATAAAGCATTGCGGAAAGCACTTGAGACAGTTTTAGAGATTGGAAAACATCATATGTTGGTTTGCCACAATATTTGGCTACTATTAGAAAACATAATCCATGAACAATTTTTAAGGCTGAAACCGAAAGAGTTACAAATGATAAAGTTCTTTTCAAGGTTGCATTTCGGGCATTCAGTGCACCATTGGTGGTTTTGCACGTCATCGACCGTTAATTTGCATCGATGACATTCATCTATATGGCAAATATCAAGGCACCTTGCTAATCGCGACTGGAGTGTATGCAAACGATGGCATATTTCCATTAGCATACGCAATTGTAGACTCCGAATCAAAAGACAGTTGGATGGGTTTCTTAGATGCATATCCTACCTTGTACGTAGTGTTCGCAATAGGTGTTTGGCTTTCATATCTGATTGAATGAAAGATATTCCGAGAGCATTAAATAGTTATCCTCAAGAACACCGTCAGTGCTTTTGTGCTAGACATCTCAAAGCTAACTCCCAGGTTGTTGGATTTACCCAAAAAAAAAAAATCGTAGACTTATTTTATCCATGTGCTAGTTCTACAAAGGAGTTGCAATACAAAGAGTTAATGGGACACTTAAAAATTATTGCTTCATATGCACATGGTTGGGTTGAAAAGAGTTTGCGAGGTGCGAAGGAAAATTGGTCTCTATGATGCTCTGATTCATGACTGATTTCTTGTGCTACTTTGATATTGTCTAGAAAATATGTTGGAAATTGCTTGTTTATGATCTGATTGCTGCTCTAATACTGTTCTTCGAATAACTGCTTGTTCTTATCTGTAGCTCTGATAAATGTGCCAAATTTGTTTGAGCTTGTCTGGTTGGGCTTTGTGATTAAAATTTGATTATAAGGACACCAATTGGTATCAGATGTGCTGATTTTTTTTATATATATATATTTTAGTCCCTCTTGTCATGTATGGATCTTTATATTCCTCTTGTAATTGATTTTCAATTGTAAAATTATTTATTGATTATTCATTCAGAAATTGAAATCAATATCCAAATTGAACTGTACTTACAATTCATCAAAATTATTATTAGATTTTGAAATTGTGATGAATTGTGACTGCAGTATATTTGGCAACAAGAGGAGATTTTAATTAGATTTTCATGATGGTTGAATAATCATTGTAATATCTTTGAATTGGCAATTATTTCACGACCATCTCCTTTATCTATATCATTCTGCCATCCATCATGTCTTTTATATTAATGTGGAGAGTTTAATTTTTTTTTAAATCTTTATGAATAAACAACGAAAATATTTGTAATAGAAATTGGACTATGTTATTATTCAGAATTAGTGATAATTGAAAAAAATTCAATGATCCCGGTACAGTCGAGCATATTTCATAATATAATTAATTTAGAAATTTATTTCATAGTCCATTTCTGTACCTTACACATTTCTATCGTTCATATTGGTTGTATATACCGAGGAGTTTTTCTATTTTAAGCTGAAAATGATAAATAAAATTAATATATAGGTGTGTTTCTAACCTCATTTAAAATTCCAAGCTCTGATCATGCATGGTTAAGAGACAACTTATAATTTAAGCTGCGACTGACCTCATTTAAAAATCCAAGCTCTGGTTATGCGTGGTCAGTGTGCTCTTAAACAAAATAAATAAAATAATAATAATAATGTGCTATAAATTGAAATTTATCTGAAATTCTCCTTGGTGTATAAAAATCATCCTATTAATCCATCTTTCTAATCTGTGAAGTGTGTTAATATTTTATTACGTATTATGATTTGTTGATTGATAGCTATTGGGATTTTAGAGTATTTGATTTTGTCACTTAAATTGATTGATTGATTATAGTCCAAAGCCATCACTGTTTTTGTGCTCAATTTTTTAATTTTTTTTTGAAAATAATTGGAAATCTTTTTTTTTGTAACTCTCTCCATTTTATATAATTTCATCGTAAATCCGTCACTCTCTACAATGTGAAATATGCCATTAGTTCTCATTTTATTACGATTCTTGTTTGACCGATTGAGATTTATAATGACCATTCTTCCTCTTAAGCTGAAATTATATTTTTAGTCATTTTTCATATGTATTTTAAACTTTGTATCCTTTTGATGATAACAAAAGGGGGAGAATGGGTTGAGATTTTGATTTATGAGTGAATATTTTATAAATATTTATAATTTTGAAAATTAATTATTATTCATATCATTCATTTCACTCATGCACACTTATAGGGGGAGTTGTCTGTTGCAGGGGAGCTAGGGGGGAGCTAATAAAATGGTGAGTTCAATATTCACCGACAAACACATTTATTGTGCTCAAAATCTTTTATTTGTTTGTCATCATCAAAAAGGGGAGATTGTTGTATATGACGTAGTTGTATACACAATTATATGATTTTTGTTTGATGATAACAACCAAATAAATATTATTTTAAATGTGTTTGTTACTGTGTTGTTCTATATATACATCACAGACAAGAATATAATATTTATATTTAAATAGAATACGACTGTACAGACATTAATATATTCATACAGTATTTTATTTAAATTGAATATTCTATTTCAACATTCAAACAGTACAGCTATTTAATACTCCACTATTTAAATACATTCAAAGTATATTTGTACTTGTAAATTGACTGAATAAAAATAAACAAGTTTTTTTTACAATAATAAAATAATATTTTATTTCAAACGAATTTGTTTATTACAAATAACAGTACAATTCATATATATCACTCATCACTCAATACATTTTCTAACACAGTTACATTTCACTGACACAACACTGCTTTATCTTCTGTCTTCGTTTTTCTGTCTTCATACTTCATAGTCAGTCCAGTCACTATCAGTCCAGTCATCATCTTCATACCTGTCATATACAGAAACACACATACAGTATATGGAACAGAAATAATATTCAAAATTCATGCAAATGTAAATTTTATTTTTAAAAATTTTATTTGCCTCGGTTTTCTGGTGTGTTTCTCATCATTTTTCATGACTTGATCTGATATGTTAATATAGCACGCGCACGATATTTGTATACACACACGTGTATGTATATACACATATTACGGTGCAGGGACAGAAAAATATTCTGGATGGCTGCATATACACACGTGTGCACTGCCTCGCCAATCCAGTGTGCAACTGAGGAGTTACCACATGGACCATTTCGACTCAGTGCACAATACAAATCTATGTGAAAATGCTCAGCTACAAGAATGACACAAGTGAAAATGTGGTTGAGGCAGCACAACACAAATGGCCGAGCTCAATTCATGCCAATGTATTCAAAGATGAAACAAGTCAACACAACACAAACATGGAAGTTCGTGTTTTCAGGGTAACAACAAAGTGATGATCAACTCAGTATAGAACAACAAGATTCGAATGCCTAATTTCAAGTTACAACTCAGCTCAACATGTATAACAGCAATGGACAACACTAATACATGGGATGGTACAGTATAGATGCATGGTCGAGCACAAAAACTATTTTCAGGTGCAAACATAATCAAGTCAGTTTATACATGGTACAAGAGCACATGCCAGAAAAGAAAGTTCAGCTCAAATACAAGCACTCAACAAAAGGCAGCATGATGTATAAACTCCCAACATAGACAAATGGTCACAAAAATAACAAACATGTGGTGAAGCAAGGTGCAAGTGTATCATGGTGGAAGAGATACAACATTTCAAGATACATGTATGACAAGCCAATAAACACAGTAATCAATTTCAAGAATGCAAGTGTACACTGCATGTAAACAAGGCCGCAGTTCAGCATGAATGATCAACTCTGGTGAAAACAAGCCATACACAACCTTGCAAAAGCAGAGCAGGTTATGTTTTTCTTTATGCATATAGTGTTAGACAAATAATTCAAGTTCATGCAAGACAGAGAGAAATTTCTACATGGTTAAGCCAGTGGACTCACAGGTTATAAGGAGTGAACAAGGCAACAAGGTTCATGAATGCACAAAGCAAACCAGGATCAACATTCAGACATCAACATGACAACAAAGACAGACACAGCAAATGATAAATGGACATGGTCGAGGACAAAACAATGCAGCAGTCAAGATTGGTATATCACAAGTCACAAGTCAAAGTGAATTGGTTCAACAAGCATGACAAACAGGTTAATTGAAGAAGCAACATTCAAGTAATCAGAAATCAGGGTTCTTGTTTTAGACAAGAATGGTTTTGGAAAGAATTTAATGTGTCCAAAAAAATCACAGAAAAACATTTTTTGAGAGAACAATCAATATTTGGATAGAAATCATTTGTGTAGTTTTAGTAAGTTTTTATTTTCCAGAATTTTTTTTAGAAAGAAGAACAAATTTTAAAACTGCTTCCAATATTTTCAGAAACCACAATAGGACCAATTTATTTTGGCAAGGAAATAAATCTCACCTTATATTGTTTAGGCAAGGGTTTAATTGGTTCAAAAATTTCAGTAAACATATTCATGGCAAGAATAAGTACAGATCTATTTCAGGAAATTATAGAAACCAAGTTTGCCAAAAATCTCAATGGTTGCAAGGGGCCAAAAATTTCATTTGATTTAATTCTCAGATATTCATCCAAGGCAACAAATTTTTTTCAAGGAGGAAATTAAATTTTATTCAGCATTTTTTTGTGCAACAAAAAGCGGAAATCACCCATGGGATTATATTTAATAATTCACGCAAGGGACATATGCATTTGAAGACCTAATTCAAGCCCCGGTTCATTTCAATCTCGCAAACCAAAAGAGGAAACATGTAAAATCAGATCATGCCATTTATGAAATTAGAGGTTACTAGGGTTTCAAATTACCCTATAAAATCACACCAATTCATCATCGGCTGGGGGGTTTTTCAGAAACAACAAACAATTCAATCGAAACAACAAAAACAATTCGAAAGAAATTCAAAAATATAAAACTCAGAGAACTCACAATTTTCATAAAGGTTTCGAACGCATCAACCTAAATCGCTGACTAGTGGAAGACATCGAAGAGCTGAAGTTCATCAGAGGATCAAGATACATCAGCAAATCAAGTCGCGATTTGGAGTTTCTGAAAACCCTAGTTTTTCTTGTAGCCGCCATTTTATTTTCACAGAGCAAAGAGGGATCGCGTGAACTCAAATGAGAAGTGGCCGGCCTTTTTTTAAGTGTGAAAGGGGATGACCCTTTACTTTAACTCCTAGGGTTTTTCAATTTGAATTTGTCTTTGTTTTTATTTAATTTGTGTATTTGAATTTGAGTTGTAAAAACCGTTTGATCAGTTTTTAGGGTCTGTAAAATACTAGGAGATCTAGTCAGGGTGTTGACTGGCAGTTGCTAGAGTTTGTAAAATCTAGGATTTACTGGTTATGGGGTTGTAATCAGGGGGAATCTGATCTAGGGGTTTAGATTAGTCTACGGTTTTGAGCGTAGGGTTAGAATAAGAGCAGGGTTTGCGAGTGTACATGGTCTTGTATGTGGGATCTGTTCTATCACCTAGTAGAAACCTTAGGAATGCAGCAGTAGGCAGGGTTTTGCCAAAGCTGGGTATCTCTTATGTCATTTACTTTCCGCATTTCTATTTCTGCTATTATCTGTGATCTGTTTATTATCTCGTAATATTTGAACTCAGTAAAAATTGTAATTAACCCTATTCACCCCCCTTCTAGTGTTAATCTAGATCCAACAAGTCCAAAAATTGAAATTCTTTTAGCCAAAAGAGCAAAACAAACATGACATTGTGGAACTGTTAGATTCAATTAAAATGAATAACATGTGAATGATCAATTTGGAAAAGCATTTACCATTACCCTACAAGGTAATATGTACTTGCACTTGCAACATTTTGTTACTGCAAAAGTTGTCATGTTTGCATGTGATGGCCACTTGTGCTTGAACCGTTTGAGGAGTGAATAGTTCGTACTTTGTTTATTGTTTAATGTTTTTTACTGTCAAAAAATATAAAGCAAGTTATGCTCCAAACTTTCATCCTATTCGCATAGTAGATACTAGGATGTGTATCACAGTCCGACCATATTGCCTCCGCATACAAAATGGAAGACATGGCATCTGCGTTGGACAAGAACTAAATGTATGATGGATAAAATGAGAGGAAGTAAACAAAATATTTATAGAAAATGTGGTCAGAAAAGGATTAAAGGATCAACTTGTCCATCCAAATGATTTATATTTAATGATTAAGCATTTTGTAAGTGAGTGATTTGGATTTGTATTTGACATTTTTTTGGGTGGATGAAACGTTTGTAAGTGAATGATTTGTATTTGACATTTGGTAAGTGAATTGTTTGCAAGTGAATGATTAGCATTTAGTAAGTGAATGGTTTGCATTTGGTAAGCGAATATTTTGTATTTCACAGTTTGTATGTGCCATTTTGTAAGTAGTTGGTTTGCTTGGTGCATCAGGCTTTAGGTTGTAACTCTCAGTAAGGGTACACCTACAAAGTGGCCCTTGAAAATTTGCAAAGGAAAACCTGCAAAGTGCGCCCTTGCAAATTAGCAAAGAAGCACTTTGTAGGTGCGCCCTTGAAAATTAGTAAGGGCGCACTTTGCAGGTGCTGCAGAGTACTTTAAAAGCCAAACTCCCCTTCTTTCCTCACTTCCACCCAACTATTATTTTACTTCAAAATTCCTAAAACTCAAATAGCTAAATTCCCAAACTCACAAATACCTAAATTCTCAAATATTTCTTCATCAAATTAGTTAAAGAATGGAAGGATCATCATCTTCTTTTCAAATTAGAGGTAAAATGTTAATTATATTTGCTCATTTTTGTTTGTGTTATATAGACTAGATTTGGCTCTAAAGTAGAAGTTATTTTGTGTTATATAGACTAGATTAACCCAAAACTTGTTCATTTCAATTCCTAGAACAATAATTGGTGTTTTAAGACCAAGCTAACTCAAAACTTGTCTATGTTTTAGTAAAATCACATTTTTTCCTTGTAGAGTTGGCACCGGGTCCAGTGAATACTAGTGTTTTGTATATTAAAAACGAGCATCGAAGCAATGATCTTGACATGATGAAGGTATTTTCAACATTTCTCATGGATGAACTCAATACTTTTTTCATTTGTCATGCGCAAGTTACTTACTTTCGTCCCGTTCTGAATTTATAGAGAGACGAGCCAATTGAGTGTCATGATCGTTCAAGCAAATTAAGATTGATTACTTCTAATACACCAAGAGTTCAAGTAGCATTACAAAGAGTTGGATTTAGAGGAATACATAGATTGGGCTTTTTCAAAATAGATCATGCACTAGTTACTTCATTGGTAGACAGGCGAAGACCGGAGACTGGAGACCTCAACCTTCCATCTTCTGACTAGTGAAATTACCATCACATTACAAGATTTAGCTATCTTTCAGGTGTTGTAGTGGAAGTACATCTTGTTACTGTTATAGAACTAAGTGATTATGAAGATATTTGTCCTGATTGTTTAGGTGTGGTTCCACATCGAAGTGAGGTGAGAGGTGCAACGGTTAAGTTGACTTGGCTTCTCTGTATGTTTGCAAATGAGCCATCAGCGGATGCATATTGAAGTTGAATATCATGCGAGAGCGGTTATTCTACATTAGATATCTTGTCATCTATGTCCCGCTCATTCTAAAGGATGACTAAACCTTCTTTAGTTATTGTTTGTGAGAAATTTCGATGAGTGTGAACGATATTCTTAGGGCAGTGCTATATTGGTAGCACTATACAATGAGTTAACAAATGCTGCACTCGGGAAATCCGAATCGATAGCTGGTTGTCTTTCATTTTTACAAGTATGTATTAGTATGTATAATTGTTAACGACCATAATTCTACTATATTCAATTATATATATATATATATACGTATATATATTATAGCTTTGGTCATGGACACATCTTCCTATTGATCTTCCACATGTGAATTTATCCACGGAGATCAACATGACATTGCCTTATACTGCAAGGTAGTTGATTTACATTTAAACATTTGGGTTTTGTTGGGTAGGAAAAATCTAAGTGCATAATTATGTATATAGGTGGTTTAGAAATAAAAGTTGGATTGAATCTCCAAAATAGGTTACCACTTGCTATGGTGACCAACTAACATGCTAACGGATGAGCTTGTCGTATGAAATTTCTACACGTAGGATTTGCTAGTCGATCTTTCCCATATATGCCTAAGTGGGATGCCTAGTTGGCTTTGTAAGATACCTATCATATGCATGCGAGATGTAGAGATGTATAATCTTGATCGAGTGATGCGACAACTTGGTCTTCAACAACACATCTCTCAACCTAGCGGACCAAAGCCAAATTTGGAATTCGTCATCATTCAGTGGAATGATGGATATAACTGTATTGTTCATCAACAAATTCCTACCACTCCTGTTTCAAGAAGATTCATTATCATAGATTGGACTCCTCACGAACGAGCATGCACCACTCGTGCATCACTTGAACGAGATGTCATAAGTCTTTAAATTATGTTTATTGTTTTTCTTTGTTTACTTACATCATTCAATCACTAAAGTTAAGTTTCTATATGTAATTAGATAACGTAATTTGTAGGTTGACGTACTAGAGACGGTAGGTAGAGGGTTGGAGAATATCAAACGTGGTCGAGTATCAGAGCAAGACGTCCAAACATGATGTCTTAACTTGAACAAACTCATTTATACATTGCTCTTTAGAAATTAATTACAACGCCTAGGAATACCTGAGCGATGAACTAAAAGAAGGCATGATCTACCTCCACCTCAACACAAACCCGGCTCAATCGCAGATGCAAGGACCTTCTCAACCTCCACTTACTCAAGATTGAACAGCTTCACCATGAATGTTTTTTTTTTAAGTTTGACATTAGTGTATGCTTGTAAGCGAACTATGTGCATTTTGGGTTTGTGCTGTTGTAATCAAATTTTATTTGTGTTTGTGGTTGTGTTTAGTATTTGTAATTAAATATTAACATTGCTCTTTAATATTTTTGTCTGAAGTTGATTAATATTTGTGTTTGAGATTTTTGTTAATAGTTGTGTACTTGTGCAGGAAAGTGGAAGCTATTGTTTTGCAGCAGTTTTGAACAGGCACATTTGGCAGGTGCCCCTATTTAAAAGTACACCGGGAGCATTTGCCAAGTGCACCCGTTCAAATATAAGGGGCGCACTTCTGAAGTGTACCTGTTTTTTTTCTTCTAAAAACGCGGTCAACTCATCACTGAGCTGGCCAACATCAGCCTATATTTGCAAATAGTTTTTGAACCAGCTTATATGTGATATTAGTTTTAAAAACTAGGCTTTTTTTAACATTTGTCCACACAAAAAAGGTCATCATATAGTTTGGATCTTTTGCTTTTAACTGCTAATAAAAGGTATTGATTATGTAGCTGCTTATTAGTAATATTCTTCTGCTTTTTCTACTAGCAATTTGTTGCTAGTTTTGTGTATTCTATAACTATGACATGATATTGAAGTCATTATAATAAATAAAATGACATTTTCTTGAACTATTTCTCCCTCAATTTAGATTGTAAATAGGACTATAAGTCTAAATATAATTGAATTCTTTAATTGAAAAGTATATTTGATAACATAAAATAGAGTGTCAATACAAAACAACCTCTTGCATCGAATGTCATTTTATCAAATAATTTTTTATCTCGACCAAAATACAATAAGTAATTATTCTACTAATGATATAAACCATTGCCTAAATCATAGCATGTCTATTGATTCCTAAAAGGATCAAGTTTGTTTTTCTTTCCTTTTTATATAATACATATCAAAAAGGAATAATGTTAATATTGCTCATTTTTTCCAATGTACTACCTTTTGTAGCCAACAATTTATAATTGAATTGTTTTAATGATTTTGCTACTAATCACTATATAAGTTGCCTAAATTATCAATGAAAGACATAATGTTGAGATGATGATATTTTTTGAAAATTTAGAGAAGAATAAAAAGGTAGTAAGTATATGAATTACTAAAAAAATTAAGTTAGTTTTCTAATTAGTAAGCATTAATCGTTTTCTTATATTTTATAGACATAGTTCACTTAAAATAATATTCGGATAAAAAGGTCCAAATCACTTGTAAAAGGACAAATTTTCAAAATAGACTTCTTTAAAACTAATAGCAGGTTTAGGCTAGTTTTAAAACTATTTGCAGAAATAGGCTTGTTTTGACCACCTCAGCGCTGAGGTGGCCAATGTTAAAAAAACACGGGGGCATACTTGTGAAGTGCGCCCCTTATAAAAATATAAGGGCACACTTACTAAATGCACCCTTTTCAAAATACATGGGTGCACTTCTCAAGTGCGCGTATAATATTTTAAACCGATACACTTGTATTGTGCGCATGTTATAATCTGGTTTACACAATAATAAAGCGTACCAATGTGTTGACCGATAACTCCTGATCATTTGTAGTTAGATTCACTTGATCTTGAAGCCTGCTGCTTCTGATCTTGCTTTAGTTGGTTCTCTTGATTTACGGAGCTATTATGTTTCCTTTAAAAATGCCTAACTCATACTCTTTTATAGTTGACATCACTTGATTTCAAAACTTACAGGTGTGCTTCTAATTCCTTCCTGCCGCCTTCATTTCTTTTCATTCCCATCATCCGAGCACAACGCCTGAAATGTCGATGCCTGCAGCGACCAAGGCACCTCCCTCTGGTCTGCCGGGTTCACCTTCTACCCGCTTCTTGCACCTTCCCTTATCAACCCAAACTAGACCTTAAAAAAATCACACCAAACGCATTAGACAAGCCACGTCGCAGTTCGCCGGAGCACCATCTACACTCGCCTACACCTCCTTTCTTCCTGGCCTAGTTTAGAGTTGCTGAAGGTTTGTTTCCCATGACCGCCTTTTCATGTTTATGCATGTATCCTGAAGGAAAAAGAAATCCTGAAGCCGTGTAAGCTGGTTAGATGAGGCATGTTAGAAGTACCTGCATGTGTTTTGGGGCGGAGTTTCTGAGAGCATGTTGCTATGGCAACATGTAGAAAGAAAAAAAAGAAAATTAAATTGAAGTAGAACTTGTTTACTGTTAAGTTTCCATGGTGTAAACCTGTTAAAAATATTTTGGGCGCACTTGAGAAGTGCGCCCATGTATCTAGAAAAACGCGCATTTAGTAAGTTTTCCCTTATATTTTTATAAGGGGTGCACTTCACAAGTGTGTCCCCGTGTATTTTTTTAGAGGATTTTTCTATTTTGGCCCGCTTTTTTTTTTTTTTTTTTTTTTTTTTTGAAGTAGATAGTTGTGTAGAGCGATTCTACACACCCGATTAGTAGCATAAAATAAAAGATAGCTATAGGCGATCAACAAGCCTGACCGTTGGCCAAAAACGACAAAATGTGCATGTGGATTGCATGCAGAGTTTAAACCTTGTGCCTTGCACAAGCATAGCTACAAGTTCGCCTAAATAACCGTACAAATACTACCCACAACTACAAGCATAACAAGCAACAACATAGCGAAACATGCACATACTGTACACGACAACAAACCACATACAGACTTTGATGATGACGGCGGGGCTTACATTGCGACTGGGGGTTGCGGTGATCACCATGGCCATGGATACTGGGGCTGCTGGTCATCAAGGAGCTGGACACTGCACACAGACTCCTCCCAGAGGTGCGTGACATCCAAAATCAGCGGCGTAAAAGGCTGCACCTGCGTACCTGTCCAGAAATGATAAAGGTAAGTGATCTTGTTGACTAACCCAACAAGAGAGCTGGAGTGGCCATTGAAACATCTGTTGTTCCTCTCACGCCAAATAGTCTAAGCGAAGGCAGCGTAGAGAACGTCCTTGGATGGTGATGCGTTAGAATACTACCAGTGGTCGAAGTGATGCGGAGGTGGCGAGAAGCAACCAAGCGTGTGACTGGAAGCTGTCACCCAAGTATAGTAGCTAACATCACACTCATGGAAGAGATGTCCTATGTCTTCAACGCCAAGAAGACATAAGCTGCAAGTGGTAGTGAGTCAAACTCCAAGAAGGCTTACATTCCTTTCCAGATTAGACGATCCTTAGTGTTCACTTTGCCATGAGTCAAACTCCAGAGAAAAAAACGCACTCTAGGGGGGATTTGTATACCCCAAATCCTAGAGAAGAAGAATTTCCTACCAGGGTCAGCTAAGAAATGATAGCAAGATTTAACCGAGAACCGTCGAGATCCACATAGCGACCAATAAACACTGTCAAGAGAAGTGGTCAGAGGAGTGGTCTGTATGATAGGCAGGAGTTCATGGATTTGGGTGAGGGCGATGGCCTGGAAATAGGTGTTGGGAATCAAAGCGGAAGCACCTTGCATCTTTGCGTCATGAACCGATATATTAGGGTTAGGGCAAATGGTGAAGAGGTCAGGAAAAAAGTGAGTTAGAGGGTAGCTATCGAGCCAAGTATCCAACCAAAGGCAACAATCATGACCGTAACCCATCTCAATAGCGAAAGGATGCTTAATGCGGGGTAGAGCTCTTAGTACTCCAGCCCAGAATGGAGACGGACTGGTAAGAGGGTGAGAGTGATGGATGGAAAGAGGTTGGTGGTTGTAGTAGGAGGAGAGGATAAGGGATTTCCAGAGAGCATTGCAAGGGATAAGGGCCTTCCAGATCCACTTAGCGAGCAACGCTTGGTTCAGGGTACCAATATCCTTCACCCCAAGGCCACCTGCATCAGTATTCAAACAAACTGTCTTCCAGTTAACTAGAGATTTGGCGGATCCACCATTCCAGAGGAAGGAGCGACGAGCACGGTCAATATGGTTAATGACCCAACAAGGAGCCCGGTGTATGGAGAGCCAGTTGATGGGAAGAGCCGACAAAAAAGCCTTAACAAGGACCAGTCTGCCGGTGGCGGACAAGGAGGAGGCTTTCCATTGAGCAAGTCTGAGGTCGATTTTCGAGGTAAGGGCTGACCAGTCACTGCAGTGTAGTTTGCAGGGTCTGACTGGGACACCAAGGTAGTGTAAGGGGAAGGATTGGAGTTTACAGTTAAGCATGTTGGCCACCGCAGGACCTAGATGAGCAGAATCACCCAGCATGTAGACCGAGCTCTTGGCGAAGTTGATGGAAAGGCCAGAAGTCATCTCGAAAAGGTAAAGAATGAGCTTGAGGCAGTGGAGATTCTGGGGGGTGGGGGAGGAGAAGAGGATGGTGTTGTCAGCAAACTGGATGTTGGCGGTGGTAGTATTGGGAGTGAGGGATGAGAGAAGGTTGTTGTTAAGGGCAAGTCTGACCATCTAATTAAGGGTATCCGCGACAAGGATAAAAAGAAAAGGAGAAAGCGGATCACCCTGCCGGAGACCCCTCCTAGATTTAATAAGGCCGCCATCAAAACCATTAGTGGATATACGAGAGATTGGAGTTAAGAATTGCTTCAATCCAGCCACACCAACGTTGAGGGAAGCCACGAGCAGCAAGAACCTAGAGGATGAAATCCCAGCTCACAGGGTTGAAAGCTTTGCGGAAGTCCAGCTTAAGCAGGAATCCCATGGTCTTGGATCTATGGCAGTAAGAGACAAGTTCCTGAATAGGCTATACAATCATGGGTATTTCGGCCAACAACAAAAGCGGATTGTTCCACTCCAACCAGGTCCTGAATGAGAGGTTGTAAGTGGTTAAAAAGGACCTTGGTGATGATTTTGTAAGAGCGGTTGAGGAGGCTGATGGGTCTGAAGCTATTGGGGTAGTTTGCTCCTTCATGCTTAGGGAGGAGAATGATCTTGGCATAGTTGAGTTTGTTTATCATGATGGGGTTAGAGTAGAAGGCGTTAAAGAGGTTAACAAGGTCAGGTTTGAGCGTGTCCCAGAAGGCGCAGTAGAAGGCCGGGCCAAAACCATTAGGCCCTTAAGCTTTATTAACGTTCATACCTTTGAGAGCGGTGAGAATCTCTTCCTCGGTGAAGGGGCTGTCAAGGGCTAGGTGAGTATGGTCAGGGTAGAGGAGCTGCCAGTCTAAGGCGGGAGGGGGTGGGGATCTGGTGCCAAGGAGGTTCTTGAAGAATTCAGTGCTACATATAGCCGATTTTTTTTGAAAAATTGCAAATTTAGCCTCCTTTTGGCCAACTCAGCGCTGAGTTGACCAAGGAAGGAGTTTTTCTACGGGCGCAATCATTGATTGCACCCCCGAAAGGTTTCTTTTTTTTATTAAAAACGAGATGGCCTCCTCGTCATTTTTAAAACATCCCTGAAAACCCAAAAAACCCTAAAACCGAAATTAAAACCCCAATTATCTTCAAACAATTTCAGCTTCTACATTAAACATGGCAAGTTCTTCAACACAGGAGCAAGCTGATGGTAATTATCTCTATAATTTTTGATTGTTTATTTCAGAATTTAGGTTTAGGGTTTTCTTGATTTTTCTTGTAATTTTTACGCGATGGTTTACATATGTATATAGTTGATGTGTTGGTCATATATATGAAAAATAGTTGATTTCATGAGAGTTTTGTTGAGATTGGAAAATGTGGTCATATGATTTGTAGAGCGTTCTTTTGTGGTTTGAAAAGGCATGTAAAGTTTGTTGTGGAGAATTGAAGATTGGTAATTGACTTCATAATGTTGAATTTGCGTAGAATTGAAAATTGGTAGGTTTGTATTTGTTTTTGTGAAACCTAATACTAAATTTGTTAGCATTAAATTATTTTAGAGTATGAGGAGATGGCGCCCGGACCTGTAGATGGTAGCGTCTTATATTTACAGGCACAACATCGTTTAAACAAACCGGAGTTGATGGCGATAACCAAAACTCACCATTCAATACTAGTTAGAATATAGAGCTCAAGAATATATTTGCATGTTAACTAATAAAAATTCACTTTTGTTATTGTGTGCCAGCTCAAAACTGCAGTTGAAACCATCGAGCACGCATCGTCCTTAAAGTTGGTCACTTCAAAACGTGCCGGTGTGTTAGAGCTACTTGATTGAGCGGGTTTTCTCTTGATACATCGCCTTGGATCCATACAGATCGACCGCCGTCATATAGCAACTTTAGTAGATCGATGGAGACTGGAGACATCATTATTTCACCTTAGATGCGGTGAAATGATGATCACATTGGCGGACGTGGCGATTTTGCTTGGCTTACCCATCGATGGTCGTCCATTCACCACTCCTGAGTCCGATGATTATGCGGAAATGTGCGAGAGTTTGCTAGGCCTATCTCCTCCAGGAGTCGAGTGGCATGGGCCCGAGATGATTAATATGTCGTGGTTTAGGCAACAATTAGCCGAAGACATTTTTGAAGATGCTTCTCAAGAACAAATGGAGCAGCGTGCGCGGGCCATTATCCTTTACATTATCACTTCCCGTTTGGTTTGCGACCATTCGAAATCTCGTGTTTGGCTTAGTTAGTTACATTACTTGGAGGATATGGATTTATGCCGTAAGTATGCTTGGGGTAGCGCCGTTCTTAGCTTCACTTATGCGGAGCTAACACAGATGGCTTTGGGGCGGCTCGATTCCATTGGAGGTTGTCTTACATTGGTGCAGGTATTACTTTTTTTAGTTTTCTTTTTTGAGGGATATGTCCTTACTTGTTGCGTCATATGCTTTATAATAATTGTACTTGTCTACAAACGTGGTCTTGGGCGTATCTCCCCGTTGGGAGAGTAACTATGAAGAGAGCGCAAATTGATGTTTCATTGTCGTTTGCTTCAAGGTAATATTACTAAAAGTATAAATTGAACATAGGGTTTATAAAAATTGTGGTAGAAAGTTTGTAATTTAATGTTTTCAATAGGTGGGTTGGACCGAAGAGCTCGTTGTTCATCCCTAGACACAACGTTTCATTCTATCGTAACGAGTTAGGCGTACTCGATTACGATGCTGTTTCATGGACCCCATTCACCGAGTCACTTGCTAATCTACTGACATTGTGCATTGCTTCAATCCAGCTTTGGTAAGCACGAGTGTTACTCATTTGCTTTAATAACGTCGCATATCACCTACCGGATAGAGTGATGAGGCGGTTTGGCCTACTACAGCATATCCCTGAGAACCCACCACACTACATGATTGATGCCCGGGACAAAGCGGCATTCAATACATGGAACAATTGCTTCGACTTTGTCCAAGAGCAAAGTGCGGCACCGGTATCCGATTTGGTGTACTACACATAGTATTGGAACATCACGCGGCGGTATATTATTCTTTCCATAGATCCACCTTTAGATGTTCCTCAAGGCAATGAACCTTACATCCCAAGAGCGCCGCTTGAGCGTGGTCTTGTATGTACATTTTTTTGCACATGGTATTTTAACACAAACGATATTTAAAAGTACGTGCTTACAATATGTGTATTACAGACCGATGCAATTTACCATACAGCCACGTTGGTTGAGGAGTTATCGGCGGAGGTGCCGGAGACGTCAAAGGTCAAGTGCATGAGCATTACCCGCATTCTTCAGTTGATTTTAAGGAAGAACAGTCTTGCACGACCACCACCGCCTCCATGTGTTCCTGTTCGTAAGTCCGCACGAAAAGACAAGGGGAAAAGATCAGCGGCATCTTCTCAGCCGGCCCAAATTGAGTTCGTACCTGGTCCGTCGCAGCCAGGTCCATCGCGGGGGCAACTCAGAGGACTCCGAGGAGAAAAGGAAAAGTTGTGGCGGATCGTAAGAAAACTAGACGTTAGTTGTGGCATTTGAATTTGTTCTAAGTTGGCATTTAGACTTGTTTTATCTTTATTTATGTGAACTGGGAAGTAGTAGTAAATGTAGTATTGAAAATGTACTTTTGTTAAGTTGATGGTCATTGTGGATAAGTTGTTGGAATGATTGCTTTGATGTACTTTTGAAAAAGTAGTAGTAGTGAAAATGTACTTTTGAAAGTAGTAGTGAAAATGTTCTAAGTTGGCATTCAGACTTGGTTTGATTAGATGGTTTAATTTGTATGTTTTCAGTTTGAAACGTTGAAGATCATTTGTTTGGGTTTGTTAATTGTAATTGCATCTTTATACTTTTAATGAATGGTTGACTTGAAAGGATTTTGGATTGTATTGAGTGATAAAAATCTAGAAGGATTCCCCTTCTTTATTCTCTGGGGCGCAAACAACGATTGCGCCCAATGGTGAATTTTTGCAATACTTGGTCCCTGGGATGCAATAATTAACTACGCCCCAGGGACCAAGTTCTCTGGTTCCATTGGGCGTAAACAACGACTGCGCCCAATGGTGAATTTTTGCAATACTTGGTCCCTGGGGCGCAATAATTGACTACGCCCCAAGGACCAAGTCTCTGGTTCCATTGGGCGCAAACAACGATTGCGCCCAATGGTGAATTTTTGCAATAATCAGTCCCTGGGGCGCAATAATTGACTACGCCCCAGGGACCAATTATTGTAAAAATTGATTTAGTACAATAATTGATGCAATAATTTTCGCACTACTTGTGTAAGAACAATTCATTACAATTCACTACAATTCAGGAAATACCCTTCAATTCAATTCATTCACTATTGGTCCTCGACAATTCAATACAATTCATTCAACACACTTCACTACAACTCATTCGATACAAAAAAATTCATTCAAATTTAAGTGCACTAAACACACGCGTACAAACTAGTGGTTACGGTCGAAACGCATCTGTTCAATAACATTTTGGAGTCGTCTAACCTCGCGTTCTAGTTCGTTTGCATAAGCTATTGCCCTCGGGCTGAATGGTTCGTCTATCCATTCGGTGTAGTTGCAACCATTTGGATATGCTCGACATATATGAGTGCACCGACCTATATCGTTACCATTAGCTCGAACAACAACTTCAAGCTTATAACCGCAATAGCATCGTACGGGATAAGATTCACCATGTGTTCATGCGGTGCTCGAGTGACCGCCTGGTCATAGGGTACTTGTTGAGGTGCTTGAACTTGTTGAGGTAGTTGAGTGACCGCATGGTCATAGGGTACTTGTTGAGGTGCTTGAACTTGTTGAAGTGCTTGAACTTGTTGAGATGATACATCCTGAAGTCCCAACAGGTTTAGCTCTGGGAATTCGTCTGCATACCGTTGAAGTCTTATTTGTTCATACGCTTCTTCTTCGGCGTCTGAAGAAGATGGCATTTTATTTGAGTAATAGAAAAAGGAGATACTGTAATAAGGATAACAAGTATTGCTATATAAGAAGGTTTGATTTGTTTAGGAGAAATAAATTACGGGAGTTGCCCTTGTTTTTGGTCAAAAAAGCAAAAATATGTAGCTGGTGCCTACTACCTACTTGTTCTTTGACCATTAAATGCAAAAGTAAATGGAACAAAAGTGAAATTAAAATCATCATTTGCCTTTTCTTCCTGCCACTTTACCAAAATCCATGTTCACTTCTACCTTTTAGTAATTTAAAAAACAAAGGTTGGTGCTTCCTTCTCTTTACTATGATTGTGCTCTTACAAAGGTACTTACATGAAATCGCTTACTCTCTTGCAATGAATGTTGAACAGTTGGTTAGAAAGTGAAATTTTAATCCATTTCTGTGTAGGACGAATCAATGGGAAACGGACGACGACACTTTGTCAAAATATTGGGACGGTTTGGAGTCCAGAGCGTATGAATGCCTGACGGTTGTTGCTGATACCCAACAAGCCCAAGTGTCCCTAAATCACCATCGACCGGGTAAAGAAGTTTACCCCGACCCTAAAACATTTGACATGGTAGAACTCCCGGACCATCTCGGCGGTGCACCCCAAACGCATTTCGTGGCGGTGCATGGGGGTAAATATACTAATCGATACCGAGCTATAGCAATCGGTGAGGGAGTACCAAGAAAGCTTTGTTACTGCGGGTCGGCCTGCTGCGTGATTGTGAACAAAAATAGAAGCGTTAGTACAGGGCGTAGTCTCTACAAATGTGCTAGATACGATATGAGCCTACTTTATCCGAACAGCTTCCGAGTTTGTAACTATACCGAGTGGGTTGATCCTCCGATGTGCCGAAGAGGACATGAGTATGCATTGGAGATGCAAGATGAAAACGAATGCCTGAAAAAGGATATTTTCCGTCTGAAACAACTTAACTCAGATTTAGAATCCTAGTTACCACGATATCCCAATGAGTAGGCAGGACTTGTATCATTGTACCAGTGTATTAATGTATCCAAATGCTAATGTAGTCTGCAGCAATGTATTAGTCATCGTATCCAAATGCTAATGTAGTCTCCAACAATGTATTAGTCATCGTGTCCAAATGCTATTGCAACAATGTATTGTCGGTACTGTAGTAAAGAAATAAATTCGATTGCAATCAAACATTACTACAAATAGTTCAATCATAAACTACAATACGAAATCCTAATATACTGAATTACATTGACTACTCTTGTGACCAACCACTCCACATTTACTGCATCTATTCATTTTAGGAGTCCACATTTCATCCATGGTTCCTTTAAATCTAGTTGATTTGGGTCTCCCTGCTGTTCTACGCACTGTTGGTGGCAATAAAATATGTCCCTCCAATTCGCTCCAGTAACATTTATCTGGAATTAGATGAAATTCCGGTTTGTAAGCTGCGTAGTACTTCTCCACCGAACACCACTTCGAGGCAAAGTCATGATGTTGTCGATTAGCACCGTTGGTTACAATAGAACAAGCCGCCATTACATGTTCGCATGGAAGGTGTTGAAGTAATGGAATTCTACACGTACAAGAACAAGTGTTTTGATTGAGTAATACTTTGTATTCCTTGCCGACATGCGAAATTACTCCCCACTCACCTTCATTATATCGGACAATGTGGAAACGTCTAGCTTCGTTTGCCCTTTCACATATCTTCAACCCCCATTTGGGGGTTAGCTTTGCCGTCGCTAGCATAACAAGCTCTCTTCGTTTACAAAAATAATCCACCGATCGAAAAAACGTACGCGCTACTAGAGCTTTGACGGGCAATGATCGTGCACCTCTAAGTACACCATTAAAGCTTTCAGAAGCATTTGTCGTCATGACATGAAATGCACCACTGTCATCGAAACACAGAGCCCAATTCTCTTCCTTCCCCCGCAAACTACGCTCAATCCAATTATGTGCCTCAATGTTAGTTAGTTTAATTTCATCACAGATCTTTCGATATTCAACCACCTCTGATGCACATGCTGCTGAATAAAACAAACCTGTCAAATTTTTATCTTTGAATCCAGCAGCTTGAAAATTGGCTTTTAAATGCCTGGCGCAATATCTATGTTTGTGCTGGTATCTCCAAAAATTCTCCAAAGCAACAGGTACACCCTTCATCCTATCAGAAATGAAAGTGATGCGCCAATTTTGAACATTACGGATGAATGTTCGTATACACGCAAAAAACCAACCCCAAGTATCGGTTGATTCAGCCTCCACAATCCCATACACCAACGGGTACAGTTAATCATTTGCATCGACAGCAGTTGCAACCAGTAATGTGCCTTTTTATTTCCCATATAAATGTGTGCCGCATATGGAAATCAAAGGTCGACAATGCACAAATCCTTCAATGCATGGCCCAAAAGCCCAAAATGCCCTTTCAAAAACTCCGCATGGTTCGGCTACTATATGGGCACTTCCCGGATTAGCTTTGATAAGTTCATCAAAATATTGACGGAGGGTACAGTATGACTCGGCTCAGTCACCGTAAATGCCTTCAATTGCTCTGCTTAATGCCCTCCATGCCTCTGTATAACTAATTTTTATAAATAGTTGTTCCTATATTAAAACTTGCACTGTTCCAGGCGTAATACTCAAATCTGCTTTCACAAACGGCATGACCTTTGAAACCAAAAAAGTCGACGTTGCTTGTTTATTATTGGAGTTCACTATCGGATTTGCACAACTACGTTCAGCAGGATATTTTTTAATAACCCACAAGCCTTTCTGAGATTTTTTTAGAATCTATGACATGTATTCTCCATGAGCAATCGGGATCCATGTTGCAAATAGTAATGTATTTCTTTTTGTTCGACCTGATCGGCTTAAACGAAACTACGTGCAAAATCGACATTCACTTAACTATTGAAGGAGTTTGCTTTTGCTCTCAAACATCATACCTACTTTGAAACCATTTTGAATGCAGGACGATGAGAAAACTTCGTTGTTGAATTGCGTATTTGCAACCACGGATCTAGCTATCATTTGTGCATTGCATAAATCATCATCCAATGGTATCTCAAACTCTGGCACCTCCTCATCACTATCTTCGACCGCGTTGTCTTCGCCTCCCAAATCAAAATTTAGGGGAGCATTGTCTACTCGCATTACATCAACCCATGACGTATCATTACCAGGAATGCTAACAACGGTCATGCTGTCAAGTGAAGGATCTGAATTACCTCTCTCAAATCTTGATCATCTACTTCCATGTCGACATCAGGGATATTTGGTTTAACGTTAGATTCTACTTCGATGGCTTGTGTCGGATACCTATAGTACGCAAGCGACAAATTCTGAAGTACATTTAATATGCTAGATAAATCTATAGCGATAACACTAGTAACTTACTGTTGGGTCATCTGATACATTTCGGTGGGCATTGGCTGCATGAGCGAACAATGGTAACTTGTAGATGGTCCGGCGGTAGTTTGTGTGGTGAAGTAATTTGGAACAAAACTTAAATATACACATTTTTTTAAATCATACAAAAGACAATGATAATATTGTGAAGTAGGAGAATTCTAAATTTCGAGTTACCCGTGCGTTATATTTTGGACACTTTCCTGCGTTGGATATGGATAACCAGGTAGCGATGGCTGATGCAAATTCATGTACGGATTAAACCCAAAATACATTTGTTGTTGCTCATACGAGGGAACGCTCATAGTCGGATACGGATAACAAGCTGCGGGAGCTGATACCACTGGTGTAACGGCTGGCTCTGTCGACAACCTCTGCTCTTTCATTACAAATAATTCAATAGATTTTGACATATAGGACAACATAATTTCAACGTCGTCGTCGTCTTTGATTTTAATTGCCTTAGATCCGGAATCAGTCGGCCAATTGCAAACTAACTCAATGTCAAACTCATCCGGCTTAATTTTAGTACATTTATAAATGGCCTGCTTCAATTGTACGAAATTTGACCCTTTCAAAACTTTTGCCGGTTTGCTAGATCCACCGTTATATATTCCGCATTTATGTTCATCAACAACCAATTCTCCATTGTAATAGCATATAGTTCCAATATAATTTGGTGCCATTCCGTTCTATTCTAAAAACAAAATAATGTTAACTTAGCTGGGTAAAATACAAATAACCATAAAAACCAAATTCATACTTTTCGATACTCCTAATAACCAAACTTGCTTACTCCAAACTTTGATCTTTAAACAACTTGGATTTTTATATTTTTTTTCGGTTTAGAAGTTTAGGGTTTTTTGGGTTTTAAGTGTGAAATGTGTTATGTTGGTAAATGAGAGAAGGAAAGGTAAAACTATCTGCTTTTAAAAAAAACAATAACATTCGCGGCGCAATCCATGATTGCGCCCCAAAAGTTCTTTTCACAAGTTTTATTAATGGCGCAATCGAAGATTGCGCCAATGTCCACGTAGACAGGCGCATTCCTTGATTTCTCTAGTAGAACAAACCAATTTCTAGCCAACTCATCGCTGAGTTGGCCAAAAGGAGGCTAAATCTGCAATATTTCCTAAAACTGGCCTATACGTAGAATAAAAAAAAGCGGGCCAAAATAGAAAAATGCTCTTTTTTTTAACATTGGCCACATCAGAGCTGAGGTGACCAAAAAAAGCCTATTTCTGCAAATAGTTTTAAAACTAGCCTAAACCTGTTATTAGTTTTAAAAACAAGCCTATTTTGAATATTTGTCCCTTGTAAAACTAATAATAACGAAATTGAATGTAAGAAGCGACAAAAAAGTGCTTCATTGTTTCAAAACATTCACATTTGTAGCATTGATTCAAAAATATAGTTCATGTAACTTAGTATAAGATTATGCTTTGAATAATACATGTTCATTATTTTTAAACATAATTAATATAATTTATCTTTCACATCACGTCATTTTGAAAAGTGCTACAATATGACATTTAAGATCACATTAAAGAGTCAAAAATAGCAATTGTTTTATTTAATTTATGTAATAAATGATACGCCTCGTCATGTTTAAAGCCGAGACTCCATATTTCCATATTAAAATGAAATGTCTATAAATTAAACACATAGTGAAAACTAAAAAAACATGCAAACTACATTTACAGTATAAACAAGAAAAAGAAAAAAGTTCTATTAGACTTAAGAATAAAATCAAAGGAGTGGAGGTGATAACTTTTAGTTTTTTTTATCAATAAGCAACTAAAACGAAATAGAAACTAATAAAGCTGTCAGGTATAATTTAACAATTAGATTCCATAAGTTCTAAAATTAACATAATATTTTAGAAGAAAAAAATACATAATATATTAGCAAAACCATTGCTCCATTATACGGGTATACAGTGGTGTAGATTAGAGTAGAGTCACTAAAATATTCTATTAAGTTTCATATTTTCTTTATTTAGTATAGGAGGTGAATTCTTGAGACTAAAGAATGAAAATTTACAAAGGATAATTATTCACATATAAAGAACTACAGTTAGTATATATAATAAGAAAACTACATTTAACAATTAATTTTAAATTCTATATGGAAACACCATTATAAATCATATGAGAAGGAAAAAACAATGGTTTAATTTTTTCCTTTATGATTTAGAGGGAATGAGTAAACAACCTCGGATTCTTAAGATGCATTGAGCAACATAATAATAGTTGAGTTTGAAAATCAAGTTCTACATAGGCATTGAAGGGCCAACAATAGTTGCACTAGATAAAGTAGATTGAAATATAAGATGATAGGCATAAGGGAAAAACCTTTTTGAAGAATGAAAAAAGAGGAACAAAGGAGGATTAGAGCAAGAAGAGTACCTTTGAATATAAGAACGCTTGATGGGAAAGGCTGTTTGAATTCTTCCTATAAATTAAGAAAAAATAGGAATAAATGGATTTTTTTTTTGTTTTGGCATGTGGCATAAAATGATTGAATGGGAAGATGAAAAGACATGAAGGAATGAGAGAGCTAATAGACATACTCAATATTAATAGTGTAACATAGTACAAATTATTCATTTGTTATTGAAGAATAAATTCAAGGATATTTTCTCTTATTTATAGTTATTTTTATAATTGAATGATGGTTATTGTAACACCCTGTATCCCTTAGCACTTTCCAAAGTAAGGTCATGTCAATAAATGTGGGGCATTGTATGTACAAAATAAAAAAAATCACATAAACTAAGATTCACAGGATATGAGACAGAAACAACGGAACCATTTGTTTAAGAACGATGCATTATTCCAAAGCATATCTTTATACAAAATAAGTCTTAATACAAATCATATATCTTACATAATCTTAGTCCAAATCAGAGTATAAAATAAAACATTTTGTAACACCCTGAATTTCTAAAGACACTAAAAGAGGATAAATTAAATAATAATTAATTTAATATTCAGAATTAAGGAAAATAGACTACGCCATTGCGTCCGTCTCGAAATTCTGGTCAAGATAGACATTTGGTTTGCGTAAAATGGATAACATATGAAGAAGTTATGAGGGTTTAAGTTTGTATACACGTAGAAGAAATAAATATATACATATGAGTCATATGGGAGTTAGATATGAGTCAACACCTTATCCAGGATCGTTCAAAAATCAAAATGGTAGAAGGAGGCAAATTTCCCGCTCTAGGGGATCGACCCCCCTATAGGGGTGTCGACCTACCTAGAGGGGTGTAGACACCGGGGTCGACCCACCCACATGGGTGTCGACACCCCTTGGGCTGATGTGGCATAGTCGGTTTAAAGGCTGGCAACCATAAATAAAGGTCCATTTTTCATGTTTTCTGTCCTGGAATGCAATGGAGGCCAAATGTTGTCAGTGACTAGACTAAACCTAATTCTATTCATCTTCTGCAAATAAAATTCTGAGATTCAAGCATAGATTCAACACCTACAACTTCTCTTCTATCATATTAACAATCCAAACGCTGTGAGTTGGTTACTTTTAGGTTTAAATGAATGAAAGTAATTTGTGAAAGACCGTGATTTGGATATGCTGTAAATTATGAATCTATACTGTTATTGGATCCTAAGCTATGTCATGATAGATCTACTTTTCTAAATCTAATTCAATTGTGGTTAATCTATTACATCACCTTTGTGGATCTTAGTTTATATCTATATTGTGGTTAATGTAAATCAATCATTTTTGGACAGTTAAAACCTTGTTTAGATCTAATCCTTTATGTAGATCATCTTTTACCTGTCATATTGTGGCCAACTTACATATGTCATTATTTGGACATATAAATCTTTGTTTAGACATAAACATGCTTGCTATGTCATCCTAATTATGCTAGATCTGTTTTTATGTCCATATTATAATTATGTTAGATCTAGTTTTATCATTGCCAGTTCACTAGATCTATTTTTATGTCCACCTTATTATTATGCCAAAACGTGTCTATGTCAGTATATATGTTCATGTCACCTTTGTTAGAATGATCACTATTGTCATTTTTCCTATCACCTTTCCCTTTTTACTGTATATGCCTAGGCTACTTTCTAGCCTAGGTATGCCGCCAAATATATGCGAATGCATTAGTTAGGGGATGGGGGAAAATATTAGATTTGGCGTAACTTGATATGAATTTGGACATATAATCCATTATGAGTATAATCGGACATTTAGGCATAATTGGAAATTTGAATGTTAATTTGGTTATTAATTGGAGTAATGAATATGAATAAATTTGGAATAAAATAAATTATGGACATAATTGGGAAAAAGGGGCATAAAACCTATAATTGACATAGGTATAATTAATAATAAATGCCTAGGATTACAATTAGAAATTTTAATGGTACTTATGACATGAAGTTAGGTTGCATTAGTGGTGGAATTCTGCCCAGACCCGACTGGTATATCCAACAGCCACTAATGTTGAACCTAATGTGGGAGGTCTATGTGCACAAATACGAATTGGGCTAAGACACAAGGTTAGGCTCAATTGTGGAATAAGACTGCCTGGACCCGACCGACATATCTAGCATCCACAAGTTGTAGGCCTATTGTGAGAGGTCTAGCCTATTATAAACCATAAATGGACATGGTAATAAATTGGACTACTTAACCAAATCTAATCCATAGGTATTGTATGATTCTAAACTAAAATTATGGTTAAGTAAAATTGATTGGATAGTGGATGGGTTAAGCAAGTCTGGAGGGGGTGGGTAATATTTAACCCGATAAGGTTATGTGATTAAAGACACCTAGTGGTATACATGACCGGTTGGAATAATAAAGTTATGTAATTAAAGACACCTTTTAAGGTGAGCATAACTTGTAGAGATAATAGGGTTATGTAATTAAAGACACCTAGTGGTATACATAGCTAAAGAAAACCTAGTGGGGATACAAGACAAGGGGGAGAGCTTGTATCATATTATATGGGATCTTTCATCCAGTAACCTGGAGTAGGTATTAAAACATGTATTCCGTACTAAGTCGGAGAAGGGGCATGCTTACGGGACTGATTGTAAGAGATCCAAACATGGAAGCGGTGTTGGCGGCGCAAACCGACTGGGCCATGTGCGTGCATGAGACGGGCCGAAGTTTCTAAGACGACCGTGACACCTGTAGATATGGGGATGTGCATTTCAGCGAGGGGTTGCCACTTTAGGACGTGATACATCCTACTGTGGGGCCGACACAGAGTATCTACGGAGTAGGGAGCCGATCGATTAGGGTAGTAGTTAGGGTACATTTGGACGCATGCTTAAGTCTACCACCTTATAGTGGAACCGATCATCTCGTTCTGGTTATACTAGTAATAGTGCAGAGTAGTCGTTAGAGAAGCGTATAAACTTATCCTGTCTACCTTGTCACACCTGCCATTTATGTAGTGATCTCTCTTATCCACTTTTTATGCATGTCATGCTACTTTTATTTATTTACTGGCTAAAAGTAACTAGACTCACTAGACTTTATGTATGACCCTTTTGTTTCCTCTTCTTTCTTCCGTTCCTCCCCCCCAAGGTTCTCGGGGAGGAAACACTCAGGCTTAGTCAGGACTCAGATATCATCTTGTTAGAGCTGCTTTCGATGTATGGCTCAAGTTCTCATCTCTACTATGGCTTTGTCTCTTTTTGGGGAATTATGTTTTCTTTTAAGTATTTACGTACTCTGATGGTAAAAGACAGAAGTTATATTGTTGTAATGGTTTTTGTGACTTATGGCATTTTGGACCACGATGTATGATTTGTGTTTGAAATAAAAATTTGAATTTCCGCTGCTATCTTATTTATATCTGTCTTGTAATATTTTGTGTCTGTTTACCTATAACGCTTCACAAAACTTAATGCATTCCTTTTGTGAGTGACATTAACGGACGTAGGGTGTCATACTTGGTATTAGGGCTGAAGGTTACTAGATTAGATAAAAGTTTTTGAAAATTATTTTCAAAAGATTTTAAAAGAAAGCATTTTCAAAAAGAAAAAAATCTGTTTTGAAAAACATTCCCCCAAAAGCCATTCGTAATATCCTTTGGTCCTTTATCCAAATCTCTTCCTTTTCCTTTTTCAGCATGTCTAAGGAACAAAACATTCCTAATATCCCAGAGGGCGTCACGGTACATGAATGGTTCCGTAGGTATTTGGAGGACACGGTGCTTGCCGAAGGCCAAGGAAATGTTCCTCCCCCAGCTGCACTGGTCATTCCTCCTCCTCTCCCTCCAAGGGCAGCTAAGATCTGCAAGGACTTCCGTGCTATGGGAGGGAAGTCGTTCCATGGGAACGAGACATTCGTAGAAACGTAGAATTAGCTCAAGAAGACTGAGAACTTGTTCGTAATCTTTGAAGTAGAGGATAGAAGGAAGATTCAGTTAGCTGCTTAGCTACTGAAAGACGAAGCCTCGTTTTGGTGGGAAGTCACCCAAGCCGGACGTCCGATGGAAACTTAGGAAGATTTTAAATAAAGATTTGAAATGAAATTTCTCTCCCAAGCTGAGAGAAGCATGCAAATGCAGAGATTATTAGCACTTAAACAAGGAAACTTTACGGTGAAAGAGTATGTGAATAAATTCAACCAGCTAGCAAGATTCGTGTTAGAGCTGGTTGATACGCCACACAAAAGGGCTTTGCGATTTGCTAAAGGGCTGAATGAACCCCTTCATGGGTTAGCCATGTCCCATATCCCAATGGGAGCCACTTTTGAAAAGCTTGTCGATATGGCCCTAATACATGAGGAAGACAAGGGAGGAAAGAAGGAAGTAAAGGCTGAGGAAACATCGCAAAATAAGAAGGTGTGGCCCAAGAAGCGGCAAAAACAACAACAACATAAGAAAGGTGGAAAAAATGACATGGGCAAGGATAAGATAAAATGTCACAATTGTAGGAAAGAGGGTCACTTGGTCAAAGACTGTAAGCGAAGGAAAAACTCTTGCTACCATTGTGGAGAGGTCAGACACTTTGCTAGGGAGTGCCCGAAGAAACAGGGATCGCAGGGACAAGGTCAAAGGGAAGGAACTTCTGGAGGGCAGGAGCATGCTCTCGCGTTTAGTGCTCCTGATAGAGGAAGAAAAATTTCTGTGGAAGGTTTAATTTCTCTTGCAAACCATCCTATTAGAACACTTTTGATTCTGGCGCTTCACATTCATTTATATTTAGTTCTATGGTTGAATCTCTGCACTTAATTACTAGTATGGTAGTGGATCCCGTAGTTGTTTCAAACCCCATTGGTGGTTCGGCTCATTTATCTATGATTTGTCGGAGTTTGAAAATATCTGAGTTAGGCGTCGAATTTGAATGTGACGCGTATGTGCTCGGGTTTATGGGCTATGGGTTGATTCTAGGAATTGATTGGCATACCACTTATGGTGCCATTCTAGATTGTGAGAGGAGGGTCGTTAAACTTTTGACTTGTCATGGAAGGACCCCCGAGATTCCTTGTGACCTACAAGGGTCAGTTATGCTTAGTTTCCTAGAGTCTCTTGATGCATCTATCGATGATCTACAATCTGTTCCAGTAGTCCGAGGTTATTCTGATGTTTTTGATGAGGTATGAGGCTTACCTCCGAGGCGCGAAATCGACTTCCGTATATGTTTGGTGGACAATGCAAAGCCGGTTGCATTACCAGTGCGCCATATGGCTCCAAGAGAAAGGAGGGAGCTGAGTAAGCAAGTAGGGTGCTCCAGTGGTATTCGCAACTAAGGCGGATAGATCGCTTTGTTTGTGTGTTGACTATAGATAGTTGAATAAACTCACTAAGAGGAATAGGCGCCCGCTTTCGAGGATTGATGATTTATTTGATCAGCTTGTTAGTGCCTCAGTATTTTCCCAGTTAGACTTGGCCACGAGGTTTCATCAGTTAAGGGTGGCTGAAGACAGCATAGATAAGACTGCTTTTAGAACTCCGGACGGTTTGTTTGAATGGCTAGTGATGCCTTTTGGGATGACGAATGCACCCACCTATTTTGTCGATCTGATGAGTAAGGTGTTTTGGGAGTTCCTAAATAAATTTATTGTAGTCTTTGTTGATGATATTTTGATCTTCTCCAAAAGCGAAGAAGAGCATGCCCAACATTTGAGAGAAGTTTTGAAAACTCTCTTTGACCATCAACTTAAGGCGAATTTCTCTAAATGTCATTTTTGGAGAAAAGAGGTGAGATCCTTATGGCATGTGGTCTCCAAAGAAGGGATAGCTGTAGAACCCGCCAAGGTGGTTGCGGTGCAAGATTGGAAGATTCCTAAAAATGCAACCGAGATGAGAAGCTTTCTTGGGTTGGTAGGTTACTATAGGAAGTTCATTAAGGACTTTGCAAAGATATCAGCCCCACTCACCAGGCTGACAAAGAAGAACTTGGCATTTTCATGGGATATATACTGTGACGTTGCTTTCCAACGACTGAAGAAGGCTCTGACAACAGCCCCAGTCTTGACCTTGCCTGATGGGAGTAAGGTGTTTACCATTTACACTGATGCATGTGGTATAGGGCTTGGTGTGGTTCTGATGCAAGAAGGGAAAGTAGTATGTTATGGGGTGGACAGTTGAGAGTTTATGAAAAGAACTACCCCACTCATGATCTAGAGCTGTCATAGTATTCGCGTTAAAGATGTGGCATCATTATTTACTTGTAGAGAAGTTCGAGTTATACACCGATCATAAATCTCTTAAGTATTTGTTCTCACAGAAGGATCTTAATTTAAGGCAACAAAGGTGGATGGAGTTCTTAGCTTCTTATGATTTTGAGATCGCTACCCCTGGCAAGGGTAATGTGGTGGCTGACGCACTAAGTAGGCAGGGGATGGCCTTAAGTCCTCTGTTTGTGGAGAGGAAGAGCTTGGAGTTCATCTCAACTTTTGATTTTAAACCCTCCATCAAGATTTTTTCTGACTTTTTTACATCATTGGAAATACGACCAACTCTTATGGATCAGATAGGAGCTTCACAACAAGGTGACCCACAGATTTTAGACATCATGGAAAAGCTCAGAAAAGGGGAGACTTCTAGGCACCTCAGTAGATATGCCATAGATGAAAAGGGATGGTTGCAACGAGATGGAAGGCTTTGTGTTCCTCAAACTGGAAGCTTGATAAAGGCAGTCCTAGAAGAAGCCCACCATTCTAAGATGGCTATTCATCCAGGTAGTGACAAGATGTACAGAGACATGAAAAGGGTTTTCTTTTGGGCTGGGATGAAGAAAGATGTGGCAGAGTTCGTTTCTTAATGTTTAGTTTGCCAGCAAGTTAAAGCTGAGCAAAAGAAGCCCGGTGGATTACTTCATCCTTTGGAGGTTCCTCAGTGGAAATGGGAGAGCGTCTTCATGGATTTCATAAATGGTTTGCCTAGATCAAAGAAAGGCAACACCAGTATCTGGGTTGTGGTAGATAGACTCACTAAGAGCGCTCACTTTATTCCAGTTAAGAGTAAGAGGACGGCATCATGGTTGGCAACAATTCATGTTCGTGAGATAGTTCGTCTTCATGGGGTGCCTTACAGCATCGTAAGCGATTGTGACCCCATCTTTACCAGTGAATTTTAGAGAAGCATGAAAGAAGCATTAGGTACACAGTTGTGTTTGAGCACCGCTTATCATCCTCAGACCGATGGACAGACGGAGAGGGTGAACAGGATTCTTGAATATCTTTTGAGGCTGTGTATCCTAGACTTCGGAGGGACTTGGGAAGAGCACCTTCCTTTAGTAGAGTTTGCCTATAACAATAGTTAACAATCCAGCACTAGCATGGCACCCTTCGAAACATTGTACGGATGACCCTATAGATCACCAACTTGTTGATGGGAATCTACAGAAAGATTATTACTTGGACCAGATATGGTTAGAGAAATGTTCAAAAAGATTAACCTCATTCGACGGTGGATGAAGACAACTCAAGATAGGCAGAAGTGCTATGCAGACAAGAGAAGGACTGACATCGAATTTGAAGTGGGAGACTAAGTTTTTATCAAAGTATCACCTTTGAGGAATGCGGTTCGCTTCAGATCGATAGGGAAGTTGGCACCTAGGTTTGTGGGACCATTTCCCATAACCGAGAGGATTGGCCAGATGGATTATAGAGTAAAGCTCCTAGAAAGTCTATCAGGTGTTCATGATGTTTTCCACGTTTCCCATCTGCGGAAGTGCCTGCATGACACCACGGAAGTCGTTGAGCCAAGTATATTAGAGGAAATGGAAGTAGAACGGGAGGCGACAGTCAAGCGAGTTCCATCTCGTATTCTTGGATCAGAAGTTAAGAGGCTGCGCAATAAAGAAATAAACTTGCTAAAGGTTCAATTGGGAGATATCCCAGAGGATGCGATTTGGGAGACCGAAACCAAGATTTGTGCTTCGTACCCTTTTCTTTTAGAGGGTATGTTCTTAGCTCTTTTTTCCAAAAAAAATATCTGTACTTGTTTCTATCATTTGAATATATCTTATCCATAGTATTTTCGACCTTTAGATAGGAATCCTATGGATGTAAACATGTGTTTGAGACATGTTATGTTTGATGGATGCAAGTGTTTGCTAGTGGTTGCCTATGGACGCATATACACACACATTAGGCACTAGATCGGCTCAATCACTCTCATATTGCATATAGATGTGTGTGCATTTTCTTTTTCTTTTATGGATGGGAATAGATGTATTACCATATGGATGTTGCACTTGGACGAATGAGTGTGCACATATATAGAACTTACATGTTATAATAGGTATTATAACACACATATTGGATTCATGGCACTAACATACATTGCATTAAGGAGGTCAAGTAAATCAGTAGACCACCTGATCTTTTGCATTAGTATTAGGACATATGCACGCACCTTTTGTAACGAACCAGAAAATTCGATGCTCGAATTTTCGACACAAATATATCTCGTGTCTAAACTCGAGTACCGAAAATCCAGAATGTTAAAGTAAGAAGTTAAAGGGTGAGAAAAGATAAGATAGAAAGATTAGAATAGAAGAAAAAGAAGAAGAACAACTCACATCGCAGCGGAATAAAATATAATACAGAAATAACACTTTATTGAAAATTTGAAATAATACTTACAATTCATCAGAGTACAACGGCCATTTAATTCATCTGGACAGTTACAACAGTCTGTCCTCATTTTCAACACACAGCAAAATAATATCTATATGATACGTCTGAACTCCTCCATCTTGTCTCCTGAAGTCCATATCATCTTACCCTGAACCTGTAAACTCGGTTAGACCCAACTCAGTCTGACCCAAGCATTACAAAAGCCACAGGTCAGTCTGGTGAACCAGCGTGAGAAAAACCCCACTAAATTATTGGTATCATCCATTTTGATTTTAAAGTTATAAATCATTTTCGAAAGAAAAAGATAATCGTAAGACTAGTCCACACATAAACACGGATGGTTTTTACCTTACGATAACCCAAACCATTTTTGAAATCATAATCTTTTCTGATATTATAATAATGTCTAAATACAAATAAATATCAATCTAGCAGAACGCTTGCATCTCACGCTCTACATATATAGTATACAATTAAAACCGCGGACGCCTATTGGGAATTCGATTTCCAACTATGACAAGGTATGGAACCACCTTTCGATAATGTATCTCTGGAGAGGAATACACTGGGTTCAACAAGAACGTCTTGCAACCCGGCCCACACATGACCGACCACTCATTTCTCTTGAGTGTATCGAATATATTGTCACCTATGGTTGCTAGCAACATAACCGTTCCCGGGAGATACAGAAGCGAAAAGAGGTAACAAATATGAATATTCTCTAGATGGTGACAATATACCATAATGGGTGCGACTCACATAGCCATGCTGCCTGCCTGATTTTTGTCATTTCCCTGTCATGAGGCTTGAGGTTATAATCACACTTCTAGATCATCTGGCCACCATTCACTTTGAATGTCACATCGTCAGATCCGTCAGATATCACTAATTGACGTTCACAAAAATATTCTAGTGTTCAAGCCAAGAGAACAACCATTCTCCGCCATCAACAGAAATACGTTTGTAAAAATCAACGTACGTGATTCCTTTGGAAAATACTTTGTCAGACATTTCTTCCATACAAGTTGTCCTGGGACTGGACAAACCGAAGGCACTCTCCTACCGCATCCTCTGAATCACCCTATAGATCAGTAGTGAGTAGTCCTTGCAATTCGTTGATTTCAACCATGACAGGATCACTATTGGAATATCCCCGGGCGCGACTCCAGAGAATTCAGCGTAGTCCTTTTGCTTATGAAGTTCCACGGTCTTCACTGCTCCATCTTCAATTCATATATCCTACGTTTTCGTATGTGTTGGTTCAGAATGGTTTTCAAATAAATTCGATCCCGGTCTTTCCGTACCAACAAGCGTATAGGCCAGATTTGATAGTCGGTTATTTAACTATCAAATTAAACAACCATTCATCCATCAAAGAAAATTGAATTCACTGATTTAATATCCATTATCATTTTAGCCTCTTTTGATTTATCATTTGTTAATTCAAAACTTCTCTTCCTTTTCCAATAATTGAAATACTCGTTTTTCCTTTTATATATTTATATATATAAGCATATTCAAAAGCCCCTTCCATTTTAAAATCCCTTTAAACAAGTATTTCTCATTTCGGCCATTAATATATAACCGTAAACTGTTAAGAGAATAATTCTCTAAGTATCAACCCCGAAGGCCGAAATCAATATCAGATGGACACTCAGAAAATGATTCAACTCACTAATCCCCAGTCAGTTTCTAATTTCCTTAACTCTATTTATTTATTACTAGGGAATAAAAATTCCAATTATTACTTATCACTTCAAACGAGATATTTATCTCAGCTTATAACCATTTCAAATATCTTATTTACAAATATGATTTTTTTCCCATTTGCTACAACCAGTGTCCAATGTCCCATTTAAGGATATGATTTGCAAAATGTTTGCTAAATATTTATTTATTTCTCAACCAGACCAAATCCTTCTCATACGATATAATTTCATTTACCAATTCGATTTCATTTTTAAACTTTGTAAAATAAAGTCTTGACTTCATAGACAATTTCCATAGACATCTCTATATATTAATTACAACCCAATTTCGCTTTAGTCCAATAAAACTGCATTCCATATCAAAATATACATATATAAATATTATTTGTAACTTCTACATTATCGTCATTTGTAATATTTTACTTCAATACGATTTTCAATCCATTTGCTATCATCGTTATCGAAGATACGAGTTCCAAAATATTTGCTACATGCCTTTTTATGTCTAAAGTGAAATAAAGTTTTATTTATAACAAATATCATTTCTATTAATCAACTTCATTTTGATTTGACCTTTGTAAAACCAGGTTTTATATAAATAATCTTCATACCCATCCTTATAGATTGATTCTTCTCAACTTGCATTCCATATCGTATCATTTGTAAATTCCTTACTATTGAGATTTATTTTCTAAAATTTTATGTAAATTCTTTAATATAATTTATACTATATTATTCAAATTAGTCTGACTTAAATTCAATTAAAGATTATAAATTAAAAATCCGTTCTGATTTACTTCTAATAAAACCTTATTTTGCAAACAATTTGCTTTAAACCCTGATTCACCCTAATCGTGAATATTATTTCCCAATAGAATTCATATTTGACTTAATTAGTCAATTTGTACTTGTAACCTCGAGTTTCAATTCTATTTATAACTCCTATTGGGTTATTTCAAAAAAATCTCTTTTATACTTCCCTTTGCAATTGGAACATAACAATCATTTGAAATATAAATTTCAAAACACATTTCTACTTTCTTGTCAAATTCCAAGCTTGGATTATATCTTTCTCAAAAGCTCCAATAATACTGGTTTTACTTCTTTATAAATATACTTATAAAAGTCGATTTCCTATCTTATTTGTTAAACAAACATTTACTTTCAATTCTATTTTTTTTTTTGAAAACAAAATTGTGTGATCTTCTAAGAAGAAGAGAGCACACATATATATCATAAAATCAAAAAAAAATACAGAGTCCCAATACAACTCCCTAGAAGTAAAACAACCAACAACACTCAAAATATCAACTCGACTCTAGACAAGTATTGGATTGTAGATAGATGAGCTCCGGATAAACCACCGCCCATCTACTCCTATATCGAATTCCGACAAAGCCACCACCTGATATAGAAGTATATCTACTCCAATACTATAGTCAAGACCTCCTAGGAAGAATAATAAAAGAGTACACCCCACAATATCTCTCAAGATACAGTCACAAAAAGAGCTCCACCAGAAAAGCCAAGCATCAAACCCAGATAGCTATCCATATAGTTCTCCAAAATGCTCTTCTACCTAAAAAACTGAATAATAACTTGAACACCCACCATTAGTAGCCATCACATATATGTATGAGTATATACATCTGTATATATATAAATATATATTTATATATCTAAATATATATATAAACCATTGTATATCCATACATATATGTAACATAAGAAGAAAGAGATGCTGAAAGGAAATAATCTATCATTAACAAACTAGAAATTTATGCACAAAATCAAAAACTATTACTACAAAAATAGCTATTAATACTTATGAATAACCTCAAGTTCGAAGCAATCCCTGCAATTCTTCAATATTCCTTCCACCTGAGAACCTGGATAATAACTACAACACCCATCATTTGATACCCTCACATATTTGTATGTATATATTTTGTGTGTAAGTATAAATAAAGAAATATATTTATATATACCATTGTGTATCCATACATATATATGATAAATGAGAATTAGCTAACATTTCCAAAACTAAGATTAAATTTCTTATGCACAAATACGAAACCTATTGTTTCCAAAATATCTATTGATATTCATAAATAACCCCAAATTAGACCTAACTTTTTGCAACAAGTATCCTGATCTCAAGTCTCTAAAATACTTATGACATGAAGTGGTCATCCAGTCCAAACAGAAATAAACCATCTTAATGATTAATTTATCAGGTGACACTGAAATAAAATGAAAGAATCTCTGATTTCTTTCTAGCCAAATAAATCAACTAATGATAATAATTAACGAGTCCATTACATATCTCTGTTTTGATTTATAAGTAAGTCTATAGCGAATCCAATATTTCTCATGGTTATTAAACGTGTTCACATTGGACATAACAAAAATCCTTAGTACCATGGTTAAGATGTAATTGGAAAAATTACAAGAAAAGAATAAATGATCAACATCTTCCTCTGATTGACAACAAAAACAACATTTAACATCAAACGAAACATTCTTCTTCTTTAAAAGCTCCACTGTGTTAAGCTTCTTATGAATAATCAACCACATAAGAAACTTAGCTTTAGGAGGAGAATTTGCTTTCCATATAAACTAAAATGGAAGCAATGACATACCAGGGAAATTAACAAGTTTGTACATTGAATTGACTGAGTAGACTAAACTCTTGTCCAATCCCCAACTAATGGTATCCCTATACTCATCCAAATGATATAAGGTTAATTTTGCTTTCAATAAGGCCAATTGTCTTAGCAAACCCCCCTCTAATATATTAACAAATGAAAACTCCCATAGGGGATCTAGATTCCTTCTACAAACATCCGCGATTAATGAATTCTTGAAGTCACAGACATTAAAAAGTTCAGCCAATTCGATTTTAAGAGGTATACTGGAAATCCAAGCATCATGCCAAAAAAAGGTAGAATTACCAGAATGAACTATCATCTTGCAACCTAACTTGAAAAAGTCAAAATAGTTTAGTACTTCCTTCTAGAAATGAGATAATCTATTAGACCTACTAACATCCGATCCCACAAGAAACTCTCCCTTAGAGTAATAAGATTTTAAAACTAAATTCTTCTAAGTAGCTACTGTATTGGAACTTCTAAATTTCCATAACCATTTAGACAGTAAAGATGAATTAAAATTAACAAGGTTAATAATCCCTAAACCCCCGTCTCTCTTGGACTTGCAATGCAAATCCCAATTAACTAAACATTTATGACTACTACAATTGAGGTCACCATTCCAAAGAAAATTCCTTCTAATTCTATCAATTTTCTTAATAATCCACATGGGAAAACGATGAACCGTCATCCAATAAGTGGGAATGGCTGATAAAACCGAATTAACTAAAACTAGCCTACCCGCTCTAGAAAGAAATCTATTGTTCCAACTCGATAATCTATTACTGATTTTATCAATAATAATTACCCAGTCAACCTTTTTAAGCTTGGAAGGTCTAATTTTAAAACCTAAGTAATCAAACGGGAATTTCATGATAGGACAGTTTAAGGTGCTAGCTACTAAGGACTCCACATTACAACTATCGTTAAGTACCATGACTGCACTCTTATCAAAATTAATTCGAAGACCAGACAACATCTCAAAGCAATATAATATAAACTTAAGAGCAATAACATGTTTAGGTAGATGAGATGAAAATGATAGTGTATCATCTGCAAATTGAAGTATAGATAATTCATTATGGAACTCCTCATTCCCCACATTACCTAAGACACCTAAATTTCCAGCCCTCTTGATAATTCTGGAGAAACCATCAACCGCTAAATTGAATAAAAAAGGCGAGAAAGGATCGCCTTGTCTGAGACCTCTCTTAGATTGAATCTTTTTACCAACTACTCCATTAACCACAATACTGGAATAACCTGACTTAAGTAGTAGCATAATCCAGTTGGTCCACCTAACACTAAAACCCCTAGCAAGACAAAGCTCACAAATAAAGTCCCAATCAACAGAGTGGAATGCCTTCTCAAAGTCTAACTTCAAAATGGCACATGTAAATTTTTTTTTTAACACAGACATTTATATACTCCTGTACTGCCGCTACCCCATCCACTATATTTCTACCTTTAATAAACGCTGTTTGTGAAACATCTATTAGATCATTCATCTTAGTGCTTAGTCTGTTGGCAAGAACTTTTGAGATAATCTTTACCGATACATTAATTAATGAGATGGGTCTGAAATCCTTAAGAGAATTCGCTCCAACTCTCTTATGAATTAGAATGACATTAGCAAAATTAAAATTCCCTAACCTTAGATTACCACTATAAAAATCATTAAAAAGATTAATAAAATCAACCTTTAAAACCTCCCAAAATTGTTTATAAAAAAGAACTGAAAAACCATCTGGTCCTGGGGCTTTGTCACTAGGCATATCACAGATTGCCTTCCATATCTCTCCCTCAGTAAAAGGACTGTCTAAGCCCATTAAATCAACCCTAGTAGCAGACGGATAAATATCTTTCCATCTAACATTAATCCTTCTATTTAACCTAGTTCCTAAGATCTGCCTATAATACCTAGTAAAAGCATCATTTAAATCCTTCTGGACAGACACCTCAATATCATTAATAAAAATGGAATGAATCAAATTATCATGCCTCCTTTTATTGGCTATACTATGAAAAAAATTCGTGTTATTATCACCTTCTTTTATCCATTGAATTCTGGATCTTTGCCTCCACATGACCTCTTCTTTCTCTATAATCAACTTAAGATCATTTCTTAAATTACTAAGTCTATCCCTCTCATTCATGTTAAGTGTTCTAATTTCACTAACTTTATCTATGTCTAACATTTCACATAAAATTTTATCTTTTTTAATTCTGACATTGCCAAATACGAACTTGTTCCAACGTTTAAGAAAAAAACCTTAGTTTTCCTAGTTTTGCAACAAAAATCTTAGCTGAGTTATCTTTATACAAATTATTATAATAAAATAAAGAATTCCATTTAGCAGCAACCAAATTACTGAAACTACTATCTAGTAACCACATCTTCTCGAATTTAAAATTTATGCTTATTATTAAGTTCGAATCACAAGATAAAATGATTGGACAATGATCAGACAATAAAAATGGTAAACCTTTTACTCTACATATCGAAAATCTATCTTCCATCTCAGTATTGATAAAAAATCTGCCTAATAGGGCGAAGGATGGACTATCTCTAACATTGGACCAGGTAAACATTCTATTATAAATCGGAATCTCAATCAGGTTATTTCCTAAGATAAAATCGTTGAATTCCTCCATATCGGAGAAATCACCTTCTCTAGGTGCTCTCTCTCCTAAAAATCTGGTGACATTAAAATCTCCCCCAACTACCCATTGATTGAAAGATAGATTCCTAAAGTCAGAACATTCTATCCACAACCGTCTTCTCTCTATTTTAGTATGTGGACCATACACATTTGAAATGCCCAAAAGGAAATTATCTACTGTCGAGGCTAATATAATATGCAATGAATGCATCATAGGAAGCTCCAGTACGAGTCTAAATTGGTTGTCTTTCCACCCAATCATAAGTCCACCGGCAGTACCAATTGCCGGTAGACAAGAACAGTTACGAAAGAAAGTCCCTCCCAATCTTCTAAAAAAACTAGGATCAGGATCATCTATCTTAGTTTCTTGAAGTATTATAATATCAAGGTGAAAATCTTAAAAAAAATCCTGACTTTATCACATTTTTTGGGCTCATTTAGACCTCTAATGTTCCAACTAACAATCCTCATCGACCTATAGATGAAGCTCTCTCTAATTCCCTACTCCTAATGAAATCGGCATCTAAGTCTAAGTCCGAAAAAACAAAAGCAGTGTCACTAGCAAGCTGAAATAACTGGGAAGTCGAAAGACCGCCTAATGCAAATGGAGAATAGTCGCTACCGTAAAGAGTAACTATACCTAAGCCCAAACTCGAATTACTATCATTCATAATCGAGCTTGAGGACCTACCGTGGGATGAAGCCGATCTATATCTTAACCTTGCACTGCGTCTGACCATTCCTGAACTGCACGCTGTTCTCCTCCCCCTTCTGGATGGAGAAGTAAAATCACCAATGTGAAGAGTCTCAATACTGGTTCCAGACCCATCCCCCATGTTCAGATCGCTGCACTGGATAACGTTGTCAGCCACCTCCCAAGACATCTGGACCCTTGTTTGAAAAGAACTGAAACTCGGCCTCCATATCAACGAGATATCCCTTACAACTAGAACTTGCAAACTAATCATACAACCTGATGGGTTGTGACGAGAAGGGATTTCGCTCAGTCCGAACCAGTCGCTAAACCGACCCAGACCGTTCGAAACGCCCTATCACTTGAGAACACGACAAAATCAGAACGCAGACAAAAGAACATTTCATTGTATATTACTACAATGCATCAGATTACAAGAATATACAGAGTATAAATGAATAAATATTACACAGAAATATCAGAGATTCAAATTACATTTAAATACATCGCAGCGGAAAATAATACAATACACAACTAGAAGAGATATACGGATACAAAGCTTTCCGGATACCATTCCAGCTGTAAACCAGGATCCTGTGAATATAAATCTGCAAAACCAAAACTACTAGCTGCCCGTGTCGAAATAAGGGCACCCAGAGTTTAGGTTAAAAAAATAAACTCCAGGTCAGTCATGTGACTGGTGTGAGAACTAAAACAGTTAATCTTTATTTCAAAGTTGGGTAAATCAAGGGACCACGCCGTATAACACGGAACGGGTTTCCTTCCAAGAATACCAGTGCATAAAACAAACAGCGCAATGCTAAATAAAGAAAAATGAAGCTGTTATAAGACCCAGGTCCTATCACACAATGCAACGCAAGCCGGGGGATAGGGTTTTCCCTTATAACAGCCAAAGAATGCTTGATATGTTTAAAACAAATCATTTGATACTATTATAAGTGCATAGTGTATAAAACAACTTCAAATCATAAGTATCAATCATAGGCGGCATGAATGCCCCTTACCACTATGTCGCTATATATAAGTTTACAATCAAAACCGCAATGTCGTATTGGAAGTTGGGTTATCATTTATGGTATGAACCGAGGCTAGGGGCAAGATCCTCTACCGATTTGTGACTCTCTAGCCCGAGCCACAGGAACAGCCGCAACTGCCCCTTGGATCGTCAGGGCCGGTCCACCGATGTGGATTATTATGCCTGAACACTACGTTTCCCCGCCCTTTGGGGCGTAAGCCTGGCCCGTCAGCCGACCAGAAGCATCGGCCGAAACTGATATCACGAGGCGCCTCGCTTTTCAGCAAGTAATAATAAGCAACATCCACATGAGTCAAACTCGTCAGCCAGTTCAAGCACTGACGCCACTCCTAACTAGAAAGAAACGCATGTCGTCCCTGATGTCCGTCTCCCGTTTTTGGTTCATACCGGGTGTGAAACTCGCGAAGTAAACGTTACACAAAGCTACGCCACAAAAGCCGTGCTTCGATCATTAACCACAAGACATTGCTTTTCAACAGAAGCCTTGATCATTTTCATCTTAGCATGCCACACAGGCAATTCACTCCATGCGATTGATATCCATCAATATATAACCCCTGAGCTCGTACGTCTCAGAGAAGGGCGTTAAGCAAGAGAATAAATTCTCCGCCGCCAAACAGATATATATTTAATAGAGATCAATCACACGGACTAAAATCCAATGTCAGACACACAGTCCATTTACAAGTTCGTTCTGGGTCTGAACGAAACCGGAGGCACCTAGTACCCCGCATATCCATCGATCTCCAAGCACGTCTGGACGATCACCAACTGTTTCCATCTTCTTGGGTGTACAGCCCAATCAAGATCATCAGTAACCACCCAAACGACGTGAAGACTTCTGGTCTTCAACCACCGTCTTCATCTTCGACTTATCGTCGTATCAGTTATTCAGAATGGGATAAACCCGGTCTTTCTGAATAACTCACGTATATATTAAATAAGTGTTACACAAACACAACATACGCCTCATTCCAATTCATCAGTCACTAACCGTTAATTAATCAAGAGAATAATTCCCTAAATATTTACCCCGAAGGCCGAAACCAACATCAGATCAATATCCAGAAAATCATTCTGCTTGGCTAACCGACAGTTAGTTTCTAAATTTCACATTCATAGGGAAAGGTCCCCATTAATTTTATCCAAGATAAATTCCTTGAATTTATTCTTTAATCATCTTTTGAATTTCGATTCAACTAGTCGGGATTAACGAACCTTATCGAAGTAATCATTGGTTTTAATTTCCCAATCCCAACCTATTCATCCCATGAAGTAAAACTGGTAGTACTTCATATCTAACACCACGGTGTTATCGGTAAATTCAATTACCATTTCACGTTCAAATCTAATTAAAGATTTAACTATCGCCTGGAGCAAAACTGGTGATACTCCATTCTCGATCATTTCAATCTAATTAAAGATTCATTAAAACTCCACTTAGTTTTAATCGCTAACTGGGTTAAAGAATCAGTGTCATTTAAAACACGGTTCACGACAAACCCAAAATCACATTCCATTAATTATCGGGTTAAAGAACGAGTGTTATTTAAAACACTGTTCACGATAAACCCAAAAATCAATATCAATTTAATTCCAATTAAATATTATTTAATTGGTACACTTCATTAAATCTAAATAAAAAGATTTAATCTTTTCACAACTGGGTTCAAGAACAGCGTTAATGAAGACACCATTCACGACAAACCCAAATCACATTTGATATTCAATACAAGGCTCTAAATAGAAAATATATCGGCTTATATTCAATATCAAATTCTACGAATAACAAATGTCGTATTGGAAATAACGATATAAATATATATCTTTCAAATTTCCATAACAACATCCGTATAATCACGAATTCCAACATCGAAATATTCCGAAGACAATTTCGATTCAAATCCACTCCAATGCAATCATTGGAAATTCTGGTTATTTTTAAAACCCTTTTCAAATTCAATTTATTTGCTTAAAAATAAATAGAATTATAATTCTAGTTCAAAACTAGTTTATTTCGATAAAAATCTATTTTTATCTTTTCAAGTATGGAGTTTTTTATCCCAATTCTTTCTAAATCATTTCTTATGATTTTACACAAATTATTAGTATTTTTAATAATTTTATCAAGGCCCGTACAGTCGATTTCCATCAACGGCTATCGAACTGCACTTACAACGACCTTTTTCAAATTTGATTTGGACATAATTCCAAATCCAATCGTTAGATTTCAAATTACTAATATTCGTTAGAAAGCTCTTTTCGATACGAACCCAACGGTTCCGGTTTTAGGAGAATCCGACGGTCGGATCTCCCGTTTTGTCCGTTTGAAATAAATGGTCGAAATTCACGAACTGCCGCGGCGCGTTCTATTCAGGCCATTATATTATATATATAATATATATTTCGCCGATTTCTATTTAAAACGAATTATATAAATAGTTTTAAATTCGTTTCAAAAGCAATTTCAACTTCCATTTCAATTCAAATCAAAATTGAATTCTTCTTTATAAATTCGTTTTAAAATTCATTTCTATTCAATTCAAATTTCAATCCAATTTGAATTCATTTCAATTCGCTTTCAATTCAATTTGAATTCGTTTTCAATTCAATTCGGTTTCAAAGTCGTTTTCTATTCGATTCAATTCAAATTGGTTTTCTATTCAATTCATTTCGAAATCGTTTTCAATTCAATTCATTTCAAAATCGTTTTCAATTCAATTCATTTCGAAATTGTTTTCAATTCAATTCATTTCCGTTTTCTATTTGAATCAAATTCATTATATATTCAATGGAAATCAGATTCGTTTTATAATCAATTCGAATTCAATTCGTTATATATTCAATTCGAATTCGTTTTCTATTCAATTTGATTCAAATTTCATTTCAAAATATGCGTTTTCGAAATCACTTTTCAATATTCATTTTTAAATGAATAAAATCGATATAGATATCGTTCACGTCAAAATGGCGTCAATCTAACCAACACGGCTTCATATATTTCTATTTTCAGATATTCTATTCAACAAATGAATATTTATTTTTGTCAACACACGACTAATCTCAACGAATGAGTACAGTCAACACATGAACCTTTATTTTATAATATTCTTTATTTTCTAAATTGGAATGAGGCCCAATCAATCACCATATAACATTAATTATATGGATTTTCATACATCACACGTATATAATAGCATTGAAAAATAATCAACCATCAACCAAAGTGCACTACACTATATAAGTATCAAATATAGATATCTAACGCTTATAACAGCCTGTCAATCAATCGATCGACATATTTAATCAATCAGGATGAGTGAACTTCAAATTTCATCCCAACACCCGTGTGGGGTTTCAAACAATCAAACACATTTTATTTGTGCAGTTGGGCGATGTGTAAAATTTATCATCCCAATCCATGTCAATCAAATCAGTGTACATAAACAAACCGTCTGGTTTGTAAATGAATATTTTATTTTATTCACTTCACGTTAAAAACTATATTTTTAACGATAAAACATTTTATTTTAACATATGAATTTCTATTCAGTTCATTCTTCAAATAAAATGATATTTTTATTTTTCTAACATATTTTAGAAAATTTCGGCGGCATAACGGCACGATACTAGAAACGGGACGAGGCCTAGCCTTATCCCCGGTCTAGTGAAGGCCCACGCCATTCACACATCAATCCAATCAATTTCACCAAACAATTCAAACCAAATAATCTAACTAATATTTTTGCAATCAAACAAACAAGTCCATGGTCTGTGGACGATTGTGTCGGGTGCTACTAAACACCGTCTGCATCCTAGTATATATATATAACTAGAAAAGAAATTGAAAGGTGAGAAATTCTCACCGATAGCTATCCAATCCTCTTGACTCTTCTTTGATAAAAATCTTCATCGTTATCGCCTTTTTATCACCTTCGCTGCCCGTATCCTCTACATATGTAAAAATTGAATTTTCATTTCGCTATTCAGTTTATAAAAATCGAATTTTTACTTCGCTATTCAATATATAAAAATCGAATTTTTACTTCGCTATTCAATATATAAAAATCGAATTTTTACTTCGCTATTCAATATATAAAAATCACATTTTTACTATGCTATTCAATATATAAAAATCACATTTTTTACTCTTATGGAAAAATCATATTTTTCTTCCAACAAAAATCAAAGCTTTACCGTGTTAAAAATTCTACCTTTGCAGTTTTAAAAATCCTATCTTTACTGATTTAATTCTTCATATAAATTAAAACTGGTTTTTATATAGAAACTAAATACATAAGACAAATAAAAACGCACCTTTAGTTCGATTTCTTTTTCCTAGGGTTTTGATTTGCCGAATTCAACATCGGAGCGCTCGCGGTGTGGTGGCTCGACCGGAGCAGCGATGGTGAGGATGGCGGTTTTGGGGCGAAGGGCTTGGGGTCTCTCGATCTGGAAAGGGGAAAGAGGGGTGGGCGACTGGAAGGAGGCGTAGGGGCAGGGTTCGTCGGAGGTGGCTTCGGTGGGGTGGAGCGGCGCTGAATCGAGGGGGGGTGGTGTTCGGCGATGGGCGCTAGGGTTAGGGGGGGGGGGGTGTTCGGCGATGGGTACGGAGGCGGGTGGCGTGAGGAGGCGGAGGGACCCACGACGATGGGTGGTGGCTGCTCCGTCTTCTTTCCTTCTTTTTTTTATTTAAAATCGATTTCAAAAGTAAACGGGGGGGGGGGGGGGGTCTGATGATATAGAGAGAGGGAGTTTTAATTTTTTTATTTATTTTAATTCTAAAAAGCAACTTTTATTTTCGACCTCGAAACGAGACCCACCGCCTGTCGTCCCTAGCGTTCCACCCCCATTCCGAACACAATGGGATATGTATCGCAGGCTGGTTCAATCATTTCGATCAGTTTTTGTCAAAATCAACATATAAATCTATATATTGAATTTGAACGTGCATTTCCATTTACCGGGGCCACATACGGACCCAATAAATTCCAGAAAAATATTTTCTAGCTTCGTATTGACGATACAGTCCTAACAAAACTAGTTTCATCGAATTCTGAGACCGTTTGAAAAATGGCCATTTTCCAGTCGATTAAAATCAACTGAAACTGGTCAAACGCGTTTTCCTTCGCCACGCTCACATATTGATTCGAAAAATTATGAAATTTGGAACCTAGCAATAATTTAACATCACGGACCCAACAAAACTGGTTTCGTCGAAATCCGAGGTCGTTTGCAAAATGTCCATTTTTAAGGGCCTGAATTCCATAGCGACTATTCAGAATTTTCAACTGGACATATCTTTTGATTCCCGCTATGAAATTTCGATTATTCGGATCCGTTGGAAAGATATTATCAATTAGATCCTAATGTTTTTGGTTCCCTAAAATCCGGATTGTTTTGCACCCGGTACATTCAATTGAAGTTTGAAATCGAATTATCGAACTACCGCGCCATTTTCAATTCCATTTATAATTATATATAAATATTTATATTCTAACGACGACGCGTATAAATATATACGTTCTAATTATATTCAAAATAAATTTCTCGTCGATATTATTTAAAATAATTCATTTTAAATAATCAAAATTCGCTAAAATTGCCAAAATAAAATTTTTAAACTGGCCCAGATTTTCGGGTTGTTACAATCTCCCCCACTTAAAAATTTTCGTTCCCGAAAAGGAACAAAGTCGAAAGTGGTTTGATTAATCAACTCTACTTTCGATCTGGCTTTAATTCTACAACTTTTCAGTTTCTGAGAATTCTCAAATTTTCAAAAATTTGGCTAACACCCTAAATTTTCGAAAAATTTCGCCATAACCTCCCCTGCACCGGGAGCATCGGGGAATTTCAAATAGCTTCCCCGGTCCTTCTAATCTCAAATAGAAAAAGAAAAAGCCAAGCGGCTATCCAATAGGCTCATAAAATCATCATCACCCAAGCAAAACAGTAAATTATGTAGTAAACATGTACCTATTTGTCGGGCAAACAAATTTTATTCTCTGCTCTAGCCTCCTTGCTATGACATGTTCAATGTAAGTATATGTATATGCAAGCAAATGCGACCAATTTTCAATACAATTCAATATTTGATTCAATTAGGCATAATGGTTCAAAATTATCAAATAAATGAACAAACAACACAAACATCAATCAATTAGTTGATTAGCTTTTTGAAATTCATAACTTTGATACATAGTCAAAAATCAGATTTTTGATACCAAATCACAACAATAGGCCCTATCTAATTTTTGGTTCTCACACCAGTCAATAGGAAATATATAGAAACCCCACTTTCGTCACTCGAACATAAATTCTAATGATGGAGCTCCATCATCAAAATCATCTCCGGGCGATTATAGTGTAATTCTATATCTATCCAGTATATTAAAACTTCAAATACACGTTTGCAAGGCGTATATGCAAAATCTTTATATACTGGACTGTCCAAATCAATACAAATAAATAATCAAATACGAATAATTGATTTAAATTTTCAAAACAAATTTTGTTTTCATTTGAAAAATATACTCTTCACACCTGTTCTAGGATACTACTGATCCTATCTCTAACGAGTCATTCTAATTGGATATTTCTAATCCAATATCTGATGAATTCTTCGTATGGTTCTAATATGTCTTGTTCTCTGCTTTGTAAACCAAAGCTCTGATACCAACTGTGACGAGAAGGGATTTCGCTCAGTCCGAACCAGTCGCTAAACCGACCCAGACCGTTCGAAACGCCCTATCACTTGAGAACACGACAAAATCAGAACGCAGACAAAAGAACATTTCATTGTATATTACTACAATGCATCAGATTACAAGAATATACAGAGTATAAATGAATAAATATTACACAGAAATATCAGAGATTCAAATTACATTTAAATACATCGCAGCGGAAAATAATACAATACACAACTAGAAGAGATATACGGATACAAAGCTTTCCGGATACCATTCCAGCTGTAAACCAGGATCCTGTGAATATAAATCTGCAAAACCAAAACTACTAGTTGCCCGTGTCGAAATAAGGGCACCCAGAGTTTAGGTTAAAACAATAAACTCCAGGTCAGTCATGTGACTGGTGTGAGAACTAAAACAGTTAATCTTTATTTCAAAGTTGGGTAAATCAAGGGACCACGCCGTATAACACGGAACGGGTTTCCTCCCAAGAATACCAGTGCATAAAACAAACAGCGCAATGCTAAATAAAGAAAAATGAAGCTGTTATAAGACCCAGGTCCTATCACACAATGCAACGCAAGCCGGGGGATAGGGTTTTCCCTTATAACAGCCAAAGAATGCTTGATACGTTTAAAACAAATCATTTGATACTATTATAAGTGCATAGTGTATAAAACAACTTCAAATCATAAGTATCAATCATAGGCGGCATGAATGCCCCATACCACTATGTCGCTATATATAAGTTTACAATCAAAACCGCAATGTCGTATTGGAAGTTGGGTTATCATTTATGGTATGAACCGAGGCTAGGGGCAAGATCCTCTACCGATTTGTGACTCTCTAGCCTGAGCCACAGGAACAGCCGCAACTGCCCCTTGGATCGTCAGGGCCGGTCCACCGATGTGGATTATTATGCCTGAACACTACGTTTCCCCGCCCTTTGGGGCGTAAGCCTAGCCCGTCAGCCGACCAGAAGCATCGGCCGAAACCGATATCACGAGGCGCCTCGCTTTTCAGCAAGTAATAATAAGCAACATCCACATGAGTCAAACTCGTCAGCCAGTTCAAGCACTGACGCCACTCCTAACTAGAAAGAAACGCATGTCCTCCCTGATGTCCGTCTCCCGTTTTTGGTTCATACCGGGTGTGAAACTCGCGAAGTAAACGTTACACAAAGCTACGCCACAAAGGCCGTGCTTCGATCATTAACCACAAGACTTTGCTTTTCAACAGAAGCCTTGATCATTTGCATCTTAGCATGCCACACAGGCAATTCACTCCATGCGATTGATATCCATCAATATATAACCCCTGAGCTCGTACGTCTCAGAGAAGGGCGTTAAGCAAGAGAATAAATTCTCCGCCGCCAAACAGATATATATTTAATAGAGATCAATCACACGGACTAAAATCCAATGTCAGACACACAGTCCATTTACAAGTCCGTTCTGGGTCTGAACGAAACCGGAGGCACCTAGTACCTCGCATATCCATCGATCTCCAAGCACGTCTGGACGATCACCAACTGTTTCCATCTTCTCGGGTGTACAGCCCAATCAAGATCATCAGTAACCACCCAAACGACGTGAAGACTTCTGGTCTTCGACCACCGTCTTCATCTTCGACTTATCGTCGTATCAGTTATTCAGAATGGGATAAACCCGGTCTTTCTGAATAACTCACGTATATATTAAATAAGTGTTACACAAACACAACATACGCCTCATTCCAATTCATCAGTCACTAACCGTTAATTAATCAAGAGAATAATTCCCCAAATATTAACCCCGAAGGCCGAAACCAACATCAGATCAATATCCAGAAAATCATTCTGCTTAGCTAACCGACAGTTAGTTTCTAAATTTCACATTCATAGGGAAAGGTTCCCATTAATTTTATCCAAGATAAATTCCTTGAATTTATTCTTTAATCATCTTTTGAATTTCGATTCAACTAGTCGGGATTAACGAACCTTACCGAAGTAATCATTGGTTTTAATTTCCCAATCCCAACCTATTCATCCCATGAAGTAAAACTGGTAGTACTTCATATCTAACACCACGGTGTTATCGGTAAATTCAATTACCATTTCACGTTCAAATCTAATTAAAGATTTAACTATCGCCTGGAGCAAAACTGGTGATACTCCATTCTCGATCATTTCAATCTAATTAAAGATTCATTAAAACTCCACTTAGTTTTAATCGCTAACTGGGTTAAAGAATCAGTGTCATTTAAAACACGGTTCACGACAAACCCAAAATCACATTCCATTAATTATCGGGTTAAAGAACGAGTGTTATTTAAAACACTGTTCACGATAAACCCAAAAATCAATATCAATTTAATTCCAATTAAATATTATTTAATTGGTACACTTCATTAAATCTAAATAAAAAGATTTAATCTTTTCACAACTGGGTTCAAGAACAGCGTTAATGAAGACACCATTCACGACAAACCCAAATCGCATTTGATATTCAATACAAGGCTCTGAATAGAAAATATATCGGCTTATATTCAATATCAAATTCTACGACTAACAAATGTCGAATTGGAAATAACGATATAAATATATATCTTTCAAATTTCCATAACAACATCCGTATAATCACGAATTCCAACATCGAAATATTCCGAAGACAATTTCGATTCAAATCCACTCCAATGCAATCATTGGAAATTCTGGTTATTTTTAAAACCCTTTTCAAATTCAATTTATTTGCTTAAAAATAAATAGAATTATAATTCTAGTTCAAAACTAGTTTATTTCGATAAAAATCTATTTTTATCTTTTCAAGTATGGAGTTTTTTATCCCAATTCTTTCTAAATCATTTCTTATGATTTTACACAAATTATTAGTATTTTTAATAATTTTATCAAGGCACGTACAGTCGATTTCCATCAACGGCTATCGAACTGCACTTACAGCGACCTTTTTCAAATTTGATTTGGACATAATTCCAAATCCAATCGTTAGATTTCAAATTTCCAATATTCGTTAGAAAGCTCTTTTCGATACGAACCCAACGGTTCCGGTTTTAGGAGAATCCGACGGTCGGATCTCCCGTTTTGTCCGTTTGAAATAAATGGTCGAAATTCACGAACTGCCGCGGCGCGTTCTATTCAGGCCATTATATTATATATATAATATATATTTCGCCGATTTCTATTTAAAACGAATTATATAAATAGTTTTAAATTCGTTTCAAAAGCAATTTCAACTTCCATTTCAATTCAAATCAAAATTGAATTCTTCTTTATAAATTCGTTTTAAAATTCATTTCTATTCAATTCAAATTTCAATCCAATTTGAATTCATTTCAATTCGCTTTCAATTCAATTTGAATTCGTTTTCAATTCAATTCGGTTTCAAAGTCGTTTTCTATTCGATTCAATTCAAATTGGTTTTCTATTCAATTCATTTCGAAATCGTTTTCAATTCAATTCATTTCAAAATCGTTTTCAATTCAATTCATTTCGAAATTGTTTTCAATTCAATTCATTTCCGTTTTCTATTTGAATCAAATTCATTATATATTCAATGGAAATCAAATTCGTTTTATAATCAATTCGAATTCAATTCGTTATATATTCAATTCGAATTCGTTTTCTATTCAATTTGATTCAAATTTCATTTCAAAATATGCGTTTTCGAAATCACTTTTCAATATTCATTTTTAAATAAATAAAATCGATATAGATATCGTTCACGTCAAAATGGCGTCAATCTAACCAACACGGCTTCATATATTTCTATTTTCAGATATTCTATTCAACAAATGAATATTTATTTTTGTCAACACACGACTAATCTCAACGAATGAGTACAGTCAACACATGAACCTTTATTTTATAATATTCTTTATTTTCTAAATTGGAATGAGGCCCAATCAATCATCATATAACATTAATTATATGGATTTTCATACATCACACGTATATAATAGCATTGAAAAATAATCAACCATCAACCAAAGTGCACTACACTGTATAAGCATCAAATATAGATATCTAACGCTTATAACAGCCTGTCAATCAATCGATCGACATATTTAATCAATCAGGATGAGTGAACTTCAAATTTCATCCCAACACCCGTGTGGGGTTTCAAACAATCAAACACATTTTATTTGTGCAGTTGGGCGATGTGTAAAATTTATCATCCCAATCCATGTCAGTCAAATCAGTGTACATAAACAAACCGTCTGGTTTGTAAATGAATATTTTATTTTATTCACTTCACGTTAATAACTATATTTTTAACGATAAAAATATTTTATTTTAACATATGAATTTCTATTCAGTTCATTCTTCAAATAAAATGATATTTTTATTTTTCTAACATATTTTAGAAAATTTCGGCGGCATAACGGCACGATACTAGAAACGGGATGAGGCCTAGCCTTATCCCCGGTCTAGTGAAGGCCCACGCCATTCACACATCAATCCAATCAATTTCATTTCACCAAACAATTCAAACCAAATAATCTAACTAATTTTTTTGCAATCAAACAAACAAGTCCATGGTCTGTGGACGATTGTGTCGGGTGCTACTAAACACCGTCTGCATCCTAGTATATATATATATAACTAGAAAAGAAATTGAAAGGTGAGAAATTCTCATCGATAGCTATCCAATCCTCTTGACTCTTCTTTGATAAAAATCTTCATCGTTATCGCCTTTTTATCACCTTCGCTGCCCGTATCCTCTACATATGTAAAAATTGAATTTTCATTTCGCTATTCAGTATATAAAAATCGAATTTTTACTTCGCTATTCAATATATAAAAATCGAATTTTTACTTCGCTATTCAATATATAAAAATCGAATTTTTTACTTCGCTATTCAATATATAAAAATCACATTTTTACTATGCTATTCAATATATAAAAATCACATTTTTACTATGCTATTCAATATATAAAAATCACATTTTTTACTCTTATGGAAAAATCATATTTTTCTTCCAACAAAAATCAAAGCTTTACCGTGTTAAAAATTCTACCTTTGCCGTTTTAAAAATCCTATCTTTACTGATTTAATTCTTCATATAAATTAAAACTGGTTTTTATATAGAAACTAAATACATAAGACAAATAAAAACGCACCTTTAGTTCGATTTCTTTTTCCTAGGGTTTTGATTTGTCGAATTCAACATCGGAGCGCTCGCGGTGTGGTGGCTCGACCGGAGCAGCGATGGTGAGGATGGCGGTTTTGGGGCGAAGGGCTTGGGGTCTCTCGATCTGGAAAGGGGAAAGAGGGGTGGGCGACTGGAAGGAGGCGCAGGGGCAGGGTTCGTCGGAGGTGGCTTCGGTGGGGTGGAGCGGCGCTGAATCGAGGGAGGGGTGGTGTTCGGCGATGGGCGCTAGGGTTGGGGGGGTGTTCGGTGATGGGTACGGAGGCGGGTGGCGTGAGGAGGCGGAGGGACGCACGACGATGGGTGGTGGCGGCTGCTCCGTCTTCTTTCCTTTTTTTTATTATTTAAAATCGATTTCAAAAGTAAACCGGGGGGGGGGGGGTCTGATGATATAGAGAGAGGGAGTTTTTTTTTTTTTTTAATTCTAAAAAGCAACTTTTATTTTCGACCTCGAAACGAGACCCACCGCCTGTCGTCCCTAGCGTTTCACCCCCATTCCGAACACAATGGGATATGTATCGCAGGCTGGTTCGATCATTTCGATCAGTTTTTGTCAAAATCAACATATAAATCTATATATTGAATTTGAACGCGCATTTCCATTTACCGGGGCCACATACGGACCCAATAAATTCCATAAAAATATTTTCTAGCTTCGTATTGCCGATACGGTCCTAACAAAACTAGTTTCATCGAATTCTGAGACCGTTTGAAAAATGGCCATTTTCCAGTCGATTAAAATCAACTGAAACTGGTCAAACGCATTTTCCTTCGCCACGCTCACATATTGATTCGAAAAATTATGAAATTTGGAACCTAGCAATAATTTAACATCACGGACCCAACAAAACTGGTTTCGTCGAAATCCGAGGTCGTTTGCAAAATGTCCATTTTTAAGGGCCTGAATTCCATAGCGACTATTCAGAATTTTCAACTGGACATATCTTTTGATTCCCGCTATGAAATTTCGATTATTCGGATCCGTTGGAAAGATATTATCAATTAGATCCTAATGTTTTTGGTTTCACTAAAATCCGGATTGTTTTGCACCCGGTACATTCAATTGAAGTTTGAAATCGAATTATCGAACTACCGTGCCATTTTCAATTCCATTTATAATTATATATAAATATTTATATTCTAACGACGACGCGTATAAATATATACGTTCTAATTATATTCAAAATAAATTTCTCGTCGATATTATTTAAAATAATTCATTTTAAATAATCAAAATTCGCTAAAATTGCCAAAATAAAAATTTTAAACTGGCCCAGATTTTCGGGTTGTTACATGGGTCCATCCAAACTACCCCACCATTCAATCTAGAATAACACAACAAATTGATCCCCTTGGAAACCTGCCATCTCTCATCACTACTCTCGTTGTTTACACTGTCGCTAACCCTCACGTTGCTTTGCACCCAAACATTCCTGATCCCCAAATTATGGCCATCGCAATCATCTAATAATTTTGACTCACTCAAACACGCACAATCATTATCATAACCAACCATTCTCATCACATTGTCAGCAAAAGATCTAGTCTTATTAGCAATTTTCACTTTGCCCACTCTGTATCCCTTCTTATGTACCAACTTTGCAGGCGCCAATCCTGCCACAGCCCCCTCCTCTACGTCCACAACCTAATCAGCAACAACCACTTCGTCCACAAAATTATTCAAAACCATTCAACAGCACCACTTCATCATTTACTCGCCATTCATTCTCCCCCTCTCCATCATGAAACTGAACACAGCTCGAACTACCCACATCAAAACCTTCCATATCTATCAAGTCAACACCCGTCATCACCTCCCTTCCTTTGCCAACTTTACTGTCCTTTCCAGCATTGAGCCACACATCACCACTCCAACCATTACAAAACAAAACAAACGGATCAAAACACATAGGATCAATTTTAGAATCTGCTGAGCAATTCCCATCAACACCCACCATATCATCAGCCAGAATAACCGAGCCATGGACATACCCTTTCAATATTGTGGATAGACTCTTCCTCTCTGACAACACAGTTTTTGAACGACTCTGATCCTTCTCGTTACTTACTATTACTTGCGGTATTGTCTGAACTTCATTAACACAGCATTCACAGTTGATTGTTGTGTTCAAACTGTCGAAATGAGATAGTATACAGTCCATCAATGTTAAGGCTCTTACCTTGTTACTCGCAAGCGAATCTGAATACATTCTCCTCAGTTTCAAAAAGATTAAAATAAACTGAAAAGCGTGCTCCTTTCTATTCAAAGGACTCGGCAATGGCGGTTTGACAATGTCCACCGAAGCACTTTTAACCCATAATATACCCTCCAGCAGTCCTTCTAAATGCCATCCCATCAACAACAACAAATATGCCCCCTCATTATTATGATAAGGGAAGTCACTGGCAAAAGCTTCTAGAAGCTCGGTTATTTTCAAGCATAGTCTCGAGCAGTTGAAGTGCAACAGTTCAGATACTGTTTTTCCTCTAAATGCGTCTCGACAGCTAGATGATCGATGTCCAATTCCTCTACAATTGTAGCAACGAACACCATTTCTACACTCCTTCGCATAATGTTCTGAATCTACGCATTTCACACAACAACCATTCTTTGCGGTTTTAGTTTGAACAATTCTTTTTTTCCAGATATTATATGGTCTGTTTGATTTTACTACTTCAGCATAAGAATTATGAGAGGATATTGGTTCATTCAGTGAGGAATTTGGGATCGATGTACTAGAGAAGAAATTGCACTCAGAAGAAGAATTTACCTCTTGTGATCTCAAGAAAAGATTCTGCCTAAATGTGAGATTTAACCTTCCTGATTTTAGATGAGTCCCTTCTCCAAGCCATGCAGGAGCCGTGTTACTAAGAATGTTGGTGATTCCATGAAATATGTTCCTTGATTGTCCCCCAAAAATTAACACATCGCCTGATTCAAGCAACACTTTCATCATCAATCCGTTATTCCCCTCATCCTTGAACACAAATTCTGCCGAGTCCCCAATTGAAAACGACACTACAGGTAAGCCAGCCACAATACTATCTTCTCCTTCATCTTTGTCTTGGTGAAGACCCAATTTTCCATCTTTATTATAAAAATTTACAATGCACACATCAGGCTTCATGTTTGGAATAGCTTCGGCTTTCCCTCCTTCCACAACGATTTTCTTTTGCGCAACTTCAATGGATTTCCCCACCAAAGATTTAAACTCCTCTGGAATTAAAGGAGGAATCATACCATCACTTGATCGTCTCGCTTCATACTTTCTTGATATTGGATTCCAGTTACTCCCCAGACACATCATGAATAAGTTTAATTTTGCACCATTATTAAACTCTGGTATGTAAAAAACCCCTTCGCCATTGCCAAGGACATGGCATTTTCTAACGATATCAATCTGATCATTTCTACTGAGGTGCTTTTTGAGCAGAATCATGCCTGAATTCAAGATTTGATGGTGGCTCTCATCGGCTCTGGCATCCATACGATCAACTACACAATTGAATCTTTTGTGCCGCTCTTTGCCACAATTGAAACACCTAACCTGATTAAAGCATCTCCCAATCAAATGATTCGGATCCCCACATCTGTAACATCTTTTACCTCGATTCTGGCCTCTTGATAACTTCCTGTCGAAAAGAATTGAAACCGTCTTCTTCTCACCATACCCCCGAAAATTTCCAGGATTGAACGGCAGATAAAAGCTAGGGTTAATCCAAGAAGAAGCAATAGAATCAGCCGCCATTCTAACTGTTCAACATGTTTTGTCACTTCTCATATACTTTCAATTCTAATTAATTTGGTTTCTAAATAACATTCTTATTTGAAGAAAATAAAATTTTCTTTAAATACTTTTATTTATTTAAATTCTGTTTAAAAATCCATATATTATTTTTGACACTCAAGAATATCAAAAATCAAGGTCAATTTTTATCACACACCCAAACATGTCATACACTATCACAAGTGATCAATCATACCATATAACAACATATATATGGAAATAAATAAATAAATGTTGAGGAATCCAGTTGGATCCCTCCAACCAGTTTTCCTACATCCATAGATGTTAGTCAACAATAATAATACCCATCCTACTTCGAGGCAGGATATCGCGGTATATAAGGTCATCCACTATATATATTGTGGGGCGCATAGGGAAATCATCCGCTAATGGTACTGCGGGCATCCGCTAATAGTACTGCGGGCATTATCCAATCACCATTCACAAATATTATTATTATATAATATTATTATATACAATTAGCACTTTTTATCAATCAATTATCAGCCAACCAACATTAAAATAAATTTGAATTATTAAAAACAGTTCAAATAATTAACTGATGAGTTTAACTCACCTCGATTTTTCCTTTGTTGAATATCCGTTTAAATTCCATCCGTCTCGTCTACGTATCGGCTTGAATTATCTTGAATACAATTTATTTTTCACCTATGATCAATTTATAAATTTTATTAATCAGCTAAAAAAAATTTTAACCTAAAATAACTATTAAAATAATTTATCCTACGTGTATTTAAATAATTATATTTTAAATGAACTACTAAAATAAAAGAGTAATTTATTCTATATAATTTAAATTTGGTAAAGCGTTTACCTTATTAACTGCCAACCACTTGCCAATATCCGTACTGCTGTAATGCTTCAAAATATCAATGTCTACGCCAAATCCTTCTTGCAACCAACAGACCATTCACCCCTGAGCCCCAAAATACCAGACCATCCCCATATTTGAATTTATCACCTACGATAATTTTATTTAACTATTTAAATATTTGTTCATGAACTGTGACAACCCCAAACTTCCACAAGTGAAAGCAAGGAGAAATCATATGGAATACAACATAAATATAATATAACAAGTCACAGAAAACAACATAGCACAGGAAATCCATATAATAACAACATTATAGCAGCGGATATACAATGTCATCAGCAATAGAAAATCCACAGTCACAGAATCTAAATTATTACAGCAAGTTTTCAGAGAATTGCATAAGTTCCAACTCCAAATAAAAGAACGTGGAATGGAAATAAGTCTGAAAATAAAAGGAAAGAAAAATGCGATAAGCGAAAAGATAGGTCTTCAAAGCTCCATCACCTTATCTTCACCCAAAAGCAACTCCAAGCGAAAAGATAAAAGTAGCTCCAAAGAAACTCCAAGCAGAAAAAGAACCTGTCTACTTGGCTGCCCGTGTAGAAGAGAGGGCACCCAAGTTTGTAAAAAGTGAAACAAACAATGGGTCAGTCGTGGGACTGGTGTGAGAGTTCTTAACTAAAATTACTCATACTAATAAGGCAAATCTAAGGACCACGCCGCTAACGCGGAACGGGTTGTACCAATGGATTGCCGTGCATAACTACAGTGTCAGTACAAATAAATAAAACGTAACACAGCGCAATGTCTTTTGAAAAATGGAACCACCATAAGACTCAGGTCCCATCACACAATGCAACGCACACCAAGAGGATAGAGTTTTACCTTATGGTGGTTAAACATGCTAAATACGCCAAATACGAAACTAATATTATTATTAGGGTGTATATGTTTTAAAACAATTCAAAGCAATGTATTAATCCTAGGAAGCATAGGTACCATATACTATGCCTCCAATACTAGTAATACAAATCAAATCCGTCGGGGTCGTATTGGAAATTTGGGTTTCCATCATGAGTCTAGGCTAGGGAGGACTCCTTACCGATTCGAGACACTCTAGTTAATGCCCCAGGATTACCCGCAGTTAACCCTTGGAAATGGCAGGGTCGGTCCTCACATACAGCTTAGAGGATTAGTTATTCCTAAGCACACGTTTCCCGGTCCTATAGGACCTATCCGAGGCGCCTCATTTCATCATCCTCCAAAAAGTAAAATGATTACTAACTAGAAAGAAACGTGCTACTTTCCCTGCGTTCCCTTCCCCCTTTTTTGACTCTACCGGTTTGTGAGGCTCGTGAGGTTGTGTATACCATACCACAGGATTTTGCTTTTCAACAAGAAACCCTGATCATTTCATCTTAGCATGCCGCACCGTCATTCCATACCGTACCATCGACCGTCTGCCAACATATAAACGGGTGTTAAGTAGAGAATGAATTCTCTACCACCAACATTTTTACATTAGCGGAAAATCGACAACATGATATTTAATGGGATACGATGTCAGACATACCATCCATTTACACCCATGCTCTAGGTCTGAACTAGGGTCAAACCCGTGAAATCAACGCGTACGTTTGGGCAATTACCCCGACTCGTAAATCGGGAGCTACCCAATTCAGAGTCTTGGTCGTTGTCCATTCGAGGGAAGATTTACGGTCTTCATACGCCGTCTTCATATTTAGATTCTTGAAATCGTAAAATCGTTTGGAATGGGATGAACCCGGACTTCCCAAACAATCTCGCGTTCATAATTTAGAGAAAAACACATTTCATGTCGTTATGTTGTCTTATAACGATAAATCCTTGCCTTAATTATTTAATATAATTAATTTCTTTAATTAACGACGCTTCAGGTCAGAGACGACTCTGGCGCCGTTTTCCATCCATTTTGATTTTTACTTTTCTCAAAAGCTAACCGTTGGATTTTAGCGTAGCTTATATCGTTGGAAAGGTATTACCAAGACGATCATAGCGGTTTCAGTTTTGTGAAAATCCGACGGTCGGATCTTCCGGTATAATCATTTGAAAGTTCGATTTCAAAACGCGAACTACCGCGCTCGAATCGTTATATTTTGATTATTTATATAAATATATATATATATATATATAATTAGTTCGTTTAACTCATCGCCCTTATATATATAATCTCCTTTCCCTCTTAACTTTTACTTTTTACTTGCATTACAATTTGTTTAGAATTAGACGATGATCCTTTTCTTTTAATCTACCACCATTATTATTTATTTTAATATTTTATACTTTACATTTGAAAATGTAAATTATAACGTACCATTCTTTTAATTCCTTGTATATTTCTTTTCCCATTACATTTTGAACAAGGGACATTTTTTATGGTGTAACCCTCATACATTATAAATAATGTAAATCTTTCTCCTACGTTTCATTTCCTTTTATTTGACATAAAAAAATTAATTCTTGCATGTAGTTTCATTTCTTTTTTTGTTTTTTACATAAAATAAATGTTAATTTTTCCTACGGGGTGAATTCTCTTTTATTTACATTATAAATAATGGTGTTTTATCTTACCATGCAATTTCTCTTTTATAAACATTATAAAAATGTATTTTATCTTACCCTGCAATTTCTATATCGTTGACATGACAAAAATATTCTTTTTCCTACGATGCCTTTTCTATTCTTACTAACATGACAAAATATCATTTTATGCAAATGCAAATTCTATCTTTCTATTTTGACAAAATATCATTTTATGCAAATGCAAATTCTATCTTTCTATTTTGACAAAATATCATTTTATGCAAATGCAAATTCTATCTTTCTATTTTGACAAAATATCATTTTATGCAAATGCAAATTCTATCTTTCTATTTTGACAAAATATCATTTTATGCAAATGCAAATTCTATCTTTCTATTTTGACAAAATATCATTTTATGCAAATGCAAATTCTATCTTTCTATTTTGACAAAATATCATTTTATGCAAATGCAAATTCTATCTTTCTATTTTGACAAAATATCATTTTATGCAAATGCAAATTCTATCTTTCTATTTTGACAAAATATCATTTTATGCAAATGCAAATTCTATCTTTCTATTTTATTCATGAATGCATAAAAATATTATTTATCCTCCAATGCACTTTTGTTTCAATATAGCAAAGATATTATTGTTACCATACGATGAAAATTTCAATTCTAACATTTAAAAAAAAAAAGTATTTTTTTTTTACATACGGTGTTCATTTTCTAATTTTAATATTGACAAAGACGTCAATTACATACGGTGCTCATGTTCTAATTTTAATATTGACAAAAATGTCAATTACATACGGTGCTCATGTTCTAATTTTAATATTGACAAAAATGTCAATTACATACGGTGCTCATGTTCTAATTTTAATATTGACAAAAATGTCAATTACATACGGTGCTCATGTTCTAATTTTAATATTGACAAAAATGTCAATTACATACGGTGCTCATGTTCTAATTTTAATATTGACAAAAATGTCAATTACAATTACATTGCCAATTTGTTCCCAAAACTTACTGTCAAAACACTACGCTACATACAACGTCAATTTTTACATGTCATAACATCGCAAAATATATGGTATCAATTTCTTGTGTCATAACATCCAACAATTTATGGTGACAATTTTTTATCATGTCATAACATCTCAAATATAATGGTGTCAATTCATCATTATAGCATGGCAAATATAATGGTATCGAATCCATCGTTATAACATAGCAAATGAGATGATATCAAATCCATCGTTATAGCATAGCAAATGATGTGATGTCCAATTTCTAACCACATATACACTTAACAATTTGTTTATTCAAAAATAAATTTGTGGTTTAGATCTCTCACCTCAAACAAAGCAAATCCAAAAATCTAAACCACTTCAGAAATTCCCCAAATCAGTCCTGAAACGCAGCCTTCTGAATTACGAATCCGTCGGATCTGAAATTTTCAGAATCCGAGTTCGTATGAATAAGTTAGCAATGTTTTAATAGATCTGACTTTTCACAACTGTTTCTGTCACGACCAGAAGCGTTACAAAATCTGAACTAAAATATACCTTTCAATTTTCAGAATTCGTTCAAATCTTTGGATCCAATTTTCGCGAGCTACAGGCGATGAAATCGCGAACCGTTTGTTGGACGTCGACAGGCTACGAGAGAGCTACGCGCGCCGGAAAGAGGAGGGAGTGCGGCTGGACGTGGTGGGGCCCACGGCCGTGCGTGCGGCGGTCCTTTGGGCGCACGGTGGTGGCTCGACGGTCAACGAGGGCGAGCGAAACTGGTACCCACTTGAAGGCCTTGGTTTCCTCTTCGATTTGAGCACAAGTTTGCAAGAATCCGTTGAGAGACGAGAGAGAAAAGTGAGTTTGAAGTTTTGATCAATTATGGGTTTCGGCGGCCATCAAAATGGAAGGAGGAAGACGACGTATACCCGTATACGGACGTATTTATATAGGTATTTAGGGTTTTCTAATGATTATTTTTATTTAATTAATTAATTAATTAATTCGTGAAAATAGTGTTAACTCAAACAATCTCCGATTCGCGCCCAACGACTGTCGATTTTAATGTTTTCACGCCTTCTGAACACGATGGCGCTATCCGCATGGTCCAATTCTGAAGTTACAGACTGGTTTCCTTTTATTTTCAAATTAAATTGTTTAATTTAAATTCGAACGTACATAATTTCCTGAGGCCACATACTGACTCAGAAAAATCCGGAAAAATTATTTTTGGCTTTATTATGACGATACGATCATAACAAAATTCGTTTCGTTCAATTCTGAGCACTTTTGAAAAATGGCTATTTTCACGTCGTTCAATTTCAACTGTATTTGACCAAACACAGTTTCTTACGCCACGCTCACATATTAAATCGAAAAATTCTAAAAATTGAAACTTAGCCATATTATGACATTCCGGATCCAATGAAAGTGGTTTCGTCGGATTCCGAGGTCGTTTGCAAAATGGTCATTTTCAACTGCTTCAAAGTTATTTGAAATTTGAAATTTGAAATTTCGACTCAAAAACCCAACAAAATATCTTAAAATAAAATTTTCAAACTGGTTCAGATTTTCGGGTCATTACAATCTCCCCTCCTTAAGAACTTTTCGTCCTCGAAAAGGAAAAAGGAAAACAGAAGAGTAGGAATCAACACAGAAAATACTGAAATGATTAAGCGTACCTCAAAATAAAATCTAATCTGAGATATCCACTCTGCATTTGGGATAGGCCTTTTTGAAACTCTCCTCAGTCTCCCAAGTGCAGTCCCTAGGATCGCCACTCCACTGCACTTTGACTAGGTTGATTCTTTTATTCCTCAGAGCTCGGGTTTCTTTGCCAATAATCTTTATCGGCTCTTTCCTCACCGTTAGACTTGGAGTAATATCCATGACTTGCTGATTTAGCTTATCTTCAATCAAATCTGGGTCATGCACATGCTGGCGGAGTTGGGACACATGAAACACATCATGCACTCCTGGCAGCCAGTCGGGCAGTTGCACTCGATAAGCCAGAGTACCAATCCTTTCGAGAATAGGGAATGGACCAATGAATCTTGGCGCCAATTTCCCAAACTTCCCAAATCGAATCACACCCCTTAGAGGAGAAACCTTCAAGTACACATGGTCACCAACAGAGAATTGCAAATCTCTTCTACACTTGTCTGCATAGCTTTTCTGTCGGCTTTGGGCAGTCAGCAACCGCTTCTTAATTTTATCAACTTTGTCTGAAGCTTCTCGGATCATGTCTGGACCTAAAACAAGGCGATCTCCTTTTTCAATCCAACAGGTTGGCGATCTACATGGCTTATCATATAAGGCTTCGAACGGAGCCATCTTCAAACTTGCCTGATAGCTATTGTTATATGAGAATTCAACTAAATGCAAGTGATCCTCCCAAGAACCTCCATAATCGAGTATGCAAGCTCGCAACAAATCTTCAAGAATGCGATTCACCCTCTCAGTTTGGCCGTCTGTCTGAGGGTGGTATGCGGTGCTGAGATTTAATTTTGTTCCCAATTCATTTTGGAATGCCTCCCAAAACTTGCTAGTGAAGATAGGATCACGGTCGCTAACAATGCTGCCAGGAACACTATTTAAAACAAAAGATTTTCTTTGATTACACATGAAGATTTCCATTTAGAAAATGATGAAAAAGGAAAGATTTAGTCTTAATACCCATATAGCCTGACTATTTCTTTGAGATAAATTTGTGCCAGACTTTGAGCAGTTCTGGTGGACTTGACAGGTATGAAATGAGCGACCTTGGTAAAGCGGTCCACGATCACCCAAATGCTGTCATTCCCTTTCTTAGTACGGGGCAAACCATCTATGAAATCCATGGAGACTTGGTCCCACTTCCCTTCGGGTACTGGCAATGGCTGCAACAATCCTGCAGGCTTTTGTTGATCGCTCTTCACTCGCTGACATGTAGGACATCTACTCACGTAAATGGATATATCCCTCTTCATATCTTTCCACCAAAACGTGCGCTTTAGATCATGATACATCTTGCTAACGCCTGGGTGGATGGAAAGCTTTGATTTGTGCCCTTCATTTAAAACTTCCCTGATGAGCTCTGGGATTTTTGGAACACAGATCCTCCCTTGCAACCTAAGGGCTCCCTTTTGATCTATTTGAAAGCTCGTGCTCTCTCCTTCTTGAATACTCTTAATCATTCTTTGAATAAACTTATCTTCCTTTTGAAGGGTAGAAATTTTATCAATCAAAGAAGGGGTAACTATAAAGTTTGCGACCATGGCAGCTTTTCTACTGAGTGCGTCTGCCACAACATTGGCTTTCCCTGGCGTATACAAGATGTCGAGATCATACGCCGCAAGAAATTCTAGCCACCTTAGCTGCCTTAAATTCAAGTCCTTTTGATCGAAGAGATATTTCAAAGATTGATGGTCTGTGAATAATTCGAATTTTTCGCCCAAGAGGTAATGCCTCCAAATTTTTAAAGCAAAAACTATGGCTAAAAGTTCTAGGTCATGGACACGATAATTTTTCTCATGCGGCTTTAGTTGACGGCTTGCATATGCAACAACTTTGCCCCTTTGCATCAATACTGCGCCAAGACCCCCACTTTGAGAAGCATCGGTATAGACAGCTAAATCTTGGTTGCCATCGATGATGGTTAACACGGGAGCAGTGGTCAAACTCACCTTTAGCTTTTGGAAGGACTCCTCACACTCTGCTGTCCAAATGAACTTGGTGTTTTTCTTTGTGAGCTGTGTTAAAGGGCCAGATAGCTTGGCAAAGTTTTGGACGAACTTTCTGTAATATCCAGCCAACCCTAGGAAACTTCTTACTTCAGTGGGTGTAGTGGGCTGCTTCCAATCTCGAATGGCGGAAATTTTGCTTGGGTCCACAGCAATTCCTTCTTTTGACACAACATGGCCCAAGAATTTTACCTCCTCTTGCCAAAATGTGCATTTTGAAAATTTTGCTTTTAGAACATTTCTTTGCAGAATCTCTAGCACTTCTTTTAGATGCCCTTCATGCTCCTCCTTGGTTTTAGAAAAGATCAAGATATCATCAATGAAGACTAGGACGAATTTATTCAAGACCTCTCTGAAGACCCTATTCATCAAGTCAACAAAATAGGCTGGAGCATTGCACAGACCGAACGGCATTACCAACCATTCGTAGAATAAGTCAGGCCCTCTGAAAGCGGTCAAAGGAATGCATTCTTCGGCTATGCGAAGTTGGTGGAAACCTGTGGCTAGGTCCATTTTCGAAAACACCTTGGCTCCATTTAAATTGTCCATCAGATCATCTATACGAGGCAAGGGATATTTGTTCTTTAAGGTTTGCTTATTGAGATCGCGGTATTCCACACAGAGCCTCAGAGTGCCGTCAGATTTAGGGACAAACACCACAGCTGCACCCCAATTGGAAAAGCTAGGCCGTATTAATCCCTTCTTTAGGAGATGTTTGGTTTGGGCACTCAACTCTTCTTTTTCTTTAGGATTCATTCTTCGAACAGCATGAACTACCGGCCTTGCATTAGGGACAAGATCGATTCTGAAATCGATTTCCCTTCGCGGTGGTAAACTATCTACTTCTTCAAATACGTCCGCATAATCCTTGACAATGGGAATATTCTCTGAAGATATGGGCGTGACTTCTAAGGAAGACCAAAAAGCTTTCCTGTCTGGCTTTAAGCCCTGGCAAGGTATTGCAACGGTGCTTCCGAAACCTGGTTTTGCCTTCACTACTCTTTCAGAACATAGTACTTCAGCGTCATATTTTGTTAGCCAATCAAGACCAAGGATAATATCAAATTCGGAAAAATCCATGATGATCAAGTTAAATGGAAATTTGAAACGAGAGTAGGATACTGGCACTTTACAGAATAATCCTAGAGAGATGGAATCTCCTACAGGATTATGAACATTAATTGGCTCTTTAAGGCTTCGTTGTTTTATTCTCAACTTTTTAACTGCGTTGCTAGAAATAAAACTCCTTGACGCACCCGTGTCAAATAAAGCAGTAACAGGAATATTTTTAATAGAAACAGTACCCTCCAGAACATCAGACTTACCTCCCTCAGTAGGTGCAGAGGAAGATGGTGTACCCGCTCCCTCATAAACATGTGCAATCTGAGCTCCTTTCAACAGTGGGCAATTGGCCTTAATATGGCCCTTTTTATGGCAGTTGTAGCAATCTTTGCTATCATCACCTCTGGCCCTCTTCGGACCCCTGCAGTCTTTGCTATAATGCCCGAACTTCTGACAGTTGTAACATTGGACCTTGGATTTGTCAAATGTCTTAGCAGCTCCAGAATTACTGCCTTCAGCTTTCTTTTCTGGTTGTTTCCTTTTGTTGTTGTTGGCTAAGCTCCTCTCCCTGTCCTGCTGAGAAACCTTCTTGTCATTCTCTTCATAACGGCAAGCGAACTCCACCATCTTATTGAAGGAAAGGTCGATGTGGGCAGTGACTCTGTCAATATATTTCCTTGCAAGGCCATTTATGAATCTCTTATTCTTCTGAAAGTCATCACGAATCAGTTCAGGTGCGTAACGGGAAAGGTCCTCGAACCTACGAACATACTCTGAAATGGACTTGTCGCCTTGCCTCAGATTGGCGAATTCGTCGTGTAGCCTTTCTACTTCCTGCCTCGGAATGTATTTGTCGTTGAAGAGCTCTTTAAATCTATCCCAAGACATATTATCTTCGTCGCCTCCAATGTTGACTACCTCCCACCAGTTTTGCGCTTCACCTTGAAGATGCCATGCTGCAGTGAATCTCTTTCTCTGATCATCAAGTCCCAGTCCTCCAAATATCTTTTCACAATTTTTCAGCCACGCCTGAGCTTGTACCACGGTCTCAGAACCGATGAATGGAACTCCACCCAAATTCTTGAACTTCTTTGCCACCTTGTCCAAGTCAAAGGGTGGCGGTGGTGGTGGTGGTTGTTGTTGGACAGTGGGCTCCTCGGTTTCAGTGGTATTCTGCCTCCTCCTAGCGGCTCTAGCAGCTCTTGCAGCAGCGGTACTCATTTTAAGTTAGTTCTGTACAATCAAGGGAAGAGTCAGAACAACCTTAATGACGATGATTTTTAAGAAGTGATAAGGAAAAAGGATGGATGAAAGATGATGATAAGGTGACCGACTATTATGTATTCTTATGAAATGTTCGCCGTAGAATAATGTGATTCTACGTAAACGAGTTACTATAAATATGTTATATCCCGCTTTGTAAACCAAAGCTCTGATACCAAATGTGACAACCCCAAACTTCCACAAGTGAAAGCAAGGAGAAATCATATGGAATACAACATAAATATAATATAACAAGTCACAGAAAACAACATAGCACAGGAAATCCATATAATAACAACATTATAGCAGCGGATATACAATGTCATCAGCAATAGAAAATCCACAGTCACAGAATCTAAATTATTACAGCAAGTTTTCAGAGAATTGCATAAGTTCCAACTCCAAATAAAAGAACGTGGAATGGAAATAAGTCTGAAAATAAAAGGAAAGAAAAATGCGATAAGCGAAAAGATAGGTCTTCAAAGCTCCATCACCTTATCTTCACCCAAAAGCAACTCCAAGCGAAAAGATAAAAGTAGCTCCAAAGAAACTCCAAGCAGAAAAAGAACCTGTCTACTTGGCTGCCCGTGTAGAAGAGAGGGCACCCAAGTTTGTAAAAAGTGAAACAAACAATGGGTCAGTCGTGGGACTGGTGTGAGAGTTCTTAACTAAAATTACTCATACTAATAAGGCAAATCTAAGGACCACGCCGCTAACGCGGAACGGGTTGTACCAATGGATTGCCGTGCATAACTACAGTGTCAGTACAAATAAATAAAACGTAACACAGCGCAATGTCTTTTGAAAAATGGAACCACCATAAGACTCAGGTCCCATCACACAATGCAACGCACACCAAGAGGATAGAGTTTTACCTTATGGTGGTTAAACATGCTAAATACGCCAAATACGAAACTAATATTATTATTAGGGTGTATATGTTTTAAAACAATTCAAAGCAATGTATTAATCCTAGGAAGCATAGGTACCATATACTATGCCTCCAATACTAGTAATACAAATCAAATCCGTCGGGGTCGTATTGGAAATTTGGGTTTCCATCATGAGTCTAGGCTAGGGAGGACTCCTTACCGATTCGAGACACTCTAGTTAATGCCCCAGGATTACCCGCAGTTAACCCTTGGAAATGGCAGGGCCGGTCCTCACATACAGCTTAGAGGATTAGTTATTCCTAAGCACACGTTTCCCGGTCCTATAGGACCTATCCGAGGCGCCTCATTTCATCATCCTCCAAAAAGTAAAATGATTACTAACTAGAAAGAAACGTGCTACTTTCCCTGCGTTCCCTTCCCCCTTTTTTGACTCTACCGGTTTGTGAGGCTCGTGAGGTCGTGTATACCATACCACAGGATTTTGCTTTTCAACAAGAAACCCTGATCATTTCATCTTAGCATGCCGCACCGTCATTCCATACCGTACCATCGATCGTCTGCCAACATATAAACGGGTGTTAAGTAGAGAATGAATTCTCTACCACCAACATTTTTACATTAGCGGAAAATCGACAACATGATATTTAATGGGATACGGTGTCAGACATACCATCCATTTACACCCATGCTCTAGGTCTGAACTAGGGTCAAACCCGTGAAATCAACGCGTACGTTTGGGCAATTACCCCGACTCGTAAATCGGGAGCTACCCAATTCAGAGTCTTGGTCGTTGTCCATTCGAGGGAAGATTTACGGACTTCATACGCCGTCTTCATATTTAGATTCTTGAAATCGTAAAATCGTTTGGAATGGGATGAACCCGGACTTCCCAAACAATCTCGCGTTCATAATTTAGAGAAAAACACATTTCATGTCGTTATGTTGTCTTATAACGATAAATCCTTGCCTTAATTATTTAATATAATTAATTTCTTTAATTAACGACGCTTCAGGTCAGAGGCGACTCTGGCGCCGTTTTCCATCTATTTTGATTTTTACTTTTCTCAAGAGCTAACCGTTGGATTTTAGCGTAGCTTATATCGTTGGAAAGGTATTACCAAGACGATCATAGCGGTTTCAGTTTTGTGAAAATCCGACGGTCGGATCTTCCGGTATAATCATTTGAAAGTTCGATTTCAAAACGCGAACTACCGCGCTCGAATCGTTATATTTTGATTATTTATATAAATATATATATATATATATAATTAGTTCGTTTAACTCATCGCCCTTATATATATAATCTCCTTTCCCTCTTAACTTTTACTTTTTACTTGCATTACAATTTGTTTAGAATTAGACGATGATCCTTTTCTTTTAATCTACCACCATTATTATTTATTTTAATATTTTATACTTTACATTTGAAAATGTAAATTATAACGTACCATTCTTTTAATTCCTTGTATATTTCTTTTCCCATTACATTTTGAACAAGGGACATTTTCTATGGTGTAACCCTCATACATTATAAATAATGTAAATCTTTCTCCTACGTTTCATTTCCTTTTATTTGACATAAAAAAATTAATTCTTGCATGTAGTTTCATTTCTTTTTTTTTTTTTTACATAAAATAAATGTTAATTTTTCCTACGGGGTGAATTCTCTTTTATTTACATTATAAATAATGTTGTTTTATCTTACCATGCAATTTCTCTTTTATAAACATTATAAAAATGTATTTTATCTTACCCTGCAATTTCTATATCGTTGACATGACAAAAATATTCTTTTTCCTACGATGCCTTTTCTATTCTTACTAACATGACAAAATATCATTTTATGCAAATGCAAATTCTATCTTTCTATTTTGACAAAATATCATTTTATGCAAATGCAAATTCTATCTTTCTATTTTGACAAAATATCATTTTATGCAAATGCAAATTCTATCTTTCTATTTTGAAAAAATATCATTTTATGCAAATGCAAATTCTATCTTTCTATTTTGACAAAATATCATTTTATGCAAATGCAAATTCTATCTTTCTATTTTGACAAAATATCATTTTATGCAAATGCAAATTCTATCTTTCTATTTTGACAAAATATCATTTTATGCAAATGCAAATTCTATCTTTCTATTTTGACAAAATATCATTTTATGCAAATGCAAATTCTATCTTTCTATTTTGACAAAATATCATTTTATGCAAATGCAAATTCTATCTTTCTATTTTATTCATGAATGCATAAAAATATTATTTATCCTCCAATGCACTTTTGTTTCAATATAGCAAAGATATTATTGTTACCATACGATGAAATTTCAATTCTAACATTTAAAAAAAAAAAGTATTTTTTTTTTTACATACGGTGTTCATTTTCTAATTTTAATATTGACAAAGACGTCAATTACATACGGTGCTCATGTTCTAATTTTAATATTGACAAAAATGTCAATTACATACGGTGCTCATGTTCTAATTTTAATATTGACAAAAATGTCAATTACATACGGTGCTCATGTTCTAATTTTAATATTGACAAAAATGTCAATTACATACGGTGCTCATGTTCTAATTTTAATATTGACAAAAATGTCAATTACAATTACATTGCCAATTTGTTCCCAAAACTTACTGTCAAAACACTACGCTACATACAACGTCAATTTTTACATGTCATAACATCGCAAAATATATGGTATCAATTTCTTGTGTCATAACATCCAACAATTTATGGTGACAATTTTTATCATGTCATAACATCTCAAATATAATGGTGTCAATTCATCATTATAGCATGGCAAATATAATGGTATCGAATCCATCGTTATAACATAGCAAATGAGATGATATCAAATCCATCGTTATAGCATAGCAAATGATGTGATGTCCAATTTCTAACCACATATACACTTAACAATTTGTTTATTCAAAAATAAATTTGTGGTTTAGATCTCTCACCTCAAACAAAGCAAATCCAAAAATCTAAACCACTTCAGAAATTCCCCAAATCAGTCCTGAAACGCAGCCTTCTGAATTACGAATCCGTCGGATCTGAAATTTTCAGAATCCGAGTTCGTATGAATAAGTTAGCAATGTTTTAATAGATCTGACTTTTCACAACTGTTTCTGTCACGACCAGAAGCGTTACAAAATCTGAACTAAAATATACCTTTCAATTTTCAGAATTCGTTCAAATCTTTGGATCCAATTTTCGCGAGCTACAGGCGATGAAATCGCGAACCGTTTGTTGGACGTCGACAGGCTACGAGAGAGCTACGCGCGCCGGAAAGAGGAGGGAGTGCGGCTGGACGTGGTGGGGCCCACGGCCGTGCGTGCGGCGGTCCTTTGGGCGCACGGTGGTGGCTCGACGGTCAACGAGGGCGAGCGAAACTGGTACCCACTTGAAGGCCTTGGTTTCCTCTTCGATTTGAGCACAAGTTTGCAAGAATCCGTTGAGAGACGAGAGAGAAAAGTGAGTTTGAAGTTTTGATCAATTATGGGTTTCGGCGGCCATCAAAATGGAAGGAGGAAGACGACGTATACCCGTATACGGACGTATTTATATAGGTATTTAGGGTTTTCTAATGATTATTTTTATTTAATTAATTAATTAATTAATTCGTGAAAATAGTGTTAACTCAAACAATCTCCGATTCGCGCCCAACGACTGTCGATTTTAATGTTTTCACGCCTTCTGAACACGATGGCGCTATCCGCATGGTCCAATTCTGAAGTTACAGACTGGTTTCCTTTTATTTTCAAATTAAATTGTTTAATTTAAATTCGAACGTACATAATTTCCTGAGGCCACATACTGACTCAGAAAAATCCGGAAAAATTATTTTTGGCTTTCTTATGACGATACGATCACAACAAAATTCGTTTCGTTCAATTCTGAGCACTTTTGAAAAATGGCTATTTTCACGTCGTTCAATTTCAACTGTATTTGACCAAACACAGTTTCTTATGCCACGCTCACATATTAAATCGAAAAATTCTAAAAATTGAAACTTAGCCATATTATGACATTCCGGATCCAATGAAAGTGGTTTCGTCGGATTCCGAGGTCGTTTGCAAAATGGTCATTTTCAACTGCTTCAAAGTTATTTGAAATTTGAAATTTGAAATTTCGACTCAAAAACCCAACAAAATATCTTAAAATAAAATTTTCAAACTGGTTCAGATTTTCGGGTCATTACATGAACTACTTAAATAAATTATTTACGCATTGTAAATTTATTTAAAAGCGTATACCTTATTGTTACAGCCATCCATTTGACCCATTGACAGAGCAATTTCCCGAGTAGTTCCCAAAATTTCATCAACTCTACTCCGGCGTTTCCCGAACATTTCATCAAACACTTCTCATACACTTATACCATCACCTCATACTCATTGTCTCATTGTTTACTACCTATCATACCATCCACTTTGATCTCAACCATTACTGTTAACCACTACAATAAATCTGAAATGCCTCAAACCATCCTTAATTTTGACAGTCCTTACTTCCAGTCACATGAGCATCTATACGGCTAAAGTTCATTGACCAAACTCCTTAAAATACTTCACTACCAAACCCCAACAATCACAGTCCCGTTCATCCTACAAAAAACTGGACGCAGACCTACTACCAATACCCGCCAAACCGACCAAACTTCCCTTACTCCTACTGGCGGCTTCCTCAACCTCCACTGTTTTCATGTCAGAACCTTTGGCACCCCATTATCCCCAAAGTTCAACACAACACCTCAGTTTTCATTGGTACATCGCAACTCCAACACATCCTTACCGTCGCACCTAATTCATCATCAGAAAGTCGAACTTCATCTGGTTCGATTCTCCTCCAGTCGCATCCCATCAACCCCCCACCGAACTTCATCGTATACAAAAAATGTCAACACCTTCTTCCTTGAGTTTCCATGACCATCCACATCCCCTTAACCAAGTCAGAAAACCCCTTAGTAACTCTACGCTCAAACCATGATTGATTTCCATTCAGATCTCGCGAAAAAATCGCGACTGCCCCCTTCATCGATGTGGATCTTCAGGCGGCCGGGCTTCCAATTGCAATTCACGATTCTTGATTTCCACTTTCAATTTCTTTTTTTTCCTTTTTTTAAGATGGTACTCACGATTTACAGAAAGGAAAACGCAAAGGAAATTGAAATGTTTGTTTGGCTTTGTGATGGAAAACACAACCGCGATGGATTCAATTTATAGATGTGAGTAACAGATGGGAAGTACATCTCCATTAAATCGACAGTTCACTTTGAAGTGAAAGAACGAAACAAAGGGTACATGAATTGAAAGAAGTAGTTGTAGAAGCTAAAAATAGGTTATGGCTCAGAGTTACTTCACCATGCAGAAGAAGAAAAAAAAACATCCTATGCGATTGAAAGGGTATACCTGAGTTATAGGCAATGGGTAGGTTTCGTTGGAAATGAGCTTGTCGTGTACCATTTTTGCGTAGCTTTGGGGAGAAGGAAGAAACTCAGTACGTGAAAGTGAAAAGATCACATGGGTAGCATTACAGAATAGCCTTGTTTAGGTCATCCCCTAATTTTTATTTTATTTGTTTTATTTATAATTTAATTAATTAATTTATTTAACCGATGCGATTCACTTTAAAATAACACCATGCGATTATGAACTCCTATTTGAACGCAGCGAACAACATTTCCAGGGTTCCACCACCATTCTGAACAAACTGGAACAGTTTCCATGGTCTAATTTGACCATATAATGGAGGTATTAAATTAAATTGACGATTTGTCGTTTAATTTGATTTAATATAAATCAATTCAAATAAATTATCATATAAATATACACAAACCGAGTTTATAAAATTCCCAGAATAAACTGATATAAATTTTAAACATGATATTACATTATCCAATTAAACCAGTATTCAATTGATTTAAAAATCGAATTTATTTAATTAATTAAGTCGTTACGGTTTATAAATAAATTCCATAGCGACTATTTCAAAATTTGATTTGGTCATAACTCTCAATATAAAATACGAAATTCTGAAATTTCTCTTTTACTATAAAATTATAGTTCAACAGATTCAAATATTTCTTGTTTCAGCGGATTCCAACTTCAAATGGATCCTGTACACTCAGTTGAAGTTCAAATCGTAAATTTCGAACTACCACGCTATTTCGAGCTCGTTTATATTATATATATATATATATATATATATATTTATACGTTTTAAACTTCGTTTTAATTAATGTAAAAGTCCATTTATATTATGAATCAATATTTAAACTAATTTAAATGTCCAAACACAAGTTGATAAAAATGCGGGACATTACATTCCTTCCCCCTTGAAAGAATTTCGTCCCCGAAATTACTAAGTAGGAAATGTAGCTATATCTCATTAACTTCTCCAATCCACTCATGCAACTCAACGCTTACCTCAACATGCTTACTACCCAACTAACTCACTAGTTTCCAATTCCATTCAAAAATTCTTAACTTCGATTGACATTTTGTGAACAAAAATTTTCAAAATTGTTGAAATTTTTTCTAACTCCCTAAATTTTCGAAAAAATTCGTCGGCACCTCCCTTGTACGGATCAATAGTTCAAACCTCAACTCTCCTATCTAGGCCCTTCTCATTCAAAAAAAATAAAATCAGAAAGCCAAGTGGCTTGCCGATTCGGCACATAAAAGCTCATATTGAATTAAACATGTACCTTTTTGTCGGGCATCTCATATTTATTCTTCGCACTTGCTCCCTCCAATAAACCTGCTCAATCATATACATGTCCATTCCTATTTGGTCATAATCCATTTAACTTCCTTTTGATCTTAATTTGCCAATTCATCCATTAATTGGTTTCCCGCTTAACTTGTGATAGTTTGAAACAAACATGTCTTACTTACAACAAGTCAAGTTCCAGGTTATATTTCCAATTTTACCCATTTAACCATTTATGGGATTCCTTTTTTGCACTCACGATAATTTAAACAAACATGTTTAAATATATGTTCATGCCTACAAACAAGTCAAGCTTCATTTATAACTCAAATTCTAGGTTAAATTCTTAATTCACAAGTTCGTTAAATTTTCACTTGAGTTCCCAGTTTTATTTTTAATTGACAAGTCCAAATAAAATTTGAGTTCAAATTTCAATCTCAACTTAATTTGATTTATTCTTCATTCAATTTCATTTCAACTCAAGTTTAAACAATCCATGTTTATATTCGCTATTCGATACATACTCACTTCCATATCAAAACTCGATTTCATAGTCCAACTCAATATAATAATAATTTAAGTCATTCAATTATTCCAACTTGAATTGGATTTATTTTAATTCACTTCTTATTTTAAATCGACACATTTAAACTCTATGCATCGAATTCTATTTAGATTATCCACAATCAATTTATTTGTAGTTCAACTTGAATTCAAGCATTTTCATTCCATATTGTTTTAATAATTCGTTTTAGTTTAACATGGTTTTCAATTCCAATCCAAAACAGTTTAACTTACCTCTCATTCAAGTTTCAATTCATTCCATTCATCATACTGGAATTTGTTTCTTAGCTTCCAATTTATTTTCCGAATTCTGATTTTTATTTCAAATATCATTTATTTCATCTCCTGGTTATATTTAACCAATTCAATTCAATTCAATAATACCATTTGAATTTCATTCAAATAATTCAAGCAATTAAATATCAATAATAATTTGATATAATTATTTCCATTATACAATAATAGATTTGGGCAAAATTATTTCATTTACCCGCTTTTCAAAACAATATTGTATCAATTACCAGTTCAATGCTTTTCAACACTTGAACCGATCAACCAACACAATACAAAACATTCGTATATGAAATCTACAAATACGCTCTCATATATATATATACTCAACTCAGTCTAGGGTGTTACTAACCCTATCTCTACTGAGTAACGCCACAGAGCCAAGGTTATTCCTAAACCTTTGCTCTGACACCACTGTAACGAACCGGAAAATTCGATGCTCGAATTTTCGACACAAATATATCTCGTGTCTAAACTCGAGTACCGAAAATCCAGAATGTTAAAGAAAGAAGTTAGAGGGCGAGAAAAGATAAGACAGAAAGATTATATTATAAGAAAAAGAAGAAGAACAATTCACATCGTAGTGGAATAAAATATAATACAGAAATAACACTTTATTGAAAATTTGAAATAATACTTACAATTCATCAGAGTACAGCGGCCATTCAATTCATCTGGACAGTTATAACAGTCTGTCCTCATTTTCAACACACAGCAAAATAATATCTATACGATACATCTGAACTCCTCCATCTTGTCTCCTGAAGTCCATATCATCTTACCCTGAACCTGTAAATTCGGTCAGACCCAACTCGGTCTGACCCGAGCATTACAAACGCCACAGGTCAGTCTGGTGAACCAGTGTGAGAAAAACCTCAATAAATTATTGGTATCATCCATCTTGATTTTAAAGTTAAAAATCATTTTCGAAAGAAAAAGATAATCGTACGACTAGTCCACACATAAACATGGACGGTTTTTACTTTACGATAACCCAAACCATTTTTGAAATCATAATATTTTCTGATATTATAATAATGTCTAAATACAAATAAATATCAATCTAGCAGAACGCTTACATCTCACGCTCTACATATATAGTATACAATCAAAACCACGTGGGCCTATTGGGAATTGGATTTCCAACTATGACAAGGTATGGAACCACCTTTCGATAATGTATCTCTAGAGAGGAATACACTGGGTTCAACAAGAACGTCTTGCAACCCGGCCCACACATGACCGACCACTCATTTCTCTTGAGTGTATCGAATATATTGTCACCTACGGTTGCTAGCAACATAACTGTTCCCGGGAGATACAGAAGCGAAAAGAAGTAACAAATATGAATATTCTCTAGATGGTGACAATACACCCTAATAGATGCGACCCACATAGCCATGCTGCCTGCCCGATTTTTGTCATTTCCCGGCCATAAGGCTTGATGTAATAACCCGAAAATCCGAGCCAATTTAAATTTTTTATTTTGGCAATTATATCGAATTTTGAATATTTAAAATGATTTATTTTTAATAATATCGACTAGAAATTTATTTTGAATAGAATTCGAACGTATATATTTATTCGAATCGCCGTTAGAATATAAATATTTATTTTAAATTATAAAAGGAATTGAAATTCGAATTAAATTGAATTGATTTGAAATTCTAAATAAACTGAAGTGAATTGAAATTCGAATTAAATTGAATTGATTTGAAATTTGAAATAACTGAAATGATTTGAAATTCGAATAGAATTGAAATTGAATAGAATTGAATTCGAATTAAAATTGAACAGAATTGAATTCGAATTAAAATTGAATAGAATTGAATTCGAATTGAAATCAAATTGAAATGAATTTGAATAGAATCGAAATTGAATAGAATTGAATTCGAATTGAAATTGAATTGAAAACGAACTGAAATTGAATTAAAAATCGATTTGAATTGAAATCAATTTGAAATGAATTTAAAATGAATTTGTAAGGGAAAAATCAATTTTGATTTGAATTTGAAAAGGAAGTTGAAATCGTTTTGAAAACGAATTTAAAATGATTTATAAAATACGTTTTAAAAGGAAATCGACGAAGTATATATTATATATATTACATATATAATATAATGGCCTGAATAGAACGCGCCGCGCTGCGGTAGTTCGCGAATTTCGACCATTGACTTCGAATTGATATTGCGTGAGATCCGACCGTCGGATTCTTCTAAAACCGGAACCGTTGGGTTCGTATCGAAAAGAGCTTTCTAACGAATATTAGAAATTAGAAATATAACGGCTGGATTTGGAATTATGTCCAAATCAAATTTGGAAAAGGTTGTTGTAAGTGCAGTTCGATGGCCGTTGATGGAAATCGACTGTACGGGCCTTGATAAAATTATTAAAAATATCAATAATTTGTGTAAAATCATAAGAAATGATTTGTGAAGAATTGGGATGAAAAACTCCATATTTGAAAAGATAAAAATAGATTTTTATCGAAATGAACTAGTTTTGAACTAGAATAATAATTTATTTATTTTTAAAATAAATAATTTGGATTTGAAATGGTTTTGAAAATAACCCGAATTTCCAATAATTGCATTGGAATGGATTTGAATCGAAATTGTCTTCGGAATATTTCGATGTTGGATTTCGTGATTATACAGATATTGTTATGGAAATTTGAAAGATATATATATATATATATATATCGTTATTTCCAATACGATATTTGTTGGTCGTAGAATTTGATATTGAATATAAGCCAATATATTTTCTATTCAGAGCCTTGTATTTAATATCAAATGTGATTTGGGTTTGTCGTGAATGGTGTCTTCATTAACACTGTTCTTAAGCCCAGTTGAGAAATAGATTAAATCTTTTTATTTAGATTTAATGAAGTGTACCAATTAAATAATATTTAATTGGAATTGAATAGGTATTGATTTTTGGGTTTATCGTGAACCGTGTTTTAAATGACACTGATTCTTTAACCCAGTTAAAGATTAAAACTAAGTGGAGTTTTAATGAATCTTTAATTAGATTGAAAGGATCGAGAATGGAGTGTCACCAGTTTTACTCCAGGCGATAGTTAAATCTTTAATTAGATTTGAACGTGAAATGGTAATTGAATTTACCGATAACACCGTGGTGTTAGATATGAAGTATTACCAGTTTTACTTCATGGGATGAATAGGTGGGGATTGGGAAATAAAATAAATGATTACTCCGGTGTGGTGCGCTAATCCCGACTAGTTTGAATTGATATTCAAAGAAGATTAAAGAATAAATTTAAAGAATTTATCTTTGATAAAATTAATGGGAACCTTTCCTAAAGTATAAGAATATTTGAACAAAAGAATATTCTGAATTGGAATGAGGTGTATGTTGTGTTTGTGTAACACTTGTTTATTATATACGCGAGTTATTCAAAAAGACTGGGTTTATCCCATTCTGAATAACTGATTCGACGTGGTGTCGAAGATGAAGATGGTGGTCGAAGACCGGAGGTCTTCACGTCGTTTAGGTGATTACTGGTGATCTTGATTGGGCCGTACACCCAAGAGGAGGGAATTAGTTAGTGGTCGTCCAGACGTACTAGGTGATCGATGGATAGGCGGGGTACTAGGTGCCTCCGGTTTCGTTCAGATCCAGAACGAACTTGTAAATGGAATGTGTGTCTGACATTGGATTTCAGTCTGTGTGATTGATTTCTATTATATATATATCTGTTTGGCGGCGGAGAATTTATTCTCTTGCTTAACGCCCTTCTCTGAGACGTACGAGCTCAGGGGTTATATATTGATGGATATCCATCGCATGGAATGAATTGCCTATGTGGCATGCCTAAGTGGCAATATGATCAAGGATTTTGTTGAAAAGCAGAGTCTTGTGGTTGATGATCAAAGCACAGCCTGTGTGGCACAGCTTTGTGTAGCGTTGATTCGCGAGCCTCACACCCTGGTTGTGAACCAGAAACGGGAGAGGACCTCAGGGAGGACATGCGTTTCTTTCTAGTTAGAAGTGGTGTCAGTGGTTTTACACGCCCTGATGAGTTTGACTTATGTGGTTGTTGCTGTTGCGAGGCGCCTCGGTTAGATCGGACGATCCGGGTCCGATGGAGTCATTCGTTGGCTCATTAACACCCCAAAGGGTGGGGAAACGCAGTGTTCAGGCATTTTAATCCACATCGGTGGACCGGCCCTGACGATCCAAGGGCCCACCTGAGTCTGGGTCCTAAGACACGGGCTAGAGCGTCTCGAATCGGTGAGGACTATCTTTTGCCTCGGTTCACAGATGGAAATCCAACTTCCAAATACGTGACATTTGCGGTTTTATTTGTAGAGCCTAGTATTGGCGACATGATATATGGTACCCATGCCGCCTGTGATTGATACTTATGATTTGAAGTTGTTTTATACACTATGCACTTATAATAGTATCAAATGATTTGTTTTAAACGTACTAAGCATGTTTGGCTATTATAAGGGAAAACCCTATCCCCTGGCTTGCGTTGCATTGTGTGATAGAGCCTGGGTCTTATAATAGCTTCGTTTTTCTTTATTTAGCATTGCGCTGTTGTTATATGCACTGGTATTCTTGGGAGGAAACCCGTTCCGTGTTATACGGCGTGGTCCCTTGATTTACCTGACTTTAAAATAAAGATTAATAACTGTTTTAGTTCTCACACCAGTCCCATGACTGACCTAGAGTTTATTGTTTTAACCTAAACTCTGGGTGCCCTTATTTTGACACGGGCAGCTAGTAGTTTTGGTTTTGCAGATTTATATTCATAGGAACCTGGTTTAGAGCTGGAACGATATCCGGAAAGCTTTGTATCCGTGTATCTTCTTCAGTTGTATTTTGTATTATTTTCCGCTGCTATGTAATGTATTGTAATCTCTGATATTTATCGAATGTATTTTATTTGTTTATACTCTGCATATTATTGTATTCTGATGGAATTGTCGTAATATACAATGAAATGTTCTTCCGTCTGCGTCCTTTTGTGGCTTGTTCTCAAAGTATCCGCTCTTTCCTTCACCGGGAAGTTACGGGTCCTTACATTTGAGGTTATAATTATACTTCTAGATCATCTGGCCACCATTAACTTTGAATGTCACATCGTCAGATCCGTCGGATATCACTAATTGACATTCACAAAAATATTCTAGTGTTCAAGCCAAGAGAACGGCCATTCTCCGCCATCAACAAAAATACGTTTGTAAAAATCAACGTACGTGATTCCTTTGGGAAATACTTTGTCAGACATTTCGTCCATACAAGTTGTCATGGGACTGGACAAACCGAAGGCACTCTCCTACCGCATCCTAGGAATCACCCTATAGATCAGTAGCGAGTAGTCCTTGCAATCCGTTGATTTCAACCACGACAGGATCACTATTGGAATATCCCCGGGCGCGACTCCAGAGAATTCGGCGTAGTCCTTTCGCTTATGAAGATCCACGATCTTCACTGCTCCATCTTCAATTCATATATCCTACATTTTCATATGTGTTGGTTCAGAATGGTTTTCGAATAAATTCGATTCCGGTCTTTCCGTACCAACAAGCGTATAGGCCAGATTTGATAGTCGGTTATTTAACTATCAAATAAAACAACCATTCATCCATCAAATAAAAATTGAATTCACTGATTTAATATCCGTTATCATTTTAGCCTCTTTTGAATTATCATTCGTTAATTCAAAACTTCTCTTCCTTTTCCAATAATTGAAATACTCGTTTTTCCTTTTATATATTTGTATATATAAGCATATTCAAAAGCCCCTTCCATTTTAAAATCCTTTTAAGCAAGTATTTCTAATTTCAGCCATTAATATCTAACCGTAAACTGTTAAGAGAATAATTCTCTAAGTATCAACCCCGAAGGCCGAAACCAATATCAGATGGACGCTCAGAAAATGATTCAACTCATTAATCCCCAGTCAGTTTCAAATTTCCTTAACTCCATTTATTTATTACTAGCGAATAAAAATTCCAGTTATTACTTATCACTTCAAACGAGATATTTATCTCAGATTATAACCATTTCAAATATCTTATTTACAAATATGATTTTTTTTCCATTTGCTATAACCAGTGTCCAATGTCCCATTTAAGGATATGATTTGCAAAATGTTTGCTAAATATTTATTTATTTCTCAACCGGACCAAATCCTTCTCATACGATATAATTTCATTTACCAATTCGATTTCATTTTTAAACTTTGTAAAATAAAGTCTTGACTTCATAAACAATTTCCATAGACATCTCTATATATTAATTACAACCCAATTTCGCTTTAGTCCAATAAAACTGCATTCCATATCAAAATATAGATATATAAATATTATTTTTAACTTCTACATTATCGTCATTTGAAATTTTTTACTTCAATACGATTTTCAATCCATTTGCTATCATCGTTATCGAAGATACGAGTTCCAAAATATTTGCTACATGCCTTTTTATGTCTAAAGTGAAATAAAGTTTTATTTATAACAAATATCATTTCTATTAATCAACTTCATTTTGATTTGACCTTTGTAAAACCAGGTTTTATATAAATAATCTTCATACCCATCCTTATAGATTGATTCTTCTCAACTTGCATTCCATATCGTATCATTTGTAAATTCCTTACTATTGAGATTTATTATCTAAAATTTTATGTGAATTCTTTAATATAGTTTATACTATATTATTCAAATTAGTCTGACTTAAATTCAATTAAAGATTATAAATTAAAAATTAAAAATCCGTTCTGATTTAATTCTAATAAATCCTTATTTTGAAAACAATTTGCTTTAAACCCTGATTTACCTTAATCGTGAATATTATTTCCCAATAGAATTCATATTTGACTTGATTAGTCAATTTGTACTTGCAACCTCGAGTTTCATTTCTATTTATAACTCCTATTGGGTTATTTCAAAAAATCTCTTTTATACTTCCCTTTGCAATTGGAACATAATAATCATTTAAAATATAAATTTCAAAACACATTTCCACTTTCTTGTCAAATTCCAAGCTTGGATTATATCTTTCTCAAAAGCCCCAATAATACTGGTTTTACTTCTTTATAAATATACTTATAAAAGTCGATTTCCTATCTTATTTGTTAAACAAACATTTACTTTCAATTCTAATTAATTTGGTTTCTAAATAACATTCTTATTTGAAAAAAATAAATTTTTCTTTAAATACTTTTATTTATTTAAATTCTGTTTTAAATTCCATATATTATTTTTGACACTCAAGAATAACAAAAATCAAGGTCAATTGTTATAACACACCCAAACATGTCATACACTATCACAAGTGATCAATCATACCATATAACAGCATATATATGGAAATAAATAAATAAATGTTGAGGAATCCAGTTGGATCCCTCCAACCTGTTTTCCTGCATCCACAGATGTTAGTTAACAATAATAATACCCATCCTACTTCGAGGCAGGATATCGCGGTATAGAAGGTCATCCACTATATATATTGTGGGGCGCATGGGGAAATCATCCGCTAATGGTACTGCGGGCATCCGCTAATAGTACTGCGGGCATTATCCAATCACCAATATTATTATTATATAATATTATTATATACTATTAGCACTTTATATCAATCAAGTATCAGCCAACCAGCATTAAAATAAATTTGAATTATTAAAAACAGTTCAAATAATTAACTGAGTGAGTTTAACTCACCTCGATTTTTCCTTTGTTGAATATCCGTTTAAATTCCATCCGTCTCATCTTCGTATCGGCTTGAATTGTCTTGAATAGAATTTATTTTTCACCTATGATCAATTTATAAATTTTATAAATTGGCTAAACAATTTTTAACCTAAACTAACTATTAAAATAATTTATCCTACGTGTATTTAAATAATTATATTTAAATGAACTACTAAAATAAACGAGTAATTTATTCTATATAATTTAAATTTGGTAAAGCGTTTACCTTGTTAACTGCCAACCACTTGCCAATATCCGTACTGCTATAATGCTTCAAAATATCAATGTCTACGCCAAATCCTTCTTGCAACCAACAGACCATTCACGCCTGAGCCCCAAAATACCAGACCATCTCCTTATTTGAATTTATCACCTACGATAATTTTATTTAACTATTTAAACACTTGTTCATGAACAACTTAAACAAATTATCTACACATTGTAAATTTATTTAAAAGCGTATACCTTATTGTTACGGCCATCCATTTGACCCATTGACGGAGCAATTTCCCGAATAGTTCCCAAAATTTCATCAACTCTACTCCGGCGTTTCCTGAACATTTCATCAAACACTTCTCATACACTTATACCATCACTTCATACTCATTTTCTCACTGTTTACTACCTGTCATACCATCTACTTTGATCTCAACCATTACTATAAACCACTACAATAAATCTGAAATGCCTCAAATCATGGTTAATTTTGACAGTCCTTACTTCTAGTCACCTGAGCATCTATACGGCTAAAGTTCATTGACCAAACTCCTTAAAATACTTCACTACCAAACCCCAGCAATCACAGTCCCGTTCATCCTACAAAAAACTGGACGTAAACCTATTACCAATACCCACCTCACTGACCAAACTTCCCTTACTCCTACTGGCGGCTTCCTCAACCTCCACTGTTTTCACGTCAGAACCTTTGGCACCCCATTATCCCCAAAGTTCAACACAACACCTCAGTTTTCATTGGTACATCGCAACTCCAACACATCCTTAACGTCGCACCTAATTCATCATCAGAAAGTCGAACTTCATCTGGTTCGATTCTCCTCCAGTCGCATCCCATTGATCCCCCACCGAACTTCATCGTATACAAAAAATGTCGACACCTTCTTCCTTGAGTTGCCGTGACCATCCGCATCCCCTTAACCAAGTCAGAAAACCCCTTAGTAACTCTACGCTCAAACCATGATTGATTTCCATTCGGATCTCGCGATAAAAATCACGAATGCCCCCTTCATCGATGTGGAGCTTCAGGCGGCCGGGTTTATAATTGCGATTCATGATTCTTGATTTCCACTTTCAATTTTTTTTTTAAGATGGTACTCGCGATTTATAGAAAGGAGAACGCAAAGGAAATTGAAATGTTTGTTTGGCTTTGAGATGGAAATCACAACCGCGATGGATTCAATTCATAGATGTGAGTAACATACGGGAAGTACATCTCCATTAAATCAATAGTTCACTTTGAAGTGAAAGAACGAAACAAAGGGTACATGAATCGAAAGAAGTAGCTGTAGAAGCTAAAAATAGGTTATGGCTCAGAGTTACTTCACCATGTAGAAGAAGAAAAAAAAATCATCCTATGGGATTTGAAAGGGTATAGCTGAGTTATAGGCAATGGGTAGGTTTCGTTAGAAATGAGCTTTTCGTGTACCATTTTTGCGTAGCTTTGGGGAGAAGGAAGAAACCCAGTACGTGAAAGTGAAAAGATCACATGGGTAGCATTATATAATACCCTTGTTTAGGTCGTCCGCTAATTGTTATTTTATTTTTTTATTTTTAATTTAATTAATTTATTTATTTAACCAATGCGATTCACTTTAAAATAACACCATGCGATTATGAACTTCTATTTGAACGCAACGAACAGCATTTCCAGGGTTCCACCACCATTCTGAACACACTGGAATAGTTTCCATGGTCTAATTTAACCATATAACGGAGGTATTAAATTAAATTGACGATTTGTCGTTTAATTTGATTTAATATAAATCAGTTCAAATAAATTATCATATAAATATACACAAACTGAGTTCATAAAATTCCCAGAATAAACTGATATAAATTTTAAACTTGATATTACATTATCCAATTAAACCAGTATTCAATTGATTTAAAAATCGAATGTATTTAATTAATTAAGTCGTCACGGTTTATAAATAAATTCCATAACGACTATTTAAAAATTTGATTTGGTCATAATTCTCAATATAAAATACGAAATTCTAAAATTTCTTTTTTTACTGGAAAATTATAGTTCAAAAGATTCAAATATTTCTTGTTTCAGCAGATTCCGACTTCAAACAGATCCTATACACTCAATTGAAGTTCAAATCGTAAATTTCGAACTACCACGCTATTTCGAGCTTGTTTATATATATATACACGTTTTAAACTTCGTTTTAATTAATGTAAAAGTCCATTTATATTACGAATCAATATTTAAACTAATTTAAATGTCCAAACACATGTTGATAAAAATGCGGGACATTACATCTTTGCATATATTCATATAAGCATTAGAAATTTTTAAGGACAATGGATGCCTGTGATTGGTGGATGAGTAGATGGATGATGGATGGTAGGATACATTCTTTTCAACTTAGAGATTTCGGGGACGAAATCCTTTAATAGGGGAGAATGTAAAACACCGAATTTCTAACGACACTAAAAGAGGATAAATTAAATAATAATTAATTTAATATTAAGAATTATTGTAAACGGACTGCGCCATTGCGTCCATCACTATATTCTGGTCAAGATAGATATTTGGTTTGCGTAAAACGGACACCGTATGAAGAAGTTATGATGGTTTTAACTTTTTATACATGCAGGAGAAATAAATATATACATATGAGTCATATAGGAGTCAGATATGAGTCGGCACCTTATCCAGGATCGTTCAAAAATCAAAATGGCAGAAGGCGGCAAATTTCCCACTCTAGGGGGTCAACCCCCTAGAGGGGTGTCGACACCGGGTTCTACCCCCCTTAAGTGGTGTCGACACTAGGGTCGACCCACCCACAGTGGTGTCGACACCCCTAGGGCTGATGTAGCATAGACGGTTTGGAGGCTGGCAGCTATAAATAAAGGTCCATTTTTCATGTTTTCTATCCTAGAATGCAATGGAAGCCAAATTCTATCAGTGACTGGACTAAACCTAATTCTATTCATCTTGTGCAAATCAAATTCTGAGATTCAAGCATAGATTCAACACCTACAACTTCTCTTCTATCATATTTTCCTAAGCTATGTCATGATAGATCTACTTTTCTACATCTAATTCAATTGTGGTTAATCTATTACATCACCTTTGTGGATCTTGGTTTATATCTATACTGTGGTTAATGTAAATCTGCCATTTTTGGACAGTTAAAACCTTGTTTAGATCTAATCCTTTATGTAGAACATCTTTTACCTGTCATATTGTGGCCAACTTAGATATGTCATTATTTGGACGTATAAATCTTTGTTTAGACCTAAACATGCTTGCTATGTCATCCTAATTATGCTAGATCCGTTTTTATGTCCACATTATAGTTATGTTAGATCTAGTTTTATCATTGCCTGTTCACTAGATCTATTTTTATGTCCACCTTATTATTATGCCAATATGTGTCTATGCTAGTATATATGTTCATGTCACCTTTGTTAGAATGATCACTGTTGTCATTTTTCCCATCACCTTTCCCTTTTTACTGTATATGCCTAGGCTACTTTCTAGCCTAGGTATGCCGCCAAATATATGCGAATGCGTTAGTTAGGGGATGGGGGAAAATATTAGATTTGGCATAACTTGATATGAATTTGGACATATAATCCATTATGAGTATAATTGGACATTTAGGCATAATTGGAAATTTGAATGTTAATTTGGTTATTAATTGGAGTAATAAAAATGAATAAATTTGGCATAAAATAAATTATGGACATAATTGGGAAAAAGGAGCATAAAACCTATAATTGACATAGGTATAATTAATAATAAATGCCCAGGATTACAATTAGAAATTTTAATGGCACTTATGACACGAGGTTAAGTTGCATTAGTGGTGGAAGTCTGCCCGGACCCGACCGACATATCCAGCAGCCACTAATGTTGAACCTAATGGGGGAGGTCTAAGTGCGCAAATACGAATCGGGCTAAGACACGAGGTTAAGCCTAACTGTGGAGTAAGATTGCCTAGACTCGACCGGCATATCCAGTATCCAAAAGCTGTACGCCTAATGTGGGAGGTCTAGCCCATTATAAACCATAAATGGACATGGTAATAAATTGGACTACTTAACCAAATCTAATCCATAGGGATTGTGTGATTGTAAACTAAAATTATGGTTAAGTAAAATTGATTGGATAGTGGATGGGTTAAGCAAGTCTGAAGGGGGTGGGTAATATTTAACCCGATAAGGTTATGTGATCAAAGACACCTAGTGGTATACATGACCGGTTGGAATAATAAAGTTATGTAATTAAATACACCTTTTAAGGTAAGCATAACTTATAAAAATAATAGGGTTATGTAATTAAAGACATCTAGTGGTATACATAGCCAAAGATAACCAAGTGGGAATACGAGACAAGGGGGAGAGCTTGTATCATATTGTGTGGGATCCGTTTCATCCAATAACCCGGAGTAGGTATCAAAACATGTACTCCGTACTAGGTCGGAGAAGGGGCATGCTTACTGGACAGATTGTAAGAGATCCAAACGTGGAAGCGGTGTTGGCGGCGCAAACCGACCGGGCCATGTGCGTGCACGAGCTGGGCCGAAGGGGATAAGGCAACCGTGACGCCTGTAGATATAGGGCTGTGCATATCAGTGAGGGGTTCCCACTTTAGGATGTGATACATCCTACTGTAGGGCTGGCACAGAGTATCTACGGAGTAGGGAGCCGATCAATTAGGGTAGTAGTTAGGGTACATTTGGACGTATAGCTAAGTCTACCACCTTATAGTGAAAGGGATCATCTCATTCTGGTTATACTAGTAATAGTGTCGAGTAATCATTAGAGAAGCGTATACACCTTATCCCGTCTACCTTGTCACACCTTCCATTTATGTAGTGATCTCTCTTATCCACTTTATATGCATGTCATGCAACTTTTATATATTTACTGGCTAAAAGTAACTAGACTCGCCGGACTTTAAGTCTGACCCTTTTGTTTCCTCTTCTTTCTTCTGTTTCCCCTCTCCTCCGAGGTTCTCGAGGAGGAAACATTTAGGCTTAGTTAGGACTCAGATATCATCTTATTAGAGCTTCTTTCGAAGTATGGCTCAAGTTCTCATGTCTACTATGGCTTTGTCTCTTATTGGGGAATGGTGTTTTCTTTTAAGTATTTATGTACTCTGATGGTAAAAGACAGAAGTTATATTGTTGTAATGGTTTTTGTGACTTATGGCATTTTGGACCACGGTGTATGATTTGTGTTTGAAATAAAAATTTGAATTTCCGCTGCTATCTTATTTTTTGTCTTGTAATATTCTGTGTCTATTTACCTATAACGCTTCACAAAACTTAATGCATTCCCATTGTAAGTGACATTAACGGGCGTGGAGTGTCACAGATTTCCCCTCTCAAGTACAAATCCAAACCATGACAAATAAGATGCCATAAAATAAAAGAAAGCACGTTAAATAGAAAGAAGATAAAATCTATGCAATTAATTCTCCCAACCTGCTAGTATTAATCAACCTATGTCCCATGTGCCTAATGGGGGAAGAAAAAGAAAGAAACAGGAGTGGTTCAAACATAAAATTTGACGAATGTAGCAATTACTAGCATGGTTAAACACGATAAAGATCATAGAATAAGTAACTGTTCTAGTGCCTTAATGTAATGTGTACTTGCAAAACTTAGAATAATTCTTGAGTAATTTGATTATTTACCTAGTTCAAACTATAATAATTGTTTGATTATTAATAATTATTCAACTACTATAGGAATATGGTTGCTATAAAAATATGATTTGCATAGTAATATGTCATTGTAGATTTGCCCGTCGTGAAGTCGATCACTGCCTGTATATTCCACCAACAAAGACATAGTTTAAGATGAATCCTTTATCCTCCCCATCGATATGCCTTCCCTACCCGTCTACCATCTCGCATGGTAGAATGTCTCTATAGACTTGCCCTTTATGAAGTCGATCATTTCTCGTTTATCCATAATAAAAATCTGATGGGATTGCCTGTAATAGTCCGCAACTCCATTGGTGTGGATTTTGTCCCTGACTTATGCCCCCTATAAGAGTAGGTTTTTTCTTCTCAAAAGCCCGCGACGCTATTAGTAAGTGGAACTTTACCATTTAAGTTTCCACTTCATACCCTAATTCCATGATGTTGGACTTCTAATTCCACTTTAAATTAAGGTGTAACATCCAGAATTTTAGCGATTTAATAATTAATTTATTTAATTATTTTAAGTATAGTAGTTTGATAATTTAAATGATTTTAATTTATATATCTTGAAAATTTAAATAATATAATTAATGGGATAATAATATATTTAATTTTCGAAATAGTCGGAAATAGCTGAACTAGCAATATTATGTAAATTGGATAATACAAGATATTTAATCGAGTTCATAACTCGATTTATAAATAACGAACATATTATTCAAATGACAATTGAACGTATTAATTATAATATAATTATAATCGAGCTCATAACGGTGCGGTAGTTCGTAATTTAACGTTTTGAACTTTAAATGACTACACAGGATTCGTTATAAGTCGGGTTTCATCGAAACAAGAAACGTCTGAATCTATTAAGCTATATTTTTCTAATGGAAGTGAAAAATATTGATTTTGTCTTATAGATTGTATGTTGTGTCCAAATCAAAATTTCAAATAGTCGCTATGGAGTCGTTTATAAGCCATAGCGGTTTATTTACCATAATATAATATTAGTTTTGAATTTTGACAAGATTTTTTTTAGATGTATACTTAATTTAATTTATATAATTTTTCTATAGTTTTTATTTTAGAAATAAGCAACTTTTTGTTTGAAGTATTTTGCATCATAAATCAGCTATTTTGGGGTTTCACAGAATAAGCTAACTTGTCTATATTATTATACTTTTGGAATCATAGCACATTGGTGAACACAACGGTATTTTTATTTTTTCAATAGCGTCCCTTAAATGATAAAACTCTGTGTAGCACGGTACCCTAAAACCTAACATATATATATGTATTATATTTACATTCCTTACAACCCAAGTATCATACAACCCCATCCCTTCACTACACAGCGCAGGTCTTTCTGTTTCCTACCAAAATTCTGAACGAAAAGGGACTGCCATCACTTGTTGTATAGATGTCCTTTGCTTTTGAGTTTACTTAGCCCAGAAGCATGCTTAGCCTAGAAGTACCCTGTAGCCTATATATATTAAAACGCTGGGGGACTATTTTTCATTTCTCCACAACATGTTTTCGTGAGGAGATGAATTACTGTGCTGAACCTAAGGAACACTGAAAGTCGCATTTTATGTTCGATCGTTATTATAGCTATGCGTGGAGCTACAGGACACGATAATGATGAGGAGTCGAGCGCATGCTTTGGTTTCAGAAACGGTGGTGTTGAAACTACATGGATGATGTTTGGTTTACATGCATATGTTGAGAGGAGCTGTTCGTCCTCTTGGTGGTGGCTATGGATCTATTGGCCAAGATGGGAGCTCGGTGGATGTTGGTTGGTGGCAACGAGATTGCTGCTGCGACTTCATGAAAATGACTGGAACAAGTTTCTCAGTTTGAAGGAAGAACAGCGTTGCTTGTGGAAGAGGAATACATGCGTGTTATATATCTATGGAAGAGTAAGGTAGAAGTTGTGGAAACAGTTTGCTGGAGGAAGCCGGGGTGGAAGGAAGTTGGTAGAGTAGGCATGTGAAATGGTGACGGAAGGGTTTTACTGGTCACGGTTTTAGATATATGGCAGGAAGAAGATAAGTGTTAAAAAGGCATAAGTCTATGCTTATGTGGAAACTATCGGTAAATGAGAGGAAGTCTAAAATATGCGGTGCCATAAGTTTTTGTTTGAAGTATTACTGGGGATGGTTTCCACTGGTTCGGGAAAGAAGAACTGATCACATGTATGGCAGGCGTATGGGGAGTTCAAGAGAAAGGAAAAGCAAAAGTTTCCACCATGGTTTTTGCTGACCTGAAGCTTGCTGCAAATATGGGAGTTAGGTGGAGTCACGCAGGCTACACAACGGAACTAGTATGGAGAGATTTGGAGTTCATTTCAATTTTAGACAAAATAGAACGCCTGATTCGAATCAATTGACGTTAATCATTATTTCACGTTAATGAACAAGGTGAGTAAACTCGCTAGTTCTATATAGTTTTATAATTTTATAAACATTATTTAATATTGATAAAAATGATTGAATGCTATATGTGATGGTTGTTTGGATGATTTGCTAATTAGTATATTGAAAATACAGATACCGTTATATATATATAAGTCGTTAGTTGAATACTAATTTTATTTATTTTAATATTTCATATTAATATGAAATCGATATTATTATTATTATTGTTGTTGATTAACATATGTGGATGTAGGGAAAAAGGCTGGAGGAATCCAACAGGATTCATCAACAATTTTGTTATTGCTTTTCATATATTACATTATATGATGTGACAAATAATCTGATGTTGATTATTCTGTATTTTGGGATGTTTGAACAACATTGACCTGAAATAATTGGTATATAAATACTGTATAATATATTCGAATATATTAGATAAGAAAATCGGGTTTTTAAAACGGAATTTCTATTTTAAAAATAGAAATCGAATTTCAAATGGACTAAAGTAAAAAAAAAACTTGTTTAAATTATATAAAAACAAGTAATTTGATTTATAAACAATATTTATAAATGAAGTAAAATTATTAAAATTGAATTGGTTATAAAAGGAAATGGGAAAATATTTGAGGTGATAAATTCAAAAATGAATTTAGAAACCGAGTTTAACCTGAAACGATGAGTTTATTTCAATTATCGGAATGTTGATCGAATACAGATTATTCGAAGAGAGTTATATGTTGAAAATCGATTATGTCGAATCTAGAAAGGTACTATTTACTTTTTGTTTTTAATTAAGATTATTTATTTAATTAAATATTATTTATTTATTCTAAATAAAAAATGCAAGTTATATATTAAATATTTTGGAAACGGGTATTACAACATTATCGTTATAATCAATGTTTTATAAACGTTGTTTAAATCTATATCAATGGATCTTGGAAATGTTTTCCAAATACAACCAATAATATTTTCTATGCATAGAAAATAAAACTATTTTGAAGTTAAGAAATGGAGTTAAGGAAATTAGAAACTGATTGGAGATTAGTTATGTTGAATAGTCTTCTGAGTGTCGATCTGAAGTTGGTTTCGACTTTCGGGGTTGACACTTAGGGATTTGTTCTCTTACTAGTTTACGGTTAGGGACCGAGGGATGTAGAAGGTTAGTAATGCTAGAATAAGAAATGGAAATGTTTTCCAAATGTAAATAGCGTATATTTTCTAAGTAAAGAAATTAAGAAATTTTTGATATGGAAATGTTTTTCCTTGAATCGTGAAAGGCTAAATGGGTTTAAAAATTATGGAAAATGGGAGATTTGGAAAATGGGAGATTTGGAAAACGAATAATTTAATGATAAATCTATTAAAAGGGGTCGGTGTTGATTGTATATATGTTTTCCTTTGATAGTTAAATAACCAATTATCAAAGTTTTTAACCATTATTCCATTGTCAATGCGGAGAGAATGGGATCAGATTTATTATCTGAAAACCACTCCGTCTGGGCATTGGCGTTGTGAATCAAATATGATGAAAAAAAATTAATACGAAGTTTATGCATGGGCTATTCTGGCGATCCTAGGTAGAAATTGCCAAAGATGGATTTAAAGAATAGTGCCTTCGGCTTGTCCAGTCCCAGGACAACGTGTATGGATGAATGTATGACATAGTATTCCTAATAGATCGCGTAAGTTGATCGCTTCAAACTTATTTACGTTGGTAGCGGAGGAATTCGTTTCTCTTAGCTTTATACTCGTGGTATTTTTGAGGAAATTAATTTGTGATTTGGCGGGTATGACGATGTGGCATTCAGAGTAAATGGAAGTGTGATCTATCAAGATACGTTATGACCTCAAGTCTCATCAACTGGGAAATGACAAAAATCGGGCAGGTAGCATGGCTAAGTGGGTCGCACCCTATTAGGGTATATCGTCACCATCTAGAGAATATTCATATTTGTTACTTCTTTCAATTATGTAGCTCCCGGGAATGGTTATGTTGGTATACCAACCGTAAGGTGACAATATATTCAGAACATTCAAGCAAAATGAATGGTCGGTCATGTGTGGCTGAGTTACAAGATGTTCATGTTGAACTCCAGTGTATCGCTTCTAGAGTACACTAATCGAAAGGTGGTTCCATACCTTGTCATAGCTGGGAATTCATTCTCCAGTAAGAGCCCGCAGTTTTTGATTGTATATTATATATGCAGAGCGTGAGATGAAATTGTTCTGCTAAATTATTATTTACTTGTATTAGACACTATTATAATATTAGAATAGTGTTCATCTTAAGAAATATTTTGGGTTATCATAAGGTAAAAACCATCCGTGTTTATGTGTGGATTGCTCTTACGATTATCATTTCTTTTAAAAGGATTTTTAAAAGATAAACCAAATTATTGGAGTTTACTCACACCAATCACATGACTGACCCATAGTTTATTTTGTTTTGTTTGCCCTAAACTATTAGGTGCCCAAATTTGTACGTACAATTAAGTAGTCGGGATTTTTCAAATATACTTGGAGGAGCTCGGAGCAGAAGGCTTCAGAGTTATATATATATATATATATATATGTGTGTGTGTGTGTGTAAGAGTTTATTTCCACTGTGATATACATGTGATGTATTCTAATAATGTGTGTAAGTATAAATACAATTCTGTATTTCAAAGTTATATTATATAACATATTTTATTCATTCCACTGTGAGATTCATGTTTACTCTGATTTCATTCTGTTGTGTTCTTCTTCTTATATTCTAACTTTCTTTCTTTCTATTTTCTCACCCTCTAACTTATTTCTATTAATGATCTAGTATTTCCGAGGCTTGAATAGTCATAATAGGTTTTGTGTTGATTTTCAGGGCCGCAAATCTCAGTTCGTTACAAGAGGGGTGTTACAAAATCCCCTCCTTTAGAGCTAAATGTCCTTATTGACTCATTGTTCCTCACCACCCAGGCATTGTGGTTGACGAGCGAGCCATAATTACGGCTGGGTATTGGCTCCACTATAATAGCACACTGTCCCCAACTTATCCTCCATATAGAAGTGGGATTTTATTCCTAAAAAGGCCTCGGTGTTATTAGGAGGGGAAACTTTACTATTAAAGTTCACACTTCATATCCTAATTTCGTGATGTGAGACTTCTAATTCCACTTTAAAGTAAGGGTTGTTACAGTGCACGTAATGAAGTTGATCACCACCCGTCTATCCAACAGAAAAGACATAGTTTGGCATATGGATGCAGCAACGATCCCGCCTTCATTTTGCATGCTCGGTAATCGCTGATTCCCACTACCTATCGTCCCAACTTTTTGACCAGTATACCAAATTCAGCACAAGCGTGCCTAACCTCAACCCCATGTTGAGACAATCAATTTTTAACCTAAAAGGGGGAATGCTGCTGTTATGGGTCCCTAGCAAACAAATATTCTAATTTGCGCTCTCGGCCTAGTTCCAAAAATCAAGATCCTAGTTATGTATTGAGTTTTTGCTTATTACGTTAATCCAAGATCTAAGTTTAATATAATAAGCCTCCTTATTTCTTTTTTAATTATAACCCTCGTGTTATAATTTTAGTTGCCAATATCCCTAATTTGCCTATTTCAGTCTATCTTCTTTTTATTACATGTTTATTCTAATTATAACTCCATTTACAAATTTACTTGCAAATATTTAATTCTACTTATTTTCTATTGCTTTTTAAATTACAACACTTGTCATAATTTAGTGCAAATTCCTATAAATTGCCCTAATTCAGTATGATTCCTTTCAGTAAAGATTTAAAGTTTACACACATGTTCCTGCAAATTTAGTTCTCTTTCATTTGATTTTTGTGTGCGAAGTTTACACTTTTTATTCTATTTTTCATAGGAAAAAATAGATTAAAACTACGTATTTGAACTAAAATTTATAGATTTACGCATGTTTAACAACAAATGTAGATAATTATAGAAACTGTAAATAACTGATAGGAATAAAATATCCGTTAAGGGAAAAAGATTGCAAAACTAACTTATAGATTTTAACTAAAAAGAAACCATAAGAAAAAGCAGATAAATACTTATAGATAAGTTAATACATACTATTAAAAAAACTACAACTATTATGATCCTATTTCTTTAAATTACTCATAAAAATGAATAAATACAACATATTCCTTTAGTCCTTAGCTCTTGCACGCATGTGGCTTCTCATATCTTGTCCTTATGTTGATTATAAATATTTTTATTTTTACAAATAATTTCCTAGAGAAAATTTTAAGTTTTAGGTCCGTCTCGGTTAAGAAAGAACACAAAGGGAAAAAATTTGTATTGTGAATGAATAGCTAGGCGAATTAATTAGGGAGAATGACAAAGTTTGGAAAAAAAATTAGGCTAAAAGACACCAAGTTTATTTTCTAGGCTGCAGGACAAACTTTAGAAATAAAAAATTATACTGAAGGAAAATGATAAGTACATCTAGTATTATATATGGGTTTGTACACTATACCGAAATGCTAGTTACAACTAGCATTATATTCAGTTTTACATTGTACAAAATCCTGAATATATTTAACACCGTCTTTCAGCCTTAATATTTTTCAAAGTTTGTCCTCGGGCCTAAAAAACAAACTTGATGTCCTTCAATCTATTTTTTTTCTAAATTTTGTCCTTTTTCCTATTCAACTAGCTAGGCCTAGGGTCTTATATATATTGAAGCTAAGGCATCTCAAGCGGTTAGATTAGTTGATTTAATCCGGTTCATACGCGTAGCTAAACTCATTTCAGCCATCCAATTAACCAAATGACATCTCTGATCCCTCAAAAAAATATTTAAAATTCATCAGCTTTGTACTGGATGTTTTCACGTTTAAGCATTTTTTTTCTCCAAGTCGACCTATCCGTAGCTTAGGTTGACCTGCAGGCCGAATTTGGTACAGATCGGGTCAGCCTATAAAGACATGTGTGGTAAACGGTATCACTTTTGTTTCCTAGACAAAAGGTTCTGGGTTTGAGTGTCAACAACCATGATATTTTTTATTCATATCTTTTCCATTCTAAATCGAATTTGGACATGTTACATATGAAAATTGTCTAGAAAATCACTATAGATCTAATGGAAGTGTATCTGTAGCCAAATTCATATACCTGTAAAAGTTTTCTTTTAAACTCCTATTTTGACAAGTTATATACATAAATTGGTCAGAAAATTTCCAAGGACTCAATGATAACTCCCACTGTTAAATCCAGACTGTATAATTTTTGTCACTGTGGTAATCATACAACTATATTATGGTGTGCCATGGTTTTTGAAATGTTCTTAAGTTGGTATAATTTTGACATTATATAAAATGTCGTGAGACATGTATATCCCAACCAATTATTATTCAAGCATGTATTCATTTGACCATTCATCTACCAAATGTATGTTTGACAAAAATTTGCCATATTTATAATTTTATTTTTATGGTTATGCTATTGTTATTTTCCACTAACATTACTTGTATAATTTTTCAAACTTGATACTGTTAATGTTCTTATTATTTTATGTTGTATAATGATACTTATAGTCCACCACTTAGTTTGAATGCTTGTGTTTTGAAAATGAGAAATAATATAAATAAACATTGACCTAAATTACCACATAATTCCATTAAATTGTCTTGCAACAGAGATGATAGGAAAAAAGTAATTGAAATTAATTTTAATTTGCAAAATACATTGTTTATGAAAGTAATTTGGTGTTGGTTCTAATGTTCGTCATTTGGTGGTTCTTTTTCTATGGGAGGTTCATTTTATTCTTCCATGATTGGTCCTTTGGTTGAAACTAATTTTTTTAACAAAATATTAAAAGATGATTCTAGAAATCCAACGATTGCTAGTGTTGATCAAAGATTTCATAGTTGCGTTAAATAGTTTTGATTATATCTAGTGGAATGAGGTCTATTTGTTATGGAAACTGCGCCTTTACGGAAGCGTCCAGGATCTTATTCACCTAATTACTTAAAGATGATTTCTATGGAAACAAACACAGATATGAAATCACACGCGCAAACACAAAATATTCCACCCAACCACCCTCTTTATTGATTCTCAAAACGAATTTTGTTTACACTCACTGGTTCAACAACCAACAATAAACAAACTACAAGAATCAATAATCTTATTCAGAAAGGGAAAGAATATCTAGATGACTACAACTCTTGTTAGAGAAGGAGAACAATGAAGAACGACGGCTAACCCTTGGATTAATTGGAGGCACCAATCCTCTCTAGGGCACCAAGCCCTAGAGGCACGCAGCCGCCACTCTATTGGGTCATATTCCCATACTTTTAATCCAACCCTATGTGCTTCTTTTATAGGAGAATAGAAGGCCTCGGAAAATACCCAATTTGCCCCTTCAATACTTGCAGAACAAGTCACAGAATGACCAAGTCAAAACCGCAAGAAACCCCGCTCAGACGTCTGACCCAGATTGGTCAGACATCTGTCCCTGCTCTCGGGTTACCAAAACCCTAATAACAGACATCTGACCAAATGCTGTCAGACGTCTATGCTGAAACGCAGCACAAAACCGCTTCTCCTTGCCTTCTTTCTGCTGCTGCTCCATCTCCTCTATCGCCAAGTACATCCACGTCTCGTCTCCATCAGTGATTTCATGTCACAAATCACAACACTCCACCTTGATATGAAATCATATTATATCTAACAAACTTCCAACACACAAGTCATCAAGCTCTTTCAACGACACCTTCTCTCAATTAAAACCAACCTCGATTTCCAGGCAACGAGATACACCCCACCTATTCCGAGTACAGGGACTCAATTTATTTCAGGGCAACAATCACACTCAGTCGATTTGAAAGGACTACGACCACACCTCAATTGCAAACACAACCCACCACCTGCAAAAGATGCATCTACCACCTGAGCTGCACCGTGCATAAACCAACGGTCTAAAAGTGCTTGCAATACCATCGACACCCGTCTAACACTTGATCTGAGCTCCTACTTCGATCACCCCGGATCCCTTGAGCATCATCAACATGAAGATCCCTGTCGAACACATCAGCAGTGACCAAATTAACCTCTCCAACTTGCTGTGGACTAGGTTCTTCAACTTTCACTTGTCTTCCACATCGACACCCATCTACCACTTGACCTGAGATCCTTTCTCGATCACTCCTGATCTCTTGAGCATCATCAACGTGAAGACCCCTATCGAAAAAATGAACCGAATCACCAATGTACATGAAAATCAAACAAATTGCCAACATCTTTGTCTTATTCCATCTTCCCCCATTCACATCTGAGGGCACCTCTTCATCTCCAACAATCGGATCATGAAGATCATTGAGGTAAAGCACATCCTCCATATTAGGCTTCCAAATCCCTCAATTTCTTCCATCAAAAACAGTCAACTTCGGAAACGCCATCATATCTGTCATAAAAAAAAATTGATTTTCCCAATCCAAAATCACTCTAAGCTTTGCGATGATCTAGCTCCGATACCAACTGTTATGGAAAATGCGCCTTTGCGGAAGCATCCAGGATCTTATTCACCCAATTATTTAAAGACGATTTATATGGAAACAAACATAGATATGAAATCACACGCGCGAACACAAAATATTCCACCCAACCACCCTCTTTATTGATTCTCAAAACGAATTTTTGTTTACACTCACTGGTTCAACAACCAACAATAAACAAACTACAAGAATCAATAACCTTATTGAGAAAGGGAAAGAATATCTAGATGACTACAACTCTTGTTGGAGAAGGAGAACAATGAAGAATGACGGCTAACCGTTGGATTAATTGGAGGCACCAATCCTCTCTAGGGCACCAAGCCCTAGAGGCACGCAGCAGCCACTCTATTCGGTCATATTCCCATACTTTTAATCTAACCCTATGTGCTGCTTTTATAAGAGAATAGAAGGCCTAGGCAAATATCCAATTTGCCCCTTCAATACTTGCAGAACAAGTCACAGAAAGACCAAGTCAAAACCGCAGGAAACCCCGCTCAGACGTCTGACTCAGATTGATCAGGCGTCTGTCCCTGCTCCCGGGTTACCAAAACCCTGACAACAGACGTCTGACTAAAACCCTGTCAGACGTCTATGTTGAAATGCAGCACAAAACCGCTTCTCCTTGCCTTCTTTCTGCCGCTGCTCCATCTCCTCTATGGCCAAGCACATCCACGTCTCGTCTCCATCTGTGATTTCATGTCATAAATCACAACACTATCTACAATGGGTAAATTATGCAAGTTCATTAAAAAAAACTAACTGGATATTAATTGGCATATGAAGTCTAATGGTTGCACTAGATCCAACGTAGGTAGTTAAAATAAAATCATATTTAATTTGATTTTCATGACTTGATCAATTAATGTATTTAAATGAATCCACTATTTATGTAACAACCCGGATTTTCAGAACCAATGTAAAAATTTTATTTTAGCTATTTTAATGAACTTTGAATATAAAAATGATTTATTTTAAATAATAACGACTAAAAATTTATTTAAATCAAAGTTAGAATGAATAAATTTATTTTAATTATAAAACGAGTTTGAAATAACATTGAAAATTCGATTTCAAATTTCAAATGAATGTAAAGGATTCAAAATAAACCGGATTTCAGTAAAACCAAAAATATTTGAATTTGTTTAATTATATCTTTATAAAGAATGTGAAAAATTCAGATTTTATAATGGGGATAAAAGTTATGTCCAGTTTAAAATTTAGAATAGTCACTATGGAATTTATATATATTTTAATATGTAAGTAGCCCTTAAAAATAGTCATTTTGCAAACGACCTCCATTTTCAATGAAACCACTTTTGTTGGATCCGGAATGTCAAATTATTGCTAGATACCAAATTTCATAATTTTTGAAATTAATATGTGAGCGTGGCGAATTTAAACGTTTTTGGTAATTTCAGTTTGAATTTAATCAACTGGAAAATGACCGTTTCTCAGTCGGTCTCCAAATTCGACGAAATTAGTTTTGTTAGGACCGTATCGTCAAAACAAAACTAGAAATAGTTTTTTTGGAATTTTTGGAGTTAGTATGCGGCCCCGGTAAATTAAAATGTTCGTTAAAATCAATTTCGAGCATTAAATTAATTTATATTTTAATTTTAATGAAAACTGATCGTAACAGTCGAATTGGCTTACGAGACATATCTCATTGTGTCCGGAATGGGGGTATTTAGCTAGAGGCAACAGTCGTTGGGTTTGATTTGGAGTTTGGGTGTAAAATCAACTTTTTGGAATTTAAATTTAAATAAATAAAATAAATATATATTGGGCCTTAACCCTAACCCTCCCTCAGTCAAACCCGTCTCCCCCAAAATTCAAAAAGTGCTTCGTCCAAGCTCAGCCCGCCGCCGAACCTGAAGACTACCGCATCCCTCCATGTAGCGCCCCCTCGGTAGCGCCTCCTCCGGCCATCACCACCGCCCTCCCTCCTCTCTCTTCCTCCCCCTTCTTCTCCAAACTCCCCCCCCCCCCAGAACCCTAAACCCGTTGAAATCAGCCGCCTCAGCCCACCGTGGCCCACCATCGTGCCTAGCCGCACCTCTCCTACAGCCCTAGCGCCGCCCCCCTCAGCCACCACTCCGGCCATGGACCCTCCTCCATAAAAAAATTGTTTTTTTAAAAGAAAACAAGGTGAGTTTTTTTTGTTTAATTAGTTTAACTTGAATACATAGTTTAAAATCAGTTTTTAAAAATATAAAACATTGAATTTTATTTGCAAATTTTAATATTAATAGTATTGTTAAAAATTTGATTTATATATATATATAGCGATGATAAAATTTTGATTTATATATATATATAGCGATGATAAATTTTTGATTTATATATATATATATATATAGCGATGATGAAAATATGATTTTTATATGGAAAACTAATTTATAAAAATGTGATTTTTTATGTAAACATCGTTATAAAAATGTGAATTATATATATATAATAGCCATATAAAATATGTATTTTATGCATATGGTTATAAATTAAAAATATGATTTTTATAGAAATGGTTTTAGATTAAAAATATGATTTTTATTATATGAATAGCATAATAAAAATATGGTTTTTATTATATGAATAACAATATAAAAATATGGTTTTTGTTATAAGTACAGCAATATAAAAATGTGATTTTTATGTACATAGCAGCAATATAAAAATGTGATATATATATATATATAGTAGCGATATAAAAACATGATTTTTAATCTAAACTACGCAAAACAGATTGCGTTGGAACCACGGTGAAGTACACTACGCACTGGAAACAAATCCAAACCGTTCAATTAAGGAATGACGGAGTGGAAACCAAACGTGAGAACTCCTTCTCACTCAATTTATTTTACAATTAAAAATATTCTAGGATGCAGACGGGGCTTAGAAGCCCCCGACACTATTTATTGTACAAACCATGTTGTTTGATTTGAATTATATGGAGTTCAACACTCGAATTCGCACAATCACACAAATCGAAAGTGATGTATGGATATTACCAACACACGGATTTCATACTCCGCGAATAGCCACTTATGGCGCCGTAAATGGCATTGGGGTAGTTGAGTATTTATTTATTTGGATGTTCTTCATGATTTGATTTGGATGTGAATTTGACTAAAATTGGTTTGTGTATGGCGCGAGCCAATATTAGGCGAGGGATAAGGCTAGACCTTATTCCGGTTCTAGTATCGTGCCGTTATGCTGCCAAAATTTTCTAGAAAGTATTAGAAAAATTTAGTTAGTTGAAAATATTATTTTAAGCTTATAACTGCGATAAATAAAATAATTATTGGACAGTTAAAAATAAGTTTATACATCAATTTACAAGTCGGACGACTTGTTTATGCTCGCCTATTTTTGTGATATCGACTGGGTGATGGTTGATTGTGTATGAAATCCATATAAATAAAATTATATGGTAATTGACTGTGTCTGATTCCAATTCAGAAAGAATGAATATTTTAAAATAACGAATATTTCAAAATAACGAATATTTTAAAATAATATTTTGTAAAGGATAAAAATATGATTTTGATGTTCGATTTGGGACGGACACGAAAATATTGAAATGTTTAAAGCCGGGTCGTTTAGATTTGCTCCATTTTAACGCGAACAATATTTATATCGATTTTATTCATTTTTATAATGAATATAGAAAAGGAAATGATTTCAAAAACTGATATTTTGAAAATATTATCATTTATATATTATAATGATAAGGAGTATTCAATTTTGATTTAAAATTGAAAATGAAGTTAGAATCGTTTTAAAATGAATTTGTAAACGATTTATAAAATACGATTTAAATGGAAATCGATGAAATATATATAATATATATTATATATATTTAATGGCCTGAATAGTATACGCTGCGCCACGACCGTTCACGAATTTCGACCATTGACTTTGAATTGACATTATGGGAGATCCAACCATCGGATTCTCCTAAAACTGGAACCGTTGGATTCGTATCGGAAAAAGCTTTCCAAAGAATATAAGAGATTTGAAATCTAATGGTCAGATTTGGAATTATGCCCAAATAAAATTTGGAAAAGGTCATAGTAAGTGCAGTTCGATGACCGTTTATGAAAATCGACTGAAAGGGCCTCAATAAAATTATTAAAAATATTAATAATTTGTGTAAAATCATAATAAATGATTTGGAAATAATTGGGATGAAAAATTCCACGTTTGTAAAGATAAAAATATACTTTTATCAAAATGAACTAGTTATTAACTAGATCTGAAATCCAATAATTTTTAAATAAAATAAATTGGATTTGTGAATGGTTTTGATATAACCAGAAATTTCCAACAAACAACCTGGAATGGATTTGGAATGGAAATAATCTTCGGAATATTGCGATATTGGATTCCGTGATTATACGGATATTGTTATGGAAATTTGGAAGATATATATATATATATATCGTTATTTCCAATACGATATTTGTTGGTTTTAGAATTTGATATTGAATATAAGCCAATATAATTTCTATTCAGAGTCTTGTATTTAATATCAAATGTGATTTTGGGTTTATTGTAACAGCCCGCACCTCCGTTCATGCTTCCGGTCCTATTAAACCTATAACTGGGTCACTATCGACCAATATAACCGAGGTACCTCATAATCTATCAACCACATAAATAAAATGTCAAGGCTTGCAAAACCCTGATACCACTTCTAGATAGAAAGAAACATGTGCACTGCCTGCACTCCCTTGTCCCGTTTCTGACTCTTACCGGGATGTGAGGCTCGCGAAGTAGCGCTATACACAAAGCTATGCCTAAACAGGCCGCGCTTTGATCATCAACCACAAGGCTCTGCTTTTCAACAAAAGCCTTGATCATCTGCATCTTGGCATGCTACATTGACAATCCACTCCATGCAATCGATAAATACTGATATACACGTAAATGTGTATATTTTATCCGCTTATTTATCTTATTTTCCCTTTAAAATAATTGATACTTTGTATTTATAGCTGTATTTTCAGATTGTTGACAAGAAGCATGGTTTAGAGCATTTGATGGATAAAGCATGAAGAATTTACTTAAAAAGTGTGAAGTTTAAAATTGCTAAAGCTTGAAGAGTCCGAAGCTTGAAGAACGGTTGCAATTATATTTCAGTTAAGAAGATTTGGCTCAATAAAGACTCAAACTGCATTCACATTAGCTCATTAGGAAGGCCTCTTACTCATGTTGCGTTCACACTAGCCTATTTGCTAAACCACTCACTCTAAAGCTGTGTTCACACTGGCTTATGTGTTATTTGGGTTATTTCTTTAGTCCCACATTATGTAATTAGCTAGCTAGCCTTTGTCATATCAGCTATAAATACCTTGTATCTCATTCATTGTAAAAGACACTCAGTTTTATTCTATAATCCTTTTCTTGGAATAAAACTCTTCTTTCTCTCTTCTATTTATTTTTTATTGCATTTTATTTATGTCATTTATTTTCTTTTTATTTTCTTTTCTTTTAGCTATGTCTAGCTAATCCCCTTTGATTAGGGGGTGATGACGCTGATAGTATGATTCAATATGAATCACATAGCCAAAAGATGAGGACTGTATACATGTAGATTTGGATCTGAATTAAGGGTTAGATCTGAACCTTCATATTTTGTGTCGTTTAAGAGCTATGCTCCTTCACAGGATATATTCGTGTTCGATCTAACGTTTATCAGATCTAGATCTAATTTTAGGGTTTTTAGAAATTAATTAGTAAATCTGTCCTGATAGTCTATGGTTGTAGAGCTAAGCTCCTGCATAGGTTATGCTTGTCGTTATTTACATATTTGTTTCTAAAAACCTATTATCGTTGATTCATGTTTGTGACAGAAACATGTATCAGATCTGGTTAATCTTTTGGCTATTGATGATTATGAATCTGATCTATGTCATTATCCCCTAATTGCTTTCACTTATTGTTAAAACTCTCTTTTTATTTAATTTCTGCTATTTTCTTTGTTTTCAACCAATCAAAAGTTAGGGATAACTTGATTGGATTTATTAATAAAATAATTTGGTCCCAGAGTTCGACACCCTCTACAACGATCCTTGTTGTTTAGGAAAGACGAACGAATTTTACAGTTGTTTACAATTGTATAATTTGTTCGCAAACAAATTTTGGCGCCGTTGCCGGGGACCAAAATAATTTTATTTTTAAATCCTTCGGGTTATAATTTTTTTTTTCTATTTATTTTACCTTCATATAAAAAAAAAACAACACAATTTTTTTTTTCTTGCTTTTGTCTTTCTTTTATATATAGAAAAAAGTCTTGCTTGGACGATTTGGTATTAAATTGTTGATACTGAAATCTTCCAATTAAGAGAAAAAAAATCTTGCCTTTTATTTCAATTCCTCTCTCTTGCCTTTCCATTTTTCAATAAATTCCTTTCCATTTTTCTTCTTTTACAATTCTTACAAGATTAAAAAAAAAAATCTTGCTAGTTGATTTTGTATTTGATTTGTGATACCGAATCAACCAAATAAGAGAAAAAATATTCTTTCCGTTTGTTTTCAGTTTTCTTTCCCCTTTTCAACTTTCTAATTTCTTGCCTTTCGTTTTCAATTGCTTTCCTATTTCACATATTTCCCCTTTTACAATAAATTAAAAAAAAAAACATTTTTTTCCCTATTTTCTTCTTCTCTGCCACCTATATCTCACCCTCGACCATCAGTCCATCACCTTCTCACAAAACCAATACTTTCACCACCCTTTCATCTCTGCCACCTAATTTCTTTATTGTCGTTATTTCACTTGCCGTATATTCCTTCAACCTTCTCCAAATCCCACTTTTCCCTGCCACTCCACCCCGTCAAACTGCCGACCACAATTAGCACCTCGACTGCATCACAGACTCCCTCTATTACCATAAAGCACAAGCCACAAAACAATCTCCTCAAAGCCGCATAACTGCTGCAACTACCAACCATACTTGTTCCCTTCTACCACTACCATCCTAGACGACAACGCTTTGCCATCCTCAAAAAAAAAAAAAAAAAAAATCTTCAATCTGCCAGCACTTTTTCTCCCATCCTCATACAATTCACCATCCTCAAAACTCTCCTCTTCCACCACGTTATACACTGACAAGCCAAAGGCCACTTCCATACACCATACAAACCAAAGTAACCATCCTCAATCTCCAGTCCAAACAGCCCTGCTCCGACAACCCGAAACTCAAATCCACTACCAGCACTTCAGTCTCTTCACTACCTCATAGCAGAAAAACCAATTTGGACACAAATCTTCCACTCCTATTCACTCAACACACCAAACATTACCTTTCCCTTCAAACTCAACCACACTTCAACCCTTCAACCATAGGCCAAAGTCAGCAACCGCCCTCATCATTCAAACCTCAAATCACACCATCATCCTCACCCCAAACACCAAAATCGCACAGACTCCCTTGCGCCTTCCTCAAATAGCAACAAAATCGATACCAGCCTCTTCCTAAACCCTGTTCGCATCTCAGCGGCCACCAAAACCGCCGATGAATTCTTCTGCAAACCCATATCCGATTATCCAAACCCGAATCCGTAGTATCCCAATTAATACCCAGCCATAGGATCCGAGCTAACCGATAGAATAAAAAAAATAGCGTGCCTTTGATTTGTTTCTTTTTGCTTTCTGGTATTCGGTGTGCTTTTGTAGAAGAGGGGTGCGATTTTATTTGGGCTCGTGGGGTATGCTTTTGGGCCGGATTTTAAAAGTTTTGTTCATTCGTTTGATATTTATTTAGAAGTGGTTTTGTGTGGGAGATATTTTTGGTTAAGCCTTCTTTTGTTAATACCAAAAAAAAAAGGACTTTTAGTTCTTCCATCCAAGATTCATTTGGCCTTCGTTTAGCTTTGATTTGCTTTCGTATTAGATTTTGAAGCTTAAAAGTTGTTGAGCTTTCGCCTATCTTTTCCGTTACTTTTATTCTAAAAAAAAAAAATTGAGGAAAATTTCAAAAACAGGTACAGCGGCAAATTGAAAAAGGTCATAAAAAAAAATTTTCGGGCTCCTAGCCCGAACCCGTGCCGCAGCGCAGTCAAGCAAATAATAGGAGGCAACAACAACAGAAAGCAGCGGACTATTCAGGGTTGGAGCGGTTGCACACCAAGTGGGGTGTGAACGCGCTAGCGCTACCCAACTGCACTGGACGGACTGCCGATCAAGGTGAGTATTTTCTAACTCTACAGGGACTGCTACTGCAAATAAAAAAATATATATAGAAACTGCTTGTAAAACTCTTCTGCAGGGCATCGGCTTGCTTGTAATTTTTTTCTGCAATTATTATTTTGTGACTGTCTGTGATGGATTATTTTGCCTGTTGATGTGTGGTTGGAAATTTTAAAACAAACGTGGAAGACATTATTTTTGAAATCAAATCGAGGATTCCCCAAAGCTCATAGGACAAAATATTTGTTAAATTGACAATTAGGATTGATACTCTCTAAGGTGTCTAAGGAACGGTAGAGTCAAGAACTCAAACAGGTTCTTAAACCTTCAGTCGTGTTTCTACCGTGATTCGTGGCACACTGATAATCCCTGTCCGAACCTGGCCTAGACTTGTATTCCTATAATCCAAAGTTGTTAATTTTAACATATTTTTTAAGAGCTTTCTTGAAAATGTCTCAATTCCCTTATTCCTACGGATTTTACGATAGTTGTGAAAATCAATATAATCCATATAATTTTACACCAAATACATATGGATATTTTAATAACAACTATTGCACAAACAATTTGGATTTTACGCCACCAACTTTTCAAAATTTTCAAGATAATCCCTATTATACACCAACAAATTTTCAAAATGATGACCAACCTTCAACTCTTGAAACACATGTTAAATCTTTACTTGAAATGAGCACACAACAAAATAAAGAAATAAATGAATTGTGTAATTCATACATGTGCAACAATTCAAGTGAAAGCTCTCAAAATGATCAAAATTCGATTTCACCTCCAAATCCAAACGATTTTGATTATAACCCTTGTCAATTCAATTTTGAACTCCAAAATGAATTTCAAATTCAAAATGGAAATGTAAATCACTTTTCAAATGATTTTGGCAACGGGAATACTTTCAATTGTGGTGCTACAGAAAACTTTTGTTCTCAACAATTTCAAAGTGAAAATTCTCATGTAAACAATTATAAATTTGATTTTGTTGAGCAAACGAACGTACTTGACGATTACTTGAAGTTTCGTGAGAAACAAAATCGAATCCAAACTTGTGGTGATTCAAATAAAAATCCACCTTTGCCCACAATCAACGATTTTCAAATAACAACTTTTGAAATCGATGAAAATCTCAATGAAGTTGTTGAAAGCTCTGTGATTGATTTGAATTTAAATTCTTTTGAAAACAAAGACGTCAATCTTCTATTCGATCTTCCTCTCTCAAATTATGAAAATTTAGCAACTTTAGATTATCAATATGACAAAAATGATAAAGTTGTTGATAACTGTTTATGTGAGGACGATTTTGATGAGCGAAAACTTCTTAAACTGATTGACAACGATGTTGTTGGGTCTGAAATTGAAAATGAAACATTTGAAAACTTTGAAATTCTTGAGGTTGAAAACAATGGGACTATTGAATGTGATCTCAAACATGATGACGATTTTTCTGAAATTGTTGAAACTCCTTGCGACCTGATCATTTCAACTGAACCACACCGTGATCACTCGTTTTTCACTGATAAATTTCTACAGTATATGAACTCGTTTTGGAATAACACTGTTTTTGAGAAAACACGATTTCGAAATTTACTGAAAATTCATTTGTTTGGTTTAAACTTTAGGTCTACGAATGAACCTTTGGTTAACAAAATTTCAAATATCAAAGCAAAACCGAACAATATTTCTCAAAACAAGTGTGGGGGTGAGAGTGATGCACACGTCTCTCAATTTATACATCATCTGAACAAGTCAAACTTTGTTTTTGAAACTTTTGTTGAACCCCAGCCCGATGACCTCTCTTTTGTTGCTATAAAAATTCAATTCGATTTCAGGATCAATTGTAAGCTCAAGCTTTTAAAACTAGCAACTCAAACTTTTGAAAAAACCAAATTTGTTTTTCCAAATCTGAATTGTAATATAAAATCCTTTATGATTTGGTTTTCTATGCTGAAGCTGTGTCTCATAATCTTAATGAGGCTGATCCATTGGTCCATTGTGGACCGGTACATCTATTCGATGACTGCGTATTTTCTGCATACACATCCGGTAAGCCGTGCTGACCCTCTTATTTTATTTCCCTTTCACTAAGATATGTCTGATTAAGACTGTGAGGACACAGTCACACTCAAGTGTGGGGGGAATTTACATTACATCAGCAATCAAATTTTATGAAGTAGGTCATTCATTGAACAAGGATTAACTTAAATTCATAAATAACACCTTGGTTCTTGTTTGATAAGTTGAATTGTTGGGTGATGGGAATGAACATTATTTATTCATTGAATCGTAATGTGTCTTTTTAAGATGCTAGCTTGAGACTGTGCAGACGTTAGTCGTGTTCTGGAGTAAGCGTGTCAACCTTTGGTATACATGTTAGAATGTGCAAGTAAAAAAAAATCAAAAAAAAAAAAAAATCAAATAATAATGATTTTGCACTTACATTTGTTGGATTTTCTGAGTTCGTTTTCATGCATAATATTTTTCTCACTCAAATTTTCACACTCGTAAGTTCTAAAATCCACTTGGCCCAATTAAGGAGAAATGACTCATTGTAGCATTCTTCTTCGATACCCCACATTATTCAAACCCAAGTTTTAGTCGATTTACATCCATGTTTCGACAAGTTTATCTTATATTGGTATACTCAAGAACCTTTGTTTAAAGGTCAAAAATGTCAATTTTTATACCAATATTACACTACCCATTCTGTACTTGTTTTAAGGTAGGATAACCATATACCACATCTTATTTTATATGGGTTATCTATCTTACGAAACTTTGTTTATCATTCCTTTCAGCTTTTTGTATAACATCAATCTAGACTTGTGTGTTGAATTAAGGTTATGGAAGTAGAGTAACTAGGGCACATAACTTTCCTTTCATGAAGTGTTGGTTTAGTAGAGGAGGAATCAAATGAAATAATGTACGGTATCATTCCATTCCATCTCCACTCATCATTCATCATGCAAAAGAAAAAAAAAAGGGGAAAAGAAAAGAAAAAAAAAAGAGAAAAAGGAAAATAAAAAATAAAGAGAGAGTCTCTCTGAGCAAAATAGTCATTCATCATTCTTGACTATAAAGCATTCAGTTCCATTCCATCCACATCCATTATACCGTACTTGGAAGTGAGGATTGTAGTTGAGGAGATGGAAGGAAACAAAATGTCCATATGTGCCTTAGTATTACTTTATCTTTTGTAGCTTGAAATTCAACTAATACACTTGCCCTCTTATCTAGAATATTTTTAGAACTTACAAAATTTTCCTTCATCTATGCATAACTCACATCCAATACATTACAGTTACGGTTGTGCAAAATTATTCAAAAAAAATAAAAGGTTGAATAAATGATTGGGTGCACATTGTCGATGTGTAGAACTTTGGTTGACACCACGCTCTTAACCTTCAAGACAATTACAGTGTTATCAAGGAATTACGATTCAGCTTGAAAATTTTTGTTCATTTTTGCACCAATTATGGGATGGACAATTTGGGACTAAACCGTTATTATTGAAGTTAGGTGAAATCCTTGGAATGTGAAAGACTTTAAACATATTGTTTGATTAATCTGCGTACATAAGACGCTTTGGATTTTGTGGGTAGTATCAGCTGAAAACCCTCACGAGACAACACTCGTCCTACTGGGGACACCCAGAGGTTTAACGGCTTGTTGCATACGCTAAATGCAATCGTGTTTCCTACGAAAGTGTGACATATCTTAGTTTAGTTTATTCGAGGACGAATAAAAAGATAAGTGTGGGGGTATTTGATATACACGTAAATGTGTATATTTTATCCGCTTATTTATCTTATTTTCCCTTTAAAATAATTGATACTTTGTATTTATAGCTGTATTTTCAGATTGTTGACAAGAAGCATGGTTTAGAGCATTTGATGGATAAAGCATGAAGAATTTACTTAAAAAGTGTGAAGTTTAAAATTGCTAAAGCTTGAAGAGTCCGAAGCTTGAAGAACGGTTGCAATTATATTTCAGTTAAGAAGATTTGGCTCAATAAAGACTCAAACTGCATTCACATTAGCTCATTAGGAAGGCCTCTTACTCATGTTGCGTTCACACTAGCCTATTTGCTAAACCACTCACTCTAAAGCTGTGTTCACACTGGCTTATGTGTTATTTGGGTTATTTCTTTAGTCCCACATTATGTAATTAGCTAGCTAGCCTTTGTCATATCAGCTATAAATACCTTGTATCTCATTCATTGTAAAAGACATTGGGTTTTATTCTGTAATTCTCTTCTTGGAATAAAATCATTCTTCTTCCTATTTTCTATTTAGTTTTAGTTTTATTTATGTTCTTGTTATTTAATTTCTGTTTTTCTTCTTCTTTAGCTATGTCTAGCTAATCCCCTTTGATTAGGGGGTGATGACGCTGATAGTATGATTCAATATGAATCACATAGCCAAAGGATGAGGAATTCATGTATATAGATCTAGATATGAACTAGGGTTAGATCTGAACCTTAATATCCTATGTCGTTTAAGAGCTATGCTCCTTCACAGGGTGTATTCGTGTTCGGTCTAACACTTATCAGATATAGATCTAATTTTAGGGTTTTAGAAATTAATTAGTGAATCTGTCCTGATAGTCTATGGTTGTAGAGCTGAGCTCCTGCATAGGCTATGCTTGTCGTTATTTACGTATTTGTTTCTAAAAACCTATTATCGTTGATTCATGTTTGTGACAGAAACATGTATTAGATCTGGTTAATCTTTTGGCTATTGATGATTATGAATCTGATCTATGTCATTATCCCCTAATTGCTTTCTCTTATTGTTAAAACTCTCTTTTATTTAATTTCTGCTATTTTCTTTGTTTTCCACCAATCAAAAGTTAGGGATAACTTGATTGGATTTATTAATAAAATAATTTGGTCCCAGAGTTCGACACCCTCTACAACAATCCTTGTTGTTTAGGAAAACCGAACGGATTTTACAGTTGTTTACAATTGTATAATTTGTTCGCAAACAAATACTAATATATAACCTTTGAGCTCGAGTGTCTCAGAGAAGGGTGTTAAGCAAGAGAATAAATTCTTTGCCACCAATCAGATATATATTAAATAGAAATCAATTTACATGAAATGAAATCCAATGTCAGACACACATCCATTTACAAGTCCGTTCTGGGTCTGAACGAAACCGGAGACACCTTATTCCTCGTCCCTTATGTCCAATACGGAAGAGAGGTGTTCGCTTATCCGGACGATCAACAAGTACTTTCGGACAACTACAACTTTAACCCTTTCCTGGGAGCGACCCAGTGCCGGGCATCAGTAGCCGTCCATTCGATGTGAAGATCGCCGGTCTTCAATCACCGTCTTCAATATCTTCGATTTAAATCGTCGTATAATTATTTGAAATGAGATTGAACTCGGTCTTTTCAAATAATTCTCGCATATATATATATATTTTTTAAACCATTTTATATCCTTAATATTATTTTATAACGATTTATTGCTATTTTAATTTATATAAAAATAGCTAAATTAATTATACGACACTTCGGGTCTATAGGCGGCCCTGACGCTGTTTTTACCCAAATTTAATTTACACATTTCTTGAAATCTAATCGTTGGATTTTAACAAAATTTATATCGTTGGAAAGATCTTCCCAAAGCGGTCCTAAAGGTTCCAGTTTTGGGAAAATCCAACGGTCGGATTTTTCGATATAATCGTTTAAAGTTACGATTCTGAAATGCGTACTACCGCGCGCGATTCATTTAATTCTAATTTATATTTATATATAAAATTATATATAAATATAAACCATTCGACGATTCCACTAACATGTTTAACACGCCAAACAAAAGGATGTTAATTTGGCACAACACATCTACATGTTCGTACCGTCAAATAAAATGTATTTTATTTACATGGCAGTTGCTAATGACAAATAAAAAGATAATTTTTATTTGTATTTCTAATTTTAATTTAACTCTAACAAATAAAAAGAAAATATTTTATTTGTATATAGTTTTAATGTATGTTTTGACAATAAAATTAATTCTTTCATTAACATATCAATTCTAATATATGTTGAAATAAAAATGATTCTTTATTTAACATACAAATTCTATCTCAACAAAATGCCTAAAGGTGATACATTCATTTTTGTTGACAATTCTAGCTCAACAAAAAAATAAAAAATGATAATTTCATTTTGTTGACGATTCTATTTTAAAAAAATGATTAAAATGATATTTTCATTTTTGTTTCAAATCTATTTCAACAAAAATGAAATTTTCTTGTTTAACTCAAATCTTATTTAACAAAATTGTAATTTTTTGGTTTAACTAATCTTTTTATTGCAACAAAATTATGGTAAAAAGATGTTCTTAAATAACCAATCCTAGTACTACTCTCGCCCAAGCACGCTTAACTTCGGAGTTCTGATGGGATCCAGTGCTTTAGTGCTGGTACGAGAGTAGTACTAGGATTGGTTATTTAAGAACATCTTTTTACCATAATTTTGTTGCAATAAAAAGATTAGATGAAACAAAAAATTATAAGTTTCTTAAATAAGATTTGAGTTAAATAAGAAAATTTCATTTTTGTTGAAATAGAATTGTCAACAAAAATGAAAATATCATTTTAATCATTTTGTTGAAATAGAATTGTCAACAAAATCAAATTATCATTTTTTGTTCTTTTTGTTGAACCAGAATTGTCAACAAAAATGAATGTATCACTTTTAGGAATTTTGTTGAGATAGAATTTGTATGTTAAATAAAGAATCATTTTTATTTCAACATATATTAGAATTGATATTTTAATGAAAGAATTAATTTTACTGCCAAAACATACATTAAAACTATATACAAATAAAATATTTCCTTTTTATTTGTTAGAGTTAAAATAAAAATAGAAATACAAATAAAAATTATCTTTTTATTTGTCATTAGCAATTGTCATGTAAATAAAATACATTTTATTTGACGGTACGAACATGTTGATGTATTGTACCAAATAAACATACTTTTGTTTGGTGTGTTAAACATGTTAGTGGAATCATCGAATGGTTTATGCTTATATATAATTTTATATATAAATATAAATTAGAATTAAATGAATCGCGCGCGGTATTATACGTTTTGGAATCGTAACTTTAAACTGGAACCGTTAGGACCGCTTTGGGAAGATCTTTCCAACGATATAAATTTTGTTAAAATCCAACGGTTAGATTTCGAAAAATGTGTAAATCAAATTTGGGTAAAAACAGCTCCAGGGACGCCTATAGACCCGAAGTGTCATTAAATTAATTTAGCTATTTTTATATAAATAAAAATAGTGATAAATCGTTATAAAATAATATAAACGATATAAAATGGTTTAAAAAATATATATGCGAGAATTATTTGAAAAGACCGAGTTCAATCTCATTTCATATAATTATACGACGATTTAAATCGAAGATATTGAAGACGGTGATTGAAGACCGGCGATCTTCGCATCGAATGGACGGCTACTGATGCCCGGCACTGGGTCGCTCTTAGGAAAGGGTTAAAGTTGTAGTTGTCCGGACGTACTTGTTGATCGTCCGGATAAGCGAGCACCTCTCTTCCGTATTGGACATACGGGACGAGGAATAAGGTGTCTCCGATTTCGTTCAGACCTAGGACGGACTTGTAAATGGATGTGTGTCTGACATTGGATTACATTCCGTGTAAATTGATTTCTATTTAATATATATCTGATTGGTGGCGGAGAATTTATTCCATTGCTTAACACCTTTCTCTGAGACGCACGAGCTCAGAGGTTAAATATTAGTAGTTATCGATCGCATAGCGTGGATTGTCAATGTGGCATGCCAAGATGCAGATGATCAAGGCTTTTGTTGAAAAGCAGAGCCTAGTGGTTGATGATCAAAGCACATCTGTTTAGGCGTAGCTTTGTGTATAGCGCTACTTCATAAGCCTCACACCCCGGTAAGAGTTAGAAACATGACAAGGGAACGCAGGAAGTGCACACGTTTATTTCTAGCTAAAAGTGGTATCAGGGTTTTGCAAGCCCTGACATTTTACTTATGTGGTTGATGGATTATGAGGTACCTCGGTTATATTGGTCGATAGTGACCCATTTATAGGTTCAATAGGACCGGGAAGCATGAACGGAGGTGCGGGTTGTTACAGTCATGTAGATCTTGATTTTACAATTCCATCGCAACTGAATTTGCGGACCGGCCTTGCAGGATCCAAGGGTTGCCCGTAGGTGTGATCCTGAGATATTGCTAGAGTGTCTCGAATAGGTAAGGAGATCGTCCCTAGCCTTGACTAATGATGGAAACCCAATTTCCAATACGACATTACGGTTTTGATTGTAAACCTATATATGGAGACATAGTATGATGGGTTACTATGCCATCTAGGATTGATACATTTACTTTGAAGTATTTTAAAACTAATTATACACTAATAATAATATTAAAATATTATTTTTCTACATATCAAGCATGTTTGATCATTATAAGGCAAAACTCTATCCTCCAGTTTGTGTTGCATTGTGTGATGGGACTTGAGTCTTATAATGATTTCATTTTTCTAAAAAGTATTGCATTATTTTGAATAAAATTTATTTAATTTATGCACTAGCAATCCAATGGAGTAAACCCGTCCCGCGTTAGCGGCGTGGTCCTATGATTAGCCATATTGTTAAATAAGTTAGGAAAGATTTCTCATACCAGTCCCATGACTGACTCGTAGTTTGTTTCACTTTACAAACTCGGGTGCCCTCTTTTTCACATGGGCAGTCGATTAGCTTATTTTGCAGATATATTGAGTTGGATTCTGGATCAAAGATTAAAGCTGTGTCCAGAGCATTGATAGTCTTCCACTGCATTGTATTAAATTCATTATAAATTATCTTCCGTTGTTCTATTATTATATCGATGTACTTTGATATTCTGTTCTCTGTTGTTGCATTATTATGATGTAATAAAAGTCTTCTATTATCCGTTCTGATGTGTTGTATGCCCAGAGTTAGTGCCTTCGAGGATTTCCAACTTTTGGATCAGACATATGTGGTTTATGGTCGATTCAAAGGGCGGGGATTTTCGGGTCATGACATTTATCGTGAACGGTGTTTTAAATAACACTTGTTCTTTAACCCGATTAACAGTGAAGCTAAGACTTGGAATTTATAAATCTTTATTCTAAGATTTAATGGATTGTTCCAAAGTAAAGTTTTCCAATTTAATAAAATAAATTGGGATGGAATGGAATTCGATTTGATAATAATCGAAGTAAACTTCTGTGGAGGAAGACTGTTACTATATATGGAATTTAAAAGACTTTGTCGTTATTCAATTTATATTATTAGTCGGATACGAAAACTGATATCGATTATATATTGATCTATTTTCCGTGAAGATTCCATAATTAATGGAATGTGATTTTGGGTTTATCGTGAACTGTGTTTTAAATGATATTATTTCTTTAACCCAGTTAAAGACAAGATTTCATATCTAACATTGTATTTCGAACTGTATTGTTGATCTCTGCTAAATATATATCTGTTTGGTGGCGGAGAATTTATTCTCTTGCTTAACACAATTCTCTAAGACGTACGAGCTTAGAGGTCATATATCGGCAGAAATCAATGGTACAGTGTAGATTGTCGATGCAGCATGTTTGTGTTTCCAAAGTTAAATAATCGTTAAATAATGATTATTGGAAGAGTAAAACTAAGTGGAGTTTTAATGAATCTTTAATTAGATTGAAATGAGAATGTGATAATTTAAATTATCAAATTTGGGGAAATGATCGAGAATGGAGTACCACCAATTTTACTCCAAACGATAGTTAAATCTTTAATTAGATTTGAACGTGAAATGGTAATTAAATTTACCGCTAACACCGTGGTGTTAGATATGGAGTATTACCAGTTTTGCTCCATAGGATGAATAGGTTGGGACTGAGAAATTAAACAAATGATTACTTCGGTAAGGTAATCCCAATTAGTTTGGATAAACCTTAATTTGGTTTGAATTGATATCCAAAGGAAGATTATAGAATAAATTTAAAGAATTTATCTTTGATAAAATTAATGGGAACCTTTCCCTAATGATGTGAATATTTGAATAAAAGAATATTCTGAATTGGAATGAGGCGTATGTTGTGTTTGTGTAGCACTTGTTTATAATATACGCGAGTTGTTCAGAAAGGCCAGGTTTATACCGCTTCTGAATAACTGATTCGACGATAAGTCGACGATGAAGAAGGTGGTTGAAAACTGGAGGTCTTCACATCGTTTGGATGATTACTGATGTCTTGATTAGGATGTACACCCAAGACAAGGTAATACGTGGTGATCGTCCAAACGTACTTGGAGATCGACCGGGTATGCGAAGACCTCCCTCCTGTATTGCACATATGGAACGAGGAATACGGTGTCTCCTGTTTCATTCAGACCCAGAACAAACTAGTAAATGGATGTGTGTCTGACATTGGATTTTATTATATGTTGATTGATATCTATTAAATATATTTCTGTTTGGTGGCGGAGAATTTATTCTCTTACTTAACACCGTTCTCTGAGACGTACGAGCTTGGAGGTTATATATCGATAGACATCAGTTGCATTGCGTGAATTGCCTGTGTAGCATGCTGAGAGGCAAATGATCAAGGCTTCTGTTGAAAAGCAGAGTCTTGTGGTTGATGATCAAAGCACGGCTTTAAATAGCATAGCTTTGTGTATACGTTAATTCGCGAGCCTCACACCTCGGTATGAGCGAAAAACGAGATAAGGGACCCAAGGATGCATGTCGTTTCCTTCTAGCTATGGGTGGTGTCATGGTATGGAGCCCAGACATTTATTATATTTTTACCTATGTGGATGATGGATAGCGAGGCGGCTCAGATATATCGGTTACTACGGAGCTGATGGATAGGTCCTATAGGACAGGGAAACGTGTGTTCAGGAATTTCCATGTAACGAACCGCATTCTACGGAACGGAGGATCGTAGAATATTTATTTCATTCACATACGAAGTCGTATGGTCGTGTTACTTTGGGGAACGACTATTAGGGTCATTTCCCATATTCACAATTTTTGCCGAATTTTAAATAACCTTTTTCCCTTGGCGAATCTTATTCCTCCTATAACTTTTGATTGGTAAGGAGTTTTGACCTGAAACTACTTCTATTGGATTCGCATGATGGTTTACTTTTTCGTAGAGCGGTCACGTCAATCAAACGGACTTACCGTTTGGGAGATATGGCCGAAATAAGGTTTGGAAGGTGAAAAACAGCTTAATTGGGCTTAGGGTAATTAGTGGATGGACTAATAAACCATTTCGGGATTAGGGTTATGGAGAGGCTGAAATCAGTTAGTAAACCATCTCATTTCATTTTTTAGCCACCACTTTCATTTCTCTAACCCTAGCAATGGCCTCCACTTTCTAAACTACCTCCTAATCACTTTCTAATCCAATATTAAGCAAATTTATATCAAATCAAGGCGGATTGACATCAAATCAGAGTTAGGGCTGCTGAGTTGCATAGGAATTCGGCCCAAATCAGTTGAGTTTCAGATCTAAGAATTTATTTGTGGCTAAGGTGAGTGATTAGCACTTTTATTCACTAATTACGGCTAATTAGGTGGTGATTAGTGATAATTAGCGAAATTATGCTTATAAAAATCTGGAAAAATATGTAGAAATTCTTAAATATTATTTTATGCCTCTGGTAAAAATTTGGGTTAATTTGGACATATTTTGCTAATCCAATATGGTTAACCATGATTAAGGGGAAAAACATGGGTTTTGGGTATATTTGATCCATATTAACATGATTATTCATCATTTTGATGTTTATGGTTACATGTTGCTATTACTGTTTGGAATGTTTTGTGACTGTCTAGAACTGTTAAATTGGTCGAAAACGCCGTCGTGTGGCGTATATAGTTACTGGAAAGAAGTGCAGGGAGCTGGACCGGATCGGGCTCGTAACTTCCGAACCGACCTGCTCGTGACCCCTGAACCGACTCCATCTCTGACTCGGCTCATGAATGAAGACCCCGAACCACTTGCGCCACTCGTGAAGCACCCGAACTGATGGCACCACCGATTCGCTTGGATGGAGATACCATGAACCGCCCCTTCCGATCCGATACACCACGAAACGATGCTTGGAGAAGCCACGAATTGGTGGAAGGATGCAAACCGATCCGAACAGAATCAGTGATCACGAACCGAACCGAATGGAGGAGCCTGGAGTCCGAACCGCCACGACCTGATTGAGGACTCACGAACCGGAGGGGTATTCACAACCCGAGCCCAAATGATGATCACGAATCGAGATGATGACCAAAACCCGAGATGCAAAGGAAGTCCAAATGAGAGGTTATTACTTAGGATTCAGATGGGAACCAACGTATTAACTTCATAAGCGGGACTTTGCTGCAGGACTTGTGCAAAGGGGTTATCGATGTCTATATCTTTGATTCACCACTGAGGGACGGATTAGAGGCTATGGATCAGCGCAATGGGACCGTTAAGGCTCCCGAGGGCAAGTGATCATAGCATGGCTATAAGTCAGTGCAATGGAGTCGTCATTACTCCATGGAGCAAAGTGGACATAGCAAAGGATTAGTGGCTATGGATCAGTGCAATGGGATCATTATGACTCCATAGGGCTAGTGATCGTAGCAAAGGATTAGATGATCAAAGTGGTAGACATCGTATACTTTACGCACTAAGTGAGAGATGTGAGGATGATTGCTCTGTTTGATGTTTGTTATCACCATGTCATGCACACTCCTATATTTACACTTTATCTTAGTGTTACCTTAGAGTATTGTACATCTTGTTGTTCTAACTCTTTGGTTGCAGGTGAGGGTTCAGGTATGATTATTTATACCTGTTATTGTTCTGTTTTGCTGCTATCGCTCATACCAGACTTTTGTATGACCCAAAGTTTTATGTCTCTTCTTATTACTTTGGGTGCTCCTAAACGAGCAAACTAAAGACAGGTTAGGTGGTATGCATGAGTAGCTATCCGAAGACGAGCAGGAGGCTTCCACTTATTATTTACATATATTCTCCCTGTGTTGTTGTTGGTCACTACTTTGGGCATAAGTAGTGTACCTTTCCTTTTTTTCTTTAGAGACAGTATTTTGAAGTTGTAATAATGATGGTTTGGATTATAAGTTGTATTTTGGATTCCGCTGCTATGATGGTTTAGTTTTTTCAGCTTATGCACTATCTTGCCTGTTTTATGTCAAGTTATGTTATTATTATATTTTATCCCATGCGCTATGAGATATACTACAGGTTTTTTGGTGATTCATAGTTTCAAATCCTTTTCCTTTGATGACCGTCCCGTGTTAGTCGGGCATTGGCACAGTGCATTTCGAGAAAATGTCGGCTGGCGCGGGGCAGGCCGTCACACTTGGTTTCAGAGCCTAGGTTGCATAGTTAACCTAAGGGAAGACATCAAGGAGAGATAGTATATGTAGATGAGAGCGCGTATTTGTGATATTATGGTTTTCAAAAATTATATATATACTATTGGTATATCTAAGGATGAAGTCGCACTGCACTAGCATCGTTATGGAGATGGTTAATCATTTTCTCTTTTCAGATTGAACGATGAGCCGATATACGAGGGGTACGGGTTTAGGGGCCAATAATAGGAATGCTCCAAATATGAAGACGATGTTTAATACCTTCATGCGAGAGATGCTTAGGGATGTTCAGGGAGCAGTTCCTAATGCTACTAACGGTGGTGGTGCAGCGATGTAGGTGCCTAGGGCATATTCCGCCAAGCTTAACGAGGATTATACTAGTCTTGGTGGGAAGCCATTCCACGAAACGGAATCGGCCACAGATGTTCAAGATTGGCTTGATAGTTATGAGCGCATCTTCAAGGATTTGGGGATAGATGATGCAATGAAGAGAAAGCTAGCATAGCGTCAACTTCAAGGACGGGCTATGAATTGGTGGAATTCTATTAAAGAAGCTACTCCTGAGGATCAAGTTACTTGGAATCAGTTTAAGACCCGATTCAGTGATAAGTTTATTCTGGCTGCTCAGAAATCAGAATTGTTTAAGAAATTCTTGGAACTTAAGCAGAATGGTAGGGCAGTCTCAGAATATATTGCTGAGTTCGATACTTTATCGAAGTATGGATTTTCTCTTATCGGTACTGTCGAAAAGAAGAACGAGATGTTCGTAAATGGCTTAGATGAGTACTTGGGGGAAAGACTCATAAACCACATCAATGAGACCTTCGAATCTATTGTGGGAAAGACATTGAAATCTGAGAGCCTTTACCCTAAGTCAAAGGCCGAGGTTGCTGTTACATCTACAGGGGAGCCAAAACCGCAGGCAAGCGGTGGAGGCAAGAATAATTCGTAGAATAAGAGGAAGCAGAACCAAGCTAACGATGCTCAGAAAAAGAATAATAAAGATGTTGAGTGCTATAGTTATGGCAAGAAGGGCCACTATGCCAAAGATTGTCGAGCAAAGCCAGCGGACAGGAAGTGCTTCAATTGCGGCCAAGTGGGACATTACAAGGATAAATGTCTGCAACCTCCTAAAGAGAAGCAGATTGTGAAAGCATATGCTATCAACGATGTTCCTTCTTCGTCGAATGCCCCAACTGCGGTGCAGAAAGGAAAGGGTGTCATTATTCAAGGTATGCTTTCTATTTATGATGTTCATGTTCGAGTGTTGTTTGATACGGGGGCTTCCCATTCCTTCATATCTAGTGACTTGGTACATAGGTTGGGATTGGGACCCGAGATTGTCGATAGACCTTTAGTTGTGACGAAACCGATAGGTGGTTCGACTAGCCTTAATATGATTTGTCGTAATTTGGTCTTATTGAGTCATGGATGCATGTTTGCTTGTGATTGCTTTATTTTGGGCTTTACTTGGTTTGGCATTATTTTGGGAGTCGATTGGCTCCAAAGATATGGGGTGGTGGAAGACTGTGAAGGCTCTTCGATGGCCGTTAGAGTGGACGATGGGCGTAGGGTACTATTGGTGGCCTACCTAGTGATGGGGTGACGGCTAGTTTTCTAAATTCCCTCGACATCCTGCATGATGAGTTGTCAGATGTGCCTATTGCTAGCGAGTATCCGGACATCTTTGGGGAAGTGACCGGACTTCCACCACAATGAGAGATCGAGTTTCGGATCGATTTAGTGAAAGATGTCAGACCTATAGTGATGCCTCTTCGTCGTATGGCGCCAAGGGAGCAGCGAGAGCTCGGGGTGCCTGTAAGCGAACTTTTGAAGAAGGGATTTATCAGAAGAAGTGAATCCGAGTGGGGAACACCAATTGTATTTGCTACTAAGGCCGATGGTTCCCTTCGATTGTGTGTAGACTATCGTGAGTTGAATAAGGTGATGAGGAAGAATAAGTATCCTCTTCCATGGATAGACGATTTGTTTGATCAGGTGAATGGAGCGATTGTGTTCTCCCAGTGGATCTCGCGATAGGTTTTCATCAGTTCCGAGTAGCAGCTGAGAGTATACCTAAAACGGCATTTCGGACACTGTCTGGATTCTATGAGTGGTTTGTCATGCCATTCGGGTTGACCAATGCACCAACATATTTTGTGGATCTTATGAATAAGGTATTCAGGGATCAATTAAATAAGTTTGTTCTTGTGTTCGTGGATGATATCTTGGTTTACTCGAGGACAGAGGAAGAATACAAGGAACATTTGAGGACAGTGATGGAGGTGTTGAGGAAACACCAATTGAAAGCAAAATTTTCTAAGTGTCACTTCTGGAGGAGGGAAGTGAGATTCTCGGGCCATGTTTTTTCAAAGAATGGTATTGTCGTGGATCCTGCGAAGGTGGCTACGGTGCAAGATTGGTCTACGTCCAAGAATGCAACAGACGTAAGAAGTTTCTTGGGGTTAGCTGAATATTATCGTAAGTTTATCCAAGACTTCTCCAAGATAGCGACACCGTTAACTCAGTTGACTAAGAATAATCAAGCTTTTGTTTAGGCGAAAGGTGTAAGAATGCATTTAAGAGTCTAAAGGAAAAGTTGACGTGCGTGCCAGTGTTGGTTATTCCTAAAGGGAACGAAGAGATGATGGTATACACAGATGCCTGTGGTACCAGACTAGGTGTCGTATTGATGCAAGGAGGGAGGGTTGTAGCCTATGCTAGTCGGCAACTGAAACCACATGAGAAAAGATATCCTACCCTTGATTTGGAATTGGCTACGATCATGTTTGCATTAAGGATGTGGAGACATTATCTCTTGGGAGAAAGATTCGAGTTGTTTACCTATCATAAGTTGTTAAAGTATCTTTTCACTCAAAATGATTTAAATCTTCATCAGCAAAGATGGTTAGAGTTCTTGGCTTCATTTGATTTCAATATCGCATACACACCCGGGAAGGGCAATGCGATAGCTAATGCATTGAGTAGGAGACATGCCAATTTGGGGGCTATGTTTCTGGAATGGAAGAAACTGGAGTATATCGCGAGATATGATTTCAGACCTAAGTGCAAATTAGATCCATAGATATTAGCAAGTTTGACGATTAGACCCACCTTGTTTGAGTGGATCGATTCCAGTCAGAGGGACAATCCTAACCTATTGGAAACCATCTCCAAGGTAGAGATGAGTATTGACGACGAGAGAATGAATAAGTATGGTCTTGATCGAGAGGGATGGCTTCGAAAGAATGGGAGGCTAGTTGTACTCAACGTTAATGGATTAAGAGATGAAGTGCTTAGGGAATGTCATCACTTGAAGCTGACTATACATCCCGGTGGTAATAAAATGTATCGAGACATGAAGCAGACCTACACTGGGAAGGGATGAAAAGAGACGTTGGAAACTTTATACCCAAGTGCATGAATTGCCAGTTAGTTAAAGCCGAGAAAAAGAAGCCTAGTTGTTTGTTACAACCATTGGAAATTCCAGAATGGAATTGGGAACAAGTCTCAATGGATTTCATTGATGGTTTACCAAGGACCAGATCAGGTCACGATAGTATTTGGGTGATTGTGGATCGTTTGACTAAGAGTGCAAGATTTATACTAGTCAAGTCGAATAGAACGACAGCTAAGTTAGCAGAACTGTATATGAAGTGGGTAGTGATATTTCATGGAGTACCTAAAGGAATTGTGAGTGACCGAGATCCATTATTTACTAGTGGGTTTTGGAAGAGCTTACAAGAGGCTTTAGGGTCAGAATTACATCTCAGTACCGCATACCATCCTCAAACCAACGGTCAAATGGAGAGGGTGAATTGTATATTAGAGGATCTCTTGAGAGCTTGCATATTGGATTTTGTAGGGTCATGGGATGATCATTTGCACCTGGTTGAGTTCGCATATAATAATAGTTATCAATCCAGTATTGGTACGCTCCATTTGAAGCTTTGTATGGAGGACCGTGCAACTCACCATCATATTGGTTGGAAACTTGTGAGAAGTTTGTGCTTGGGCCAGATGTAATAAGAGAAACTTCAGATAAGATCAAGGTTATTCAACAGAGAATGAAGGTTGCTCAAGATAGGCAGAAAAGTTATGCTGATAAAAGACGAAGAGATTTGAAATTCTCCGTTGGCGACTTGGTATTCGTCAAGATCTCTCCATTAAAGAGTGTGATTCGTTTTGGCAAGAGAGGTAAGTTACCACCAAGATTTGTGGGTCCATTCCCAGTTCTCGAGCTAGTTGGGAATTTAGCATATAAAGTTGGATTACCAGACAAGATGGCGGGGGTTCACGATGTATTTTATGTTTCTCAATTAAGAAAGTTTGTGCACGATTCTGATATGACTGTTTCACCAGATCAGTTGGACGTTATCAAAGTAGAATCCGAGGGGTTGGGAACCGCAGACCGATTCGTATTGTCGGAGACGATATGAAACAACTCCGGAGGAAGATGGTGGAACTAGTCAAGGTCCAGTGGGGTTATAGTGAGCATGACTGTAAACAGAGGAGAGCATAAGGAAGTCGTATCCAGAACTCTTTTCCTGGTAAGATTTTAATGCGATATAGTTGTTCCTTTGTTTGTAAACCCATGCTAGGATAGGCTTGTTGTATTGTCATGTATGTTTGATTGTTTGTAAATGGCTGACAGGCATGCGGGACACCTATGTATGTTTTGGTTAAGGAATTTCGTGGGTGAAATTTCTTAAGGGGGGAGAGTGTAACAACTCGCATTCTACGTATCAGAGAATCGTAGAATATTTATTTCATTCACATACGAAGTCGTATGGTCGTGTAACTTTGGGGAATGACTACTAGGGTCATTTCCCATGTTTCACGATTTTTGCCAAATTTTAAATGATCGTTTTGCCCCTGACGAATCTTGTTTCGTCTATAACTTTTGATTGGTAAGGAATTTTGACCTGAAACCACTTCCATTATATTCAGATGATGGTTTACTTTTCCGTAGAGTGGTCACGTTAATCAAACGGACTTACCGTTTGGGAGATATGGCTGAAATAAGGTTTGGAAGGTGAAAACAGCTTAATTGGGCTTAATACGGTAATTAGTGGATGGGCCCATAAACCATTTCGGGATTAGGGTTATGGAGAGGCTGAAATCAGTTAGTAAACCATCTCATTTCATTTTCTTAGCCGTCACTTTCATTTCTCTAACCTAAGTAATGGCCTTCACCTTCTAAACTACCTCCTAATCACTTTCTAATCCAATATTAAGCAAATCTACATCAAACCAAGGTGGATTGGCATCAAATCAGAGTTAGGGCTGCTGTGTTGCATAGGAATTTCGAACCAAATCAGTGGAGCTTCAGATCTAAGAATTTATTTGTGGCTAAGGTGAGTGATTAGCACTTTTATTCACTAATTACGGTTAATTAGGGGTGATTAGTGTTACTTAGCAAAATTACGTATTATAAAAATCTAGAAAAATATGTAGAAATTCTTAAATATTATTTTATGCCTCTGGTAAAAATTTGGGTTAATTTGGACATATTTTGCTAATCCAATCGTTAGATATGGTTAAACATGATTAAGGGGAAAAACATGGGTTTTGGGTATATTTGATCTATATTAACATGATTATTCATCGTTCTGGTGTTTATGATTGATTATACATGTTACTATTACAGTTTGGAATGTCTTGTGACTGTCTAGAATTGTTAGATTGGTCGAAAACGCCATTGTGTGGCGTAAATAGTTGCTAGAAAGAAGTGCAGGGAGCTGGACCGGATCGGGCTCGTAACCTCCGAACCGACCCGCTCTTGACCGGTGAACTGACTCCATCTCTTACCCGGCTCGTGAATGAAGACCACGAACCAACTGCACCACTCGTAAAGCACCCGGACTGATGGCACCACCGAGCCGCTTGGATGGAGCTGCCACGAACCGCCCCTTCCGATCTGATACACCACGAAACGATGCTTGGAGGAGCCACGACCTGATGGATGTCCCACGAACCGGAGGGATATTCACGACCCGAACCCAAATGATGATCACGAACCGAGATGATGACCAAAACCTGAGATGCAAAGAAAGTCCAAATGGGAGGTTATTACTTAGGATCCAGATGGGAACTAACGTATTAACTTCATATGTGGGACTTTGCTTCGGGACGTGTGCAAAGGGGGTATCGATGTCTATAGCTTTGATTCACCACTGAGAGACGGATTAGCTTGTAACGCCCCACCCCTATACCCACCCTACTAAAGAGCATTACTAGGTAATGTTGTCTATTAGAGCGGATAATAGGGATGGTTAGGGGCGACCACTCGTAGATTTGCATTAGCAAGCCTTAAGTATGCCGATAAAGTGATTGCTATTTTTTTTCTAGAGGCTAGACATACTTAATACTTTATGTGGTACAATTCTACGGTGGCTACAGGATCAACTTAGAACACAGTACATATAATTACACTATCACAGATCACAGAACAATTACATAATATTACATCATTATAGTACAACAATTACATGTGCTACAAAAAGAATAGATAAACTTCTCTCGCTTACAAAATGATACAACAATGAAATAATAGAAAGCCTTACTATTCGAACTCGACTACATAAGATCAAGTGAATGAAGCTACGGTGAAGATAGACTAAAGAGAACCTGCTAACCCCAAGCTCAGCAACTACACCTGAAATATCTCGGTCTGACCCGAGGAATACACACACGGGTCAATCTAGTTTACAAATCAGTATAAGAAATAGATAAGCACAAGATATACTACTCTTTACCCTAAGAGTTGTGAATGTGATGACATAAAGGAATTAATTAGTTTCTGTCACATGACATAATAGAAGGGATAAATATACAAGCCTCAAGGACTAGATCTAGGCTAAGTATATCACCATATTCGAGCACAATGGAAACATAACACCAAAATCATCAAAATTATCATGGACATCTTAAATGAGTTAAATTATCAATAAAGGGAGTATCCCACTCCAAAAAAACTAAGTCTCAAAATATGTTGGATTAGAAATCCAATTTCTCTTTGCAAATGTACGATCACCCCGATCGAGTAAGAATCATCAAACCCAAATCATAAAAGAAATCATAAGAAATGTACACGTTCCATAACAATAGAGCCCATCCTAAGCTATAATGTTGCTCATCCCGAGCATTAGCCGTGTATCATCATATGAAAATCATCAAAATCATCATATAACTCAAATGAGTCAAGTATCACGGAAGGAGCATCGCACTCCAACATAGAAGATCACAAAATGTTTATGTAAATTTAAAATTCAATAATCCTCCATGTATGATCATATAGATCAAATTACAAAATATCATCACAATATGGATCCATTAGAAATAAATTTGCACATGCAACCACATGATAATATAGCTCCCCCCGAGCTTAGCTCAGTACTTATACGTATTCAAGTTAGGCGCCTATCACTGTGACCCCCCCCCCCAGCCGAGTGCATCTTGACCCCCCTCCCCCCCCCCCCCCCCGGTCAAGTGAACACGTATACATGACTCCCCCCGAGTCTCGGCTTCACCCCGAAGCAAAGTACTGGCTTAACAAAACACAATATGCGTCATTGACTCACAGTCAGTAAACCGAGTAGTGGTAACAGTGCGTCCCATACCACATGTTCTCACTACTGGTTCACTAGCTGCTTATCAACTTCGTAACAAAAAACATCTGAAACACCAAAACATCATTAATAAGACATCAGCTTCAATCTAACTATACTGAAATTAACCAACTTCGTATACTTCCATGTCCCACACCACAGAGGGTACGATGTCGTTTAAAATCCAATACGTTATCTTGAAGGGTGCAAGATTGTGTAGTTTATATATAAGAAAATACTTGATTTCGAAATATGTTGTGAAATATTTTATGAAACTAATAGTTTTCTTTCTTGGAAAGCTATATATTTGAAGATAGGTTTTTCTACTATTGTTTCGAGGCCTCTTAGTGTAAAAACTAAAATTATAAATCTCATTTAGCCTCAAAACTATAATGAAAACTTAATTTATATGTATATTAGAAAACTAGTTTAAATCATGCAATGTGTGCTCAAAACTCATCACTACATACACAAAACCCAAATTATGCATTAGTGATAATTTAGGCTTCTCCATTAATAAATTAAGCCAAAACATAACACAAAAAGCATGGTCTAAAAGTAGATCAAGAAAAGCATAAAAGCATTTAAGGAAAGACGCCCAAATTTACACTAAGGCATGGAATATGCGCAAAAATCAATCAAGGTTGCAACTTTCAGAATAGTTTCAAATGACCAAACGATCTCCGAATGATCTAAAATTTGATATGTACAAACTAGAAAGACCCGACTTCCAAATTTAAAAAGATTCACTGAATTCCGACATCGCATGAAAAAGATATGGTGCTTCAAACTTAGACTTTGGGCTGAATTTCAGCTGGGCTGAAATCACTTCCAGGTCCAAATTTGTGACCAGGTTTGAACAGCCAAACTATCTCGGACTGACCTAAAAATTTGCAAGCATATAGAAAATATCCCAAAATTTATAACCCAAAAATAATCACTCAAAACGGATAGATAACGAAGGAGATATAGAACCCCAAAGTTGGGTTTTGGCGCTATTTTCACTCTACAAATTCAAACTCAGGTCTGAATCACGACCAAAGTTCGACTCTAAGGTCAGTTCAAAGCATTCAAATGACCTCTAAATGATCTAAAAACTGACATGAAAACATTAGAAAACCTTAGCTTTCCAACAAAAAAAGAAGCAAAAAAAAGACTCAACTATCTAAAAGTTATGAAGGCTCAAACATGGGGTTTCAATGTGATTTCAGCACAACCCAATATGACCAATATGGCTCAGAAAAGCTACGTATCTTATACGGACAGTAAATTGGTTCAATAAATAAAACTAAAAAAATGTAAACTAGAAAGTGTGATTCTACCGACTCACCTTGATTGGTTTATTAGAAGAATTCCTCTTGATTTGCAGCTGTAGGAAGCAAATTAGCAACATGCAACAACTTTTCTCTTTCACAAAAAACCCAATTCTTCTTATTTTGATTTTTTCCCTCATTGGAGATGGAGCAGGGCTTGGATCTAGGCTGAGCAATGAAGATAGAGCAAACAATAATCTAGTCATACTTAAAATTAATGCAAGCATGTCTCAACTCATCATTAATTCCCAAAAAAAAAAAAAAAAAAAAAAAAAAAAAAAAAACTGCATTTTTACCCTCTGTTGCAATAAGGGTTTGGCATAACAATATCAATTATTTTCATACGGAATTTTTACACAAGGTGCGTTTATGAGTTGAGAATAACATATCCAAATTTCGTAATTTTTAGATTTTTCTAGAATTAGTTATGATTTTTACACTGACCTCTATTTTTAGCTCAGATCTGACCCGAAAATCACTAGAGAAAAGAAGACGTTTGATCTATCAACACTAATCCAAATGCCATGAAATTCGGAGCAGAGATGCTGGAACCTCTCAGCAACATAAATCAAAATTTGAGGATTTTTGGAAATTTATTTGATTTGTTTTGATTTTTGCAATAGATAGGGTTTGGATTTTTGAGGAGAAAGGCAAGCCATGGATTCACCACCAATGCTTCGGCTAAAAGAAGGAAGAGAACGAGTGAGAAAGTTACGTTCCTTTCTTTTCCCCAGAATTCTCTTTTGATAATTATGAAATTAGTCCCTAATTCTTTAATTAAGCCTCTAAGTGATTATTAACCCTCAAAAGCCCAAAATTAGGCCAATTAACCTATGTTTAATCCATTACAATCATGTTTTACATTATGTTTTACCTTCTTGATCACACACACTCAGAATTTAACAATAAACTAAGTTAAATAAATTTGTAAACCTTGTTTTAAAATCATTTCAAAGCTTATTATCTCTAAATTATCATTGTTACACAAAATTTGCAATTTTGATCATAAATTTACGTAAGTTACACTTTATAAACTTTTCACTTATATTTTCACATCCTTTAAAATACAAATGAATAAGTATCTCAATTTGCTCATTTTTAATTTTATGCATCATAAATTATGTCAAAATATACAAACACATTTGCACTACTTTAAATATTAATTCCAACATAACATCAAAATAAATGTGTTTGTTGAAAATATATTTATTTATACTTGGCTATCTCTAAAATACACAAACAAATATCATCAATGACTTATTTTAACCAAATAAGTAATTAACATGTTAAAACACAAATTCTTTTCTGTATTATTACATACAACAATTATGTTGTACATTTTATTAACTCAACGATTTAAATTTTATTATCACCGATAAAAACATATCAATTCTATAAATAATGATTCACATCAATATTTATACTCTTTTAAAATCAACAAACCAACTTGTTCATTGATTATATTTTAAAATCCATATGTACACTTTAAATTCATTAATGTATTTTGAACACAATCCCTTTGTTGACGTTATTATCGAAATAAATCTTTGTATTTAAAACCCCAATTAGTAATTCAATAATTAAATCAACAATTTACCCTTTGATATTGAAAATACATTTCCCCTTAAATATAGATTCCCAAAAATATATTTTCAATACCCCCTTTAATTATTAAATTATGATCTTATGATTATAGATTGGAATAAATTTCTAGTATAACAAAATTATATAATTTATTCCAAATGTTTAGTTCTAACAAATGCTGAAAACTTTATTTTTTTTCTCTAATTAAAATTTTGTATGAGTTAGTATCACAAACTCGTATCACCAACATATAATCTTAAGAATCACAAAACATAATAAATCTACACTTCCCGGTTACTGAAAAACTCGGGTTGTTACATAGCGGTTATGGATCGGCGCAATGGGACCGTTAAGGCTCCCAAGGGCAAGTGATCGTAGCATGGGTATGAGCCAGTGCAATGGAGTCGTCATTACTCCATGGGGCAGAGTGGACATAGCAATGGATTAGTGGCTATGGATCAGCGCAATGGGATCATTATGACTCCCAAGGGCTAGTGATCGTGGCAAAGGATTGGGTGATCAAAGTGGTAGATATCATATACTTTATGCACTGAGTGAGAGATGTAAGGATGATTGCTCTGTTTGATGTTTGTTATCACCATGTCATGCACACCTCCATATTTACACTTTATGTTAGTGTTACCTTAGAGTACTGTACATCTTGTTGTTCTAACTCTTTGATTGCAGGTCCAGGTTCAGGTATGATTATTTATACCTGTTATTGTTCTGTTTTGCTGCTATCGCTCATATCAGACTTTTGTCTAACCTAGAGTTTTATGTCTCTTCTTATTACTCTAGGTGCTCCTAAACGAGAAGACTAGAGACAGGTTAGGTGGTATGCACGAGTAGTTGTTCGGAGACAAGCAGGAGGCTTCTACTTACTATTTACATATATTCTCCCTATGTTGTTGCTAGTCACCGCTTTGGGCATAAGTAGTGTACCTTTCCTTTTTTGCTTTAGAGACAGTATTTTGAAGTTGTAATAATGATTGTTTGGATCGTAAGTTGTATTTTGGATTCTGCTGCTATGATGGTTTAGTTTTTCAGCTTATGCACTGTCTCGCCTGTTTTATGTCAAGTTATTTTATTATTATATTTTATCCCATGCGTTGTGAGATATACTACAGGTTCTTCGGTGATTCATAGTTTCAACTACTTTTCCTTTGACAACCGTCTTGTGCTAGTCGGGCATTGGCACAGCGCATTTCGAGAAAATGTTGGTTGGTGCGAGGGAGGTCACATACCAATCCTTAAATGTTAGAAAGGACCAGCCTTGGAGGATCTAGGGGTTCACTGCGGGGAACCCTGAGGCATTTTCTAGAGTGTCTCGATGCCGGGGAGGAGTACATCCCTTGCCTCGACTCATGACGGAAATCCAATTTCCAATACGTGACATTTCGATTTTGATTGTAGAGCCTAGTATGGCGACATAGTAGGATGGGGTACTATGCCCTCTATGATTGATACATTTATATGTGAAGTGATTTGACACTATATACTTATAGTAGTATCAAATGATTTGTTTTAAACGTACTAAGCATGTTTGGCTATTATAAGGGTAAACTTTAGGCTCCGACTTGCGTTGCATTGTGTGATGGGACTTGAGTCTTATAATAGCTTCCTTTTTCGAAAGGCATTGCGCTGTTTATAAACTTTTTTGTGCACTGATATTTTTGGGAGAAAACATGTTCCGTGTTATACAGTATGGTCCCTTGATTTACTTTATTTCTAAAGTAAAGTTTTAAATAACTGTTTTAGTTATCACACTTGTCCCATGACTGACCTGGAGTTTATTGTTTTAACCTAAACTCTGGGTGCCCCTATTTTCCACATGGGCAGCTAGTAGTTTTGGTTGTGCAGATATTATATTCACAGGATCCTGGATTTACAGCTGAAGCTATATTCGGAAAGCTCTGCATCCGTGTATTTCTTTAAGCTATGTTATGTATTATTTTTCCACTGCTATGTAATGTATTTTAATCTCTGATATTTTTCTGATGTATATTATACATTCATACTCTGATGTAATTGTTGTAATAAGTAATGAAATGTTCTTCTGTTTGTGTTTCTAATTCATCGTGTTCTCCACTCAATCCGGGCTTTCCCGTATGGGTGAGTTTGGGTCCTTTCAATTTACATGTTGTGAGTATATCAATATATATACTCATATGTGTGTGTATAAGCGTAATGTGCAACATAGCAAGATGTAAATTGTTAATATATACGCAGGTAGATAATATGATTTATATCCATTATGTATGCATTAGGCATTTATATATGTGTTATTTGACTCAAAACATTATTTATTATACTTAAAGATATATATATTCATAAATATAAATTTAAAATTATACATAGTATAAAATATCTAATATAATTTTAACTAAACTAGTCAATTCCAAATTCAACTATTATATTTGAATATCTAATTTATAATTAATATAACATTTAAATATTCAAAAGTCGATCTTAAAACTATTATCTGAAATATCTTTACATAAATTTGAATAATTTTATTTATATAAAATTAATAACTAGAACCAAAATCACACACACACAAATATATATATATATATATATACACACACACACACACATCGCACATAAGATAGGATCAAGAGCCTATAGCCCTCTGATTTCCACTACACATACATGCTTCCCGCTCTTTCCACTAACTCTCTCTTTTCCCATTAATTTATTTAATTATAAATAAGAGGCTTAAAATGAGATGCTATAAAATAGAATGCCCTGGAGCTTTCCTCTCTTTCTCTACATTTAATTTGTTTATTTAAAATACACAACACTATTAAATATGTATAAACAACATATACATAATAGAACAAATATTCTGAAGTTATAAATATGTATAATATCGTTAGCCAGTAATATTTTTTAAACCCAAAAGCTAATTTTAATAAATATATATGCACATAAATCACAACATTACGTGTATATGTATACATTGAGTTAATATATATATATATATATATATATATATATTTAGACAAGAACATTTTTTTTAAATAACCTAATTTATTTTAGAATAATTTAGTATTTTTTTAAATATGATTTTAAATGAATTTTAAGTTTTAAAATTAGTAAATGTTGGTGCATAAAGGTTGGAAACAACACACAATGAATTCCAAGATAATGAAACTAAGCGTCCAGAATGGAAAACATTGAGCAAAGTAAATAACATAGTATTTATAGTTGTTCGGTCCGCGAGAATCTACGTATACTTTGAAGACTTTGCTAGTTTTAGTTACTTTAGTCAAGTACAATGGTTGGCAGCATAGTTACAAGTAGTTACAAAGGAAATAGTGGGAAATAAGTTCTAGTAAGTCACAAAAAAAACACGGCCTAAGTTCTTCCCGAGTTGCCTATGCAGCCCAAAAAGTTTAAGTCTTCAAGAGAGAGGTAAAGTCTTCTTTACAAAGCTTCAAGGTGAACAATGGCAGCCAAAGGTCAAAATTCCTTGCCAAAGTGTCATACTAGCAAAAATCTCTCCCTTTTCTCGAAGGAAAAAGGGTGTATTTATAGGTAGAGGAGCAAGTGGGAGTAGGTTTGGAGTAGTGACCACTCCCCATATTTCATACCTTGGGATCGGTACATATTCCGAGGTATCGATTCTTCTCTCTTCTGATTTTCTTCAAAGTTTTGAAATCCCATTTCATCTTGCTTCTTTTCATGTCTAGAAAACCTTTTGTGTTTCATATCTGCATATTTTGTATCCCACTACTTAGTGGATTTCTAGAGTAATGGATGTTGGGATACGAAATTTGGTAGGCAAGCAGGGTACAAACACATGAAGTACGAAACCAGGATAAGAATGTGCAGTAGGTGGATTTTCGGGGAGTTGTGACGCCAAGATACGAAATATTGGTGCATGAATGGGAAAAGTGGAGATGGATCCTTGGAAATGAGATTTTGGGAGTGGACCAGGATATAGTTTTCCAAGGAATGTTGAATAACAATCCAACTTGTTTATTTTTTGAGAAACCTTGACGAATCATGATGACCACACTTGCACGACTCCATTTGGGCTTGTTCCAGGGAATCTCAGGGACACTTTGTGCTATTTAACCACACGATGGGCCAACTCGTGTGCGCTTGGACTTCTTTTGGTAGTCGGACCAAAAGACGGTTAATGCTTGCCCCCTAAAGTACGTCTTGTATTGAAATGATGTGCTTTGAGTTAAGTATTTCTATAAGTCAAAAAGATCTCTAAGTCATGCCGAACGATTGGTCGCGACCTTCCCGTTGAGTATGTTTCTTTTGAGCAGTAACGATGCTCTGTTGAAGCTTGTCGATGTAAGCACGGAGTTCCAGCTTTGTTGAGAATTCTGATTACTCAAACTGTAAATCATCTCTGGTTTCTCAAGTGAGTGTCTAATGACTATCTACTCGAGAAATTAAATGTTAGTCATCGACTCTCGCTTACATTGAAACGTAAACAGGCCATTATCGAATTAGTGTTAGGTACGCACTCACACATTTGCATGCGTTTTCGTGCAATACAATCGATGTTTATAATGAAATGCAACCAGAAAGTTACCTATGATCACACGAATTGATTTTCAGAAGCGTTATCAAATCAGAAATTAGATTACTTGGTTCACGCTGTAGAATGTTTAAATTCTCGAAAAAATGATTGGTTAGCATGTTGAGTCGTCTTCAACAATTGAAGTTTTGAAAATGCATGGGCACGATCACGACCAAGGTTTGGAGTAGTCTTCACCAATCCGGGCATTGTTGATTTTTTTTAACTTCCTTTCCTTTTGCCTATATCTTCTCTTTTCTTTTTGGGGATCGGTACTGATCCTAGACATAGAGAAAAATTCTAATTTCTAGAATCACCTCCCAATCCCCCTATATATACTCAGATCTGAAATTTCACTCCTCTTCCTTGCAATACTTTGTACTCATGAGAACAACTTGGAGGGAACCCCAAAACCCCAAGAACTCTGACCTCTCCAGTTTGATCCAACTTAGGCAGGTTACTCGAACCTGGTGCGCATTTTTATGGTCGATTTTCTCTTGGTTTGGGCTGAGAATGTAGAGAGCGATAAGGTGTTGGAGTTGGTGGTGGAAGCGATACATTTTGTGATTATGGCAATGGAGGTGACCAAGTTCGTTGTTTCAGGAGAGGACAAAGATGGTGAGCACGAAAATTGAGGGAGATGAAGAGAAGGTTTTTAGGGTGTGAACTCATGAGGCGAAGGAGGTCATTGAGGAAGACAAGTCCGCAAATATGAATTGTTTTTCATATCGCGAAGATGTATGATTTCCCTAGGCTTTGGGATACGAAACTTGGTTTTCGTATCCTATGACTTAGGGAGATTTGCAACTTTGGTCGTGAGTTCATATACAGGAGAGGGGTGGTATGTTCGGGGATATGAAATTATAGGAGAAGTGGAATCGAAGAAGGTGGGAGACAAAAATGGAATCGTAGTGGGATACAAAATATGTAATTTCATATCCGATACGGAAATTTTTCGACTCTTGGATGTTGAGTTTGGGATTTCGAGTCGTTCTGCAATGTCTGCGACCGAGTTGGACCTTAAAATTGAATGTATCAATGAAATTCCCTAAATTCGAATAGAGAAATTGCTTGGACTAATAATTCGTGAATGCACATCGGATTAGAGCATAAATTTCGACTATGGACATATGACTGAATGACCAATTCCTTGACTCAGTTTTCAACCCGATCACGACGTAGTCACGACTTGATGCAAATTTTGTGGTCTTGGTTAGCAACAACGATTGTTTAAGTTTTATGAAATTGGAAATCATCACTGCGTTTTGAGGTATTCCATTATAATTGCTTCAACAAGCATGATACTGCATGTTCCATATTAGTTTACACCAATATAGGGGGAATATATTTCACCATGCTTACCAATGCAACAATCTTAAGAGCATGGTTTGTAATGACATCAAGAAGTTCAAGGAGACTGCAAGGCTTGGAGGCCGAAACCGTAGATATATTGTCCACTTCGAATGAATCGTCCTACGATTCCAGCCCAAAAAGCAATGAGCTTGGGACCTCTAGAGGTTCTTCCCCTTCCCAATAAGTAGGTCTGACCACCATGCATGATCAAGAAGGGAAATCAGGGGATTGCAGCACCCGATTGAGTATATGAATGAACCAAAAATCCCGAAAGAGGGAAAAATAGCAGACAGTGGCTCACCTAAAGAAGAGGATGTGTATGATGAGCAGGAAGATTTCCTGAGGCCCTGGATATGACAACAAATGCTACCATTCTTGAGAATCCAGTGGATTTGGCCGTTTCACAAATCGATGAAACCGCACTGAGAAGGATCTGCAAGAAGTATGACATATCGTCGGATGACGCGCTAGTTCCTGGAAGGGAGGATAGAGCGCACACACCTCCAAAAGGGTACACTGCCTGGAATAGGCACATGTGCACTGTCGGATGCATGCCTTCATCTTGCCCGTTCATCCGTAATATGATGCGCTTCTTCCGATTAGCGCCAACGTAACTTCATCCAAATGCGTACACCTTCTTGCTCGCCAGCTAGAGGTAACTGGGGAAGATATTAGGTTTCTTTTCTCCGTGAAGAAGAGTTCTACCGCATTGCCTTCGCTTGTTTACTTGGAGGCACAAGCCAATACTCATTTCATCCTAAAGGCATGAAACAAGCTGGGTTATTTTAAATATGATTGGTTCTACGTTCGATTCCCCTCGGGGTTTTCGAGGAGATGGCTCATTGGACATAAGTGTTCCATACTTACATTGCGTCTTAAGTTAGTCAAGTTGTAAGCTCTAGATTAACTTAAGGTTTTTAACGTGATAGGCATTCCTCGGATTCTGAGGGATGACGTTTACTTTGAATTTCTTACGGCGCTGAGGGAGGTTCCAACTGGGTTTCGCGAAACCCAATCTTTACTAATAGATTGGCTCTTTTATTTGTCTAGCTTGCTTCCGGATGGTTGTTCAATTAGCTAACCGAACGACGATGAAGAAGAAGAGGAAGAGACGGAAGCTGAAGGAGGAGTTTCTCCTCCGGGTCCATAGAAGAACTGCCTCATATCGTACACCCTGTAGTTTTCCCGTTCGAAGTGGAAGCTGTAGGAGCTCAAGGTAAAGTTTGTAGCCATGGCAGAGATGATGATTCGATGCCTACTCTCATTCCGTCTCTGGAAGAGGAGAAGAGGTTGGGAAAAGGTTTCGAACCAACTTCTCCAGTAGTGACCTATGAGACCACCGCGTCAGTGGAGGTTGAGCACCAGTTCTCGGGCTTGGATATAGTCACCATCGAGACTTCTCCTTTCGAATTCAGCAATACAAACGCCGAAGGACTATTGCTGAGCGTTGGGGAAGTTACGCTTTCAAGCAAGCCGACAACTGATAAGTGAACGGAACACTTAGGACACACACACTCACAAGTATTGCATGACATGACACTTATTTGTGCACATGTGATGTTCGATTCTGACTCAAAGTTTGTTTCATGCAGGTGCAATGGATTAAGATGGCGATAGAGATCGAGATTGGGGGTTCGGAGTCATCATCGACCGAAAGATGGACCCGTAAGTAGTTTTATAAGGAGTGCAGACCTTCAGTTGCAACCCCCTAGATCTTATGAACACTTTAGTAGTCGGCGACGTCGGGAACATCCTTGTCACTTAACATCTCCACCATTAAGCACCCAGCCAGTCGGAGCAGAAAAGAGGTCAGAAATTGCTAGCATAAGGTAGCCTGCATCGACAATTCCTCCTTATGTCCCCTCTACGGTGTAAATAGCTAAGACTACAGGAAAAGAAAGGGCCAGATGAAGCTTGATCCCGAAAAAGAGACGTAAAAAAGTGATTCATGGGATTCTATTTTGACGAGTTGTTATAGATGCCCGACATGCATCAGATCCCACTACATGTCGATGAAGATACATGGTCCACGGTCTACGATGTCTATCATCAATATTTGGAGCTGTATAAGTATGTGAAGTGGCTTTCAGACCTTACCTTTCATAAGAATGCCAAGATTCAAGGCTTATAGATCAAGGTCAAGGCTGAAAGGGATAGCCTCCAAAATCAAGACATTGAAATGAGTAAGACAAAATCTCGATTCGCGTCTATTATTGCGTATTCAAGTAATATATTTTTGTACTACACTCTGTTGCCGAAATAGACCGGCTAAAGAGGGTGCTTAAAGGGGTCAAAACAGAGATGGTCCAGGCTCGGGAAGCACGCAAAGACATACTAGCCTCGACCGTAGGTCAGGCAACGCCGCTCAAGAAGGATAATAAACCTATTACAGAGAAGTTGTGAAGTTAGTGCCCCGCTATTACCTTGGCATATCCCCGCTATATTGTGTAGCGAGTTTCTGTTGACAGTTAAAGCAAACCACCTCTTTCTTTGGCTTCTTCTGGCTATCCTTTCCTTTCTGTTGTTGTTGCTTCCTCTTCTTATTATTACCACCCTGCTGTGATTTCTGAGCTTCCTTGGTTGTAGCGACAACATTTGCTTCCTTAGGAAACAAGCTCTCATGATGAATAACTTTTTGCATGAGCTTGTCAAATGAGTCATTAAGGTGATCCACCAACGGTCTTCCTATGTAGGCATCTAGACCCATGACGAACTTCTCGTTCTTCTGATAGGGTGCATCAATGTATGAACGAGCATATCTAGACAAGGCTTCGAAGTCAGAAATGTAATAAAGCACAGGACGACCATTCTGCTTAAATCCACAAATTTCTTGAATAGAACAGATTTCTGAGCTATGGAGATAAACTTTGCTTCAAAATTAGCCTAGAATTGCCCTCATGAAATCTCTTCCACTGGGGTCTCAAGTGTAATTGAATTCCACCATTTTATGGCCCTGCCTTGCAACTGCCTTGATGCAAGCTTCCTCTTGGTTGCATCATCCAACCCCAAGTCTCCAAAGTTACGAACACAAGAATTAATCCACCTCTGAACCCCTTCAGACGTTTTCATTCCTTTGAATGGCTTTCCTCTTAGAGATGTATAATCTTTGCATAGCTTTGCAAAATCCAAAACCCTAGGCAACTGAACACCTACATCTACCGTAGCTGCAATTGGAGCGAGCACCCTTCGCATGAATGCCTCCATCATGGCTTCATACATGGTAGGGAAGTATGGTTCACCGCCATTTCCCCCTCCAGTATTAGCTTCCCTAGCAGTGTGTCTTGATTCTCGTCTACTCATTCTAAATCTGCAATTTAGAATAATTAGCCACTTTCAAGAAAACTATTAAAGGAATACAACTACTACTATATATGCTAATATATATAGTAAGCATCAAACTGAAATCTACAAGTACGTCTCTCATACGTAATTACATCCTCGAACTTTGGCTAAAATCATTAACCATCGTGGCCTAAAATCAAAGCTTGTTAAATACTCGAGGCTCTTCCATTCTGAAAACGTCGCTCCTAAACTTGTGTGTCATCGACTCAATGCATTTACAACCACGTTGCCTTTGCTAGGAGTATAGGCTATTCCGAAATCGTACGATGCCATAAACTCTAACCATCATTGCTGCCAAAGATTCAAGTCCTTTTGGGAGAAAAGATACTTCAACGACTTGTGATCCGTGAACAACTCGAATCGAACTCCCAATCGGTAATGTCTCCACATATTCAAAGAAAACACAATCGCCGCCAACTCCATATCATGAGTTGGGTAATTCCTCTCATGTGGCTTCAGTTGTCGACTCGCGTAGGCCACAACCTTATCCTTTTGCATCAGTATTTCTCCAAGCCCAATACCACATGCATCGGTGTATACCACAATCTCTTCATTCCCACTTGGAATGGTCAACACAGAGGCACTCATCAGTCTCTCCTTCAGGATCCCGAACGCTTGTTCACACTTTGTATCGCATGTGAACACTTGGTGTTTATTCGTCAATCCTGCCAACGGTGCAACTACCTTAGAGAAATCCTTGATAAATCTTCGGTAATAACCTACCAACCCAAGGAAACTCCGAACATCCATCGCATTCTTAGGTCAATCCCAGTCCTGGATTACTGCCACCTTAGCAGGGTCAACCGCTATTCCATTTGCAGAAACTACATGCCCTAAGAACCTCACTTCACTCTTCCATAAGAGGCATTTCAAAACTTAGCTCTTAGTTGATGCTTTCGCAAGATTTCCAACACAACACTCAAGTGTGCGTCTTGTGCTCTTCCTCATTCCGAGAGTAAACTAGAATATCATCCACGAACACAAGCACGAACTTCTTCAACTAATCTCTGAAAATTCTATTCATATGATCCATAAAATATACTGGCATGATAGTCAACCTAAATGGCATCACCAACCATTCGAATAAAACTGGATGATGCCCTAAAGCAGTTTTCGACACACTATCCTTTGCCACCCTCAACTGGTGAAATCTCTTTTCCAAATCCATCTGAGAAAACACTTTGGCTTCGTGAAACTGATTGAACAAGTCATTAATTCTCGACAATGGATACTTGTTCCTCTTGGTCGCCTTGTTCATCTCACAATAGTACATACACAATCTTAACGAGCCATTTGCCTTGGTTGAAAACACGATAGGTGCACCCCATTCGGATACACTCCTTCGAATGAATCCTTTTCCCAAAAGGTCACCAACTTGCACCTCTAACTCTCGATGTATCTTAGGCACCATCTGCCTAAGAGGCATAACGATTGGTCTAGCACCCTCGACCAAATCGATCCTAAACTCAATCTCACGATGCAGCAGTAACCCTTTGACATCGTCAAAGATATCCTCGTACTCATTAGCGATCAACACAGATGGCAAGTCTTCCTGTGGAATCACAAGTGAATATAGATAGCTAACAAAGACCCCGTCTTCGGGCTTACATCTAATCAACACCTTTTTCCCTTCCATATCCCTGACTCTCGCCTCTAGCTTCTTGCAATTCACTCTTTCCGCATACCTCTTGAGCCAATCCATGTCCAAGAAGATCCCAAACCCAGCGAAGTTAAGAATAAAGCAATCACACACAAAAGAGCAACCACGACTCGACAACACTAGACCACGAAACAACATATACAAACTGGGCGAACCCCCATCTGGATTAGTCATGATCAATGGTCTATCACAAATCTCGGGTTCCAAACCCAAACGACACACAATCTCATTGCAAATGAATGAATGAATGCGATGCTCCAGTATCAAACAAAACTCGAATTGAAACACCTCGGACAGAAATAGTACCTTGTACGATGACACCCTTTCCTTTCTCCTCTACAGTAGGAGCTCTTAAAGAATTTGGTATGGCTTCTAAAGCATAAGCCTTCACAACTTACTTCCCTTTAGCCAGTTTTGTACATTCATTCTTGAGATGCCCAGTCTTTCCACAATTGTGACACATCCGCTCAACCTTCGAATTCTTGCACTCATTAGCAAAATGGCCTTTCTGTTGACAGTTAAAGCAAACCACCTCACTCTTAGGCTTCTTCTGGCCATCCTTTCCTTTCTGCCGTTGTTGCTTCCTCTTCTTATTATTACCACCCTCCTGTGGTTTCTGAGCTTCCTTGGTTGCAATGACAACGTTTGCTTCCTTAGGAAACAAGCTCTCATGACGAACAACTTTTTCCACGAGTTTCTCAAATGAATCATCAAGGTGATCCACCAACCGTCTTCCTATGTAGGCATCCAGACCCATGGTGATCTTCTCATTCTTGGGAGTATCAATGTATGAACGAGAATATTTGAACAAGGCTTCAAAGTCAGAAATATAGTCAAGCACAGGACGACCATTCTGCTTCAACTCCGCAAATTTCTTGAATATAGCACATTTCTGAGCTGTGGAGATAAAATTTGCTTCAAACTTAGCCTGGAATTGCCCCCATGAAATCTCTTCCTCTGGAGTCTCAAGTGTAATTGAATTCCACCATTCCATGGCCCTGCCTTGCAGCTGCCTTGATGCAAGCTTCCTTTTGGTTGCATCATCCAACCCCAAGTCTCCAAAGATACGAACATAAGAATCCATCCACCTCTTCATGTGGTTCCGTTCCTTTGAATGGCTTTCCTCCTAGAGATGTATAATCTTTGCATAGCGTTGTAAAATCCACAACCCTAGGCAACTGAACACCTACATCTACCGTAGCTTCCACTGGAGTGGGCACCCTTTGCATGAATGCCTCCTTCGTGGCTTTAAACATGGCTGGGTAGTCTGGTTTACTGCCATTTCCCCGTGCAATTTTAGCTTCCCTAGCAGCGTGTCTTGATGCTCGTCTACTCATTCTAAATCTGCAATTTAGGATAATTAGCCACTTTCAAGAAAACTGCTAAAGGAATACAACCAGTACTACTATATATGCTAATATATTTAGTAAGCATCCAACTAAAATCTACAAGTACGTCTCTTATACGTAATTACATCCTCGAACTTTGACTAAAATCATTAACCAGTGCTCCGATACCAAATGTGACGACCGCCCACAGCCCCGCACTAAACCAGAAGAATAATGCGCTGAAAGACACACCAGGGTGCTATGGATGATCATCATAGTATGATAACACAATCAGAACCAATCGTAAATCTTGCATCGCAAGGATAAAATATAATATATACAAATAGTGCAGAAGAAAACACTAAACTTTCATAACGACTAGAAAGTAATTTCTATAGACTTGAACTCTAACAATAGTGTATGTACAAATTGCCTCACTACATCACTTAAAGAATAACAAACGGCGGAAATCCAAATATTATATAGTAGAAAGATAGTACGCCATCCTCCTGCTCACCTCCGAACAGCTACATCATCCTCACTAAGCAATCACCTGTCACTTGCCATCTAGTCTGCCCATCCACAACCGAATGAACAACATAAGGTAATAAGGAGGAAACATAAAACCTTGAGTTAGACAACAGTCTTAGTAAGCGATAAAACAGCTAACAGACTTCATCAATAAAGTATATGAGAATAGGTAGATTAACAAACCAATCTACCAAACACCAGAGAAGAACTCAACTCCCTTCTTCCCCACATCGGAGAGTGATGGCCTTTACATCAAACTCATCCATGAAAAACAAAACACCCATTCAATCATGGTAAAGCACCCATGACATCCAAATTATATATCTCATATAAACCATCCTAATCTAATTCAATATCCCTCGAGCACCAGCCCCAGAGGACTAAACCAATATCAGACAAGCACACAAGGAACATCTTCTTCGACGTTGGACAATCTACATGAGACGGTACAAATAATGCATCCAATCATCTATGACTGACTCTAGTTATCACCGCCAATCCTACTTAAAAACCATCGTTAATCGTATGACGACCCATCATAACTGCCATATGTCAAGGGCTAATAGTAACTCCAGTTCTAGTAAAAACTCCACATGCCATCATGACTCGTATGTTTGTCTTCTCAAATCTCGACAACTAGGCCCTTCATGATTGCCCAAGGTACGAGGCCCTTCATGACTGCCCAAAGTACCCCTGCTTTGAGTCTGCTAGAACTTATGATAACGCTAATCTCTCGGCCTTCGCATCTCTAGCCATCAACTCCGATGACCATTCATTAACTCAAGTCCCCCTTGAGAATCCATTATCTGCGATCTCAAAACACTCTTTAGTCATCTTCTCATTCGTTGCTTTACACCGATCAATGAATTCATCACATTACCTTTGAATGTTGTCTCGTCACAACATTACTAAACCAAACAACATCAATATAAGGCTTAGAACAACCCATAGCATTCAACCATGACTATGGAAACAAACCATGGCATTTATACCACAAACCACAATGTTTAGAAGTGCTGCTATAACCCTTCTTAACCAAGCTCGACCGACCAGTGCCTTGCCACCACGACCGACCGACTCCTACTGACCGATCGATCCACTTCCCAGGCAATAACCGACCCAACACTTCCATCTGAAACTTGACCGACCCACCACACTTTAGACTGACCGAGCTCCCATCACGATCGATCCACTATGGTGCAACCGACCTCAACATGGACAAGCTAACACTGCTCAACCTGAAACCTTTCTTTCCCCAATTGTATGCTCAACCGACCCAATGTCTCCGAAACCACAACCAATCGATCGAACCCATAAAGCGCAATCGACCCACCTTGCTCGAGCCTAGGCTTGCTCGAACCAAGCTCAATCGACCTGGTTCTGCTCGACCTCCTTCCTTTGCTTGAGTCCAACATGGTGCGACCGACCCCCCTGTTGTACTGCACATTGTAATACATAGTACTATCCGCTCGACCCATGTCCCGTACATCCCTCATCCAAGTCCAATTTCGACCAAAACTTCGTCAATCAATACAATTGATGAAATATACTCGTCTAATTCATCCAATACAACCATAAGCATGTTATAAATCACTATTAACATAAATATGACAATTTTCATCAAAATCATACAATTTTCACCAAAAGCATAACAAATGAACATATGATCTAAATTGTGGATCTAACTTGCATAAACATATGAAACAGCATAGGAATTACCAGTTTCAACTTGCTAAATCAGAACATAGGGAGATTCATATGAAAACGAACTTACCAAGGTATAGATCTATGAGAAAATGCTTGAATTTCATGAAAAATAAGACCAAACATTCATATACTTGATTGAATCCATGTAGGAGATGCATATCACTCACCAATTCTCCAAATCAAAGAAGAAACAATGAATAAAGATTCCGGACAACAAGGAATTGGATCCAAACTCCTTGATTCGATGAACTCACCCTTAAAACGATATAGATCTAGCTTCAAGTGGTGTAGACCTTCGATTTCCTAAGCTTTAATGGTGGAAAGATGGATAAATGGAGGAATGGAGGATCCCTTAGCTCTTCCAAATGAGAGAATGGGGAAAGTAAATTATTTCACATATCTCCCACCCCTGATTTATAACTTTCCACCAGCCCACTAATGGGTCTCTTCAAATCAGCTCATTATGGCTTAAAAACCTGAACAACCAACTGTTAAACCTTAAAACAGCGATTGCTCCCAAACCGCTGAGCCAAATCTTTAATGTAACCACTCTAAGGAAAAGCAATCATAATTTCCTTCCCATGGCACAAGTTTCACCACTTGATGCAACCTGAGTCAACAGTTATTCCCTGTACAAGACTGATAGGGGGAAAATGGTCATAAACAAAACTGGTAAAAATAATGGACGTGTCTCACATCCCCATAAGAAACATATCAAAATATGAGAATGATCCAACCCTCAGGGAATAAAATAAAAATGTTTTACGATCCTCCGATACGTAAAATGTGGGCTGTTACACTTTGACGAGCATAGATCACAATTCGTCAACAGAGGTATCTAGCCATTCTAGAAAACCGAGCATCACCGACCCTCGTGGGTTGCAAGAAATTTCGAGAGTCCTACCATGACAAGTAAGAAGTCTAACCACTCTCTTTTCGCAATCAAGGATGACACCATACATGGCTAGCCAATCCATGCCTAGAATCAAACCATAGCCCATAAAGCCCAGCATGTAACACCCCATGTTCGTTAGTGTCACTCTTTATTAGAATGCATTAAGTTCTATGAAGCGTTATAGGTAAACGGAAATAAAATCTCACAAGACAGATATATAAAATAGTAGTAGAAATTTAAAACTTTATTTTCCAATAGAAAACATCGTGGTCTCAAAACCCAGTTACAACATCAGACTGAAACACTAGAACAAAATACATCAAATAAAAACATCTATCTTACGCTAAAAACCATCAGAGTACAGAAATGAAAAATCATAATTCCTGTAAGTAGCCATAAACAAGTAGACAAGTAGTCAAAGAGAGACATCAAAGAAGATCCAAATCTATGTAGAAACAGAGAGAGAATCCTAATCAAGCCTAAGCGTTCCCATCCCGAGAACCTGGGGGAAGGAAAAGAGAGAAAAAGGAAACAAAATGGGCCAGATATAAAGTCTGGCGAGTGCAGTGACTTTTAGCATATAAAGAAATAAAAGTATCAGGACAGTAAATAAACTGGATGAGAGATAACTGTAGTATATAACAAGTATAAACATGAAGGACATGATAAACAAAATAAACAAGATAAACAGTGCTTCTCAATTACTTTCTTTGCACCAATACTAATGTACTAGATTAAGTGTTTTCCAATTACTTAACAGAACAGAATGATACCAACAAAAACATAAGGGTAGACTTAGGTGTACTTCTAGTAACGGGTTTTACCCCAAATAGAAATAATAGGTACCTAAAGAGAAATAACGGGTGTTACTCCAAACAGAAATAACAGGTACCTAAATAGGACTAGATATACCCTAACCACTACCCTAACGATTGACTCCCTAACACGTAAATACCCTATGTCGGCCCCATAGTAGGGTGTATTACTTCCTAAGGTGGCAACCTACAGAAGGACACAAACGTATTTACAGGTGTTATGGCGCCTTATTTTCCCAGGAAGGTCGGACACATGCACGCACATGACCCAATGGGACGTGCCATAAGAACACCCCATCCTAGATGAACCTCCTATAATTAGCTCAGTAAGCGTGCCCTAACCCCTACCTAGTGCGGGGTCCCCGTTTATTACCAGAATGGGTTACTAAATAATATGGGTCCCATGCAACAGATGACACAAGCCAAACCCCTAAACTTGTGTCCTCAATCAACTAGGATTTCCACAGGTTCAGTCTTAAAGCCTAACCCCCCACAAAATCAACAGATTAAGTTTTACATGAGTTAATAGTGTTCATACAACCCCAACAAATCAAACAGGTTTACTTAACCCCCACAAATTAAATAGATTACACAAGTCACATAAAATTTTATTAACATGTTAATCTTTAAATTAAGCATACAGATTTTCATGTTCATGCACCCCCAATTTCAGTCATATTACACGGTATAAGGTATGCCCTAAATTTTAATCATATTCATAGTACGGGATATGCCCCCAAATTATCATTCCCAATTAATTCCAATTTCGTTCGTACACATATTTCAACGATATTGGCCTATGCTCGAAGTTAGCCTAGGCTATAAAATTAAAAAGGGAATGAGAGAGAGAAGAATAGAAATAGGCATATAATAATCAAAAGTAAGCATATAGTAATAACTGAACAACAGAATGGGTGTATGGGAAAATTACATGTAATTATAGCAGATCTGTTTAGATATAAATCATTTTTTAAATAGGTATAGGCTCAGATCCAGTTTATTAACAAGTCAAGGTTACTGTTAAATTTTAATATCTAAAAGTAACATGAACTCACAAAGATTGGATCTAAAGAACAGAGAATAATATGCTGATATTGCAAATGAGATTCTTGTATATGTATAGGCTGTTGTTGTAGAAGATAAACTAATTCAATCCAAGCCGAGGCAGCATCTCCTTGTCTCCATTTTTTTAGGTGCAGAAAATAATAGAAATTCTATCCTTTATATAGACTTTTTCCGATGAATCTCATCAAGAAACAAGTCCAGGTTCAGGAAATGAACCTAGCCAGATCTGGGGTGGGTCGGCCCTAGGGTCGTCACAACCTTAAATGGGTCAACCCTCAATGGGCTTGGTTCCCGCATGGTCTTCCCTCTTCGAATTTGAATTGTTTTGAAATTTCTCGTTTGATTTTGTTTATATATATTTCCCTTATATGTATACAAACTTCTAACCTTAATATCTTCTTCTACGATGTCCGTTTAACACAAACTCAGAGTCTATCTGAACCAGAATTCCAAGACGAACGCAATGGTGGAATCCGTTTTACTTAATTCCCAATATTAAATTAAGTATCCTTTAGTTTATTAATGTTCTTCAAAATTACAGGGTGTTACATTCTCCTCTACTCTAAGGATTTCATCCTCGAAATCTCCAAGTTAAGAAGAATATTATACTCCTAACAACCATAACCATCTACTCGTCCATCATCCACAAGCATCCATTATCTTTAAGATTTTTCTAATGCTTGTATGAACATATGCAATAGTGTGTGTATATGTCATCCTTACACTAATGCGAAAATCAGGCAGTCAACTGATTCAGTTGACCTCCTTAATGCAATTTATGTTCGTGCCATGTAAACAAAATGTATGCAAATAATCCTAGTATAACATGTAAGCTCTATATGTGTGCACAATCATTCATCCGAATGCAACATCCATATGATGATACATCCATTTTCATTCATAAAAAATCATAATGCACACACATCTATATTCAATATGTAAGTGATTGAGCCGATATAATGCCTATGTGTGTGTGTGTATGCATCCGCTAGCAACCACTAGAAAACACTTGCATCCATCAAACATAACATGCCTCAAACACATGTTTACACCTATTGGCTTTCTACCTAAAGGTCGATGATTCAATCGATAGGATACATACGAATGATAGAAACAAGTACAAATAAAGGCTTGGAAAAAGAAGTTAAGAACATACCCCTGAAAAGAAAAGGGTACGAAGCGGGAATCATGTCCTCAGTCTCCCAAGATGCATCCTGTTGTCTTCTCCCCATTGTACTTTCATCAACTTGACCTCTCTGTTACGTAGCTTCTTAACCTCTAATCCAAGTATACGGGTAGGAACTCGTCTAAATGTCGCCTCCCTTTCTACCTCTACTTCCTCAAGCATGCTCGGCTCAACTACCTCTTTCGTGTCATGCAGCCATTTCCGCAAATGAGAAATGTGGAAAAAATCATGAACATCTTCCAACCTCTGTGGTAGTCTCACCCTATAGGTCATCTGACCTATCCTCTCTATTATGGGAAATGGCGCTACAAACCTTGGTGCCAACTTTGCTACAGATCCAAAATGAAGCACATTCCTCAATGGTGATACTTTGACGAAAACCTTGTCTCCTATCTCAAACTCAATGTCAGTCCTTCTCTTATCGGTGTAGGACTTCTGTCAATCTTCTCTGAAGTCCCTCTAATCATCTCATATCCAAGTAGAAGCCTATCTGTAGACTCCCACCAATAAGTCGGTGATCTGGAAGGTCGTCCGTATAGTACCTCGAACGGTACCATGCCAATACTAATCTATTAACTGTTGTTGTAGGCGAACCCCACCAATGGAAGGTGCTCCTGCCAAGTCCCTCCAAAGTATAGGATACACAGTCTCAAAGGATCCTTAAGAACTCTATTCACCCTCTCAGTCTATCCATCAGTCTGAGGGTGATATGCAGTGCTCAAACACAACTTTGTACCTAATGCCTCTTGCAGGCTCTTCTAGAACTCACTAGTGAAGATGGGATCACGATCACTCACTATACTAAAAGGTACTCCATGTAGAAGGACTATCTCGCAAAGATAAACTGATCCCAATCGTGTTGTCGTTCTCTTGCTCTTAACATGAATAAAATGAGCGCTCTTAGTAAGCCTGTCTACTATAAGCCAAATACTGGTATTGCTCTTCCTCGATCTAGGCAAACCATCGATGAAATCCATAGAGATGCTCTCCCACTTCCACTGTGGAACCTCCAAAGAATGAAGCAAACCGCCAGGCTTTTTCTATTCAGCTTTAACTTGCTGGCATATTAAACATCGAGCTACAAATTATGCTACAATTTTCTTCATCCCAGCCCAAAAGAAAACCCTTTTATATCTCTATACATCTTATCGCCGCCCGGATGGATAGTCATCCTAAAACGATGGGATTCCTCAAGGACTGTCTTCAACAGACTCCCAACTCGGGGAACACAAAGCCTGCCATCTCATCATAGCCACCCTTTATCATCCATAGAATATCTACTAACGTGACTAGAAGTCTCCCCTCTATTAACCCTATCCAAGATGTCTGCTATCTGTGGGTCCTCTCCCTGCGATGATCCTATCTGATCCATAAGAGTAGACCGCACCTCTAAAGATGCCAACAAACCAGGTGTATGATCTGTAGATGGCCTAAAATCGAAGGTCGATATATACTCCAAACTATGCCTCTCTACGAATAGGAGACTCAATGTCATCCTCTACCTACTCAATGCATCTGCTACTACATTACCCTTGCCAAAGGTATATGCAATCTCAAAATCAAAGGACGCTAGGAACTCCATCCATCTCTACTGTCTCAAATTGAGATCCTTCCGCGAGAACAGATACTTGAGCGACTATGGTCCATGTATAACTCAAACCTTTTTCTCAAGAGATAATGCCGCCAAGTCTTAAGTGCGAACACTATAACAACCAACTCCAAATCATAGGTAGGGTAGTTCCTCTCATGAACCTTCAAATGTAGACTACCATAGCATACTATCCTTCCCTCCTGGATCAAGACGGCACCGAGCCCTGTATCATATGCATCAGTATACACTGTAAGCACCTTGATACGATCAGGTAATGTTAGAACTAGGTTTGTTGTCAATGCCCTCTTTAATCTCTAAAAAGCATCCCCACAATCAATACTCCAAGCAATGGTCATATCCTTTTTCGCCAATCTGGTGAGTGGGGTTGATATCCTTGAGAAGTCCTTAATAAACTTCCTATAGTATCCTGCTAAACCAAGAAATTTTTTCACCTACGTTGCATTCTTTGGAACATTCCAATCTTGAACTGCAACCACTTTCGCGGGATCCACCGCTATCCCATCCTTAGAGATCATATGCCCTAGAAGTATCACCTCCTTTCTTCAAAAGTGACACTTGAAGAATTTCGCTTTAAGATGGTGTGCTCTGAGAGTCCTTAAGACCTCTCCTAAATGTAGGGCATGCCCTTCTTATCTCTTTGAGAAAATCAGAATGTCATCCACAAAGACCACAATGAATTTATTCAGAAACTCCCTGAACACCCTACTCATCAGATCCACAAAATATGCGGGTGCATATGTCAAACCAAAAGGCATGACTAACCACTCAAAGAAGCCGTCTAGAGTTCTAAAAGTGGTCTTGTTTATACTGTCCTCGGCCACCCTCAACTGATGAAATCCCATGGCCAATTCTAACTGCGAGAAAACAGATGCGCCAATAAGCTGGTCAAACAGATTGTCGATCCACAGAGTGGGTGTCTATTCTTCTTAGTGAGCTTATTCAACTCCATGTAATCCACACATAGACAAAGAGAGCCATCCACCTTAATTTCAAAGACGATTGGAGCACCCCATTCTGATATACTTTGCCTAATAAACCCCTTCTCAAGTAGCTCCCCTAGTTGCTTTCTAAGCTTCCTCATTTCTCTAGGAGCCGTGTGGCATACAGGAAATGCGACTGGCTTCGCATTATCCACCAAATATATCGGGAAATCAATCCCATGCCTCGGAGGTAAGCCCCTAACCTCATCAAAAACATCTGGATACTCATAGACTATTGGTACATATCGCAAACATCGACATAAGTATCTAGTGATTTTAGGAAATTCCCTTGGGTCATACAAAATCTCGATAGTCCTCCCATGGCAAGTCTATAGTCTAATGACCCTCCTCTCACAGTCTAGGAGGACACCGTACATGGTTAGCCAATCCATTCCTAGAATCAAACCGTAGTCCATAAAACAAAGCACATATGTGTCGCACTCGAACTCGATGCCCAACATAGATATCCTCAAACCCCGACATATCATAGACATATGAGCCATTCCCCTAATGGGGTTTGAGATAATAACGGGATCAGAAACAATACTAGTACTAAGGTGCAGACACTCAACCACAGAATCAGATATAAAAGAATGAGAAGCACTAGAATAAAAAAGAGTAATAATTGGATGACCAGAAAGGGAAATCAAACCTTCAACAGAAACTTTCCTACTTCTGTCCGGTCCGCTAGTCATGAGAGTATGCACCTACCCTCCATAAGGTCCTGTCCTCTTCCCTTGTCCTTGATTCTTCTGGCTTTTCTTACTGTAGTGTCCAGTTTCACCAAAGCTGTAGCAGAAATTCTTCCTTTTTCTGCAATCCTTGACCACATGACCCAAGCCCCCACAACCATTACATTTCTTCTTATTCCAAGCTTTGTCGTTCTTTCCACCTTTCTTTTATTGTTCTTTCTTGGGCCACACTTTCTTGTTTTGCGTCTCATCAGTCTTAGCCTCTTTTTTCTCGTCCTTACCATCTTCGTTCATCAGTGCCATATCAACTAGTCTCTCAAAAGTTGCTCCCATAGGTATGTGAGATAATGTCAATGCTTGAAGAGGTTGATTCAAGCCTCTTGCAAACCTCAAAGCTTTCTATGTGTGGTATTTACCAGCTCCAGACTAAACCTTGCCAACTAGTTGAACTTATTGACATACTCTTTAAATGACACGCTTCTTTGCTTAAGTGCCCGAAAACTCTCCATCTGCATACTCTGTTCTGCCTAAGAAAGAAACTTTGTCTTGAATATCTGTCGAAAATCATCCCAAGTATCAACTAGATGCCCGAATTGTGTCACTTCCTACCAGAATGTAGGCTCGTCCTTAAGCTGCCATGCAACCAACTGTATCTTCCAACAATTATCAACCAAAAAAAGCCCAAACAAATTCTTTGTCTCTTTTAGCCAATTTCGTGCTTCCACAAAGCTTTTTGTTCCACGCAATGGTTTTCCTCCCATAGCACAGAAGTCCTTGCATAACTCAGAGAAATATTCTGCTCGTAGCGGAGGAGGAACAGTGGCTGCAGCCGGGGGAAGGGCGTCTCCTTGGCCTTCGACGGGCGTCGTAGCTTCAAGATACCTATGGAACCAAGCCGATATTTGAACGCCCTCGAGAAGATTTATTCCCTAAACATGATGAAAAGAACAGGAGAAGGGGTTCAAACAGGGAATCGAAAGATATTTTATATGGCTTTGGGGAATATGTTTTTCTAAAAGTAGACTTTTCTCTGAAAATACTTTTCTTTTGAAAATAGTTTTCAGAACTTCTATCCGATCTTATAACCTTCGGCTCTCATACCAAATGTGACACCCCACGTCCGCTAATGTCACTCTTTTTTAGAATGCATTAAGTTCCATGAGCTTTATAGGTAAACAGAAATAGAATCTCATAAGACAGATATATAAAATAGCAGCAGAATTTTAAAACTTTATTTTTTAACAGAAAATATCATGGTCTCAAAATCTAGTTACAACATCACACCGAAACACTGGAAAAAATACATTAAATAAAAACACATGTCTTGCGCTAAAAACCATCAGTACAGAAATGAAAAATCGTAATCCCCACAAGTAGCCATAAACAAGTAGACAAGTAGTCAAAGCGATACATCAAAGCAGATCCAAATCCAAGCAGAAACAGAAGAGAGAATCCTAATCAAGCCTAAGCGTTCCCACCCTAAGAACCTGGGAGGAGGAAGAGAGAGAAAAGGAACAAAATGGGTCAGACATAAAGACTGGCGAGTCCAAATGACCTTTAGCATATAAAGAAATAAAAGTACCAAGACAGTAAATAAACTAGATGAGAGATAATTGTAGTATATAAAAGGTATAAACAGGATGGACATGATAAACTATGCTTCTCAATTACTTTCTCTGCACCAATACTAGTATACTGGATTAAGTGTTTTCCAATTACTTAACAGAAGCAGAATGATCCCAACAAAAACATAATGGTAGACTTAGGTCTACTTCTATTAACAGGTTTTACTCCAAACAGAAATAACATGTACCTAAACAGAAATAACGGATGTTATCCCAAACAGGAATAATAAATACCTAAATAGGACTAGATGTACCCTAACTACTACCCCAACGATCGGCTCCCTAACACGTAAATATCCTATGTCCCCCTCATAGTGTGGTGTATTTCTTCCTAAAGTGGCCACCTACAAAAGAACACAGACCTATTTACAGGTGTTATGGCTTCTTACTTTCCCAGGAAGGCCGGACCCATGCATGCACATGACCCCATTAGAATGCACCATCATAACAACCCATCCCAAATGAACCTCTTAAAATTAGCTCAGTAAGTGCCCTGAGCCCTACCTAGTGCGGGGTCCCGGTTTAATACCAAAATGGGTTACTGACTAATATGGTCCCACACAACAGATGACACAAGTCAAATCCCTAAACATGTGTTCCCAATCAACTAGGATTTCCATAGGTTAAGTCTACCCTTCTTCTCTAAATTCAATACGTTAAATTTTACATGGGTTAGCAGTGTTTATACAACCCCAACAGATTAAACAGGTTTACTTAACCCCCACAAATTAAATAGGTTACACAGGTGACATACTATTTTATTAGCATGTTCCACTTAATCTTTAAATTAAGCCTACATATTTACATGTTCATACACCCCCAATTTCAGTCATATTACACGGTATAAGGTATGCCCTAAATTTTAGTCATATTCATAGTACAGGATATTGCCCCAAATTATCATTCCTAATTAATCCCAATTTCATTCGCATGCATATTTCAGCAATATTAGCCTAGGGTCGAAGGTAGCCTATGCTATAAAAATAAAAAGGGAATGAGAGAGAGAGAAGAACAAAAATAGGCATATAATAATCAGAAGTAAGCATATAGTACTAACTGAACAACATAATAGGTATTTGGGAAAATTACTATAATTATAGCAGATCTATTTAGATATAATTCAGTTTTTTTAATAGGTATAGGCTTAGATCTGGTTTATTAACATGTCAAGGTTATTGTTAAATTTTTATATCTAAAAGTAACATGAACTCACAGAGATTGGATCTAAAGAACAGAGAATAATATGCTGATATTGCAGAAGAAATTCTTGTATATGTATAGGCTGTTGTTTCAGAAGATATTCTAATTTAATCCAAGCTGAGGCAGCATCTCCTTGTCTCCATTGTTTTAGGTGTAGAAAACAATAGAAATGCTGGCTTTTATATAGACTTTTTCCAAATGGATCTCGTTAAGAAACAATTCCAGGTTTAGAAAATAAACCCGACTAGATCTGGGGTGGGTCGACCCCCAATAGGCTTAATTCCCACATGGTCTTCCCGCTTCGAATTTGAATTGTTTAGAAATTTCTAGTTTGATTTTTTATATATATTTCTCTTATATGCATACAAACTCTAACCTTAATGTCTTCTCTATACGATGTCCGTTTAACGCAAATCGGAGTCTATCTGGACCAAGATTCCAAGACGAATGGAATGGTGCAATATATTTTACTTAATTCCTAATATTAAATTAAGTATTCTTTAGTTTATTAATGTTCTTTAAAATTACGGGGTGTTACATAGCACATATGCGTCGCATTCAAACTCGACGCCCAAGATAGAAATTCTCAAACCCCTACACATCATGGATAAATGAGTCAGTCCTCGTATGGGTTTTGAGACCATTATAGGATCAAACACTATACTAGTGTTAAGGTGCTGGCAGTCTACTAAAGAATTGCATATAAATGAATGTGAAGCGCCAAAATTAAACAGGGTTCGAACATGATAGTAAAAAAGGTACATCAAACCTTCTACCATGAATTTCCTACCTCGATAAGGTCCACTGGCTTCTAAAGCATGTACTTGTCAAGAAATTCCTTCCTCTTGTCCTTGTTTGCTAGGGCATTGCTTACTGAAGTGTCCTACTTGTCGACAATTAAAGTGGGCTTTCTTTGCCCTTCTGCAGACCTTCACAAAATGACCCATAGCTCCGCAACCATGACACTTGATATCTTTCTTGATCTGTGCCTTGTCAGACTTTCCACCTTTCTCTTTCTTTTTCTTTCCTTTACTGGGCCACCATTTTTTTTCCGCCATTGGCCTTTGTTTCCTCCGTCTTACTATCTTTCTTCTCATCCTTGCCATCTTCGTGCATAAGAGCCATATCAACCAGCCTTTCAAATGTTGCCCCCATCGGTATAGAAGATAAAGCAAGTCATTAGAGAGGTTGATTCAACCCTCTTGCGAATCTAAGTGCCTTCTTGTAGGGGCGTATTCACCAAGTCCAGTCCAAATCTTGCCAGCTGATTGAACTTATTCACATAATCCTTAATAGACATGTCCCCTTGTTTCAAAGCTAAGAATCTCTCCATCTGTAATCCTTCCTCCGCCAGAGATAGAAAACTCATCTCAAATCTCTATCTGAAATCATCTTAAGTAGCTACTGGTTGTCCCGCCTCTGTTACTTCCCGCCAGTAAGAAGCTTCATCCTTTAGTTTCCATGCAACCAATTGTATTTTCCTTCTGTCGTCGATCTCGAAAAGGCCAAACATGTTCTTCGTCTCTCGTAGCCAATTTCATACTTCAACAAAGATTTTGGTACCACATAATGGTTTTCCTCCCATAGCGCAGAAGTCTTTGCATAAATTAGAAAAGTTATCTACTCATGGAGGTGGAACAACAAAGGCTGCAGTTGGGGTTAGGGCATCTCCTTGACCTACGACAGGTGTTGTAGCCTCAAAATACCTACGGAACCATGTTAGTTGCAGAATGCCCTCAGGAATATTAGGTTCCCCAGACATGCTGAAAGAGAAGAAACAAAATATTCAACAAGAGATCGAGATAATATTGAATATGACTTGAGGGGATATGTTCTTCAAAAACAATTTTTTATTTGAAAATACTTTGCTTTTGAAACCAACTTTTAAAAACCTTTTCCTCTGATATTGTAACCTCTAGCCGTGATACAAAATGTGATACCCCATGTTCGTTAATGTCACTCATAATAGAATGCATTAAGTTTCATAGAGCGCAATAGGTAAATAGTACAGAAATTCACAATACAGATATAAAATAAGCAGCGGAAAATTTTAAATTCATTATTAAAAATAAAGCATAGTTTCAAATAAGATACGGCAAAACCAGTTACATCAAATCTGTCTTATAAAACATATCATGAAATAAAATATCAAAGTACATAAAATCTACCCTCTCCATAATCCATACTAGTGTAGAGAGCAAGTCAAAATGGTACATCTCAAGAAAACCAGTCCAAGCTATAAGAGAAAGTCCTAGTCACTATTGAGTGCTTCCACTCTGAGGACCTGGGGGGAAAGGAAGAAAGACCGAAAGAAAAAGGGTCTGACATAAAGTCTGGCGAGTTCCAGTGATTTTCAAATATGCATAAATTAGAAATGCCAAGACAGGTAAATAAGACTGAAATGAAAAAGGTACTGTGTCTATAAGGTAACAAATAGACTAAACAGAATAACATGATAGACATGAATTACAGGAATAAACTATGAATGAGTAGCGCTTCACATTTATATCCTAAAATAGGTAATGTCTGCACCAATAATAGTATAACAAGTTTAACAGGATTAGGTTCTCAACCTTTTTGCATATCAACAGGATTAACATCAGAATTAAACAGCAAGATTAGGCGTACCTTAATTACATAACCAGATTAGGCGTTAACCTAATTACACAACATCAAGATTAGGTGTACCCTAATTACTACCCATTTGATCGGCTGCCTACTACGTAGATATCTTGTGTCAGCCCCGGTTATAGGGTGTATCACTCCCTAACCCATCAACTTATAAAGCAGACCTATTTACTAGTGTTACAACGGCTTATCTTCCCTATCCGGACCCATGCACGCTCATGACTCCGTGGGAACGCGCTCGTACCCACCTTCCCCATCTGAACCTCTTACTATCCGGTTTAGTAAAGCGTGCCCTGACCCATACCTAGTGTGAAACCCCCTCTAATAGAATATTAAAACTGATATAGGTTCCAAATAGCAGATTGACGCAAGCTAAACCCCCTAAGGTTATGCCCCCAAAACAAGGATTTAAGAGTCCTCAAAACCCGATACAATAGCAGAACGAGTGAACTCTTGGCTTATTATTACTCATGTTTAACCTAGCAGGTTTAGGTTTATTAATAAGTGTGGTTGTAATATTACATGTCATTATGTGTGTACAACGCTTCCCCAAAACACCTGCCCAAATGTATACAATTTCTATAGCATTTCAGTTTATTAACCTACATCTGGTACTTACAATATCCTAACATGTCATTTACTTATTGTCCATATTAAGTAAAATCTAACATTTCCAATTCATATGCATACTATTCATCAACTACGATCCCAAATTACAACATGTACAGGCTTATGCAAATTATCCATTTTTATCAGTTTATAGCAAGTATATACACATTATCCCTCTTTATTAGTTTACCGCAAGTCTAAACATGTGTATATTATCCCTTTCCCAAATTATAGTTAAACAATCCTAATTTAGCAACATGCATAAATTCCTTTTTTTTATGTCATTTATTATTGCCCTAATTATGCGCACACTCTAATCAGGCATAATCTAAGGTTCCAAAGGCCTAGGCTTAGCGTAAATAAAAAGAGAAAACAGGGGAAGGAGAATAGAATCAAATTACATAGGCATATAGGCAAGAATGGAAATTAACTAAAACATAGAAACCGGGAAAAGAAGATAGATACATATAACTTATTAATTTTCCAATAGTAAAGGCATATGTTTTACTTTTCACAACGACATAGGTGATTAACGGTGGAAAACATGCATAACATTTATCTTACAAACACTATATATCCTAAGCCAATATTATTTAACTATTACGTTATAGTCTAAGAAATCATATCTGAAAATGACAGGGAAGTCATAGTGGGTCTTGGTGAAGAAGAAATTAAATCTCTTGTATATATAACTGTGTGCCGTAGAAATGTCCAATCCAATCCTTTTAGTTGTTGTATGTATGCAAGTCCTAAATGTTAACTTTGTAGATCTAGGCTTCAGTAGCATTCCCCTATTATATGTTTATATTTTTAGAATAATTTCATAGAGGCAGAAGATATGAAGAAATGGTGTGTATTGGAATGGGAGAAGCTACCTATTTATAGATTTACAGAGTCAACCTCAGCCTTCAGATTCTAGAGTTTTAATCCAAACCGTACATGTAGCACCGAGTCGGCAATGAATGTAGTCTGAAAAATAGTCCAGATTCAAAGAACGAACCTGCCCAGATTGTTAGTGGGTCAACCCAGGCCATTTGTGGGTCGCCCCACAACGGTCGGGCTTTGCGGTCATTTTCCCGCTTATCTCGTTTGAACTGATTTGAAAAATTCTGGAATTATTTTTATATTATATTCACAAATAATCTCCTTATATGTGTAAAAACTTATATGGTTCATAATTTTTTCATACGTTATCCATTTTAAGAAAACTTTGGGTCTATCTGAACCAGAATTTAGGGTTGTAAATCGGATCAGACTGTCCACTGTCCGAATTGGTCCGGCTCAAAATATGGCTCGACCGATGTACGGTCTGTTTAAGAAATGGGTAGGGTTTGAACATCAATTTTGGTCTGATTCAAATTACGGACCTGAGCTCGGATACGTTGATGTCCGTTCGAATAGTGTTTGTGAAGGCTAGTATTTCTTCATTCGTATTTGGATATTTGATGAAAATCTCAGGTGGTCCCGCATCCCTTCTGTTAGGGTACGTAATTACGATTTCCCAGGCCATAAATTAAAGATAATAAATATTCTTTATTGACTTTCCTTTTAACTTGTAACCTGAAGAGAATCAAGAGATTTTTTTCCTTATTATTTCTCTTGGATAAATCAACAACGTTTAATTTTTCTATACAATCACAATTTTCTATGGAAATTATAATCTTCTGGTGTGGATTTAAGACTTTTCCATACAATCAATGCATGGAGGCGGTCTATTGTTGCATGCTTCCAGGAGTAACTTTTTGATTTGCAAAAGACTTTTTATAATTATATATGTATGATGCCAAAGTTGCTAAAGTGAAAGCAAGTTGGTAGTTTTGCTGCCCTGTAATGAAATGCTTGATAAAACTTATAATTTGTTTTTATTTTATGCTCCTAGAATCTGAATCATAACCTATCTGGAATTCTTTATGTATGCTTATGTTTTTGTGTTCCATTACTAATTAACTAATGAACCTATAACATGAATTCAAACCATATTTTGAGTCCATTTTTAGACTTTATTTTATGTCTTATCTTCCTGCATTCACGTCTTACATGGAAGATTACACTATTACAGTTCATGTGAGTGATTCAGATTCGCAGTCTTACACCTTGTCTAACTCGGTCCGTTTTTGTCCGCTTGTACGGGTGAGCTTATTGGAATGGACGCAGACTGATAAAATGAATTAACGTGTCGAGTATGAGTAAGAATTTTTTTTGTTCAAATATTATCAAGTCGGACTCGAGCTCGTCCGATTTACAATCGAGTCCAAGTTCAAACGGTGAAATGTCCGGTCCGGTCCGCATGACATACACCCCTACCAGAATTCTCAGACGAACGCAACCGTAACGCCATTTCACTTAATTCTGAATATTTACTTAAGTAATACCCAATTTATTATCTTAAAGTATGGTTATAGTGTATTAAATTTTGGAGTGTTACAACTTCGACAAGGTACTCATCGGGGAGAGTATGGAAGGCAGAAGGTCGACCCCTAGGTGGTCAGATTGACAGAAGAAAGAAAGTAGACTATGCATGAATTATTCAAGCAACAGAAACCCTACATACTTGTGAGGTCGGAAGAAAGGGAGGAGAATAAGGAAGTCGATGAGTAAGCTCTTTTAAGACCCAGAAGAAGGCAAGGGCGAAAGCCGAGGCGGAGGCCCAAATAAATATCAAGGAAGCCCGAAAGAAGGCCGAGGAGGTCGCGACCCGAAAAAGGCAGAGAAGGAGTTTTCTATGGTTAAATCTTAGGGGGAAGATAAGCTTAAGGTAGAGGTAGAGGCTCGGAAGAAGGACAAATGGGCAATGAAGAGAAAGACCGACATGGAGACCAGGAAAGTCGAGCAAGCAATGCTCGCAGAGTCGGAAAAAATCGTGGTGTTAGCTCTTCACATGGAGTCTCATTCCAAACCCCTAAAGTTCATGCCTGGCCTTGACGTGAAAGCGCACTTTACCGACATTTCGGGGGACTTCGATGATGAACTACTTCTCAAGGGAGATTCAAAGTTTGAAGTAAGGTCTTGCACTCAACCAACTCCGACAAAGGGATAAAAGGGTAGTGGGGGAAGTGGACCGATGAGGAAGAGGAAAATAAAAGAGAAGGAGAAGCCGCCTAAGTCTGGATCGGAGAAGAAGGAGAATGGTAGCCTCTAGGCTGATTGTTATAAGTAGGTAACTTTTTGGTTGTAGGTCGATAGTATACATAAGTACAACCCTCGCTTTTTGAGGCATGATGTGATCTTGATGTACATTGTTTCATTAAAAAGAAAGATAGATGTATTTTAACTTGTAAATGAAAGTTAGTTTCCTTTTCTTATATATTTTCCAGTACTGTACTTATGTAAATTATCTTAACGTTACACTTAAGTTTATGTTATTCAGGACTTCACTCTTGAGAAACTCAAGTTGTGTGAAGTTCAAGTGTGTTGACTACATTCTCGAAAATTTCTTTCGGTTGTTGATTTCGAGTTGTTTAGAGTCTATATTTGGTGAACCCACTCTTGGAACCTCCTTGTGGTCATTGATTCCAAGTCATGACGAGTCGTGGGTGAACGCCATTGTTTCTCCCTTTATGCTCTCTCTTCATTTCATTCAAATTAGAAGTCAAAGGCCTCGTTGGTTCAACAGTTTTGTACCCAGACCCAATCCCTAAATATTGGACTTAGCTAAGAAAGTGGTTTGTGTCACACTTTCTTGACTAGTGGGTTGCCCTAAGTCAAAGACCGAGGGACAAAGTTGGACATTTAAATTAATAAGCATCACGAATTATTTATACTCGGTCTCGTCCTTGGTTTGAAACTCAAGTTGACCTGAAGATGGTGGACCACTCCATAAGGTTTGAGTCTAAGTAAAGACTCGGATGGTGGATAAATTCCATACTCTAAGGTGCTGACCTAGTGTTGTGCACACGTGCAAGCAAGTCGATTATAATCACGACTCCAACATACTATGTAGAGAGTAACACATCAAGAACATAGAGATCTGAAAACTTTACTAATAAACTGTCAGATGTAATGACCTTTTCTTTAAAATGCCTTGAATTAGAAACAAAACGTTTATAGAAAGCTAGGTGAAGTAGCAACGAAGATGCTTGTTGTTCCATGCCATTGGTAGTTGGGCGCCATCAACGGACATTAGCTTGATGGCGCTATCTCCATGCCTCCATTGAATGACGTACAGGCCTTCCCAATGAGGACTGAGTCTGGTTAGTGTGGGAAATATTCACTTAAGGATGAGGCTGCCGATGTCGAAGTGTTTCGGATGAACTTTGGTGTTGTAATATCGGGCGACCCGTTGGCGATGTGCAGCTGTCACTACAACAAAAATACCATATTATAAAGCATAGTTGTAATAAATGCTTTTTTACAACTGTGCAAAATGCACTATTGTAATAAATGTTTTTTACAACTGTGAAAAAATCACTGTTGTAATATACATATATATCACAACTTTTCATTTTATTCGTTGTAATAGAGATGCCTAGTACAAACTTCATGTTTATAATATCTATATTTAATAACTAATTGATTTTTAATAATAATTAATAATAATAATTAATAATAAACTTGAGAATCAATAATATTTGTCAATTATTATTAAATAATTAATAGTTAATAAGTAGTAATTTATTTTTAATAGTTAATGTATGTTAATTAGCTATTTATTAATTAATAGTAACATAAGCTTTTAATAAGTATTACTCTTGATTATAATTAACTAAGTAGAAAATAAGTAAAAGTTAATTAATAACTATTATTAATAAGTAATATTTAATTTGGTAGTAACTATTTAAGCAGTTTTAATAAATATAATTTTGGCAAACTTGTTTGTTCAGCAGTTAACAACCGCGCCAGTTTGTGCGCTTTTGATAGATTTTTTTATTATTTGTGTGTAAACTTAATGTTGTAAGTAGTCTCTGGCATTGCTTTTGATCTGTCGGATTTTGACAATTTTAATTACAAAGTAATATTTAATATTTGGCAATTAATTATGTAATAATTCATAAAAATGTTAATAATAAATATAACATTTATAATATTTAATATCTAGCAATTAAATTTTCACTAGTTATTTCTAATTTATAACACCTTGATTACAAATATTGGTACATAGTTTATGAGAAATTGGTGACATAGCACCGTAAAATGTTTCATGCGAAAGCACCGCATGTCATAAAATTTAGGTGGGATGGTGAAAATTAGGCTCCAAATACATAATTTTAGTCCCTCATGCAACTGTCCTTTCATTTCATCCCTGAAATAAAATCGATCCCTTTCTCCCCTCAAATTCTGCCTCACCAAAGTTGAGTTGCCTACCACCGAAAGTATAGATCTATTGGTTATCGCGATTTTGACGATGATGGAGCTGATTCGCTATATGATTTTCGTGCCTACCATTTGATTTCACTGATTGTCTCCTGTTCCGAGCTCGTTCCCTACCCTGGCTGACACGCAGGCTGCAAGAGCACTCTGATTTGTGTGTGCCTACTATTCGATTCCACTGATTGGAGCCTTCTGAGATGAGAGCTAGGGAGAGGCTCAGGTCTGTTGTCTACAATCGCACATATTTCTTTGCAAATTAAATAAAATCATTAAGAAATAGCTTTTTTGATGATAATGCTTTTGCGATGAGCATTAGCTAACGTCTGTGGTGATACAAGCAGGAGGCGATCTTATGACTATATGATACCACCAAGGCATTCTCGTTCACGATGTTCGCGCTCGCCGTCTCCAAGATATCATCGCTCTAGTAGTTAGAATCATGTCTGCTATTTTAACAAGAATGACTAAATTCCACAAAAATCTTTCTTAGAGTAGGCTTTTTCCCTTTTGAGAAAATACCCACAAAAATCTTGTGTTTCGATTTGCTGCCTAACCAGGACATGAGGCATTTAGCTCAGGTGACTCGCACTCATCTTTTTAATGTGCTTCAAGGATCAGAATGTATCCTTTAATCATAACACCTAACAATTATCAGCGTTTTAGGCTTGTTTGAAAGACACATAATTTTAAGTCACCTATCAAGCAGGGTGATACTAGTAAAGAGTATGTTGCTGCATCACAATTAGAGGATGATGTTACCTTTTATCAAACAGCTAGCCCTGATGTTGCAAAGCTTTTTCACATTGACCCAAAGTCCAAACTTCCTTCACTAGTATTGCTGAAAGAGGAAGCTGAGCAGGTGTTAGTCTTGGGTATGCTATTTAACAGAATACATAATTCATGCTTCCGTTTTACTAAAATGTTGATAGAATGGAACATTTTCCTGCAAATTTGTGCAGATGATCAATTTTCCAAGTCTGCTATCGTTGATTTTATATTTGTAAACAAACTTCCTCTTGTGAACATCTTTATGAGGGAAAATGCTCCTAGAAATTTTGAGTATCCAATTAAAAAACAAGTAAGACTTCTACTGTACATGAAGTTCCAATATCTGAGATTTTATTTTGTCTGTTTCACAAATCATTTATAAAGGTTATATTTTCTTAGATTTTGCTCTTCGCAACAACAAAAGATTCCAAAAAATATTTACCAACCTTCCAAGAGGCTGCAAAATCATTTAAGGAAAAGGTAGTTGCTACGAGTTTGTTAATTTGCTCTGCTGTGTAGAATCGTATATTTGTGTGGTTTTTAATTGCTACACATTGCATTTGCGCTGGCTTGTTCTTGTTGTTCAGTATGATATCTAGTTTTGGATTAATTTAATAGGTTGTTCTGTTTGTTCCAGCTCATATTGTTTATGTTGAGGTTGATAATGAGAACATTGGTACGCCTATATCAGAATACTTCAGTATTTCTGGAAATGGTCCAAATGTAAGTTCCTTAAGTTTCCACATCGGTCAGGCTTAATGAGGACATTAGATGCACTGCAACAAGAATTCACATCGATTAGGCTTAATGAGACGGCGCGCGATAGTAAAATGAAAACCTCGCAAGGTAAAAGATTTAGAATGGATGAGTATGTACAGGAAGATGAACATACCAGTAATTGAACAAAGACTGGATGTGCCAATAGTCCTTTGAAATACAATTATACAGAAAATGGAGGCTCGACTTTTAGGCATGAGATGGAAGAAGATACTAGTCTCGACCGAGGAAATAAGGAAAAAGATTCGAGGCTCAATTGACTTTGTTGTAGTTGCTTTATGTACTTAAGATTGTTGTATGATTTATAAAACAATGATAAGAGTTTGAAAATTATAATATATTGTTTTGGTTCATGTTTTAAGTTTGTTTGATATTTTCAGTTTTGTAGATAATATGTTCTGAAATGATTATTTTTTTAGTAATATATATATAATTTGTTCATATATTACAACTTTAAACAATACTTTTAATAAAAAAATATTACAATAGTTATAAAGAGTTGTAATAAAGTTTATTACAACGGTGGAAAACAGTTGCAAAATATACATTTCACAACGGTGTCGCAACAGTGCAAAAAAGTTGTAAAAGTTTTTAGTCTATTACAACTTCTTAATAGACGATGGTTGCTCCACCGTTATAAAAAGTCTTTTACAACTGTTTTCCACTGCTGTAATATGGTTAATATATTGTAGCGTTCCCTGAGTTCGGACTCATCCCTTTTTTCTTCGAGTAATTCGAGAGGTTCTAAAAGGATATCTCTATTGGTCTTCGGATAATAGTAAGTGACTCATGAGATTGTAGTTCAAGCTCGATAGGAATTACGACTTCAGATCCATAAGAGAGAGCGAATGGAGTGTGGTCGATCATTGACTTATAGGTAGTCCGTTAAGACCAAAGGGCTATAGGGACTTCATCTACCCACTTGCCTCCAGCCTTTTCCAAAAGCTTCTTTATGATGGAATTGATGGCTTTGTTTACTACTTCGACTTGTCCGCTGGCTTGAGGATGAGCTACTGCCGAGAGTCCTTTCTCAATGTGATAACGGCGACATAATTCTTTGAACTCGGAACTCTCAAATTGTGTCCTATTATTAGAATCGATAGTCTTGGGAACTATAAATGACAGATAATGTTGCGGATGACTAAGTAGATCACTTTCTTGGTGGTGATTTTTGTAAGTGCCTCAACTTTGGCCCACCTGGTAAAGTAATCAACCACGACGATAACATATTGAGCATCACCCTTTGCCATTGGAATCCCGATATGTCAGTTCCCCACATTGTGAATGACCAAGGACTAATCATCTGAGTCAGTTCTATAGGCAAAGCTTAAGGAATCTGGGAGAATCTCTGGCATTTATTGCATTTACGGGTGTAGTATGATGCGTCCCACTCGAGAGTTCGCCAAAACTAGCCTTATTGGAGTATCTTCTTTGCCAGAGTTTGCCCCCCAACGTGGTCGCCGCACACTCCTTCATGTATGATACGAATCAAACCCCTGCTCCACGGTGGCAAGGTCGGTCTTTGGAAAATAACACATTAACGACATCAGCTGATTGCAGAACATAGAATATTACATAAAATTGGTGAATAATTTACATCATAACATAACAACGAAATCATAATCATCATCAGAGTTACACGAATACAAGATCCTATGTAGTACATATCAAGTTTCACTAAACAGATAATAAGTCTACATCAGAATCAAATATAAACATACATACGGTAATGTTTAAGAGTTCAAAAGAAATGATAAAAGTCAAGTGTTCATCTTCAGCCAAAAGAGCACCCAATGCTATGGTGCATATCCAAAAGGAAGCCAATCACCTATTCACTCAGCTGCCTATGTAAAAATAGGGACAACCGAGTTTGCAAGAAAAAAAAAACTACGAGTCAGTCATGGGACTAGTATGAGAATTCCTATATTTACTTAACTTAGTTAAGAATATGACAAATCGTAGGACCATGCCATATGTCATGGAACGAGTTTACTGAGTATACTACCAAATTACTTATTTTTAATTTTAAACCACACAATGCTTTTTTGAAAAATGAAGCCGTTATAAGACTCAGGTCCCATCACACAATGTAATGCAAGCCGGAGGATAGATTTTACCTTATAATGGCCAAACATGCTTGATACGTTTGAAAACAAATCATTTTGATATTACTATAGGTGCATATCGTATGAAACAACTTCGAATGTAAATGTATCAATCATAGACGACATAGGTACCATATATTATGTCCTCATATAGGTTTGCAATTAAAAACGAAAAGTTGTGTATTGGAATTTGGATTTCTACCTATGAGTTGAGGCAAGGGATCTTACATACCGTGTTCGGGCCATCTCTAGCGGGATGCCCAGGACTCAGACGTTGATGAGCCCTTGAATCTTTAGGGTCGGTCCTCTCTTACTTTTGAGGATTGGTTATTCCTGAACAATACGTTTCCCAGTCCTATCGGACCTATCTCTGAGCCTTTTATTCGGCCTGACATCCGAGGCGACTCGCAATCCATCATCCGTACAAGTAAAAATGTCTGGACTCCATACCATAACACCACTTCCAGCTAGAAAGAAATGCATGCATTGCCTGTAGTCACTATCCCCTTTTTGACTCGTACCAGGGTGTAAGGCTTGCGAATTAACGCTATACACAAAGCTATGATACTTAAAGCTGTGCTTTGATCATCATCCACAAGACTCTGCTTTTCAACAAAAGCCTTGATCACCTGCATCTTGGCATGCCACATAGTCAGTCCATACCATGTCATTGATTTCCACCAATATATAACCTCTAAGCTCGTACTTCTCAAAGAAGGGTATTAAGCAAGAGAATAAATTCTCTTCCACAAAACATGTATATATTTAGTAGAGATCAACAACATAGCACACACTACAATGTCAAACATGCAATCCATTTATATGTCCGTTTTGTGTCTGAACGAAACCAGAGGAACCTTATTCCTCATTCTATATTTCCAATGCAGAAGAGAGGTCCTCACATATCTGAAAAATCAACAAGTACGTCCAGACAACTACCACTATAACCCCTTCAAGGGCGCAACCCATATCTGAGGCATTAGTAGTAATCCATTCGATGTGAAGATTGCTAATCTTGCACCGTCTTCATTATCTTCGAATTCTAGTCGTCATTTAATTATTTGAAATGAGATTTAACTCGGTCTTTTCAAATAATTCTTGTATAAAATTTCAAATCAAACTCTTTTCCTTGTTAAATCATTGGCCTTCATCATTCATTACTTTATGTAAAATGGTTTAATCGAGATTTTAATTCGGTTATCGAATTAAATACTCTAGTTATAACATATCCATAATTCATTTTATACGTTTTCATGCCATACAACTTAACCATTTTTATTTTACAAACCAAGCAAAATTAGTTTGCACACATTCTAAATCGCTTAAAATAATTTAAAATGATTTATAAAATGATTTCGAATAAAAATTGATTTGCAGAAATCTACGAATTAGAGAAATGTAAAAGTCACAAACAAAGGCGCAATGGGCCAAAACTCGACTGGGAAATAGCCTGGATGGACCTAAACTGTTGACCGTGGTATCCACCGGCAGTTCAAAAAACAGGCTCCTGCCTCTGTTCGATTATTAACAACTGAAGGTAGGCCATTATTTCGGCTATTGATGGCCGAACGGCTGTTAAACTTCAATTTTTTTCTCTGTTTGGTTGTTATCAATTGAAGGTAGGCCATAAGTTTAGCCGTTGATGGCTGTTAAACTTCAAAAATTTTACAATTTTGCCTAGAAAACATGTTCAAACTTATATTGGCAATCGCCCGAAGGCCTATGATGTTACATACATGCAAATGAGGCTTCTATAACTCACCGAAGCAACTTGTAACACTAAACTCACATGCACAAACATTCATACAAGAGATTTGCAATGATTTTCGATTATAAATTCCAAAACGGGCAAATTTTCTAACCAAAGAAGTCAAATATGATTCAAGTGACTTGTGAAGACTTAGAACTTTGCCGGGGTAGCAACGGAGCTTCACAATATCACCAAATAGACTCATAGCATAAGAATGGATCATATGAGCACTCCAAACCATAATTTTCCAATTCAATGAAACATGAATATATGAAATTGACTAAATTACACTAACATATCCATTCCACTAGCATATTCAAACTCAAATAAACATTAAGTTACTCTTATACAAGCTAATGACTTGTGGCATACATGTGGGTTCTTAGGAACTCACCTATATCAAATAAAAATGATTTTTATTGAAATACTTAACACTTATCCTCATATTAAACCCATATGATCAATCAATAGTCATTTCATCAAACCCAAACTTAATCAACTACTATATATTTAACTAACACTAGCCCTTTTTGTTTCTCATAACAAGTATTATGATAGAAATTCTCACACACTTCAGTGACTACATAAACTTCAGTTAACACTCAACTCATTTTCATACTACTTGTCATTAGCCTATGCCAAACATCCTTAAATCATTTCATGAATTCAAATTGATCATAATAGGCCATTAAACAACCCAACCAAGTTCATAAACAACAATCAATACATAACTAGCCCTTTCATTTATAGATACTCACTCTTTACCATTTGAGATGTAAGTTCTCACCATTGCTTGATTACAAATAAGGAATAGACCCAATAGCAAGCAAAATCAACCTCTCTTCCAATATTGCATGCAAATCTCTAATCTCAGCACATATAAATAGATTTCCTAAGAGTTAGGTCATAGGAATCATCAAAAATCAAAAAGGGGACAAGCTAGAGAAGATGGAGAAGATGAAGATGAGGATGGAGAAGCTTAGCAAGGTTTCCTCATCGATTTCCCCTTTCATTTGAGCCTCTAATTGAATTCTCTAGCTTAGAAAATTTAATTTCCTCTTCCTTTCCCCATTTCTATTTTTTGTTAAGTGTGGAAGTGAATGAAGGAGAAATGGGCTGATTTGGTTATATGGAGTGGGCTAGGTTTAGCCAAACCAAGACCCAACCCAAGTGCCAAAACTCTGAAGCTCGGAATATATCGAAGCTTTTACTTTTCGAACACGAAAATGGCATTTTGAACTCAATGGAAGTGGTTTCAAGTCCCAATTCATTCGTATGCAAAATGCGATTTTTCTATGGGTTATATTTACTATTAAAAAATATATAAAAAATCCGCAGCGACTATTCTAAATTTTAGTTTAGGCATAACTTACAAGTTATAAAGTGAAATCTCAATTTCTTACATTCGTTAGAAAATTACAATTCAAAATATTCCAATGGTTCTTGTTTTATCAACTTGTGATTTATATTGAATTCTATACATACACTTAAAGTTTAAAAATTGAATTTTTAAACAACTATGCCATTTCAAGTTCGTTTTAATTACACTTTAAATTTATACGTTTTAATTTTGATTAAAATAAAGTTTGAGTCATTTATTCTAAAATATAATTCATTTAAAATATTTAATTCCAATGAAAATCAATTAAAAACAAAATTTTAAATTGGTTCCAAACATACGGGTTGTTATAGTGTACGTCCAATAGTACACGTTTGGCATTGTTGTGGTATACACAGTACACACCGGAGTAAGGGAATAGAAATCCTCTTTCGTAGAGCACTCCTTCTTGAATGATGTATCATGAAGCTTTAAGGAGGAGCACTTGCTTTTCATTTCGAGAGTCAGGAGGATTCCATGTCGCAGATAGCTTTAGATTTGTCATTCAAAACTAGGGTTTGTGCTAGATCTCCATCATTGATATTGTATTAGTCTCCATTTGATCTATACTCGGAGATTCAAGCACTTTGACAAGGACCAGTCCTAAAAACTGCGCGTCTCTAGAACTTACTAGTTTGGCCAACGAATCGGCCATCTCGTTTTGTTCTCAAGGGATGTAAGTGATGATGTAGTGGTCGAAGTAAGTAAGAAACTCATGAACTCGAGCTAGGTAAGGGATGAGCCATGTCCCTTTTGCTTGATATTCTCCGCGGACTTTGCAGACGATGAGTTATGAATCTGGAAAGATCTAGAGAGCCTTGATGTTTAGTTCAGTTGTAATTCTTAGCCCAACGACCGAGGCTTCGTATTTTGCATCATTGTTAATTGCGGAGAAGTTAAGGTTCAAGGCATAACAAATTGAGTGTTCCTCTGGAGTAACAAGTACAACTTCGGTGCTGGAACACTGATTGTTTGATGAACCATCCACGTATAACTTCCACTGAATGTTTTGAGGCTCACTATCTTCTAGAGATTCTTTGGGTGTATTGAACTATGCGATGATGTCTACAATAGCTTTTCCGAGGTTGGCTCCCCGAGGGATGAAGGTGAGCTCAAATTGACTTAGCTCGATGTTCCACTTCAAATGTCGCCCAAACACCTTAGGTCATTGAAGGACTTATTGTAGTAGTTGGTCAGTGTAGATTTGGATTGGATGAGACAAAAGTAAGGTCAAAGCTTCTGGAAAAGAGATCAATAAGTAGTAAGCGATCTTTTAAAGCTTTGGATATTTCTATTTGGCTCATATCAATCTTTTGGTAATGTAATAAACTAGCCTTTGGACATGGTCCTTTTTGCGCACAAGCATCGAGCTAATTATCTGCGCAGAGACAACCAAATAGGTATATAAGTCTTCGTTGTCTGTAGGTTTTGATAGGTAGGCGATCATTCTAATTGATTCAAGAGGTCCTAGGATGCGGCAACACATTCTGGTGTCCATGTAAAAATGCACTTCCCTTTCTTGATCAAGTCAAAGAAAGGAATGCACTTGTCGGTTGCTTTTGAAATGAATCAACTTAGGGCGGCTACTTTCCCATTTAACCTTTGAACATCCTTGATGTTCTTTGGAGCTTCGATTCCATGAATAACTTCAATATTCTCTGGGTCAGCTTCGATTTCTAGCAAGTTGACAATGAAACCCAAGCTTTTTCCCGATGCAATGTCGAATGATAATTTTAGGGGATTAAATTTCTTGTTGTATTGATGGAGAACATTGAACATCTTCGCTAGGTCATTGACGAGGTTGTTCGACAGTTTCATTTTCATGAGAAAATCGTCCACGTAAACCTCCATGGATCTTCCAATCTGATTTACGAACATTCAGTTGACAAGTCATTTATAAGTAGCTCAATCATTCTTGAGTTCGAAGGGCATGACAACATAGCAATATAACACAAGATCGATGATGAATGAAGTGTGCTCTTGATCTAGAATATATATTGGAATTTGATTATAGCTAAAATATGCATCTATGAAGGAGAGAAGCTGGTGGTCTGCAGTTGAATCAACGAATTGGTCGATCTTTAAAAGCCGAAAACCGTCCTTCGGGCATGCTTTATTCAAATAAGAATAATTGGCGTGTGTCCTCTATTTCCCGTTCAACTTCTTAACTAAGACGGGCCAGAGACCCATATAGGATAGAGGGTGTAGCGGATAAAGCCATTGTCGAGTAGCCTATCCAATTCCTCTTTGAGTGTTGTCGATCTTTCAGATCCCAATATTCAGCATTTTTGTTTGATGGTAAGATGCTACGGGTCGACACCAAGCATGTGCGAAGAGATTTCTAGGTCAATGCCATGCATAGGAGTTGGTCCAAGAGAAACATCCAAGTTGGCCCGTAAGAAGTCCACGAGTTCTTCCTTGATTTCTGGACAAAGCTTCAATCCACCTTTCAAGACCAGAGGCGGGTTGATGGGGTTGACCGCAACATCGATGGTTGCTTCCAATGGAGTAGCCCACTTGTACTCACGCATTTTATCCTTCTGAGGATAAAGATTCTTGGAGAGACGGTTGTGGCGTTTGAGCCAGGACTTAGACTGCGGTGGTTGCTATGCACTGAAGGTTTTTGTGCAGTGTGTTGTCTCCATACCTTTGCCTTTTTCTTTGTTGATAACGTCTTTCCACTCAGCAAGGTAGCAGGCTCTCGCCGCAACTTGGTCTCCTCGGATAAGTTTGACTATATTGTATGTCGGGAACTTTATGAGGAAGCACTAAGGCTCCATGAATATGCAGAAATTGACGAGGAAAGGTCGTCCAAGAAAGACGTTGTTAGACCTGAATTTGGTACTAGCACACAAATGCAGCATGAAGTCCTCACAATCACAAATCATAGATCACAGAATGCAGAAACAGTAAATAACAGGAGGCATACGAAGATTTTATAGTGGTTCGGCTCAAACCAAGCCTACGTTTACTTTATCTCTTCTTAAATCCTAAAAAGTTACAAGTACAATTCACTCGTATTTATACACGAAATCCACATGTTTACAATGAAAAGAAGTGAGAAATTAGAAAATTATACACGATTTCCTTGTGTTATCATGTGGGGTTTGGCTTTTATGTTGTACAATATCATGCGGAGAACAATGGTGGAAGCCATGAGGAGTTAGAGCCAGAAGATCCTTCAAAATGCATTCAAATGGTGTATTTATAGCCATTTACAGCAGGCGGTTGGGGTATGTGGCACGCATCCCAAAAATCTCGAAATGAGGTGGAAAACATGGAGAAATCCTCTCCAACTCACGTCAAGCCATATGTAATGAGATCCGGGTTCATAGGAGTGGGAATAGCCATGAGAATAGGTTAATACATGAGTAAAAGCGGGTCCAGTCCAGGCGGCTTGTGAGTAGCTGGATTCCAAGGCGGGTCGGGTCGTGGTCTTGACGAGTCGATCCTATTGCGAGCTGATGCCAAGAGGGTCGGGTCGTGGGTCCCACGAGCCAATGTGGGCGAGCCTCTCTATGCAAGACGACCGAGGGCGAGTCGAGGAAGAGGGCCAGCCTAAAGGGGGAGTCGATCCAAGTTCTGCTCGTGTTCACGGAAACGAAAGTAACTTCCAAACTGTAAGTACGTTTTGTCCAAACGAAAGTTGTACTTGAAGCTAATTTAAAGGGCTACACGAATTACTGACAAAGCCCCGTAATTGATGTTTTCGGGCCCAAAAGAGGTCGTTTGGTAGGAGTTTCGGGCCATTCTTTGTTTGTGATACCACTTCAACCAAACCGCTTCCTGTCTTCTGACGATGTTATCAATACTTGAACGTATTGTTAACTAGAGATTTCAAGTGTGAAGGCTTTGACTAAAAAGCATGTCAACAGATGTTGTAGCGAGAGGAAACATCGTTAACGACAACAATGAGGATCTTGACTTGACTTCGATCCCCGTCTCCAAGTTGCACCGCTAGCACTACTAGACTGACTGGTCGGTTGGAAGAACCTTCGAATCAATGAACGGTGGATTTGTATGGCTTCAAAACTTCGGTTCAAGCTTCATTTGATTACAAGCCGACTTGAAGATAATGTTGACAGAACTCCCCGTTCGATGAGGAATTTCTTGACATAGGCCGGACCTATGTAGGTTGAAGTGACGAGCGGATCTATGGTTGGAATTTCGATTCCTACACCATCCTTCTTTTGAAAGACTACGTCATCCCTCATAGTCCTTTGCAGCTTGTCGATATATATTTGTCCATAGAGGTGGAGCACACTTCCTGGTCGACGTTCTTAATAAAGTTGGTGTATCCTTGCATACACCAAAAACTTTTGTTCACAAGGTAAGGCCCATGGCAACTAGTATTGATCATGATATCCCTTTTAGGGGGTTTCGGATTGGGCAGTCCCCAGGTGTCGCTTTGTTCTAAGGAGGAGCAGGCATTGAAGGAACTGCGGCTGCTTCTTTTAGAATAGAAATTTGGACGTACTACTCGAATCCTTTCTCACGAATGAGTTTCTCAATCCCTGAAATGTCAGTAGTCATTTGTATTATGGCAAAACATATCATGAAACCCATAGTACTTTCCAGAGTTCTTCTCGCAGTCGGTTGATTCTCGAGATTCCGTCTTCTTGTACTACATAGTGTTATAGGTCTCCAAATAGATTGCTTACAACTCGAAATTAAGTGGAGTGTAGACCTAGTAAGTTGGGAAGTGGTTGCACTTCTTGATGTCTTCTTTAAGAGTGTTGCGACTCCATGGCTTGGGCTTGAAACTGAGCTTTTCCTTGTCGGAGCCTTCTTCGACTTTCTTTCCTTTGCGTTGTCTTATGTGGATGTTTTGTGAGGGTTGTTGGGGTGTCTAGCTCGAGCAACCCTATTCATGTATGCTTATTCTTGGTACAGGAACTGATTTTCCTTTTCATAGAAAGCTTCGAGAGACTTCGGCTCCTTCCTATCGATCCAAGCCCTGTGTAACGACATGAAATTTTAGCTAATTAAAAAATTGAATTAAAAGTAAACTATGCTTGAGTTTGATAATTCAGCATTATTTCAATTGCCTGAAAAAAAGGACATTTTGCAAACGATCTTGGAATTCGGCGAAACCAATTTCATCAGATCCAGAACCATAAATTATTGTTAGATTCCAAATTTCATATTAATCGGATTTAGTATGTGAGCTTGCCCAATATAAATGCATGTCGAAAAATCTATTGGAATTTAATAAAAGCGTATAAAAAGGCCATTTTTCAAATGGTCTTCAAATTCCACGAGACTAGTTTCATTGGATGCGTATCGATGAAATATAATAGGATTTCAAATTTTGTATCGATCGGACTTACAGTTTGGTCATACGAGTTGACAGCGTAAAAGGTCGTTTAATTAAATACAAGCTTAAATTAATTGAGAGACAATTTTCCTTAAATCAATCCCTCCATGACGCCTCACTTGCACTCCTCCATGATGATGTCTTTGTATTTTAATGATGGTGCCTAGTTAATAATTATGTCTTTGCACTTAAAATAAGAAACGAGCACTTAAAATAATGAAGGAATTAATTAATAAAACATGGAAGGGAAAATTGTTGTACAGTCCTTACTTCAACATGAAGCTATCCTCTCATGTGTTAACACTTAGGTGGCATTTTGCACCCAACACCCTGGCTCTTGCCCATAAATAGAACCCATCCCCTTCACTTCTTCCTCCTTTCCTTTCTCTCTTCCTTCTCTTCTCTTTTCTTCCTCCTTGTTCCCACATTCTCTCTTCTTCCTTCACCCGTGGGACCCACCTGTACCCCATGGCCTGCCACGTCATCCTCCACTACCTCCTCCCAATTACCATGGACGCCGTCACAACCTAACACCCCTAAACCTTTTCTAAACCCCTTAAAACACTAAAAGACCACACCTTTACACTCCCTACACCCCCAAAATACCCCACCCGTGGACCATATCTACCTACACTCGCAACCACATAGACCCCACCCCTTAAGATGCACCCCCTTTTCCAAAGATCCAACCTTTTGTCCCCTAAACCAATATATACCCAAATATATTAAAGTGTAATCCATAAAACCGGTACGCATCGAACCCTTGTCTATAGAAAAACTAATATTGCACGGTGAAGTCGGAAGGCTGCCGGATTTAACCAGAATAGTAGAGAAGTCCTACATTCGAAGTTAAGAAGGAGTAGATAATTTGGTGAGAAACTACGTACTTAAATGGTTAAGTAGTGTGGGTTTATTAATATTAAACCACGGTTGGATTTAATAATAATTAGTGAAGTAAAAAACTGATTTTTAAGTGATGAACATATCACACTTAAGTTAATGACACCTATGATGATACTTGTGTGGATATTGGATGTGAAGTATGGATATAAATCTTATTGGGTTGGTAGAATACTATTCTAAATAGTAATGGGTAATGTATATTACCTTGCTAGTTAATAGCATCTTATTTGGTTGATGTTGGATGTTATAATGATTACATATGACATGGTATATGAACCGTAACTAATTATACCCAAAGAGTTGGATTATTGGGTTAACGGTTAAGTCTTTATTTAATAAATTTATTTAATTGAATATTTTATTAATTAAATATTAAGTGGAAAAATAAAAGTTTGAATTTAATATCCAACTATTGATAGAAACGAAGTTAAAGTTATTACGATAAACATTCGTATAGGAAAAAAAATTGTTTGAAACAGTTTTCAAGTAACGAAGGCATGTTCAAGTTTTTAATAAAAAAATGAATAGTAACTTTGAAAAGTGAAGTTTGGTTTGGGTATATAAGAAATGTTTTAACTTTATTTTCTCTTCCAATCTATCTTGTTTATTTTTATAATGGTCTTTAGGAAAGTATGGATTTCAAAAGTTTAAGTTTGAAAAATAATATTATTTTAATGATTTAAACAATATTGTAATATTTGAATAATTGAATATTTGATTTGAAGTTGAATATTGAAAATATAGTTTCCAAAAATTATTATATAGTTATTATATAATTAATAAACTATTTTGGAAGAAATTTGACTTGGTTTTAAACATAATTCGAAGTTTGGTTTGAATAGAACTAGTCGCGTAGCGATAGTTCGCGAATTTCAACTATTGACTTCAAACTAACGTACTGGTAGATCCTACCGTCGGATTTTCCCAAAGCGAAAAACATTTGGTTCAAAATGAAAAGAGTTTTCAAATGAATACAAAAGTTTTGAGATCCATTGGTTAAATTTTGAATAAGTTCAAATCAAATTTGAATAAAAGCAGCGCTAGTGCAGTTTGAGACTCGAAATGGGATTTTATTGAAATGGACTATCTTTAAATGATTAAAATTAGGAAAAAAATTATGATAAATCATAATAAATGATTAGAAAGAGTTTGGATTAAATATATGGGTTTTAAATGATAAAAATCTATTAACCAGAAATAGGCTATTTTGCAATGCCTTTTGTAAACCTTTGTGAACCATTTTTATATGGTTAACAAAAGATTTTTGAAGATGATTTTGGAATTTCAACAGCTTAACCAAATTTAACGATAAGATCTAAACTTATGAAACGCTTTCCAATTAAAAGAGGCTTAATTGGGCATCCGATAATCCAAAAGGATTTTTGTTTTGATGCTAATTATTTTAAAAGATTGGGTTCAACCCATTTTGAATAATTATACAATTAGTTAGAATTAAAAGATATTGAAGACAGTGGAAGATCAGAAACCTTCACATCGAAAGGATTGACCTGCTGATTTTCGCTTCACTGGGTTGCTCCAGTATTGAGATATGATAGTGGCAGCACATCCAGACGTAATTGAGGAATTTACATATTGCAAGGACCTCTCTCCTTTATTGTACGAGGAATAAGGTGCCTTTAGTTTCGTTCACAACCCAGAACAGAATTTTATGGATGTGTGTCTCACATTGTATCTTATGGTATGTAATGGATTTTTGCTAAACGTATTTGTGTTGGTGGAGGAGAATTGATTATCTTAGCTTAACACCCTTCTTTGAGATGTACGAGCTCAAATGCGATACAGTTAGCGATTATATGTTATGAGATGACAATGTGGCATGTTAAGTGTTGATGGTAGATAGACCAAAGCTTTTGTTGCAAAGATGAACTTTGCGGAACGTGACTACACAACCTCACAACTGGTAATGAGCCGAAACATGATGAAGTACAACAAAGATAAGGATTAAAGTCTCCTTCTAGTTAAGAAGTGATTCCATGGTACGGATCCTACGCAATTACTTAGTGGACGATGGAATGAGCCGCCTCGGATAATGTTCAACAACGATTGGGAGATGTTATGTTCAGGAGAAACCCAAACTACACCTAGTATAGGTAGGCCGACTCTGCCGATACAGAAGGAGGCAATATGTTAACCCTAGGACATCCCGATAGAGGTGTTCCGAATCATGGTAAGGAAGGTCCTTTGCCTTGATCATTGATGGAACCCCACTTCCAAGACAAACCTTTACAGTTTTAGTTGTAACCTAAATATATATATATATATATAGATGTAATATATGGTATCTACGTCTGCTAAGATCTATACATTTACTTTGATTAGATTTTCAAAGATAAACATTAATGATAATATCAAACGATTTTTACGTATTAAGCATATTCGAGTTATCATAAGGCAAAAGTTGTTCCTAATGGCTTGCGGTTGCATTGCGTGATGGGTTGCGAGTCATATAATAGCTTCATTTTCAAAAAGCATTACGAGTTTTGCACTAGTATCCATGAGGAGAAAACTTATTCCGTGTTATGCAGTGTGGTCTTAGGTTTTACCTTACTACCCTTATAAACACAACTGTTTTTGGTTTCTCATGCCAGTCCCATGACAGACCCATAGTTTTGTTTTTTCCCATGCAAACTCGGGTTCCCTTATGTAATGTCCCGGTTTTTGACTAATTTTGTTAAACTCTAATTATAGATTATATCTGTAATTTAATCCAATTAGATAATATTGGATTTGAATATTTTAGAAATTTAGAATAATTATTAGTTTAAAAATCCTATATGTATATTTTTAATATTTTTTATTATACATATGATATATAAACAAGCGAATGTTGTTTGAGCATCTTGTTATGCTTTTAAACTATTTTACAACTAAGTTAAAATTGGATATTTACTTAAAGAAAATATAAGAAATAACATAAGAAAAATTCGTTTACTTCATAAAGAAGGAAGTTAAGAACATGGCATAAGGTTGCAAATACGTATAACACATGTACTTGGCACGTATGTGTTTCAAATCAGCCTCATATTATCAACTCGAACCATTAAATGAATTGATTACTTAGAAGTTAAGGGTCATATGTGATGTACACTAACACATGGAAGTAAATCAAATGAAATAAATTCCTAGCACATCTCCTTTCACATCAAATTTGTAGGAACTTCCACCATCACATTATCTACCATAGCAAAACCTAGTTTTAAGACCATTAGCACATGGATTTGTATACATTTATGTACTTAAATTGTCTGGCCATCCATGTGCAAACTGGAAAGAATTTATGGATAAAATACCATAATCTCTTATTTTCCAATCACAACATGCTGTTGCCACAAGCATCCCATCCTACCCATATCAAAACCTAGTTTTTAAAACCCAATTGCATGTGAAATGTGTACAAATTATGTACTGAAGTAACATGGCCGCGTACTTCAGGTCTGAGAATAAATTTGAATAGGATATGACTTAACAACACATCCCTTTTCAATCAACAATACAATGCAACAACAACTACATATACATGCAATTTGCCCCTATTTTCCCCTACTGACCTATTAGTGTTACATAATATTTTTAAAGCCTAAATTCCTCTATAAATACACCTATAAGTCACCATATTTTCACCCTTTAAGACCCTGTAACTTGAGATGAAAATGGCAGAGCAAACTAGCAAAAAGCCTAGAACTTAAATAAAAAGACAATGAACAATTAGTGTGAGTAAACTCTTCTTTTACCCCATATAATAAATCTACTATAGATTGTCATACAATGTGGTGCAAACATATGTACATGCACATCAACTTCTGAGTGTGTTATATTGAGTTGATTTAACATTTATATCAAAACCAAAATGATTAAAAGTATGGATACAAACCTAATATAGAAAGTTAAAACCTATGAGTTACCTCGGCGGGGGATCTTGGGAAAAATATTAAAAGATTTTTCTATAACTTAATTTAAGCAAATATGATCGAATCAGTGTTAACTTATTGGATGGGTAACTTGAGTTTGAAGTCAAACTGCTCCGACGTGGTTGGATCTAAGAGCAGTACACCAAAGGGAACGATGGTGGAGCATGTCTGTTGTATGGTGGTGAAGTTTGGTAGGAATCGATGCAATATAGGGGCGGTGCGAGATAAAACAGTGGCGATGGTTTTAGTGAATTTTCTGGCCAAACACCTACTTTTCGATTCAGGTGACCGGAGTTAGGTTTGATGGTGGGGTCGGCTCCAAAGGGTGAAGAGTAAATGGTGTCGATGGGTTCGAGGTCATGAAGGGTGGTGGTTTAGCTATGCACGTGCACATGTGGACACGATGCACTGGGTAATGACAGAAGGAGTTAGGAGTAGTAGGAGATGGATCGAGCAGGGAAAAATGAGAGTGATCGATGTGTCGATCAGCGGTTTATTCTTTCCCGAACTTCCAGATCTGGCATGAAGAATGAAACAGGATCGTATCATGTCGATCCACATTTTTAGGTTGCCAGATAAGTGATTTCTGGCCTTGGATTTTAGCCACTTGGTAAAGGAAAGAAAGAGTGATCAGTCAAAATTTTCTATGTGATCGACCCATGCAGATCACTCATTTTCGCCAGATTTAATTTTTACTTAGTTTAATCGCATCACGAGTCACACAAGCCAATTTTAGTGATCGACACGTACCTATCAACTATTTTTAAGTGCGCGACATTGTTTTCGCCAAATTTTATATTTTTACTAAACCAAGTCGCGCAAGCCAAATTTTGATGATCAACACGTGCCGATCAGCTATTTTTCAGTGTGCGATACTATTTTCGCTAAATTTTATACTTTTACCAAACCAAGTCGCGCAAGCCAATTTTGAGGATCAACATGTGCCAATCTGCTACCTTTTAAGTGCGCAAACTATCTTTACCAATTTTAATTTTTTTTTTCTACAACGAGTTTTACCACGTGATCGGACCGACGTGCTCAGGTATTTTGAGAAGATAGGACCAAGTCTATCACGTATTTTCACTTTGCCAACTTTTCTAAATTTATTAACAAAGATTTCAAAAATCAACGTCATTTCTAATCTTTTCTAAGTACTTCGCGACTTCAAACCACCGTAAGTTTTCCAACAATGTTATCGAAATACGAGCACGTCGTTATTCATAACATAGACGTGTGACTGTTTAACCAAAAGATGATCAACACAGATCAAAATAATTTGATAATAATAAAATGTTGAAATGAATGACAGAAGTTAAATCGTCTTTATTAACTATTGTTTAAAATAAAAATATGATTTCATTTAAGTAAGTAATTACTTAATCAACAAATTAAGTAATAGTAGTTATATTTGAAAAGGAAATTTTCAAAAGTAAGAAGGTTTTATAAAACCGAATTTTAAATAAAATAGTTAAATGGGATTTATTATGGTATTATAATGAATATGGGTTTTCGAGTTATAACTCATATCTATCATAAGATAAGAACGTTTTCGGCCAAGATCTAAGAGGTAAATAAAATACGCCAACTTGAACGACTTCAGGATTATCTGAGGATGATATTATTTGTAATGGTAAAGATGTTAGAAGTAATTTATTATGAGTAATAATGATTGAAACTTTATTAATATATAATGAGATTCCAAATTAAAGGAAATAATAAGAATTTGAGAAATCGTATATATTTATTTTTCCAAAGTAAAAGAAATTAAAGGGGATTCTGTGAAAATATAACGATATTTTCAAAGTAAAGAGATGGGTTTATTATAAAAGATAAGTGTCTATTATTGTTTTCAAGTAACTAAACAAAAGGGAATTCATAACATTATTTACGAATGATAAATTGAATTAACTTACCAGTTGTAAAAAATGAATAATGTTGCAGCAAATACGAATTGTCAAACTTGAGTCGTTAGATATATTATGAAAATAGATTGTTAATTGATTAGACAGTTATTTTGTGATTATCCTAAATTATATAGTTTAAAGTAAACATTAACATGTTTAAATCATCCTGGATTAGATCATTGTTTAAATCTGGAAGTTAAATCTTATATATTAAGTAGATAAGTCCTACTAATCAATATGGATATAGAAACCCATATGAAATATGTTGACTTGATTGCTATTAAGTATCACTTGACCTTAAAAGTTATTAATATTGTCAGTTTGAAAAGTCCGAATCTAAATTCCACTTCAATCTGATTTAGATGATTACAAGTCAGATTTTTGAAGATGGAGTTTATGTAAGGGCATCTGTCAATCCTAGGTAGAAATTGCCTAAGATGGATTTATAGGATAGCTGGATGAATATCTGACAGAGTATGCCTAATAGATCACGTATGTTGATCTCTTTAAACTCGTTTTCGATTGGTAGCAGAGGAATTCGTTTCTCTCAGCTTTATGCCCGAAATATTTTTAGGGAAATCAACGTATTATTAGGTGGGTTTGACGATGTGGCATTCAATGTGAATGAAGACGTGAAATGTAAAAAAGCTAAGTATAACCTCAGGATTCACAATCGTGAAATAACAAAAATTGGGCAGGCAGCACGACTATGTATCGCTCCCATTAGGGTGTATTATCACATCTAGAGAAAATTATTTTATTACTTTTGTCACTTTTGTATCTCTCGTGGAACAGTGGTTGGCCAATCGTTGATGATAATATACTCAGTACACTCAGAGAAAATGAGTGGTCTATCATGTGTGGTCGGATTGCAAGATGTTCTTGTTGAACCCAGTATATTCCTTTCTAGAGATACACTATCGGAAAGGGGATCCATACCTTGTCATAGTTGGAAACACATTATCCATGAACTCCTTGAGGTTTTGTTTATAGACTATTATTAGTGAAATGTGTGATGCAAGCATTTTGCTATATTCAAATTTATTTTGAAAATCCTAGACACTATCATAATATCTGTTTCGATATACAAAGCGTTTGGCTCTCATATGGGAAAACCCGGTTATGCGTTTAATTGTGGAGTGGTCTTATGAGATACCCTTTATTTCTCAAACTATTTTTAAATTGTTTACTCACACCAATCCCATGACCGACCCAGACTTTATTTTTCTATGTTTTCCCTAAACTCTTAGGTGCTCAAATTTGTATAAGCAACTAAGTAGTTCAGGATTTTACAGATACTCTGAAAGGAGCTTGGAGCAGAAGGAAACAACATTAGATATATAGAGTTTATTTCCGATATGATGTATACGTGATGTACTCTGATGATGTATGTTAGTACAAATACAATTTTGTATTTCAAGAAATGTTATATAATATTTTGTGTTCATTCCGCTGTTAGATTGGTGTTTACTCCGATTTTGTTGTGTTATGTTCTTCTTTTTCTTATATTCAAATTTTCTTTTTTTTATTTCTCAACCTCTAACTTCTTTCTTTTAATGATCCGTTGAATTTGGTGCTTGATTAGTTGACATGTGATATGAATTATGTATTTGTATTGATAATCTGGATTGGGAATTGGTCGATTCATTGCAGCGATATTAGAGCATGAGGTTAAGTAATAACCTTGGCTCTGTGGTGTGACTCAATAGACATAGGGTTAGTAATGTCCTAGACTGAGTTTGAGTGTGTATATAAGCACGTATTTGTTAGTTGACATAAAAACTATTTTATGTTGTGTTGATTGGTTTGGCGAGTGGTTTATGAATTTTGGTCGATACGGTAGTGCAAACTGAATCGATAGGTGTTCCTAAGCTCTTGAACAAAGTAATTCAACACGGTATTGTTTGAAAGCTGGGTAAATGAGATAATTTTACCCAAAATTTATATTATGATATAAAATAATAATTTTCTGAAATTGTTATAAACGACTATGTTGATTGCTATGGATTTGAGTTTAAAAGAGAATTTGAAACAAGTAAGTGTATTTGAACACGATTGATTCAAATAAACGAAGTGGATGATTTTGGAGTTTTTCCCAAAAATAGTCAGAGATATTTTCTTAAATATAAAATGAGATAACAGGAGTTGATAAGGAATAAAGAAATTGGAATCTAACTAGAGATTGATTGATTTAAATGATTTTCGGAGTGTTGATCTGATCATGATTTCGGTCTTCGAGTTGATACATAGAGAAATATTATTTTATCAATTTACGGTCAGGAACTAATGAATGTTGAAGAGTAGAATAGGATGGATAAGAAACGAAGATGTTTTTCCAACTATAATAATATATATTTTTTGTTATTAAAATAAATGTGTTTGAATTGATGGATGCATAGGAATGAGAGTGTATGGAGATGGAAGTTCAACGTCCAACAGAGAATACAGGTTCACATTTTAATTGGAATTGATGAGACAATTTGGAAAGCGAGTTAGCTTTGTGGTTTCTTTGATGATTAGAAAGATTCTGGAGAGGAGAGTGGAAATTTGCCATAATAGCTCCTTAACATCTTTTAATTATTTTGGAGGACGCGGCTTTGACATAATTATTTTGTAGGACAAGACATCGCGTGCCCTTTTATTGCTCAAAACAACCGATCTCTCCAATTTTATCAGGAGGCGTTTTCTAAATTCTATCTCTCCAATTTGTCAAAATCTTTAGGCGATTATCGATTATGTTCTATGACTGTTAATTCTATCAGGTGAGGTTTATTTTATTCATTCTTATTTCTATTTTGAAATTTGAAATCAATTTGATAACTTTCATGAGATTAAAGAGGTGATTTTCTTAGTTTTTTTTATTTTTTCAATTTTGGTGATTTTCATCATTTTCAATTGAATCTTTGATTATAATTCTATCAGGTGATTTTTAGTTTTTAGCTGAAACCTAAATTGTCGTATATGACATCATTATCTAATTTTTTGTTCTTTATTTTTTTGGATTCTGTAGATCTATCACTGGGAGATGAAATTCAAAGTTCAAGTAGTCATTTAGAGTATCGGGTTGGTGAAAGGTACGGTTTTTTCTTATAAAATATAGTGTGATTGTTAATTTATAGAACGCCTTGGTAATTCATATATGGATGACATTGGATATTTGAATTTAACATGGATGACTGGAAAAGTATTATGATGGAAATGTATTAAGGAAAAGACAAATGGGTCTACTGTTTTGTTAGTAGGTTATTTGTTTAGCAATTTGTTATTTAGGATGAAAAGTTTCTATAGATTTGCAATGTGTTTAGTTTGATAAGTGATGTTAGATGACATCAATTCGATGTTTGCTTAAATACAAGGAAGAATTAAAAACCTTTTTTTTTACTTGTGTTTTGGATTTACTGTTTTCCTACATAGAAAATGTTGGCATATAAATCAAAATTTATAATTGACATGTGATGTGCTGTTAATTGATGTTTTCTAGTGTATTTGATTGCATTTTTTGTATAGTCCTGATAATGTTTATTCCAATAACATAACAGATGTTATAGGACTGAAAAACATAATTGCTTTTGTCTTTTTTAAACTGTGTGATAAAGAAGTTAATATTATGTAATATTTTATGCAATTTGATTGATATAATTTTTCTTCACTATTCTTAGTAAATTGAACACAAATTGTTTATCAACAATTAATCAATTGATTAAACAAATTGTTTTTGATAAGAGAAATAATGATAAATATTGTTGAAAATGCTCTTGCTCATTTTGATAAGGGAAACAAAACAACATATATCATTTATCAATAGATAAAATTATTTATCGTTTACTAAATAATATTTCTATTCAACTTTATGTCAAGATGGTTGTAGTAATCATTTTGCGATCATTATTTATTAAATGATAGTTGTATTTATCTTTTTGTCAAAATAATTGTATTAAGTGATAATTTTTTTGTATTCGAGTTAAAATTATTATATTAAATATTTTCATTTTGAATTGAAAATATATTTATGCCTTTGAATAGAAAATGATAAATATATATTCATTTGTATAAATAATGATTTATAAAATTAAACTAAATATATTTATCTATTATCAAATGCTAAAACTATTTATTGTTGATAATGCTAGTCATGTTGCATAAAACTGAATAAAAAATGATAAAAGTGTATCATTTTTCAGATATCATATATGTACCACCAAGTTTAATAATATCTTTTAAATTTTCTTTCTAAAATGATAAACTCCTTTATCATTTTAATTATGTACTTTTATTTTGTTAAATTTGAGTATTTTAGTATTTTAAGCGTATGCTTTAATTTATATTGGTAGTTTATATTATTTATATTTTATTCAGTTCTTATTTGTTGATCTACGTTGTTTTTGTCAAATTTTATTTGTGGCGTTCTAAAATGATAAAGTTGTTTTATCATTTTAATTATATTTTCGATACTGAAAATTTTATTTTCTACAATTTGTATATTTTATGTATTCGAAGTTTATTGTCTTATTTGTATCTCTGTTGTATATTGTTTATGTTTTATTTTGAAATTATATATTGATTTATGACCACTTTTGTTAAATATTACAAAAATGATAAAATGTTTTATCTTTTGAATAATGTAATTAGCTATTGCCTAGTTGCTTCTATCTATTGAATGATACTTACGGACTTTTATGTATAAATTTGATGGTATCTAAAACTTGTTGTGCATTAATCTCGGTTCTCAATCCAGCCACGAAAAACAAACGTGCAAGGGAACATTTTGATGGACTAAAATAAGTTGTGTTCTTGTTTTTTGAACAGTAAAACCTATTATTTTAAAATAGAAAACTATAAACAATAGAAAAATGTATATTAAGTTGGACAACTTACCAGTAAAGAAACTTGAAGGATACACAATAGTTGTAATTAGATATTGCCTAGTTCCTAAAAGATTTTTTTTATCTTTAGTTGTTATCTGGTATACACTGCTGTCAGTTTTGTGAAAAAGATAAATGCATGTCTCTTTTTTCATGATGCTATATAGTATTTTCTTTTTGTTTTGATTTTGTTGGTGTGTGTGTGAATAATTGCTAGATTTTATTGCTAAATACACTACTAAATGTCATTGTCCCATCAGCTTGCAAATTTAAATAAGATTTATGAGGAGAAACTAGGTAATTGCAGTAAGGAAAACCTAGGCGATTGCTATAAGAAAAACTAGGCTATTATTGTAAGAGAAACAAGGGGATTGCTGTAAGGCAAGACTAAGTGATTGTCTGGAAGAAGCTGCATGCAAAAGTATGTAATTATTGTAAGGAGAAATCGTTTATTTCGCAAAGGTGAAAGCATGGTTTTGGAATCTGCATGATAATACTTAATCGGGGGATATATCATAATGAAAACATTTTGACATACTTTTGAAAGTTGCATTATTTTTCTTTATTTGCAAGATATATGATTATACCTTTTTCTGGAAAGTGCGTAAAAATGAATCTGTTATGTACTATTTTATGTAATAAGTTGCTAATTAAGATTAGATAATGCAAAACATTTTTATAAATGCATTTATTTGTTTACATCTTTAATTGTAGGTGAGATTCATCTGTTTTATTTGTTAAAATGGTTGTTAATAGAGCAGTAGTTGCAGGTATGGAGATTGGATTATAGCAGTTTAGGGTAAGATGTATGCTTCTTGTGCTTCACTCTATTCTCACTATTATCATTTGTGCACTGAATACCTGTATTAATTAGGCGCGGAATTGCTTCTATAATTCAAAAAAGTATTAGCCAATATTGGTAACTCCGATGAAAAGGCTGATATTGTACCGTTGGATTTTAGCAACTAGTAGTTCACTTTAATGCATTTTAGTAGTCCATTTATCATTAGGAATATTGAACAACTGTATATACCGAATAACAATTAATAATAAAAAATGCTTACAACCAAAAATAATCAGAAACATCTCAGCACCAGTACAAAATACCCAATTATTCGAGCATTCAACTCAAAATATTAAAAGAACAATCAATCAAATACATTGGATTTAACACTCAACTCAATTATTCAACAAACACTCCCTTCTCTTATGTCCTTTTTTTTTACATCTTTCAGCACCAGTTTTGCTTAGCACAAAAATCAACCCCTTCAATATTATTCATCATAGGACTACTAGTTCCAAATATGTTCTGCTTAGCTTTCTAGTGATGAAGCTTTTAGTTCCAATCTGAGAATCGCAAGCACTGCAAAAGCGGTAATACAAGAAATCATGAAAGTTGAAAGCAGGCGCTGCAACGATGATGGAAGAGTTCATCAACTGAAGTTTAGGATAAAGAAAAAAGAGCTAAAGAAAATGCTTGTGTCTTTGGGTTATATCAAGCTCAACGTCAATAATCATAAGGTCACAAGTGCAGCAGCCTTAGAACAGTTTTCCAATGTGCTGTGGAAGAAAAGGAAAAACTCAAAAAGGACGTACTTAGAAGTAGTAGATGGGAACCATTTTCACATTCTATACTAGAGGAGTAATTCTAATCAGTGTTATTTGTCGGTATTTATGGTTGTATCTATCATCGAAAACTACTAATGGAACTCCTGAAAAAGATAAATACATTTATCTTTTTCAGAAACTATGAGCAACATATAATTAAAAATGTAAAAAACTGCAACAACCTGAAATTTGGCAATAAGAATTAATTATTAGAATTTAAAAAATAGGAATTTATGCAAATTGTGGAATTTAACCACGAAACTTTAACTGAGGCTTTCGTCTCGGAATTCTAGTCAACTTTCATGTTTGGAGTTTCGCAAACGGAGTCCGTATGGAAAAGTTACGCACGAAAAAAAAAAAATGGACGGAAAATAAATAAGTCGAAATAAACAAATATTCTTATTTAAACAGCCTTACTAGGCAATTGACGACCCAGGCGGTCGACCCTGGAGGTCGACCCACTGGGCATCAGATTGCCTAGTGACGGCTAGGGTTGATAAGATTAGTTTATAATATATTAAAAACGAATGGACGGATGTTAATTAAAATAGATATAACGATCCAAGGCCAAATCCACTCCTATAAATAAAGGGGTTAGGCCTCATTCTTTTCAACACAAACCTATAACAGCAGTGGAAATATGCCAATTTCCTCCCTCTTCGAACCTAATTTCTTAAATAAAAAATATATTCATATACAACAAATCAAATCCAATTCATATAGAATTGAGAGGATAATCGGATCCAATGGAAAAGAATGCAAATTGATGCTCCAAATCAGATTCTCTTCTCTCTTCCTATTTTCTTACATCTCTATAAATCTGAAATTATCCCCTTTTCAGATAAATTGAAGATTTATAAGAATTTGGGAATTGTAGGCCTAAAAGGTTCAAACTTTGGATTTGAATGCTTTAATGTGAGTGGAAATTTTACGAATACAGTTATAATAGGCTATCTATTTCATTTGAATTAAATCTAAATTTTTATGCCTATTTCTATCAGATCTGTTCACTAAATTATTGTAATTGGATTGACACCCATCATATCTGATTGTAAACATTGTTAAAACTTGCATATTATGAATTGTGGTTAGGCATAATATTAATTATGGGATTCTTATATTTGTTTATACCTATTCCCTACAATTATGTTGTAAAATGTATTGTGGATATTGCAAAACACTGTAGATCTGGAAATCAGTCCCATTAATCACCATTTAGATGTAATTATATTCCAGATCTCTATTTTCAGCATTGAATAATAAATTATGTGAATATTGGATAAAATGTTAAATTTGTGTGATTGTAATGTTAAAAGAAATAAGGCTGTTTGTATTCAATATTGTTGGGATTTGGCTTAATTGTTGCAAATATGCCACTTTTCCTATTTTTGAAAAAAAAAGATATTATTTTGAGTTCATAAGGGGTATGAAATAAAAGAGGGAAAAGTGGTGCAAACTTACATATAAATATAAATATACATATTTGTGCGTAGTTTGCATAAACTATTCTAAAATATATATAAACATATATTTTTCTTATGAATTTGAAATGTATCTATCCACAAATTAGGCATAATTTACAATAATTAGAACTAACGGGCTTTTTGAAAGATTTGAACCTTTTGAAAAGACTGACTGCAAAAAGGAATGTTTGGTTATTGATTAAACCAAATCATTAAATTTAATAATAAAAAAAAAAGATAACTACGTTGTCCGCACGAAAACATAAAAATATAAATATATAAATTATCTGTCCAAATCAGCGTAAAAATGATAAAATATACATAGTATTGAATGTTGAATAATGTTCAATTACGGAATTATATGAAAATGTAATCCATATTGAATCATATATTTGTGGTGGCTATTTGTAGCAATCAATATAATTAATTGATATAAATAGGACTACAAATCAATAAATAACAATTGTAACCAATGTTGAATGGGGAAAGTAAATATAATAGGATATTGGTTATGATTCCTAAATTAATTAGGATTAATGTTGTGCACCCCAATTAGGAAATTTGAATTATAACCACAATTAGACACGAGGTTAAGCTTAACTTGTGGAAGAAGTCTTCCCAGAACCAACCTGCAAATCCAGCATCCACAAGGGTTGAGCTTAATGTGAGGGGTCTAATGCATATGCATAAATGTATCAATGCACGAGGTTAAGTTCAACTTGTGGTAGAAGCCTGCCCAGAACCGACCAGCACATCCAGCATCCACAAGTGGTCAACTTAATGTGAGAGGTCTAGTTCACTAATATATATATATATATATATATATACATATATATATAACAAGCAGCAAACAAATAAATATATAGACAAGAATAGTAGTTGTCTGTTGGGGTACAACAAATAGATACCTTGGGACTGATAAAGGGTTGCCTTAGGAAAATATGATCGTTATGGTCATAAAGGGCAATTAACATCTCTCACCTTACGCGGGGTAAGGGTATATGCATGAATGATAGAAGCCTTAAATAGTAGGGCCCGTAGCTACTGGCCTCTAGTTTATAAGAATGTGGAACAAGTTATCAAGAGGTATTAAGTGACAATAAGTCCGCCCAGGGTCTTAAGTGATCGGCAGAATCCACTCTATCTATCATTGATAGTAAGGCGGAAAACAATGAAGCATAAGAAGATATAAAGATATATATATATATATATGTAAACTTCGCAGCTAGGGTTTCACTTCTCGGTCTAATAAGCCAGTAAATTATAATCTAACAATCAGCTTAATTATTGTTTAAAGGCTTACTAAATATATGCGTAAACGTTTTATCTTGGTATTATATCTTGGAACACTACCTTGGGAGGAGTAGTAGGGTCGTGCGTAAACATTCACAAGTTTAGGTTAGAATCACTAACCTTGGTAGGTATACATCTCTAGTTGAACCAAACAGAATACATCTGTGTATTACAATTTGTGTTGTACATTTCAGGTTCACTAGAATTATGTTGTTCTGACCCCCTCCTTTCCATGAAAATCCATTCTCCAATAAGAGCCCGCGATTTTGGATTGTATATTATGTATGTAGAGCGTGAGATGCAAGCGTTCTGCTAGATTGATATTTATTTATATTTAGACACTATTATAATATCAGAAAAGATATTAATTCCAAAACTGTTTGGGATTATCGTAAGGTAAAAACCATCTTGTTTATGTGTGGATCGGTCTTACGATTATCCTTTTCTTTCAGAAAAGATTTTGACTTTAAAATAAAATGGGATACCTTTAAACTCCATGTGTTTTTCTCAATCTGGTTCACTAGACTGATCCAACATTTGTAATGCTTGGGTTAGACCGAGTTTTATAGGTTCAGGTTATCGAATGATGTGAACATATGACCTGGAAGAGTTCAGAGGTACGATATTGTATAGATACTGTTCCACTATGTGTTGTATATGAGGACAAGTTGTTATAACTGTCCAGATGTGTTGATGTACTCTGATGATTGTAAGTATATTTAAAGCTCTCGGTAAAGATTTATTTCTATATTATATTTTTTACCGCTGCGATGTGAGATTCTTTTTCCGATGTGTTTCTTCTTCTTATTTCTTCAATTCTAATATTTATTTCTTATCTCACCCTCTAATTTCTTTCTAATAACTATTTGTGTTTCTGATCCTTGGATTCTGGCAAGTGATAAGGATTTGTGTATTATAGTCGGAATTCGGGCATCGAATTCCCATAGGTCGTTACAGTGGTATCAGGGCTATTAATTTGTAATAACCTTGGCTCAGTGGCGTAACTCGATAGAGATTGGGTTAGTAACACCCTAGATTGAGTTTGAGTGTATGTATATGAGAGCGTGTATTTGTAAATTTTATATACAAATGTTTTGTATTGTGTTGTTTGATCATTTCAAGTGTTGAGAAGCATTGAACTAGTAATAGATACAATATTGTTTTGTAAAGAGGGTAAATGAAATAATTTTACTTGAAATATATTTTTGTATATAAAAGAAATAATTTTATTAAATTATTGAGATATTGTGTGTTGGTTGATTTGATTGGAATTCAAATTAAAAATTTGAATTGGAACTTAACTTCGTTAAGTGGAATTAAACTAAGAAATGGTTTTGGAATTAAATAAATTAGACTTGAATTTGGAAATTAAGTGAATAATAATAAACAGAAATAAATCAAATATTAACCGATTGATGTTCAAATATGTGAAACCAAAATAAATATTAATATTGAATATAAATTCAATTGATTTGATTAAGTTGGTTGTGCATTGGTTATGGATTAATTATTGACTATATGTTAGATTAGTTGAGTAAAATTAATCGACAATTAATGGAATTGAATAAATTGTAAACCATGGTATGAATTCCATTATAATTAATTAGAATGAAGCCACATACGAATTAAAACTGAATAATATTAACCATGTATTTGCAAATAAATTGATGTTTCATGTTCGATTTTGGGATTAGTGTAGTTATACTAGTTGTTTAGTGAAATGTTATTTAATATTTTATATATCTGTTATCTATATATTGAATTGAGTGAGTATAGGTGCTAGAAGGCTATGAGATTTGATTTTGTTGCATATATTGCACATATATTGAGTAAGTATGCTCAATAGCGCTCGTAAAAAGTACACCTACGCGAAAATATAAAATTTTGGGTTTTGGTTTTTGTTTTCCGACTATGTGGGTTGATGTATGTATATTATTTGTTATTGCGATATCGCAGATGTCACTCCGTACAGGAGAGACTCTGCCGAATTTTTCCAAGAATTTCATGTGTTAGAATTTTGTGGATATTTTTTAAAAAAATTATTTATAATAATGGATTGGTTTTCGATTTAATATAAATTGGGTTTAAGAATAATTAATTGTTTGTAACATTTTTCTTACCTTAGTAATTTCGGGGACGAAATTCTTTTAAGGGGGAAGAATGTAATATCCCTTTTTTTAGTAACCAAATAGTTTATTTAGTTATTATTTTAAATATTATATTTGGAATATTAATGGATCTTAATAATTAATTCGTTTATTAAAACAAATTTTGAACGTTAAAATTATATATAATTTAAAACGAGCTCGAAATCGCGCGGTAGTTCGTAGTATTGAGTTTTGAACTTCAGTTGAGTATACAGGATCCGATATAAGTCGGAATTCCTTAAAAAAATAAACATTGGAATCTTGCTGATTATAATTTTCAATGGTAGAGAAAAATTCAAATTTTTTGTTATAGATTGTTAGTTATGTCCAATTCAAATTTTAAAATAGTCGCTATATATTTCGTTAATAAACAATAACGTTTATTTAATAATTTATAAAGGTTTTTATATATTTTTGATACCGTAACTCAAAATTGATGATATGGAGTTGTAATCCATATTGGTTTGTATTTCAGGCTAAATGATAATTTTATTTGAATATTTACGATAATAATAATTTATTATTATTTAGCCGATTTTTTTTAGAATTTTATAGTATTTAATCGATATTTTATAAGCCTTAGAAATAGCCAATTTTCAGACGACCTCCGTTTATGATGAAACGAATTTTGTTAGATCCAGAACGTCAAAACATAGCGTGCTACAAATTTTGGGGCCAAACGGAGTTAATATGTGAGCGTACGGAATCTAATTGTAAACCGACATACAATTTAACTTATAAAATATCGTCGTTTTCCAAATGGAGTCGAATTTCGACCAAATGAGTTTTATTGGATCCGTATTAGTAAGTTATTGTGACGTTTCAAATTTGGCAACAATCTGGTTAACATGTGATCGTGGCAGCATCAAACTCCCTTATTTTTATTTAATTGTTTATTTTATTTTAGCCAATTTTGAAGGGGATAACTTTAAAGGAATAAATGACCGGCGAAACAAACTCCGATTTTAACGAAACAAATTTTATTGGATCCATAAGGAAAAGGACAAGTAGAATTTCAAAGTTTCAAGTTGATTGAATTTATTTTATGATCGTGGAAAATTTAAACACATGATTTGTCGCCTGTGAATTATAAAGGCATTTTTACAAACAACCTCGAAATTCGAAGAAACATGTCCCATCTTGTCCGAAATATTTTTTATGCTAGGATTAGGAGTTTCATCTCGATTGGAGGTCATACGTGGATGTTTCAGCACGATACTTCACGATGAAGTTTCGTTATAATATAATAATAATATTTTCGATCCGTTATATATATACTCCACTAATCGCAAACCCTTATTTCTCTTCTACGCGGTCAACGTTTAGTAGCCGCCACCAACCTCATTTCAATAGCCTGAAATCATGGATCTTCCTCCTTAATTCTCTTATAATCCATTTAGTAATTTCAACAACTTCCAACACAAATTTTGTTCAACTCGTTGAGATCTTCTATCTCAATGGCTAAGATGAATTCTTGTTAATCGTTTTGACCTGAATCAGACTGAAAAAGGAGGGCAGCTGAAGTCAGTTTCCAGGCGAAGGGCAACATCGGAGGGGTCGGAAATTAGGCGTAGATAAGGAAGCTGGCAACGCTTGTATTGACGGTCGTGGATGGAGTTCTAGTGATCGAAAATCAGGCCGATAGTTAGTTTTTTTAGTCGATGGGAGGAACATGGTTAAGCACGAATGATGGGAACAAATGAAATAGAAGAAAACGGCCTGTATACTCTAATGATGTATTAATGCAAATTAATATTTAATTAAGGTTACTAATTATTAAAATTATATACCATGGAACAAGCGTTTGTGCAGGAACGAGAGGACTTTAGGGTATCCGCGTGAAGAAAAGCATGTTGAAGGGAAGACAGAACCATCGTCCATGTTTAACAATATTACAAAAGTAATTAATTTAACTTACAAATTATTATAGAATTTGTTTAGTTTATTAAAAACTATGAACTTATAATAATTATAATTCATACGTAAATTAATAGAATTATCATAGACAAATTGCATCGGAATCATGGTGATGAGATCTGTATTTTGGAACTATTCTGGACAAAGCTGGAACCGACTAGAATTTTCAGTTAAATTGAACGCATGTTTAATTTAATTGAAAACCGAATCGCTTTAGCTATAATGAAATCTAGCGGGTTAAACTCACTTAGTTCTTCCCACTTATATTTTATATAAGTTGGGTTTTATAATTTGTGTGCTATGCTTGCTAATGGTTGACTGTTTGTTAAATATATATATATATATATATATATATATATATATATATATATTGATTAAACCAATGAAATTAAACGTCGTTTAATTTCAGTGAAACACCAAACCGTTATTTTAACGATTGAACCCAATTAAGGTAACTTACCTTGTTGGTCACATTTTAAATAAACTTGTGTGTTGAAATGAATTGTTTTGTTGTGTTAAACTTTTATTATTGACTATTATAGAAATTATTAGTTTAAATATTGGATGATTCTTATTAAATAATTTTATTTGAGATAATGCATTTGAATGTAGGGAAAAATAGGTTGGAGGGATCCAACTGGATTCCTCAAATATATTAGAAATTATTTATTTTCATATTATTATTATATGAACTGTTCTGATTGGATGATTGATTTGGTTGTTGACCGTTGACCTGAAATTCAACGTTTGTTTTGCTTAAACCAATAGGTAATATTGGTTGAGTAATTGGTAATATATGGCCGATAAATCAATCATTTTATAAATATTGATTTATCGTTAAAGTGAATCAATAGAAGTGAAGTTATAGAATTTATTTTATAACTAAAGATAGATTTTTAAATCTATTATTTTCAATAAAAGTTCATTAAAAGAAAATGAATATGTATTATTTATTATTTAAATTTTTGAGTGAGCATCAAATGATTTTATAAAGTAGATTCTTATGTTAAGAAGATTTATAAGCAAATGACCAGAAATTAACCTAATGATTAAGATTTAATTGTTTTTGAGGAAAAAATTAAATGAAATTATTTAAATTAATTATATTATTAATTAGTTTAAGGGAAGGACTATAATTGGAAAAGGGTTAAAGAAATAATCGTGTTTTAAGTTGACTAAGTCAACCGTTTTAACTGGAGTTGGTTATTAAATTAATTTGATTTGAATTAATCTAATGAAATCGCTTAAAGAATATTTGCTTTAATTTTAATAAGAATTAAATTTAGAATTTACTAATTGTTTAGTTAATAAAAAAAGTTAAATACTGCTATAGTAGTTAATGATTGAAGTAAATTATTATTTTAATTAATAATAATTTGGGAGATTACTTTTTAATGGAAATTCATTTAAAAAGTAATCAAAGTTGAAATGAAATCTAATTGATTTGCGGAAGGAGTTTATGAACGGGTTTTATATTAAAACCCGAGTTTTATAACGAGGTTATAAAAGGGAATTTTAAGAGAATACAATAGCTTAAAATAAATGTTTACTTAATATTTGAATTAAGCAAAGGAAATAAAGATAAAAGGGGTTTTATATTAAACCTGAGTTTTGTAAACAAGGTTTATAAAAAGAAATGTGAAGTTGAAGCGTTAACTTTAAATTAACATTATTAAATAATGAAATTGAGAGAAATGGATGGAATCGAAATGAGATTTTCAAAAAGAGATTAAAAAGGAATTTGTAATTGAATTTGGTAAAGGATTTAGTAATGGGGTTTGGTAATAATAGTTCGAGTTATAAAATGAATTCTTTGAAAGAAGTTACGGTTAAGAAGTGATTTTTATTAAGAAATCGCTTAATCAACATATTAAGTAATAATAAGTTATATTTAAAAAGGGATATTTCCAAAAGTAAGAAGGTTTTATAAACCATATTTCAAATAAAATAGTTTAGTGAGATTTGTTTGATATTAGAATGAATATGTGTTTTTGAATTACAACTCATACCTATCTTAAGATATGAATGTTGTTGATCATGGATTAATAGGTAAATAAATACCCCAACTTGAACAACTTCAAAATTATCTGAGGATGATATTAGTTTGTAATGGTATAAAAGTTACGGATAATTTATTATTTCCATATGAGAAATAATAACGCAATGTTAATTGCAAGATTTGAGAATATATAATCAGATTTCCAAAGTAACGGAAATGGGGAGATTTGAGAATATATATAAATATATGTGTGTATATATATAATGATAGTTCCAGAAGTAAAAAGGAAATAAAAATAAAAAGTTAAGTTTCAGAATGAGTTTATTCTGAAAGAATAAGAGCTGGGTATTATTTTCAAGTAACGATGTCTTATGTGATGTTCGATAAAACCAAAGTGGGAACATATATATATACATTTATTTACATATGTATGATTTAATTCTATGTAAATAAAATAGTTTTGAAATTCATCTTATGTTAAATCAGAAGTGAAATGCTATGTTGATATATTGAAAAGATTTTTAAGTTTTAAATTCACCATTCGTTAAATATTTTAAAAGAGGCCAAGTAATGTCGAGTGCTGAATCAGTGAAATCATTTTATTCTTATGAGTATTCATTTGATAGTTAAATAACCGGAGGGATATGTCATGTTTAGCCTGGGTTGCAAGATGTTCTTGTCGAACCCCAATGTATTCATATCCAGAGGTACATTGTTGGAAAGGTGGTTGCCCATACCTTGCCATGGAAATATATTCTCTAATAAGATCTCACGGTTTTGGATTGTATATTATGTTTGTAGAGCGTGAGATACAAGCATTCCGCTAGATTGATAGTTATTTGTATTTAGACACTATTATAATATCAGAAAAGATATTGGTTCCAAAAATGTTTTGGATTATTGTAAGTATAAACCGTTCATGTTTATGTGTGCATCGGTCTTACGATTATCCTTTTCTTTATGAAAAGATTTTGACTTTAAAATCAAGTTGTATGATACCTTTAAACTTAATGTGTTTTTCTCACACTAGTTCACCAGACTGATCCGACGTTTGTAATGCTCGGGTTAGACCGGGTTTTACAGGTCAGGTTATCGAATGTTGTGAAGGTACTAGCTAGAAGAGTTCAGATGTATGGTATTATATAGATAATGTTCCATTGTTTGTTGTATCTGAGGACAGGTTATTATAACTGTCCAGATGTGTTAATGTACTCTGATGATTGTAAGTATTTTTAAAGCTCTCAGTAAAGTTTTATTTCTATATTATATTTGTTCCGCTGCGATGTGAGACTCTATTTCTAATGTGTTTCTTCTTCTTATTTCTTCTATTATAATATTTCTTTCTTTCTTATCACACCCTCTAATTTCTTTCTAATAACAATCCGTGTTTCTGATACTTGGATTCTGGCAAATGATATTGGATTTGTGTATTATTGTCGGAATTCGGGTGTCGAGTTCCCGCAGGTCGTTACTGCCGTTGTTACAGACTTGTGTGAAAAAAAAGTGAGGTCTTACCCTTTATTAATAGGAGTGGAATTGGCCTTGCACCGTTAGATCTGTTTTAATCAGCCTCCATCCATTCGTTTTTTAATATATTATAAACTAACCTTATCAACCATAGCCGTCAGTGGGCGATCTGACACCTAGTGGGTCGATCGCTAGGGTCGACCACCTGGGTCATCAATTGCCCAGTGAGGCTATTTAAATAAGGTAATATATATTTGTTTATTCCAACTTATTTATTTTCCATCCATTTTCGTATTTCATCTGTAACTTTTCCATACGGACTCCATTCGTGAAACTCCAAACATGAAAGTTGACCAAAATTCGAAGATGAATGCCTCGGTTAAAGTTTCATGCTCAAATTCCATCGTTTGCAAAAATTACTATTTTTGAAAGTCTAATAATTAATTCTTATTGCCAAAATTCCGAGTTGTTACGTTCTTCCCTTCTTAAAAGGGATTTCGTCCCGAAACTCTGACACCTATAGTCTTATTTTATACAACCAATTTGTGTACATCCACTTTGCAACCATGTGTGTATGTGCATGGTGTACATAATGTAATTCAACCATAAAATATGCATGCAAGATGATTCTAAGTCGGATCCTCCTTTATGTTTGCATTAAAAATATTGAAATACTTTTGAAAGTATGATGCAAAACATCCTAAATATACCGGTAGTTCTATATGAATGCAAGTTTTGAAAACAGTTTTTCACCCATAACCTTCATACAATTAAGAATAAAAGTGTGAAGCAACCAATTTTGCATCCAAACCCTACCATCCAAAATGTCACCTAGGCTAATCGTTTCAAATTTAATTTTCCCCTAAACCGGAAATCGAAGCGAAGAATTCTAACTTTTTTCCTACTTACAACTTTTCCATTTCCTGCCCTACAGTGGAATTTTCACCTCAGTTACCCAAAATACTCTGAAAATTTCCATTTGTAGACTGTAGTAAAAGGAGGCTTAAAACAAGCTCTAAAACGTAAAACGAGTTAAATAGTAACCCGCACGCATCGCTGAAAAGATATGGAAACAACGTTTCCAAGGCTAAAACAGCCTCTTCCTTGTTGTCGTTAACGTTTTTATCGTAACGTTGGTCCTACTGCACTGCTAAATGCGCACGAAAAACAACCAAAATCCTACTTATGTTGTTCATGTGACCAAAAATCAAATTTTTTCATAAAATAAATTTCCGCTTAAAAATTCTTTATATTCATTTTGAAATTTTCCTTTCAAAACCGTTTCACTTTCCTATAAAATAGGAAAATGGTAAAAAGTTTTTTTTTCAAATAACGTTTTCCAAAAGTTTCAAAAATGTATATTGCGAAAACTTAAATGATTCAAATCACATGTTGACGAAAAAGGAAGCCAGTCGCGTAAAAATGCAAAAACTGAAGTCACACAAAAGGCCAAAATAAATTTTAGCTTTAATAAGAAATGATGATTTATTTATTTATACACCCGTGACGTAGAACCGGTATTTTACTAAAATTTATCCAACACAGAATTCTATTCTTTCCAGCTCTAGGACAAGTGCTAGTTTAAAAATGAGATTTTGTTCAAATAAACATGCGTGAATGACAAGACTATTTCAAACACAGAAATCCCATTAACCAAAGTTGTACGATTTTCAATACTAGCAGTTAAAACACTACGACAACAACATAGATAGAGAAAAATGCTGGAAAGGGAAAAAAACGATACAAGATACTACATGCATAAGTCATGCACTAACAATAACAACTATGACTACCCACTATAGGCTGGTCTACATCTACGGCTGGATCCTGATCCATTACCACGCCCGCGCCATGAGCGTAGAATGGCGGAGATGTAGCCAATCTCATGCGCCTGTCGATGCTACTCGTCGCGAACCTCACGGAGCTCGGCTTGGATGGCGTGGATGGCGGCGAGCTCTGGGCTCTCCCGACCAAGCTGCTGAGTTGGAGCGGGTGGTGCGGGGATATGAGCTCGGGGAACTGAATGCCCATCTTCTAGAGAGTGGCATGGCTAATGGCGGTCGGCTCCTTCTTCACCACCGTATCCCCAGAAAGTCTCACCTGAAAGTGTGGGGAGACAGGGGTGAGAAGGTGACTATAAGGAAAATGTCTCTGCGGGGGTGCCGATGAAGGGGTCATAAAGATGGATCATAAGCACACGCGCCCAATTGACGGCTATGCTGCCAAGAATAGCATAGGTGGCGTGGAGAACAAAAGGATAAATTGCTCTATGCTTCCCGTCTTCGGGATGATGTTGTCTTGTATGATGCGCACGACTACTTGGGCGATGGGTCACAGATTGGCGGTGAGTCTAGGCTACGGGCTCTCCAAGGAAGATACACTGTAGGATTTGAGGGTCCTCCATCTCAAAGGCAACATGATCGGCTTCGACTACCGAGATACCCAAAATCTGAGCTAAGTCATCGTCAGTGAACTCGATGGGGATGCCTATATCCTTAGATCTGATGACGAAGACTCATCATCGATGTTGGCATCCATCTGGGCATCAAACATACAGACACAACATGGATACAGGTCATGCTCAAAAGTGTCGAAGCGCAAGATTGGTAGTAGGCCTGCAGTGATAAAAACTCCTCTAAACCAAAAGCGGCGAAATCAGCGAACTTCACCGGTCGACCAACCTGAAATTCAAAGCTGGTCGAGGCTAAGTAGTTCTTGATCTTCACCTCATAACAATCTAACCAAGTGGCTTCCTGAGGCGTGAGACCGGGGTAATGTGAAACGACCCAAACTTGCCCTTAAAGGAAAGCCTGGAATGAGTTGAGAACATGACAAATTAGAACGCAAATAGAAGAACATTTCGTTGTTATTTCAACAATTACATCAGAGTACAAGAATATAACAGAGTAAAAATAAATAATATACATCAAAAAAATATCAGAGATTAAAATTACATAGCAGTGAAAAAATAATACATAACACAACTGAAAGAGATACACGGATACAAAGCTTTCTGAATATAGCTCCAGCTGTAGATCCTGGATCCTAGGAAAATTCTGCAAAACCAAAACGACTAGCTGCCCATGTGGAAAATATGGGCACCCAGAGTTTAGCTTAAAACAATAAACTACATGTCAGTCATGGGACTAGTGTGAGAACTAAAACAATTATTTAAATCCTTACTTCAAAATTTAGTACATCAAGGGACCACGCCGTATAACACGGAACGGGTTTTCTCCCAAGAATACCAGTGCATAAAACAAACAACATAATGCTTTTTGAAAAAATGAAGCTATTATAAGACTCAGGTCCCATCACACAATGCAACACAAGCCAGTGGATAGAGTTTTCCCTTATAATATCCAAACATGCTTGGTACGTTTAAAACAAATCATTTTGATATTACTATAAGTGTATAGTGTCAAAATCAGCTTCAAATATAAATGTATCAATCGTAGATAACTTGGGTACCATATATCATGTTGCCATACTAGGCTATACAATTAAAACCGAAATGTCATGTATTGGAAATTGGATTCCATCTATGAGTCAACGCCAGGGATGGCTCCTCACCAATTCGAGACACTCCAGCAAATGTCTCAGGATTACACACTCTGGGCAATCCTGGAACTTCAGGGTCGGTCCTCCCTTACGTTTGAGGATTAATTATTCCTGAACACACGTTTCCCGGTCCTATCAGACCTATCCATCGGCCCCGTAGTGACCGATATATCTGAGGTGCCTCGCTATCCATCATCCACATAGGTAAAAATATAAATGTTTAGGCCCCATACTATGAAATAACCTATAGCTAGAAAGAAACGTCATGCACTCCCTGCAGTTATGATCCCTTTTTGACTCATACCAAGGTGTGATGCTCGCGAATTAATGCTATACACAAAGTTATGCTATTTAAAGCCATGCTTTGATCATCAACCACAAGACTTTTATTTTCAACAGAAGCCTTGATCGTTTGCATCTCAGCATGCCACACTGATAATTCACGCCATGCGATTGATGTCTATCGATATATAACCACTAAGCTCGTACCTCTCAGAGAAGGGTGTTAAGCAAGAGAATAAATTCTCCACCACCAAATAGATATATATTTAATAGAGATCAATCAACACAGAATAAAATCCAATGTCAAACACACATCCATTTACTAGTCCGTTCTGGGTCTGAACGAAACCGGAGGCACCTTATTCCTTGTCCCGTATGTCCAATACAAGAGAGAGGTCCTCGCATATCCGGTCGATCTCCAAGTACGTCTGGACGATCACCACTTATTACCTTGTCTTGGGTGTCAGCCCAATCAAGACATCAGTAATCATCCAAACGATGTGAAGAACTCCGGTCTTCAACCACCGTCTTCATCGTCGACTTATCGTCGAATCAATTATTCAGAATGGGTATAAACCCGGCCTTTCCAAATAATTCACATATCTTATAATCAAGTGCTATAAAAACAAAACATACACCTCATTCCAATTCTGAATATTCTTTTATTCCAATATTCATATCCTTTGGGAAAGGTTCCCATTAATTTTATCAAATATAAATTCTTTTAAATTTATACTTTAATCTTCCTTTGGATATCAATTCTAAACCAAATTAAGGTTTATCAACTAGTCGGGACTATTGAACCTTACCGAAGTAATCATTTATTCATTAATCCCAATCCTAACCTATTCATCCCATGGAGCAAAACTGGTAATACTCCATATCTAACACCATGGTGTTATCGGTAAATTTAATTACCATTTCACATTCAATATTATTACCAAATCAAATTCCATTCCATTCCAATCTATTTTATTAAATTGGAAAACTTTACTTTGGAAAATTTCCATTAAATCTTACTAAATGATTTATATATATTCCAAATCACATTTCACTGTTAATCGGGTTAAAGAATGAATGTCGTTAAAAACACAGTTCACGAAAAACCCAATTAACATTCCATTTTATTCCAACTACTAAATATAGCTGGAAACTCTAATAATCTTAATTAAAAGATTTATTCTTTTCACACGGGGTTTAAGAACAGTGTTATTTAAGACACCATTCACGACAAACCAAAAATCCACTTTGATACTAAATATAAGGCTCTAAATAGAAATTATATCAGCTTATATTCAATATCAAATTCTAAAACTAAGGGATATCGTATTGGGAATAACGATATCTGTATCTTCCAAATCCCCATAACAATATCCGTATAACCACGGAATCCAATATTGAAATATTCTGAAGATTATTTCCATTCCAGTCCATTCCAATTTATTCACTTGAAAATTTTGGTTATTTTAAAACCATTTCAAATCCATTTTTATTTCTTTAAAAATATTGGATTATTATACTAGTTAATAACTAGTTCTTTTCGATAAAATGTATTTTTATCTTTCCAAACTTGGAAGTTTTCATCCAAAATCTTTCTAAACCATTTATTATGATTTTACACAATTTTTCCATATTTTTAAAAAAATTATTAAAGCCTTTACAGTCGGTTTCCAATAATGGCCACCGAACTGCATCCATAGCGACCTTTTCAAACATTGATTTGGACATATTTTAAAATTCAACCGTTCAAATTTAAATCCCATATATTCATTGGAAAGATATATTCGATACGAACCCAACGGTTCTATTTTTAGGAGAATCCGACAGTTGGATCTCCCGTTACACCAATTTGAAGTCAATGGTCTAAATTCATGACCGGTCGCGGCGCGGCGCAACGCGTTCTATTCAGGCAATTTAAATGTATATAATATATATATTGTCGATTTCCATTTTAAAACGTATTTTATAAATCATTTATAAATTCATTTCAAAACAATTTCAACTTCATTTCAATTTTAAATCAAAACTGATTATTCCATATCATTATAATATTAAAATGATAATATTTTCAAAATATCAGATTTCGAAGTCAATTCTTTTCGATATTCACTATAAAAATGAATAAAATCGATATATATATATATCGTTCGCGTTAAAATGGCGCATATCTAATCAACACGGCTTCACATATTTCAATATTTTCATGTCCATCCAAAATCGGACATCAAATTCACATTTTAATCCTTTACTAAATATTATTTTAAAATATTCGTTATTTTGAAGTATTTGTTATTTTAAAATATTCGTTAATTTAAAATATTCTTTATTATCAAATCTTCTTTATTTTAAAATCTTTGTTATTTCTAAATTTGAATCAGACTTAATCAATTACCATATAATTTCAGTTATATGGATTTCATACATCGCATGTATACAACAATAATGATAAACGATCATTAAAAATCCATACAACATCTAGAGTGCAATTTACAACTGTATAAGCATTAAAATAAATAACGCTTATACAGTCTGTCAACACATCGATTGACATATCACTAATTACTAGGATCAGCGTATGTCAAATATCATCCCAATACCCATGTGGGGTTTTCAAACAACAAATACTGATTATTATTTGTGCAGTTGGGCGATGTGTAAAATTTGTCGTCCCAATCAATATTAAATAAGTGTACATAAACAAACCATTCGATTTGTAGATGAATATTTATTTTCATTTCAGGAGAATTTTATGTCGTTTATATATATGTTAAAAATTATATTTTTAACGATGAAATATTTCATTCAATACTTGACTATCTTATATAGTTCATACATTCAATAAAAATGATATTTTTATTGTTCAAATAGTTTATTCAACACATGAATATTTTATATAGTTCCTTTATACAATAAATATGATATTTTTATTGTTTAAATATTTTATTCATAATCAATTTTACAACCACAATCCAAATTTCCACAATACAATTCAAACAAACAACCATGGTTTATACAATAAATAGTGTCGGGGGCTTCTAAGCCCCGTCTGCATCCTAGTATATATTTAACTGTAAAATAATTAGAGTGAGAAGGAGTTCTCACTTTGGGTTCCACTCCTCCATTCTTTATTTCTGAATTTCGGTTCTGTTTGAATTTAAATTTGCCCAAAATTCTAACGTGCTCCAAATTGGACCCGGTCAGTTTTGTTGCGAAGCTCTCGGCTCCACGATCGCAACGGGTCTTGTTTCACTGGATTCCGAGTTTGTAGCAAAAAGTTATGAGCTTGCAAAGTTTACACAAAACTATATGTTATTAATAAAATTATTGATTTAATTAAATAAATTTAATAACGTTTATCTAACGTTACCTTTCTCCTTCCCTATGTCGTTCGCTGAAACCCATTCCATCGAAGAAGAAACGGCCCATCGCACCAAGATTTAGGCCGTCGGAGACTGATCGACAACTACCTCTCCGAAGCGTCGCTCGCCACCGACCCACGCCAGGTGTCGTTGCCCCTTTCGATAGCCCCTACCTCGCAGAAAACAAGCCCGAAGTCATGACCTTTACTCACGAAATTCGAGGAAAATACTCCATGAAAACTGATCACGTTGGTGTGGATTTGAAGAGCTCTCGAAGCTCTTCGATTTATGTTTTATAGGTTTTGAAAATTATTGATTGGATTGGGTAAGAATTGAAGGAGAAATCTAGATGATTTCGTCCGTTCCTTTCAGGTGGCGACTATGTAGAATGGGTCTAGGGTTTTGACCCATTTTTATAGAAAATTTTATATTATTTTATATTTTAAATTCCAAAAATACTTGTTTATTGATACGAACTTCAAATCAAACCCAACATCTGTCGTCCCTAGCCAAATACCCGCATTTCGGACACAATAGGATATGTTTCGCCATTTCGACTATTTCGATCTGTTTTTCTTCAAATTAAAATATAAATCAATATATACTGAATTCAAACGTACATTTTAATCAACCAGGGCCACATACTGACTCCAAAAATTCCAAAAAAATAAATTTACCTATGTTTTGATGATACGGTCCTACACCCATAAAAAAACCTTTTTACCTTCCTGTCTCGTCACACCACCACCGTAGTTCGATCGATCCCAAACTTCACCAACACGAAGATGACTTGATGCCTGACCACCACCATATATATGGTTCAACTCAATGTCACCCTCATCCAGCAGTCCGAGATCCAAATTACCGCATACCCATTGTAAAAAGATAACCTAAATCGAATCAAACTCTTCGATCAAACTATATAAAAATTATTCCATATTTTTTCATGATTCCTAATATGCTACGCCTCTCCAGACTAATTCCCATGACCTTCGATTATCTTGATCACAAAAAAAGCCCTTGTTTTCATTTTTTGATGAATATAGCGAATCTCTACAAACCCACCACTAAATATTTTGATTTTGCTATTAAAAATCATAGTTTATACTTGTAGATCTATTCATAAGCCTGAATCTCCGAATTAAGATGTTTGAATTCTTATGCTTTCTAAGCTTCCTACTGATATATACTAATATATATATATATATATAAAAGATATGAGTTGTAATGATTTTTTTAAAATACTCCATAGATAAGTATACCCAACATTCATAAACAACTTGTATCTTATAGCCGCCTAGAATTTTAGCTAAGGATTTTTATAAGGTGTAGAGGTATGTATTTGATAACTAGTTTAAACATACATAAGGTTTTTCAATGAGTAGCAGGACTTTAATTCCAATCATTTTATTAAATGATACAAAATTTCATAAACCAACAAAGTCCTATATATACAAGGAATCAATAATATATTAGTTAAGTAATGGTTCAAAGTGAAGGGTTAACAGTGAGGTTTACTACTGTTTTAGTGTTCTGTTTTCTAGCTTTGTTTCCAGGTTAACACGGAACTCAAATTGGAAAAATAATATCCCTTTAAACACATCTGAATATATCTTTCCATGAAATATAAAATCATGAATAGTTTAAGAGTTTACTGACAGTGGATGTCCCCTGTTTTATGTCTTTCATTGTTTCCAATCTTGATTTCTTTATTTCTTTAGCATGGTTTTCTACCATTTCTCTTAACTGTAATAGTTTGAATGATCTTACGCAACGTAATGAAATTGCTAGTGCATTTATAGATGAAATAAGTGAATAAACTAATGGTTATTAAAGGACTTGCATGGGGAATGAATGTGGATGTATAGCATGTCCTAGCTACTGGTATATGATTGAGAGAAATGAGGCTATATTGCTATGTATATATATAGCTGGTCCTATAACTGAATTGAAATAACCATGTAATGCAGCTATGTTTGATTAGAAAGGGATGAGCTCTAGGTTCTAGCTGTGCATATATACTGACAGGTTCTACTTGCCTAAAAAATCCAGGCACTGACATGTGAAAATGGTAGCTTATAAAGTAGTATGTACTAGCTGCAGAATGTTCTTTGGAAAGGGTCATGTTTAGGCAAATACTTTCAATTCTTTCCCAGACTTCTACGGCCAGCCACTTAAGTACAAATATTTCATATATAGGCATGTGAAAATAACATGTAGCTAGCTCATTCTATGTTTTAGACAGCAATGCCTGCTCCTTACATCTTTGATTTGAAACACATGTGCTTAGGTACACTTTCCATTTTCCAATGCTCTATCAAGTCTTGTTTATGTACAAATTTGTGTATTAATTGCTTTAAATATTTAGACTTAGCATCTAAGCCACCATCTTATTTAATAGTTGTGTTTTTATCCCATCCATGTCAAGTTATGTTATACTAGCTTATATTAAATTTCCATATCAAAAACACTTAGAGTGAAGTAACCAATTGTCTATTTATTATATTAATATTTATTCTTCTATGCGAACTCATTATTTCCATGAATTAAAAAAAGTTAGAGCCCTAATACAAATGTTAAAAACATATTTACTTGTATATATATAATAGTTTAAAATATACTCATAGGATTTTATAAATGATTATTCAACTAATTTGCTAAAAAAATTTAAATCCAGTAATGTATATATATTAACAAGAGTCAAAAAAAACATAAGAATATAAACCAAAATAACAAAGCATCGCTTACTTGTTTTATAAACATATACATACATATATATATACACACACACACTCTTTAAATTTTCCCCATATTTATTATTGACAACTGGATAATTTAACTAAATTACGGGTTAATCCATAATAAACTGTATTACAAAATCAGTCAAAAAATGGGATGTCACAATCTACCCACCTTAAAGGAATTTCGTCCTCGAAGTTAAAGAGTAACGCGGAATTCTAGTTATATTCAAAGTCATAGGCTTATAAACAAACACATACATGGCGCATCCCCTATTAATTACGATAATAAGGAGTCCAAACTACACAGATTATCTATTAAACCTTCCATAACAATCAAAACATATAATACAAATCCATTTATTAGTCCCTGACCGTAAATCGGTGAGAAAATAATCTTTTAAGCATTAACCCCGAAGACCGAAATCAACATCAGATCGACACTCAAAAAATCACTTAACTCAACCAATCTCCGGTTGGGTTCCAATCCCATATCTTAACTCCTTATCAACTTATATTACTCATTTTATATTTCAAAAAATATCATTGATTACATTTGGAAAATAATTCCAAAATCTTTAGCTTCGTTATTTTGAATCTAACCTGTTTAAACGTATATATCTGCTACAAATTCTCTTTTAATCCCCAATCTGATTTAACTTATTCCAGTTAAAATTTTAAATTCCAGAATTCAAATTTTCATTTTTTATCCTAAACCGGTTTGAAATCGTACATCTTAATTCCATTTTAAATTCAAAACCTTTGAATTTTCCCAAAATATTTTGTTTTACTCAAACAATTCCTAGTGTCTTTTTATGTATATTTTATCCTCGTACAAATTTAATTAGGTTAGATATATACCGATCTTCATTTTATAATCTGTTTGATTATAATAATAACCATTGACACATCCATATATAATAATAATTTCAGAAAATTACCCTTTTTATATCAAAATATAATTTTGGGTAAAAATATTTCATTTACCCAGCTTTTAAAACAATACTATGTCGAATAACTTTGTTCAAGAGTTTAGAAACACCTATACAGTTGTCCTTACTGTGTCGACCAAAATTCATAAACCGCTTAACAAACCAATCAACGTAATATAAAACAGTTTTCATATTAATTAACAAATACGCGCTCATGTATATACACTCAAACACAATCTAAGGTATTACTAACCCCATCTTTATCGAGTTACGCCACAGAGCCTTCAGCTCTGATACCAAGTGTAACGACCCAAACTTCGGTACTCTTTGAGCTGACCAAATATAACCCAAGTCCAACCCAAAGAACACTAAAACTCAGGTGTCAAAGAAAGAAATTAGAGGATGAGAAAAGATAAGATAGAAAAGTTAGAATAGAAGAACATACACAAAATCAGAGTAAACACGAATCTCAAAGCGAAATGGGTAAAATATAATAGATATATAATCTCTTTTGAAACACAACTTGATTTGAACTTACATACATTATCAGAGTACATCATATACACAACACAACGAAAACTAAACTTTGAATATCTATCATTGAAGCCTCCTGCTCCAAGCTCCTCCAGAAAATCTGTAAAATCCTGAACTACTTGACCGCTCGTACAAATTTGAGCACCCAAGAGTTTAGGGAAACATAGAAAAATAAACTCTGGGTCGTTCATGGGACTGGTGTGAGTAAACAATTTTAAACAGTTTGCTTAACTTGGAAAATTCCTTTAGAAAGAAAAGATAATTGTAAGACCGATCCACACATAAACACGGATGGTTTTTACCTTACGATAACCCAAAACATTTTGAAATCATAACTATACTGATATTATAATAATGTCTAAGGTTTTCACAAATAAATTAGAATCTAGCGGAATGCTTGCATCTCACGCTCCACATACGTAGTATACAACAAAACCGCTGGGCGCATACGGATAATGAATTTCCAACTATGACAAGGTATGGAACCACCTTCCGATAGTGTATCTTTAGAGAGGAATACACTGGGTTCAACAAGAACATCTTGCAACTCGACCCACACATGACCGACCACTCATTTCTCTTGAGTGTATATTATCACCTTACGGCTGTTAGCAACATAACCGTCCCCAGAGATACAAAAGCGAAAGAAGTAACAAAATGAATATTATCTAGATGGTGACAATACACCCTAATGGGAGCGACCCACATAGCCTGTTGCCAGCCCGATTTTTGTGATTCCCCGGTTGTGAGGCTTGAGGTCAAAACTTACCGTTAGATATACCATGTCTTCATTCACTTTGAATGCCACATCGTCAAACTTGATAAATCATAAATTGATTTCCCCGAACCACATGTATAAAGCTAAAAGAAACGAATTTCTCCGCCACCAATCATAGTTTTGAAGATATCAACTTACGCGATCTGTTAGGTATACTCTGTTAGACATTCGTCCATACAAGTTGTCCTGGGACTAGACAAACCGAAGGCACTATCCTGTAAATCCATCTTAGGCAATTTCTACCTAGGATTGACAGAAAAGCCCCTGCATAAACTCCATCTTCAGTGGTCTTCAATCTTGACTTTAAATTAATCAATGCCTAGGTGGATACAAAGTGGTAATTGGATTTAATTTTAGAAAACCAATCCCGGTCTCTTTGAATCGATGGTCGTTAAAATCTTTTAGGTACTTAAATGTTCAGATTATCCTATTCAAAAGATTTCAGTATTTAATTTATCAGGACTTATCTAATGAAAACATATAAGATTCCAGATTTTCAACAGTTTGATATTATCTAAATAAGACATGTAAATGAATAAATTAAACTAAACAAATCTATCATATCATAGCATTATAATCAAACAACTATCACACAGATTCATCACAATTCAGCAATTCAAATAATCGTCGTTCATGAACTGGCTGGTCTTAGAAAATGATTATTTTAAAACATATTTATCTAGGATTATATTCTGTTTAGAATCCCATTTATTATGATTGATTATAACTGTGTTATTGTAATCCCTATTTTAATATATATATATATATATATATATACACGACTTATAAATATAACTATTATATCATTAATTCAATATATAATTTATTTAAATATTAACGGAAAGTGAAAATGATACTTTCCTGAATTTAACTTAGTCAATTTCCAATCCAACATCTCTTTCCAATTCACCACCATTCCATTTAATTCCTGAACTTCAGAAACATACCATAGTTATTGGTCAACCCATTTTTCTAATTACAATCAGTCTTATCTGCAAAACATTCGCTTCTTATGTTATTCACATTGAATTGTGAATATCCTTCCTTCTGAACTCATTTATCACAACAATTGGATTTCACTAATAAATACTGGTACAGGGTTAAATTTTTTTATCTAGTTACTATACATAAATTCACATTCCCTTGTATTTCAAATATTTATCTTAATCGTTGTTAATTCAACTTTGGAGTTATTCCCTAATTTAAAATATATTTATCGACCCATGTAAATAACATTTCATTGTTCATTTCAAAACAATTGAATTCATAAAAGTACAATATCACAGATGATCAGGTTTTATTTATTTAATAACATTCATTACAATTCAGCTAATACGACTTGCTACTAATTATCTGAATTTTTAGAAATAGGTGTATCCATATTTTATATTAAAAAAGAAATAAATTAACTTTATTTATGTATTAAAATAACTTTGTTTAAGTCTAACCAAGTACAACTTCGTTTACAATGACCTTGTCTAATCATCTGCCATTTGCTCCTTGTTAGATCCCATAATCCATACTAATCGTTCTCTTCCTTTTTTTTATATATATTAATATATTTTTAATGTTATATTATATTTTTAAAAGGGAACTTCTTTATTTTATTTTTCTTTAAATTTCTTCCCTTTCAATTTATTTTCTTCCCATCTATTTTCTTTCCTCTTTATACTTCTTTGCTTTCTATTTCTTTTTAATAGTAGCAGCTCACAAATCTCAGGCCCACTTATTTCTTTAATTAATTATTCATTTTATTCCCTTTTTTCTTTGGCCCAATATGGCCCAAATGCCAGCCCATCCATGACACCCCCTTCCTTCTTTATTTTCTACTGTATATCCATCCTTTGTTCTTCTTCCCGCCCATTACTGCTTCTATTTCTTCTTTTCTATATCAACAACCTCGACTGAAACTAGCTTCAACCCATCCATACCTCTTAGGTGCCAAATTCCACATTGAACTCTATGCTACATCCAGGGCCGGCTCGAGGAGGTGGGTTGCCCTAGGCAAGCCGGGGAAAAAGCGAAGGTAGGTGCAGCCCGGTTGAAGAAAGTGGGCAAAAAAAAAAACATTGAACCTGGATCAATACTGCCAGGGTGAAGAAAGTGGGTATAAAAACAACTGAACCTGAGATAAGCACCAAGATTCTAACTGCCCACCTCAGAGGAGGAGAGCTGATGCAATACCAGCTGACCCACATACACTGTCAAGATAGTATGCTGATACCTATTTAAAATCTATTATATGCCAACAATCTCCATCACCTCCTCCTCCACCCCAGGTGTTGCCCCGCCAGAGGTGGGTTTCCCTCTTCGGCCGCCTAGTCGGCCTAGCCCTGTAGCCGGGCCTGGCTACATCCTGCCATCTCGATTGCAAGCCACCACCCAGTGCTCAACCCAGCTCCATTCTTTCCCCGCTCCTTTTTGGTTCCAGTATTTTAAAATGTGCACAAGTGTACAAGTGCACGTATACACATCCACCAACCAATATGAAACCCTTGCGACCCACCATGCATAAGTAATACCATCCCCTGAACTCTCTACACCCTCCAGTTAGCCTCCGATCAACCGTGACTTAATTTGAGTAATCTATCAGAACAGCATAAAGACCCACACAAAAAACCCTTTTCACCTTCCTTTCTCGTCACACCACCACCGTAGTTCAATGGATCCCAAACTTCACCAACGCGAAGACGACTTGATGCTTGACCTCCACCATATATATGGTTCAACTCGAAGTTACCCTCATCCAGTAGTTCGACGTCGAAATTACCCCATACCCATTGTAAAAAGAAAACCTAAATTGAATCAAATGCTTCGATCAAACTATAGAAAAATTATTCCATATTTTTTTCATGATTCCTAATATGCTACGCCTCTCCAGACTAATTCCCATGACCTTCGATTAGCTTGATCACCAGAAAAGCCCCTGTTTTCGTTTTCTGATGAATATAGGGAATCTCTATAAACCCACCACTAAAAATTTTGATTTTGCTGTTAAAAATCATAGTTTATACATGCGGATCTATTCATAAGCCTGAATCTCTGAATTAAGATGTCTGAATTCTTATGCTTTCTAAGCTTCCTACTGATATATACTAATATATATATATATATATAAGATATGTTATGAGTTGTAATGATTTTTTTTAATACTCCATAGATAAGTATACCCAACATTCATAAACAACTTATATCTTATAACCATCTAGAATTTTAGCTAAGGATTTTTATAAGGTGTAGAGGTATGTATTTGATAACTAATTAAAACATTCAGAAGGTTTTTCAATGAGTAGCAGGACTTAATTCCAATCATTTTATTAATTGATACAAAATATCATAAACCAGCAAAGTCCTATATATACAAGGAATCAAGAATATATTAGTTACAGTAATGGTTCAAAGTGAAGGATTAACAGTGAGAATTACTACTGTTTAGTGTTCTGTTTTCTGGCTTTGTTTCCAGGTTAATATGGAACTCAAATTAGATATAAATAAAATCCCTTTAAACACATCTCTGCATATATCTTTCCATAAAATATAAAATCATGAATACTTTAAGAGTTTACTCACAATGGATGTCCCCTATTCTATGTCTTTCATTGTTTTCAGTCTTGATTTCTTTAGCATGATTTTCTACCATTTCTCTTAACAGTAATAGTTCGAATGATCTTATGCAATGTAATGAAATTGCTAGTGCATTTATAGATGAAATAAATTAATAAACTAATGGTTATTAAAGGACTTGCATGGGGAATGAATGTGGCTGTACAGCATGTCCTAGCTACAGGTATATGATTGAAAGAAACGAGGCTATATTGCTATGTGTGTGTGTGTATATATATATATATATATATTAGGGCTGTACCGGTTCAAATTTAAACCGCATAGCCGCACAAATAAACCACATGCTGACCGCTTAAATCATCTCTAAACGGCTTCCGTTTCATTAGAGGCGGTGCGGTTCTCTCACCGTAGCAAACAAACACTACAAGAAAACACTGATTTTGCGTCAAAATTTAGAAGCGGAAATTTCCGTCGCTAATTTGCGACGGATTTCCATGAGATCTGCAAGGAATAGTTTTTTGTTTTTCAATTTTTTGTCCTTTTTATTTATCACCGTCGCCTTGTGTTATCCCTCACTAATCCGCTGCAAATTGCGTCAATTTACCAACAAAAATTTTCCGTCGCTATTTTCCGCTGCAAATTGAGACAGAATAGCGACGGATATGTTTTGAATGTATTTTGCAGTCGAATTCCAATGTATTTGCAAGAGATATTTATGTTATTTTTATAAAAGATGCTTTAGCATTACTATTTTTATAATTATTAACATGTTTAATAATTAATAATTAATTACAAAAAATATATTAAGAAGTAATCATTAATAATATATGAATAATAAGCGATTTTTAATAATTAAAAAGTAAAATTTATTATCTAGTATCTATAATTCAATAATTATAATTAATAATTATGTTTAATACATATTAATTCAAAAAAAAATTGTATTCTCTAAAATAAATATACTATTTTGAAGTTTTCATAGTTTTGAAATAAATATATGGTAATTAATAATCTATAGTATTATATTATATTATTATTTTATAATTTTGCAATCCAAGGGCGCACAAGCATTCTCACAAATTTTGTGAACAATAGTCACGATTTTTTCCTTCTTGCCCTATTCCATCTCTTCGCTTCTCTTTCCTACGTACAATATTTCTACCTTCAGCTTTTCTTCCTCCAACCCTGATTTCAATTCGCCATGGTGATTTCCTTTCCCGTCAACTCTTTCTCCCCCTAACTATGACATCTTCGGATTTTCGCCAAGGTCCGTGGATATGTACCAATTCATACAAAGGTAGTCCTCTATTTTCTATTCTCCGGTTCAACGCTAAGCATTCTCTTTCTGCAGCTGAAATTGTAAATTATTTTATAGTTTTCTAGGGAGGGTTTCATACAAAAGTCTTGACCTAAATCTCCACGAAGTAGGATTTCTTAGAAAAATATGGAAAGCGACAGAAAGCAATTCGAATCAACACTAAATAAATTAGGGCCTTCTACTTCCATTAATCATTTCACTATGTAATTTTATCTCCTATTTGTTCTAGATTTTATATCAATCGCAAGTTATTTCTATTTTTAGGGGTTAGAAGCTTTAATTGATTTAGGTGGTACTTACTTTATAGAAGAAAGCATCTGTGTCTAAGAGTACGAGATAAGGCATATCAAGATAATTAAAATTTGCATAATCAAATTTTTTCTCAATTGGGAATTGCAGCACTTCCTATTTGTTTATTAATGTTGGAAATTTAATTTTGCCCATTACTTAACAAACTTTTTCGGTTGTTCTGAAATATTGTAATCAAATAGAGTCTTTCAAATTGTTGGGTTTATAATCAAATAGTTTCTTTGCTGACTTCAGGGTTCAGTCTTAATGAGCCCAACACTTTTGGAAACGGAATTCATAGGATGCTGAAGTTGAGTTGCGCATTGATGAGGATGAGACGACTGTTGATGCTGATACTGAAATGCCGGTTTTGGATGATGTTGATGCTGAAAGCAAGATGGAGGAGGTTGACTAAAGATGCATCAAGCGTAACTCTTTGTTTTGGCATTTTTACTATTTTGGATTTATTAGTACTACTATGTTTTGTTTTGTTCTATGGCGCTTTATGAATTAATTAGTTGGCTTGTGAACTCATATATTTGAATTTGACATGAATGTTGTTCTTCTTGTTATAAATGGCTCAATCAAACTTAATAAGTAAGTAGCAACGGAATTTAGGTTTGAGATGATAAGGAGCACTTCAAACTACAATATGAAACACTGTAATCAGATAGTACATGCTCTTAGATGCACATGATAATATATTGGAAGACAAAAGACCAAAGCATTGAATGGTGTATGCGTGTGTGCGCACAATCGCATGTGTGTAATATATGACTTATCTATACTGTATTATTATTACTTAGTTCAATTTTGAGTGCACTGAAGCCTCCTTGGCATATTGTGAATCAAAAATTCACTTTTTTCTCTTAGTCTGTATGTCCTTTTGTTCTCCCTTTCCTCCTTTCATCCATCTTTTCTCTTATTTCATCTCTAACCCCATAAAAATTAAGGTTCGATTTACTGTCAAGTTTATTTTTCTATCATCTTTGAACAATACAGCCTGCATAATTTCTATTGCCATTTTCTTTTCTTGGTCCAGGATAAGTTCCCATATCTTACTACATATTATTCACATAAGGTCGATGTTAAAATCTAAAACTATCTATTTTCGAAATGCAGACTACAATAGAAGGAACTCGACTGTTACAGAAACTTTTAAATTGTATCAAATTCATGTTATGTAGTGCTTTTAACTTAACAATATGTAGCTTACTATATGATTCTTGAGTTGTTAAGAAACAACCAAATATTACCACTGAAATTTTTAACTCAAACTTCTACTAATTGCTTTATTTTAAGTATTGTATTTTATTACGAGATAGGTCAACAACAAAAAAACTCACACTTGCTCCATAATTGAGGGTTGTGATGCAATGCACCAAACTGTGGTTAATATGATTGGAACACTTCGTCCTCATTTTTTTTCCATATCCGTTACATCAGTAAGTGCATTCATTGCATTCAACATCATCTTCTACTTTTGGAAACATGAATAAATCTTTTATTATTGAGGGTAGTCTTCATGGAGTTGAGTCCAGGTAGCTGACAGTCTTGCATAGCTAATGTGTAGTGTTATGATGGCTGGTTACATGTTTGGAAATACCTAATACCTTCTTGAAGTATAACAAAGCCCAGAAGAGCTTGGCTTCCTGATCATGCAACTTACACTGCATTACTTATAGCCTATTTAGATTGATTTTACAATATCTCCAACTATTTTTTTCTAAGGTATGTTTGGAAAATAAATAATCGATAAGCAACTTTTTTGATAAAATAACAGTCATGTAAAATTTGAATCTATATCTTTCAGAACTAACAAATGTATGAAAATTAAAATTAAAAATCTAAAAAAAGTTCCATATTAAAAACAAGCTACATAATCTCTATGGCCAAATTAGTCAGTAGTCTGCTTATTCATTTCATATATACTCAACTTCAATAATGAAACTTATTTCATATTACATTATTTATACCACATTTGACAATATGCCTCTCATATACATGTAATAGCGTAAGTGAATTTTATTATAAAATAATTTAATTTATAATAAAACTAAGGATTTAATAATAACTAGAAGTGAAAAATTTCATGTTGGACTGGATGATCCTGAGCAACGGTGTGTAGAAACCGATGAGTTTGTTTGTTGTTAAAAATTATATTTTATAATCATATGAAACACATATATTTGTAATCCTAGACTAATATAGTTCAGTCTATGTCGATACACTGGGCACTAATATAGTTCCGTCTATGTTGATACACTGGCACTACCCTTTTGTAATCCTAGACTAATATAGACTAATTTAACTGTTAAACCACCAGACGGTACAAAGTCTCATAAAGCTACAATAATTGATGAGGAAATATTTTATTTGCTTTCATATCTTAGATTTGGATAGTCAAACCATTAGTAATTTATGTGCAACATGTATTTTATAGTAAAGAAAATTTAACAGACCATATGGTATAAAATATCAGGTAAAAAGTGATATATGAATGAATATAATTTATTGCCAAACTGGTTCATATCCTATTTGCTCTGCAAATGGCAGTTTAATCTATCTTTGAAAGTGAATCCATATGTATTTAAAATTTGTTTGCTTTGAAAAAAGTGTTTGCATGTTATGTTATAACAAGAAATTTGAATTGATTCATATTTCAATTCATAGAGATTTTAAAAATTCTTCGTTGAAATTTAACTAATTTTAGCCTATACCTTGCTTATATTTTTGTAATTTTGACAGAGTTTCCACTTTTTCCCCTCAAATTTAGTTCCAGTAATCTACCTGTCTTTTCTTAAATATTATTCAATCTATGGTTACATCAAAAGATATCTACGCATAATTCAAATATTGATGATTTTATCAATTTAATGCATATCCATGTTGGTATTATTATATATTTTTGAAGGATAGCATTTGAAATATTAGCTTAAATAATAAGTTTATTTAAGAGAAAAGTTTCCGATAATATTTTCCATGTTTATAATTCCCGATGAATCTTCTGTTCATATGACAAAATTTTGTCCTTTTTTAAGACTACTTAAGCAGTATATCATATTCAAATTTATACCCGATTTCAATTGGCTGATGTTATTTCTTAATCTTATGCATTTCTAATTTGATTGTATTCAACTGTCTTGGCAATTTGTCGTTATTCTCACTGAAGTTTCCCATTTTGATTATTCTTTGCCTTTTTTAAATATTCAGCAATGCTATTTAATATCAAATGTGGTATGTTATACTATGGGTGTGTACTTATTCAAATTCCAAAACTCATGTAGTATACAATAATAAGAAATGTGAATATAATCATTTTTTAAATAGTAGGGACCTTTATAATTTGTTATCTATCCAGTTTTCAGCTATTAGAATTGTTACCTCTTTCTGGCACAAATATATGTAAGGTTCTTTGTTAAAATTTGATTAATTTTAGTATAAAGCTCGCTTAGAGTTTTGTAATTATAGAAGCGCTTTTGTGCTAGGATAAAATTGATACCTTTTTCCTCTCAAAGTTAGCTCGAAGATTCTCTTTTAAATATTGTTTGTTATGCAAGTAGGGAAACACATCAGCAATCCAAATAATTGTTCCAATTTGTTACCTTCTCAAATTTGAAATTATTATCTAATTTGGGTAGTCATTTAATTTCTAAACTAACTCGAAGTAAAGCAATCGTTTTTGGTGTAAACTAACTATTCCTTTATATGATTCCAGAAATAAAGTTCATATGAATATGACATGCGGCCATGAGCATGCCTGCATTTGATTCCAGAAATTTCCTCCATGTAAACTTCATGCATTATTCACATGCATAAATTACCAAATTTATGTTTGCATTATTCACTCTAACTTGAAAAGTTTCCGATAATATTTTCCATGTTTATAATGCCCGATAAATCTTCTGTTCATATGACAAAATTTTGTCCTTTTTAAGACTACTTAAGTAGTATATCATATTCAACTTTATACACGATTTCAATTGGCTAATGTTATTTCTTAATCTTATGCATTTCTAATTTGATTGTATTCAATTGTCTTGGTAATTTGCCATTATTCTCACTGAAGTTTCCCTTTTTGATTATTCTTTGCCTTTTTTAAATATTCAGCAATGCACTTAAATATCAAATGTGGTATGTTATACTATGGATGTGTACTTGTTCAAAATTCAAAACTCATGTACATATTCGTACACATAATTTAAGCTTTACGAAAGTAATGTTGACGGTTAGCCGACTAGCTCAATTCTGGTAGTGAATGAGACCATAATCAAACTAAATGAAATGGATGAATCCTAATTTCTTAGTTACACTAATTGTTTTACTAACTATTCTGTTACAAGCTTATCTTTCAAATTCAGAGATCTTTTTAGTTATGCTAGGGACTTCCCAAGCTGAAGCATTATTCATTCAGTCCTTATTTTGCAGCTTGATTAGGCGGTCTAAAGGTTTGAGATTCTTTACTAGAAGATTACGTTCTTTTATTTATTGATTGAATCTATTTTCTGTCTTTTAATTTATTAGATGGTGTTTTGCAGGAGTACATTAGTCGTTTTTGTTAATTGAGTCAACTTAATGCTCACCTTACCATTACTACATTGGAATAATGCAACGGTAAGCAAGGCCATACACAACTTTTTCTATTAAAAGTTGAATAGCCAGTGCATTTGTTATTATGTATGTCAAATATTTTGGTTAGACCCAACAGTATGGACACAAGAATGACCATGGAACTTTGAAGTACATGCACATGTTTCTTGCTGATTTTGATTAATAGTTGAAGCTATATCTGTATAGTTTGTTATAACTTCAAACATTTTTCCTCATATTTATCTTTTTCAAATTGGTCTACAACTCTACCCTTCACATATGTAATCTGAATGGCATATCTTATAACTGAGTTTACTAAGGTCTTTGGTTCCAAAATCAGTTTATCTTCATATTTTAATAATGATACACTAAGTACTCATTATAAAATAAAATGAAAATGAATAAAATAAAATGGTATTTATGTTAATAAGCAACCTGAATTATTTCAGTTGTAATATAAATTAAAACATGATACAGTAAGTTTAATTTTCAGCATAATTTTTTTTATGAGTACATAACACCTGAAGTGGAACATAAAGCTTAGGTGGTGTCAGAATGATTCATATTAGATTCAACATGTGATAACATATTATTTAAATTGTTTATATATAAACTTAAAGCATTAACTTATCTAATCTCATATCCGTTTATGCTTCACTAAGGAATGTGAATACCGTGCGACTATTTAAATAGCTACACTAGTTCTACTTAGCGGTTCAGGTTAAATCAGTGGTGGAGATGTCTTGAAGTTCTCCGAAAAGTTTGCTTCAGATTCTGAAATTCGCTCTGTTTCAAGCGATAAGTTTTCAGATTATGGTTCTCAGCAGTCTCTAGACGATGCAAGTGACCTATCAGATGGAACTGAAATTTCGGTAGTTGACTCCAACTTATCAGAATCAAGCAAAATTTTGGAAACCCCAAAAGCCAGGACGTGAGTGCTACTTTCACTTAAACCTATGTGTGCCTTCTAAAAGCAAAAATAGTAATGTCAGCATGATAATAATTACTTCATGCTGAATTTGTTCTGTATAGTTGTGTTTTGATATAATTTGCTAGTTGTTTGACAAATACAGGCCTAGAGCTTCACCACATGCGGCAAGATCACAGCTTTAGAAAGCATTTCTGCTCGACCAAAAGTTAAAGAATTGGTAAGATCATCAGGTATATTATTCTTATGTTTTCCGATTACCGTGAATATCAAGTGCTATAACACACACACACACACACACACACACACACAAGTCAACACGTAACGTCTATTCAATTTTTTACATGCACTTTGTTCATTTTCCAGTTCCGAGAACAAGCTCAACTAGTATAAGGGGCACGGATTCAACAAAGCGATTTTGATTGGACTACAAGTTCCATATCCACGGTTGCATTTTTTTCGTTCTTTCAAGATTGTCCCACTATACCAATAGCAAAATCAGCGATGCTAGTGCAGTTGCTATGAGGATGCGTTATAACATTTTTATAGTATTTATATACTCTTCTGAATCAGGTAAGTGGCATCATTTTGCTCATGAAGCTTTTATTATTTGCAAAATATGGTGTCATGTAGTTTGATGAAAAGAGGGGGGGAAATTCTGGAAAATCACCTGCGTTTTAATTGTTCCTTTAATCACCCTCTTAAAATTGTGTTTTATAGTTCTGAAAAATCACTTACCTTTTAATTGTTTGCATTGTCAGTTTAATCTTCGAGTCATATTACAAGTTTTCAATGCTTATTCATAAGCAGCGGCACAGTTATATTAAATCAAACCAGTATAAGGATAAATAAAGTTGAACATGTTTGAATTTCTGTTCAAACATTAACTTATAATCAGTGAAACACTTGTTGCTCTGTCAATTTGTTGCAATTTTTCTCTCTCTGTATGTTTGAATTCAGAACCTAGTGACTATTTTTATAGGGAAGTTCTACTTACCGGTTCAGGTTGGTGTAGACGTGAGGAAGCTTGATGTGGAGACGTAAGGTGTGGTTAATGATGGTGTAGCTTTCAGGTAATTCTCCTAATGTTTTTCAGTTAATGACGATGTAGTTTGATGATTTTCTTAGGGAAACAATTCTATCTCTTAAATTTTTACCCAATCCTTCAATAGTGAACTATTCATTTTCTTCCATGCCCAAAAGTTCGAGGAAGAATAAGCAAGACAGGGAGAGCATTGAAGCACAAATGACAAAGATGATGGCAATGCTTGAGGCTGTGATAGAGTTTTGCGTTTGTCGTCCTCGTCGTCTTCGTAGATTGGTTAGGTATGTTAAGACTTATTTTAGTGTAAATATGTTATGTGGAATTAGTACGGCATTGTATGTGTTTGTATATGGGATAATGTTAGCATCAGCAAAATAGTTTTATTGATCATAATTCAACTTCGTGTATGAATAAATGAAGGATTATGGATGTTCTTTTCTGTATGTGATTATGAATGTTCTTTTCAGTTCAAAATTAATATCATTGGCAAATTTTACTTTGCCTTTTTGATATGCTATTTATTTCAGCATTCACAATTGGATGATATTAGTTACATATATACATACATACATACATAGATATATGTATGTATGTATGTATATATGTATGTATAGGCAGATCAAAAGGGGAATAACGAGGATTGCCAACTAATGGTGTTAGATGAAATGTTCACATAAACAAAAATATGTCGCTAATCCTTAACGGTTTATTGATAAATTACCGACAAAAATATTTCAAATAAAATATATTTTGTTGCTAGTCCCTTGCTAATTAGCAAGGGATTACCGACGGATATTTATAAACAATAATTTCTCAAAAATTCATTTCCGTCGCAAGTCCCTTGCTAATTAGCAAGGGATTACCGACAGATATTTATTAACAATAATTTCTCAAAAATTCATTTTCGTCGCAAGTCCCTTGCTAATTAGCAAGGGATTACCGACGGATATTTATAAATAAAAGTTTTTCAAAAATTCATATCCGTCGCTAAAACATCGGTAAATAAATTTTAAAATAATTTAAAATTAAAATTTTATATTGAGAGAAATGACGGAAAATGGTCGGAGAACTCACGCTAAAATCCATCGCAAAAGTTTGACACAAATACCGTCCTGAAATTTACCGACCACTCGGATCTGTAGATAATCCGTCGCTAATGCCTATTTAGCGACGGATTACCAGCGGATTAAGCCGCTGCAAAATCAGCTTTTTCTTGTAGTGAAAGAACGGTAATGGTGGCAAATCTCGTAACCGATGGCTAACCATACCGCTTCTTTTCTACCGTCTGTAGAAAATTAGGGTTTTCGTTGCTGAATTTAGGGCCATCGATGTAAAGTAAAGCAATCTCATCCAACCATTATACACATAAATTCTAATTTCAGGAGCAGATGTTTCATTTCCGTGTTCGCCCCCAATAATTCTCAGCTCCTTGCCGATTACGTTTCTCCATCCATCCGAAGATTCTCTCATCCAAGTGGTATGTGATTATGTTTTTAGTCCATTTGTTGATTTTTCATCAAAACACAGCAACTGATTCTAATTGAAGATACTAATTTTTATTTTTCCTACTAATTTGCTTAGTGCGGATAATTATTTTTGTTGTTTTCAGTCTAAAGATTGAAGCTGAAGATTACTGCTATGGGGATTTTGGGAAGTTTAGTCCATTTGTTGATTTCTCATCAAAACACAGCAACTGTTTCTAATTCAAGGTACTAACTTTGATTTTTTCCTACTAATTTGCTGAGTGCGGATCCTTATTTTTGTTGTTTTTAGTCTAAAGATTGAAGCTGAAGATTACTGCTATGGAGATTTTGGAAAGTTTAGTCCATTTGTTGATTTCTCATCAAAACACAGCAACTGTTTCTAATTCAAGATACTAATTTTGATTTTTCCTACTAATTTGTTGAGTGCGGATCCTTATTTTTGTTGTTTTTAGTCCAAAGATTGAAGCTGAAGATTATTGCTATGTAGATTTTGGAAAGGGTGACAAATTTGCTATTCCATTTTCATTCAGCGTCCCAGACGGTTCTGCATGCATTAAAGGCTTTCATGGCGTCTAGGATGATAGGTATCTAAGGCATGATACAGTTTATGAATATTTATACTTTGTTAGTGATTGTGCTATGCAAGAATTTCAATGCGTGTTGTATATGATATGCTTAATGCTGCAGCATGCATTCAATTATTTTTGCTGTGCAAGAATTTCAATGTGTTGTACTTGCTGTATATATAATATACTTAATGTTCTTGTTGTTTACAGTTTACTTATAATATATGTGATGATGTGTGCGTCATTACAATGGTCACATTACCTATAATATTGGTTTCATTATAGTGGTTACATGGTTAACCATACCGTAATTATCAAATGGTAACCGTATTATTTGACGGTCAACCATCATCGACGGTTAATGGTTGCGGTTGACAAAATAAAGTAACCGTCAAAGAACGGTATGGCGCCGGTTGGTGTTAGTTGCAACGGTTGCCGCACCGTATACACCCCTAATATATATATATATATATATATATATATATATATATATATATATATATATATATATATATATATATAGCTGGTCCTATAACTGAATTGAAATAACCATGTAATGCAGCTAAGTTTGATTAGAAAGGGATGAGCTCTAGGTTCTAGCTGTGCATATATACTAACAGGTTCTACTTGCCTCAAAAATCCAGGCACTGACATGTGCAAATGGTAGCTTATAAAGTAGTATGTACTAGCTGCAGAATGTTCTTTGGAAATGGTCATGTTAAGGCAATTACTTTCAATTCACTCCCAGACTTCTACAAACATTTCATATATAGGCATGTGCAAATAACAAGTAGCTAGCTCATTCTATGCCTTAGACAACAATGCCTGCACCCTACATCTTTGATTTGAAACACATGTGCTTAGGCACACTTTCCATTATCCAACGCTCTGTCAAGTCTAATTTATGTATAAATGTGTGTATTAATTGTTTTAAATATTTAGACTTAGCATCTAAGCCACCCATCCCATTTAATAGTTGTGTTTTTATTCCATCCATGTCAAGTTATGTTATACTAGCTTATATTAAATTTCCATATAAAAAACACTTAGATGTGAAGTAACCAATTGTCTATTTATTATATTCATATTTATTCTTCTATGCAAACTCATTATTTCCATGAATTAAAACAAGTTAGAGCCCTAACACAAATGTTAAAAACATATTTACTTGTACATATATATATATATATATATAATAGTTTAAAATATACTCATAGGATTTTATAAATGATTGTTCTACTAATTTGCTAAAAATATTTAAATCCAGTAATGCATATATATTAACAAGAGTTAAAACAATCATAAAAATATAAACCAAAATAACAAAGCATCACTTACTAGTTTTATAAACATATATATATATATATACACACACACACACACACACACATACACACACACACTCTTTAAATTTTCCCTATATTTATTATTGACAATTGGATAATTTAACTAGATTACGGGATTAATCCATAATAAAACGTATTATAAAATCAGTCAAAAAATGGATGTTACATTATGTCCAATTTTTCTCCCATTAACCTAGCTGATGTTACTCTTATATATATATATATATATATATATATATATATATATATATATATATATATATATATATATATATATATATATATATATATATATAAGAATGAGATAAAAAAAGCAACAGGTATAATATTCTTTTCTTTGCTCTCTATCTCAAAAAAAAAAAACACTCTTGTCTTCATTGGACTTACATTATAAATCAAAAGAATAGTAAAATTTTTAACTGGAGTGCAAATCAAGCTCAATTCGTTGTGCAAACGAATTGATGTTAAAGAAGAAGGCTGTTTTATCCTAGAGGTGCGGTGACGAAATGTACAAACTGCTTTGCACCATTGAGCAGATTGCCGAAACTTCTTCAAGAGAGCGACTTGGTACGTGACTCAGCCATTAGTTTTGCAACAATATCAGAGAAGCTGGACTCTGAGAAAATAAAGAGCCAAAAACCTTATTCTTGGTAACAACAAGTACATACTTGCAATCCGTGTTTTCATGACCCTACCCAACCATGGTCCGACCACAAAAAAATTTTGAATCATGGATCACTACGATTCAGAACTCAATTAGACCTCAATTACCAATGAACCTCGATCGGACCTTAAAACCAACGGTCCAACCATTAATTTTAGACAATTGAACAATGGTTCTTTTTTTTCTTACTTTCTCACCATGCAGTTCTCTCTTATACTCATCATTTGTATCAATTTGAAGAAAATAAATAAAACCGCATTACAAAAATCATCATCGTCCCAAAATTTAACAACATATTCAACCACTTCAATTTTCGTTGCTACTAGTTTCTCCAATATCAGTGTAAAATTCATTAAGTTTATTGGCATTAAAATTCTATTATTGTGCTCTGCTCTACTATATACACAATTTAATTATGCACTACAACAGTACATAAATTCAGTTATAAAAATTTAAGATCATATAGAATTCATATATATAGCATTTTTATTTCAGATTAACAGTGTATAAGTTGTTGGTTAATGCATATATCTTAAACAAGATAATCACAGTTCTAACGGTTTGACCAGTTGAACCATCAAAGCCTTTAACCTTAAGTCATCATGGTTCGAGTTGCGGTACAAATATGAAAACTATATTCTATTCACAACAAAATATCATACATATATGTGTGTGTGTGTATGTGTGCGCGTGTGTGTGTGCGCGCCCGCCCGTGTACACAAGAAAAATTAGCCTGATGTAAAGCCCTATCAAAAGTAACAGTGAATGTGTTCATGTTAAAACTTTTTAACTTTCATAACTAAATCTATTGAAATAGCCTTTCCGTTTTAATCGCCGCCATATTCTGATATTCCCGATATATTCCATTATTCCAGTTATATTTCACTATTCCTGCTATATCTTCTATAAAAGAAATAAATTTAAAAATAACTTTTATACATTTTAAAACTTATAAAATTATTTTTTTAATAGGATTTTTCAAATTTTAATTTTCAAAATATAAAATATTATAATATTCTATTGAATTTAGTCAAGCTAAATAAACGTTTCCATTTATATACATATTTGCACATATTTTTATTAAAAGTAAGAATGTACTAACGATAATTAAAGTAAATGTTAAAATTTCATTTATTTATCATTTAAATATTTGTAAAAGCATAAAGTATGAGTTTTATATGCTATTTTAGACTCACCCGCTATATCCCACTATTTCCTCGCTTTATCTTTACTTCAACTTTTTGCACCTCTGCCACTTTGGATCCACTGAGCACTTTACTGCATAGGGGGAAGGAAGGAGGAGCGAGTGACAGCGAATGCGATGGCAGGGTCAGAGTTGTCATTAGATAATTAGGGAAGGGTGTTAGTGCATGGGATATGCACACTTTCAAGCTTTAGATGGTTCAAATGCAAAGAAGAAAGGAGAAGAAGAAGGAGTAGAGTGATTGCTGTTAGCGTGTTTGGTTGTGATTAATTAGGCTTCGACCTATTCGGTAGAATTGAATAACTAATTCATATTTAATCTGATTTACAATAGATTTTTATGTTGGACACATGACAACGAGTACAACAATATAGCATCGATCGCTACTAGTTCAAATTCGATATAAATTTGTGGTATATAAAAATGGAAATGTCATAAATAACATTATTTATAATAATAACATCGTATAAATTACATATCCTAAATCGATATTGTCTATTCGAAGAAATAATACATTTTCAAGTAATTTGAATTGTGTAGATTATTATGGACGTCTACTGAGTAGAATAAAACCCAATTTTGTGCTTGCCAATGATAATTTGTGAAATTAATTGATAGTTCAATTAGCTAAAGTTGATTGGTCAGTTAATTGACTATTGATTATTAGTCACTGAATATTAGAAGCTTGGTAGCCTGACCATATTGTATATGACGTTGATGTGTAAACCCAATGGATATGATGATTAGATGTAGATTATGTAAGCACCATTGTGATCGCTAAGCCTTAAAAATACGTGATAATCATCGCATGCCACCTGCACCAAATAACATAAAAAAGCACTAACATTTGATAAGCTGGTATGAGACAATCATTGGAGAAGAAACAAAAGCAATGTCGTATATCTCACAACGTATGGATAAAATATAATAAGAAAATATACAATAAAATAGTAGTAAGACACAATAAAGCAGAAACGTCATCTCCATAGAACCTTTGAGTTACATACCCAAGTAATAATATCTAGTAAATCAAGACTTCACTGCGTATCCGTCAGAGTGTACAAAAAATAGCAAAAACAAGATATCTAGTTGTACGCCTAGCTCTCCTTCGTCTATATAATGGCTATTGTGCCACCAAACACTGTTATCTAGTCTAGTCATTAGCAATGTCGATAAGCAACCTAGATAATAGGAGGAAACATAAAACCTTGGGTCACATAACAGTTTAATGTGAGTGATAAATGACTATAAGAAGTTATGTTGAAAAATGTGCTACTAGACAAGTTTAAGTCTCGTATCTGACCTTCCCCTACCACTAAGTATTTAGCACATAATGATTATGTAATATATGCTACTAAAAAACAACAATGGTGAATGCCATAAAAAACATGATAGTAAATTTAAGCAGCCTCCTTCACATTCATATTCTCAATCCCCACTTCAGTACCCTATGGGTGATAGCCTATCCAAAGAAAGAGAAAGCGCATCAATAATATCCATTAAAGAAAGCCTATCAATTACCTTCTAAAGCCTTGAATACATTGATAACCCGTATGATCATCCTTGCTTATGCCGGGGGCTAATGAAAGAACCTAGTTCTAGCTAGACTCCAATGCTTGTGATTCTCTATCTTCCAGGCACATTTCCCTCACCTGCACTAGATATCACCGTCTAGGGTACACGAGCATCGCTATCAGTCCTAATGGTCATCCAATGATACTACTGCTTTGAGTCAAAAACTGGAACACTTTAAGCTAACAATGGTTCTTTGGCACTCCCAATCACAAGAGCTATTTATAACTTCATCTTAGGTTAAGTCCTGCTCGAACCAATCCATTACCCTATAGCCTCGTAACATCATGAGCTGCCAATCACAATCCTTCAATTCCACTCTCATCTAAGTTCTCAGTCGAAAAACCAGAACTTCATCGTGCAACAATTACCACCTTGGAGAAGTAAACAAGAGCCATAACCTCTAGCCCAATCTTGAAGACCTCACCATATATCCTTAAGGACCACATAACTGTGACGACCCAAACTTCCCAGTCAAGGAAAGCCTGGATTACTTTGAGAACAACACACATCAGAACATAAACTGAAGAACATTTTATCGATGGTTACAACAATTACATCAGAGTACAAGAATATAACAGAGTATGAATTCTTATTACAGAAATAGAAATACAATAATATCAGAGTTTTAAATTACATTTAAATAGCAACGGAAAAATAATACAAATATACAACTGAAAGGAATACACGGATACAGAGCTTTCCGAATACCGCTTCAGCTGTAAACCAGGATCCTATAAATATATCTGCAAAAAGCTACTCGACTGCCCATGTGGAAAGTATGGGCACCCGAGTTTGCCAGTGAAACAAACTACAGGTCATTCATGGGACTGGTATGAGAAATCTTAACTTAACTATCTAATAAGGCTAATCACAGGACCACGCCGCTAACGCGGAACGGGTTTACTCCATTGGATTGCCAGTGCATAAATTAAAGTAAAACGTTAAACAACGCAATGCTTTTTAGAAAAATGAAACCATTATAAGACCCAAGTCCCATCACACAATGCAACGCAAACCGGAGGATAAGGTTTTACCTTATAATGGTCAAAAGATGCTTGATACGATAAAATGGATTTAATATTAGTGTGTATATGTTTTAATAAAACATTTCAATCCTAAATATCAATCATAGACGGCATGGGTACCATATATCATGTCGCCATACTAGTTCTACAATCAAAACCGCAAGGTCGTATTGGAAATTGGATTTCCATCATGAGTCGAGGCTAGGGGCAAGCTCCTCTCCAATTCGAGACACTCTAGCAAATGCCTCAGGATCCCCCGCAGTGAACCCTTGGATGCGGTAGGGCCGGTCCCCGCCTATCGGTAGTGGATTGGTTATGCTTGAACACACGTTTCCCGGTTCCTTTGAACCTATAATATGACCACTATCGGCCTATAAAAATCCGAGGCGCCTCAAAATCCATCATCCACATAAGTAAAATGTCAGGCCGTGTTAAAGCACTGACACTACCACTAGCTAGAAAGAAACGTGTGCACTCCCTACGGTCCATATCCCGTTTTTGACTCATACCGGGGTGTGAGGCTCACGAAGTCACGATATACACAAAGGTATGCCGTAATAGGCTATGCTTTGATCATCCCACAAGGCCCTGCTTTTCAACAAAAGCCTTGATCATTTGCATCTTGGCGTGCCACATTGACAATTCACGCCATGCGATCAATCATTATTAATATATACCAGGGTGTTAAGTAGAGAATAAATCCTCCACCACCAAACAGACATATATTAACAGAAATCGATCTAATTCACACGGAACGAAATCCAATGTCAGATACGCATCCATTTATTAGCTTATGCTCTGGGTCTGAGCGAAAACCAAATCCGAACAATCAACAATAGTCCGGAAGACCACCACTGAAGCCCCTTCAAGGTAGCTACTCCTATCAAGGGTCTCTGTAGCAACACATCCGTTCGATGTGAAGATCGTCGGTCTTCAACCACCAAAACTTGATTTATGAAAAAGAATGACATTTTTGTCAAAACTTGATTTATGAAAAAGAATGACATTTTTGTCAAAACTTGATTTATGAAAAAGAATAACATTTTTGTCAAAACTTAATTAGTGGAAAGGAATTAGATAAAAGTGAACATTGTTATACCTTGAGGAAGATTATACAAAATCAACATTTTGTTTACATTGAAAAGATTATACAAAATTATCAATATTTTGTAACATTTGAAAAGGTTATACAAAGTTATCATGTTTTGTACATTGAAAAGAGTTACACCAAAATATACATTGTTGGTCACTGAAAAGGATTACACAAAAGAATAGAAATTAAGTTAAGATGTTTATGGTCATTTGTCAGCAATAAAAAGAATGGAGAGGCTTGTCTGTGATGTTGAAATGTTTGATTTGTAAAATATATTGTTAGTATTTTCTAACTGAATATTACACTTCCATTTACAAGTCATCCGACTTGTTTATGTGATTGGGTCGATAATTTTCACACATCGCCCAAGTGCACAAATGAATTATTAATTGCTTGATGGATGAAACCCCACACGGGTATTGGGATGATATTGGATACACACTAATCCCAATGTTAAATTATCTGTCAATCGATGGATTGAAAGTCTGTGATGAGCGTCAGTTCTTTACTTTTATGCTCACACAGTTATAGATTCCACTTTGGTCGTCATTTGGATGTTTGATAATTATTTATCATGATTGTCGATTCCATACAAAATATATGGTTGTTGGTTGAGTCACATTCCAATAAAGAATATTCTAGGAAAAGAATATTTTAGAAAATATACTTTTGAAAAGAATACTTTAGAAAAAGGAATATATTTTGAGAAAATATATTTTTATTGAAATAAACTAGTTATTAATTAGAATAAATCATAAAATTTGGATCTAATGAGTTTTCCAATTTGTTAAGGTTTAATTGAAGTTAAATTAAATAAATTAGATTTTGGGTTGTCGTGAATAACGTCTTAAATAACGCTGTTCTTAAACCCCATATGAAAAGAATAATCTTTTAATTTAGATTATTAAAGTTTTCATTTAGTAATTGAAATAAGATGAAGTGTGAGTCGGGTTTATTGTGAACTGTGTTTCTAAGCGACATTTGTTCTTTAACCCAACTGACAGCGAAAGTATGATTTGGAATTTATAAATCTTTTATCAAGATTTAAATGGAAATGTTCCAAAAGTAAAGTTTTCAATTTAATATATTAAATTGGAATTGAATGGAATTCGAGTTGATAATAACCAGGATAAGCTTCTGTAAAAGAAGACCGATACTACATATGGAATTTAAGAGGCTTTGCCGTTATTCCATTTATATTATTGGTCGGATACAGAAATTTATAACGATTATACATTGAATGGACTTCTGTGAAGATTCCATATTTTATGGAAAATGATTTTTGGTTTACCGTGAACTATGTCTTAAATGACATTAGTTCTTTAACCCAGTTAAAGATAAGATTAATTTCTTGGATTTAAATAATCATTGAATAATGATTTTTAATATCTAAATTCAAATTAAGATTTTAATAAACCTTTTAAAAGAAAGATTTAAGTGCAAATTTAAGGAATTTATCTTTGATAGAATAATTTGAATATTTTATTTAAAAGAATATTCTGAATTGGAATGAGGCGTTGGATGAGTTTTTATAATACTTGATTTATAATTATAAAGATAAAATACGTGAGTTATTCGGAAAGACCGGGTTTAACCCATTCCGAATAATTTCTACGACGATGAAGAGTCGAAGATGAAGACGGTGGTTGAAGACCGACGATCTTCACATCGAACAGATGTGTTGCTACAGAGACCCTTGATAGGAGTACCTACCTTGAAGGGGCTTCAATGGTGGTCGTCCGGACTATTGTTGATTGTTCGGATTTGGTTTTCGCTCAGACCCAGAGCATAAGCTAATAAATGGATGCGTATCTGACATTGGATTTCGTTCCGTGTGAATTAAATCGATTTCTGTTAATATATGTCTGTTTGGTGGTGGAGGATTTATTCTCTACTTAACACCCTGGTATATATTAATAGTGATTGATCGCATGGCGTGAATTGTCAATGTGGCACGCCAAGATGCAAATGATCAAGGCTTTTGTTGAAAAGCAGGGCCTTGTGGGATGATCAAAGCATAGCCTATTATGGCATAGCTTTGTGTATATCGTGACTTCGCGAGCCTCACACCCCGGTATGAGACAAAAACGAGATATGGACCGTAGGGAGTGCACACGTTTCTTTCTAGCTAGTGGTAGTGTCAGTGCTTTAACACGGCCTGACATTTTACTTATGTGGATGATGGATTTTGAGGCGCCTCGGATTTTTATAGGCCGATAGTGGTCATATTATAGGTTCAAAGGAACCGGGAAACGTGTGTTTAGGCATAACCAATCCACTGCCGATAGGCGGGGACCGGCCCTACCACATCCAAGGGTTCACTGCGGGGGATCCTGAGGCATTTGGTAGAGTGTCTCGAATCGGAGAGGAGCTTGCCCCTAGCCTCGACTCATGATGGAAATCCAATTTCCAATATGACCTTGCGGTTTTGATTGTAGAACTAGTATGGCGACATGATATATGGTACCCATGCCGTCTATGATTGATATTTATGATTGGAATGTTTTATTAAAACATATACACACTAATATTAAATCCGTTTTATCGTATCAAGCATTTTTTGACCATTATAAGGTAAAACCCTATCCTCCGGTTTGCGTTGCATTGTGTGATGGGACTTGGGTCTTATAATGGTTTCATTTTTCTAAAAAGCATTGCGTTGTTTAACGTTTTACTTTAATTTATGCATTGGCAATCCAATGGAGTAAACCCGTTCCGCGTTAGCGGCGTGGTCCTGTGATTAGCCTTATTAGATAGTTAAGTTAAGATTTCTCATACCAGTCCCATGACTGACCTGTAGTTTGTTTCACTGGCAAACTCGGGTGCCCATACTTTCCACACAGGCAGTCGAGTATTTTTTTGCAGATATATTTACAGGATCCTGGTTTACAGTTGAAGCGGTATTCGGAAAGCTCTGTATCCGTGTATTCCTTTCAGTTGTATATTTGTATTATTTTTCCGCTGCTATTTAAATGTAATTTAAAACTCTGATATTATTGTATTTCTATTTCTGTAATAAGTATTCATACTCTGTTATATTCTTGTACTCTGATGTAATTGTTGTAACCAACGATAAAATGTTCTTCAGTTTATGTTCTGATGTGTGTTGTTCTCAAAGTAATCCAGGCTTTCCTTGACTGGGAAGTTTGGGTCGTCACATGTGGTATCAGAGCTTGGTTTACAGAGCTTGAGAACAAGACACATTGGGACTGAACGAAAGAATTCATCAGAGATTGGATTAGTAATATCCAATAAGAATAACTCGTTAGAGATGGGATCAGTAGTATCCTAGAACGAGTGTGAAGAGTATTGTTTTCTTTATAATAATAAAAAAAATGAAAACAAATTTAGTTTTGAAAATTTTATCTTAAAATACGTATTTGAGTATATTATATTTTAATTTGGACAATCGAGTATATAAGGATTTTGAATATACGAGTAATTAACGGATATTCGAAGTCTTAATATATTGGATAGATATAGAATCACACTCTAGTCGCCCGGAGGTAATTCTGGTGATAGGTCGACCATCACCAGTATTTATGTTCAAGTCTCGAAGGTGGGATTTCTATATATTTCCATTGACTGGTATGAGGACCAACACTTAGTTAGTACACATTGCTGTGATTTGCACTAAAAATATGATTTTTGGCTATATATAAAAGTTATATATATTTGAAAAGTTAATCACCCAATGGACTGCTGGTTGTGATGTTTGATTATTAGTTTAACTAATAAAAGTGTTGAAATGATAATTAATTTAACTAACAAAATTATGTAAACCAATAAAGTTGAGTTGGTTAATTTAACAACTTTTAGCTCCGTTCCTTTTCGAGGACGAAAAGATTTTAAGTGGGGGCGATTGTAACGACCCGGAATTTGGGGCCAATTTAAAATTTTTATTTTAGAAATTTTAAGGGAATTTTTAATATTTAAAGTAATTTGCTTTAAATAAGAACGACTAAAAATTTGCTTTAAAATGAATAAATTTAGTTTAATTATAAAAAGGAGTTTAAAACAGCGCTGCAGTTTGAAAATTTGAATTTGAACTCTGACTGACTGTACAGGATTCATTTTAAATCAGAATCGAATGAAATCAGAAATATTTAAATCTGTTTAATCATATCTTTCCAACGAATCTCACAAACTGTCAATCCATCGATTGACAGATAATTTAACATTGGGATTAGTGTGTATCCAATATCATCCCAATACCCGTGTGGGGTTTCATCCATCAAGCAATTAATAATTCATTTGTGCACTTGGGCGATGTGTGAAAATTATCGACCCAATCACATAAACAAGTCGGATGACTTGTAAATGGAAGTGTAATATTCAGTTAGAAAATACTAACAATATATTTTACAAATCAAACATTTCAACATCACAGACAAGCCTCTCCATTCTTTTTATTGCTGACAAATGACCATAAAAATCTTAACTTAATTTCTATTCTTTTGGGTAATCCTTTTCAGTGACCAACAATGTATATTTTGGTGTAACTCTTTTCAATGTACAAAACATGATAACTTTGTATAACCTTTTCAAATGTTACAAAATATTGATAATTTTGTATAATCTTTTCAATGTAAACAAAATGTTGATTTTGTGTAATCTTCCTCAAGGTATAACAATGTTCACTTTTATCTAATTCCTTTCCACTAATCAAGTTTTGACAAAAATGTCATTCTTTTTCATAAATCAAGTTTTGACAAAAATGTCATTCTTTTTCATAAATCAAGTTTTGACAAAAATGTCATTCTTTTTCAATGTATAAAAATATATATGTTTAATTCATCTTTCTTAATGTATAAAAATATACAATTCTAATTCATTTTTCTTAATGTAAACAAATATGATGATTTTGTTTATTAACTTCCAATGCAAACAAAATGATGATTTTGTTTGTAAACCTTTAATGTAAAAAAAATGAGAATTTTGTGTATTAACTTCTAATGCAAACAAAATGATGATTTTGTTTGTAAACTTTTAATGTAAACAAAAATGTCCATTTCTCATATTCAACATTTCTAAACAAAATGTTGTTTTTATTTCATTTAACATTTCTAAACAAAACGTTTCCTTTTTAATTCTATCTTTAGAATATATAAAAATTCCCCTTTTTTTTATTCTTTCTTTATAATGTATATTTTCATAACAAAATGGTGTTTTAATTTCTAATGTACACTTTCATAGCAAAATGGTGTTTAAATTTTATTTAACATTTTTAAACAAAAATGTTCTTTTTATCATATTAATCATTTTTAAACAAAAATGTTCTTTTTATTTTATTTAACATTTTTAAACAAAAATGTCTATTTTAATCCTATTTAGCATTTCTAAGCAAAATGTCCTTTTTAATCCTGTTTAACATTTTTAAGCAAAATGTCCTTTTTAATCCTGTTTAACATTTTTAAGCAAAATGTCCTTTTTAATCCTGTTTAACATTTTTCTAATTAACACAAAATTGTTTAACATAATCTAACTAACACAAACCACAACAACCATCATCATCAACAAACAACAAATACAATACCATACATCCAATCAAAATTTAGAGGAATTGGAATAATGAAAGATAATTAAATTTTAATTATTTAAAAAAAAAAGAAATCTCACCGTGTGTTTTGATTCTGAATAATTCAGATCTGAAATTCCTCTGAATTTTGATTTGCTCTTTTTCAGATCTCGTCAGTGTCATGTTGTAGATCTCGTAAAGATGATTCCAACGCTTCTGACGGTTTGTAAAACAGACCTCGAATGAAAGAGTTACAGTAATTTAAACATCGATTATAATTTAGAATAACAAATTTATTAATTAATAAATTATACCCCTTAATTTCCTTTTGTTGACCGTTGACCAGGGGATCATCTTCCTCCTTCGTTCGTTGCTTCTGGGACAAACAAAACCCAATCCGTCGACTTGGAACACCCCCATTGCACCACCCTCCACTTTCCGTAACCCCAATCTGACAGTGCCCCGAGGAGCGCCGTACTCCCCTCCGCCGATGCCCGGACCAGCATGGAGCTCGACCCCCTTGCGCCGCCCCAAAACCTCCCCAACCCGATCATCTTTGCACCCAGAAAACGCGAACACCAATCCACTAAACCCAATCACCACCGTTGAATCCAAAGAACTCGTTGAGTGCTTCGATTTGGTTATTGAGTCATCTGTTAATTCGAATCCGATTGAAAGATTTTGGGATTTTGTTTTCGAAGGATTCTGGCCATTCCTTTCTGTATACGGCGGCTGGTTTCTTATGGATTAGGGTTCTGCGTATTGTACCGTATTTATACAGTGTATTTTCAAATTTATTTAATTCAAGAATTTATTTATCCGTCGATACTAACTCCGTATCGAACCCAACGAATGTCGCCCCTAGCCAAATACCCCTGTTCCGGACGTAATGGAATATGTTTCGTAACCCAGTTCGGCTGTTACGATATGTTTTTCTTTAAATTTAATTATAAATCATTAAATTATTAAATTCAAACGTACATTTTAAATTACCGGGGCCGCATACTGACTCTAAAAATTACAGAAAATTATTTCTAGTTATGTTTTGACGATACGGTTCTAACGAGACTAATTTCGTCGAATTCTGAGACCGTTGGAAAAATGGCCATTTTCAAGTCGACCAAATTTGACTGAAACTGACAAAACACATTTTCCTCTGCCACGCTCACATATAAATTCGAAAAATTATGAAAATTGAAATCTAGCAATAATTTGACATTCCGGTTCCAACAAAAGTGGTTTCATCGAAAACAGAGGTCGTTTGAAAAATAACTAATTTTAAAGCCAATATATTTAATATTAAAAATACATTTTTAAACAAATAAATTCCGAAACTCAAAATATATAAGTGTTTACTGTTTTTCAATGCATAAACGTCATTCCGAACTCAATGGAAGTGGTTTCGAGTCGAAATTCCTTCATATGTGAAAAGTAGCCTTTCGGGCCTTATATAATATATATAAAAATTCTACAGCGACCTTTCTAAAAATTGAATTGGCCATAACTTTTGATTTTTAAAACGAAATTTCAGTTTTTCATATTCGTTGGAAAGATATGATTAAACAGATTTAAATATTTCTGGTTTCGTTCAATTCTGATTTAAAATGAATCCTGTACAGTCAGTCAAAGTTCAAATTCAAATTTTCAAACTGCAGCGCTGTTTTAAACTCCTTTTTATAATTAAACTAAATTTATTCATTTTAAAGCAAATTTTTAGTCGTTCTTATTTAAAGTAAATTACTTTAAATATTAAAAATTCCCTTAAAATTTCTAAAATAAAAGTTTTAAATTGGCCCCAAATCACGGGTCGTTACAATAACCTTCTCTTGCCTCTTGGTTAATCAATTACTCTGCTTTATACAAAGATTAGTTCGCTTTTAACACACTTCTTCGAGTTTCAAAGCGCATCCTCGAAGATTTTCTTCGCTTCAAAGGTCAATCCAATGTCGCTTTGCTTCACATTAACCTAAAGTAGCTTCATTTTGATCGATTTGAAGCCACTTTGCTTTGCACTGATTCAAAGCCACCTTGCTTCGCATCGATTTGAAGCAACCTCGCTTCGCGTCGACCCATAGCTACTTCACTTTGCAATAACCCAAAATTTATTTCTTCGATTCGATCTACCAACCTGAAGTCGCTTCAAATCAGGGCCTCATCTTGTTTCGCATCACTCTTCCTTGCTTCGAAGTGCTTCCTTGCTTCAAGTCACTGAATCAACCTAAATCATACCTACCTATTTTAAGTCATATCACTTTGAATTAACTATACCTATTTTGAACATAGTTGCATACATCTATTTGCTTCGATTTGAAGCACTTTAATAAGATCTTTTTATGGACTTATGGGCTCACTACTTAAACCAAAAAAATCTTTGGCTTCAAACTTGCTTCCTTACTTTAAGAAAAACCTTAGCATTGAGAACACTTCCTTCCTTTGATGCAAATGATGGGCTTCATTCCTGGCTCCGACCCATCAAAGCATATCTCCCATTTTGAAACATGCTTGGGGTTTCGAACCTGCCCACGATCTACTTCGATCATCGTCTACATCCTAAAACATGCATAACAATGACACATAAACCAAGTATATCAAACAATTCAATCATTCAAACAACAAATTCAATCAATTTTAATTGTACATGATCATTCAATTGCATATAAGCATTAAACAATCAAATCTAATCATAGTTACCCCCATTCCATTTGTACACGCTTTATAGCAGCGTACGATGAGATTGTTAGATTTACTCGTTACACTCTATATCTTATTTGAGTTGCATTGGTTCTCCCATGGTTGGCTATTTTCTTGTTGCTGCTCTTGTTGGCTTCTTCATTGTTTTTTATGGCGAGCTTCTTGTTTTAGAACATTCATGGCATCGTAATGATGCTTCTTTAGCGAGGCTCAAGCGCATTGTTAAAAAGCATTCAGTTAGTCAGGTAGCTCTTTTGGAGCCATTCATAGATCAATATGAACTCACCCATTATGTGCTTTCTCTTGGCTTCGGGCGGCTTTGGCCAATGTATCCAGCAAAATTTGGAATCTTTCGTCTAAAGACATCATCATCTATCCAGTTTTCGATACAGATCAGCTCCTTTCTGTTGCTTGCACAGCTTCTTTCCTTTCTTCCTATTTTTTGTTCTCAGTAGTGTACGCTAAGTGTGATCAGGTCGAGGGGATGAGCCTTGGAGATAACATCCTCATGCTTTCGGATTTGGGCTTTGTTGCGGTGGTCAGAGGCGACTTTAATATCGTCACCAACAATGCCGAAAAGCAAAGCGGATCCTCTATTAATCGGGCTGATGTAGAGCATTTCAATTCGTTAATCATCAGCTCAGGTCTCTCCGAGGTTTCTTTCATCGGTTAAGCTTTTACCTGGTGTAATAACCAGGAAGGTCCTAGTCGAATTCACTCTCATCTAGAAAGAGTTTTCATTTCTAAGCGTTGGTTTAACCTACCTTTTTCGTTCTCTATCTCGCATCTTCATCGTACCTTCTCGCATCACGCTCTGATGGTCCAGCGGCGTTTACCCTTCTCTTAATCCGGTCCCTCTTGTAACAACCCAGAATTTCTGAACCAATTTAAAATTTTATTTTTAGTTATTTTAATGTATTTTGAATATTTAAAATGATTTATTTTAAATAATAATGACTATAAATTTATTTTAATCGAAGTTAGAACGTATAAATTTATTTTAATTATATAATGAGCCTGAAATGGCGTGGTAGTTAGAAAATTCGATTTTAAACTTTAATTGAATGTACAGGATTCAAAATAAATTGGATTTCAGTAAAACCAGAAACATTAGAATCTGTTTAAATATATCTTTCTAACGAATATGAAAAATCCAGATTTCATAATATAAATTAAAAGATATGCCCAGTTTAAAATTCAAAATAGTCGTTATGGAATTTATATATATTTTAATATAATATATAGCCCTTAAAAATAGCCATTTTGCAAACGACCTCCGTTTTCAAAGAAACCACTTTGGTTGGATCTGGAATGTCAAATTATTGTTAAATGTCAAATTTCATAATTTTTTGAATTAATATGTGAGCATGGAAAATTAAAATGTGCATTGAAATCAATTTTGAACGTTATATTAATTTATATTTTAATTTTGATGAAAACTGATAGAAACAGTCGAATTGGCTTACAGAACATATCCCAGTGTGTCCGGAATATGGGTATTTGGCTGGGGGCGACAATCGTTGGGTTGATTGGGAGTTCAAATGAAAAAGTAACTTTTTGAAATTAAAATTAAATTAAATATAAAGATATATACTAGGTCAACCCTCCTCTCTCTCTCTCTCATCGTTCAAATTAAAAGGAAAAAAAAAAACCAAAAACCTACGTCGCCCGTCGCTCCAGCCACGTCGTCGCCGCCCCGTCGCCGTCGCCCTCATCCCCAGTGCCGCCCCCTTCGATCCTCCTCCTCCCTCCCTTCCCTCTCTCTCCACTCTTCATACGTGAACACCAAGCTCCAAAACCCGCACCCCCCACCATCATACGACCGCCCCGACCACCATTGCCACCCCCGTCGCCGTCAGACCCCCACGCCGCCGCCTCTGACCCTCCACCACCAACTGTGGGGCCCCCTCCCTCTAAAAATCCAATTTTTACAAAATTTTAGTTTTACATTTAACCCCCTGACCTTCCTTCATCAATATCTTCCAATCCGAGCGCTTCTGGCCAAAATTTCACAGTGCCAAAATCAAAGAGCATGATTTTCTCTTCGATTTGACTATATGGAAGCCGTATTTTAGATTGCAGAGTTGTTCAGAAAATGCGTCCAAAGTCTGCTGTCCAAATACAATCTTTTCGCAAATTCTGGCGAATTTGAGCATATTCGGAAGAAAGGCCACTAGGCGAAAGTTGTTCGGAATGACGGGTTTAAGCTAAGAAAAATAGATCGTGTGAAGATTGGAGCTTATTTACAAATTCTGGGATCACAACAACAAATCAGAACGTCAGAAAAGCGGGGCGGAGTGGAACCCAATGTGAGAGCACTTTCTCACTCAAACTATTTTACAGTTAAATACATCCAAGATTGTAGACGGGGCTTAGCATCTCCTAACACTATTTATTGTACAAACCATGGATGTTTGTTTGGATTGAATTGTGGTGAAATTGATTGTATTGTGGTGAAATGGATTGTATTATGGTTTTGTGGATTGATTGATGATTGTGTATGGCGCGAGCCAGTATCACGAGAGGGATAATGCTAGACATTATTCCGGTTCTAATATCGCGCCATTATAATAATGAAATTTTCTGAAATAAACTATATAGAATATTCATGTGTTGAATAATGTTTGAATAAAAAAAATATCATTTTTATTGAACATTTTTATTGAATGTATGAACTATATAAAATAGTCAAGTGTTGAACTAAATATAAATTTTAAGGTATATATGAACGACATAAAATTCTCCTGAAATGCAAATAAATATTCATTTACAAATTGGCAATTTGTTTATGTACACTCATTTAACTGACATTGATTGGAACGATAAACTTTAAGCATTGCCTAACTGCATAAATAATATTCAGTATTTATCGGTTGAAACCCCACACGGGTATTGGGATGATATTTGGCGTACACTAATCCCAATTGTTTAGTTGTATATCAATCGATTGGTTGACAGACTGTAGTAAGTGTTAATTATATATATTTAATGCTTATGCAGTTGTGTTATGCACTCTGGATGATTGTTTATCATTGTTTTTGTGTACATATGATGTATGAAATCCATATAACTAACATTATATGGTAATTGGTTGGGTCTGATTCCAGTTCAGAAATAACGAATATTTTAAAATAATATTCAGTAAAGGATTAAAATGTAAATTTGATGTCCAATTTTGGATGGACACGAAAATATTGAAATATGTGAAGCCGTTTTGATTAGATATGCACCATTTTAACACGAACGATTTTGATATCGATTTTATTCATTTTTACAATGAATATCGAAAAGGAAACGAGTTCAAAATCTAATATTTTGAAAATATTATCATTTAAATATTATAATAATAGGGATTATTCAATTTTGATTTAAAATTGAAATGAAAGTGGGAATCGTTTATAAATCGAACTTATTAAACACTTTTTAACAGAAATAGAATATATATATAATGGTTTGAATAGAATGCGTCGCGCCGCAACCGTTCGCGAATTTCGACCATTGACTTCGAATTGACATTACGGGAGATCCGACCGTCGGATTCTCCTACAACTGGAACCGTTGGGTTCGTATCGAAAAGAGCTTTCCAATGAATATAAGAGATTTCAAATCTAACAGTTGGATTTGGAATTAGGTCCAAATCAAATTTGAAAAAAGGTCGCTATGGATGTAGTTTGTTGGCCGATATTGGAAACCGACTATAAAGGCCTTAATAAAATTATTAAAAATATGGAAAAAATTGTGTAAACATGAAAATAGTGTGAAGGACAAAATTAACAAAAAAATTATCCATAAGGACAAGGGGAAAATATTTTAAGTACAAGGACAAACTTTAGTGTAAAGCATGAAATGATAGTGGTGCCCTGAATTCATCCCTTTACACTAAAAAATGTCCTTGTGGTTAAAATTTTAGCCTCTTGTCCTTGTGGATAATTTTTTTGTTAACTTTGTCCTTGTGCCTAAAAACCCCTTTTCATCTAAATGAACTAGCTATTAACGAGAAAAATAATCCAATTATTTTTAGAAATAAATAAATTGGATTTGTAAATGGTTTTTGAAATAACCAGAATTTTCCAGTGTTTGAATTGGAAAGGATTTGAATGGAAATAATCTTCAGAATATTTCGATATTGGATTCCATGATTATACGGATATTGTTGAGGAATTTGGAAGATATAGATATCGTTATTCCCGATATGATATTCGTTAGTTTTAAATTTGATGTTGAACATAAGCCGATATAATTTCTATTATGAGTCTTGTATTAAATATCAAATTAGATTTTAGGTTTGTCGTGAATGGTGTCTTCATTAACACTATTCTTTAACCCAGTTGAGAAAAGAATAAATTTTTAATTAAGATTTAGATATGTTTTACCAATTAATTAATTTAATTGGAATCAAATTGGATTTCGAGTTTATAGTGAGCGATGTTTTAAATAACATTAGTTCTTTAACCCAATTAACAGTAAAGATATGATTTGCAATTTAATGGAAATTTTCCAAAGTAAAGTTTTTCAATTTAATAAACTAAATTGGAATGGAATGGAATTCGATTTGGTAATAATCGAGATGAGCTTCTGTGAATGAAGACCGTTACTATATTAGGAATTTAAAACGCGTTGTCGCTATTCCACTTATAGTATTAGTTTGATACAGAAATTTATATCGATTATATACTGTTATGATTTCCGTGAAGATTCCATTTTTGATGGAAGATGATTTTGGGTTTATCGTGAACTTTGTTTTAAATGACATTGGTTCTTTAACCCAGTTAAAGATAGGATTAATTTTCCTAAAGTTAAACAAGTAATGATTAGTGAGAATAAAACCAATTAGAGTTTTAATAAATCTTTAATTAGATTGGAATGAATAGATGGTAATTAAATTTACTAAAACATGAAATGTGGTATAAACCAAATATACTTGGTTGTTGATATTCATGATTGCGATTGATTAATTGTTTGGATTGTGCTCGACCAGTTTATAAGCAAAATATACTTTTACATTTAGCATTGGGCTGGGTAGAAAAATTTGTATGCTAACATCTTGTGAAACACTTCACGATTTGACTATGAGATATCTAGCTATGTTGTTGAGTTCATTTCAAATTTAATGAATGATTTTGAAATGGTATTTTTCTTAAGTGAAAAGAAATGTATTCCCGATTTTGGATAGGGAATGTTTTATAAAAATGTTTTATAAAACAGAAAGGATTTCGAGGGCTAAACCTGATGTTTTTGAAATGATTTCGGAATTTATTATGTGTTTGACATTGTAGTTCATCAAGTAACTGATTAGTTGCTATTGATGATGTATCTGTTTGGTTGCGGAGAATTTATTCTCTTGCTTAACACCCTTCTTGGAGACGTACAAGCTCAAAGGTTATGTGATTAGTAGTGACTGATCATATGTGTGAATTGCTAATGTAAAGTACTATATTTTGAAAAGTACTTATGGTTATTATGTTGTGAAATGATTTTTCCCTACTTCGGGACATGAAATGATTTGGTATGTAGCCACAGATTCAGGTAACCCTGGATGATTAAAAGTGTGAGGACGGTTTCTCCGAGGGCGTGGGAGATGCATCGTCAGTGTAGCCTGCTCCATAGTGGGTAGTGCACATACATATATATATATATATATATATATATATATATATATTGAATTAGAGAGGCGCATACAGCCTTGTCTCAGGGCTATACCCGATATTTGGTTGCATACTTGTTTTGTATGCATTGTGATATTTTGGAATTCATATTTCCAAAGATTTGGTTTGATATCCTGAAGTGAAATCTACTTCGATATAAAAGTTAGATATGTATTTCAAATGATTTGAAATAAGAATCCGGTAATAAAGTCCAAAGGAATAATTTCTGTAAAGTGAATTGGATTTTGAAAAATCTAAATTTGGGGTTAAGCCTAAATAGGTAGATTGTAAATTAGCATGTTGTATGATGCATTGTAGATTCATATGACTATTATTGGTTATTGTTTATGCACTGGTATTCATGGGGGTAAACTTGTTCCGTGACATGCGGCATGGTCCCTTGATTTACCATAGTTTAAAATAAAGTTAATAACTATTTTTAGTTCTCATACTAATCCTATGACTGACTTGGAGTTTATTGTTTCTACCTAAACTCTGGGTGCGCATATTTTCCACACGGGCAGCTTGTAGTTTTGTTTTTGTAGATTATTTCATTTAGCAGGATTTTGGATCGAAGCTTGAAGCTGTGTCCAGAGCATTGATAGTCTTCCTCTGTGTTAGTTTATTTGTTTACGTTGTGTTGTATTAAATTTATTGTAAATTTATTTTCCATTGTATATTATTTTCGATACTCTGATATTTTGTAATCTAATGTAACATTATTATGATGTTTATAAAAGTCTTCTGTTGTTTGTTCTGATGAGTCGTGCGCCCAAAGTTAGCGTATCCGCCTTTTTGATTCGATTTAAGTCAGTTTAACGATCGATTTGGATCGACCGAGAGGGAGGGTCATTACATATGGTATCAGAGCTTTGGTTTACAGAGCTTGAGAACAAGATACATTAGAACCAAATGAAAGAATTCATTGGAGATAGGATTAGTAACTTCCTCTAACAATGACTCGTTAGAGATAGGGTTAATAATACCCTAGAATGAGTTTGAAGAGTATTATTTATAAAAAAACAAATTTAATTTTGAAAATTATATCTTATTATATGTATTTGGATCTATTATTTTATATTGAATTTGGACTATCGGGTATATGAAGATTTTGCATATATGCCTAGCTAGCATATATTCGAAGTCTCAAATATACTGGATAGGTATAGAATCACACTCTAGTCGCCCAGAGATGATTTTGATGATTGTAGCAACATCATTAGTATCTATGTTCGAGTTTTGAAAGTGGGATATCTATATATTTCCAACTGACCGGTGTGAGAACCAAAACTTAGCTAGAATTTATTGCTTGTGATTTGGCACTAAAAATATGATTTTTGAGTATGTACAAGCTATATATTTGAAAAGCTAATCAACTAACTGATTGCTGATTGTGTTGTGTGATTATTAATTTAACTAAATAAAATTATTGGGGTGATAAAAACCAATATGTAAATGAAAGTTAATTAAGCCAAATCGAATCAAATATTGAACTGACTTGAAAATTGATTGAAATTGCATATATGTACACATATATATATAATGAACAGGTCATAACATGGAAGCTAAGAAGAGGAATAAAATTGTATGCCTGACAAATAGGTACATATTTACTGCATTTATTGGGGTTTTGATGATTTTATGAGCCGATTGGCAAGCCGCTTGGCTTTTTCTTTTTCTTTTTGATTGATGAGGGCCCTGTGAGGCAAGTTGTGGTTATACCGATAGGGCTGTACAAAGGAGGTTATGGCGAAATTTTTCGAAAATTTAGGGTGTTAGCCAAATTTTTGAGAAATTAGAAAATTCTTAGAAACTGAAAAGTTGAAGAATGAAAACCAGAATGAAAGTTGAGTTGGTTGGTTAAACAACATTCAACTCCGTTCCTTTTCGAGGACGGAAAGATTGTAAGTGGGGGAGATTGTAACAACCCGGATTTTCTGAACCAATTTAAAATTTTATTTTTAGCTATTTTAATGTATTTTGAATATTTAAAATGATTTATTTTAAATAATAATGACTATAAATTTATTTTAATCGAAATTAGAACGTATAAATTTATTTTAATTATATAATGAGCCTGAAATGGCGCGATAGTTTGAAAATTCGATTTTAAACTTTAATTGAATGTACAGGATTCAAAATAAATCGGATTTCAGTAAAACCAGAAATGTTAGAATCTGTTTAATTATATCTTTCTAACTAATGTGAAAAATTCAGATTTCATAATATAAATTAAAAGTTACGCGCAGATTAAAATTCAAAATAGTCGCTATGGATTTATATATATTTTAATATATTATACAGCCCTTAAAAATAGCCATTTTGCAAACGACCTCCGTTTTCGACGAAACCACTTTTATTGGATCCTGAATGTCAAATTATTGTTAAGTTTCAAATTTCATAATTTTTGGATTTAATATGTGAGCATGGTGAATTAAAATGTACGTTGAAATCAATTTTGAACTTTATATTAATTTATATTTTAATTTTGATGAAAACTGATCGAAACAGTTGAATCGGCTTACAGGACATATCCTATTGTGTTCGGAATGAGGGTATTTGGCTAGGGGCTATAGTCATTGGGTTCGATTGGGAGTTCGAATGAAAAAGTAGCTTTTTGAAATTAAAATTAAATATAAAGATATATACTAGGTCAACCCTCCTCTCTCTCTCTCATTGTTCAAATTAAAAGGAAAAAAACCCAAAACCCCCGTCGCACATCACTCCAGCCACGTCGTCGCCCCCCTCCCCAGCGCCGCCCCCTCAGATCTTCCTCCTTCCCTTCCCTCTCTTCTCTTCATACGTGAACCCTAAGCTCCAAAACCCGCACCCCCTAGCCACCATACGACCGCCGCCGACCACCACTGCCACCCAGCCGCCGTCAGAGCTCCATGCTGCCGCCTTTGATCCTCCACCACTAACTGTTGGTCCCCCTCTCTCTAAAATTCCAATTTTTACAAAATTTCAGTTTTGTGTTTAACCCCCTGACCTTCCTTCATCGATATCTTCCAATTCGATCGCTTTCTGGCCAAAATTCCATAGTGCCAAAATCGAAGAGCGATTTTCTCTTTGATTTGGCTATATGGAAGCCGTATTTTGGATTGCGGAGTTGTTCAGAAAACGCATCCAAAGTATGTTGTTCAAATATTGTCTTTTCGTAAAGTCTGGAAAATTGGAGCATTTTCGGAAGAAAAGCCACTAGGTGAAAGTTGTCCGGAATAGCACGTTTAAGCTAGGGAAAAAAGATCGTGTGAAGATTGGAGCTCGTTTACAAATTCTTGGATCAGAACAAGGAATCATAACGTCAGAAAAGCGGGGCGGAGTGGAACCCAATGTGAGAACGCCTTCTCACTCAAACTATTTTACAGTTAAATATATCCTAGTTTGCAGACGGGGCTTAGTAGCTCCTGACACTATTTATTGTACAAACCATGGATGTTTGTTTGGATTGAATTGTGGTGAAATTGACTGTATGTGGTGAAATGGAATGTATTGTGGTTTTGTGGATTGATTGATGATTGTGTATGGCGGGAGCCAGTATTAGGAAAGGGATAATGCTAGACATTATTCCAATTCTAATATCGCATCGTTATAATGCTGAATTTTTTTGAAATAAAATATATTAAATATTCATGTGTTGAATAAAATGTTTGAACAATAAAAGTATCATTTTTATCGAATGTATGAACTATATAAAATAGTCAAGTGCTGAAATAAATATAAATTTTAACGTATATATGAACGGCATAAAATTCTCCTGAAATGCAAATAAATATTCATTTACAAATCGGACGATTTGTTTATGCACACCCATTTAACTGACATTGATTGGGGTGATAAATTTTACACATCACCAACTGCACAAATAATATTCAGTATTTGTTGGTTGAAATCCTACACAGTTATGGGGATGATATTTGGAGTACACTAACCCCAATTGTTTAGTTGTATGTCAATCGATTGGTTGACGGACTGTAGTAAGCATTAATTATTTATATTTAATGTTTATGCAGTTGTGTAATGCACTTTAGATAATGGATGATTGTTTGTCATTGTTGTTGTGTACATGTGATGTATGAAATCCATATAACATTATATGGTAATTGATTGGGTCTGATACCAGTTCAGAAACAACGAATATTTTAAAATAATATTCAGTAAAGGATTAAAATGTAAATTTGATGTTCGATTTTGGATGGACACGAAACTATTGAAATATGTGAAGCTGTATTGATTAGATATGCGCCATTTTAACACGAACGATTTTGATATCGATTTTATTCATTTTTGTAATGAATATCGAAAAGGAAATATCAAAATCTGATATTTTGAAAATATTATCATTTAAATATTATAATGATATATAATATTCAATTTTAATTTAAAATTGAAATGAAAGTGGGAATCGTTTTTAAAACGAATTTATAAAATACGTTTTGAAAGGAAATAGTATATATATATTATATAATGGTTTGAATAGAACACGCCGCGTCGCGACCGTTTGCGAATTTCGGCCATTAACTTAGAATTGACATTATGAGATATCCGACCGTCAGATTCTCCTAAAACCGAAACCGTTAGATTTGTATCGAAAAGAGCTTTTCAATGAATATAAGAGATTTGAAATCTAACGGTTGGATTTGGATTTAGGTTCAAGTCAAAATTGAAAAAGGTCGCTATGGATGTAGTTCAGTTGCCGATATTGGAAACCGACTGCAAGGGCCTTAATAAAATTGTTAAAAATATGGAAAATTGTGTAAAATCATAATAAAAGATTTGGAAAGATTTTGGATAAAAAATTCCAATTTTGAAAAGATAAAAATATATTTTTATCTAAATAAACTAGTTATTAACTAGAAAAATAATCCAATTATTTTTAGAAATAAATAAATTGGATTTGTATATGGTTTTTGATATAACCAGAATTTTCCAACATATGAATTGGAAATGATTTGAATGGAAATAATCTTCGGAATATTTCGATATTGGATTCCATGATTATATGGATATAGTTGAGGAATTTGGAAGATACAGATATCGTTATTCCCGATACGATATTCATTAGTTTCGGAATTTGATGTTGAATATAAGCCGATATAATTTCTATTCTGAGCTTTGTATTTAATATCAAATTGGATTTTGGGTTTGTCGCGAATGGTGTCTTCAATAACACTGTTCTTAAACCCATTTGAGAAAAGAATAAATCTTTCAACTAAGATTTAGAGAAGTTTTACCAATTAATTAATTTAACTGGAATCGAATTGGATTTCGGGTTTATAGTGAGCGATGTTTTAAATAACATTAGTTCTTTAACCTAATTAACAGTAAAGATATGATTTGCAATTTATAAATCTTTATTCTAAGATTTAATGGAAATTTATCAAAGTAAAGTTTTCCAATTTAATAAACTAAATTGGAATGGAATGGAATTCGATTTGGTAATAATCGAGACGAGAATCTGTGAATGAAGACCGTTACTATATATGGAATTTAAAAGGCGTTGTCGCTATTCCACTTATAGTATTAGTTTGATACGGAAATTTATATCGATTATATACTGTTATGATTTCCGTGAAGATTCCATTTTGATGAAAGATGATTTTGGGTTTATCGTGAACTTTGTTTTAAAAGACATTGGTTCTTTAACCCAATTAAAGACATGATTAATTTTCCTAATGTTAAACAATCATTCAGTAATGATTAGTGAGATTAAAACCAATTAGAGTTTTAATAAATCTTTAATTAGATTGGAATGAATAGATCGTAATTAAATTTACTAAAACATAAAATGTGGTGTAAACCAAATATACTTGGTTGTTGATATTCATGATTGTGATTGGTTGATTGTTTGGATTGTGCTCGACTAATTTATGAGCAAAATATGCTTTTACATTTAGCATTGGGCTGGGTAGAAATATTTGTATGTTAACATCTTGTGAAACACTTTACGATTTGACTATGAGATGTCTAGAGATGTTGTTGAGTTCATTTCTAATTTAATGAATGATTTTGAAATGATATTTTTCTAAGTGAAAATAAATGTATTCCCGATTTTGTACAGGAAATGTTTTATAAAACAGAAAGGATTTCGAGGGCTAAACCCAATGTTGTCGAAATGATTTCGAAATTTATTATGTCTTTGACATTGTTGTTCATCACGTAACTGATTAGTTTCTATTGATGATGTATATGTTTGGTAGCGGAGAATTTATTCTCTTGCTTAACACCTTTCTTTGAGACGTACGAGTTCAGAGGTTATGTGATTAATAATGACTGATCATATGTGTCAATTGCTAATGTAAAGTACTATATTTTGAAAACTACTTGTGATTATTGAAACACCCCACCTCCGTTAGGGTCACTATCAAAGGGAATGCCCTAATTTTGGTGGAGGTTTATAAGTATAAGTCACAGATATACAAGACAGATATAAAAACACATATTTTTGAACAGCGGAAAACAACATCTTTTATTTCATTAAAATACGTGTTCACAAAAACATGCCATACTTGTCTTACAATTCTTCCAAAAACATAACATCTTCATAACTGTCTTGATTACATTATTAAAGAAGCATAAAGAAAACATAAATAAACTGCATAAGTCCCATAATTGCTGCCCAAAGCCATAGCTCAAAACGGAAAAGATCCAAGCAATACATTCTTTCTCTTCAAGCTGGATGTGAAAACTGGTCAAGCTGCGGTATTCCCTCCCTGGACCTGGGGGGAACGAAAGAAAAGAAGGCGAAAGAAAAGTAGAGTCAGACATAAAGCCTGAGTAAGTCTAGGACTATTCAGTCTATGAATAAAGAACTGGGTATGATAAACATAAACTGGAAATGGGAAAGCATCATAAACTAAGTTAAGTTGTCTAGGGTCGAATACTATCGTACCCCATATTAATCTCTGTACCCATATAAACTAGTTCCCAACAGGCACCCCATAATCAGGGTGAAGTGATCCATTTCCTGATGATCGGCTCCTACTCGCATAGTTACATGTGTCTTACGGCCCCCGTTGTTGTAGTTACCTATGCTGGTCCCACCATGGGGTGTATCAAGTCCCATGGTGGCGGCCCGACACAATTCTAGAATGCACAGGTATGCTACTGGTGCCCAGTGCCTTATTTTTCTGCGCCGGAGTGTGTGCACGCCCGCACCCCGTTAGAACCTACACTGCTGCACCACCGCCGTCGATTTGACCTCTTACAGTCAGCCCAGTAATCGTACCCCACCCTGCCTAGTTCAGGGTATCCTCATACACCTTGTAGGGTTACTGCTGAAAAGGGTCCCCCGCTACTAGGTTTTCTATTTCTAGCCAACATGCTAAGTTGGTTAAGTGTTTAATAAACCTAACCCCCAATCAGTCTGTTTAGTTTAGCATGTTCCATTTTGATTAAGTATTAATTTAATTTACTTAATCCTATCAATCCTGACACATCCTTAATTGTCTTATTAAAGCCTTGACCTCTCACATTAGACAGGTATTGTTGTGGCTGCTTGTTGCCGGTGGGTCCGGGCAGTCTTACGCCACAACTCAGTCTAACCTCGGGTCCTTATTGGGCTCCGTGTTTAACCACCCACATTGGATAGGTATTGTTGTGACTACTGGACAGCCGGGCGGTTCCGGGCAGGTTTACATCACAACTCAATCCAACCTCGGATTAAACACATCGTATTTTCTACATTTACATATTTTGTCTCTTTTCTTTTTATATGTAAATATTTGCGGCCCATTATTCAAATTTATCTTTACTGGTTAAAATTTATTTATGCCACTTAATTGCTTTTCAAGGTTGTTGGCATGCGTCAAACATGCCAACACATATGTTCTATATTTTAACCCAAACGTCATTACCCCCGTTTTACACGTTCGCTACAATATAAGATATGTTGGGTTTAACATTTAAACCCAACTTAGCCATATGAAAAAGGGGAGGCTTATAACATGGTGTTTATGAGGTAACATAAAAAGGGGAGTGTGAACGCATGAACTTGCAACATAACGATTCAATTAACATAAAGTAGGCACATGTGAACTTGCAATTGTAACAGCATATAATCATGGCATAAACAATACTTAAACATGAATCATTCTATTCATATAATCATGGCATAAACAATACTTAAACATGAATCATTCTATTCATATGATTATGGCATAAACAATACTTAAACATGAATCATTCTATTCATATAATAATGGCATAAATAATACTTAAACATGAATCATTCTATTCATGTAATCATGGCATAAATAACACTTAAACATGAATCATTGTAAACTTGCAATTGGAATGTAAATCTAACTTAATTGTGTCACATATATCACCATATGGTTTTGATAACAACTTAGGCCTAAAACATGTTTCAACTAGGCATAATACCAAACATAGTTTAGTCATGTTCATAAAGGTTCTTACTTTTGTTTCTAATACAAAAGTATGATTTGCCAATTTTAACATAGATTCATATAAATCATAGTACTTAGTCGAGTCCAATTACACACTAAAAGTGATCATAAAAGTATGTACATCATATTGGCATAATAATGAATCATATACTTGCATGAATCCCAATTAAAATTCCACAACATATGGTTGTCAACATAAATCATATACTTGTATGAATCCAATCGTATAACATAACATTTCCAAATCGTTTAGAATCAAAATAACATACAAATATAGATTATTATCGCCACAATTCCATTTCGTTGTTAACTTCCAATGCAAATCACATACTTGCAAATATCCAATCGTATACCATAACATTCCCAAATCGTTTAGAATCAAAATAACATACAAATATAGATTATTATCGCCACAATTCCATTTCGCATTTTACACAAATCAAACGCAATTAATTATTCACATCGGAATAACACTCTACTTACAACGTATGATGAATCTTCAATTCAGGAATCTGAATTCTGAATTTGGAGATGCTATCCTTTGTTGTACGCGTTGCTTTGATTCAATTAACGTTGCTTTAAGCTTTTGATTTATCTCCTAATTGTCTCTCAATTTCTGACGGCTATCCTTAGTCTCTCCTCAGCAGCATGACGGTCTCATCTCCATTTTAGTTTGTGTGAATTAGGGTTAGTCTTAGGTCCTTTTTATAGAGTTTGTGAGTTGATTTAGACCGTCGATGAAGCTTGGTTTAATAATAGCCGTTCGTTCAAAGGAGAGACCAACCAGGAGCTGACACCTAGCCCTAGTGACAAGGCAAGGCTCAGAAAATCGACCAAACACAGACTAGGCCAGCCAGGGTGGGCTGGGTTCGACCTGGCTCAGGGGCCAGGTCGACACCCCAGTCGACACCGTGTCGACTTGGCAGTCGACACGGGTTACCCAGGTCGACTGCCCAGTCAACCTGGCTAGCCCCAGGTCGACTGCCAAGTCGACCTGGGTGCCTTGGGCGGGAATTTTCCCGCCCTGGCCAATTGGGCCTGATTTTTGAATTTTAAATTTGTTTTTCTGAGCTGTTTTCGTCTGTTCGAATTTTAAACTAAATTCTGAAACTTCCGGAGGCCATATCTTCTTCATACGGAGTCCGTTTTACGCAAACTCGGACTCTATCTCAAGTAGAATTCCGAGAAGAACGCAATGGCGTATCCCGTTTCCCTTAATTCTTTGATTTGAAATTAGTTATACTTTAATTTGTGAATTTCACTGTTATAGAATACACGGGGTGTTACAATTATTATGTTGTGAAATGATTTTTCCCTACTTCGGGATATGAAATGATTTGGTATGTGGCCAAAGATTCGGGTAACCTTGGATGACTAAAAGTGTGAGGCGATGGATTTTCTCCGAGGGCGTGGGAGATGCATCGTCAATGTAGCATGCTCCATATTGGGAGGTGCACATATATATATCGAGTTGGAGAGGCGCGTCCAACCTTGTCTGAGGGTCGTGCCTGATATTTGGTTGCATACTTGTTTGTATGCATTGTGATATTTTGGAGTTCATATTTCCAAAGATTTTGGTTTGAGATCCCGAAGTGAAATCTACTTTGATATAAAAGTTAGATATGTATTTCAAATGATTTGAAATAAGAATTCGAGAATAAAGTCTGAAGGAAAAATTTCTGTAAAGTGAATTGGATTTTGAAAAAACTAAATTTAGGGTTAAGCCTAAATGGGTAGAATGGAAATTTTCATGCTATATGATGCATTGTAGATCCATATGACTATTATTGGTCATTGTTTATGCACTGGTATTCATGGGGGTAAACCCGGTCTGTGACATGTGGCATGGTCCCATGATTTATCATATTTTAAAATAAAGTTGAAACTATTTTTAGTTCTCATACCAGTCCCATGGCTGACTTGGAGTTTATTGTTTCTACCTAAACTCTGGGTGCCCATATTTTCCACACGGGCAGCTTGTAGTTTTGGTTTTGCATATTATTTCATTTAGTAGGATTCTAGATCGAAGCTTAAAGTTGTGTCCAAAGCATTGATAGTCTTCCGCTGTGTTAGTTTATTTGTTTCCGCTGCATTGTATTACATTTATTACAAATTTATTTTCCGCTGTATATTATTTTCGATACTCTGATATTCTATACTCTGATGTAACATTATTATGATGTTTATAAAAGTCTTCAGTTGTTTGTTCTGATGTGTTGTGCGCCCAAAGTTAGCGTCGCCTTTTTGATTTGATTTAAGTCGGTTTAACAATCGATTTGGGTCGACCGAGAGGGAGGGTCCTTACATCTCTTCTTTTCGTTTCCAGGCTATGCGGAGATCTTATCACACGTTCCATCGTGTGGTGGAGATTCATGGTCCTCTCCTACCTTCGGCAGTCTTTTGGTTGTCTTTTCGTGCAAGCTCAAGCGCCTTAAGGCTTGGCTTAAGTCTTGGAATGTGCTCGTCTTCAAGAATATCTTTGATTGTGTTAGATTGGTAGAAGAGACTCTTATTCTGGCAGAATCTTCATTCGATGAGTCCCTTTAGCGCTCTAACGAAGAGGCATGGGCGCTTGCCTAAATCAGCTTCTCCTCGGAACTTCGTATTGAGAACGACTTCCTTCTTCAAAAGGCCAAAGTTAAGTAGATAGTAGATGGAGACACGAACTTCATCTTCTTCCACTCGGCTATTAGGAAGAGGAATAACCTCCTCCAGATCCACCATATCCTTCGTCCTGATTTGCCCCTGGCTTAAACTCCGGAGGAAATTAAAGTGACGATTCTATCTCACTTCCACTCCTTGGTTTTCCTTCAGTGGCTTTCTCTGATCCAGCTCTGTTGGCTTTTATTCCTAGGATCATTTCTCCTAAGGAGAGTTGTGCGCTTTTCAGTTCCTAACTCCTGAGGAAATTCGTGTTTGTAATTTTGACCTTAGCAAGGATAGTGCGAGTGGGCCGGATAGGTTCAACGGGTTTTTTACAGTAGTGTTTGGCCAATTATCCAGACAGATTTCTGCTTCGCTATCCAGTTTTTCTTCTCGGGGGGGGGGGGGGGGATGCTCCCCCAAGTTTAGACTTCCATCAATTTGGTTCTCGTCCCCAAGTGTGAGAACCTTCGTTCTTACATGGACTTTCATCCTATCAGTTTGTGCAATTTCTCTGACATGGTCATCTCTAAGGTGATCATTCAAGGCTAGCACCTTATCTGGATCGTGTTATCTATTCTTCTCAAGCTGGCTTCGTGAAAGGATGCTTATTACGGACAACGTCCTTTAGCCCAAGAGTTGGTTTCTCAGATTGAGTGTAAGGATCATGGCTCTAATTTGGTGATCAAGCTCGATTTGGCCAAGGCTTATGACCGCATATCTTGGTTTTTCATCATCAAAGTTCCAAGGGATTTCGGATTCCTTAAGCCTCTAATTGTTCTTGTTTGGAGACTCATTTCAAACTATTGGTTCTCCTTTTTCATCAACAGGTCAACCAATGGGTATTTTAGATCGGGAAGGGGCCTTCGCTAGGGAGATCCCCATTCCCCAACCTTGTTTGTCATCACCGCTGAGGCCTTCATCCGTGGATTACACTCGCTTACGATAGCGGGTCAAATACACAGGTTCAACATCCTGAGAGGTTGCTCCCTCATCTCGTCTTTATCTTTTGCAAATGACATTATCAACTGCTTAAATGGTAATAGATGTTCTTTCCACCGTCTCATGGACTTAATCCACCAGTATGAGAGCTGTTCAGGCCAACTCATAAACTCTGCCAAAAGTTGTTTTATCTATGTGAAAGGCTTGCCTCCACAGAAAATTTCTTAGCTTGAAACCTTTTTCGGTTTCAAGTCATTGTCCCTGCCTTTGCCATACCTCGATATTGTTCTATACAGAGATAGGAAGCCGAATGCTATTTTTGATCCCTAGATTGATAAAGCTAGGGCAAAGATTATACATTGGAATGCGACTCTTATTTCTCAGGCAGACATACTGGTTCTTATAAAGTTGGTTCTTTAATCTATAGGATCTCATGTGTACGCTGCCATGACTCCCCACTTCCTCATTTTTGCGTTCTTATCGATCATTGACATCGTCATTTTTCTAGGGGGAAAAGGACAATGTTAATCGTCACCATTGGATTTCTTGGGACACCGTTTGTCGTCCCAACGGTGAAGGTGGTCTAGGCCTTCGTAATCCAAGGGATGTTCGTTCAGCCTATGCTTATAAGCTATGGGCTCGGTTCAGTGCAAACATTCAGTGCAAACAACTCCCTCCGGGCGTTGTTTCTGCATGCCAAGTACCATATGCATTTTCCAACTAGTTTCTACGGTACCCTATCTTATGCTTTTGAGACGTGGAAATGTATGCAATCAGTGAAGTCCTTTTCCGACGCCCACGGAGTTGGGCAGGGATGGGACGGTGGCCTCTTTTCACTTTAGGCAACGTGAAACTCTGCTAGGACTCCAGCTCCTCGTATTCCTGTCTTTTCTTTCATTAGGAATGCGTGTATCCCTCCTAAGGTGTTGTTGTTCATGTGGAGAACACTCCATAATCGGATACCACGGGGCGATAATCTCATGAGGATCGACATTCCTATTGTTTCTCGTTGCTGGTGATGCAGAGCAGTGATTTGGAATCAACTGCCATCTATTTTTTCAGGGATCTTGTGCCATTGTTGTCTGGAATTTCTTCATGAACTTGGTTGGTCTATGAGAAAATGACACTTCCCTTGTTGATTTGCTTCACTTTTGGTGGATGGGTTTTCATGACAAATCCCTTCGTTTTATCCTTTTTCGTATGCTTCCTTGTCTCATCTGTTAGCATCTTTGGTGCTCTCGGAACATGACTATCTTCATTGAAACTCCCGTGTATCCTCCTACCATCATCCGGAGGGTAAAGCATGATGTTTTCCTTGCCTTTTGAGGTAGGCCATTCAAGGGGGCTATCGGTTCCAGGTCCTGAGTATTGGTTTGGATTTTCAATGTCTCATCAGAATCCCTCTATCCCCATGCAGGGATAAGGTGATTGGCTAACTTTTGTCTGTGTGAGAGATAACTGTGGTCCCTGTCCTAGCTGATCCTCCCCTCCCTCCTTTTTCTCTGATTTAGTTGTTTCATACTACAGGTCCTGGATAACATGTCGAGGCAGGGTTTCTACCTATTTCTTGCTATGGATGTGCGCTTTTCAGGGAGTTCTATGATACGCATGGTCGACATCACATTAGCTTTGGGTTGCAAGGGAATGATGCAACTGCAGCCTTCCATTGATTTGGAACTTGGTGTGTTTGGAGTTCTTTTGAGCTTTGTTTTTAGTATGGCTCATCGAATGCTCACTGGATTTCCACTTCATGCTTCTGTTTATAGAGGTCTTTGCTTGGAGGCTTGATTTAGTTGTCTTTTTGTTGTTTGTATTCTGTTTTTGTTTTACATAATGTGTGGTCGATTATAAACTACAAATATGTTTTTGTATGCCATTAGAGGAAGGCTTTTTTCTCCCTATTGCTATATATTATTATTTCCCTTAAAAAAACAAATCTAACTAAAAGCATCCTGCGCTCTAGACTACAATTAGATATAGAAGAAAAGAAAGGGCCTTATTCATTTTCATTCCCTGGCAGGAATAGCGGCCTTGAAAACTAATTTGGTTTTGAGCGAGATTTCAAAATGACCTATTATAGGAAATTCATGATTTTGCGTGTCAATTTGACATGAAAAGGAAGAATTTTTCTATAAACCCGAGATTTTTGGCAAGATTTCATGAGCTTCTTCTTCTATTATTTAATTAACTTCCACTTTTAATTTCTATTATTTATTTTTCAATATTACTAAAAATTAAATTTTTTAGTTTTAGCATTAAACATGGTTAATTACTCGCTATTACATTGGATCTAACATATTTATCATCATGCTACATAATTAGATTAGACTAGAGTTCTTAAATATAAAATTACTATACCTAGTTATTAATTTAAAATATAGATGATGAAATCTAAAAGTTATAACACATAATCCAATATAAGACCGTGAGAGATCATAACTACCCACATAATCTCACAACTCGATGAAATAAATTATAGATTGAATCCACCCGACATTCCTAGCTCACTTGGTTATAGGTGGGCGAATTGGGATGAGACATAGGTCTCAGGTTCGAGGGCCACCTCTGCCAATTTCTAGGGGTAACTACCTAGGTAGTGTGAAGGCGTGGAAAAATCAGGGTATATCACTACCCGTGGGGTTTACTAAGACTGACAAGCAATGGCTTGAGTGAAGTTTTAGGTTCCACACGTAAATCAAAAAAATTATAGACTGAATTCGAACAGTAAGGAATTGAATGAATCAACAGTGAAAATGAAGAGATTTAATCAACCGATGTAGATCTAGTATCTAATTAGTAACCAGAGATGATTTAGTGAAGAACTGAGTGAAGATTTATGAATTTGGAGATGAATTAGAGTAGATTTAAGTTTAAAGTCGATAGAATAATGAGATAAAATTTTCAAATGACTCCTTTCAGCTCCTATTTATAGTTGATGGTGTCTAGACTAATGAGCTTGCTAATTTCAGCCCACTAGCACTACTCTAATTCTGGCTAGCAACTTTTAAAACTTCCATATATATCAAACTACCTGCCTTATTTTTTTATATGATTGCTCTTCATATAACCGCATATGATCACTTCATATTAATAATGTACACATTTACTAGACTCTGACCCACCTTTTTCGTTCCATTTTCCCTTTCCACAAGATGATGTGACAGTAGCTGATTTGGATAATACATGGCAGAATGATCCGTTATTCTTTATTGTCTTCTATATAGCTAATTGTTATACTAGATGCCTACAAAATTTATAACGTATTTTGGAATAGTATATATGAATTAAGTATTTTTGAGGCTATTTTTTTAGATATCTTCTAAGGTATTATTTATATATTCATATTTTGATTCCTTCCACTATGAGTTTTGAAAACATAGCATATCTTAAATTATATATGTTTTAGTCTCGTAACCATAAAAAAAAACCGACAACTTACACTTCTACCTACCAACAAGAGTCTGAAAGTTATCCTAGGCTTTGAATTGATATGTCCAGAAGTATAGGTTGTCATACGGTAGAAAACGTTAATTCGGCATCGTTACCGTTAACCATTTTTATTGCATTGGATCCAGAATTAATGGACCAATTGCAAAATATATCAACCAATATCAAAATCCTTCAATTTTATCGTTCTTTTATAGACTTACTCTTCAAAATTTCAAAGTTGCAACCTTAATGATTTTTAGCTGATTTTATGAACCACTAACATACTTTCCACACATTTGATTATCAACAATAAACTCACCATCAAAGTATACAAATAATTGTAATAAAATTAGGAGTCATTCTGCAATAACAACGAATACAATATTGTACAATTCTCATTAACACGTACCAAAAAAAATCTACCTAAAAGCTAGGGTTTCCAAATTCAAATCTTGATTGATCGAAAGTAAGACGATGTTATTCTTAAATTAGATATATTACCCGACCTTTTGGCCTGGCTATCAGAAGCTATCCATATTGCTACGACTCAACCATCGTAGAGCCGAATGACTCAAAAGTGTCATTCAAACACCTAGAGATCAAGTTTAGACTAAGCCATGAAAGTATGATCATCTAAGCTCACCAAGCCAACTCCCAGATGGGAATCGTTAGGAATTCCACTCCAAGGTCGGTATGACTCCCCACACTCCAGACATCTCAGCATACGAGTCTAAGGCCTGTGTAGTTAAAGCGCTCAGCGGTTCTATAGCGGTAAAGGTGCAAAAGGTGCAGCGGGGATAAAGCGGGGAAATAGTAGAGAAATAGCAGGGATATAACAGAGGTACAAAAATGTTCATTAGATGTAAAATGAAATATTTGAAAATCAATTAAACAAATTTCACATATTATATATATGCAAGAAACTAACAATAATGAAATATTTGAAAATCAATTAAACAAATTTCACATATTATAAATTGATGAGTGTAATTGATTATGACCATATATTGGACACTTATACCTTAAATTTAGCCTTTCACACTAAATTTACTAAATTTTTCTACAAATAAAACTAGTCAAATCAAGCTCTATATATTAAATTGCTAAAGCAGATGCAAAAAAGCCTTGATTTAGTGGATGCAGCAGAAAAAATCGGGGCTAAAAGGGAATCTATTGTTCATCAGTGCGAAATTGAAATAGCGTAGTCGTTGAAGAGCGCTATAGGCTATAATGGGGATATTGCGGGGGCTTTAACGGGGATTTAACTGCATAGTCTAAGGCATTGGGGATCCGTACAACTCCCTAACATCACAAAATCCATTTGAACTCTTCTAGGGATCAGTATGACTTCCAAAGTTCAACAACTCCTTCCAGCTTTAAGAGCTCGTACTTTCCGATTCTTCAATCAGAATGCAACCAAACTTCACCAGAAAACAAAGAAAGGTGAGGGAAGCAACTCCACAAAGACACGACCCCAAAATCAAACAAGCTGTCAGAAGATCGGTTACTATGGGCTCTCATAGACTTACTCTCTGGCGCACCTACCAACTTCCTTCTAAATATGTAGCTATAGATATCCCTTCCCAAGCGAGAAAAAGACTTTTGACATTTTTTCTTCACGTAGCTCTTGTACACGCGTGAGTAGTACCGATCAGGGGCTATAACTTTTGATTTTGATCAATAAAGTGCTAAATCTTTAAAATGGATATAAGCTTTGAAAGGCCAAACCACTATAAACCATTGTATGATTACTTTCTTGCATTTTCACTACGTGTTTCCTCATTTTTATTAAGTTTAATTAACCATTAAACACTTTGGGTGTGTGCTGATTTTGTGCTTTCACTGAGAAACACAAGAAAAAAATTCTTTTCTCGTTGTTCTACCATTTAACTTTGTAGAGTTACTCAGATCTTTGAAGATCTACCTATCAAGCTTGATACTAATGGTGAAGAAGGGAAAATCCTCCAATTCTGGACCTTACAATGCTGATCAAGAGGTATCCATCTAGTAACAATCTTACAATGCTCAATCCATTATCGATGTGCCTACATCTTAAGATCTCGAGGCTCCAGTTAATCAAGTCAAATAAATTGAAGCCACAAGAAAGTTAGAGAAAACTCAAAGATAGCTCAATGAAAATATCAAGCACAACCTTGAATTGATGCAATAGCTGCAACATAATGCTCAACGAGACATTACTCACTCCTAGGCTAATAGGGGCTCTTAGCCTCCTCCAAATCATGTCTTTGAGAATTCTTCATCTGATACCCTCCACAGTAACCGCAACCAAGGGAGGGAAATTAACCAAGATGATGCTAGAATCACCAATAGAGAGGGACCACGTCAACATGGTCCCAGTTAAGGCCTAGTCTCGACCAAGGGACTAGTGCTCAACCCCCTACTAGGCAGGCACAACCTGTCATAGTACAAACTTAGCGCCTACGCTTCATGCAACAAACCAGGCCCAAGTTCTCTCTAACTGGCCTCCATGGAATCGAAGAATGGATGATGATGTTGTTTATCAAAGGAGGATTTCCAGGCAGAGTACTTCAAGGTTAGATCATGACCGTTGGAATTCAACAAAGATCAGAACTCCGGTTCTCACCAACATGGTCTACAGGATCATGAGAAAGTCAAGAGGTCACATCAACAACGACTGGGAAAATATCCCAAACAATGAATGACGTAGGTGCTTCAATATGCCACTAGTAACAACATACTCAGGGAAGACAGACCCTCAAAACTTCGTACACCATTACGAATGGCACATAAATTCTGCTCGCGCTACAGATGCCGTGAAGTGAAAATTCTTCCCTATCTTGCTTGAAGGCATGGATTTGTTGTGGTTCTCTCGACTTCCGCTAAAAACCATTTCAACATTTGAGCAATTCGCAAGGGAATTTGTCAAACAATTTGGGATGCACGTGACTAGGCCTAAAGATATCTTGACTATTTCCAACCTCTACCAAGGAACGGGAGAAACCTTGAAAAGTTACTCACAAAGGTCCAACAACGCCTTAACAGAGGTTGAGGATCTAGAGCCTCATACCGTCCTCATCCAACTTGAGAAAGGCGTACTCCTTGATTCAGATTTCGAGGCATGGAATGACCAAAAACAACCAAAGAGCTTGGAAGTTTTCAATGAGAAATCCTTGATTCAGATTTCGAAGTGGGCATCGTAACAACCTACATCAGGGAGTTGTGCAAAGCAATGTCCTTGTTAAAAAGACCGGAGAAAGATCCGATAAATATGGTCTTGATGTTCCAAACAAACCTACTCAAAGCGAAAACAGTTGAGGTAGTCACGATCCCGATGATTACACTCCGATCACTAACTCCCTTGAGAACATCTACCTTGAAACTTGCAACATTATTTAGGACGAGAAGTTGAATCCTAGAGAACCGTCAAATAAGGCTAAAGTGTCTAGAAAATACTGCAGATACCACAAAATGTATGGTCATAACACAAATGATTGTCACCATCTGAGGGTTTCTATCGAAAATCTTATAAACCACAAAATCTTTAGCGGTACAAACAGATTCCTGCAAATGAAGTTCCCAACTATCTAATTCTCGCCAAGAACAATAGCCAGCAAGGGCCCTAGTTTAGGTCCTTAGGGATTAACTTCTTGATTTAGCAAGGTTACAACAGAAATAAGTGTCTTAGATCCATGACGCCACAATGCTTATTTCATTTCGCTTGAATTTACATTCGATGTAAACTTTATTGTTCATTCTCAAACAATAATTTGATTGTAGGCTCTTACTTCAACATGTTATTTTGGTCGTCAACACGACCGAGTTAAATGTAAACCTTGCGTGAAGTACTAAAGCATAAACTTAAACCTTCGTGATTCATCCGTGGATCGTCGGGGTACTATTTCTATATATGTGATCAAGGTTTTAAATCTCGGATATCGGTTGCGTTTCGTCTAGGCGATTTTAGAGACTTGATCTCGTATTGGGGGATCTCGGATGAGATAGGTCTAACTCGGGGGTTTATCTCGGATTTCCATCTCGGGTCAGAAAGCTCATATCGGAACATTCTCGGGGTATATGATATGTTAAAATCTGATACTCTTACATAATAATTTTCATGAATGCCATTATAAAAATAGTAACTTAAACTTGAATTGAAAAATCACTTCTTCATTCTTAATTTACTAAAGAACATTCATGTTCATAAATCATAATTTGGTTAAAACAAACAAAATAACAAAATACAAAGAGATTAGTGCTTACAGCTAATGATCCATGAATATGAATTATTGTTAGACAAAGAACATAAAAAGAATCCAAAACATAAAACAATTCAATATAAGTAGAACATAAAAATACATAATTTCATAGGTAACATGCTAGTAAAATAATGACGAATATGAAAATCACATTTAACATGCAAAATACGAAATAGTAGGAGATTGTCGTCGACAGATTGTTTTCTTAATTATTGTTTTGGTTTAGGCACAAGTTAAAATTTTAACTAGAAAAACCAAGATCTTGGGTGATATCTCAGTATCTCGGTTGATATATCGTTCAATATTGCAATATCTCGGATGATATATTCAAAACGAGATTTACAGTGAGATTTGTTGTTTCGTTTTGGGAGGAGCCTAAAACGAGATCTCGGAGGAGATCTCGGGCGATATTTTCGAGATTTGAAACAGTGGATGTGATTAAATCATTTCAATCTTTACTTACCTCCAAAACTGAGGAAAATTGCCTTAAGACCAATGGATCTGACATGACCTATTTATGCTCAGGTGTATTTAGGAATTTATCTGTTAGCACAACTTTAAGCCTATACAGCGCAACCAATATATGCTCTGGCATATTTAGGAGTCTAAATATTGGCATGACCTTAACCCCGATGGGTGTGACACGACCAATTTATGCTCCGACATATTTAGGAGTATATTCGTTGGCACAACATGAAGCCTGATGGGTGTGACACGACAAATTTATGCTTTGGCATATTTAGGAATCTATCTGTTGGCATAACTTGAAGAAAGATTGGTGTGACATGACCAATTTATGCTCTGGCATATTCAGGAGTCTATTTATTGGCATGACCTTAAGCTCGATGGGTTGCTCTGGCATATTTAGGATTCTATCCATTGGTACGACCTTAAGCCTGAAGGTTATGATATGACCAATTTATGCTTTCCCATATTTAGGAGTCTATCCGTTGGCACGACCTTAAACTTACCAAATAGAAGTGCGACTAGAATTAAATATGATATGTCCATTAACTTGTCGAGTTGCAATATTGGTAAACTCCATTTATACGTAGTGTGCTAGTCGCGAAACGACCAACTTACATGCATGAGCACACAATACTGGATCAATGCCTTAGAGCTTGGCACTGATCCACCACTTCAAATCTATACTTAGACTCTAACCTTATAGGAGTGTCCCGATCCTCCATAAGTTAACTCGAGTCTCGAACCAATGACGAGACAGAATATAAACAACTCGCGATACTTACGAATAAAGTGTCCTACTCCTAACAATTAGCCTTCGGACTTAGGGGAAACTCATTAGCCCAAGTGAGTGTGATACCGACCGCTCACTTTGTCAACTCTAATCCGCAGAGTTTGGATCTAAGTATAAACTGACGAACCAACAATGCCTTAATCTCTAACCCGAACAAACCGATTGGAGAGTATAAAGGATGATCCAATGACATCCATCTCTCATCTCCTCACGACTTGTGATCAACGACCTAAAAGAGGTCCCGAGAGTGGAGCTACTAAACACGAACTTCATGCGACTTGGATCAATGACCGAAAGGAGATGTTAAGAGCGAAATAAACAACTTCGAACTTCACACAACTAGATATTAACGTTGGAAAACCGTTTTGAGAGTGAAGTCAATACATTTAAACTTGACACGAATTGAGTTCATCAAGAGTGAAGTCTCGAACAACTCAAATCTAAGTGTAACAGTGTGTTACATTACACGAGTACAACAACTGGAAAATGTAAAAAATACTCGAACACTTAAAACAAATTCGTGTGAAATGAAAGTATGTCAACTTTTATTCGTAAGTCAAAGTTCCCAATGCCATGATTTACACAAAAAACAACATCTTGTCACCAGAAGAGAAGTTCGTACTTGCGCTATCACAAGCCAACAAAAGCAAAAAACTTTCTTCTAACAATCCACTGCATCATTTGGAGGAGCCACCCTCTTTCTACTTCTTGTTGAACTTCTTCAACGGTGATTTCAGTGGCTTTCTCACCACTCCCATTGTGGCATTCGACTTCCCGCTGAGCCCCACCTCCTCCCCTTCAACTGGAGGAACGTCGGGAATCACGATAGTGGGGCACAATAAGAAGCAGGCTCGGGGGCGCATCTCCTCCCACAGTTCCCTCTCCATCATCATCGCTAATCATCTTCTTGGTACTTGGACCGAGTCGTGATTACGTCGTGATTGGGTCGGGAACTGAACTCTAGATTGGTGATTCAGTCATATGTCCACAGTCTAATTTTATGCTCTAATCCTATGTGCACATTCAAATTATCATCTCCAACAAGTTTGTTTCATGAATGCCAAGTCATTAGAGTGCAATACGTTTGACTTACCTCCCAATTCAATCATGCGACATCGCGAAGTAGTCCAAGTTTACAAACTTGAGTTGGAAATCAAAAAAATTCAGTAAGTTTTCAGAATATGAATTTCTCTTATATCCTAGAACAATTAGAAAATTTTCAGCTTTCCATCTCAAGTTCGAATCTGGCAAGACCAACACCTCTTCTTCGTCCGAAACTCAAAATAATTTCCTAAGTTTTTGAGATATGAAGTTAAATTTCGTACCCCCGAATGCTTGGAAAAAATTCACTCCCTTGCTGATCCCTGTAGCTCAATTGTCGAACTCAACCGTGTTTCTACTCCTCACTTCTTCTTCTCAACTCCTCCCGAACTTTGCATTACTACACTTCTTCTCCCTGACTATCATCTTAATTTCCTTCCTTCACCACTTGTATCCCAGCTCCACCTTCCCGTCTCCTTCTTCCCCAACACCGATCTCAACTCCATCGCCATGCTCATCTCACCTACAACTTACGGCGCCTCACATCAATGGTCAATGGCAAAGTTTTGGGGAGTACGGTGTTAAGTGGCGAAGTTTTGGGGAGTTCGGGCTTTTGGAAGCATTGAGAGTATTAGGATACAAAAAAGGTAGGGAAAAAGAGAAGGGAAGAGAGAAGTAGGGGTACTTGTAAGGAAACGAAGGAAGATCAGACAAACAACCAAGTTCTAAGGGTATGGTACCGATCCTTAATCAATTGGTTTTCCAAAAAAAAAGAGAGGGAAAGGATGATGGACCCTAAGGATCGGTATTTATGGGAATTGAATCATGGCTATGTTTGTGTACACTAGTTATTAAAGCTTCAATTTATAAGGCAAACACAAATCGACAACCACTCATGTACTACATAACCATCCAAAAAGACATGCTTGGCACTCGGGTTCGATCTCCCTTTGAAAATTAACCTATGCAATCATACGCCTATGCACATATCAATATCATTATGATTACACATTTATAGCTTCGATCGTATCGTGCAATAACACATACGAGCATGTGAGCGCATGACTCCATATTGGCAACGGTTGGCTTACACCATGTTGTAAGCGAGAGCCAACGAATAACGTTTAATTTATTAAATTGGTAGAGATTAGACAACCACCTGAGAAATCAGACAAATCCTAGTCCTAGCAATGAAGTTTAAACCAGTTAAAACTATCGACGATGCTGGGATTATGCACTTATACTAGTGAACTCGCAACCACTCGGAAATGATACACCACTTGTTATATACTTCTTAAATGGAAACGTCACAACCATTCATTAGACATAGCTTGGAGATCTTTTCCAACACTGAAAGACTTGTCTCGGTTCAAAGCATATCATGTTCACACTAGACACACTTTGGGGGGTAAGTGATACCCGACATTTTGGCATGGCTACCAGAAACCATATGGATTGCTACGACCCAACACTATAGGGCTGAACGACTCAGAAGTGTCATTCAAATACCTAGAGAACAAGTCTAGATGGAGTCGAGCAAGTACGCTCATTTTAGCTCATCAAAACAACTCCTAGATGCACAAATATTTGGGGATCCGCAAGAATCCTACTTCGGGATCGTTACAACTCCCCACACTCCAGACAGCTCAGCATACTAGTCTAAGGCATTAAGGATCAATATAACCCCCCCCCCCCCACATCACAAAATCCTTCTTAACTCTTCTAGGATCGGTATGACTTCTAGAGTTTAACAACTCCTTCCAACTTGAAGAGCTCATACTTTCCAATCCTTCCATCAGGATGCAACTAAATTTCACCAGAAGACAAAGCAAGGTGAGGGAAGCAACTCCACAAAGTCACGACCAAAAAATCCAACAAATTATTTAAGGGTCGGTACCGATCCCCATATATGTTATTTGGGGCCTTGGGTCCTCATGGGCTCACTCTTCCGCGCACCTACCAGCTTCCCTCCAAATATGCAGCTATAAATAGCCCTTTCCCAAGCAAGAAAAGAACTTTTGGCACTTTGTTTTCACATTGCTCTTGTATACCTGTGAGTGATAACGATCTGGGGCTATAACTTGTGAATTTGATCAATAAAGCGTCAAATTTTCAAAATAGGCATAGGCTTTGACAAGACGAACCACTATAAACCATTATGTGATCGGTATTCATCGGAAATCAATCATGATTATGTTTGGTACACTGGTTTACAAAGCTTCAACTGCTAAGGAAAACACGAATCAACGACCACTCATGTACTCACCAATACATAATTATCCAGGAGTAGACGTTTAGAAGACAGGGAAAGAAGGAGGAGGGGCCTAAGGGATCAGTATGTATGGGAGTTGAATCATGGCTATGTTTGTGTACACTAGTTTCCAAAACTTCAATTGCTAAGAAAAACACAAATCGACAACCACTCACGTTCTCACCAATACATAACCATCCAGGAGTACACCTTTGGCATTCGGGTTCGATCTCGCTTTGAAGATTAACATATGCAGTCGTACGCCCATGCACATATCAATATCATTGTGATTACACATTTACAACTTCGATTGTATTGTGTAATGACACGTACGAGCGTGTGAGTGCATTCATGACTCTATACTGGCAATGACTTGCTTACACCCAGATGTAAGCGAGACCCAGCAACTAACATTCAATTCTCTTGTATCGACAGAGATTAGACAACCACATGAGAAATCAAACAAATCCCAGTCCTAGCAATGAAGTTCAAACTAGTCATAACTACCAACGATGTTGGGACAGTGTACTTACACCAGTGAACTTCAGGAAAGCGTCGCAACCACTTGGAAACGATATACCACTTGGCATATACTTCTCAACAGAAAGGTCACGACCATTCGCTGGACATAGCTTGGAGATCTTTTCCGACATCTAAAGACTTGTCGCGATTTAAAACACGTCAAGTTCACACAAGACATACTTTGGGGGGCAGGTGTTACCCGGTCTTTTGGCCCCGCTATCAGAAGCCATCTGGATTGCTACAAGTCGACCATCGCAGGGCTGAACAACCCGGAAGTGTCATTCAAACACCTAGAGATTAAGTCTAGATGGAGTCGTGTAAGTATGATCATCTTAGCTCACCAAAACAACTCCCAGATGCACAAGCGTTTGGGGATTGATAGGGATCCCGCTCTGAGATCGGTACGACTCCCCACACTTCAGATAGCTCAACATACTAGTCTAAGGCATTGGGGATCGGAACAACTCCCCAACATTACAAAATCCATCTCAACTCTTTCGGAATCGGAATGACTTCCAGAGTTCAACGACTCCTCCTAACTTCAAGAGCTCGTACTTCCTGATCGATTCATCGGAATGTAACTAAACTTCACAAGAAGACAAAGCAAGGAGAGGGAAGTAACTCCACAAAGTCACGACCCCAAAATCCAACAAATTGTTTGGGAATCGGTACCGATCCCGGGTTCGGTACCAATCCCCATATATATTATTTAGGACCTTGGGCCCTCATGGCTCACTCGCCCACGCACCTACCAGCTTCTCTCTAAATATACGTCAACAAATAGCCCTTTCCCAAGCAAAAAGATGACTTTTGGCAGTTTATCTTCACGTTGCTCTTGTATACGCATGAATAATACCAATCTGGGGCTATAACATGTGATTTTGATCAATAAAGTGTCAAATTTTCAATGTGAGCTTTAACAAGTGGAACCACTATAAACCATTGTGTGATCGTTTTCTTGCATTTTCACTACATATTTCATTATTTTCATTAAGTTTAAATGTAGAACTACTTGGGTGTTGTGTCAATTTTTGAATGTAAGCAAAATCTACTTAGACAAAAGTTTTGATTGTTTTTTATGCCAACGATTTTTATTTTTATTTTGATGAAAATTTGGTAAAGTTAAAATGAATAAAAAGAGGAGATGGCTCCTATTTCTAGAGGACCAAGAATATTAGCGCTACTTCAAAAGTCGTTCAATTGCATCATTTCACTACTTCTCTAAAGCAAACAACACTTATCAAAATAGTCTTGTCTTTGAAATGTTGAGCCCTTTTTATTCTTTCGAAGACAAGACTATTTTAGTAAATACAAGAGAAGACAAGTGAACCTGAATTGTTGATAATGTTCTAAGTATCTATGTCCGTCCACAAATTATAAGACAAGACTATTCTCCATTTCCAAAGTATATAATCTTTAGGGTTGTCAATTTCAGTAGAAGGTTAACTCGACTCATATATGAGGGCGGATCATTTTCAAATCAACCTGACTCATTTGTACACGAATGGGTTTTAGATTGACCCCTGAACCCGAATTTGGTCCATTTACAATCCATATATACTTATGCTGGTTTACCGGATCCGAGAACTCAAATTTTACTCGTTTATAAACCGTCACGAGTGAACTCGACTTGTTTATTTGACTAGTGAACCTGAATTTGACCGATAAATCCAAGTTTGATCGGTTTGTACCGTTACGATCCATTTGTACCTTATACGACTTGAACTGACCTGTTTATGATCCCTTTATAACTTGTTCACGTAAATATCAAATTAAACAGGTTGACCAGACCAAACCTTTAACGACTCAATACAGTCGGACTAAATTAAACGGGTTAACATGAATAGGGGTGAGCATTATTTAGTTTAACCAAATAAACTAACCAATCTAATTTAGTTTGGTTGGATTGGTTTGGTTTTGAAATTAGATTGGTTTATAATCGGTTCGTAAAAATATTTAGTTGGTTATCAGTTTAACCAAATTAATAAAACTTTTATTATATTTTCATAATTATTGATATTATAGTAAATATTTTAGGCTAATTTTGTTATCTAAGTGAACTTTAATCATCACATATGTATTTGAATTACTTTTGGGAAGAATAAGAACCATAAACAATAATATTTTAATCATACATCTATAACTCATTTCAAATTATAGTTAATATTATGAGCATAAAGTCTAAAATACTATTAGTTTGGTTAAATTGGATAACCAACCAAACGAATCGATCTTAATTTGGTTGGTTTGGTTTGATTTCTAATTTTATCGGTTTTAGTTTGGTTTAACAATTTTCATAATCGGATAAACCAAATCAACCAAACGCTCACCCCTAAACATGAATCAGGTCAATCCATTTATAATTGAAGCGGACTCGAGATGAGCTATTTATGACAACTCTAATAAACGGTTGACCCAACTCATTTAAAATCAATTCCAAATCAACTTGGCTTCAACGAAACGAAACCCAGCCCAACCCATTTAAAATAAACTGGCTCTCAGCAAGCGAATGTTAACAACTCCCGATGCACTAATAGCATCTTTGAAAACCTTAACATTGTCCAGTTGTTACTTGTGGAAAATTCCAATTGTATGAAACCGGTCAAAATGCTAATCTGCTTACCGTGGATCAGTAGCCCCTTTGGGCTGCACATTTTAATTGCCTCCCACTTTGATTCTTTGCTCCTCTACTTCTTACAGCTTATCTAGCACATCTTTAATGTACTTGTGTCCCATCCTTCCATAGTTTTTCTTTCATTTATTTGGGAATTAAATCCATTGAACAATTTAGTTTCCAAAATTTGATCTTCAAAATATTACATATAAATAGTATGGATTGCACTTCACACATTTCTTTCTTGCATGGACAAAGGTACCAACGAAAGCAAATTGGAAAGATACAACAAGCAAATATGTTATACAGCGATACAAGTTTTATAAATATTTTTTCATTTTGGAATGGTAGAAAATGGGATAAAGCACATAGGCTACAAACATAAACTACAAATATTCCGAGGACGTCTGGATTCTGCAGCCTGCATCCTTTTTGCCTCAATCTTGTATCTAATTACACTTTGGTGCGGCTATATAAGACTCCTGCTTCATCAGTAACAAATGCCTTAGTACCAGATAACCAATCATTTTGTTAAAAAAAATTGTTTGAAGTAGCTTATACTGAAAATTTGCACTTAATTATCAAATATCAAATGGTTACAAAACAGACTGTTTTCTTCTGCCTACAACAAATACCATACATGTGCAACGTGCATGCTGAATGCGGATTTGCAATATTGTAAAGGCAAGTTTATCACAACATGCATGGACGATATGTTCGTGATAGGGTTCAATGGTTACTCATATATAATAATAACATACCTAATCATCATAATGACTCAATGCGGCAACGACTGATCCAGTTGTGTCAAATGTACAAGTTACATCTGGGTAACCTTTCCATGAGGTATTGATTTTGAGCATTGGATAAAGCCAAGATTTTGTTGTCTCCAAAAATTCTTCGGGAGTTGATGAAAAAATAGCATCCCAGTCAACTTGAGTACCAGGCGGAATTTTCCCTGTCACCTCTATATTAGCGGCAAGAAATAACCCAAGAAGAACAGTATAGCCAACAACCGATGTGCCTCTTGCAAGCGGCATGAAGTTGTACCTGCAAATATTAGCAAATCATAATTGGAGAAACAATTTTATTAAGAATGAATGAAATCCAGCTGATTGATTGTTACCAATAGTATGTCATTCTAAGGATTGCATCTTTCACTTTGTCAAGTGTGTTCATATCTGTTGATCCATACGCTTCGCTGCAATAAGTAGCACACAAGGCCTGCATATGTACGACAAAGCAGGAGGCCATCGTTAACTAGTGAAAGAGAAAATACCAACCTCAATGAACGTCATATTTCCACCACCACCAGTATGAATAGAAAGACATTTTAGTACAGTAAACGATTTACTAGCCTCCATAAATTTACGCCAACTTCCTAAGGAAATAGTAGCCTTCAGCTAAGAGTGCAAATTTCCCAAACAAAAAGTGTTTGGCTAAGAATAGAAATGTACAAATATCTGGTTGATCTTACACTCCCATCCAAATTTAGGAAAATTCAACACTTTAGGAGCTGATATTATATTATGTTTAATGGAAGTACTGCCAGTGCCAGAAAGTAACATTTGAAACCTTAGAACTGGCCATGTAATTCACACAACTGCAAATAAAAACCAGAGGTGACAAATGGAGGATTAGGTTCAAGGTAACACAGACAACTTATCTTGAGGTTTTCATTGTTACAACTACGACCAAAATTAGGATAATATCGAGTATGATTTTATGTAAATTTCATCAATTAAATAAAACATTCGTACATCAACAACATATCAATATCGTCTAGTTACAGAGAAGATTAAACTATACAGTTAAGTTTGGATAGCTGGTTACAGATATTGCATTCAAAGTTCAAAAGAATATTTAAATCATGCATAGATGATGGTGATGTTGATGTTGATGCTTATTAGCTTCTATTAATTAGTTGGGCAATAAAATTCACACAGGAAGCTAGTAATTAATCAGTGCATTAAAGGTCAATAGTAAAATGGCTAGAAGAAACCGACTACTAATTATTAAACAAGTAAAGTCAGAGGTGCAATAATATGACAAACTGGGCGATCCATGAACTCTTGGCATACCTCCCAAGCAGCTGTCATTTCTGCATCATACTCACACCATCTAGAGGGTGTACATGGCGTTCGAATTGCAAGATCAAATCCTTTACTGTCTCTGCCAATATAAATAAGAATGACAGTTAGAAGTTTAGAACTACAGTAATGTAAAGGGGTATCATTTTAAGTCAAGGTATCACATTTTCTGAACAGTAACTCGGGTTCCTTCAAGGCGTTTTCTTGTAAATGAAATCAGTCTGCAGTAGAAGTATACAAGAAATAAATTATTTCATAGTAAAACAAAAAAGAAAATATTGACTGGTATGTACGTATAGCCAGATACCCCTCAAATGCTGTGCTCTCACAAGTAGTAGCTACCCAGAAATTCTCCCCAACAATATCATACAATTCAGAGCACGACCTTGCATCATTTATCTGTGTATGACATAACAAGAGTAGCTGTTAGAAAAGGCATTTCAAGAGAACATTGAAACTACCCTATACAGAGCAGCCATTTCAATATATTTTTCCTAAGGACAAATTTTTGAATTAGGCTTCTGGAAATAACTTATTGCAGAAATAGGTCTGTTTCATAACTTATTATGAAAATAGGTCTGTTTTTGTCAGGCCTTGTTGACCTTGCGCATTCTGTTTATGCGCAGTAACAAATGTCTTCCTGTGCATAAACAGAATGCGCAGTATTTTTTTTTTTTTTTTTTTTTTTGGGTTCCTGCGCATTCTGTTTGTGCGCATAAACAGAATGCACAGGAACATTTTCCACGTACATCATGACAAAATGCGCAGGGATGTAAATGTGGTTTCTGGAAATTTGGTGGTATATTTCCTTCATGAGCATTCTGTCCATTTGGACTTAAAAAACATTCCTGCGCATTCTGTTTATGCGCAAGAACGATTTTGTTCCTACGCATAAACATAATGCACAGGAAGAAAAAGAAAAAAAAATACTGCGCATTCTGTTTATGCGCAGAAACAAAAAGAAAAAGAAAAAAAAATATTGCGCATTCTGTTTATGCGTAGGAACACATTTGTTCCTACGCATAAACAGAATGCGCATGGTCAACAAGGTCTGGCCAAAGCAGACCTAGTTTCATAATAAGTTACGAAATAGGCCTATTTTTACAATAAGTTGTGCTCACGGGCTTACTTCAAAATTTTGTCCTTTTCCTAATAATGATTAGGATATGTTGATTATGAACTCTATGGTCAAAAGTATGCATATGAAAATTATTAGTGATTTAAACATAATATATTTTTCCATTTGAGCATAACAAAATTAGTACAACATTTTATGCCAGCAAAATAATGGCCATAACTCATCTGTCAGTAAAACTGGATATAAAGGTTAGAAAGATCAAGTAGTCTATAAACCAGCTTAGTATTCTAAGAACATATAACTCACTCAAATAGTCTATATACCAGCTTAGTAGTCTAAGAACATATAACTCACTCGTTAGCTTTAGTTACTAAATATGATCGATGCTAATAAGTCTGAATGCGTAAATCAAGCAATAGTTAATTATGGAATCTTAATTTGCTAATTTTGAGATGTACTATGAAATTATTCTAAGTAAACGATAACTTGTAATGGGAAGGACGATAACATTAACTTGATAACAATGTTGTTGAGCATGGAATAGTGATGTTGCTCGAATTGAATGTTAATGAAGTAAGATATTGATTTGAATATTAATACTTAGAAAATGTCAAACTGGAACCACTTATGTGGGGCTTAGTACCACTCTAGAAGCTTTATCGCTGGGTATAAAGAGGTTGTGAACAGCAAGAAATATAATAAAGCTTTTTTGGCTTACCTTTTGCAATTTCATGGGTTCAGAAAGTTCAACAATTTTATCATCAAAATTGTTGGCATATTTTGACTCAATTATAATAGATTTGGCCACATCAATGGACCTGCATTATGCATATATAAAAAAATTATAACATCCATAAACACATCGTTGAGATTTCATAAAAATAAGAGTATAACATCCGTAAACACAACGTTAAGATTTCATGAAAATAAAAATAAGAGCATAATAAATGTTACAAGTCTACCTTTGACAATTCGGATAATAGCGTACAACCTTTGCTTGTCCAAGCAACATTGGTGTGTGAGATCCAAACCTCCAACTAAATTCTTCACTATGCTGAGAACTGATCATAACAGCATTACATTATATTACATGCATTACATTATATTACACGTATATGTTTTTGCTGAAGTAGTAAAAATTGCAAAGCAACGTGTGGCAGTAATATTAATAATATGAGGCTGTTGCTTTCAATCTTTCACTGCATACAGCTTAAAACATATCCAGGAGTTTGTACCTGCTAGCAAGAACATCAGGTATCATAAAATAAATTATTTGGTGCAAAAAATATCTATTATATCTGATCAAAAGTACTGACAGTGAGAAAAAAAGAAGAAGTTATCTAGCTCTTCAAATTTCATCAATTGGCCCAGTTCCCACTATTAGTTAATTCTGATTACAATACCACGTATAGTTTATAATCCTTGTTAACAGATCATCAAACAAACACGGATACCATGCTCTTAACAGCTATAATAGTCATTTCCTACAATATCCAGTTTATAAAGGTGACGATAAGAACTTTCAAGATCAAAAGTATAGTTCTTTCCCTAGTTTCAACCAATGTTCCTAATGAAAAAAACACAGGGGTATCAAAAAATAATTTGACTAAAATGATGTTTGAACATTCTACGCGCAATACCAGTTCATGATCAAAGATCATGCATTGAAATTAAACGTTCTACAAAATTACCTCATTTTGTTAATCCAAACCACTGGATCACAAGGTTCAGAAATTTGCCTCCACTGAACAGCTATATTATATAAGTCTTGCCAAGAAAGCCTACTGGATATAAGCCTGTCTTCCCCACATGGGTTCAATGAATTATAGGAACTGCTAGTGCTAGAGCCTCCTCTATTTTGACTCAGCATAGTTCGCTTTTCCTTACTCCTAGGTTTTTTGGCATTTTTATTACCGCTTTTAATGGAACGCCATGCCTTTGTTACCTTTTGAGCTATGGTGATTGCAGCTAACCCAGCCATTCGATACTGTATGTAAAACAGTCAAATTGCTTAAAGTTATAATCATGTTTTTTTATCAATTATTTATTTAACTACAGAACTAATTTCCAGTTAAATGTATGACTTAGCACAACTGAGATGACAAGACTGATACATGCACAAAGCTAGATACTTTCACGGTAGAAAAACAAGAAATTGCTCAAATCTTAGACAATATTAGTATGCTGCACATATAAGTAGAAAATATAAATTTTAAACATAGGTACTTGGATAGTTGGACTATGGAGTGTTGACCACATTCAAGGTTGAATATCTGATTGGTTTGGTTTATCCGATGAAAATGGCTAAACCAATCTAAAACCAGTAAAAATAAAAACCAAACCAAACCACCCAATTTAACCAAACTAAAAATGATTCACATTTTATGCTTGGAATATGGGTTGTAATTTGAAATAAAATCTAAATATATGATTAAAGTATTCTTACTTAGCATTATTATGCTTTCTAATAGTAATTTTGATACATATATGATAATAAAATTTTATTTATATCACTAAACTTCTAAAAAAATTATTATAACATTAGTGATCTTGAAAATATAATAAAAGTCGGTTATTTGGTTAAACCGATAGCCAAACTAATTTTTTTTCACGAACTGATTATAAAGCAACCTAGTTTCAAAATCATACCAGACCCACCGAAATCAGTTGTTTTGGTTGGTTAATTTGGTTTAACCAAAGATTATTCACCCCTTACCAAAATTGTGAAAAAGTACTTTGGAATCTACCTTGGTGGGGAATGAATTTTAATAACAAGTGGAGTTGGTAAGTTGTGTTATCTAATGGGCTAAATTGTGAAAATGGGCTGATATTTATTTTAAATTGGGATAAATGTGAGAATATGAAAAAAAAAATTGTTAAAATAAATATAAAGTGTTGTATAAATAAAAATAACAAATGGAATATAATTTTTGAAAGGAATCTTAATTGATTTTTGAGAAATTGGAAATGTATTTTTATTTAAAGAGAGAAGGAGAGTCAATATGATGGGGTATGGATTCATAAGGCCTAAGCGCAAATCAAAATAAGAGAGCCAACCCTTTTCTTTTCTCCGTTTTTCTTCATAAATTTAGAAACATCATTTACCACCTCAAAATGAAAGCCAATATCTCATTTTCTTTGCTTTACAAATCAAAAACTAACCCAAGCCTCGCTCGCAAAATTCAAGCAAAAACCCTAACGAAATTCAAATGTGTGCTTCTCCAAGTTACACTCCTATGAGCCATCGAAATTTGATTTAGATCAAGATGTGCGTGTGTGTGCGCCTTAAACTAATTTTCATGAAATAAAAATTCGATTATACAGATATACTTTATTTCAATAAATGAACGATGTATTTTAAAAGAGAATTATTTCGAAAATGTATTTTTCTTGAGTAAATGAATTAATTTAATTAAGAGAAAACTAATTTCAGAGTTTACGTATTTTGAAATATGGAAGGAGTTTCGAGAATTATTGAAAGTTATTTAAGGGTATTAATTCCTTACTTTTAGAATAAATAAAGGAAAAAGGTAGTTTTAACAACTAAAATTTATGGTTACCATTTGAGATAAATACAATTTTTTTATTTACATCTCGTTTTGGATTAAATTGGTTAAATTGAATGGACATGACTATATTTTCTATGTAGTGAAGATATTGAATAGATGGAGTTACAAATGATCGGTGTAAAACGTTCAATAATATTTCTTCGGTTATTCTTCGTATTAGAGTTTTGGTGTTGGTAGATAGCTGTAGAAATGCCGGAATCATATTCAAATAGTGCCTCAACAGGTCCAAGTGGTGTAGCTCCTTATTTACGTGGTTTGTACGCAGCTTCTGGGTTACAATTGGTTGGCAAGCGGAATGACGATAATGGTTTTGAAAAATGACAATAGAAGATAAAAGCGATTCTTAGGCAGAATTGAGTACATTGGGTAGTGTTTGATACACATTTATTGCCAATGGACATCTCAGATGTGGAGAGAGAAGAAATGGAAGAGTGGGCATTCACTACACTTCAACTTGCCATGAGAGAATGTTATTTCTAAAATTAGTGGTGAGACGACTGTTGAATGTATTTTGAACAAGTTGGAGGAGTTGTATATGAAGAAGTCGCTCACAAATCGACTGGTCTTTTTGGGGATTTTCTTTACCTACAAGATAAATGAAGGAACTTCGCTAAAGGCGCACTTGAATGTGTTTGATGATTTGCTAATGAAGATGAAGACGGTAGATTTGAACATTGAGGGGAGTAAAAGGCGATGATATTGTTGTGTTAGTTGCCTGAGCGCTATGCTAGGTTCTTAAATAGTTCGATCTATGACTGAGATACATTGACTTTTGATGATGTCAAGACGGATCTTCTTAGTGAGGAATTGCGAGATTAGATGAAAGAGCCGAGTGATAGAAGTAATGGTGCAGGTAATGTTCAAAGTTTATTTGTGGAGAAGGAAAAAAATGAAAAGGGAAACCGGGGGCGTTCCAAGTCTAGAAATCCCGGTTGAAGAGGAAAGTCGAAGGAAAGAAATGGTAAGTGTTTTATATGTAAGAAACCTGGTCATTGGAAGAATGAATGTCCAAACAAGGGGAATGAAGTGACATCTTCATCAGTTGCAATGGAGAGAGATATTGGTGAGGGAGACATAGATGTTTTGTCGGTTGTAGCATCAGATGTTTCGGGCAGCGAATGGGTGCTTGATTCGGCGGCTTCATATCGCATGACGCCTAATGGGAAAAAAAAATCTTCTTATTCTGATCGAGAAGGAAATTCAATTGTTATGGAAAATGATGCAGTTTGCAACTCAAAGGGCATTGGATCCGTGCAAATTCAGATGTTTGACGGAGTGGTTTGTACTCACACTAATGTGCGCTATGTTCCGGGATTACGAAAGCCACTTATCATTTTGGGATAGCTGGATTCTTTAGAATGCAAAATCACTATAGAGAGTGATAGCTTGAGGGTTTCGAAGGGGGGCGCGCTTATGATTATGAAGAGTGGTAAGACTCATGAAATTTATTTGCTTCAAGGAGTGACTGCGGATGACGAAACTTGTGTTAGTGTCGATAGTTCTCGGAGCTTAGATGCAACACAGTTGTGGCATTTGAGATTGGGTCATGTCTCGGAGAAGAGTTTGGATGTTCTTCGTAGAAGAAAGATGATTAATGATGGGAGTTTCAACAAGCTAGTGTTTTGCGAGAAATGTGTCATGGGGAAGAAAACTAGAGTGTCATTCGATGAAGGAAAACATGATTCAAGGGGAATTCTTGAGTATGTGCACATAGATGTTTGGGGACCAACACCAGTAACTTTTTTGAGAGAAACAAGATATTATATTTCTTTTATTGATGATTTTTCTCAGAAAGTTTGGGTGTATGTAATGAAGACCAAGTCAGAGGCATCTGCAAGGTTCAAAGAATGGAAGACTTGTTGAGAATGAGAGTGCAAAGATTTTGAAGGTTCTTAAGTCCAACAACGACGAAGAGTATGTTTCCAGAATTTTTTGAAATTTTGCAAACACCATGGTATTCGGAGGCATTTTACTAAACTTGGGGATCCACAATCTAATGAAGTGGCGAAAAGAATGAATCGAACTCTACTGAAGAAAGCTCGATGCTTGAGATTAATTTCGAGTTTGTTTGTGGGATTTTGGGCCGAAGCTTTGTCGACCACAGTGCATATTATTAATCGAATTCCGTGCTCGGTTATTGATAATAAAATTCCGAAGGAAGTGTGAAAGGGGAAAGCATCAACTTGAGTTATCTTCGTTATTTGGCAGCCCAGTTTATGTGCATGATCCGAGATATAATAAGCTTTCACATAGAGCTTTCAAGGCGATTTTGCTTGGCTATATGGACGAAGTTAAAGGATATCGGATTTGGAATCCGAAAACGGAGAAGGTTGCAAATTCTCGTCATATTACTTTTGATGAGTCTGCTTTATTCAAAGAAAATGAAAGCTCATCGAATATTCCGGATTTGGTTCATGCTGAATCGAAGGAGGAAGTTATTCCCACTTTCAGGCCTAAAGAGAGTAGAGTTGTTGGAGATGCTTGTGAGGAGGTAGCGGTTGATGTTACATCACATAGTCCACAAGTTCCTCTAGTAGTGTTGGTGATGTGCACGATTCTAGAGAAGATTCAGTTCAAGGTGGAGCTGAAGGAAGATCGAGTGATGGAATTGCTATTTGGGTTAGTCGTCGTGATATAAGGTCACCCAGAAGATATGGTAATTGAAGTTATCTTAGCTTTTGTGAGAATTTGGACTATACTCTTTATGTAGTCCAAGATGAGCCGATGGACTTTGATGACGTCATGAGTTCGAGTGATAACTCAAAATGGATTTGTGTCATGAAGGAAGAGATGCAATGTTTGATGAAAAACTAGACTTGAGAGTTGGTTTCACTTCCTAAATGAAACCATGCTATTGAGTGCAAATAGATATACAAGGTGAATGACGATGGAAGATACAAAGCTAGGCTAGTGGCTAAGAGATTTGCACGGAGGAAGGGAAAGGAGTATGATGTAATCTTTGCACCGGTTGTGAGACATACATCTGTCTGGATATTACTTGTCATAGTTGATATTCACGACTTGGAGTTGGAGCAACTTGATGTGAAAACCGCCTTCTTGCATGGTGATTTGGATGAAGACACTTACATGGAGCAACCGGAAGGGTTATTTTAGATGGTAAGTCAAAATTGGTTTGCAAGTTAAAGAAATCACTATTTGCTTTGAAGCAATCGCCTCGGCAATGTTACAAGAGATTTAATCATTTTATGCGTGAAAATGGCTTTGAAAGAAGCATCAAAGATGCTTGTGTTTATTTCAAGAAGTTGAAAATGATTGTTGGATGTATTTATTCTTGTATGTGGACGATATGCTCATTGCTTCTAAGAACAAAGAAGGAATCAACAAGTTGAAATTGAGATTAAAAGCAGAATTCGAAGTGAAAGACCTTGGAGAAGGAAAAAGATTTTGGACATGAAAATTGAAAGGGATCGAAAACATTTTGAGTTGAAATTAACTCAAAAGGAATACATTAGAAAAGCGTTTTGCCGGTTTAGCATGGAGGATGCAAAGACGTCAAATACACCTTTACATTTGCATGTAAAGCTTTCGAGTAAGAGATCATCTATCGGGGAGAAACACAAGGCTTATATGGCAAAATTTCCATATGCTAGTGCGGTTGGTAGTTTGATGTATGTCATGGTGTGTACAAGGCCCAATATTGCAAGTGTCGTCGGGGTGGTTAGTTGGTATATAGTTAATTCGGGGAAATCGTGTTGGGAAGCAGTAAAACTTATTTTGAGATACTTGAAAGGTACAACATCTCATGGTCTTGTTTTTGGGGTAGTAAGGAGAAGAATTACATGTTGGTTCGTTATTGTGATTCAGACTACGCTGGTGATAGGGATCAGAGAAAATCAATTTTCAGATATGTCTTTACTCTTGGTAGTACAACCATAATTTGGAGATCGAGATTGCAGACTGTGGTTGTTTTATCCACTACGGAGACGGAGTTGATAGCTGCGGTAGATATAGCAAAGGAAGCACTCTATTTAAAGCGTTTGTTATGTGACTTGGGTTTCGAACATGACATTGTTGATGTTCAATATGATAGTGAAAGTGCTATCCATTTAGCGGAGAATTTGACATTTAGGCCACAGACCAAACATATTGAAGTTAGAGAGTTATTTATAGTAGTCATGGACGAAGACAATCAAGTATGCCTTCAGAAAGTGCACACAAAGGATAATACGACGAATATGTTCATTAAGGCGTTGCCGGTTGGAAAGTTCGAGAGGTGTTAGGTGTCACGGGGTGGCACAGTTGAGAGAGAAGTTTGACTATGGATGAAGAAAAGTATCGGTGAGAGGTTGAAGTCTTATCTTCTTGTATACTTGTCTTTTGGTGAGACTAGTTTTGGAGTTGGATGTTTTCAACACTTTATTAGCGGATGGGGGCTTTGCCTGAACTTGTTGATGGAGGGCATTAAGGGGTGACTTTGTCGGAACTCATTGGGAAAGCATTCAAGCTTGGTGAAGGTAGATATAGTGATAGTTGGAGCTATCAGTTATGAATGATGGTACGTATATCATTAGCTCATGGAGTTGAAGATAAGTGGTTTTGTATCAAGGTGAAGTGTTAAATTTGGTGATGCTAAATCACATTAAATGAAAGGAATTTTTTTCGAGAAAAATAGAAGATATTGTTTTTCCTAATTAATGAGATTTGGGTAGATATTGCTTTTCTTAGTTAATGATATTTAGGTAGATATTGCTTTCCCTAATTAAGGAGATTTGAGTGTGTGTGTGTATACATACATACATACATACATACATATATATATATATATATAAGTTTGATGCCAAGTTAACTTGACTTAGGGATTCTTTTTGTTACAACAAGTGTTTGCCAATACCAAATTATATGCTCGATGAGTGGCGATGAAAGATGTTCAATCGGGACGTCAACATATGAGACTTCAACTGTTGACTCAGCTAGACACGGTGGAGCGCGTACGGTACACAAGGAATGCTGAAACTTAACATGGTATCAAAGCTTCAAGGTTTGAGGGGACCAGTATGTGCAGCATGACCGAAGCATGGTTACAAAGGGGCTTCAGTATATGATGCTCGTCAAGGTAGAGATACGGTTATAAGCAGTCTGCATCCACTCTTATGAGAACTCGGAGTAGCAGCCTGACCAACTGCGAAGAGAACTTAAGGTGTAACTCTAAGGTGACTTGAGTAATGATCGTCAAGGTGGAGATTGCTAAGTGTGGATCACACTGAAATGGAGTGGGTGTGTGGACTGAACGGACGAATAGTCCCGTATCATAGGAGATTAGAAAAGATCGTTATATATATATATACATATATATATGGTATTGATGTCATGTAACATTGGGAATTCCTTTTGTTACAACAAGTGTTTGCCAATACCAAATTATATGCTCGATGGGTGACGATGTTCATTCAGGACGTCGGCATAGGAGACTTCGACCGTTTACTCAGCTAGACACGGTGAAGCGCATATGGTACACAATGAATGCCGAAACTTAACAATTCTTTTGACTTGTCAGATATAATATTGTGTGCTTCATAGTGTATGAGCATTGAGTAAACAATCGAATAACACCAGGTGGTATGGAACGCCTATTTTTTTCGATTACTTGTAAATAAATGTCAGTTAAAAGATGACGGTGGTATAGGGTATTTTTGAGATTATCATATAAAAGTGGTCATCTATGAGCAGACAGACTGGAAAACGTATATATATGTCTATTGACTTAGAGTCCACTCATATGATCGTACAAGAAGTATAACTAGCTTACGCTGGAACCCCTCCTAGCGGCCTGATTATGGGGTCACGCCTCGAATATGTGACACACCTTGATACACATACACACACACACACATAAACATATATATATATATATATATAGTTGAGATATATCATACAACCATACTTTTACAAAGGTCAAAAGTTTGTTACTATCGGACATTGCACTATTGTGACTATTGCGTTGTGTAGTCATGCAACACGTAACAACATGCAAAATGGATACCGAGTCACAATAGATGTTAACTAACTAAAGAATTTAGTAGTGCTAAGAGCATGCAACGCAGACTCCTGGAGTAGGCTAAGCAACCGATATGATTATTTGATGAGACGGAAGTTGAGATGGTATTATGAGGCTAAGAGCTAATACGATTGTCCATCAGACCAAGATTCAAGTGGATTATTTGAGCATGATCTAACAAGATTACAAGCCAAGTCGACTACGAGGTTGAGAGTCAAGATGATTATTTATGCGGCTGATGATCTTTATCATTATTCTTAAGGTTGAAAGTCTTATGGATAGTAATTACCTCGAGGCCAGCTATATGCTTGTCTATTATTGTTACCTAAGAGATATGGCAGCTCAGAACATGCCTTGTTTGTGTTTTGATGTATGCTTCACTTGGATGTTTGCTTCTTACTCGCCCTTTACGTTGAGTAAGATGGACATCTGGCTTGTCCACTACATAATTATTTGAAAGATAATCATGGCCGCTGAGAGCAGACTATATTTGGGATTCAATGTATGTTGATTTCTTTATAAATGTATGCTTGTATCACCTTATTTCGATTATGAGCGATTTGATGTGTAGATCCACTTGTACGTTATTATGGATGATGTTTTATATGCATGGGACACATGTATTGTCATATTTGAAGATGAGCATATGCAATTGTTACAATGTATTGCTTTATATTATGCCAGTTATGTTATATACTAACATAAACACCCTAGACGTAGCTTGATCCTTTTATCCTTTTTATAATACGTGGGTCACTTCAAGATATTTCAGGTTCAGTGACAAAGTGGTCAACCATGATGTTGGACATAAGTTTTGTAATAGCTCACTCCTTACTTGGCGCAGATATAGTCCTCAACTTACTCACCTCCGCCTCACAAGCCAAGTCAGAGGGTAAAGTTTTGATTCTCAAAAGGTCTATGATCGAGAAACATTGACTCTTGATGATGTCAAGACATGTCTTCTTAACGAGGAATTGCGAGACCAGATGAAAGAGATGAGTAATGGAAGTAGTGGTATAGGTAATAATCATGGTTTGTTTCTGGAAAAGGAGAAATATGAGAAAAATAAAAACCGGGGACGTTCTAAGCAAGAAAGCCCGGTTGGCGAGCAAAGTTGAAAAAAAGAAATAGCAAGTGTTTCGTTTGTAAATAACCCGATCATTGAAAGAATGAGTGTCCAGATAAGAAGAAGAGAAGGAAGTAGCATCATCATCGGTTGCAGTGATGAGTGGAGTTGGTGGGGAAGACGTAAATGTTTTCTCATCTGCAGCATCAAATGTTTCGGATAGCAAATAAGTGCTCGATTTGGGGGCTCCCTATTACATGACGTCAATCAGGAATTGTTTTTCTTTTTATGCTGACAAAGAAGGAAATTCAATTGTTATGGAAAATGATGTTATTTGTAAGTCGAAGGGCATTGGTTCTGTGTAAATTCGGATGTTTGACGGAGTGGTTCGTACTCTCACTAACGTGCTCTAAGTTCCAGGACTACGGAAGTCACTTCTCTCTTTGTAACAGCTGGATTCTTTATGGTGCAAGATCACTATTGAAGGTTTCGAAGGGTGCACTTGTGGTTATTAATGGTGCTACGACTCAAGGTGTTTATTTGCTTCAAGGAGTGATCGTAAAAGGTGAAACATGTGTGGGAGTTGATAGTTCTTATGGCTTGAACACGACACGATTGTGGCATTTAAGCTTGGATCATGTCCCAGAGAGGAGTTTGGATATTCTTCATAGATAATTGATGGAGAGAGTTTCAAGAAGCTGGAGTTTTGCGAGTAATGTGTCATGGGGAAGCAAACTAGAGGATCATTCGGTGAAGGAAAACATGATTCAAGAGGGACACTTGAGTATGTGCACATGAATGTTTGGGGACCAGCATTAATAGCTTCTTTAGAAGGAGCAAGATATTTTATTTCTTTTATTGATGACTTTTCTCGAAAAGTTTAAGTGAATGTAATGAAGGCTAAGTTGGAGGCATTTGCAAGGTTCAAAGAATGAAAAGGGTCTTGTTGAAAATGAGTGGTAAGTCTTTAAAGGTTCTTAGATCTGACAATGACGGAGAATATGTTTTCAGAGTTTTTTTTTAAATTTTGCAAGCTTTATGATATTCAGAGGCATTTTACTACAACTGACGATCCGTAATCTAATGGAGTAGTGGAAAGAATGAACCGAACTCTATTAAAGAAAGTTCGATGCTTGAGATTGACATCGGGTTTGCCTAAGGGATATTGAACCGATGTTTTGTCAACCGTGGTGCATATTATGAATTGAATTCTATGCTCGGCTATTGATAACAAAATTTCGAAAAAAGTGTGGAAGGGGAAGGACATTGACTTGAGTTATCTTCGTTGGTTTGGAAATCTGGATTATTTGCATGATTCGGGGAATGATAAGCTTGCTCCCAGAGCATTCAATGGGATATTGCTTGGTGATATAAACGAAGTTAAAGCTATCGGACTTGGAATCCAAAAACGAAGGTGGTATCGAATTCTCGTCATGTTACTTTTGATCAGTCGGCTATGTTTAAGGAGAATGAGGGCCAATCGGATGTTCCGGTTTTGATTCATGGATAATCAAAAGAGAAGGAAATTATTCTCATTTTCAGGTCTAGAAGTAGAGTAGTTGAAGATGCTTGTGAGGAAGTTGTTGATGGTACATCACATAGTCCACAGGGTTCCTCTAGTGATGTTGGTAATGTACATAACATTAGAGAAGATTCAATTTAAGGTGAAGTTGAAGGAAGGTCGGGTAATGGAATTGCTATTCGGGTTGGTCGTCCTGCTATACGACCACCGGAAAGATAGATTGGAACTATATTATTTTTTGTGATAGTTTGGACTATGCACTTCATGTAGTCTAAGATGAGCTGATGGACCTAGATGACGTCATGGATTCAAGTGATATCTCGAAGTGGATTTGTGTCATGAAGAGATTCGGACATTAATGAAGAATCACTTAGGATTTGGTTACACTTTATAAAAGAAACCGTGCTATTAGGTGCAACAAGATATATAAAGTGAAGGACGATGGAAGATACAAATCTAAGCTAGTGGCAAAGAGGTTTGCACAAAGGAAAAGGAACGAGTATGATGAAAATTTTGCACCGATTATGAGACATACTTCTATCCGGATATTACTTGTCATAGTTGTTATTCACGACTTGAAGTTGGAGCAACTTAATGTGAAAATTATCTTCTTGCATGGTGGCTTGGATGAAGGCATCTGCACGGAGCAACCAAAAGGTTTGTAGTGGAAAGTAAGTCAAAATTAATTTGCAAATTCAAGAAATCACTATATGGTTTGAAGCAATCACTTAGGCAATGGTACAACATGTTCGATCATTTTATGCTTGAAAATAGTTTTAATAGAAGCATCAAAAATGCATGTTTTATTTCAAGAAGTTGAAAAATGATTTTTGAGTGCATTTACTCTTGTATGTGAACGACATGCTCATTGCTTCTAAGGACAAGAAAGAAATCAATAAGTTGAAATTGAGAATAAAAGCGGAATTCGAGATGAAAGACCTCAGAGAATTTAGGAAGATTTTGAATATGAAAATTGTTAGGGATCGAAAGTATTTTGAGTTGAAATTGACTCAAACGGAATATATTAGAAGAGTGATTTGTTGGTTTTGGTTTAGCATGGAGGATGGGAATGCGTCAAATACATCTTTATTTTTGCATGTAAAACTTTCGAGTAAGGGACCACATATCGAGGAGAAAAACAAGGCTTATATGACAAAGATGTCATATGTTAGTGCGGGTGGAAGTTTGATGTATGTCACGGTGTACACAAAACCTGATATTGCAAATGCCGTTGGGATGGTTAGTCGGTATATGGTTAATCCGGGAAAATCACATTGGAAAGCTATAAAGGTTATTTTGAGATACTTGAAAGGTACATAATTTCTTGGTCTTGTTTTTGGCGGTAATAAAGGGATGAATTACAAGTTGGTTGGTTATTGTGATTCGGACTACGTCGGTGATAGGAATCATAGAAAGTTAACTTCCGGATGTCTTCACACTTTGTGGTACAACCATAAATTGGAGGCCGAGATCGCTAACCATAGTTGTTTTATCCACTACGGAGGTGGAGTTGATAGCCGTAGTGGAAGCGGCAAAGGAGACAATCTATTTGAACCAGTTATTGTGTGACTAGGTTTTGAACATGACAGTGTCGATGTTCAATGTGATAGCCAAAGTGTTATTAATTTGGCAGAGAATTTAACTTTTGGTTCTCGCGCAAAACATACCGAAGTGAGAGAGTCATTTCTAGTAGTCATGAATGAAGACAAGCAAGTATGTCTTCGGAAAGTGCACACAAAGAATAATGTGGCGGATATGTTTACTAAAGTATTGCTGGTTGGAAAGTTCGAGCATTGCTTGAATTTAATTCGCTTGGAGAAGTGCTAAATGCCACAGGGTGACACAGTTGAGAGAGAAACTCGGTTATGAATGAAAAGAAGTATCGGCGAGAGGTTTGAGTTCTATATTCTTGGTTAAGTACTCGTTTACACTTCCAAGTATATTTGTTTTTGGTGAGACTGGTTTTAGAGTTGGGTATTTACAATACTTCATTGGCAAGTGGGGGTTTTGCTTGAACTCGTTGATGGAATCCAATGGGCGATGGCTATACCGGAGTTCATTGAGAAAACACTCAAGCTTGTTTGGTAGGAGGTAGAGGATGGTTTGATATCATTTGGTTAAGGTGATGGAGATGGATATAGTGTCGAGGTGGAGTATTGAATTTTGCGACACTATATGATAGAATTGAAGTGGTAGGGAGTAGCTTCATAACGGAGAAGATGGTTCGCAAATCGAAGCTCGTAGGAGAAAGCTGCAGGTGAAAAGGCGAAGAGGATTTCAGCGCTTCAGCTCAGACATCTGACCAAGAGGGTCAAACGTCTGACCAGACAGCCAATGCAATCAGAGAGTTGCAATAGACATCTGATTTTTGGGTCAGATGTATGAGCTGAAACAATTAGGCATGTCAGACGTTTGGTCTTACAGGAATGATTTTTTCGAGCCTTCAAACAGATGTCCGACCACATAATTCAAACGTTTGAGGCGACTTCAGTGTTATTTCGGGATGTGGACTCAACAAGCTGATTTATAAAGATTCAAGGGGGAATTTGGAAATTGCCAAATATTAGTTTCTCCCTATATAAGCTATTCAGATTCAAAGAATGATTAAGGGTATAGTCAAGGGACTGATTAGGACTATTCTAATTAGAGTTTTGACAACCTAATCTTCTTCAATTCTCATCTCGACAAAATCAATTTTTTTTTTGAAAATTTTGATCATTGCATTCATTCTCTTATACTCTTCTACTGGTGTATAATAAAAGCTCTCTCTTAAAGTGGACGTACACTAACAAGACATTAGTAGAGCCACTATAAATTATTGTGTGGTTTACTTTTCATTATTCTCTTGTTTGGTGATTGTGAGTAGTTATTGTATTGGGTTGAGATATTTACTGGTTGTTTTTGCACATTTACCAAGATCTCATCTCCCGCTGTATTTGGGGATTTAATTTGAGCGGCCTTGCGTCGTAATTCTCCACAACACAGTAAATATAATGTATTGTATCATTTGTGTTTCTTTCTTTAAAAAATAGTTACGTAAATTTCTGATCAGGATCCTATTTTTTGTAGCATTATGTTAATTGTAGTATATCATTTGTAGATGAAATATATATTTTTAACTCATAATGATATTTTATAGTAGTATTTTATGCATTATAGCAGTACCATTCTTTGAATTATATAGCGTTTACGAATTCTAGTGGCATTTTTAGAGAAGTGTGTTATTTAAGCTCATAACCCAATTTGATAATAGCATTCAAAAATCATGGCATCAATTTATCCATTATAGTGGCATATTTGTAGTCACATTTTATAAATTATAATTGTTTTTTTAGAATGAAGTATTAGCTCATAATGCTATTTTGTATTATAATTCTATGAATTGTTGTAATATATTTAGATAAAGTTTTTGCTTATAAAGCTATTTTGTAGTAGCATTTTATAATATGCAATTTTTTATAATTCTACTTTCTAATAGTTTGTACGATTTTCACATATTTTATTCATTGCATTTTATTTTGTAAAGTCGTTTTTTGGTATCATTTGGGGTTGTAATACTAGTTGAAATAATATATGTGAATTAGAAAAAAAAAATTGAAAATAGGTTTTAGTATTAAAATTCTACCTTGTACTACAATTTTATATTGCACTGCTATTTATAATAGCGTTATAATGCTATTATGTAGTATCATTTCATTCGTTATTACATTTTTCTTTCATTTAATACAACATTTTGTAATTACTTGGACTTTTTTAAAATGTTTTAGTTCATTGTTTTTTTTTTAAAAAAAATCAAGCATTTAATATCATTTTTAAATTTGGCTGAAATGGTTTCTTATAGTGTTGCTACATAAATCGCTACTTATATTAAAAAATTATTAATATTTTTTATGAATTATATATATATATATTAAATAATAATAAAGAATGACATTTTAAAGCTCTTTCCTTAATTATTTATGTTATCTCTATTCATCTTCAAACTCTCATAATAACAAGTGACTTTCTACTCAGTCGTCAATTCAACATTCAAAAACAAAAGAAATTTTTGCTCTCTTATTAGTTCTAGAAGTCTTCATTCTCTCCTTGATTGTCTCTAAATGTTTTACTTAAAATTTGCAATATTTATTCATTATTGTAATTATAACAATATTTATGTTGGTTCCCTCTTTTATTGTTCTATATTGAAATACCAACATTCAACAAATTTTATAATGTAAATATTTCTTTCATATTTTCTCATATTATTTGATAATTAAGTACATATTTAAAAATTAATTAGGTGATCTTAAGTTAAAACTATTCAAATAAACAACAAAGAACAAACATTTGTCAACTGGTCTAATAGATTCTAAAAAATGATAATTCAACATGCGTATCACATTTATATTGTCAAAAATGTAAGGCTAACTTTTATTTTAAGTTCGCATAGTCTAAAGTTTCGACAATTATATATCAGTTATTATGATGTTATCACTCTACCTTTAAATATCAACATTTAATAACAATTACAGTGATTTGCCGAATTCTTCCAAAATTTCTTATATTGTTTTACATTCGTGTTCATATACGAACTTATCATGTGGTCTTCAAGTTAAACATTTTAATAAATAATTGTTTTTTAACAAATAAATCATAAAATGACAATTCACTTATGTGTACAGCACATTCGTATGGACAAAAATGGTTAAATCAATTTTTCATTCAAGTCCGCATAATTAAAATATATAAAAAGTTATCTTTAATTATCTTGTATCATTCTACGTTCAAGTTCATAATTTTTTTTTCTTAAATTTAAGATTTAATACAAAGAATTTTTTTTATTTTAAAGTTTGAATTTCATTACATATAAATATATATATGCAACATTTTTTTTATAAAATTGTATATCACTAAAAACATATATAATGTTTTTTCTTTCCAAAATTGGTAGGTAAAGTGGATTCTTTGTCATTAACAAAATTTCTTCTAGATAAATGACTAGAGTTTGTATTTAATAATATTGAAAAATAAATGAATAAGTTCAGTTATTATGTTTTTGTAAAAAAAAGAAATTTCAATTATATATATTTGTAATTTCTGTTAATCACTAGGAAAAAATTACTATATTTTGATTGAAGATATTTTTCTTTTGTCTTTTTGAGGCAAATGCTAAATATGTTTAAAACGATCTATTATAAATTAAAATTACCAAGTTATGAAGAAATAGATTAAAAATGTTTTTTTTGCATAATTAAATGACAACATGATTCAAATTATTTCATATCTCATTTTCATTAAATACTTTTAGTTATTAAGCAAATATTTTATTTATCGCTTTGATAATATCGTATGATCATTCTCGAAATATGTGCTGTAAAAAAATTAGTGCATAAAAATATATCGATTCGTTAATACTACAGTCCAATATTTAGGTATTTTCGTTGTTATCTCAACATTTTAAATTCAATCTACACATATATTTCTTTTAATAAAATATACCAAAAGCTAAATGTTAGCTTCAAGTTGATATACGTGAATAATTGTCTACAAATTTATAGAAATATTGATTTCAAAATTAATTAACAATACCATTACTCATTTAGTTTCTTAAAAGATATCAAATCATGTAAAATAATAAATCAATATATAAAATCCTTTATTAAAAATCCTAAAAAATAATAAATGAATATGAAACTCATTTTTATCAAAGAAATAATAATATATTTTTTATTCAAATGTTGAAATACACTACATAAAAATGATAATTTGATTTTTATTCAAATATAAAAATTACTGGAAATACTGAAAATTCAGTTTATCTCATTTATCCTAACAATTTCACCATTAATTGCATAATAAATTATATTCTAAATATATCAAGCATATTATTTTTAAACGGTGTATTGTGTGCAAAACACAGGTTACACACTAGTCTAATGGTAAAGCATAAGAGTTTCTTGCTCTCCTTTTGATATTAGGAGTTCTCCTTCTTATGCTTAATTCGCTCTTAATATTTAAAATTTGAATATTTTAAGTTATCAATTAAATTACTTATAAACAACTCATTATTTTGTTGTATAATATACATAACACTTGTAAGTTATCTAAAAATAATTCATCGATTAACTTTTAACATTTTATACGCAGATAAATACATTTATATTAATTACATAATACAAAATATAAACTATTTAAATGAATATAGTCAACAAATATTTATTTATATTTTTAATAAATATTGAAGAACCATAATTTAAATGTACACAACTATTGTACTAATAAAAAAGGGTAAAATTAATTTTGTTTTAATTACGATATATAAATCGCATAAAACAGCAATAAGAAGCTTAATTTTTTATTCGTTTATCATTTAACTTAAAATACATATGTTTAAAATGGTAAAATATACTGCATTGCATTATAAAATTCTACATTTAACTTGAAATGCATATATTTAAAATTACCGCAATTATTTACAAAACCATCTCACTTTCTCCTATGTTTTAAGTTCAGTCCATATGTCTAAATTAATTAGGGGTGGGCATTAACCGAACCGCAGGACGTAAACCGCCCAAACCGAACCTCAAAAATGGTGCGAAAAACTGATTTGGATGCTCTCTCTAATAAAAATATCCAAACCAAACCGACTCGCGATGATACGGTTCGGTTGCGGCTTAACCGTTGATCAAATCGTGTTGAATTGGACTAAACCGCGAACCTTTATACCGAACCGCGCCCACCCCTAAAATTAATCATGCAATCTTAAGTTCAAAATAATAAGATAAATGTAATTAAGCAATATTCGTATGTAACAATAAGAAAATTTCAATAATATACATCATATCTATATCTGCAAAATACGATAAAATTGCATTTTCATTACACTAAAATGCATAACTCGCACGATATATAGTAATATAAACAATAAGGAAAATTTATAAAATATATTGTGCGAATAATTGCATAAATTGCTCCAATACTCAATTTGTTGTGCAAAATATTGATTTGATTTGCACAAACTTCAAAACTGCATAGCGGAATACAAAAGGCGCAGAAGCAAAATAAGAAAGCGGATCTAGCTTGTCGATTAATCATCAACCGCTAACTCAACGAAAAATAATCACCAAACAAAACAAAACAGAAAAGGAGAATAAGATACAAAGATTTAACGTGGTTCGACTATGCCTACATCCAGACCCAACACCTATTCTTTATTTCACTGAAGAAAAAAAGTACAAAAGAGAGCAAAAGAGATTACAAAATTATAGGTAGAAATTAGAGAAACTACCTTAAAATGAAAAATTGAATCATCTATTTCTTCAAAGACTTGTTGCACCCAAAACCCCTAATTGGTTGACTGTAGAAATTAGGGTATACTGAAGAAGAGGATAATGGCGGATTCTCTCTCTTTTTCATGTTCCACAAATATGAAGATATAAATAGGCTTCAGGATGAAATGTTGCTTGGAGATCAAATTAATTTTTTGATTGTCTTGAAACCTTTCCAAACGTCCATGATTTAATTACAGCGTAAATGGAAAGTAAAGATCTTGGTTTCCATACATTTCCTTCCTTGCATGATTCTCCAAGCCAATCATTTATCCCTTCATATTACAAAATCAATGAATAAACATCTTTGTCCATTTATAAATCCATTGATTGATTATGTAATCAATTTATTCCCTATCAAAATATCCTCTCAGATATTTCCACATATAACATAATTGATTGATTAAACCAATTAGTTAATTTTTTTCTCTCTTAAACAAATATTTGAATCAAATAAAATCAACACTCCACCTTAATTCAAATATAGCAGTCTCTCTTTATCACCATATCTCAACGAATAGTAGGACCTACACCATCAAGCTCAATGTGAACTACTTTGGGTAATATTGCCCAAAACAGAGCTAGGAAAGATAATATGCACACAAATAAATGCATACGAGCGAATATCAAATTTTTTTGAACATATTTGATGTAAGAGATAAACATGTAGAAACTATGCTTCAAGAGACCAATAGAGATTCAACATGTTTCACCTTCTCCGTTCCAAATTGAGTGAGGACATATTTAATATTATCTTCTCTAATCTTCTTCATAAGAATTTTGCTAGAATTTTCTTTGTCAATACCAACAGACTCACCTACAAGCTCTGCAGCATTCAAAGCATAAGATGAAGAATCATCATTACAAATATGCTTACCAATAGGGTCAACTGAACTAAAAGGCCTTTTCTGCAACTGAGCTCCACCTAGAGTCTGAACCTTTGAAATCTTCTTATCAACCATGTACCATCGAAAATACCGCTTTCTCTCTGAATATGGAAACAATCTGATGACTCCAAACGTGTTTGGAAATTTTGTGTCCTCTTAACTCATTACTTGATAGAGGCTCCACCTTCAATAAAGACATCTCATCAAACATCGCATGTCTGCTAGTGTAACAACCCATAAAATGCGAGCCAGTTTGAAAATTTTATTTTGGCAATTTTAGCGGATTTTGAATATTTAAAATGAATTATTTTAAATAATATCGACGAGAAATTTATTTTGAATAGAATTCGAACGTATATATTATATACGTCGTCGTTAGAATATATAATAATTATATATAATTATAAAAGGAATTGAAAATGGCGCGGTAGTTCAAAAATTCGATTTCTAATTTCAAATGAATATACAGAATTCAATATAAGTCAGAATTGAACGAAACAAGAGATATTTGAATCTGTATAACTATATCTTTGTAACGAAGTTAACAAACTGGGATTTCATCTTAGAAATGATAAGATATGTCCAGTTTAAAATTAGAAATAGTCGCTGTGGAATTTATATATATTTTTATATATATAAGGCCCTTAAAAATAGCCGTTTTGCAAACGACCTCGGATTTCGACGAAACCAGTTTTGTTGGGTCCGTGATGTTAAGTTATTGCTAGGTTTCAAATTTCATAATTTTTCGAATCAATATGTGAGCGTGGCAAAAGAAAACGCGTTTGACCAGTTTCAGTTGATTTTAATCGACTGGAAATTGGCCATTTTTCTAACGGTCTCAGAATTCAACGAAACTAGTTTTGTTAGGACCGTATCGTCAATACGAAGCTAGAAAATATTTTTCTGCCATTTTTAGAATTCGTATGTGGCCCCGGTGATTTGAAATGTACGTTTAAAATTCAATATAGTGATTTAAATGTAAATTAAAAGGAAACTGATCGAAACGGTCGATTCAGCTTGCGGTACATATCCCATTGTGTTCGGAATGGGGGTGAAACGCTATGGGCGACAGGCGGTAGGCCTCGTTTCGAGGTCGTATGTAAAAATCAACTTTTGAATAATTAAATAATTAAATAAAAAAAAAATATATATTCTCCTTATCATCAGGCCCCCCCCAGTTCTTCACAAATCAGACAACCGAAAAGAAAAAAAAACAAAAAAAAAACCCGCAAAACCTAATCGCGCCTCCACCAGCGACAGGCCATCGCCGCCCTCCATCCCGACGTCACCGTCGCTCCGACTCCCCCCCCCCCCTCGCGCCTAACCTGCTGTCGAACCCCCCTTCTCCCTCCCTCAGTCGTAAATCCCTAAAACCGCAACCCCGTTCCCGATTGAAAACCACCGCAATTCCTCCCCCTGGCCGCCTGAATGCCACCAATCCCGACGTCGAACTCCTCCCCTCCGCCGTTGAAATAAGCCCCCTGTAAGTCTTTTTTTTATTATTTATTTATTTATGTTATTTTTATTTAAAAACTGAATGTTATTTTTATTTAAAAACTGAATGTTATTTTTATTTAAAAACTGAATGTTATTTTGATTTAAAACTGAATTTTTTTAAAAAAGGTTAAAACTGAATTTTTTAAAAAAGGTAAAAAACTGATTTTTTATAATAAGTAAAAACTGATTTTTTATAATAAGTAAAAACTGATTTTTTATAATAAGTAAAAACTGATTTTTTTATAATAAGTAAAAACTGATTTTTTTATAATAAGTAAAAACTGAATTTTGTAAATGAGTAAAAACTGATTTAAAAGGAAAAATAAAAACTGATTTTATTTTAAACTTTAAATAGAAAATGGTTTGAACTTTAAAAAGATTTGATCTTTAAAATAGAAAAGCAAAAAGGCGAGATTTTTGTTTAGAAGAAAAAGTAGGATTTTTAAAAATAGAAAAGACTTTATTTTTTAATAAAAGCGAAAACTATATTTTTATAAAGGCGAAAACCTTATTGTTAAAAATGGGATTTTTATATATTGAACTTCGATAGAAAAATAGGATTTTTATATATTGAACTTCGATAGAAAAATAGGATTTCTATATATTGAACTTCGATAGAAAAATAGGATTTTTATATATTGAACTTCGATAGAAAAATAGGATTTTTATATATTGAACTTCGATAGAAAAATAGGATTTTTATATATTGAACTTCGATAGAAAAATATGATTTTTACATATTGAACTTCGGCATAAAAATATGATTTTTATATATTGAATAGCATAATAAAAATTCGATTTTTATATATTGAACTTTGAAGTAAAAATTCGATTTTTATATATATAGTGACTACGGGCAGTGAAGATGACGAAGAGGCGATAACGAAGAAGATTTCTATCAAAGAAGAGCCGTGGAGCTAGGATAGCTAATCTGTGAGAATTTCTCACCTTTCAATTTATTTTTCTAGTTATATATATATATACTAGGATGCAGACGATGCTTAGTAGCACCCGACACAATCGTCCACAGACCATGGACTTGTTTGTTTGACTGTTTGGTGATTGATTGCGATATTGGTTTGAATGTGGTTTGTGGTGTGAAAAATCGAATCGATAAATTGGTTAGGATTAGACGTGCGCCGTTATAAGGCGAAGGAGTAAGGCTAGGTTAGACTCTTACTCCAAATTTTGTGGTTTGCATAACGAAAGTGAATTTGATTGATGTGTGAATGGCGTGGGCCTTCACTAGACCGGGGATAAGGCTAGGCCTTGTCCCGTTTCTAGTATCGTGCCGTTATGCCGCCGAAATATTCTAAAATATGTTAGAAAAATAAAATTATCATTTTATATAAAGAATGAACTGAATAGAAATTCATATGGTTGATTATTTTTCAATGCTATTATATACATGGGTTGTATGAAAATCCATATAATTAACTTTATATGGTAATTGATTGGGCCTCATTCCAGTTTGAAAAATAAAGAATATTATAAAATAAAGGTTCATGTGTTGACAGTACTCATCCATTGAGATTGGTCATGTGTTGAACGAAATATTTTAATAATAGAAATATTTGAAATAGAATATTTGAAAATGGAAATATATGAAGCCGTGTTGATTAGATGCGCCATTTTGACGTGAACGATATTTTTATCGATTTTATTCATTTTGAAATGAATATTGAAAAGTAATTTTGAAATCAAATATTTTGAGTTGAATTGAAAACGATTTCGAAATGAATTGAATTGAAAACGATTTCGAAATGAATTGAATTGAAAACGATTTCGAGATGAATTGAATTGAAAACGATTTCGAAATGAAATGAATTGAAAACGATTTCGAAACGAATTGAATTGAAAACGATTTCGAAATGAATTGAATTGAAAACGAATTCAAATGGAATGGAAAGCGAATTGAAATGAATTCAAATTGAATTGAAATTCGAATTGAATAGAAATGAATTTTAAAACGAATTTATAAAGAAGAATTCAATTTTGCTTTGAATTGAAATAGAAGTTGAAATAGAATTGGAAACGAATTTAAAACTATTTATATAATTCGTTTTAAATAGAAATCGACGAAATATATATTATATATATTATATATATAATATAATGGCCTGAATAGAACGCGCCGCGCCGCGGCAGTTCGCGAATTTCGACCATTTATTTCAAACGGACATTACGGGAGATCCGACCGTCGGATTCCCCTAAAACCGGAACCGTTGGGTTCGTATCGACAAGAGCTTTCTAAGGAATGTTAGAAATTTGAAATCTAACGGTTGGATTTGGAGATACGTCCAAATCAAATTCGAAAAAGGTCGCTGTAAGTGCAGTTCGATGGCCATTGATGGAAATCGACTGTACGGACCTTGATAAAATTATTAAAAATAGTAATAATTTGTGTAAAATCATAAGGAATGATTTAGAAAGAATTGGGATGAAAAACTCCATATTTGAAAAGATAAAAATAGATTTTTATCGAAATGAACTAGTTTTGAACTAGAATTATAATTCTATTTATTTTTAAATAAATAAATTGAATTCGAAAAGGGTTTTGAAAATAACCAAAATTTCCAATGATTGCATTGGAGTGGATTTGAATCGAAATTGTCTTCGGAATATTTCGATGTTGGAATTCGTGATTATACAGGTGTTGTTATGGAAATTTGAAAGATATATATTTATATCGTTATTTCCAATACGACGTTTGTTAGTCGTAGAATTTGATATTGAATATAAGCCGATATATTTTCTATTCAGAGCCTTGTATTGAATATCAAATGTGATTTGGGTTTGTCGTGAATGGTGTCTTCACTAACACTGTTCTTGAACCCAGTTGAGAAAAGATTAAATCTTTTTATTCAGATTTAATGAAGTGTACCAATTAAATAACATTTAATTGGAATAGAGTTGATATTGATTTTTGGGTTTATCGTGAACAGTGTTTTAAATAACACTTGTTCTTTAACCCGATAATTGATGAATGTGATTTGGGTTTGTCGTGAATGGTGTCTTCATTAACACTGTTCTTGAACCCAGTTGAGAAAGGATTAAATCTCTTTATTTAGATTTAATGGAGTGTACCAATTAAATAATATTTAATTGGAATTGAATCGATATTGATTTTTGGGTTTATCGTGAACAGTGTTTTAAATAACACTTGTTCTTTAACCCGATAATTAATGAATGTGGTTTTGGGTTTATCGTGAACCGTGTTTTAAATGACACTGATTCTTTAACCCAGCCGAAGATTAAAACTAAGTGGAGTTTTAATGAATCTTTAATTAGATTGAAATGGTCGAGAATGGAGTATCACCAGTTTTGCTCCAGGCGATAGTTAAATCTTTAATTAGATTTGAACGTGAAATGGTAATTGAATTTACCGATAACACTGTGGTGTTAGATATGAAGTATTACCAGTTTTACTTCATGGGATGAATAGGTTGGGATTGGGAAATTAAAACAAATGATTACTTCGGTAAGGTTCGCTAATCCCGACTAGTTTGAATTGATATTCAAAAATGGATTAAAGAATAAATTCAAGGAATTTATCTTTGATAAAATTAATGGGAATCTTTCCCTATGAATGTGAAATTTAGAAACTAACTGTCGGTTAGCCAAGCAGAATGGTTTTCGGGATATTGATCTGATGTTGGTTTCGGCCTTCGGGGTTAATATTTGGGAAATTATTCTCTTGATTAATTTACGGTTAGTGACTAATGAATTGGAATGAGGCGTATGTTGTGTTTGTGTAACACTTATTTAAAATATACGCGAGTTATTCGGAAAGACCGGGTTTAACCCATTCTGAATAACTGATACGACGATAAGTCGAAGATGAAGACGATGGTCGAAGACCGGAAGTCTTCACGTCGTTTGAGTGATAACTGATGATCTTGATTGGGCTGTACACCCAAGAAGATGGAAACAGTTAGTGATCGTCCAGACGTACTTGGAGATCGATGGATATGCGGGGTACTAGGTGCCTCCGGTTTCGTTCAGACCCAGAACGGACTTGTAAATGGACTGTGTGTCTGACATCGGATTTCATTCTGTGTGACTGATATCGGTTGCATAGGATGGTTTGCCTGTGTGGCATGCTAAGATGCAAATGATCAAGGCTTCTGTTGAAAAACAAAGTCTTGTGGTGATGATCAAAGCACGGCCTTTGTGGCGTAGCTTTGTGTAACGTTTACCTCGCGTGTTTCACACCAGGTATGAACCAAAAACGGGAGACGGACTTCAGGGAGGACTTGCGTTTCTTTCTAGTTAGAAGTGGCGTCAGTGGTTTTACACGCCCTGACGAGTTTGACTTATATGGTTGTTGCTGTTGCGAGGCGCCTCGGATTGATCGGTCGTTCTCGAACCGATGGAGTCATTTAGTTGGCTCGTTTACGCCCTAAAGGGCGGGGAAACGTAGTGTTCAGGCATTTTAATCCACATCGGTGGACCGGCCCTGACGATCCAAGGGTCGATGCGCTCTGACCCTGTGGCTCGGGCTAGAGAGTCACGAAGACGGTGAGGACTATCTTTTGCCTCGGTTCATAGACGGAAATCCAATTTCCAAATACGTGACATTTGCGGTTTTATTTGTAAACCTATATATGACGACATGATATATGGTACCCATGCCGCCTATGATTGATACTTATGATTTGAAGTTGTTTTATACACTATGCACTTATGATAGTATCAAATGATTTGATTTAAACGTATCAAGCATTCTTTGGCTGTTATAAGGGAAAACCCTATCCCCCGGCTTGCGTTGCATTGTGTGATAGGACCTGGGTCTTATAACAGCTTCATTTTTCTTTATTTAGCATTGCGCTGTTTGTTTTATGCACTGGTATTCTTGGGAGGAAACCCGTTCCGTGTTATACGGCGTGGTCCCTTGATTTTACCTAATGATTTAAAATAAAGATTAATAACTGTTTTAGTTCTCACACCAGTCACATGACTGACCTGGAGTTTATTGTTTTAACCTAAACTCTGGGTGCCCTTATTTTGACACGGGCAGCTAGTAGTTTTGGTTTTGCAGATTTTTATTCACAGGATCCTGGTTTACAGCTGGAACGATATCCGGAAAGCTTTGTATCCGTATATCTCATTCTAGTTATGTATTGTATTATTTTCCGCTGCTATGTATTTAAATGTAATTTAAATCTCTGATATTTCTGTGTAATCTTCATTTATACTCTGTATATTCTTGTAATCTGATGCATTGTTGTAATATACAATGAAATGTTCTTCTGTATGCGTTCTGTTTTGTGGCGTGTTCTCGAACTATCCGACGCTTTCCTTTACGGGGAAGTTACGGGTTTTCACAGCTAGTCACGATTATCATAGTTGTTTTGCACCACAACTTATACTTCTTCATTCCTTCTCCATAGCCTAAAAAATGTGCTTACTTCCGCTAGGCCTCAGCTTATCATGTCTCTCATCTTCAAAATAAGTTGAACAACCAAACACATTAAGGAATAAATAATCAACACTCTCTTTATCATACTACTTCTGAGATCTTCATATCTATGACAATAGAAGATGTACGGGTGATGAGAAATACTGCCACATATATTGCTTTTGCCCCAAATCCTTTTTCTAGATCAGTAGTCAGTCTCAAGCTCATAACCCTTTCCTATAATATCTGACACATATTCTCCGCCACTCCAAAAGAAGGTGACATCGTAAAAAAAATCTCTAAATACATGCTCGGATGCACAATGGTTAGTGAATTCTTGTGACACAAATTCACTACTATTGCGAACCCTAAGAACTTTATTGTTTTCCCGACTTTTTTCAACTAAGGTCTTCCACTTTCGAAATTGGGCAAATATTTCAAATATAATCTTCGTGAAATAGACACAAACCTTCCGTGAGAAATCATCAACAAATAAGACGAAGAAATTGGCTCCACCAAAAGATGCAACTGGGATGGGGCCTTACACATAAGAATGAACATACTCTAGAAATTCTGTAGCTCTAGGTCTTCCAACATCAAATGTGACATGCTTCTTCTTTCCAAAAGAACAATCTCCACAAGAGCTAGGCTTTGAATGAGAATCACCAATAATCAACCTATGCTTCTTCAATACTTCCAAGCTCTCCTTATCAACATGACCTAAACGAAGGTGTCATAACTAAGTAGAATTTGGAACACTAGAATAAGTAGAAACTACTGAATCTCCCAAGATTGTCTCTCCACGAAGCATATAAATATCATCGACTCGCACCCCTTTCATCACTACCAAGAAACCTTTACCACTTATAAATTCTCTTCATCTATTATTATCCTCATACCAAGTCTACTCAAAACTCCAACTGACGACAAACTCTTTTGCAGCATCGGAACATGTCGAACATCAATGATAGTCCTAATAACACCATCATGCATCTTAAACATCACACTTCCAACGCCCACAACATGACAAGATATGTCATTCTCTAAATGAATTGTTCCGCCATCAATATTCTCATAACTGACAAAATAGCTCCTATTTGGAGTCATATGACAAGAGGCTCTGGAATCAATCACCCAACTTGTAATATCTAAAGATGAAATACTGGCTGAAAATAATGATGTATCACTATCACATCTATCTGCATATGATCTAACTGCTGCCAAAATTGAAGCTTTCTCTTTCTTCTTTCTAAGAGCTGAACAATTTTGTATGAAATGTCACTTTTTCTTACAATAATAGCAAGCACCCCCTCTAGAACCCATGAAGAGGGACCTATGAATTTCTTATTCAAGGCGTTTCTGCATCTTATCTCTTCCTCTAAGTGAATGGAGTTGTAGTCTTCACTTTAACCTTCCATGTCCCAAAAAACATCTCTTCTAACAAATTTGGTGATGCCATAATTTTTCATACCACTACTGAAAGAATTAGTCATTGGTAACTAATCCAGAATAAGACAACTAGCTCTGATATCAAACTTTTGTGTGAATAATTGCACACATTGCTCCAATACCCAATATTTGTTATGCAAAATATTGATATGATTTGTCATACTTAAAAACTGCACAGCAGAATACAAAAGGCGCAGGAGCAAAACAAAAAAAGAGGATCTAGCTTGTCGATTAATTATCAATCGCTAACTTGACGAAAAATAATCACCAAAGAAACAAAATAGAAGAGGAGAAGAATACACAAAGATTTAACGTGTTTCGGCTATGCCTATGTCCACGGACCCAATAATTATTCGTTATTTCACTGAAGAAAGAGAGTACAAAAAAGAGCAAGAGATATTACAAAATTATAGGTAACAAATTGGAGATACTACCCTATAATGACAAATTGAATCATCAATTTCTTCAAAGACTTGTTGCACTCAAAACACCTAATTGATTGACGGTAGAAATTAGGGTATACTGAAAAAGAGAATAACGGTGGATGCTCTCTCACTTTCATGCTCCACAAATATGAAGATATAAATAGGCTTCAGGATGAAAGGTTGTTTGGAGATGAAGAAATAAATTTCTTGATTGTCTTGAAAGTTGAAACTTTTCCAAATGTCCATAATTTAATTACAATATATATATGGAAAGCGAAGATCTTGGTTTCCATACATTTGCTTCCTTGCATGATTCTCCAAAGCAATCATTTATCTCTTCATGTTACAAAATCAATGAATATATATATATATATATCATTCCCCAATTATAAATCCATTGATTGATTAATTGATATATAATCAATTTATTCCATATCAAAAGATCTTCTCAAATATTTCCACATATAACATAATTGAATGAGTAAATCAATTAGCTAATTTCTTTCCCTCTTAAACTAATATTTGAATCACATAAAATCAACACTGCAATGCATTTTGTTTGTTGAATCGTTGAATCTCCGTTGGTCTCTCGAAGCATAGTTTCTACATGTTTATCTCCTACATCGGATATGTTGAAGTATTTTGATATACGCTCATATGCATTATGTTTGTTGATGTGCATACTTGGGAAAGAATTTGAAACTTTGTTTGGGCAATATTGCCAAAAGTAGTTTACATTGAGCTTGATGGTGTAGACCGAACAATTTGTTGATAAAGAGAGATTGTTGTATTTGAATCAAGGTAGAGTGTTGAATATTTGTGATTCAAATATTTGATAAGAGAGAAAGAAAGTAACTAATTGGTTCAATCAATCAATTATGTTATAAGAGGAAATATTTGAGAGGATATTTTGATAAGGAACAAATTGATAACATAATCAATCAATGGATTTATAAATGGGGAAAGATGTATATTCATTGATTTTGTAACATGAAGAGATAAATGATTAGCTTAGAGAATCAAATAAGGAAGGAAACATATAGAAATCAAGATCTTCACTTTCCATTTACAATGCAATTAAATAATGGACATTTTGGAAAGGTTTGAAAACAATCAGGAAATTAATTTCTTCATCTCCAAGCAATCTTTCATCCTGAAGCCTATTTATATCTTCATATTTGTGTGGAGCATGAATGTATGAGAGCATCCATTATTATCCTCTTCTTTAGTATACCCTAATTTCTACCGTTAATCAACTAGGGTTTCGAATGGAACAAGTCTTTAAAGAAATTGATGATTCAATTTGTCATTATAGGGTAGTCTTTCCAAGTTGCTACCTGTAAATTTGTAATCTCTTTTGCTCACTTTTATGCTCTCTTTCTTCAGTGAGACAAGGAATAGTTGTTGGATCCGTGGACGTAGGCATAGTCGAACCACGTTAAATTTTTGTGTCTTGTTCTCCTCTTCCATTTTTTTTGTTTGGTGATTATTTTTTATTGAGTTAGCGGTTGATAATTAATCGACAAACTAGATCCTCCTCTGTGTTTTACTCCTGCGTCTTTTGTATTCCGCTGTGCAGTTTTGAAGTTTGTGCAAATCAAATCAATATTTTGCACAATAGGTATTGGAGCAATTTGTGCAATTATTCGCACAACAAAATACACTTTTTAAATTTTAAAACATATGAATGTTAATTCTCAAGAACATGTTTAAAAAACACTATTACTTTAGGTCCATCCAATCTGCAAATAGTTGTATTAAAAACAGAAAATATTTTCGCCATCGTATAAAAATTCCTTTTTGCAGAAAATTTAAAAAAAAAATTTATAGAAACACGAGATTAAATACAAAGTTAATTTTTGATATAAAACAAAAAAGTATCAATAAATTCGGCATATATTACAAAATAATGTTTTATTTTTTGTACAACAAAACCATAATTTCAATATTCCTATAGTCTTTTACCGAACTATTTGATACCTTCTGATATTGCATATTTGACTTTATGTATTAGAGTTAATCAAGAATCATAGAACTATAACTGAATTCAGTAACCTTTTAGTTGTTGATATGTCAAATAAATCATTAAAATATGGAAATTAAAATATTTGCATGATATTCATATTAACAAAAAAGATACATAAATTATTTGGATATACAAATACATCAGTCGCATGACAAAATTATATATGTAAGCAATAACTACAAATTTAATATATGATTTAACTATATCGATACATTAATACACCATATTGTAAAATTCTTATTTTAACTGAAGTGCCTACATTCTGAAATTTCTATGATTGCTTGCAAAACCAACCTCAATATCTCATAATTTTGTTTATTTACATCAATATATTTTTAATTAATCATATAATTTTGGATTTATTTTATTTGAATATTATAATTTCGTCTAATAATCCTTACATGTGACAGTTTTAATATGTATATCATATTCATATTAACAAAGGTAGTCAAATAGATTTTCCATTTAAAATAAAGACATATAACTCATATATAATAAATAACATTAAAAAACCAATTTATTATTAATTTATCTCAATGAATATACCTACATTGTAGAATTTGTTTTTAGCTTCAAATATCCATATTTTGACATTTCTATAGTTATGTACAACCGCATTCGGTGTTTCCTAATCTTTCATGTTTAGATCCATGTATTTAAATTGCTTACGAAATCTCAAATTTAAAGTATTTTAATAATCTATATATTAGTCACATGTGTATACACATACATACTAATAAAAACCACCACAAAAATTAATGATTAACTATATAGATCTTATACATGAATTTATGTACATGAACAATAACAACAAAGTTAATTTGTAAATTAACTATAATCATTTAATTACATAAATAATAATTTTTTCATTCATTACGTTTAAAAAAAAATTATTTTTAACTTCAGATAACTCCACGTTAAGGTCTCTATTATTATTTTACAAAATCCTTCTCGATTTATCCATATTAGTTACTCTTAAGTCAATATATTTTACATAATTTCAAATTTATAGTATTTAAATGAAATAAGTTAAATAATATTTGTTAATTCATCTAAAACAATTATATGAAGGCGTGAATCGGTTGATTCACTACCTTTTGCTTCAAAAAAAAATTCATCTAAAACAATTAAAATATGTCAGTTCCAACATGAATACTTGCTTGTATAATAAGAACAATAAAATTATTATTATTATACTTCGAAGAAATATAAGTGACATGACAAAGTGTATATTAACAATAAAAATAATAATAACTTAATAATATATTTATTTTGTCGGGTTCATCGTACGTTGTACAATAAAGTTCCAATTTTAACATTAAAATTTCAAAATATCGTATTTTATAAAATCATCGTATGCAACGCACGGGTTACAAACTAGTATGGTATAATATCACTTGCATTTGTTTTTCAAAAGAAAATCACTTAGCTAGTCATACCATGTAGTATTATTTTCGTAACTAATGCAACATTTTTACTGCCAATGGATACTAGCGATGAAATGATGTAAGAGAAAATGGGAAATGTGGTGATGATGAGGTAGCAAACATTGGTGGTGAGGCAGACGTTCAACTGATGCGATGTAGTAGGACACAGACAAAACTAGGGCTTTGGGTTTAATCGGTGATTCTGGGTGGCAGCTAGAAGGTGTTGCAGTTGGATGGTGTGGATGCAATAATGCAATGACTGCAAATGGAGGTGTTGGGAAGCGGCAAGGAACGGTACATTAAAAACGAGCGCAAGGTGTGTCTCAAGCCAAGGCGCAAGCGAAAATGCACAAAGGCGCAATTTAAAAGGAGTTCTACACAAAGGCTTACACCTCGAACGTAAAGGCAAAAAAGGCATGCCTTGGAGCCTCAAGCTAGTTAGGCTTAAGCCTTTAAGGTTGTTACTACTACTACTGAGTTGTTTATTTCAACAACTCTAGTTCTTTGTCTTATTTATTCCATCTTTCAAACAGTAGAGAGCTATAACAAGTTAACAAAAAATTAATCAAGCAATTACTTCGGTAACCAAAATCGACTTGATTAAGGTTGAAATTGATTCAAGAACTATGATCCATTAAGCTAAATATATACATATATATATACATATATATATATATACATATATATATATATAAGCGGCTATAGGAACACAAAATTAAATACAAATTTATGTACACAAAATCTGGACCACACAATTTGTTTGTTTTTATGTGTGAGGTGAAATTCAAGAGGAGATCTAATGACTCAGATTTTGTGTGTTTAGTTTTGTGTCCATTTAGACTTATATATGGAGAGAGAGAGAGGGAGACACACACACATATTACATATATATGAGGAGCGTTCAGTGGTACCCTGTTGTACCCCTATCCGTTCGTGAGCTACGATGATGCAGATCCAACGAGAATTTGTAGATGTTCAATCCACACATATATAATGATCTATGCAAAATTTGAGCTCATTCGAACACTCGTAACATTTTCAAAATTATAGCTCAATTATTCACCGTTCAGACAATTATTCAAACCGTTAAATTTAAACATCAAACGTATTATTATACGAATGTCGAAATGAACTTAAATTTTGGATAGATGCTAATATATATGTGGATTGAACATCTATAAATTCTCGTTGGATTTGGATCGCCGTAGCTCACGAACGGATATGGGGTGCAACATAGGTGCTCAAACAGAGGTACCCCCGATCGCTCCTCATATATATATATATATATATATATATATACACACACACATATATATGTGTGTGTGTGCGCGCGCGCCGTGTGTGAGATAGGATCAAGAGCACCTCAAATTGTGTATCACTTCTATAATCCCCTGATTTCCACCACATATTTTCGTTTCTCTCTCCTCCCACTAACTCTCTCCCCCCCCCCCCACTAACTTATTTAATATTAAATGAGTGGTCCATGTTGAAGGGTTATTGAGGTGCTATAAAATAGTGGTGCCCTTGAACTCTACTATATATATATATACATATATATATATATATATATATGTGTGTGTGTGTGTGTGTGTGTGTGTGTGTGTTCAATAGCATCCCTAAATGTCTCTTGATTTTCAGCACAAGATCCAATTTAAATAATATTTCAGATTGTGTGGTGGAAATCAGGAAATTGCAAGGGCGTTGTACTATTTGAAGTTTTATTAAATCATCTTTCGATATACATACATATTACATACATACATATACACACACATATATATATATACATAGTACATATACATACATACATACGTTTATATAATCAAGAGCACCTCAAACAGTGTATCATCCCTATAACCCCACATTTCCACCATACATTCTCGTCTCTTTCTTCCCACTAACTCTCTCTCTCCCCCTCCACTATGAGTGGCCCAAACCGAGGAGCAATTGGGATGCTCGAAAATAGGGATGTCATAAAGCGTGTCTCATATATATATATATATATATATATATATATATATATATATGTATGTGTGTGTGTGTGTATAAAGCATATCGCACACATATATGTGTGTGTGTGTATAAAGCATATCGCACACATATATGTGTGTGTGCGTGCGCGGGCATGCGCGAAAATTAGGTTGAAGCGCTTCTTACCCAGAATAATAAGTTTTAAGGACAACATTTCTGAATAGAAAGTTTTAAGGACAATTTTACAACAAAATTTTTTTTCTTTAAGTTATATAAGAAAATGATAAATAATTTATCATTATTTCCATATAATTAAAAAAGATAAATTCATTTATCTTTTTCCTGTAAATTGTCCTTAAACTAATTTTTCAAAAGTGTTATCAATAAAACTTATTATCTTGGCCAAATAAACCCTTTGAGTAAAAAAAAACCTGTATACATATCATTATTTTGAAAAACTCGCCTCAAGCCTATTATCTAAAGACATTTTTACCTCAAAAGCTTACATCCCAACAATTTGAGACACACAAAGCATATGCCTTGGGCGTCTCAAACTATTAAGGCATGTGATCCAAAAATCTTTTTCTTCTTATTATTTGCAATAATATTGAAACTAACCAAGTTAGTAAAATTCAATAATGGGAAACATAAAAGAACAAATTAAAAAAATAGTATTTTCTTACTTTTCAATTTCAATATCGACATGATTAAGTAAAAAATATTTTAATGATCAATAGCTATGTAATGAATTTTCTCATTAGTAATCAAAGAAAAATTCTTAATAAACTTCATTGAATCTTCAAATAAATTTTGTAAACTGTAATTGGTAAAAGAAATCGAATTTGGAATATTGCTGAATCTCCAAATAAATCATTCAAATCAAAACTAGAATCATATGGACTCTAGATGGTTACTTTTACTCTTTTAGAAAAGATAAGAGATGCTGCATTTTCAGAATAGACCTAAATGACTTGCTTTTCCATTTTTTGTACGGCAATTTAGATGTCAAATTCCATTATATGTCTTACGTTTTATTTTTAGTTGTATTACGTCGTAACATTTCAAGGCTTACGCCTTACGGACACGAAAACACCTTTAACTAGTGTGTAATCCGTGCGTTGCACACGATAGTATTATTAAAAATAGTATTTATTACTTTAATGTTAAAATGAGAACTTTGTTATGCAATATATAATAATTTTTGATGTGAAATACATAAATTATTAATTAAAATTATTGTTGTTGTTTTTGTGTAATTTAAGCTATATAGCTTACACAAACAATATGTAGTGTGTATTTGAGATTTTTTTTAATCATTTCTGTTAATATAGATATACTTGTTGAAATTAATGTATGTTAGTAATTCATTCGATGAAATTAACAAATATTTTTTAATAGAATTTTTTAAAACATGTTAAATGTAAAATTACGAAATTAGTTTAAATGTATAACGTAGCAGAAAGAGTGAAAATAAAGTTGCAAGAAAAGGTATAAATCTGTTATGGAGTTATTGATGTTCAAGAAGAATTTTATGATATAACATATGATAAATTCTTGATATAAATGAATCGTGACAAATTTATAAATTAACTTTGTCATTATTGTTGATATATATAGTTTGTGTCATGCGATTTATACATCTTTTTAGTTGTATAAAAAACTACTTTATTAATTTGAATATACATAGTAAAATTGGCGTATATTTTTAGCAGCTATTAGAAAAATGGACTAATTAAATATTCTCTAAGATTATTTAAATAATTAGAATTTAAGATTTCATGATTAGTTTAGACATATGGATTGAAATATAAAATATTACGAAAGAATTTGAGGAGGTTCGGCAAATAATTATAAAAGTGTTAAAATGTAGGTATTTATAGCGGAATTATTTTCTTAAATTTATGATAAATTTATTGCTAAAAGTGTATAATATTTTTTTTTTATTACTGTTTACATATGTCATTTAAACTGTATGACTTATTTAACTTTATATTTGAAAGAAGAACTAATTTTGTCATTTTTTTTCATATGAATATGGAGTGTATTTTTAAAACATCACACTTAGCGTGAATTAGATGAATTAATAACAATTTATTGATTGAATTCATTTGTTAAATTCAAAATCACTTAATTAATTTAAACATATTGACTTAAGCGTACAATGTTAAGTGATATTGTGCAGTGTTTTGTAATTAACTAAACAAATTTAAAATGTAGAAGTTTGACATTAATATTACAATGCAATACATTGTAAATATATTGATGTAAACGAGTTGAACTTTAAACTTGTGATAGTTATTTATATGTACAATTTATATCATGTGATTGACGTTTTTATATATTTGGTTTTTTTATATTTTTGTTAATATGACTATGGTTAAACTTGATAATATTTATTAGGCGATAAATGAATCATAGTTTGCAAAAGTTATTTACATAGTTTTAAAAGGATTGAGAGGGATTTCTATAGTACTAAATGTAAAATGTTATAAAAGAATTGAGATAAATTTAAATGATTATAGAAAATTTGAAGTGTAGGTATTTGGAGTCCAAAAAATCATAATTTTGTCTTTTTAGTAAAATATGGTACTAAATGTAAAATATTATAAAAGACTGAGAGATATTTAAATGATTATAGAAAATTCATAGTGTAGATATTTGGAGTCCAAAAAAATAAAAAAATTCATTTTTAGTATTTAAAAGAAATAGTAGTTAATTAAATTTACTTAAATTTTGGATTTGTAATTAATTTAAATATGTAGACTTAAATATAAAATTTTAGGAGCTAAATATTAATAAATAATTGTGTAAATTTTAAAATGTCCATATCAAAAATGTAAAATGACAAAAGGAGTAAAATAATGTGAGAGAAATAGTAAATAAGTGTAAAATGATAAACTAATTCAAAAATAAAATATCCTGAGAGAATTAAGGAGAAGAGAAGAAAACTCCTAAAATGAAGTAGAGAGCTTTAAAAGGTTCTGCTTTACTATTATTTAATAGATATGCTTTTGTGTTTTAGAACAATGAGATACATCCCTACCCCCCCCCCCCCCCCCCCAACCCCACCCCTTCTCAAAAAAAAAAAAAAAAAAAAACTGTAGAAAGCCTGAAAATTTGTTGTTATTTCTTGTGCACATATTAAACTGAAATGAGTAAGCTAGATATTGCATGAAAGTGACATATTTCATTATGTCTTTTGCTATTTTATCTGAAAGCTTAGGCGTCAGCGTTTCAAGGCTTGCGTACAGACCGGAAAACACTTCGTGTACGCTTTCGTCTTTAAAACAATAACAAGGAAAGATGGAGCGATGAGGAAGTGTGATAGGACGGATAATGCAACCTGGAAATGGAATGTGTCCTTGTGGCTAAAATTTAAAACTGGTGTCCTACGGGCTATAAATGGAAACAAGTTTGTACTTCAAACAAAACCCCCAATAGAAAATCGGGTTTTATCAACTCAAACTTATGTGGTTGGCAAAGCAATCCTCCAAAAAATGAGCACCATTTACTCACTAGATTAGCAAATCCTCAACACCATGACTGCTCACGTAAAAGGAGGTTCAAAAATTTTGTCGCCTAAATATGAGTCGCAGGTAAAACCTGAGTTGATAAAACCTGATTTTTTTTTATTTGTTTATTTTTAAAATCAGAACTAAAACTAAGTATATGAAATGTGAGTTTAGCGGCGCTAGGTCAGATGACGGAGAGGTCACCTTGGCTGGTAGCGTAGTACCCAAGAAGGAATCGTTTCGATACTTAGGATCTATGTTGCAGTTTGATGGAGAGATTGATAAGGATGTTAGTTTTAGAATTCAAGCAGGATGGGTGAAATGGCGGCTAGCATCTGGCATTCTCTGTGATAGGAAGATTCCTCAGAAGCTTAAAGGAAAGTTCTATAGGACAGCAATCAGGCCTGCAATGTTATATGGTGCAGAATGTTGGCCTACTAAGAGGCAACACGTGCAGAAGATAAGTGTAGCAGAGATGCGGATGCTGCGTTGGAGCTGTGGGCATACCAGACGATATCGGATTAAAAATGAGGATATTCGGGAAAAACTTGGAGTTGCACCTATTGAAGAGAAGTTAGTCCAACACCGCGTGAGATGGTTTGGACATATCCAACGTAGACCACGCGATGCTCCTGTGCACGTTGGAGTCATAGGTCGTGCCGAAGGCCCAAAGAGAGGTAGAGGTCGACCTAAAATGACATGGGAAGAGATAATAAAGAGAGATCTAAGAAATTGGAGTATATCTGAAGAGCTTGTGGTAGATAGAAGTGCATGGAAGTTGGCAATCCATGTACCAGAACCTTAGGATTTTTTTTTTTTTTTTTTTAGGACTTTATTTCACTTTTATTGAACATTTTTACTTTAATCTGTTTGGTTATTTTAAACTCTTTTTATATATTATTATTAGTTATTTTACCTTAATTTTGGGTTCCATATCTAGCCAACCCCAACTTGTTTGGGATATATGACTTTGTTGTTGTTGTTTATTTTTAAAATGCGCAAATAAGAATTTGAAATTTAAAATATAAATACCATAATATGTGCAGTTTCAAAATGAGCATGTTCTGTTTTTAAAACAATACAAGAGCATTTTTAAAATATGCACGTGTTTTTTGTCAGCCCAAGAGGAACCCTTTTTGTAATAAGTTTTGCATCCAACCTATTTCTGCAATTAGTTTTATTCTGCATCTCTATGTCAAGAGTTTGTCCATTTCAAAACTGTAGAAGCTGGTGTATTGAATGGAAGAGATTAGTTCTTTTGTGTGAAATGGATATATAAGTAGCGTGTAAACATATAGATAAACCATATATGGTAATAAATGAAAATTTAGAAACAACAAACAATGGCGAAGGAGGCACATCCACCCTGAACATGTCTAATGAGCAATAATGTCCAACAACAATTGACTGGGCTGTTGCACATGTTGGGCATCCATGTTTTATTCATAAAATGTGCATGTCAACTTGTCAAGGTGTGGTATGTTAATCAGATCACATGCTAACAATCAACTGTATCACAAAAACTCATCATGGGCTAACCTATATCCAGTCTATCGCAATGAAACAAAGATTAAAAAAACAGTGATCGTTCAGTAAGTGTCAAATAGAAAAATCATGAAGTGAGAACAACCTGACGCTTATTTGGCAAGAAACCTTGGCAGCTATACTGTATATTCTCCCCAATAGAATCGGCTGCTTTTAGAAGAACCGTTTTATGTTTTGTTGCTGAAAACTCCAATTTCTTAAGTCTACCTTTTTTCAGTGAATCACGGAGCGGAGGTTGCCTAAAAACTCTCTCACACACATAATCAGGATGTAATTTTTTGCACCAGTATTCCTGCAAAGGAAATGAAGTATCAGTGAAAACATACCAAATGCTAAATTGAAAAACTCAAAGCTTTTAGAGACCATTATAGCTTTTACAGACCATAATGCAATATAATTAACTATCAGTGCATTACATTGATAAGCTGGGCTCTGTCTTAATGTTTCAACAAACTACCCTTCTTTGAATATTTTACTATTTTATCATGGTTTTGAATGTCATCAAAGTGGTTTTATTAAAATGAAAATTGTAAAAATTAAAGTATGGCATTGCCCACTAGGAAAGTAGTAAATTCAAGTGGCATCTTAAACTTAAGGGAATATTAAAAGCTCTATCACACTAAACTTGTAACCAGAATATATCACACTGAAATGTATTATGAACTTCGCAAAATGCCGCTGTGCTCAAGCCGTCAAGGACATGAAGAAGAAATAAATCGATTATAAGTTGGTCCCTAGGATTTTGAAATATAAAAGGGTTGAATCGGCCAATGTTCAAGTTTTTGGTTATCAGCTTTGGGCATTAACATTTAGAGATTTCAGACAATTGCACCAATTATGAAAATTTTGTTACAGACTGGATTCTGGTTTCAAATGTTGGTGGTTCATTTCAATAGTTTGCAGCAAAAGACAATTTTGTAAAAAGGTATGCATAATGCAGTAATGATGCTAGGTCTGTAATATTACTGTAACTTTAAACATTTTCCTCTTCCTCTTTTCTTTTTCTTTTATCCTTTTTATTTTAGTATTGTTTTTTGTTGCTGCTTCTGCTTTGCCAAAACTGCTTTTCAAAGTCAATTTTGTTTCATAACCGATTAAATCAAAGCAAAATGTCTCAAAATTTCCTGTTTGATCCAAAACTAAACTTTGTCCACTGATCACGTGAACTATAATATCTTATATTTTGACATAGTTTTAAGCATGCTTGACTAGTGCATGGTGAAGAAAATGGGCACAATAAAAGTTGTTTTTTGTGATACAAAATAATATGAAATTGTATTAAGATAAAATTGAACTTAAGCATCTGCATCAAGTCTACCTTTTTCTCATACAAACATAAGTACTTTCTATTGGCACTAGATACTGAGCACATATCCTACTTGCATTATGAAAGACCATGTTCTCCCAGTGCTATCCTTAATATTTTTTATATTGTTACAAGATTTTGTTGTTTGCTTTTATCCCAATACCAATAGTACTTATGATGATACTATGAGAAAAGTACCTTAAATAGGGGATCAATATCAGAGTCGATACTGAACAAGAAAAAATCACTGTTGACCTTTGAAGCGGTGTATAGAGCAACTTCTTTCTGCACCATACTCAAGGAAGGGAAATACTATCATTAATTTATCTTTTGGCAATCAACGAAAGTATGACAATAAAAAAGACATAATTATGAATTAAAAATAGGAAGAAATAAGTCATAGCAACTGGGGAAACATACGATACTTTGGCTAATTATTAGGTGCTAATTCATGATAGATTGCAAATGCATCAAAAGATCCAAAACATACATTATTGATCAGGTAACTCAATGGAGCCACAGCTGTTGAATTTCTTTATATCCACCAACTTTCTCCCAGAATAATCCCCGTGTGTGTGTGTGTGTGTGTGTGTGTGTGTGTGTGTGTGTATGTGTGTGTGTGTGTGTGTGTGTATGTATGTGTGTGTGTGTATAGAGGAGCGTTCAATGGCACCCCAAACAGTGACCACCCCATTTGCCCCCTGATATCCACCACTCGCTCTCTCACCTCCCACTCACTTATTATAATATAAATGAGCAGTGGATATCAGGGGCAAATGAGGTGCTACACTGTTCAGGGTACCATTGAACGCTCATTATATATATATATATATATATATATATATATATATATATATATGTATGTATGTATGTATGTATGTATGTATGTATGTGTATGTATATGTATATGTGTGTGTATATATATATGTATATGTATGTATGTATGTGTGTGTATGTTGGGGGGGGGGGGGGCATCTAACAGACACAAAATGTGATACAAAATTCAAGCCGGTCGGATTAGTTTGTCTTTATGTGACGGATGGAAATCAGGGGACAATCTGGTTGAGATTCCATGTCTCTCAATTTGTGTTTATTTTTTGTGTTCAATTAGATTTTCCCTGTATATATACGTACATATATAACCACAATAGTGTGATTAAGTGTGCTGTTTCCAAATCACTGTTTTTTGTTAACTGTATATACGTTAAGCCATATTGGACCTTGCCCTGAATAAGTTATCTCTGAATATGAGCCAGACAAGGGTGTCCTAAATAGCTGAGCAGTAGAGTAGTGTTTGTTCCATTGGTCAGTGGTGAAACGTTACACATGAAAATAAAAGCTGTAGGCATCCATAAGCAGTAACCTGTTTTTCTCTGTGCCCACACACACAGACACGTGTATGTATGCATCGTACACACACACACACACACAAAAACTGTAGGTTTGCACACACGTGCACACACACATAAAAAACTGTAGGTTTGCGTGTGTCAGTAAAATTTGCTTGTAAACGTGACTATGCACCTGATAAAAGGCCAAGCATTGAAGCACAAACTTATCTGGAGAGTCAGCTTCTATATCCAGGATAGCATCATAGTCTTTTACCTAACAAAGAAGAAAAAAATATGTCACATTTCAATTCAAATCCAGGGAAAAAGGAAATACCAAAAGCCTAATTTAAACAGTGTACTATAATATCCAGATCTCTCATTTGGTACACCCAATAACCTAGTTAATGATCAATCTACAAGATTAAAAACCATAAATTCATATAGGAAAATTAGAAGGAAAAACTTCAGCCACAATTTTAAATGAACGACGCAAGTTCTAAAATTTAATCTGAAGGATATTGAATGTTATATTTAATATAACATTAGGTAAAACATACGCTATACTCTCTTGTAAAATTATTTTAGGTTCCTGCCTACGTGCTAGGCATGGTCTTACCGCCTGGATATCCCTAGTCCGCATAGGTGAGAAGCACTTGCATCATCTAAACCTATAAGCAGACTTATAGGTACCATATATGCAGCAATTTAGGTTTGATGCCTCTTTTAAGCATCGAAATGTTTGTTTCACACGATTTTGTTTTTAAAGTTACTTCCAAACCCATCCAATCCATGATATCCCATTGTGAATTAGTTAATACTAAACAAAATACAAAAATTTCATCCAAAATGCATGAATTTATCAAAAACACATAGTCTTAATTGATCATCGATAAACCCCCGCCTAAATCTCTAGTCCATGACATCTACATAGCGATTTTTATAACCATGATGACATATGAAATGTAAAAACGAATGCTATATGAAAATAGCATTATATATGTGTAAGTCTATATGAACTTAGCATTATAAATGTGTAATGATGTATTGCTTTTAACATTTCTTTAACTGCGAAAATGAATGATATTTTAGTTCATCTGGCGTAGTTCATCCATTGCTAGTTTAATTTAGCATTCCTTTTATTCGATGCCAATTTAGTGTAGCATTTTGGTTTATCTAATGCTATATTTAATATAACCTTCAATGTCCTTCGGACTATATTCTAAAACTTGTGTTCTCCATACTAAAATCGGTCTTAAACTTTATTTTTCTTTCCTTTAAACTAATTCTCTCAAACTCATATATGATATTCTAATACAAAATAGTAAGGTGTAATATAAGCTGACATAGCATCCTTTATATTATTGGCACTCACTTTAGTGGGCATGTGTCCAAATTGGAGTATTGATACTAGGTGGTCAGGTTCTTGGGATGAATTTCCCACTTTGTCTCCTTCCCATGACATATTTTACATACCAATGTGAAACATGTGTGTTATTCATGATAACAATGCAAAAACTAATTTTTAAAATTTAACTATATTGTTAAAGTTTCAAATTTGTTGCATGATGTAAAGTGAATAATTTAAGTTAAATGAAGTATAGGTTAAACTCGTAGTTTTTGTTAAGATTTTTATTTTTATTTTCTAATGTAATTATAAATTTTTTATGTGCAACTTATATCAATTTATGTTGTTTTTGTTGAGATAAATGATGTATAGACTAAATGTGTTATTTATTTATTTTCTTCATAAACAAATCAGTTTGTGTAGACTAAACTAACATTAAATTTGTTAAAATAGATAATCTGATTATGTACCAACCAAATAATAATTAGTTGACGAGATAAACAATGTTTAATTTGAATAAGATATTTAGGGAAAGCTTTGCATTTAACTGCGTCTACGGCGCCTAATGCCTCCATATGCCACGATACCTCATCAGATGTTGTTGGGGGTCCGTCGTGCCGGAAAAATGGCTTATCTGTGGCATATTGAATTTTCTCAGGAACTATGCTTGCAGAATGTCATCCGTAGACGGAGAGTGGCAACGATCGATTCCCCGGTCTTCATTCTTATAGCCCTTACTGTCATTCATGATTTGTCGCACCATGGCGGTAAAATCGGGAGTATTGAAGATATACTGATCTGGGCTTTTGGCTCGCTCGGCTCCTCCTGCCCCGTTCCAGGCAACGTCGCCTAGGCCACCGTCCAGGCGGAACTACCTTGGCCCCGGTTGTCCCGGTCAAATCACAACACGCACGGAAGGAAGCACAGGAGCACGAGTGGCTCTGGAAGTATCATGGTTTGTTGGAGGAGGATTCCAGGTAGGTAGAACACTGGGCTCGACAAGTTCCTGCTTAGCATGCCCCAGCTCGACAATGTCGAGCCGAGCTGGTTCGACGTGATCTAGCCGAGCTGGGAGCCATCCAGAGCGCAAGTCTCGTATGTTCTCTGGCCTTCCGAGCGGGCAACGTTGTCGTTGTTGGTCCCCGCTCCTTCTGAACGATGACGAGACTTCTGCATCCTGATCTCGCAATGGAGAAGCAGCTCGTTGGCTCCTGAACTCTTCCTATTGTCTCTTTATTCTATTCACATCCCGCCTCATTGCAGTATTCTCCCGCGTTTGAGCATTCAATGTTGTTGTAGTCTCGCGGAGTTGGTTCAGCAGCAACATTGCGAAGTCGTCGCTTGTAACGAACGCCGAGGAGGGAGCTTGGTCATTGGGAGAAGGAAGTGCAGGAGGGTTAGCAGTTGGCTGGGCATTGAGCTGGGTCGATGTTGACCTGGGAAGGGTCGACTCAGCCTGGGTCGAGCCGAGTACTGGAGCAGCTATTATGGCTAATGGCGAGGCAAGATTGGTCTGTTGATGTTGTTTTCTGGAAGCACGTGCAGAAGACTTGGAAACCATTGTTAATGATGATGATGGAAACTAGGATTTTGTCTCGGACTTGGTGATCCAAAAGTTGATTAAAAATTTAAAACCCTTTAAAAACTAAGAATTGAGTTTTCTCAGTGAAAGCACCAAAGTGTTGACACCAAAAAGTGGCACAACACCCAAAAAAAGATAATGTAGAGAAATAAATGAAGAAATATAAATTAAAATGAGAATAAATGCAATTACATGCAAATTTATAGTGGTTCGGCATTACGTCCACTTTATAATCTCTTGATTATATGAAAACTTCAAGTACAAATTGTGATTTTAATGGCTAACTCCGAGTACAATGTTGTAACAATACTAAAATGACAAGAAATTGACCAAAAGTCCTTTCATTGAAGCTTTGAAGGGCTATTTGTAGATGTTACAGTTTTCAAGTCGACTAGGACACGTGGCATCCATACCGGGACTGTAGAAATGGTTGAAGAAGCTTTCTTCTCGTGTAAAAAGGTCTGGTCCGACTAGATATGGAGAGGTGGCAGCAGATTCGACAATGCAGGGATATTAGAATCAAAACGGAGCTGGAGCGAGTATTTAGGGGGTGGATATTCTCGGGTTGACCAAGTCCGGTTCGACCTGGTAGACCTGAGAATCATCCGACCCGAAACTTTGGTTAATTTCATATTCTAGCTATCCTTTGATATGGGGAGCCTCCCTGGTTGGGTCGACCTAGGTCTTTGGTCAACCCGAGGATTATTCAAGCCGAAACTCTAGGATGTCTGGTACTCGTCTTTGCATGATGGTGGTTCCGGTCGGTTACCTGCTTGGTCGACCCAAATATCTTTGAGCCTGAGTTTGTTGTCAATGTTATTGGTCTTTGCCGAGCCGAATGGGGATCGACCCGGGATGAAGGTCTCCTCTTGATGATTTGGCTTGATTTCCTGATATATGCATGGTCTTGACAAAAGGCAGGTCAACAACTCTCCTCCGCACAAGGTAAATATTGGACGCTCAAAAAGCTCAATATATATCTTGTGAATTCTATATTTAAATAGGATGACTATAATTCTCTACTACGTAGGATTATTCAGGAGAGGGATATTCTTATACTCTTCTAGGTATTTTTAATAATTCACTTAGAAACCAAATATTTTCCAATACAAAGTGTTGTGTGTGTGTGTATATATATATACACCTACTGGAATAGTTACAAGCATTACTTGTGCTCTATCAATACAAATCCCTTCGTGAGATAGTTTATAGCTACTAATTATGGGGTACTCTATCAGTACATATTATGTCTTCTTGAGATGGCTTATTATTACTTATGTAGTGTTGTACCAATAGATACATGCATAAAAATATCCCCCCCCCCCCAAACACCTTTCAAAGGTATTAAGAAATGCAACAACTAAAAGTTAACTGCAATAGATAAATGTTATATGAGAAGTAAAATTTCATAATCCTTATAAAATTATCTCATTTGAAAATATTATGGTATTTCTTTTGACATGTTAGGTCGTTATTTCAAGGATGAAAAATATTAACCTCTGGGATAAATACTAAAAGAAATTTATGAGGTGTTAAATTGGATAACAATTATCTTGTAAAATGAATAAAGACGAGCAACTGATACATACAAATAACAAATATAGTGCATAGATAGAATAAGGAAAATAAATTTGCTTCGTTGACCAATTCATGCTTAACATATAATATAACTTACATCTTATATAAGTAGCAATTGGGTAAGGTTGCACAATATAAAATAGGAAAAGAATTTCATTTCTATATTGCATCTCTACATCCAAAAGTGCCAACCTATTTATAGTAGGTTAGCATCAGGCGTTCAAACCTTTGCATGCAAAAGGAAAGAGGCGTCTTTGATGTCAAGTGTAATGACACTTACGTGCATCAAGTGAAATAGGAAACGTCTATACAAGGTGTAGGAAATTGAACATGGATTTTTATCCATCCGAACGGGTTAGCCATTTAAATTATATCAACATTTTTTGTCTTGATAAGTCCTTCATAAGAAGACGTGTCGGAGATATGTTGACTAAGAGAAATGGTGCACAATGAAAGAAGCTAAATTAATAATACCGCATTTCCATATCGACCGATCGCATGATAACATGAGCCACGCAAGTACAAAGAATCAATGTTGGATTTCTCAATGCTTAGTCCCGAAGATAGATCCTTAATAGCAAGTCTGCAACATGATAATCCAGTGAGATTTTACTACTTCAAAAACACAGTCCGTTTACACAAAATTGGGAACATAGATATTGTCATGATAGGATGATGAACGGTGATAATGAAAATACCAGTGCATTAGTTTTTTAATGTACAGAAAAAAAAAATAGCTAGTGGTGATTCTATAAAACAATCAGATGTAATATATTTATGTTTATTTGAATAAGAACAATCAGACATATGGCAAACAGTATACATACTAAAAGCTCCAAACATACTTTTTTGTCTGTAAATGTTATACCCGGTGCACATGTAAGCGATGTTTTCTTAACATCCTCGTCTTGTTTATCCAACACAAAAGGTTAGTGAAGATTGATGACGAGTGGTTATATCAATTAGCTTCCAAAGTCACAAATAGAACCCTGTGCTGTTTATCGTAATTGAACACCCTAGGCATAACTTTTTAAACATGAGTAGAATGAAGTGTTAAAAGAAAAGAAACTATGTAGACCTGTGCAGACCCAGTCCATGGTAGAGCAATCCACGAAGAAAAAATGCTTTAGCAAACCTAAATACCATTCCAAAGTACATAATTTTAGTGCAGTTTTAATGTATCTCAAGAAAAAAAATTCAACGGAAACTGCATTCAAATCGCATATAAACAATGTACCGTCCGTCAGCAAGTAAGGCTTGGTTAATGCACTGAAGAGCCTTGTCTGAATTTGATATATCTATGTAAAACTGAAGAACTTCAAAATCAGTAACAAGGTCAGGATATCCAGTTTGGTGAATAAGATAGGGTGCCTAACAGATGCATGAGTTTAAGTCTGACAGAGCACGTATGTGTGGACGGTTTTTGTGTGTATGGTGGTGGTGATGGTGGTTGGTTTGAAAGGGGGAGTGTGTGGGGGGGGGGGGGGAGGGGGGGTTGGGGAGGAAGAATGTTTAAAAATTAGCAACACACAAACTCCATGATTATGTGTAGCTGATAAAATCGTGGATAAAGAAAACCCTGTAGACATTTTCTATTTTCTGTCAACATCATCTCCATGATTTAGAGACTTTGAAACTTCTAAATTTTGCATTGACGATTCCATGAACAAACTATTTCACATTTGTATAGTAACAAGATTGTATCTACAAAAAAAATGCATTGTAAAGTAAAAAGATGCGGACTCTTCTCCTATTTATGTTTGTGTACTCGCGCATATGCAAGGCAATGTAGTTGGAAATATTTTATGTGTTTGTGTGTGCGCGCTTTTCAGAAAATGAAACTGTGACCGGTATTTCATGACTCTTTAAAATATTATACATGAAACTAATGATCAACTTACAATGCTACTGGATGTTTCCATGTCTATTAAGTTATCATTATTAGGTTAGATACGAAAATTGGATCAACCTAGACTGCACCTCATACTTGATCTAGTGATCTACAAAGAGTTAAATAAAATAATACTTGGCAACTGAAATGTACATCATTATTTTCCAGCAAATGAGTTGAGCAAATAAGATGGTTGAAACGAGCATTCGACCTGAGTAAGATGGGCCCATCCCTCAAGAAATTTTTTGTCCAGTCGTACAGATTTGAGATGTGCGTCTTCCGCTTGAGTGTACTTGCCAATAGCAGATAAGGCCAGCCCCTTTAAGACGCATTTAAGAGTTCAGAAAGCTAGCGTTATAGAGAATTGAAAAAAGTTGACATATTGTATTACTCGGTAACCTATAACCCATGGTTATCTTATCCACTATATATATGTATATGTATATGTATATGTATATGTATGTAGTGCGTGTGTGTGTATATAATGCCAAAAAAAGACCGCTAGCTATAAGTATTTTGGCATCCTTTCTTTTGTGGCACCCATTAACACCTTGATCGTATTTTGAGCTATATTATCTCAGATTTCACACACAAAAAATATAGATAGGTTCATACTTCATAGCATATCAGAAATTATCTCCCCAAAAATTGGGCTCGCCTGAACACTGTTGAGACAATGTGATTCTTATCTCAAATAAATGGTAAAAATATATGTATTAAAGGCTCATAGCGACTTACGATTTTGACAAGGTACTGATATTCATAACATAGATCAAGAGCCTTTAAATCTTTGTAGCATTTAAAACAATGTAATTCGAAAATTTATAGCGGTAATAGTCACAAATTAAGTGTCATGAAACTTTTTTTCATGCATGTGTGTACAAGGAAAGGTTCCACTACAACACATCTCCATCCCTATGATTTTCAGAGCTACGCAATACTGAATCAAACAAAAATTAATGAATATGCTTTTCGATGCCTTAAGATCATCTTCACCAAATTTTTAATGATTTGGATAATTTTAGCATATTCAAAAATAATTCAAATCAATGGTTAAAATAAGTATTTGAACGGCTCATGTTGATTTATCATCTTGAACATGCCAGATATTTCACGATGATTTTTTTTTAACGATATGAAGGGGCTATAAAGGAGCTTTAAGTAAATCAGGTATGGATATCTCCCCAGGCACACAGCACACGGCACACATATGCACACATAGAGATCTGTGTGTATGGCCATTTGTGGGTTTATGTACATACGTACTTCATGTACATATGTTGAGGATTTATTATAACTGCATGCACTGGGGATTTGAACTAAAGATCTATGATCTTATAGCTTGTAGCCTATGCTGTTAGGGACTGGGGGAGCATTAAGCATTCACGTTTCTAGAAATATTAAGGCAACAAAAATGAAATTATCAAAGACATGATTAAAACATATAACACTGTTAGGTGTTTGAGCATCATCAAGCTAAATAAATAAATATAAAAAATAGAGCATATCCAATGGTGAAATTATAAATTATGATTGTGTAATTTAAACCCCAAAATTGCTTCCACCAGATAATCAAAGGTTTCCATATTACAGTAATTTGAGCACTTTGATTACAAGTATGTAATCTTTATTGGGTGTTTGTTGTTAAATAGGCACCCAATACGGTACGTTGCAAATTGTTATAATAATAATATAAAATAAATTTCCTTGTATATAACAAAAAACACATGTTTATTTGGATGAATAGTACAAAGCATGGATGAGAATAGTACACAGCATGTCTAGTACAAAGCACCAACAGTACCAAGGTTATCACGACGCCAAGTCGAGCCACTACCGTCTAGAAGACTAGTCGACAAGTTGCCTGACTAGTCGTGACTAGTCGACAAGTCTTTTATATACATATATTTATTAGACTTAAATATATAATAAGAAATTGAGCAAATTTATAGATAGACAACAGCCAAAAAATATCATCATTATCTTATCTAGCATTAATGACATCCAATTAACAGGCATTAGCGGTAGCAGTGTCAAATTAATAGGTAACAGTGATAAACAATAATAACGAGCCCATTTTTCAGCTCGTTGACTCAACTTACCGACCCCACTCTAGATCCTCTTAATTTTAAAATTATTTGAAAGATGCTTATCTGTATTGGTATCGAATAAAAATTAAAAGAAGTCTACACGCTTCATCAAGTATAACCGCGAGGAGGAGCAGCGAGGAGCCGCGAGCAGGCGTCGCGAGGTGGAGCAGCTCTCGATCCAAGAAATTAGTGAGGAGCCGCGAGCAGGCGTCGCGAGGTGGAGCAGCTCTCGATCCAAGAAATTAGGGTTTCTCTCCAAGGCAAAATATCGATGTCGAGGTAAAATATCGATTAGTAAAACATCGATCTTTTTCTACTGCTGTCGATCCAAAATTAGGGTTTCTGGGCCAATTAGGGTTTACCGTCGAAATGAATAAGTCGATCATCGTCGAACTTCAGAAAGCGACATGTCGACTTGTCGACGACTAGTCGTCGACGTGATAACAGTGAACAGTACACAACATGTAATAACGAGGACGCAGTTGGTAAGTTGAATGTTAATATATTAAGTGGTGTTAACATGAACCTAACTTCTATATGTTTGTTTAACATATGTCTAGTTGTATTGTTGTTAGGAAAACTCATCGATTATGAGTTACAATATTACATAATTGTAATATGGACTCTACACTTTGTTGGAGACTCTCTTGGACAAAGCCTAATAGAGTTTAGGCAGATATAGCCAAAGGCCATGCTATTGTTAGATTGGTGATTGGCATGTTTATGTATAGCAATTTTTCTGTCTCGTATGTGCAAGTATATTTACCTCTCGTTTTTCATGTTGTTTGCACACACAAAAAATGTGCTAGTCTTATGTATATCAAATAGGATCAAGAGCACCCCAAATAGTGCAGCAGCCCTATAGTCCCCCTTGTTTTTCCACCACACATTATTGTTTCTATCTCTTTCCATTAATTTTCTTTCCATCCACTAACTTATTTAATTATAAATATGTGGCTATTATTATGGTGCAAAAGGCATGTCATATAACCCTCCTACATATATATATATATATATATATATATATTGTGTGTATGTGTTGCACCCCTAAAAACATTCTAATTTCCACCATATAATTCATTTTCTCTCTTTCCACTAACTCTCTCTCTCACACACACACACTCTTTATTTAAAATATAAATGAGTAGTAGTGATTCGAGTGCAGAAGGACTTCAAAACAGGAGTGCCATATAACACTCCCATATATGTATATATATATATGTGTGTGTGTGTGTGTGTGTGTGTGTATATACATAAATATATACACATACGTACAAACATATACACATACATACATATATGCACGAGCATCACGGTATGTGCTTCGCACATGACGATAGCATGCCCGCATGAATTATTTTTCTACAATTGTATATGTTTAACATATTTAAGAGAAAATATGTTATATAAATATTTAGCTATATTTTTACATTGAAGTCATGTTTAGTTGGTTTAAATTTTTATTTTTAAGTTATAATATCTAATTTTTATGTTAGTTCAAATTTTTGTTTGTTAGATCTTATTTTTTTAGTGATTTTAAGTTTCGATAATATTTACAATTAAGCTTTTTGAATTTGTAAAAAAAAAAAACCTGTTAGATTAATGATGTGAAGATTTTATAATTTTTGTAAACATTATTTTTGGTAGTTCAAGCTTGCATCAAATTTTCTATAATTTGATTTCATGTAACATGAATTGTTTTTCTATACACTGAATATGTTTAACATATTGAAAGTAAATGATTTGCACAAAAATTAAGTCATATTTTTAGGTTGAAACCATAGTTCGAATTTCTACTCCTTAACTGAAATAACTTTTAAAAAAATGTTAGTCTAATTTATTTTTTATTAATCTGTAAAAGAAGTGTATTTGTTATATCTTTATTTTTAAGTGATATAAGATTTTGTGATACTTGTAAATGAAGTTTATGTGTTTGATCGTATGGTTAAAATACTAATATTCGATAATATTCGTAGAGGTTCTTTTGCTAGATGTAAGTGATGCTATGACTTGATAATATTTGTTGAAGGAAAATTAGAAGTTTAAAAGAAGTTAGATCCAATTTTTAAGGAGAATTTTGAATTTGAAAAATAAGTTAGATCCAAATTTTGAATTTAAGATAGATGGGCGTTTTTGGTAGTTCACGTCGATATCAAAAAAGTGTAACACCAAATGTATCACAGCTATTAATAAAAATATATCAAGCTAAGAACAATATAATGAAGAATAATGTTAAATTAGGGGATGGGAAAACAGATACTAGATGGACATGAAAAAAACGCAAGGTGGATAGGCAGAAAGGATTAAGTCATAATCTAGTAATCCAAGAGTATGATATGTACTATTTTTAGGATTAGGAAGCAACTTTGGACCTGAGTTAGGTAAAGTACACTACTTTATCGAAGGATCCATATCAAATTATACATGGGATTCGAATGATAGATTTCAATGTTAGCATCTCCAAGCTGAAACTATTAATGGTCTTTTTAGAAGGACACAAAATCAAAATTAAACTTTATAGTTAGCAGAATAATACATCAAAAATATACAGGCTAAACTAATAACAGTTTTTGTGGAAGGGCATTGAATTAAATCAAAACTTATAGTTAGGAGAAACAATGCTTTTAAATCTATGAACTAATGAAGACTGCAATAAGTTGTGTAATTTCAAGAGACAATCAACTAGATAAGACAGTATGGTTGTTATTTCGGCTTAGCAATGTGCACTTATTATTGTTTAGCGAGATCAACTGCATCCAAATACAAAACGTACCAAGTACGTGTAAGCAGATTTGTTCTTCTTGTCACGTCTAACACATGTAGAAAGATCAGCTACAGCCATATTGTAGTCCCTGAACTTGTAACACACGATTCCTGTAGTATAATTTTGTTTTCGTTACAAGAATATTGTTCTTATAATATACTTTTTATTGATAGGATATCTTTGTGTAACAAAGCTAACAATAAAGACACATAATTACAATTAAACAGGGAGTATTTTGTAAATCTACAATGGCACGAGTCATATGACTGATGTTTTCAGGGATTTTATGGTATCTCACACAATAATGACATACAATTAAACTTATCGTACACATGTATTAGTACAACATGTATATATTCACTTGTCATGGCTTGAAAATGTATTTGAGAAAATATTTTATGTGTCCAAGAGACAAGATTACAACATAATATACTGGGTTCCTAGCTGCCGTCCAGGGGCGGCTTAAGTTTTAAGTTTTAACCATAAATACATGGGGATCACACCATTTGCTTATTTATGATGACAACAATCTATTAGTCTTAGTTCTATCTAATTATAGCTAATATATTCTAGCACTTATTGCAATGATTTGACATTAATTTCCTCATTTTTTAAGTCGATATTCTGAACAAAGAATGCCTTTTTCATTAATAGAAGTATAGAGGACAAAATACTTTTTATTTATCAAAAATAAATAAAAAATGTAGGATGTAAGAATTGATGACATCACACTTCTGAGATTTGAAGTATTTTGCTGAATGTCGTATATCATCCTTTTTTTCATTTTCATTTTTTTTTTTAAAAAAAAAAAAAGAAGAAGAGGAGAAAACTGCATGGGTCCTTTATTAAGATTAGTTGCAATCAACTAAAAATTTATCTTTTATATAACTGTCGCTCCGTAAACAAAATTGTGATTTTAGAATATAGAGGAAACTCTTTAGCTCTTCTACATGTAAGAGCAGTTAGTCAGATCTATCCCTACTTTTACCTTTTCGAATCTTAAACTGTAAATGAAGGTGACATAGGAACTTAAATGTTTAATTATTCTAAAAATATGAGTAAAAAATTGGATATCATAAGTCTGGACGAAAAAATTGAAAACCAGGAAATGTGTGACAGGCATGAGGCATCAATGTCATAGATGAGTAACGGTATAAAATATTGATGTTGCTGCAATTCACAAGTTCTCACAGCAAAATCAGAAAATTCGGCAGCATAAACTATTGCTGTTTGTTGCAATTTACAAGATTGTATAAAATAAAATAAAAATTACAGTAGACTAACCCTTTTCATGTAAAATGTCAGATGACTCTGGCTCAAATTCCAAGGCTTTTGTCAAGTCTTCAATGGCCTGAAATCCAATACGTAGAATATGAGAACAAAACATAGAACAACAAAATAGACAGTGTACACTCAAGTCTTCGATGGTAATTGAAATTCTCTGTGTATAGTATTTAGAGGCATAAAGGAAATGGTGGAGAAACCTGTCAACACTACCAACCATAGGTGACTTGGTAGGCCGATAAATTTTAATAACTACCCCAAGGTAAAATTTCAGTCTAGAGTGTTAACTTTTAAGAGGGGTTTCCACCATCAATATAAGCAATGATAAAAGTGAATTCATTCATCAAATGCATTTGTGATTAACTGCATGAAAATTGAAGTAAACAGTCTCGGAATCGCGCACAAACTTGTCCGGTGAGTCCCAGGTGAAAGAGCATATCTAAACCTATAGTACACCCATTGTAATTTGGATCACATTGCTATTTAACATTTTCGTTCAAAACTTGCATCCAATGCCGATATTCTTTGATGATGTAACTGAGAAAATATTAAACATTGTCTTTTGCAATGTCCAATTCTTGATATTGAACTACGCATGACACATCAACTTCTTCTTCTTCACTACCAGGTCTAACTAAATTATTTTTTCTAAGAGTTATGAAAAAAACTACAATAAAGCTCCTTTTTTTTAATTATTTTTATACTTTGCACTGGATAAGGACTATAAAAATGAAGGTTATGTACTATGCACTCACATAAAACTTTAATAACCTTTGCACATATATGTTAGATGGCAATACACGAGACATGGATTGGAGATGCTCTAAAGAGATTTTCTATATAAACAACTGGAGGGAAAGCTGAATTTTTATTTTGACAAAAAACATAAATTAAGATTTGTAGTCAACTTTTCATTTATTAAGATTTGTAACTCCCATATATGGGTCTGTTACAAAATGTTAAAAAGTAGTATGCTTCCAAATTACAGAAATGGTTTAGAAGCAAGCTTTACTGAAGAATGAATGCATTTATTAAGATCATCTTGAGTTGGATAAAAAATTATGCACAGGTCAGAGCCTTGATAAACATTGAAGCCAGTAGGTCTTAACAAGAATGCAAGGAAACTCAGTAGAAGGTACTGGATGAAAAGAAAACAGATAGAAAATTATACTTCAGTAGAGTTTCCCAATGCAGCATGTGCTTGTGCTCGCCTTTTCCAAGCTTCAACGTCCAGAGGATTTACATGTATTGCCTACAAAAAAAATATAGAGTAAATAAGCTAAACATATGGTGTTTATATTTATTATCAGATAAAATAGATCCACAATATTTCATAGAATCGTGAACTTATCAAAATACCCTTACAATATGTGAATAAGACCATAAGTTCAAATTCCAATTCTGACAAAAACCAATCTCTAAGTTTACACCAAAATTTTGAAATATTAGTAAGGTCGTATGTTGAAATCCCGACCGTCATGATCAACAATTTTGGATGCTTGGCAATTTAAACAATAATTGTATTTACATAAGAAATCTATTTAGTTCGATTCCAAATTAAACATGATCAAAAAATTAACTTCTGAAAATGAACTAATTAGGAGTCGGAACCACTTCCGTTGAGTTTGAAATGCCATTTGGACGAGTTTTGAGTATAATTACCGATAAATTTGGGATAAAGGATATTGAGTTAGAAGTTGGGGTCATCTTATAAATGACCCCAAAAAAACTAACATTTACATACAAATGAATTGCGACTTTATACCTTTTCCACGCGTTTGGAACATCTTCGAAACCAATAATAACCTATAGCACTCATATGTTTTGAATTAGGGATTTTAGAATGTGAAGGAAATTAGTTTCCTAAAATTGAGTGGAGCAATTTAGTTTGGGCTAAAGCCCAATCCACCCATGTTATATTGGAACATCCTCCTCTCTCTTATTTCGTTCGCATTACATTTTCTAAAACATTTTGTCACTACCATCCTCTTCCCTAAGCACTGAAACTCTTGATCTAACACAAAATCTATGAAATAAATTCAAATAAAATTATTACAATTCATTTCAAGGCAAGAGCAAGAAACAATTTTCAGTTGACCAGCATATGGTGAAGGTAGAAGCTTATGGCTAGAAAAGAAAGAGGTTGAAATGACGGGTCTGCCTTAAATGGATTGCTTGATGTTGTTATGATGAGTGGAAGCTTTTCCTTTTTCTTTTTTCTTTTTCTTTTTTTTTTTTTTTTTTTTTTTTTTTTTTGAAATTTGGCACTTACAGGGTAGTACATACTAGTACTGCAAATTTTAAATAGCATACAACATACTCTACATGTCAACATAGGTTCAGCGATTCGAATCACACTACGTAAGTTTCAAGCATGTAACATCTCGTATCAAAATCGACGCGCCTAACCATGGAAACAATTATGCTAATCAAGGTTCTTCTAGTTATATTGAATATAAATCTTTATATATTGATAAATTTAATTATATGGTTGTGTAAATGGATTAGTAACTTGACATGGGTTATGTGGGTTACGTAGTGATTACATGATAGGTATAATGATGACAAAATGATTATATTATTTATTCTAAACCACAATGATCACATTTAATTTAGTTAGCAAGTTAATTACTTTTGTTTATACTATGTCCGTTGTTTTATATATATTGACATCTACATTATAATATTTAGGTCAGTCCAAGACATTTCTGGTTCAAGGGAGGAGAGATTAATTTTTGTATGTTAGGCATAGCTCGAGGCTAATCATTTAGTAGGGATTGTACCTTTATTTACTTGTGTACTCGCTTGTATGTATAAGTTGTGAGATGTATGAAGTGGACATTATATATTATTGAGAGATAATGGGTATTTGACTCTACTTATAGAACCATGTGATATATGTAATTCATTTATCATATTTTACCCTTGCACTTTTGACTCTGTAGTCTCTGTTGTTTGTTCTATATTATGTATTATTCTATCTTGGAAACGTACATTTATAGTTTTATGTCAATACCGAGTACATATAATGAGTAGTTTTATTATTTTTTAAACACGTATCGATGTTAGCCCAAAGAAATGTTCATGTGTGAAGGTCCATGTAACGAACCGTAAATTTGCCGGTTAAAGTTATATGAAACTCGACTTATTTTAAATATAAAAATAAAATACACACATTTAATTTGAATATAAGAAATTAAAACGATCGTTCAATTTAAAATTCATTTGTTTTGAAATTTTGACGTGAATTCGGTTTAGAGTGAACATTGATTTTAAAAATGTAAATATTTTTATATGAGATGAATTTAGAGAATTTTATAACGAAAACATCAACATCCATTTTGTTGAATTTCGACTTCAGCTCCAATGATTTATAGTAGTGACAACAGATATAGCATAAATAACGAATTTTCATGCAAACGTTACAATACCAATTTCCAATGCATGATCTCATTCGTATCGACACAAGGACACAACGATATTCCATTTCGTGTGTCGGATACTCTATTAAGCATTGTTGCAACTGAATTTTGGTTTACGATATGCATACTTTTTTGGGCTTGCCCATAGATATAACTTAAATTCAAAACATTCAAGTTGAAGCATTAGCATTTACTTGATCTTTTGGATTTTGGCATGGAGCAAGAATCAAAGGTACGAGAGTTGGATCCACTTTCACATTCAATTTTATTCTTTTGTTTGAACGTAATTATTGATGCACCTCTTTCTTATCACCCTTACTACTTCACTCCTTCCTCTGAATATCATTGCTTCTTTTCTCTTGTGAAAGTTGAAGCTTCTAGATACATTAAACAATAAAAAGGAAATTATAGCTGTGAAACCGACTCCTCCTAAATCGCGAAACTCTCCACCACCGCCCACCTTGCTTTCTCCCCTACCGCCGCCATAACCCATGCTAGCCTTTCCCGAGCAACCCGCCTCCACCTCCTCTACACCATGAAACTCTAGGTCAACCCGCTAGCCTCGCCTTCCCACTCCATTCCGCTCCGACTTACACAACCCGCCACTCGAGCTTCAAACCGATCCCCGCCCCTTTGATCATCCAGCAGACCAAGCTCAGCCTCATCAGACCACCTATAGTGTCACCTGCGAGCATCCGCAACTACGTCACACCACCATAAGTCCCGACTTACCTCCGCCTTATTGTCCCGTCATCTTGCAGCCTTCACAACTGTTGTGCCAGAGCTATGTCAAGCCCAAACAAACCATCGCAGTTATTTTTTCGTCGTCACAACGCTCTCTTGAGTTGTACTGGCCGCTTGGTCGTCGCAGTGTCTGCATGTGTCACCGCTGCTGAGTTGAGCCGAACGTGTTTGCTTATCTGTGTGTGCATGTCCGTGTGTAGGTGCACGTGTGAGGTTGAAACTGCGTCGAGTAGAGATCGTCGTCGAAGTGAGTGTTTACGGACTCACGCTAACTAATATTTTCATGCAAAATAATAAATTTGATTTGTCATATATATATATATATATGCATATATATATATGCATATATATATAATGTAATTTGGATCGACACATGAATTGTTTAGCTGCATACGATTTGATTGTGATGTTTGTGAACATGTTGACACGATAGATACACTACATATATAATTTGATATTGACATAGACTAGTGTAGAAATTAATATTAACCATTTGTTGTTGCACTCATGTTAACGAAATTTGATTATGTTATGTATGATATTAACGACCACTATGATTGTTGTTAATTCCCGTTTGATGTCGGACATAGTCGGACATATTTACTTGTGACACCGGATATGGTTGAAATGGTATGTACCCGCATTTAAATTACAAATATTTCACTTGACCTAGACAGAAAATTTAATAATTATTTAATAATAAACGCTCTTGGTCAAAATAAATGGTCATATAAATTTGAAATTTGTTCGAAGTTTAGCATATGTAAAAGTAGTTGATATAGATATACATGTATATATAGGTAAGTAGATAATGGTAATTGACGTATATTAATCAGATTAATGGATTGATTGTGGTGCATGTGTGTGCATGCACGCATAGGCATATGCATGTGTATCGCACATGATTGAAAATTCCATCAATTGTGTTTGGAAGTATAAGAGTCAACGGATGTCAAATGATCGTTTACTGAACACAAACTGTTGTTTGGAGTTTGTATGGTTGAAACCGCCACATGAAGTCTTTAAGAAAAGGACGTCCAGACGATGAAGGAACGCCCTAAATGGTGACCAAATGGTGCTAGAAACGGGGAGTAAGAAGTCGACTCCTCAAGAGAAGACGAAGTGTGAAATTAGGGAAACTGGGGCTAACGACCAACAACAAACCTAAGCATTTGCCTAGGTAGTTGTCAATTAGTCGACCGCTTGGGACCAAACAATTGACTGATTCGGATTTGGGTTAGGCAACTATCCTAGATCAAAGGGTGAATGATTCTAAAATTTTAACTCGTAGACTTTTGGCTTTTTACTGAGGGGGTTTAGAGACATTGGGAGGATCTCGAGCCAATGTACTTGAAGCCACGTGAGGTGGGGCTCATGGTCCAATTTTTGATGCAAAGAAATTCGTGTTTCAAGATAAGATGCAAATGATTGACTCGAGAGTAAGAGTGAATCTTGAGTGACTTAAGTGGTGAAACGATTAGTATATTGAGTTGTATATCATGTTTCGATATGTTTGTCTGTATGCGATTTCACACGATGACACATGAGGTCGAGTTCATTAATTTTGATTCTGAATACGCAATTAAGGATTTTGTTATGTACTCCATACTTGAGTATAGGACAAAATGTGGTGCGACAACAATCTAGTAATCTTGATTCCAAGGAAATGGGAACACCGAACACGTATCGATGTTTCATGTGGCCGAAATGGGAATGGCTGAGAATGCATCCTAATAGTTGTTGACCACATGCAGTATTATATGTCAGGTACAGTATGACGCTTGAGCTAGTGTTGTGAATGCTATTTGTTTGCATTTTGTGGATTAGATGGATTCCAGTTTATCGCTATTGTGCCTACTTGAGAATTTAATGGTATGGTGTATTTCATTATATATTGTTTTTTTACAGTAACACTACATCTTTTATAGTTCTTGCTTGTTGAATGCAAGTAAGAACTGTTTGAGATATCAGATATGACATTTGTTATATATTGTCCATATGCTTGGTGCATATAGATTTATACATACAGTATTTTGATATAGCTTCCCTCAAACCAGACTTGTGTTTGACACACATTTTGTTATTGTCCCTCTTCTATGTCATCTCTTAGATAAACTCATGAGTAGCTCGAGAGTCGGGTTTACAGGGATACCCTAGAGAGATTGCTGACCTTTGAAGACATGGAGGCATTACTTAGGTTCTGCACATTTATTCTATGTATAGCCATGTATATCAGACATTTTATTCATGTATAAGAATATGTGGTGAATTTGGTGTATTCAATTAAAACTCTTTATGTGAAGTTGCTCACAAGGATATGTGATGCATTTGGTGCATTTTATTCATGTAAGCTGCTTTATCCATGTTGCAATTTTAATACCTGGGAATATCAGATATTTAACATGCCTTTGAGCATTTATTATCATGTCTTTATGCATTCTTTGTGCATTTATATACTTGTCACATTATATTTGTTCTTCTGTTGTGAGTCAAGTTCAATCTTAAGCCAAAAGGTCTACTACCGCTAGCGGTATCTGAGCGCAAGTTGTTATTTGGCGCTTATTCTGAGTGTAGGGTCTTTCAACACCTTCTTTTTTTTTTTTTTTTTTTTTTTTTTTTTTGTACATAGCTAACTATTTGACAAAATACTTTATGAAAACATGTGAAAACAGAAATGAATCTGCTTAATCATAAACAAAGTCAATTTTCAAATAACTATTCTTGTGGCAATCAACATTTTTCTTATACTCTAAAACTATTTAAAGATATTACAACTGAAAATTATGATTATACTGCATTCACATTTTTTAGTGTGGAAATTAAGAATACATCCCACTTTTCTTATTTACTTCTCTCATCTCCAAATTTAAATGTGGTCACACAACTCACACCAACATGAATTATGACGGTTACGAGTTATGGACAGTTATCCTAAAAGAGCATGTTAAGATTAGTAAAATCACCCAAATACACCCGTGAATTTCGACATTTTTGAAAAAATAGGGATGTAATTTATAAAAGAAAATTGGAAAGAACCTAATGCTAAAAAAATTATAATCATAAGGATGTATGCCAAAATTTCTTCTTTTTTTATTTGGAGTTAATTATTTTGAATTTATTATAATTATATACTAGATGAAAGTTTGACTACTTCAGTGAATATGCATACGTATTTTGTTCAAACAACTTTTTTTTACAGAACTGAAGTACTTACCATATAATAGAAATCTTTGGCATGATTTTCAATTTCATTAGTGAAAAAGTTTCAGTTAAACTAGTTTTTACTTAATTAACAATGACAAACTATGAAGATAACTTTAATAAGAACAATAACTGTTAAGTTCAATAATCGGATTAGCATCAAAAGTTAAATCAATAATTTATTTCAAAATGTTTTCAACTCCCCCGTGCGGTCTTTTTGCTATTGACATCAGTGTCAAAATAAACAAATAAGTGAATAAACACTGAGAAAACACGTACAGCAATATTTAATGTGTTGGACCGCCATAATATACATAGATTGAACTTATAAAGGTTTTACATACACTGAACTGAAGCTATGATGTTAGTGGTGACATTTATGATTTTGAATTTTAAATTGCAATCTTTTGTCTTTCACATGTGGAGTGCGTGTCATTTTTACTAATTACTATGTCTTTAAAGAGTAACACACACGTTAGTTGTATCCTCTAATTTTTCTCCTTAAGCGTAAAGCACCGGTAAATTATATTATTCATTTTGCCTTACATATATAGAACTGCCCCATGTGCTAATTATGTTGCCTTGCACATGCGGAACGCATGCCATTACATCTTGTACAGATAATAATTCTTTACCTTAGTAAAGTCAGCAATAGCAAGTTCTAATTCTCTTTGGAATGCATAAGCTGTTCCCCGGCCGATCAATGCTTGTGGATATGTAGGACTGTCTCTTAATACCTGTCCAAGTAAACATTATGTGTCTAAATACTCGGACTTTCATATTGACATGAACAAAATGGATGAAAGATATAACCTTGTTGAAGATGGAAATAGCATCATCGTATTTTCCTTCGTTTACCTACAGAAGTTTAAAAGATTTTAAAGGGATGTTTAGCCTCTCATAAGAAAACAGATTAACCATAAGTATTTATTTGCAGGAAAAATATAAATAGGAATATTTGAAGAAACAGGAGAACACAGCCAGAAAAACATTAAGAAAATTTTCACTTACATACCAAGTTTACGGTTATCATTATTAACACATGGTGACCCCTTTTTGACCTTTAGACTGAGTTTGAGGTTCAATTGTCATCTGCATGTGTGCAGCTGTTTGTGACTTTGTGTAGCATAAGGGAATCTGGTTGTTGTGTAAATGACAATGTCATAAGTACCGTTGCTATCATACATTACTCATATTAATGGATTGGAGAGCCATTCATGTATTCCAATTAATCACACCTCAATGGTGGATACTATTTTTGAAGGCTGTCAACTGTTCACATAGTTCCTGACATGCTATGGTATAAAAAATATTCCATATTACGTTTTCTCTTGCTCTAATAAAATAAGCTTAGAAAATGTAACCATGTTAATAAGGAAAATTTAGACGAAGGAAGACATTTAGGTTTCAGTTGCAAACATTAGTCAAGGTATAATATACCTAACAGAGTGCATATTAGATGTTGGCAACCCATTGTCTTAAAAATAGATATAAGATGTTTATTAGTGAATAATAAGCATATAATGCTAGTTTGCTTCTAGTCTTTAAAAATTTACCAGTGCGATTCCTCGTGTTAATCGAGAATCTAAGCTTAATGATTTGGCAACAAACACATTTCCATGTGTATTAATGAATATTTTGGGATCCTCACTTGATTGTATACAGCTCTCACAAGTATCTTCGTATGCATTGTCTGTTTCAGATTCACTACATCTACTTTGATTTTCAAAATCCACAGCTTTGCCCTGGTTCCCCAAATCCATATTGCTAGTGCTGATCAACATATTAGAACTGGGAAAATCTGCTACACTATTCTGGCAGCAAACAGCTTTTAAAATGGAATCTGGTGATAAAGGTTCGGTGACTTCTGGAACAAAATTTTTGCTAAGGTTTGCCTTATTCTTTTTTGCAGTTACTAGTAGCTCCTCAAGTTCTAACAGCTGTTTCAAATCTGCTGACTTGTGAGCTACATTTTCGTATCCTTCTTCCCATACACAAAGAGCGTCTTCTTTACGATCCAAGGCTGACAAAGCAATGCCTAATGGTATACAGATTATAGCAAGGTTAGTGTAATTGGACATCACCTAGGAGGTGTAACAGCAACACTCCACCCCCCCCCCCCCCTTTTTCCTTTGGCAACGATACATGTGAGCATGCAAGTTTTTAAAAACATGTTGAATCAATTGCACATGGCATCAAGTAAATAACTGGCTGCCTAGGAAAAGCATAAATGTTTTTCATTCAATTTGAAGGTGTGTCATCTGAAAAATATGATTTCTGTCGAAAACATTCAAACAAATTTTCCATATGATCCTGTTTAAAGTCTTATTCCATATGATCCTGTTTAAAGTCTTACTGCCAAAATATGTCCAATTTTCAAAAATAGAGTGATGCTAAAGATGCCTGTGTTCGCACTTACTAATACCATCTATGATTTCACAAAACTGAGTACAATTTTTTTTTCTTTCTAAAATCACTTTTTCCACTCAACAAGAAACTATCGGTCGGCGATAGATTACCATCAAAATGGATCACAAGTCGTGTTCAAACCACCGTGAAGCATTTTACAATCATAAAATATAAGTTTGTGCATTAATAAATCATCGTTCGGTACAAAAATATTCTGCTTAAAATATGGCATCCGATAAATTTTGATATTAAGAAATACAAAAGTGAATTTTAATGGTGTTCTAGAAAGGGTTATTTAATTTAAAGAACAAACATGCAGAATTGTTAGGCTCTAGGACAGCACGCACAAAATTAGCTATATGACATTTTTTCACGCAAATGCAAAAATCATCACTTCACAGGCAACCGCATCCCTCGCTGCCACACCCCATGCATTCGCACCACCGTAAACCTGCGCTCTGTCACAACTAATAGTTGCCACCTTCCATAACCACCACCTCATAGCCACCATGTCCTCAAAACCTGACCTAAAAAATTCACGTCTCTACTCGCTGTATGTCGTGCTGCCTACATCTTCTAATTCATAACAACATCGTTGATCTCCTCATCTTGCTCATCAACCATCAATTAATTCAAAAATAGCAACAAGTAAAAAATGGTAATATACGGTATAAATACATGAGAACGATGTAAAAAATAATATAGCAATTACAAAATGCTACTTAATTGTATCTTTTAATCAAAAAATGATAACATAAGGTGAAGTCAACTATCACACTATAGAATTAAAATATAGTTGTTGTATTCTTTATTTAGCTCGATAAATACAAAACTGATACTATACAGTAGAGTTATACAATAATTCATAAAAAATAGCATGCTAAACACTTAAAAAATAAATGGAAATGATACCACATTTCTGTGTAGTTAAAAGTTAAAACACTTAGCGGTACTATTGCAATGAATGTGCAAAAAAAATTCACTAGATATACTGAACTTAAAGCAAGTGTAGTGGAAAACAACAAAACTTAAAGCAGATCTACTATTCAATATGAAATACGACAGATTCTTTATAGGGCTATAGTAGAACTTTAACCGTATGGTCACATTTACAAATCTATTAGTGGTAATATAGAATAATGGGCAAATTTTTAAAGTAAGCTCCTGAAAATAACTTATTGTAAAAATAGACATGTTCCATACCTTATTATGAAACTAGGCATGTTTTGTCCAGGGTCATTAAGCCACCTGTTTTGTGCAGGGTCATTAAGCCATGCATGCGCCTTTTCAGATTGCGCATTTTTTATTTATTTTTTGGTTCATGCGCGTTCTGAAAACGCGCATGAACACTTTTGTTCATGCGCGTTTTTGGAACGCAGAAGGCATAATGATCCAGGCATAAAGATTATAAAACGATATTACAAATGATGAAATGATACTACGAAATAGACATTTTTTTATCTACAAGTTCTACTGCAAAATAGCATTAGGAGCAAAAATGTAAATATTCTATTTTCAATAAAAAATGATATTAATCGATATCATTAGCAGTATTATCTTCTTCTTCCTCAATTCCATGTTCCTTATCCTTCACCTTCAGCTCTAACCACATAAAACATCACTCAATCACCATTGCAACACGTTAATTCTCTGACCATCTTCATGCTGATCTACATAACAATCTCATCCCTCCATCATTGTCAAACTCGGCGCGCATCTCTCCATCATCATCGACAGCAAGTTCGAGTCCCCACCCCTGAGAGCTGCTACAACATCACTGAAATCTATCGCACTCCTTCACCGTCATCCAGGCTCCAACATGAGAAGAAATGCAACCCTAAATTAGTGTGCCCTCCTGCCTAACAACGTCGTGTTTTAGCTCTATTAAGAAACAAAATTTGTCCGTTGTGCACAAATCGAAGAGCATTTCTTAGACACCTAAAAAATACTGCAATTTTGTCCCTGCTATTTTCATGTTCTAGAAATGGTAATAGAAAAGTGTACATCCTGATGCCTTTAGAAGCACACCCAAAATATGGTAGATTTGACTATGCCGGTGTCGACTTTTATGTAGTTTCTTTTACACTTTCTAAACTGCAAAAATACTAGCCTAAAAAAACCCCAAAAAAAAGTTCAAAAAAAAAAGAATCAATTAATTGTCATGGGCCACTGTCATTTTGATTTTATTTTATCAAAATTCACATAAACAATGTGCCCTACAACAGCATTTGTTTGGAGGCCATAACATCATAATGTCCTACTCCAGTTGACCTACTAAAGCAGCATGGTGAACTTATTATTACTTATGAAGAAAACACGTGATTAAGTTTGACAGTGTGTCTAAGATATAAAGGGAAATATAAACATTCTACAAATAGGTTCATCGTCTTTATTTAGAGATTGAATAAATTAACCACATCAATTGCATCTACATCCAGATTAAGCAAGATCATAATACAGTATTAATTAGCGAAACCTAAGGCAAGATAATAAGTAAATACTACAGCAAAAAATTCTTTGCCACGTGACCTTGATGCTTCACATGTAGGTTGAAGATGTCCAAAGGTGGCATAAACTTCAATGAATAAGATGGATATTACAGCTCATAAAATTATTCGCATATAGCATTTTATAAAGACAATATTAAATGAAAGTTCTCTATAGTATATTTGGGTTTTTATTGTTATTTTCTTCATCCGTAGAATCATATCGGTATTAAAGTAGCTGGTTAATATGATAATTTCAAGTAATCGAGTATAAGCATCTTTCACAATGATTCACAGCAATGCATTTGTAATGCTAATTGTAAATGTCTAACATTTTTCATAAAATATTTCATATACTATTTCAACAACTAGGTCTATATGGTACTTATATGTTATTAACAACTATGGTGTTATGTTCACATCTACATCTACAGGATAACATCTCTACATACAGAGCTTTATGACTGGTTCTTTTATAATACTATTTTCATAAGAGATTTCATGAAATACCCATTAAAATTATATTTCATCTAATATTCTACATGGCATTTCTATGTAATGAGTATCTCAACATCATTCTCGTAATAGAATTTATAGTATTATGTTTACCTAGTATTAATATTATTCTCTTCCTTTATAATGTCATTTCAATTTTTAATTTCATTTTCATAACATAATTCATGTAACTAACTTCAAGTGGCATATTAAGATTTTGTTTCCCAAATATGTCAGATCTACAAAACATTTCATAAACTAACAGTCATTGGAATTGTCACAGGAAACTGATGAGGAATAAGGGCAAAAAGCACAAAGAAGAGAGACAATGTGGGTTAAACTGGCAATGTGCAGCGAGGATGTTGAAACACAAAAGCATGTTACACGGTGGAGGTGCGATGAATAGGCATGATGAGAAGGCAGCTGTGAGAAATAGGAGGTGATGAGGTATGTTAAGCAATTGCTGCAGGGCAAAAAAAATCTGATGCAAGGATGCCGATTTTGGGAAGAAAGTTGATTTGGTGATGCTAAATTTGTCTTCGAGACTAACTACATGTTCATAATAAATAAAAGTTTTCCTTCGCTAACAGTTGTCATAATTTTTAAGGAAATATTATTGTTCAATTATTCCTTTGCCAAAAAAATACCATCTTAAATAAGATTGTAAAACTCACTAAGCAGATGTTGTGCAGCGGGTTTGAACTGAAATTAACTGTATAGCGAGAATCAATTGAACAAGAATCAGAGTTGTCTTTTTTGATAAGCTCGCTTATTTTTGGTAAATTTCTAAATAATTTATATAAAAAGTTTTTTTATTGTATGTAAATACTTATATCTAACAGGTTGATTCCGAAAGAAGAGACAGACAAAATTCTAGTTTTAATCTGAAATATGATATTTAGCTTGTATTCATCCAAAACTGTGAAGCATAACAATGTGTTCTGAAGACAGTCACCTGATAAATTGGCAAGCCTCGTCTAGCACCTAGATGAGGTGTAAACGGATGCACAAAAGAATTTTCATAACATAAAATCTTCTTCATCTTCCCCAAAATCTCACCCGATATCCACTTTTTGCTCGTGGACGAAACAAGATTTCATACATGATTTTTAATTGTTTGACACTCATCTTACCCCAGACATTAAGATCCCAATCCGAAATATTGCGAGATGTCAGTCTGAGACTTTGTCTGAAATCCGGTATTTGAAAACTTGATTTTAACACGTCAAGAAACAAATCAAAATCTCATTTGTTATAATCATAAGCAATATTTAGGAATATTTTCCAATTATTTTGATTTAAAGAAGAGAATGAATGTTTCCAAACCTTTCTGATATGAAATTTAATGTATTTATAAATTTCTAACAAAGTAAAACAATGAATAACTTCCATTTTACTTGATAAAATACATGAAATTTCAATACATGTATATAAAAAAATCCAAGAGTAGAGGCGATCTTTTTCCACTTGCCAGTTAGAAAGCAGTAAAATCGTTTGGATAAACCAAATTTGTCGAACCAATTCTTCCAATTATATAGGCCAAATTTGAGTTATACTGTAGGAATTTTTACAAGATTTTAAACAAAACACCGACATGGCGAACAAACGATTCGAACATGTAAAATGTATATGACATTCTGAAGCACGTATGTAAAAAATTTATTAAAAAAAAAAAACTAAGAATCAGAAATAATATCGTTTAGGCGAGCCAACTGAAGTGATTCTTCCTATTATATGTAGGTAAGACTTCAGTTATACAGTAGAAACACAAGATTTTAAACACAGCATCAGCATGACAGACAAATGATTGTAACATGTAAATCAAACCTAGTTTGAGTCCATGACAAGTAGGGTAGGCCAACATCTCAAATAGAACATACAAGCTTTGTTCAAATGAAATTTACTATTAAAAAAAATGGAAGTGAGATAATTCTGCTCACTGGCAAACTATAAATTGAGTAGTATGCCCAATTCAAAGTTATCAAAATAAAATAACTATTATAACCATGAGTTAGTTTTATTTGCACTTCATTTTAATAATGTTTCTGCTTGTGCATGAGTTTGATATTGCTAAAATGAATGTGTACGACATAAGCAAAATTCATTATCTATATAGATAGATAGATAGATACATTAATAGTTTTTTACTACATACACTTGGAAAATCTCATCCACTAAAACTAATCATATCAATTATATTATATAAAAATTTGAATACTTAGCTCTTTTATCTGCTTTTCTCCCATAGTTATCAAAATAAAATACTTGCCCTAATCATTAGAGCCCTTTCGCATTTTTCACCCCAAAAATTCTTATGTCAATAGTATTCAGAGATCAACTGTCCTCTTCACATCAAAATTTCCTCAATTTGCGAATACATTTCTAAAACCTAACCTGCCTTGTTCTAAATTTTAGAGTTACCAATAAAATTAATCACATGTCATTTTTCCCACCACATTGCCAACCTCTACCAATTTCAATAAGACAATAAGCCATGATCATTGACTTAATTAAGGTGTCTTTCTGAGTAATATTATGGATTTCCAAAAAAGACGAGCTTTTAAATATAGGATTTTTGCAATTTATTTTAAGAATATTGTACAAAGTTGTATTTAGTTTTCTTGAATTTATACTCAATTTTTAGGGATCTCAAAAAATGGGTTTATTTTTTAGTTGTGCACTAGGTGGCGATACCATAGTCATGAAAGGCACACTTAGGGACGCATCATGGAAGAAGGCAAAGTTTGCACATTTCTTCTCTATGGTGTGACACACATGGAGAGATTAAGTGAATGACGCACGCTTAAGATGCAAATGGCGGCACGGTGAAAATGGCGCATTAGCACAAAAATGACACGTCTTTTTGTTAGTTTATTGATTCTATTTTATTTATATTTATTTTTCCATTTTTCACAACTCAGACTGCATCTGATCCTGAAACTGAGTTCATTTTTAATTGTGATAATAATGGTTTGACTTTGGATATTGCTACTAAAGCAAAAATGAAGGAAGCTAGGTATCCAAGTAAAGAATATCCACATCAAGAGATTTTTCAGCATGCGCTTCAATTTCTTTATTTTACACAATCATAATTTTCTTTTATTGTAGTTTGTTCATCACTAATATACAGGCCTTAGGTCATTTATAGTAAGACTAATTATTCTACGCAATCGCATGATTTGTATTTATAAATTAATTTGTTTTTTCAGGTTCTAAATGATGACTTATCACCCTTAGATTCTTGTTGCTTAATACAAACACGCAAGGTTATTAACATGGATAATGTAATTATTTTCATAAACTTTCTCATAATGAATTGTAATATAACTTTGATCGGGTATGTTTTAACTGTTAAAAAATAATAATGTTTCAATGTGTTACATACATTTATTCAAATGACGATGTAATTCACATGCGTTTACATCTACATAAATTGATGTAAAATTACAGTAACATTTTCAAAGTTTGATGTTATCAAAAATATTCAAAGACACAAGAAAAGTCATAAAGTAATAAAACAAATAACTAAATAATGAAAGATGTAATATAATAAGTTAAAATATATGTGTGGTGTTAGTACCATGAGTATTGGTTTTGATGACAACAACCATATGATATTATATAAAATAGATACCAATAGCTCATCAAGTTATCTTCTTTTTCTAGTGCATAAAATGAATCAAGCTAATATAAAATGAATCAAGCTACCATTCTCCTTCATAAAAAAATATCTTCTTTTTCTAGTGCATAATGAGAAAGTTTTTAAAGGAGGTAGAAAACATAATTGCGCCAAAACGATACATCGTGGCAATGTTACATCTCTGTGCATCTAATTTAAATGGGAAAACAATTTCATAGTAGCAAAGGTTGACTATAAAAGTTTTATGTATAGAAAGTTATTACTTTGTGCAAGCATACACACACACACAAGGTAATTACTTGCATTACATTATGCAATAGGAAAATCTAAAAAGAAATTAAGACAAAACATACAAAATGAAGTATTCCGCTACTATATTATCGATATTTTTGAATTTAATGTTAAGTTTATTATATTCATTTAGTGAAAAAAAATGATACATTACAAGTTATTATCAATGTGCAAAGCATTAGTCATGCATACGTAGCAGTATAAAAAAAAATATGTGTAAACAAAAACTAGTATAGTAAAAATCATCATTAAATTGTATTTTAGTGAATATGGGTACAATGTTAAATGAGAATGGATGATTATGTGATGGAAGATAAAATAGAAAACTGAGTTGAAAAAGAACATGTTTTTTTTTTCTGTAAAGAGAAATTCTTTATTTACTACTGAATTAATCAAGCTATGCAAAAGACTTTAGGTTTGAATCTTCAATGATCAGAAAAAATCAAGCTATCATCCTCCTTCAAAAATAAATTTATCTTCTCTTCCGAGTGCAACAATCATCCCTTTATGTAAATTACACATACTACAGTTCTGCTTTAGTTTTTCAAATAACAGTTATTTTCCAAACAAACAAAAAATGTTGATTTTGATATGATAAGTTACTACGAAATACACCTAAGATATCTAAGAACCAAGATGAACACTTGACAATTGACATACATTTATCTACTTTTAGATCTCACATGATACGAGATATCATCTACGAAAATCAAAATGAGACGCAATCGAAACCTAAGCTTTTGAAACCTTGGAACGCAGTACGGATTATTGAATTCATATATCCAACTCATCGATACTGATAACAGGAAGTTGGTGAACCGTTATAAATAGGTTACAGATACTCTATAGTCTTATTCTTAGTGATGCATTGTATATTAGTGAATAATATAAGAAAACAATATGTATTCCCTATATAAGCATACATTTTAGAAGCCATAAGGCGGAAATTTTCCATGATCATCTACTGACCATACAAGCATTTACATACTTATCTCTTGAACAACACTCCTATCAAAGCTCAAAGAAAATGAATTTTTTGTCTTAACCATTAAAAAAATTGTTGCAAAGTTTTTCAAAGGGTATGGAAATATATAATTGCATGAAAATGATGCATTCAGGTAATGTTACACCTCTGTGCATCTGCTGTAAAGAAAAACGACATTTCTGTCCACATAATTTGTTGTCATGCATAATTTATTACAAAAAGAAAATTATCCCTCTATCCACAAATACACTTTCTATTTTGTCTCATGTTTTCTTTCAAACTGTTTACACAGTTGCAGCAGTTAAATCCCATCTGTTTGTGTTCTACTGCCATTGTGACCAGCCACCAACCATCATCTGTCTGACCATCACAAAAATTCATCCTCTCCTTTCGGTTCTTACTGCTATTATTCCCAACCCAAAAACCCAACTCAGAACGCTGTAAATTTTATGCAATTTTGCTATCACCATCGATTTTCTGTTCTGTTCTGGGCTTCCGTTTAAAAAATGTTTCTGTTGGCTTGTATACAGTGATTGATTATGATGGGGAAGACTGTATATTCCCTCAGCTCGGTAGGTGTACCAGAGATTATTCGAAGTTCCATTTTTTTCTTTGGAAGTACTATAAGACAGTAGCAACCTTACTATGTATAGTAATATAACTGCAAACATGCTAATGTTGGTATTGGTTTCGAAATTTTGCTGGTTATCGAGTTTTGGTCATTGAAATTTATGTTAACAGTGACAGGATTTTTAGTTTATATGATAATTACACAAAAATATCATCCAAATTCAAACATAAATAACATCGATTAAATACAAAGGGACAAAGGGATGATTACAAAAGGGGCCAAATTAGTTTTAATTTGGTTTACATAAAGCTTTTTTAATTAAAGAAATTTTTTCTTCGTTCCCTTAACCAAATACATTATTCCTTAAGCAATCCTATGATTTCTTCTTTCATTTTTTGAATCTTTATGTTGAATTTGTTTTAGTTATAAACTTTCCTCTACATAGGTTAAATAATGGGTAAGTTCATAAAATACAGCTTAATCACAACCAATATTTCCTACAGATGAGATTAAATAGCAAACAGTACCACCCAGAGCGTATTTACAAACCCATGTCTAAATAATTAATTAATGAGAACATTATATAAAAGAAAATATTATAGAAGCTTTATCCGTGACCAACCTTTAAGAATATAAGCTTGAAGAGCAGTGGAATCCAAGTCAACAGCACGATCACAATCCTTAATCGCATGCTTATACAACTCCAACCGACTATAGCAAAAAGCACGATTGCTGCACAAAACAATAGAACAGCTCTAAAATTGAAACTTCTCATTAAACAGATCACTGAGAAAGACTAGATTTACGACAAACCAAAGATCTTGGACCGAAGTCGAACGAGATATAAGTGTATCGAGAACGCGAATTGCCTTTGACCACTTGCCAGAACTGCAGTGCTTCGCAAGCTCCATTCTCTCTTCAATGTTAGGTGTCATTATGCTTGAAAACTGGATTTACTTGTGGAGAAGATGCATTTAAAATGTTACTTGGATTTTCTGTTCTTGAATAAAGGTTGAGATCAGTAAGAAACTGAGTTGAGAATTGGTTGGAATTGATTTTGTTTTATTTTTCTGGTCCGCAAGCCCCACAGGATAACGATTTACTATTGACCTGGCCGGTATGTTTAAAATGGATTTTTTTTTTTTTTTTTTCGCTAAATGCAGTAAAAATTTCCTTCATGCAGTAATCAAAAATTGGTCTAATTTACTGTAATATCCTTCACTTATCAGTGTCTTTCCTGGGAAATGGTGCCGCTCAGCTATCTACTTCAATAATGAACCATCAGGTCATTTAATATTAGCAAGGGCTAATCTGTAATTGTCGTTTACTGTATGAAGAAAAAATTTATTGCATTTAGCAGTCATGTTTTTTTTTTTCCATTCGACTACCTTTAAAAAATTTATTACTCGTTTAGTCTAGTTTTATAACTTATTACAGTCGTAGTCTGGTTTGGATCACATCAGCCAACACCGTTATTTAGTACTAGCGGCATTTGTGATGACACGTACTAGCGTTATTTGGGATGACGGAGAGATGTTTTTGTTACAAACTTGTTATTTTTTCTTATATCACGATGGAGCGTTATTTAAGATGACGCTACCAAGCGTCATCTTGAATGACGCTCATATGTTAGAACTTAAATTTTTTTTCTGTTGTACCCATGGTGCGTCATCTTAAATGACGCTAGGATAATTTCCTTTATTTCTTTAACTCCTGCAGCGGTATTTAAGATGACACTGTTACGCGTCTCTTAAATGACGCATCATCGTGATATACAAAGAACCGAGGCTTTCTTCGTTTTCACTTTTTCTTAATTTCTATTTCTTCAAAACCGAAACCCCAAAGCTCCTAACTCTAATTGCTCACCATAACACCAGAATTTAGATTTTTATTTTTATTTTTTGATCGAAATTCAACACCATGGTAAGCTCATCAACACAAGAAGCTCTCCATAAGATCAAAAAAAACCATAACATTGTTGCTTTTCTAAAATTTAGGGTTTGTCCATGATGGAGAAAACTTGTGAATAAGCTAGTATTTGGTTTAATCAGTTCAATGTAGTTGAAATTTTATAGTTTTCAGCATGTTTGTGGTTTTATTCGTTACGTTTGCGTAGCACTATTGTTGTTTGGAATATGATTTGTGTAGAGATTATTGAGATGGAACCGGGACATGTAGATGGTACTGTTCTATATTTGCAAGAAAGGCATAGGTCGAACAATAATGCTTTGATGTCGATATATTTGTACGGTGTTCGTTTGTTGGCCTAATTTTATTTCTTAGTTTTTTGTATGTATTTCTTACATTGTATATTAAATTTTTTTTTTTACAAGGAAAAAGTCCCGTTAAGATTGTAGATCACACAGTTTCAGTTGGCATGGTGACGTCCACACATCCAGGAGTATTGGCTTTGCTTGATCGTATTGGATTTCTACTAGTACACCGGTTGGAATACGTTCAACTCGATCGTTATCTCATCACTACATTAGTCGATAAATGGAGACCGGAGACATTGACATTCCATCTTAGAGTTGGAGAGATGACCATTACTTTGGGTGATGTGGCGGTCCTTCTAGGCGTGCCTATTGATGGTACTCCTTTGAGGAATCCGGAGACAGGAGACTACATGGAGACGTTCCAGCGGCTTTTAGGTATTACTCCTCCCGTGGACCAGTGGATGGAAAACGAGCAAATTTTTACTAGTTGGTACAGAATGTAGTTTCAGCATGACATTCCATAGGATGCCACGTAGGAGCAGATAGAACAGCGTGCTAGAGCTATCATACTCCATATCATTACTCAATGCCTGATTTACGATCACTCGAAGACTCGAGTGTGGCTGAGATGGTTGCATTTTATTAAGGATTTTGATCGGTGTCGGCAATATTCTTGGGGCAGTGCTACATTAGCATACACATACACTGAACTTACCAGGGTCGTTTTGTTCGAGAGCACTCAACTTGGAGGTTGTCCTTCTTTGATACAGGTAATTTATTTTCATACGGATGTTTGCGCCTTATATGTTTTTTATGTACGTCGTGTTTCTTCATTAAATTTCTTTGTAGCTATGGTCTTGGACGTATCTTTCTCTTGGTAGACTTGAATTAAAGTAACCAAATATTGATTTTTCTTTGTCATACAAGGATAGGTGATTTTATTCCGTCACTTATTTACCTTATGTGTGTTAAGTTATTTCCTCTATCTCTTATCATGTCACAATTACAGGTGGGTTGGAAAGAAGAGCACTTCGTCGACTCTGAGGCGTAATCTAACATTCTATCGCAATGAGCTCGACGTGCTTAGTCCGGATGTTGTTACATGGACACCATATGCACATGATCTTGGGCAGCTTCCAGCCTTATGTACTGTGTCTATTCATCTATGGACCGCCCATGTGTCGGTTATCTGTTTGAATGATGTAGCATATCATGTTCCTGACCGGGTGATGCGTCAGTTTGCATTTAGACAACACCTTCCTGAACTAGTCCCACATTACAAGATTGACTTAGCGGTCCCGTGGAGTACGAGATGGCCATTGAGACATGGAACAATCGGCACATGCATACGCAGCAGAAGCGGGAGCTTACCTTGTCGGACGATGAGTATTACCCAATGGTGTATTCTTAGTAGCGTGCAATCTCTTGGTGCTGTATTGGAACCGTACATGCCTAGAGCTCTTCTTGAGAGGAATGTGGTATGAAAACCTTGCTAATAAGTGTAATTGATTTACATTTTTTGTCAAGTTTGAATTTTATGTAAGGTAACTTATAATTTGCAGACAGATGGTGTGTACCGGGCTATAGAAATGGTCGATGAGTTATCTCATGAGGTGTCCGAACGAAGCAAGGGAAAATACTTTAGCATCAAGCGTATTTTGCAAACTATTTTGCGGAAGAACAGGCTCGCTAGACCGACACCGCCTCATCCTCCTCCGCAACCTCAAGCTTTAGCCCTCGTTGAAGCTTCGGAGGCACAAGAAGGCGGCGACATTCGTTCGCCTCCACCTACATTGGTTTATACGTCACGGAGGAAACACAAAAAGGCGGCGGCAAAGGGAAAGGGTAAGGAACCGAAGTCGTATCGAGCAACCCAGGTTGCGCATGGTTCTTCACAGCCCCCAGGTTATGCCCAAGAAGGTTCTTCATCATCATCGCATGAAGATGTACCCCCAAAACAAGAGAAGAAAAAGAGAATAACTCCTTACCAGTAGCGGATTTTGAAGTGGTTCGTCCGTAGAATACTGTGGCAGTTTGTAGGTTAACCGTTGTATTTAGGTGCTTGAACTTTATGTTATTGGATGTTGAAATTGTGTATTGTTTTGTGGGTTGTGGTTAACTTGGATATGGGGTTGTAACATAAGCTTATTCAGTTTGTTGTTACATCGTTTTAGTTTGGCATAGATTGTTCCACTCTTTGGTTTTGGGTTTATAAAGTTAGGGAATTTTAGTTGTGTTGCTGTTATGCTTGATAGTGCAAAAAGTATGAAATGTGCACAACTTGAAGCATCTTCCTGAATGTCGCTTATAGCGTTATTCAGAATAACGTTGTGTGCGGTATTCAGGATGCAGCTTCAAGTTTGTATTCAGCATCCTATAACATTAAAAGGCGTGCCCTCTTCACCAACTCAGCCTTTCAGTTGTTACTTTCCCAAACCAAACCCAAAAAACCTCACAATTTCAAAGTCCTATTTTTCGATCAATCTAATTATATGAGGCAAAGATTGTTTGTTTGTTAGAGAATTTGTTCGCAATTGAAGGTAATCCTACTAATCCCAACTTGTTTTCTATTGATTTCTTGTTTTGCAATTTTGATTTTTTTTAACAAATTTACTCCATATTTTAAACAATATTCATGCAACTATACTACAGATGGATTAAGGAGAACTTGATGATGACACTTTAGCCAAGTACATGGACGACTTTGAATCAATCCAACGCCGACCGAGAAAAGAACCACGCTTGGAAGCTCTAAGACCTAAAGAAATGCAACAAAAGCACTTTGTAGCGGTGGATGGTGACGGCTGGAGAAATAGGGGGAAACCCTTAGCAATTGGGGAGGCAGCACCACGAAATTATTGCACTTGTAAGGTCTACTGTCATGTGCATGTTGCGAAAAGTAAGGCGAACGCAGGCCGTCGATACTACGTTTGTGGACGATATCCGGTTTGGTTACAAGTGTTGCACTTGGTTATGCCTTGTCATTTTACGGAGTGGATAGATCCTCCATTGTCATAGAGGACACGAGTATGCGCTGAAGATGCAAGAAGGGAATACACAATTTAAGATGGAAATTTATCGAATGCGAGAAAAGTATGACGTGCCTGAGTCTACCATTCCTAGATATCCTAATGAGTAGTGTATGCGAATATGTAATATTTTGGCTTCCAAGTATTGTTTTATGTATCGTACGGATTAAGATGTTGTTGGTTTATTTTCATTCCCATTGTTGTATCATTCTATGTATCGTATGGACTACTATGTTGGAGGAGGTTTGTTTTCATTTCCGCTTTTGTGTCATGTTTCATAAGTTGTAACACATACAGTAAGACAAACAGTAACACAAACAAAATAATAGATCTAACACTTCAGTACAATAAATCTTTTACCTAAAAAAATGGATACATAGTTACTACATAATAATAATAAAGTCTAAGTCACTGTAGTGCAACGGCTCTTCTTATGCACATGCACTCCACACTTGTTGCACCTATTCGCTCTTGAAGACTGCCCTTCGTCCATGGTGCCTTTAATTCTAGTAGATCTAGGTCTTCCCGGTGCTCTCCGAGCTTGCGGTGGTAAAACCATATGCCCTGATGGTTGTGGCCAATAGCGTTTGTCACGAACTGGATGAAACTTCGGCGTATAAGCCGCGTGATAACTTTGAACTGTGTACCAATAGGAGGCGAAGTCGTGATGAGCTCTTTTGTCCTCGTTGGCCACTACCGAACATGTAGCCATAACATGCGAACATGGAAGGTGTTGTAGCAATGGTATGTTACATGTACAAGAACAAGTATTACCATCTATCTTTACTGTAAATTCATTACCGAAGCAGTGTACTACCACCCATTCATATTCGCCGAAGCGAACTATTCTGCAACTGTAACGTCCTGCATTTTTAGTCCATTTATTTTGAATGTTGAATTAAAAATATAAATCGATTTTTATATTGAATTTATCGATTTAATAATCGATATACGTGTAACACCCCACCTCCGCCAGGATCACTCTTGCAAGAACACTGGCTTTGGAGGGGTGTTTGTCAAGGTAAACATGCATAAAGATATCACATGACATAATATATAAGTAAAACAGAGAAAGTAAAGCAGCGGATAAAACTACCATTTCAAAACCATAGTCAACTTACATCAAAAGTACTTAGTCATTATTTTCCAACTACTACAAGTCTAGAAACATAAACTGGAAACTGGAAATAACATAAAGTAAACTATCCCCAAAGTAGAAGTGGTAAAGCCATAGAGAGCTCAAGTCCAAACCGTACATGAGCTATCCAGTAAGCAAGCTAAAGATCCAAGCTAGGTGCTAGTGTTCCCACTCTGAGAACCTGGGGGGGGGGAACGGAAGAAAAGAGGCGAAAGAAAACGGGTCAGTCAAAAAGACTGGTAAGTCCTACCTACTATTAGTATAAAAACTAATAAAGTTAACTGGACATGTAAAACAGAGATGAAACATAGGATGATAACTGGCATGGTGAAAAGTTAACAAGATAGATCAAGTGTGGCATCGCATATACAAGGTTAAGTTGCACCAGGTGTACTAGTATTCTAATCCATGTCAAGTATAAACAAGAAATGATCCCTTGGCCCAAAGTTGGCCCAACATCATGAGATGACCTAGATCAAGGTCCAACTACTCGGTCTAGTCGATCGGCTCCCTATAAGCCTAACTCGTCGTGTATCGGTGTCATACGGCCTAATCATGGGATGTAGTTAACTATGCAAGGTCCACCCTAGGGTGTATCCAGTCCTAGGGTGTAAACCACAGACACAAAACAAGCACGCACAGTCTAAATCTACCGGTGCCCATGTTCAACTCCGGACTTAATGTGCACGACCATGGTCCGCCTGAACAACCGGTGCACCATTCAGCCGTCTCTTTTGGTCTCTTACAATCAGTCCAGTAATCATGCCCCACCCTAGCCTAGTCCAGGGTATCCAGATACTCCCAAGTGGGTTACTGCTGAAAAGGACCACGTAACTAGGATTTCAAGCGGGTTAAGTGTGGTTAACCCTATCCTAACCATGTATTGAGTTGGTCAAGTGTATCCAAGCAGTTCATGACTTAACCCTATCAATACATCGTGTTTAATTGGTTAAGTATTCAAGTAGTCCATGACTTAACCCTACCAACCCATCGTGTTTAATTGGTTAAGTATTCAAGTGGTCCATGACTTAACCCTACCATGTGGCATTAATTAACTTAATGCACCCCAACCTCTCACATTAGACTTTGTTGTGGTTACTAGTTAAGCCGGGCGGGTCCGGGTAGCTTTACACCACAACCTAGTCTAACCTCGGGTTTTAAGTGTGATGTGACCAACTACTCACATTGGGTCCTATTGTTTGTAGCCACTAGTTAAGCCGGTCGGTTCCGGGTAGATTTATGCTACAAACTCAACCCAACCTCGAGTTGGCCACTTTCATGTTTTCTACATGTCATGTCCACGTTCATGTTTCAAACATAATCACATGTCATATTTTCAAGTCATGTTTCATGTCATTCAAGTTTACCCATAACGTAACCCCATCGCACGTAAGTTCGCATCAACGCACATAGATCAAAAAGGGGAACATAATGACATGACAAGTTGGGCATAATGTGGCAAAGTCTATCACAAGTTTAACATGGTGATATATGAGGCAAAAGGGGTTCAACATACTAGCATATGGCATTATTAGCCTCAAAACATGCATGACATCCACTTAGCAAATAGGTGATAACATGATCATAGTTGACATAGGGTGATAACATGTGATTAGCATATAGTTCAAGATCATATGCGAGTTAACATCAAGGTTATAAGATGGTTCTATGTTGCATTTATGCATAACTACCAAGTTCTATGTTGCATTATGCATAACCAACAAATAAAGCTCATAGCTTTCTACCCAAAATTCAAGGTAAATGATACTAGGTTCATGATAGTGCTACAATCATAGATCAAAAGAGTCATACATGGATCTATGCATACAAATATAGCCCAAAAGTCACATTTCAACTTGTTACATGATCATATTAACTTCATAGTTTAAATCTATGAGTAGAATAGGGCTTACAAAGCTTGGCTATGAAGACTAGAACAAAATAAACAAGATTGAGACGAAGCCACACTAGAAATCCCCAAATGAATACAAGCTCCAAGTTGTCTTGAGAAACAAGAAGCTCCTTTGATTTGTATGAAGAAAGATCCTTGTTTTGATGAAGAAAGGTGGCTCTTTTACTAGCTTAGAACACTCAAACTTTCATGAAGAAGATGGAGGCCATGATATGAAGGTGGAGGCCATGATTAGGAAACATTTTGGCATAATTTAGTTGTAGGAATGATTTGTGATGATTTAGGCTAGGTATTAGGGTCCTTTTATAGAAGTTTAGGTTAGTTTAGGCCATAGGATTAACCCTAATTCAGATCTGAGCCATCAAATCACGTCACTAGCCAACAAAACAAGACCCAGGAGCCAAAACAAGTGCACCAGGCCAAACTGGCCGACCACCCAAGTCGACAGGGGTGTCGACTGGGCAGTCGACACCACCTGGGGTGTGTCGACTCCCAAGTCGACTCCCCAGTCGACTTGGGGCTGGCGGGAATTTTCCCGCCTGTCCTGCTTGGGCTGCGTTTGAATTCTGAATTCAAACCTGAACTGTTTTTGAACTTGAAATTTTCTGAAAACTTTGACGGGCCATAACTTGGTCATACGGACTCCGATTTTCGAAAACTCGGACTCTATTTCGCGTATTATTCCGAGACGAACGCAATGGCACAGCCCGTTTCCCTTGATTCATATTTTAAAATTTAATTCTGCCTTGATTTACGTTATAACATGTTATTCAAAAATAAGGGTTGTTACATTCTCCCCACCTTAAAGGATTTCGTCCCCGAAATCTTCAAGTTAGGAAGAACGTATCCTACCATCCATCATCCATCTACTCAAAACATCATCCACGAGCAGTTATTGTCCTTAAAAGATTCTAAATGTTGTATGATCATAGGCAAAAGGTGTGCGCATATGTACTTATCTAATGCGAAAATCAGGCGGTTACTGATTCAGTAAACCTCCTTAATGCAAGGTATGTTAGTGAAATGAGTCCATGTGTATGCAAATTCATAACATAATTCATAATCTCTACATGAGTGCACATAACATTCATCCATATGCAACAGCCACGTGATAGCATAACAAGTTTCAGCCATGAATAAGTATAAGCACTCATGCATATGCAATATGAAAGTGTGTGAGCCGATCTTAGTGCCTAATGTGTATCATGCATCCACGAGTATCCACTTGCAAACACTTGCAACCACTTGCAAACATCAAGCATAACATGTTTCAAATACATGTTTCATCCAAAGGGTTTCTACCTAAGGTTCTCATGACTAGGTTAACGAGATAACAAGATAAACATGGATAGCAAAAGAAAGATATGCTAACTAGGAAAAGAGAGTGAGAATGTACCCTCAAAAAGGAATGGATAAAGCCCATGCATCTTCTCCTCGGTTTCCCAAGTTGCATCTTCATCGGCTTCACTCCACTGAACCTTTACTAACTTGACTTCTCGATTCCTCAGCTTCTTGATCTCCGTTCCCAAGACACGAATCGGAGCTCGCCTTAGAGTTGCCTCTTTCTCTACCTCCATGTCTTCAAGAATGCTAGGCTCAACTACCTCGGCTGACTCATGTAGGCACTTTCGGAGATGCGAGACATGAAAAACATTGTGCACTCCGACCAGCTTCTCGGGCAATTCCACCTTATAAGCCATCTTCCCAATCCTCTCTATGATAGGGAAGGGTCCTACGAACCTTGGTGCCAGCTTCCCAACTGCTCCAAAACGAACCACATTTCACAAAGGAGAAACCTTCACAAAGACCATATCTCCAATTTCGAACTCTAAGTCTGTCCTTCGCTTGTCTGCATAGGATTTCTGTCTGTCTTGGGCCGCTTTCATCCGCCTTCGGATCAACTCAACCTTCTCGGATGTGTCCCTTATCATGTCGGGCCCAAGTATAAGCTTATCCGTCGTCTCCCACCAACATGTTGGTGACTTGCACGGCCTCCCATACAAAGCTTCGAATGGTGCCATCCCTATGCTTGCTTGGTAGCTGTTATTATAAGTAAACTCTACGAGAGAGAGATGATCTTCCCAAGTACCACCAAAGTCAAGAATGCATAGCCTCAACAGATCTTCTAGTACCCTATTCACCCTTTCGGTCTGGCCATCCGTCTGTGGGTGATAGGCTGTACTTAGATTCAATCGCGTACCCATCGCTTCTTGCGAACTACTCCAAAATTGGCTAGTGAAGATTGGGTCACGATCGCTAACTATGCTAGAAGGAAATCCATGCAACCGCACTATCTCTCGAAGATAAACAGATGCTAGCCATGATGCGGTCCTCTTGCTCTTTACCGGAATAAAGTGAGCACTCTTCGTAAGTCTATCAACTATGACCCATATGCCAGTATTCCCCTTCCTTGATCTCAGCAATCCATCCACAAAATCCATAGAGATACTTTCCCACTTCCATAGCGGGACCTCCAATGGATGCAATAGCCCACCGGGCTTCTTCGACTCGGCCTTCACTTGTTGGCAAACAATACATCTAGAAACAAACTCTGCCACATCCTTCTTCATCCCATCCCAAAAGAAAATGCGCTTCATATCCCGGTACATCTTATCCCCTCCGGGATGTATGGTCATCCTCGAGTGATGCGCCTCCTCAAGAACTTTATTTACTAAGTCTCCCACTCGTGGGACACATAGTCTTCCATCACGCCTTAGCCATCCCTTGTCATCAATGGTATATCTAGCGAGGTGACTTGACGTCTCACCCCGGATCAACTTGTCCATGATCTCGACTATCTGCGGGTCTTCCCTCTGTGAAGCCCCAACTTAATCAAGAAGTATAGGTCTAAGCTCAAGGGATGCTAATGAACCAGTCATCGACTCAACAGCCGGTGTGAAATCAAAAGTTGCCAAGAACTCTAGGCTCTTCATCTCAACAAACAAAGGACTCAAAGTCAACCTTCTTCTGCTTAGCGCATCCGCAACAACATTACCCTTGCCAGGGGTATAAGCTATCTCGAAGTCATATGATGCCAAGAATTCCATCCACCTCTGCTGCCTTAGATTCAAATCTTTCTGCGAGAAGAGGTACTTGAGCGACTTGTGATCAGTATATAACTCAAACCTTTCGCCTAGAAGATAGTGGCGCCAGGATTTGAGTGCAAAGACGATCGCCGCCAACTCCAAATCATGAGTGGGATAGTTCTTCTCATGAACTTTGAGTTGCCTACCCCCAAAGCATATCACTCTCCCTTCTTCCATCAGGACAGCGCCTAATCCCGTGCCACATGCATCGGTGTACACGGTAAACAACTTCCCTCCACCGGGTAATGCTAGAACTGGAGCTGTGGTGAGGGCTTTCTTGAGCCTTTGAAAAGCAAGCTCACACTCTAAGTCCCATGCAAAGGCTAAGTTCTTCTTCATCAACTTAGTAAGAGGAGCTGAAATCCTAGCGAAGTCCTTAATGAACTTCCTATAATATCCTGCCAGACCGAGAAAGCTTCTCACTTCAGTTGCATTCTTCGGAACTTTCCAGTCTTGTACCGCCACCACTTTAGCGGGATCCACAGCTATGCCCTGCTTAGAAACTATATGCCCAAGGAACCGAACTTCCCTTCTCCAGAAATGGCATTTAGAGAACTTGGCTTTCAACTGATGAGCTCTAAGCGTATCCATAACCTCCTTGAGGTGTGTAGCATGCTCTTCCTCGTCCTTAGAGAAGACCAGAATATCATCCACGAAGACAACCACAAACTTGTTAAGGAACTCCCTGAACACCCTACTCATTAAATCAACAAAGTATGCGGGTGCATTAGTCAAACCGAATGGCATGACTAGCCATTCAAAGAATCCATCTGGAGTCCTAAATGCAGTCTTGTCAATACTATCCTCAACCACTCTAAGTTGATGGAATCCGGTGGCTAGATCGAGCTGAGAGAAAACAGAAGCCCCAACAAGCTGTTCAAAGAGATCATCAATCCTCGGTAACGGGTGTCTATTCTTCTTTGTCAGCTTGTTCAACTCACGATAATCAACACATAGACGAAGCGAACCATCCGCCTTAGTAGCGAATACCACCGGAGCACCCCATTCTGAAATGCTTTGCCTAATGAAATTTTTCTCAAGCAACTCCTTGATTTGCTTGCTAAGCTCTCTTCTTTCTCGCGGGGCCATGTGCCTCACAGGCAATGAAACTGGCTTGGCATTATCAACCAGATAAATACGGAAGTCTATCTCGCGTTTAGGGGGTAAACCCTTCACCTCATCAAAAACATCAGGATATTCTCGGACCACCCTCACAGATTGAAGATTGTCAATAGACGAGTCGAGGGATTCAAGATAACATAACATGACGGGATCCAGAGGGTTACAAGAAATCTCTAGGGTATTGCCAAGGCGAGTCATAAGCCTCACTACCCTATGCTCACAAGCGAGAATGGCTCCATAACTGGACAACCAATCCATGCCCAAAATCAACCCGTATCCCATGAACCCGAGAACGAAGCATTACATGTGAATTCTACGGTCAAGATAGAAATCCTCAAATCCATACAAATCATAGATAAATGGGCAGAACCCCCAATTGGATTTGAAACACTAACGGGATCCTCCACAAGACTAGTACGTAGGTGCAAACTTTCAACAATGTAAGAGGAAATAAAGGTATGCGATGCGCTAGAATCAAATAAAGTTCGAACAGGAAAACCAGAAATATAAACAAGGCTTTCTACAGAAATACTACCTCGGTCCGGAACTGGAGCAGTGTTGAGAGCATGCATCTGCCCTCCAGAAGGTCCTGCTCGCTGAGTCTGTCCTTGCCCCTGCCCTTGCTTCTTTGGGCAATCCTTACTGAAGTGTCCAGTCTCTCCGCAATGAAAGCATTCTCCCAACTTCCTCTTCTTCTTCCTACAATCTTTGGCTATGTGTCCAACGATCCCACAGAAGTTGCACTTCCTTGTATCCTTTACCTTGTTGTTGTTGGCCTTGTTACCCTTGTTGTTCTTGTTTCTCTTGTTGTTCTGATTACTCTGGTTGCCTCCCCACTTGGAGTCCGCCTTCTTGGTTTGAGTCTCATTAGGCTTGACTTCTTTCTTGCCATTCTTATCATCTCCCTGAAGCAATGCCATATCTACTAGGCTTTCAAAAGTGGCCCCCATGGGTATATGAGACATGGCTAAACCTTGTAATGGCTCATTCAACCCTCGTGCAAAGCGTAGAGCCTTCTTCTGGGGTGTGTTAACCATGTCCAAACCGAATCGAGCAAGCTGGTTAAACTTATTCACATGCTCCCTCACTGTCATGTCCCCTTGCTTCAAAGATATAAACTTCTCCTTTTGTAGATTCTCCTCAGCAGATGATAGAAACTTAAGCCCAAACCTCATCCTAAAGTCGGCCCAAGTCTCTATAGGCCTGGTAGCGTTGGTGACCTCCCACCAATAAGCAGCTTCCTCTTTCAATAGCCATACTGCCAACAGAACTTTTCTACGGTCTTCCACATCAAAGATGGCAAATAGGTCTTCAGTTTCTTTTAACCAATTTCTTGCCTCAACAAAAGTCTCCGTCCCAATAAAATTCTTGCCACCCATCGCCTTAAAGTCATTGCAAACCTTTGCGAAATCCGCTTGTGGGCGCTGAGGAGGAGGAGGAACCTCAGGTACGGTGGGAGTGTTTGCTGGGCCCGCGTCGTTGGCCTAGCTTCCAAGTACCTTCGGAACCATCCAGGTATGGGTACTCCTTCGGGAAGGTTAAGATCGGCCATGCTGAAAAAGGGAAAAGATAGATTTAGAACGAGGAAACAAAGGATAATGCTAATGGCTTTTGGGGAATAGCCTTTTAAAATAAACTAGACTTTTCTTGGAAAATACTTAATTGGTTTTGAAAATAGTTTTTTTTCAAAAGGTAAGTTTTAAAAACCTTTTGTTCAATCTCGTAAACCTTATGCTCTGATACCAAATGTAACACCCACCTCCGCCAGGATCACTCTTGCAAGAACACTGGCTTTGGAGGGGTGTTTGTCAAGGTAAACATGCATAAAGATATCACAAGACAGAATATATAAGTAAAACAGAGTAAGTAAAGCAGCGGATAAAACTACTATTTCAAAACCATAGTCAACTTACATCAAAAGTACTTAGTCATTATTTTCCAACTACTACAAGTCTAGAAACATAAACTGAAAACTGGAAATAACATAAAGTAAACTATCCCCAAAGTAGAAGTGGTAAAGCCATAGCGAGCTCAAGTCCAAACCGTACATGAGCTATCCAGTAAGCAAGCTAAAGATCCAAGCTAGGTGCTAGTGTTCCCACCCTGAGAACCTGGGGGGAACGGAAGAAAAGAGGCGAAAGAAAACGGATCAGTCAGAAAGACTGGTAAGTCCTACCTACTATTAGTATAAAAACTAATAAAGTTAACTTGACATGTAAAACAGAGATGAAACATAAGATGATAACTGGCATGGTGAAAAGTTAACAAGATAGATCAAGTGTGGCATCGCATATACAAAGTTAAGTTGCACCAGGTGTACTAGTATTCTAATCCATGTCAAGTATAAACAAGAAATGATCCCTTGGCCCAAAGTTGGCCCAACATCATGAGATGACCTAGATCAAGGTCCAACTACTCGGTCTAGTCGATCGGCTCCCTATAAGCCTAACTCGTCGTGTATCGGTGTCATACGGCCTAATCATGGGATGTAGTTAACTATGCAAGGTCCACCCTAGGGTGTATCCAGTCCTAGGGTGTAAACCACAGGCACAAAACAAGCACGCACAGTCTAAATCTACCGGTGCCCATGTTCAACTCCGGACTTAATGTGCACGACCATGGTCCGCCTGAACAACCGGTGCACCATTCAGCCGTCTCTTTTGGTCTCTTACAATCAGTCCAGTAATCGTGCCCCACCCTAACCTAGTCCAGGGTATCCAGATACTCCCAAGTGGGTTACTGCTGAAAAGGACCACGTAACTAGGATTTCAAGCGGGTTAAGTGTGGTTAACCCTATCCTAACCATGTATTGAGTTGGTCAAGTGTATCCAAGCAGTTCATGACTTAACCCTATCAATACATCGTGTTTAATTGGTTAAGTATTCAAGTAGTCCATGACTTAACCCTACCAACCCATCGTGTTTAATTGGTTAAGTATTCAAGTGGTCCATGACTTAACCCTACCATGTGGCATTAATTAACTTAATGCACCCCAACCTCTCACATTAGACTTTGTTGTGGTTACTAGTTAAGCCGGGCGGGTCCGGGTAGCTTTACACCACAACCTAGTCTAACCACGGGTTTTAAGTGCGATGTGACCAACTACTCACATTGGGTCCTATTGTTTGTAGCCACTAGTTAAGCCGGTCGGTTCTGGGTAGATTTATGCTACAAACTCAACCCAACCTCGAGTTGGCCACTTTCATGTTTTCTACATGTCATGTCCACGTTCATGTTTCAAACATAATCACATGTCATATTTTCAAGTCATGTTTCATGTCATTCAAGTTTACCCATAACGTAACCCCATCGCACGTAAGTTCGCATCAACGCACATAGATCAAAAAGGGGAACATAATGACATGACAAGTTGGGCATAATGTGGCAAAGTCTATCACAAGTTTAACATGGTGATATATGAGGCAAAAGGGGTTCAACATACTAGCATATGGCATTATTAGCCTCAAAACATGCATGACATCCACTTAGCAAATAGGTGATAACATGATCATAGTTGACATAGGGTGATAACATGTGATTAGCATATAGTTCAAGATCATATGCGAGTTAACATCAAGGTTATAAGATGGTTCTATGTTGCATTTATGCATAACTACCAAGTTCTATGTTGCATTATGCATAACCAACAAATAAAGCTCATAGCTTTCTACCCAAAATTCAAGGTAAATGATACTAGGTTCATGATAGTGCTACAATCATAGATCAAAAGAGTCATACATGGATCTATGCATACAAATATAGCCCAAAAGTCACATTTCAACTTGCTACATGATAATATTAACTTCATAGTTTAAATCTATGAGTAGAATAGGGCTTACAAAGCTTGGCTATGAAGACTAGAACAAAATAAACAAGATTGAGACGAAGCCACACTAGAAATCCCCAGATGAATACAAGCTCCAAGTTGTCTTGAGAAACAAGAAGCTCCTTTGATTTGTATGAAGAAAGATCCTTGTTTTGATGAAGAAAGGTGGCTCTTTTACTAGCTTAGAACACTCAAACTTTCATGAAGAAGATGGAGGCCATGATATGAAGGTGGAGGCCATGATTAGGAAACATTTTGGCATAATTTAGTTGTAGGAATGATTTGTGATGATTTAGGCTAGGTATTAGGGTCCTTTTATAGAAGTTTAGGTTAGTTTAGGCCATAGGATTAACCCTAATTCAGATCTGAGCCATCAAATCACGTCACTAGCCAACAAAACAAGACCCAGGAGCCAAAACAAGTGCACCAGGCCAAACTGGCCGACCACCCAAGTCGATAGGGGTGTCGACTGGGCAGTCGACACCACCTGGGGTGTGTCGACTCCCAAGTCGACTCCCCAGTCGACTTGGGGCTGGCGGGAATTTTCCCGCCTGTCCTGCTTGGGTTGAGTTTGAATTCTGAATTCAAACCTGAACTGTTTTTGAACTTGAAATTTTCTGAAAACTTTGACGGGCCATAACTTGGTCATACGGACTCCGATTTTCGAAAACTCGGACTCTATTTCGCGTATTTTTCCGAGACGAACGCAATGGCATAGCCCGTTTCCCTTGATTCATATTTTAAAATTTAATTCTGCCTTGATTTACGTTATAACATGTTATTCAAAAATACGGGTTGTTACAATACGACTTGTTTTAAATATATTGAATCATCGTAATAGGGAAAACAAAATAATTGGATTCCCAGTTAAAACTGAATCGAAGTGATTCAGTCGATCAATATAAATTCTTTTTGAATTAGAACCAGATTAATTATTTTAAATCAATTCACATTGGTTCAAATTAATAGAGGATCCTACCTTCCTAACGCAAAACTATTTTTAAATTACAGCCAATTCCTTCATAACAAAGGATCATCTGAGAAGCCTACCTACAGGTTACAACTTCTTCTTTAAATTTGTGTATGAAATGTTTTCTTCTTTGATATCAGAGAAACATCGAATTAATGATTGCGTACTTCTGTTCCCCGATTCACTCTATAAAATGATCCCTCACCTCCGTTCGTTTTCATTCTCAAATCCAACATTTTAGTCCCTTTCTTTCATTTTTTTATTGTAAATCAAAAATTCACTAATTAAAAAAGGGGGGAGGGGAAATCAGAATCGTGCATTGCGATCGATAAAATTTGAAAACACCTGAAGCTTGACAGCAGTTTGTAAGCATCCCGATGAAGTTTGAGCTCGATTTCAGTAATAGCGAGTTAGGGGTTTCGGCTTTTAGGGGTTTGGTCTCGTTAGAAGTCGCAATTTCCCCTAGAGGTGCGAAGTGGATAGGATTGGTCTGTGATCAAATACATGAGTTCGATTTTTCCAAGCACGGCTGGGGTTGCAACTCCTTGTCGAGGCAGAAAGAGATAGGGCAGGAGCTTTATGGCTTTGAACTCGTGATGGAAAGAGACGTCGATTGGTGAAGTTTCATGGATGTCAGTGATTAAATGGTTCGTTACTTTCTACTGTATGCGTGGGGGTTGCTGAAAATTGTGACTCAGGGGAGGATGCGAGTGACGCAAGGTTAGGTGCAGGAGAAGATGCTCGCGAAGGGGAGTAATTCATTGGTTTTGAATGTGAAGACCCTGGAGTATGGAAGGTGCTGGATAGACATGAATTGATAATTGATGTTGTGTTTAGATCGGCAGTATTTGATAAGAGGAAGCTTGTTGCAGTAATGTTTAAGGGAAGTTCTTTGATGTGTGTAGCATGATGTTTAAGGGAAATGGTTTGTGGCATGGGACTCTTAGATGAAAGAGGAGATGTAGTGATAAAAAGTTTGCAATTGAAATTCCTGTAAGAGGAAAGAAGCAAGACTGTCCATCAGTGTGACAGCAAATTTTTGTTGTAAAGCTTTGAAGAAGGGGAAAGAGCTGTGAGAAATCGGCCAAGGGCAGTCTTTAGCAAAGGCAACATGTTACTGTGTTGATTCGAGGAAATGCTTCGTAGTTGGTCGACTAAATAACAAGGAAAATAAGGTATATGTTTTACTAAATTTAAATTCATAAAATGTTTTATTTAATAGTAGTTAATTAAAGTAAATAGTCGTTTAATCATTAAATAAAATCGATAACAGCGGGCGTTGAAAATATGATTCAAGACGATTCGTAGTCGTGAAATCTGGAGTTAAATGGATATTCAGAAAATAAAAATCAAGGTGAGTAAAGTCACTTCTTTGTTCGATTATAATTTATTATAATCAAATATTTATTTAATACAAATATTTATATGTTGTTGTTGGTTGATTGCTTGCATTGTTGTTTATTTATAAATTGTGGTTATCATGTATATATTAGTTATTTAGGTTTGGTGGTTGTGGTTATTATATATGTTGGATTTCCTACAGTATCATTAGCGGATGTCCGCAGTGTCATTAGCGGATGACCCTATCGCCCACGATATATGAGTGGATGACCTTCTATACCGCAATATAGCCTTGAAGCATGATTGGTATTATTTAAATTGTCTGACATCTGTGGATGCAGGGAAACTGTGACACCCCATGTCCATTAATGTCACTCACAAAGGGAATGCATTAACTTATATGGAGCGTTTTAAGTGTGTATAGAACGGAAACTTAACAACAAGACAGATATAAAACAGTACTTAAAAATTTAAAACTTCATTCATTGCAGCGGTAAACAAATAAGTTTGATTACATCATCAAAAACCAAAGACTAGAGTCAAGTACATAATATCCATCTGGACTAAATCAGAGTACATAAAATGAAAGACATAACCCCACATAAAATAGCCATAAGTAAGATAGGCTGAACTTTTACTTCAGCGATCCAAGCAACTTCCAAAGAAAGAGATGAAGCTGTCCAAATCAAGCTCCACTAGTACTAGTCCCACCCTGAGCACCTGGGGGGTAAGGAAGAAAAGAGGTGGAAACAAAGGGGTCAGACATAAAGTCTGGCGAGTGCAATAACTTTAACAATATAATCATTAAGTAACTAAGACAAGGCATAAGCTAGAAAATAAGGAAATGACTGTGAACCAATGGGTATGACAGAGCAAACAAAGGAAATAAGATGAACAAAGATAACGTTAAAGGCGCACCTAATCACTATAAGATAATTACTACATTGCACCACACCTAACACCCTAAAAGTTGATCCCGCCTACAGAACTCAATAATGATAATGGTAGTTTCGTGTACCTCTAGCTGCCTTCATAGGTGTCGTCTGCCCCTATCTCCACTAGGTGTACCCACTACCCCCATTCGATCGGCTCCATAACTCGTAGATACCCGTGCTGGCCCCATAGTAGGGTGTATCACTCCCCAAAGTGGCAACCTGATACCACCAAAATGCACGGCTTATATCCACACGATGCAACAACGTCTTACCTACCAGCCCGGGCCCATACACGCATATGACCCCGTTGGACTTGCGTTGCCACCGCTAACCTGTTTTGACCTCTTACAATCAAATCCAGTACGCGTGTCCTGTCCTCGACTTGGGTCGAGCCGACAAAGATACTTAACTGGGTTACTGGTTTGAAAAGGGCCCCATGCATGACACAAGCTTTCCTCCTATGCTTGGTCCCCTCTAAGGTTTTTCCTCACTTAACCCCATTCTTATCCATGTCTTCTTACATGTTTCAATCTTGGTTAAGTGCATCTAATCGTATTTCACATGCCACCCAAGGCACCCACTTGATTTCACACGCCACCCAAGGTACCCACTTAACCCCCTCATGTCCCACCACATGTTTATCTGGTTAAGTGTTTCTTAATTCATTAACATCGTAACCTTTAAAGACCTCCCACATTAGACTGACATTTGTGGCAGCTGGATTTGCCGGGCGGGTCCGGGCAGTCTTACACCACAAACGAGCCTAACCTCATGTCTTTACAACTGTTACGCATTTAATTCATGCCTTCAACCTCTCACATTAGACTGGCATTTGTGGCTGCTGAATTTGTCGGGCGGGTCCGGGCAGTCTTACACCACAAACGAGTCTAACCTCGTGTCTTAGGCGGTTTATTATTACACATATTTATTTAACCCCAAAGTGGATTAATATGCCTATTCAAAATTTGTAAATAAATTCCAAATATACTTATGTCCATAATTGTCTCAATTATGTCCACAAATGCCAATTTTTACAATTAATGTCTTAATTTAATTATATTCCTTTTTCAAGGCCATTATGCCAATTCTCAATATGTGTATATTCAGTATTACCCCCATCGTCCCCACGTTGTTCGTTCGTTTATCATGACATATATGTATATTAGACTAGCAATTAGTCTAACACATAAAAGGGAAGAAACATTGCAAATTTGCATAACACACAAAATGGATCTAATCTTGCAAATAAGGATTACAACATAACTTGCATAAACTTGTTATTGTCATGGATCTAAACATAGGCCTAAAGGTGTGAACTTGCATATATATATATATATATATATATATATATATAATATAGTTTTCATCCAAAACTTGCATAGGCCATAGTCACAAACTTGCATAAAACTATGTACAACATAGATCTAAATCTAAAGGTGTAAACTTGCATATATGTGAATCCAATTTCTACCTAAACTTGTATATAGTCACTTTATTTGATTCACATGTAAACTTATGTACAATTCATATAGAAACTAACATATAATCTACACCCAAACTTGCATATAGTCGCTTTATTTGATTCACATATAAAATGGTGTATAATTCATATAGAAACTAGCATATAATCTACACCCAAACTTGCATATAAAATGATATCAAACGTGAATCAAGTTGAACATAGGTGATTTGGCACATGAAAAAGGATCCACAACAAAACTATCATTATGAACAACTAGCATATATTCACAAAATATCACATTTTTCCAATGTCTCACAACATAGCCATATAACCCAATTTATAACTCAACCCAATTAACTTATTAATTATCTTATTAAAGATATTGAACTCACAACTCAAAGAAGGTCTTGAGTTCTGGAATCTGAGTTCTGAAATTGATTTAGCTCGCCTTTGAAGTAGAATTCGTTGTTATTGTTATAATTTTGAGTTGAATTGAGTTGATTAGCTTCACTTTCCCTCTAGTTGATGACGGTTATTCTAGGTTGCAAGGTGATAGCATGACGGCCATGGTTCTAATTTTTATTTGGTTTTAGGGTTTGAGTCTACATATGTTTATATAGAATTTAGGATTAATTTAGGCCATGCGATCAACCTAGAATCAATCAAAACCATCCAGCCAAGATAAGGTGATACCTCAGCCCTAATGACTCAGCACTGAGTCACAAAATCGTCATCTCTCAGATCTGCCTGGGGGGGGCAGGTCAACCCCCAGGTCGACACTAAGGTCGACCCCCAGGTCGACCTGGCCTTGGGCGGGAAATTTCCCGCTCTACCCAGTTCTGAGTCTGAATTCGTTTTTGAATTTAAATTTGAATTTCTAGAAACTTCCGACAGCCATAACTTCTTCATACGAAGTCCAATTTACGCAAGCTCGGACTCTATCTCAACCAGAATTTCGAGATGCGTAACCCGTTTCCCTTGATTCTTACATTTAAAATTAAGTTTTCTTTAATTTGTTAACTTTAATATTTAAATTACAGGGTGTTACATTCTCCCCTCCTTAAAGGATTTCGCCCCCGAAATCTCCAAGTTAAAGAGAATGCATATCCTAACATCCAATCATCCATCTACTCAACCATCAAACACAGGCATCTATTTTCCTTACAAAATTTCTAATGCTGTATGAACATATGCAAGAAGTGTGTGTATATGTTCCTTATCTAATGCAAAAACAGGCGGTCTACTGATTCAGTTGACCTCCTTAATGCAAATCATGATAGTGCTATGCGTCCATCATGTATGCGAAAGAATCCTGTCGATACATATTATTTCTACATGTATGCACAACCATTCATCAAAATGCAGCATCCATTTGATGACACAACCATTATACATCCATTAAATTAAATATGCACACAACTTTATATGCAACATGAAGGTGATTGAGCCGATCTAGTGCCTAAGGTGTGTGTATACGCATCCACGAGCAACCACTTGCATCCATTTGCATCCATCAGACATAACATGTCTCAAACACATGTTTCAACCGTAGAGTTCTTCCTAACTAAAGATCGAAGATGTCATCGCAAAGATAATATTAACAGATAGGACAAGTATCGAATAAAGCGGTAGAAAAAGGATAAATTAAAACATACCCTCAAAAAGGAAAGGGTACAACGTACGCATCTTATCTTCCGTCTCCCAAGTCGCGTCTCTTTGATCATCTCCCCATTGCACTTTGACCAACTTGACCTCTTTGTTGCGAAGCTTTTTGACCTCCGATCCGAGAATGCGTGTAGGAGCTCGTCTGATCGTGGCATTGCGCTCTACTTCCACTTCTTCGAGCGTGCTCGGCTCTACCACTTCCGCCGTATCGTGTAAACACTTACGCAAATGTGAAACGTGAAACACGTCATGAACTCTGCTGAGCTTCTCTGATAACTTTACTCTAGCCGCCATCTACCCAATCCTCTCTGTAATTGGAAAGGGTCCTACGAACCTTGGTGCCAACTTCCCTACTGATCCAAAGCGGACTACGTTTCTCAACGGTGACACCTTAACAAAAACCATGTCCCCAACATCGAACTCAAGATCGGTTCGTCTCCTATCAGCATATGACTTCTGTCGGTCCTGTGTCGTCTTCATTCGTCGTCGAATCAGGTCTATCTTCTCCGAAGTCTCCCTAATCATGTCGGGTCCAAGAAAAACCTTATTTGTGGATTCCCACCAACATGTAGGTGATCGGCACGGTCGTCCATAAAGAGCCTCAAAAGGTGCCATGCCAATGCTAGCCTGAAAACTATTATTATAGGCGAACTCTTCTAGTGGAAGGTGTTCTTCCCATGTTCCTCCAAAGTTTAGAATGCATAGCCTCAGAAGGTCTTCTAGAATCCGATTCACCCTCTCGGTCTTCCCGTCCATCTGAGGATGATAAGCGGTACTTAAGCATAATTGCGTTCCAACCTCCTCTTGTAAGATCTTCCAAAATTCGCTTATGAAAATAGGATCTCTATCGCTCATAATGCAGGAGGGTATGTCGTTCAAGTGGACTATCTCTCGAAGGTAAACGGTTGCTAACCATGCGGCGGTCCTTCTACTTTTAACGGGAATAAAATGGGCACTTTTAGTAAGTCGGTCTACAATTACCCAAATCCCCGTATTACCCTTCCTCGATCTTGGTAACCCATCTACAAAATCCATGGAAACGCTTTCCCATTTCCAAAGCGGAATCTCTAAGGGATGGAGCAAACCTCCAGGCTTCTTTTGCTCCGCCTTGACTTGCTGGCACACTAAGCATCGAGCAACGAACTTGGCCACTTCCTTCTTCATTCCGGCCTAAAATAAAACTCGCTTCATATCCCTATACATCTTATCACCATCGAGATGTATGGTCATCTTAGAGCGATGTGAGTCTTCAAGAATTTCCTTCTTCAAACTTTCGTCTTGTGGTACGTAAAGTCTTCCATCTCTACGTAGCCAACCTCTTTCATCTATAGCATATCTATCCAGATGTCTTGAGGACTCCCCTCCTATAAGCTTGCCTACTGTCTCAACCAATTGTGGGTCGTTTCGCTATGCCTCTCCAACTCGACCCAAAAGTGTAGGTTGCACCTCTAATGATGCCAACAATCCGGGTACATATCCGACAGAGGGTTTGAAGTCAAAGGAAGATATATACTCCAAACTCTGCCTATCTACGAACAAAGGACTTAAAGTTAACTTCTTTCTATTTAAGGCGTCAGCTACAACATTACCCTTGCTAGGGGTATATGCGATCTCAAAGTCGTAGGATGCCAAAACTCCATCCATCTCTGTTGCCTCAAGTTTAGGTACTTCTGAGAGAATAAATACTTTAGCGACTTATGGTTTGTATACAACTCAAACCTTTCGCCAAGCAAATAATGATGCCACGACTTAAGCGCAAAAACTATGGCCGCCAACTCCAAGTCGTGGGTAGGGTAATTTTTCTCGTGGGTTTTCTACTGTCTTCCACCATAGCATATCACCCTTCCCTCTTGCATTAAAACTGCGCCAAGCCCTATCCCGCAAGCATCGGTATATATAGTGAATGCCTTACTCCCGTCTGGCAAAACTAAAACTGGAGCTGTCGTCAAAGCTCTCTTCAGACGTTGGAAAGCATCATCACAGTCAACGTCCCAAGTAAAAGTCAAATTCTTCTTCGTTAATCGAGTGAGAGGGACTGATATCTTCGCGAAGTCCTTAGTGAACTTCCTGTAATAACCAGCCAGCCCTAAAAAGCTTCTTACTTCGGTTGCGTTCTTAGGCGTTTTCCAATCTTGGATTGCCACTATCGTAGCGGGATCCACAACTATCCCTTCCTTAGAGACCACGTATCATAAGAACCTTACTTCTTTTCTCCAAAAATGGCACTTGGAGAACTTAGCTTTTAGCTGATGCACTCGTAGGGTCTCTAAGACTTCCCTAAGATATAGGGCATGCTCTTCTTCATTTTTAGAGAAAACCAGAATCTCGTCTACAAAGACTACCACAAACTTGTTTAAAAACTCCCTAAACACCCTACTCATTAAGTCAACAAAGTATGCGGGTGCATTCGTCAAACCAAAAGGCATGACGAGCCACTCGAAGAAACCGTCAGGAGTTTTAAAGGCAGTCTTATCGATGTTATCTTCAGCCACCCTTAGCTGATGAAACCCTGTAGCCAAATCCAGTTGCGAGAAAACCGAAGCACCCACCAACTGATCGAATAAATCGTCTATCCTCGGTAACGGGTGTCTGTTCTTCTTTGTTAGCTTATTCAGCTCTCTATAGTCCACGCACAATCTAAGTGAACCATCAGCTTTTGTAGCAAAAACGATTGTGTAATAACCCGGAAATCTGGGCCAATTTAATTTTTTTATTTAGGCAATTTTAGTGAATTTTGATTATTTAAAATGAATTATTTTAAATAATAGCGATGAGAAATTTATTTTGAATATAATTTGAACGTATATATTCGTTTGAATCGACGATAGAATATAAATATTTATTTATATTTATAAAAGGAATTGAAAATGGCGCGGTAGTTCGATAATTCGATTTCGAACTTCAAATGGATGTACAGGAATCAAAATAAACCGGATTTTAGTGAAACCAAAAATAATAGAATCAAATCGATAATATCTTTCCAGCAAATCCGAAAAATCAAAATTTCATAGCGGGAATCAAAAGTTACGTCCAGTTGAAATTTCAGAATAGTCGCTATGGAATTCCGGCCCTTGAAAATAGCCATTTTGCAAACGACCTCAGAATTCGACGAAACCACTTTTTTTGGGTCCGCGATGTCAAATTATTGCTAGGTTTCAAATTTCGTAATTTTTCGATTCAATATGTAAGCGTGGCAAAGGAAAACGCGTTTGACCAGTTTCAGTTGATTTTAATCGACTGGAAAATGGCCATTTTTCAAACGGTCTCAGAATTCGATGAAATTAGTTTTATTAGGACCGTATAGTCAATACGAAGCTAGAAAATATTTTTCGGGAATTTTTCTAGTTAGTATGTGGCCCCAGTAAATTGAAATGCGCGTTCAAATTCAATATATAGAGTTATATGTAGATTTTGACGAAAACTGACCGAAACGATCGAATCAGGCTACGATACATATCCCATTGTGTTCGGAATGGGGGTAATTAGCTATGGATGACAGTCGTTGGGTCTCGTTTTGAGTTCGAAAATAAAGTCAACCTTTTGAATTTAAAATTAATAAATATATATAAATTATTATAGCCTCACTCCTTTATTCTCTCTCACTTCCCTCTCTCTCTCACTTCAGAACGAAAAAAAAACCCGATTACCACCCAAACCCGCTTCCCCCTTCCGCCGTTGACCTCGTCAGCCACCTCCGCCAGCCTCCTAAACCGCCGCCGCTTGCTCCGTTCCCCCCTCCACCTCGCTAGTCCCCCATCTCGCTCTGGCGTGCCTCCTCTTTCACCATCTCTCCGTTGGGGCACCCAAACCCCAATCCCTTTAAAAACCGCCGCCGCTAATGGCCTGAGCCCGCCTCTGCCTGCTGCTCCGACCGGCGAGACCCCTGCTGACCGCCTCCGACGTTGTCCTACCTCCTCACTCCTCCACAACCCCCAGAACTTGACGCAACCCGCCACCCTGAAGCCACGCTCCGGCCACCTGACTTCCCTCGAGTTCGACAGGAAAATCAGTAAGTTTTTTTCCAGTTTTTAATTTATATAAAATATAGTTTTATAATCAGTTTTAATTCAAATGAAATACAGTTTTAAAATCAGTCTTTTTATCTTATAGAAAACATAGGATAAAATCAGTTTTTTTGGTATTTAGTTGCATAAAAATCTGATTTTTGGTTAGGTAGAAAGATGATTTTTCGTTGCAAAAAAAAGGATTTTTGTGGTTAAAAAGTTGAGATTTTTACATACCGAAAGAAGAGATTATTACCACGAGAAAGAAGAGATTTTTAACACGAGAAAGATGTGATTTTTATATAGTAAAGATATTAAATATAATTTTTATATGATAGAAATGATAAAAATATGATCTTTATATAGTAGGAATTTTAAAAATATAATTTTTATAATATAGAAGGATTAAAAATATAATTTTTATAATATAGAAGGATTAAAAATATAATTTTTATTGTATTGTAGAAGTATAAAAATATAATCTTTTATATTGTAGAAGTATAAAAATATAATTTTTATTATATTGTAGAAGTATAAAAATATAATTTTTATTATATTGTAGAAGTATAAAAATATAATCTTTTATATTGTAGAAGTATAAAAATGTGATTTTTATAGCAATGAAATAAAAATCCGATCTTTGTATATGAAGTAGAAATATAAAAATATAATTTTTATATAGAATGAAGCGTCGAAAATATATATGAAGATGAAGTAAAAATATAATTTTTATATAGAATGAAGCATCGAAAATATATATGAAGATGAAGTAAAAATATAATTTTTATTTGAACAGCGTGAAAAGAATTGCATTGGAACTTCAAAGGAATCCTGATGTTCAGCAGTTCAAAAGCAAAGCACGGCGGAGTGGAACCCTCGGTGAGAACTTCTCACCTTTTAATTTTGTTTTCTAGTTAATAATATATACTTGGATGCAGACAGTGTTTAGTAGCACCCAACACCCGTCGTCCACAGACCATGGACGGCTTGTATGCTTGTTTGTTTGATTTTGATGTGTAGTTGATTGTGTGATGTGTTGTGAAATGAAATAAAATATTTATATAGTTAAAAATATTTTATAGTTAAAAATAGAATTTTTAACGTGTATATGAAATGAAATAAAAATAAACAAATCGGACGATTTGTTTATATACACACATTTGACTGATATTGATTGGGACGATAAATTTTACACATCGCCCAACTGCACAAATAAAATCTGTGTTTGATTGTTTGAAACCCCACACGGGTATTGGGATGATATTTGACGTACACTAATCCCGATTGTTTAGTTGTATGTCGATTGATTGATTGACAGACTGTTATAAGCGTCGAATATTTATATTTGATGCTTATACAGTGTAAAATGCACTTGGGATGATTGTTGATTATTCATCGTTGTTATTGTATACATGTGTTGTAGAAAATCTATATAATTAACATTATATGGTAATTGATTGGGCCTCATTCTGGTTTTGAAAAAGAAATATTTGAAAAGAAATATTTAAATAGAAATATTTGAAAAAGGAATATTTGAAATAGAATATTTGAAAATAGAAATATATGAAGCTGTGTTGATTAGATTGACGCCATTTTGACGTGAACGATATTTATATCGATTTTATTCATTTTATAATGAATATCGAAAGTGATTTCAAAATCTGATATTTTGAATAGAAATGAATTCAAATTAAACTGAATAGAAATGAATTCGAATTGAAATTGAATTGAACTGAATTAGAACTGAAATTGAATTAGAAATCAATTTGAATTGGAATCGATTTGAAATGAATTTAAAACGAATTTATATTGGATAAATTCAATTTTGATTTGAATTTGAAAATGAAGTTGAAATCGTTTTGAAAACGAATTTAAAACGATTTATATAATACGTTTTTAAAAGGAAATCGACAAAGTATATATTATATATATTATATATATAATATAATGGCCTGAATAGAACGCGCCGCGCCGTGGCAGTTCGCGAATTTCGACCATTGACTTCAAATGGATATTGCGGGAGATCCGACCGTCGGATTCTCCTAAAACCGGAACCGTTGGGTTCGTATCGAAAAGAGCTTTCTACCGAATATTAGAAATTAGAAATCTAACGGTTGGATTTGGAATTATGTCCAAATCAAATTTGGAAAAGGTCGCTGTAAGTGCAGTTCGATAGCCATTGATGGAAATCGACTGTACGGGCCTTGATAAAATTATTAAAAATAGTAACAAAATTGTGTAAAATCATAAGAAATGATTTAGAAAGAATTGGGATGAAAAACTCCATATTTGAAAAGATAAAAATAGAATTTTATCGAAATGAACTAGTTTTGAAGTAGAATAGTAATTTATTTATTTTTAAAATAAATAAATTGGATTTGAAATGGTAGTTGAAAATAACCAGAATTTCCAATAATTGCATTGGAATGGATTTGAATCGAAATTGTCTTCGGAATATTTCGATGTTGGATTTCGTGATTATACAGATGTTGTTATGGAAATTTGAAAGATATATATATATATCGTTATTTCCAATACGATATTTGTTGGTCGTAGAATTTGATATTGAATATATGCCGATATATTTTCTATTCAGAGCCTTGTATTGAATATCAAATGTGATTTGGGTTTGTCGTGAATGGTGTCTTCATTAACACTGTTCTTAAGCCCAGTAGAGAAAAGATTAAATCTTTTTATTTAGATTTAACGAAGTGTACCAATTAAATAATATTTAATTGGAATTGAATTGATATTGATTTTTGGGTTTATCGTGAACAGTGTTTTAAATAACACTTGTTCTTTAACCTGATAATTAATGGAACGTGATTTTGGGTTGTCATGAACGGTGTCTTCGATAATACTATTCTTAGACCCAAAGGAGTTAAGAAAATCAGAAACTAACTGGAGATTAGTTAAGTTAAATGGTTTCGGGGGTATTGATCTGATGTTGGTTTCGACCTTCGGGGTTAATACTTAGGGAATTGCTCACTTGCTAATTTACGGTCGGGGACTGATTGAAATGTGATGTGATTTTGGGTTTATCATGAACCGTGTTTTAAATGACACTGATTCTTTAACCCAGTCACAGATTAAAGCTAAGTGGAGTTTTAATGAATCTTTAATTAGATTGAAATGATCGAGAATGGAGTATCACCAGTTTTGCTCCAGGCGATAGTTAAATCTTTAATTAGATTTGAACGTGAAATGGTAATTGAATTTACCGATAACACCGTGGTGTTAGATATGAAGTATTACCAGTTTTACTTCATGGGATGAATAGGTTGGGATTGGGAAATTAAAACAAATGATTACTTCGGTAAGGTTCGTTAATCCCGACTAGTTGAATCGAAATTCAAAAGAAAATTAAAGAATAAATTCAAGGAATTTATCTTTGATAAAATTAATGGGAACCTTTCCCTATGAATGTGAAATTTAGAAACTAACTATCGGTTAGCTAAGCAGAATGGTTTTCTGGATATTGATCTGATGTTGGTTTCGGCCTTCGGGGTTAATATTTGGGGAATTATTCTCTTGATTAATTTACGGTTAGTGACTGATGAATTGGAATGAGGCGTATGTTGTGTTTGTGTAACACTTATTTAAAATATACGCGAGTTATTCGTAAAGACCGGGGTTATCCCATTCTGAATAACTGATAGGACGATAAGTCGAAGATGAAGACGGTGGTCGAAGACCGGAGGTCTTCACGTCGTTTGGGTTATTACTGATGATCTTGATTGGGATGTACACCCAAGAACAGTTGGTGATCGTCCAGACGTACTTGGAGATCGATGGATATGCGGGGTACTAGGTGCCTCCGGTTTCGTTCGGACCCAGAACGGACTTGTAAATGGACTGTGTGTCTGACATTGGATTTTAGTCTGTGTGATTGATTTCTATTAAATATATTTATGTTTGGCGGCGGAGAATTCATTCTCTTGCTTAACGCCCTTCTTTGAGACGTACGAGCTCATGGGTTATATACTGATGGATATCAAACGCATAGAGTGAATTGCCTGTGTGGCATGCCTAAGTGGCAAATGATCAAGGCTTCTGTTGAAAAGCAAAGTCTTGTGGTTGATGATCGAGGCACGGCCTTTGTGGCGTAGCTTTGTGTAACGTTTACTTCGCGAGTTTCACACCCCGTATGAACTAAAAACGGGAGAAGGACCTCGGGGGGGGCATGCGTTTTCTTTCTAGTTAGAAGTGGCGTCAGTGGTTTTACACGCCCTGACGAGTTTGACTTATGTGGTTGTTGCTGTTGCGAGGCGCCTCGGTTTGATCGGACGATCCGGGTCCGATGGAGTCATTTATTGGCTCCTTTACACCCCATAGGGTGGAGAGACGTATTGTTCAGGCATTATAATCCACTCCGTGTGGACCGGCCCTGACGATCTAAGGGGCAGTTGCGGCTGTTCCTGAGACTCGGACTAGACAGTCTCGAATCGGTAGAGGACTATCTTTTGCCTCGGTTCATACCATAAATGATAACCCAACTTCCAAATACGTGACATTTGCGGTTTTATTTGTAGAGCCTAGTATGGCGACATAGTGGGATGGGGCGCTTATGCCGCCTATGATTGATACTTATGATTTGAAGTTGTTTTATACACTATACACTGATAATAGTATCAAATGATTTGTTTTAAACGTATCAAGCATTCTTGGCTATTATGAGGTAAAAACCCTATCCTCCGGCTTGCATTGCATTGTGTGATGGGACGTGGGTCTTATAATAGCTTCATTTTTCTTTATTTAGCATTGCACTGTTTGTTTTATGCACTGGCGTTCTTGGGAGGAAACCCGCTCCGTATTATACGGCGTGGTCCCTTGATATATCTGATTTAAAGTAAAGTTTTAAATAACTGTTTTAGTTCTCACACCAGTCCCATGACTGACCTGGAGTTTATTGTTTTAACCTAAACTATGGGTGCCCTTATTTTGACACGGGCAGCTAGTAGTTTTGGTTTTGCAGATTTATATTCACAGGATCCTGGTTTACAGCTGGAACGATATCCGGAAAGCTTTGTATCCGTATATCTCTTCTAGTTGTGTATTGTATTATTTTCCGCTGCTATGTATTTAAATGTAATTTAAATCTCTGATATTTCTGTGTAATATTGATTTATACTCTGTATATTCTTGTATTTTGATGGAATTGTTGTAATATACATTGAAATGTTCTTCCGTCTGCGTTCCTTTGTGTGTTGTTCTCGAACTATCCGCACTTCCCTCACCGGGGAAGTTACGGGTTTTCAAAGTTGGTATCAGAGCTTTGGTTTACAAAGCTCAGAGAACAAGACACATTAGAACCATACGAAAGAATTCATCAGAAATTGGATTAGTAATATCCAACGAGAATGACTCATTAGAGATAGGATCAGTAGTATCCTAGAACGAGTGTGAAGAGTATATTTTTAAAATGAATACAATTTTTGTTTTGAAAATTTAAATCAATTATTCGTATTTGATTATTTATTTATATGAATTTGGACAATCCGGTATATATAAATTTTGCGTATACGTCTGATCCGCGTGTATTTGAAGTTTTAATATACTGGATAGATATAGATTCACACTCTAGTCGCCCGGAGATGATTCTGATGATTGTAGCTACATCATCAGAATTAGTGTTCGAGTGTCGAAGGTGTGATATTTATATATTTCCTATTGACCGGTGTGAGAACCAAAATTAGATAGGGCATATTGTTGTGATTTGGCATCAAGAATGTGATTTTTGACTATATAACAAAATTACGTGTTTGAAATGCTAATCAACTAATTGATTGATGGTTGTGTTGTTTGATTATTGGTTGATTAATTAAAATTTTAACCATATAGCCAATTTGAATCAAATAGTAAATTGTATTGAAATTTGTCGCATTTGCTTGCATATACATGTACTTACATTGAACAGGTCTTAGCAAAGAGGCTAGAGCAGAAGAATAAAATTGTTTGCCCGACAAATAGGTACATGTTTACCATAATTTACTGTTTTGTTTAGGTGATGATGATTTTATGAGCCGATTGGCCTTTTCTTTTTCTTTTTGAGATCAGAAGGCCTGTATGGCAATTTCGGGATTTTCCCGTGCTCCCGGAGCAGGGGAGGTTATGGCGAAATTTTTCGAAAATTTAGGGTGTTAGCCAAATTTTTGAAAAGTTCTTAGAAACTAAAAAGTTGAAGAACTTAAGCCATAATAAAAATAATGAAAGTTGAGTTGGTATTTAAAACAACTTTCGGCTTCGTTCTTTTTCGGGGACGAAAAGTTTTAAGTGGGGGAGATTGTAATAACCCGAAAATCTGGGTCAATTTAAAATTTTTATTTTGGCAATTTTAGTGAATTTTGATGATTTAAAATGAATTATTTTAAATAATAGCGACGAGAAATTTATTTTGAATATAATTCGAACGTATATATTCGTTTGAATCGACGATAGAATATAAATATTTATTTATATTTATAAAAGGAATTGAAAATGGCGTGGTAGTTCGATAATTCGATTCAAACTTCAAATGGATGTACATGATTCAAAATAAACCGGATTTTAGTGAAACCAAAAATAATAGAATCAAATTGATAATATCTTTCCAGCGAATCCGAAAAATCAAAATTTCATAGTAGGAGTCAAAAGTTACGTCCAGTTGAAATTTCAGAATAGTCGCTATGGAATTCCGGCCCTTGAAAATAGCCATTTTGCAAACGACCTCGGAATTCGACGAAACCACTTTTGTTGGGTCCGCGATGTCAAATTATTGCTAGGTTTCAAATTTTGTAATTTTTCGATTCAATATGTAAGCGTGGCAAAGGAAAACGCGTTTGACCAGTTTCAATTGATTTTAATCGACTGGAAAATGACCATTTTTCAAACGGTCTCAGAATTCGACGAAATTAGTTTTGTTAGGACCGTATAGTCAATACGAAGCTAGAAAATATTTTTCGGGAATTTTTCTAGTTAGTATGTGGCCTCGGTAAATTGAAATGCGCGTTCAAATTCAATATATAGAGTTATATGTTGATTTTGACGAAAACTGACCGAAACGATTGAATCAACCTACGATACATATCCCATTGTGTTCGGAATGGGGGTAATTAACTATGTACGACAGTCGTTGGGTCTCGTTTTGAGTTCGAAAATAAAGTCAACCTTTTGAATTTAAAATTAATAAAGGGTGCGTTTTTTAGAGGTCCCTATTAAGTTTCAAAATATAAAAAAACCCGGTCATAAACTTATTGTAAATTAGGTCCCTATTTTTTGAAAAGTCATAAAAAAAATATAAAAAAAATCACGTAAATTCGTATTTAAATAAAACATGTAAACACTAAAAAATTCAGAACAAAAAACCATCAAAGAAGGCGTCAAAAATCAAAAAAACAGAAAAAAAACGAAATTTCCAGTTAAATGCATAATAGTATGCACATATATCCTTTTCCTGCATACATCCGTGCATATTTTCACTACATACATCTTCGTTGATTTTTATTCATACAAAAACATGCTTACATGTGTGCAAATATACCCAATATTTGCACACATTTGTGCAAGTTTAGTTTCAAATATTCAAACCGAACACAGCTTACGGAAAAGTTGCATACATATATGCAATTATCAGTAATAATTGCATAAATGTATGCAACTATTTTTTTTATTTCCGTAGAATCCTGAAATTATTTCCATATTTTAGAATTTTTTTTTATGAAGGAACGTACTTTTTAAAAATAAAAATAAAAAAAGGCGGAAGTAATGAAATAAGGGGCGAGTTAATCTTTTTTTTATATATAAATTAGGTTCCTACTTTTATCCTATAAAAATGTTGCACACATGTGTGCATTTTTTTGAGAAATTTGCACATTTGGACGCAAATAAAAATGAACTGAAATATTAAGTTAAATCTATCCGCTGGAAGAACTGCAATAATTGCATATATGCATGCAATAAAATTAAAAAGGTGCATAATATTATGCATTTAACTGCAGTTTTTTCTGTTTTTTTGCTGTTTTCTTCTTTCTGACATTATTTTTGTTGTTTTTTGAACTGAATTTTTTTTATAATGCATAACTTATTTTATTACTAATTTACGATTTTTTTTTATTATTTTATAAGTTTTGAAAACAGGGACCTAATTTATATTAAGTTTATGACCGGATGTGAGCCTAATTAAGTGTCAAAATAGGGACGTGAGCCTAATATTCACATTAATAAATATATATAAATTATTATAGCCTCACTCCTTTATTCTCTCTCACTTCCCTCTCTCTCTCACTTCAGAACGAAAAAAAAAACCGATTACCACCCAAACCCGCTTCCCCCTTCCGCCGTTGACCTCGTCAACCACCTCCGCTAGCCTCCTAAACCGCCGCCGCTTGCTCCGTTCCCCCCCTCCACCTCGCTGGTCCCCCATCTTGCTCTGGTGCGCCTCCTCTTTCACCATCTCTCCGTTGGGGCACCCAAACCCCAATCCCTTTAAAAACTGCCGCCGCTAATGGCCTGAACCCGCCTCCGCCTGCTGCTCCGACCGGCGAGACCCCTGCTGACCGCCTCCGACGTTGTCCTGCCTCCTCACTCCTCCACAACCCCCAGAACTCGACGCAACCCGCCACCCTGAAGCCACGCTCCGGCCACCTGACCTCCCTCGAGTTCGACAGGAAAATCAGTAAGTTTTTTTCCAGTTTTTAATTTATATAAAATATAGTTTTATAATCAGTTTTAATTCATATGAAATATAGTTTTAAAATCAGTCTTTTTATCTTATAGAAAACATAGGATAAAATCAAATTTTTTTGGTATTTAGTTGCATAAAAATCTGATTTTTGGTTAGGTAGAAAGATGATTTTTCGTTGCAAAAATAATAATAGGATTTTTATGGTTAAAAAGTTGAAATTTTTACATACCGAAAGAAGAGATTTTTACCACGAGAAAGAAGAGATTTTTACCACGAGAAAGAAGAGATTTTTAACGCGAGAAAGATGTGATTTTTATATAGTAAAGATATTAAATATAATTTTTATACGATAGAAATGATAAAAATACGATCTTTATATAGTAGGAATTTTAAAAATATAATTTTTATAATATAGAAGGATTAAAAATATAATTTTTATAATTTAGAAGGATTAAAAATATAATTTTTATTGTATTATAGAAGTATTAAAATATAATCTTTTATATTGTAGAAGTATAAAAATATAATTTGTATTATATTGTAGAAGTATAAAAATATAATTTTTATTATATTGTAGAAGTATAAAAATATAATCTTTTATATTGTAGAAGTATAAAAATGTGATTTTTATAGCAATGAAATAAAAATCCGATCTTTGTATATGAAGTAGAAATATAAAAATATAATTTTTATATAGAATGAAGCGTCGAAAATATATATGAAGATGAAGTAAAAATATAATTTTTATATAGAATGAAGCGTCGAAAATATATATCAAGATGAAGTAAAAATATAATTTTTATTTGAACAGCGTGAAAAGAACTGCATTGGAACTTCAAAGGAATCCAGATGTTCAGCAGTTCTAAAGCAAAGCACGGCGGAGTGGAACCCTCGGTGAGAACTTCTCACCATTTAATTTTGTTTTCTAGTTAATAATATATACTAGGATGCAGACGGTGTTTAGTAGCACCCGACACCCGTCGTCCACAGACCATGGACGACTTGTATGCTTGTTTGTTTGATTTTGATGTGTAGTTGATGGTGTGATGTGATGTGAAATGAAATAAAATATTTATATAGTTAAAAATATTTTATAGATAAAAATAGAATTTTTAACGTGTATATGAAATGAAATAAAAATAAACAAATCAGATGATTTGTTTATATACACACATTTGACTGATATTGATTGGGACGATAAATTTTACACGTCGCCCAACTGCACAAATTAAATATGTGTTTGATTGTTTGAAACCCCACACGGGTATTGGGATGATATTTGACGTACACTAATCCCGATTGTTTAGTTGTATGTTGATCGATTGATTGACAGACTGTTATAAGCGTCGAATATTTATATTTGATGCTTATACAGTGTAGAATGCACTTGGGATGATGGTTGATTATTCATCGTTGTTATTGTATACATGTGTTGTAGAAAATCCGTATAATTAACATTATATGGTAATTGATTGGGCCTCATTCCGGTTTTGAAAAAGAAATATTTGAAAAGAAATATTTAAATAGAAATATTTGAAAAAGGAATATTTGAAATAGAATATTTGAAAATAGAAATATATGAAGCCGTGTTGATTAGATTGACGCCATTTTGACGTGAACGATATTTATATCGATTTTATTCATTTTATAATGAATATCGAAAGTGATTTCAAAATCTGCTATTTTGAATAGAAATGAATTCGAATTAAATTGAATAGAAATGAATTCGAATTGAAATTGAATTGAACTTAATTAGAACTGAAATTGAATTAGAAATCAATTTGAATTGGAATCGATTTAAAATGAATTTAAAACGAATTTATATTGGAAAAATTCAATTTTGATTTGAATTTGAAAATGAAGTTGAAATCGTTTTGAAAAAGAATTTAAAACGATTTATATAATACGTTTTTAAAAGGAAATCGACGAAGTATATATTATATATATAATATAATGACCTGAATAGAACGCGCCGCGCCGCGGCAGTTCGCGAATTTCGACCATTGACTTCAATTGGATATTGCGGGAGATCCGACCGTCGGATTCTCCTAAAACCGGAACCGTTGGGTTCGTATCGAAAAGAACTTTCTACCGAATATTAGAAATTAGAAATCTAACGGTTGGATTTGGAATTATGTCCAAATCGAATTTGGAATTATGTCCAAATCGAATTTGGAAAAGGTCGCTGTAAGTGCAGTTCGATAGCCGTTGATGGAAATCGACTGTACGGGCCTTGATAAAATTATTAAAAATAGTAATAATTTGTGTAAAATCATAAGAAATGATTTAGAAAGAATTGGGATGAAAAACTCCATATTTGAAAAGATAAAAATAGATTTTTATCGAAATGAACTAGTTTTGAAGTAGAATAGTAATTTATTTATTTTTAAAATAAATAAATTGGATTTGAAATGGTAGTTGAAAATAACCAGAATTTCCAATAATTGCATTGGAATGGATTTGAATCGAAATTGTCTTCGGAATATTTCGATGTTGGATTTCGTGATTATACAGATGTTGTTATGGAAATTTGAAAGATATATATATCGTTATTTCCAATACGATATTTGTTGGTCGTAGAATTTGATATTGAATATAAGCCGATATATTTTCTATTCAGAGCCTTGTATTGAATATCAAATGTGATTTGGGTTTGTCGTGAATGGTGTCTTCATTAACACCGTTCTTAAGCCCAGTAGAGAAAAGATTAAATCTTTTTATTTAGATTTAACGAAGTGTACCAATTAAATAATGTTTAATTGGAATTGCATTGATATTGATTTTTGGGTTTATCGTGAACAGTGTTTTAAATAACACTTGTTCTTTAACCTAATAATTAATGGAACGTGATTTTGGGTTGTCGTGAACGGTATCTTCAATAATACTGTTCTTAGACCCAAAGGAGTTAAGAAAATCAGAAACTAACTGGAGATTAGTTAAGTTAAATGGTTTCTGGGGTATTGATCTGATGTTGGTTTCGGCCTTCGGGGTTAATACTTAGGGAATTGCTCACTTGCTAATTTACGGTCGGGGACTGATTGAAATGTGATGTGATTTTGGGTTTATCGTGAACCGTGTTTTAAATGACACTGATTATTTAACCCAGTAATAGATTAAAGCTAAGTGGAGTTTTAATGAATCTTTAATTAGATTGAAATGATCGAGAATGGAGTATCACCAGTTTTGCTCCAGGCGATAGTTAAATCTTTAATTAGATTTGAACGTGAAATGGTAATTGAATTTACCGATAACACCGTGGTGTTAGATATGAAGTATTACCAGTTTTACTTCATGGGATGAATAGGTTGGGATTGGGAAATTAAAACAAATGATTACTTCGGTAAGGTTCGTTAATCCCGACTAGTTGAATCGAAATTCAAAAGAAAATTAAAGAATAAATTCAAGGAATTTATCTTTGATAAAATTAATGGGAACCTTTCCCTATGAATGTGAAATTTAGAAACTAACCGTCGGTTAGCTAAGCAGAATGGTTTTATGGATATTGATCTGATGTTGGTTTCGGCCTTCGGGGTTAATATTTGAGGAATTATTCTCTTGATTAATTTACGGTTAGTGATTGATGAATTGGAATGAGGCGTATGTTGTGTTTGTGTAACACTTATTTAAAATATACGCGAGTTATTCGGAAAGACCGGGTTTATCCCATTCTGAATAACTGATAGGACGATAAGTCGAAGATGAAGACGGTGGTCGAAGACCGGAGGTCTTCACGTCATTTGGGTGATTACTGATGATCTTGATTGGGATGTACACCCAAGAACAGTTGGTGATCGTCCAGACGTACTTGGAGATCGATGGATATGCGGGGTACTAGGTGCCTCCGGTTTCGTTCGGACCCAGAACGGACTTGTAAATGGACTGTGTGTCTGACATTGGATTTTAGTCTGTGTGATTGATTTCTATTAAATATATTTCTGTTTGGCGGCGGAAAATTTATTCTCTTGCTTAACGCCCTTCTCTGAGACGTACGAGCTCAGGGTTTATATACTGATGGATATCAAACGCATAGAATGAATTGCCTGTGTGGCATGCCTAAGTGGCAAATGATCAAGGCTTCTGTTGAAAAGCAAAGTCTTGTGGTTGATGATCGAGGCACGGCCTTTGTGGCGTAGCTTTGTGTAACGTTTACTTCGCGAGTTTCACACCCGGTATGAACTAAAAACGGGAGAAGGACCTCAGGGGGGGCATGCGTTTTCTTTCTAGTTAGAAGTGGCGTCAGTGGTTTTACACGCCCTGACGAGTTTGACTTATGTGGTTGTTGCTGTTGCGAGGCACCTCAGTTTGATCGGACGATCCGGGTCCGATGGAGTCATTTATTGGCTCATTTACACCCCATAGGGTGGAGAGACGTATTGTTCAGGCATTATAATCCACTCCGTGTGGACCGGCCCTGACGATCCAAGGGGCAGTTGCGGCTGTTCCTGAGACTCGGACTAGACAGTCTCGAATCGGTAGAGGACTATCCTTTGCCTCGGTTCATACCATAAATGATAACCCAATTTCCAAATACGTGACATTTGCGGTTTTATTTGTAGAGCCTAGTATGGCGACATAGTGGGATGGGGCGCTTATGCCGCCTATGATTGATACTTATGATTTGAAGTTGTTTTATACACTATACACTGATAATAGTATCAAATGATTTGTTTTAAACGTATCAAGCATTCTTGGCTATTATAAGGTAAAAACCCTATCCTCCGGCTTGCGTTGCATTGTGTGATGGGACGTGGGTCTTATAATAGCTTCATTTTTCTTTATTTAGCATTGCGCTGTTTGTTTTATGCACTGACGTTCTTGGGAGGAAACCCGCTCCGTGTTATACGGCGTGGTCCCTTAATATATCTGATTTAAAGTAAAGTTTTAAATAACTGTTTTAGTTCTCACACCAGTCCCATGACTGACCTGGAGTTTATTATTTTAACCTAAACTCTGGGTGCCCTTATTTTGACAGGGGCAGCTAGTAGTTTTGGTTTTGCAGATTTATATTCACAGGATCCTGGTTTACAGCTGGAACGATATCCGGAAAGCTTTGTATCCGTATATCTCTTCTAGTTGTGTATTGTATTATTTTCCGCTGCTATGTATTTAAATGTAATTTAAATCTCTGATATTTCTGTGTAATATTGATTTATACTCTGTATATTCTTGTATTCTGATGGAATTGTTGTAATATACATTGAAGTGTTCTTCCGTCTGCGTTCCTTTGTGTGTTTTTCTCGAACTATCCGCACTTCCCTCACCGGGGAAGTTACGGGTTTTCACAGATTGGAGCACCCCACCCCGAAATACTTCTTCCTATGAACCCCTTCTCAAGCAATTCTTTCACTTGCTTACTGAGTTCTCTTCTCTCTCGGAGCCATATGGCGCACTGGTAATGCGATTGGCTTTACATTATCTACTAAGTATATTCGAAAGTCTATCTCACGCCTCGGGGGTAAACCTCGAACTTCATCGAAGACATTCGAGTATTCACGGACCACTCTAACCGACTGCACACTCTCAATAGACACGTCAAACTATTCTAGATAACTTAGCATAAAAGAATTCATGGGATTACAAGAGATTTCGAGAGTGTTGCCCAAGCGAGTCATAAGCCTAACCTCTCTCTTTTCACAATCTAGGATGGCTCCATTACTGGATAGCCAATCCATGCCCAAAATTAACCCATAGCCCGTGAAGCCCAAAACATAAGCATCACATGTAAACCCAACGCTAAGTATAGAAATTTCCAAATCCAAACAAATCATCGACAAATAGGCTGAGCCCCCAATTGGATTTGAAACAACCAAGGGATCCTCTACTATACTGGTGTTTAGGTGTAGTGTCTCAACTAAAGCAGTGGATATAAAAGAGTGCGATGCGCCAGAATCAAAGAGTGTCCGAACAGGATGATCATAAAGATAAACTAAACTTTCAACGGAAATCGCTCTACCTCGTTCTTGCAGGGGTGGGACCACGAGAGCCTGGACCTGTCCCCTTGCCTGCCCTGGTGCCATGAGAGCCTGAATCTGCCCTCCAGAGGTAGGCCCTGCCCTCTGCCCTTTCTTTGGGCAGTCCTTAATCAGATGTCCTACCTCGCCACAGTGGAAACAACCAGTCTTCTTCTTCTTCCTACAGTCTTTGCTTAGATGGCCTGGTGTCCCACAGTTAAAGCATCTTTTCTTTCCCTTACCATTGTTGTCTTTACCACCCTACTTGTTCTGCTGTTGCTGTTGTGGTTTCTTTTGATCTCCTTTCTACTCAGGTGCCTTATTAGCATTGGCGCCTTTCTCCTCTTCATGCATAAGCGCCATGTCAACTAGTCTCTCAAAGGTGGCCCCCATAGGGATGTGGATCATAGCTAACCCATGTAGCGGCTCGTTCAAACCCTTAACAAATCTCAGGGCCTTCTTTTCGGGTGTATTCACCAAGTCCAAGCCAAATCTTGCCAACTGATAGAACTTGTTGACGTATTCTTTCACTGATAGATTCCCCTGCCTCAAAGCCAAAAACCTTTCCATGTATAGATTCTCTTCAGCCCGTGAGAGAAACTTTGCCTCAAACCTACGCCTGAAATCCGACCATGTATCAACTGGACGCTCTCCATTAGTGACCTCCCACCAAAACAAGACCTCATCCTTCATTAACCAGGCAGCTAATTGGAACTTTCTTCCATTTTCTACCTCAAAGATTCCCAACAATTCTTCCACCTCCTTTAGCCAATTTCGAGCTTCAACAAACGTCTCCGACCCGTGAAAAGGTTTCCCGCCCATTGCCCGAATTGCATATCTTTGCGAAAGTGTCAACACGGGGAGGAGGAGGAGCATTTGCTGGGCCTGCGACATGGGCCCTAGCCTCCAGATACCTTTTAAACTATCTTGGTATCGGTATCCCCTCGGGTATCTCGGGAATTCCAAACATGCTAAAAAGAAAATGAAGAGATTCAAACGAAGAATACGAAAGAAAGATATATGGCTCTTGGGGTTATGTTTTAAAATAAACTTTTCTCTTGAAGATATTCTCCTTAAAACATACTTTTGAAAGTATTTCTTTATAAAATGCTTTTTGAAAAATAGTTTTTCAAAATATCTTATCTTTTCTGGTAACCTTCAGCTTTGATACCACGTGTGACACCCTATGTCCATTAATGTCACTCACAAAGGGAATGCATTAACTTCTATGGAGCGTTTTAAGGGTGTACAGAACAGAAACTTAACAACAAGACAGATATAAAACAGTACTTAAAAATTTAAAACTTCATTTATTGCAGCGGTAAACAAATAAGTTTGATTACATCATCAAAAACCGAAGACTAGAGTCAAGTACATAATATCCATCTTGACTAAATTAGAGTACATAAAATGAAAGACATAACCCCACATAAAATAGCCATAAGTAAGATAGGCTGAACTTTTACTTCAGCGATCCAAGCAACTTCCAAAGAAAGAGATGAAGCTGTCCAAATCAAGCTCCACTAGTACTAGTCCCACCCTGAGCACCTGGGGGGGGGGGGGAAGGAAGAAAAGAGGTGGAAACAAAGGGGTTAGACATAAAGTCTGGCGAGTGCAATAACTTTAACAATATAATCACTAAGTAACTAGGACAAGGCATAAGCTAGAAAATAAGGAAATGACTATGAACCAATGGGTATGACAGAGCAAACAAAGGAAATAAGATGAACAAAGATAACGTTAAAGGCGCACCTAATCACTATAAGATAATTACTACACTGCACCACACCAAACACCCTAAAAGTTGATCCCGCCTACAGAACCCAATAATGATAATGTTAGTTTCGGTACCCCTAGCTGCCTTCATAGGTGTCGTCTGCCCCTATCTCCACTAGGTGTACCCACTACCCCCATTCGATCGGCTCCCTAACTCGTATATACCCGTGCTGGCCCCACAGTGGGGTGTATCACTCCCCAAAGTGGCAACCCGATACCACCAAAATGCACAACTTATATCCACATGATGCAACAATGTCTTACCTACCAGCCCAGGCCCACATACGCATATGACCCCGTTGGACTTGCATTACCACCGCTAACCCGTTTTGACCTCTTACAATCAAATCCAGTACGTGTGTCTCGTCCTCGACTTGGGTCGAGCCCACAAAGATACTTAATGGGTTACTGGTTTGAAAAGGGCCCCCATGCATGACATAAGTTTTCCACCTATGCTTGGTCCCCTCTAAGGTTTTTCCCCACTTAACCCCATTCTTATCCATGTCTTCTTACATGTTTCAATCTTGGTTAAGTGCATCTAATCGTATTTCACATGCCACCAAAGACGCCCACTTGATTTCACATGCCACCCAAGGTACCCACTTAACCCCCTCATGTCCCACCACATGTTTATCTGGTTAAGTGTTTCTTAATTCATTAACACCGTAACCTTGTAAAGACCTCCCACATTAAACTGGCATTTATGGCAGCTGGATTTGTCGGGCGGGTCCGGGCAGTTTTACACCACAAACGAGCCTAACCTCGTGTCTTTACAACTGTTACGCATTTAATTCATGCCTTCGACCTCTCACATTAGACTGGCATTTGTGGCTGCTGGATTTGTCGGGCGGGTCCGGGCAGTCTTACACCACAAACGAGTCTAACCTCGTGTCTTAGGCGGTTTATTACTACACATCTTTATTTAACCCCAAAGTGGATTAATATCCCAATTAAAAATTTGTAAATAAATTCCAAATATACTTATGTCCATAATTGTCTCAATTATGTCCGTAAATGCCAATTTTTCCAATTAATGTCTTAATTTAATTATATGCCTTTTTCAAGGCCATTATGCCAATTCTCAATATGTGTATATTCAATATTACCCCATCGTTCCCACGTTGTTCGTTCATTTATCATGACATATAAGTATATTAGACTAGCAATTAGTCTAACACAAAAAAGAGAAGAAACCTCACAAATTTGCATAACACACAAAATGGATCTAATCTTGCAAATAAGGATTACAACATAACTTGCATAAACTTGTTATTATCATGGATCTAAACATAGGCCTAAAGGTGTGAACTTGCATATATATAATATAGTTTTCATCCAAAACTTGCATAGGCTATAGTCACAAACTTGCATAAAACTATGTACATCATAGATCCAAATCTAAAGGTGTAAACTTGCATATATGTGAATCCAGTTTCTACCTAAACTTGCATATAGTCACTTTATTTGATTCACATGTAAACTTATGTACAATTCATATAGAAACTAACATATAATCTACACCTAAACTTGCATATAGTCGCTTTATTTGATTCACATATAAAATTCATATAGAAACTAGCATATAATCTATACCCAAACTTGCATATAGTATAAAATGATGTCAAACGTGAATCAAGTTGAACATAGGTGATTTGGCATATGAAAAGGGATCCACAACAAAACTATCATTATGAACAACTAGCATATATTCACAAAATATCACATTTTTCCAATGTCTCACAACATAGCCATATAACCCAATTTATAACTCAACCCAATTAACTTATTAATTATCTTATTAAAGATATTGAACTCACAACTCAAAGAAGGTTTTGAGTTCTGGAATCTGAGTTCTGAATTTGATTTAGCTCGCCTTTGAAGTAGAATTCGTTGTTGTTGTTATAATTTTGAGTTGAATTGAGTTGATTAGCTTCACTTTCCCTCTAGTTGATGACGGCTATTCTAGGTTGCAAGGTGATAGCACGACGGCCATGGTTCTAATTTAGGATTAATTTAGGCCATGCGATCAACCTAGAATCAATCAAAACCATCCAGCCAAGATAGGGTGACACCTCAGCCCTAATGACTCAGCACTGAGTCACAAAATCGTCATCTCTCATATCTGCCGGGGGGGGGGGGGCAGGTCGACCCCCAGGTCGACACTAAGGTCGACCTGTGTAGGGGGAGGTCGACACTAAGGTCGACCCCTAGGTCATTTCCCGCCCTGCCCAGTTCTGAGTCTGAATTCACTTTTGAATTTAAATTTAATTTTCTAGAAACTTCTGACAGCCATAACTTCTTCATACGAAATCCAATTTACGCAAACTCGGACTCTATCTCAACCAGAATTCCGAGACGAACACAATGGCGTAACCCGTTTCCCTTGATTCTTACGTTTAAAATTAAGTATTCTTTAATTTGTTAACTTTAATATTTAAATTTACGGGGTGTTACAGAAACAGGTTGGAGGAATCCAACTGGGTTCCTCAAATTTATTTACTGTTGTTTACATAATTATATTTGTGTATGATGGGTGAACTGAATGGATGATTTTGCATGTTGGATATTAATTAGAATATCACTGGCCCTAGATATCGATATTTAAAAATATCATAAAAGGATTTTTAGATTTAAAAAGGATTTTTTTTTCAAAATAGAAATTGTATTTCGAATTGCCTAGGAAAATATTAACTTGTTTTAATAGTTAAAACAAGTAGTTGAACTTATATTCGATGATTATAAATTATCATCGGATAATTTAGAAATGTAAATTCGTGAATGATTTTAAAAAGAGAAAAGTTTATTTTTTGAAGCAAAAATTGAATTTCAAATAGAATTTGAAATAGAATCTTGTTTTAATATTTGAAACAAGAAGTGAAATTTATAAACGATGTTTATAAATGAAAGAAGGGAATTTTTATTGAATAATTTATAAATTAAAATTCAAGAATAATTTTAAAAAGGGATTATATTGAATAGAACTAAAATTGAAATTTTAATTATGAAAATAGATTCCATGTTTATAGGTATAAGTATTTTTTTTTTAATATTCCAAAATGGGATCGAGTTTCAAGTAAATTATTAAAATGGAAGTTTATTTTAGTATATGAAATAAAGTTAATTTATAAACAACATTTATATTTGGGGTGAAGTAATTTTCATCAAATAATTTGGAAATAGATTTCCAAATGTAAGTGTAACGACCCGAATTTTCGTACTCTTTGAGTCGACTGATAACACCACACGTCCAACCCAAATTGCACAAAAATACGAATCATTATTAGAAAGAAGTTAGAAGATGAGAAATAGAAAGAAAGAAGAATTAGAATAGAAGAAAACGAAGAACACAAATCTCACAGCGGAACGAATAAAATATATTAAATAACATAACCTTTGAAATACAAATCAGTAACTATATATACATACCATTATCAGAGCACAACAGTTATTCCTGGAACGGTTATAAACACTTATTTCCAGACACAACATAGTACACAGCGGAAAATATGACAGTTTATAGCTAACTGATGAAGCTTCCTACTTCAAGCTCCTCCAATTGAATCTGTAAAATCCCGACTACTTGACTGTCCGTATAAATTTGGGAACCCAAGAGTTTAGGGAAAACAAAACAAAATAAACTTTAGGTTAGTCATGGGACTGGTGTGAGTAAACTCCAACCACTTGTTTAACTTCCAAAATCTTTTCGAAAGAAATGATAATCGTAATACCAATCCACACATAAACACGGATGGTTTTTACCTTACGATAACCAAAAATGTTTTGATATCAAATCCAGTGATATTATAATAATGACTACATCAAATAAATAGCAATCTAGCGGAACGCTTGCATCTCACGCTCCATATATAATATAAAACCAAAACCGCAGGGCACTTATTGGAGATTGGATTTCCAACATGACAAGGTATGGAACCACCTTCCGATAGTGTATCTCTAGAGGGGAATACATTGGGTTCAATAAGAACGTCTTGCAACCCGGCCCACACATGGCTGACCACTCATTTAACTTGAGTGTATCGAGCATATTAACACCAATGGTTGTGATCAGCAACCGCTACAGCAACGAATAGAATAAGAAACAAATGAAATTTCTCTAAATCAGGTGATAATACTCCTAATGGGAATGACGCACATGGCCATGCTGCTTGCTCGATTTCTGTCATTTCCCAGGTGATGAGGCTTGAGGTCACGATTATCTTTTCAGAACATCCTGTCACCATTTCCTTTGAATGCCACCTTGTCAGATTCGTTCATATATGTTGCTCTGGGACTGGACAAACCGAAGGCACCATTCTATTAATCCATATAGGGTAATTTCCACATAGGATTAACAGAACAACCCTTGCACTTTACTCCGTCTTCAATTATCTTCAGCATAAGTTGATTCGTAACGCTTATGCCAATACAGAGTGGTTTTCAGATAATAAATATGATCCCGGTCTCTCCGTATTAACAACGAAGGTATAAAATAAATCAAAACTTTGATAGCTGGTGATTTAACTATCAAAGAAACATCCATACAAACAACGGTCCTATTTCCAATTGGAAATTCTACCGATCAAACATCAACAACACTGGCCCCTTTTTATATTAATTCCTTATTATATTATTGATTCACAAATCCATTTTCAATCTTCCATATCCTTTCAAATCTCGATTCTTGGAAGACATTTCCAACATTATCATTTCTTTATTCGAGAAGATATCTCTTATTCCAATTTAAAAACATTTCTATATATTCTTATTTCTATATTTTAGAAAATATACTTTATTAATCATTGGAGAAAAACATTTTCAATTTGTCATTTCTTACTTCTAGTTATCCCAAATCATTTCATTTTCTATACTTAGAAACCACCTCTGGTTTACTTTGGAAAATGTTTCCAAGACCCTTTCATTTAGTTAAACCCATGTTACATAATAAACATCATTGTTTTAACTCAATTCATTAACCATTCATTTACTAATCGGATCCCTAACCAATCTTCACTACCGAACCTTAACCATTCCTTAGTTAATTATGAAGTCAATCTAGTTGGGGTATAATTACCTCTCAGATCTTAACTGGACAACATTCTCAACTTTGAAACAGTCAAAGCTCACAACTTCAAACAAAACATCGCTTACGTGACTCTCGGATTCAATCTAAGAATCCACTTATTTTACGGAAAAATATTGATTATAACGGTAGCGTTATAATCGCTGTTTCCAAACATTTATTATAACTGCAGCATTAAAATCGATGTTTTGATTTATAAAACATTTATTATAATGACAGTGTTACAATCACTGTTTAGACTTATAAAACATTTATGATAACAGTAGCATTATAATCGCTGTTTAGATTTCCAAAACTTTTATTTTAACGGCAACGTTAAATCGTTTTTTTAATAGAGTACCGTGTGCGACGCGCACACTTCCGTTGTTCATTTTTTAAAGATAGTCAAAATGTCCGGATTTACACAATGTAGACATATACCATTCTGTTTGTCGAAACCCATAAGATAAAAGGTATATAAGGATAAAATCTGCTTTCCACCTTCTTTACAACAAGACCTCTTTACTTGGATTTTATTTTTAAAAAATTCCATTTTATCAATGTTTAACACAAACTATCTTATGTGTTTTCCTTTGCGTTTAAAATATTTATTTCAATTGCAGTGCTTTGCTTAATTCAATTTAAAGTCATCACGTTGGTCTTAAAAACCTCATTTAAACCTTGTTTGGATTAATCACTTATACTAATTCGTTTACCGTCTTTTGACCACTTAGCTTAGATTTCATTCTAAAACCATTAACATATTTTAACCTATTAACCATCTTCCTTAAAATTTCTTTCCATTGAATTTTCTTTTCATAATTTAAATTTAACAAAAAGCCTTGTTTAAATCTTTGCATTTGCTGACAAATCCCATTTACAAATCTCATTTAAAACTTGGATTACAAATCCCTTTATGAAACTCTTATCACCTCCTTGATCAAACTATAATGCCACTAAGTCATTTCTTAATTGAATCTCCAATTAAAATCATTGTTTTAATTATTATTAATTAAAATAACAATTAACTTTATTATTAACTACATTTAAAATAGTTAACTTTGTTATTACCTAAAAATAGTATAATTATTACTTTTAAAAGCTTATTAAATAACAATTAACTTTATTAACACTAACCAATTCGATAATTATTTTAATTATAGTTAATCGAAGATTAACTAATATTTAACACCCTTCGTTAAATTCAAATTTTATTTCAAATATTGGTTTCAAAACCCTTTTCCATTTTTCCATGTAAATTCAAATTTGAATTTCTATTTCAATTTATTCAATAATAAATAATTCACTTAATTTATACTCTCGTTTATATACAACTTCTTGTTTTCTCCATTTATATGTTTTTAGTTCCAACTCTATTCGAAATTACATTTCTATTTTTTTGGAAATAAATTCCCTTTTAAAACTCAAATTTTATTTTCTATATTCGAAAATATTTTCTCGTATTTAAATACCAAATTCTAGGGCCAGTGATATTTAAACACAACAAGATCAATCACATTTGATATATCACAATATATGTCACAATCAATGCAAACATAAGAATATATGTTGAGGAATCCAGTTGGATCCCTCCGACCTGTTTCCCTGTATCCACAGATGTTAATCAACATCAATAATATTATTTCACATCAATATGAAATATCACGGTCAACAGAATTGTTAAACGATCAATTTTATGCCTATATCAACCAATTCAACCAATTTTATCAACCAATCATCCAAACAACTATCATTTGGTGTAAAATTTCTATAAATAAATTTAAAACTCGTTTATAAAAATGTAAACGAGGTAGAGTTAGTGAGTTACTCACCTTGCTTTGCAGTTGATCATTTTGCTTTTATTTCATTTAAAATCAAAGAGGCGTTTGGTTTTTCTTTGAAATTCCAGTGAACTCTAATTGATTCTAAATCAGCTTCATCGCGTTGTATTCAATGCCACGATCCCAATGAATCTTGTTTTGCGAATTTCTGTAACCGTATGAATTATATATCGTCGTTATAAGATTTGAATATTTCTAAACATTATTATCCTTAAATTTAAAATTAATTGTACTTAATTATACCCTTAATCATGATTTAACCAGTAAACCCTCCTTTGCAAACTACTCACAAACTCGAAGCCGTATTTCATCGTTCGAACAAAATTCGGTTATATATAAAGTAAAATTGTTTAATCGGATTAAACCATATGTTTACCTTGATTAGTTATTTCATAATCACGTCATTTGGCACATTTGTTCTTCTTCTCGGCCGTTTAAACACAGTAACCCAATACAACCAACTTTCGATCGCCCCTTTCTCCAATGTTCTTCCACGAAAATTAAAACCGTAGCCACCGTCTCCCTCCTTGTCACCTCCTCCCCGTCATCCACCTGGTCATCACTAACTCGGTGGATCCACGCAGAAACCGACATCGTCATCGAAACTGTCTAGGTGGAAAAATCTCACGATCCTAAACTTCCCCAAAAGTCCATCAAGATCCGGGTAAAAGTGCGCCTCTTTCAGTCAACTTGCCACCGCCTCCTCCTTTCCAGTACGCCTGCGCCACCAACTTTCCCCAACAGCCTCTCTATCTTGCAAAATCCCGTGCTTAGTAGTTGACTGGAGGATAAAGCTGACAGTGATTTCATAACCGCACGTTAAATAATGACATGGGGTTGAAGGCTCCAGTGCAAATACAGGCAAAGGGCTTAACAGTGACGGATTACACCAGTGTTTGATTATGTCTTGTTTTTGGGTCTGAGAACAAGAAATAAGGATATACGGTTTTATAGAGATAGGAGCTTGGCATACACGGTTCCAAGTAGCTTGTTACGCACAGTTCAAAAACTTGGCAAGCACGCAGTAGAGTGATAGGTTTGGGGCGTAGCTGATTCCTTGGTCTGCACGATTCTGAAAATGGCGTGAAGCACCACAATAAAATACGTCCGCATGGAGACACAGGCATGGGCATTCATGTCATAGGTTTGTGTTTTCCCAAATTGGCATGCGCATTTCAAAAAGCTAAAAGTTGGTTTACATAAAACGTGGAAGAACATCTGTTTACTTATAAGCAGTTTGTTTAGTCTTCTTGTAAGCCGATAGGCTGTTTGTACTTAGTTTTGACAATTAGTGGGAAGTTGCCAAACATTTACCTGGATATAGGAGCGTATCTTATTGACGTATCAACTATGTTTTATGTAATCTGCAAATGGCCTTGGGTTTGCCATCACATTTTCGACTGATGATGACTCTGTGAGTATGACGAGAAAGGGGATTACGCTGTTGGGATTTCAAATCTTTGCTCAAGCGTTGAAGTGGTAACCATTTATATGTAATATTACAGTACTACTATGAATTTGTAGTAAAATAAATAATTTACCGAGATGGTAATAACAAAGTATTACTCAGTACACAGGTCCATCTAGTAGTAACCAAAACATATCCATAATGAATGGAAAATCCAAGGAAAGATATGCACAAATTCACAATCTACACGTGTGTAGATATTTTGGCAGAAATGTCAAGTAGCATGGTAAAAAGGCATAGACAAAGACAGGTTATAGTGTAGGTTTGGACTTTGGAGATATGTGTGTACATATTTAAAAAAAAATGGATATCTTGTTACACACTACTTCGTTCATATACGAACCGCAACGACACGAATAAAAATACCGTTGTGTCGATCAGTGTGCCATGATCCCAAAAATGTAATAATATAGACAAGTTAACTTATATTGTGATATCCCAAAATGCTGATATAGGGTATAAAATTCTTCAAATAAAAAGTTGCTTATTTTTCAAAATAAAAATTACAGAAAAATTCTATAAATTAAATTATAACTACGTCTCAAAATTCTTGTCCAAATTCGAAACCAATATTTAATTATATTAAATAAATCGTTATGGCTTATACACGACTCTACAACGACTTTCTGAAAAATTGATTTGGGCATAACTCACAATGTATAAGACGAAATTTCAATTTTTCACTTTCGTTAGAAAAATATAATCAAACATATTCTAACATTTCTTGTTTCATTGAATTCCGACTTATATTACATTATGTGTATTCAGTTGAAGTTTAAATCGTAAATTACGAACTACCGCGACTATTTCGAGCTCGTTTAAATTATATTATAAATTATACGTTTAAACTTTGTTTTATAAATAAATTCGTAAATAAAAAAATCCTTTTTAAATTATTAATACAATATTTAAAACCAATTTAAATGTTCAAAATTTAAATGGCTAAAAATCCGGGTTGTTACAGTAAGAAATGGAATAAAAGGCGAAATTTAAATATATTACAAACTTTTAGCTATCTCAAGATAAGAACGTTGCGGTCAAGGTCTGAGAGGTAATAAAATACCCCAACTTGAACGACTTCACTATTATCAAAGGATGATATTAGTTTGTAATGTTAAATGATGTTGAATTAATTGATTATTCCTATAAAAAGAATTTATAATTAAAATTTGATTATGAATTTTATAAATAATTTGAATATAGGTGTAACACCCAACTCCGTTAAGGTCACTCACAAAGCGAATGCCTTAACTTTGATGGAGCGTTTTAGTCGACAGAACAGAAATTTACAAGACAGATAAAGCAGCACTTGAAAAATTCATAACTTTATTACAACAGAAACAGAAATAAGTTTGGTTACATCTTTTCAAATCACAATATCAGAATTCAAGTACAAAATATCGGTCTTGTACAAAAGCCTTCAGAATGCATAGTTTTTTTAAAGTCATAATCCCCAATATAAACTGTCATTGAAAGATAGAGCCAAAGCCAAGCAATACTTCAAACACTTCAAGCAGAGAGAATCTGAATCAAGCTCCTACGTTTCCACCCTAAGCACCTAGGGGGGAACGGAAAGAAATGAGGCGAAACAAACTAGGTCAGACATTAGTCTGGTGAAACAGAAACGGCAACAGAATAATCTCTACAAAAACAGAATGCTAGTAATGGGCCTTTACCACCCGAACAGACAGAAGGTACAAAAGCAGAATACTAATAATGGGCCTTTACCACCCAACTAATGGGCCTTTACTACCCCAACAGACAGAAGGTATGGAAACAGAATCGGAAACGGAATCAGAGACGGAAACAGAATAATCCTTACAGAAACAGAATGTTAGAATTAGGTGTACACTAGTAATGTGCCTTTACCACTGTAACGACCCGTATTTTTCAGCGATATATAATTAATTAATTTAATTATATAAACAGTAATTCAAAGAATTTAATGGTCGTTAATTTGAATTAGATGGAATATTTAATTAAATTTAATAGTTAAATAATATATTTAATTTCTGAAATAATCAGAAATACTGAATTGACAATATAAGGTGAACTGGGCAATTCAAAATATTTAATTCAGCTTAGAGTTGAACTAAAATAACGAATATATTTAAATAACGTCAGTTTGAACGTATAATTATATTATAATTAAAATCGGGCTTGGAATGGCACTGCAGTTCGTAATTTGGCGATTCGAACTTCAACTGAATGTACAGGATTCGTTTTAAGCTGGATTTCTGCGAAACAAGAAACGCTCGGAGCTGGTGAAGTATATCTTTCTGATGGAAGAGAAAAATTGGGATTTCGTCGTGTAGATTTTGATTTAAGTCCAAATCAAATTTTAGAAAAGTCGCTGTGGAGTTCCTTTATAATTTAATTATATTTTAAATAAGGAATTTCATTACAAATCGAATATCGATTTATATCGAGATTTGAAATATAAAGTTAGAAATTCATATAGGAATATTCTGAAGCTGTATGGTATTCCACTGTGAATATATACGATAATATAACTTTATTTATATTTAATTTAATTATATTTAAATATATTTAAATATTTAAAAGGGTTATTTAGAGCTTTAAAAATAGCCACTTTTTCAAACGACCTCAGAATTCGACGAAACTAATTTTATTGGATCCGCAATATTAAATTATTGCTAGATTTCAATTTCTGTGATTTTTGAAGTTCGTATGTGGCCGTACGGGATTTTAATGTGAAGAACAGTCAGTATTTTGACAGTTAAAAATACGCTGTGTGATCATACGAAGTCGGAATTTGATGAAACCAATTTCGTTGGGACCGTAATGTCGTACTGTAGTTGCATGTCCATTTTCGTGATTTTTGGGTATCGTATGTGATTGTATGAATTTTTAGGAGCCAAATATAAGCAACGGTTGATTTTAAAATGAATATTTAAAAGGGTGCGTTTTTTACAGGTCCCTATTAAGTTTCAAAATTAGGGTCACATCCGGTCATAAACTTAATATAAGTTAGATCCCTATTTTTGAAAATCGGCTGCAAAAATTCCCGTCTTACCCTTACGCAGTTCCAAAACCCTAAAACAATGATCCAAGTTCATTTCCGCCGTCAACACAAATTAAAAAATCCCAATCCCCAGTCGCCCCCCTCCGACGATCGGACATCGCCGTCGTTCCCCCCAGTAGCCGCCGCGTGGCCCACGGATGGCCCCACCACCGTCGACAAACCGCTACAGCCCCAAAACTGTTCCCCACCGAGAAGTGAACGCCGCCGCCGCCACTGACTGGACTGCCTCCACCTCAGGCGCCGCCTGCTCCCCCTCCTTTACCACCCAGGGCCGCCATTCCCCCCAAACCCGCTGTAAGCTTTTTTTATTTATTTTATTTTATTTATTTAATGTTATCACCAAATTCTTGCAAATCAGTATGCATCTATACAGTAGTGTTGCATGATTGTATGATTTTCAATCAGTACGTTATAATGTTTTTTTTACAGTTATCAATTTTTACTCGATCTTTGTTGATGGATTAATCCGATCTTCTATAATTTTATAGTTTTGTCGATTGATTAATTATTATATAAAGTTTTAATGTTATTGTAGATAGTACGGTTTTGTTTATTAAATTTTTAGTATATTTGTTCTATATTTGGAATATGTGTATAAAAACATGAATAAGTTGTGAATATGAGCATACAAATATGCAAATATTGTTAAAACATGTGTAATATGCAAATTTGTTTATTCAGGACTTTTGCGTAAGAAACTATAATTTGTTATGAGTCCGTGAGTATTTGAAAATTTTAATTTAGATTTCTTGCAGAAATGTATATGATTGTCTTCTAAATTTGCTTGCCGATTTACAAATATGAACAAAATTATTGTAAGGGTTCATGAACGAGTGTAAGATATTGGTATTAATAATTGGAAACATGTTTGAATGTGAATCGAATGCTCAAACACTTGTGGAAAACAGTTCATAACAGATGACCACTAGTGTGCAGTTATTCCGAATAATTGCACTATATTGTGCAATTTTTATGTTTTTTTATCATAATTCTGCGATGTTATTACGAATATTTTTACAGTTGTGAGGATTTCTGTAATATTTGCATACTTGTTTACATATATTCTATATGATAGCATACCTGTATGCTATTATTGGAAATACATGCTTTGTTTTGCTATTATTAGTAAAAATTACACACTTGTGTGCAATTATGAAGATTAATTGCACATGTTTGAGTATGTATCAACAGTATTTGCGCACTTTTGTACTGTTTTTTAAAATACATGAACACTTGCGTGACATTAGACAGAATACTTGCAGACTGGTACGCATATATATGTAGAACAGTTTGAAACCTTTTGTTAATAACTTTATTATTCTTTTTACAGTATCTGTGGTGGAAGATGATCCTATATGAGATGTTAAAAAAGAGAGAGCATTAGTAATTACTGAACAATCGTCTAATTCTCAACAGTTGGTGAAAGAATGAAAAATCGAAGAAGTACGGAAGATTCCCAAAAAGGATAGTGTGTATAGGAATACTCTTAAGGCATTCATCGAAATGATAGAGAAATTAAAGGAAGATGATCTTTATACGTATAAGCATGATGTATTTCTTAAAAGTATAATGTTTTGAATTTTTATGGGCTGTTATAAATTTAGTTCAATTTTTTAATATTAATTCTATATATTTTAGAGCTATTTGTTCCAGAAATACTTTGTATGCAATCATTCTATATAGTTGGGTAGAAGTATGCAAATATTATGTATAGTTGCATAGATGTGTGCAAAAATACTGAATATCTGTATCAACTTTGCTCATATAATGCGTAGATGAATAAATGTATGAAAAAAATTCATAAAAGCTACATACAGGTATGAAATTATTTCTGTAAATGAATAATGTATACAGGTATTATATATTGTTGCATAGAAGTATGCAACTATTATCTTTATTTGCATGCAAGTTTTGAAATTTTATCGTTTATGCTTACTCTGTTTTAACTTTGTCTACTTTTTTCACCTATTAATCCTGAATTTTTTAATTTAATCAACTGATTCTACAGTTTTAATTTCGTTATTTATTTGTATAATTTTATGAAGTTAAGTTCATACATGTCAGTATTTACTAAAAAATAAAACATCTTCTGGAGTAATGCTGCAAATATATACAGTTACATCAGTAATTATATTGAAAACATGCATATAAATATGCAAAATATTACGAATAACTGTACACACGACAACATCAATTCATAATTTCACAAAATAAAAAGATAATTCAGTTTACACACTATATAATCATGCACACGTAGTTCAAACAACAAAATAACAGTCAACCTTTTCTAACAAATATAAAAACCCCTTTCTTCCATTTTAATTTCTTCATCTTTAATGATTTCTTTATCCTCACTTCTCTGCTTCATTACGTTAATAACAAACATGCACCAATATTTCCAGGACCACTGTTAAAAAAAGAAAAAACATTAATCAGCCTTATCTGCATGTATTCAAATGAAATTACAAAAACATAAACATATAATTATAACTAGATGCATACGTATATGCAAATAACAGTAATATCTGCATGTTTACATGAAAAAATTCAGAATATTTGTACATAGTATATTAAAAAATAGATCTAGAACACTGGTAATATGCATATATTAAGAATATATTCATATATATATATATGCAACTAATCATCAGGCACGCAAATAAACAGAAAATCAAAGGAGCTGAATGTTGGTATGCATATATAAGAAAATTTGCATACTTCCACGGAAATTTATGAATAAATCCAAACACATATTATACCAATAGTTGCATTTTTATATGCTCATATTCAAAATATGTGCATATTTTTATACACAAATGTAGAACATATGAAAAAATATGTTGACAATCAAAATCGTAAATACGGCTGCAAAATTAAACTAGCTAAATTATAATTAAACAATCCATCAATAAAAGATGACAATTAAAATAAGTCAGAATAAAGATTCAATAAAAATCGATCGCAAAACTGAAATCAGAAAACAAAATTGTAAAAAACGCACCCTAAAATGTATAAATTACCTGGACGAAGACGGCTGCTTGAATACCCCAGTCGCCCCCTCCTACGATCTGACATCGCCGTCGTTCCCCTAAAAATAGCTGCCGCGTCGCCCACCGATGGCCCCACCGCCGTCGACAAATCCTCCTCCTTCCCCAAAATAGCCGCCGCCGTCCACACAAAAAGATGCCGCTGCCATTACTAAAAGAACTTCGAGCGCCTAAATTTTAGATCGATGGAATGAAAAAATTGAGAATGATGGAGGCGCCGCCATGACACAGAACTATTTGATTGTGGAAAAAATAAAACCCTAATATGTGTTTTAACCTAATTACGGCGTGAATTAAGAGTGAAAGGGCAGATCTGTAAAAAAAAGAGCGGCTATTTGAAAATAAGGATGAAATTTAAATGTTTCTAAAGGGGAGGATGTGAGCCTAATTAGGTTTAGTTTTAAAGATGTGAGCCTAATTTTCACTATTTAAAATAATATCCTATCATGTAAATACACATCACCATACCTTAACCCTAGACTATTTCTTCTGCGGTCAACGGAGAAACACAACGCTACTTTCATCCTCCAAAAACGTGGAGAATGTTCAACCATAAATTCATATAGATTCTTGTAAAATACCTATAAATAAGCATTTCCCTTGCCTAAACCTAATCCTCTTCAACTAGTTTCAACATTTTCTCAGCCGCCATCTGCTGATACTTAAACAAAAATCGCGACTTCGAGTTTCTTCTAATTCCTACAGAAAAATAAATCCTTAAATTCCAAAAAGGGTATTCTCGAAATCCTTAGAACTTGCTTCCCTTTTGCTATGCATACGCGGAGGATTTCCAACTTTTCTTCTGACGTTCGAAGTCTGGACAATGAAGCTAGGGCTTCGTGTTGCCGGCAGGATGGAGGGATTCAGGCGAACTGAGCTTGGCGCTGCATCTCTGGTGGCGTGAGATTTCAAATGGAGGAGTTAAAAGGGAGTTCAGTGTTGCAGGTTCGATGTTTTTTTTTGTGACTGTTGGGTGGAGATCTGGAGGATTGAATGGTGGAACGATGGTTTTTGTGAGTTGTTTTGTGGAGTAGGAAGTGGACCGAGGATGGGAAGTTCACTGTAAATGTGTGTTTTGAGTACTGGGAGCCTTCCTTCATTTAAAAAGGGGAAGATGCTTTCGAAGAGGCCCGGGGAAGTAAGTAAGAGGCGACTGGGATGTGGGATTTGACGGTGTTAGTTTTTGGGGCATTTCATGAACGAGAAGGAGGGTACGGTGTGGTTCACAGAAACGGGAAATGGGAAGCATGAGAAGGGCGGTGGTTTTCATCTGGAGTTAGTGATTGAGGGGGCTGGCGAATGGTGTTGGTTGTTGTTGAAATCAAAGTGATGACTGAAGGACATGGTGAATGGGGTTAGCTTTGTCGGGTCTTGGCAGTTTGGTTGGAGTCTGCAGCATTTTGGGGATCAGGCTTGCGTGTTGATAGTTGTATTCAATGGAGAGTGTGAGGCTGATTTCAGTTGGTGAAGTGGAGAGCTGTGTTTTCCAATGGAGTTGGTCGGGGAGTTTTCATGGAGGGGAGATCTGAGATGAGATTTTTGCTCGATTTCGTTGAGAGGTGGTAGAATGAAACCATAAGTATGAGGAGATAAAGGACGTCAGTAGGAGAGTTAGAAAATCGTTTCAAAAGGTGAAGTAAACATGTCTGGGAGGAGGAAGAACAAGCTGACTTGTAAAGTAAGGGTTCAACATATAATTTCGTTAACTAATTATTTGATTTATAAGTTAATGACCAAAAATTGTTAACAGACTTGTAAAATGAATTTCTCTGTCATACGTTATCAGAAATCGACGAAACAGGATCCGATAGGATCGTACGGACGACTTCTACACAATGGAACTGATGGAGAGCGAATCGAAGCTCGTTACAATTTATTGCAAAATAAATTGTCTGTCTGAATCAAGCGATGGTTATCGTTATTAACGATGATCGTCCAATGTGAGTAAAACTCACCAACTCTGAACAGTTATATTTTTATATAACGTATTTTTAGAACTGTTAATCATCTGTTGATTGATGTGTTAACTATTTGGTTGAATTGCTTGTGTATTGGTTGAAAGTATAGATAACAATATATATATATATAAATCGTTAATCGAATATTGATTCTGTTTATCAGAATAATTTTATATTCATGTTGTTTAACATCTGTGATGCAGGGAAACAGGTTGGAGGGACCCAACTGGGTTCCTCAATGTTTATAATATTGTTTTGTTTCATATATTGTGATATATGATGTGATGTATAATCTGTGATTAATGATAATGACAATGGTCTTGTTATTTGGTAATGTTAAATACTGGAAGCAATATTGAAATGAAATATTATATAAAATCGAAAGATTTTATATAGAAGGAAGATTTCAAACTGTACATTGAAATAGAATATTTATAAAATCAAAAGATTTTATAAAAGGAAATATTTATAAAACGAAAAGAAATTTATAGAAGGATATTTACTTAGAAAGTAAATAGAATTATAAAAGGGAATTTTCAACGGTATAGTGGAAAAGAAATATTTATATAATCAAAAGATTTTATAAAAAGGAATATTAAATAAATAAAATATAAGGGAAAATATTTATAAAATCAAGGGATTTTATAAAAAGGGAATTTATTTATAAAATCAAAAGGGTTTTATAAAGAGGAATATTTATTGAGAAAATAAATAAAAGTAAAAGGATTATTTATTTAAGGAATAAATTAAAGTAAAAGGATTATTTATTTATAGAAAATAAATAAAAGTAAAAGGGATATTTATTGGTTAAATAAATAGAAAAGATAAAAAAATATTTATTTGTTAAATAAATAGAAAAGAGAAAAGAATTATTTATTTGTTAAATAAGTAGAATTGAAAAGGGAATAGTTATTTGTTAAGTAAAGAAATAGAAAAGGAATAAATCAAAGGAGTTAATTCAAAGGAGTTAATCCGAAAGAGTTAATTGATTAGAGTTAATCGAATAGAGTAAATTGATTAGAGTTAATCAGTTAGAGTTAATCAATTAGAGTAATTGAATAGGAGTTATTCGAAGAGAGTTAACCAGTTAGGGTAAATCAGTTAGAGTTAACCAGTTAGGGTTAATCAGTTAGAGTTAAACAGTTAGAGTTAATTAATCAGAGTTAATCGATTAGAGTTAAATCGAACAAGAGTTATTCAAATAGAGTTAATCGAGTTAGAGTTAGTCGAGTACTAGTTAATCGAATATAATTTATTCGAAAGGAGTTAATCGAATATTAGTTATTCGAATCGAGTTAAAAGGAGTTATCGAATATTAGTTATTCGAATCGAGTTAAAAGGAGTTATCGAATATTAGTTATTCGAATCAAGAATTAGGAGTTATCGAATCTAGTTATTCGAAAGGAGTTATCAAATCTTGTTATTCGAAAGGAGTTATCGATTTGTTTAATTGAAAGGGGTTAATCGAATTTAGTTATTCGAAAGGGGTTATCGATTAGTTTAATCGAAAGGAGTTAATCGAATTTAGTTATTCAAAAATGAGTAATCGAATATAGTATTCGAAAAGAGAGATTATCGAATATCATTTATTCGAAAGAAAGAGTAATCAAATATTAGTTATTTGAAGTGAGTTAATCGAATATTAGTTATTCGAAGAAGGTTAATCGCCGAATTCGATTATATCGAATTCGGGAAAGTACTTATACTTTTCGGTGTTTAAATCAAAATTTATTTATTTATAAATCAGGTGTTTATTTATTTGTTCACATTAAGGAATAAAAGTTATAGTTTGAAGTTAGATATTTAGAAAGTAGGGGTTATAACATTATCGTTATAACCAATGTTTTCAATAAAGAAGTGGATTCGTAAATAGAATCCGAGAGTTTCGTAAGGAAGTTTGTTAAAGAATTAAAAGATAAGCTTTGACTACTTCGAAGTTAAAACATTGTTCAGTTAAGGTCTGAGAGGTAATTATACCCCAACTTGATTGACTTCCTTCTTAACTAAGGAATGGTAAGGTTTGATCGTGAAGGAGTTTTGGAAATGTTTTCCAAATAAAAATCAGAAATGTTTTCTGATAATAGAGAAAATAAGAATGTTGAATATATGGAAATAGGAGATAAGTAAATTAATGAACTAAAGAGATAAATGTTAAAGGATGATTGATCGATATAATTTCCATCTGGAAATAATATCGTTGTTTGCACACGCGTTTTTCTTGGATAGTTAACTACCGACTATCGAAGTTTTCGACCATTTTAACGTTGTTAATATGGAGAGATCGGTTGGATTATTATTCGAAGAACCACTCCGTATTGGCATAAGCGTTCGAATCATATATGCCAAGGATAATTGAAGACGGAGTAAAGTGCAAGGGATGTTGTATAAATCTTAGGTAAAGATTGCCTAAGATGTTTGTACTGAATAGTGCCTTCGGTTTGTCCAGTCCCAGGACGACCTGTATGGAAGAATGTTTGACAGAGTATATTTAATAGATCGCGTAAGTTGATCTCTTCCAATGTATTTACATTTGGTGGCGGAGGAATTCATTTCTCTTAGCTGTATACCCATGGTATTTTTGGGGAAATCAATTTGTGATTTGGCAGGTATGACGATGTGACATTCAAAGTGAATAAACGTGTGATCTGTCAGAGATAAGCGTGGCCTCTAGCCTCACAACTAGGAAATGAAAAAAATCGGACAAACAACATGGCTATGTAGGTCGCACCTATTAGGGTGTATAATCACCTGATCTAGAGTTTTATTTACTTCTAAAAATCTATTGTCGATGCTTTCCCATTCGGGAAACGGTTGCCGATCCCAACCGTTGGTGATATACATTCGATACACTCAAGCGAAATGAGTGGTCGGTCATGTGTGGCCGGGTTGTAAGATGTTCTTGTTGAACCCAGTGTATTCCTCTCTAGAGGTACACTAGAGTAAGGTGGTTCCATACCTTGTCATAGTTGGAAATCCATTACCCAATAGATGCTTGCGGTTTTGATCGTATACTATATATGTAGAACGTGAGATGAAATCATTTCTGCTAGATGATTATTATATTGTGGTTGATAGACATTATTATAATATCAAAAGGTTTTTGATATAAAGATATTTTGGATTCTCATAAGGGAAAAACCCGTTCCGTTATACGGCGTGGTCTTATGAGATATCGTTTACTTGTTCAAACTGTTTTACTCATACCAGTCCACGTTGCTTAATTGGTACGTTTGATAGGGGGTTCTCGCTTCGCGGTTTGGTGGCGAACGGGAGACTCTTACCCCTACAGGTCCTGCAATATAGCGGGTTGGTCGAGTCGAGAGGCTGGCCGTAAAGCATGGTGTCTGGGGTACCTTTGTAAGCCACGGGGGACCCAGAGTTTATTTTGTTTTGTTTTCCCTAAACTCTTGGGTGCCCAATTTTATACGGGCAGTCAAGTAGTCTGGAATTTACAGATACTTGAAGAGCTGGAGCAGGGGGCTTCAGGATTATATAACTATAGTTATTTCCGCTGTGTTGCAAGTGTTGTACTCTGATAATGTTACTGTACACATATACTGATTTTATTTCAAGGATATGTTATCTATTATATGTTGTTCGTTCCGCTGTGAGATTCGTGTTACTCTGATGTTGTGTTCTTCTTCTTCTTCTTCTATTCTAAGTTTCTATCTTATCTATCCTCACCCTCTAATTTCTTTCATTAACTACCGGTATTTTCGATCCTTGATGTTCGATATGTGTTGTATATCGGATAACCAAGATCGACTTTTTCCGGGTCGTTACAACCACCCCAACAGACGGTACCATGCAGAAATAGACTGGTGTTGCCACCCAACAGAAACAGACGGTACCAATAGAAACAGACAGAACTAAGTGTACCCTAAGTCCTACCCCTAAGCGATCGGCTCCCTAATACATAAATACCCTGTGTCAGCCCCACAGTAGGGTGTATCACTCCCTAAAGTGGCAACCTATTGGCACAGACCTATTTACAGATGTCACGGTGTCTTACATCCTCAGAGCAGACCGGATCCATGCACGCACATGACCCAGTTGGAATGCACTATCAACAACCCTCGCCATTATCAGAATGAACCGCTTATAATTAGTTCAGTAAGCGTGCCCGGACCCCTACATAGCGTGGGGTCAAAGTTTTGATACCAGAAAGGGTTACTGACTAATATGGGTCTCAAACAACAGATGACACAAGTATTTCCCCTCCTAACCTTGTGTCCCCAGACTAACAAATTTCAGATTAACTTGTTTACAGATTTCAGACAGAGTTCAGGTTACTAGTTCACAGATCAGACAATCAAGTTAACAAGTTCTCAGACTAATGGATCAGATATACAGATTAACAGGCTTACAGATTGTTTTACCTAACTTTGTATTGGGCCTACAGATTTACAAAACTGGTTTATTAGATTCATCAGACCAATTGTTTTAACCCTATCCACCCAACACGTTTTAGGTATCATATTTATCTTAGATTTGCATTAATTAATTATTAATGCACAAACCTCTCACATTAGGTCGGTAGCTTGTGACCGCTGGATATGCCGGGCGGTTCCGGGCAGACTTCTGCCACAAGCTAGACCTAAGCTCGTGTCTAAGCATATTTTAGTTATGCCTACGACCTCTCACATTAGACTGACAGTTTGTGGTCGCTGGTTAAGTCGGTTGGTTCCGGGCATGCTTCCACCGCAAATGGAGTCTAACCTCGTGTCATATCCAATTTATTCCAATACAGATATTAGACTAATTTATGTCCATTTAACAGATTAAACTCCTTTACAGGTTACAACAGATTAATCAAATTTCCATGTTTTACTCAATCTTAGATCGAGCCTACGAATTTTCATACCCAAATTACAATTATTTAGCTTTCAACAGATTTTGCCGATAACAGATTTAGCAGATAACAATTTTAGCAGATTAGGCAATTCAGCAGATTTAGCAGATTAGGCAATTCAACAGATTAAGCAGATAACAGATTTAGCATATTAGGCAATTCAACAGACTAAGCAGATAACAAATTTAGCAGATTAGGCAATTCAACGGATTAAGCAGATAACAGATTTGGCAGATTAGGCAATTCAACAGATTTAACAGATAACAGATTAGCAGATTAGGCAATTCAGAAGATTTAACGGATTAAATATTTCTTAAAGTTCTATTTACATATCTTGCCTAAATTTACATGCCTATATCATGGTCATAATTCATAATACGACATATGCCCCAAATTTTAATTAAACATTGCACAGTACAGAATATTCTCTAAAAAGTCCCAAACAATATGAATTATGCCAAATTATAGCCTATGATGCCAAATATACAAAAATCCATATTTAGGCGCATTCACATTAATAGTTAACCTATTTTAATATAGATCTTTACGCCTAATTCGCATATATCCTTTTTTTCTCTTTTCAAGTCACAGATCGTGACATAAAATATGCCCCAAAATCTAGATCTTAAATTTTAATCGTGTATTAAGTCCTCAAAATCAGATCTTGCATTATAATATGCATTATATTCCAAATCCCAAGGCATATGCTATCATATAATAATTCTTCTTCCAAATCACAGTCTTTTATACATAGTATGCATTGATTCTAGATCTTAATTTACAACCTATGTTCTTTTCTCAAATCAGTCACAGATTAGTCATGTCCAATTATGCAATATTCATTATTTGTCCCAAAATTAGCGTTCATGCGTTAATCTCTTATGAGATTTGGCGCAGGCTCGTAGTAGCCTGGCTATAGAACAGAAAGAAAAAGGAGATACAGAGTACTCACAGAAAAACAGACCTGATAAATAAGAATATGCATAACCTCAGATTCAGATTTATAACCATGCCAAGATCATAATAAAAAATTATATCTGAAAATAACTGTACTCACAAAAAGGGAACGATTCTTGTATTCTGGAATCTGTGTTCTGACACTGAGTAACGCTCCTTTGATGTAGACTAGTTGTTCTTTTAATCCTATTCAGTTTAGAAGAAGATGCACTAGATTTATCCTAGGTTTCAGCAGAGTAGTGACGCCATTATTTTATTTTTAATTAGAATAGAGGCAGAGTATAGGCAGAATGAAATTATGTGGAGAAAAAGCTGGGTTTGGGGGTGTTTAAATAGGTTAGAGCTCATGAATCCGGTCAGAAAGACGTCCAGGTGCAGAAAAATGGATTTGTCTACAGATCTGGAAGGGGGGGGGGAGGGGAGGTCGACCCTAGTGTCGACCTGTTTAGCCAGGTCGGCCCTAGTGTTGACCTGGGCCCTGGGCGGGAATTTTCCCGCCCAGCCCGGGTGCCTGTTTTGAATTTTGAAATTTGAGTTTTTAAATTCCGGGCTGATTTTTACTGAAACTTCTGAAGGCCATATCTTCTTCATACAGAGTCCGATTTACGCAAACTTGGACTCTATCTCAAGAAAAATTTCGAGACGAACGCAATGGCGCAACCCATTTCCCTTAATTATTTTGTTACAATTTAATTATTCTCTGATTTGTTACTCTTATGTTCATAGAAAATTCGGGGTGTTACATTCTCCCCTTCTTAAAGGATTTCGTCCCTGAAATCTTCAAGTTAGGAAGAATGTGTCCTACTATCCAATCACCCATCTACTCAGCCATCATCCACAAGCATCCATTGTCCTTAGAAAACTTCTAACGTTGTATGAACATATGCAAAAGTGTGTGTATATGTTCCTTATCTAATGCAAAGATTAGGCGGTCCACTGATTCAGTTGACCCCATTAATGCGAATTATGTCAGTGCCATGACTCCAACATGCATGAAATTTTCCTATTTGATACATATCATTTCTACATGAGTGCACAACCGTTCATTCATATGCAGCATCCATGCGTTGAGTCAACTATTTTGCATCCATAAAAAATTTAAAAATGCACACACATCCATATGCAGTATGAGAGTGTTTTTGAGCCGATCTAGTGCCTAATGTGTGTATATGCATCCACGAGCAACCACTTGCATCCACTTGCAACCATCAAACATAACATGTCTCAAACACATGTTTACACCCATTAGTTTCTACCTAAAGGTTGAAGATTCGATCGATATGATACAACTGAGTGACAGAAGCAAGTATAATTAAAACTAAAGCTAGGTTCCCATTAGACATCGGTTTAAGAGAATAACCCCCTAAGTATCAACCCCGAAGACCAAAATCAACATCAGATTAACACTCAGAGAATCACTCCCATTAAACAAATGCCCAACTGGAAATCTATTTCATGCTTTGAGTAAAAACACCTATCCTTTTCAGAAATATTCAGATACCTACAGACTACTGATACAGATCAAATTACCAAATGATTCTTAGGAAACTAAGCATGATAAAAACCCAGAATATATGCGTCATAGTCAACTTAACTCCCAACACATATACCCTCAAACCCGAACTTATCACAAACAAATGAGTCGTAACCCTCATGGGGTTTGAGACTATAGCGGAACCAGAAACAAGACTAGTATTAAAGTGCAGAGTTTCAATTATAGAATCAAAATGCCAGAATCAGAAAGAGTTTTTAACTCCACAACCAGACAAGGAGATTAATCACTCTACATAAAGTTTTCTATTTCTATCCTATCCACGAGCCTCGAGGGTATTCTCTTGTCCTCCAGAAGTTGGTCCTGCCCTCTGCCCTTGTCCTCGTTTATTTGGGCAGTCCCTAGTGAAGTGCCCCATTTCTCCACAGTTGAAGCAAGTGCCCTTTCTCTTTCTGCAATCCTTGTTCAGATGGGTCGAGCTTCCACAAGTAAAGCACTTCTTCTCCTTCTTGTCTTCAGACTTCTCATCCTTCTTTTGTGTTTCCTTTTTGGTCCCCGCTTTCTTGTTCTGTGTTCCTTCAAGCTTTTCTTCTTTCTTCTCTCCTTTGGTTTCCTCTTCATGCATCAATGCCATGTCAACTAATTTCTCGAAGGTAGCCCCCATAGGAATGTGGGACATTGCCAATCCGTGTAGCGGATCATTCAAACCTTAGTGCCTTCTTATGCGGTGTATTTACCAAATCTAAGCCGATTCTTGCCAACTGATTAAACTTGTTGACGTACTCTCTCACTGATGAATTCCCCTGCTTCAATGCCAAGAACCTCTCTACGTATAGACTCTCTTCCGCTCGTGAGCGAAATTTCATCTCGAATCTATGCCTGAAATCCATCCATCTCTCTACCGGACGCTCTCCATTTGTGACCTCCCACCAAAAAGAAGCTTCGTCCTTAAGCAACCATACCGCCAATTGTATCTTCTGCCCATCATCCACCTCGAAGATAACGAACAAATCCTCAGTTCCTTTGAGCCAGTTCCTTGCCTCCATGAAGGATTCAGTTCCATTAAAGTTCTTCCCACCCATGGTTCGAAAGTCTCTACATATCTTCGGGAAAGTATTCACGCGCGGAGGAGGAGGAGGAGAAACCACTGCAACTGGGGGAGGAGGGACGTTTGTTAGGCCTGCATCATTAGCCCTAGCTTCTAGGTACCTCCTGAACCAGCCATGTATCGGTACGCCCTCTGGAAGGTTAAGATCCCCAGATAAGCTGAAACAAAAGGAAAGGAAAGATTCAAAACAAAGGATAGAAAGATAGGCTATGGCTTTGGGGATTATGTTTTTCAAAATAAACTACGTTTGAAAATACTTCCTTTTTAAACCTTTTTGAAAATAGTTTTCAAAACTTTTTATCAAATTTGGTAACCTTCATCTCTGATACCAAGTGTAACACCCTACCTCCGTTAAGGTCACTCACAAAGGGAATGCCATAACTTTGATGTAGCGTTTTAGTAGACATAACAGAAATTTACAAGACAGATAAAGCAGTACTTGAAAATTTTATAACTTTATTACAACAGAAACAGAAATAAGTTTGGTTACATCTTTTCAAATCACAATATCAGAATTCAAGTACAAAATATCGGTCTTGTACAAAAGCCTTTAGAATGCATAGTTTTTTTAAAGTCATAATCCCCAACACAAACTGTCATGGAAAGATAGAGCTAAAGCCAAGCAATACTTCAAACACTTCAAGCAGAGAGAATCTGAATCAAGCTCCTACGTTTCCACCCTAAGCACCTGGGGGGGGGGGGGGGCGGAAAGAAAAGAGGCGAAACAAACTAGGTCAGACATTAGTCTGGTGAGTCCAGTGACTTTCAGTATATAAACAGATAATAGTATCATGACATGTAAATAAAACTGGATAAGAGATAACCATAACAGGAATAGCAGGTTAACATAATCATAGAGACTAAGCTCAGCTTATTAATTAGTCCTCACTTCTCTGCACTAATACTAGTATAACAGGATTGGGTGTTACCCTAATGTCTAAACTGAAATAGAAACGAAAACAGAATAATCTCTACAAAAACAGAATGCTAGTAATGGGCCTTCACCACCAGTACAGACAGAAGGTACAAAAGCAGAATACTAATAATGGGCCTTTACCACAAAACTAATGGGCCTTTACCACCCCCAACAGACAAAAGGTACGGAAACAGAATCGGAAACAGAATCAGAGACGGAAACAGAATAATCCTTATGGAAACAGAATGTTAGAATTAGATGTACACTAGTAATGGGCCTTTACCACCCCCAACAGATAGTACCATGCAGAAACAGACAGGTGTTTCCACCCAACAGACACAGACGGTACCAATAGAAACAGACAGAACTAAGTGTACCCTAAGTCCTACCCCCAAGCGATCGACTCCCTAATACATAAATACCATGTGTCGGCCCCACAGTAGGGTGTATCACTCCCTAAAGTGGCAACCTATTGGCACAGACCTATTTACAGATGTCACGGTGTCTTACATCCTCAGAGCAGACCGGATCCATGCACGCGCATGACCCAGTTGGAACGCACCATCAACACCCCTCGCCATTATCAGAAAGAACCGCTTATAATTAGTTCAGTAAGCGTGCCCGGACCCCTACATAGCGTGGGGTCAAAGTTTTGATACCAGAAAGGGTTACTGACTAATATGGGTCCCAAACAACAGATGACACAAGTATTTCTCCTCCTAACCTTGTATCCTCAGACTAACAGATTTTAGATTAACTTGTTTACAGATTTCAGATAGAGTTCAGGTTACTAGTTCATAGATCAGACAATCAAGTTAACAAGTTCTCAGACTAACGGATCGGGTATACAGATTAACAGGCTTACAGATTGTTTTACCTAACTTTGTATTGGGCCTACTGATTTACGAAACGGGTTTATTAGATTCATCAGGCCAATTGTTTTAAACCTATCCACCCAACACGTTTTAGGTATCATATTTATCTTAGATTTGCATTAATTAATTATTAATGCACAGACCTCTCGCATTAGGTCGGTTGCTTGTGGCCGCTGGATATGCCGAGCGGTTCCAGGTAGACATCTGCCACAAGCCAGACCTAACCTCGTGTCTAAGCATATTTTAGTTATGCCTACGACCTCTCACATTAGACTGACAATTTGCGGTCGCTGGTTAAGCCGGTTGGTTCCGGGCAGGCTTCCACCGCAAACGGAATCTAACCTCGTGTCATAGCCAATTTATTCCTATATAGATATTAGACTAGATTATGTCCATTTAACATATTAAACTCTTTTACAGTTTATAGCAGATTAATCAAATTTCCATGTTTTACTCAATCTTAGATCGAGCCTACGAATTTTCATACCCAAATTACAATTATTTAGCTTTCAACAGATTTAGCCGGTAATAGATTTAGCAGATAACAATTTTAGCAGATTAGGCAATTCAGCAGATTTAGCAGATTAGGCAATTCAGCAGATTAAGTAGATAACAGATTTAGCAGATTAGGAAATTCAACAGATTAAGCAGATAACAGATTTGGCAGATTAGGCAATTCAACCGATTTAACAGATTAGCAGATTAGGCAATTCAGCAGATTTAACGGATTAAATATTTCTTAAAGTTCTATTTACATATCTTGCCTAAATTTACATGCCTAAATCATGGTCATAATTCATAATACGACTTATGCCTCAAATTTTAATTAAACTTTGCACAGTACAGAACATTCTCTAAAAAGTCCCAAACAATATGAATTATGCCAAATTATAGCCTATGATGCCAAATATCCAAAAATCCATATTTAGGCGCATTCACATTAATAGTTAACCTATTTTAATATAGATCTTTACGCCTAAGTCACATATATCTTTTTTTCTCTCTTTTCAAGTCATAGATCATGATATAAAATATGCCCCAAAATCTAGATCTTAATATTTAATCATGTTTTAAGTCCTCAAAATTAGATCTTGCATTATAATATGCATTATATTCCAAATCCCAAGTCATATGCTATCATATAATAATTCTTCTTCCAAATCACAGTCTTTTATACATAGTATGCACTGATTCTAGATCTTAATTTACAACCTATGTTCTTTTCTCAAATCAGTCACAGATCAGTCATGTCCAATTATGCAATATTCATTATTTGTCCCAAAATTAGCGTTCATGCATTAATCTCTTATGAGATTTGGCGCAGGCTCGTAGTAGCCTGGCTATAGAACAAAACGGAAAAGGAGATACAGAATAGTCACAGAAAAACAAATCTGATAGATAAGAATATGCATAACCTCAGATTCAGATTTATAACCATGCCAAGATCATAATAAAAGTTTATATATGAAAATAACTGTACTCACAAAAAGGGAACGATTCTTGTATTCTGGAATCTGTGTTCTGACACTGAATAGCACTCCTTTGATGTAGACTAGTTGTTCTTTTAATCCTATTCAGTTTGGAAGAAGATGCACTAGATTTATCCTAGGTTTCAACAGAGTAGCGACGCCACTATTTTATTTTTAATTAGAATAGAGGCAGAGTATAGGCAGAATGAAATTGTGTGGAGAGAAAGCTGGGTTTGGGGGTGTTTAAATAGGTTAGAGCTCATGAATCCGGTCAGAAAGGCAACCAGGTGCAGAAAAATGGATCTGTCTACATATCTGGAAAGGGGGGAGGGGGGAGGTCGACCCTAGGGTCGACCCTAGTGTCGACCTGTTTAGCCAGGTCGACCCTAGTGTCGACTTGGACCCTAGGCGGGAATTTTCCCGCCCAGCCCGGGTGTCTGTTTTGAATTTCGAAATTTGAATTTTTAAATTCCGGGCTGATTTTTACTGAAACTTCTGAAGGCCATATCTTCTTCATACGGAGTCCGATTTACGCAAACTTGGACTCTATTCCTAGCAGAATTTCGAGACAAACGCAATGGTGCAACCCGTTTCCCTTAAATATTTTGTTACAATTTAATTATTCTCTGATTTGTTACTCTTATGTTCACAGAAAATTCGGGGTGTTACAATAGGAATTTGGGTTTTGAATAAATCATAACTGAGTTATGAATATGGAATAAAATAATCAGCGAGTTTGAATAATCTAAATTGTTAAGTTAGTTTTGGATAATGGTTTCAGTTTATTGAAAATGGAAATTGACTTATTTTATAACGAAGTTTTTACACGTTTATATTTAATTAAATTAAAACGAACTTGTCGCAGCATGGTAGTTCGTATATTGACGATTCGAACTTCAATTAAGTACATAGAACTCAATATGAGTCGGAATTCGACCCGAACCTATTGAATAATAATTTTCTAATTGAAAAGAAAAATCTGGATTTCATCTTAAAAGATTTCGAGTTATGTCAAAATCAAATTTTAGAAAAGTCGCTGTAAAATCGTTTAACAACCATAACGATTTAATTAATTAATTAAAGGGATTTTTTTAGTAAAAATCGTAATTTCAATTAGAAAATCCAGATTTGAGTATAAAAAAATTATGAACTCAAGGAAGTTGAATAAGGTGATTCTTGATAATAAAATCTTATTTTAAATGATGGAATAATATTAACTAAATAGTAAAAGAAGTTAGTTAATGCGGTTTGAATGGAACTTGATGTGGAAATTGGATTTGTAAATTAGAATTTGAATTCAAATATGAGGCGTGAGTATAAATGAAATTCGAATTGTCATAAGTGAATTAAAATTATGTTTGAACATTATTGAATCAAACTAGAAGTGAATTAAGTGGTTGAAGTAGTTGAAGAATTAATTATTAGGGTTGAATGCGGTAAAATCAAAATAGTTGTATGGATTTAAAATAAATGGAAGTGCAGGAGTACGTATATTAGACAGGTATGGGATGAAGAGTAGGAATAGAGTATGAAGAAGTGCCCGACAAAAAGTTACATGTTTTAGTTTCCATATGAGATTTTATGAGCCTATTGGGCAAGCCGCTTGGCTTTTTGATTTTCTTTTTAAATGGAAAAGGCCTAGAGAGGCGAGTTGGGGTTTGAACTATTGACTGGTACAAGGGAGGTGCTGGCGAAATTTTCTGGAAATTTAAGGAGTTAGAATATTTTTTAAAAATTTGATAACTAGAAATCAATATAGAAACCTGATAAGGAAACAAATTATTCAACAAGTCAGGATTGTTTATACTGGGCTCTCTATAGTCTATCTATGGAGGTGCCTAATATACCAAGTCCAAACTATTCTTAGCCCCAAGTCCAGTATATTACATCGATGAACATTGGTACATAAGTCCACGACTCCTACGTGAAATATTAGAAAGGACCAGTGATTGTTTGATGTTAGAAACTTGGATGGATGTTTTTATTTTCCTTTGATAGTTAAATCACTGGCTATCATAGATTTTTGACCATCTTTGTCAATACGGAGAGATCAGTTGGATTCGAAAACCTCTCCGTACAGGCATAAGCGTTACGAATTAGATTATGCTAAAGATAAATTGAAGGCGGAGTAGAATGGTGACCAAATGTTCTAAAGCTAGATGTAGCCTCAAGCCTCACAACCGGGAAATGACAAAAATCGGGTAGGCAGCATGGCTAGTTGGGTCATACCCGAGCAGGGTATATTTGTCACTTATCTAGAGAAAATTCAATTATTTATTCTTATTTCAATTTTGTATCTTACATATTACGATTGGATGGCCAACAACCGTGGGTGATAATATATTCGCTACACTCAAGCTAAATGGATGGGCGGTCATGTGTGGCCGGGTTGAAAGATGTTCTTGATGAACCCCAGTGTATCCCTTTTAGAGTACACTGATCGGGAGGTGGTCTCATACCTTGTCGTAGTTAGAATTCATTCTCCAATAAGCGCCCTACGGTTTTTGATTTTATACCATATATGTAGAGCGTGAGATGCAAGCGTTCTACTATTTGGTTATTTATTTGATTAGACATTATTATAATGTTTTTTACCTTGGTTATTTATTTCCAAGTGTTCTAGCAGGAGGCTTCACCATTAGTTATCTAGAGTTATTTCTGTTGTGATGTATATGCGTTGTACTCTGATATGGTATGTATATACAATACAGATTTGTATTTCAAGATTATGTTATATAATATATTTTATTCATTCCGCTGTGAGATTCTGTTTTGTTATTTATGTTCTTCTTCTATCTGTTTCTATTTCTTTAACCCTAATGACCCGTAATTCTATGTTATTTGAGTTGGACGTGTGTTGTTTTAGTCAGCTCAGATAGTACGGATTTGCGGGCCATCACAGTAACGTCTCGCTTCTTTGACTCTCTCAGCTATTTTTGCCTCCTATTTTGGAGTTAATTTGCATACCGAACCAACAACATTTTGTCTTCTATTACAGAAATAATCCACCGATCTATAGAAGGTATGCGCAACCAATGACTTAATGGGAAGTGATCGTGCATCTCTTAGCACACCGTTGAAGCTTTTAGAAGCATTTGTCGTCATTACATGAAACCTTCCACCATTATCTTTAAACAACACCCAATTTTCCTCTTACCCACCCAAACTTCTCTCAATCTAGTTATGAGCTCTAACGTTGGTCATCTTAATTTCCTTCCAAAGTTTACGATACTCAACCTCTTCTAATGCACATGCCACCACATAAAATAAACCCCTCAAACGTTGATCTCTAAAGCCAGCGGCTTGAAAATTTTCTTTTAGATGCCTTGTAGAAAATCTATGCTTATGTGGCGCTAGACATCTTTCCTGCAATGCGATAAGAATTCCTTTCATTCTGTCTGATATGAAAGTTATACATCAATTGTTTACACTATGAATAAACCGCCTCATACAAGAAAAAAACCAAGCCCATGAGTCAGTTGATTCAGCTTCAACAATGGCATATGCCAGCGGATATAGTTTATCATTCACATCAACTGCAATGGCTACGAGTAGTGTACTTTTGTATTTGCCATACAAATGTGTGTCATCGATACAAAGCAATGGCCAACAATGTAGAAATCATTCAATGGAAGGGCCAAATGCCTAAAATGCACGTTCAAATACACCAACATCATCTGTTACTATATGGCTTACACTACCTGGATTTGATCTTTTAATTTTTTCAAAATATGATCGTAACAATGAATATGACTCGGCCCAATCCCCGTGAACCATAACGATTGCCTTGCTCAGTGATCTCCACGCTTTCATATACCCAATCTTAATAAACAATTTTTCTTCCACCAGCACTTGAACTGTTCTTGCTGTTATGTTTAAATTTGACTTCACAAAAGGCATAATCTTTAAAACCAATGTTGATGTGGCTTGCCGATTGCTTGAATTTACAACTGGATTAATGCAAATGTGCTCCCTCCCCCATATTTTTTAACAACCCACAATCCCGACTGTGATCTTTTAGAATCAATTGCATGAATTCTCCATTGGCATTTATCGTCGACGTTACAAATGGCGGTTTACATTCTTTGTTCAACCTAATGGGCTTAAAAGAAATGGCATGTAAAATAGACCACTTATTTAGTTGTTGCGGAAATTTGGCTTTGCTCTTGAACACAAGACCATGTTTAAAACCACTTTGAATGCATGAGGACGAGAATAATTCTCCACTACACCAAAACAGGTGATTGCCAACGAGTATAACCGTCGCAAACAATTTCAGCAACGCTTATTAGTGTTGCTACGGAGGGGTGGCAATGTAGTACCAACGCTTATAAGCGTTGGTAGATTTTCCCTCCCAACGCTTATAAGCGTTGGTATATTTTCATTCGCAACGCTTATAAGCGTTGGTAGTTTTTTGTTTGCAACGCTTATACATGTTGCAATATTTTTGTTTGCAACGCTTATACAAGTTGCAAGATTTTCATTCACAATAACTAACATGATTATAATATAGACGATATTTAATATGAATCCAAAATAGATATGATTGTCAATTTAAAAAGTATGATTCAATGAATACCAATAGACAACATTCATAATTAAGAACGACATAGAATTAATATCAGTTAACAATATACAAGTATAATACATAACTAAGTTGCTAAATTCGATACATAATTAAGTCGCAAAATTCAATAGATAAATGAAATTCTACAAATACCAAATACAAAACATGGTAGTACTTCTCTCGAATTTCTTTTATGTCTAGCCTTCCATATCGTCGTTCGCGAAATATTTGCTTTTGGATTTGCATAGCACAGATTTTGTGTGTAATCTATGTTCTTCTTTCCATCATCCGCAAACATGCACAGGGTTCCATTATATGCAAAGGTCAAACTGCTGCAAAGTCCATCAGGAGATAAAATAATAAGGAACTCGTGAATGATTAATAGCCAGGTTTCAAAAGTTGTTGAACCCGTGCTAAAGTAGAGAAACAAAAAAAAAAACACTCACGTATCCACTGAACTGTTGTACAACTTCTTTGACATCATGAACAGTAGTCATTGCCGGAAATCCGAGACCTCTGCTTCTTCTGGTTTGTGTATCATAAATTAACTGCAATAGTAGAGATTTCAATATTACTAATATGAAAGTGCGGTCAAGTAAAACAAACTCCACTAAAGAAAAACACAGAGATCGTTAATTTCAATATTACTAATGTTAACTTTCATAGAATTGAAGTATCTGTGAAACCCAAAATAATGCAAAAAAACAGTGAAGAAAGAAAAAAATTGCTCACTTAATTTGCTCGACCTTTGCTCCAATTAGTTCGACTATGACCAAGCGAGCAAGAATCCACTTTTAAATGGACTTTTAACGGTGACCATAATATGTTCTCAAACATCTGAAGAGATATCTCAAAATTTTCATGTTTTTAGCATAGTACCTGAGCAAACGCAAATTTCTGCATTTTCAATAGGCTGATAAGATGTTAGCTACCTAAAACAAGAGCTAATAATTCACTTTTGAATATGATGATTTACACAGTGTTGGAGAACTGATTATAAAAGTAGACAGTAGAAGTGCAATATAATTGTTGAGCAAAAAATGTACATATACAGTCCAAGACTATAAGAATAACCAATTGCATAAATGAAGACAGTGGTAAAAAAATGTCACCTGTAAAGCCAACCCATAATCTCCATTGCCCTCCCTTCGAAATGAAGTAGTTGCGACACGAACGCAACTGAAATTAGTTTGTATTGTGACTTCTAGCTTACGCATAAAATAAATAGAGAATTGCCTAGAATAGAAAACTGTATCAATTAACAATCAGAAATAAAATTAACTCTTCTAGTACATTCCTATTCTAATGTGATTGAAAAATATTAGTTGCGCAGAGTACTTGGTTTGAATTTACTTGAGCAGTTGAAGTAATCCCAACAATCAAACCTGCCCATGCTTGTTCATCAATTAATGTTATACCAAAAAATTGGGCACTTTTGTTTCTTAACCTGCATTATAAGTCTTCAGTTAGAGAAATGGAATAGGGTACAACCCTTTAACATTAGCAAAACACACAAAATGCTACTGTGGCACACACAATTTGATATACAAAGAAGTGCACATTCAGATTATTTATTAGCATTTCAAACGATTTGATATCAAAGGGACAAAATATTAGTTTCCATTATTATTTATGCATTATGTTTTTAAATAAATATTACATTATGTTTGCTCTAAAACATTGTTAGGTAGTGTACACATCGAAAATATCAAAACACACCAAATATTATGTATCAAAAAGTATCCATCGATATATCACTGCCGATATTTCAAGTGAAAATTTTACGAAACGGTTGATGAAAGACCAATATATGACATCAGTACCTGAGGTTGATTTCTTATCTTAACTGATGTGCCAGATATACATACATACTAATAAAAGAACATTTTAAGAAAAAGGAACTATGGCTGTTACAATCGGCATCCATTCTAATAGCTTATCATAATCGGCATCCATTCTGCAAATAAGTGATTCCATAAACACTTGTTCCATAGGCTCAGCAAAACTGAGTCATACGGCTCGGCAAAACTGAGCCTTACGGCTCAGTTTTTCTGAGCCATAAGGCTCAGTTTTGCCGAGCCACAGGCTCAGTTTTGCCGAGCCACAGGCTCAGTTTTGCCGAGCCACAGGCTCAGCAAAACTGAGCCTTGCGGCTCAGTTTTGCCGAGCCACAGGCTCGACAAAACTGAGCCTTACGGCTTAGTATTTCTGAGCCATAAGTAAGACTCAGTTTTGCTGAGCCACAGGCTCGGTAAAACTGAGCCTTACGGCTCGGCAAAACTGACATGAGGAGAAATGAAAAACATGATTAGCTATGGTACAAAACAAACACTTACATCCATCCTAGTGCAGACTCTTTTGGCCTGTCCTTCATGATCTTGCTACCTTTCGATTAAAGGCCACATCCCTACACATGTGCACCCAAGTACCTATTTATATGGGGACATTAGTATCACTTATTAATATGGACTTTTATAATCAAAACCAAGATCATATTTCAAAAGATGTAGAATGCTACGTGGTACAAAGAGTGTGTGAATTAATGTAGATGATATATTCATGGCAAAGACTTACATGAAGAGAAATGAAAAAGGATAAAGCCAAGGAAGATTTGCTGGAAACTCATATGACATATATTTATTTATATGTCGCCATACCAGAATGCTACAGCGAGCTTTCTAATATAGACCGACAAGTCATTTTTGGCTGTGCTTCTATTAGTCATTATTGGCATTACTTCTATTAGTCTAACTACATGTGGAGATTCAATTATCAAAACGACCTTTTTTCTCTTTTTGATAAAATCAATCATTTGCATTTTTTTTCTCTAAAAGTATGTTAAAACTTACAAACATGTTGTCCTTTTGAAACTGGTTTTCAGAAAGGGAGGACTGTGTATTTTGAAATTGATAGATGGTAAAAGCAAAACTATAAATATAACGAGTGACTATATAAATCAAGTTAGGATCCAATACCTTTTTTCTCGAAGCGCCACTCCTATCTCTTTAATCTGAATTGACTTTCCATTTGAGATAAATGACTAAAAGAAAAATATTTGTATTAATAGATGGAAATAAGCATGAAAATATGGGAAGCTGTTAAGTGTGAATGTGCAGGGATAAGTGAATGACAACAAAACCGTACTATTTCAAGCAAAGTTGAGAATTTTATCACAATATCGTTTCTATAAATTCAAAAACTTCAACAGAAGGCATTCCCATTATATATTGATAGTTAAAACTTCTTACAGTTGCCCCTTTTGGAAACTCCTTGTACAAACAACCAGCATGAATAATTTAGAACTAGTAACTTAAGAACAAACTTCAAAAAAAATTGTTATCAAGCAAATGATTAAACTAGTTTTGTGACTGCATAACAAATAAATACTTCATATACAAGATATATCAAAATATGATTTATTACACATTCTTTTCTTACAAGTCATGATAATCAAGCACTAAAATTAACTTATTCTAATATAAAAGTAACTTAACTTCAAACATTTTTACTGGGAAATTATTTACAAAACTTCTTAAAAACTGAAAGTCCACGGCTTTTTTCTAGGAGGATTCACAACATGTTGCCAAAGGGACTTTAACATAATTACCATAATAATATTGTATTGATCAGCAGCTTCTAGCTTCTAGCTGCTGTTGCACAGCAGCTTCAAGCTGCTGTGCCACAGCAGCTACAAGCGGCTGTGCAAACAGCAGCTTCAAGCTGCTGTGGCACAACAGCTTGTAGCTGCTGTTTGCACAGCAGCTTGTAGTTCAAGAGCATGTTTGGTGAAATCTTTACAACCATATCCTCTTCATGAGACTAAACAACCATATACTCAAGATAGTAAATCTCAATTCAAAATACCAAACTGGCTAGATCAACACAAAAGAATTTTGATTCGTAAATGTTACATTAACAAATGCTACAGCATTAACTCTTTATTCACCAATTCTACGAGTACAATCCACGATAAAAAAGAGGAATGTTCGAGATAAACATATACTCTTAGGATGAACCTAAAATATATATATCACTAATGATAATTTCAATCTATTTTGACAACACTCAAAATACATATTTTATCTAAATTTGTTTGCAACATATTGAATTTAAGGTTGTAAGCTTTGATCAGTTTTGCACTATTTGAAAGAACGTTATAGTTTGACTTTATTGCTTTAATGTTTGGTGGATCATTCTATTTTATATGTAAAATGGTTCTTGTATTCACCATATTTCACATATTTCGACAGCTAAGTCCCTTTCTTGGTTAATCTATTACCAACGAGTAATTCTTGTTACCATAAGTGAAAAAATCTTATGCGCACCATTGTAATTGACCCAAAAGTTGGTTTTCCATTGTAATTTTTAATAAAGATATTCGCAACATGGATTGAACTGAATCTAAGAAAATCAATAGTTTAATATAAGGTGATATAGCAGAATAAACTAGAGTTGGATTTTATGCATACATCAAAACACAATTTATAGCTACATATCCTTAACAAAATGGAATCACATAGCAAATAAACAAACCTTTGAGATAAAAAACAGGTCCGTTAAAAGTTCTCAACTAGCCATAGGTAAAAGCAACACCGTTATGTGAAATTCAATATCCGTTGATCGGGTTGAAACCACAAATGGAGAAGTAGACTAGTAACACCAACCATTCAACCCCCCATATATTAAAATTTCTTAACAATTCAATATAAATATAATAATAAGAGTGTAAGATCAAAATTCTTAATGGTAGTCAGACGAATACACTCACTGTGATTTGATGAACAATCATAGAGACCGTTAAGCAATGGAAATGGATTACGTAGAGCACTTATATGATATACAGAGAGTTCGCAACCTCATTAAACATTTCTCAAAGTAACAACGCAAATGTGCAAACCTTGTATTTAGCAACTTCGTCGCTGACTTCCTTCAAATCTCCCTTTATGAAAATCAGACCAACGTTTCCCTACACAAAAAACATCCAATCATCAATACGCACAAAACTCTGTAGGTGAAAATCAAACCAACGTTTCCAAAAATCGAATCCGAACACGAGTTGTACCCTGAAGCCTCCCCTAAAATCCGATTAGAGAGGAACCTTCATCCTCGCCATGCTAAGATTTTTTTTCTTTTTTCCTCTGAGAATCGATCGATAACGATTTAGGGTAAGGGAGTTAGGCGGCCGAAAAGAAAGAAAGCGTTGGACAAAGTTACGTGATAAGGGAATTAGGGTTAGGCTGGTTGGTTTACGTTTTTACCCCCAGAATCGAGCCTTAACAACCCAAATAAGTGTTGCCAATAATAAAGTTATTATTATGTATATTTGGCAACACTTTTTAATTATAGCAACGCATACTCTTGTTACCACCTTCCAACGCAAATAAGTGTTGCCAATTGAAAAAAAGGGTTGCCAATTGGCTATTATGGTGTAGTGCTCCACTACATTGCAAGTTCACAATAATAGATCTAGCTAAAATTTGCGTAGTGCACATGTCCTCGTCAAGAGGAATCTCCAATTCAAGTTCTTCATTACTTCCATCTTCATCATCAACATCCATCTCTTCACCTCCAATGTCAAAGTTCGGTGAATCATTATTAACTTGCCTGCTGTCAACCCATGCGTGATTGTTATCGGGTATCGAAGCAACCATCATGTTATCAAAAACAGGTCTAGAACTTGTTTGTCTGTCTACATTTCCATTTACTTGACTAGCATCTTCGCATGCATTCTCTTCGAAGGGCGATTGCTCTTCCATGAAATCCTGTGGAAAGCTATATCATGAAAATATTAAACCTTAATAATACAATTATGTAGGACTCAAATAAAATTTCATTTCAACGAATACTTATTTTTGACTCATATGATATAACTCAGAAGGCGTTGGCTACAACGGTTCCGGTACTTATGTAGTCGGTCCAGCATTATTTGTGTAGGATGATAGTAAGGAACATAACTATACAATACAAGCCAGTCAATATCGAAAATTGAGAGAACCATAATATAACGTGTTTAGATAGTCTTCCATGTTGGGCTTACCTTTGACTCATGCATGCAATACTTTCCTGCATGGGGTAAGGAAAACTATAATGTGGATTATGTGTACAATTCATATATAGGGGGTATGCATAGAACATTTGTTGTCGTCCATACTCTGGTACGTTAGAAGGAGGAATACTATTTGGTGATTGCATCGGAGGAGTAGGAAGGAACGGTGCCGCTCGAACTTGTCTTGAAGCAGTAGGTGGTTCTACCAGTAACTTAGTCGTTTTCACAACAAATAATTCTATAGTCTTACAAGCGGCAGAAAACATTAATTCAACATCATCATCGTCTATAATTTTAATTACCTTAGAACTAGAATCAGTTGGCCAGTTGCAAACTAACTCAATATCAAATTGCTCTTTATTAATCTTTGTTGACTTGTATATCGAGGCTTTTAATTGCACCAAGTTACAACCTTTGATAACTTTTACCGGTTTGGAAGATCCACCTTCGAATTTCCCACACTTTCGATCATCAATTACCAACTCACCATCGAAATAGCATGTAATCGCAATTAGATTAGGAGCCATTCTAATTTACAACAAAAAAAATGAATATATTACTCAAAGGTAAAGAAACTTTGCTTTCGGGGTTTTAAAATTCAAACCTTGTAATGACTCAAATGACGAAGAATAGAAACGGTTGATGCAAATATGAAATTGTTGATGATCTGAGCTAAAATTACTGAAGGATTTAATTTCTAAATTTCATTTAAGGTTTTGGGTTTTTTTTTTTTTTTTTAGAAAGTTAGAAAGTGAGGAGGAAGAGAGCAAAAGCTCTCTGTATATCAGTCTAAGCGTCATTTCAGATGACGCTTACTCAAATGATGCTCACACGTGATATACAAAAAAATATTATAACCTCATATGAACGTCATTTAGGATGACACTCCCTTGCATCATCTTCAATAATGCTCATAACTGAGTTCTACAAAAAAAATTATAACCCCATACGAGCGTCATTCAAGATGACGCTGGGTTGCATCATCTTAATAACGCTCCATGGGTTCAGCACAAAAAATAACAAGTTTTGTAACAAAAACATTTCTCTGCGTCATCCCAAATAACGCTAGTATGCGTCATCCCAAAAGCCGCTAGTACCGGTTTTGGCTAATGTGACGCAAACCAGGCTACGACCGTAATAAGTTATGAAACTAGGCTAAATGAGTAATAAGTTTTTAAAAGGTAGCTGAATCGAAAAATAATAATTACAGAATATAGTCTGATTTTAACCACATAGACGTTGAGCTACGCCGGTAGACTTGCAATTGAAAGAAACAAGCTTGCCGCAATTTTAGATTGCACTTTCATGCGCAATCTCAAATTGCGCCCAGATGGTATATACATAGACCCAACCTCTCTTCTTCCTCACTTTAAACTTATTAAAAAAATGAACCCAAAAACTCCGATACTCGAATTCAACTCCCCAACACTCAATTTGCACTCATTTTGATTAGAAATTGATATCACGGCTAATTCGTCGCTGTGAAGTTTATACCCCGCTATTACCTTGCTATAACCCCGCCATATCCCGTAACGGGTTACAACCGCTATGCTTTTCCCAAATAGCCTTTGATGTAGCCTCTCCGCTTTAAGCCGCGCCATATTCCGCTATTCCCGATATATCGTGTTATTTCGCTATATTACGCTATTCCCGCTATATCTCTAATGAAAGAAACGGATTGAAAAAAGACATTTATGCGTTATAAAAATTACGAAGTTATGTTTTGTAATTGATTTTTTTAATATATATTTTTAGAAAATAAAATAATCTATATTTTATAAAATTTAATTAACTTATATAGCAATTTATGTTTGGCTGTAGATATTTGCACATGTTTTCGTTTAAAATTAAGAATGTATTAATTATAGTTAAACTGAGTGCTAGTTTTTCATTTAATTATCTTTTTACATTTATAATAAATATTACAAATGAGTTACATGTGTTATTTTAGAGTCATCCGATATACCCTGTTATTTCCTCGCTTTATCTGCGCTATGATTTTTTGGACCTCCGCATTGTATCTACTAAGCGCTTTAATTGCACAAGTTCGTCGGCCAAGAAGCTCTGGAAGATATAAAATCATATTTTTTTTACTAATTATTAAAAATATAGGGTTTTGTATACTTAGAGAAAATGTAAATAAATGAATATTGGATTTAGTATGATAAATGTAGTTGTTTGTCATTCAAATACAATTGTAATACGTGGTTGAAATTTATAGTTTTAACCACTTCTATAGTTACGTTGGATATATTATTTTTGGTAGTATATGCAATGAAAGTATTTTTTGTATAGAGTATGGTGAGATGCAACCAGGATCCATTGATGGTAGTGTTCTATATTTGTAAGATCGTCATAGATCGAGCAACAATGTGTTGATGTCAGTATGTTTATACATTATCAGTTTTTAGTTATTTTTATTTTCCAATTTTTATTGTATGTCTTATATTTTGTTTTAATTTTTAATAGAGTAAAAAACCAATTAACACCATAGATCACTCGTCCTCCGTTGACTCAGTGAGGTCCAATCATGCAGGAGTCTTAGCTTTACTTGATCGTGTGAGATTCTTATTAGTATACCAGTTGAGTTACACCCAATTTGATCGTCATATCATCACTACAAGTCGATGGATGGAGATCGGAGACATCCACATTCCATCTTAGGGTTGGTGAGATAACCATCACTTTGGGAGATGTAGTGGTCTTGCATGGCTTTCCCCTTAAGGACTCCAAAGACAAGGAACTATATGAAGATGTGCCAGAGGCTTCTAGGTCTTTCTCCTACCAAGCAGTGGTAGGGAAACGAGCAACATGTCATAACTTGATTTCGACGGCAGTTTAAGGCAGACATCCCAGAGGACGCCACACAAGAGCAAATAGAGCAGTGTGCTAGAGCTACCATACTGCATATCATTACTTCACGGTTGATATGCGATCAATCGAAGACTCGCGTATGGCTAAGGTGACTGCATTTTCTGTAGGACTTTGATAAGTGTCATCAATATTCATGAGGCACTGTTGTACTAGCATACACGTACACCGAACTGACAAGGGTCGCTTTGCTGGTGAACGCTTCTCTTGGAGGTTGTCTTTAGTAAAGGTTTTTTATTTTCATATGCATTGTTGTTTCGTATATTTTATTTCCATACACACTGTTGTTTCTTAAGTTAATTTGTTTGTAGTTATGGTCTTGGACATATCTTCATGTTGGGAGACTCGAAATGAAGTCACAAAATATTGATTTTTCTTTTCCATAAAGGTCTAGGTGTTTGTATTTTTTTACTTATTTACTTTTATTTGTTTAGTTCGTCTATCTTTGATCATGTTGAAATTGCAAGTGGATAGTAGGAAGAGCACGTTGCAAACTTTGAGGTGTAATCTTATTCTACCGTAATGAGTTAGACGTGCTTAACATTGATGTTGTTACATGGACCTCATATGCACATGTTTTATGCACTACTTATACTAATGTATGGACTGCCTATGTACCTATTTTATGTTTCAACGATGTGATTTACTATCTTTCTGATCAAGTGATGCACCAGTTTGGATTTAGATAACACCTCACATTACAGGATTAACTTAGAAGTAGCCACGGAGTACGAGATGACCATTGAGACATGGAACCATCGGCATATGCATACGCAGCAGAAGCAGGAACATACGATGTCAGATGAGGAATATTATACATGATATTGGCATGTTACCCGATGGTATATTCTTCATAGTGTACAACCTCTTGTTGCGGTGGAGTAGCCGTATACGCCTAGAACTCTGCTCGAGAGAAATGTGGTATAAAATACTTTTTTTAAAGTGTACTTATCTTAAATTTTAGTTTAATTTAATTTGTCTATGTGCTAACTACTTGTAGGTGGATGGTGTGTACCGTGCTGTAGAGTTAGTTGATGAGTTATCTCATGAGGTACTAGAACCACTACGCCATAAACGGCCCAATGCAATGAATTTGCAAGGTGTTGCCAGCCAAAATGTCCCGATTGCTATACTAATTTGGTCCTACTACAACGTTCTATTTTTGGTGTTACCTCATCCATAAAAATGTGTTGCTCTAGATAAACAAGTGTAACACGATGCAACATTTTGATATTGTTGTTATCGTATACTTTTCCATGTCTTACGTGGCGATCAACACCATTAGTTAAAACAAAATTCAATCGCCATCCACTATCTATTGTGCTTCCTCTATTTCTCGCTAACATGTTCATTCATGTGGTTCCTTTTCATTTCGTTCTCCCCAAATTGCAAAACCATAATCAATCGAAAATCAAAATTCCTACGGCTCCTAGGGCTTGAGCTTTTCATCAATGGGGACTTGTTTATCAATCTACTTACCGCCGCCACCTAGATCTTTTCATTCTTATTGCTTTTACTTCCTTTTATCTTAATTTTCATCATTCTCTTCACTCTTTAATCTAGCTTTTCTCATGGCTATTTCATTCGAGTTTCCTTTAAACTTTTTTAGTACCCTTCAATTCCACTCTAGATCCATTTACGTACTGCATTTCAGTTGCATAATTTTGCACCCTCTAAACTAAAGTTTCTTGTTTCGAATTTGACTCCCCACTATTGTTTGTATTTGTTTCTTTTTCAGCAACCCAACTTGTCAATTAGAGAATATCTTCGGATCCAGGTCTGTGTATTTGAGATCTCTACTTTCTCTATTTTGCTCTGGATTCGCATTGAGCAACTCTACTTTTTGGGGGTTGTGGCTATTCATTGTGTTTGTGTTACAACATGTTTTGGTTTCTATCTCTTGCATTTAAATCAGGTAACTAAGTTTCATACTGTATATCACAAGTTTGTCTCTGTTGTGGCCATGGTTTTGGTTTGTCCATGCTTTGACTTTGTGTCATTTTCACTGTAACCATATTTTGCAATTTGTTTGCGAGGTAGTTTACTCGTTATTATCTTTTGTGTTGTTGTCCTTTTGTTCATCATTGCCATGTTTGGGACGACTGATAGTGTTTTACAGTGTTGCCTTGATTTGTTCTTGTATGAAAAATTAAGTTAGTGTTTTAGCAGCATTAAGTCGATTAGAATATCAACCAATGTTATCAGCAAGAAGTTTATTAACATTGCACATGTAATTGTCTTTATTCTGCTATATAAAAAATTAACTATAATTTTAGTTACTCGATAGTAAGTTAAAAGATGTCTTCGTGAGGACAGTTGTTTTATTTTTACTGATGAATCTGCAACTCCACCTGAAGCCCAAAAGTCTGCAGTGTTTAATAAAACTCTTGAATATGATGCATGTAAATTGTTTGAAGAAGAAGTTGGCAATGCAAGCTGCAGCATGTCACCAAATACTCCCCCCATTGTGAGTATTCGGACATCCAGAAGAAAGGGTATACCTCATAGGTCACCTATATTCTAAATTAAAACAGTTGGAGAAACTATGTACATCAAAATTTTAGTCACTAGTGTACTACAGTTAGTTAATATTAGATATACGTATATTTAAAACTATTACATAAACTTAGCTCATTTTATATTATATATGTTAGCTAAAATTGGGGTGTTATTGTAGAATCATACTCTCTCTTTAATCTATATCTCTAGAAATATCATTTGTCTGGGAATGTTAACATACAACAACTGCTAGCCAATTTCAGTTAGTTCAGCATGAGGAAAATGAGAAAAACTGGTCAATACTTGTGAGAGATATGTGGAAGATTTGAAGTAGTTTGGTAACAGTATGAATTTTGCCTGAGTATGCGGGATTGGTTCAACCAGACCTATTATGGGTCCAGCTTTTTATTATTATTGTTTGATTTCTGTTTGTATTTTGATTTGTGTATTTTTGTTTATTTCTAGTTTGCTTTTGTTTAAGGCTTATGCAGGTTAGTATACTAACCTGGTCATGTATCGTTATTTCAGAATCTAATAAAAGTGTACCAATTTTCATTGACAGGTATACATGTGACTGGACTGGATTGGAGCACGAGAAGATGTAATGTGTCAGTGTCAGTGAATGTATATGTAATTGAGTATGTATAACTTAGTGAATCGAGTGGAATGTAGTGAGGAACCTCTGTATATGTGATTGACTATGTTATTAACAACGAATTATAAACAGTGAAGCTAGAAATATGTACTATTTCAAATGTTGAAATAAAATATTTATTTGAATAAAAATACTATTTGAATATTTAATTCGGTGTACTAGCATTTAATTCTCCTATTTGTTATATCATGTTTTTTTAATTAATATAAATATCTGTAGCAACACTTTTGGAATATTGATACAGACACCTAAGGATGTTACTTTATACCCAAATAGGGTTCTATTGTAACAATATTTGTTATGTTGCCTTAGATAGTCAAAATGTTGTGTTTGAGGTCTGCAGCAACGGTTGAAATTGCATCACAGTAAAAGTGTTGCCAAATACCTAAGCCAACATTTTTTGGGTTTGTGCCAACATTTTTTTTTTGCATTAGGAAATTTATAGCATAGTGAACAGAACAAGGGGAAGTGCTTCCTCCTCCGTCGCCTCCTCCTATTTTGGCACTCATTGAAGGTCCTACTGCATCGATTCCTCCATCGCCTCCTGATACATTGGTTTACAGATATAGGCAGCGGGAGGGTACAGGAAAGAGTAATGGAATGGGTCTGAAATGAGTCCATTCGATAAAGTTTGATTCCCTTACTCTTTCAGACCCATTCCCTTACTCTTTCAGACCCAAGTTGAGCTTGGACCTCCATAGCCCTAGGATCCATTCCATAAAGTTCATCGTCTTCTACACCATAAGACCAACCCCACTTCAAGGAAAAAAGAAAATTCCTCATGGGTTGAAGAATTTGAGGTAGATCGTCCTTTTGATAACATGTTATTTGGTATTTTCTAAAACACCCAACACCCTTTAACGTCACCCATATGAAGATGCGTTAATATTTATGAGGTATAAAATAACAACATAAAGACTAAAATTCACAAGACAAAAATATAAAACATAGCGGAAACTTTATAACATTATTTTATAAAAGCAAGTCAAATCATAGTACTTATTACATTTCATAAATACTAAATAGTCATCAACATAAAACCAAATACACTGTTTCATGGAAAACCATAATGTCAGCACATTAGTAAAACAATCCCTTTTAAATATTAATACAATAGCCAGAAAATGAGAAATGAACCAATACACGGGTCTAAAATGAGTCTGAATCCAAGCTGAACAGAAAAATCAAGAATCACTGCTGAGACCCTCCATCCTGCGAACTTCGGGGAAAAGGAAGAGAGAAGGAAAAAATAAACTAGGTCAGACATACGTCTGGTGAGTCCTTGTAATTTCTAGTATGAGCGTAAGTTAAGGAAGCATTAGACAGATGGACAGTTTTAAGGACATAAGACATAAGACATAAGACATAAAGGTATAAAAGAAGTAAACAAAGTTTAGCACGAACCAAAGATTAGCTTCTTATTTGTATCCAAGATTGTTGCAGCAACTTACCAAGATGTCATAATTAGGCTTTACCTAATTTATACCTGTCGATCGACTCCTATAACCAATTGTGATAACCTATGCCAGCTATGGAGTTTGGGGTTATCAATCCTAAACTCATCAACTAAAAGAACATAGTCGTTAATCACAGGCGTTACAGCGTCTTATCTTCCCCAATCAGCATGATGCACACCCATCGTCCCGCCGGATTGCGCTCGTACCCACCTCGTTTGGACCTCTTACTATCCAGCACAGTAAAGCTTTCCCTCGCCTCTATCTAATGTGAGACATCCATAGATGATAATAGTGATACTGACTGATACAGGTCCCCAACCAAATATTCAATTAGCATAAATCACCTCTATATTCGATCCCCATTTATTTTTCTATTAGACCACTTAATTTCCCCAATCAGCCCCATGCTGCCGGAAAAGACCTAAACTACAAGCCACTTATTTTCCCCAATCAGCCATATGTTGCAGGAATGGACTCCCACTACAATTTTATTATTTTAATAGGCCTATTATTTTCCCAATCAGCCCATGTTGCCGAAAAAGACCTATGATCCACTTGTTTTCTCCAATCAGCCACGTGCTGCCGGAACGGACTCCTGCTATCTTAGCATATTAATTTCATCTTCAATTTAACTAAATGCAATTTATGTTTATTAATAAGCCCAATATAACCTCACGTTATATTCCTAGGTTATATTAAACATTTCTAATCCATGTTTATCTTTTTATACTTCCCAACCCCACGTTAATTAGTACCCAACTAAGTTAATCCTATTCCAGTTTACATGTTTGCATGTTCTCCAATTACGTGTTAAATTTTATCCCCAATTTACAGTCCAATTCTGACTATAATATCAAATTATTTCCAACATGCCTAAAAATCCCTTCTTATTCAATTCTGACATTATTCCAATTTAATGCAAAAACAACGATAAAGCTTTAGACTCTCTTCTAGGCCTAGACTTTGCGCTAAAAGAAAAAAGGAAATGGTTTGGCCTACTCGCAAGGCCTAGACTCAAAAATAAACAAAAAAGTATAATAGGGTATAAGCATTACTGTAAATAAAACCACAATAGAGAAGGAGATAAAAGAAGGAGAATTACTTATAAATAGTAAATAACTGAAAAGGAATAGATAGAAAATAAATTACAGTAATTTTACAGAAAAACTAAACATATAAATACTGTAAATAATTGTAAACATTAAACTTACAAACTTAAAACTGTTTAGTTGTCTAACATTCCCTACACGTTTTTACTATTCTAATAATTACATAAAAACGTCGGCCTTTGGTTCAAAATAAACCAATAAAAGAATGCCACATCATCAAAAATAATGTTGGAACGAAATAAAATGTTCGCTAAAAATTTCGTGCGCACCAAGTACGCCTGCAGGCGCCCTCGGTCGACACACCTGCGCCTTGGGTCGACCCTGGATTGACCCAAGCTGGCTTGGGTCGACACAGTGTCGACCCAAGTGCGGCCCATGTCGTCCCAGGTGCCCTGTTCAATAATTATGATGTATATATATATTCTGATTTTCTGGTTAACTTCTTTAATTGATAACTAATTCATTTTAACTTCGATTTTAGCAAACCGAGTATCCATTTTAATCAGAAAATTACAACGAACCATTGGTGCTAGTCCGGTTGTCTAATTCCAAAGTTTATTCTGATTAATATTTAATTTATTACCCTTTCAAATTTAGTTATTATTTATTAAAATTCGGGGTGTTACATTCTTCCCTCCTTAAAGGATTTCGTCCCCAAAATCTTTAAGGCTAGAAGAATGATATGCATATAAGTGTTATCAACCATTATCTACACCCATTTACTCAACCATCAACCACTGACATCCACTGTCCTTAGATTTTCTAATGCATTTCATGAACATATGCAAAAGGTATAGTGTATATTCCCCTAAAGTAATGCAAAAATCGGGTAGTCCACTGATTCAGTTGACCTTCTTAATGCGGTTTCATGGTCGTGCCATGCATCCGATATGTATGCAAAGGAATCCTAATAATACATGTAATTTTATATGCATGCAACAACCATTCACCAAAATGCAACATCCAAGTGATGATTCAACCATTTTTCATCCATATTTAAAATAAATTAAAAATGCATACACATCCATATGAAATTTTGTAAGTGTCCTTGTTTGTCGATCTCTAACTAGTGCCTAATGTGTATATAATGCATCCACTAGCAAACACTTGCATCCATGTGAATCCATGCAACCATAATACGTCATATTAACATGTTTTAAATCATCCTCTGATATATATAGGCTTCTACCTAAGATTTATGATTCAAATGATAGAAAAAATAGGTTCAAATTCAAAGCTTAGGAAACGATTAAGGGAGTACTATCAAAGAGATACAAAAAAGAAGTGTGAATCCTATCCTATGGAACCCAAGTCGCGTCATTGCTGTCCTCTCCCCGCTGAATCTTAATAAGCTTGATCTCTTTGTTTCGTAACTTTTTCATCTCATATCCTGGTATCCGTGTAGGAACTCTCCTGACTGATGCCTCTCTCTTCCTCGATCTCCTCTATCGTACTCGGCTCTACTACTACTACCGTGGAATTATATAAGCACTTTCGCAATTGGTAAACATGGAATACACCATGAACTCCAGCCAACTTCTCTGGTAGTCTAACCCTGTAGGTCATCTCACTTATCCTCTATACTATAGGGAATGGATGTACAAACCTTGGCCCTAACTTCCCCACTGAGCCAAACCGAAAAACATTCATCAAAGGTGACACTTTAATGAAAAATAAGTCTCTTATCTCGAACTCTAGGTCTATTCTCTACTGGTCTGCATGCGACTTCTACCTGTCCTGAGATGCCTTCATCTACCTCCGAATCAAGTTTATCTTCTTTGATATCTCCCTAACCATCTCAGGCCCAAGTAGAAGTCTATCCGTGGACTCCCACCAATAAGTAGGTAATCTGCAGGGCCACCCATACAGTGCCTCGAAAGGAGCCATACCTATACTCGTCCGGTAGTTGTTATTATACATGAACTCTACCAACAGAGGATGCTCCTCCCTAGTCCCTCCAAAGTCTAGGATACACAACCACAATAAATCCTTGAGAACCTTATTAACCCTGTCTGTCCATCTGTTTGAGGGTGGCAAGCAGTGCTAAGTCGTAGTTGTGTCCCTAATGCCTCCTGCAGGCATTTCCAAAACTTTCTCCTAAATATGGGGTCTCTATCACTAACAATAATAGTGGGAACTCCATGAAGTCGGACGATCTCTCTAAGATACATTGATGCCAACTAAGCCGTCGTCCATTACGCTTAACTAGACAAAGTGAGTGTTCTTGGTTAACCTATCAACTATAACTCAAATACCGGTGTTGCCCTTCGTCGACCTAGGAAATCCATCTATGAAATTCATCGAGACGCTCTTCCACTTCTACTGTAGCATACCAAAGAGGTTGAAGTAATCCACTAGGCTTCCTCTACTCATCCTTCACTTTCTGACAAATCATACATCTAGCCACATACTCTGCCACGTCCTTCTTCATCTCAATCCAATCAAAAACCCTCCTCATGTCTCCTTACATATTATCACCTCCTAGATGGATGGTCATCCGTGAATGATGGGCCTCCTCTAAAACCAATCTCAACATGTCATCAACTCGAGGAACACATAATCTCCCATCACGATGTAGCCACCCCCTCTCATCTACAAAATGCCTAGCAAGTTGCCTAGAGTCTTTCCTCTACTGAGTTGGTTCATGATATCCATTAACTACTGATCTTCACAGTGACTAGATTCAATGCGCTCTAAGTGAGTAGGTTACAATTCTATAGATGCCAGTAATCCTAGTGTATAATCCGTAGATGGTCTGAAATCGAACGATGATATAAACTCCAAATTTTGCCACTCTATGAACAATGGACTGAAAGTCATCCTTCGCCTACTCAGTACAACTGCTACTACATTCCTTTTCCTTGGGGTGTATGCTATCTCAAAGTCATAAGATGCAAGAAACTTCATTTAGCTTTGCTGTCGCAAATTAAGATCCTTTTGCGGAAAAAGGTACTTAAGAGACTTATGGTCCATGTATAGCTCAAACCTATCACCTAATAAATAACACATTCAAGACTTAAGCACAAACACTATCATCGCTAGCTCTAAATCATGGGTGGGGTAATTCTTTTCATGTACCCTCAACTACCTACTCACATAGAAGACAACCCTACCCTCCTATATAAGCACTGTACGTAAACCCGTGCCACAAGCATCGATATATACGGTAAACGTTTTCGTACCATCAGGAAGACTCAATACTAGAGCTAATGTGAGAGCCTTCTTCAATCTCAAGAATGCATCCTCGCTATTCACATCCTAAGCAAATAATAGGTTTTTCTTCGTAAGGAGGGTAAGTAGAGTTGAGATCCCTGCAAAATCCTTAACAAACTTTCGATGGTAACCTGCAAAACTTAGAAAGATCCTCACCTCTGTCGCTTTCAAATCCTAAACTGCCACAACCTTAGAGGGACTCACTGCTATACTATCGATAGAGACAACACGCCGCAAGAACCTTACCTCCTTCCGCCAAAAGTGGCACTTAGAAAACTTTGCCTTCAACTGATGTGCCCGAAGAGTACGGAGGACCTCTCCCAAGTGTAAGGCTTCCTCACTCCTCGATCAAGATATCATCAATAAACACCACCACGAACTTGTTTAAGAACTCCCTCAATACTCGGCTTATCAAATCAATAAAATATGTCGGTGCATTGATCAGCCCAAAAGGCATAGCCAGTTACTTAAAGAATCCATCTAAAGTCCTAAAGGGAGTCTTATCTATGCTATCATCCTCCACCCTAAGCTGATGAAAACCTATAGTTAAAATCCAACTATGAGAAAACTGATGCGCCCACCAATTGATCAAACAAGTCATCTATTCATTGAAGTGGGTGTCCATTCTTCTTCGTGAGTTTGTTCACTTCTCTGTAATCCACACTTAGACAGAGAGAGCAGTCCGCCTTAGTTGCGAAGACGACTAGTTTTATTAGGCCTATTATTTTGGCAATTTTATTATTTTAGTAGGCCTCTAATTTTCCCCAGTCAGCCTTATGTTGTTGGAACGGACCTACGAGCCACTTGTTTTCCCCAGTCAGCATCGTGCTGCCGGAACGGACTCCCGCTATCTTAACTTATTAATTGCATTTATGAATAAGCCCAATATAACCTCACGTTATATTCTTAGGTTGTATTAAACATTTATAATTAATGTTTATCTCTTCATACAACCCAACCCCACGTTACATACCGCCCAAGCAAGTTAATCATATTTTAGTTTACATGTTTGCATGTTCTCCAATTACATGTTAAGTTTTGTCCTCGATTTACAGTCCAATTCTGGTTATAGTATCTAATCAGTTCCAACATGCCTATAAATCCCTTCTTATTCAATTTTGACATCATTCCAATTTAACGCAAAAAGAACGACAAACCCATAGGATCGCTTCTAGGCCTAGGCTTGGCGCTAAAAGAAAAAGGGAAATGGTCTAGGCTACTCGCAAGGCCTAAACTCAAAATAAAACAAAGTATAACACGACATAAGCACTACTACAAATAAAACTACAACATAGAAGGGGATACAAGAAGTGGAATTACTTATAAATAGTAAATAACTAAAAAGGAATAGGTAGTAAATAAATTATAGTAACTTTACAAAAAAACTAAACATATAAATACTATAAATAACTATAAACATTATACTTACAAATTTAAACTATTATCCGTCTAACATTCCCTACACAATTTTACTAATCTAAATTACATAAAAAATCACAAATCTGATGAAGAGAGCTTCCCTCGTGGCATTTCTCTAATCTAGCAGAACCTCCGCCTCCAGAATTATTTATAAAATTAAATATTTAAAAGTATAGAACTTCTTTATCCCTGTAAAAAGTTAATTATTCGGCCCTTCCTAATTTTGAGGATGGATCTGGTGAAGAAGAAGAAGAGAGAAAGAACGGATGTGAAGAAATGAGAGAGGCTCTGCTAGTCTATTTATTGGGTTTACTAGATGCCCTCAGCCGTCCAATTTTAGGATTAGATCTGGACCAACCATGTTATTGAGCCTATTAGAAAATGCCACGTTTGTCTTTGGTTCAAAATAAACTAATAAAACAATGCTACATCATCAAAATAATGTTAGAACCAAATAAAATGTTCATCGGAAATTTCGCGTGCACCAAGTATGCCTATAGGTGCCCTAGGTCGATACACCCGCGCTTTCGGTCGACCTAGGGTGGCTTGGGTCGACACGGTGTCTATCCAAGTGCAGCCTGTGTCATCCCTGATGCCCTGTTATATAATTATTATATATTTATTTATTTATTTATTTATTTATTTATTGATTTTCTAGTGAACTTCTTTAATTCATAACTAATTCATTTCAACTCTGATTTCAGCAAACCAAGTGTCCATTTTAATCAGAAAATTACAACGGCCTATTGGTGCTAGTCTCGTTGTCTAATTCCAAAATTTATTTTGATTAACATTTAATTTATTACCCTTTTCTATTTAATTATTATTTATTAAATTTCGGGGTGTTACATTTTTGTTTTTCCATTTGTAGTTGATTGTAATTAATGTCATAGGTTGAAATTTGTGTATCGTGAAGGTGCTTGGATTTAAATTGGTTAATTGCGATTGAATGTTCAATGGATATAGATTGTGTTTTTTCTTTCTGTTGATTATTGTTAGTGGGTTGTCGCAATGGAATTTTGTTAGTGTTGAATATTGTAAGGGAGGAGGAGGCATTTCTAACTCTGTTGACCCCAGCTTGCACAATTTTAGGTTGCGCAAACTGGCGCTATTTCAAATAGTGCTCAGGTCTAAAACATAGACAGAAGTGCTTCCTCTACCAACACCCTCTCTCATTTATAACTTTACCAAGCCAAATCCAAAAACCTCACATTCCTACATTCATTCTTTTCAACCATCCTACTTACATAGAGCTAAAATTGTGATTTTTTTTTGGTGATTTTGTCCACAATCGAAGGTAATCTTATAAATTTTACCATATTTTCCGTTAATTTCTTCTTTTATGATTTGGATATTTACTCCATTAAAAACCAAAATTGTATGCAAATGTACTAGAAATGGATCAATGGAAGAATGATGATGAGGCCTTAGCGAAGTACATGGATGAGTTTGAATCAAAGCAACATCGACTTGGCAAAGAGCCATGAATAGAAGCCGAGATCCCTTTGGCTATTGGAGAATGGAGTTTTGATGACAACAACCTGGTCTCAGTTATCATTGATTATAAAATATACATACTAACATCTCTATCTAGAATATATAGACATATATATGTAGTATTTGTATGCAGGACTTAAATACTGAAGACTGCACGGTTTTAGAGTTACAAGAAATTTGGAATTCAAGATAGATACAAGACTCATGAGTTATCAAGAGTTCAGGAGTTCAAGACAAATATAGTAATAGAGTCTAGTTTATATGTAAGACTTTGAATAGCACTCCAGGTTCAAATTCTCTTTTTCAAATTTAAAAATTTCGATATTCAAATTTCAAGTTCTAATTTCAAATTATTTCACTTATGATTTCAAACATATAAGTTTAAATTTTTAATATATATAAGTTCATATTAGTTTACATATAGTTATATAGTTTTATAGTTTTAAACCTTATAATTTTAAAAATATGTATATGATTTCATATGATTTTACACTTAGAATATTTATTTATATTATTAAGCTTTGATTAAAGAATTTCATACTTATGATTTCAAATATATTTCCTAATTTATAAGTATTTTTATTTTTATAGTTTTATTAAATATATTTTACTAAGTTTTTTTGAAGAAAAAATGTAGTGAATCATACGATTCACGCCTTCATATATATCATTCAAGCCCAGAGTTACATAGTCCAGATTTACATAGTACGTATATGTACATAATTTATACATAAACCAGCAAAAACCAACAACATGAGAATTACATCAGTGCGCCCAAAAAAAACGTAAGCATAGACATAATACATCTCACAACATCATAGCAAAATATACCAAGTACGGCAACACTGATCAACCTTCCAATACAACAACATGCAAGCTAATCTTCAGTACGTCTTCAAACTTGATCATGGACACTAACAGCTATTATATCAACAAATTTGCTGCTGTCTTTGCCATACATCTTAAGGATTTGAATTTTCTACAGTTGCGTTCTTGCCATAACATCCAAGTGTAAGAAAAATTTAACAAAACAAATAAGTGGCGATTTGGTATGTTCTCTAAAGAAGGAAACATGTATTGCCAAAAATTAAATTGATTTTTGATAAACTCCCCCCAATCTAGATCCAGTTGAAGATATACCATGCACTTCGTCTACACGTAGAAAGCAAAGTCACAATGCCAAAATATGTGGATGTAGTCTTCCTCGTCCTCGCCACAAAAAACACAGCCCCTAGTTAAAGCCAAACCTTTCCGACGTAAGACACTATTGGTGTTCAACCTCCCATGCAATACAATCCACATATGAATCCTTACTTTCATGGGAACTGTCCAAAAACTCCATATATAATCAAAACACAACCATCTTCTTCCAGCGAAGTTCTTATACAAACTTCCAACCCAATTTTTTTTTCTCTCCTTCCAATCTCCAAACTAATTCATCATCATCCTCACTTAAGAGAACATTTTCGAGTAACTTGAACAATTGATACAACTAGTAAATAGCATTTCCTATTACAATTCTGCAAAATGTTAATCTCCATTTAAATCCGACGGCCTCCGAATTGTACATCTGACCAACAGTGGATAATCTATTACAAGCGATCCCAAACAAATCTTTAGGTTCATCCTTCAATGATATATGAAGTATCCAACAATCATACCAAAATGAAACGTTGATTCCGCTTCTCACAACAATTACCCATTTTGATCCAGTGTGAATTACTCATAAATCCTCTCCAGAAAAAAGAGCAGTGTGATGAATCTCGATTCCAATCAAATCTACCAACAGAACAAGTGTTAACAATCCATTCTTTCCAAAAAAGCTTGTTTGTCGCTTATCATAGCCCACAACCATTTGCAAAGAAGAGAAGAGTTCATATTTTTCAAGTTAAGCACACCCAAGCCTCCCTGATCTTTAGATTTACAAACCTGGCCCCAACTAACAAGGCAGCTGAGTTTTTTGGTCCCCTTGTCGTCAGTCCAAAAGAATTTTCTCTTAGTGCATCAATTTTATCAATAATCCACCCACGGCATCTGAAAAATGATAGCCAGTATAAAGGCAATAAGGAAAGCACCGAATTCACCATCACCAACCTTCCCGCCCTTGAAATAGAGTTTCCCTTCCATTTAGCAGGTCTGAGATCAACTTTTTCAATGAGATGTTGCCAATCATTCTTCATCAACTTCTTTGGTCAAATGCACATTCCTAGATAGTTAAGTGGGAACTTGTCCTCCTTGCAATTGAGAAGTCCAGCACAGTTTCTGCTAACTCTTCACTACAACCAAGGGTGTACATACTGCTTTTGTGAGAGTTAATTTTCAAGCCTGATAAACTCTCAAAAGCATACAATATAAATTTAAGTGCAGCAATATATATACATTCAGGGTTACTAAAAATTATAGTATCATCAGCATACTGTAAAGAATTGATACCCCCAACAACATGCTCACTTTCAAAGCTTTTAATAATGTCATTGCTGCAACTGACCTTTAGAATTTGATAGAACACATCTGCCGCCAAATCAAATGGGAGGGGAGATAGAGGGTCCCCCTGCCTCAATCCCCTCTTGGATATAATGGTGCTGCCAGCAACTCCATTGATGCAAATATTCTATCTGCTCGATGATAGAATCATGTCGATCCACTTAATCCACCATTGGGGGAATCCTCTTGCCTTTAGAACATCAATCATGAACCACCAATCTACTGTATCAAATGCCTTAGCAAAGTCAAGTTTGATAATGGCACATGGAACCTCAAAATGATCACAGTGTGAAATGACTTCTTGGATCAACACAGCACCATCCAAAATAAATATGCCTTTGATGAAAGCCGTTTGAGATTCTATGTAACCGTTTGATTCTTCATATAACCTTTTGTTTATATAGTTTATAAATATTTCTTTATAAATTCATATATATATATATGTTTATAATTATATTATATATGTTTATAATTATATATAGTTTTATATCACATATACATTAAGTTTTTAATCATATGTTTAAATAGTATTTTCTTATGTTTTTATACTTGAAAAATAATGTTTAAACAACTAGTTTTGTTTTAGGAATTTCCAGAATATATATATAGGTTTAAATACTTAAAAACGATAATAAAATAAAAAATAAGATGGATATGTCGACATACATATGTTGATATGTTGACATATAACGGTCATATTTTCAAAATTGAAAGGAGGTATCTTTTCACCATTTGTAACATTCCAGAAGCGTTGCAACCTTTCAAATCTTATAAATCGGGGTTGATTTGGTATTTTTTAATCATTCTTCATCTTCATCTCCGTTCTTTATTTATCTTTATATAGTTTAAACATGCATATTTTAACTTATATATGATTCGTATGATTTCATAACAATTTTGGGATACATTATCACAAATACTATTTGTAACTTAATACTTATATTGATTTCCTATTAAGATTTATAAAAGCTTGAATATTTGAACTAGTATTTTGGTATTATAATAACAATAATATATATAAATATGATTTTATGTCTTATATACGTAGTTTAAATATAAGGAGTTATAGTTTTATTGTTTAATTTATATTCAGATTTCATACTTTTGTTATAGAATTCTTTATAAAGTTTTAACATATAAATGGTTCCTTGGCAAATTAATATACTTTGATTTCTAAAAAGTTTAAATCTAAAATTGATTTGTATCAAAAGATTGATTTATATTTCATAATAAATTAAATTTTAAGTCCTTTTTAAAATTAGTTTATATATATATACACACAATTATGAATATATGTTTATATAAAAATAGTTTACTTTATATGATACAATTCTATATTCTCTTTAAATAAATCCTCAATTTTTTACTATATTAAAAAAACACCCTACTAAGATTATTTAAATCCACATTTCTCATAGACTTATAGTATTTTTTGTATCTATTATGAATACCGTAAAAAAACCATCTTTAAGTATCTTTCATAAGTATCATTAGCCTAAGTCTAAAAATTAGTATATATTACCCTTATTTAATTCAAATAATGAATAATATATATGTATATAAAAAAATTATTATCTATTATGAATTCCATAAAAATTTCATCCTTTAGATCTCTTTTATAAGTATCATTAACCTAAGTCCAGAAATTATTATATATTACCCTTATTTAATGCATATAATGTATAATATATATGTATATAAAAAATAGTTAAATAGTGCCTTAAATATATTTGTCGCGACCAAGACTTCCCCGATCCCCGAAGAGACGGAGGAGCCTAGATTGTTTTGAGAACACGAAGCATCAAAACACAAACAATAGAATATTTCATTGCTATTACAACAATTTACATCGAGTACAAGAATATCAGAGTACGTGCAGCATCCCGAAATTTTCGACGCTCGAGTTCAGATACTAATACATCCCATATCCAAACTCAACCATCGAAATCCCAACAAGCTAATAGAAAGAAGCTAGAGGGTGAGAGAAGAAAGAAAAAAATATTAGAATAGAAGAATAAGAAGATCAGAGTCTCACAGCGAAATGGACAAAATATAATCATCAATAATGCTTTATACAGAAGAACTGTATATATGATTACAACATCAAAGTATATGTTCAGATCAATACAACATACAGTGGAAATAAACTAGTACCAGTAAATATATGAGATACGTCTCGACTTCACCTCCTTTTCTGAAGCTCCAAACGATTCCTAACCTAATAACATACTCGGTCTGACCCGAGCACATTTGAAGCAAAGCAAAATTCACCCGGATCAGTCTGAAATACTTTCAGTAATAAATTCATATGGCAAACAAATTGTTTAACTTTGAAAATCCTTTTGAAAGAAAAGGATAATAGTAAGACAAGTCCACACATAAACACGGACGGTTTTTACCTTACTATAACCCAAACCATTTTGAAATCAATATCTTATTCTGATATTATAATAGTGTCTAAAACAAATAAATAGATTCTAGCAGAACTCTTGCATCTCACGCTCCATATGTATAGTATACAATCAAAACCGCGAGCACTTGTTGGAGATTGGATTCCGACTATGACAAGGTATGGAACCACCTGCCGATAGTGTATCTCTAGAGAGGAATACACTGGGTTCAACAAGAACGTCTTGCAACCTGGCCCACACAAGACCGACCACTCATTTCTCTTGAGGGTATCGAATATATTGTCACCTCATGGCTGCACAGCTACCATATTCCCCGGGAGATACAGAAATGAAAAGATGTAACAAATATGAATATTCTCTAAATGGTGACAATACACCCTAATGGGGGCGACCCACATAGCCATGCTGCTTGCCCGATTTTTGTCATTTTCCAATTGTGAGGCTTGAGGTTATCATCGAATTTTGGAACATCTGGCCATCATTTACATCGTCCATACAAGTCATCTAGGAACATGATGAACTGAAGGTACTCTCCTACTGCATCCAATATAGGAATCACCCTGTGGATCAGCAGCGAGTAGTCCTTGCAAACCATAGATTCCAACCATGACAGAATCACGGTATATCTCTAGGGATCGGCCAGAGATTGTAAGTAACTCTTCCGTTTCATGAAGATCTACGGTCTTCAATTGCTCCATCTTGGTAAGCATCTTCGACGTATTCGTATTTATTGGTCGGAATGGTTTTCAAATATAAATTTGATCCCGGTCTTTATGTACCAATAACATTAAGTCCGATTTTGACAGTCGGTTATTTAATTACCAAAATAAACTACCATAAAAATAAACAGATCCATTAGTTTGTTACCCAGCGTCACTTGGCCATTTAAAATAATACATCAGTTCTAATATTTTAATATTCTTAAATCATTTTATTTATATACTTGGAAATTTTTCTTAAAACAATATCTAATTTCTCATTAACTACCATTTCAAAACATTTGCTATAACATTACTTATTATCTATAAATTTGGAAATCGAATCAACTTATCAGCATAAAACAATCGTTACGAATCTCTTTTTGGTTCCGTTATTTGAACACAATAATCGCCGCTTATCCTTTTAGAATGAACTCATTATAAATCACATTTCTTAATTTTGAAAATGTCGTTATATTCTCACCAATCTCCTTTTATATATTTCTATTGTGGAAATATCATTTCACATCCTCATGCCCTTTTATTTCCTTTTATATTTGGAATCCCATCATATATATTCCCAATGTTTTCAAATAACGTTACATTATATCTCTCAAAATAAATTTACTTCTAACATCTCCCTTATTACAACTAATATCATCCTTTGATAATCCTGAAGTATTTCAAGCTGGGGTATTTAAATTTACTCTCAGACCTTGATCAACGACGTTCTTATCTTAAGATAAATATCAGTTGTAATGAAAAAACCGATATTCATTCCTTATATCAAATCGAATCCCATTATAGTTATCTTTAATGAAATCTCATCTCTTATTAAAACAATGAATTTATATCGCATCTTTTTAACTTTACTCGCCTCACACCTTTGATTCAAACTTGGGTTTCCATTTTTTGCTTGCCATTTCATATCCCTTTTAGTTTCTAACTGTAAATCACTAATTTCCTGAATATCAACCCCGAAGGACGAAATCAACATTAGATAAATATTCAGAAAAACAGTTATCTCAACTAATTCCCAGTTAAGTTCGAATTCTTTAATTCCAAATACTGGCTTTTACTATATTCAAATGTCATTTCTAATAACCCGTTCCATTTATATATTCAATAAAACTAAGGTTTTATAACTTCGTATAACTTAGACTCATAGAATCCAATTAAATATAATTCAGTTAGAATCAGGTAAAAACTTCGATTTCACATAAATATTAAATCGCTTTATTAACTACAAAAACGGCTTTAAGCTTCATAAACTTTCCTTACAATATTTAATATTCCAAATTATCACTTCAATTATTATTAAATGACTAATAATCAAGTTTCAACATTTATTAAAATAAAACTGGGTCTCTTAACCATTGATACACCCTTTAAACTAATCTAATAAAATAAATCTTAGTTAACGCAACCTTTAAACATGATTTATTCGTTAATCAATTCCACTTAGCACTTCCCATTAATTAATAATATAATTAACTAAAATAATTCCATTCACTTTGATTATCATTAAATAAATAATAATCAGTATTAATATGAACCCATTCTAATTGTTACGTTAATTTTGGTCACTTGAATTAGCTTAATAAAATTGTTTAATAATCACTTAGTAAGCACGTGATTCGTGCACAGTAAATTTTGGTACCAAATCGGTGATTTGTGGATAAATCAATCAATGTATTTATGTGGTTGGTTTATTCCCCTGTTAGAACTTCATTTAAAATAATAATATATTTTAAAAATCTATATTCAGTTATAAAATAATTTCTATAACTTCATTTCTAGCGATTCACCTGATGGTGAATCGATCTTTACAAAACGGTGTACATCTGGGCCATCTACTATTTATTCCGTAATCAATACTATATATTGATTCAAAGTTCAACCACAATCAACAACCAACATGGTTTTAAAGTCAACGGGTTTTAAAATGTTCATATAAAATATGAAATAACATCAATACTAAATATTTGAGGAATCCGGTTTGATTCCTCCTATCTGTTCTTCCCTGCATCACAGATCAACATATGATTTTAATTTGAATATATTATCCTACAATAATATAATTCACATCAAGTGTATATATCAACCATAGGCATTCAAGGCATCCAATCAACCAATTATCAATGATTTAATCTAATCATATGAATTTAGCACATCCTAGCATTTCAGAAATGTGTGAGAATTAACTCAGTTTAATTCGATTGACGGTCGTTGCTTTATTCCGTTTGATTTTAACTGGCGTTGAAAATCCAGTCGTCTTTGATGCTTTCCAAATCAGCTTAGCAACGCAGTGTTTTCGATTGCGATTCCAATGAATCAAGTTTCACGAGATTCTGATGACAAACGGATTTTTTATCGCGATTATTCGATTTCCATTAAAATAATTGTCTTAATTAAAAATAACCTTAAGCTTAAACAAATGTGCCATGTCATACCCCAGTTCATGCAGTTTTCCAGTTTCATCTATTCAAACCCGATGCTCCCTCTTCACCCTTCGATACCAGCGACAATTTCTTCTTCAAATACAAGGCCTTGTTAATTTACGTTAGAAAAGTTTAACCTTAAATTATATAAATTAATTAATTACTAAAACACGTGATTTACCTTAATCCCCTCCACGTCAGCAGCGTATCCAAATTAACGCGTTTTTCTCGCGTTTCAAAAGGAAAAAACCAGATCTGTCTGTCCCAAACTCGATGGTCTTCTTCTTTAAACAAAACAATTAACTAACGACTCTCCTTTGCCATCCCTTAGACAACCGCCACCTGCTGGCTTTTCAGTCCTTCATCACAAAGCTTCTTGCTCCAAACATGCACCTTGAAAGGACTCCCCAACTATCCTATATAAGAAAAGCGTGCTCCAATTCAGTATTATTTCACGCAAACAACAGAAGCAACCTTCCCGTTCATTATTTCAACGAGATCTCCACGCATGCTACAGTCCATCCGTTAGTTCACATCTCCACCTTCGCGTCTACTACCATGCATTTATAGTCCATGTGTATCTCGTCGCTTCTACTCCTTCTTCCCAATGTTGTAACGCTCCAACTCTCAAGTTTTCCATTACTGCAATACCTCCAGATCAGCTTCCTCACGTAAATCCCATCTCCATCAATTTCCTGTAGCTTATGCTACAGGATGCGTTGCTTTTCTCCCTTAAAATCCAGTAAACTCCATCTTTATGTCGCCACCTCAACTACCTAGTCCACTGCCGACCTTGCCACGATGACCCCCTCTGCACCCAGCATCCATCCCCAACAGCTCGTCCCTCTAACAATCAAGAAAAAAAACAACACGAGCTTCCATGTCTACTGTTCCGTGTCTAAACCACAAAAGCCTTGTTCGAGCCAAATGGAAGTGGAGCACCCTCAAACAATCGGTTCTCTCTCCCTTTCATAAACGAGGAGGCCAATGCAGTTTTTGAATGGACGGAATTAGAGATTGTTTTGATTTTTAAAACTTACGTTCTGCAAAAAGGAATAAATGGAGATGCTGAAAAAATTGAAGGCTGATGTATATTTTCTTCGAATGAAAAGAAGAGAGGCATCAGGCGTTTATTTATAGGAGAAACAACTTGGCTGCCAAGGAATGCAAATTAAATTGTTTATTATTCCTATGTCTCCACGGTTTCACTTAACTATAGAAGAAATAGGGCTAGGCGCGTGCGTTGTTTCAGACAAAGGACCACGACAGAAAAAGATTGGATGGGATGCATGTAGTGGTAGATAGGTAGCTGTAGAGGGAAGGTAAAAATTAGTTTACTTCCATAAAATATATATTATAACCTGTACGAGCTTTACTGGTTAAAGAAATTTTGGAATGGCTACGCGTATTTTTTTATGGTTAGGATGTACATTTCTTTAGGCTAGTGGTAGGTTAGGCTTTAAAAACGTATGCACAATTTTGTTGTGTCACTTTCACCATTTAATGAACGATACAATGTTTCATAAGGAGGATTCACAATGGACGAGCTAGCAGACGTTTTAGGTTGGTAGAATAGGGTTTGATTTTTTTTTAATTAAATTTTGATTGGATTTTACAGAACGTCACCTTGACCCTTTTTAAATTTTAAAGTTAATCATACTTTGTTATATAAAATTCTATACGTATACGATTTGCTATCGACAAAAATAAAAATACTGTCGCGCTCAACAGTGTGCCCCAATTGCAAATATATAATAAAATAGATTGGTTAATTAATTCTGTGAAATTCCAAAAGTGCTCATATAGGGTGTAAAACACTTCAAATAAAAAGTTGCTTATTTTTCCAAATTAAAAATTATAGTAAAATTCTAAAAATTGAATTATAACTACGCCTTGAAAATCTTGTCCAAATTCGAATCCAGTATTTAATTATAATCAATAAATCGTTATGGTTTATAAACGATTCTATAGCGACTATTTGAAAATTTGATTTGAACATATAATAAAATGTACAACATGAAAAATCAATTTTTCTCTTCCATTAGAAAAATATTATCAATTAGGCTCAAACGTTTTTTGTTTCACAGAAATCCGGTTTAAAATGGATTATGTATAATCAATTGAAGTTGAAACTCAATATTTTGAACTGCCGCGCCATTTCAAGTTCGTTTTATAATTTAAATATAAATATAAATGTTTGTTCGTCGTTCAATTAGCGAATTCGATATTAAATTCCATAAATAATTCAAATATAATATTTAAAACAAATTTAAATATCTCAATTCAAATGACCGAAAAATCCGGGTTGTTACATTCTTTCCCTTTTAAAAGAATTTCATCCCCGAAATTACTAGGTTAAGAAGAATGCTTCAAATTCCAATTATTACCAAAATAATTAATTTAAAATATTATCAAGGATGTTTCTAAGTTTCAAAAAATTTTGAAAAATTTGCCAGCACCTCCTCTGTACCATTCGATCTAAACAACTACAAACGCCACTCCGGGCCTCTCATATTGATCCAAAGAAAATAAAAGCCAAGCGGCTACCTATCTCGGGTATAAATTCAAACAACCAATCAGTAATAAGGTTTACCTTTTTGTCGGGCAACCAATACGCGAATCACGAAGTCCGGTAACTAACAGCTCTTCCATTTTCAACCTGCACTCAACTTGATATATAATGGAAATAACTAACATAGGGTTAAACCATTTTGTTCTATTTCATATTTATTTTATATTGAGATTATTTTTCTAGTTTTTAATTCATTCAAATGTTGATGAATTCTTATATTCGATCAATCTAGCAACCAATAAACAAACAATTCACAATACAGAATCACTTCGACCAAATCATTTCATTTTCCTTTTTAATTTTTATTTAACTTGTCTTCAGTTAAATATTTAATTCCATATTCAAATTTTATCCACCAATTCAATAATGTAAATTCCCTTTTAGTTTTATTAACCCATTCAGATTTATTACCCTGAATCTCATTTTAACAAGCCAACTCATTCATTGGTTCTAAACCCAATTCAAATCCATATTTCGATCATACAATTCCGTCCCCCTGATATTTTATTCATAACTAACTCTTGTATATATTTCATTCAAATTCAGTATATTTGAATTTTATTTCAATTTATTCATGTCAATTCAAGCTTAAATCCATATTCATGCAATATATCCCAAACATACAATAATCCAACAAATTTCCATTTATTTAGTTTGGATTCATTCATTTTTTATTTTACCCAACATAAGTCAAATTCTTGTTGGCTTGTCTCAATTCCAATTCAAAGGACTCATTTTAACTCATACAAGTTAAATTTAATTCCTATTTCATATTTGAAATGTTTCCAACTTCATACAAGTTTTGAATTAAATAACAATTTGAGAAAATTATAAATTTACCTTTTTATATAAAATATTTTTGGGTCGAAACAATATAAAAATAATTTTATTTTCAAATTACAAATACGCGCTCTCGTATATAAACACTCAACTCGATCTAGGGTATTACTAGCCCCATCTCTATCGAGTTACACCACAGAGCCTAGGTTATTCCTAAACCTCGTTCTGATACCAACTGTAGCGACCCGGATTTTCCGACGTTGGAATCCTGACACTAATACATCCCGTATCCAAACTCAACCATCGAAATCCCAACAAGCTAATAGAAAAAAGTTAGAGGGTGAGAGAAGAAAGAAAGAAATATTAGAATAGAAAAATAAGAAGATCAGAGTCTCACAGTGAAATGGACAAAATATAATCATCAATAATGCTTTATACAGTAGAACTGTATATATGATTACCACATCAGAGTATATGTTCAGATCAATACAACACACTGTGGAAATAAACTAGTACCAGTAAATATATGGGATACGTCTCGACTTCACCTCCTTTTCTGAAGCTCCAAGCGATTCCTAACCTGATAACATACTCGGTCTGACCCGAGCACATTTGAAGCAAAGCAAAATTCATCTGGATCAGTCTGAAATACTTTCAGTGGTAAATTCATATGGCAAACAAATTGTTTAACTTTGAAAATCCTTTTGAAAGAAAAGGATAATAGTAAGACCAGTCCACACATAAACACGAACGGTTTTTACCTTACTATAACCTAAACCATTTTGAAATCAATATCTTATTCTGATATTATAATAGTGTCTAAATACAAATAAATAGATTCCAGCAGAACGCTTGCATCTCACACTCCCCATATATAATATACAATCAAAACCGCGGGCGCTTATTGGAGATTGGATTTCGACTATGACAAGGTATGGAACCACCTGCCGATAGTGTATCCCTAGAGAGGAATACACTGGGTTCAACAAGAACGTCTTGCAACCCAACCCACACATGACCGACCACTCATTTCTCTTGAGTGTATTGAATATATTGTCACCTCACGGCTGCGCAGCTACCGTTTTCCTGGGAGATAAACAAATGAAAATAAGTAACAAATATGAATATTCTCTAGATGGTGACAATACACCCTAATGGGGGCGACCCACATAACCATGCTGCCTGCCCGATTTTTGTCATTTCCCAGTTGTGAGGCTTGAGGTTATCATCGACTTTTGAAACATCTGGCCATCATTCATGTCGTCCATACAAGTCATCAAGGAACAAGATGAACCGAAGGTACTCTCCTACTGCATCCAATATAGGAATCACCCTATGGATCAGCAGTGAGAAGTCCTTACAACCCATAGATTCCAATCACGACAGAATCACAGTCTAGGGATTAGCCAGAGATTGTAAGTAACTCTTCCGTTTCATGTAGATCGACGGTATTCAATTGCTCCATCTTGATTAGCGTCTTCGACGTATTCGTATTTATTGGTCGGAATGGTTTTCGAATATAAATTCAATACCGATCTTTCTGTACTAATAACATTAAGTCCGATTTTGATAGTTGATTATTTAACTACCAAAATAAACTACCATAAAAATATACAGATCCATTGGTTTATTACCCAACATCACTTGGCCATTTACAATAATACATCAGTTCTAATATATTAATATTCTTAAATCATTTTATTTATATACTTGGAAATTTTTCTTAAAACCATATCTAGTTTCTCATTAACTACCATTTCAAAACATTGTCTATAACATTACTTATTATCTATAAATTTGGAATTCGAATCAACTTATCAGCGTAAAACAATCGTTATGAATCTCTTTTTGGTTCCGTTATTTGAACACAATAATCGCCGCTTATCCTTTTAGAATGAACTCATTCTAAATCACATTTTTTAGTTTTGAAAATGTCGTTATATTCTCACCAATCTCCTTTTATATATTTCTATTGTGGAAATGTCATTTCACATCCTCATGCTCTTTTATTTCCTTTTATATTTGGAATCCTATCATATATATTCCCAACGTTTTCAAACTACGTTACATTATATCTCTCAAAATAAATTTACTTCTAACATCTCCCTTATTACAACTAATATCGTCCTTTGATAACCCTGAAGTTGTTCAACTCAAATCTACGCATAATATAAGATTATTTCCAACCTAATTTTTACTAAATAGTATACATTTTATTTTTTATTTTTTTTTCGTTTAGAAAAAAAATGGGGGTGGCGTGGGGCGGACGATTTCCAAATGGACTCCTCATTCATTAGATAGAGAAGATCACCAAGATTTTGTGATCTGCTGCCGAACCTGTTCCAATTCCAACAGCTCGGGAAAGTTAAAAAAATGAGGAATTCGTAAGTCATACAAGTAAAGAGATCTATTCATTGATAAGAAAAAGAAAAAATGTGAACGGTGATTGGATTGATGATAAAATGGAATCCTGGGTCGCGAACAGTGATTCGATTGATGATGAAGAAAGAGAATTCTTTGTTCACGTGCAGAATCATCATTAGAACCATCATACTTGCTGACCAGTAATGAACTGATCGAATTAACCAACCGAAGTTAAGTCTGGACAAATTCGTTACTTCATTCAAATGTGTAAAAAACCATAATCGCACTTAAAAGCCGAGTACTCTACCATTAAGTTAGTAACCCAGATAAATATGTAGTTTCATTTCGAAAGGCAATGAAAAGAGCTATTGAATTAACTGAACAAACATATACAAAAGGAATTCAAATACAAATTGCAGGACAGTTCTTTCATTTGTATTTGAAAAAAGGGCAAGTTGGGGTATTTAAATTAACTCTCAGACCTTGATCAACAACGTTCTTATCTTAAGATAAATATCAGTTGTAATGCAAAAACCGATATTCATTCCCAATATCAAATCGAATCCCATTTTAGTTATACTTTAATGAAATCTCATCTCTTATTAAAACAACGAATTTATATCGCATCTTTTTAACTCTACTCGCCTCACCCCTTTGATTCACACTTGGGTTTCTATTTTTGCTTCCAATTTCATATCCCTTTTAGTTTCCGACCGTAAATCACTCATTTCCTAAATATCAACCCCGAAGGCCGAAACCAACATCAAATAAATATTCAGAAAATTATTTATTTCAATTGATTCCCAGTTAAGTTCGAATTCTTTAATTCCAAATACTGGCTTTTACTTTATTCAAATGTCATTTCTAATAACTCGTTCCATTTATATATTCAGCAAAACTTAGGTTTTATAACTTCATATAACATGGACTCATAAAATCCAATTAAATATAATTCAGTTAGAATCGGATTAAAACTTCGATTTCACATAAATATTAAATCACTTTATTAACTATAAACAGGCTTTAAGCTTCATAAACTTTCCTTACTATATTTAACATTCCAATCATCACTTCGATTATTATAAATGACTAATAATCAAGTTTCAACATTTATTAAAATAAAACTGGGTTTCTTAACCATCAACTACCCCCTTTAAACTAATCTAATAAAACAAATCTCAGTTAACACAAACTTTAAACATGATTTATTCGTTGATCAATTCCACTTAGCACTTTCCATTAATTAATAATATAATTAACTAAAATAATTCCATTTGCTTTAATTATTATTAAATAAATAATAATCAGTATTAATATGAACGTGTTGACACATTTTTTGGTAAAAGCTGTCACACATGGAATTCCTGAATGATAACATGCTCAAGCGATGGAAACAACATCAGAAGACAGGCAGCGATTTGGTCAAAGTCGCATCACGAACAAATAAAGGCCCGAAACTCCTATCAAACGACCTTTTTTGGGCCCGAAAACAGCGATTACGAAGCCAAGCCTTGTAGTTTTTGTAGATCTCTGAGTTAGCTTCATTTTGAGCTTCGGTTTGGCTCAATCGGACTTACGGTTTGAAAGTTATGCCCATTTCCGTGAATGGGTGTAATCTAGCATCGAAGACTCAGAACCATCGCACCAGATCGCTCCCATCAGCTAGCCCACGATTGGATCGCCCCCTCGGATCGCACTCCTGCATCACGATCCGATCCGTACTGCGTCACCTTCAGCACTCGAGTACCACGACCGGATCGGCTCGCCCTGTCTCCTCACGATCCGATCCCATGAACACGAACCTACCTTTAGGCCTGCTGATACGCGTACTGTTTTGACCTGTTCTCAAGGCTATTTATGCTCCTACTTTCTTGGATCGTCTGCCACGTGCCCAGTCACGAACCGGTCCTCCTAGAAGCTCTCATACAGCTATAAAAACACCATTTGAGGGCATTTTCAAAGGACTTTTTTTGGCCATTCTTCTTCACTGCTTCCACCATTACTGAAGTGAAAGGACTTTGCACTTTCCTACAGTCAAATTCTTCTCTTTTCTACACAATTAACACGTGGATTACGTGTATAAGCCCTTGCAACCTATATTAACACATGGATTGTGTGCTTGCATGTAACTGATTCTTGTAATCTGTCAGTATAACAATAAGATTATAAAGTGGACGTAGGCTACATCTACAGCCGAACCACTATAAAAACTTTGTATGTCTCCTCTTTATTTACTGTTTTCTGCATTTTGTGATTTGTGATCTGCATTTGGGAGTTAGGCCCAGATTTTGGTCTAACAGAACCCATTCTAATTGTTACGTTAATTTTGGTCACTTGAATTAGCTTAATAAAATTGTTTAATAATCACTTAGCAAGCACGTGCTTTGTGCATAGCAAATTTTGGTACCAAAACAGTGATTTGTGGTTAAATCAATCAATGTATTTATGTGGTTGGTTTATTCCCCTATTAAAACTTCATTTAAAATAATAATATATTTTAAAAATATATATTCGGTTATAAAATAATTTCTATAACTTCATTTCTAGCGATTCACCTGACGGTGAATCGATCTCTATAAAACGGTGTATATCTGGGCCATCTACTATTTATTCTGTAATCAATACTATACATTTATTCAAATTACAACCACAATCAACAACCAATAGGGTTTTAAAGTCAATGGGTTTTAAACAGTTCATATAAAATATGTAAATAACAGCAATAATAAATATTTGAGGAACCCGGTTTGATTCCTCCTATCTGTTCTTCCCTACATCATAGATCAGCATATGATTTTAACTTGAATATATTATCCGATGATAATATAATTCACATCAAGCATATAAATCAACCGTAGGCATTCAAGGCATCCAATCAACCAATTATCAATGATTTAATCTAATCATATGAATTTAGCACATCCTAGCATTTCAGAAATGTGTGAGAATTAACTCACCAGTTTATTTCGATTGACGGTCGTTGCATTATTCCGTTTGATTTTAAACTGGCGTTGAAAATCCAGTCGTCTCTGATCCCTTTCGAATCAGCTTAGCAACGCAGTGTTTTCGATTGCGATTCCAATGAATCAAGTTTCACGAGATTCTGATGACAAATAGATTTGTTATCGCGATTATTCGATTTACATTAAAATGATTGTCTTAATTAAAACTAACCTTAAGCTTAAACAAATGTGCCACGTCATACCCCCTTTCACACGATTTTCCAATTTCATCTATTCAAACCCGATGCTCCCTCTTCACCCTTCGCTACCAATGACAATTTCATCTTCAAATACAGGGCCTTTTTAATTTACGTTAGAAAATTTTAAGGTTTAAATTATATAAACTAATTAATTAATTACTAAAACATGTGATTTACCTTAATCCCCTCCACGTCAGCAGCGTAACCAAATTAAAATGTTTTTCTTGCGTTTCAAAAGAAAAAACCCAGATCTGTCTCTCCCAAACTCGATGGTCTTCTTCTTCAAACAAAATAATTAACTCACTGCTCTCCTTTGCCATTCCAAACATGCACCCTGAAAGGACTCCCCAACTATCTTATATAAGAAAACCATGCTCCAGTCCAGTATTATTTCACGCAAACAATAGAAGTAACCTTCCCCTTCACTATTTCAACGAGATCTCCATGCATGCTACAGTCCATGCGTTAGTTCACATCTCCACCTTCGCGTCTACTACCATGCATTTATAGTCCATGTGTATCTCACCACTTCTACTCCTTCTTCCCAATGTTGTAACGCTCCAGCTCTCAAGTTTGCCATTACTGCAATATCTCCAGATCAGCTTCCTCACGTAAATCTCGTTTCCATCAATTCCCTTAGCTCACGCTACTGGATGCGTTGCTTTTCTCCCTTAAAATCCAGTAAACTCCATCTTCACGTCACCACCCCAGCTGCCTGGTCCGCTGCCGACCTTGCCGCGACGACCCCTCTGCACCCAGCATCCATCGCCCAACAGCTTATCTATAACACCCCGTAATTTTATAACATTAAAATTCACAAATTAAAGTATACTTAATTTTTAAAAAAGAATTAAGTGAAATGGGTTGCGTAGAGAAATATATATATATATATATTGATATATATATAAAAATTAAAAATTAAATAAATAAATATGCGAAAAAGTTCAAAACAACGAATTGGGAGGGGGGAATGACCGAACCGGCCCATTTTTGAGGTCGACCCAAGCCCCGCTGGGTCGACTAGGGGTTAATCCAGGGTGTTTGGCTGTCAACTTGTGGGCCGATTTGCTCAAATGCAGATTTTGCATTTGGTTGGTTCTCATGGTTCAGGGTTAATCCAATGGTCCTAAATAACTTCCTACACCTATAAATACATCCTAATGCTAACCCTAAACCTAATTAAAATTGAAACTAAAGCCGTTATGCCGTCGCCATGGAACTCAGTGTAGCCGCCGCCAACTAAAGAGGAAGATAGCCAATCAATTCAACCTAATTCAAGCTTAGAGCTTCAACAACGAATCAACTAACGTCGCTACAACAATTCTGCATCAAGTTTGATCAATTGTTCATAATTCTTTAACCACGAAAGGCAAGTTCGATTTCTCTAATCAAGATAATTATTAAATTAAGTAAGATTAGATATAATTGTGGATTATATGGATATGATGTGAATTATTGACCGTATGATATGATTATGTTGTTAAATTGTGATGTTATCATACATGTTGTAAAGTTATGATCTATGTTGTAATTCTATGATTGGCTTATGTATAATCAAATCATCATGTTGTTTAAATGCTAGTTTGGTTATGTTGATTCATATGATAGATCATATGTATGTATGCAAGTTTAGATGTTGATTTAGACATAAATCACATGCAAGTTAGTAAAGATTATGACATCTATTTTAGATCAAAAGTTAGGCTATGACATGTATGAGTTATATGCTAAATCTTTACATGCTAGTTTATATGTTTAGAGGTAAATTTACACCATTGTTATGTTGCATAAATCACATATGCAAGTTTATATAAAAATATGAGTTTGGAATATGAATCATGTTATGCAAGTTTGTGGTTATTGCCTATGTAAATTTTGTGATGAAAATCTTATTCATAACATGCAGGTTCATACCTTTTAGGCCTATGTTTAGATCTATGATTTTATGCAAGTTATGTGGTAAATTCTCATGTGCAAGTTATGCCTATTTTGTATGTTATGTGAATATGTGGTGTTTTTTCCTTTTTCATGTGTTAGACTATTTCTTAGTCTATCATATATTCTATGCGAACGGACGCCGCGGGGGTTATGGGAAAAATATTGATTATGTTAATAAATGTGAATTGGCATGTAATAGCCTTAAAAGAGGCATATATGTAAATTGAGATATTAATTGGCAAAGTGATATATGGACATAATTAATGTGAATTATGGTCATGAAGATAATTGGAATTTTATTAATATATTTGATTAGGAATAATTAATCCAAATATGGGATGAAAATATTGATTATGTTAATAAATGTGAATTGGCATGTAAATGAGGCATATAATGAATTTGAGATATTAATTAAGGTGAATTGCCTTAAAAGGCGAAAAATTTAATGAAGGCATTAATTGGAAAATTAATGTGTAATAATGGACATAGTTTAATTATGGACATAGATTAATTTGAATTTGAATAGGGATATTAAATATTGGGAATTGGCACAAATGCCTAAAAAGGCATGAAATTAATTTGAGATGTAAATTGGTACAATTTATGTACCATAAATAGTGGACATAATTAAGGTGACATATTTATACATAAATAAATATGGAAATGATTTGTAATTTTAATAGGTAAAGTAATTCAAATATTGGGGGAAATTAATTATGTATAATTAATTGCCTAAGACACGAAATTGGACTCATTTGTGGTGTAAGACTGCCCGTACCCGCCCGGCAAATCTAGCAGCCACAAATGGTAGCCCAATGTGAGAGGTCAAAGGCCCAAACTAAATGCGTAACAATTGTATGGACACGAGGTTAGGCTCGTTTGTGGTGTAAGACTGCCCGGACCCGCCCGGCAAATCCAGCAGCCAGAAATGTCAGTCTAATGTGAGAGGTCCTACAGGGGTTACGATAGTAATAAATTAAGAAACACTTAACCAAAGTAAATATGTAGTGGGACATGAGGGGGTTAAGTGGGTGCCTTGGGTGGCATGAGGAATCTAGTGGGTGACATGTGGGTGACATGAGGATGTCATGAGAAATACGATTAGAAAAATGGAGTAATTTGAATATAAACAATTATGACATGTAATTAAAATTATTGGATAAAATAGGTATTGACACATATGAAGGGAAAGGTTTTAATTAATTGATTAATTAATTAAAAATGGACATGGTAAATGAAATGGACTACTTAACCAAATCTGATCCCTAGGGATTGTAAGAACTTAAGTTTAAGTTGGGGGTTAAGTAAACTGGGTTATACGGAATGAGTGGGTTAAGTAAATCTTGGGTAGGTGGGTAATATTAGTACATATAGGCCCACAAACTTAACCGTAAATTAATATGTCTGAACAAGTGAGAGGGTTAAGTAAATCTTGGGTAGGTGGGTAATATTTGTGTATATAGGCCCACAGACTTAATCAATACAACCTGTTAATTAAACAAAAGGGTGAGACTAGGTTAAATTAGAAAACACTTAACCAAATTTATACATGTAAGTGGACATGGGGTTAAGTGGGATGTATTAGAGGGGACTAAGCCTAGGTGGGAAGCTTGGTGGGGGCCCTTTTCAGTCCAGTAGCCCATTAAGTATCTTTGTGAGCTCGACCCATGTCGAGGACAGGACACGCCTACTGGGCCTGATTGTTAGAGGCCAAAATGGGTTAGCGGTGGCAACGCAAGTCCAACGGGGTCATGTGCGTGCGTGGGCCCGGGCTGGTAGGTAAGACGTTGTTGCATCGTGTAGGTATAAGCCGTGCATCCTTAAGTTGTATTGGGTTGCCACTTTAGGGGAGTGATACACCCCACTGTGGGACCAGCACGGGTATCTACGAGTTAGGGAGCCGATCGAATGGGGCAGGGTAGTGGGTACATCTAGTGGAGATAGGAGCAGACGACACCTATGTAGTCAGCTAGGGGTACACGAAGCTACCATTATTAATTAATCATTAAAGGGGTACACCTAGTGGAGATAGGAGCAGGCGACACCTATGACGTCAGCTAGGAGTACATGGAATTACCATTGAAGGGGTACATCTAGTGGGGATAGTGGGTACATCCAGTAGTACACGAAGCTATCATCATTCTATTTAGTCAAGAGGGATCAAGTTTCTAGAGTGACTATTATGGGTGCAGTTAGTGTTAGTACAGTACAGTACGGTACAGTACGGTAGAGTATAGTAATTACCCTATATTGATTAGGAACCGCCTTTAACGTTATCTTTGCTCATCCTATTATTTTTGGTTGCTTGGTCTTGCCATTAATTCACAGTCATTTCCTTATTTACCAAGCTTATGTCTTATCCTAGTTACTTTGATAATTATATTGTTCGAGTTATCGGACTTGCCATACTTTATGTCTGACCCCCTTTGTTTCCACCTCTTTTCTTCCTTTCCCCCCTCAGGTTCTTAGGGTGGGAAGCTTGATTTGGATCTCTTTGGGAGCACTTGGATTTGGATTGCTGAAGTAAAGCTCAACCTATCTCTTTTATGGCTATTTATGGGATTATGCTTTTTATATTATGTACTCTGATTTTGTCAAGATGGATATTATGTACTTGACTTTAGTCTTTGGGTTTTGGTGATGTAACCAAGCATATTTACCTTCCGTTGCAATAAATAAAGTTTTAAATTTTCAAGTACTATTTCATATCTGTCTTGTTGTGATTTTCTGTTCTATATTCACTTAAAACGCTCCATAGATGTTAATGCATTCCCTTTTGTGAGTGACATTAATGTACATGGGGTGTTACACGTGGTATCAGAGCTGAAGGTTACCAGAACAGATAAGATATTTTGAGAAACTATTTTTCAAAAGCACTTTTATAAAGAATACTTTCAAAAATATGTTTGTAGAAGAGTATTTTTGAAAGAAAGGTTTGTTTTAAAAAACATAATCCCCAAGAGCCGTATATCCTTCCTTCGACTCTCCGTTTTGAATCTCTTCCTCTTTCTCTTTTTTGGATTTCCCCTCCACGTATAGATGCTTTTTCTAAGATAAATAGGGACTTCCATACGAAGGACGAAAAACCACTTCAAGGGACTTAGACGTTTGACGGGCTAGAAGTTAGTTCAAGGAAGTGGAGGGCTTGTTGATACCTTTAAGGTAGACGATGGGAGGAAGGTTCAAATAGTTGTTGGTTAATGAAGGACGAAACCTCATCTTGGTGGAAGGTCACGAATGGGGAATGTGAACAAGAAGGCTAGTAGTTATCCTTTTGGAGAAATAGGACACCTTATTAGGATTGTCCAAAGAGGCAAGGGAAAAGTACAGGATCTTCTGGAGGGTAGTTATATTCCCTCACGGCTGGTATACCTGATAGGGGTAGGACCGTCCAGGTAGAAATTTGGTTTCCTTTATCATCCTGTTCGAACTTTGTTTGATTCTGGCGCTTCATACTCGTTAGTATCTGCTTCGTTGGTTGAAAACACTGCACATAAATACTAGTCTAGTTAAGGATCCCATCCTAGTCTCAAATCTTTTTGGTGGTTCGGCTCATCCTTCAATGGTTTGTCGGGATTTGAGAGTGTCTATCTTGGACGTTGGATTTGAATGCAATGCCTTCGTCCTTGGTTTCACGGGCTATAGTTTGATTCTAGGGGTGGATTGGCTACCCAGGCGGGGTGCCATCCTTGATAGTGAAAGGAGGGTAGTTAGACTATTGATTCATTATGGAAAGACTCTCATATTTCTTGTGACCCTAGGGGTTCAGTGATGTTTAGCTGTCTCGAATCTCTTGACGTATCCAACGGTGATTTGGAATCTTTTCGTGTGGTCCGTGAGTATAGTGACGTATTCGATGAAGTGCGGGGTTTACCTAGAGGCATGAGGTATTCGTGTGTGCCTAGGGGATAATGCAAAGTCAGTTAGGTGATTAGTGATGGTTTTGAAGCAAGACTGGCGAGGACAGCCAGAGTCGGTTAAGTGCCCAATTATTTGTTTTGCTAGTATCATCTCACGTAGACTGTCTAAAATCGGAGGAGGTATTCCTTGGGTGCTTGTCTGATATTGGTTTAGGCCTTTGGGGCTTGTGCTTGGGGGATATCGAGTTCGAATAGGACGGCTTGCGTGGGAGATGGATAGTTGCGATGAGTTCACATGGATAGTATCTCGATAGATTTTGTTGATGGATTACCAAGATCGAGGAAGGGTAATACGGGGATTTAGGTTATAGTAGATAGACTTACTAAGAGCGCCCATTTTATTCCTATGAAGAGTAAGAGGACTGCTCCATGGTTAGCTTCTGTATACGTCCGAGAGATAGTTCATTTGCATGGTGTTCCTTCTAGCATAGTAAGCGACCGCGATCCTATCTTCACTAGCGAATTTTGGAGGAGCTTACAAGAAGCGGTAGGGACTCAGTTATGTTTGAGCACCGCATATCATCCTCAGACGGACGACCAAACCGAGAGGGTGAATCGTATTCTAGAGGACCTTTTGAGGCTATGTATCCTAGACTTTGGGGGTACATGGGAAGAGCATCTTCGATTGGTGGAGTTCGCATATAATAATAGCTTTCAGTCTAGCATTGGCATGGCACCTTTCGAAGCTCTTTATGGACGACCTTGTCGTTCACCTACACGTTGGTGGGAATCTACGGATAAGATCTTATTTGGGCCCGATATGATTAGAGAGATTTCGGAGAAGATTGATTTGATTCGAAGAAGGATGAAGGCAACACAAGATAGGCAGAAATCTTATGCGGATAAGAGGAGTTGCCTGAGAGACTTAGTGGTGTACATGACGTATTCTATATATCACATTTGAGGAAGTGCTTACACAAGACCGCGGAGGTAGTGGAGCCGAGCTTTCTTAGAGAGGTGGAAATAGAGCGTGATGCGACGATTCGACGAGCTCCTACATGCATTCTTGGGTCAGAGATCAAGAAGTTGAGAAATCGAGAGGTCAGACTAGTCAAAGTACAATGGGGAGGCGATGAGAGTAACGCTACTTGGGAGACGGAAGAGAAGATGCGTTCATTGTACCCTTTTCTTTTCGAGGGTATGTCTTTTAATTTCTCCTTTATCGCTTAGCTTGTGCTTATCTTATCTTTAGTATGTCCTCTCGCTAGTATCTTTGACCTTCAGTTAGGGAAATCCTATGGTTGAAACATGTGTTTGAGACATGTTATATATGATGGATGCAAAGTGGATGCAAGTGTTCGCTAGTGGTTGCTCGTGGATGCATATACACACACTATTAGGCACCATATCGGCTCAGTCACTTCATATTGCATATTGCATATATATGGATGTATTTAGTAAAATGGATGTATAATGGTTGTATTATCATATGGTTGTTGCATTCGGGTGGATGGTTGTGCACGCATATAGAATTAATATGTATCATTAGGAATCTTTTGCATACATATTGGACGCATGACACTATCATGAATTGCACTAAGGAGGTCGACTAAATCAGTAGACCGCCTAATTTTGCATTAGATATGGACATATACACACACTGTGCATATAAACATTAAAGCATTAGAAGTCTTTTAAGGATAATGGATGCTGGTGTTTGATGGTTGAGTAGATGGACGATTAGATGGTAGGATATACATTCTTCTTGACTTGGAGATTTCGGGGACGAAATCCTTTAAGGAGGGGAGAATGTAACACCCCGTAATTTTATAACATTAAAATTCACAAATTAAAGTATACTTAATTTTTAGAAAAGAATTATGTGAAATGGGTTGCGCAGAGAAATATATATATATATATATATTGATATATATATATATAAATTAAAAATTAAATAAATAAATATGCGAAAAAGTTCAAAACAGCGAATTGGGAGGGGGGAATGACCGAACCGGCCCATTTTTGAGGTCGACCCGAGCCTTGCTGGGTCGACTAGGGGTTAATTCAGGGTGTTTGGCTGTCAACCCGTGGGCCGATTCGCTCAAATGCAGATTTTGCATTTGGTTGGTTCTCATGGTTCAGGGTTAATCTAATGGTCCTAAATAACTTCCTACCCCTATAAATACATCCTAATGCTAACCCTAAACCTAATTAAAATTGAAACTAAAGCCGTTATGCCGTCGCCATGGAACTCAGTGTAGCCGCCGTGTGACGACCCCAAATCCCGTTCTGACGGAGACAAGGGTAATCTTTGGAATATAACACAGAAAACAGAACAAAATTAAATAAATACACCAGAAAATGAATAATAGAATATACAGGATAAAAGTAATCATCAGAGTTACACAGTATACAGGATCTTACTTAGTACAAATACAGTTCAGCTATACATAAATGTCTACAGCGGAAAACAAACAAAATATGTACAATAGGAGCTGAACAGCATAAAAAGAGATAAATGATAGAATCCATCTTCAGCTCCAGCTATCCAGATAAAGCCTGCTAAACCTGAATACAAGGCTGCCCGTGTAGAAAGAGGGGCACCCGAGTTTGAAAGTGAAACAAACTACGAGTCAGTCATGAGACTGGTATGAGAAATCCACTCAACACATTTATAATATGGCTAATCACAGGACCACGCCACTTTCGTGGAACGGGTTTACTCCATTGGATTGCCAGTGCTTTAAAACAAATCTTTCTTTTAAACATCGCTATGCTTTTTATAAAAATGAAGCCATTATAAGACTCAGTTCCCATCACACAATGCAACGCAAACCGGAGGATAGAGTTTTTACCTTATAACGGCCAAAATATGCTTGATACGAATAAAACAAAGGCATTTAATATTATTGCTAGTGTTCATATGTTTTGAAAGCAATTTCAAATCATAACTATCAATCATAGACGGCATGGGTACCATATATCATGTCGCCATATATATATACAATCAAAACCGCACAATCACGTATTTGGAAATTGGATTTCCGTCATGAACCAAGGCAAAAGATAGTCCTTACCGAATTCGAGACGCTCTAGCCCGCCCCTCAGGAACAGCCGCAACTGCCCCTTGGATCGTCAGGGCCGGTCCACCGATGTGGATTATTATGCCTGAACACTACGTCTCCCCGCCCTTTGGGGCGTAAACGAGCCAACGAATGACTCCATCGGACCCGGATCGTCCGATCAAACCGAGGCGCCTCGCAACAGCAACAACCATACAGGTGAAAAGTATATAAATGTCAGGGCTGGTAGGTCACTGACACCACCCTAGCTAGAAAGAAACGCAAGCCCTCCCTGATGTCCTCTCCCATTTCTGGTTCATACCGGGGTGTGAGGCTCGCGATTTTACGTTATACACAAAGCTACGCCACACCGGCGGTGCTTTGATCATCACCACAAGACTTTGCTTTTCAACAGAAGCCCTGATCACTGCATCTTAGCATGCCACACAGGCAATTCATGCCATGCGACTGATGTCCATCGATATACAACCTCTGAGCTCGTGCGTTTCAGAGAAGGGCGTTAAGCAAAAGAATAAATTCTCCGCCGCCAAACAGATGTATATTTAATAGAGATCAATCAACACAGAATAAAATCCAATGTCAGACACACAGTCCATTTACAAGTCCGTTCTGGGTCTGAACGAAACCAGAGGCACTAAATACTTCGCAAACCCATTGATCACCACGTACGTCTGGACGATCGCCACTCATTATCCATATTTCAGGATGCCTCCCAATCAGGACCTCGGTCACCATCCAAACGAGGTGAAGATCTCCGGTCTTCGACCACCATCTTCATCTTCGACTTTTAATCGTCGGTCAACTATTTGAAATGAGAATTAACTCGGCCTTTTTCAAATAATTCACGTATATTTATAATTTCAAATTAATTTATTTCAATGGTTAAATCATTCGACAACACCAATTTTGTTCTTTAATGTAATTTTCACACCAAACACATTCAACCATAAAATACCACATAAATCGAGCAAATTCAGTTTATTTCCATTCCATATCGTTTATGATATTTTATAACGATTTATCGCTATTTTTATTTATTTTAAAATAGCCAATTTATTCAAAACGACGCTTCGGGCCATAACGCGGCCGTGGCGCTGTTTTTCTTCAGATTTGATTTACACATATCTGAAAATCTAATCGTTGGATCTTCACAAAATTTACATCATTAGAAAGGTCTTTTCAAAACGAATCCAATGGTTCCAGTTTCGGGAAAATCCGACGGTCGGATCTCCCGGTACAATCGTTTGAAGTTTTGATTTCAAAATACGAACTGCAGCGTCGTTATTCGATTAAATATAATTATATTTATATATTTATATATATAAATATAATCGTTTCTGGTGCTGTTTTTCTTCAGATTTGAATTAAACATTCCAGACAATCCAATCGTTGGATTTTACAAAGTTGGTGCCATTGGAAAGATATTTCCAAGGCGAACCCAACAGTTGGGATTTCAGGAAAATCCGATGGTCGGATCTCCCGGTATAATCGTTTGAAATCACGGTTTCAAAATGCGAACTACACGGCCCCGTTTCGTTTTAATTTTATTTATATTTATATAATTATATAAATATAGTTCATTCGAAAATTCCTATATTGTTTCCTCTTCTAATATTTCACTAACGCCTTTAAATTTTGGAAAATTTCGCCATAACCTCCTTTGTACGGGAGAGGCTGGGAAAATTCCCAAATAGCCACACGGGCGTCTCATGTCGAAAAGAAAAAGAAAAAGCCAAGCGGCTAGCCAACAGGCTCATAAAATCATCACCCAAACAAAACAGTAAATGTGTACCTATTTGTTGGGCACAAAATTTTATTCCTCTTCTCTAGCCCCCTTTGCTATAACCTGTCAATAAATATGCATGTACATATATACAGTTCTTATCACTTATCATTTTCCATTCAACTTCATATTTGATTCCATTTGGTTTAAAAACACCATTCATTCTAATGTTGCATGCATAAGCAAAAATCATATCATTAACTAATTAATGAATATTTCGACTCATGCATATTTATTTGAACGAGTTGCTATTTTTAACACTTCACATTTCAACAATTCATGTGTATAATAAAAATGTGATTTTTATTGTAAAACAATTCATTTCAAAACACTATTATTTCGTATAGTTAATATAGGTGATAAAAATAGGATTTTTATTGTAAAACAATTTCTTTTAAAACGAGATTATTTTACATAGTCCATATAGTTGATAAAAGGTGATTTTTTATTATGAAACAATTTATTTCAAAATATGAATACCATTCAACACATGAATTTCTAATCAACGAATGAATATCGATTCAACACATGAAGGTTTTCTATAGTTTCTATATACAAATAAAAATGTGATTTTTATATTTAAAACACGAATACCATTCAATACATGAATTTCTAATCAACGAATGAATATCGATTCAACACATGAAGGTTTTCTATAGTTTATATATACAGATAAAAATGTGATTTTTATATTTAAAACACGAATACCATTCAACACATGAATTTCTAATCAACGAATGAATATCGATTCAACACATGAAGCTTTTCTATAGTTTCTATATATAGATAAAAATGTGATTTTTATATTTAAAACACGAATACCATTCAACACATGAATTTCTAATCAACGAATGAATATCGATTCAACACATGAAGGTTTTCTATAATTTCTATATACAGATAAAAATGTGATTTTTATATTTAAAACACGAATACCATTCAACACATGAATTTCTAATCAACGAATGAATATCGATTCAACACATGAAGGTTTTCTATTCAATGAATAAATATGGTTTTAGCAAATGAAAATAATTCAAACACATGAATATTATTCAAAATTTCGGCAGCATAACGGCAGGGTAGTTAAAACCGGGACCGTCCCTAGTAGGGCTCCTCGCTCTACCTTAAAACCTCGCGGTTTTTGACAATGGGGATCATGCATCTAGTTCGCACGCAGGCGGCATGTATATATTTATTTCATTTCCACAAACTAATCCTATGTGGTTTCAACCAAATATTTCTCAACCACAAATGGGTATTTTTCAACCACAATCAATCCCAAACAACCATTCGCTATCAATCAATTTTCACACCAATCACAATCAATAAATATCGTCCATGGTTTGTGGACGAGGGGCGTATATATATATATATATATATATATATATATTTATATATATAGCAATTCACTTCTATTTCAACACATATATAATTTTTACAACGCATATATAACTTATACATCGAACGTACAACTTATACAACGCTTATACATTAGGTGTACAACGCTTATATAACCCATACATCGACTATATAATTTATACATCGTCGTTTTCCATATCGTTTATAAATTAGAAATCTCACATTGGGTTCCACTCCACCAAAAATAGCAGAAGGCTCAGAAAAATATGCGGTCTCTTCTAAAATGTAGAAGGCGTCCACACGGTCACGATGTTTCCTGTTTCATCGAATTTCGTTAACACAGCAAAAAGATATAATTTTTCAAAGTTTGCAACGGTTTTAAAGAGTTGAAATCAGTTTTAAATTAAACAGCCGATTACCTTTCAAAATATTCAAAACTAGGTTTGAATTTTTTGATCAATCCGTGAAGTATGAAGCCGATCCGCCTTTACCACGACGTCAGGCAAGGAAAGGCGCACCTGCGCCAGAAGTGGGGCCCACTGCGGTGGCCCCAGTCGACGGCGGCGGCGAACCAAAGTCGCTGACTTCCCAAGCCCGACCCGCTCTCCACAGGCCACGAAACTGACGATGGTGGGTATGGATTTGAAGAGGGCGGCGAGGTCTTCAAAAAGCTCCAAAGGAGGGGGTGCTAATTCGGCGTGGATTCGCCAGAAAATGGAAGGGAAGGGGGGAGCGGTTTTCTGCCGTCGATCGCGAGGCTTCAGGGGATTTTTTTATTTATTTATGAAGGAATTATTTGATTGGCCGACATATATATTTATTCAAAAATTGGGGTTTTCTTAAACGAACTCGAAATCAAACCCAACGACTGTCATCCCTAGCGTTTTACCCCCATTCCGAACACAATGGGATATGTTTCGAAGGCCCATTCGAATGTTTCAGTCAGTTTTCCTTTAAATTAAAATATAAAACATTCAATATTTGATTTGAACGTACATTTCAATTTGCCAGGGCCACAAACTGATTCGAAAAATTCCAGAAAAATAAATCTAGCTATGTTTTGGCGATACGGTCCCAACAAAACTAGTTTCGTCGAATTCTGAGACCGTTTGCAAAAAGGCCCATTTCTGGTCGATCCAATTTAACTGTAATTGATCCTTTGCCACGCTCACATACTAGCTTCAAAAATTATGAAATTTGAAACCTAGCAATAACTTCACATCCCGGATCCAACAAAAGTGATTTCGTCGAATTCTGAGGTCGTTTGCAAAATGGCCAATTTCACGGGCTATATAAATTCCATAGCGACCTTTCTGAAAATTCATTCGGCCATAACTTTTGCTTTCTGCTATGAAAATTCGATTTTTCAGATTCGTTAGATAGGTATTCACTAACAGATTTAAATATTTTTGGTTTCACTAAAATTCGTTTTGTTTTGCGCCCGGTACAGTCCGACAAAGTTTGAATTCAAATTTTGAAACTACGGCGCCATTTCAGGCCTTGTTTATAATTATAATTAATTATATTCGTTTTCAATGGTCGATTCAAACTCACTTTCCATTGCCATTATTTAAAATATTTATTTTAAATATTTAAAATCCATTATTTTATCCAATTTAATTTTTTTTAAATTGGTTCAGATTTTCTGGGTCGTTACACGCCGCCAACTAAAGAGGAAGATAACTAATCAATTCAACCTAATTCAAGCTTAGAGCTTCAACAACGAATCAACTAACGTCGCTACAACAATTCTGCATCAAGTTTGATCAATTGTTCATAATTCTTTAACCACGAAAGGCAAGTTCGATTTCTCTAATCAAGATAATTATTAAATTAAGTAAGATTAGATATAATTGTGGATTATATGGATATGATGTGAATTATTGACCGTATGATATGATTATGTTGTTAAATTGTGATGTTATCATACATGTTGTAAAGCTATGATCTATGTTGTAATTCTATGATTGGCTTATGTATAATCAAATCATCATGTTGTTTAAATGCTAGTTTGGTTATGTTGATTCATATGATAGATCATATGTATGTATGCAAGTTTAGATGTTGATTTAGACATAAATCACATGCAAGTTAGTAAAGATTATGACATCTATTTTAGATCAAAAGTTAGGCTATGACATGTATGAGTTATATGCTAAATCTTTACATGCTAGTTTATATGTTTAGAGGTAAATTTACACCATTGTTATGTTGCATAAATCACATATGCAAGTTTATATAAAAATATGAGTTTGGAATATGAATCATGTTATGCAAGTTTGTGGTTATTGCCTATGTAAATTTTGTGATGAAAATCTTATTCATAACATGCAGGTTCATACCTTTTAGGCTTATGTTTAGATCTATGATTTTATGCAAGTTATATGGTAAATTCTCATATGCAAGTTAGGCCTATTTTGTATGTTATGTGAATATGTGGTGTTTTTCCCTTTTTCATGTGTTAGACTATTTCTTAGTCTATCATATATTCTATGCGAACAGACGCCGCGGGGGTTATGGGAAAAATATTGATTATGTTAATAAATGTGAATTGGCATGTAATAGCCTTAAAAGAGGCATATATGTAAATTGAGATATTAATTGGCAAAGTGATATATGGACATAATTAATGTGAATTATGGTCATAAAGATAATTGGAATTTTATTAACATATTTGATTAGGAATAATTAATCCAAATATGGGATGAAAATATTGATTATGTTAATAAATGTGAATTGGCATGTAAATGAGGCATATAACGAATTTGAGATATTAATTAAGGTGAATTGCCTTAAAAGGCGAAAAATTTAATGAAGGCATTAATTGGAAAATTAATGTGTAGTAATGGACATAGTTTAATTATGGACATAGATTAATTTGAATTTGAATAGGGATATTAAATATTGGGAATTGGCACAAATGCCTAAAAAGGCATGAAATTAATTTGAGATGTAAATTGGTACAATTTATGTACCATAAACAGTGGACATAATTAAGGTGACATATTTATACATAAATAAATATGGAAATGATTTGTAATTTGAATAGGTAAAGTAATTCAAATATTGGGGGAAATTAATTATGTATAATTAATTGCCTAAGACACGAGGTTGGACTCATTTGTGGCGTAAGACTGCCCGGACCCGCCCGGCAAATCCAGCAGCCACAAATGGTAGCCCAATGTGAGAGGTCAAAGGCCCAAACTAAATGCGTAACAATTGTATGGACACGAGGTTAGGCTCGTTTATGGTGTAAGACTGCCCGGACCCGCCCGGCAAATCCAGCAGCCACAAATGTCAGTCTAATGTGAGAGGTCCTACAGGGGTTACGATAGTAATGAATTAAGAAACACTTAACCAAAGTAAATATGTAGTGGGACATGAGGGGGTTAAGTGGGTGCCTTGGGTGGCATGAGGAATCTAGTGGGTGACATGAGGATGTCATGAGAAATACGATTAGAAAAATGGAGTAATTTGAATATAAACAATTATGACATGTAATTCAAATTATTGGATAAAATTGGTATTGACACCTATGAAGGGAAAGGTTTTAATTAATTGATTAATTAATTAAAAATGGACATGGTAAATGAAATGGACTACTTAACCAAATCTGATCCCTAGGGATTGTAAGAACTTATTAAGTTGGGGGTTAAGTAAAATGGGTTATACGGAATGAGTGGGTTAAGTAAATCTTGGGTAGGTGGGTAATATTAGTACATATAGGCCCACAAACTTAACCGTAAATTAATCAGTGAGAGGGTTAAGTAAATCTTGGGTAGGTGGGTAATATTTGTGTATATAGGCCCACAGACTTAACCAATACAACCTGTTAATTAAACAAAAGGGTGAGACTAGGTTATATTAGAAAACACTTAACCAAATTTATACATGTAAGTGGACATGGGGTTAAGTGGGATGTATTAGAGGGGACCAAGCCTAGGCGGGAAGATTGGTGGGGGCCCTTTTCAGTCCAGTAACCCATTAAGTATCTTTGTGAGCTCGACCCAAGTCGAGGACGGGACACGCCTACTGGGCCTGATTGTTAGAGGCCAAAATGGGTTAGCGGTGGCAACGCAAGTCCAACGGGGTCATGTGCGTGCGTGGGCTCGGGCTGGTAGGTAAGACGTTGTTGCATCGTGTAGGTATAAGCCGTGCATCCTTAAGTTGTATTGGGTTGCCACTTTAGGGGAGTGATAAACCCCACTGTGGGACCAGCACGGGTATCTACGAGTTAGGGAGCCGATCGAATGGGGCAGGGTAGTGGGTACATCTAATGGAGATAGGAGCAGACGACACCTATGTAGTCAGCTAGGGGTACACGAAGCTACCATTATTAATTAATCATTAAAGGGGTACACCTAGTGGAGATAGGAGCAGGCGGCACCTATGACGTCAGCTAGGAGTACATGGAATTACCATTGAAGGGGTACATCTAGTGGGGATAGTGGGTACATCTAGTAGTACACGAAGCTATCATCATTCTATTTAGTCAAGAGGGATCAAGTTTCTAGAGTGACTAGTATGGGTGCAGTTAGTGTTAGTACAGTACAGTACGGTACAGTACGGTAGAGTATAGTAATTACCCTATATTGATTAGGAACTGCCTTTAATGCTATCTTTGCTCATCCTATTATTTTTGGTTGCTTGGTCTTGCCATTAATTCACAGTCATTTCCTTATTTACCAAGCTTATGTCTTATCCTAGTTACTTTGATAATTATATTGTTGGAGTTATCAGACTTGCCAGACTTTATGTCTGACCCCCTTTGTTTCCACCTCTTTTCTTCCTTTCCCCCCTCAGGTTCTTAGGGTGGGAAGCTTGATTTGGATCTCTTTGGGAGCACTTGGATTTGGATTGCTGAAGTAAAGCTCAACCTATCTCTTTTATGGCTATTTATGGGATTATGCTTTTTATATTATGTACTCTGATTTTGTCAAGATGGATATTATGTACTTGACTTTTAGTCTTTGGGTTTTGGTGATGTAACCAAGCATATTTACCTTCCGTTGCAATAAATAAAGTTTTAAATTTTCAAGTACTATTTCATATCTGTCTTGTTGTGATTTTCTGTTCTATATTCACTTAAAACGCTCCATAGAAGTTAATGCATTCCCTTTTGTGAGTGACATTAATGGACATGGGGTGTTACATTATCCCTCTAACAATCAAGAAAAAAACACAAGCTTCCATGTCTACTGTTCTGCATCTGAACCACGAAGCCTTGTTCGAGCCAAAAGGAAGTGGAGCACCCTCAAACAATCGGTTCTCTCTCTCCTTTTCATAAACGAGGAGGCCGATGTAGATTTCGAATGGAGGGAATTAGAGATTATTTTGATTTTTAAAACTTACGTTCTGCAAAAAGGAATAAATGGAGATGTTGGAAAAAATGAAGGCTAATGTATATTTTCTTTGAATGAAAAGAAGAGAGGCATTAGGCGTTTATTGATAGGAGAAACAACTTGGCTGCCGAGCAATGCAAATTAAATTGTTTACTGTTCCTTTGTCTCAACGGTTTCACTTAGATGTAGAAGAAATAGGGGTAGGTGCGTGCGTTGTTTCAGACAAAGGACCACGGCAGAAGAAGAGTGGACGGGATGCATGTAGTGGTAGTTAGGTAGCTTTAGAGGGAAGGTAGAAAATAGTGTACTTCCATAAAATATATATTATAACCTGTACGAGCTTTACTGGTGAAAGAAATTTTGGCATGGCTACGCGTATTTTTTATATGTTTAGGATGTATATTTCTTTAGGCTAGCGGTAGGTTAGGCTTTGAAAACGTTTGCACAGTTTTGTTATGTCACTTTTACCATTTAATGGACGATACAATGTTTCATAAGGAGGCTTCACAATGGACAAGCTAGCAGACATTTGAGGTTGGTAGAATAGGGTTTGATTTTTTATATTAAATTATGATTTGATTTTACAGAACGTCACCTTGACCCTTTTTAAATTTTAAAGTTAATCATACTGTGTTATATAAAATTCTGTACGTATACGATTCGCTATCGACAAAAATAAAAATACCGTTGCACTCAACAGTGTGCCAGGATCGCAAATATATAATAAAATAGACTGGTTAATTAATTCTGTGAAATTCCAAAAGTGCTCATATAGGGTGTAAAACACTTCAAGTAAAAAGTTGCTTATTTTTCCAAATTAAAAATTACAGTAAAATCCTAAAAATTAAATTATAACTATGACTTGAAAATCTTGTCCAAATTCGAATCCAATATTTAATTATAATCAATAAATCGTTATGGTTTATAAACGATTCTATAGCGACTATTTGAAAATTTGATTTGAACTATAATAAAATCTACAACATGAAAAATCGATTTTTCTCTTCCATCAGAAAAATAGTATCAATTAGATTCAAACATTTTTTGTTTCATAGAAATCCGATTTAAAACGGATTCTGTATAATCAATTCAAGTTGAAACTCAATATTTTGAACTGCCACACCATTTCGAGCTCGTTTTATAATATAAATGTAAATGTTCATTCGTCGTTCATTTAGCAAATTCGATATTAAATTCCATAAATAATTCAAATATAATATTTAAAACAAATTTAAATATCTCAATTCAAATGACCGAAAAATCCGGGTCGTTACAGTACGAATAAATATTACACAGTGGAAAAATAATACCAGAGATTAAAAATTTACATAGCAGCGGAAATAAAAATGTATAAATACAATGCGTAGCGGAAATACATCAACTAACACAACTGAAAGAAATACATGGATACAAAGCTTTCTGAATATAGCTCCAGCTGTATTCCTGGATCCTGTGAAAAGAAGTATCTGCGAAAACCAAAACTACTAACTGCCCATGTAGAAAATATGGGCACCCAGAGTTTAGGTTAAAACAATAAACTCTGAGTCAGTCATAGGACTGGTGTGAGAACTAAAACAGTTATTAACTTTATTTTAATGTTGGGTATATCAAGGGACCACGCCGTATGACATGGAACGGGTTTCCTTCCAAGAATACCATAAAACAAACAACGCAATGCTAAACAAAGAAAAATGAAACCATTATAAGACTCCATCCCATCACACAATGCAACAGGAGGATAGAGATTTCCGTTATAATGGCCATAAATACTTGATACATACAAATTCTTTTATTAGCACTAGCGCTTAGTGAAAAAATCATTCTTCACAAATAAATATATCAATCATAATAGATGTAGTATACTACGACTACATACATAAGTTACAACTAAAAAACCGCAAAAGTTCGTATTGGAAATGGATTCCATCACTGACTAAGGCTTTCTTGCCATCACTACATTGAATCCAAGACTCGAAATAGAAATCATATCGATATGTATTCAATTTTTACATTAAATAAAAGGCTCAAAATAGAAATCATATCGACATGCATTCGATTTTCATATTCATTGCCTTTTCAGGGGAGAATCTGTATCCTTCACGCTACAATGGAGTAGACCTTAACAGGCTCCCAGATCCTATAGGTCCTTCATGCTCTCAGTGGAGTGCCACCCTTATCGGGGCTTCCAGATACCAGATTCCTTTTTGGCGTTTATTATTCGGCCTCAATCAGTCATGAGTTGTGAAACTCGTCGAAGTCACGTCTCGACACACAAAGATATGCCATATGAAAGCTATGTTTTGATCATCATCCACAAGATTCTGCTTTTCAACAAAAGCCTCGATCATTTGCATCTTAGAATGCCACATTGTCAATTCATACCATACCACTGATTTCTACCAATATATAACCTCTAAGCTCGTACGTCTCAGAGAAGGGTGTTAAGCAAGTGAATAAATTCTCCGCCACCAAACAGATATATATTTAGCAGAGATCAACGAATACAATATAAAGGAATACAATGTCAGACACATCATCGCTTACAACTCCGTTCTGGGTCTAATGAAACTGGAGGCACCTTATTCCTCGTCCCATATGTCCAATACAGGAGAGAGGCCCTCTCATATCCGGTCGATCTCCAAGTACGTCTGGATGATCACCACTTATTACCTTGTCTTGGGTGTACGACCCAATCAAGACATCAGTAATCATCCATTCGATGTGAAGATCTGCGGTCTTCGACCACCGTCTTCATCGTCGATTTTTAATCGTCGTATTATTTATTCAGAATGGGTTAAACCCTGTCTTTCCGAATAACTCGTTTATCTTAAAATTAAGTGCTATAAAAATACATCATACGTCTCATTCCAATTCAGAATATTCTTTTATTTTAATATTCACATCTTAGGGGAAAGGTTCCCATTAATTTTATTAAAGATAAATTCTTTTAAACTTATTCTTTAATCTTCCTTTGGATATCAATTTCAAAAGATTTTATTTTATCCTTTAACAATTTAAACAAAATTAAGGTTTACAAAACTAGTCGAGATTATCAAGACTTACCGAAATAGTCATCTATTATTTTATTATTCCAATCCCAACCTATTCATCCCATGGAGCAAAACTGGTAGTACTCCATATATAACACCCACAGTATTATTGGTAAATTTAATTACCATCTCTCATTCAAATCTAATTAAAGATTTAACTATCGCCTGGAGTAAAACTGGTGGTACTCCATTCTCGATCATTTCTTGAATTCAATAAATTCAATTACCCCACTCTCATTTCAGCCTAATTAAAGATTCAATAAAACTTAGTTTAATCTCAAAAATCATTACTTAATGATTTTCAACTTTAGGAAAATTTATCCTGTCTTAACTGGGTTAAAGAACCGGTGTCATTTAAAACACAATTCATAATAAAAACAAATCATCTTCCATTAACTATGGATCTTCACGGAAAACAGATCAATATATAACCGATATAAATTTCCGTATCAGACTAATAATATAAATGGAATAATGGCAAAGCCTTTTTAAATTTCATAAATAGTAACTGTCTTCATTTACATAAGCTCATCTCAATTATTATTAAATCGAATTTCATTCAATCCCAATTTAATGTATTAAATAGGAAAACTTTACTTTGGAATATTTCCATTGAATCTTAATAAAAAGATTTAAAATTCCAAATCATATCTTCACTGTTAATTGGGATTTAAGAACAAATGTTATTTAAAATATCGTTTCACAATGAACCCAAAATCATCTTCTATTTAATTCCAATTTATAATTATAAAAATGAAAACTTCGTTAATCTTAATTAAAAGATTTATTCCATTTTCAACGGGGTTTAAGAACAATGTTATTTAAGACACTATTTACGACAAACCCAAAATCTAATTTGATATTAAATACAAGGCTCTAAATAAAAATAATATCGACTTATATTCAATATCAAATTCTGAAACTAACGGATATCGTATTGGGAATAACAATATCTATATCTTTCAAATTCCCATAATAATATCTGTATAATCACAAAATCCAATATCAAAATATTCCGTAGATTATTTCCATTCCAACTCATATATTGGAAATTATTCTGGTTATCTTAAAACCATTTGTAAATCAAATTTATTAATTTGAAAATTATTGGATTTCAAATCTAGTTGTTAACTAGTTCATTTAGATAAAAATATCTTTTATCTCCTCAAAAATTGAAATATTTAATCCAAAATCTTTCCAAATCACTTATTACGATTTTACATAATTTATTCATATTTTTAATAATTTTATTAAGGCCCTTACAGTAGATTTCCATATACGGCCATCGAACTGCATTTACAACGACCTTTTCCAAAACTATTTTGGACATATCTTGAAATCTAACCATTCAGATTTAAATCTCGTATATTCATTTGAAAGATCATTGTGATATGAACCCAATGTTTCCTATTTTAGGAGAATCCGATGGTCGGATCTCTCGTTATGTCAATTTGGAGTCAATGGTCGAAATTCGCGAACGGTCGTTGCGCGACGCGTTCTATTCAGGCCATTTAAATATATATAATGTATTTTTTCGATTCCCATTTAAAACGTATTTTATAAATCGTTTATAAATTCTTTTTAAAATAATTTCAACTTCGATTTCAATTTTAAATCAAAATAGAATATTCCATATCATTATAATATTAAAATGATAATATTTTCAAAATATCAGATTTTTGAAATTAATTCTTTTCAATATTCATTATAAAATGAATAAAATCGACAGAAAATTCCGTTCGAGTTAAAATGGCGCATATCTACTTAACTCGGCTTTACGTCTTTCAATATTTTCGTGTCCATCCAAAATCGGACATCAAAATCATATTTTCATTCTTCCATTGGATATTATTTTAAAATATTCGTTATTTCTGAATTGGAATCAGACTCAATCAATAACTATATAATTTCATTTATATGGATTCCATACATCACATATATTCAAAAATATGGGTAAACACTATTAAACATTCCAATCACATCCAGAGTGTAATTTACAACTGTATAAGCATTAAATAATTAAATAACATTTATCACAGCCTATCAATCAGTCGGTTGACATACGGTCAAATCCAAGGGAGATGTGAATTAATTATCATCCCCAGACCCTTATGGGGTTTCAATCATCAATAATGAATTCAAATTAATCACTGGTTAATAAATTTAACCAATTCCAATTTGATTCGATTTATTTTTCTATTTAACTAATTTTCACTGTTTAAATTATAAATGGATATTTATTATTTAATTTCAACTACCACAATAATGTTAACATTATTTTTAATATGTTACACATTTCAACTTCATCATCACAACGCAAGAAAACAACAATATCATTCATGGGTTTGCAATCAACAACGAGGTGAGCAAACAGGCACTATATACAACATTTTTGTGATAATTAAACAAATAAAAATAAATACTGGCAATCACTACATTCAGTTATAAAATAAATAACTGTTCAAATTTTTTAATGAGGGAATTCTCGCCTTGATTGGTTTTGAAATCATCATTAAAATGATTATTTCAGTCATATTAAATTGAACGTTTAATTTAACTAAAAAATGTAACTAGCTCCATTTTCCTTCCAGTCAGTTTTATTGCGAAGCTCTCTTCGATACGGTTCCAACGGATCCTATTTCGCTGAATTCAAATAATGTATGTAAAAGTTATGATTTTTACTATATTATATACAATTTAAACATCATTATTTAATAATTAATTAAGCTAACACTTAATTACCAATTTTAAACTAAACATCACGCTTAATCTTTCTTCCACATCCAGGCATCCACGGACCCGCTGCTCTCCAGTAAACGAAATCCCGACATTTCTCCATCGATTTCTCCTTTCTATTCCACTAAAATTAAAACAAAAATCACCATGTTTATCTCCATCCAAATCTCCATTACCTCCTCCCAAAATCCCATATCTCGCATGCCGAAGAACATTGCCGACTTTAGCATCCAAATACCACATTACAGCATAAGTTGTGTTCTTTTTTATTTTTATTTAAATCCAATAAAATATCAATTAGATGCTGAACCACCTGCTGATCTCAAAACCAATAATGAAAACTCGAATCGAAGCACAAATCTCTCAGGAGCCTGAACCCTCATCTACTGTATGCACGACGCCGACGAAAAATGGTTACCGAACTTGCAGAAATCGGTATGGGTGTGTAGAGATGCTCTCAGCAAATCCAAGTATATAAGTGTAGTGATTTATGGCAATTTATTCAATTTGTTTTGAATTTTCGCCAGAATTTTAAAGTCAAGATTTTTATTTCTTTGAGCAAAAAGAAGCGTCGACCTGAAGCTTTGAAGAAAAGAGGAAAGGAAGTGAGGAGTGAGGGTTAAGATAGAACTAAAAATATTACATATATATAATAATAATTAATTCATTTATTATTGTTTAATGCCTCGAACTCCAAAAGAATCCCAACGACTATCACCTCTAACCAAATGCCCCCATTCTAGACATAATGGGATATGATTCGTAAGCTGATTCGAATGTTTTGATCTGTTTTAGTCAAAATAAAAATATAAATTAATATAACATTCAGTATTGAATTTAAACGTACATTTTAATTTACCGGGGCTACATACTGACTCCAAAAATTACGAATATTGAAATCTAGCTATGTTTTGTTGATACGGTCCTAACAAAATTAATTTCGTCGAATTTGGAGCCCGTTTGAAAAATGGCCTTTTTAACTGGCTTATTAAATTCAAATTGAAAACGCTTTTAAATTTACCATGCTCACATATTAATTCCAAAAATTATAAAATTTTAAACCTGACTATAATTTGATATTCTGGATTCAACAAAAGTGGTTTCGTCGAAAACGAAGGTCGTTTGCAAAATGACTATTTTTAAGGGCTATATATATAATAAAAAATATACAAATTCCATAGCGACTATTCTAAATTTTAAACTAGACGTAACTTATAATTTTTAAAGTGAAATCATAGTTTCTTACATTCGTTAGAAAATTACAATTCAAAATATTCCAACGTTTCTTGTTTTACTGAAATCCGATTTATTTTGAATTATGTACATTCATTTGAAATTGAAAATCGAATTTTCAAACTACCGCGCTATTTTGAGTTCGTTTCAATTAAATTTTAAATTCTTACATTCTAACATCTATTTAAATAAATTTTAAATTGTTAATTCTCAAAATAATCATTTTTAAATATTAAAATCCATAAAAATAAAATTTTAAATTGGTTCCAAAATCTGGGTTGTTACAATCTCTCCCACTTAAAATCTTTGTGTTCTCGAAAAGGAAGATAGAATTGAAGGTCGTTTACTTAATCAACTCCACCTTCACTTGACTCAAGTTCTTCAACTTTTCAGTTTTTAAGAACTTTCTAATTTCTCAAAAATTTGGCTAACAGCTTAAATTTCTGAAAAAATTCGTTATAACCTCCTTTGTACGAGTTGATCGGTAAAACCAAAACTTACCTCACAGGGCCCTCATCAATCAAAAAGAAAAAGAAAAAGCCAAGCGGCTCATAAAATCATCAAACCTAATTAAAATAGTAAACACGTACCTATTTGTCGGACGTATAATTTTATTCCTCTTCTTAGCTTCCATGCTATGACCTATTCATTATATATACATGTGTATGTATGCAATTTCAATCAATTTTCAATTCTGTTCAATATTTGATTCGATTTGGCTTATTTTACTTTTCATTCTCTTATTGGTTTGATCATTCCAATATTTTATTAGTTAAATTAATAATCATACAACACAATCAGCAATCTATTAGTTGGTTAGCTTTTCAAATATATATCTTTTATATAATCAAAAATCATATTTCAATGCCAAATCACAAACATAAACCCTAACTATGTTTTGGTTCTCACACCAGTCAATTGGAATCATATAGATATCCCACTTTCGATACTCGAACATAAATACTGATGATGCAGCTGCTATCATTAGAATCATCTCCGGGCGACTAGAGTGTGATTCTATATCCGTCCACTATATTTGAAAGTTCACATATACGTTAATTACGCGTATATTTGAAATCTTTATATATCCGATAGTCCAAATTCGATATAAAATAAAATACTCAAATACATATAATAAGATATAATTTTCAAAAAAAATTTGTTTTTATAAATAATACTCTTCAAACTCCTTTTAGATTATTACTAACCCTATCTCTAATGAGTTACTCTTATAGGATGTTACTAATCCTATCTCTGATGAATTCTTTCGTTTGGTTCTAATGTGTCTTGTTCTCGAGCTTTGTAAACCAAAGCTCTAATACCAACTGTCGCGACCCAGACTTCCCCTATCCCCGAAGAGAGGAGGAGCCCAGATTGTTTTGAGAACACGAAGCATCAAAACACAAGCAATAGAACATTTCATTGCAATTACAACAATTTACATCAGAGTACAAGAATATCAGAGTATGAATAAAGATTACTCAGTGAAAAAATAATATCAGAGATTAAAAATTTACATAGCAACGGAAATAAAAATGTATAAATACAATGTGTAGCAGAAGTACATCAACTAACACAATTGAAAGAAATACACAAATACAAAGCTTTCCGAATATAGCTCCAACTGTATTCCAAGATCCTATGAAAAGAAGTATCTGCGAAAACCAAAACTACTAGCTGCCCGTGTGGAAAATATGGGCACCCAGAGTTTCGTTAAAACAATAAACTCCGAGTCAGTCATGGAACTGGTGTGAGAACTAAAATAGTTGTTAACTTTAATTTAATGTTGGATAAATCAAGGGACCATGCCGTATGACACGAAACGGGTTTCCTCCCAAGAATATCGTAAAACAAACAACACAATGCTAAATAAAGAAAAATGAAGCCAATATAAGACTCCATCCCATCACACGATGCAACGCAAACAGGAGGATAGATATTTCCCTTATAATGGCAAAAAAATGCTTGATACATACAATCCTCTTTTATTATTATTAGTGCTTAGTGTAAAAATCATTCTTCACAATTAAATATATCAATCATTGCAAACGTAGTATACTACGACTACATACATAAGTTATAATTAAAAAACCGCAAAGGTTCATATTGGAAATGGATTCCATCAATGACTGAGGCTTTCTTTCCATCATTACACTGAATCCAAGACTCGAAATAGAAATCATGTTGGCATGTATTCAATTTTTGCATTAAATAAAAGGCTCGAAATAGAAATCATATCGACATGCATTCAATTTTCATATTCGTTGCCTTTTTAGGGGCGAATCAGTATCCTTCACGCTACAATGGAGTACACCTTAACGGGATCCCAGATCCTATAGATCCTTGCTCTCAATGGGGTTCCACCCTTATCGGGGCTCCTAGTTACCAGATTCCTTCTTGCCGTTTATTATCCGGCCTCAATCATTCACTGGTCGTGAAACTCATCGAATCATATCTCAACACACAAAGCTATGCTATATGAATGCTATGCTTTGATCATCATCCACAAGACTCTGCTTTTCAATAAAAGCCTCAATCATTTGCATCGTAGCATGTCACATTGTCAATCCATACCATACTAGTGATTTCTACCAATATATAACCTCTAAGCTCGTACGTCTCAGAGAAGGGTGTTAAGCAAGTGAATAAATTCTCCGCCACCAAACAGATATATATTTAGAAGAGATTAACGAATACAACATAAAGGAATACAATGTCAAACACACCATCCATTTGCAATTCCGTTCTGGGTCTGAACGAAACTGGAGGCACCTTATTCCTCGTCCCATATGTCCAATACAAGAGAGAGGCCCTCTTATATCCAGTCGATCTCCAAGTACGTCTGGATGATCACCACTTATTACCTTGTCTTGGGTGTATGACCCAATCAAGACATCGGTAATCATCTATTCGAAGTGAAGATCTCCGGTCTTCGACCGCTATCTTCATCATCGACTTTTATTCGTCTTATTAATTATTCAGAACGGATTAAACCCGGTCTTTCCGAATAACTCGCGTATCTTAAAATCAAGTGCTATAAAAACACATCATACGCCTCATTCCTATTGAGAATATTCTTTTATTCTAATATTCACATCTTAGGGGAAAGGTTCCCATTAATTTTATCAAAGATAAATTCTTTTAAACCTATTCTTGAATCTTCCTTTGGATATCAATTTCAAAAGATTTTATTTTATCCTTTAACAATTTAAACCAAAATAAGGTTTATAAAATTAGTCAGGATTATCGAGACTTACCGAAATAATCATCTATTATTTTATTATTCCAATCCTAACCTGTTCATCCCATGGAGCAAAACTGGTAGTACTCCATATTTAATGCCCACGGTGTTATCGGTAAATTTAATTACCATCTCTCACTCAAATCTAATTAAAATTTTAACTATCGCCTGGAGTAAAACTGGTGGTACTCCATTCTCGATCATTTCTTGAATTCAATAAATTCAATTACCCATTCTCATTTCAATCTAATTAAAGATTCATTAAAACTTACAATTAATCTCAAAAATCATTACTTAATGATTATTCAACTTTTGGAAAATTCATCATGTCATTAACTGGGTTAAAGAACCAGTGTCATTTAAAACACAGTTCACAATAAACCCAAATCATCTTCCATTAACTATGTAATCATCACGGAAAACAGATCAATATATAACTGATATAAATTTCCGTATCAGACTAACAATATAAATGGAATAACGCCAAAGCCTTTTTAAATTCGATAAATAGTAACAGTCTTCATTCACAGAAGCTCATCTCGATTATTATTAAATCAAATTCCATTCAATTACAATTTAATGTATTAAAATGGAAAACTTTACTTTCGAAAATTTCCATTAAACCTTAATAAAAAGATTTATAAATTCCAAATCATATCCTCACTGTTAATTGGGTTTTAAGAACAAATATTATTTGAAACATCGTTCACAATGAACCTAAAATCATCTTTTATTTAGTTCCAATTTATAATTATAAATTGGAAAACTTCATTAATCTTAATTAAAAGATTTATTCCTTTTTCAATGGGGTTTAAGAACAGTATTATTTAAGACACCATTCACGACAAACCCAAAATCCAATTTGATATTAAATACAAGGCTCTAAATAAAAATAATATCGGCTTATATTCAATATCAAATTCTAAAACTAACGGATATCGTATTGGGAATGACGATATCTGTATCTTTCAAATTCTCATAATAATATCCATATAATCACCGAATCCAATATCGAAATATACTGAAGATTATTTCCATTTAAATCCATTCCAACTCTATGTTGGAAATTATTCTAGTTATCTTAAAACCATTTGCAAATCAAATTTATTAATTGAAAAATTATTGGATTCCAAATCTAGTTGTTAACTAGTTCATTTAGATAAAAATATCTTTTCTCTTCAAAATTTGAAATATTTACCAAATCCTTTATTATTATTTTACATAATTAATCATATTTTTAATAATTTTATTAAGGCCCTTACAGTCGATTTCCATATATGGTCATCGAACTGCATTTATAGCGACCTTTTCCAAAATTAATTTGGACATATCATAAAATCTAACTGTTCAAAATTAAATCTCATATATTCATTTGAAAGATCATTTCGATACGAACTCAATGGTTTCAATTTTAGGAGAATCTGATGGTTGGATCTCCCGTTACGTCAATTTGAAGTCAATGGTCGAAATTCACAAACGGTCGCTGCACGACGCGTTCTATTCAGGCCATTTAAATATATATAATATATTTCGTCGATTTCCATTTGAGCCGTATTTTATAAATCGTTTATAAATTCATTTTAAAATGATTTCAACTTCTAATTCAATCTTAAATCAAAATTGAATATTCCATATCATTATAATATTAAAATAATAATAATTTCAAAATACCAGATTTTGAAATCAATTCTTTTCTATATTCATTATAAAATGAATAAAATCGACTGAAAATTCCATTCGAGTTAAAATGGCGTATATCTACTTAACTTGGCTTCACATCTTTCAATATTTTCGTGTCCATCCAAAATAGAACATCAAAATCATATTTTAATTCCTCCGCTGAATATTATTTTAAAATATTCGTTATTTCTGAATTGGAATCTAACTCAATCAATTACCATATAATTTTATTTATATGGATTCCATACATTGCATGTCTTCAAAAATAGGGATAAACAACTATTAAAAATTCCATTCACATCGAGAGTGCAATTTACAACTGTATAAGCATTAAATAATTAAATAACGCTTATCACTATCTGTCAATCAATCGGTTGACACACAGTCAAATTTAAGGGAGATGTGAATTAATTATCATCCCCAGACCCATGTGAGGTTTCAATCGTCAATAATGAATTCAAAATTAATCGCTGGTTAATAAATTTAACCAATTCCAATTTGATTCGATTTATTTTTCTAATTAACCAAATTTATTTGTTTAAATTATAAATGGATATTTATAATTTAATTTCAACTACCACAATAATGTTAACATTATTTTTATTGTGTTACACATTTCAACATCATCATCACAATACAATACAAGAAATCATCAATATCACCCATGGGTTTGCAATCAACAATGAGGCGTGCTAACAGGCACCGTATACAACATTTTTGTGATAATTAAACAAATAAAATCAATATTGGCAATCACTACACTCAGTTATAAAATAAATAACTGTACAAATATTTTAGTGAGAGAATTCTCACCTTGATCGGTTTTGAAATCGTCATTAAAATGATTATTTCATTAAATTTAAATTGAACGTTTAATTTGACAAAAAACTGTAACTAGCTCTGTTTTCCTTCCAGTCAGTTTCATTGCGAAGCTCTCTTCGATACGGTTTCAATAGATCCTGTTTCGCTAAATTTGGATAATGTATGTAATAGTTATGATTTTTACAATATTATATACAATTTAAACATCATTATTTAATAATTAATTAAGCTAACACTTAATTACCATTTTTAAACTAAACAACATGCCTAATCTTTCTTCCACATCCAGGCATCCATGAACCCGGTGCTCTCCAGTAAATGAAATCCCACCATTTCTCCACCGATTTCCCCTTTCTATTCCACTAAAATTTAAACAAAAATCACCATGTTTATCTCCATCCAAATCTCCATCACCTCCTCCCAAAACCCCCAAACTTGCACTCCAAAGAACAACGCCGACTTCGGCATCCAACCCCCACGTGACAGCACAAGTTGCATTCTTTTTTATTTTCATTTAAATCCAAAAAATATCAATTAGATGCCAAACCACCTGCCGATCTCAAAATCAATAACTAAAATTTGAATAGAAGCACAAATCTCTCAAGAGCCTGAACCCTAATCTACTATGTACATGACACCGACGAAAAATGGTGACCGGACTGGTAGAAATCGGTATGGGTGTGTAGAGCTGCTCTCAGCAAATCTAAGTATGTAAGTGTAGAGATTTATGGCAATTTATTCCATTTGTTTTGAATTTTCTTTGGAATTTAAAAGTCACAATTTTTATTTCTTTGAGTAAAAAAAAGCGTCGGCCTGAACTTCGAAGAAAAAAGGAAAGGAAGTGAGGAGTAAGGATTAAGATAGAAATAAAAGATATTATATATATATTATAATAATAATAATTAATTCATTTATTATTGTTTAATGCCACGAACTTCAACGAATCCCCACGACTGTCGCCTCCAACCAAATACCCCCATTCCGGACACAATGCGATATAATTCATAAACTGGTTCGAATGCTTTATCCGCTTTCGTCAAAAAAAAATTATAAATTAATATAACGTTCAATATTGAATTTGAACGTACATTTTAATTTACCAAGGCCACATACTGACTCCAAAAATTACGAATATCAAAATCTAGCTATGTTTTGACGATACGGTCCTAACAAAATTAATTTCGTCAAATTTGGAGCCCGTTTGAAAAATGGCCCTTTTAACTAGCTTATTAAATTCAAATTGAAATTGAAAATGCATTTATATTTACCACGCTCACCTATTAATTCCAAAAATTATGAAATTTTAAACCTGACTATAATTTGACATTCCAGATTCAACAAAAGTGGTTTCATCGAAAAATGGAGGTCATTTTCCAAATGGCTATTTTTAAGGGATATATATAGTAAAATATATATGTATATATATTCCATAGTGACTATTCTAAATTTTAAAATGGACATAACTTACAATTTATAAAATGAAATCTTAGTTTCTTTCATTTATTAGAAATGACAGTTCAAAATAATCCAACATTTCTTATTTGACTGAAATCCGATTTAGTTTGAATTATGTACATTCATTTGAGATTAAAAATCAAATTTTCAAACTACCGCGCTATTTCAACTTCGTTTTAATTAAATTTTAATTCTTACATTCTATCTTCGATTTAAATAAATTTTAAATCGTTAATTCTCAAAATAATCGTTTTTAAATATTAAAATCCATTAAATTCAATTAAAAATAAATTTTAAGTTGGTTCCAAAATCGGGTTGTTACAATATTTTACTTAAATAGATATAATAACCAAATCATTCTGCATACTATCATTGCACATCTTATTTCATATCATACATCATTTGTAACATCCTAGATTTTTAGTCGATTTATTTTGAATATCTAAATTTATTTTAAATGTTGAATTAGAATAAGAAATGGATTTTTATATTGAAATTATTAATTTAATAATCAATATATGATTTAATATCGAATATTGCAAATTATCTAATACGGAAAATGTAATAATTGAATTCAGAATTTAGAACTGAATTAAAACAATTCAGTCAAGCGATATAAATTCTTTATGGAATTAGAATGATAATAATAATTCATTATCGACAAAATTAAATTTATTTGAAATTTGATTTATGTTTTAAATCGAATTTAATTTAAATCATCAATTTAAATTGTAATCTCTTCTGTATAGTTAAATTTAATTTCAGAAACCGTTCCGTTAAATTCAGAATAACGGTATAACTTGAAAAAAAGTCGGTCATTACAATTGACTGGTGTCTCGAGATTACGAGTTAGGGGTCACAATATATCTTGAATTATATAATAAATTCACATTTAAATAAAGTAGGCCGACCTATATACTTTTACAGCGCAGACCTAGCTTCTGCCTTCTTTGATGTCTCGTACATTTGTTCCCTCCATTCACAACAAAGCAATGCAGAAATTCAATGGTGCCAACCTAATAATCAACATCGTGCCACCCTATATTACTTCATCGAGATGTGAAGTTTGTCCCCAATTCATCTATAAAATAACTGAACCTCTCCATTCCTCAAACAAGAAAACCAATTCCATGAAAAATAACACAACTCCCTTCCTCGTTATATTTTTCTAGTCATAGGAAAACCGGATTCCCTAATTCAAATGAAAAAAAGAATCGAATGTTTATGGATTCGCTTATACTCCAAAGGGGCGAGCTTCAATTCTAGGCATTCGATTTGGGGTGCGATTCGATTTCTGAAACTCTGATTTCATTCTAGTCGAGCTAGGGATCTTGTTCGAAGTCACGATAGGGGTTTGGAGATAACAAAGTATAGGAGGGGTTGAGTTAGAGCTTACTGACAATGATGAGGTTGTATATGGAAAGTGGGAAGGTGCGGTGAGGCCAGGAAGGATTCTGACAGGTACTGTTGCATTTGTAGTCAAAGTTGCGAGCTTTTGGGATGGGTATTTTGGCAACTGGAATGAGTTGCATGATTTTTCTATAGAGTTTGGAGGGGCGACTGGGATGATAAAGTGGTTACAGTATTGTGAATGGTGGAGCAGCAACATCAAAAGTTTTGGCAAGGCATGACACATGTTCGAATTTATTTGTGGACATGGTGAATGCACTATAGGATGGAGGAGTTGTTTGAAGTAAGGACAGTCGCATAGATGGTTGTGAACTGGGAAAAACACTTACAGTTGGAATTGAGGATGTGTGTGAGCTCGTGGGTGCTCACGTTGATGGTTCTCGGTCAGGAAAGGTGAAGTCATGATTTTTGCTGGCCATGAGACATGGTAGTGATGCCATGATTATTATTTTTTTAGATCAAAGAGGGTTATAGGAGAAGGCATGTTTGGGTGCAAAATTTGTTGGTAATGGTTCGGTTCTAGCTGAGAAAGGAAGAAGCTACAGTTTTGAAATGTTGCAACCATAGTGTGTGAGAGATTTAGATGGAAGACGGGGTTGAGTATTTTCAAAAGTGGGAAAAAGGAAGATTAGCCTTGATGTGAACTGTTAAGAGAGGAAGAAAGAAAACAAACTTGGAATTTCCCGAAAACAAAGAAATTGGTCGAACAATTGGCAACCATAAGGTATACATTTTTATCATAATATAAAATACATGGAATAAATTGTTTGTTTATTATCGTAGTTAATTTAGTGTTTAATCGATAAATTAAATTAAATAATTATAGGTGATAAATTCATGAGACGAAGTAGATGCGTAGTCGAGATGTGGAAATTTTAAATAAATATTTTGCAAATAAAATGAAGGTGAGTAAATCTCACTTAAAATTTATTTTTATCATTAAAATAAAGTGTTGGCTGCTTGGATGCATTTGCAAATTATTTATCAGTCTTGGTTATTATATATGTTAGTTATACCTAGGCTTGGTGATTGTGGTTATTATATATATATATATATACATATATATATATATATATATATATATATATTGGATTTCCTGCAGTACCATTAGCGGATGCCCATAGTACCATTAGCGGATGACCCTATCGCCCCACGATATATGAGTGGATGACCTTCTGTACCGGGATATCCTGCCTTGAAGCAGGATTGGTATTATTTATGTTGTTTGACATCTGTGGATGCAGGAAAACAGGTTGGAGGAATCCAATTGGATTCCTCAAAATTTTATTTAATGTTGTTTACATCTTTATATATATATATATGTTGTGTTGAATAGGGTTGTTGGTTGTGTATTTTTAAATTATTATACAAAAGGATTTTTAAATTTAAAAAGGGAAATTTTAATTTTTGAAATAGAAATGGAATTTCGAATGAACCGAGAAATATTAACTTGTTTTAAATAATAAAAACAAGTAGCTGAATTTATAAACAATATTATAAATGGAAATAAATATTATCGTTAATAATATTAGATTTTAAATTCAAATCTGAATTTAAAAAGGAAAATTTATTTTCCAGAATGGAAATTGGACTTCAAATAAGATTTGAAATAGGAACTTATTGAAAATATTTAAAATAAGAAATGGAATTTATAATGTTTCATTAAATAATTTATAAATTTAAATTCAAATTTGAGTTTAAATTCAAGTTTGAGTTTAAAAAGGGAAATTTATTTTCCGAAGTGAAAATAGGATTTTCAAATGGAATTTGAAATATAAGCTTGTTTGAAATATTTAAAAAAAGAAGTAAAATTTATAAATAACATTTATAAAATTTATCATGAGAAATTTAATTATTGAAATTTTAATATGAGATTAAAAAGGGATTTTTTAATTTGAAATCATTTCAGGAAAGGGGAATGATGAAATTTATTCTGATATTCAGAATGTAAAATGATCTGAAATAAATCCATACAGATTTATAATTAGAGTTTGATCATTTTGAATTTATTAAACAAATAAATTATTTTCCAAATAAGATATTGGGATTATTTTGAGTAAAACTAAAATGGAAATAAAATTCCATGTATGTATGTATAAGTTATAAAAATATACTATTCCAAGATGGAGATCGAGTTTAAAAAGACTATAAAGTAGAAGTTTGTTTTTATAAGGCAGTTAATTTATAAATATGATGAAGGAAATTTCCATTGAGTAATTTGGAAATTTAATACAAGAAATGGAATGAAATGGTGGGATTTAAATCGAGTTTTTATATTACAAGCTTGTATCAATCTCAAGATAAGAACATTGTCGGTCAAGGTCTGCTGTTATCAAGGGATGATATTTGTTTGTAATAGCAAAGGATGTTGAATTAATTTATTGGAATTTGATTATATCAAATTTAACCCCAGGGGGATTGGAATTAAGTATAGAAAACTAAGTTTTAAATATAACTGAGTTGTGAACGTGGAATAAAATAATCAACGAGTTTGAATAATCTGAATTGTTAAGTTAGTTTTGGATAAGGGATTCAATTTATTGAAAATGGAGTTATAATTATTTTTATAACAAAGTTTAAATGTTATATATTAAATTATAATTAAAAAGAACTCATCGCAGCGTAGTAGTTCGCAAATTGGCGATTCGAACTTCAATTAAGTATACAGAACTCAATATAAGTCGGAATTCGATGAAACAAGAAACACCCGGACCGATTAAATGTTAGTTTTCTAGTGGAAGTGAAAAATCTGGATTTCAACATAAAGATTTTGAGTTATGTCAAAATAAAATTTTAGAAAAGTCGCTGTAAAATTGTTTTAAAAACCTAACGATTTAATTAATTAATTAAAAGGATTTTTAGTGAATAAAAATTCGAATTTCGATTAGAAAAATCCAAATTTGAGTATGAAATAAATATGAACTCAAGCAAGTTGAATAAAGCGACTTTTGATAATAAAATCAGATTTTGAATGATGGAATGGTATTGACTAAATAATACAAGAAGTTAGATAATATGGTTTGAAGGGAACTTGATATGGGTTAAGCAAAGATAATTTGTAAATTTGAATTTGCATTCAAATATGAGGCGTGGGTTATAAATGGAATTCGAATTATCATAAGTGAATTGCAATATATTTGAACACTATTGATTCGAACTAGAAGTGAATGGAGTGGTTAAATTATTTAAAGAATTAATTAGTGGAATTGAATGTGATTTAATCAAACTAGTTGTATGGATTGAGATAAAATAAAAATGCAGGTGCATGTATATTAGACAGGAATGAGATAAAGTGAAAGAAGAGTATGAAGATTTTAATTTATGTGCCCGACAAAAAGGTACATGTTTGAATTTCCATATGAGGTTTTATGCATCGAATCGGCAAGCCGCTTGGCTTTTTGATTTTCTTTTTGAATGGAAAGGGCCTAGAGAGGCGAGTAGGGGTTTGAACGATTGACCGGTACAGGGGAGGTGCTGGGAAATTTTCTGGAAATTTAAGGAGTTAGAATATTTTTAAGAAAATTTGATAACTAAAAATCAATATATCGATATGTATAGAATTCGATAAGGAAACGAACTTAAAATAAAATACTAGAAAGGGATAGTGATTGTTTGATGGATGTTTTGGTTTTCCTTTGATAGTTAAATCACCAGCTATCAAAGATTTTTGGACCATCGTTGTCAATACGGAAAGACTGGTTGTATTTAATATCCGAAAACCACTCCGTATAGGCATAGACGTTGCGAATTAGATTATTTGAAGGAAAAAATCGAAGATGGAGTAAATAACAGGAGCTATTTTGTTTGTCCAGATCCAGGACAACTTGTATGGATGAATGTCTGACAGAGTATTCCTAATAGATCACATAAAACGATCTTTCCGAGGTATTACGTCTGGTGGTGGAGAAATTCGTTTCTCTTAGCTTTTTATACCCGTAATATTCAGGGAAGATCAACTAGTGATTTGACGGGTTTGACGATGTGGCATTCAAAGTGAATGGTGACCAGATGTTCTAAAAAGGTTAACGCAGCCTCAAGCGTCACAACCAGAAAATGACAAAAATTGGGTGGGCAGCATGGCTAGGTGGGTCATTCCCAAGCAAGGTATATTTGTCACCAATCTAGAGAAAATTCATTATTTATTCTTCTTTTGATTCTGTATCTTACGGATTACGGTTGGAGGGCCGACAACTGTAGGTGACAATATATCCGCTACACTCAAGCTAAATGAGTAGGCGGTCATGTGTGACCGGGTTGCAAAACGTTCTTGCTGAACCCTAGTGTATCCCCTCTAGAGTACACTGAGCGGAAGATGGTCCCATACCTTGTCATAGTTGGAATCCAATCTTCAATAAGCGCCCTGCGGTTTTTGATTTTATACTATATATGTAGAGCGTGATATGCAAGCATTTTACTATTTGGTTATTTATTTGATTAGACATTATTATAATATCACTGGATTTTGATATCAAAAATGGTTTGGTTATAGTAAGGTAAAAACCATCTGTGTTTATGTGTGGGCTGGTCTTACTATTACCTTTTCTTTCAAAGGATTTTTCAAAGTTAAACAAATTGGTTGGAGTTTACTCACACCAGTCCCATGAATGACCCATAGTTTATTTTATTTGTTTTTTCCTAAACTCTTGGGTGCCCAAATTTGTACAGGCAGTCAAGTGTTTCAGCTTTTACAGATACACTTGGAGGATCTTGAAGCAGGAGGCTTCACCATTAGTTATTTAGAGGTATTTCTGTTGTATCAAATGTTATGTTGTACTCTGATATGGTATGTACATACAAAACAGATTTGTATTTCAAAGTTATGTCATATAATATATTTTATTCATTCCGTTGTAAGGTTCTGTTTTTGTTATTTCTGTTCTTCTTCTGTCTATTTCTATTTCTATAACCCTAATGACTCGTATTTCTGTATTATTTGAGTTGGACGTGAGTTGTATTAGTCAGCTCAGATGGTATGGACTTGCGGGCCATCACATCATTATTATATATAGTACATCTCAAATTAAAATCATTCACATCACAAGTTGCATTTCACTCAATATATCATTTCATTTAGTTTTGCATATGACATACTGCATTACATGTTAACTTTAACTCCATGCATAACAAGTGTACAATATGAGAAGTTTTTATTAGAAATATAGGATTATTAATTAAATACATAACATATTTACTTTGTCTTGATTAACTTAATTGAACTGATTGACTTGATTGAATTGATTGGATTGATTGACTTGTTTGGTTTGTTTGATTTGTTTGACTTGAATAACTTGATTGACTTAGTTGACATGGTTAAATTTCATTAGTGATTAATAGATTTGTTAGAAAAATACTTATGCATTTATAGTTAATAGGAGCTTTATAGGTTTTGTTAAAAGAAATAGAAATTAAGAGAATTGTTTGACTTTATGTTTTGATGTTTTGTGACAACAAAACTTGACGTGGTTGATTGCTTGAATTAAATTGTAGCTTGAATATTGACTCATCATTACTTTAATATATTAATTTAAGTTGTATCATGGCTTTAAGGATATCTTATTGCTAAGTCCAGATTAAAGTCTTAAGGAAATTAGAGTTTAGGCTAGGATTAGTCGTGTATTAGATTAAGAGGGAGTTTAGAGTTTCTAAGGATTCTAGAATACTTTGGTTGATTTAATTATTTATACTGATTGTTTGAATTACTTGTTTGGAATGATTTACTAATTTTAATTGATTATAAATATTGAATTGTTTGCTTAGTTATTATCCTTTTATTTAGTTTATTAGACTAACATAGTCATAATTATAGGGGGAGTATATTATTTTAGGTTTAGAATCATAGGTTTAGAAGGAAATATAAAGTTATTCAATTCAGGGAGTATTATATAGTCATTTAGTGCATAGATTTAGGGACTAATATTAGAATGGTTATAATAGAATAAGGATATAATATAGGCATAAATTTTGGGGGAGTTATATATTTTAGTACTGTAGTATAAAATTAAGTATTATAATCATAAAATATATACATAAATATAGGTTATAGATTTAGGGGGAGTATGTTTAGAATTTCTCATTGATAATGACAAAAGGGGAGACATTATAAAATATAGTTTAAGGGGGTGTTAGAAGGAATTCATGGTGAAAGGGGGAGTAGTTGAAGAATTAGATTATTAGGTATGAATAATTTATAAACCAAGATTATCATCATCAAAAAATGGGAGATTATTGGAGAATGGAGTTTTGGTGACAACAACCTTGTCTCAATTATCATTGATTAATATATATATATATATGTCTATACTAACGTCCCTATCTAGAATATATAGACATATACATGCAGGATTTGCATACAGGACATAAATACTGAAGACTGCACAGTTTTAGAGTTTCAAGAAATTCAGAATTCAAGATAGATGCAAGACTCATAAGTTATCAAGATTATCAAGAGTTCAAAAGTTCAAGAGTTTAAGACAAACTTTGTAACAGAGTCTAGTATATATGTAAGAATCTGAATATCACTCCAGGTTCAAATTCTCTTTTTCAAATTTCAAATTTCAAATTTCAAAAATCTGATTTTCAAATTATTTTACTTATGATTTCAAACATATAAGTATAAAGTTTTAATATATATATAAGTTTACATATAGGTTCAAACCTTATAACTTTATAAATATGTATGGTTTCATATGATTTTACACTTTAGAATATTTATTCATATTATTATGTTTTGATTAAAGAATTTCAAACTTATGATTACAAATATATTTCCTAATTTATAACTATTCTTATTTTTATAGTTTTATTAAATATATTTTACTAAGTTTATATTTGATTCTTCATATAACAAACTTTTGTTTATATAGTTTATAAATATTTCTTTATAAATTCCTATATTTATATATGTATATTTGTTTATAATTATATTATATGAGCGTAACGGCAGCGCTTCGCTAGTGATGACGGCATGCAGTTTGCGCATGGTCAAAGTACGCGCTTCGCGCGTGGACCAGTTTACCTCAAATATTGTGTAATGTATATATATAGTTTGTACCGTGTGCCGATGGCATGGGTTCAGACTGTGATTACCATGCAAATCTTAAACTATCACACATAGCCTAAACATATTTGTATATTTGTTCAGATTATATATTTGTATATTTTCAAATTTTCTTGATTGATATAATTTATTTACTACATTTCTTAATCCTTTTTCCATTGTAAATTCTAATTTGGAAATGAATTAACTGATAGTCCATTAATATCTTGAATGCGTCCATTCAACACATAAATTAATTATATGTTATTTCCTTTTCTGGTACACTAACATTAACGTACAACTAATTTGATAAATATATAAGCTTATTTCTTCATAATAGTATAAAGACCGTGCATTGCACGACTACAAAAATTGATAATCCAAGATTTGGTAAATGTATTAAATATTGGGTGCTACTATTCACACGTCGTTTTACACTGACGGCCACCAAAACTAAAATCACCTCAAATATTTTCATTTTCCTCTATTGTCCACCGTCTAAATTAATAACGTAAAAATGGATAGGCCACCGTCTCCCTCATATAAATGAACGTTTCCTTCCTTGCTTACGTCCAACTTATCTTCATCTATATACACCCCCCTTCAATCTGAAAGGGCAGTTGCATTTTCTGCTGGCGCTAGGTCTATTTTTTATACATTGTCTTCCATCTTTTTGTCTTTGGTTGATGACTACAATAAAATCCAGCCCTTTTACACCCCAATTGCAACCTTTGTTTTCTTCCAGATCCTAATTTATTCGATATTAGAATTTTAATAACGGTATTCAACTTTTATCCTATTATTTTACAACATCGGATCAATGTACTTTGTGAATCAAATACATAAAGTCAAATATTTCAAAAAAATTAACATAATCCATTTTCATAACCGCATTAGCAATTTTAATTTTTATAAATGAGTACTTACTTTGTCAGTTGTCAAATGATTCGTCAAATCAACATTTATGTCTTTTAAGTCATTTGATCGAACATCTTCCATCATATTATCACAACCATCATGTTTATCATCCGAAACAATAATGGTCTCATTCAATTTATCATCATTCGAATACTCTATCTATCTAACGACAAAAAAAAATTAATATATAAATTTGTAAAAAAAAGATACGTAAGTTATATTGATAAAAACCCTACAAGTCAAACTTACATTGTCATTCTCTATTACAACATCGTCAAATTTAATGTACTTCAAGCTTGAAATTTCCAATGGAGTGAAAAAAATATCCTTAAACCCAATGGAAAACCCTAACGATTAAAAAAATCAATAATATGTTGTATCAAATAATAGAAAACGATAAAAATCAAGCTAATCTAACCTCTTTTTTATCTTCATCTTCTGTCTTTATTAGGCACAAAAGAATATATGCTTTTTTTAGGGTTTAAGGTTTGAAATTGTAGAGAAATATGTGCTTTTTTAGGAGAAGTACGGTCGTGAATAACTGAATGAAGAAATAATATATAGTGGCCAGAAGAATATGAAAAATAATCGTTTGTATTAAATTTAGAAAGATGGCCGGAAGTGTAAACTGGGGTGTGAATAGTAGCGCCCTAAATATTTTAATGGACATTTGTATGTTTTGATACATGTGCCAAAAATGTGACTTAATTGAATATAAAGCTCATGACACATTAATTAAACCATTTACTTCGTTATTTTGATCGCTCGTTTACTCTCTACAACAAACAATAACTATTTTCTTGATTTAATGCATATTTAAATTTCACCGCAATTTTATAATTTATTATTTCATGTTAATTGGAATGTACAAAATATGTCCTTAATTCTGTTGATGCTTTTATGATGATGGTGGGTATGTTATGTTAATAAAGTCTTTATTAGTACAACCTAAATCATTGTGTGAACAAATGAAATGCTAAGCACAAATGATGGTGCGTATGATATTTAACTACATGCAAAAAAGACATCATGCAATAGTTAACGCATTAAATAACATGTATCAACTTTTGAGTAATGTCACATCTATTTGAGGTGATATTATAGAGAAGTTTGTAGGTTATTGGCATGCATTTATATTACAAAAGTTTTATAAATTAATATGTATAAGTGAAAGGAAATGCAAAAAAGAAAAGAAATTGGAGTAGTGGGTAGAAATTGTGTGAACAAACATCCTCCCTACGGCTGATAGTTGATTTTGTACAAAAACTGCATGCAAAGGAAATCATATCCCCTATACCTAAAATGTAGCAGACATCATTCAAAAGTTAATGCATTAAATGACTATACCAACACAACAGTTTTTTTTATATAATTTAGTAGAATATCAGTGCATTTTTTTTAGTCCAAGCACGAATTTTTTTGCTTTGATCAATCAGATGTAGTAGAAAAATTGAGCAAACAATGGTCATGGAAAAATGTTTGGAAAGAAGAAGATATTACTTTGTAACATCTGCAAATTAGGATATGGATTATGGAGTATTAAATGGTAGTAATTACATCGAAAGTATATCCAAAAAGATACACGGAACAACCCGGAAAATCAGAACCAATTTAAAAAAATTATTCTGGCTATTTTATTGAATTTTGAATAGTTAAAAATAATTTATTTTAAATAATAACGATTAAAAATTTATTTAAATCAAAGTTAGAACGAATATATTTATTTTAATTTTAAAAGGAGTTAGAAATAGCGCAGCAGTTTGAAAATTTGAATTCGAACTTTGACTGAATGTACAGGATGCAAAATAAATTGGATTTTGGTGAAACCAAAAATATTTAAATTTGTTTAAGAATATCTTTCCAACGAATCCGAAAAATTGAAATTTCATAGCGGAAATCAAAAGTTATGGTTAGTTGAATATTCAGAATATTCGTTATAGAATTCAATATAATATATAGCCCGTATAAATTGCCATTTTGCAAACGACCTCTTTTTTCGACGAAACCATCCTGGTTGGATCCGGAATGTCAAATTATCCCAGGATTCCAATTTTTGGAATTAATATGTGAGCTTGTCAAAAGAAAATGTGTTTTGTCAATTTCAGTTAATTTGGATCGACCAGAAAATGACTATTTTTCAAACGGCCTCAAAATTCGACGAAATTAATTTTGTTGGGACTGTCTCGTCAAAACATAGCTAGACTTATTTTTTGGGAATTTTTGGAGTCATCCTGTGGCCCCGGTAAATTAAAATGTACGATCAAAGTTGAATAATTAAATGTTTTATATTTAAATTTAAAGAAAAATCTATTGAGACAATTGAATTGGCTTACGGGATATATCCCATTGTGTTTGGAATGGGGGTATTTAGCTTAGGGCGTCACTCGTTGGATTCGATTTGGTGTTCGGATTGATAAACATGTATATTGGAATTAAATAAATTAAATAATGGTATATATATTGGTATAAATACATAGTATATACAGTGAAACCTTAGCCCTAAAAGTTAGCCGCCACTTTCAACAACACCAATGGCTAGAAACTTTCCTCCCTCTTTTTTGTTTAATCCAAGCAATAAAATCATAAACTCCTAAAGGACAAATTGAAGACCTAAGTGAGGCCATTGATTCTATACGGCGATGATCGAGGATAGGGCTTTCTGGTGATCGGAATTTGGCCAAGAAGGGCGTGAGTTTGGAGCGGATTTTGAGAAGTGGAGGTGTGCGAGTTGAGCATTCTTCTAGACGGCGGTAGCTTGTGTTCGGGGCTTTGAAGCAGCGGCGTTGGATCGGGATCGGAGTACCTCTGAGTGCATGCGACAGGAGGAAGGTTTGGCGAGGTTTGGGTTTCGCGATTCCTGTTGGGAACGAAGAAGAGGGGTCATGTGTTTTTTCCTTAACCAATGTAATTAAAAATTTAATTATATATTTAGTTATATTATTAATATGATTGAGTTTCAAACTGTCATAACTTGGCCATTTTGAATCAGAATTCAATAATTCAAGACGCGTCGGAATCCTTGAATCGAGATCTACATTTCAGAAGAGGCCGCAGAATTTTTGGAGCATTCTACAATTTTAGAAGAATTAAAATAGCGATGTGAGATTTCTGAATCCGAATTAATTAAATAAAATTATATTTGGATGCAGACGGAGTTTAGAAACCCCCGACACCCATCGTCCACAGACCGTGGATGACTTGATTGTTTTGTGGTATGTGATTGGTTGATTTTTGGTGTTTGATTGTGGTTGGAAAAATGAGATTGATTGATATTGTGGCATTAAACTGCCTAGAAAAATGTATTAGGAAATGAAACCCCATGTGAAGCCGCGAGGCCTAAGGTAGTGCGAGGAGCCGTACATCAGGACGGTGCCGGTTTTAATTACCTTGCCGTTATGCTGCTGAAATTTTCTGATGTTATAAAATATTCATGTTATTATATATTAATTGTTTGAATATTATGGAAATTATATTTCTAATATATATATATATATATATATATATATATATATATATGAATATGAAAATGATCATTATACGCCAACATGAGATTCACATTTTTATTGTAAATAAAAAATGGTCATTTGTTAAATAAAATTATATTTACATTTGAAATTTACATTTTTAATGTAAAGCAACATTAAAAGTAAACATTTTGTGAAAAAAAATGTTTTGATATTAAATTTACATTTTAATGTATACGAAGACAATAAAATAAAACATTGCTATAGGAAATGTATTTACACTGGAAATTTACATTTTGATATATATGAAACATTAAAATAAACATTTTTATAATGAAAATGTTTTACACTAAGATTTACATTTTATGTCCTTTTAAAAATAGTCATTGCAATAACAGAAAATGTTTTCTTTGAAATTTACATTTTTATTTTAAAGGAAAACATTAAAATGTCCATTTTTATATAAAATATGTCTTCTTAGAAATATGCGTTTTCAATGTAAATTAAACTTTGAAGATGATCATTAGTTAAATAAAAATGTGTTACATTAAAATTTATATTTTTAGTGAATCATTTAAAAATACTCATTGGTTTGAAAGGAAAATATAATAACAAAAAAATTCACATTTTATTGTATATGGGAAACATTGAAATTTATATTTTTCAATGTAAATGAAATATGAAATAGAAATTTAGAATTTTCCAATGTAATAAAAGAATGATTAGAAATTTACATTTTTTCAATGTAATTTAAGAATGAAAGAAAAATTACATTTTTCAATGTAATTAAAAAATGAAAGAAAAATTACATTTTTCAATGTAATTTAAGAATGAAAGAAAAATTATAATTTCCAATGTAATTAAAGAATGAAAGAAAAAATAGATTTTTTTCAGTGTAATTAAAGAATGAAAGAAAAATTACATTTTTCAATGTAATTAAAGAATGAAAGGAAAATTTACATTTTTCAATGTAATTAAAGAACGAAGGGAAAATTACATTTTTCAATGTAAATAGAGAATGAAATGGAAAATTACATTGTAGATATAGATTAAGAAAGAATAAAAAGATTACAATTTTTAATGTAACCAAAGGAGAATAAAAAGGATTACATTTTTAATGAAATCAGAGAAATGAATAAAAATAAAAATTTCATTTTTAATGTAATATACGATTACATATATAAAAGAAATCAATGTTGAATCGAAATGGTGTTAAAATCGTCGAACGATTTATATTTATATAGTTATATATAAATATAAATTAAAATAAAATGAGTCGCGCTGCTGTAGTTCGCATTTTGAAATCGTAACTTCAAACGATTACACTGAAAGATCCGACCGTCGGATTTTCCCGAAATTGGAACCGTTGGGTTCGTTTTGGAAAGATATTTCCAACGATATAAAATTTGTTACAATCCAACGGTTAGATTTCGAGAAAAGTGTAAATCAAATTTTGGTGAAAACAGCGCTAGGGTCATGTAATGACCCGAAGCGTCGTTTAATTGAAAATGGCTATTTTTAAATAAAAAAATAGCGATAAGTCATTATAAAATATTATAAATGATATGGAATGAAAAGAAATGATTTCGAATTATATATATTTGAGAATTATCTAAAAAGTCCGAGTTAACTCTCATTTCAAATAATTATACGGCGATTGGAAGTCTAAGATTTGAAGACGGTGATTGAAGATCAGCGATCTTCACATCGAATGGATGACTACTGATGCCCTGAACTGATTTGCTCCCAGGAAAGGGTTACAGTGGTAGTTTTCAAGACGTACTTGTTGATCGTCCGGATATGCGAGCGCCTCTCTTCCGTATTGGACATATGGGATGAGGAATAAGGTGTCTTCAGTTCCGTTCAAACCCAGAACGGACTTGTAAATGGATGTATGTCTGACATTAAATTTTATTCTGTGCTGATTGATTTCTGTTTAATATATATCTATTTGGTTGCAGAGAATATATTCTCTTTCTTAACACCCTTCTCTGAGACGCACGAGCTCAGAGTTTATATATTAATAGATATCAGTCGCATGACGTGAATTGTCAGTGTGGCATGCCAAGATGCAAAAGATCAAGGATTATTGTTGAAAAGCAGAGCTTTGTGGTTGATGAACAAAGCACAACTTTATTGTAGCATAGCTTTGTGTATAGCGTTACTTCGCGAGCCTCACACCCCGGTATGAACCAGAAACGGGAGAAGGACTCCAGGGAGAACATGCATTTCTCTCTAGCTAGAAGTGGTGTCTGGGTTTTACAAGCCTATAAATTTTTACTTATGTGGATGATGGAAAGCAAGGTACCTCGGATTTGGGTCCCTAGTGGCTCTATTTTACGCCCCATAGGGCGGGGAGACGTATTGTTCAGGCATTACTAATCCACTAACATTATTTGTGGACCGGCCCTGGCGCTCCTAGGTGCAGTTGCGGCTGTATCCTGAGACATGGTAGGCTAGATTGTCTCGAATTCGGTAAGGACTATCTCTTTCCTTATTTCATGATGGAAATCCAACTTCCAGTACGACCCATACGGTTTTGATTGTAAACCTATATTTGGCGACATAGTATATGGTAGCTATGTCGTCTATGATTGATATATTATGACGGTAATGTTTTTTTTTGAAAACATATATACACTAATAATAATATCAAATCCGTTTTATTATATCAATCATTTTTAACCATTATAAGGTAAAACTCTATCCTCCGGTTTGCGTTGCATTGTGTGATGGGACTTGATCTTATAATGGTTTCATTTTTCTAAAAAGCATATCATTGTTTAACGATTTACTTTATTTATGCACTGGCAATCCAATGGAGTAAACCCGTTCTGCGTTAGCGGTGTGGTCCTGTGATTAGCCTTATTATTAAATAGGTTATATAAGATTTCTCATACCAGTCCCATGACTGACTCGTAGTTTGTTTCACTTTGCAAACTCGGGTGCCCTCTATTCCACACGGGCAGCCTTGTGTACAGGTTTAGTAGATTCATTCTGGATAGCTATGGAGCTGAAGATGGATCCTATCATTTCTATTATGCTATTCAGACTTCACTTAGTTTATTATGTTTGATTCCGCTGCAGACATTTTATGTCAAGTTGAAACTGTATTATGTACTAAGTATGATCCTATTGTGTTGTGTAACTCTGATGATATATTATTCCCAGTGTAATTTGATGTACATTATCTGCTGTAATTCTAAATTTCTATTCTGTTGTTATTGTTTATGTGTTATATTCCAATGATTATCCTTGCTTTCATACTACGAGAGTTTGGGGTCATCACAGTTGGTATCAGAGCTTTGGTTAAACTTAGCTCGGAATATAACATATAAATAAACCAGATAGAAGTAGAATCAGCAGTATTCTAAAACGAATAACTCATCATAGATAGGGCTAGTAATGTCCTAGAATGAGTACAGCAGAAAAAAATATACCCCCATAGATTCATTTACATTTAAATATATGTCTCTATGCATTACAATATCTATTATGTTGACCTGACTCTTTGTCTGCTATTTGCAGACATAGTAGAAAATGAGTGGCAGAAACAGAAGAAGTAATTCTATGGTCCGATAATCTAATGAGCCAATCGTGCCCTCACAACCAGAACCAGGTCTTGAAGCTCTAGTAATGAAATATAGAAATCTGGGCAGAGTACAATTCTCGGGCAAAGAATCCGTTATTGAAACACAAGCATGGATGCGTTCTGCTGAGAGAATCTTTCAAGGCTTAAAGCTGAGAGATGATCAGAAGAGATTACTGGCATCTTGGGCACTCAAAGACGAAGCTCTAATCTAGTGGGAAACTATTACTGAGGAAAATCCAAAAGGTAATATTACCTGAGATAGATTTAAAGAAATGTTCAAAGAAAGATTTATTCCTCCAGAAGCAATTGAGCGGCTATATTATGAGTTTTACAATCTGAAACAAGGAGATATGACCATCCAAGAATATCAGAATAAATTCAGTGAACTTTCTCGCTTTGCCCCCGAACTAATTCAAGATCCCTTAAGGAAGAATCTGAGATTTTTCAAAGGACTACAAAAAAAATACGAAGTTAGAGTACTTGCTCATGTGAATCTCCCTTTTTCTGAGATGATACAAATGGCTTACCGCTATGAGTATAATGATAAGCAACATGGTTGGGAAGATGAAGAAGAAGGCAGCTCTAACAGCAAAAAAAAGTTTGAAACTGATAGCCCTGGGGCAAGTACAAAGCCTGAGGTCAGTAAGAAATCTAAAGTCGGTCAGCAAAAGGTAAAGACAGTCGTATGTCTCAAGTGTAGTAAGCAAGGGCATTCAATAAGAAATTGCAAATTTTCGAAGAAACGAAAGAAGAATAGATCTAAATCCAATGAAAATTTTTAAGAGGATAAAGGATGCAATCTTTGCCATCAGATTGTTCATGTAAAGCAAGATTGCCCGCTTTTGAAAACGACCAAGGTGGCTCAAGTCAATAAAGTGGCAGAAGCTCAAATCAATAACACGGCAGATGCTCAACATACTCGGCTAGTTAGCAAAGGCTAGATGTTTTAGAAGGCACTCTCATTGTCTACAATATTCCAGTTAAAGTATTGCTTGATACGGGTGCATCACAAAGCTTCATTTCAAGCAATACAGTTAAGAAGTTAAAGCTAAAGCTAAGGAACCTTAAGGAATCGGTTAGAGTTCATAACCCGACAGGAGGTTCTCTTATCCTCGGTGTGTATTGTAGAGTGCCTATTTCCTTTTTCCATTACCGGTTTTCTTTTAATTTAATCGTTATTGATTTTCCTGAATTTGACATCATTCTTGGGTTGGACTGGTTAACCAAAAATGAAGCCGAGGTTAAATGTGCAGAAAGAATCGTTAAGGCGAAGACCAAGTATAAATTTTTTATAATGATACCATGCATAGGACCGAATTCAGATAGGAAAGAATTTTGGTCTGCTCTTGATGTTTCTCCTGCTGCTATTGAAGATATCCCTGTTGTCAAGAATGAGGCGGATGTGTTCGAAGAAGTTGATAGCTTACCTCCGCGAAGAGAAATTGACTTCAGGATTGATCTAGTTCCGAATGCAAGGCCAGTGGTGCATCCTATTCGGAGAATGACATGGAAAGAGAAAGAAGAGTTGGGAAATCAAACTAAACAACTGTTATAGAAGGGTCTGATCAGGCCTAGATTTTCGAATTGGGGAGCAGCAGTAGTGTTTGTTCCAAAGTCATACGGTACTCTCAGATTATGTGTTGATTATCGAGACCTCAACAAGAAGACGCTCAAGAATAAATATCCATTTCCCCGTATAGATGATTTATTGGATCGTTTGAATGGAGCAAAAGTATTTTCTAAAATGGACCTAGCTACAGGTTTCCATCAACTGCATATTGTTGAAGAATGTGTTCCTTTGTCAGCTTTCAGAGGTCCAGACATATTTTATGAATGGTCAGTAATGTCGTTTGGCTTATGCAACGCTCCAGCTTATTTTGTCGATTTAATGAATCGAGTATTTCGCGATGTCCTAAATAAATTTGTGCTAGTTTTCATTGACATTGTCATAATCTTCTCCAAATCAACTACCGAGCATGAGAAACATTTAGAACAAGTTTTGGAAATTCTGAGAAAGAATGTCTTAAGGGCTAAATTTTCTAAATGTGTATTCTGGCAAGAAGAAGTGAAGTTCCTCGGTCATGTAGTATCGAAAGAAGGAATTTCAGTGGATCCCAGAAAAATCACAGCAATTCAAGATTGGAAGCAACCTAGCACTCCTACAGAAGTCAGGAATTTCTTAGGATTGGCTGGCTATTATTAGAAATTCATTAAGGATTTTTCGAAACTATCTTGTCCATTAACGAAGCTTACAAAGAAGCACACAAAGTTTAATTGGACACCTGAATGTGAGGTAGCTTTCCAAGAACTGAAATTGAGGTTGACCACTGCTCCCGTGTTGACCATTATTGATGGCAATCAAGATTTGAAAGTCTGGACTGATGCTTCTATTGAAGGTATTGGTGCGGTGTTAGTGCAAAGAGACAAAGTAGTCGCTTATGCTAGCCGTCAATTGAAGCCACATGAGAAGAAAAACCCCACTCATGATCTTGAGTTGATGGCCATCGTGTTTGCTTTAAAGATATGGAGGCACTATCTTTTAGGTGAGAAGTTCGAACTATATACAGATCATAAATCCTTGAAGTATATGTTCACCCAAAGGGACTTGAATATGAGGCAACAATGTTGGGTAGAATTTCTTGCGGCTTATGATCTGGACATCTTGTATACTCCAGGGAAAGCCAATGTTGTAGCCGATGCGCTCAGCAGTAAGAATGCGGTCGCCACTAATCTTATCATCGCCAATCTTATCATTACACCTACCTTGATTGACAAAATATCTGCTCTCCAGAAAGATGATGAATTTATACAGAGAATTAGTAAAAGAGTTCGGGAAGCCAAACCCTCAAGTTTCAAAATTGATAACAAAGGAGTTTTGAGGTTAAAAGGCCGAATTTGTGTCCCGAATATCCCCGTGCTCAGAAAAGAAGTAATGGATGAATGTCATAAATCCAAGCTTTGTATTCATCCAGGGGTGAGTAAGATATATCATGATCTCAAGCGCACATTCTGGTGGAAATCTATGAAAAGAGACATCTCCATATATGTCAACAGGTGTTCTACTTGCCACAAGTCAAAAGTGTTCAGCAAAAACCTGCCGGATTGTTACAACCACTAGAAGTTCCAAATTGGAAATGGGATCAAATTTCCATGGATTTTATAGATGGCTTGCCTCGAACTAGAAAAGGTAAGGACAATATTTAGGTGATCATTGATCATTTCATGAAGTCTGCCCATTTTACTCCTGTCAGATCAACCAGAAAAACTCAAAGTTTAGCGAAAATTTATTTGAAAGAAATCGTTAGACTACATGGAGTTCCCAGTAGCATTTGAAAGAAATCGTAGTTTGTTTCACTTTGCAAACTCGGGTGCCCTCTATTCCAAACGGGCAGCCTTGTTTACAGGTTCAGCAGATTCATTCTGAATAGCTATGGAGCTGAAGGTGGATCTTATCATTTCTATTATGCTATTCAGACTTCATTTAGTATATTATGTCTGATTCTGCTGCAGACATTTTATATCAAGTTGAAACTGTATTATGTACTAAGTATGATCCTATTATGTTGTGTAACTCTGATGATATATTATTTCCAGTGTAATTTGATGTACATTATCTGCTGTAATTCTATATTTCTGTTCTGCTGTTATTGTTTATGTGTTATATTCCAATGAATATCCTTGCTTTCGTACTACGGGAGTTTGGGGTCATCACAATACATGTACTTGATAATTATGCAGGTGAAAAGAAACTTTGAATCACATATATGGATTATGGAGCTTAGACAATAAAATAATGTGAGGAAAACAAACACCCATCACATATAATTTGGTCTCATGCATGCAACATGCGTTGGCCATGCACCTTGGCATGTAATCAAATTAGCATAATAAATACATTAATTACATGTGAAATATAATTTGGTATCATGCATGCAGCATGCGTTGGCCCTGCATCTTGGCAGGTAATCATATCAGCATAATAAATACATAATACATTAATTTGTAATTAATTATAAAATATAGTGGATGGCAAGAAAACATAATTATCAATGCTGTCATCACATTGAGACATTACAAAGTAAAGAAAAAACTTCGTTAACATAAATACATGCATTAAATACAAATATCCCATGGAAAGGAAATACATAACAACAATAGTTACACCATGGAAGAAGAAAACAAGAGAAGCAAAAAAAGACTAATTTGTGAAAACAAAGATGCCACCAGGTCCTAAAACAAATATGTGAAAATCAAATGCAATCAGTAGTCATTCTGGTCAGTCCATTTGTAACAACCCAAAAAATCCGAGCCAATATAAAAATTTTATTTTGGAAATTTTAATGAATTTTGAATATTTAAAATGAATTATTTTAAATAATAACGACGAGAAATTTATTTTGAATAGGATCAGAACATATATATTTATTTGAATCGACGTTAGAATATAAATATTTATTTTAATTATAAAAGGAATTGGAAATGGCGCGGTAGTTTGAAAATTCGATTTCAAATTTCAAATGAATGTACAGGATTCAAAATAAACTGGATGTTGGCAAAACCAAAAATACTAGAATCTATTTGAGAATATCTTTCCAACGAATCCGAAAAATTGAAATTTCATTGCGGGAATAAAAAATTATGCCCAGTTGAAAATTTAGAATAGTCGCTATAGAAATATAGCCCTTAAAAATAGAAATTTTGCAAACGACCTCAGTTTTCGACGAAACCACATTTGTTGGATCCGGAATGTCAAGTTATTGCTAGATTCCAATTTTCATAATTTTTGGGATCAATATGTGAGCGTGGCAAAAGAAAACGCATTTGACCAATTTCAATTAAATTTAATCGACCAGAAAATGACCATTTTTCAAACGGTCCCCAAATTCAACGAAATTAGTTTTATTAGGACCGTATCGTCCAAACATATCCATATTTACTTTTTTGGAATTTTTAGGGTCAGTATGTGGCCCGTAAATTGAAATGTTTGTTCAAATTCAATATACAGATTTATATTTTGATTTTGACGGAAACTGATCGAAACGATCGAATCAGCCTACGATACATATCCCATTGTGTCCGGAATGGGGTTAATATGCTAGGGGCGACAATCGTTGGATTTGAAATGGAATTTGAATGGAAAAGCAACTTTATGGAAATTAAAATAAATAAAAAATATAAATATACCCTCTCTCTATTCTCTAGTCAACGGTGGAAAATAGAAAATAAAGCCATGATCGATCCCGTCAGCCCCCCTCCCCCCCGTGCACCGCTGCATGTTGCTCCGCCCTCCTCCCTCCATCGCCAACGTCGTCCCTCCAACCACCCACTTCCATCCCCGAAGAGAAAACCTCGCCCAAAACCGACGGAAATCACCACCTCCGTTCCCTAGCCACCACTGGCCCCCTGGCGCACCACCCCGCCGCCGCCACAAGCCCTCCGACGCTCCCCCACGGTCAGCTGCCGACCAGCGAAACCCCTCCCATCCTTTAATTAAAAAAAGTAAGCTTTTATTTTCTTTACTTTGTTTATTTTCTTCCATGTAGTTAATTTATCTAATTTCTTGATTATACATTATTTTAAAAATCATATATATATATATATATATTAGTTATAAAAATAAGATCTTTGTTATGAAGTAGGAAGGAAAAAATATGATTTTTATAAAGATAATGTTTAAATAAAAATGTTCTTTTTATTATGTATAACCTTGAAATAAAGATTTCATTTTTATTTGAATGGTTTTGAAATAAAGATTTCATTTTTATTTGAATGGTTTTAGAATAAAGATTTCATTTTTATTTGAATGGTTTTAGAATAAAGAATTCATTTTATTTGAATGGTTTTGAAATAAAGATTTCATTTTTGTTTGAATGGTTTTATAATAAAGCTTTCATTTTTATTTGAATGGTTTTAGAATAAAGATTTCATTTTTATTTGAAGATTTTAGAATAAAAATATGATTTCTATTCATAGAAGTAGCAGTTTAAAAGTATGATTTTTATAAATTGGCGTTGCAAAAAAAATGAGATTTTTATTACTTGAATAGCGATGTTAAAATATGTTGTAGTGAAAAATTTGATTTTTAGTTATATAAAAATTAGATTTTTAGCACTATAAAAATTTGATTTTTATAAACATAGAGAAGTAATAAAAATGTGATTTTATCCATGTAGCGGTGAAATAAAAATGTGATTTTTATTTATGAACAGCGTGGAAAGATGGAGTTGGAATGTCAGGTAAAATCCAAACCATCTGTAACACCCCGTATTTCCTATGGATATTAAGGTAACGAATTAAAGAATACTTAATTTTAAATTTAGGAATTAAGGGAAACGGGTTGCGCCATTACGTTCGTCTCAGAATTCTGCTTAAGATAGATCCGAGTTTGCATAAATCGGATTCCGTATGAAGAAGTTATAGGCCTAAGAAGTTTGTATATGCACTAAGAAGATTATATATGAATATTATAAGTCCAGAAGGTTCAAAACAGGTCTAAAATTTGAAATCAGCCAAAGGGAAGTGGGTGGGAAAATTCCCGCTCAACAGGTGTCGACCCCCTCTAAGGGGAGTCGACATAGGTGTCGACCCCCTTAAGAGGAGTCGACATAGAAGTCGACCCCCTATAGGGGAGTCGACATTGGTGTCGACCCCCCTATAGGGTGTCGACCCCTTTTCCAGGTCTGGACGAAATTTCTGGACCGACGCGTTTTGGATGATGTGTCGCTCCCTGATTTGCTGTGTGACATATTTTTCTACTATGAACGATTCTGATGACTTCTAGACTGATCTGAAGGCTCCAAATCTCCCTATACACCTATAAAAAGACCCATAAACCTATTGTTTTCTACACACGAATTCATAAGCGTTTATATGCTGCTAAAACCTGAAATGACCTAGCCTCCACCTTAATTAATCAAATTAAGAGTTTTCAGGTTAACAATCAAAGTCTACATCAAAGGAATAGCTAATCAAATTCAGAAATCAGATCCCAGAATTCAAGACCGTTCTGTAATTTGCAAGTTCATGTTACTTTCAGAAGTAAAATTCAATTGTGATTCTGACATTGTAATAAATCTGAATTTGAGATTATGCCTATTTCTATCTGTCTTTCTATATCCATTGGGTCTACCTCATTGATATTATTATGTCCATTCTTTATCTCTTCTTTCCTTCTTCCCTTTTTGTTTTATAGCCAGGCTACTGCGAGCCTGAGCCGAATCTCATAAGAGATGAACGTACGTTGGGAAAAATTGGTATAATATATGATTTGGACATGATCAGTGCTAAATTTGGGTATAATATATGATTTGGACATGACCAACGCAAAAACTGGGAGAAGTATTAAATTATGTATAATTGGGCATAACTGATTTGTAACTAATTTGAGGACATAACACATGTCGTATTCAAAACATAAAGTGTATCGAACATATGACTTGAGATTTGAGGCATAAAGTATATTGGATATATGACTTGGGGTTTGGGTCGTGAATTGAACTGTAAACATATAAGGCGTAGTACATGTTGTGGTTTAAGACCTAAAATTGGAGCATATATATATATATATATATATATATATATATGATAGTTTTTGACTTGGAAGAAGGAAATCATTGTGTATGATGATACATGGCTTAGGCGTGAAAAACCTATAGTAAGATAGGGATAATTGTTAAATGTGAACACGCATAAATTGGGATTTTGGGTAATTGGCATGCACTGTAATTAAAGGCTATAATTTGGCATAGTTTATACTGTGAATCATGATTGGGGTTTTGGGAGAATATTTTGTACGGTGTAATATGACTAAACCTTAGGGCATGTGCTATATTGTGATTTTTGGGGCATGACTATTACTGCAAATTTGGGAAAATTGGGTGTAACCTATTTTGAGTAATAACTTGAATTTGAATTTATGGGGTATAACTTGAAATTATCTTTATTGAGATACAACTTGAGAATTGGAACGTGACTAGTTTTGTGAATTTGAGATAATTAGCATATAAAATCTGGACTTGGACATGTATGGTAAAAATATTACAAAAGATAAACATGCCTAACCCGAGGTTAAATTGAGTTGCAGTGTAAAACTGCCTGGAACCGCCTGGCACATCCAGTAACCACAACAACACCTATCTAATGTGAGAGGTTAGTGCATCATGCCCAAGAAAAACCCGAGGTTAGATTGAATTGTGGTGTAAAACTGCCCGGAACCGCCCGACACATCCAGTAACCGCAACAACATAGATCTAATGTGAGAGGTTGGTGCATTAATAAATCAATCAATGCTAATGAACAAGACATGTTAAGAATGGTAGGGTTAAGTTAACTAAGGCAACACTTAACTGTTATAACATGTTAATTAGAGAAGAAAATGGGGTTAAGTAAATTTAGAACACTTAATCGTTATAACATGTCAATTAGACAAGTGAGTAGGGTTAAGTTAACTAGTACAACATGATGAATGAGAAGGGTTAAGTTAATAAGAAACCCTTAACCAATATGACATGATGAATGGGTAAGGGTTGAGTTAAAACAAGAGAGCAACACTTAACCAATATGACAGGTTGCGTGGAAGGGTTAAGTTAACACAAGAAGGCAACACTTAACCAATGTAACACGACAAGTGGATGGGTTAAATTAACTTGAATTGATTGATGACACTTAACCAATACAGCATGATGAACGCGTGGGGTTAAGTTAATAAGAAACACTTAACCAATGTTACTTGATGAACGAATGGGGTTAAGTTAATGGGGAATACTTAACCAATATAACATGATGAATGGATGGGTTAAGTTAATAAGAAACACTTAACCAATCTAACATGACGAGTGAGAAGGGTTAATAAGAAACAATTAACCAACATGACATGATGAGTTGGTGGGTTAAGCTAATATGAATGGACAATAACTAACCAATATGACACAATGTGTGGGAGGGTTAAGTACATATCGGGTTGGTGGGTAATATTAGTAAATATGGGCTCACAAACTTAACCATTAAGTAAACGTGTTTGAATCAGTGGTAGGGTTAAGTACATATCGGGTTGGTGGGTAATATTAGTAGATATAGGCCCACAAACTTAACCAATAAGAAACCCTAGTAATGGGGACCCATTTCAGCAGTAACCCACATAGATGTATTAAGGTACCCTGAAACTAGGCAGGTTGAGGCACGATTACTGGGCTGATTATAAGCGGTCAAAATAGCGGCAGGGGGTACGTCAGTGTAGGTTCCGATGGATTACGGGTGTGCACGTACTCCGAAGTGGGAAAAAGCAGGCACTGGGTACCAGTAGTTATACACTGTGCATCTTGAATCGTGTCAGGTCGCTATCATAAGGATTGATGCACCTTATGGTGGGACCAGCACAGGGTACCTACACGCAAGAGAGGGCCGATTGACACAGACACAGGGAATATTAATACAAGTAGGGGGCCGATCGATAGGGTAGTAAGGGTACATCTAACATGGCAATTAAGCTGATTGAGGTAAAGATCCTCATACTAGATGTACACCTGAAGGCTACCGTAATTGCGGGGAATGGGATCACGTGGTAATATTATCGTTTTACACAGATTACTAGTTGGGACACTAGTTAGGCGGTGCAGAGATATAAAAATCAGAATAACAAGGTAGTAGCGAAGCAGATAAAGAGTTGAAGCGCATTTAGTTTGTCTTGCCTTATCATATCTATACTAATCGTATGTTATCTTGTTATCCTTGTTCTCACGGTATTGTCTTATATTCAGTTTATTCATGTCATGATGCTTTTGCCTATTTACATGCTGAAAGTCACTGGACTTACCAGACTTATGTTTGACCTAGTTTGTTTTTCCTCTTTTCTTCCGTCCCCCCCCCCCCCCCCCCCAGGTTCACAGGGAGGAAATGTTAGCACTTAGCTCAGTTTTCTTTCCAAGCACGGAGATAGTCGATGAATTGCTTTGGACACTCTCTTCCACTGCTATGGTTGGTTCATGCTTTATTGGGGAATATCATTGTTACTTTTATGCTTCTTTTATACTTGGGAGTTTTTGAATCAAGACAGAGGTTCTATGTATTATTTTTAAGTATGATTGAGACAATTGTTGTAAAAGCTTGACTGAACCACATTGTTTATAAAATGACTTTATTTTCCACTGCTTTATTTGTCTGTCTTGTAATTTATCTGCATCTTTTACCTATAGCGCTCCACCGAAGTTAAGGCATTCCCTTTGCGAGTGACCTTAACGGAGGTGGGGTGTTACACGTGGTATCAGAGCTGAAGGTTACCAGATCAGATAAAAGATTTGAAAAATTATTTTGAAAACTATTTTAAAAAGAATCATTTTCAAAAGAAATGTTTTGTTTTAAAGGCATATTCCCCAAAGCCATATGCACTATCTTTTGATTCTCTGTTTGAATCCTTGTTTCCTTCTTTCCTGAGTCTCCGGGGCTCCTGGCTTTCTGGGAGGTAACCTCATCGCAGCATGGTTCTGTAGGTTTGATGAGACCACGACACCTATCAAAGGGAAAAGAAGTGCCCAACTTCCATCTATAGCCGCAATAGTTTCACCTGCGGCTAATTTTCTTTCAAGCTTTGTAGGTATTTCCGTGCGATGGAGGCAACTTTCAAGAGACTTGTCAACAAGCTACACAAGGAAGGCAAAGATGAGAATGATGGAGCTTGGCTAAGGAGCACAACCCAAGGATGAGGAACTCATGAACATAGACTTGGTTCACAAAGAAGGTGTAAGTGGAAGAATCACAAGACAAGAAGGGAAGGAAGAATAGGAAAACCTAAGACAAGAGGAAGTGTCGATGGTATAACGGGTCATATAAATAAGGACAAGGGCAAGAACAAAGGACAGCATTTTCAGGAGGGCGAGTGCATGCTCTCACCGCCAGCGTACTTGAGAGAGAGGTAGTAGAGTTTCTATTGAAAAAGTTTAGTTTTTCTTTTTGATCATCCTGTTAGTACTCTTTTTGATTTTAGCGCTTCACATTCGTTTATACGTGCTTCCATAGTTGTGTCTCTGCACGTTAGTACTTGTATAGTAGAAGATCCCATTATTGTCTCAAATCCAATTGGTGGTTCGGATCATTTATCTTTGGGTTGTAAGGATTTGAGAATAACTATATATTAAGTATTGAGTTTAAGTGTAATGCTTATGTTTTCGGAATTTCATGGGCTATGGGTTGATTCTAGGCATGGATTGGTTAGCTAGTAATTGTGAAAGGAGGGTAGTTAGACTTTCGACTTGCCTCGGGAATACCCTCGAGATTTCGTGCGATCCTAAGGGATCAGTTTGTCTTGGCTACCTAGAATCACTTGATGCATCTATCGACGATTTGCGATCCATTAGAGTAGTCCATGAGCACACAAATGTTTTTGATTAGATTAGGGGTTTATCCCCTAAAACACAAGATATACTTCCTTATATATCTAGTTGACAATGCAAAAACAGTTGCATTACCTATACGACACACAAATCCAAGGGAAAGGAAGGGCTCAGTAAACAAGTAAAAGTGTTACCTGAAAAATGGTTCATAAGGCGAAGTATTTCTAAATGGGGTGCTCCAGTCGTTTTCGTTACAAAGGCGGATGGTTCACTTTGCTTATGCATAGAGCATCTATGGGAAGTCTCGGATACCCTCCAAGCGCATCAACTTAAGGCGAAGTTCTCCAAAAATGTCATTTTTGGAGAGAAGAAGTAAGGTTTCTAGGACATGTGGTGCCCAAAGGAGGGATAGCAGTAAATCCCGCAAAAGTAGTTGCGGTGCAAGACTGGAAGGTCCCAGGGAATGCAACAGAAGTAAGAATCTTTCTTGGTCTAGCGGGCTAATATAGGAAGTTAATTAAGGACTTTGCGAAGGTATTAGCCCCACTTACAAGATTGACGGAGAAGAATCTAATCATCTTAGTATATACACTTGGTAACACGGTTAGCATTTGTTTATTTTCAAGAGATAGTTCTGGGAATGTTAGCATGACACGACAGAAGTTGTAGTGCCAAGTATACTATAAGAAGAAAAGGTGGAACGAGAGGCGATAGTGAAATGAGTTCCAACACACATTCTGGAAACAGAAATTAAGAAGCTACGCAGTCATGAAGTTAAGACAGTCAAAGCAATATGGAATGGAGCTCAAGAAGATGCGACTTAGAAGACTGAAGACTAGATATGCACATCATACCCTTTTTGAGGGTATATCCTTGATTCCTCTTTTTTTGTAAAGCTTATTTGCAAGCTGGTCTTTATCTTTTAAGTATATCCTCTCGGTCCTATCCTCGATCCTTAGGTAGAAGCCAATGGATGTAAACATGTGTTTGAAACATGTTATGATTGGTGGATGCTAGTGGGTGTAAGTGTTTGCTAGTGGTTGCTCGTGGATGCATATACATACATCAGGCACTAGATCGGCTCAGTCACTTTCATATTGCATATGCATGAGTGTTTTTATATATATATGAATTGAAACTTGATGTGTTATCATATGGATGTTGCATTTGTATGAATGATTGTGCACTCATGTAGAATTTATATAGTACGATTAGAAATAATTGCATACATGATGGACTCATGGCACTAACATAATTCGCATCAAGGAGGTCAACTGAATCAGTAGACCACCTGATTTTGCATTAGATAAGGGCATATACACACACTATGCATATGTTCATGAAAAGCTTTAGAAATCTTTAAGGACAATGGACGCCTATGATTGAATGGTTAAGTAGATGGATGTTGGATGTTAGGATACATTCTCCTTGACTTGGAGATTTCGGGGACGAAATCCTTTAAAGGAGGGGAGAATGTAACCCCGTATTTCCTATGGATATTAAGGTAACGGATTAAAGAATACTTAATTTTATAAGTAGGAATTAAGGGAAATGGGTTGCGCCATTGCGTTCGTCTCGGAATTCTGCTTAAGATAGAGTCCGAGTTTGCGTAAATCGGACTCCATATGAAGAAGTTATAAGTCTAAGAAGTTTGTATACACACTAGGAAGATTATATGTGAATATTATAAGTCCAGAAGGTTCAAAACAGGTCTAAAATTCGAAATCAGCCAAAGGGAAGTGGACGGGAAAATTCCCGCTCAATAGGTGTCGACCCCCCTAAGGGGAGTCGACATAGGTGTCGACCCCCCTTAAAGGGAGAAGATATAGGAGTCGATCCCCCTATAGGGGAGTCGACATAGGTGTCGACCCCCCTATAGGGTGTCGACCCCTTTTCTAGATCTAGACGAAATTTCTGGACTGACGTGTTTTGGATGATGTGTTGCTCCCTAATTTGCTGTGTGACGTATTTTTCTACTATGAACGATTCTGATGACTTCTAGACTGATCTGAAGGCTCTAAATCTCCCTATACACCTATGAAAAGACCCCTAAACCTATTGTTTTCTACACACGAATTCATAAGCGTTTATACGCTGCTAAAACCTGAAGTGACCTGGCCTCTAACTTAATCAATCAAATTAAGAGTTTTCAAGTTAACAATCTAAGTCTACATCAAAGGAATAGCTAATCAATTCAGAAATCAGATCCCAGAATTCAAGTCTGTTCTGCAATTTGTAAGTTCATGTTACTTTCAGAAGTAAAATTCAATTGTGATTCTGACATTGTAATAAATCTGAATTTGAGATTATGCCTATTTCTATCTGTCTTTCTATATCCATCGGATCTATCTCATTGATATTATTATGTCCATTCTTTGTCTCTTCTTTCCTTCTACCCTTTTTTTTATAGCCAGGCTACTACAAGCCTGAGCCGAATCTCATAAGAGATGAACATACGTTGGGAAAAATTTGGTATAATATATGATTTGGACATGACCAGCGCTAAAATTGGGTATAATACATGACATGGACATGACCAGCGCAAAAACTGGGAAAAGTACTAAATTATGTATAATTGGGCATAACTGATTTGTAATTGATTTGAGGACATAACACATGTCGTATTCAAAACATAAAGCGTATCGAACATATGACTTGAGATTTGAGGTATAAAGTATATTGGACATATAATTTGGGATTTGGGGCGTGAATTAAACCGTAAACATATAAGGCATAGTACATGTTGTGGTTTAAGACCTAAAATTGGGACATATATATATATATGATAGTTTATGACTTGGAAGAGAGAAATCATTGTGTATAGTGATATATGGATTAGGCATGAAAAACCTATAGTAAGATAGGAATAACTGTTAAATGTGAACACACCTAAATTGGGATTTTGGGTAATTGGCATGCACTGTACTTAAAGGCTATAATTTGGCATAGTTTATACTGTGAATCATGATTGCGGTTTTTGGGAGAATATTTTTTACAGTGCAATATGACTAAACCTTAGGGCGTGTGCTATATTGTGATTTTTGGGGCATGACTATTACTGCAAATTTAGGAAAATTGGGTGTAACCTACTTTGAGTAATAACTTGAATTTGAATTTGTGGGGCATAACTTGAAATTAGCTTTGTTGAGGTGTAACTTGAGAATTGGAACGTGACTAGTTTTGTGAATTTGAGATAATTAGCATATAAAATCTAGACTTGGACATGTATGGTTAAAATATTCTAAAAGATAAACATGCCTAACCCGAGGTTAGATTGAGTTGCAGTGTAAAACTTCCCGGAACCGCCCGGCACATCAAGTAACCGCAACAACACATATGTAATGTGAGACGTTAGTGCATCATGCCCTAGAAAAACCCGAGGTTAGATTGAGTTATGGTGTAAAACTGCCAGGAACTGCCCAGCACATCCAGTAACCGCAACAACATAGATTTAATGTGAGAGGTTGGTGCATTAATAAATCAATTAATGCTAATGAACAAGACATGTTAATAATGGTAGGATTAAGTTAACTAAGGCAACACTTAACCGTTATAACATGTTAATTAGACAAGAAAACGGGGTTAAGTAAATTTAGAACACTTAATCGTTATAACATGAGCAGGGTTAAGTTAACCAGTACAACATGATGAATGAGAATGGTTAAGTTAATAAGAAACACTTAACCAATATGACATGATGAATGGGTAAGGGTTAAGTTAAAACAAGAGAGCAACACTTAACCAATATGACAGGTTGCGTGGAAGGGTTAAGTTAACACAAAAAGGCAACACTTAACCAATGTAACACGACAAGTGGATGGGTTAAGTTAACTTGAATTGATTGATGACACTTAACCAATACAGCATGATGAATGAATGAGGCTAAATTAATAAGAAACACCTAACCAATGTAACTTGATGAACGAATGAGGTTAAGTAAATGGGAAATACTTAACCAATATAACATGATGAATGGATGGGGTTAAGTTAATAAGAAACACTTAACCAATCCACCATGACGAGTGAGAAGGGTTAATAAGAAACACTTAACCAACATGACATGATGAGTGGGTGGGTTAAGTTAATATGAATGGACAACACTTAACCAATATGACACAATGTGTGGGAGGGTTAAGCACATATCGGGTTGGTGGGTAATATTAGTAAATATGGGCCCACAAACTTAACCATTAAGTAAACATGTTTGAATCAGCGGGAAGGTTAAGTACATATAGGGTTGGTGGATAATATTAGTAGATATAGGCCTACAAACTTAACCAGTAAGAAACCCTAGTAATGGGGATCAATTTCAGCAGTAACCCACATAGTCGTATCAAGGTACCCTAAAACTAGGCTGGGTGGGGCACGATTACTGGGCTAATTATAAGCGGTCAAAATAGCGGCAGGGGTACGTCAGTGTAGGTTTCGACGGATTATGGGTGTGCACGTACTCCGGAGTGGGAAAAAGCAGGCACTGGGTACTAGTATTTATACACTATGCATCTTGAATCGTGTCGGTTCGTTATCATAAGGATTGATACACCTTATGGTGGGACCAGCACAGGGTATCTACACGCAAGAGAGGGCCGATTGACACAGACACACGGAACATTAATACAATTAGGGAGCCGATCGATAGGGTAGTAAGGGTACATCTAACATGGAAATTAGGCTGATTGAGGTAAAGATTCTCATACTAGATGTACACCTGAAGGCTACCATAATTGCGGAGATTGGGATCACATGGTAATATTATCACTTTAAACAGATTACAAGTTAGGACACTAGTTAGGCGTTACAGAGATATAAAAATCAGAATAACAAGGTAGTAGCGAAGCAGAGAAAGAGTAGAAGCGCATTCAATTTATCTTGCCTTATCATATCTATACTAATCGTGTGTTATCTTGTTATCCTTGTTCTCACGGTATTGTCTTATATTCAGTTTATTCATGTCATGATGCTTTTGCCTATTTACATGCTGAAAGTAACTGGACTTACCAGACTTATGTCTGACCTAGTTTGTTTCGCCTCTTTTCTTCCGTTCCCCCCGATTCACAGGGAGGAAATGTTACCACTTAGCTCAGTTTTCTTTCCAAGCACGAAGATAGTCGATGAATTGCTTTGGACTCTCTCTTCCACTGCTATGGCTGGTTCATGCTTTATTGGGGAATATCATTGTTACTTTTATGCTTCTTTTATACTTGGGAATTTTTGAATCAAGACAGAAGTTATATGTATTATTTTTAAGTATGATTGAGACAATTGTTGTAAAAGCTTGACTGAACCACATTGTTTATAAAATGACTTTATTTTCTGCTGCTTTATTTGTCTGTCTTGTAATTTATCTGCATCTTTTACCTATAGCACTCCACCGAAGTTAAGGCATTCCCTTTGCGAGTGACCTTAACGGAGGTGGGGTGTTACACCATCGCCCGTTAAAGAATGGCGTAGTTCCCAACGGTGAGAACTTCTCACTTTTATTTTGTTTTCTAGTTAAAATATATGCTAGGATGCAGACGGTGTTTAGCAGCATCTGACACCCGTGGTCCACAGACCATGGACGACTTGTTTGTTTGTTTGATTTTGTTGTGAAAATTGATTGTGTGATGTGGAATGGAATAAAATATTTTATAGTTAAAAATATAATTTTTAACGTGTATATGAATTAAATAAATATTCATAAGCAAATCGGACGATTTGTTTATGTACACACATTTGACCAATATTGATTGGGACGATAAATTTTACACATCACCCAACTGCACAAATAAAATTCATTATTTGTTGATTGAAACCCCACACGGATATTGGGATGATATTGAACATACACTAATCCCAATAATTAGCTGTATGTCGATCGATTGATTGACACGCTGTTATAAGCGTTGAATATTTATATTTGATGCTTATGCAGTGTAGAATGCACTTTGGATGATGGTTGACTGTGTTTGATTACTGTTGTGTACGAGTGTGTATGAAATCCATATAAAACACATTATATGGTAATTGACTGCGTATGATTCCAGTTCAGAAAGAATGAATATTTTAAAATAACGATTATTTTAAAATAAGGAATATTTTCAAATAATATTCAGTAAAAGATCAAAATCTGATTTTGATGTCTGATTTGGGATGGACACAAAAATATTTAAATATATAAAGCCGTGTTGATTAGATTAACGCCATTTTGACGTGAACAATATTTATATCGATTTTATTCATTTTTATAATGAATATCGAAAAGGAATGGATTTCAAAATCTAATGTTTTGAAAATACAATCATTTATATATCGATGATATGGAATATTCAATTTTGATTAGAAATTGAATATGAAGTTGAAATCGTTTTAAAAATGAATTTAAAACGATTTATAAAATACGTTTTAAATGGAAATCGACGAAATATATATTATATAATACATACATACATACATATATATATATATAATGGCCCAAATAGATCGCGCCGCACTTCGGTAGTTCGCGAATTTCGACCATTGACTTCGAATGGACATTACGGGATATCCGACCGTCAGATTCTCCTAAAACTGGAACCGTTGGGTTCGTATCGAAAAGAGCTTTCTAACAAATATGTGAGATTTGAAATCTAATGGTTGGATTTGGAATTATGTCCAAATCAAAATTGTAAAAGGTCGCTGTAAGTGCAGTTCGATGGCCGTTTATGGAAATCGACTGTACGGGCCTTGATAAAATTATTAAAAATATTAATAATTTGTGTAAAATCATAATAAATGATTTGGAAAGAATTGGGATGAAAAACTCCATATTTGAAAAGATAAAAATATATTTTATTGAAATGAACTAGTTTTGAAATAGAATAATAAATCCATTTTTTTTAAAATAAATAAATTGGATTTGAAATGGTTTTAAAAATAACCAGGGTTTCCAATATATGAATTGGAATGGATTTGAATCAAAATTATGCCTGGAATATTTCGATATTGGATTTCGTGATTATACGGATATTGTGGAGGAATTTGGAAGATATATATATATCGTTATTCCAATACGATATTTGTTGGTTTCATAATTTGATATTGAATATAAGCTGATATATTTTCTATTCAGAGCCTTGTATTTAATATCAAATTGGATTTTGGGTTGTCATGAATGGTATCTTTAATAATACTGTTCTTAGACCCAATGGAGTTAAGAAAATTAGAATCTGATTGGAGATTAGTTAAGTTGAATGGTTTCGTGGGTCTTGATCTAATGTTGGTTTCGGCCTTCGAGGTTAATACTTAGGGAATTGTTCTCTTACTAATTTACGGTTAGAGACTGATGTGATTTTCAGTTTGTCGTGGATGGTGTCTTCATTAACACTATTCTTAAACCCAGTTGGGAAAAGTTTAAATATTTTTATTTAGATTTAATGAAGTATACCAATTAATTAGAATTGAATTGAAATTGATCTTTGGGTTTATCGTGAACGGTGTTTTAAATAACACTTGTTCTTTAACCCGATTAACAATGGAATAATATTTGGGTTGTCGTGAATGGTATCTTTAATAATACTATTCTTAGACCCAATGGAGTTAAGAAAATCAGAAACTAACTGGAGATTAGATAAGTTGAATGGTTTCCTGGGTATTGATCTGATGTTGGTTTTGGCCTTCGGGGTTAATACTTGGGGAATTGTTCACTTGCTAATTTATGGTTAAAGGCCGATGGAATGGAATGAGATTTTGATTTATCGTGAACCGTGTTTTAAAGGACATTGGTCCTTTAACCCAGTTAAAAATAGGAATAAGATTTTGGGTTGTCGTGAATGATATCTTTAATAATATTGTTTTTAGACCCAATGGAGTTAAGAAAATCAGAAACTAACTGGAGATTAGTTAAGTTGAATGGTTTCCTGGGTATTGATCTGATGTTGGTTTCATCCTTCGAGATAAATACTTAGGGAATTGTTCACTTGCTAATTTACGGTTAAAGGCTGATGGAATGGAATGTGATTTTGGGTTTATCGTGAACCGTGTTTTAAATGACATTGGTTCTTTAACCTAGTTAAAGACAGGATATGATTTCCTAAGTTAAACAATTGTTAATATTGATTTTTGGGAAGATTAAAGCCAAGTGGAGTTTTAATGCATCTTTAATTAGATTGAAATGATATCCAAAGGAAGATTAAAGAATAAAGTTAAAGAATTTATCTTTGATAAAATTAATGGGAACCTTTCCCAAAGTATAGGAATATTTGAATAAAGGAATATTCTAGATTGGAATGAGGCGTATGTTGTGTTTTTATAACACATGTTTATTATATACGTGAGTTATTCAGAAAGACCGGGTTTATCCCATTCTGAATAACTAATTCGACGATATGTCGAGGATGAAGACGGTGGTTGAAGACCGGAGGTCTTCACATCGTTTGGATGATTACTGATGTCTTGATTGGGCTGTACACCCAAGACGAGGTAATAAGTGGTGATCGTCCAGACGTACTTGGAGATCGACCGGATATGCGAGGACCTCTCACTTGTATTGGACATATAAGGGAGGAATAAGGTGCCTCCGGTTTCGTTCAGACCCAGTACGAACTTGTAAATGGATGTGTGTCTGACATTGGATTTCATTCTGTGTGATTGATATACATCGGTTGCGTAGCGTGAATTTCCTATGTGGCATGCTGAGATGCAAATGATCAAGGCTTCTGTTAAAAAGCAGAGTCTTGTAGTTGATGATCAAAGCAAGGCCTTTGTAGCATAACATTGTGTAGCATTAATTCGCGAGCCTCACACCCCGGTGTGAACCAGAAACGAGAGAGGACTTCAGGGAGAACATGTGTTTCCTTCTAGCTAGGAGTGGTGTTTTGGGTTTTACATGCCCAGACATTTTACTTATGTGGATGATGGATAGCGAGGCGCCTCGGTTATATCAGTCATTCCGGGGCCGATAGTTTGGTCGTGATATGACCAGTTTACGCCTCATAGTGTGGGGAAATGTACTGTACAAGGTTTTTTTTAATCCACATTGCACTTTGATGGGCCATCCCTGACGATCCAAGGGCCCACCTGAGTCTAGGTCCTGAGGGGCGGGCTAGAGCGTCTCGAAGCGGTAAGGACGATCCCTTGCCTTGGTTCACAGATGGAAATCCAACTTCCAATACGATAGTTTGCTGTTTTAATTGTAAACCTATATATGATGACATATTACGGGGGCACTTATGCCATCTATGATTGATACTTATGATTGAAATTGTTTTGACACTATACACTTATAGTAATAATAAAAGATGAAATTTCACGTACCAAGCATTTTTGGCTATTATAAGGTAAAAACTCTATCCTCCGGCTTGCATTGCATTGTGTGATGGGACCTGGGTCTTATAATAGCTTCATTGTTCTTTATTTAGCATTGCGCTGTTGTTTTATTCATGGTATTCTGGGGAGGAAACCTGTTCCATGTTATACGGCGTGGTCCCTGGATTTACCTAACTTTAAAATAAAGATTAATAACTGTTTTAGTTCTCACACCAGTCACATGACTGACCTGTAGTTTATTGTTTTAACCTAAACTCTGGGTGCCCCTGTTTTCCACAGGGGAAACTAGTAGTTTTGGTTTTGCAGATTTATATTCACAGGATCCTGGTTTACAGCTGGAATGATATTCGGAAAGCTCTGTATCCGCATATTCTTTTCGGTTGTGTTTTGTATTATTTTCAGCTGCATTGTAACTTGTAAATCTCTGATGTTTAGTAAATGTGTAATATTTATTCATACTCTGTATATTCTTGTATTCTGATGAAATTGTTGTAATAAGCAATGAAATGTTCTTCTGTTTGTGTTCTGATTCGTCGTGTTCTCAACTCAATCCAGGCTTTCCTTCACGGGGAAGTTCGGGTTGTTTCACCATCTGATCACTGCATTAATGAACTCATCATCAATCCAATCATAAAACATGGATGCCTACTGTTCTGTTGGGTCAACTGTGTTTGTAGTGCTTACATGGGTAAACATGTTATTTTGCTAGTCGTGTGTAGCAATGTTAGCAGAATAATTAATTCCATACACTTCAGTGGAAGCAGAAAAATCAGTAGTATGCTGCTCCATCGAACCGCTATCAGTTAGTTCAACTTTAATCATGGTTAGTGCCAGATGATTGGTGATATTTCCGATCACACCACCAGGTGGCAAATATTTGACAGTTGGAAGTTAAAGTGCAGTTGGTTATAGTGGTCCGTGGTGCAAGCCTCATTTGTGTTTGTGCTTCCATACCTACTTCTAAGTGGACTTTAGTAGATGAATTACCAGTTTTTCTTATGGTCGACTCTTCCCTTTAGCTACAAATCTTTTCGCAAAGAATACAATAACTACATTCAAAATATTGTGTGGTAATTATTAAAAGGGTGAAGAAAGTGAAGCATATAAGTGTACCCGCTTCGTATGGTGGTTGTCCTGTCAGGTAAAGGCAAAGTAAATCCTGAAAGTAAAATACAAAATCTTATTAGCACATGATACAATACAGAAAGGTTATAACATTTTGGCAAACAACTTATCTGCAAAATAGTTAAAAGAAGGAAAATAGGTAAGTTATATGACTGTGCTATGAAAAATGGAGATCCCATGGGACGAAGTAAGAGCAATCAGGAAAAGAAATCGTAGAAGACGGGAGGAGGGAGCAGGGAAGAATAATTATAACATACCGCTGAATCAATCGATGATTGAATGAGAGGTAATAATAAAGAAAAGTATAAATAGAAGATAGATAGTGGATTGCGAAACGTGGGGTAAAACGTGTTGGCTATAAGTAGTGGGAAGGTCAGTTCTTTAAGGACACGGTGGCAATCCTTAATCTATTTATTTCACAGCCATCGGATGTCTTAGTTGGGAAAAATCACAACCAATCTTTGTCTCTTGTTTGTCCACCAAGGGATTTTATTATATAGATATGTTTATAATTATATTATATATAGTTTTTATATCACATATACATTAAGTTTTTAATCATATGTTTAAATAGTATTTTCTTATGTTTTTGTACTTGAAAAATAATTTTTAAACAACTAGTTTTGTTTCAAGAATTTCCAGAACATATATTGGTTTGAATACTTAAAAAATGATTTAAAAATAAAAAATAAGGTGGATATGTCGACATACATATGTTGATATGTCGACATATAACCGTCATATTTTCAAAATTGAAAGGAAGTGTCTTTTCAGCATTTATAACGTTCTAGAAGCGTTGCAACCTTTCAAAACTTATAAATAGGAGTTGATTTCAATTTTTTAATCATTCTTGTTCTCCTTTCTTTACACCACTATATTTTCTTATTTTTATGATTTCTACACCTATACTCTGCCGAATTCAATTCTATTTACATAAAACTTCTTCTCTTCTCACTCTCTACTCATTAATCTTTGAATCAAAGTGCTATTGAAGAGTTATAGAGATATTTTAATTGTTTTGTAAGTGTTTGGGTAACGGTGTTTCCTTGTAGTTGTGAAATCAAGGAACTAGAGCGGTGTTAACCTTGTAGCCGTGAACTCAAGGGGAATATACTTGATCAAGGGTGTTTGGAATCGGTGTTAACCTTGTAGCCGTGAAATAAAGGGGGTTGTACTTGGATATTAATATAGTATTAAAATTCTGCGCAATCCAGCATTGCGTGGGACTAGACATAGGAGTAATCTGAACCAGTATAAAATCCAGTGTGTTTTTTCCTTTTCTGCATTTTATTTTTGTTTATCTTTGTGTTTGTGTTTGATTCTATGATTGTTTTTGTGGTGTGTGATTTATATAGTAGATCATATAAGTTTTAGTTTTTGTTTAATTTCTCAAAAACACTATTCACCCCCCTCTAGTGTTAGTTTTGCCTTAACGATCCATTCTGCAATCGCTAACATTAGCATGCAACAAAAACACTTTGTCATAGTGTATGGAGAAAAATGAAGAAATAGAGGGAAAACTTTAGCTATTGGGGAGGAAGCAACACAATAATATTGTAACTGTAATGTCATTTGTCAAGTGTAGGTCGCAAAAAGCAATACAAATGCGGGTCCCTGATACTACGCTTGTAGACGGTATGCGGTTTGGTTACAACAACCTGACTTAGTTTCGTGTTGTCGTTATACGGAGTGGATTGATCCTCGAACGTCGCAGTGGACATGAGTATGCGTTGGAGATGTAGGAAGAGAACACACGGCTAAAGACCGAAATTTACCAAATGAGGAAAAAATATGACTTGCTTGAGTCAAACATTCCTAAATATCCTAATGAGTAGTGTATGGATATTTTGTTTCGCTCTATGTATCATAGAGATTATTATGCTGTATGGTTATTTTGAATTGATAGTTGTATCATTAGTCATATAATGTACGTTTATGTTGTATCGTGCTTATCATATTTTGAACTACTACAGGTAACAGGGTGGAGTTGTAACGCAAACAACAACATAAACAATAACACAAAAATAGCAAAATGATATATCAAACTCTGAAGTACAATATGTTTATTTACACGACAGAAACAAATAGAAAGTTACTAACAAATACTTGTTGTAGTGCAATGACTCCTCTTATGGCCATGAACTCGACACTTACTACACCTATTTGCTCTTGAAAGCTGCATCTCATCCATGGTGCCTTTAATTCTCGTTGATCAAGGCCTTCTAGATGCTCTCCGAGTTTGTGGTGGTAGAATCATGGTCCCTGATGGTCCTATCCAATATTGTTTGTCACGAACAGGATGAAATTCTGGCATATAAGCCATGAGGTAAGTTTGAACAGAGCCAAACCAAGGCAAAGTCATGATGAGCTATGTAGGCACTAGTGGCCAATGCGAAACATGGCGCTATAACATGCGCACATGAAAGTTGTTGTAGCAAAGGTATGTTGCATATACAAGAACAATTAGTACCATCAAACGTGACTGTAAATTCAGTACCAAAGTTGTTTATTACAAGCCATTCAGTTTGGCTAAATTGAACTATTCTGCAGTGTCTCGTTTCACTTGTTTTCTTAGCTATTTTCGCTTCCCATTTTGGAGTTAACCTGCATGTTGAACCCTTAGCAAATTCTATTTGATTAAAGAAATAATCCACCGATTAAAAGAAAGTACGAGCTACCAACGCCTTAACGAGAAGTGATCTTGTACCTCTTAGCACACTGTTGAAGATTTCATACACGTTAGTCGTCATTACATAGAACCATCCATGATCATCTTTAAACAACACCCAATTTTCCTTTTTTTTCCCCTAAACTTCTCTCATCCAATTATGATCTCTAATGTTGATCGTCTTAATTTCCTGCTGGATTTTTAGATAATCAACCTCTTTCGAAGCACATTCCGCTGCACAATATAAACTTATCAAACGTTTATCTTTAAAGCCAGCAGCCTGAAAATTTGCATTTAGATGCCTAGCACAAAATCTATCATTATGTGGCACTCTCCATTTTTCCTCCAATGCGGTAGGTTCCTTTCATCCTATCGGATATGAAAGTCAAACGTTTATTGTTAACTCTATGTATAAACCGGTGCATACTAGAAAAAAACCAACCACATGAATCATATGATTCAGCCTCAACAATTGTATATGCCAGCGGATAAAGTTGATCATTCGCATCAAATACAGTCACTACACTTAGCATACCTTTGTATTTGCCATATAAATGTGTGCCATCAATATAAAGAAAAGGGCAACAATGTAGAAACCCCTATATGCAAGGGGAAAATTCCCAAAATGCACGTTTAAATATGCCAACATCATCTGTTATTATATATCTTACACTATCGGGATCCGTTCAATTAATTTCTACAAAATATTATCGCAAGGTAGAATATGACTGTGCCCAATCCCCATAAATCCTCTCGATCGCCGTACTTAGTGATCTCCACGTTTTCATATACCCTATCTTAATAAACAATTGTTCTTCTATTAATACTTGAACTATTCTAGCTGTTATGTTTAATTATGACTTCATAAAAGGCATGATCTTCGAAACAAAAAAAATGATGTTGTTTGCCTGTGACTTGAATTTACTGTGGCATTAACGTAAGTGTGGTCCCTCGTATATTTTTTCACCATCCACATTCTGGACTGTGATTTTTTTTAAATCGATGGCATGAATTCTCCATTTGCATTTATCATTGACATTGCAAGTAGAAGTATACATTTCTTTGTTAGACCTTACTGGCTTGAAAGAAACGACATGTAAAATTGACCACTCACTTAGTTGTTGTAGAAATTTTCCTTTGCTCTCGAATACAACACCAACTTCAAAACCACACGGAACATATGAAGATGGGAATAATTCCTCATTTCATTGCAAGTTTACATTGATAGATCTAGCTAACATTTGCGTAATACACAAGTCCTCATCCAATGGTATCTCCATTTCAGGTTTTTCATTATTATCATCATCATTCTCTTCACCTCTAAAATCAAAGTTCAATGGATCATTACACTACAACAAAAACACCATATTACAACTTTAATTTTACAACGGTAAAAAAATATCAGTTGTAATAGAGGTTTTTTACAATTGTTAATTCTTGGGAGTTGTAATAAATATATTTTTAACAACTTATTCATTTTGCTTGTTGTAATAGATGTCTATTACAACATTTCTTTTATGGAGTTCTAATAGATACTTTAATTAATTTTAATAATTAATAATAAATATAATAAAAATAATAATTAATATTTTAATTAAATGGTTAATAATCAATAAATAACTGTTAATAATTAATAATAATAATTAGTATAATAAATAATTAAATTATTATTATTAAATGATTAATTTTCAACAATTAATAATTAAGAATTAGTTATTAATATTAATAATTAAGAAGTAATAACTAATATCTAGTAATTAATTTTTGATAATTAATAATCAAATTAGAAAGTTGTTTAAACTTATTTTTAGCAGTTCTTTTTTCTATTTGTGTAATAAGACCTATTAATTATTAATAACAACTACTATTTAATAATTAGTATTACTAACATTTAAGAGTAATTAATATTTAATAATAACTTTACAAATTAATACTAATTATTATCAATTACTATTAGATAGTTAATACTTAATAATTAATAAATAGTACTTATTCTTAATAATTAATGTTAAATATTTAATAGTAAATAATCAGTAACATATACATAATAGTTAGCTTTTAATAGTTAAAATTAAATTATAACTAAGAAGAAATAAGTAATAATTAATAATAATGTTATTATAAAGTAATATTTAAAATTTTAGTAAAAACTAATTCTCAAGAAATTCATATTATATTTAATATAAAATTTAACTTATTAATTCTAATTTGTAATTTTTAATTATTTAAATTTTGGTGAAAATTTTCTTATGACCTGTGGAAATCTGGCACTTATGACAATGCAAAACGATGAAACGAAGAAAGGCGGTAAAGCGATGATGAAACGAAAGAAGCCGGTAAAACTGAAAATTTGGCTCCAAGGGAATTTGCGTCTTACATTCCTAGCGGGCCGACCTCCAAAGTAACTACAAATTAATTCACGTCTTGTTCTTTTCAGTATGTCAAAATGGATCCCTAATTAATTCGTAGCTTTTTTCATGCGGACTGGCGATTCCTTTCCCTCAGCTCCCCTCTTCTTAAACCTACTTTCAACTACTATCTTCCCTTGTTTTCTTCATTACTCTTCTCCCCCATAACGAACTTTCCACTGTGCGGATTGTTCCCCCTTTAGGCATTTTCCAGCAAACCCTATCGATTCCTTACCCCCCTTCAAATCCAAATTTCCAGATCCAGTTTTTACTCTATTTACTGACTTTTTTTCTCCAGCTATCTACCTTCCCTTCTTTATCGCTTCCTTACCCTGGCCACTTTGACCAATTGTTAGGTCACAAAAGGCAAGTTCATTCTGCTCTATTGAGTCATTGCGGTCATCGATGTGCTTGTTTTTGTCATGGTGCAGGCGAGTCTCTGCATTTCTATCTATAGTATGGAAGGCTTTGGATCAGGTATGTTGTGTTGTCTCTACGTGTTGTTGTTGTTTCTCTGGTGTCGTATCTTGTTTTGGTGATGTCAGGGTCATCTTTTGTTTGCTGGTGATCGTGCAAAAATGAAAGTCAGGTTTCTAGTTGTTTCTACGTCTCATTTTATCAAATGTGATTTTCTGTTGTGGTAATAGGTTTTTAGCCAAGTTTTGGACCCTTTTGTAGGTAAAATGTTTGTGGTTGCAAAAAAATAGTATGAGCTGGCCAATTATACTAGCTCAGTTTTATTTTTCAAATTTAAATGTACTGCAATGTTTAACTGGACAATGAAGACAAACATAGTATTTAATGAAAAACAAACGATATACCACCATTCAATGCATAAATTAATATGTATCATCTAATTACGATACCTGCAATTAGTCTTATTGTTGCCATGTCCTCTTGATCTTGATTTAGTGTTGTCCTTGTCACATTCACTGGTCTGATGGCCATAATGTTTTGTACTATTAATAGATAGAAGGTTTGAATTCAAATCCCTGTAGTCTTGATCAAGACAGTATCTCAATAGTTCACATTAATATCAACATTAACTAAAATTCTAGCATAATCAGTGCATTTCCTTATTGCATTTATGTTTCTAATGGATGATAGTTATTATTATTATGATTAAAGAGTATCAAATTCTACCATTTCCCTTTATATTTTCTCACCTTCCTATGAAATTCAAGAGTATTCCATTTTCCGTCACATAGCAGTTCACATCCAGTATTCCAAACTTGGTTAGCACCTCACATCTATAAAAATATCTAAGGCTGATTTCTGAATTTTATTCCGTAGCTTCCAAGAAACTGGTTGCATCTACATTTCCTGTGAGCAATTGGAACTGCAATTTTGATGAGAGCTGGAATAGCAGCAGATGCGGCTGCAACTTTACTCTTTCACATTCTTTCTCAACCCACTTTGCTTTTTCCTCCTATAAGGTTTGCTGAGGGAGTCTAAGTGCACATGTTTCTGATTTATTTAGACGCTCAAAAGCATGCATTAATGCTCTTTATAGTTTAAAGCGATGTAAACGGGATACTGAAATATCAGTAAGAGATTCTGCCCTTTATCGCCTTATTGACGTTCATGGTAAAACAATGATATCCATAGTTGACCAAGCTGAACCACTTGTAGTGGGCTATGTACTCAAATTAGTAAATGGTACACTTGCTGACATGAAGATACCTTTCATTTACAGTCAAAAGGTGATTGTTCTAGCACAACCATAAACAAGGCTCTTGCAAACATATCCGAGGAAAGTACATCAAAATTACCAGAAAATGCATCAGATTTAGCAAATTTACTTGCAAATGATAGGAGAACAGGGTATGGTTATAATGTACAAGCGCCTTCGAAATTTGTATTGGCAGAAAAACAAGAATTGTGTTTCTTAGTTGTGTCGCTATTGTGGCACAAATTGATTGCAACGCCCGAAACACAAATGAATGCGGAGTGTACTTCGGATCAGTAGGGTTGGAGGCAGGTTATTTCCAAAAAAAAATATATTAATTTATTTTTATCTCAAAATCATGGTATTTGGAAATGACTACCACTATTCTATTAATTTTCAGGTAGTGAATGCACTTTGTGATGTTGTTTCAGCTTCACCAACAAAAGCGTCAACTGCTATTGTTCTTCAGGTACAATATTTGCTTGAATTTGTTTTCATTGTGCAATGAAGTCATCTTTAACTATTTATTAATGCTTTAATCTGTGCAATACGATATGTTCAATCACTTATTGATTTCGTTGATCTTTGATAGACTGAGAAGGATTTACAACCATGGATTGCTAGAGATGATAAGAGAAGTCAGGAAATGTGGCGGATTAATCAAAGAATAACTATATTAATAGTGGAATTGATGAGGAATCATGACCATCTAGAAGCTTTGATTATTCTTGCTAGTGCGTCAGATATTCATCTTCGTGCCACATATGGATTGCTTGTTGATGGGGAAGCTTGAACTTTACCACAATTATAGGTATTCTTTGAATTCTCAAATGCTGACCACCTGCGAACATCGTTCTTATATTTCTACTGCTATAGGCTTTAAGTTGGTGAAGTTCAATAATAAATCTTGGATGAATGACTTTAAAATGTGCAATATAAATAAGCGTCAGTTTAAATTAAACTTGATCCATTGCATGTCTTTATTAATAATTGAAGTAGAGTTCTAGTGAGTCGATCAGTCGGTCGATTAGTCGTAGTTTAACGAGTCGGATTCCAAGTTTGTCTCTCATTGTGGTACTTAGTGTAAAATTGTGTTTATTACGATGTCGATTCTTTTATATATATACACACACACACATACACATATGTGTGTGTGTGTGTATATATATATATATATATATGTGTTGTATCCTGTGTATAGAATGCTAGTTATGTTTGATGCTATTAAGATTTGGTATTGTTGGCTTAAAAAAAACACTATTGTTCTTTTTCCTAACAGTAGACGTGTTCTTATGCAACAAGTTTCAGATCACTGCAGTGAACTTGCACCAAAAAGATAAATGGCATAAAGATTTCATTGTCTTCGACTAGTGTACTCCCATAGGATATGCAATTTTTTGTGAATAAATTGTGCTTGTACCAAGTTGCTTTGTAACGGTCAAGTACGTAATAATGCATAAAATGTTTTCTAAAACTTATTATTTGTAATACTGAAAATTTGAGTATTTTAATAAATTAGTTTGCAAATAATTGTTATATCTGATTTTCTTATGGAGCATTGCTATATTTAGTGTATTATTCATTTCAGCTGCAAAATATGTCTATTTTTTTTAAAATGCAACTTCAATCACAACGGCGCATAATAGTACTACAATGGCTCATAACTGTTGTAATAAAGTTTATTACAACGGTGGAAAAAAAGTTGTAAAATTTACATATTACAACGGTGTTGCAAAGGTGCAAAACAGTTGTAAAAGATTTTAGTCTATTACAACTTCTTAATATACGACGGTAACCCCATCGTTGTAAAATGTATTTTACAATGGTTTTCCACTGTTGTAATATGTTGTTTTTGTTATAGTGCTATTTATTTGCATGTTGCCGATCTATGTTGTATCATTATCCGGTATCGATGCAATTGTCATGTTGTCAAGTGCAGGAGATATATTTAGTTATACATCTACATTTCATCTAAGTCCATAACGTCATCGCATTCATTTGCTTCGAAGTGCGATTGTTCATCCATGAATTGCTGCGGATAGCTGCGTAATCAAATATGATAATTTTAGTGTACAATTATTATGCTCGATATAAATTAAAGTTCATTCCAAAGAAAACTTTCTTTTGACTCATATGATATAATTTGGAAGGAGTTTTGCTGCAACGACTCCGGTATTTGTGTAGACGGTCCAACAATATTTTACGTAGGGTGATAGTACGGAATGTAACTATACAAGGGTAGACATTTGATGTCATATATTAGCAAAAAGACCAATAATATGTTGTTTTTATAAATTACAAAAGTTGGACTTGCCTTTGACTCATGCGATCAATACTTTCCTTTGTCGTATATGGATAGCTACATTGAAGATTTTGTGTAAAATTCATAAACGGAGGATAAGCATAGAATATTTGTTTTTGTCCATACTGCGGTATGTTCGTAGGAGGATTACTACAACTTAGGGATGGAATTGGTTGTAATGGATACAATGGTACTGGTTTCACTGGTGTTGAAGCAATAGGTGGTTCTACCACTGACTTTATTGTTTTCATAAGGAATAACTCTATAGATTTACGAGCGGCAGAAGACATTAACTCAACATTGTCATCGTCTACAATTTTAATTGCCTTAGAACTAGAATTAGTTAGCCAATTACAAACTAAACCAATATCAAATTGCTCTGGCTTAATCTTTGTTACTTTGTAAACTGACCCTTTTAATTGCTCCAAGTTACAACCTTTTAGAACTTTTACTAGTTTGCAAGACACACCTTCATATTTCCCACACTTTCGATCGTCAATGACCAACTCACCATTGAAATAACATATAATCGCAATAAAATAAGGAGCCATTCTGATTTAGTACCAAAAATATCATTTTATTTACCAAATTAAAAATCTGAAAATTATTTAGGATTTTTGAATTCATACCTTGAAATGGTTCAAATGACGAAGAGATGGATACCATTGACGTAGATCTAAAGTTGTTGATGATTTGAGCTGATAAGCATCGATTTAATTTCTGAAACTAAGGAGGAGAATGGGTTAGGTTTTTTTCTTTGTTTTAAAGAAGAAACTAAAGTGATAATAAAATGGGTTGGCTACCTCTGTATATACCATTTGGGTGCAATTTGAGATTGTGCCTTCATGCGCAATCTCAAAGTGCGCCCAGACATATTTTTTTAAACAAAAAACTCTATGCGCAATTTGAGATTATGGCTCTTTGCGCAAACTAAAATTGCGCCAAGCTCGTTTCTTTCAATTGCAAGTATACTGGTGCTATTTAAGATTGCACATTCTCAAATTGTGTTAGTACACCTGTCCTGTACAGCTCAACGCCTTCGTGGTCAAAACCAAGCTATATCCATAATTAGTTATGAAACCAGGCTAAATTTGTACGTAGTTTTCAAAACTAAGCCAAATCCCAAAAAAAATCTTTTTAAAACATTTTGGACAGAATTAGCCGTTGATTTGCAGATTAATCTTTTCTACTTTTTTACCATGCATTCGCTGTTGTAAAATTGTAGGCTTTTTTCCGAAACAATTCTGTAACTAAAATTAAGTTTGAAACTCATTACAAAACAAAATAGGTTTGTTAATGACATACCAACACTACAACAAAATAACTTTACTACAACTCATTCTTTACAACTTGCTTAAGCTGACACCTGTAATAGATATTTTTTAACTAATTATTACTTGCCCTCGTACATTGAACAGGTCGATGGAAAAATCAGAACCCATGCTTTTTCGCCCTGCAAGAAAATTCCTTTCCACCCAAACTTTTCAGTGACCGCTCAAATAATAAAAATCAAATCTAGGTCAAAATTCCCAAATCCTAAATCCTAATCCAGTCATGTGTTCCACTCGCTGTCTTATCATCAACGTCTCTACACTCATCGCCTTTCCATCGACAGTGCCACACTCTTCCCCTTACCATTAATGAAGCTAGACCCAGTTGCACTCGCCGCCATTACCATCGATAAAGCTAAGCTCTGTTGCACTCATCGTCGTTGCCTTTGAAAAGTCGGTGTACGACTTAGGCAGGATCAGTAATATGGATATGCGGAATGTATGTGATAAACTAACTTGTATATTTACAATAGTTCTAAAAAAAATTATGAGATAGCGAAATATATCACAAACAAAAAGCAGTCATGTGTTCCACTCGCTGTCTTATCATCAACGTCGCTACACTCATCGCCTTTCCATCGACAGTGCCACACTCTTCCCCTTACCATTAATGAAGCTAGACCCAGTTGCACTCGCCGCCATTACCATCGATAAAGCTAAGCTCTGTTGCACTCATCGTCGTTGCCTTTGAAAAGTCGGTGTACGATTTAGGCAGGATCAGTAATATGGATATGCGGAATGTATGTGATAAACTAACTTGTATATTTACAATAGTTCTAAAAAAAATTATGAGATAGTGAAATATATCACAAACAAAAAGCAGTAAAGTAATAACACCATGGCTTTTTATACTGGTTCGGAGCACCGTCCTACGTCCAGTCCCGGAGCAGGTTCACAACACCCAGACAACCGAACGGGATTTCACGCCTCAACAACTTGAGGACTTCAACACTTGCCTCTTACAACTCTGAGGACTTCAACAACTAAGATTACAATTTGTATGTTGACAACTTGTGCTCTTTTCAACACGGATTTGTCACTTGTAGTACACCCTTCCTATAATCTTATCCTCAAATATAATTTGATGTATGTGAAGATTTGGAAGTGAATATCGTACTGAATCGCAAGAATATTAAGTAAGCTTTGAGATTCAAACGATAATATATTGAATATGAGTGCTTTTTGAATATAGAGAAGAGTGCAAGATAGATCAAAGAATTGAGAGTAATTTTGTTGTTGTTATTATTTGGATGATGGTTTAACGATGTTTATATAATGATTAAACAGTCGTAACCATTTGTGAATAGAAGCATTGAAGAGAAATGATTTTTGATGAAAGGAAAGAGAAACAACTTTTGATGAAAGGAGGTGTCTATTCAAAGTGTTGCTTTCAGTTTGAAAATCGGTCGACAGGTCAAAATTAACCAGTAGACTGAAATTTGAATATATATACGTTACATATATGTGTGCACATTTATTGTGCTTTCTGCCCAGAAACGGTCGACCGCTTATTTTGAAACCGGTCGACCGGTTTCTGGCAATCATATATATATATATATTCACAATAATGAGGTATATGATTATTTGAAGATAGACTTTAACATTTATAACATGGCTAAAACACTAAATAATCAACCTCTAACTTACTATATCATTGATTCTCTTCTTTTTGTCGATCATGAGACTTCTCCTTGTCATTAATCAAAATGCTATGAAATCCTTGACTCAACAGCCTTGATGAAACCAATCACGCTCGCGCTCGTTGTCATCAACGAAACCCTCTTGGAAATCCTAACCAGCTGGCATTGTTTATTTCCTTTTGGTTTTTGATCTTTTCTTTCTAATAATAGTTGATAATATATTTCAAACAAAAAAGATTATTTTTTAATAAAAGCATCACTATCTTGGATGAGTACGATGATATTGCGAATGCAATTTTCTGAATAGTTAGATGTTAAAAGTTAATTTGTAATTTTCAAGATTAATCTGTTGGAAATAATCTTGTTATTAGGCAACAATTAATTGCATTAACAAATTTACCTTGGTATTAATGTAAGGAATAAATTAAGAATAAATAATTCTTATATATATCATATTAGAGAATTCTAGATAAGGCATTGTCAGGAATATTCGAGAGAATGTATTTCATTATATAAGACAGTTGTATCTCATTTACTGCTGAAATGAAATAAAGTATCAAAGAAAAATTCAATCTTTTATCTATCTCTCCACATATTACTCTGTTGTGCCTAACATTAGATACATATAAAAACACAAACGGAGTAATAGCATTATTTTATAATTATGCTTTGATTTATTTGATTCTTTTCTGAATTCAAGTAGATTATAGTTGTTTGATATAGCAAGAAGGAAAAAAAATGGATGGTTGTCATCTCAAAATAATTTTACTAGTACTCGACTCAATTGTATATTTGAAATCTTAATTGTAATGACCTAAATTTGTTCATGAGTGTCACGGAATTACTGTGCCCATTTTAGAACAATCATGGTTGTTAATTATGGTACGTGTTAGTGGTAGAAATCTTCACAACAATCATGCAATTCTCTGTTGCCACGGGAACTAGTATGACACAAATTTGCTGCTTTTCTGGATTTTTTTTACCTTTATTATTTTTATTTTACTTTAAGGCTATTAATTATTGTTCATCGCTAAATTTCAGTATCAAATAAATAAGTCTTTCAGAAAAATAAAGATAGTAACAAGTGATTGAACTATGTGTTTATGACTGTTTTGGGATTTGAACAAATGATGATAGTTTTGAACAGGCTTTAATCTGCATCAGTTGTAAACTCATAAAACTATGAAGTGTGCCCTTGTGAATAGAAGTTAAACAAGCTTATCTAATATTAACGTGATGGAAATGAGTTGTAGCATCGGGTTGGTGGCGAGAATTATTATATGCCCACATTGTTTTGTATACTTGCATGGAATCAGAAGGCTCACTACGGAATATAGTGCGGATGATACATACATGCAGCGTATCGCACTCTCTCGACTAAGATTTGTACTCTATCCCATCAGTAGGTTTGACTAAGCCTTTTGGAACACACACGTTTCTGTATTGTTGTAATGTGAAGAAAAGGTCATTTAATTTAATGCTGCACTATTTGGAACGTGTGATGCATAATTTTCGAGGCATTGGAGAATTGAATCCTTTCCATTAGCGGACACAGTTGCAAAATTTTGAAGACTAAGAGAGCCTACCAAGTAGTGTTGGTTGAGATCCATGACTGAAGCAGTAATGGATAACTTGATTTGGACATGAAACTAAGAGAACCTACCAAGTAGTGTTGGCAAAGATAAAGGCTTCTTCAAAGTGAAAATGAATACCGACTTCTCCCGTTCAAGCTAGACTCAGCTTATTGCAAACATGAGGTACGGAGTCAACTAGATATCTTTGTAGCTGGCTCCGTCTAGTTTTTTCTGGTGATATCCTTAAATAAGTTGAGTTTAAACCTGTTGTAGATTAATACAGGCGCACCTTGCAGGTGCACCCATTTAAAATTTCATGGGCGCACTTATGACAAGTGCTCCTCCATGTATTTTTTTAAGCAAGACCAAAATAAGTCTATTTCTGCAAATAGTTTCAAAATTAGCCTAAATCTGCTATTAGTTTTAAAAACAAACCTATTTTGAAAATTTGTCCTTTCCTATTTGACATCCAAAATATCTTAGTATGGACTTAAAGTCATGCATGCATGCTGTAATACCACAATCAATCAGATTGATTAGAAATCTCAATTGATGCCTTTTTGTTCAAAAACGATGCAATTAAATCAAACGTTAAAGCTATGAAATTTTGATGTGTACAGATATGACACATAATGATACAAAATGGATTATTGTAGGACAGTGTGAATATAGGCTATATGACAGTTCCATACGGGACAAGGGCGTTTGGTATGAGTTATATATGGCTCAGATTGTTTTGAACGATAGTGTGAATGATAAGACTATCCCAAATTCTGTGGATTAGATATTGGCAAATTATTGCATAGTTATTTTTGAAATAGTGAGCATACTTCAGGTTTCAAATTTAATGAATACAAGGATATAAATGACAGTATATTAGAGGGGTTCATGTCGAAATTGGTTTTATTTTTAAAAGTTGTTTGTTGTCTTTGAGGAGGTGTTGTAAATATTGGGTGAATTATTAAAATATTGAGATAAGTGTATGAATGGCTCCTTTATGTGAATAGTCTCATATCATGGGATTATATGGAAGAGGCAAGTATTTATACTTGTTTCTAAGAAATCATATTGGGGCCTTGGGCTCCCAATACATGCTGTGAGGAGGGAGGCCATGCATCATGACCACCACATACGCGCGCGACCGACCGACTCGACCCGGTTCAGGCTTGGGCTTGTGTAAACACTTATATTTTTAGGCTAGAAAACACTGCATTTTTCGAACTATACGAAAATATTTCTGAGCCGACTTTGATTTTGAAGCGGTAAACTATTGACCCGGTATTTTAGCAGATTTTATTACTGCACAGTATTTTCGTTCAGCCCTAATCCCCATCTATACATTATCTTCAGTTGTAGACGGAAAAAGATAACTTACCTCCGCCATTAAAATTATAATCCGGAAATACTTTTGTCGTGCAGTAATTTTATTTCGAAAGTGCAAATCTGCACTGATTTGTCATGCAAAGCAAATCAGTTATTAATTTCAGAGGCTTTTTTATCCTAGAGGCAGCGACGAAAGTACGACCTGGTTTTGCACCACCGACTAGATCGCCGAATTGTCTTCAAGAAAGCGACCTAGTCCATGACTCAGCCATTGTTTCCCAACAATTTGAAGACGATCATTGAAACAATGGCTTCAATCGGAAAAACTCTGAACTACTGAATTCATACTTCCAAGCATTCGGCTTCTGAAGCTTCGTTCTCATCATGGTGCAACAAGGCCTAATGAAACCCACTTGCTTCCATTAAAATCATTTTCGGACGGCTGTAGCAGATGGAAAAGTACGCAAGCTCAAATGGGAAGGCAGATCTGAAATCTGAAAGAACCGCTAATGAGAGGAGGTGGACCATTTCGCGGATCTCAGATCATGACCGTTGCTGTGGGAATCACAATCGGTACTTTTTTAGTATAATGGACCTATAGATTTATTTGCTGAAATTTTCCATTTTCTGCGTAAAATTAGTTTGACCGTTTCTGGTAATTTGCAACAACCGACAATGCTCGGATCGAGTATTCATACAACTAAACCATTTTAATAACATTTTTATATGTGGAAATTTAAACGGTAGTTGCTATTAGTAGAAATTCCTTGGTGTTCATTGATAACTTGAAATTATGACTTTCTAATTGTGCATGTAACAAGAATGTGATATCTAATATCATAACAGCGTACCATATTACCCTTGTCTTAACTTCTAATCAGTACTAGTTGGTTAGTGCTGTTACCATACTGAGGTATGATATCAAGTCAAAATGTTAGATCTGGTACGAACAGATAGATATAGAACACTTTGTTGCATACAAGTGAAAAGACATAATATAGAACACCTTTGTTGCATAAAGTGAACAGATAGAATATAGAACACCTTAGTTGCATACATGTGAATAACTTATGTTAGTCTATAAGTTTATGTATATTTTTCTATAAGAAAAATATAAATTTTCAAATATATTAACATCTCAAGCAATAGTAAGCCTCCACAACCAGTCAGTTGAGAATAGAATGGGAATCCATAAGGAAACCATAAAGGACAACAGCAAGCAACCAAAAAGAACGATTCTGAACAGTTGCTTCTACATTACAATTGTGGAAAAACAGATCATATGGCAGGATAGTGTCGGAACAGGCTAAGTTTTGCACTGCAGGCTAACATGAATGAGGAGCCTCTTATGGCTATGATTGATTCACCTTTTTGGTGGACAGAGGGTTGGTGGGTAGACACTGGTGTTTCTCACCATTTCTGCTATGATCGTGATATATTCACAATATACATGGCCGTTGATGATCAGAAAGTGTTGTTGGGAGATCCTCACACTCCTAAAACTGTAGAGATCAGTTATGTGAAAATAAAGCTTACAATTGGACAAACAGTGATTCTGAAATATGTGTTGCATTTGACATGCTTAGATTCAAAAACTGAAATTGAGAAAAAAGAAAATTAAGAGAATTCATAGTGATAGAGGAACAAAATATAAATTTAGTTTATTCCGATCTTTTATAAATTACATGGTATAGTACATGAGATAACTGCACCATATTCACTTGAAATGAACGATAAAGCTGAAAAGAATAGGACCGTTACCGAATTAGTAATTGCCATTTTATTAAATTTTGGTGCAGCAAAACATTGATGGGGGGATATTTTATTGACTGTATGTTATGTTCTAAATAGAATCCCCAAATCTAAGAATAAAATTTCACCTTATGAAATTTTAAAGAATCATAAACCCAATGTGTTATACTTTAGAACTTGGGGTTGTCTAGCATATGTTTGCATTCCGGACCCTAAGAGAATAAAATTGACAAGTAGAGCATATGAATGTGTATTTATAGGCTATGCTATTAATAGCAAAGCATATCGATTTTATGACATAAATGCACATAACATAATTGAATCAAATGATGCCGATTTTTATGAAACAAAATTTACTTTTAAATTAAGGAATAGTGGGGGCACTGTTAGTATGCCTATTAGAACAGAATTTAATGAAAATTTTGAAGTTGAACCTAGAAGGAGTAAAAGAACGAGAACCGTAAAAGACTTTGGTCTGGATTTTTGTGTTTTTACTACAGAGGAGGATCCCTTAAACCTCCAAAAGGCCTTACCTTCTTTAGATGCCATTTTTTTTGGCAAGAGGCTATAAATGATGAGATGGATTCTCTGGAATCCAATAAGACTTGGCATTTGGTAGATTTACCCCCGTTGTAAATCTATAGGCTGTAAATGAGTTCTTAAAAATTAAAACCTGATGGCACTATTGATAAATATAAAACACGACTAGTAGCTAAAGGTTTTAAGTAAAACGAAAATATAGGTTTCTTTTACACTTTTCCACCAGTAACTAGAATTACATTCATTTGGGTATTAATCTCACTTGCTTCTTTTCATAATCTACTAATACACCAAATGGATGTAAAAACCACAATTTTGAACGGTGAATTAGAAGAAGAAATTTATATGGACCAGCCGAAGGATTTGTAGCACATGGTCAAGAACATAAAGTATGCAAATTAGATAAATCATTATATGGTTTAAAATAAGCACCTAAACAATGGCATGAAAAATTTGATAACTTAATCACTTCACATGGTTTTAAAGTTAATGAAAGTGACAAATGCATTTATTACAAATCTGAGAATGACATTTGCACTATTATATGCCTTTATGTAGATGACCTACTCACCTTTGGGTCAAACATTCATGCCATAAATTCAGTCAAATCTTTATTAAGTGCCAATTTTAATATGAAAGATCTAGGTGAAGCGAGTGTAATCCTTGGTATTTTAGATTACTAGGTCAGAAAAGGGAATTTCTTTGGATCAATCTCATTACATTGAGAAGATACTAAAGAAGTATAATTACTTTGACTGTAAACCTGCAAGTACACCATATGATCCAAGTGTAAAGTTATTTAAGAACACTGGTGAAGGTGCAAGACAGTCTGATTATGCGAGCATCATTGGCAGCCTTCAGTATGCCACTGATTGTACTAGACCCGACATTGCCTATGTTGTGGGATTATTGTGCAGGTTTACCAGTAGACCTAGTATAGAACACTGGCATGCTATTGAGAGGGTCATAAGATACCTAAAATAAACTATGAATCTTGGATTACATTATGAAAAGTTTTCAGTTGTACTTGAAGGATATTCTGACACAGACTGAAATACTTTATCTGATGATTCTATTGTGACCAGTGGCTATATATTTAGCATTGCTGGAAGAACTATTTTTTGGAAAATCTAAGAAACAGAATATCTTGACTCAGTATACTATAGTGACTGATATAATAGCACTAGCCACAGCTGGTGAAGAAGCAGAGAACTAAAGAAATCTGCTAGTTGAGATCCCCATAAGGGAAAAATCGACACCAGTGGTGTAATCGATTGCGATAGTACCGCGGTTATTGCAAAAAGTATAGAACCGTTATTACAATGGTAAAAAGACGACGTCGTAAGCATAATACTGTAAAAGAAGATCACATATAAAGTGATGAAAAAATTTGACGACTATTGAAAGAAGAACTATACTGATATTACAACGGTAAGAAATGACAGTCGTATGCACAGTATTATTAGAGAACATCACATATGAAGTGATGATAATTTGGCAGATCCTTTGACGAAAGGACTGACCAGAAAGAAAGTCCTTAATAATTCTAAAAGAATGAGACTATTGCCCTTAGATTGTTGAGTCACGCACAATGGTAACCCGGCCTAAATGACTAGAGATCCCAAGAAATAGGTTCAATGGGTAAAAACAAGTTGTGTAGTGATAGAAGTTGAACATGCTATTTAATAAACCAAGAAGCATGTATTCCTGAAGTGATTAGAGGATGAGTTGATAATAACTCTTAATGAGATCTATACTCTATTTGGAGCGGAGTACCTACCTTCAGGAGTACTCTTGATAGACTCACCTATGTGAATGTGGAAATGTGGTCGTTTCCTATGGAGTTTTGGGCAAAACTTCTAGAGCATTCACTAAACTGGGATAGATGTGCATGGCAATAAATGCACGAGCTTATTTGATTGCACTATAGAAAAGATTGTGTGTGGTTTGATGTCAGGAATAAAGTTCAAGACTACGTGTCACTCTAGTAAAAACTGAATCTTATTCACTATGCAAAGGTTCAAGTCGGATGACACCTTTGTTTATGCACAGTCTTATGTTTCTAGAAAACTGCTCGATAATATTTTAAAAATTCAAGTGGGGGATTGTTGGAAATATTGGGTGAATTATTAAAATATTGAGATAAGTGTATGAATGGCTCCTTTATGTGAATAGTCCCATATCATGGGATTATATGGAAGAGGAAAGTATTTATAATTGTTTCTAAGAAATCATGTTGGGGCCTTGGGCTCCCAATACTTGCTTTGTTGTGAGGAGGGAAGCCATGCATCATGACCACCACACGCGCGCGCGCGACCGACCGGCTCGACTCGACCCGACCCAACCCGGCCCAGTTCGGTTCGGTTCGGGCTCGGGCTTGGGCTTGGCTTTGTGGTGTAAACACTTATATTTTTGGGCCAGAAACACTGCATTTTTCGAACTATACGAAAATATTTCTGAGCCGACTTTGATTTTGAAGCGGTAAACTATTGACCCAGTATTTTAGCAGATTTTATTACTGCACAGTATTTTCGTTCAGCCCTAATCCCCATCTATATATTATCTTCAGTTGTAGACGGAAAAAGATAAATTACCTCCGCCATTAAAATTATAATCCAGAAATTTTCGAGTAGTAATTTTATTTCGAAAGTGCAAATCTGCACTGATTTGTCGTGCAAAGCAAATTAGTTATTAATTTTAGAGGCTGTTTTATCCTAGAGGCGGCGGCGAAAGTACGACCTGGTTTTGCACCACCGACCAGATCGCCGAATCGTCTTCAAGAAAGCGACCTAGTCCTTGACTCAGCCATTGTTTCCCAACAGGAGGAATTGGTTCTACATCTCAAGCTATGTTCTTGTACAGCATAGCAGACCGATGGTATATCAGAGAAAGATTATAACATATTTATAGAAAAAATAATCTTGATGCAGATTTGAATAGTTATATAGTGAAGTGGAGATTGATATGGTAGGTAAAAACATCTAGTAGGTGTATTCTTTATGATGGAATTGTAAACATGCATGACGCTTAAATTATGCATGTTCAAGCACTTAGTGTCCAATTCACTTTAGAAAAATTAGAAGCTATGGTGAGTGGTTAAAACAAGTTATTACAGTAAGCGACTTTCTTTATATGCATAGGGCTATTTGGTTCTAAAATGGAAGTTATATATTGAGAAGTTATATAAATTACCTACTTGTAGGGTAAAATGGCCTACTGAGATTTATTTTATTAAAAAAAATTGCAAGTAACAAGCATATAATAGGATGTTGTTGATCACAGCAGCAGTGATGGCTGCTGGCATCTCCAGTATGGCAGCTGCTGTTATAAAGTAGCAGTTCTTGATTTGATGCTTGCGTTGTGCTCTTATTTTCGCTGTTTTGGCTTATAGTGTGACATGTACATTTGTTTTATGTTCAATTCTTATTCATGTTTACTTGATGGTCTCTGGGCTTGATTGTTTGTGCATGAACTTATGTGCGTGCTGTGGGTGGATTTTAGTTGCATGAGTATTCAAGTATTTGTGTATATATGAGTGCAGGGCATGGCTAGTTGGGCTTGTGACCCAACCCAGCCAGATCAACAGTCTTGAAGAAAAAAGAGAGGTGTTAACTTGTATCAAACTCGGTCATGATAACATAATGAAGTAGCTAGCTATTTTGGAATGGTATATGTCAGAAATTTTTTATGAAAACACAAATGTTTTGTTAGAGCTTAAGGAAGTTCTGAGATCACAAGAGTAGGATCCATCATAAAAGATAAACACAAGATACTCACTTGCAAAGCAATTTATGGTCACATGGGCTTGAAGCAATGTGGCTCGCAAAAGGATTTCAAGTTAATGTTAAATCAAGCTTTGCAAAGTCAAATACAAAAAGAAAATCTACAAATAAAAAGGAGGTAAAAATCAAGCCTTTTGGCAGTTCTGCCAAGGCTTGAAATGAAGCATTTGGAAAATTAATTCATGGATTTATGGTAACCTATCCTAACCATTTTTTGTTTATATCATAACTGCATGTTAAATGAATAAATCCAATTGTGCTTTGGAAACTGGTTGCCGGTTGGGATTTCTGAGCTCAACCTAAATTTGTATGAACATAAATCTAGTATCTGGATATTAGAGGTTTATTGCTTTGGCAGTTATTTATCAACTATTGCATGCTTTTGTACAAGATCGAATGGGTTATAAAGGGTGATGAAACGTCACCTGAGTCTAGCTGAAAGGTCAATAGAAATCGACCATGGTGTCCGTGTGTTCTTCCTTGAGTAGAAACAACAATAGGAGTTGATACCACTGGTCGATTGGTGGACCTCGTCGGTCCACCAGTACAGTGATAAATTGGAACATTCCTTTGATTAATGTGATGGTTTTAGTTAGCATAATGTAGTGCATCTCTGTACTAATCTCATTTATTTGATTGTATTACCGATATACATATATACATACATACATATATATATATATATATACATATATATATAGTAACAACCGGGAAAATCAGAACCAATTTAAAATTTTTATTTTAGCAATTTTAACGGATTTTGAATAATTAAAATGAATTATTTTAAATAATAACAACAAAAAATTTATTTAAATGAAGTTAGAACGTATAAATTTATTTTAATTATAAAATGAGCCTGAAATGGCGCGGCAGTTTGAAATTTTGATTTCAAATTTCAAACGAATGTACATGATTCAAAATAAATCGAATTTCAGTAAAATCAGAAATATTTGAATCTGTTAAATTATATCTTTCTAACGAATATGAAAAATCCAGATTTCATAATAAGAATAAAAAGTTACATCCAGTTTAAAATTCAAAATAGTCGCTATGTAATTTTTATATATTTTATATATTATAGAGCTCTTAAAAATAGTCATTTTGCAAACGACCTCCGTTTTCGACGAGACCACTTTTGTTGGATCCGGAATGTCAAATAATTGCTAGATTCCAAATTTCATGATTTTTGGAATCAATATGTGAGCGTGGCAAATTAAAACGTGTTTGGTCAATTTCAAATAAATTTAATCGACTGGAAAATGGCCGTTTTTCAAACGGTCTCCAAATTCGATGAAATTAGTTTTATTAGGACTGTGTCGTCAAAACATAACTAGATTTATTTTTTGGGATTTTTGAAGCTAGTATTTGGCCCCGGTAAATTAAAATGTACGTTGAAATCAATTTTGAATATTATATTTATTTATATTTTAATTTTGATGAAAACTGACCGAAACAGTTAAATTGGCTTACGGGACATATCCCATTGTGTTCGGAATGGGGGTAATTAGTTAGGGAAGACAATCGTTGGGTCTCATTTGGAGTTCGAATGAAAAACTTACTTTTTGAAAATAAAATAATAATTAAATATAAAATTATATAATCTCTCTCTCCATCACCTTTCTCTCTCTTGTTCAAAGAATAAAAATAAGAAATTAAAAAAAACCTGCACGAACGATTCCCGTCGCCCCCTCCTGAACACGCCGCCGCCGCCGGAGGCCCCCCCAACCACTACTGCAGATCATCGCTGCGCCCCTCATCAGCTTCCGCCACCTCTTCCATTGCCTCTCCCCCCTCTAAACCGCCAATCCGCAAAACCAAATGTAACCCTAACTTCCTCGTAGAGGAAAGCCCGGACTGAATTGAGAACACGACAGATCAGAACATAAACAGAAGAACATTTTATTGCTTATTACAACAATTCCATCAGAATACAAGAATATAACAGAGTATGAATGAATATTACACATCATAAAATTTCAGAGATAACAATACATTACTGCAGCGGAAAAATAATACAATACACAACTTAAAGAGATAAATGGATACTGAGCTTTCCGAATATCGTTCCAGTTGTAAACCAGGATCCGGTGAATTTAAATCTGCAAAACCAAAACTATTAGCTGCCCGTGTGGAAAATAGGGGCACCCAGAGTTTAGGTTAAAATAATAAACTCCAGGTCAGTCATGTGACTGGTGTGAGAACTAAAACAATTATTAATTTTCTTCTAAAGTTAGGTAAATCAAGGGACCACGTCGTATAACACGGAATGGGTATACCCCCAAGAAAATCAGTGCATAAAACAAAAAACGCAATGCTAAATAAAGAACAATGAAGCTATTATAAGACCCAGGTCCCATCACACAATGCAACGCAAGCCGGAGGATAGGGTTTTACCTTATAATAGCCAAATAATGCTTGATACGTGAAATTTCATATATTATTATTACTACAAGTGTATAGTGTCAAAACAAATTCAATCATAAGTATCAATCATTGACAACATGGGTACCATATATCATGTCGCCAATACTAGGCTCTACAATCAAAACCGCAAAATGTCGTATTGGAAGTTGGATTTCCATTTGTGAACCAAGGCAAGGGATCGTCCTTACCGCTTTGAGACGCTCTAGCCCGTGTCGTAGGATCAGAACGCATCGACCCTTAGGAGCCACAGGGCCGGTCCACACGGAGTGGATTAAAATGCTTGAACAATGCATTTCGCCTCCCTATGGGGCGTAAACTGGTCATATCCCGACCAAACTATCAGCCCCGGAACGACCGATATAACCGATGCGCCTCGCTATCCATCATCCAAATAAGTAAAATGTCAGGGCGTGCAAAACGCTGACATCACTCCTAGCTAGAAGAAAACGCATGCCCTCCTTGGATCCTTCTCCCGTTTCTGGTTCACACCGGGCTGTGAGGCCCGGGAATCAACGCTACACAAAGCAATGCTATATCAAAGCCGTGCTTTGATCATCAACCACAAGATCTTTCTTTTCAATAGAAGCCTTGATCATTTGCATCTCAGCATGCTACACAGGCAATTCACGCTATGCAACTGATGTCTATCAATCACACAGAATGAAATCCGATGTCAGACACACATCCCTTTACAAGTTCGTTCTGGATCTGAACGAAACCGGAGGCACCTTATTCCTCCCCCAAATGTCCAATACATGGGAGAGGGCCTTGCATATCCGTCGATCTCAAAGTACGTCCGGACGATCACCACTTATTACCTCGTCTTGGGTGTACAGCCCAATCAAGACACCAGTAATCATCCAAACGATGTGAAGACCTCCGGTCTTCAACCACCGTCTTCGTCCTCGACACACCGTCGAATCAATTATTCAGAATGGGATAAATCCGGACTTTCTGAATAACTCGCGTCTATAATAAACAAGTGTTATAAAAACATAACATACGCCTCATTCCAATACAAAATATTTCTTTATCCAAATATTCTTATACTTTGGGAAAGGTTCCCATTAATTTTATCAAAGATAAATTCTTTAAATTTATTCTTTAATCTTCCTTTGGATATCAATTCAAACTAATTAAAGATGAATTAAAACTCCACTTGGTTTTAATCTTCCCAGAAATCAATATTAACGATTGTTTAACTTGGGAAATCATATCCTACCTTTAACTGGGTTAAAGAACTAATGTCATTTAAAACATGGTTCACGATAAACCCAAAATCACATTTATTCCATCAGCCTTTAACAGTAAATTAGCAAGTGAACAATTCCCTAAGTATTAACCCCGAAGGCCGAAACCAACATCAGATCAATACCCCGGAAACCATTCAACTTAACTAATCTCCAGTGAGTTTCTGATTTTCTTAACTCCATTGGGTTTAAGAATAGTATTATTAAAGATACCATTCATGACAAACCCAAAATCCAATTTGATATTAAATACAAGGCTCTGAATAGAAAATGTATTGGCTTATATTCAATATCAAATTCTGAAACCAACAAATATTGTATTGGAGTAACGATATAAATATATAACTTCCAAATTCCTCCTCAATATCTGTATAATCACGGAATCCAATATCGAAATATACCGAAGATAATTTCGATTCAAATCCATTCCAATTCATATATTGGAAACTCTGTTTATTTTTAAAATCATTTCAAACCAAATTTATTTTAAAAATATTGGATTTATTATTCTAGTTCATAACTAGTCCATTTCGATAAAAATATATATTTTTATCTTTTCAAATATGGAATTTTCATCCCAATTTTTTCCAAATCATTTATTATGATTTTACACAAAATATTGATATTTTTAATAATTTTATCAAGGCCCGTACAGTCGATTTCCATAAACGGCCACCGAACTGCACTTACAACGACCTTTTCCAAATTTGATTTGGACAAAATTCCAAATCCAACAGTTAGATTTCAAATCTTTAATATTCTTTAGAAAGCTCTTTTCGATACGAACCCAACGGTTATGGTTTTAGGAGAATCCGACGGTCGGATCTCCCGTAATGTCCGTTCGAAGTTAATGGTCGAAATTCGCGAACTGCCGCTGCGCGACGCGTTATATTCAAGCCGTTATATATATATATATATATAATATTTCATCGATTTCCTTTTAAAAACGTATTTTATAAACCGTTTTAAATTCGTTTTCAAAACGATTTCTACTTCATATTCAATTTCAAATCAAAATTGAATATTCCATATCGTCGAAATATAAATGATAGTATTTTCAAACCATTAAATTTTGAAATCATTTCCTTTTCGATATTAATTTAAAAATGAATAAAATCGATATATATATCGTTCACGTCCAAATGGCGTTAATCTAATCAACACGACTTTATATATTTAAGTATTTTCGTGTCCATCCCAAATCGGACATCAAAATCAGATTTTGATTTTATACTGAATATTTTTTTTAAATATTCATTATTTTAAAATATTCGTTATTTTAAAATATTCATTCTCTCTGAACTGGAATCAGACACAGTCAATTGTCATATAATGTGATTTTATGGATTTCATACAACATTTATACAACAACAAAAAAAAAACAGTCAACCATCATCCAAAATGCATTCTACACTGCATAAGCATCAAATATAAATATTCAACGCTTATAACAGTCTGTCAATCAATCGATCGACATACAGCTAATTATTGGGACTAGTGTATGTCATATATCATCCCAATACCCATGTGGGGTTTCAATCAACAAATAATGAATTTTATCTGTGCAGTTGGGCGATGTGTAAAATTTATCGTCCCAATCAATATTAGTCAAATGTGTGTACATAAACAAATCATTCGATTTGTTTATAAATATTTATTTTATTCATATACACGTTAAAAATTATATTTTTAACTATAAAATATTTTATTCCATCACAAGAATATTTTATTTATTCTATTCCACATCACAATCAAACAAACAAACAAGCCGTCCATGGTTTGTGGACGACGGGTGTCGGGTGCTGCTAAGCACCATCTACATTCTAGTATATATTTCAACTAGAAAATAAATTAAAAGTGAGAAGTTCTCACCTTTGGTTTCCACTCCTCCAATCTTTATTGGACAATGATTTGGATTTCGTTTTGCTTCCAGTCAGTTCCATAGTAGTCTGTTTCAAACGATTTTTATGTTAAAATCACATTTTTATATCACTACATATATAGAAAAGATTATATTTTTCTGATGCTACATATATAGAAAAGATTATATTTTTCTAACGCTAAATATATAGAAAAGATTATATTTTTATCTTCATAAAAATATTTCATACGTATGATAAAAATCATATTTTTATTTCTTTAACTTCATAACAAAGATCGAACTTTTTATCGCATCACTGCATATATAAAGATCACATTTTTATTGCATTACTTCATATATAAAAATCGAATTTTTATTTCAAAATCATATATATAAAAATTGACTTTTTGTTTCCCTAAAAATATCTTCTTAATACGACAAAAATCATATATTTATATAGCTAAAAATAATATCTTTATATAGAGTAACAACTTCAATCGAAGGATTAAAATTAGAAAATTCACCAAATTCTCTAGGGTTTGGATTAAACAAGAGCTCGCGGAGGCTCGAAGGAGGAGGAGGCAGTGATTGGACAGTCGCCGGTTCAGGTGGGGTGCCTTGCTGTGGAGAAGGCGACGGATTTGGAGAAGGGCTTAGGGGTCACGGTTTTCAGAAGGGGGAAAGAGAATAGAGAGCGACAGAGGGAGGAGAAGTGCGGCGGTGGGGCGCTGCAGGCCAGGGGGAGACACGGAGGTCGTCGACTGGGTGGCGGTGGGTTCCATTGTGGCGGTCTGGTGTCGTGGTTTTCGATTGAGGGGAGGGGGAGAGAGAGGTGAGCGTCACTGCACAGGAGAAGGGACAGAGTCAGGCGGAGGAGGAAGCGAGGTCCGGCGTTGGCGGGCCCGGAGCGGCGGTGGTGGCACCGCAATGAAGGGCGACGGGATGATTTAGGGGTAGCGGGCTTTTGAATTTTGACTTTGGGGGAATGGTTTGACCGAGAATAGTGAAGGAGGGTATTATATATATTTAAATATTTATTTAATTTATTTCTCCAAAAAAAAGTTGCTTTTTCATTCGGACCCTAAATCTAACCCAACGACTGTTGCCCCTAGCTAATTACCCCCATTTCGAACAAAATGGGATATGCTTCGTAAGCCAATTTGGCTGTTACGTTCAATTACCATGAAATTTAAAATATAAATCAATATATTTTAAATTCAAACGCACATTTCAATTTACCGGGGCCACATACTAACTCGAAAAATTCTAGAAAAATTATTTTCTAGCTTCGTATCGACGATACGGTTCTAACAAAACTAATTTCATCAAATTTGGAGACCGTTTGAAAAATGGCCATTTTCTGGTCGATCGAAATTGACTAAAACTGTCGAAACACGTTTTACTTCGCCACGCTCACATATTGCTTTCAAAAATTATGAATTTTGGAATCTAGCAATAACTTGACATCCCAGATCCAACAAAAGTGGTTTCGTCGAAAACGGAGGCCATTTGCAAAATTTCCAGTTTTAAGGGCCAAAATTCCATAGCGATTATTCTGAAATTTCAACTGGGCATAACTTTTTATTCCCGCTATGGAATTTGGATTTTTCGGATTCGTTGGAGAGATATTTTCAAATAGATTCTAATATTTTTAGTTTCGCTAAAATCCGGTTTATTTTGAATCCTGTACATTCATTTGAAATTTGAAATCGAATTTTCGAACTACCGCGCCATTTTCAATTCCTTTTATAATTAAAAATAAATATTTATATTCTAACGACGATCTATATATAAATATATACATTCTGATTCTATTCAAAATAAATTTCTCGTCGTTATTTTTTAAAATAATTCATTTTAAATATTCAAAATTCATTAAAATTGCAAAAATAAAAATTTTAAATTAGTTCAGATTTTCCGGGTTGTTACAATCTCCCCCAGTTAAAATCTTTTTGTCACCGAAAAGGAACAGAGCTGAAAGTTGTTTTGCAAACCGACTCAACTTTCATTATTTTCATTATGGCTCAAGTTCTTCAACTTTTCAGTTTCTAAGAACTTTTCAAATTTTTCAAAAATTTGGCTAACACCCTAAATTTTCGAAAAATTTCGCCATAACCTCCTCTGTACGGGAGCACCGGAAAAATCCCGAAATCGCCATATAGGCCTTCTCATCTCAAAAAGAAAAAGAAAAGGCCAAGCGGCTAGCCAATCGGCTCATAAAATCATCCAAACCCAAGAAATTAGTAAACATGTGCCTATTTGTCGGGCAAACAATTTTAATCTTCTGCTCTAGCCTCTTTGCAATGACCTGTTCAATGGATACACATGTATATGCATGCAATTTCAAACAATTTCCAATACAGTTCAATATTTGGTACAATTTTGCCTAAATTTACCTTGCTTTCATATAATGGTTTAAATGAATAATCACACAACACAATCATCAATCAATTAGTTGATTATCTTTTCAAATTCATAACTTTGATACATAGTCCAAAAATCAGATTTTTGATGCCAAGTCACAACAATAAGCCCTATCTAGTTTTGGTTCTCACGCCAGTCAATTGGAAATATATAGACATCCCACTATCGCACCCGAACATAAATACTGATGATGATGCCTCATCATCAGAATCATCTCTGGGCAACCAAAGCGTGATTCTATATCTATCCAATATATTTGGGACTCTGCATACACGCTAGCTTGGCGTATATGCAAAATATTTATATATTGGATTATCCAAATTCAATACAAATAAATATTCAAATACGTATGAAATAGTTTAAATTTTCAAAACAAAAATTTGTTTTCAATTTAAAAATATACCCTTCACATTCTTTCTAGGATACTACTGATCCTATCTCTAACGAGTCATTCTCATTCGATATTACTAATCCAATCTCTGATGAATTCTTTCGTATGGTTCTAATCTGTCTTGTTCTCCAGCTCAGTAAACCAGAGCTCTGATACCAAATGTAATGACCTGAACTTCCCCGTAGAGGAAAGTCCGGACTGAATTGAGAACATGACAGATCAGAACACAAACAAAAGAACATTTCATTGCTTATTACAACAATTCCATCAGAATACAAGAATATAATAGAGTATGAATGAATATTACACATCATAAAATTTCAGAGATTACAATACATTACTATAGCGGAAAAATAATACAATACACAACTGAAAGAGATAAACGGATACAGAGCTTTCCGAATATCGTTCCAGCTGTAAACCAAGATCCTGTGAATTAAAATCTGCAAAACCAGAACTACTAGCTGCCCGTGTGGAAAATAGGGGAACCCAGAGTTTAGGTTAAAACAATAAACTTCAGGTCAGTCATGTGACTGGTGTGAGAACTAAAACAGTTATTAATTTGCTTTTAAAGTTAGGTAAATCAAGGGACCATGTCGTATAACATGGAACGGGTTTACCCCTTAGAAAACCAGTGCATAAAACAAACAATGCAATGCTAAATAAATAACAATGAAGCTATTATAAGACCCAAGTCCCATCACACAATGCAACGCAAGCCGGAGGATATGGTTTTACCTTATAATAGCCAAATAATGCTTGATACGTGAAATTTCATATTTTATTATTACTATAAGTGTATAGTGTCAAAACAATTTCAATCATAAGTATCAATCATAGACGACATGGGTGCCATGTATCATGTCGCCAATACTAGCCTCTACAATGAAAACCGCAAAATGTCGTATTGGAAGTTGGATTTCCATCTGTGAACCAAGGCAAGGGATCGTCCTTACCTTTTCGAGACGCTCTAGCCCATGTCAAAGGATCAGAACGCATCAACCCTTAAGAGCCACAGGGCCGGTCCACACGGAGTGGATTAAAATGCCTGAACAATGCGTTTACCCGCCCTATGGGGCGTAAACTGGTCATATCCCGACCAAACTATCGGCCTCGGAATGATCGATATAACCGAGGCGCCTCGCTATCCATCATCCACATAAGTAAAATGTTAGGGCATGCAAAACGCTGACACCACTCCTAGCTAGAAGGAAACGCATGCCCTCCCTGGATCCTTCTCCCATTTCTGGTTCACACCGCGGTGTGAGGCCCGTGAATCAACGCTACACAAAGCTATGCTATGTCAAAGTCGTGCTTTGATCATCAACCAAAAGACCCTTCTTTTCAACAGAAGCCTTGATCATTTGCATCTTAGCATGCCACACAGGCAATTCACGCTATGCAACCGATGTCTATCAATCACACAGAATGAAATCCGATGTCAGGCACATATCCATTTACAAGTTCATTCTGGATCTGAACGAAACCGGAGGCACCTTATTCCTCTCCCATATGTCCAATACAGGGTAGAGGCCCTCGCATATCCATCGATCACAAAGTACGTCTGGACGATCACCACTTATTACCTCGCCTCGGGTGTACGGTCCAATCAAGAATCGATAATCATCCAAACGACGTGAAGACCTCCGGTCTTCAACAACCGTCTTCGTCCTCGATACATCGTCGAATCAGTTATTCAGAATGGGATAAACTCGGTTTTTCTGAATAACTCACGTATATAATAAACAAGTGCTATAAAAACACAACATACGCCTCATTCCAATCCAGAATATTTCTTTATCCAAATATTCATATACTTTGGGAAAGGTTTCCATTAATTTTATCAAAGGTAAATTCTTTAAATTTATTATTTAATCTTCCTTCGGATATCAGTTCAATCTAATTAAAGATGCATTAAAACTCCACTTGGTTTTAATCTTCCCAGAAATCAATATTAACGATTGTTTAACTTGGGAAATCATATCCTACCTTTAACTGGGTTAAAGAACCAATGTCATTTAAAACATGGTTCACGATAAACCCAAAATCACATTTATTCCATCAGCCTTTAACAGTAAATTAGCAAGTGAACAATTCCCTAAGTATTAACCCCGAAGGCCGAAACCAACATCAGATCAATACCCCGGAAACCATTCAACTTAACTAATCTCCAGTGAGTTTCTGATTTTCTTAACTCCATTGGGTTTAAGAATAGTATTATTAAAGATACCATTCACGACAAACCCAAAATCCAATTTGATATTAAATACAAGGCTCTGAATAGAAAATGTATCGGCTTATATTCAATATCAAATTCTGAAACCAACAAATATTGTACTGGAATAACGATATATATATCTTCCAAATTCCTCCTCAATATCTGTATAATCACGGAATCCAATATCGAAATATTCCGAAGATAATTTCGATTCAAATCCATTCCAATTCATATATTGGAAATTCTGGTTATTTTTAAAATCATTTCAAACCCAATTTATTTATTTTAAAAATATTGGATTTATTATTCTAGCTCATAACAAGTCCATTTCGATAAAAATATATTTTTATCTTTTCAAATATGGAATTTTCATCCCAATTCTTTCCAAATCATTTATTATGATTTTACACAAATTATAGATATTTTTAATAATTTTATCAAGGCCCGTACATTCGATTTCCATAAACGGCCATTGAACTGCACTTACAACGACCTTTTCTAAATTTGATTTGGACATAATTCCAAATCCAACCGTTAGATTCAAATCTTTAATATTCGTTAGAAAGCTCTTTTCGATACGAACCCAATGTTTTGGTTTTAGGAGAATCCGACAGTCGGATCTCCCGTAATATCCGTTCGAAGTCAATGGTCGAAATTGGCGAACTACCGCTGCGCAGCGCGTTCTATTCAGCCCATTATATACATATATTTATATTATATATTATATATATTTCATCGATTTCCTTTTAAAACGTATTTTATAAATCGTTTTAAATTCGTTTTCAAAACGATTTCAACTTCATATTCAATTTCAAATCAAAATTGAATATTCCATATCATCGATATATAAATGATAGTATTTTCAAACCATTAAATTTTGAAATCATTTCCTTTTCGATATTATTTTAAAAATGAATAAAATCGATATAAATATCGTTCACGTCCAAATGACGTTAATCTAATCAACACGGCTTTATGTATTTAAATATTTTCGTATCCATCCCGAATCGGACATCAAAATCAAATTTTGATCTTTTACTGAATATTATTTTTAAATATTCATTATTTTAAAATATTCATTCTCTCTAAACTGGAATCAGACACAGTCAATTGCCATATAATGTTATTATATGGATTTCCTACAACATGTATACAACAACAATCAAAAACAGTCAACCATAATCCAAAGTGCATTCTACACTGCATAAGCATCAAATATAAATATTCAATGCTTATAATAGCCTGTCAATCAATCGATCGACATACAGCTAATTATTGGGACTAGTGTATGTCATATATCATCCCAATACCCGTGTGGGGTTTCAATCAACAAATAATGAATTTTATCTGTGCAGTTGGGCGATGTGTAAAATTTATTGTCCCAATCAATATCAGTCAAATGGTGTACGTAAACAAATCGTCCGATTTGTTTATAAATATTTATTTTATTCATATACATGTTAAAAAATATATTTTTAACTATAAAATATTTATTCCATCACAAGAATGTTTTATTTATTCCATTCCGCATCACACAATCAATTTTCGCAACACAATCAATCAAACAAACAAGCCGTCCATGGTTTGTGGACGACGGGTGTCGGGTGCTATTAAGCACCGTCTGCGTCCTAGTATATATTTCAACTAGAAAATAAATTAATAGTGAGAAGTTCTCACCTTTGGTTTTCACTCCTCCAATCTTTATTGGACGATGATTTGGATTTCGTTTTGGTTCCAGTCGGTTCCATAGCAGTTTGTTTCAAACGATTTTTATGTTAAAAATCACATTTTTATATCGCTACATATATAGAAAAGATTATATTTTTCTGACGCTACATATATAGAAAAGATTATATTTTTCTAATGCTACATATATAGAAAAGATTATATTTTTATCTTCATAAAAATATTTCAAACGTATGATAAAAATCATATTTTTATTTCTTTGACTTCATAACAAAGATCGAATTTTATATCGCATCACTACATTTTTTTGCATTACTTCATATATAAAAATCGAATTTTTATTTCAAAATCATATATATAAAAATCGAATTTTTATTTCCCTAAAAATATCTTCTCAATACGATAAAAAAACATATATTTATATAGCTAAAAGTGATATCTTTATATAGAGCAACAACTTCAATCGAAGGATTAAAATTATAAAACTCACCAAATTCTCTAGGGTTTGGATTAAACGAGAGCTCGCAGAGGCTCGAAGGAGGAGAAGGCGGTGACTGGACAGTCGCCGGTTCATGTGGGGTGCCTCGCTGTGGAGAAGGCGACGTATATGGAGAAGGGCTTAGGGGTCACGGTTTTCAGAAGGGGAAAGAGAACAGAGGGCGATGGAGGGAGGAGAAGTGCGGTGGTGGGGCGCTGCAGGCCGGGGAGACACGACGGTCGTCGACTGGGTGTCGGCAGGTCCCATTGTGGCGGTCTGGTGTCGTGGTCTTCGATTGAGGGGGGGGGAGAGAGAGGTGAGCATCGTTGCACAGGAGATGGGGGAGGTGCGGAATCAGGCGGAGGAGGAAGCGGGGTCCGGCACCGGAGCGGTGGTGGTGGCGCTGCGATGAAGGGCGACGGGTTGATTTAGGGGTAGCGGGTTTTTGAATTTTGACTTTGGGGGAATGGTTTGACCGAGAATAGTGAGGGAGGGTATTATATATATTTAAATATTTATTTAATTTATTTCTCCAAAAAAAAGTTGCCTTTTCATTCGGACCCCAAATCTAACCCAACGACTGTCGCTCCAAACTAATTACCCTCATTCCGAACACAATGGGATATGCTTCGTAAGCCAATTTGGCCATTACATTCAATTACCATTAAATTTAAAATATAAATCAATATATTTTAAATTCAAACGCACATTTCAATTTACCGGGGCCACATACTAACTCGAAAAATTCCAAAAAAATATTTTCTAGCTTCGTATCGACGATATGGTTCTAACAAAACTAATTTCGTCAAATTTGGAGACCGTTTGAAAAATGGCCATTTTCTGGTCGATCGAAATTGACTGAAACTATCGAAACACGTTTTACTTCGCCACGCTTACATATTGCTTTCAAAAATTGTGAATTTTGGAATCTAGCAATAAATTGACATCCCAGATCCAACAAAAGTGGTTTCATCGAAAACGGAGGCCGCTTGCAAAATTTCCATTTTTAAGGGCCAAAATTCATAGCGATTATTCTGAAATTTCAACGGGGCATAACTTTTTATTCCCGCTATGGAATTTGGATTTTTCGGATTCGTTCGAAAGATATTTTCAAATAGATTCTAATATTTTTAGTTTCGCTAAAATCCGGTTTATTTTGAATCCTGTACATTCATTTGAAATTTGAAATCGAATTTTTGAACTACCGCGCCATTTTTAATTCCTTTTATAATTAAAAATAAATATTTGTATTCTAACGACGATACATATATAAATATATAATTCTAATTCTATTCAAAATAAATTTCTCGTCGTTATTATTTAAAATAATTCATTTTAAATATTCAAAATTCATTAAAATTGCCAAAATAAAATTTTTAAATTGGTTCAGATTTTCCGGGTTGTTACACCCCAGCCCTCAAAATCGCCTGAAATCGACCCTTCCGACCACTAGTGACCGCGCCTCCTCCCCCTTACTCCACCTCGTCAGCAATTAACCCCCGTTTCTGCCATTCAATGTAAGTAAATTCCAAATTGAATTTTAATTTCTGTTTTAATAATATAGAGCATATAAAAACAACTTTTATATATATTATAGCATGATAAAAATTCGGTTTTGTATATATATATATATATGTATATATATATTATAGCTTGATAAAAAATCGATTTTTGTATATATTATAGCATGATAAAAATTCGATTTTTATATATATTATAGCATGATAAAAATTTGATTTTTATATATATTATAGCAATATAAAAAAAATATGATTCCTATATATAGCGATATAAAAATATGATTTTTATGTATGTAATAGAGAAATAAAAATATGATTTTCATAATGTAAACATCATTATAAAAAATATGATTTTTATGTATGTAATAGAGAAATAAAAATATGATTTTTATTATATGAATAGCGATATAAAAATATAATTTTATATATGTAGCGATATTGAAAATATGATTTGTATGTATGTAATAGCGAAATAAAAATATGATTTTTATTATTTGAGTAGCGTTATAAAAATATAATATATATATATATATATATATATAATAGTGAAATAAAAATGGGATTTTTAAATATATAAACATCATATTAAAAATGTGATTTTTTTCTATGAACAACGTGAAAAAGATTGCATTGGAATTTCGGGCAAATCCAAATTGTTCAGAAATTCAGAAATAAAGAACGGCGGAGTGGACCCCAAAGGTGAGAACTTCTCACTCTAAATTTGTTTACAGTTAAATATATATACTAGGACGCCAGACGGTGCTTAGTAGCACCCGACGCCTTTGATTGAAACCATAGATGTTTGGTTGTTAGTTTGATTGGTTTATTTGTTGGAATTTGGTTTGGGAAGTGAAATGAATTGATTGGAATTGGTATGTGTATTGCACGAGCCAGCATTAAGCGAGGGATAAGGCTAGACCTTATTCCGGTTCTTGTATCGCGCCATTATGCTGTCAAAATTTTCTAAAATAAAATGTGTTAGTTAAAAATAACATTTTTAATGTATATATGGACTGTATAAAATATTCATGAGTTGAATAAAATATTTGAACAATAAAAATATCATTTTTATTGAATGTATGAACTATTAAAAGTATTCATGTGTTGAAATAAATATTTTATCGTTAATAATATAATTTTTAACGTGTATATGGATGAAATAAATATTCATTTACAAATCGGATGATTTGTTCATGTACACTCATTTGACTGATATTGATTGGGACAATATATTTTACACATCGCCCAACTGCGCAAATAAAATCTGTGTGTGTTGATTTAAACCCCACACGGGTATTGGGATGATATTTGACATACACTAATCCTAATTGTTTAGCTGTATGTCAATCGATTGGTTGACAGACTGTTATAAGCGTTAATTATTTGTATTTGATGCTTATGCAGTTATATAGTGCACTCCGGCTGATAGTTGATTGTGTATCATTATCATTGTATACATGGGTTTTATGAAATCCATATAAACAAAATAATATGGTAATTGACTATGTCTTATTCCAATTCGAAAAGAACAAATATTTTAAATTAACGAAAATTTTAAAATGACGAATAATGAATACTTTAAAATAACTAATATTTTAAAATAATATTTAGTAATGGATCAAAATATGATATTGATGTCCGAGTTGGGATGAACATGAAAATATTGGAATATATGAAGCCGTGTTGATTAGATATGCGCCATTTTGATGCGAACGGTATTTATTTCGATTTTATTCATTTTTACAGTGAATATCGAAAAGGAAATTATTTCAAAATCTGATATTTTGAAAATATTATCATTTAAATAATATAACGCTAAGGAGTATTCAATTTTGATTTAAAATTGAAAATGAAGTTAGAATCGTTTTAAAAAGAATTTTTAAACGATTAATAAAATACTTTTTAATTGGAAATCGACGAAGTAAATATTATATATATATAATATAATGGACTGAATAGAAAGCGCCGCACCGCGGTCATTCGCGAATTTCGACCATTGAGTTCGAGTTGACATTATGGGAGATCCGACCGTCGGATTCTCCTAAACCCAGAACCTTTGGGTTCGTATCGAAAAGAGCTTTCCAACGAATATAAGAGATTTGAAATCTAACGGATAGATTCCAAATCAAATTTGGAAAAGGTCGCTGTAAGTGCAGTTCAATGACCGTTTGTGGAAATCGACTGAAGGGGCTTAATAAAATTATAAAAAATATTAATAATTTGTGTAAAATCATAATAAATAATTTGGAAAGATTTGGGATGAAAATTCCATATTTGAAAAGATAAAAATATATTTCTTATTGAAATGAAATAGTTATCAACTAGAATTATATCCAACTATTTTTAAATAAATAAATTGGACTGAGAATGGGTTTTAATATAACCAAAATTTCCAATATATGAATTTGGGCGGATATGAATGGAAATCATCTTTGGAATATTTCGATATTGGATTTCGTGATTATACGGATATTGTTATGGAAATTTGGAAGATATATTTATATCGTTATTTCCAATACGATATTTTTTTGGTTTCAGAATTTGATATTGAATATAAGCCGATATAATTTCTATTAAAAGCCTTGTATTTAATATCAAATGGGATTTTGGGTTTGTCGTGGTGTCTTTATTAACATTGTTCTTAAACCCAGTTGGGAAAAGAATAAATCTTTTAATTAAGATTTAGAGAGGTTTTCCAATTAATTAATATTTAATTGAAATTGAATGAAAGAATCGGATTTTTGGGTTTGTCGTGAACGGTGTTTTAAATAACACTTGTTCTTTAACCCGATTAACAGTGAAATGTGATTTGGAATTTATAAATCTTTTTATTAAGATTTAATGGAAAATTTTCAAGATAAAGTTTTCCATTTTAATAAAATAAATTGGAATTGAATGGAATTCGATTTGTTAATAATCGAAGTGAGCTTCTGTAGCGGAAGACTATTAATATATATGGAATTTAAGAGGCTTGTCATTATTTCATTTATATTATTTGTCGGATACGGAAATTGATATCGATTATATATTAATCTTTTTTCCGTGAAGATTCCATAATTAATGGAATGTGATTTGGGTTTATCATCAATTGTGTTTTAAATGACATTAGTTCTTTAACTCAATTAAAGACAGGATTGCATGTCTAACATTGTATTTCGAACTGTATGGTTGATCTCTGTTAAATATATATCCATTTGGTGGCGGAGGCTTTATTCTCCTGCTTAACACCCTTCTATAAGACATATGAGCTTAGAGATATATATATGCAGAAATCAATAGTACGGTGTAGATTGTCAATGCGACATGTTTGATTTCCCAAAGTTAAATAATCATTAATATTGATTTTTAGGAAGATTATAACTGAGTGGAGTTTTAATGAATCTTTAATTAGATTGAAATGTGAATGTGATAATTTAAATTATCAAATTTGTGAAATGATCGAGAATGGAGTATCACCAATTTTACTCCATGCGATAGTTAAATCTTTAATTAGATTTGAACGTGAAATGGTAATTAGATTTACCGGTAACACCGTGGTGTTAAATAAGGAGTATTACCAGTTTTTCTCCATGGGATGAATAGGTTGGGATTGAGAAATTAAACAAATGATTACTTCGGTAAGTTGCGCTAATCCCGACTAGTTTGGGTAATTTGGTTTGAATAGATATCCAAAGGAAGATTAAAGAATAAATTAAAAGGATTTAAATTTGATAAAATTAATGGGAACCTTTCCCAAAGGATATGAATATTTAAATAAAAGAATATTCAGAATTGTAATGAGGCGTATGTTGTGTTTTATAGTACTTGATTTTAAAATACGCGAGTTATTCAGAAAGGCTGAGTTTATACCCATTTTGAATAACTGATTCGACGACAAGTCGACGATGAAGACGGTGGTTGAAGACCGGAGGTCTTCACATTGTTTGGATGATTACTGATGTCTTGATTGGGCTATACACCCAAGACAAGGTAATAAGTGGTGATCGTCCAGACGTACTTGGAGATCGGTCGGATATGCGAGGACCTCTCTCATGTATTGGACATATGGGATGAGGAATAAGGTGCCTCCGTTTTCGTTTAGGCCCAGAACGAACTAGTAAATGGATCTGTGTCTGACATTAGATTTTATTTTGTGTTGATTGATCTCTATTAAATATATATCTGATTGGTGGCGTAGAATTTATTCTCTTGCTTAACGCCCTTCTCTGAGACGTACGAGCTCAAAGGTTATATATCGATAGACATCAGTTGCATGGCATGAATTATCAGTGTGGCATGTTGAGATGTAAATGATCAAGGCTTCTGTTGAAAAGCAGAGTCTTGTGGTTGATGAACAAAGCACGGCTTTAAAGGGCATAGCTTTGTGTATAGCGTTAATTCGCGAGCCTCACACCTCGGTATGAGTCAAAAACGGGGTAACGGACCCAAAGAGGTCATGACGTTTCTTTCTAGCTATGGGTGGTGGCATGGTATGGAGCCCTGACATTTATTATATTTTTACCTATGTGGATGATTGGTTGCGATGCGCCTCGGATATATCAGTTTCTACGGAGCCGATGGATATAGGTCTTATAAGACCGAGAAACGTGTGTTCAGAAATTGCCAATCCTCAAATGTAAGAGAGGATCGACCTTGGAGGATCCAAGGGCCTACTACGGGAGATCCTAAGGCATTTGCTAGAGCGTCTCGAAGCCAGCGAGGAGTACATCCCTTGCCTCGAATCATGACGGAAATCCAATTTCCAATACTTGACATTTCAGTATTAGTTGTAAACCTATATGGCAACATAGTAGCATGGGATACTATGCCGTATATGATTGATACATTTATATTTGAAGTTGTTTGATACGCTGTGCACTTATAGTAATATCAAAATGATTTGTTTTTAAACGTACCAAGCATGTTTGACTATTCGAAGGTAAAACTCTATCCTCCGGCTTGCGTTGCATTGTGTGATGGGACCTGAGTTTTATAATAGCCTCATTTTTGAAAACCATTACGTTATTTACAAACTGTTTATGCACTGGAATTCTTGGGGGTAAACCCATTCCATGTTATACGGCGTGGTCCCTTGACTGAACTGGAGTTTATTGTTTTAACCTAAACTTTGGGTGCCCCTATTTTCCACACGGGCAGCTAGTAGTTGGGTTTTTGCAGATATTTCTTTAGAGGATCCTGGATTTACAGCTAGAACTGTACTCGGAAAGCTCTGTATCCATGTATTTCTTTGCATTATGTATTATTTGTCCGCTGCTATGTATTTAAATATAATTTAAATCTCTGATATTTTTCTGTGTAATATTATTTATTCATACTCTGTTATATTCTTGTACTCTGATGTAAATTGTTATAATAGCAGTGAAATGTTCTTCTATTTGCGCTCTAATTATCGTGTTCTCAACTCAATCCGGGCTTTTCCCATATGGGCGAGTTTGGGTCGTTTCATCGTGGTATCAGAGCTTTGGTTTATAGAGCTCGAGAACAAGGCATATTAGAACCGAACGAAGAGATTGGATTAGTAATATCCAATGAGAATGACTCTTTAGAGATAGGATCAGTAGTATCCCAGAACGAGTGGGAAGAGTTTAAAATAAAACGAAAATAAATTTTGTTTTCAAAATTTAAACCTTGTAATACGTATTTGAATATTTATTTTATATTGAAATTGGACAATCGAGTATATAAAGAATTTGCATATATGCGTCATGAACATATATTCGAAGTCTCAATATACTGAATAGATATGGAATCACGCTATAGTCGCCCGGAGATAATCCTGGTAATTAATTAATTATCATTAGCATTTATGTTCGAGCTTCGAAAGTGGGATATATATATATTTCCAATTGACTGGTGTGAGAATAAAAACTAGATAGGATTTATTGTTTGTGAATTGCCATCCAAAAAATACGATTTTTGTATATATATATACATATATATATACATATATATATATATATATATATATATATATATATATATCGACCCCATTCCCCATAAGATGGTGGCAAGGGTAATCTTTGGAATATAACATATAAACAGATAACAGCAGAACATAAATAAATCAATACACCAGATAATGTACAATAGAATACACTGGATAAACATAATCATCAGAGTTACACAGTATATAGGATCATACTTAGTACAAATACAGTTCAGCTATACATAAATGTCTACAATGGAAATCTAAACATAATATGTACAACAGGAGCTGAACAGCATAAAAAGAGATAAACGATAGAATCCATCTTCAGCTCCAGCTATCCAGAAAGAGCCTGCTAAAACCTGAATACAAGGCTGCCCGTGTAGAAATAGAGGCACCCGAGTTTGCAAGTGAAACAAACTACGAGTCAGTCATGGGACTGGTATGAGAAATCTACTTAACACACTTTACAATATGGCGAATCACAGGACCACAACATTTTCGCGGAACGGGTTTACTCCATTGGATTGCCAGTGCTTTAAAACAAGTAAATCTCTTAAACATCGCAATGCTTTTTATAAAAATAAGCCATTATAAGACTCAGTTTCCATCACACAATGCAACACAAACCGGAGGATAGAGTTTTACCTTATAATGGCCAAAATATGCTTGATACAAATAAACAAAAGCATTTGGTATTGTTACTAGTGTTTATATGTTTCAAAAACAATTTCAATCATAAGTATCAATCATAGACGACATTAATGCCCCATACCACTATGTCGCCATATATAGGTATACAATCAAAACCGCACGATGTCGTATTTGGAAATTGGATTTCCATTATGAACCAAGGCAAAAGATAGTCCTTATCGAATTCGAGACGCTCTAGCCTGCCCCTCAGGACCCAGACTCAGGTGGGCCCTTGGACCGTCAAGGCTGGTCCATCGATGTGGATTAAAATTTCTAAACACTGCATTTCCCCGCCCTATGGGGCGTCACTGGTCATATCCGACCACACCATCGGCTCCAAAGAGACCGAAGCAAACCAAGGCCTCGCTTTCCATCATCCACATATGTAAAATACCCGGGCGTGCAAAACCCAAAGCACCACTCCTAGCTAGAAGGAAACACATGTCCTCCCTGAAGTCCTTCTCCCGTTTCTGGCTCATACCCAGGTGTGAGGCTCGCGAAACAATGCTATACACAAAGCTATGCCACACAGGCCGCACTTTGATCATCAACCACAAGACTTTGCTTTTCAACAAAAGTCTTGATCATCTGCCACTTAGGCGTGCCACACAGGCAATTCACTCCATGCGCCTGATTTCTGTCTATATATAACCTCTGAGCTCGTACGTCTCAGAGAAGGGCGTTAAGCAAGAGAATAAATTCTCCGCCGCCAAACAGATATATATTTAATAGAGATCAATCAGCACAGAACAAAATCCAATGTCAGACACATAGTCCATTTACAAGTTCGTTCTGGGTCTGAACGAAACCGGAGGCACTCAATACCTCGCATATCCGTACAATCAACATGTACGTCCGGATGGCTACTACTTCAGCCCCTTCAAGGTAGCTACTGCTATCATGAGCATCAGTTGCACCCCTCCATTCGACATGAAGATCATCGGTCTTGCACCGTCTTCATATCTTCGACTTTCACTCGTCGATCAATTATTTGAAATGAGAATCAACTCAGCCTTTTCAAATAATTCACATATATTTAGAATTTCAAATCAATTCATTTCAATGGTTAAATTATTCGATATAACTAATTTTGTTCCTTAATGTAATTTTCACGCCAAACACATTCAACCATCAAATATCACATAAACCAAGCAAATTCAGTTTATTTCCATTCCATATCGTTTATAATATTTTATCACGATTTATCGCTATTTTTATTTATTTAAAAATAGCCAATTCATTCAAACAATGCTTCAGGCCATAACGCGACCGTGGCGCTGTTTTTCTTCAAATTTGATTTACACATATCTGAAAATCTAACCGTTGGATCTTCACAAATTTTATATCATTAGAAAGATTTTTTCAAAACGAATCCAACGGTTTCAGTTTTGGGGAAATCTGACGGTCGGATCTCCCGCACTAATCGTTTGAAGTTACGATTTCAAAATACGAACTACAGCGTCGTTATTCGATTTAATTTAATTATATATATATATATAATCGATTCTGACGCTGTTTTTCTTCAGATTTGAATTAAATATTCCAGACAATCCAACCATTGGATATTCACAAAGTTGGTGTCATTGGAAAGATATTTCCAAAGCGAATCCAACGGTTTTGGTTTCGGAAAAATCCGATGGTCGGATCTCCCGCACTAATCGTTTGAAATCAGGGTTTCAAAACACGAACTATAGCTTCGTTATTCGATTTAATTTAATTATATTTATATATATATATAAATATAATCCATTCTTCGATCTCAAAACCATATCCACTTTATATATTTGATAAAAATGATATTTTTATCATCAAAAATATTTATTCAACACATGAATATTTTTAGCACTTCATATTCACAATAAAAATGTAGATTTTATTGTTCAATCCATATATTCAACACATGAATGTTTTTCACTTCACACATACGATAAAAATATGATTTTTATCGTTCTAGTCCTTTATTCAACACATGAATATTTTCTATAGTTTATATATATATAATAAAAATGTGATTTTTATTGTAAAACAATTTATTTCCAAACACGATTATTTTATATAGTTCATACATAAGGCAAAATGTTATTTTTGGTGTTAAAACAATTTATTTAAAATACTAATATTTTATATAGTCTATATATATATAATATAAATGTTATTTTTATCTTTCAAAGAATTTATTCAACACATGAACTTCATTCAACACGTGAATTTCTATCCAACACATGAATTTCTATTCAACACATGAATATAGTTTCAACACATGAAAATAAATCAAACACAGAAATATTTCAGAAAATTTCAGCAGCATAATGGCAGGGTAGTTAAAACGGCACCGTCCCTAGTACGGCTCCTCGCTCTACCTTAAAACCTCGCGGTTTTTGACAACGGGGATTTCATGCATCAAATTCGTACGCAGAAGAGCATGTTTATTTTTCTTTTCCACAAACTAATCCTATGTGGTTTCATCCAAAATAATTTTCAACCACAAACAGGTATTTTTCAACCACAATCAATCATTCATGATTTTCATCAAATTTCACATCAACCAATAATCCAAACAATATCACAACCAATAAATATCGTCCATGGTTTGTGGACGAGGGGAGTATATATATATATATATATTTGTATATAAATATATTTAAATTTCATTTCACTTTATTTCAATCATTTCAACGCATATATAATTTTTACAACGCATATATAACTTATACATCGAACGTACAACTTATACAACGCTTATACATGAGGTGTACAACGCTTATATAACTCATACATTGACTATATAATTTATACATTTTTGTTTTCCGTATTGTTTATAAATTAGAAATCTTACCTTGGGTTCCACTCCACCAAAAATAGCAGAAGGCTCAGAAAAATATGCGGTCTCTTCTAGAATGTAGAAGACGTCCATACGAGTCCACTGTCTCTTGTTTCACTGGATTTAGACCACATAGCAAAAAGATATGATTTTTAGAAGTTTGCAACACTTAAAAGTGTAAAAATCAGTTTAAATAAACTAAAGCCGTATACTTTTCAAACCTGTTCAAAACAAGGTTTGCGTTTTTCGGCCAATCCGTGAAGCTATAGCACGATCGGACTTCACTACGTTGTAGTGCTCCGAGAGAGCTTTCCGGCGCGTGGGTTTTCACCCAACTCGAGCTCGAGATGGAAGCACGGCAGCGAGCTAAAGGCGGCGACTTCCCGGGTTCAGATCTCGACGTACGGTGCACAAGGGAGGTTGAGATGGATATGGATTTAAAGCTCTCCTCGAGCTCTTCAAAAAATTCCATAGGGCCTATGATTTTACTGCGTGGTTTGTGAGAAAAAGAAGAGAGAAGGCAGGGAGTTGTTTCCGTCGTGCGCTCTGAAGGATTGGGGAAGAAGGCGGGTAGAGAGAGAATTAATTCTATTGGCCCATTTTTATTTTTATTTTTATTTTTATAAAATCCGAAAATACCCCTTATCACATACGAGCTCCAATCCAAACCCAACGACTGTCGTCCCTAGCTAAATACACCCATTCCGAACACAATGGGCTATGTTTCGAAGGCCCATTCGAATGTTTCAGTCAGTTTTCCTACAAATTAAAATATAAAACATTCAATATTCGATTTGAACGTACATTTCAATTTGCCAGGTCCACATACTGATTCTAAAAATTCCCGAAAAACAAATCTAGCTATGTTTTGACGATACGGTCCAAACAAAACTAGTTTCGTCGAATTCTGAGACCGTTTGAAAAATGGCCATTTTCTGGTCGATCCAATATAATTAAAACTAACCAAACACATTTTCCTTCGTCGCGCTCACATATTAACTTATTATGAAATTTGAAACCTAGCAATAATTTGACATCCCGGATCCAACAAAAGTGGTTTCGTTGAATTCCGAGGTCGTTTGCAAAATGTCTATTTTCAAGGGCGATATATTCTCTATAGCGACCTTTCTGAAAATTCATTTGTCCATAACTTTTGACTCCCGCTATGAAACTTCGATTTTTCAGATTCGTTAGAAAGATATTCACTAACAGATTTAAATATTTTTTGGTTTCACTAAAATCCCTTTTATTTTGCACCCGGTACAGTCAGTCAAAGTTTGAATTGAAAATTTGAAACTGTCGCGCCATTTCAGGCCTTGTTTATAAGTTAAAATAATTATATTTTCAAACATCGATTCAAACATACTTTTCATCATTATTATTTAAAATATTTATTTTAAATATTAAAAATCCACTAAAATAGCCAAATTAAAAATTTTAAATTGGCTTAGATTTTCCGGGTTGTTACAATATATATAAGTTATGTGTTTGAAACGATAGTCAACTAATTGATTGCTGATTGTGTTGTTTGATTATTGGTTTGATTAATTAAAATTTTGAACCATTAATCCAAATTGAATTAAATATTGAACTGACTTGAAAATTGGTTGTAATTGCATATATGTACATGTGTATATAGAAAGGAGGCTAAGAAGAGGAATAAAATTGTATACCCGACAAATTGGCACATGTTTACTAATTTATTGGGTTTTGATGTTTTTATTAGCCGATTGGCTAGCCGCTTGGCTTTTTCTTTTTCTTTTCGATTGGTGAGGGCCCTATGAGGCAAGTTGCGGTTTTGAAGGTCTCCCCGTACAAAAGAGGTTATGGTGATTTTTTTCGAAAATTTAGAGTGTTAGCCAAATTTTTGAAGAATTTGAAAATTCTTAGAAAATGAAAAGTTGAAGAATGAAAGCCAGAAAGATAGTGGAGTTGGTTAGTTAAACAACTTTCAGCTCCGTTGGTTTTCGAGATGAAAAGATTTTAATTGGGGGAGATTGTAACAACCCGGAAAATCAAAACCAATTTAAAAATTTTATTTTAGCAATTTTAACGGATTTTGAATATTTAAAATGAATTATTTTAAATAACAACGACAAAAATTTTATTTTAAACGAAGTTAGAACATATAAATTTATTTTAATTATAAAATGAGCCTGAAATGGCGCGGTAGTTTGAAATTTCGATTTCAAATTTCAAACGAATGTACAGGATTCAAAATAAATTGGATTTCCATAAAACCGGAAATATACGAATCTGTTAAATTATATCTTTCTAATGAATGTGAAAAATCCAGATTTCATAACGGGAATAATAAATTATATCCAGTTTAAAATTTAAAATAGTCGCTATGGAATTTATATATATTTTGTATAATATATAGCCCTTAAAAATAGTCATTTTGCAAACGACCTCCGTTTTTGACAAGACCACTTTTGTTGGATCTGGAATGTCAAATTATTGCTAAATTTCAAATTTCATAATTTTTGGAATCAATATGTGAGCGTGGAAAATTAAAAATGTGTTTGGTCAATTCCAAATGAATTTAATCGACTGGAAAATGACCGTTTTTCAAATGGTCTCCAAATTCGAAGAAATTAGTTTTGTTAGGACTGTATCATCAAAATTTATTTTTCTGGGATTTTTGGAGCCAGTATGTGGCCCTAGTAAATTAAAATGTACGTTGAAATCAATTTTGAACATTATATTAATTTGTATTTTAATTTTAATGAAAACTGACCAAAACAGTCGAATTGGCTTACGGCACATATCCCATTGTGTTCAGAATATGGTTAATTACCTAGGAGAGATAGTCGTTGTGTAACAACCCGGAAAATCTGAACCAATTTAAAATTTTTAAATTGGCTATTTTAGTGGATGTTAAATATTTAAAATAAATATTTTAAATAATAACGACGAAGAGTAAGTTTGGATCGATGCTTGAAAACGAATATAATTAATACTAACAAGGCCTGAAATAGCGCGGTAGTTTCAAAATTTGAATTCAAACTTTGACTGATTGTACCGGGTGCAAAACAAAACGGATTTGAGTGAAACTAAAAATATTTAAATCTGTTAGTGAATATCTTTCTAACGAATTTGAAAAATCGAAGTTTCATAGCGGGAAGCAAAAGTTATGGCCAAACGAATTTTCAGAAAGGTCGCTATAGAGTTTATATAGCCCGTGAAAATGGCCATTTTGCAAACGACCTCGGAATTCGATGAAACCACTTTTGTTGGGTCCGGGATGTCAAATTATTGCTAGGTTTCAAATTTCATAATTTTTGAAGCTAGTATGTCAGCGTGCCAGAGGAAAATGTGTTTGGTCGATTTCTATTAAATTGGATCGACCAGAAAAGGGCTATTTTTCAAACGGTCTCAGAATTCGACAAAACTAGTTTTGTTGGGACCGTATCGTCAAAATATAGCTAGATTTATTTTTCAGGAATTTTTAGAATCAGTATGTGGCCCCAGCAAATTGAAATGTACGTTCAAATTAAATATTGAATGTTTTATATTTTAATTTGAAGGAAAACTGACTGAAACAGTCGAATGGGCCTACGAAACATATCCCATTGTGTTCGGAATGGGGGTATTTAACTAGGGACAACAGTCATTGGGTTTGGATTGGAGTTCGTATGAGATAAGTGGTATTTTTGGATTTTTAAAATTTATAAATATAAAAAAATTTCCTGGGCCAATCATATCTCTCCATTTCATCGTTCTCTCTCCCGATATATTATCGACGAACGGCGGAAAGACACTCTTTCCTTCCTCCCTCGATTGTGCCTCCTACAAGCAAAATTAGCCCCTCCTCCAGTTGAAGATTTTGAAGAGCTCGAGACGAGCTTCAAATCCATATGAAGTTTGGATTTTTTTCGTGACCTGTAGAGCTCGAATCGAGCTCACGAAGTCCGGCCGTTTTCACCGCTGCCCCGCCTGCCTTAGGCAATCGAACGCCCCCCCACCCTCCTGGCGCAGGTGCGCCTCTCGGCCCTCTTCCACGTGGCATGGCCCGATCTTCATATCGCGCAACGGTTGGAGTGCTAGATCAAAACCTAGTTTTGAAGATCGAGGAAAGGTATACGGCTGTTTTTAATTTAACTATTCTATAGCACTTTAAAGCGCTACGATTTTTGATTTCACTGTAAAAATCATATCTTTTTCGTTTGTTGACGAAATTCAGTGAAACAAGAGACAGTGGACTCGTGTGAACGTCTCCTACATTTAGAAGAGACCGGATATTTTTCTGAGCCTTCTGCTATTTTTGGTGGAGTGGAACCCAATGTGAGATTTCTGAATTATAAACGATATAGAAAACGATGATGTATAAATTATATAGTCGATGTATGAGTTATATAAGTGTTGTGCACCTCATGTATAAGCGTTGTATAAGTTGTACGTTCAATGTATAAGTTATATATGCATTGTAAAAATTATATATGTGTTGAATAAAAGTGAAATATACTTATATATATATATATATATATATATATATATATATACGCCCCTCGTCCACAAACCATGGATGATATTTATTGGTTGTGATTGGTGTGAAAATTGGTTGATAGCGAATGGTTGATTAGAATTGTTTGTGTTTGAAATTGATTGATTGTGGTTGAAAAATACCCGTTTGTGGTTGAGAATTATTTGGTTGAAACCACATAGGATTAGTTTGTGGAAATGAAAAAAATATACATGCCGCCTGCGTGCGAACTAGATGCATGAAATCCCCATTGTCAAAAGCTGCGAGGCTTTAATGTATAGCGAGGAGTCGTACTAGGGACGACCCCGGTTTTAACCACCCTGCCATAATGCTGCCGAAATTTTCTGAAATATTTATGTGTTAGAATTATTTTCATTTGTTGAAATTATTTTCATATGTCGAAACCACATTCATGTGTTGAATAGAAATTCATTCGTTGAATGGTATTCGTGTTTTAAATAAATTGCTTTAACAATAAAAATCACATTTTTATTATATATACGAACTATAGAAAACCTTCATGTGTTGAATAGAAATTCATTCGTTGAATAGAAATTTATGTGTTGAATGGTATTCGTGTTTTAAATAAATTGCTTTAATAATAAAAATCACATTTTTATTATATATACGAACTATAGAAAACCTTCATGTGTTGAATAGAAATTCATTCGTTGAATAGAAATTCATGTGTTGAATGGTATTCGTGTTTGAAATAAATTGTTTTATAATAAAAATCATATTTTTATCATCTATATGAACTATATAAAATAGTCGTGTTTTGAAATAAATTGTTTTATAATAAAAATCATATTTTTATCATCTATATGAACTATATAAAATAGTCGTGTTTTGAAATAAATTGTTTTATAATAAAAATCATATTTTTATCATCTATATGAACTATATAAAATAGTCGTGTTTTGAAATAAATTACTTTGCAATTAAAATCACATTTTTATTATTATATACATGAATTGTTAAAAATAGTGAAGTGTCGAAATAAATGTCGGTTGGATAAAAATATCATTTCTATCAAATATATGAAAAGAATATGGTTTTGAAATCGAAGAATCGAGTATATTTATATTTATATATATATATATATATAATTAAAATATATCGAATAACGAAGCTGCAGTTCGTGTTTTGAAACCGTGATTTCAAACGATTAGTGCGGGAGATCCGACCATCGGATTTTCCCGAAACCGAAACCGTTGGGTTCGCCTTGGAAATATCTTTCCAACGACACCCACTTTGTGAAGATCCAACGGTTGGATTGTCTGGAATGTTTAATTCAATTCTGAAGAAAAACATCGCTAAAATCGATTATATATATATATATATAAATATATAATTAAATTAAATCGAATAACGACGCTGCAGTTCGTATTTTGAAATCGAATCTTCAAACGAGTATACCGGGTGATCCGACCATCGGATTTTCCTAAAACTGAAACCGTTGGATTCGTTTTGAAAAGATCTTTCTAAAGATATAAAATTTGTGAAGATCCAACAGTTAGATTTTCAGATATGTGTAAATCAAATCTGAAGAAAAACAGCGCCACGGCCGCGTTATAGCCCGAAGCGTCTTTTGAATGAAATGACTATTTTAAATAAATAAAAATAGCGATAAATCGTTATAAAATATTATAAACGATATGGAATGTGAAATTTAGAAACTAACTGAAGGTTAGCTAAGTCGAATGGTTTCCTGGGTTTTGATCTGATGTTGGTTTCGGCCTTCGGGGTTAATATTTGGGAAATCGTTCTCTTACTAATTTACGGTTAGTGACTAATGAATTGGAATAAGGCGTATGTTGTGTTTGTGTAGCACTTGTTTATTATATACGCGAGTTGCTTAGAAAGACCAGGTTAATCCCATTCTGAATAACTGAATCGATGATAAGAAGTTGAAGATAAAGACGGTGGTTGAAGACTGGAGATCTTCACCTCGGTTGGATGATAACTGATGTCCTGATTGGGAGGCATCCCGAAATATGGATAATGAGTGGTGATCGTCTAGACGTACGTGGAGATCGATGGGTATGCGAGGTATATAGTGCCTCCGGTTTCATTCAGACCCAGAACGGACTTGTAAGTGGACTGTGTGTCTGACATTTAAATTCATTCTGTGTGATTGATAGCCATCAGTTGCATGGTGTGAATTGCCTGTGTGGCATGCTAAGATGCAGTGATCAAGGCTTCTGTTGAAAAGCAAAGTCTTGTGGTTGATGATCAAAGCACCACCTGTGTGGCGTAGCTTTGTGTATAACGTGAATTTGCGAGCCTCACACCCCGGTATGAACCAGAAACATGAGAGGACATCAGGGAGGGCATGCGTTTCCTTCTAGCTAGAGGTGGTGTCAGTGCTTAAACTGGCTGACATTCATATTATTTTCACTTGTGTGGTTGTTGCTGTTGCGAGGCGCCTCAGATATATCGATCGATCCGGGACCGATGGAGTCATTCTTTGGCTCATTTACGCCCCAAAGGGCGGGGAAACGTAGTGTTCAGGCATAATAATCCACATCGGTGGACCGGCCCTGACGATCCAAAGGGTTGATACGTTCTGATCCTGAGACACGGACTAGAGCGTCTCGAATTTGGTAAGGACTATCTTTTTCCTTGGTTCATGACGAAAATCCAATTTCCAAATACGTGACTGTGCGGTTTTGATTGTATACCTATATATGGCAACATAGTGGTATGGGGCATTAATGCCGTCTATGATTGATATTTATGATTGTATATAAAATTAGAAACTAACTGGAAACGAGCTAAGACGGATGGTTTCCTGGGTTTTGATCTGATGTTGGTTTCGGCCTTCGGGGTTAATACCTAGGGAATCGTTCTCTTACTATTTTACGGTTGGAGTTTGATTAAGAATTCTTTTGTTTTATTCGTATCAAGCATATTTTAGCCATTATAAGGTAAAACTCTATCCTCCGGTTTGCGTTGCATTGTGTGATGGGAACTGAGTCTTATAATGTCTTCATTTTTATAAAAAGCATTGCGATGTTTAAAAGATTTACTTGTTGTAAAGCACTGGAAATCCAATGGAGTAAACCCGTTCCGCGAAAGTGGCGTGGTCCTGTGATTAGCCATATTATAAAATGAGTTAAGTAAATTTCTCATACCAGTCCCATGACTGACTCGTAGTTTGTTTCACTTGCAAACTCGGGTGCCCCTTTTTCTACACGGGCAGCCTTGTGTTCAGGTTAGCAGGCTCTTTCTGGATAGCTGGAGCTGAAGATGGATTCTATCATTTATCTCTTTTTATGCTGTTCAGCTCCTATTGTACATATTATGTTTGTTTTCCGCTGTAGACATTTATGTATAGCTGAACTATATTTGCTCTAAGTATGATCCTGTATAGTGTGTAACTCTGATGTTGTTATTTATCCAGTGTATTCTATTGTACATTATCTGGTGTATTTATTTAATTCTGCTCTGTTATTATCTGTTTATGTGTTATATTCCAAAGATTACTCTTGCCACCGTCAGTACGGGGTTTGGGGTTGTCACTCGTTGGGTCTCATTTGGAGTTCGAATGAAAAACTTATTTTTGAAAATAAAATAATAAATAAATATAAAATTATATAATCTCTCTCTCTCCCTCACCTTTCTCTCTCTCGTTCAAAGAATAAAAATAAGAAAATAAAAAAAACTGCACGAATAATTCCCGTCGCCCCCTTCCTAAACACGCCGCCTCCGCCGGAGGGCCCTCCCCACCACCACCGCAGATCGTCGCTGCGCCCCCAGCCTCCGCCACCTCTTCCACCACCTCTCCGCCTCTAAACTGCCAATCCCCAAAACCCTATTCCTCAAACTGCCTGAAACCTATCCTTCCGACCACCAGTGACTGCACCTCCTCCCCTTGCTCCACCTCATCAGCGATTAACCCCCATTTCTGCAATTCAATGTAAGTTAATTCCAAATTGAATTTTAATTTCAGTTTTAATAATATAGAGCATATAAAAATTCGATTTATATATATATTTTTATAGCATGATAAAAATTCGATTTTTATATATATTATAGCAATATAAAAAAATATGATTCTTATATATGTAGCGATATAAAAATATGATTTTTACGTATGTAATAGAAAAGTAAAAATATGATTTTTATAATGTAAACATCGTTATAAAAATATGATTTTTATGTGTGTAATAGCGAAATAAAAATATGATTCTTATTATTTGAATAGCGAAATAAAAATTCGATTTTTATTATATGAATAACGATATAAAAATATGATTTTTATATATGTAGCGATATTAAAAATATGATTTCTATGTACGTAGTAGTGAAATAAAAATATGATTTTTATTATCTGAGTAGCGTTATAAAAATATAATTATATATATATATAATATTGAAATAAAAATGAGATTTTTAAATATATAAACATCATATTAAAAATGTGATTTTTTTACTATGAATAGCGTGAAAAAGATTGCGTTGGAATTTCGGGCAAATCCAAACTGTTCGGAAATTCAGAAATAAAAAACGGCGGAATGGTTCCTAAAGGTAAGAACTTCTCACTCTAACTTTGTTTACAGTTAAATATATATACTAGGATGCAGAAGGTGCTTAGTAGCACCCAACACCTTTGATTGAAACCATGGATGTTTGGTTGTTAGTTTGATTGGTTCATTTGTTTGAATTTGATTTGGAAGCGAAATGAATTGATTGGAATTGGTATGTGTATGGCACAAGCAAGTATTAGGCGAGGGATAAGGCTAGACCTTATTCCGGTTCTAGTATCGCGCCATTATGCTGTCGAAATTTTCTAAACTAAAATGTGTTAATTAAAAATAACATTTTTAATGTGTATATGAACTGTATAAAATATTCATGTGTTGAATAAAGTATTTGAATAGTAAAAATATCATTTTTAATGAATGTATGAACTATTAAAAATATTCATTTGTTGAAATAAATATTTTATCGTAAAAAATATAATTTTTAATGTGTATATGGTGAAAATAAATATTCATTTATAAATCGGGCGATTTGTTTATGTACATTCATTTGACTGATGTTGATTGGAACGATATATTTTACACATTGCCCAACTGCACAAATAAAATCTGTATGTGTTGATTTAAACCCCACACGGGTATTGGGATGATATTTGACATACACTAATCCCAATTGTTTAGTCGTATGTCAATCGATTGGCTGACAGACCAATTCCAATTCGGAAAGAACGAATATTTTAAATTAATGAACATTTTAAAATGATGAATAATGAATATTTTAAAATAACTAATATTTCAAAATAATATTCAGTAATGGATAAAAATATGATTTTGATGTCCAATTTGGGATTAACACGAAATTATTGAAATATATGAACCGTATTGATTAGATATGGGCCATTTTGACGCAAACGATATTTATATCGATTTTATTTATTTTTATAATGAATATCGAAAAGGAAATTATTTCAAAATCTGATATTTTGAAAATATTAACATTTAAATAATATAATGATAAGGAGTATTCAATTTTGATTTAAAATTGAAAATGAAGTTAGAATCGTTTTAAAATAAATTTATAAACAATTTATAAATTACTTTTTTAATGGAAATCGACGAAGTTTATATTATATATATAATATAATGGCCCGAATAGAATGCGCTGCGCTGCAGCCGTTCGCGAATTTCGACCATTGACTTTGAGTTGACATTATGGGAGATTCGACCGTCGGATTCTCCAAAAACCAGAACCATTGGGTTCGTATCGAAAAGAGCTTTCCAACGAATATAAGTGATTTGAAATCTAACAGATGGATTTGGAATTATGTCCAAATCAAATTTGGAAAAGGTCGGTGTAAGTGCAGTTCGATGACTGTTTATGGAAATCGACTGAAGGGTCTTAATAAAATTATTAAAAATATTAATAATTTGTGTAAAATCATAATAAATAATTTGGAAAGAGTTGGGATGAAAATTCCATATTTGAAAAGATAAAAATATATTTCTTATCAAAATGAACTAATTATCAAATAGAATTATAATCCAATTGTTTTTAAATAAATAAATTGGATTAAGAATGGGTTTTAAATATAAGCAGAATTTCCAATATATGAATTGGAGTGGATGTGAATGGAAATCATCTGGAATATATCGATATTGGATTTCGTGATTATACAGATATTGTTATGGAAATTTGGCAGATATATTTATATCGTTATTTCCAATACGATATTTGTTGGTTTCAGAATTTGATATTGAATATAAGCCGATATAATTTCTATTAAGAGTCTTGTATTTAATATCAAATGGGATTTTGGGTTTGTCGTGAATGGTGTCTTTATTAACACTGTTCTTAAACCCAATTGGGAAAAGAATAAATCTTTTAATTAAGATTTAGAGAAGTTTTCCAATTAATCAATATTTAATTGGAATTGGATGAAAGAATTGGATTTTTGGGTTTATCATGAACGGTGTTTTAAATAACACTTGTTCATTAACCCGATTAATAGTGAAATGTGATTTGGAATTTATAAATCTTTTTATTAAGATTTAATGGAAAATTTCCAAAGTAAAGTTTTCCAATTTAATAAAATAAATTGGAATTGAATGGAATTCAATTTGTTAATAATCGAAGTGAGCTTCTGTGGAGGAAGATTGTTAATATATATGGAATTTAAGAGGCTTTGTCATTATTCCATTTATATTATTAGTCGGATACGGGAATTGATATCGATTATATATTGAGCTGTTTTCCGTGAAGATTCCATAATTAATGGAATGTGATTTGGGTTTATCATGAACTGTGTTTTAAATGACATTAGTTCTTTAACCCAGTTAAAAACAGGATTACATGTCTAACAATGTATTTCGAACTATATGGTTTGTCTCTGCTAAATATATATCTGTTTGGTGGCGGAGAATTTATTCTCTTGCTTAACACCCTTCTTTAAGACGTACGAGCTTAGAGGTTATATATAGGCAGAAATCAATAGTACGGTGTAGATTGTCGATGCAGCATGCACTACAACAAAATTCACTTTTTACAGTTATCATTTTCAGTGTTTCATGTTTAATTGAAGTTAATTAATGATGTCTTAATAGAACGAGAATTACGAATAAACGCTGACGTTTTAGGGTTAGAGCTGAAATATTAAGGCGGGATAAAATTCTCTTTAGCCGCATTCCGCTTTCCTTCTGCCCTCGTGTTTCATCGCCAATTGTTTTAGTTTTATTCTTCTCTAAATCAACAACATTTAATTTTTCACCCTAATTTCTTCAAATCTGATTTATTCACTCCTTTGTTCATGTTAATCCATTCGTATTACGCTCAATATGCCAAAATACAAAACCTCACCCTAAATCACCATTTCCAGCATGTGTCCAACCACCACTTCATTTGTGTCCCCAACCACCTGCGAAATACTGTTTGAATCACGATCAAGATCACCAGTGTATCCGCCCCCATCAAGAAAGGTAATTTAATAAATTCAATCTTTGATTTTCGGCTGCATTTAACTATATCTTTGTTTTTCAATATTTAACCCTAAATCAGTCGATACTTAACCCTATTCTATGGTTAATTTAATCATTGGTGCTATAGAGTTTGAGTAAATTGAACATCGATCAGATTTGGGTGTTGATATCAGGTAAAATTTGGCAATTTAACATTTGAAGTCTAATTGAAGTTTGGTTAGATTGGATCTGTTTCTCATATTTAAACTTTATGTTAGGGTAAACTTTGTTTGAAAAAGAAACTTTTGGAGTATGTTTGAATGTACAGACAATCCTTCATAGACGTAATATGTTACTTTTTGTTGTGCCAAATTGGCTTCAAATACATGTTGCATCATGGGCATTATATTGCATCACCGTATGTACCATACAAAACAACATAATGGAGCAAGTGACTTGAATATATAATATGTTATTGGAGAACTTATTTGTTTATAGTTTTACTAGAATATTTAATGTTACTTATATTCAACAATTTCGTTAGCTAATACTTTATATTTATTTATACGACAAGTTCAATTTAGGGGCAAATGTCGATAACTGATCACTGTGATGTCTTAGAAGTATAACATGACAAAATTAAGTGGATAACAGATTAATAAAGGAAATTTAAGTTCGGCTTAAGTATCATAAACAAAGATTAATAAAAAGCTAGGATGTGTGAGTGAAAGGTATTAAAATTTTCAAATAATGGTGACTTGTACTGCTTAGCTAAATTAGTGTAATTATTCTCCGATGTAGATATGAATTACAATGCACACTTTATTTTTCTAGTTGTATAGGTTACATGCATGCATTTATTTGAATCTATGTTTGGAGTTTCTTACATCATTTCTTTTAATCTTCTTATTTTCTAAACAAGTTAGTTGATATATTTTCTTCATGTACCATGATATCATCTTTACCTATGACTTAACACAAGCTTCTCGGTGACGGACAAAATTTTTCACGATAACTATGTTTTTACTATTAATTTTTATGCACACACAATGATGCTTCATGATAAATAATACCATGGAATATAAATTATGACAATATAATGTATTAACATGGTCCTGCACAGACTTTTCACATTTTAAAACGCATATAATCTTACTTGGAGAAGGTGCAAGGAGATGTTAATGTTAACTTCTCCCGTGCATTCGAATATGCATTGTGTATGTGTCCGTTACTCCTTTGATTGCTTCTTCTTTCGCCATGTTATTGTTATGCAAGTTTGTTCATATGCAACCAATGCATGAAAATATACCATGGACAGAAAATTTAATAGGCAGTAGTAGACAAGAAAATTCACTGAGATATAGGTCTCTAACCTGGCATGCTAAAGAGCTGGTAAAAAAAAATACATTTTTACATATGAGTATGTAAACATGATGTAAACGCGAGTATAATTTCCGAGCCAACATATGATGTGATACTAAAGTGCAAGTGGATATGAATTAGAGGGGGGGGGGGTGTATATATGCACGTATGTACATATCTATATGTATGTATGTATGTATGTATGTATGTATGTATATGGGTGTGTGTGTGTGTATACATATACATACATATATATATACATGCATATGTGTGTAAATATATACATGCATATGTGTGTGTGTATGAATGTGTGTGTGCGCGTGTGTGTTCTGCCCTACACTGTAGCAATGTCGTTTAGACTAGTTAAGTTAAAGGAAAATTGCTAGTTTTGCAATCACGATGTAATACATTAGATATGTGTACGTGTTTTAATCCTTAGAGTGTATGATATAGGAATTACTACATAGTGGTGATGTAATTTACTAGCTAGGTTTACAGGCAAAGATGCTGCTACAAACGTTAAAGCCAGTATCAATGACGAGAAAGTTATATCGGCTTGAATGAACAGTAGGAGCTAGCAACCACATATTCTAAACTAAATTGTGATGGAGTCTTGTCGAGTAGACAACCTAAGCCGAAGCTACGAAGGGCTTGGAAATGGTGATAGTCCAGCTTGTTCTCTATGATCAGTAAGCCTATTCATTTGCTATTTAGGCTATATGTTATTTTAAATAAAATGGCTAACTACTTCTTAAGTTATTGGTACATGGTAAATTTATCTACAATCTACCATATCGATATTCGTAATATGTGTGTATAAATATAAATAGGTTTTAAAAAAGAAAGATAAACCAGTGTGACACAGTAAAGTAAGAAGTAGCAAGGAAAATGTGGAGGTACTCAGTCCTTTCTGTCGAAACATTTGTTAGTTGTTACAGCCGGTACAAGCAAAGGGAAATTATGCACAACATATCACGGGTTTGGTCGAAATAAAAGTTTTATGCAATTGTCAACCTTATTGTAGTGTGGTACGTGCAAGTCCGAAAAGAGTATATCAGTTGTAGGACACTTGTGAATCAAGTACATACCCTCAGCTGAGGTTATTTAAAATTGTGAAAATTCAATGACCAATGCACCAAATCAAATCACTGTACCCAAAATCCTCTATCCCCCTATTCCCAACCAATCAAGACCCCCTGAATTCCACCTTTTTGCAATTAAGCATTGTTTCTCCCTCCGACTTAATTGCAAAAAGGTAAAAACAAAAAAATTTAATTGGTTGGGGACAGAGGTATAGGTGATTTTGGGTACAGAGGATTTGCTCTCCCAATGCACTGCCATGTGTATGGGGTATGAATGTGTCGGTACGCCTTCCCATTTTTTAAAATGTATGATTAAAAGTTTTATCACGCTGAACCTTCATTATCCCATATTTTCCACATTAATGCAATAACTTGATCAAATTTGCTAATGTAGCGAATAATAGAGTCAAACTGTATTGGCACTGGTTGTGCTTTTCTCTTTATATTTGTGAACTGTGACTAACAACCAATGGCTTTTTATCATGCACGTATGCATGGTAATAACTAAGATGAAATATCAGCTTAAGGTGAAGAATGAATGCCTCGTCATTTTTGGATAACGATTGCTGCTTATAATCCCACCTCGTCTTTGATGATATTTTATTGTCCTGCCTACCTATGTGTTGCATTATACAGATATTTTTTTGAGTTTGAGGTGCATCTATTGCGGCTGTATTCATGATCAGTTGTAAAATTTTACAACCGAAAATTTTTTCAAATCTACAAAATGAAACAAACATGCATGTCAAATACTAGTAAAAATATATATCAAATAGGATCATTCCATTGCTTCTCATACAATTTTGCACATTTAATGTCTTTTGATTTTAAGCACAAGTTCTTTGCTTTGCATGCAAACATGTAGCTAATTAAAATCTGCACTTAAGTTTTGAACTGAATACCCTTGTATGAGCAGCAACACAAGAGTTGAACGTTTTTACATAAAATGCATGCTCTTTTAATTAGCTATATGATCCACAGTTCATTTATGATTTCAGGGGTTGCTACCATTTTTCACTTAGTTGTAGGGTATAAAAATTGGATGAAAACACTTACGGATACCACTGTTAAGATGGAGACCCATCACTGATCAGATACGTTGTCGTATAATGTTATGCAGGAAATGTAGTAAAATTGTCTGTCGAAGAGGCTACGAACTGTTATGCAACTAACAAGTGCAGTCTATCGTACTAAGACCATAACCAACCATCTGTTCTGTTCAGTTATTCTCTCTCATGTTCTGAAACTGGTCCAACGAGCCGAGCACCCAGAAGGGGAGAACCAGCCACGGACTGGTTGGGGAGTGGGGATACAACGGCAAAGATATTGCCGTTATAAATATTACAACGGCAAAGTCTTTGCCGTTGTAATATTATAACGGCAAACACTTTGCCGTTATAACATTACAACGGCAAAGTGTTTGCCGTTGTAATATTACCCCCCAAAACCCTCGCCGCCACCCCTCCTCTGCTCCATTTCTCTTTCTCCTTCTTCAAACCCGAAAACCCATTTTCCTCCCCCATTTTTCACCCAATTTTCTCCACCAATTCACCAATCCGTCAGTTTTTAACCAAATTAACTAGCTTGTGTGAGATATTAGTTCGAAAATATGGCTAGATTACTAAAAAATTTCGCCAAAAAATTCATGCACGGCGACGATCGTGGCGCCGGCGGGAGTGGTGAAGGTGGTAGTGGCCAACAGCCAGTGCTCGGAATAGAAGACTTACTTGTAGCCGCTGAAAACATGGAGAACGAAGAAGCAGAGGTGCAACAGGGAGGCGGTCATCGGGGACGTGGCGGTCGTAGAGGCGGACGAGCAGGCAGGGCACGTAGGGGTGTTGGATCAGTTGCCGCTAGAGAGGGCCAACTCGATGGCTATGTGGATATGAACCTCAGCGCCGCGAAGCTTCCTGCGCTATCCAACTTTCGCATTCTTCCAGATGACGAAGTACACGTTAGCACGCAGTCAAGTTTGGATGTAAGTATTTTTAGTATTATTTACATAGTATTCTTTGAGTGTTATATATTGGGTAGATGGTATAACATTTTGTTGAACCGTTAACAGTCGCGGAATATACGTCCACGTGGTTCGTTAGCGACCACACTTAGATATTATCATGCACACTTGGCGGCTAAGGAGGGGGTCGCAGGACTGTTACATGCTCTTGGATTTCAATTTTTTCTAGGTAATATTATAGACCTTTTAATGAAATAAGTGGATAATTTAGTAGTCATATTTTATCTTATTGTGCGATTTGTTATTTTAGGAATAAACCATGTTATAAATGCCGATGTCCAATTGTGTGCGGCCATTGCTCTACGGTGGTACAAAACCACCCACACATTTCACTTTCCTTGTGGTGAGTTAGGACTTACACCGCTTGATTTCTCCATGCTTACTGGTATTAGCATTGGAGTAAGTGCTTATCCCCAACTGCCTTATGACGATGGTCGATGGCGTGATCGTGCACTTGTTCATGATCTACTGCCTCATTTGGATGTTTCTGCTACGTCGTATCAGGCAGAAGGCGCTATTAGAGTGAGCGCGATCCGTGCGGCTATGGACAGGATACTCGAGCACTACTCTGTTGATGACGACTTGGAGCTTGCTCGATTATTTGTGTTATACCTTATGGGTAACCTTTTCTTTAGTTCTTCGAGCAGTAGCGTTCCTGTGGGGTTTTTTGCGGTCGCGGCTGAGATAAATGCCGATGGGGCGATTTTATATGATTGGGGCACACCTATCCTTGCATACCTATACAGATGTCTCGACATGCAGTGCACCATCACTGATTCTCAGGTTTCTTTATTTGGATTCTGGGAGTTGTTACAGTATTGGTACTTTGAGTACTCTAGGAACTTTCATTTTATCACCCGTATTGCTGACCCATCGACCTTTTTCCCCCGTATATGCTTTTGGACTGCGGACAACCTGTAACGACCCTGAATTTTGGGGCCAAGTTAAAATTTATTTTAAGTGATTTTAAATGAGTTTTGATATTTAAAATAATCTATTTTAAATAATAAGGATCACAAATTTGGTTCAAATCGAAGTTAGAATGAATAAATTAATTTTAAATATAAAAAGAGCTAGAAATGGCGCGGTAGTTTGAAAAGTCAAACTTGAACTTTGACTAACCATACAGGATGCAAAATTTAACGGATTTTAGTGAAACCAAAAATATTAGAATCTATTTAAAAATATCTTTCCAACGAATCCGAAGAATCGAAATTTCATAGCGGAAATCAAAAGTTATGGCCAATTCAATTTTTAGAAAGGTCGGTGGGTAATTTGCATAGGACAAAAATGCTACTTTTCTCATATGTAGGAATTTGAACTTGAAACCACTTCCATTGGTTTCAGAATGATGTTTCTGCATTGAAAAACAGTAAACACTTATATGTTTCGAGTTTCAGAAAATATTTGTTTAAAAATGTATTTTTAATATTAAAAATATTTGCCTTGAAAATAGCCATTTTTCAAAAAGTCTCAGAATCGAACGAAATAAATTTTGTTGGATTCGTATCATCAAAACAAAGCTAAAAATGATTTTTTGGTAATTTTTAGAATTAATATATAATTATAATTGATTTTTCAGCATAAACGGGCAAATTTTTGACTTTAAAAATTCATTAAAAATTCAAACGGGCCCAAAATTGAACGAAATTAATTTTCATAGGTCCACAGCAGCAAAACATAGCTAAATATATTTTTCGAGGATTTTTGAAGTTAATTGGTGACCTGGGTGAATTTCTACGTACGTTTGAATTTAAAATAATGATTTATATTTAAAACTGAAAAACGAAGGCCAAGACGATCTCGTGGGCTGATGAGACATATCCAGATGAGTTCGGAACGGGGGCTAAATGGTATGAACGACAGTAAGCAGGCTTGAATCGGAGTTCGGGCCAAAACGGGCTTAAGCGGGCCAATTAAATAATGATTAGTTTAACCTAATATTTTAATATAAAAACACTATTCACGTCCATCTTCTTCCTCTTTGCTGAGCCGCACAAACCCATCATGGCTGAAAACTTCAAACCCTCATAACTCCTTCATTTCTCAACGAAAATTTGCGTGTGAGTACACGTTTCGAAGCTCTCGCCGAGCTCTTCGATCTCCGACAAGTCCCGTCCCTTTCCGTCGCCTGTGCCGCCCGCCCCGAGCCCGAGAAGATCCGCCGGTCGCAGCCACGCCGGGCCCACCACGTTCGACCGAGCTCCACCCCCTTCTGGCCGTGCAAAGATCTCTCCAAGGCGGTCATTCTCCAAAAAACCGCACCCAAAACCGTTCAGTAAATCAAAAGTTATCGCGATTTGAAGTTTTGAACAAATTCTGAAATTGAGGTATGCTTCAGATTTTGTCACGCTTTTAAGCGTGGCAGAAGCAGTTGTTAAAAGTCTATTTGATTTAAAACATCAATAACTTATGCATATGAACACCGATTCTGAAAATTTCAGATCCGATGGAACCGTGACTTCGAATACAACTTTAATACAGAGCAATTGGGAACAAACTTTAATATAATTGAGGTGAGAATCCTATTTATTTTATTTAAGTAATTATATTTTAATTATGGATGTTCGCATTCATAATCATATATGTTTGTGAATCTGCTATGATATAAACTGTATGTGAATCTGCTATGACTTAATCTGTATGCGTATGCTATGTCAAAACCCACTGTATGTTGAGATGTTACAATATAAAAATTATAAATTAAAATCGTTCATGTATGTTGTGTGACATGTTGATATGTCAAAATTAAATAAATTAAAATCGTTCATGTATGTTGTGTGACATGTTTATATGTTAAATGTTAACATATCAAAATTGTTCATTGTATGTTATATTAACATTTTTATATATTAAAAATAGAAAATGTTGGGAATGTTCATCGTAGGATAAAAGTGACATTTTTGTCAATATTAAAATAAGAAATGGTTCATGTATGTTGTAAAGTGACATTTTTGTCAATCTTAAAATAAGAAATGGTTCATGTATGTTGTAAATTGACATTTTTGTCAATATCAAAATAAGAAAATGAACACCGTATGTAAATTGACATTTTTGTCAATATCAAAATAAGAAAATGAACACCGTATGTAAAGTGACATTTTTGTCAATATCAAAATAAGAAAATGAACACCGTATGTAAATTGACACTTTTGTCAACATCAAAATAAGAAAATGAACATCGTATGTAAATTGACACTTTTGTCAATATCAAAATAAGAAAATGAACATCGTATGTAAATTGACATTTTTGTCAATATCAAAATAAGAAAATGAACACCGTATGTAAAGTGACATTTTTGTCAATATCAAAATAAGAAAATGAACACCGTATGTAAATTGACATTTTTGTCAATATCAAAATAAGAAAATGAACACCGTATGTAAAGTGACACTTTTGTCAATATCAAAATAAGAAAATGAACACCGTATGTAAATTGACATTTTTGTCAATATCAAAATAAGAAAATGAACACCGTATGTAAATTGACACTTTTGTCAATATCAAAATAAGAAAATGAACACCGTATGTAAATTGACATTTTTGTCAATATCAAAATAAGAAAATGAACACCGTATGTAAATTGACACTTTTGTCAATATCAAAATAAGAAAATGAACACCGTATGTAAATTGACATTTTTGTCAATATCAAAATAAGAAAATGAACACCGTATGTAAAGTGACATTTTTGTCAATATCAAAATAAGAAAATGAACACCGTATGTAAATTGACATTTTTGTCAATATCAAAATAAGAAAATGAACACCGTATGTAAATTGACACTTTTGTCAATATCAAAATAAGAAAATGAACACCATATGTAAATTGACACTTTTGTCAATATCAAAATAAGAAAATGAACACCGTATGTAAATTGACACTTTTGTCAATATCAAAATAAGAAAATGAACACCGTATGTAAAGTGACATTTTTGTCAATATCAAAATAAGAAAATGAACACCGTATGTAAATTGACACTTTTGTCAATATCAAAATAAGAAAATTAGCACCGTATGTTGAATGAACAAATTTGTGTATTTATAAAATAGAATTGGTCGTTATATGTGAATGATTATATTTTGTTCATTTATAAAATAAGAAAGCACTATATGTTAAAGAATTATATTTTGTGTCATTAACAAAATAGAATTTGTCGCTATGTTAAAGAATTATATTTTGTGTCATTAACAAAATAGAATTTGTCGCTATGTTAAAGAATTATATTTTGTGTCATTAACAAAATAGAATTTGTCGCTATGTTAAAGAATTATATTTTGTGTCATTAACAAAATAGAATTTGTCGCTATGTTAAAGAATTATATTTTGTGTCATTAACAAAATAGAGTTTGTCGCTATGTTAAAGAATTATATTTTGTGTCATTAACAAAATAGAGTTTGTCGCTATGTTAAAGAATTATATTTTGTGTCATTAACAAAATAGAGTTTGTCGCTATGTTAAAGAATTATATTTTGTGTCATTAACAAAATAGAATTTGTCGCTATGTTAAAGAATTATATTTTGTGTCATTATTCAAAATAAAATTTGTCGCTATGTGAAACGAACCATTTTTTTTGTTCGTTAATAAAAATAGAGTTAGTCGCTATATGTAATGAATATATTTTGTTCATTATCAAAATAAGAAAGCATCGTATGTTAATGAACTATATTTTGTTCATTATTAAAAATAGCATTGTATGTTAATGAACTATATTTTTGTCAAAATAGAAAAAGTGCATTGTATGCATAGCATATTATTTTTGTCAAAATAGAAAAAGTCCATTGTATGCATTGCATATTATTTTTGTTCAAATAGAAAAAGTGCGTTTTATGCATAGCATATTATTTTTGTTCAAATAGAAAAAGTCCATTGTATGCATAGCATATTATTTTTGTCAAAATAGAAAAAGTGCATTGTATGCATTGCATATTATTTTTGTTCAAATAGAAAAAGTCCATTGTATGCATTGCATATTATTTTTGTCAAAATAGAAAAAATGCGTTTTATGCATTGCATATTATTTTTGTCAAAATAGAAAAAGTGCGTTTTATGCATTGCATATTATTTTTGTCAAAATAGAAAAAGTGCGTTTTATGCATTGCATATTATTTTTGTTATAAAATAGAAAAAGTGCATTGTATGCATAGCATATTATTTTTGTCAAAATAGAAGAAAAAATGCATTGTATGCAAATAATATTTTGTCAAGTTAGAACGTTATATAGATAAATGCATTGTATGCAAATAATATTTTGTCATGTTAGAGAAATAGATAAATGCATTGTATGAATATATTATTTTGTCATGTTAGAGAAATAGAAATGCATTGTATGAAACTATTATTTTGTTACGTTAGAAAATAATAAATGCATTGTAGGTAAAAGAATATTTTTGTTATGTTAAAATAAGACATGCATTGTATGGAAAATAATATTTTGTCATGTCAACAATATAGAAAATGCATGTCATGTAAATATACATTATTTATAATGTTTATTAAAAGAGAATTTGTATTGTAAGATAATAAGCATTATTTATAATGTAAATAAAAAAAGGAGAATTCACCCCGTAGGAAGAATTAACATTTATTTTATGTTAAATAAGAGAGATGGAACTATGTGCAGGAATTAACATTATTTTAATGTTGAAAAAAAAAATGAAACTGTATGTAAGAATTAACATTATTTTTAATGTTAAATAAAAAGAAATGAAATGGAGGAAAAGATTTACATTATTTATAATGTATAAAGAGAGTTTACACCATGGAAAAATGTTCATTGTTCATAATGAAATAGGGAAAAGAAATAATGGGAATGAAGTTTTATAATTTACATTTTTAAATGTGAATTATAAAGTATAAAATGAAAATAAAATAAAAAGAACAATTCACCGCCTAATTATGAAATACATTTTCATGTAAGTTAAAGAAGTTAAAGGATAAAGAAAAGGCAGATGTAAGTAAGGACGATGAGTTAAACGAGCTAATGTATATATATATTTATATATATTTATATATATATATATATAGTTAAAATATAACGAATCGAGCGCAGTAGTTCGTGTTTTGAAATCGAACTTTTAAACGAATATACCGGAAGATCCGACCGTCGGATTTTCCCAAAACTGAAACCGTTAGGACCGTCTTAGAAAAATCTTTCCAACGATATATGCTACGCTAAAATCCAACGGTTAGATTTTGAGGAAAGTGAATAACAAAATTGATTGAAAACAGCGCCAAGGTCGCCCTTGACCTGAAGCGTCGTTAAATAAGGAAATTAATTATATTAAAATAATTAAGGCAAGAATTAATCGTTATAAAATAAAATAACGATATGAAATATGTTTTTCTCAAAATATATGAATGCGAGATTATTTGGAAAGTCCGGGTTAATCCCATTCCAAATGATCGTACGATTCCAAGAATTCAAGTATGAAGACGGCGCATGAAGACCGTAAATCTCCCCTCGAATGGACAACGATCAAGACTCTGAATTGGTTTGCTCCCAATTCAAGGGTCGGGGTAATTGCCCAAACGTACGTGTTGATTTCACGGGTTTGACCCTAGTTCAGACCTAGAGCATGGGTATAAATGGATAGTGTGTCTGACATCGTACCCCACAAAATATTATGTTGTTGATTTTCAGTTAATATATAAACGATTGGTGGTAGAGAATTTATTCTCTACTTAACACCCGTTTATATAGTGACGGAAGATCAATAGTACGGTATGGAGTGACGGTGTGGCATACTAAGATGCAATGATCAGGGTTTCTTGTTGAAAAGCAGAACCTTGTGGTATGAAGAACATGACTTCACGAGCCTCACAAACCGGTAGAGTCTAAAAAGGGGGAAGGGAACGCAGGGAAAGTAGCACGTTTCTTTCTAGTTAGTAGTCATTTTACTTTTGGAGGATGATGAAATGAGGCGCCTCGGATAGGTCCTATAGGACCGGGAAACGTGTGCTTAGGAATTGCCAATCCTCTAAGCTGTATGTGAGGACCGGCCCTGCAGGATCCAAGGGTTAACTGCGGGTAATCCTGAGACGTTAACTAGAGCGTCTCGAATCGGTAAGGAGTCCTCCCTAGCCTGGACTCATGATGGAAACCCAAATTTCCAATACGACCCCGACGGATTTGATTGTATTACTAGTATTGGAGGCATAATATATGGTACCTATGCTTCCTAGGATTAATACATTGCTTTGAATTGTTTTAAAACATATACACTAATAATAGTATTAGTTACGTATTTGGCGTATTTAGCATGTTTAACCACCATAAGGTAAAACTCTATCCTCTTGGTGTGCGTTGCATTGTGTGATGGGACCTGAGTCTTATGGTGGTTCCATTTTTCAAAAGACATTGCGTTGTTGACGACTTATTTAATCATTTATTATGACACTTTAAATTATGCACGGCAGTCCCTTAGAGTAAACCCGTTCCGCGTTAGCGGCGTGGTCTTTTGGATTTGCCTTATTTTTATTAGTATAAGTTATTTAAGAATTCTCACACCAGTCCCACGACTGACCCATAGTTTGTTTCACCTTTTTTGCAAACTTGGGTGCCCTCTCTTCTACACGGGCAGCCAAGTAGACAGGTTCATTCTTTGCTTGGAGTTTTCTTTGAAGCTGCTTATTTTCTCTCTCTTGGATTCTGCGTGGGAGAAGAGGTGATGACTTGGAGCTTGAAGACTTTTTGTTTCTATTGGCATCTTTTCTTTTTAGACATCAAACTTATTTCTTTTCTGCAAACTTGTTGTAATAATCTTAGTTCTGTGACTGTGGAATTTCTGTGATTGATGACATTATATTTTTCCGCTGCCATAATGTTATTACTCTATGAATCTCCTTTGCTATATTGTATCTGTGTTCTGTTTTATTGTATTTATGTTGTATTCCAAAAATGATTTCTCCTGCTTTCACTCGTGGAAGTTTGGGGGACGTCACAGTTGGTATCAGAGCTTTGGTTTACAAAGCGGAGTACAACATATCTATAATAATTCGTTTACGTAGAATCACTATATTCTATGGCGAACAGTTCATGAGATACATAATAGCCAGTCACTTTATCGTCATCTTTTCATTCATCCTTCGATCTTTTCTATCTCTTAAAATCACCTTTTCTGTTGTTTTGACTCTTCCCTTGATCGTGCATTCGAAGAAGACTAAGTGAAGTGGCGATGCTCAATTGGCACATGTTTACGAAGGAGTGAAAGGACCAACTTCTTCGGTAGAAAGCCTGATGTTATAGACGGTACCATCTCTGTTAAAAACATTCTCTGTGTTTATTCTTCCTCTTTTCCACTTCTATTTTTCTTTTCCCTTTTCGGGGACGAAAAGTTTTTAAGTGGGGGAGACTGTAACGACCCTGAATTTTGGGGCCAAGTTAAAATTTATTTTAAGTGATTTTAAATGAGTTTTGATATTTAAAATAATCTATTTTAAATAATAAGGATCACAAATTTGGTTCAAATCGAAGTTAGAATGAATAAATTAATTTTAAATATAAAAAGAGCTAGAAATGGCGCGGTAGTTTGAAAAGTCAAACTTGAACTTTGACTAACCATACAGGATGCAAAATTTAACGGATTTTAGTGAAACCAAAAATATTAGAATCTATTTAAAAATATCTTTCCAACGAATCCGAAGAATCGAAATTTCATAGCGGAAATCAAAAGTTATGGCCAATTCAATTTTTAGAAAGGTCGGTGGGTAATTTGCATAGGACAAAAATGCTACTTTTCTCATATGTAGGAATTTGAACTTGAAACCACTTCCATTGGTTTCAGAATGATGTTTCTGCATTGAAAAACAGTAAACACTTATATGTTTCGAGTTTCAGAAAATATTTGTTTAAAAATGTATTTTTAATATTAAAAATATTTGCCTTGAAAATAGCCATTTTTCAAAAAGTCTCAGAATCGAACGAAATAAATTTTGTTGGATTCGTATCATCAAAACAAAGCTAAAAATGATTTTTTGGTAATTTTTAGAATTAATATATAATTATAATTGATTTTTCAGCATAAACGGGCAAATTTTTGACTTTAAAAATTCATTAAAAATTCAAACGGGCCCAAAATTGAACGAAATTAATTTTCATAGGTCCACAGCAGCAAAACATAGCTAAATATATTTTTCGAGGATTTTTGAAGTTAATTGGTGACCTGGGTGAATTTCTACGTACGTTTGAATTTAAAATAATGATTTATATTTAAAACTGAAAAACGAAGGCCAAGACGATCTCGTGGGCTGATGAGACATATCCAGATGAGTTCGGAACGGGGGCTAAATGGTATGAACGACAGTAAGCAGGCTTGAATCGGAGTTCGGGCCAAAACGGGCTTAAGCGGGCCAATTAAATAATGATTAGTTTAACCTAATATTTTAATATAAAAACACTATTCACGTCCATCTTCTTCCTCTTTGCTGAGCCGCACAAACCCATCATGGCTGAAAACTTCAAACCCTCATAACTCCTTCATTTCTCAACGAAAATTTGCGTGTGAGTACACGTTTCGAAGCTCTCGCCGAGCTCTTCGATCTCCGACAAGTCCCGTCCCTTTCCGTCGCCTGTGCCGCCCGCCCCGAGCCCGAGAAGATCCGCCGGTCGCAGCCACGCCGGGCCCACCACGTTCGACCGAGCTCCACCCCCTTCTGGCCGTGCAAAGATCTCTCCAAGGCGGTCATTCTCCAAAAAACCGCACCCAAAACCGTTCAGTAAATCAAAAGTTATCGCGATTTGAAGTTTTGAACAAATTCTGAAATTGAGGTATGCTTCAGATTTTGTCACGCTTTTAAGCGTGGCAGAAGCAGTTGTTAAAAGTCTATTTGATTTAAAACATCAATAACTTATGCATATGAACACCGATTCTGAAAATTTCAGATCCGATGGAACCGTGACTTCGAATACAACTTTAATACAGAGCAATTGGGAACAAACTTTAATCTAATTGAGGTGAGAATCCTATTTATTTTATTTAAGTAATTATATTTTAATTATGGATGTTCGCATTCATAATCATATATGTTTGTGAATCTGCTATGATATAAACTGTATGTGAATCTGCTATGACTTAATCTGTATGCGTATGCTATGTCAAAACCCACTGTATGTTGAGATGTTACAATATAAAAATTATAAATTAAAATCGTTCATGTATGTTGTGTGACATGTTGATATGTCAAAATTAAATAAATTAAAATCGTTCATGTATGTTGTGTGACATGTTTATATGTTAAATGTTAACATATCAAAATTGTTCATTGTATGTTATATTAACATTTTTATATATTAAAAATAGAAAATGTTGGGAATGTTCATCGTAGGATAAAAGTGACATTTTTGTCAATATTAAAATAAGAAATGGTTCATGTATGTTGTAAAGTGACATTTTTGTCAATCTTAAAATAAGAAATGGTTCATGTATGTTGTAAATTGACATTTTTGTCAATATCAAAATAAGAAAATGAACACCGTATGTAAATTGACATTTTTGTCAATATCAAAATAAGAAAATGAACACCGTATGTAAAGTGACATTTTTGTCAATATCAAAATAAGAAAATGAACACCGTATGTAAATTGACACTTTTGTCAATATCAAAATAAGAAAATGAACATCGTATGTAAATTGACACTTTTGTCAATATCAAAATAAGAAAATGAACATCGTATGTAAATTGACATTTTTTTCAATATCAAAATAAGAAAATGAACACCGTATGTAAAGTGACATTTTTGTCAATATCAAAATAAGAAAATGAACACCGTATGTAAATTGACATTTTTGTCAATATCAAAATAAGAAAATGAACACCGTATGTAAAGTGACACTTTTGTCAATATCAAAATAAGAAAATGAACACCGTATGTAAATTGACATTTTTGTCAATATCAAAATAAGAAAATGAACACCGTATGTAAATTGACACTTTTGTCAATATCAAAATAAGAAAATGAACACCGTATGTAAATTGACATTTTTGTCAATATCAAAATAAGAAAATGAACACCGTATGTAAATTGACACTTTTGTCAATATCAAAATAAGAAAATGAACACCGTATGTAAATTGACATTTTTGTCAATATCAAAATAAGAAAATGAACACCGTATGTAAAGTGACATTTTTGTCAATATCAAAATAAGAAAATGAACACCGTATGTAAATTGACATTTTTGTCAATATCAAAATAAGAAAATGAACACCGTATGTAAATTGACACTTTTGTCAATATCAAAATAAGAAAATGAACACCATATGTAAATTGACACTTTTGTCAATATCAAAATAAGAAAATGAACACCGTATGTAAATTGACACTTTTGTCAATATCAAAATAAGAAAATGAACACCGTATGTAAAGTGACATTTTTGTCAATATCAAAATAAGAAAATGAACACCGTATGTAAATTGACACTTTTGTCAATATCAAAATAAGAAAATTAGCACCGTATGTTGAATGAACAAATTTGTGTATTTATAAAATAGAATTGGTCGTTATATGTGAATGATTATATTTTGTTCATTTATAAAATAAGAAAGCACTATATGTTAAAGAATTATATTTTGTGTCATTAACAAAATAGAATTTGTCGCTATGTTAAAGAATTATATTTTGTGTCATTAACAAAATAGAATTTGTCGCTATGTTAAAGAATTATATTTTGTGTCATTAACAAAATAGAATTTGTCGCTATGTTAAAGAATTATATTTTGTGTCATTAACAAAATAGAATTTGTCGCTATGTTAAAGAATTATATTTTGTGTCATTAACAAAATAGAATTTGTCGCTATGTTAAAGAATTATATTTTGTGTCATTAACAAAATAGAGTTTGTCGCTATGTTAAAGAATTATATTTTGTGTCATTAACAAAATAGAGTTTGTCGCTATGTTAAAGAATTATATTTTGTGTCATTAACAAAATAGAGTTTGTCGCTATGTTAAAGAATTATATTTTGTGTCATTAACAAAATAGAATTTGTCGCTATGTTAAAGAATTATATTTTGTGTCATTATTCAAAATAAAATTTGTCGCTATGTGAAACGAACCATTTTTTTTGTTCGTTAATAAAAATAGAGTTAGTCGCTATATGTAATGAATATATTTTGTTCATTATCAAAATAAGAAAGCATCGTATGTTAATGAACTATATTTTGTTCATTATTAAAAATAGCATTGTATGTTAATGAACTATATTTTTGTCAAAATAGAAAAAGTGCATTGTATGCATAGCATATTATTTTTGTCAAAATAGAAAAAGTCCATTGTATGCATTGCATATTATTTTTGTTCAAATAGAAAAAGTGCGTTTTATGCATAGCATATTATTTTTGTTCAAATAGAAAAAGTCCATTGTATGCATAGCATATTATTTTTGTCAAAATAGAAAAAGTGCATTGTATGCATTGCATATTATTTTTGTTCAAATAGAAAAAGTCCATTGTATGCATTGCATATTATTTTTGTCAAAATAGAAAAAATGCGTTTTATGCATTGCATATTATTTTTGTCAAAATAGAAAAAGTGCGTTTTATGCATTGCATATTATTTTTGTCAAAATAGAAAAAGTGCGTTTTATGCATTGCATATTATTTTTGTTATAAAATAGAAAAAGTGCATTGTATGCATAGCATATTATTTTTGTCAAAATAGAAGAAAAAATGCATTGTATGCAAATAATATTTTGTCAAGTTAGAACGTTATATAGATAAATGCATTGTATGCAAATAATATTTTGTCATGTTAGAGAAATAGATAAATGCATTGTATGAATATATTATTTTGTCATGTTAGAGAAATAGAAATGCATTGTATGAAACTATTATTTTGTTACGTTAGAAAATAATAAATGCATTGTAGGTAAAAGAATATTTTTGTTATGTTAAAATAAGACATGCATTGTATGGAAAATAATATTTTGTCATGTCAACAATATAGAAAATGCATGTCATGTAAATATACATTATTTATAATGTTTATTAAAAGAGAATTTGTATTGTAAGATAATAAGCATTATTTATAATGTAAATAAAAAAAGGAGAATTCACCCCGTAGGAAGAATTAACATTTATTTTATGTTAAATAAGAGAGATGGAACTATGTGCAGGAATTAACATTATTTTAATGTTGAAAAAAAAAATGAAACTGTATGTAAGAATTAACATTATTTTTAATGTTAAATAAAAAGAAATGAAATGGAGGAAAAGATTTACATTATTTATAATGTATAAAGAGAGTTTACACCATGGAAAAATGTTCATTGTTCATAATGAAATAGGGAAAAGAAATAATGGGAATGAAGTTTTATAATTTACATTTTTAAATGTGAATTATAAAGTATAAAATGAAAATAAAATAAAAAGAACAATTCACCGCCTAATTATGAAATACATTTTCATGTAAGTTAAAGAAGTTAAAGGATAAAGAAAAGGCAGATGTAAGTAAGGACGATGAGTTAAACGAGCTAATGTATATATATATATTTATATATATTTATATATATATATAGTTAAAATATAACGAATCGAGCGCAGTAGTTCGTGTTTTGAAATCGAACTTTTAAACGAATATACCGGAAGATCCGACCGTCGGATTTTCCCAAAACTGAAACCGTTAGGACCGTCTTAGAAAAATCTTTCCAACGATATATGCTACGCTAAAATCCAACGGTTAGATTTTGAGGAAAGTGAATAACAAAATTGATTGAAAACAGCGCCAAGGTCGCCCTTGACCTGAAGCGTCGTTAAATAAGGAAATTAATTATATTAAAATAATTAAGGCAAGAATTAATCGTTATAAAATAAAATAACGATATGAAATATGTTTTTCTCAAAATATATGAATGCGAGATTATTTGGAAAGTCCGGGTTAATCCCATTCCAAATGATCGTACGATTCCAAGAATTCAAGTATGAAGACGGCGCATGAAGACCGTAAATCTCCCCTCGAATGGACAACGATCAAGACTCTGAATTGGTTTGCTCCCAATTCAAGGGTCGGGGTAATTGCCCAAACGTACGTGTTGATTTCACGGGTTTGACCCTAGTTCAGACCTAGAGCATGGGTATAAATGGATAGTGTGTCTGACATCGTACCCCACAAAATATTATGTTGTTGATTTTCAGTTAATATATAAACGATTGGTGGTAGAGAATTTATTCTCTACTTAACACCCGTTTATATAGTGACGGAAGATCAATAGTACGGTATGGAGTGACGGTGTGGCATACTAAGATGCAATGATCAGGGTTTCTTGTTGAAAAGCAGAACCTTGTGGTATGAAGAACATGACTTCACGAGCCTCACAAACCGGTAGAGTCTAAAAAGGGGGAAGGGAACGCAGGGAAAGTAGCACGTTTCTTTCTAGTTAGTAGTCATTTTACTTTTGGAGGATGATGAAATGAGGCGCCTCGGATAGGTCCTATAGGACCGGGAAACGTGTGCTTAGGAATTGCCAATCCTCTAAGCTGTATGTGAGGACCGGCCCTGCAGGATCCAAGGGTTAACTGCGGGTAATCCTGAGACGTTAACTAGAGCGTCTCGAATCGGTAAGGAGTCCTCCCTAGCCTGGACTCATGATGGAAACCCAAATTTCCAATACGACCCCGACGGATTTGATTGTATTACTAGTATTGGAGGCATAATATATGGTACCTATGCTTCCTAGGATTAATACATTGCTTTGAATTGTTTTAAAACATATACACTAATAATAGTATTAGTTACGTATTTGGCGTATTTAGCATGTTTAACCACCATAAGGTAAAACTCTATCCTCTTGGTGTGCGTTGCATTGTGTGATGGGACCTGAGTCTTATGGTGGTTCCATTTTTCAAAAGACATTGCGTTGTTGACGACTTATTTAATCATTTATTATGACACTTTAAATTATGCACGGCAGTCCCTTAGAGTAAACCCGTTCCGCGTTAGCGGCGTGGTCTTTTGGATTTGCCTTATTTTTATTAGTATAAGTTATTTAAGAATTCTCACACCAGTCCCACGACTGACCCATAGTTTGTTTCACCTTTTTTGCAAACTTGGGTGCCCTCTCTTCTACACGGGCAGCCAAGTAGACAGGTTCATTCTTTGCTTGGAGTTTTCTTTGAAGCTGCTTATTTTCTCTCTCTTGGATTCTGCGTGGGAGAAGAGGTGATGACTTGGAGCTTGAAGACTTTTTGTTTCTATTGGCATCTTTTCTTTTTAGACATCAAACTTATTTCTTTTCTGCAAACTTGTTGTAATAATCTTAGTTCTGTGACTGTGGAATTTCTGTGATTGATGACATTATATTTTTCCGCTGCCATAATGTTATTACTCTATGAATCTCCTTTGCTATATTGTATCTGTGTTCTGTTTTATTGTATTTATGTTGTATTCCAAAAATGATTTCTCCTGCTTTCACTCGTGGAAGTTTGGGGGACGTCACAGTTGGTATCAGAGCTTTGGTTTACAAAGCGGAGTACAACATATCTATAATAATTCGTTTACGTAGAATCACTATATTCTATGGCGAACAGTTCATGAGATACATAATAGCCAGTCACTTTATCGTCATCTTTTCATTCATCCTTCGATCTTTTCTATCTCTTAAAATCACCTTTTCTGTTGTTTTGACTCTTCCCTTGATCGTGCATTCGAAGAAGACTAAGTGAAGTGGCGATGCTCAATTGGCACATGTTTACGAAGGAGTGAAAGGACCAACTTCTTCGGTAGAAAGCCTGATGTTATAGACGGTACCATCTCTGTTAAAAACATTCTCTGTGTTTATTCTTCCTCTTTTCCACTTCTATTTTTCTTTTCCCTTTTCGGGGACGAAAAGTTTTTAAGTGGGGGAGACTGTAACGACCCTGAATTTTGGGGCCAAGTTAAAATTTATTTTAAGTGATTTTAAATGAGTTTTGATATTTAAAATAATCTATTTTAAATAATAAGGATCACAAATTTGGTTCAAATCGAAGTTAGAATGAATAAATTAATTTTAAATATAAAAAGAGCTAGAAATGGCGCGGTAGTTTGAAAAGTCAAACTTGAACTTTGACTAACCATACAGGATGCAAAATTTAACGGATTTTAGTGAAACCAAAAATATTAGAATCTATTTAAAAATATCTTTCCAACGAATCCGAAGAATCGAAATTTCATAGCGGAAATCAAAAGTTATGGCCAATTCAATTTTTAGAAAGGTCGGTGGGTAATTTGCATAGGACAAAAATGCTACTTTTCTCATATGTAGGAATTTGAACTTGAAACCACTTCCATTGGTTTCAGAATGATGTTTCTGCATTGAAAAACAGTAAACACTTATATGTTTCGAGTTTCAGAAAATATTTGTTTAAAAATGTATTTTTAATATTAAAAATATTTGCCTTGAAAATAGCCATTTTTCAAAAAGTCTCAGAATCGAACGAAATAAATTTTGTTGGATTCGTATCATCAAAACAAAGCTAAAAATGATTTTTTGGTAATTTTTAGAATTAATATATAATTATAATTGATTTTTCAGCATAAACGGGCAAATTTTTGACTTTAAAAATTCATTAAAAATTCAAACGGGCCCAAAATTGAACGAAATTAATTTTCATAGGTCCACAGCAGCAAAACATAGCTAAATATATTTTTCGAGGATTTTTGAAGTTAATTGGTGACCTGGGTGAATTTCTACGTACGTTTGAATTTAAAATAATGATTTATATTTAAAACTGAAAAACGAAGGCCAAGACGATCTCGTGGGCTGATGAGACATATCCAGATGAGTTCGGAACGGGGGCTAAATGGTATGAACGACAGTAAGCAGGCTTGAATCGGAGTTCGGGCCAAAACGGGCTTAAGCGGGCCAATTAAATAATGATTAGTTTAACCTAATATTTTAATATAAAAACACTATTCACGTCCATCTTCTTCCTCTTTGCTGAGCCGCACAAACCCATCATGGCTGAAAACTTCAAACCCTCATAACTCCTTCATTTCTCAACGAAAATTTGCGTGTGAGTACACGTTTCGAAGCTCTCGCCGAGCTCTTCGATCTCCGACAAGTCCCGCCCTTTCCGTCGCCTGTGCCGCCCGCCCCGAGCCCGAGAAGATCCGCCGGTCGCAGCCACGCCGGGCCCACCACGTTCGACCGAGCTCCACCCCCTTCTGGCCGTGCAAAGATCTCTCCAAGGCGGTCATTCTCCAAAAAACCGCACCCAAAACCGTTCAGTAAATCAAAAGTTATCGCGATTTGAAGTTTTGAACAAATTCTGAAATTGAGGTATGCTTCAGATTTTGTCACGCTTTTAAGCGTGGCAGAAGCAGTTGTTAAAAGTCTATTTGATTTAAAACATCAATAACTTATGCATATGAACACCGATTCTGAAAATTTCAGATCCGATGGAACCGTGACTTCGAATACAACTTTAATACAGAGCAATTGGGAACAAACTTTAATCTAATTGAGGTGAGAATCCTATTTATTTTATTTAAGTAATTATATTTTAATTATGGATGTTCGCATTCATAATCATATATGTTTGTGAATCTGCTATGATATAAACTGTATGTGAATCTGCTATGACTTAATCTGTATGCGTATGCTATGTCAAAACCCACTGTATGTTGAGATGTTACAATATAAAAATTATAAATTAACATCGTTCATGTATGTTGTGTGACATGTTGATATGTCAAAATTAAATAAATTAAAATCGTTCATGTATGTTGTGTGACATGTTTATATGTTAAATGTTAACATATCAAAATTGTTCATTGTATGTTATATTAACATTTTTATATATTAAAAATAGAAAATGTTGGGAATGTTCATCGTAGGATAAAAGTGACATTTTTGTCAATATTAAAATAAGAAATGGTTCATGTATGTTGTAAAGTGACATTTTTGTCAATCTTAAAATAAGAAATGGTTCATGTATGTTGTAAATTGACATTTTTGTCAATATCAAAATAAGAAAATGAACACCGTATGTAAATTGACATTTTTGTCAATATCAAAATAAGAAAATGAACACCGTATGTAAAGTGACATTTTTGTCAATATCAAAATAAGAAAATGAACACCGTATGTAAATTGACACTTTTGTCAATATCAAAATAAGAAAATGAACATCGTATGTAAATTGACACTTTTGTCAATATCAAAATAAGAAAATGAACATCGTATGTAAATTGACATTTTTGTCAATATCAAAATAAGAAAATGAACACCGTATGTAAAGTGACATTTTTGTCAATATCAAAATAAGAAAATGAACACCGTATGTAAATTGACATTTTTGTCAATATCAAAATAAGAAAATGAACACCGTATGTAAAGTGACACTTTTGTCAATATCAAAATAAGAAAATGAACACCGTATGTAAATTGACATTTTTGTCAATATCAAAATAAGAAAATGAACACCGTATGTAAATTGACACTTTTGTCAATATCAAAATAAGAAAATGAACACCGTATGTAAATTGACATTTTTGTCAATATCAAAATAAGAAAATGAACACCGTATGTAAATTGACATTTTTGTCAATATCAAAATAAGAAAATGAACACCGTATGTAAATTGACATTTTTGTCAATATCAAAATAAGAAAATGAACACCGTATGTAAATTGACATTTTTGTCAATATCAAAATAAGAAAATGAACACCGTATGTAAATTGACACTTTTGTCAATATCAAAATAAGAAAATGAACACCATATGTAAATTGACACTTTTGTCAATATCAAAATAAGAAAATGAACACCGTATGTAAATTGACACTTTTGTCAATATCAAAATAAGAAAATGAACACCGTATGTAAAGTGACATTTTTGTCAATATCAAAATAAGAAAATGAACACCGTATGTAAATTGACACTTTTGTCAATATCAAAATAAGAAAATTAGCACCGTATGTTGAATGAACAAATTTGTGTATTTATAAAATAGAATTGGTCGTTATATGTGAATGATTATATTTTGTTCATTTATAAAATAAGAAAGCACTATATGTTAAAGAATTATATTTTGTGTCATTAACAAAATAGAATTTGTCGCTATGTTAAAGAATTATATTTTGTGTCATTAACAAAATAGAATTTGTCGCTATGTTAAAGAATTATATTTTGTGTCATTAACAAAATAGAATTTGTCGCTATGTTAAAGAATTATATTTTGTGTCATTAACAAAATAGAATTTGTCGCTATGTTAAAGAATTATATTTTGTGTCATTAACAAAATAGAGTTTGTCGCTATGTTAAAGAATTATATTTTGTGTCATTAACAAAATAGAGTTTGTCGCTATGTTAAAGAATTATATTTTGTGTCATTAACAAAATAGAGTTTGTCGCTATGTTAAAGAATTATATTTTGTGTCATTAACAAAATAGAATTTGTCGCTATGTTAAAGAATTATATTTTGTGTCATTATTCAAAATAAAATTTGTCGCTATGTGAAACGAACCATTTTTTTTGTTCGTTAATAAAAATAGAGTTAGTCGCTATATGTAATGAATATATTTTGTTCATTATCAAAATAAGAAAGCATCGTATGTTAATGAACTATATTTTGTTCATTATTAAAAATAGCATTGTATGTTAATGAACTATATTTTTGTCAAAATAGAAAAAGTGCATTGTATGCATAGCATATTATTTTTGTCAAAATAGAAAAAGTCCATTGTATGCATTGCATATTATTTTTGTTCAAATAGAAAAAGTGCGTTTTATGCATAGCATATTATTTTTGTTCAAATAGAAAAAGTCCATTGTATGCATAGCATATTATTTTTGTCAAAATAGAAAAAGTGCATTGTATGCATTGCATATTATTTTTGTTCAAATAGAAAAAGTCCATTGTATGCATTGCATATTATTTTTGTCAAAATAGAAAAAATGCGTTTTATGCATTGCATATTATTTTTGTCAAAATAGAAAAAGTGCGTTTTATGCATTGCATATTATTTTTGTCAAAATAGAAAAAGTGCGTTTTATGCATTGCATATTATTTTTGTTATAAAATAGAAAAAGTGCATTGTATGCATAGCATATTATTTTTGTCAAAATAGAAGAAAAAATGCATTGTATGCAAATAATATTTTGTCAAGTTAGAACGTTATATAGATAAATGCATTGTATGCAAATAATATTTTGTCATGTTAGAGAAATAGATAAATGCATTGTATGAATATATTATTTTGTCATGTTAGAGAAATAGAAATGCATTGTATGAAACTATTATTTTGTTACGTTAGAAAATAATAAATGCATTGTAGGTAAAAGAATATTTTTGTTATGTTAAAATAAGACATGCATTGTATGGAAAATAATATTTTGTCATGTCAACAATATAGAAAATGCATGTCATGTAAATATACATTATTTATAATGTTTATTAAAAGAGAATTTGTATTGTAAGATAATAAGCATTATTTATAATGTAAATAAAAAAAGGAGAATTCACCCCGTAGGAAGAATTAACATTTATTTTATGTTAAATAAGAGAGATGGAACTATGTGCAGGAATTAACATTATTTTAATGTTGAAAAAAAAAATGAAACTGTATGTAAGAATTAACATTATTTTTAATGTTAAATAAAAAGAAATGAAATGGAGGAAAAGATTTACATTATTTATAATGTATAAAGAGAGTTTACACCATGGAAAAATGTTCATTGTTCATAATGAAATAGGGAAAAGAAATAATGGGAATGAAGTTTTATAATTTACATTTTTAAATGTGAATTATAAAGTATAAAATGAAAATAAAATAAAAAGAACAATTCACCGCCTAATTATGAAATACATTTTCATGTAAGTTAAAGAAGTTAAAGGATAAAGAAAAGGCAGATGTAAGTAAGGACGATGAGTTAAACGAGCTAATGTATATATATATATTTATATATATTTATATATATATATAGTTAAAATATAACGAATCGAGCGCAGTAGTTCGTGTTTTGAAATCGAACTTTTAAACGAATATACCGGAAGATCCGACCGTCGGATTTTCCCAAAACTGAAACCGTTAGGACCGTCTTAGAAAAATCTTTCCAACGATATATGCTACGCTAAAATCCAACGGTTAGATTTTGAGGAAAGTGAATAACAAAATTGATTGAAAACAGCGCCAAGGTCGCCCTTGACCTGAAGCGTCGTTAAATAAGGAAATTAATTATATTAAAATAATTAAGGCAAGAATTAATCGTTATAAAATAAAATAACGATATGAAATATGTTTTTCTCAAAATATATGAATGCGAGATTATTTGGAAAGTCCGGGTTAATCCCATTCCAAATGATCGTACGATTCCAAGAATTCAAGTATGAAGACGGCGCATGAAGACCGTAAATCTCCCCTCGAATGGACAACGATCAAGACTCTGAATTGGTTTGCTCCCAATTCAAGGGTCGGGGTAATTGCCCAAACGTACGTGTTGATTTCACGGGTTTGACCCTAGTTCAGACCTAGAGCATGGGTATAAATGGATAGTGTGTCTGACATCGTACCCCACAAAATATTATGTTGTTGATTTTCAGTTAATATATAAACGATTGGTGGTAGAGAATTTATTCTCTACTTAACACCCGTTTATATAGTGACGGAAGATCAATAGTACGGTATGGAGTGACGGTGTGGCATACTAAGATGCAATGATCAGGGTTTCTTGTTGAAAAGCAGAACCTTGTGGTATGAAGAACATGACTTCACGAGCCTCACAAACCGGTAGAGTCTAAAAAGGGGGAAGGGAACGCAGGGAAAGTAGCACGTTTCTTTCTAGTTAGTAGTCATTTTACTTTTGGAGGATGATGAAATGAGGCGCCTCGGATAGGTCCTATAGGACCGGGAAACGTGTGCTTAGGAATTGCCAATCCTCTAAGCTGTATGTGAGGACCGGCCCTGCAGGATCCAAGGGTTAACTGCGGGTAATCCTGAGACGTTAACTAGAGCGTCTCGAATCGGTAAGGAGTCCTCCCTAGCCTGGACTCATGATGGAAACCCAAATTTCCAATACGACCCCGACGGATTTGATTGTATTACTAGTATTGGAGGCATAATATATGGTACCTATGCTTCCTAGGATTAATACATTGCTTTGAATTGTTTTAAAACATATACACTAATAATAGTATTAGTTACGTATTTGGCGTATTTAGCATGTTTAACCACCATAAGGTAAAACTCTATCCTCTTGGTGTGCGTTGCATTGTGTGATGGGACCTGAGTCTTATGGTGGTTCCATTTTTCAAAAGACATTGCGTTGTTGACGACTTATTTAATCATTTATTATGACACTTTAAATTATGCACGGCAGTCCCTTAGAGTAAACCCGTTCCGCGTTAGCGGCGTGGTCTTTTGGATTTGCCTTATTTTTATTAGTATAAGTTATTTAAGAATTCTCACACCAGTCCCACGACTGACCCATAGTTTGTTTCACCTTTTTTGCAAACTTGGGTGCCCTCTCTTCTACACGGGCAGCCAAGTAGACAGGTTCATTCTTTGCTTGGAGTTTTCTTTGAAGCTGCTTATTTTCTCTCTCTTGGATTCTGCGTGGGAGAAGAGGTGATGACTTGGAGCTTGAAGACTTTTTGTTTCTATTGGCATCTTTTCTTTTTAGACATCAAACTTATTTCTTTTCTGCAAACTTGTTGTAATAATCTTAGTTCTGTGACTGTGGAATTTCTGTGATTGATGACATTATATTTTTCCGCTGCCATAATGTTATTACTCTATGAATCTCCTTTGCTATATTGTATCTGTGTTCTGTTTTATTGTATTTATGTTGTATTCCAAAAATGATTTCTCCTGCTTTCACTCGTGGAAGTTTGGGGGACGTCACACAACCGGGGGCCCAGAGATAATGAGTCACGCCATGTGTTTCCCGTTGCCCATAACCAGATTGAGCTGAGGATGTATAGGGATCAGATTCTATGGCATCCATTTGAGCAGAGTACATCCATCGATCTTGAGATCATACAGATTGCTAGGATGCTTGCCGGACGGAGATTTCCACTTATATCTTCTCCCGTGGCGCTAGGTGCTTATTGGTATCTTGGTGAGAGGTGCTGGAGACAGTTGTATGACTTCGATGCTATTCCGGATGATCCACACCCACATACTTATCGGTGTATGATTTACCCGACGGAGCAGCTACATATAGTCAGGACAGCAGGCTGGTGGACGGCTGAGAGCTTTGTTATTATCGGGGAGTGTTACCTTACCTTCTGGCGTAGATTTTTCACCGGGTCCTCAGATACGATTACGCATGCAGCATCGATTGATTTAGTAGGGCCATCTGCTATACGACACGGCATACGTCCACCTGTTGTCGAGGATGTTACCCAGTCCAGTCAGAGTTTTCGTGCAGCTGATCATGTGGCGGCTGCCAGTCATTTTGGATGGACCATGGCAGTGCCCACCATTGGACCGGATCGTTACGTTGACGTGTTTCATCCTCCGGCCCATCACGATTACCCGGATCCTACACAGATATCATATCATGATCTGTATGATATGCAGATGGGGATTAGGCATACGGGCTATATAGAGCATAGGCGTAGCCTAGATTACTATGATGGTGAGCTACGTCGTGTTGCAGAGGAGGCACGACAGCAGCAGGCGCACTTAGAGGCCCAGCTTGAGGCAGAGCGCAAGAGACTTCAGGACTTGCAGATGTATTACCACCATAGGTCTAGTGCTGGGTCCAGTCAGCCTCCAGATGTTGGTGATCATGAGAGACGTCATCGGCGCCGCACACGTCCACGTACACATTCAGATGACTCAGACGAGTGAGTTATGTACTTTTGTTGTATCACTTTTATGTACTTTCGCAGTTGTTAGGTGTATGGTCCTACTGTTGGAGTAGACATTCTGCATTTTTTGAGTACCAGTGTTATGTACTTTTGTTGTATTACCACTGTTATGTACTTTTGTTGTTCTACGTATTCCTAGTTGATAGTTGTCTGATCTTGTTGTTTGAGTAGACGTTCTGTATTTGTTCACTACCATGATTATGTACTTTCGATGTTTTACGTTTTCGCAGTTGTCAGTTGTATGTTCCTATTGTTTGAGTATGCGTTCTGTATTTGTTGACTACCGCTATTATGTGCTTTCGATGTATTTTGTGTACGTTTTGATTATGTTTCTGTGTAGAGACTACATTTGGTTATGTGTAGACACTGTATTTATGTGTAGAGAATGTTTTTGTGTAGAGCCGGTATCTTCTGTTGTTCTAGTTCCTGTAAGTGTTATTTGGAATGTAATAACGTTTGAATTTGATGTTGAACAAGGTTTCCCTCTTCTCGTGTAGAAATGAAAAATTCTTAAACAGCACGCCAACATAACAAGGTTTACATATAACTCCATATTCTACGCAAAAACAGCAAAGTAAATAGACAGTAAAACAACAATAAAATCACAATACCATAAGCCTACTCAGTTCCATAGCGGGTCAACCAACTGTAGCGTAGTTTATACGCTTCGTAACCAACGAACTCCTCACCATACTCGAAAAGGTAACGAGAATCATATGTTGCTTGATTTGTTTTAAATATGTTCTCGTCTTCAACAGTTTCGATAATCTTTGTGTACCGATCACAAGCATCTACAAAATGACGATTAGCCATTTGGATTTCAACCGATGTTCGTGTAGTGGGCCGAGAACGATGGTTGTTGTATAGCCTCGTGATCATTGCCCATCTTTCTTCATATGTTAAACCCCCTCCACTTTGCATTAGCAACTCATCTCTCTTTTCAACCTCAATATAGGATTTTACGAGGGCCAGCAAATCCTTAGACGAAAAATCTGGAGTAGGAGAATTATTACAAGCACTATTACTAGGTCGTTGATTTACTGGAGAAGGACGCGGAGCTGTAACCGCTCGATGCTGAATCGCGACGGGCACCTCTTCAACTTGTGTATCATGAACTAAACCCTTTTCGTTATCGTTCACTAAGTTTCGTTCGTACTCATCAAAAATCCTTCCCATTTCTTCATCACTTATTTTTGAAATGTCCATGTAACCTGTGCATCAGTAGAATTAGTAGAGTAACTAGAAGTACGAATTTTGTTGATAATAAACGTTACCTTTAAGAAAACAAGAAAATAAATTTTCTACCTTTACTCTACAACGGTGCTGCTTGAAGCTGTAGAAGGTATGAGATGGATTATCAGATATGGAGTACTTATAAGGGCAATGTATGACCAACATTTACAATTCAACATACTTGAATACGGTTTACAGGGTTCTCGTGTTATTATGGTTGATTCTGTACAATGTCCGGTCACATCATTGCAGCACCAAAAATGGTGCCATCACATGAAATGTTGGCATTTACTATTAATCTCATGATATTACGTTAGATTCCCTACAGTGTCCGGTCACATCATTGCAGCACGATAAATGGTGCCATCACAAGAAATGTTGGCATGTACTATTAACCTCGTGATATTATGTTAGATTCTCTACATTGTCCGGTCACATCATTGCAGAACAAAAAATGGTGCCATTACTATTAATTTCGTATACTGTTGTCATTTAATTCAGAAGAGACTACCAGCACCAAAAAAAGGGTCGTCCACTAGTGCTTTAACCATTTCAATTCACGAAATGGTTACGAAAAATGGGCCGTTCCCAGGTGCCTTATTTCTGCTTGCGACATAATGAAAACAACTATAATATCACGACAACTAGTAGAACTATTGACAAACCATAATCATACAAACTTCAATAACTAGTACAACTATTGAGCAATTAAAACAACTAAAACAATGACAACTAGTAGAAGAGAAGGAAATGCCAAACCATAATCATACAAACTACAACAACTGAGCACACCAGCATCAAATTCAAACACGTACACCTACCATGGTTTAGGGAAAGGACCATCTCTTGTCTTACCGGCATTAATCTTGCTCAAGCTTCTTATTTCTGCTTGTGCTTCGAGTGCATACTGACGTCCACGTTCGCAAATGGGAGGGTCAATCCACTCCTTAAAGCAACAACAATCAATGGCATCAGGATAATTCATGTGGTCGTTGAAGGCTTCACAACCGAAAAATCGACGACCGGAATTTGTTTCGGTCTCGTCAACAACAACGACCGACACTTGTCCACAATAGCAAACAGGGTTGGATCCAATCGTCCCTAGTGGCTCGGAAACCTTCCCTTCGCATACAATTTCTTTTCCAGCTCTTTGATAAACGGAATGAGCATCGTCATTTGAATACTGTTGGTGTTGGGATAGGGGTTTCTTGCTTACACCTTTTTTTCCGCTTCGCTTGGGTGCAGAAGAAGACATTTTTTGGGTTATACAACTTGAAGTTGAAAAGGTAGTGTGTTAGTGTGGAAGAAGGAGGAGGTTGGTTGATATATAATGGGAGGGATTGCGACCGTTTAAGTAGCCGTTGGGGCGCAACAGCTATAAAATAAAAAAGCAAACAGTTTGCCGTTATATTTTTATAACGGCAAACAATTTGCCGTTATATTTTTATAACGGCAAACTCCTTTATGCATTGGTAACTGCATCTCCTCCTACATATATCGAATGTCGTTTCACTAAAACCCTATCCATCTACTTAGAGCGTAGTCATGCCAATTTCTTATCCATCTTCTTACAATTACACGGACCTTATTTCTGGACCATCAAATCCTAATCCGTCCGCATCTAGAGAACCAACCGAGTGGTATATTGAAATGGAAGAGCGACACAATGACGAGGTGCGACAATTAGAGCTCGAAGCAGGAATGCACGAAATGGAAATAAGCAATCAGCAAGACAATCCAGCACGACAACATGACCGTAGGGCTAACCTTGTAATTCCTCGTGTAAGAGCCACGGTTGAAGAAGGCGAGGTGCAATCCGCAAATATTGTATGCTTTTGTGGTTTTGAAGCACCGCAATTAGTCGTCCGTCATGGAAAAGACGTTGGACGACGATATTATACTTGTCCAGTACGAAACAACGGATGCGAGTTCGGACAGTGGATAGATGATCGCTTTCCCCGTCGAGCAATTACATATGCTTTAGAACTAGAGGAAGAAATAAGAAAGCTGCGAAATCAAGTTAACGACCTAAGTAATTCAAATTATCGACTCCAACGTGGATTAAATTAGGATTTAAATATTTTATGTTATGCTAATATGTACTGTATCATTACGCATCCTATCACTTGTATCATATCGCTTGTATCGTATCACTTGTATCGTTATTTGATGTTACTTTGTTCTGCTGTTCTAGTTCCTGTATGTGTTGTTTGAAATGTATTAATGTTTCGTAACCATCTGTAGTTGGTCGACGGACTGTAGCACATTGACTGGTCACGTCTTGCACAGTTCGCATAGTGCAGTCATCTTTTATGTGACAGTGGCGTCATGTCACTCTTTGTCGAGAGTTATTGGAATATAGTCCAGCTCTCAGTCTGTAGCCACAGGGGGTCGTCCTCGATACACTTTATCACTAAAAAGCAGATTCCCTACAGTGTTCCCTACAGTCGTACCAATGACCGGTTACATCAGTATTTTGTTTGTTTACCTACACAAGCTTTGAAAATCACAAAGTGTAGCTAGTGACCATTCACACCATAACTAATATTGCAGCTATATATACATATGTTACTTAGTCACAACTTACCGCACTCAAACACCTTTGTTCTCATTCTTAGAGCACATCCTTCTATTAGAACTCACTGAAGATGTCTTCGTGGTCATCTTCTACAGACTCCGAGGAACAGGCGTACAACGAAATGAGGCTACAGGAGCTTCAAGACGAATTTCAGTTCCTAAACCAAATTAGACCGCAAACTGAACCGTCGTACGAACAGCTGAACGTTCAACCTCCATATGAAACTCAAGTGCCACCTGTTCAAGTATCATATGAACAAGCTGTCACTCAGTCAACTCAGGAAGCAGAGTTCTTTCGTGTACCACTGCAGGAACAAATAGTTGATTCCTATCCAGTTCATTGCTACTGCGGGTACGCGGTTGAAGTTGTGGTTCAAGCAGAGGGAAACAATATAGGTCGGCGCATTCAGCGATGCCCAGCCTTTCAAAATGGTTGCAATTACACGGAATGGATAGACCAACCTTTGTGTCCTCGGGGAATAGCATATTGTAACGAACTCGAACGGGAAAATAGACGTGTTCGAAGTGATAATGAGCAGTTGCGATTGAACATCAGGTGACGCCCGTAAGACTAAACGTAAAATGCATTTTAATGAAGTTACTAATTCCTACTCCATGCTTTGATTGAGCTAGTTCGCATGTACTATCGTCAGTTGTTGTGTCTGTATGAACTATTTCAATCATAAATATAAATTTCAATCATAAATATAAACCGTTTGAAAAATGGCTATTTTCCAGTCGATTAAAATCAACTGAAACTGGTCAAACACGTTTTCCTTTGCCACGCTCACATATTGATTCGAAAAATTATTAAATTTGAGGTCGTTTGCAAAATTTCCATTTTTAAGGGCCTGAATTCCATAGCGACTGTTAAGAATTTTCAATTGGACATATCTTTTGATTCCCGCTATGAAATCTTGATTTTTCAGATTCGTTGGAAAGATATTCTCGATTAGATCCTAATGTTTTTGATTTCACTAAAATCCAGATTGTTTTGCACCCGGTACATTCAATTGAAGTTTGAAATCGAATTATCGAACTACCGCGCCATTTTCAATTCTATTTATAATTATATATAATTATTTATATTCTAACGACGACGTATATAATATATATGTTCGAATTATATTCAAAATAAATTTCTCGTCGATATTATTTAAAATAATCTATTTTAAATGTCCAAAATTCACATCACAACAACTGTCCGAATTGACTACTCAATGACAGAACCATTATTGGTAACCAATTAGTGCCAACCTTTCACATCACAACAACTGTCCGAATTGAGTACTCAATGACAGAACCATTATTGCCAACCATTTAATGCCAACCTTTCACATCACAACAACTATCCGAATTGACTACTCAATGACAGAACCATCATGTTGGAACCATTATTGCCACCCATTATTGCCTACATGTACTCTATGTCAGAGATATTTAGTTCACCATCCCTGCTTATATATATATCTCTCGTTCGGATATGCTTAGAGATAACAATGAAACTCAACTTATAAAAAAGCAAGCAATGGATCCAAATCTATACTACCATCACTACAAAAACAAGAAGAATCAAACTGATAATTCCGAACTAGAAGTGGAGCAAGAGACGGAGGAGGAGCTGGAACAGCACGCAATGGTTGCGTATTCCAATTATTTCGCTGAAGGCTCAACTAGCAACCATCGGGGTAGCATGCATGGCCGGATTGACCGACGGTATAAGAGAGACTACAAGGATGGACATGAAAGACTAATGAGGGATTACTTCATCGACAATCTAACCTTTGATATAACTTTGTTCCGCCGTCGTTACCCCAACATATATAGCTAGTACATAAACACCCACCAGCACATAAATACTACAAACAGTTCACAATCATATTACAACTTAACCCAACATACATAGCTAGTCCATATACGAGCCACTAACGCTTCCGCTTCTGCTTCCTTTGTTTTTTCTATACTCTCCAATCTGCTCGGCTACTAGTTCTTGCTGTAGAGGGGTAAGCTTACTAAAATCACATGTAATCATTTTAACATAATTATTCTCTCACGCCAAAGCTTTCTGCTCCTCCAGCTTCTTTTCTTCCATGGCTTGTTTCTCCGCATGTTCTTTTCTGCGGATCTCTCGATCATCCCTAACTGCCTTTTGGAAATCTTCGTCGCTACGATTTCTTTCCACCGAAAATCGAGCTCTATGCTCTTTTGTTGCCTTAGATGAACTCTCCATTGTTTCCATAAATTTAGCAAACTCTGCACCTTGTTGCTCCAGCTGAATTGCCTTGGATCTGCCGACAGGTCGTCCATCACTACTTCCAAATAAAGGGTTTCTTTCTTGCGAACTCGGGCCACTTCCTGGACTAGAATCAGAGTAGTTCATCCTTCTAGCTTTGTTCTGCTGCTCAAACATGAAGTTGCTGGGGTTCTTCCACTTCGGCAACCTAGATAGAAGCTCATAACAGTCTTGAAATTTAAATGGATGACCATACTTTTGCTGGTAGGCCTTTCGTGACTCTTCAATCTGTAACACAAAGTGGATATTGTATGAGCGTATGTCATTTCTAACTAATCGATCATAGTATAGTAAGTTATTTTTCAAAGTAATCTACGGTACTTACCACGTCATAAGGTGCAGCACCGCTTTGCTGTCTGTTCTCCAAGGCTGTCAGTATTGCAAGATAGTTCTGACATGCGGCATTCATAACTCTATAACCACCTCTAAGTGATGCCCATGTTCTATTCCTCGCTTCCAACGAATTGTAGAACTCTGCTACTCTTTCCCAAAATTTCTCACCTTTCATATTATTTCCAACAATGCTGTCTTGTGAAATGCGTATCCACGATTTAGCAAGTAAAACGTACTGCTCGGAAGTAAACTTACATTGTTTTCTTCTTCCATCCGCTGGTATATCTTCCCCTTCAGCATTATCATCCTCAATATCTTCTATTCCGTGATTCGGCTCCGATTCAACTTCGGTTTGGTGTCGTTTACTGAAAATGCTCCTTAAAGACTTCACCTTCTTCTTCTTCTTTTGGTTATATTCGGGACTGATAGGTGCAACGTATTCTTCATTCAATTCTTCAGAATTTGTAACATTTACTTCCTCATTTTCATCTTCCTCCTCCTCCTCCTCCGTTGAAGTCCCAACATTTTCTTCGGTAGTAGGAGAGACATACCCATACGAAAATTGTCTTTGCAGATTTTGCATCGCTTCGCGGTCACGAACCTCGGTCTGTTGCGGAGTTAGGTGAGGTTGTTGACTTTGCTCGGTCTGCATCATCATTGACATATACGACGAATGATCGTCGTACACGCCTACCCCGGGCGGTCGTTGGTAAAACTGTGGCGGGACGGACGATTGGATAGGAGGAAAATTAGGAGGACCGAGCGGTTGGTACGGTGGACGGTATGGATAATTTGAATACGGCGAGTAGCCATATTCGTGAGATGGCTGCAACGGTTGCTGTTGTTGGATTGACCGTTGCATCGCATACGATGACGAGTGCGGTTGGGACATGAGTTTCTTGTTTATGGTTTTTTTCCCGCATCGCTTGGGTGCAGACGAAGACATTTTGTTGATGAAGAAGTTGGGAAGGTGGAGTGGTTGTGTGGAGGAGGAAGAAGAAGGAGATAGGGTGGTTTATAGGAAGGAAGTGAACTAGCCGTTGGTGTTTCAACGGCTAGTGATTATAACGGCAAACTGTTTGCCATTATAAGATTATAACGACAAACACTTTGCCGTTATAATCTTATAACGGCAAAGTGTTTGCCGTTATAATCTTATAACGGCAAACAGTTTGCCGTTATAAGAACCAGTCTCTGTTGGGTGAACCAGCCACGGAGGAGCTCAAAACTAGCCACAGACCAGCCACGGGTGAGTGAACAAGCCACACCTGGTTGCTCCGTGGCTTGTTTAGTAACTGAACAAGCCATTGTTGGTTGTGCTCTAAGAAGTCTGGTGTAGCTGAATAAGCAGGGCAATTTCAGGTAAGGGCACAAGACAACGATCAGGATCATGGTTCTCTGCTTTGCAGATGGACAGTTTCTGAAGTTACAGTTGAGGAGGTTCTGTTGTTATAAATGTTAACATTTTTATTTACAGTATTGATTTGTTTCCACCAAGATTAGACATGACTACTATATTACATGTTCAATTTGCCCAACATAGCATCAATCTTTTATCCAAGTTATTTAAGAGATTATGTATTTATATATTAATTATGTCTTAACTATAATGGTAGAGGTCTGAGTATAACAGGTCACAAATATCAAACTATTAATTTTTGTCTTATATGCATGATGGGTTTAGTTATCCCATGCAAGTGGCCTCATTATTTAAGAAACGCAGCTTTAGGTTCTGCATTATTAACCATGCATGTGCAATTATGTGCTTGCATTTAATACTTCGACAGAAATTATGCATGTTTTATAACTTTCTTTTTTTTTGCTCACATTTACAGTCAACACAGTAAGGCATTACAAAGAAGTAGCAGGATTATAATTTCGATGGTATCAACAATCAGATTTTTTCTAGAATTTTGAATTATTCTTCCTCGCTGCTTAACGAGTTTTTATAAAAAATAATGTTTGGAGTGATACGTAGCTATAGATTTTCATACGGTCAAAGTTGCGGATTAAAACAGAGGCATTAACCTTCGCCTCAGAGATTCAAGGCATTTATCCAAAGGATGGAGCTTTTAGTTTAAGCACACTAAACAGTAGAATGCAAGCAGTGACTCCATTTTCATTCAAAGATTATTTTCTCCATAAGTTCAACGATATTAGCTTACCAACTAAGTCTTTGCTTTCTTGTTCAACCCCATTCATCTTAAGTACAGTTAGAGGTATACAAGATTACAAACACTTTAATGCATTTAATTTTATGTAAAGTTGCAGCTTACTGTAAACTAAATTGAATGCATGTATAGTTTATATAATTCAAACCTTTTGAAATTTCCCCAGCAGTTGCAGTATCAGCATTAGGAGAAATTCAAACTATTGATATTGAGAAGGCTGTAAATTGTTGTAACCTTGTTGGTAAGGTGATCAAATTTTATCTTATTTTTACTTGCATCAATAAATAAATCATATATATATTATTATTATTTTTTCTTCTTTTTTGTCTAGTAATGGTTATTAACTTAGTTTTGGTTTTTCATATATCTATATGTAGGAAAGAGTGCTGAGATGTTATGGAAATATACAAGAAACGATTAAAAAAATGAGAAATGAGATTGCAAATGCTATAAGCACATCACGGGCAAGTTATAATGTGCCTCAAAGTCATAATGGGGTCTTCAATGTTTCAGACTTAAGCTACAAAAGTGATGATGTAAATCTGAATTGACATGGCCATTCTCCACATAACAAGAGAAGAAAATTAAGCAACTAGTGTATGTTATCTATATAGCTTTGCAATTTTCTTCCCTAAGTTAACTTGCCTTTTGTTTTGTTAGTGATAACTTTAGCCTGCTCATTTTGGCCTGCTCGTTTTGGCAATGAATGTCCATGATCTAGTAGATGATGCTAATAAGAAGAATATGACTATTGAAAAAACAGAGTTAAAGGTGTTGAATTTTCCCTTTACAATTTCAGTTAAGAAGCTCAAGTACAGGAAATCAGCTTGGGCCAAAAGAGATGATTCTGGACAAAAGCGAAAAATCACCATAACTCCAGGTATTGATGGCTGAGCTCACTCTTGTATTACATGATAAACCAAAGTTTACTACTTAGATATCTTAGTATGATATGTTTGTTAAATGTTTAAATACAACGCCTTCAACATACATGTTAATTAAATTTCAAAATGTTAAGAAGGAATGTTAAGAAACAGTGGTCTGTACTTTTAAGATTTCGACATGCTCTTAAAACGTACGAAAGATACGAAAAGTTGAAAAATAATCGATTTAAAAAATAAATTTAACATGTGTAATCGAAAAAGATTTTTTTCCCTGCATTATAAAAAGCTTATTCTTGCCACTTAAATCAGCTTTCTCTTCTTCACCGTACTACCTGACATTCATTTTGAATAAACAACATACAAAAGCCATCTAAAGAATACATAACACAACTGACCTCATAATGGATATAAGTTTTTTTTTTTTACATAAGTTTGATTTATATATGAGTTTTATATAAACTGTTTTAAAAGTTAAAACCATTTAGTTGTAAAGGGTTTGTCTTAGTCCTGGATGGAGGAAAGAAAACTATCATTATCATTATTAATTATAAATATGACCTCCATGCATTATGCAAGAAAGTGCACTTAAGTTTTACTGGGAGATGAAGAGCGAGCTATGCAATACATGCAATAGGAAACATATATGCACAAATCCAAATTGCATGTAAGTTCTGGATGCACGTTTATGTTGTCTTATGCGATTAATTTAAGAAAGAAAAGTGGAAGAAGGTAGAGATGGACATTAATTATGGTTAACCGGCTGAACCAATTCCACCGAGCTTAAGTGAACCGCATTAACCGATAAGTTCAATTAATCGAATATTCGGTTAGCCGGTCGATGTTAAATGATCAAATTACAGTTAACCATATAACATACATCGGTTAACCGTTAACCGAAAATATGCACACATATATCTAACACAGACACACACATAAATATGTACACGCACACACACACACATACATGCATACATTATGGTTAAGCCGGTTAATCGTAATATATATATATATATATATATATATATATATATATAAATATAAATATATGTGTAAATGTCTATGTGTGTATATATATATAGAGAGAGATGGTGGACTCCAATCTTAATTCATTTTGCTAGCAGTTTTACGAATAAACCTCTGTATAATATTTAGAAAATGAAAATTGAGTGCGCAGAAGTGCACTTGAGATTAAAAGATTCCAATCTAAATTCCAAATTGTTCTTTTAAGTCTTGAAAAACAGTTGAAAGATGTACAAAATGTAAAAATAGCAATAACATTAAAGGATTTAGAAGACAATAGACCAAACTAGATAACTAGAAAAAAATGGACAAATGGTGAAAGATAATTGTATATTTGTGCTGAAGTTGCGAAACTATGGTTATAGTTATGTGTATTGTTGGAAATGTTTTATTAACATTAGTGAATTATTAAAAATAATGGAATAAGTGTATGAATGGCTCCTATGGGTGAATCGTCCCACATCATGGGATTATAAAGAAGAGACAAGCATTTATACTTGTTTCTAAGAAATCATGTTGGGGCCTTGGGCTCCCAATACATGCATTGTTGTGAGGAGGGAGACCATGCATCATGACCACCACACGAGCGCGACCGACCGACTCGACCCGGTCCGGTATGACTCGGGCTCGGGCTTGGGCTTTGTGGTGTAGACACTTATATTTTTTGGACCATAAAACTTAGCCTTTTTTCGAACCGTTTTTTTTATGGAAAAGATTTCTGCAATGGTAAAAGTTCTTATCCTTCATTAAAGCGGCCCACTAATCAGTAAACCCTAACCCTAATTCTCGTCCTATATATTGTCATTAGCTTCAGACGAGAATATCCACCGAATCACAATTTCTCTTTTTCTCTCAGCCACCATTAAAATTTTCTCTCAGAAATTCTCAAGCAGTATTTTAATTCAGAAAGTGCAAATCTGCACTGATTTGTTGTGCAAGCAAATCAGTTATTGTTTTAGAGGCTGTTTTATCCTAGAGGCGGCGGCGAAGGAACGAACTGGTTTGCACCTCCGACCAGATCGCCGAATCGTCTTTAAGAAAGCGACCTAGTCCGTGACTCAGCCATTGTTTCCCAACATGTATGAGTGGCGGGTTGTTTGTATACAGTAGGGTATGGCTTGTTGGTTGTAGTGGGATGTTACTTTGTGGGTTTGGCCAGATTTGAAGCAGTTTTGATGATGGAGGTGTCTGCAAGTGGAAGGTTGTGATGGTGAATGGAAGTAGGGGGTTGATGGGTGTTTTGCTAAGGGAGATGTTTGCTGTTGGTGTTTTTGTCGCATGCCGATGCACTTGAGTATGATGACGGTTTGTTAAGGAGAATTCTGCAAGTGTATTGACAATTTTGGTGTAATATCTTATGGTGGTTTATTTGTAGTAGTTTTCTTGTAGTAGCTTACAGGAGTTTTAAGGGAAATTGGTGGTGGTTGATTGTCGATTGCTGGTGCAAGTTCGATCTCAAGAGATGGTAGTGTGAAGTTGAGGGATGCAGATGTAGGTTTTGAAGCATGGGTTTGTAAGGCAGTGTGGTAGTGCTTGTTTTAGATTGTGCGAAGAGTTGCTTGGGACCGAAGTGAGGACGGACTGATTTGGTTTAACGAAGTAAAACTTTGCATGTGGATTGTGAAGCAGGTTGGTGTTGAATTGTATTTGATCGTCACAGATGATGAGTTTGGGAAGAAGCTGGTGGGATACTATTTTGGAGGCTGCTGGTTTGAACAGATAAAAATATACTGCAGTAGAAACACTATAAACGTAAAAGAAAAACCAATGCAGATGTAAACATGGAGCAGAGAGCAATTTAAAGAGAATGTAATATGTAATAAGCGCAAATGAAAATAAAATATAGGAAAATTTTGCTTTAATAAAAAGAAAAAAAACATTATCATAATTATTATTGAACATGGAGCAGAAATCATGCCTATGCAGCTAGCATATTTTATAAGGGATGGTTATTTGAAGTAGTGCTTACACAAAACCAAGCCAATAACATGTAAGTTTAGCACAATATGGAATAATGAATAATGGTGTCATTTCTGTGTTTGTTGTTAGTAAGCTTTTTGATTTTCTCATTAAATCTATATTTTATCACTAACTTTTAAATTTCATATTTACAGGTAGGTGAAGGTTTTTGAGGCTCATTTTGGCGTGGCATAACATAGTATATGAGAAGTGTTAGTTGTACGTTTAGTCGTTAATATTTGATGCAAACTTGGTTTTTGTGTCTTTGTCTAACATTATATGAACATGGTTTATACATTTTATCTTTTTCTATGAGTCGATGTAAACTTTGTTCATGTACATCGTGTTCAACATATTTTATGGAAATGATTAAAAGTCATGCTTTTATTTTATAATTTTTAGTTTGATGTGTATTTGTTAAGTATATTCTTGGATTAAGTTATAATTGAATGCAATTCAGATTAGTGATGTGAATAGTGTAAAGTCACAGCATGTAAAGCGTGCTGTAAAAACAACATGAATGAACGACAACGTTTAAAACAAGTTGTCAATTTTTTCCAAAAATACATATTGCTGCTAGCTACAGCGTTTAGAATTGCTGATGAAAACTTAATAAGAGCGTTTACAGGTTGTTGTTGAAATTAAAATGAATAGACTTTAGGCAGCATATCCAAAACACTGTAAAAATGTAAAGGTAATATCTTAAATGATTTTTAACTGCCACCTGAAAACGCTGTTGTAACTTTAAAACAATTAACAACGAGTGTGGAACGCTGTAGAAAATATTTTTTAACAGCGTTTATATTTTGTTGCTAGAAATTATCCATCAACGACAGCATGTCGTTATACAACGTTTACACTATTATAACAGCGTTTTTCAAACGCTGTTAAAAGGTAATTTTGTTGTAGTTTTTGATTTCCCAAAGTTAAATAATCATTAATATTGATTTTTGGGAAGATTAAAACTGAATGGAGTTTTAATGAATCTTTAATTAGATTGAAATGTGAATGTGATTATTTAAATTATCAAATTGGGAAATGATCAAGAATGGAGTATCCCAGTTTTGCTCCTAGCGATAGTTAAATCTTTAATTAGATTTGAACGCGAAATGGTAAATAAATTTACCGGTAACACAGTGGTGTTAAAGAGTATTACCAGTTTTGCTCCATAGGATGAATAGATTGGGATTGGGAAATTAAACAAATGATTACTTCGGTAAGGTGCGCTAATCCCGACTAGTTTGGGTAAACCTTAATTTGGTTTGAATAAATATCCAAAGAAAGATTGAAGAATAAATTTAAAAGATTTATCTTTGACAAAATTAATTGGAACCTTTCCCAAAGGATATGAGTATTTAAATAAAAGAATATTCAAAATTGGAATGAGGCATATGTTCTGTTTTATAGCACTTGATTTTAAAATACGTGAGTTATTCAGAAAGGTCGTGTTTATACCCATTTTGAATAACTGATTAGACGATAAGTCGACGATGAAGACGGTGGTTGAAGACCAGAGGTCTTCACATCGTTTGGATGATTACTGATGTCTTGATTTAGTTGTACACCCAAGACAAGGTATAAGCAGTGATTGTCTAGGCGTACTTGGAGATCGACCGGATATGCGAGGATCTCTATCCTGTATTGGACATATGGGACGAGGAATAAGGTGCCTCCGGTTTCGTTCAGACCCAAAACGAACTAGTAAATGGATGTGTGTCTGACATTGGATTTTATTCTGTGTTGATTGACCTCTACTAAATATATATATATATATATATCTATTTGGTGGCAGAGAATTTATTCTCTTGCTTAACACCCTTCTCTGAGACGTATGAGCTTAGAGGTTATATGTCGATAGACAACAGTTGCATGGCGTGTATTGTCAGTGTGGCATGCTGAGATGCAAATGATCAAGGCTTCTGTTGAAAGCAGAGTCTTGTGGTTGATGGATCCAAGGAGGACATGACGTTTCTTTCTAGCTATGAGTGGTGTCATGGTATGGAGCCCAGACATTTATTATATTTTTACCTATGTGGATGATTAATTGCGAGGCACCTCGGATATATTGGTTACTACGGAGCCGATGGATATAGGTCCTATAGGACCGGGAAACGTGTGTCCAGGAATTGCCGATCCTCAAATGTAAGAGAAGACCGGCCTTGGAGGATCCAAGGGTCTGTTATGGGAGATCCTAAGGCATTTGCTAGATTGTCTCGAAGCCGGCAAGGTGTACATCCCTTGCCTCGACTCATGACGGAAATCCAATTTCCAATACGTGACATTTCAGTTTTAGTTATAAAGCTATATGGCGATATAGTAGCATGGGATACTATGCCGTTTATGATTGATACATTTATATTTGAAGTTGTTTAATACACTATGCACTTATTGTAATAGCAAAATGATTTGTTTTAAAACGTACCAAGCATGTTTGTCTATTATAAGGTAAAACTCTATCCTTCGGCTTGCGTTGCATTATGTGATGGAACCTGAGTCTTATAATAGCTTCTTTTTTCGAAAAGCATTGCATTGTTTACAAACTGTTTATGCACTGGTATTCTTGGGGGTAAACCCCTTCCATGTTATACGGCGTGGTCCCTTGATATATCTGATTTTAAAGTAAAGTTTTAAATAACTGTTTTAGTTCTCACACCAGTCAATGACTGACCTAGTGTTTATTGTTTTCACCTAATCTCTGGGTGCCTCTATTTTCCACACGGGCAGCTAGTAGTTGGGTTTTTGCAGATATTTCTTTAGAGCATCCTAGATTTACAGCTGGAACTATACTCGGAAAGCTCTGTATCCATGTATTTCTTTCAGTTGCGTTATGTATTATTTTTCTGCTGCTATGTATTTAAATGTAATTTAAATCTCTAATATTATTCTATGTAATATTATTTATTCATACTCTGTTATATTCTTGTACTCTGATGTAAATTGTTGTAATAGCAATGTTCTTTTGTTTGCGTTCTAATTTTCGTGTTCTCAACTCAATCCGGGCTTTCCTGTAAGGGCGAGTTATGGTTGTTTCTATATAAATATACACACACACATACATGTATGTATGTATTCTCAGCTATTTATGAACCTATGTGGCTATTGTTATGGATCGCATTTTTACATGCTTCTGTACATAGGGTTTCAAGATAGGTTTTTAATGTAATATTGTTTGTTTAATATGTATGTGTGTGCATATATATTGTTAGAGCTTAACAAATTATTTTATAATGTAGGGGTTTGACATATTATTTTTTAACCGAGCCCAAGGTATTTTTCAGAAAAGATACCATGCTTTTAGCAGAAGGAAAAGCACCCTCCAAAGCAATTAACACAAGTTTCATACTGCTATTACTTGTTCTTATTTGTACTTTATGCTATTACATCACTGTATCACATAGTATAGAAAAATCATCTTCATCTTGAATTCTGTATCGAAGTAGATGTTCATCCATATTGCAATCAGTTGTATTTGTCCATCCATCTAAATAATTGTCATTGTTTCCTTTCATTTTATACAACACTGATTGGATTCTAAATGAACCTGACCAATCAGAATCATTTTTATATTTTTTTCAACTAATGGACTGACTTTTTTTGAAATATTTACTGTAACCAGTTATCATGGTTTTCTTTCATCCTATGTGACACTGACTAGATGGGGTGTGAAATATTCCATTGATCTGCATCCAGGACTAAAGATCAAGTTGATGCATTTGATCGATGAGTTAGAGTTGGAGCATTCCTGAATTCTGTAAGGCCAACTTATTTTATTTTGTCGATACAACAATTAAGAAAAATCTACTACAAACACATTTTTTTTTGAATTTAACGTAATTTATATAGATTTGTTCTCTTGGTAAGTGGATTACTGATAGAGCCCCTATCTGAAAAAGTTACTACAAGGGTAGTTTGGGTGAGCGGGAACTTCATGGTTTTTCTAGCAATGACAGCCATTGTAATTGTAAGCAAGTGGTCAATAAATAGTTATCAAGTTTGTGCACTTTTATTGATGTACGATATGGATTTAGTTATGTTTTGTAATGCAATTATGAATTCAAAGAACAGTGTAAACTTGAATTATTTTTGATTATTTTGAATGTGTGAATTCAAGAATAGTGTAAACTTGAATTATTTTCAATAATTATGAATGTGTACGGTTCGTGCTGTGTCAATTATAATATTATGAAATCAATGGTTAATGGTGGTTATAAGAGTTGAACTATGGGCTTGTGTAGCAGTTACTAGTTGTACTATTGTAGTAGATCATACTACAACTTTTAAAGATAGTCACAACTGATGAAAACAGTTGTTGAAATGTTAAATTGCAACTGTTACGAACAGTTGCAAATAAGTCTTCCACAAGTCCTGAAGTTAGAAACAGTTGTAAAATAATCATGCTCTGTTACAACTGCGGATATAAAGACTAACGGATGTCAGTTATAATGGACCTATTACAATTGTTTTTGGTAGTTGCAAAATGGTGTTTTTTTTGTAGTGCAATAATGGATAAGAGGGGGTAATTTTTTAAATAAAAATAAATTAATAAGGGGGGCAGCCCACAATAGTCCCCATTAATTTTTTATAATAAATAAATGAAAATGACCTTCTCTTTTGTAACCCTAATTAACTATAGCTAAGGCGAATTAAAAAAATCTAATCATCTTTTATACTTTATATTAAAGTAACAAATATTCAATGAAGGAATAAATTCAACATGTTCGAAGAAAAGTGAATACAATATGATTTTAACTCAAGAAAGTGAATGTTACGTTGACTTTCCGAATAAAATAAGTGAGAAGGTATTTTTTTAATTATTTGTTTCTGGTAATTAGGGTTCAACCTTCGACCTGGGGTATGAAATTCATCCCCGAAATACGTGGGATACGACTATTAAAATGGATTAAAAACGATAGGACCCTACCTTTTTTGAAGCATGTCAGCGGTAATCCTCCACCGTAATTTGTTAAATCTTACCTTTTACCTATTTCATCCAATAGATAGACGAGAACAAATTTGAAATCCATGATCGTACTGGAAGTGGAAAAGTGGTAGAGAACATCAATAAATTGGAAAATGATAATGCTATTGACAACCGTAATGAAGTTGACAATTCATTTGAATTTGAAAACGGGGAAGATAAAGACCATCGTAGTAAAGAAATTGATATGCCTTTTTCTGATTATCCTGATTTAATGTTACATTTCATTACTGATACAGTACAATTAAATATCTCATTTGTGTATGTTTTACATTGTATTTACATGTGTTATTGCTTTTGACGCAGATTTTTGAGTCGAAGGAACATGTGCGAGAATGGTGCTAATCGCGGAGTAAGGGTTAAACGTCACTTGTGATAGAAGGATAAGGATGAGAAACTTATATGTTAATGGAAAAGAGTCATGGATAGATCCGGTATGCGAAAAAAGCGTGCAGTATATTGATCGTAAGTCAAATAATTATGTTCCAAAATCATCACACAAATAGAAAAGATCTGAAAGTAGAAAATGTGGATGTCCATTTGAGTTACATGCACGTTGTAGAGACATTGGGACATGATTTTGATTGTAAAGAATGGACGTCACAATCATATGTTTCCTATCATATTAATCGGTCACCCATTTGTTACAAGACTGAAAGATGACGAAGTTAAGACTGTTGAAATAATGACAGAAAATGGAGTTAGACCTCAAAGTATTTTAACTGCTATTAGAATAGACAATCCATAGAACCAATCAACCATACAAAATGTTTACAAAGGTACAAAATAAAACTTATACTATGTAATACAGCAGGTAGATCGATTATGCAAAAGTTTATGAAATTGGCCTCTTCTCATCATTATACCATCTACCATAGAGTTGATGACAGAACCAGTGAAATTACCAATTTATTCTTTAACCATCCTAGATGTGCAGTTGCTTAATGTTTTCATCAAATTTTGTTCTTAGATTGCACATTTAAGGCAAATCGGTATAAGTTACCGTGTTTTCATATGGTGTCGCAAACATCGATGGGGACATCCTGTTGTGTCCCGGTTTTTATATGTTTTTTTAAAACTAGAATTATAGATTATATCTATAATTTAAGTCAGTTAAATAATATTGAAATTATGTATTATAGTAAAATAGAATAATAATTATTGGTTTAAAAATCAGGAAAATAGCGTAAAAGACAAAATTAGAGAAAATAGTATGAGGGACAAAATTAGAGAAAAATTTAGGCACAAGGACAAGAGGTCAAAGATTCAGCCATAAGGATACTTTTTAGTGTAAAATAGAAAATGATATTGGGCCCTTGAATTCCTTGATTTGCACTAAAAAGTGTTCTTGTAGCTGAATTTTTGGCTTCTTGTCCTTGTGTCTAAACTTTTCTCTAATTTTGTCTTTTTGCCTAAAAAACCCTTTCCAAAACAGGAAACTAATGACAAGGACAATCGGCCTTAATAATTTATCTAAAAGGACACGCACTTAAAATTTATCCAAAAGGACATAACCCTAAGAATTTCCATCGTTTATTCCTCTCTTTCGATTACGTACAACGAAATCAGCAAATTAAAATTAACGAAATCATCTCAACTGGAAATCAAACGAAAACAATTTTGCGTCGTCTCCTACAGTCGAACGTCAAAAATCAATCGAAATAGAAAAACTCGGCACGAAATCGATCTCAAAAATCAACCTCGACTGAAATTTTTTCTGTTGCTGTAATCATTATAACATAATGTTCATTTCTGTCGATTAGGTTTTTTATTTCGCAAGGTGATTCATGGTTTTTTTTTGGTTCTCCAATTTTAATGATCGGCTATTCAGCAGTTGGGTATTAGTTTTTTATTTTTTTAGGTACCATTTCTGTTTATTTAACACTGTTTTATATTCGTTTGTTGGGTTTTTAATGTTGTATTTATTTTGTAGTTATATTGTTGCATTATCTATGTATTACAGTCGAACTTATTTCGTTATAGTCACCCAAATTGTGATGAAACATTTTTTGTATTAGTTTTAGTTTTAAAATAGTTCAGCAGTTTTAGGTATCAGTTTGCTATTTTTTTAAGGTATCAGTTTTCTTGTATTAACAGATTTATACTGTTTTATTTATGGTTTTGGTGCTATTTTACTTTTGTTCTTGTACTGCTGCATCAGTTTTGCTACTCAAACGAATTTATTTCATTTTAAACAATCAAATTGTGATTCAAAAAATTTCTGTATTACTTTTTTCATTAAATATTACAGCAGTTTTAGGTATCAGTTTTATATTTTTTAGGTATTAGTTTTATGGCTTAGTTTATGAGAACTGTGGCAAGTAGGTAGATTTGTGTTGTTTGCTTTGGTAATTGACCTTTTTTGATACACACCATTAATTCTAACTGATAAAAAAAACACCCACCTACTCAATTCAAATCTCACAAAAATAATATTTATTCTCAATAATACCTACTGATTAAAAAAATAATAGCAATCAATTTAATTCAATTATCACAAAAATGAGATTATTCTCAGTAATATACAATAATACCCATTTGTATCATACGATACCTACAATGATACCTAACTGATTTAATAGAATACATTATTTTCCTACACAATATAAGTACATAGAACACTGTTCCCCATTCCAAGCATGCATTTACTTTTACTTGTACTTAATCCAGTCTTGAATTCAAGTAAATTCCAGTAGCATGCAGTATCTGCAAGTATTTCATACACAATCAAAACTTATACCAACATAATACTGTAAATTCAACTAGAAAATATAAAACTGATACCTAAAAAAATATAAAACCGATACCTAAAAACTTCTATGATGTAAATTCAACTAGAAAATATAAAACTGATACCTAGAAACTGCTGTGATGTAAAGTCAACTAGAAAATATAAAACTGATACCTAAAAAAATATAAAACTAACACCTAAAAACTACTATGATGTAAATTCAACTAGAAAATATAAAACTGATACCTAAAAACTGCTATGACTTAAATTCAACTAGAAAATATAAAACTGATACCTAAACAAATATAGAACTGATACTTAAAAACTGCTATGATATTTTAAAGAAAAAACTAATATAAAAAATGTTTACATCCCACTTTGATTGATTAAAATGACATAATTTCGATTGAGTTGCAAATCTAATGCAACAGTACAAGTTAAAAACTGATATAATACCAAAATTATAAAGACAAAAGCATAACACTGTTAATTCAGGAAAATTGATACTTTAAAAAATAGTAAACTGATACCTAAAAACTGCTGCTAAATTCACAATCACAAAAAGTATTTTCCATCGCTCAACTCTGTCGTTCATCTCTCTCATTCGATTTTCCACAAAATCAAAAATCACGAAATCATCTTTACTGCCTACCGAATCAAAATCCACTGCACCTTCATGAATCGACGAAGCCGATTGAAACGATAAAATTAGGCAAATCGAATAAATTGAGGAGCTTGAATGATTCTGAAGATGATCGAACGAGAGAGATGTTTGAAGATTCAAATCACGGAGAAAAAACGCGTTGGAGAAAAATTGAACGAGAAAAAAATCACGGGAGATAGGAGCAACGAAGAAGAAACAGGGCACGTGATTCAGGGAATTAAAATATAATTAGTGTATTTTCCTTTTGGTTAAATTTTTAATGGGCTGTCCTTATGAATAAAAAAGCCCTTAAATTTGTCCTTGTCGTTAATTGCCCCTTTCCAAAATATACTTTATTTTTCCCAGAACTCAATATGTGTTATTCAAATATGTTATTCACATATTTTTTCAAACCTCAAAAATACCTCTTTTTGTTTTAAAAATTGTTTCTACACAATTTAGCTAGTACATAATTTAAAATTGCAAACTTTTAAGGTTAAAACTCAATATGTACAGTTCAAATATGTTCCCTTCCGATCATCGCTAGAACCCCTCTCCAATCCCTGAAGCCATTACGGTCATCCACCATCCTTGCTAACTCCTGTATCAAATTTTGAAAGTTCGATACGGCCTTCACCGTTTAACCTGCCTCTACAAAAAGCTTTGTACTACCACTACCGTGATCCAGATGGACCGCGACCACCACCAATTGACTCACTGACCTCCCACGCACCTTCACACCTAACTTTGACCAACTCGAACGCTTGAGCACCCCACATGAAACGTTCCAATTTGATAACTCTGAGGGGGTTACGGTGGAGACCGTGTGTAACAACCCGAATTTTAAACAACATGTTGAGACAAGAATCAAGGCAGAATTAAATTATAAAGTCTGAATAAGGATAAACGGGTTGCGCCATTGCGTTCGTCTCGGAAAAATATGCGAAATAGAGTCCGAAATTTCGTAAATCAGAGTCCATATGACCGAGATATGGCCTCGCGAAGTTTCACGAAAATTCAAATCCGAAAACAGATTTGGATTCAGCCCAAAAAGAGAAGGCGGGAAAATTCCCGCCAGACACACAGGGTTTCGATCCCTGGGTCGACCCCCCCATCCAGGGGGTCGACATGGGTGTCGACCCCAGGGTCGACCCCTCCCCAGGGGGTCGACATAGGGGTCGACCCCCCCTGTAGAACTCCGACCTGGTGCACCTGCTTGTCATGTTGGCTCGGTTTTGGAGGTTTGTGACGATTTTTGAGGGTTCAGATCTATCCTAGGGTTTATCCTACGGCCTAAACTACTCCTAATCTCTATAAAAAGACCCCTAAGCCTACCCTAAACCCTCACAAATCATTCATGCCACGAAGTGCTGCCCAAATGCCAAGTGATCATGGCCTCCATCTCCAACTCCAAGAGACTATGCATGCAAATCGGATCCGAATCGAAAGGTGCAAGCTTGCTACACCAAATCGAGGCTCGATCAACGTTGCTACGACGATTTCATGACGATTCTTCATCAAAGGAGTCACCTTTCATCGTCAAGGCGATTCATGCGCACCCTCTAAGCCTCGCTATGTAAGTTCTGGCTACTTGTAGATTCTAACGGTGGTTCTAATGTTACATGGGATAAAATGAGATGAAATATAAGTATGCTAGCCTATATGAACCTTGTCATGTCTCTTTTGCTTGAACCTATGACTTTGGGCTAAGTTGTAGCGACTTAATCATGCCATTCATGTTATGTTTAATCTAGTATATCTTGCAAGTTTGAATCTTTATCTATGGAATGTTAGCATGAACCTTTGGGAACCACTTGACTTGTGAAACATGGGCAAAGACTTGACTTTGGGGCTTATGCATGTAAATGAACCCAATCCCCTTATGTATCATGCATGTTTGTGGCCAAATTCACTTATGATACTATGCATGTTTGTGGCCAAATTCCCTTATGAAACTATGCATGCTTGTGGCCAAATTCCCTTATGATACTATGCATGTTTGTGGCCAAATTCCCTTATGATACTATGCATGTTTGTGGCCAATATGTTGACATAATACCCTACTATGTGACTCGCTTCCACTTGGGTTGGAAATACGTTTGGGAAGTTTAGGAAAAACGTGGGTATGACATGGAAACTTGACATGGGGTTTACATGAGAACATGACATTCATGATACATTTAAATATGGTCATGACGCGTGGGAAAACATGGAACTTGAACTAGACATGGGTGGGTTGTAAGTGTAATAAGACACTAGACCAAACATGAAAGTGGCCAACTCGAGGTTGGGTTGAGTTTGTAGCATAAATCTACCCGGACCCGCCCGGCTTAACTAGTGGCTACAAACAATAGGATCCAATGTGAGAAGTTGGTCATGTCGCGCTTAAGACCCGAGGTTAGATTAGGTTGTGGTGTAAAACTACCCGGACCTGCCCGGCTTAACTAGTAACCACAACAAGGTCTAATGTGAGTGGTTGAGAGTGCATTAATTAAATTAATGCCACATGATAAGGTTAAGTAAATTTGACTAATGACACATAACCGATATGACACGAATGGGTAGGTTAAGTGGGACCGGGCTTGATTTCTAAATGACACTTAACCATACAAGACGATTAGGGGATGGGGTTAAGTAATTTACACTTAACTAATCTGACTTGGTAATTAGATGGGGTTAAGTAACCTACACTTAGCTAATCAAAACACGGTAATTAGATGGGATTAAGTAACCTACACTTAGCTAATCTAAACACGGTAATTAGATGAGGTTAGGTAACCTACACTTAACTAATCTAAACACGGTAATTCGATGGGGTTAAGTTAAACACTTAACCAATCTAAACTTGGTAATTCAATGTGGTTAAGTAACCAATACTTAACCAACTTAACATGATAATTTAATGGTGTTAAGTTACTTATACTTAATCAATTTTACATGATGATTGATGAGGTTAAGCAACCATACTTAACCAATCTAATGTGAGAACCTGGTAGAGTTAAGTCATAAGACCTTTTAAATATACTAAACCACTATAATAGGATTAGTGGATGGGGTTAAGTTAACCTATACTTAACCAATCCGACTCGATAATCCGATGAGGTTAAGATAATCTGTGCTTAACCAATCTAACACGATAACCTGATAGGGTTAAGATAAACAAATACTTAACCAAACTGACTTGATGATTGAATAGGGTTAAGTCATGGGATTCTTCGTATACTTAAACAACTTGTAGGGCTAGGTCTTGGACTTGAATACTTAGCCAATCTTGACATGATTCATAGGCGGGCTAAGCCATGAACCTGAATAACAACACTTAACCCAATAGGCAAAACCCTAGTAGAGGAACTAGGTAGAAAATCGTAGTTAATCAAGGGTAACGGGGAAACGAAGCAAAGTGGTAAACCCTAGTTAAGTATAACTAAGTAATAATTCTTAGCCAAGGACATGGGACTAGTTCATGAATAGATGAGTAACCGGTATGGTAGGTCATCGCTTAAAACACTAGGAGGAGCAAATTATCTGACTTAGATAAAGGCTCCAACGAACTGGGTGACGAAGCGGTAGCTTCGGGGGACGTGAGGATACTCTTGGTATCCCTCTATGAGGTGGCAGATGGTCCATGAAACCCGGTCTCACAGAGGTTAAGGTCTGCGGTAGAAGAGCCAAGAGTATGCCTTGGTTGCTATGCGAGCGACCTAAAGACGGGGATGGATTAGCGTGGAGTCGACGATACTTGATTCTTGCTCTGGATAGCACGTCGTCGACTACCTACCATCTTTAGTCAATCGTGTACGTACGGAAAGGCAGAGAACTCCCAACAGACCATGGTCTTGCTATCGAGTCATGGGTGAGGTTGGCCCATAGGAAAGTGGGGCTATAGTGGGGCCGGGATGTGGTTCTCATACATGATTTTTCTTGGATTGCCTTTCAGTAGTTGAGGGAGGGGTCACGTGGGACCATAGCCACGGGTACAAAAACAGACCTTGATATCTGCATCAGCAGACGACTTAAAGCTCCCGACCGAGTTCCGTATTTCTTGATTTGCCCTGGCACGGAACTCGGATGGCACATTGAGGAACATGTGCGTCTAGACATGGAAAACGATTCACGATACATACACGGGATAAAGGGGCGCGGTTGACGGGTGGCATAATCCCTAGTGGCCCTAGGTGGATGAACCCAAACCGAGACACGGAAACGTTCATTAGGTAGTATAATCCCTAGTGGTCCTAGGTGACATAAATCCTAAGTGAACACACGATAGTTCATGGTAAGAAAACATAACCAGATCAAGGGTAGCAGTCCAAAATAACCTCAAGGATAAAACGTTTACATGGGAAAGCCCGTATGGCCTACGGCAAGGGACTGAACTTATACATGGAAAGAAACATACGAGTTGGGAAAACCTACATATGCTATATATATTAGGTTGACATGGACCATTACATGACATTGGGCAAGGGACATTCATAGTTGACACATGACGCGGGTTGGGATACTAGTACGAGAGGTGCAGAGCGAATATACGTGACAAATACCTTGGGTTGTTATATATGATAGATACCGTGGGATGTTATACATGACAGATACCTTGTGATAGTATACTTGATAGAAACCTGACGATGTGATACCTTGATTCTCGACACCGTAGTTTATCATGATACTTTAGTCTACCTTGCTACAGTAGTTCATCCAGTTATCTTGGTTTAGCTTATCTATCTTGTTGTCATCCTTATGTTTACTTTCAGTTTATACATGCCACGTTACCTTTACCTGTTTTTATACTGGAAGTAGATAGGACTTACCAGTCTTTATGACTGACCCTGTTTTCTTTCGCCTCTTTGTCTTCCGTTTCCCCCCTAGGTTTCAGGGAGGAAATGATGTTGTTTAGTTCGGACCTCTTGTGCTTGAAGGTCATCATGTATAGCTTGGTCTTCTCTTGGCTATGGCTGCTTCACCGCTTTATTTTGGGGAACAATTTATGAAAAGGTTTTATGCTTCTTTACTATTGCAAGACAGGTTTTTGATGTATTCTGATGTAAAAGGCTTTAGACCTTATTTTATAAGGAAATGAAATTTGTTTTACTTCCGCTGTTTTATATATGTTCTGTCTTGTAATATTTCTGTGCATGTTTACCTCGATAATGCTTCACCAAACCTAGTGCATTCCCTTTGCGAGTGACTCTAGTGGAGGTGGGGTGTTACATTTGGTATCAGAGCAGAAGATTACCAGACTGGGCAAAAGTTTTTAAAACCTTCTGAAAACTATTTGAGAAACCGTTTACATAGAAGCATTTTCAAGAAAAGTTTTGTTTTAAAAGGCTATTCCCCAAAGGCCATTAGCACTATCCTTTGATTCCTTGATTGAATCTCTTTCCCTTTCTTTCCTCCATATGTAGTCACAGTAGTTCTAACTGTGACTAATCTTTGTCTAGCCACGTAGGTGTTTTCCGTACGATGGAGGTGGTTCTCGAGAGACCTGTTGCCGTGGTATAAGGAAGGATAATAAGAGTAAGGATAAAGGACGCGAGCTTAAGGATAAGCAACTTGTTGGTATGACTTAGTCCATCAAGGAGGACAAGGAAAAGATCATCGGAGAGGGCAATAGTACGCTCCCATTTCTAGGGTACCTAAAAGAGATGGTACCGTTTCTGGAAAAGGCTTAGTCGTTCTTTTCTATCATCCCGTCCAGACTTTGTCTTGATCATCGTATCATTTAAGTCTGCTTGGATAGTTGAGTCTCTGCACCTTAGTACTAGCATGGTAGAGGATCCCAGTTTTTGTCCCAAAAATCTGGTTGGAGAGTTGGTCCATTTCTTCATGACTTGTTTGGATTTGAGAATGACATGTCTCGGCTACGGATGGATTCTAGGGATAAAGTGGTCACCCAATAAGGGGTGCCATTCTCGGTTTTGGAAAGAGGGTAGTTAGACTCTCGACTCACCTTAGTGATACCCTCGAAGTCTCGTGTAACATTTTGGGTCCTGTCATGGTTAGTTACCTAGAATCTCGGGATGCAGTTGTTGGTAATCCGTTCGAATAGAATTCGCCGCTAAGGCGGATGGTTCGTTTCTCTTATGCATGAGTTATGGGAATCACCCTAGTAAGTACTCTTGGCAACATGGATTAGCATCGGCAAACGAGATCCAGAATTCCCTAGTGAATTTTGGAGAGCTTGCATGAGTAAGTGGATACGTTTGAGACAAGTATACTAGGGAAAGGATAAGTGAAAGTGGAATAAGAGGCGACAATGAAATGAGTTCTAACTCATATCTTGGAAATAGGAATCAAGGAGCTACGAAATCATGGAGTTAAAAAGATGGTCAAGGCACCGAGGAATTAAGCTCAAGGAAACGCGACTTAGAAGACGTAAGGCTAGACACGCGCATCGTACCTCTTTTTAAAGAGTGTATCCTTGATCCCTGGTTTTTCCTGTAGAGCTTGCTCGCATGTTATCTTTTGGTGAATATCCTCTCGGTCCTGTTTCTGTTGCAAACCCCGTAGGGAGTTTGTCTTGTTTATCTTCTCGATCCTATCTTGGGAACCTTAGGTAGAACTCTATGGATGTAAACATGTATTTGAAACATGTTATGATTGATATGGTTGCAAATGGTTGCAAGTGGTTGCTCGTGGATGCGCGAATACACATTAGATACTAGATTGACGCGGTCACGTTTCATGTTGCATATGCACGAGTATTTATACTTGTTTATGGATGAAATTGAATGGGTTATCATGCGGATGTTGCATATGAATGAATGTTTGTGCACACATATAGTACTTATATGACTAGGACTATTTGCATACATGTTGGATTCATGGCACTAAACATATTTTGCATTAGAAGATCATTCAGGCCTGATCATTAGCATTAGCTAAGGAACATATACACACACTCTTTCTACATGTGTTCATAAAGCATTAGTAGTCGTCTAAGGACAATGGTTACCTGTAGATGATGTTTTGAGTAGATGGATGATGGATGATAGGATGCGTTCTTCCTAACTTGGAGATTTCGGGGACGAAATCCTTAAAGGAGGGGAGAATGTAACAACCCGAATTTTAAACAACGTGTTGAGACAAGAATCAAGGAAGAATTAAATTATAAAATCTGAATCAGGATAAACGGGTTGCGCCATTGCGTTCGTCTCGAAAAAATACGCGAAATAGAGTACGAAATTTCATAAATCGGAGTCCGTATGACCGAGATATGGCCTCGCGTAGTTTCACGAAAATTCAAATCCGAAAAAAGATTTGGATTCAGCCCAAAAAGAGAAGGCGGGAAAATTCCCGCCTGACACACAGGGTGTCGGTCCCTGGGTCGACCCCCCCATCCAGGGGGTCGACATGGGTGTCGACCCTAGGGTCGACCCCTCCCCAGGGGGTCGACATAGGGGTCGACCCCCCCCCCCTGTAGAACTCCGACCTGGTGCACCTGCTTGTCATGTTGGCTCGGTTTTGGAGGTTTGTGACGATTTTTGAGGGTTCAGATCTATCCTAGGGTTTATCCTACGGCCTAAACCACTCCTAATCTCTATAAAAAGACCCCTAAGCCTACCCTAAACACTCACAAATCATTCATGCCACGAAGTGCTGCCCAAATGCCAAGTGATCATGGCCTCCATCTCCAACTCCAAGAGACTATGCATGCAAATCGGATCCGAATCGAAAGGTGCAAGCTTGCTACACCAAATCGAGGCTCGATCAACGTTGCTACGACGATTTCATGACGATTCTTCATCAAAGGAGTCACCTTTCATCGTCAAGACGATTCATGCGCACCCTCTAAGCCTCGCTATGTAAGTTCTAGCTACTTGTAGATTCTAACGGTGGTTCTAACGTGACATGGGATAAAATGAGATGAAATATAAGTATGCTAGCCTATATGAACCTTGTCATGTCTCTTTTGCTTGAACCTATGACTTTGGGCTAAGTTGTAGCGACTTAATCATGCCATTCATGTTATGTTTAATCTAGTATATCTTGCAAGTTTGAATCTTTATCTATGGAATGTTAGCATGAACCTTTGGGAACCACTTGACTTGTGAAACATGGGCAAAGACTTGACTTTGGGGCTTATGCATGTAAATGAACCCAAACCCCTTATGTATCATGCATGTTTGTGGCCAAATTCACTTATGATACTATGCATGTTTGTGGCCAAATTCCCTTATGAAAATATGCATGCTTGTGGCCAAATTCCCTTATGATACTATGCATGTTTGTGGCCAAATTCCCTTATGATACTATGCATGTTTGTGGCCAATATGTTGACATAATACTCTACTATGTGACTCGCTTCCACTTGGGTTGGAAATACGTTTGGGTAGTTTAGGAAAAACGTGGGTATGACATGGAAAACTTGACATGGGGTTTACATGAGAACATGACATTCATGATACATTTAAATATGGTCATAACGCGTGGGAAAACATGGAACTTGAACTAGACATGGGTGGGTTGTAAGTGTAATAAGACACTAGACCAAACATGAAAGTGGCCAACTCGAGGTTGGGTTGAGTTTGTAGCATAAATCTACCCGGACCCGCCCGGCTTAACTAGTGGCTACAAACAATAGGATCCAATGTGAGAAGTTGGTCATGTCGCGCTTAAGACCCGAGGTTAGACTAGGTTGTGGTGTAAAACTACCCGGACCCGCCCGGCTTAACTAGTAACCACAACAAGGTCTAATGTGAGTGGTTGAGAGTGCATTAATTAAATTAATGCCACATGATAAGGTTAAGTAAATTTGACTAATGACACTTAACCGATATGACACGAATGGGTAGGTTAAGTGGGACCGAGCTTGATTTCTTAATGACACTTAACCATACAAGACGATTAGGGGATGGGGTTAAGTAATTTACACTTAACTAATCTGACTTGGTAATTAGATGGGGTTAAGTAACCTACACTTAGCTAATCTAAACACGATAATTAGATGGGATTAAGTAACCTACACTTAGCTAATCTAAACACGGTAATTAGATGAGGTTAGGTAACCTACACTTAACTAATCTAAACACGGTAATTCGATGGGGTTAAGTTAAACACTGTAATGGCTGGATTTTTCAAGCTTCTGATATTTATTTTATTAAGGAGATTTAAAATATATCTGGAGTGTTCAACCAATTTTAGTGTATATAATCACCTATATATATATATATATATATATATATATATATGAAAATATATATATGATTTATACTATAACTTAATGTATATAGGATATATTAAATGTGAATGCCTTAACAACTTAAGAAAATATTAGAAACACTTTTTATAACACTCTGGAGTGTAGGAATGTTAGCAACATAAAATAGATATGACAAATCCTATTTTACAACTAGCATAGGCAAGTTACCATTTTAAAAAGGCAATTCCAGTGCAAACTCCATCACCTTAATAATAGATTAGGACCGTAAAGCATCATCTAATTCCCTCACTAATCTAGGCGGCTGAAATGATTTAGTAGCAAACAAATATCAGGAGAGAAATATCCATTCTCTTACACTTTGATGGCAAGTGTTGTGTAGCATTTAATGAAATCAAGCCTTGCATTAAATGCAAGCATAGGCTCATATACTTAGTAGAGACCAAAGAGAGGTTGGTAAGAAGATGTTTCGGTGAAGGGTACACTTACTTTTGCTGTAACAATTTTGCACCACAAATATAGGAGAGAGAAAGGGGGGTAGGTAGGAAACAAAAGCTTTTTGCTGTAGGAAACTTGAGAGGGAATTGCCTATAAATACACATCCAATTCCATGCATTTTCTCTTTACTCAAATACAAGAAAGTGCTGAAGTTATAATCCTTTTACAAACAAGAATTCAGGAGCTTTAAACAAGTGAGTAATCACTCACAAGTCTAGTTTCATTTGCAAGTTCTGTAAACAGTTTGTGTGTGTGCTTTCATAGATTATCACCAATGCAAGTTCACAAGTTTATTAACACCAGTATATATGATTAGTACATCAAGTTCATGTCATCATTCAACTATGTATGCAAGTGTAAATGAAAAATAAATGAGTTCATCACCATAGTTAATCAAAGAAGACACTGCTGTTTGTTTACTGTCAAAACAACTCCTCTGTTATGTGAATCTATACCTGGTTGATCACAAATCACAAGTATACAAACATATATATATATATATATGTTATACTTATATACGGATATATATATAACCTTTATAGCATGAACAAAAATCAAGTAAACATGTTTTGAAAAAAAGAAAATCAGCAGAAGCAGTATTCTCTGTATCCACACTTTCAGATCCGAAAATCCAAACATCGGGGAATTAAATTACAGAGATTCGAATGCAATCGTGGTAGCAAATGATGATTTTTAAAAGTAGTTTCATGATTTTTAATGTCGAGATGAGGGAGAATGATCGAGATAGCCGAAAATGATATTTTGGCCAAATTCTGGCGATCGACGACGTTGATGGTCGGGGCGTGGAGCGTGAAGGAGCTAGTCACATCGGGGAACACGAGAAAAATGCCCCATGATTTTTCCAGTGAGTGATTCGAGCTGTCGAGCTCGATTTACATTTTCAATGGCCGAATGGGTTCATCGGTTTGGAGGCGATGTACGGGTCCCACGGTGGTGCGAGTTGGCCGAGGCTGGGCATGGAGCAGCGTTGGGACATGGCAAAGCTGACGGCGGTGGTGCGAGGTGCTCCGGCGGTCTGAGGCGATGGGTCGAGCTCGGTTTAGGTGGACTGATTTTCGAAACAGTTTACTGGAAGTTCGGTGCAGTGGCGAAATCGAGGAGGAGGTGATGTACGGTGGTGGCCAGGCATCGGTTGGGGTCAGTGGAGGAAGTGGAGTTTGTGGGTGGTGGTTCGGTGGTGGCACGGTGGCGTGGGGAGGCGTGCACGTGCACAGCCTTGCACGGTGTACAGGCGAGTTTGAGAGCAAGAAAATGGAGAAGGAAGGGAGTGGCTTGGCACGAGTGATCCACCATGTCTTCGACGTGATCAAGAGGTTGGTAACGAGGCTAGTAAAGTGGTTTGTTAAGCGAGAAAACTAGATTGGTTTGGCAAGAGAAAATCAACGATTTCCCTTGGTAATCACACGATTTTGAGATGCCAATATCGACTTGGTAAATACAAGCGAGAATAGAGTTTCAAAGGCAAAAATTTTATTAAATCGAATTTAATTAAAATAAATAAATAAATATAATTAATCAGTAATTAATTAATTTAAATAAAAATAGAGTTTTTATTTAATATGGCGTAAACCAGTGGAACAGTCAAGACGACAGTGAGGTCCCAGAATCGAAGTTGTTCGAAGAAGTTCGTCGAGTTAGAACTTGAGTTTTAAAGGATAATTTAATTTAAATAAATTATAAAACAATTTATTTAAGTTTAAATAAAGGAAAATAAATATTTGACAAATCAAATCGGAGTATAGAACATCGTCTAACAGTCGATGACAAGCGAGATAAAACACCGTGTGCGTAGCACGGGCTTTTTCTATACACTTTCAAATATTGATAAAAACTGTATAACATCTTGTGTATGACACACACACTTTAATTATACAATTGAAAGTGATATTTAAGATATCCAGATATGAACCCGAGAATTTTATACTGTATATATAATTATAAATACAGGATGTGCAACTGAATTAAAGACAGTAAGCTGATAATAAATTATCGACTATAAAAGATATTTCGTACATCGTTTCGAAGAGTCCGGAATTTACGTTCCACTTCGACTCGAATTATACGACGTATACCGGAAATCGATAAAGATGAAGAATGCAAGCACTATTCCAAAATAGTATCTACGGTCTGTTCAATCCCAGAACAGATCCGAACAGTCGGATATCTGACAACGTATATCGATCAGATTTTACACATCGACTTTACATAAGTGTATTATGTTGGTGGCGGAGAGATTCGTTTCTTTAGCCTTATACCCAGAATATATTTGTGGAAACAAATGAGTGATCTGTCAGATAGGACGGTGTGATATTCAAAGACGTTGCAGAATAATCCGTCAACGGTAAACGTGACTTAAAACCTCACAACCCGGAAAGACAATAGTTGGGCTAGGCAGCATGGCTAGTTGGGTCATTCCCAAGCAGGGTATATTATCACCATCTAGAGTATTTCCTTTTGTTTCTTAAATCTATATTCACTGCTGTAACTTCGGTAATCGGTGGGTCATTCCCAACCGTGGAGGTGGTAATATATTCATTACACTCAAGCTAAATGAGTGGACGGTCATGTGTGGCCGGGTTGCAGGATGTTCTTGTTGAACCCCAGTGTATCCTCTCTAGAGTACACTGATCGGTGGGTGCTCCCATACCCTGTCAGTTAGAAACCAAATTCCAATAAGCGCTCGACGGTTTTAGATTTTATTCTATGTACGTGAACGTGAGATGCAAGCGATTCACTAGATGATTATTTATTTGATAAATACTGTGACGGCCCGCCCCGCACCAGCCTGCATTTCCTCCAAAAAGTGCGCTGTACACATGCCCGACTAGCACAAGACGGTCGTCATAAGAAAGAAAAGAAGAGAATGAACCAATCAAGAAACCTGCAGAATGTCTCACAGCGCATGGAATAAAATATAATAATAACATACTTGACACAAAACAGGCGAGACAGTGCATAAGCTGATAACTAAAATCAACATCAATCATCAAAGCAGCGGAAATCCAAATACAGCTTATTACAATTTTCCAAATTTTACTGTCTCTAAACAAAAGAAAGCTGAAGTAGAAGATACACCAACAATGCCCAAGCAGTGATCTTCAACAACACAGGGAGAATACTATATATATATTACGTGGAAGCCTCCTGCTCGTCTCCGGATCGTCTACCCGTGCATCACCAGCTAACCTGTCTCTAGTCTGCTCGTGTGAGCACCCAGAGTAATAAGAGGAGACATAAAACTCTGGGTCAGACATAAAGCCTGGTATGAGCGATAAACATCTAGACAGAATAATAACAGGTATACTAAACCATACCTGAACCTGGACCTGCAACCAAAGAGTTAGTACCACATACCGTACAATACTCCAAGGTGCCATAATAAATGGTGTAAGAATACGGGGGTGGGGGTGTGCATGTCACAATGATAGCAAACAAATCATCCATAGCAACCATCCTCACATCTCTCACTCAGTGCGTAAAGCGTACGACATCTACCACTTTGGAACACTAGACAAACTGAGGTAACGACGAATCCCGACTTGTAGAAACCCTGCTGTGACCAAGCCAAACACTTGGAGTCATGACCAAACATTTCAATGACCCACTTCATTGGTCGTAGCCCTTGGTTCTACCGATGCCATAATGGCCCTGAATCCGCCTTCGCACCTCCTACCACAGTGGTCCAAAGCTATAGACGTCGATAACTCCTTAACACGCGTCCCGCAGCAAAGCCCAACCATGAAGCGAACTCGTCGATTCCCATCTGAATCTTGAGCTCTAACTTCTCATTTGGACTTCCTTTGCATCTTGGGTTTGGTCGAATGGGAGTTGGTCTTCAGAAGAGTCATCACAAAGTAGTAAAAGTATACGTCTGGTTCCCCATGCTCGGTTCGGTTCGGATACGTTCCCCGGTTCGGTTCGGAGTGCCACCATCCTCTGGGTTCGGGTCCTTCTCCCTCATGCGGTTCAGTTCGGAGCTCTCCCCCATGTGGTTCGGTTCGGAGTTCTCCCTCATGCGGTTCGGTTCGGAGCTCTGAAGCGGTTCGGTTCGGATACCCCATGGCTTGAGTGTCTCCGCCTCCGTCTCGTCAGCATCAGTTCGGTTCGTGTATTGCTCTCGATTCGGTTCGGAATATGGTATCCATGCTCCTCTTTCTTCCACTTCAGTCCTCCTTGTTCCTTCCGATCCCACGCTACGCCCCTCCGATCCGACCAGGCCTTCCTTGTTGCCTCTTCACGTCATGCTCCAGAAAGTACCACGCCCCGGTCCGGTTCGGATATGTCCGATCCGATCCCCTACCCGATCCGATTCCCTACCCGATCCGATCCGGTTGGATACCCTGCAGCTTTCCGCAACTTTCTAGCAACTGTTTATACGCCTCTCGACGGCGTTTTCGACCAATCTAACTATTGGAATCAATCACAAAGCATACCAAAGAGTCATAGCAACATATAACAGCAACCTCAAACAACAAACAACAATTTAATTGAATCATAATGGATCAAAAGTGGCCAAAACCTCACATTTTCCTACAATCCCTCTTAATCATGTTTAAGCATACGATTAGCAAAACACATCGAAATTAACCCAAATTTCTAACAGAGCCTTAAAACATTATTTTAGAATTTTAAGAATTTTTCCAGAATTTATTTACGTATAAATTCGCTAATCTTCACTAATTACCCTTAATCACTGTAATTAGTGCGAAAACTATGCAAATCACTCACCTTGGCCACAAACAAAATACTCAGAACTGAAACTCCTCTGATTTGGGCGAATACTGATGTCCAACAGCAGCTCTAACCTTGCTTTGGTGCTTTTTCTTCTTAATTTGATGCCTCTAAGCCTTAATCCTTGATTAGGAAGTGATTTTTGGGTGTTTTAGAGAGATTTAGAGAGTGGAGGCCATGGCTAGGTCAAGAGAAATGAAAGTGGCGGCTGGAAATTGTCTAAAGAAATGTTTTCTAACCCTAATCAGCCTCCATATACCCCTAAACCCGAAATTCCCCTTGGGCCTAGCTGCTAATTACCCGGTTAAGCCCAATTAAGCTGTTTTTTTCTCCATCTGAAACTTGTTTCAGCCATATCTCCCAAACGGTAAGCCCGTTTGGCTAATGTAACCACTCTACGGAAAGAGAAACCATCATCCGAAGCCAATGGAAGTGGTTTCAGGTCAAAATTCCTTTCCAGTCAAAAGTTATGGCCAAAACAGTGCCAACCAGGGGTAAAATGGTCATTTAAAAATCGGGAAAAATCATGAACATGGGAAATGACCCCAATAGTCGTCTCCCAAAGTTACATGACCATACGACTTCGTATGTGAAAGAAATATCCTACGATCCTATGATGCGTAGAACGCGGGTCGTTACACTCTTCCCCCCTTAAGAAATTTCGCCCCCGAAATTCCTTAACTCAAAACATACAAAGGATCCCGCATGCCTAACAACCATATACAACAATCAAATATGCAAAACAAGCAAACAAGCCTATCCTAGCATGCGGAAAAACTAAATCGAAGTCAAAATTTTACCAGACAAAGAGTTCTGGATACTTCTTCCTTATGTCCTCCTCTGTTTCCCAAGTACAATCACTCTCGTCCTCGCTCCACTGTACCTTGACTAGCTTCACCGCCTTCCTTCGAAGTTGCTTCATGTCGTACTCGACAATACGGGCCGGCTTGCGGTTCCCAACCGCCTCGGGTTCTACTTCGAAGTCCTCTAACTGATCAGGTGAAATAGTCATATCTGAGTCGTGAACGAACTTCCTTAGTTGGGAAACATGAAATACGTTATGAACTCCCGCCATCTTCTCTGGTAAGTCAATCCTATATGCCAAATTCCCGACTAGTTCAAGAACAGGGAACGGGCCAACAAACCTTGGTGTCAATTTGCCTCTCCTGCCAAATCGTATTACGCTCTTCAACGGAGAAATCTTGACAAACACCAAGTCACCCACGGAGAATTTTAAGTCTCTTCTACTCTTATCAGCATAACTCTTCTGCCTATCTTGGGCTGCCTTCATTCGTTGCTGAATGATCTTGATCTTATCTGAAGTTTCCCTCACCACATCTGGTCCAAGCATAAACTTCTCGCCAGTCTCTATCCAACATGATGGTGAGTTGCACGGTCTTCCATACAAAGCTTCAAATGGAGCCATACCGATACTGGATTGGTAACTATTATTATATGCAAACTCTACTAGATGCAAATGGTCATCCCATGATCCACCAAAATCCAATATGCATGCTCTCAAGAGATCTTCCAAAATACGATTCACCCTCTCCGTCTGACCGTCGGTCTGAGGATGATATGCGGTACTGAGATGTAACTCTGACCCTAGAGCCTCTTGTAAGCTCTTCCAAAACCCACTAGTGAACAACGGGTCTCGGTCGCTCACAATGCTTTTAGGTACTCCATGAAATCTCACTACCCACTTCATATACAACTCTGCTAACTTAGCTGCCGTTCTGGTCGATTTGTCTGGTATAAACCTTGCACTTTTAGTTAGTCGATCTACGATTACCCAAATGCTGTCATTTCCCGATCTAGTCCTTGGTAATCCATCGATGAAATCCATCGAGACTTGCTCCCATTTCCATTCGGGAATTTCTAAGGGCTGTAACAAACCACTAGGCTTCTTTTGCTCGGCTTTAACTAGCTGGCAATTCATGCATTTGGATATAAACTTCCCAACGTCTCTTTTCATCCCTTCCCAGTAGTAGATCTGCTTCATATCTCGATACATCTTATTACCACCGGGGTGTATAGTCAGCTTTGAGTGATGACATTCTCTAAGCACTTCATCTCTCAATCCATTGACATTGGGTACAATAAGCTTTCCATTCTTTCTAAGCCATCTATCTTGATCAAGCCCATACTCGTTCATCTCCTCATCGATACCCATCTCTAACTTGGAGATGATTTCCAATAGGTTAGGATCGTCCCTCTGACTAGAGCCGATCAGCTCAATCAAAGTGGGTCTGATCGTCAAACTCGCTAACAGTTCTGGATCCAATTCGCACTTTGGTCTGAAATCAAACCCCGCGATAAACTCCAGTTGCTTCCATTCAAGGAACATAGCCCCTAAGCTGGCATGTCTTCTACTCAATGCATCAGCCACCGCATTGCCCTTTCCTGGTGTGTATGCGATGTCAAAATCATAGGAAGCTAAGAACTCTAACCATCTCTGCTGACGGAGATTTAAATCCTTCTGAGAGAAGAGATACTTTAACGACTTATGATCTGTAAACAGCTCAAATCTTTCTCCCAAGAGATAGTGCCTCCACATCTTTAACGCGAACACGATTGCTGCCAATTCTAAATCATGGGTAGGGTATCTTCTCTCGTGCGGTTTCAATTGCCGACTTGCATAAGCTACAACCCTACCGCCTTGCATCAATACAGCACCCAGTCCGGTACCACAGGCATCTGTGTATACCGTCATCTCTTCATCCCCCTTAGGAATGACTAACACTGGTGCGCTTGTCAACTTGTCCTTTAGACTTCTGAATGCATTCTCGCACCTTTCATCCCAGACAAAAGCTTGATTCTTCTTGGTCAACTGGGTCAATGGTGCTGCTATCTTGGAGAAACCTTGGATAAACTTACGATAATATCCCGCTAACCCCAAGAAACTTCTTACATCTGTTGCATTCTTGGGTGTAGGCCAATCCTGTACCGTAGCCACCTTCGCCGGGTCCACGGCAATACCATTCTCTGATACAACATGGCCCAAGAACCTCACTTCCCTCTTCCAGAAGTGACACTTAGAAAACTTTGCTTTCAATTGGTGTTTTCTTAACACCTCCATCGCTACTCTTAAATGTTTCTTGTGTTCTTCCTCTGTCCTCGAATAGACCAAAATATCATCCACGAACACAAGAACAGACTTATTCAACTGATCTCTGAATACCCTATTCATAAGATCCACAAAATATGCCGGGGCATTAGTCAGCCCAAATGGCATAACCAACCATTCATAAAACCCAGACGGCGTTCGAAATGCCGTTTTAGCTATACTCTCAGCTTCCACTCTAAGCTGATGAAAACCCGTCGCGAGATCCAACTGAGAAAATACTCTCGCGCCACTCAACTGATCAAACAAATCATCTATCCGCGGTAGAGGATACTTGTTCTTCCTCGTCACTTTATTCAACTCGCGGTAGTCTACACACAAACGAAGGGAACCATCCGCCTTGGTAGCAAACACAACTGGTGCTCCCCATTCAGAAACACTCCTTCTGATAAATCCCTTCTTCAAAAGATCGCTGACTTTCACCTCGAGCTCCCGCTGCTCTCTTGGTGCCATACGACGAAGTGGCATCACTATAGGTCTGGCATCTTTTACCAAATCAATACGGAACTCAATCTCTCGGTGTGGTGGAAGCCCGGTCACTTCTTCGAAAACATCCGAATACTGGCCAACCACGGGCAAACCTGACAACTCACTATGCGGAATGTCGAGGGAGTTTAGAAAACTAGCCAATACCCCCTTACTGGGTAGACCACCAAACACTATCCTCCGCCCATCATCCGCTCTAGCCGTCACCAACAAGCCCTCACAGTCTACCACCACCCCGTATCTTTGGAGCCAATCTACTCCCAAAATAATGCCAAACCCAGTAAAGCCCAAAACAAAGCAATCACAAACAAACATGCATCCATGACTCGATAGAACCACATTACGACAAATCATACTAAGACTAGTCGAACCACCAATCGGGTTCGTCACTACTAAAGGTCTATCGACAATCTCGGGCTCCAATCCCAACCTATCTACCAGGTCACTAGATATGAAAGAACTGGAAGCTCCGGTATCAAACAAAACTCTAACAGGAACATCATAAACAGAAAGCATACCTTGAATGACGACATTCTTTCCCTTCTCCGCCGCAGTTGGGGCATTCGACGAAGAAGGAATAGCATTAAGAGCATATGCTTTCACCATTTGCTTTTCCTTAGGGGGTTGCGGACACTTGTCCTTGTGATGTCCCAATTGGCCACAATTGAAGCACTTCCTATCCGCTGGCTTGGCCCGACAATTACTAGCATAATGGCCCTTCTTACCACAGCTGAAGCACTCCACATCTTGCTTATTCTTTTTCTTCTGGCCATCCTTAGCCTGATTCTGTTTTCTCTTATTCAGAGAACCACCCTTGCCTCCACCACTTGCTTGTGGTTTTGGCTCTTCTACAGATGCAACCTCAGTCTTCGACTTAGGGTAGAGACTTTCTGATCTTAACGCTTTCCCCACAATCGATTCAAATGTCTCATCGATGTGGTTAATAAGTTTTTCCCCCAAGTATTGATCCAAACCAGTTATGAATTTCTCATTCTTTTTCTCGGCAGTATCTATAAGAGATAACCCATATTTTGACAAAGTGTCAAATTCAGCAATATACTCCGAGACAGCCCTGCCATTCTGCTTGAGCTCCAAGAATTTCTTAAACAACATTGACTTCTGAGCAGCTGGAATGAACTTCTCACTAAAGCGAGCCTTAAACTGCTCCTAAGTAATCTGATCTTCGGGAGTAGCTGCCTTTATAGCATTCCACCAATTCATTGCCCGCCCTTGCAGCTGACGGGACGCTAGCTTTCTCTTCATCGCATCCTCGATACCCAAATCCTCGAAGATACGTTCGCAACTATCCAACCAATCTTGAACATCCGTAGCCAACTCCGTTCCGTGGAACGGCTTCCCACCAAGGCTAGTATAATCCTTATTCAGCTTGGCGAAGTCGACTCTTGGCGCCTGCACTATTGGACCACCACCATTTCCACCATTGGGAGCTGCCCTCTGTACATCTCTAAGCATCTCCCTCATGAGGTCAGTAAGCATCGTCCTCATGTCAGCAGCATTCCCATTATTGGCTCCCCTACCAGCACCTCTAGTATATCGGCTCATCGTCAATCTGAAAAAGGAAATGATTAACGACTCCATAGTGGTGCTAGTGCAGTACGACTTCATCCTTATACTACTAATAGTATATATATATAGCTTTTTAAAAACCAAAGTAATCACAAATACGCTCTCTCGTATACGTATAATATCTCTCCCTGATAACTTCCCTAGGTTAACTACGCAACCTAGAGCTCTGATACCAAGTGTGACGGCCCGCCCCGCACCAGCCTGCATTTCCTCCAAAAAGTGCGCTGTACACATGCCCGACTAGCACAAGACGGTCGTCATAAGAAAGAAAAGAAGAGAATGAACCAATCAAGAAACCTGCAGAATGTCTCACAGCGCATGGAATAAAATATAATAATAACATACTTGACACAAAACAGGCGAGACAGTGCATAAGCTGATAACTAAAATCAACATCAATCATCAAAGCAGCGGAAATCCAAATACAGCTTATTACAATTTTCCAAATTTTACTGTCTCTAAACAAAAGAAAGCTGAAGTAGAAGATACACCAACAATGCCCAAGCAGTGATCTTCAACAACACAGGGAGAATACTATATATATATTACGTGGAAGCCTCCTGCTCGTCTCCGGATCGTCTACCCGTGCATCACCAGCTAACCTGTCTCTAGTCTGCTCGTGTGAGCACCTAGAGTAATAAGAGGAGACATAAAACTCTGGGTCAGACATAAAGCCTGGTATGAGCGATAAACATCTAGACAGAATAATAACAGGTATACTAAACCATACCTGAACCTGGACCTGCAACCAAAGAGTTAGTACCACATACCGTACAATACTCCAAGGTGCCATAATAAATGGTGTAAGAATACGGGGGTGGGGGTGTGCATGTCACAATGATAGCAAACAAATCATCCATAGCAACCATCCTCACATCTCTCACTCAGTGCGTAAAGCGTACGACATCTACCACTTTGGAACACTAGACAAACTGAGGTAACGACGAATCCCGACTTGTAGAAACCCTGCTGTGACCAAGCCAAACACTTGGAGTCATGACCAAACATTTCAATGACCCACTTCATTGGTCGTAGCCCTTGGTTCTACTGATGCCATAATGGCCCTGAATCCGCCTTCGCACCTCCTACCACAGTGGTCCAAAGCTATAGACGTCGATAACTCCTTAACACGCGTCCCGCAGCAAAGCCCAACCATGAAGCGAACTCGTCGATTCCCATCTGAATCTTGAGCTCTAACTTCTCATTTGGACTTCCTTTGCATCTCGGGTTTGGTCGAATGGGAGTTGGTCTTCAGAAGAGTCATCACAAAGTAGTAAAAGTATACGTCTGGTTCCCCATGCTCGGTTCGGTTCGGATACGTTCCCCGGTTCGGTTCGGAGTGCCACCATCCTCTGGGTTCGGGTCCTTCTCCCTCATGCGGTTCAGTTCGGAGCTCTCTCCCATGTGGTTCGGTTCGGAGTTCTCCCTCATGCGGTTTGGTTCGGAGCTCTGAAGCGGTTCGGTTCGGATACCCCATGGCTTGAGTGTCTCCGCCTCCGTCTCGTCAGCATCAGTTCGGTTCGTGTATTGCTCTCGATTCGGTTCGGAATATGGTATCCATGCTCCTCTTTCTTCCACTTCAGTCCTCCTTGTTCCTTCCGATCCCACGCTACGCCCCTCCGATCCGACCAGGCCTTCCTTGTTGCCTCTTCACGTCATGCTCCAGAAAGTACCACGCCCCGGTCCGGTTCGGATATGTCCGATCCGATCCCCTACCCGATCCGATTCCCTACCCGATCCGATCCGGTTGGATACCCTGCAGCTTTCTGCAACTTTCCAGCAACTGTTTATACGCCTCTCGACGGCGTTTTCGACCAATCTAACTATTGGAATCAATCACAAAGCATACCAAAGAGTCATAGCAACATATAACAGCAACCTAAAACAACAAACAACAATTTAATTGAATCATAATGGATCAAAAGTGGCCAAAACCTCACATTTTCCTACAATCCCTCTTAATCATGTTTAAGCATACGATTAGCAAAACACATCGAAATTAACCCAAATTTCTAACAGAGCCTTAAAACATTATTTTAGAATTTTAAGAATTTTTCCAGAATTTATTTACGTATAAATTCGCTAATCTTCACTAATTACCCTTAATCACTGTAATTAGTGCGAAAACTATGCAAATCACTCACCTTGGCCACAAACAAAATACTCAGAACTGAAACTCCTCTGATTTGGACGAATACTGATGTCCAACAGCAGCTCTAACCTTGCTTTGGTGCTTTTTCTTCTTAATTTGATGCCTCTAAGCCTTAATCCTTGATTAGGAAGTGATTTTTGGGTGTTTTAGAGAGATTTAGAGAGTGGAGGCCATGGCTAGGTCAAGAGAAATGAAAGTGGCGGCTGGAAATTGTCTAAAGAAATGTTTTCTAACCCTAATCAGCCTCCATATACCCCTAAACCCGAAATTCCCCTTGGGCCTAGCTGCTAATTACCCGGTTAAGCCCAATTAAGCTGTTTTTTTCTCCATCTGAAACTTGTTTCAGCCATATCTCCCAAACGGTAAGCCCGTTTGGCTAATGTAACCACTCTACGGAAAGAGAAACCATCATCCGAAGCCAATGGAAGTGGTTTCAGGTCAAAATTCCTTTCCAGTCAAAAGTTATGGCCAAAACAGTGCCAACCAGGGGTAAAATGGTCATTTAAAAATCGGGAAAAATCATGAACATGGGAAATGACCCCAATAGTCGTCTCCCAAAGTTACATGACCATACGACTTCGTATGTGAAAGAAATAAATATCCTACGATCCTATGATGCGTAGAACGCGGGTCGTTACAAATACTATCATAAATATCAAACGTTTTGATATTTAAAATACAAGGGTCGTTTTCCATATATTAGTTATGGATTGGGCTTAAGATTTCTAAAGTAATTGAATCTATTAATAACGGAACACCTTATTCCTTATTTCCCTGTTTACATCTATTTAACTGTGTTTACTCACACCAGTCCCCTGACTGACCCGGAGTTTATTTTCTGTGTTTTCCCTAAACTCTTGGGTACTCATAATATTTATTATGAGTAGTCAAGTAATTCAGGTTGGCAAATGGAACCTTACGAAGTTCAAGTTGCAGGACAAGTCTAGTAGTTTTAACTACACCTATGTATCCAGTTAGATTTGTATTTCCATATCATGATGTATTATTATGTGAATGTACTATGATGATGTAAGTTGTTGATGTATTATGATGTATCAGACCCTATGATGTAATGTATTTGTATTTTTAAATTCCGCTGTGAGATTTCTGATAACTTCTTATTCTTCTATTCTATTAGTTCTATCTTTTCTATCTCATCTTCTAATTTCTTTCAATAATGACACGGTTTTCGGAGGGTCGAAAAATCGTGCCATTACAAACACTTAACCAATCTAAACTTGGTAATTCAATGTGGTTAAGTAACCAATACTTAACCAACTTAACATGATAATTTAATGGTGTTAAGTAACTTATACTTAATCAATTTTACATGATGATTGATGAGGTTAAGCAACCATACTTAACCAATCTAATGTGAGAACCTGATAGAGTTAAGTCATAAGACCTTTTAAATATACTTAACCACTATAATACGATTAGTGGATGGGGTTAAGTTAACCTATACTTAACCAATCCGACTCGATAATCCAAGGAGGTTAAGATAATCTGTGCTTAACCAATCTAACACGATAACCTGATAGGGTTAAGATAAACAAATACTTAACCAAACTAACTTGATGATTGAATAGGGTTAAGTCATGGGCTTCTTGGTATACTTAAACAACTTGTAGGGCTAGGTCTTGGACTTGAATACTTAGCCAATCTTGACATGATTCATAGGCGGGCTAAGCCATGAACCTGAATAACAACACTTAACCCAATAGGCAAAACCCTAGTAGAGGAACTAGGTAGAAAATCGTAGTTAATCAAGGGTAACGGGGAAATGAAGCTAAGTGGTAAACCCTAGTTAAGTATAACTAAGTAATAATTCTTAGCCAAGGACATGGGACTAGTTCATGAATAGATGAGTAACCCGGTACGGTAGGTCATCGCTTAAAACACGAGAAGGAGCAAATTATCTGACTTAGATAAAGGCTCCAACGAACTGGGTGACGAAGCGGTAGCTTCGGGGGACGTGAGGATACTCTTGGTATCCCTCTATGAGGTGGCAGATGGTCCATGAAACCCGGTCTCACAGAGGTTAAGGTCTGCGGTAGAAGAGCCAAGAGTATGCCTTGGTTGCTATGCGAGCGACCTAAAGACGGGGATGGATTAGCGTGGAGTCGACGATACTTGATTCTTGCCCTGGATAGCACGTCGTCGACTACCTACCATCTTTAGTCAATCGTGTACGTACGGAAAGGCAGAGAACTCCCAACAGACCATGGTCTTGCTATCGAGTCATGGGTGAGGTTGGCCCATAGGAAAGTGGGGCTATAGTGGGGCCGGGATGTGGTTCTCATACATGATTTTTCTTGGATTGCCTTTCAGTAGTTGAGGGAGGGGTCACGTGGGACCATAGCCACGGGTACAAAAACAGACCTTGATATCTGCATCAGCAGACGACTTAAAGCTCCCGACCGAGTTCCGTATTTCTTGATTTGCCCTGGCACGGAACTCGGATGGCACATTGAGGAACATGTGCGTCTAGACATGGAAAACGATTCACGATACATACGCGGGATAAAGGGGCGCGGTTGACGGGTGGCATAATCCCTAGTGGCCCTAGGTGGATGAACCCAAACCGAGACACGGAAACGTTCATTAGGTAGTATAATCCCTAGTGGTCCTAGGTGACATAAATCCTAAGTGAACACACGATAGTTCATGGTAAGAAAACATAACCAGATCAAGGGTAGCAGTCCAAAATAACCTCAAGGATAAAACGTTTACATGGGAAAGCCCGTATGGCCTACGGCAAGGGACTGAACTTATACATGGAAAGAAACATACGAGTTGGGAAAACCTACATATGCTATATATATTAGGTTGACATGGACCATTACATGACATTGGGCAAGGGACATTCATAGTTGACACATGACGCGGGTTGGGATACTAGTACGAGAGGTGCAGAGCGAATATACGTGACAAATACCTTGGGTTGTTATATATGATAGATACCGTGGGATGTTATACATGACAGATACCTTGTGATAGTATACTTGATAGAAACCTGACGATGTGATACCTTGATTCTCGACACCGTAGTTTATCATGATACTTTAGTCTACCTTGCTACAGTAGTTCATCCAGTTATCTTGGTTTAGCTTATCTATCTTGTTGTCATCCTTATGTTTACTTTCAGTTTATACATGCCATGTTACCTTTACCTGTTTTTATACTGGAAGTAGATAGGACTTACCAGTCTTTATGACTGACCCCGTTTTCTTTCGCCTCTTTGTCTTCCATTCCCCCCCCCAGGTTTCAGGGAGGAAATGATGTTGTTTAGTTCGGACCTCTTATGCTTGAAGGTCATCATGTATAGCTTGGTCTTCTCTCGGCTATGGCTGCTTCACCGCTTTATTTTGGGGAACAATTTATGAAAAGGTTTTATGCTTCTTTACTATTGCAAGACAGGTTTTTGATGTATTCTGATGTAAAAGGCTTTAGACCATATTTTATAAGGAAATGAAATTTGTTTTACTTCCGCTGTTTTATATATGTTCCGTCTTGTAATATTTCTGTGCATGTTTACCTCAATAATGCTTCACCAAACCTAGTGCATTCCCTTTGCGAGTGACTCTAGCGGAGGTGGGGTGTTACACCGTGCTACCTAAAAACTAGGCATTTTTCCCGATTATACAGCCTGAAACTAGCTAAGATGGAGATGCAGGTATGAATAGAGGTTCCATATATGTTCTTCCAACGTTTTACTGACCGTAAGCAGAGGTATAATATGTAATATAATTTGATGTAGCGCGTGTTCTTAGTGATAGAAAATAGACTATAAAAATTTAAAATGTTCTATAGTTTCAGCAAGTGACTATTTGTATCGCATATCTAACAGTATATTAACTGGGCTCTTTTGTAATTGATGTTCATAAGGGTATACTTCAATAAGTGTTCGAAATATATGATTTTTTCCTATTCTAGACCATTTCTTTCTAGTTTGATATGAAGATTTAATTTATACAATCCAAATGTTTGTTTTCTTATGTGTTACAATACATCCAATAACATGTATATATATACTTATATAAGTCATACTATTCAATAAAACCCCTAAGATAGATTCTGAATGAAAATAGAAGTGAAGTTTTGGTACTCTTTATCTTTTACTTCGGGTAATACATTCATTCAAGAAATACCTAATATTTGTAGTTATTTAACTTCAATATACACACATGCTTGTCAATATTAATTCATACATATGTTGCCTATATTATGTCCTAAATTATTATAAACCAATACATGGAAATAGGGGATAAAAGGTTGTTCATTCACAAATGGTTCATTGTGTTGTTGTACTGTTTCCCAGGTTGTTTAAACTAATTTCTTTTTGACACTACACCAAAAAATGCTTTTAATAGCGTTGCAAAAACGTTGTTGTACGATTTTATAGCGTTTTGATGAACATTGTATAACGACATGTTGTCGTAGGCCCCATTTTTTCAACAGAGGTAGAATAAATGCAGTTACATTTCACATTTTACAGCGTTTTGAACTTGCTGTTAATATGCCATACACAGCTTATTTTAGTTGCTGTTTTAAAAAATAGACAGCATTTGAAACATGTTGTCAAAAATTGTACAACTTCACACTTAAACTTTTAATAGCTAATTTTAAACGCTGTTACTAATATTTATCAGTGTTTTTTTACACGTTGTAAAAAAGTTCCCTCTCGTTTTATCAGCAATCATGAAACGCTGTTAGTAATATTTACACAGCATGTCATCTGTGCTGTAGAAATATGCACAACATATATTAAATGTTGTTATTAATTTTTGAACAGCGTTTTTCACAAGCTGGAAAAAGTTAATAAGATTTTATCAGTGTTTATGAAATGGCATCACTAATATTTTCACAGCAATTTGTTTATGTTGTCGTCTGCTGGTGCTAAATTTACAGCATCCATATCATGATGTTACATTTGCACACATATCATTACTCTATTATCATAGTACAGCTGCTTCACCAAAAAATCAAATGAAAAATAATTATATAAAAACACGACTAATAGTCGCTTCCATTAGTGAAATTGAACTCAATCCATAAACAAAGTTTATAAACAAAGACGGTACTTACACTATAGTACAAAAAGCCACTACCAAAATAAAAGTCTTTCCTACTATAAAATAAACTTATTACATGGATACCAAAATAAACTTCACGAAAACATCATGTGCATTCCTTGCATCAACATTATTCTTTACGTACCCAGAAGGATGAAATTTAATGGTTAGTGATCAAATAAAAATTTAAAATTAACATATTTAACTTATAATACCTACTACAAAATAATATGGACTCAACATCTATTTTTACTATATCTGCAATCAACAAATTACAACAAAATAACATGAGCCAAGATTGGATGTATTCGTGGGTTGTTGTTCAGAAACAGTAAGCCATGGCTTGCTGGAACAACAAGCATGAGCTTGATGCTTCTAAACAGGTAGCCACGTCTTGCTGTTTCGGAGCAGCAAGCTTGCGCTTATTGTTTCGGAGTAGCAAGCCGCGGGTACATCCACTCTTGGGTCAGCAATTCAGCAAGCCGAAGTAGTTGCTAGTCATTGAAAAGACTAGAAACTTCAATGGCAATATAATTCGTGAGTGCACTTACATTGACAGGAACAAGACTCACGTGCCAACAACTGGGCATCACCACATGCATTTACATAGCACAAAACATCCCTTCAAACATAAAATAGCAACCGTAACAAAAAAAAAACACTAAATCCACCTAAACCTCAGGTATCAATAACCAGTTTTCAGACAAAAGGAAATTGTACATCCATGCAATTTTTATGTTAGACTTGTGCTAAAACAACGGAGATGATGTGAAAAACCACTAGGATTAAAAGATGTTTCCAAATTACAGGTGTGTATGCCTTTCTTTTGTTTAACAAAACTTGCAATTGTCATTTTTTTTCCATTGGATTCAACATTTCTTTCTGGCGATCTCTAATGTTCATGCACTGCTTTGCCCAGGAAATCAAGCAAATAGTATGGAGAGTGTTTACTTGTTGCTATAGCATTATACCCTAAGTGCATGTTTTGAACCAACTTGAGTATCTGTGTATCTTAAGTCGAAAGTAGTAGGTATGACCAAGAACCAACCTGAGTGACCAAATTTTGTTAATTTATTGATAAAGTTAAAATTCTCTACTTGATTAAGAACTGACTCCTATGAAGAATTTAATTTTATATGATTCCAGCTTTTATGCGTCCAAAATCCAAGTAGTAAGTGATGAAGGTCATATTACTTCAAATAGTTATTGAGCGCACAAACAAACCAAGTGAATGAAATACACAAAAAGATGTAAAAACTGGAATATTAAATGTTAGTGACGGGTTCGTATACACTAAGATCTTGTGAAAATTACGTAAAAGTTAAATCGATTCTAACATTCGCAACAGGCCATGCTACCGTCGAACTAAAAGCATCTGATAAGCATTCCATGACTGAGTTACGCCTCCATAGAGCTTGCATTTGGCATTCACCAGGAAATTGCACTCTATCATATAACCAATAAATGTTGATACATAATCAAAAATTCTTTAAAAAAGGATACTAGTAATATAAACGTATTAACGTAACAGATTTAGGAAAATTGCTCACGAGGGTAGATGCACTCGTCCTTTGGCAACCAATTCTTTGCTTCCAGCCCAATCGTACAACTTACATTTGCTTTTGTGCTATCGCCCATGCTCTATCAAAATGGAATATATTAATTGACATGGATGACGATACACTGCTGAACACACACACACACGTAGGCCTACAAATAAATATCAAAACCTACCCTAGGAATCAAAAAAAAGTCAGGTTTCTTTCCATTATTTCCCGAGTCCTATATGCAGAGCTGGCTCGGATCATTGGGTTGCCCTAGACGATAAAAATTTGTTTCCCTTTACTCAAAAATAATAATATGGTCTGCCATAATTCTGGCATTGCAGGAGTTTGCTTTTCATATTTTGAAAACAATTCTAGGTTGCCATAAAATCATATGTTACTACCACAGTACCACTCATACTTATGCATGTAATTATTATTATATAATTAAAGATGTATGAAGGATCCATCAGCTTGTAGTCTGCTGCCCCTAACACTTGCATTTCTACCAGGCATTACTAGTAATAAGTTACTTTGAAAAAATTTGTAGCAATAACTCCAGTGATAATTTTAACATTCGCATAAATTCTATCTTGATTGCCTAGACGATAAATGCATCCAATGCAACGTACTCATGCTGAATGATTGCCAAAGAGCCAAGACCGATGAGGTACCAGAGCTTTTAGGTTGTAACTTTCCTAGAATGTGATTGTCTTCCACTTTGCTGTAGTTACAATAAGAACATAATAAAAGAAATTTCATAGGATTAGTTATATCTGAAAGTAAAAAGGAGAAGGGGCTTGCATCAGATCATACATGTATGAGTTTGGTAACATAAACTTAAGTACAAAACAACTTTTGTCAATTTTTTCCAACTCTAATACAATTTTTATCGTCTTCGTTCTTCGTCTTTTTTCATATACTATGATGTATGCATTTCCATGTTAATAACTTAAAAATTTAAAACCAATAAAAAATACAGGTATGTTCCTATTGATTCACTAATTTATTTCATCCATTCTAATTTAGAACAATCATGAATTGTGTCCATAATTAAACTTATCAAGTAAAAAAGGGAAAGAGGGGAAATTAATCCGCAATCTAGTATTCATACAGAGAATCAGAACAGAAGGGAGATAATCAAACAAAATCGAAAATAAAATAAAATATATCTAATTGCCTTTTTCTGAATGGAAAAGAGAATGCAATCTGCCCTCGATAATTCTCAAGGCACAGCAGGCGCAACTTATAAGATTGTGAAAAGTTCAATGTTTCAGAGTTATCTTTTTCTTCTTCGTCCTTTCTCTTCTCGAGCGTCTTCTTCTCTGCCCTTTTTTTTCTTTTCGTACCTCGTTTTCTTTTCTGGACTTCTCTCTTATGCCGATAACAACTCTATCCATCGGCCATGCCACTGTCTTGTCCTTGGCATCTCTTATATTAGTAAAATACAACTGTCCTTGGCATCTCCTATATTATGTGTACCAAATAGTAAGCAATCTCCACAAAATTAAACATAAACTGTAACACCACAAATTTTCTGTTAACAATAAATTAACAAATTAAAGTATAATTAATTCTAAATGAAAGAACTAAGGGAAACGGGTTACGCCATTGCGTTCGTCTCAGAATTCTGCTTGAGATAGAGTCCGAGTTTGCGTAAATCGGACTCCGTATGAAGAAGTTGTGGTCTTCGGAAGTTTCAGAATTCGATTTTAAATTCAAACAGTCTGAAACAAGTTCAAAATTCGAAAAACTGGACCAGAATTGGGCTGGGCGGGAAAATTCCCGTCCAGGACCCAGGTCGACCAGGGGGTCGACCTGGGTACCCAGGTCGACCAGGGGCTCGACCTGGGGGTCGACCTACCTAGTCGACCTGGTCAGGTCTTGGCTGGCCTGGTCGGGTTCTGAGCGATTTTCTGAGTTCTGATGTGTCATTAGGGCTGATTTGTCACTTTCTGGTTGGCTCTTCTCGATGTGAATGGTCTAGATTCATCTATGATCATCTGATGGCTCTAATTAGTTTGAAATTCTATATAAACAACTTAAGTCTCCAACCTAAATTCACACAAAAATTAGAACCAGAGCCGCCATGCTGTTGGGAGAAAACTGAGAGTAGCCTCCACTTGAAGAAAGCTAAGAGACGAACAAAATCTAATTCAATTAAAATCAAAACAACGTTTATCTACCCAAAGGAAAGCTTCTCAATTCCAGAACTCAAAATCCAGAACTCAAGTTCGTCGTTTGTTGTAAGTTTAGTTATGTTTTGGGATGCGAATCAAAATTAATGTCATGCCTTGGAAATAAATTGATAATAGAACAATGTTTATTATGTTATATGTGGAATTGAATGATATTGATCTATGTCCGTGGTTCTATTTTATTATCATGTTGAATTGGGAATTAATGGATAAGTCTATTCATATGTATATGAACTTGGAGTATAACCTGTTATGACAAGTTGTGTAGTTTACCATGTTATGCAAGTTTTAGGTTGTAAAATCATATCACATATGTGACCAAATGTTAGATCTACATGTTTATGTGTATATGTTAAACCTATGTCATATTTCAAGTTCACACTTATTCATATGTTCGTGATTGATTTGTAAATTCACATATATGTAAGTTGATTTAGTCTGTGTTGCAAATTCACATATATGTAAGTTGATTTAGTCTATGTTGCAAATTCACATATATGTATGTTGATTTAGTCTACGTTGCAAGTTCACACCTATGATATTCATGTTGACTATTTTACAAGTTCACACCTATGGTGTTCATATTGACTATGCCGAAAATGCCAAGTTTACACCTATGTCATGTTTATATTAATGAATTTCTTTATGCCAATTTTGTGTACGCTAAACTAGGCTAAGTTTTTAGCCTAATATTATATGTCAAAAATCATGCAGACGAAAATTAGGCTAAGATTGTTAGCCTAATATTTAGATGGGGTAACGTTGGGAAAAAATGGTAATTATAGGAAACTTGACATAAATTGGTGAAAAATCACATAGGTAATTTATGGCATGAAACGATATAAAATATATGCCTAAAATTAATGAAATTGATTAGAAACAAATCTGGGCAATGACATGAATTCTAGATAATATACATAAATAAAAATGTAAATTCTGAAAATACGAATATGGTTAACCTGAGGTTAGATTGAGTTGTGATGTAAACCTGCCCGGACCCGCCCGGCTGTCCAGTAATCATAACAATACTTATCTAATGTGGGAGGTTAAGGCATTGAGCTCAATAAGGACCCGAGGTTAGACTGAGTTACAGTGTAGACCTGCCGGAGCCGACCAACACATCTAGTAACCGTAACAGTAATTGTCTAATGTGAGTGGTTGGTGCTTTAACTAATTAAAGCTAAGGACAGACAAGTCAGGATCGTAGGGTTAAGTTAACTAAAACACTTAACCAATTCAACATGTTAATTAAACTGATGGGTGGGGTTGGATAAATACAGACACTTAACCACTTAACATGTTTGACTAGAAAACCCTAGTAACGGGGACCCATTTCAGCAGTAACCCAATTAGGTATCATGGTACCCTGAAACTAGGCAGGGTGGGGCACGATTACTGGGCTGATTGTAAGCGGTCAAAAGCGACGACGGTTTGTGCAGCAGTGTAGGTTCTAACAGAGTGCGGGTGCGCACACACTTCGGAGCAGACAAACAGGGCACTAGGCATTAGTAGTATAACCTATGCATTCTAGAATTGTGTCGGGCCGCCACCATGGGACTTGATACACCCCATAGTGGGACCATCATAGGTATCTACAATCATGTGGGTCCGTATGACACAGGAAGAAAATGTTGCGAGTAAGAGCCGATCGAATAAGGGATCATCTTGTCATGAACACATGGTGCTAGTTAGGCTAGTTAGTAGGTGCAGAGAAGTAATAGTGAGTGCATTTAGTATAGTTAGTATTTCTGCCATATCTTGTCTTATATTCTGGTATTGTCCTGTTCTCAGTTTATGCAAGTCATGATCTTTTTATTGTTCTCATGCTAGAAATATAACTAGACTTACCAGACTGATGTCTGACCCATTTTCCTTTCTCTTTCTTTTCTTCCGTTCTCCCCCCTCGGGTCCACAGCGAGGAAACACCTCAGCTTAGTCAGATTTTTCATCCAACTTGAAGAGAGAGAATGTATTGCTTGGATCTCTTTCGTTTGGGCTATGGCTTTGGACATTCTATGGGGATTTATGCTGTTTTAATTATGTTTCATGCTTCTTTAAGTTTTAAATCAAGACAGTATTATGGTTGTAATAATTGGAAGTTTGTTTTGAGGCAATTATGGAAGTGTTTTGTATGAACACATATTTATGATATGAAAGTCTGTTTGTTTTTCCGCTGTTTATATATATGTGTTTATATCTGTCTTGTGTTTTATCTGTGACTATTACTTATAAACCTCCACCGAAGTTAAGGTATTCCTTTTGTAAGTGACCTTAACGGAGGTGGGGTGTTTCATAAACTAAATCATACCCGACGTTTCATGAACGCATGAACCAGCTGACATCAATAACAAGTGGGCATATACTACTTCTATTTATATTGTTATATTTTCAACTGGTTGCACCATTCCTATGCATTATCTTATTTTATACACGAAATTGCCTATGATGGTAAGTTGTAATGTCAAGTTCTTTCCAGTGATATAAGCATATACCACATAAAGCTAGAAACATGATTAAAATGAAAATATATCATGGTTGTGCATGTATGAACTGAAAGGACATCCATCATCAGTTTGGCGTATTGATGTATATCATTTTTACTGAGAAATATAATTATGTATCTGTGAACTGAAATAACCATGCAGTAAGAGCTAATCAAGTATAATGCCATATATGCAATGCTATAAATAAAACAAATATGTGAAAGATTGCAAACCTTGTACATTGAGATAAAAGAAGAAAAGCAACAACAACACAGTCTTTCCCTTTTCTTCCTCCAGTTAATTACTTATTTGAACACCTTTGTCTATGTAACCTTTATAAATGCCAAAAAGGAGAACAATTAGATAATATACTTTGTGAACAAATTAAATTATTTGCCAATAACATAATATAAAATTGATAAGAAAATACTCAAAATACGAGGTATCAAAACAGAAAATTATGGTACTACCAAGTTCAAATGCTTAAATGCTAACATGCCAAGCTTAAATGACATACATTAAGTTCCAAATCAATAGGTTTTACAATTCAACATTACATAAAACATCAAATCTAAATCAAAACTTCTAATTGACTACCCAAAATAAAACATGACATTAGAACTACTTAATTATGCCTTCGCAATCCTCCCTAACATAACTAGCATCCTCAACCAAGTCCTCGATTTCTTCACAATCTCTTACAACATAGTTGTTTTCTTCAATAAAATCATCTATCTCTAATTCATGAAAACCTATTGGCGGCGCTTTCATCACAACATACCAATTCGAAGTATCATTTTCTCTTGAAGTAAAATTTTGTTTCGCCTGAGATGCAAGAATATAAGGGTCTCTTGAAAAAGAAACCTGACTTTGATGCAAATTAATAAGAATAAATCCTTCTTCAACTTTTGTCCCGTTTCCTATATTCGCCCAATGATATTTGAAAATAGGAATATAAAAAATATTATGATCCAATAAAAAATATATCAGTCAATATTCCATAGTAAGTGACCACATCAACCACTTGAGAAATGTCTTTTACACTTGCTCTACACATGGTGGTCGCATCATAGGTCACTCCACTATTCTGAGTTTATCTATCAACATCTTTTATATGGAATCGTTGTCCGTTAATAATAAATCCTTTGCAGGACAATGCAGTATTTTTAGGTCCATAAGTATTTGCGAACAAATTATACAATTGTAAACAACTGTAAAATTCGTTCGTCTTTCCTAAACAACAAGGATTGTTGTAGAGGGTGTCGAACTCTGGGACCAAAAATATTTTAATTAATAAATCCTATCAAGTTATTCCAGGATTTTGATTGATTGAAAACACAGAAAATAACAACAATTAAATAAAAAGAGAGATTTATATAATAGGAGAAATCAATTAGGGGATAATGACATAGATTAGATTCACGCTCATCAATAGCCAACAAATAAATATAGATCTAATTCATGTTTCTGTCACAAACACGAATCAATGATAAATAGATTTTTAGAAACAAATAAGTAAACAACGACAAGCATAGCCTAAGCAGGAGCTGAGCTCTTAAACAACCATAGACTATCAGGACAGATTTACAAATTAATTTCTAAAAACCTAAAATTAGATCTAAATCTGATAATTGTTAGATCGAACACGAATATACCCTGTGAAGGAGCATAGCTCTTAAACGACATAGAATATGAAGGTTCAGATCTAACCCTTGATTCAGATCTAGATCTACATATATAAAGTCCTCATCTATTGGCTATGTGATTCATGTTGAATCATATCTATTAGCGTCATCACCCCCTAATCAAAGGGGATTAGCTAGACATAGCAAAAGAAGAGGAAAACAGAAATTAAATAACATGAACATAAATAAAACTAAAACTAAATAGAATAGAGGAAGAAGAGTTTTATTCCAAAAGAAAGATTACAGAATAAAACTAAGTGTCTTTTACAATGAATGAGATAAAGTGTATTTATAGCTGATATGACAAAGGCTACTTGGCAAATTCCATAATGTGGGACTAAAGAATTAGCCCAACTAACACATAAGCTAGTGTGAACGCAGCTGTAGAGTGAGAGGCCTTGCAAATGAGCTAATGTGAACGCAATATGAGTCTTTTTGAGCCAAAACTACCCAACTGAACTCTATTTGCAACCGTTCTTCAAGCTTTAAACTCTTCAAGCTTTAGAAATTTCAACTTCACTCTTTTTAAGAAAATTCTTCATGCTTTATCCATCTAATGCTCTAAACCAAGCTTTTTATCAACAATCTAAAAACACAACTATAAATACACAATATTAATTATTTTAAATAGAAAACTAGATAAATAAGCGGATAAAATATACACATTTACGTGTATATCAAATACCCCCACACTTATCTTTTTATTCGTCCTCGAATAAACTAAACTAAGATATGTCACACTTTCGTAGGAAACACGGTTGCATTTAGCGTATGCAACAAGCCGTTAAACCTCTGGGTGTCCCCAGTAGGACGAGTGTTGTCTCGCGTGGGTTTTCAGCGGATACTACCCACAAAATCCAAAGCGTCTTATGTACGCGGATTAATCAAACAATATATTTAAGGTCTTTCACATTCCAAGGATTTCACCTAACTTCAATAATAACGGTTTAACCCCAAATTGTCCATCCCATAATTAGTGCAAAAATGAATAAAAAATTTCTAGCTGAATCGTAATTCCTTGAAAACACTGTAATTGTCTTGAAGGTTACGAGCGTGGTGTCAACCAAAGTTCTACACATCGACAATGTGCACCCAATCATTTCTTTATTCTTTTTTTTAAGAGTTTTGCACCAATGTAACTGTAATGTATTGGAAATGAGTTATGCATAGATGAAGGAAAATTTTGCAAGTTCTAAAAATATTCTAGATAAGAGGGCAAGTGTATTAGTTGAATTTCAAGCTACAAAAGATAAAGTAATACTAAGGCACATATGGATGTTTTGTTTCCTTTCATCTCCTCAACTACAATCCTTGCTTCTAAGTATGGTATGATGGATGTGGATGGAATGGAAATGAATGCTTTATAGTCAAGAATGATGAATGACTATTTTATTCAGAGAGACTCTCTCTTTATTTCATTTTTTTTTCTTTTCTTTTTTTCACTTTTTTTTTCATATTTGCATGATGAATGATGAGCGGAAATGGAATGGAATGACACCGTATTATTTCATTTGATTCCTCCTCTACTAAACCAATCATAACCAACACTTCATGAAAGGAAAGTTTTGTGCCCTAGTCACTCTACTTCTATAACTCTAATTCAACACACAAGTTTGGATTGATGTTATACAAAAAGCTGAAAGGAATGATAAGCAAAGTTTCATAAGATAGATAACCCATATAAAATAAGATGTGGTATATGGTTATCCTACCTTAAAACAAGTACGAAGTGGGAAGTGTAATATTGGTATAAAAAGTGACGTTTCTGAACCTTTGAAAATAAATCAGTACAAGGTTCTTAAGTATACCAATATAAGAAAAACTTGTCGAAACATGGATGTAATTCCACTAAAACTTGGGTTTGAATAATGTGGGGGTATCGAAGAAGAATGCTACAATGAGTCATTTCTCCTTAATTGGGCCAAGTGGATTTTAGAACTTACGATTTTGAAAATTTGAGTGGAAAAGAAAATATTATGCATGAAAACGAACTCAGAAAATCCAACAAATGTAGGTGCAAAATCATTTTTATTTCTTGATTTTTTTTTTTTGATTATTTTTACTTGCACATTCTAACACGTATAACAAGGGTTGACATGCTTACTCCAGAACACGACTAACGTCTGCACAGTCTCAAGCTAGCATCTTAAAAAGACACATTACGATTCAATGAATAAATAATGTTCATTCCCATCACCCAACAATTCAACTTATCAAACAAGAACCAAGGTGTTATTTATGAATTTTAAGTTAATCCTTGTTCAATGAATGACCTACTTTATAAAATTTGATTGTTGATGTAATGTAAATTCCCCCCACACTTGAGTGTGACTGTGTCCTCACAGTCTTAATCAGACATATCTTAGTGAAAGGAAAAATAAAATAAGAGACTGTTTACATTTGTACAAAAGAGGGTTAGTGCGTCTTACCGAATATAATGTGGCTCATGGAGGACCATGAGCTCTTCCTCTTGGTTTGGTATTGGTTCCAAGTAAGGTTTAAGGCGTTGACCATTGACCTTGTAGGAATATCCATCAGCTGGATTCTCAATTTCTACCGCACCATACGGAAAAACGGTCCGCACAGTGTAAGGTCCTGTCCATCTAGATTTTAACTTACCCGGAAATAGATGCAATCTTGAGTCATACAAGAGAACTTTTTGTCCTGGCATGAAAGTTTTACGTAAAATTGATTTATCATGAAAAACTTTCATTCTGTCCTTGTAAATTCGTTCATTTTCATATGCATCATTTCGAATTTCATCAAGTTCATTAAATTGAAGCTTCCTATGCTCACCTGCTTGGTCTAAATCAAGATTTAAAGTTTTTATTGCCCATAATGCCCTATGTTCTAGTTCAACTGGCAAGTGACATGGCTTACAAAAAATCAACCGATAAGGGGACATACCCAAGTTTGTTTTGAAAGCGGTGCGGTAAGCCCAAAGAGCATCGGTTAACTTTTGGGACCAATGTTTACGATTTCGATTCACAGTTTTCTCAAGGATTTGTTTAATCTGCCTATTCGATACTTCAACTTGCCCACAAGTTTGAGGATGGTAAGGAGTGGATAACTTGTGGGTTATCGAATACTTTCTCATGAGAGCTTCAAAAGAACGATTACAGAAGTGTGTTCCATTGTCACTGATTATTGTGCGAGGAGTGCCAAACCTAGAGAAGATATTTTCTTTCAAGAAGCGCACAACAACCCTATTATCATTTATTTTGCATGGAACAGCTTCGACCCATTTAGAAACATAATCAACAGCTAAGAGGATGTACAGGTTCCCAAAAGAATTAGGGAAGGGTCCCATGAAGTCTATACCCCAAACATCAAAAATTTCGACCTCTAGAATGGGGTTTAGGGACATCATATTCCGTTTAGAAATTTTCCCTAAGAATTGACATCGATCACAAGTTTTGCAAAATTCGTACGCGTCCTTGAAAAGGTTGGGCCAGTAGAAACCCGATTGGAGAACCTTTTCAGCTGTCTTTTTGGGACCGAAGTGACCACCACAGGCTTGGTCATGACAGACAGAGAGGACACTGTGAGTTTCAGTGTCGGGAACACACCTTCAAATGATTTGGTCGGGACAATACTTGAAAAGATAGGGGTCATCCCAATAAAAATGTTTCACTTGGGAAAAGAATTTGTGTTTATCCTGCTTAGACCAACAAGAAGGAATTTGCTTGGTGACTAAGTAGTTGACAATGTCAGCAAACCAAGGATCAGTGGATAGAGAAAACAGCTGTTCATCGGGGAAATTCTCGTTGATCGGAAGAGAAGAAGACGGGGCATTTGGAAGACGAGACAAGTGGTTCGCAATAACGTTGTCAGATCCTTTTTTATCCTTAATGGTAAGGTCAAATTCTTGAAGTAGAAGGATCCAACGAATGAGACGAGCCTTAGCATCCTTTTTAGAGAAAAGATACCTAAGTGCGTAATGATCGGTATAAACCGTGATGTGTGAGCCAACTAGATAAGGCCTGAATTTTTCTAGAGCAAAAACAACTGCCAAGAGTTCCTTTTCAGTGGTCGTATAATTAATTTGGGCATCGTTCAAAGTCTTACTCGCGTAGTAAACGACATGAAGAATTTTATCGACGCGTTGTCCTAAGACAGCGCCAACAGCGAAATTCGAGGCATCACACATGATTTCAAAAGGCAGCTTCCAGTTGGGAGAGAAGATGATCGGAGCCGAGACAAGTTCATTTTTAAGATGCTCAAAAGATGAAATGCAATCAGAATTGAAGTCGAAAGGAACATCCTTACCAAGAAGATTGGTCAAAGGTCGAGTGATTTTGCTGAAATCTTTTATAAAGCGACGGTAAAAACCAGCATGACCTAAAAAGGATTGGATGTCCTTAACGGATTTGGGAATAGGAAGATTCGGGATAACATCAATTTTGGCTTTGTTTACTTCAATTCCTTTGTTAGAGATGACATGTCCTAAAACAATGCCTTGTTTGACCATGAAGCGACACTTTTCCCAATTAAGCGTTAAGTGTTTATCTTTGCAATGATTAAGAACAAGATCCAGGTGATGTAAACACTCAGTGTACGAATCCCCGAAGATGGAGAAATCATCCATGAATACTTCCAAAAATCGCTCGATCATATCAGAAAAAATGCTAATCATGCACCTCTGAAGGGTAGCAGGTGCATTACAGAGACCAAAAGGCATACGTCGGCACGCAAATGTACAAAACAGACAAGTGAAAGTGGTTTTCTCTTGGTCCTCAAGAGCGATAGGGATTTGATTATAGCCCGAGTACCCATCAAGGAAACAATAGTACTCATAACCAGCTAGTCGTTCTAACATTTGATCGATAAATGGCAGAGGGAAATGATCCTTATGTGTTGCAGCGTTAAGTTTCCTATAGTCAATGAAAACACGCCAACCGGTCTGGGTGCGGGTTGGGATAAGCTCGTTAGTTTCATTTTGGATCACGGTAATCCCTGATTTCTTAGGTACGACATAAATCGGACTAACCCATTGACTATCAGAAATCGGGTAGATGATTCCATTGTCAAGGCATTTAAGGATTTCAGCACGAACTGCTTCTTTCATGATGGGGTTTAGTCGACGCTGGGGATCACGAGTTGGTTTGGCATCATCTATAATGTGGATTCGATGTTGGACAATCGAAGGACTAATCCCCTTAATATCAGCCATGGACCAACCAATTGCTTCCTTATTTTTCTTAAGAATGGGAAGGAGCAATTGTTCCTGCTCTAAAGTAAGGTCAGAAGCGATGATGACAGGAAAAGTTTCATTGTCTCCTAAGTAAGCGTACTTAAGATGACTGGGCAATACTTTGAGTTCAGATTTTGGGGACAACTCAACCGAAGAAATTGGTTGAGGGATAGACTCATTTGTGAGAGGCTCGACAAGAATCGAATCAGAGACATTTTCGGGAGTATCTTGAAACAAAGTTTCGTAATTTGATTCAATTTCGTTATTCAAATGGCCGAGCTCAGATTCATTATCGTTGACAGGATGGATTTCAGAAAACTGGTCCATATAAGAGTTAGGAGAGTTTTCAGTTCTAAAGATGTTTAGCTCGACAGTCATGTTACCGAAAGAAAGTTTCATAGACCCATTTCTACAGTTGATGAGAGCATTAGAAGTTGCTAAGAAGGGTCGTCCTAGAATCAAAGGGATCTGGTTTGCAGGATTGCTAACCTGTTGAGTTTCTAAAACAATGAAATCAACTGGAAAGATGAATTCGCCAATTTTGATCAACACATCCTCGATTTCTCCCACAGGTTTCTTAATTGATCGGTCAGCAAGCTGAAGGGTAACCTTGGTGGGTTTCAATTCTCCTAGCCCTAATTGGTGATAGACGGAATATGGAAGCAAGTTAACACTAGCACCTAAGTCTAGCAGGCATCTATCGATTTTCTTGTCCCCAATAGTACATGATATTGTGGGACAACCAGGATCTTTGTATTTCACTGGCATTGATTGGGACAAGACTTCACTTAGAGTTGCTGCTAGAAACACTTTCTTAGGTACATGTGTATGACGTTTTTGAGTGCATAAATCTTTTAGAAATTTAGCGTATTGTGGAACTTGTTGTATAATATCTAAAAGAGGAATGTTCACTTTAACTTGCTTAAATATTTCAAGGATCTTTTCTAACCGGTCATTCTTTTTCCTAGGTCGGAGTCTATGAGGAAATGGAGCAGACAACTCAGTAGGTTGGGACACTTGAGTTTGAGGATGGTCCTTATCAGAAATTGGCTTAACGTTTTGATCTGAGTTGGTCGAATTTTCGCTAAGGTTTGGAAGATCGTCTGGTAAATCATTTGGGTTGCCCACATGGTTGTCAATCTTTTTTCCAGATCTAAGAGTCGTGACTGCATTCAAGTGACTAAAGTTTGAATCCTGAATGATGTGAATTTGGTTGGGGTTTGAATTTTGTCCTCTAGGGTTTTGAATGGGTTGACTTGGAAAAGTACCCTTTTCCCGTTCACTTAATCTAGCGTTAAGCTGAGACATTTGTTTTTGGAGTTCACTCATTTGTTGATTCGTGTTTTGCATATATGATTGCAAGGAGTTGTCTAACTTGTTTTGATTTTCAACAGTTTGCATAGTCATTTGCTCTAATAGGTTGCTTACCTCAGATAAATTCCCCTCAATCGTAGAAAGGCGTTTTTCATATTAGGGAGCAACCGTTTGATTGTGGAAAGGCGCCTGGTTCGAAGTGTACTGATTTTGCCTAAGAGGAGGGTTCACAACATTGTTTGGAAATGCTCGATTCAAAGGTCTGTTCATCAGGGGGTTATTTGGACCATAAGAAATATTTGGGTGGTTGTTGGGTCGGTTGAAAGCGTTCACTTGCTCAAGGGACTGGGGACAGTCATCAGCCATGTGATTGGGGTCGAGACAGATGTGACACATGGCTTGGGAAGCGTTATTAGACTGAGTGTGTGTTCTAACAATGTTCAGTACGGCATCAACAAGAGTATTAGAAGAAGAAGAAGAGGAGGATTCGACAGAATTACTACTGGATCGCGAATAGAGAGATTTTTCATTAGTTCGTTCCCATTGTTTCGATTTTTCTGCTAACTCGTCCAGAAATTTCCAAGCTTCTATGTCAGTCTATTTTAGAAAATTGCCCTGACACATGGACTTTAACATTTGCCTAGTACTATTATCAAGTCCATCGTATACAGTTTGACATAACGACCATGTTTCAAAACCATGATGGGGACAACTTAACAGCAGTTCTTTAAATCTTTCGAAGTATTGCCAAAAAGATTCACCCCCTTTTTGGTGGAAATTGGTGATTTCATTTCTGACTCTAGCTGTTTTTTCTAGGGGTAGAACTTTTTAAGGGAAACTGCTGTAAATTCATCCCATTTTTTAATCGAATTTGGGGGCAAGCTGCGAAACCATTTTTCTGTGGAGTTAGTTATTGCGAATGGAATCAAACGAAGTTTAATACCATCCTCACATAACTGTTGTAATTTAAATGTTGCACAAGCATATTCAAATTTCGTTAAGAAGCTATATGGTTCATAATGAGAAAATTTTCCGAATTTGGGAAGGATGTTTATTTGACTCGATCGGATTTCAAAGTGATTACCCACAGGATTGGGTAATTGAATGCAAGAAGGGACAGAAACTCTATCGGGAAGGATTCTATCCATCAGGGTATGAGGTGCGGGTTCGTTACCCATTTCTAAAGGTTGTTCGGGAAAATTGGTTTTTGAGGAAAGAGAAGGTTGTTCGATTCTAACTAAACGACGAGATTCTTGGTCACGGGTCCAAGTTTGCATGCACTAGAAAGAAGAAAAAGAGAGTTTGTCAAGAAATTTAGACAATGGAGGAGTTCGAAAAGAGGTGAGAAGGAAAAAAAATTGAAACTGGGAGTTTTTTGGAAAAGTTCGACCTACAGACTAGCGAGGTTTAAAAGAAAAAGAAAAAAATGTTAATTTTTTTATTTGTTTTTCAAATTTTTATTTGTTTTTGAGGAATTTTGATTTTTTTTTTCAAATCAATTACACAGAGATTGGCTACAATGAAATTTTCAATCCTTAATAGCTCCTAACCCAAAATTATATAGTGACACGTTTGATTACTTAGAACAAAAGATTTCTCGGCCAGTTAACGGACAGGAGTTATCGGTGCACCAGGAATCACCCTAGCAATGCAGCCGAAGGTTTAAGTACCTTCAGAGTAACAACCGATATAATATTTACGAATCACCGTAATATTTATAAACGGTTATTTCTCTGCCGTAGTCTAGACACCAAGAAATAATTCTTTCCAAGTAAATCAACTATCAAAATACAATTAAGCCCTAGATGAGCCCGCGACTCCCTTAAGTCCAACGTCTAACCGTTATTATTAGTTAGATTCTACGATGAAATGCAATTTGTGGGCTAAGGAAAGGGTGATGAAATCCCTCACCTTATTTGAATTGGGGTATTGCCCTTAACAAAATGAACACAGATGCAAAAATTAAAAGATTGTACAAGCAAGCCGCTGCCCCTGCAGAAGATTTTTACAAGCAATGTCTATATTTTTTTATTTGCAGCAGCAGTCCCTGTAGAGTTTAGAAATACTCACCTAGATCGGCAGTCCGTCCAGTGCAATTGAGTCGTGCTAGCGCGTTCACACCCCACTTGGTGTGCAACCGCTCGAACACTGAATAATCCGCTGCTTTTTGTTGTTGTCGCCTCCTATTATGTGCTATTTTTTTATGGCCTTTTTCAAATTACCTCAGTACATGTTTTCGAAAAAAATTCTCTCCTTTTTTTTTTGAACAGTAGAATGAAAATAAAATGAGTGAAAAACTAAAATTAAATAAAAACAAATGGCAAAGAATTTTTTTTTAGTAGAAAGTACAAAAGCACAATCAAGTATGCTTTTTTTTTAAAGAACAAATTAAAATTGGAAAGGTACTAACACAACTCTATGTAGTATAGGACAACCGACCTAAAGAATAAAACACACATTCTCTAAATTCCAGGTAAATAATCAACGCACACAAACCCAGTCCACTAACTGACCAAGCACACAAACCCGGCCCGCTTGAGAATGAAACTGACCCAAGTTCACTATATATATATATATAAACAACAGACCGACCTTATTCACAAATCACAATATCACACCCTCGATCTTTGAAAATTTCGAAACAGAAAACTCAAATTGTGAAATCCAATAATTTCCAAAACCCAAAACTCAACTTCAAAAATCAAATCTAAATCTAAATTTCCAGGGGTCGCAAGTGGATGCGGGTATCGCTATCGCGATTGTGTAGTGGGAAAGTGTAAGTGGTGAATTTGGGTGCGAATTTGAGTTTTGAATTTAAGGTGATTTGCGATTCAGATTTCTCTGGTAGACTAGAAGTGGCGGTTCCGTTTCGGTACGCAAAATTTGTTTTGCGTGAGGTTTTTTTTTTTTTGAATAGGCAGTGTGAAGCGTAGAGAACAGGAGATTTCTGGAAGAAAAGGGACTTAAGGTGGTGGTCCTTGTATGGTATTGAAATGGGCGAATTGGTAGTTGCAACCGGACTGTCGAAATAGGGGTCAGGTGATGGGTATATGGCACTGTATTGGAAGAGGAGAATGTGAGGGTTGTAGGGTCACTTGGAGGATGAAGTTGTGAGCTGGGATTTTGGATGTTGAAGTACGCTGGTGATTGGTGAATATGGGATTTGTGGAATTGGAGAAAGTACGGTTGTGAGGTAGAAATATTTGGGGTAGGATGATGTGGTTACTGGTGAATTGAAAGTGCAGTGAAAGTGAAGAGGAGTTGTGGTGTATATTAGTAGATGGAAATGAGGAAGTATTTCGTTTGAGGGCTCGGAAGTGGTTATCCTCACGGGTCTTGTTGTGAACTGGAGTCGGTTGAATAAGTGGGACTGTGAAAGTTTATAGTTCAGGTTTTCTGTTGTGACTGAAGGAGGTGTGGGTCTTTGAACGTGGTATAGGTGATTTGCGGATTTGTGTATGGTGTTGGGAGCTATGAGTTGGTTGCGACTTATTGGGCAAGGCAGAGGGGTGAGGGCCTTTGATCGAGGAGATTGGCTTGTGCGATGGAGGTCAGTTGTCACGGCTGTATGAAAGATATCATGGGTTTGTGATGAAGGATTGGACTGTAGGTTGATGGCACTGTTGTGCTTCAGGGAATGGAACGGTGGTATTTTGGTGACAGGTGGAAGTTGTTGTGAGGAAAGTGGATTTGATGAAGAGAAGTGAATGGTATCGGATGGTTTTCAGGTTCACGTTGATGGAGGACTGCTTTGTATTGGTGGGGTTTGAACGTGAAGGGGGTGCGAACGTCAGTTTGGACTGGTGATGATGCTGTATCGTGGAAGATGGTTTTTGTGGTATGGTGTTGATTAGAATTGGTGATGGTTTTGAGAACCAGGTTTTGGGACAGTTGGTGAAGAGGTAAAGTGGTTAGAAATGGTTGGCAGATTCTGATGTTGTGTGCGAATGGTTGAAGAAAATTTGGTTTCTGCCGAGGGTTTGATCTGAAGAGTTTGGTGATGTGAGGGACATAAAAGATGAAAGATTTTATTGGTTTGTGTTTGTAGAATGGTTGGGCATGGAAGGCACAGAGAAAATTTTGGAAACAAATGTAGAAAGCAAAGTTTTTTTTTTCAGAATTTTGTAGGACTAAGGAAAGAAATGTAAAAGGAAAAAAAATTGTAAAGGTGAAAGAAATAAATAACAAAAAGGGGAAAAAACTGAAACAACAAATTGGCAAGAATTTTTTTTTTTCCTGATTTACAGATTGTAGTATCAACTCGGTTAACACCAAATCAGCTATCAAGATTTTTACATATAAAAATAAAAAAAAATTAATTGTTTTTTTAATGGAAAAATAAAATAAAATAAAATATAACCCGAAGGATTATTAATAAAAATTATTTTGGTCCCCGGCAACGGCGCCAAAATTTGTTTGCGAACAAATTATACAATTGTAAACAACTGTAAAATTCGTTCGTCTTTCCTAAACAACAAGGATTGTTGTATAGGGTGTCGAACTCTGGGACCAAAAATATTTTAATTAATAAATCCTATCAAGTTATTCCAAGATTTTGATTGATTGAAAACACAGAAAATAACAGCAATTAAATAAAAAGAGAGATTTATATAATAGGAGAAATCAATTAGGGGATAATGACATAGATTAGATTCACACTCATCAATAGCCAACAAATAAATATAGATCTAATTCATGTTTCTGTCACAAACACGAATCAATGATAAATAGATTTTTAGAAACAGATAAGTAAACAACGACAAGCATAGCCTATGCAGGAGCTGAGCTCTTAAACAACCATAGACTATCAGGACAAATTCACAAATTAATTTCTAAAAACCTAAAATTAGATCTAAATCTGATAATTGTTAGATCGAACACGAATATACCTTGTGAAGGAGCATAGCTCTTAAACGACACAGAATATGAAGGTTCAGATCTAACCCTTGATCTAGATCTACATATATAAAGTCCTCATTTATTGGCTATGTGATTCATGTTGAATCATATCTATTAGCGTCATCACCCCCTAATCAAAGGGGATTAGCTAGACATAGCTAAAGAAGAGGAAAAACAGAAATTAAATAACATGAACATAAATAAAACTAAAACTAAATAGAACAGAGGAAGAAGAGTTTTATTCCAAGAGAAATATTACAGAATAAAACTAAGTGTCTTTTACAATGAATGAGATAAAGTGTATTTATAGCTGATATGACAAAGGCTACTTGGCAAATTCCATAATGTGGGACTAAAGAATTAGCCCAACTAACACATAAGCTAGTGTGAACGCAGCTGTAAAGTGAGAGGCCTTGCAAATGAGCTAATGTGAACGCAATATGAGTCTTTATTGAGCCAAATCTACCCAACTGAACTCTATTTGCAACCGTTCTTCAAGCTTTAAACTCTTCAAGCTTTAGAAATTTCAACTTCACTCTTTTTAAGCAAATTCTTCATGCTTTATCCATCAAATGCTCTAAACCAAGCTTTTTATCAACAATCTAAAAACACAACTATAAATACACAATATTAATTATTTTAAATAGAAAACTAGATAAATAAGCGGATAAAATATACACATTTACGTGTATATCAATAAGCAATCCATTTTAACATTTTATCATGATCTTTTGAGTCGATAGGAATCTGAAAAAAGAAAAAACAAGTATTTCAAAATAGTGTTTATAAATCCTATAGGAAAATGTTGAGTTTTTTGTAACAAACTTTTTTTTTAATCCAACTAGCAAAATTATCTCCATGATATTTCCGAAGTAATGTCGCATTTCTTTCTAAGCGCTTGTTTGAATTTTGCAGCTCTTCCAATTGCAAACTAGTATAATAAAAGTAATGTCAAGTTGTAACCGCAAACGTAACTACAAAAAATCAATGGAAACATAACATGATATTAACTTACTCCAAAAGCTGTTCCGCTACGGCCATATTCATTAACACCACTAAGCGGACAATTTCTTTTTCCTTGGTAGACAATGTATCTTGTTCGGACTTTGAAATTGGATGTCCTTCAAGTATTGCAATATTTTCATACTCTTCATTTCGATTTTTTCCCAAGTTTGTCGATTTACTCCGAAATTCATTAGAAAATCTCGTGCATTCTTCTGCGAGATAGGATTCCATGATGCATCCCTCTAGTCGTGCATAATTCCTTACGTAATCTTTAAGAGTTTTCATATTTCCTTCGAAGTGATACATCCAACGAAAATGAACAGGTCCACACAACTGAGCTTCCCTCCCAAGATGAATCTTTAAGTGTATCATAATTTCGAACTATGAAGGTGGAAATATCTTTCAAGGTTCATGCAATATTTTAACGATTTCGTCATTGAGTTGGTGCAATTTTTCTCTATCAAGAACAAGTTGACATATTTTATTAAAGAATGAATATAGACGAGTAATTGTTTTTCTGGGTTTTATGGGCAACAAACCTCGTAGTGCAACCGATAATAATTGTTGCATCAAAACATGATAATCATGAAACTTCAAACCGCTAATTTTACGATCCACCAATGATATGCATCTTTTAAAATTTAAGCAATAACCATCAGGACCTTTAAAATCATAAAGCCTTTTGCAAAATATATTTTTTCCCAATTTTGATAATGTATACGGAGCTGGTGGAAGATATGTTTTGGTCCCACAAAGTTGTGCATAAAGGCTATGTCAAATTCCTTAATCCTGTAGATCATGTCTACAATTAATCCCATCCTTTGATTTATTGTCATGCAACATTATACTAAGTGTGCTTTCAAAAAAATTTCTCAACGTGTATTACGTCTAAATTATGACATAATGGAAGTGCCTATAATAAGAAAAAGTTAAGCTTTAGAGTTTTCCTACATTTTGCTTGTAATAAGCCAATAAAGAAAATGTAATATAAATGCTAACCTCCCAATATGGCAAGTCAAAAAGGATTGACCTCTTTCTCCACCTTAATTGCTTTTTTTAATAGGAGCGTTATCTTTTTCATCATCTTCAGTGTCGTTGTCAATATTTCTTTTTCTACATTTGCCCTTATTTTTCTTTTCGCTTTCGGTGCCTTTTCCAAAATCATTTGAAAAGTCTTTCAAACTTAAAGATATATCTTTGCTGGTTAGAATTCTAGGCTTTTTCCCATCCTCCACGGTGTTGTCAAACCATGCCTTTTTTTTCTTAATGGATTTGTAGTGGATAAAAATCTTTTATGACCCATATAAATAGTTTTTCGACTATGTTTCAGCCACCGATGATAAGTGAGTTAACACCACATGATGGACACGCTTTTTTACCCTTTACACGACATCCAGCAAGATTACTATAAGCTAGAAAATCATTTATCGTCCACTATAAAATAACTTTCAAGTTAAAAAGTGTCTTACTTAGTGCATCATATGTCTCTACTCCATTACTCCACAAGTAATGCAAGTCTTCTACTAATGATGCTAGATATACATTAATATCATTTCCTGGTTGTTTTGGACCTGGAATTTGAAGTGTCAACATGATATTTTCCTTCTTCATGCACAACATAAGCGACAAATTATATGTCACATGCATTACTAACCAACAACTATCCTTGGAGCTTAACATAGAAAATGGATTAAAGCCATCTGTAGCAAGACCAAGTCTAATATTACGTGGATCGGCTGAAAATGTTTTCCAATTTTTCAGCAATCATGCTCCATGTTACTGAATCTACAGGATGTCGCATCTTTACATCACTACTTTTATTTTTGAAATGTCACCTTAATTCTTCTGCCATTTTTTCAGATCTAAACATTCTTCTCAATCTTGGAATTATTGGAAAATATCTCAATACCTTAACCGGGATACTTTGCATAATCTCCTCTGTATCTCGATTGATCTTCCATCGTGAAGAACCACATTTCGGACAACTATTTAAGTTTTTGTTCTCTTTACGAAGAAGACAACATTCATTTTCACCAGCATGAATCTTTTCAAATCCTATATCAAATAGTTTTAGAAACTTTTTTACTTCATATAAAGTCTTGGGGAGTACGTTATTCTTCGGCAAAAACATATGTTGGACGTTAAGAAGTTTATCAAAACCAGTATCAGATAATCCGACATCGCATTTAAAATTGTACAAAGTAGTAATGGCAGATAACTTTGTATATTCTGTGCAACCAGGATACAATGGGGTTTCAACGTCTTCCAAATTTTTAAGTAAATCATCATGCCGCTTTTGTGCACCGTCCTTATCTTTGTCATCATCAAAAAAAGTATGATTGATATAGTCTTCATCTTCATAGTGAATTGCTTTGAGTAAATCATACGTCTTACCCATTTTAATAGATTTTTCAACAATCACTTGCTCGCCATGATTATATCACATACCACCTTCATACTTAGGATCCATTCCCCTTATAATTAGGTGCTCAACAACGGTGTCTCCGTTGTGACGACTAAGATTACGACAGTCTATACAAGGACACAAAATCTTTTCCTCATCTCCTAAATTTTTTTTGGCATCAAGCACAAATTTTCGAACACCTAAGCCATAATCTCTAATTGTTCTATAAATAAAATTGAAAACAAGTGTTACTTTATATTATCAGAATTCAAAGTATGTCAAATCGAAAGTTTAATATAAATTAGCAACTAATGCCTATGTTTACGCAACCAATCTTTGTCCATCGTCATATACAATGTGTATGAAATCAAGTATCTGAAATACAAATAGCAAAAAGGTTATAAACAAATGTTTAATCATAGCTCATGTGCACAACTCCTTAGTTGCAATTCACACATACTCAAATCATTACTTCTCGCTGCTCTTTCCCTCTGGACACAAGCAATTTTCAACTAGTGATATATGTACACAAGCAGGTAAATATGTACAAAATCAGCTATATATGTCACAACATTTTTAAACAAGATATATATGTACACAACCAGGTATATACATACAAAAGCAGGTATATATGTCACAGCAATTTTCAACCAGCTGTATATGTACACAACAATTTTCAACCAGGAAGGCGGTTGCTTCAAATATGTGAAAGAAAGCACATAAAAAACATATTGAGGTATCTATTCTTGATTTTCTTTAAGCTGCCTGACGTATACTATTGCTTTCACTAACAGGTGTAAATCGGTGAACTAAATGTACAAGAACTAAGTAATTAAATCAATCGAATCAAAAGACAAACAATTAAATCAATCGCAAACTAAATCGATCGAACTAAATATATAGTAGAAAAATTATAACTAAATTGATCGAAGTACCTGAACAAGAGGAAATAGGGCAGGGAAATAAGGAATGATAAAATTGGTTTTACCGCAAGACGAAATCGAATGCGGGAAAAGAATTTGAAAGAGGGAAACTAGAGGAAGAAGGAAAGTAAATTTTTTAGGCAGAGGGAAATGAAAGTGGAGGCGGGATGTTAGCCGTACGTGTTGTCTGGGGTAAATATTTTATCACACGTGTTGTATCAGTGTTTCATCCACTGTTGAAATCAACAGAAGAATTTCACTGAGCAGTGAATTTAGAGGGACCAAAATTTGACAGCATTTGCACCCAAAGCGCTGTCTTCGATTGTGGTTGAAAGTGGGATTTCTTGTAATGTGAGATTGAACAATCAATATTGAATCATATATGATGGGTACATATCAACACATAAATAGTTTGAATCCACTTAGAATTAAGTATAAACACCAAGGAGATTTCAAGTATTTACTCACCTAATTGTGTCCACTGTTCTTTCTATCCTTTCACTCTCTATTTCAGGTTCTATACGCATATGTGTTTTCTAGTCTTTCTGCCATTTCTACTTCCAGTCTTGTTCATGGTTTAAAAATGAATTAGTGTACAAGTGTGTGAGTGTGTATTTATAGAAGACTTCAAGTATAAAATAGCGTGTAACTTAGGCTTTAGATAGGGCAGACTATAAGGGTATGTAAGCTGCAATATGTTGATTGAAAAGAAGGGCTAGTTATCTTTATTTGATCACCAACCAGATGCTATGCATGGCCAAGACATTTTCAATGTACAATTTTTTTACATAGAACATGCATCAAATTTTTAAAAACCAAGCTTTATCCCTAAGCAATCAAGCCATAAATGCTTCCGGGTCGACCGGTTCTAGCTTAAGGCATTTATGTCTTTCTTTGATTTTAAAGGATGGAAGCTACGACTTGTTTACAGAGATTAAACAACTCATGGCCATAGATTGAAGCGCATGCATGAAATATTTTAAAAATCTATGCTTTGTTCTTAAGTAACTCAACTATATATATAGTTTGATTAGATAATATATGTTGTTTCATGGCCAATAAGATATAAGTACAAATGTATATAAAGCTATGCGCAGATTTTGTTTTTAAAGTCATCCTTAGTTTCTAAGTCCTCAATTGGATATAGGAGATGTAATAGGCTGTTGCACTTAGGCTGCCTATTTGATTAGAAAAGAGGGTGTTAAATCATTGAGTTTTCATATGAAGTGTATGTGTAGATTTTCAAATCTATGCTTAGTTGCCAAGAAATCTTACATTTGAAGCCTATGTACAAAATAGATTTAAGATAGCAAATCTCAGTACAAATCAAATATTATACTTTATTGAATTTGATTAATTTGATGTTATATCTTCCTGCATACCTTTATGTGAAGTAATTTACTTTAATTCTAAGTAAATTTCTTTTTTTCTTTAGTAATAGCTTATTCACATGAGTTAAACAAAAATTTAGAATTCAAATCTAAAATGGAAAACATAACTTACTTGCTTATATATATATATAAATATGTACATATATAAGCTAGTGGTTCAAACATAACAAGTTAAACATGTACATTACATATATGTAGCTTTGCTAAAGAATATAAACAAGTTAAATTTACAACAATGATTTTAATACAATCTTAAACAAGATTTTTAGATGCAAATAAAAAGGATCAATGTAACATTTACTTGTTTTAAATATATACAACAAGTTAAAAATATATGCATGATTTTTAAAGGGGTTTTTAGGCATAAGGACAAAATTAGAGAAAAGTTTAGGCACAATGACAAGAGGCCAAAAATTCAGCCATAGGGACACTTTTAGTGTAAACCAAGGAATTCAAGGGCCAACATCATTTTCTATTTTACACTAAAAAAGTGTCATTGTGGCTAAATTTTTGGCCTCATGTCCTTGTACCTAAATTTTTCTCTAATTTTGTCATTCACACTATTTACCTGTTTTGGAAATGATGAATTATTATGAAATTTATATCTCGAATGAATTCTTTAAGAAAAAAGTGTACATTATAGAGCATATATAGCTCGCTATTTTTAAAGTTATAAAGTAAAAAAGAACTAAATAACAAAACATAGAAAAGACTGCATTTTGTCAAAAAGCTAAAATTTTCGGTAAGGAAATTTTTGAAAATCTCTATATTCTTTTGACAATAATTTTTGACAATTGCTTTGGCATAAACATGGGTGGGTGGACAAAATAAGTTGTAAAAATTTACAATAGAGTAGATGTTTGGGCAAGTTTAGAAATTGACACCTTGTTTTAAGTAATTGAACTGGCATAGTAAAAATGAACGGTTGTGAAACTGATTGATAAATGGTTGTCCTTGTCTACTCCAGTTTTTTTGTGACTTGAAAAATAATAATAAAGGGGTTTTTCATTTTTTTAAGATATCATATTCTTATGGTTTGACAAAAATAAGTTTTAATGAAGAAGAATAAAGTTTTGAAGCTTTTATTTTTGGAAGGAAAATGAAATGATGAGGCCAAACCACGTTTTTTAAAATCATGGAGTAAGTAATGGTTAGTACCTAGGTCGGGGAAATCCCCGTAGAGTGCGTAAGCACTATAAAGCCTTGATTGTTGCTTGGAAAAGACAGTTAGTACACAACAAAGACTAGTTCTGATAAGTAGATGGTAGAGGGCAAGCGAGTTGTTTAGATCTTGTGGTTTGGACTTTTCTTTGTCAGGGGAAGGGGGACATGATCCGAGGATTCTTATCCCTTGGTAGTAACTGAAGTGAACAGAACAATATGATGGACAAGAATAACAAGAATATACTATGATCAAGTAATGCTTTGCATTTATATCCTAAACAGGTAATGTCTACGCCAATACTAGTATTACAAGTTTAACATGATTAATTATCAGTAGAATTAACAACAAAAGTAAACAGCAGGATTAGGCGTACCCTAATTACATAACCATATTAGGTGTTAATCTAATTACACAACAGCAGGATTAGGTGTACCCTAATTACTACCCAAGCGATCGACTCCCTATACGTAAATACCTCGTGTCATCCCCGATTGTAACAACCCGGATTTTCTACACCAGTTAATTTTTTTTATTTTTAGCTAGTTTAACGAATATTTAAAATGGTTTATTTTAAATAATAATGATTTAAAATTTATTTTAAATGAAGTTAGAGCGTATAAATTTATTTTAATTATAAAACGAGTCTGAAATGGCGTAGCAGTTTGAAAATTCGATTTCTAATTTCAATTTAATATACAGAATTCAGTATAAGTCAGAATTGGACGAAACAAGAAACATTTGAATCTGTTTAATGATATCTTTCTAAAAAATGTAAGAAACTGACAATTCACTTTATAAATTGAAAGATATATCTAGTTTAAAATTCAAAATAGTCACTATGGAATTTATATATATTTTGTATAAATATAGCCCTTAAAAATAGCTAATTTGCAAACATCCTCCTTTTTCGATGAAACCACTTTTGTTTGATCCGGAATATCAAATTGTTGCTAGATTCAATTTTTGGAATTAATATGTGATCTTGGCAAAAGAAGACGTGTTTTGTAAATTTTAGTCAAATTGGATCGACTGGAAAATGACCGTTTTTCAAATGGTCTCCAAATTTGATGAAATTAGTTTTGTTAGGACTGTATCGTCAAAACATAGCTAGATTTATTTTTCTGGAATTTTTGGAGTCAGTATGTGGCCTAAGTTAATTAAAATGTACGTTTAAATTCAATATATATTGATTTATATATTAATTTTGACGAAAACTGTTCGAAATAGTCGAATTGGCTTACGAAACACATTCCATTGTGTTCGGAATAGGGGTATTTAGCTCGGGGCGCCACTCGTTGGAATTCGTTTGGAGTTTGGTGTTAAAATTTCATAATTAAACAAATAATGGAATTAAATATAAATATTAAAATGATATAAATAGGAGAAGGTCAAACCCTAAGTCCCAACTTTCCTGGTCAAACGCGGATATTATTTTCGCTGCTCCTCTTCCAAAATAAATCGCCGTTCCTCTTCCAAAATAAACTGCCGCTCCTCTTCCAAAATAAACCGCCGCACCTCTTCCAGAATAAACCACCACCTCCACCACGAGTCCAGCACCGCTATTCGCCCCTCGCCTCCCACCTACCATCACCGCGACGACCGACGCCCTTGCCCCACCTCCGCAGACCTACGCCAGTAGCAGAAGACTCCACCTCCCTCTCTGCTTCCTCCATCCGCGGTTTCAGCCTTAAAGACCCCCAAAACCCTAGAAAAATTTATGTAAGTATTTTCGATTTTATATAGGATTTTTATTTAGAAACTTATATGATTTTTATTTAGAAACCTAAATGATTTTTATTTATGAAGTTCTATGATTTTTGATTATGAAGTTCTATGATTTTTGATTATGAAGTTAAGATTTTTAATCATAGAAAGTTCAGATTTTTAATCAAAGAAAGTTTAGATTTTTAATTAAAGAAAATATAATCATTGTTTATGAAAAATATGATTTTTCATTGTATAGAAAAATATGATTTTTCATTGTATAGAAAATATGATTTTTCATTGTATAGAAAAATATGATTTTTCATTATTTAGAAAAGTATGACTTTTTTGTCATATAAAAGAAATATTTTTAGATTAGATAAAAATAGGATTTTTATTATGAACATAGAAAAATAAAAATATGATTTTTATTATGAAGATAGAGTAATAAAATTATGATTTTTATTATGAAGATAGCGAGATAAAAATGTGATTTTTATATGCATAACATTAGAATAAAAATGCGATTTTTATATATACAGCATTAGAATAAATATATGATTTTTATTTATATAAAAATACGATTTTTATTGATATAAAAATACGGTTTTTAGTTATGTAAAAATATAATTTTTAGTAGATAAAAACATGATTTTTATCGTAGCCATGAAATAAATTTTAGATAGAAAAAAATGTGATTTTTATATATACAGTACCGTTATAAAAACATGATTTTTATATATACAGTAGCAGTGTAAAAATGTTATTTTTATATATGTAGTATCATTATAAAAATATGATTTTTAAATATATATAGCGTTGTTAAAAAAAAGTGATTTTTAATATAAATTGCGTGAAACAGATTGCATTGAAATCACGGAGAAGAACATAACGCGTTGGAATAAATCCAAACCGTGCAATCAAAGAATGGTGGAGTGGAAACCAAAGGTGAGAACTTCTCACTCTAATTTTGTTTACAGTTAAATATATACTAGGATGCAGACGGTGCTTAGTAGCACCCGACACCTTTGATTGAAACCATGGATATTTGGTTGATTGATTTATTTGTTTGAATTTGGTCTGGGATGTGAATGGAATTGATTGAACTTGGTTTCTGTATGGTGCAAGCCAGTATTAGTCGAGATATAAGGCTAGACCTTATTTCGTTTCTAATATCACGCCGTTATGCTGCCAAAATTTTCTAAAATATGCTAAAACAATAAAAATATCATTTTTATTGTATAAATGAACTGTATGAAATATTCATGTGTCGAAATTAATATTTTATAGTTAAAAATATAATTTTTAACGTGTATATGAATAAAATAAATATTCATTTACAAATTGGGCGATTTTTTTATGTACACCCATTTAACTGATATTGATTGGCACGATAAATTTTACACGTCGCCCAACTGGACAAATAATATTCAGTATTTGTTGGTTGAAACCCCACACGGGTATTGGGATGATATTTGACAAACACTAATCCCAATTGTTTACTTTTATGTCAATCGACTGATTGACAGACTGTTGTACGCAATAATTATTTATATTTAATGCTTATACAGTTATAAAATGCACTCTGGATGTATGAACTTTTAATGATTGTTTATCATTATTGTTGCATACATGCGATGTATGAAATCCATATAATTGAAATTTTATGGTAATTGATTGAGTCACATTCCGATTCAGAAGTAAAGAATATTTTAAAATAAAGAATCTTTTAAAATAAAGAATATTTTAAAATAACGAATATTTTAAAATAATATTCAGTGAAGAACAAAATTATGATTTTTGATGTCCGATTTTGGATAGGCACAAAAATATTGAAATGTGAAGCCGAGTTAAGTAGCAAACACCATTTTAACCTGAACGGGTTTATCGATCCAATTTTATTCATTTTAAAAAGAATATAAAAAAGAAGCGATTTCAAGATTTCAAAAATATTATCATTTTAATATGATAAAGATACAGAATATTCCATTTTGATATAAAATTGAAAATGAAGTTGAAATCATTTTAAAACGAATAAATAAATAATTTATAAAATGCGTTTTAAATGGAAATCAATGAAATATATAATATATATATTTAATGGTCTGAATAGAACGCACCGCGCAGCGACCTTTCGCGATTTTCGAACGTTAACTTCAAATTGATGCAATGGAAGATCCGGCTGTCGGATTCTCGTAAAACTGGAACCGTTGGGTTTGTATCGAAAAGAGCTTTCAATTGAATACAAGAGATTTGAAATCTAACGGTTGGATTTTAAGATATGTCCAAATCAATTTCAGAAAAGGTTGATATGGATGCAGTTCGGTGGTCGTTATTGGAAACCGACTGTGTGGGCGATACTAAAATTATTAAAAAATTTGGAAAAATTACGAAAAATCATAATAAATGATTTGGAATGAATTTGGATGAAAAATTCCAGTTTTAAAAAGATAAAAAAATATTTTTATCAAAGTGAACTAGTTATTAACTAGAGTAATAATTCAATTATTTTTAGAAATAAATAAGTTGGATTTGAAAATGGTTTTAAAATGACCAGAATTTTCCAAAGAATAAATTTGGAATGGATTCAGAATGGAAATAATCTTCAGAATATTTCGATATTGGATTTCGTGGTTATATGGATATTATTGAGGAATTTGGAAGATATATATATCGTTATTCCCAATACGATATTTGTCGGTTTCAAATTTTGATATTGAATATAAGCCGATATAATTTCTATTTAGAGCCTTATATTTAATATCAAATTGGATTTTGGGTTTGTCATGAATGGTGTCTTTATTAACACTGTTCTTAAACCCAGTTAAGAAAAGAATAAATCTTTAAATTAATATTTAGTGAAGTTTTCCAATTAATTAATATTAAATTGGAATTGAATAAAAGAATTGGAATTTTGGGTTTGTTGTGAAATGTGTTTTAAATAACACTTGTTCTTTAACCCAATTAACCGTGAAGAGATAATTTGGAATTTATAAATCTTTTATTAAGATTTAATGGAAATTTTCCAAAGTAAAGTTTTCCAATTTAATATATTAAATTGGAATTGAATGGAATTCGACTTGGTAATAATCGAGATGAGCTTCTATGAATAAAGACTATTACTATATATAGAATTTAAAAGGCCTTGCCGCTATTCCATTTATATTATTAGTCTGATACGGGGATTTATATCGATTATACAATGTTATGGTTTCCATGAAGATTCCATAGTTAATGGAAGAAGATTTGGGTTTATCGTGAACTGTGTTTTAGAAGACATTAGTTCTTTAACCCAATTAAAGATAAGATTAATTTCTTAAATTTGAATAATCATTAAGTAATGATTTTTGAGATTAAATCTGAACATGAGTTTTAATGAATCTTTAATTAGATTGAAATGTGAATGAGGGGATTAAATTTATCGAATTTATGAAATGATCGAGGATGGAGTACCACGAGTTTTACTCCAAGCAATAGTTAAATCTTTAATTAAATTTGAATGTGAAATGATAATAAAATTTATCGATAACACCATGGGTGTTAGATATGGAATACTACCAGTTTTGCTCCATGGGATGTATCCCATTGATTAAGATTAATAAAATAAATGATTACTTCGGTAAGACTCGTTAATCCCAACTAGGTTATAAACCTTAATTTGGTTTAGAATTAATAAAGGATAAAATAAAATCTTTTGAATTGAGATCAAAAGGAAGATTAAAAAGAAAATTTAAAAGAATTTATCTTTGATAAAATGAATAAGAACCTTTCCCTAAAAATGTAAATATTTGAATAAAAGAATATTCTGAATTTGAATGACGCGTATGATGTGTTTTTATGGCACTTGATTATAAAATACGCGAGTTATTCGGAAAGACCGAGTTTAACCTATTCTGAATAATGAATACGACGGCTAACAATCGAAGAGACTGAAGATGGTGCAAGACCAATGATCTTCACATCGAATGGATGAGTTACTACTGATGCCCATGATTGGAGTAGCTACCTTGAAGGGGCTACAGTGGTAGCTGTCCTTACGTATTTGTCGATGGTTCGGATATACAAGGCCTCTCTCCTGTATTGGACATACGGGATGAGGAATAAGGTGACTCCGGTTTCGTTCAAACCCAGAACGAACTTCTAAATGGATGGTATGTCTGACGTTTTATTCCTTTATGTTGTATTCATTGATCTCTGCTAAATATATATCTGTTTTGGTGGCGGAGAATTTATTCTCTTGCTTAACACCCTTCTCTGAGACATACGAGCTTAGAGGTTATATATTGGCAAAAATCAATGGTATGGTATGGGCTGACAATGTGACATATTGAGATGCATGGATCAAGGCTTTTGTTGAAAAGCAGAGCCTTGTAGATGATGATCAAAGCATAGCTTTAATTAGCATAGCTTTGTGTAGCATTACTTCGCGAGCCTCATACACCGGTATGATGGTGAACTGATGGTCAGGACAGTATACTTTCGATATGAGGATGGATTCAGTCGACCGAGATGAGTTGAGTGTGGTCTCTCCATGCTCAGAGGAATAGGGCACACCCCCCCGGTTCCCATATTGGATAGGGTATACGGCATTTCCTCATGCATGGGACGTAAGCCGTTGAGATACTTGATTTCCAGGATAGTGCGGATGTGCATTACGGCGTTTTCTCATGCACGGGACATAAGCCGTTGGGAATTGCACTACGCGATAGATCTTTCGAATCAGGAGCCATCGGTATGGAAATCCAAACTTCCAATACGAGCTTTGCGGTTTTAATTATAAACCTATATATGGCGACATAGTGGGATTGGGCGCTCATGCCATCTATGATTGATACATTTACTTTTGAAATTGATTTCTAAACTATACACTCATAGTAATAATAAAAAATAAATTTCATGTACTAAGCATATTTGGCTATTATAAGGTAAAACTCTATCCTTCGGCTTGTGTTGCATTGTGTGATTGGACCTGAGTCTTAATATAGCTTCATTTTTCCTTAATTAGCATTGCGTTGTTTGTTGTATACACTGGTATTCTTGGGGGTAACCCATTCCGTGTTATACGGCGTGGCCCCTTGATTTACCTAATTTTAAAATCAAATTAATAACTGTTTTAGTTCTCACACCAGTCCCATGGCTAACCTGGAGTTTATTGTTTTAACTAAACTCTGGGTGCCCTTATTTTCCACACGGGCAGCTTGTAGTTTTGGTTTTCGCAGATATTTCTTTTCCCATGATCCTGGATTACAGCTGGAGCTATATTCAGAAAGCTTTGTATCTGTGTATTTCATTCAGTTGTGTTAGTCATTGTATTTATACATTTAATTTCCGCTGCTTTGTATTTTAAACTCTAATATTTTTCTGTGTAATATTTAATTCATACTTTGATATATTCTTGTACTCTGATGTAAATTTTGTAATAAACAATGAAATGTTCTATTGTTTGTGTTCTTATTTATCGTGTTCTCAACTCAATCCGGGCTTTCCCAAAAGGGGAAGTTTGGGTCGTTTCATTTGGTATCAGAGCTTTGGTTTAAAAGCTCGAGAATAAGACACATTAGAACCAAACGATAGAATTCATCGGAGATAGGATCAGTAGCATCCTATAAGAATAACTCGTTAGAGATAAGATCAATAGTATCCTAGAATGAGTTAGAGAAGTATTATTTATTAAAAAACAAACAAATTTGGTTTTGAAATTACATCTTATTATACGTATTTGAATATTTTATTTTAAATTGATTTTGGATAATCGAGTATATGGAGATTTTGCATATATGCCTAGCTAGCATGTATACGAAGTTTCAAATATACTAGATAGATATAGAATCACACACTAGTCACCCGGAGATGATTCTGATGATTGAGGCCTCATAATCAGTGTTTATATTCGAGTCTCGAAAGTGGGATATCTATATATTTCCAATCGACTGGTGTGAGAACCAAAACTTAGATAGGGTTTATTATTGTGATTTGGCACCAAAAATAGTTTTTTGTATATAAAAGTTATACATTAAAAAAGCTAACCAACAAATTGATTGATGGCTATGATGTTTGATTGTTGATTCGATTAAGAAAAATATTAGAATGATAATTAATTAAACCAATATGAAAATGAAAGGTGAAATAAGTCAAATTAAATAAGATTATCTCTCTTGATGAAATCATAAAATATAATGTAGGATATGGACGACTATGGCTTATCTCATACTGAATTCTGGATGACCCCGAAACAAGCAAGGGGATCTCACTAGAAAGCAGAAAAAGAAAAAGAGTTGAACTTAGGAACGCACAAGGTTGTTTATTGTCGTAAATGCAGAAAAGAAGGCCATTATGCAATTTTGTGTCCTGAGAAAAAGAAGAAAAAAGAAAAACAGATAAGAGTAGACATAGTTTGCTTCAAGTGCAAAGAGATGGGACATTTTATACATAAGTGTCCAAACGTAAAGAAAAAATCCAGAAAACTAGGAAAACAAAAGTAGTGCTTCCGATGCATAGAAGTAGGGCTTCTAGCCCGAGATTGCCCATTAAAGAAGGGTGATAAGACCAAAGGAAAGGAGCTATATACTTTGGAAATTATGTAAGGAGACACGACTTCCTAGGAAGTTAAGTTCTAATATAAAGAACTAGCATTTCGGATATATGTATGAACGTATGGTTATTTATGTTATCCCACCTTTTGTTTTGCAATATATCAGTATTGTATGATAAAACCATTGTAAGAACGAGTAATTGAATTAGGTTAAGTTAATTTTCACAGTAGTGTTAAAATGAAAATTTATTTGAATTGCATATATGTACATGTATATATATAAAATGAACAGGCCATAGCAGGGAAGCTAAGAAAAGGAATAAAATTGTATGCCCGACAAATAGGTACACGTTTACTGTATTTCTTGGGGTTTGATGATTTTATGAGCCAACTGGCTTTTTCTTTTTCTTTTTGGATTGACGAGGGCCCTGTGAAGCTAGTTGCGGTTTTAAAGGTCTCCCCGTACAAAGGAGGTAATGGCAAAAAATTTCAAAAATTTAGGATGTTAGCCAAATTTTTGAAAAATTAGAAAATTCTTAGAAACTAAAAAGTTGAAGAATGAAAGCCAGAATAAAAGTTGAGTTGGTTGGTTAAACAACTTTCATCTCCGTTCCTTTTCAAAGAAGAAAAGATTATAAGTCGGGGAGATTGCAACAACCCGGATTTTCAGAACCAATTTAATTTTTTTATTTTTAGCTATTTTAATGGATTTTGAATATTTAAAGTGGTTTATTTTAAATAATAATGATTAAAATTTATTTTAAATGAAGTTAGAACGTATAAATTTATTTAATTATAAAACGATCCTGAAATGGCGCGGTAGTTTGAAAATTCGATTTCTAATTTAAATTTAATATACAGAATTCAATATAAGTTAGAATTGGATGAAACAAGAAATCTTTGAATTTGTTTAATAATATATGTCAAACGAATGAAAGAAACTGAAATTTCACTTTATAAATTGAAAGATATGTCCAGTTTAAAATTCAAAATAGTCGCTATGGAATTTTTATATATATAGCCCTTAAAAATAACCATTTTGTAAACGACCTCCATTTTTGACGAAACCGCTTTTGTTGGATCCGGAATGTCAAATTATTGCTAGATTCCAGTTTTCATAATTTTTGAAATTAATATGTAAGTGTGGCAAAAGAAAACGTGTTTTGTCAATTTCAGTCAAATTCGATCGACTGGAAAGCGACTGTTTTTAAAACGGTCTCCAAATTCAACGAATTTAGTTTTGTTAGAACTGTATCGTCAAAACATAGCTAGATTTATTTTTTTGGAATTTTTGGAGTCAGTATGTGGCCCTCGGTTAATTAAAATGTACGTTTAAATTCAATATATATTGATTTATATTTTAATTTTGACGAAAACTATTTGAAATAGTCGAATTGGCTTACGAAACATATTCCATTGTGTCCGAAATAGGGATAATTAGCTAGGGGCAACACTAGTTGGAATTCATTTGGAGTTCGGTGTTAAAATTTCATAGTTAAACGAATAATGGAATTAAATATAAATATTAAAATGATATAAAAAGGAGAAGGTCAAACCCTAAGTCCAAACTTTCCTGGTCGAACGCGGACATTATTTCCGCCGCTCCTCTTCCAATTAAACCGCCGCTCCTCTTCCAAAATAAACTACCGCTCCTCTTCCAAAATAAACCGCCGCACCTCTTCCAGAATAAACCACCGCCTCCACCATGAAGTCCAGCACCGCTGTTCGCCCCTCGCCTCCCGCCTTCCATCACCGCGATGACCGACGCCCTTGCCCCACCTCCGTAGACCGATGCTAGCAGCAGAAGACTCTGCCTCCCTCTCTGCTTCCTCCATCCGTGGTTTCAGCCTCGAAGACCCCCAAAACCCTAGAAAATTTTATGTAAGTATTTTCTGATTTCGATTTTATATATGATTTTTATTTAGAAACTTATACGATTTTTATTTAGAAACTTAAATGATATTTATTTATGAAATTCTATGATTTTTGATTATGAAGTTCTATGATTTTTGATTATGAAGTTCTATGATTTTTGATTATGAAGTTCTATGATTTTTTATTATGAAGTTAAGATTTTTTTAATCATAGAAAGTTAAGGATTTTAATCAAAGAAAGTTTAGATTTTTATTTAAAGAAAATATAATCATTGTATCGAAAAATATGATTTTTCGTTGTATAGAAAAATATGATTTTTCATTATATAGAAAAATATGATTTTTTATCTTATAAAAGAAATATTTTTAGATTAGATAAAAATAGGATTTTTATTATGAATGTAGAGAAATAAAAATATGATTTTTATTATGAAGATAGAGAAACAAAAATATGTTTTTTATTAAGAAGATAGCGAGATAAAAATATGATTTTTATATGCCTAACATTTGAATAAACATGCGATTTATATATATATATATATAAAGTATTAGAATAAAGATATGATTTTTATTTATATAAAAATACGATTTTTAATGATAAAAAAATACGATTTTTAGTTATGTAAAAACATAATTTTTAGTAGATAAAAACATGATTTTTATCGTAACTATGAAATAAATTTTAGATAGATAAAAATGTGATTTTTATATATACAGTAGCGTTATAAGAATATGATTTTTATATATACAGTACCAGTATAAAAATGTGATTTTTATATACGTAGTAGAGTTATAAAAATATGATTTTTAAATATATATAGCGTTCTTAAAAAAATGTGATTTTGAATATAAACTACGTGAAACAAATTGCATTGAAATCACAGAGAAGAACACAATGCGTTGGAACAAATCCAAACCGTGCAATCAAAGAATGGAGGAGTGGAAACCAAAGGTGAGAACTGCTCACTCTAATTTTGTTTACAGTTAAATATATACTAGGATGCAGACGATGCTTAGTAGCACCCGACACCTTTGATTGAAACCATGGATGTTTGGTTGTGTGTTTGATTGATTTATTTGTTTGAATTTGGTCTGGGATGTGAATGGAATTGATTGAATTCGGTTTGTGTATGGCGCGAGCTAGTATTAGGCGAGGGATAAGGCTAGACCTTATTCCGTTTCTAGTATCGCGCGGTTATGCTGCCAAAATTTTCTAAAATATGTTAGAACAATAAAAATATCATTTTTATTGTATAAATGAGCTGTATAAAATATTCATGTGTAGAAATAAATATTTTATAGTTAAAAATATAATAAATAAATATTCATTTACAAATCGGATGATTTGTTTACGTACACCCATTTAACTGATATTGATTGGGACGATAAATTTTACACATCGCCCAACTATATAAATAATATTCAGTATTTGTTGGTTGAAACCCCACACGGGTATTAGGATGATATTTGACATACACTAATCCCAATTGTTTAGCTGTATGTTAATTGATTGGTTGACAGACTGCTCTAAGCGTTAATTATTTATATTTAATGCTTATACAGTTATAAAATGCACTCTGGATGTTGTATGAAATTTTAATGATTGTTTATTATTATTGTTGTATACATGCAATGTATGAAATACATATAAATGAAATTATATGGTAATTGATTGAGTCGCATTCCAATTCAGAAATAAATAATATTTTAAAATTAAGAATATTTTAAAATAACGAATATTTTAAAATAATATTCAGTGAAGAAAAAAATTATGATTTTTGATGTCCGATTTTGGATAGGCACAAAAATATTGAAATGTGAAGCCGAGTTAAGTACAAAATGCCATTTTAACCCGAACGAGTTTATCGATCCAATTTTATTCATTTTAAAACGAATATCGAAAAAAAGTGATTTCAAAATCTAATATTTTGAAAATATTATCATTTTAATGTGATAAAGATATAGAATTTTCAACTTTGATATAAAATTGAAAATGAAGTCGTTTTAAAACGAATAAATAAATAATTTATAAAATACGTTCTAAATGGAAATTGACCAAACGTAATATATATATATATATATATATATATATTTAATGGCCTGAATAGAACGCGCCGCTCAGCGACCGTTCGTGAATTTCGACCATTAACTTTAAATTGATGTGGGAGATCCGACCGTTGGATTCTCCTAAAACCGAACTGTTAGGTTCATATCAGAAAGAGCTTTCCAATGAATACAAGAGATTTAAAATCTAACGGATGGATTTTAAGATACATCCAAATCAATTTCAAAAATGGTCGCTATGGATGTAGTTCGGTGGCCGTTATTGGAAACCGGCTGTGTGTGCGATATTAAAATTATTAAAAAATATGGAAAAATTATGTAAAATCAAAATAAATGATTTGGAAAGAATTTGAATGAAAAAATCCAGTTTTAAAAAGGTAAAAATATATTTTTATCGAAATGAACTAATTATTAACTAGAATAATAATTCGATTATTTTTAGAAATAAATAAGATGGATTTGAAAATGGTTTTAAAAAAACCAGAATTTTCCAAAGAAAAATTAGAATGGATTCATAATGGAAATAATCTTCGGAATATTTCAATATTGGATTTCGGGATTATATAGATATTGTTGAGGAATTTGGAATATATATATATATATGATTGCCTCCAATACGATATTTGTTGGTTTCAAAATTTGATATTGAATATAAGCCGATATAATTTCTATTTAGAGCCATGTATTTAATATCAAATTGGATTTTGGGTTTGTCGTGAATGGTGTCTTTATTAACACTGTTCTTAAACCCAGTTAAGAAAAGAATAAATCTTTAAATTAAGACTTAGTGAAGTTTTCCAATTAATTAAAATTAAATTAGAATTGAATAAAAGAATTGGATTTTTGGGTTTATTGTGAATGGTGTTTTAAATAACACTTGTTCTATTACCCAATTAACAGTGAAGATATAATTTGGAATTTATAAATCTTTTATTAAGATTTGAATGGAAATTTTCCAAAGTAAAGTTTTCAAATTTAATATATTAAATTGGAACTGAATGGAATTCGATTTGGTAATAATCGAGATAAGCTTCTGTGAATGAAGACTGTTACTATATATGGAATTTAAAGGCCTTACCACTATTCCATTTATATTATTAGTCTGATACGGGAATCTATATTGATTATACAATGTTATGATTTCCATGAGGATTCCATAGTTAATGGAAGAAGATTTGGGTTTATCGTGAACTGTGTTTTAAAAGACATTAGTTCTTTAACCCAGTTAAACATAAGATTAATTTCTTAAATTCGAATAATCATTAAGTAATGATTTTTGAGATTAAAACTGAACTAGAGTTTTAATGAATCTTTAATTAGATTGAAATGTGAATGAAGGGATTAAATTTATCGAATTTATGAAATGATTGAGGATGGAGTGCCAACAGTTTTACTCCAAGCGATAGTTAAATCTTTAATTAGATTTGAACGTGAAATGGTAATTAAGTTTACCGATAACACCGTGGGTATTAGATATGGGTACTACCTGCTCTGCTCCATGGGATGAATAGGTTGGGATTGAGATTAATAAAGTAAATGATTATTTCGGTAAGGCTCGATAATCTCGACTAGTTGATAAACCTTATTTGGTTTAGAATTAATAAAGGATAAAATAAAATCTTTTGAAATCAGATCAAAAGGAAGATTAAAAAGAAAATTTAAAAGAATTTATCTTTGATAAAATTAATGGGAACCTTTCCCTAAAAATGTAAATATTTGAATAAAAGAATATTTTGAATTTGAATGAGGTATATGATGTGTTTTTATAGCAATTGATTATAAAATACGCGAGTTATTTGGAAAGACCGGGTTTAACCTATTCTGAATAATGAATACGACGACTAACAGTCGAAGAGATTGAAGACGGTGCAAGACCGACGATCTTCACATCGAATGGATGAGTTGCTTCTAATGCCCATGGTTAGAGTAGTTACCTTGAAGGGGCTACAATGGTAGCCGTCCTCATGTATTTGTTGATTGTTCGGATATATGAGGCCTCTCTCCTGTATTGGTTATACGGGACGAGGAATAAGGTGACTCTGGTTTTGTTCAGACCCAGAACAGACTTGTAAATGGTTGGTATGTCTGACGTTGTATTCCTTTATGTTTTATTCGTTGATCTCTGCTAAATATATATATATATATCTGTTTGATGGCGGAGAATTTATTCTCTTTCTTAACACCCTTCTATGAGATGTACGAGCTTAGAGGTTATATATTGGCAGAAATCAATGGTATGGTATGGATTGACAATATAACATGCTGAGATGCATGGATCAAGGCTTTTGTTGAAAAGCAGAGCCTTGTGGATGATGATCAAAGCATAGCTTTAATTAGCATAGCTTTGTATAGCGTTACTTCGCGAGCCCCACACACCGGTATGATGGTGAACTGATGGTCAGTTCAGTATGCTTTCGATATGAGGATGGATTCAGTCGACCGAGATGAGCTGAGTGTGGTCGCTCCACGCTCAGAGGGATAGGGCACACCCCCCGATTTCCATATTGGATAGGGTATACAGCGTTTTCTCATGCACGGGACTAAGCCGTTGAGATACTTGATTTCCAAGATAGTGCAAATTTGCATTACGGTGTTTTCTCATGCATGAGACGTAGCCGTTGGGACTTGCACTACGCGATAGATCTTTCGAATCAGGAGCCATCAATATGGAAATCCAAACTTTCAATACGAGCTTTGCGGTTTTAATTGTAAACCTATATATGGCGACATAGTGGGATGGCGGGCTCATGCCGTCTATGATTGATACATTTACTTTTGAAATTGATTTCTACACTATACACTTATAGTAATAAAAGTTAAATTTCGCATGCCAAGCATATTTGACTATTATAAGGTAAAACTCTATCCTTCGGCTAGCGTTGCATTGTGTGATGGGACCTAAGTCTTATAATAGCTTCATTTTTCTTTAATTAGCATTGTGTTATTTGTTTTATGCACTGGTATTCTTGGGCGTAACCCGTTCTGTGTTATACGGCGTGGTCCCTTGATTTACCTAACATTAAAATCAAATTAATAACTGTTTTAGTTCTCATACTAGTCCCATGACTGACCTGGAGTTTATTGTTTTAAGCTAAACTCTAGGTGCCCTTATTTTCCATATGGGCAGCTGGTAGTTTTGTTTTTCACATATATTTCTTTTCCCAGGATCCTGGATTACAGCTGGATCTATATTCGGAAAGCTTTGTATCCATGTATTTCATTCAGTTGTGTTAGTCATTGTATTTATACATTTAATTTCCACTTCTTTGTATTTTAAATCTCTGATATTTTTCTATGTAATATTTAATTCATACTCTGATATATTCTTATACTCTGATGTAATTCTTGTAATAAACAATGAAATGTTCTATTGTTTGTGTTCTGATTTGTCGTGTTCTCAACTCAATCCGGGATTTCCCGAAAGGAGAATTTTGGGTTGTTTCACCGACAGTAGGGTGTATCATTCCCTAACCCAACAACTATATAACAAAAACCTATTTACTGGTGTTACAGTGACTTATCTTCCCTGGTCGGACCCAAGCACGCTCATGACTTCGCTGGAACGCGCCTATACCCACCTCCCTACGAACCTCTTACTGTCCAGTTCAATAATGCATGCCCTGTCCACTACCTAGTGCGAGGCCCCTTCTAACAAAATACCAATATGGATACTAGCTGATACGGGTTCCAAACAGCAGATTGACACAAGCCAAACCCTCTAAGCTTGTGCCCCTAAAACTAGGATTTAACAGTAGATGAGGGACCTCTTAGATCATTTATACTCATGTTTAACCTGGCAAGTTTAGGTTTACTAATAAGCATAGTTGTAATTATTACTGTCATTATGTGTGTACAACCCTACCCCAAATCACTTGCGCAGATGTATACAATTCCCACAACATTTCCATTTATTAATATACATCAGGTACTTACCTTATTCTTAACATGTCATTCACTTAAAGTCTGTTTTAAGTCAAATTTAACATGTCCAATACACATGCATATTATTCGTCAACTATGTTCCCAAATTTACCACATATACAAGTTTATGCATATTATCCATTTACAGCAAGTATATACACATTATCCCTTTTTATCAGTTTTACAGCAAGTCTAAACATGTGTATATTATCTTTTTTTCCCCAAATTATGATTAACAGTCTCCAAGTTAATAACAGGCCTAAATTCCTCTTTTTATGCTATTCAATATTGCCTCAAATATACGCACACTCCAATCAGGCATAGGCTAGGCTTCCAAAGGCCTAGGTTTGGCATAAATTAAAAAGGGAAAATAAAGGAAGGAGAATAGAATCAAACCACATAGCATATAGGCAGCGCTGGAAATAACCATAAAACATAGAAAATGAGAAAAGAAAGATAGATACATATAACTTGTTAATTATCCACATCAAAGGCATATGTTTACTCATCATAACGACATAGGTGATTAATAGTGAAAACATGGTAACATTTATTTTACAAACACTGTAGATCATAACCAGTTTTATTCAACTATCATGTTTTAAGTCTAAGAAATCAGATTTTTAAATGATAGAAACTCACAAGGGGTCTTGGTTAAGAAGAGAATAAACCTCTTATAATTATATAATACTATGACGTAGAAAAGGTCCAATCCAAGTTGTATGTATGCAAGTCTTGATGTTGCCTCTATTTGATCCAGTCCTCAGCAGCATTCCCTCATTTTATGTTTATATTTTAAGAATAGATTTACAGAGGGAGAAGGTTTGAAGAAATGGTGTAAATTAGAATGGGTGAACCACCTATTTATAGATTCACAGAGTCAACCTCAGCCTTTATATTCTAGGTTTTTAATCCAAACCATACAAATCATGCTGAGTTAGCAACGAATGTGGTAACAAAATAGTCCATGTACGTCACTCAGAATCCGCCCAGATCAGGGGTGGGCCGAACCACTATCTTCTGGGTCGACCCAGGCCAAGCGTGGGTCGCCCCACAGTGGGCCTGGTTCCCACTTTGGTTTCCCGCTGTAACGACCTGCATTTTTGACCGTTCAAATCGACAACGATCCTCAAATGTCGACTTAAAAAAATCAAAAATACAAATAGTTATTGGGATAAAATAAGAAAAAGAAGAAAGAAGAAAACAATCATAGAATCTCATAATGGAAGGATAAAATATAATAAATAAATAACAGTTCATTAAGCAGTTAAAACATACATTTGATTATACATTTACAACGATTATCAAAGTTAATTAACATACAACATACCAATATATGCAGCGAATAATATAAATGAATACGTTAGTCAGGCTCCATCTTCATCTTCATAATGATGTCTTTGTTAACTGAAAAATTCAGGCTGATCCGAGCACAAATGAAAAGATAAAAGTACTCGGATCAGAACTGAAATATTCTCATATAAGTTAAATCAAATTCATGTGCTAATATGAGTGCAATAACTTAAGAGACCTTACGAGAATTTCCATCTCCTAAGGATCTATTAAACTAGATACTATATAATACAATACGTTATTATAATAGTGTCTATGGTTTAATATAAAATATTAAAATAGCGTAAACGGGGTTACATTTTTACCCTTACACCGTTTATAATACCGTAGTTTATACTGATACCGTAAAGTCCACCATAAACTAGTGGTTATCAGAGGGAACTCCATAGGTACGGTAAAAATCAAAATCATAGCGGGCTCGATCAGGATAATATGACAAGGCACACGAGGAATACCAATGGTAGGATTCTACCGATGCACGCCCGGACCGGTGGTAACGCATAGCAGCAACCACCGCCCACCTCGAACAACACTCCTAAATCAAGGGTGGCTGTCAATTAAATTACAAAGTAATAGATATAGTTCGAACAAGTGTGTCCGATAGGAGGTGCTACCTCACTTAATCACGGTATATCATCTGTTTTAGTCATTTTAATTATGACCCAAAGGTCAAAGACACCCATCATAGTTCTCTTACTTCATTCCAATAGCGTTCGCCAAACCAACCTACCTCATTCTGGATTCTCCACCACGTACACAGCTGTTAAAGTGGTTTTTGGTATTGGCAGAGAGTATGAAAATATCTGATCTCGGTCTCTTTAACAACCAAATGTTTACATTTCTCACACCGTTCGGTTCTTTTCATTTCAAAGAGGTTCATACTTCATATCATAATATCATATTTTCTTAAAATCATTTCGTTATTCAAGCTAGAATATTATTCATATTAAAATCTCCACTTAAAACCCAAACTTAGAATCTTGAAACAATTCCAAATAATTTGAATATTTAAAATAGTAGAAAAGCATGTTAAAATAATTTAGATATATATATAATGGTTAGGAAATAAATAGTTATGTAATAAAAGTTTAAAAATAAAATAGTGTTTACTAAAATTTTGTAACATACATATATATGTAGTAAAATACAAAATAGTTGTAAAATAGTTAAGTGGTTATTAACTTAGCTAATTTAAATAGTAAATATATATAAGAAAAAAATAGTTTATAAAGATAGTACAACAAAAATATATGTTAAATGGTATAATTTGTAAAATGAAATAAATATTTACTAAAATAGCGTATAAAATGGTTTAAAATATTATAATTGGAATTGGTATTGTTCCTTCTGAATAACTTGAAGTCATGTTTCAATTTCAAATCAATGCAGCTCAATTTTAGTATTTAAATTCGATTCAATCTTTTTTTCAATCAATTTAATTCAGACAATCAGACTCAATATTTTAAAGTTTTAACATATAGTTCTCATTTGGAATCATTTCAGTTTGTAGCAAATCTAGAGTTTACAAATCAAATACTACTTTAAACAAGGTTAATTTAAAGTAAAATTTAAAGATGGATAATTGTTTATATTTTAAACAATTCAATTTCAATAGGTTCAATCCATGCTAAATTTCAAATATTTAGCTTTGATTTACAAAATAATAATAATAATAATCATTTAACATTAAATTCCAAAACTTTAAAGTTCAATTTTGAAGAAATAAATTCATAAAATCTCATTTATACTACTTTTAAAACAATATTTCAAAGTTTAAACAAAATTGTTTAACCAGTCGGCAGTGTACTCCGTATATAATTTTGTATCCTATGGCCAAATAATACTTAAAATTTAATTTTAGTATTTTGGGAAAGGATATATAACATTTCAATCCAAATCAAGGTCATAAGTATGTATCATTTCAACCTACGTTCTTAATTCATTTCAATGATTAATCCTGGATTTATTTGATGCCCATAATATCTAGGGTAATGGTTGGGATTAATCAACAAAAGTCAGTAGGCATATATAACAATTTCGATAACAAGATGAATTATATATCAATACATTAAATATATAAATCTAAGGCATTCATCAAAATCAATACATCTACACAGTTCAATGTAATATCAGTTTACTATTCATCCGATATGAGGTTCTTTTCAACTAGTAATTAAATTCTAACTGCAGAATTTATATTAACAGTTAAATTAAATTACCTAGTCTGTGCAGATTAACAAAAATAAGCAATTTAAGCAATCAAACAACAAACAATACATTCATATCATAACATGAATCTAATTTAACTAACATTCAAATATTTTAGTTAGGTGTGAGTGAGTTTAATTACTCACCTTTGGTTTCAAATGCGTTTGAACTCCAAAATAGGCCCAAATTTTGACAGTCTCCAAATCCAACCAAACTAACTCTATGTCATCCAGAATTTCGATATGATTCCAATAGAACAAACCGCGCATCCATCTGAGTTTGTATGAGAAAGTTATGTACATATTACGGTTTTAATTTCATTATGTATAAATTAATTTAAAAATAAATCTCACCACAAGGCTCTACCACATCACCCTTTCTTCCTCTTCCCGTACGCATACTCCAGCAAAAGCAACGAATTAACCCACCATGGACGAATTTTCTTCCAACCGAATCTTCCTCTACATGCCACGAAATCACTTGTTGTTTACACTGTTAAGCTTCTCTCCTCGAATGTTTCTTCCCTGACACAAACGTCTCCAGCTCGCATGCCCTGAACAGAATCCGATCTCCAGGATAGAACTTTGATCACTGTACAAGTTATGGTAATTTTTTCTGCCAAATTCGTTCAAACTTTGCTATCTAACGCTATTACATGCCATGAGTTCAAATATGATCATCATTTCGCGCATCGATTTCTAATTACATCATAAATCTTAACCCTAACAAAACAATCTTTTATTGTAAAAAAATGTCAAAGCCAACATGTAGCTGCACCGTATAGATCTCACCTCATAAAACTTAACGAAACACGTTTCAAGATTTTTGGATTTATATCGGAATTGTTTTGATTTTTGCAAGATGTGAAGCCATGAATTTTTGCCTTTGTTTTCCTGTGAAAGTGACGGCATGAAATAGGAAATGGTATTTAGGGTTTGGTTAGAATTAAAGAGGTATTTATAGCCTAAGCAACTCATTGTAGTACTCACGTTTAGTTCCGTTCAAAGTTTATCAATTTTATTTAAATCAAAGCAGAATTTATAATACACTATAAATCATATATCGTTTATATAAACTTCCAATTTTTATTATTCATCAAATTCAATTTATATTTTAATTATAGATTAATCAAATCCATTTCATCTATTGTTAATTCAATATTACTTTCAAATTTCAATATAAATACTTTAACAAACAATCTCTCTTATATTACCAGATACAAGTTATAATCATATATAAATATTGAAGTTCATTGCTTAATAAACTTGATTAAGTTCATATCGTATCGATTTATGAAGGAATCATAATTTTTTATTTATTTATAGTCAATTCAAATTTTGGTTATTTACAAATTGAATTTGAACTTAAATAAATTAATTTCATTCAATTATTTCAACTTCCAATGTTTATTAATATAAATTAAATCATAATTGTATTTGAAATCAGTACAGGATACTACTGTCGAAATAAGTTAAATTTCATTATTTAAACAATTTAATTAAGCTTACATCGTATAATTACACAACTAAATCGTTAAATTTTATTTGTAACTATAAAATATTTAAAAGTTATATTAAATTTAATAATATAAATAGTCAAAAAATATGGGTTGTTACACTTTCCCCACTCAAAAATTTTCGTCCTCGAAAAGGCGTACTAAGAAAGTTATCCATAATATACATATAACCATATAATTTTATATTCAACTTAGAAACGTTTGCTTGCACAAATTTTTTTATAGGTTTTAAAATCAAATTTCCACAAAATTTTCTAAGTCTTATATTCACGCAAAATTTTGGCAGAGTCTCCTTTGTACGGTTAGGTCCGGAAAACAACAATATATGTAATCACAAATATACATCTCATCTCAGTGATGAGGCATCCCAAATAATGGGGAACCAATATATAACATTAAAATACGATATACAATTCGATATACGTACCTTTCATTTGCATTATTAGCGATTTAGCTTATTTGTAAAGCAAGCAAAACAATTATAGCGCACAAGCAACTCCAAAAGCAAGCACGTGCCATCTGCACCTACTAAAGTACTCAACGACCAAATTAGAATACATGTATATATACATAGTAAACAATATATATAGAAAAATCATATATGATTTAACAAATACAACCAACAAGCATCCAACCAGCATTCATCCAAAATTTTAACAATAATTTCAATTCATACTTTTTAATATCAACATTTAATCTATTACACTACATTTCTTACCTGTATACAATTGATTAACATTCATTGGTAGCATTCACTTTATTACACATTAGATATTTTCATTCTTTTCCAATTTGATCCATTTCAATTTATTAGGTTTATATACATTTATTTTCTTACAATGAATTCATATTCAATTAATGCATATTACCTTATATCCAATTGACTCATTTACAATCGTCGATGTTCACTATTTTTGTTTTACTTCATAAATTAAATTCATTTCCATATTATATCAATTCCATTTTATTTGGCTTATTTACTAATTCAGTCCTTTAATCAAATTTATTTAATCATTTTCATTAATCTCCATAAGTTAAATATATATAATAATCCATACACCTAGTTTAATTTATTTACCCTTTAGTCGAATTCAATTCCATAACGTAACTAAATATATCATTTATAAGAAGAATTTATACTTTATTTATAATTATAACAATCAATTTAATTTCAAATTTCATTATTCATACTTACATTTGTATATTATTCAATTAATTATCCATATCACATTTCAACTTCTTATATATTTGGGTAAGTTATATAAGTTATGGAAGATGTTTTATACAATACAGATTCATTATTATCCAATTTGCTTCAATTTTACCATTTCACATTCCTAAGAGATTACTTCATTTCATATTTCTCTTATATTCACGTTATTTATTTCACAATTCAGAGGTTTAAACTTTCAAGTTTAGTTCATTACTTCAATCATTTGAGAACTTAAGAGTTCAATTTCGGGTTCAATTCTTATTCACTTTCAAAATATCTCATGTATTATATCTTTTATATCAAACCAAACCACAAAATATTTAAATGAAATTCAATTTTTATAAAAGTTCTATTTGGTCTCCCTCACTCAGACTCTCGAAAATAAACGTCGATGATGCGTGCACTCATCACCGAAATCATTTCCAAAGACAACAGGGAGTATACACTTATTTCAAAAATTCATTTGAAAACAATTTCGATATGAAATAAAATTTAAAATATATATATTATTTCAAACCATTTGCAAATCAATATTTCAAAAGCACCCAAATTTAAATTCTTAATTCCATATCTAAGTTCATCTTATTTCATTATCATTTTATTTTCAATATTTCAAAATTTTCTTAAATCATTCAATAACCAATAGTTTTAATTATTGATTAATCGAATAACTAATGATGAAATCTAATATTATCATCAACAAAACCAAAATTCATAGATTTTCAAATAATTCTTTATATATAAAATACAATTCAAAACAATATTATGTCAATGAGTCATATTCAAGTGTTTAGAAATCCCCATTGATGCATGTCGTCCCAAGTACCGACCAGAATTCATAAAAACACAACAGAAAAAATCAACACAATACAAAACCATTTTTTATATCAAATTACAAATATGTTCTCTTATGTACATAAAAACTCATTCTAGGGTATTACTATCCCATCTCTAATGAGTTAATCCCAAATAGAGCCAAGGTTTTCGCTAAACCAAAGCTCTGATACCAACTATAACGACCCACATTTTTGACCATTCAAATCGATAATGATCCCCAAATGTCGACTTAAACAAATCAAAAACACAAATAGTTACTGGGATAAAATAAGAAAAAAGAAGAAAGATGAAAACAATCACATAATCTCACAACGGAATGATAAAATATAATAAATAAATAACATTTCAGGAACCTGTTAAAGCATACATTTGATTATACATTTATAATGATTATCAGAGTTAACTAGCGTAAAAAAAACCAATGTATGCAACAGGATAATATAAATGAATATGTCGGTCATGCTCCATCTTTACCTTCATAACGGTGTCTTCGTAAACTGAAAAACTCAGGCTAACCCAAGCACAAATGAAAAGACAAAAATACTCGGATCAGAACTGAAATATTCTCATATCAGTTAAATCAAATTCATGTGATAATATGAGTGCAATAACTTCAGAGATGTTACGGGAATTTCCATCTCCTTATCAAAAATGAGCAACCAACCATGAAAAGCATTAATGTAGTTTATGGCATATGTGGCAACACAATTAATAAAGAAACGCTATGGAAAATGTATGAAAAGAGAAAGAAGTGAATTGGCACATGTAATTAATTATGTACATATAGACATATGCAGGAATAAATTAATAAATTAATGCATGCAGTAGTGTTTAAATAGGGAGCATCGTGCAATGAAGATAATAAAAGCATGTAAGAGAAAGAGAGATTAATGTGCTAAGAAAATGCACGCAATTAACACAAAAATGCATGTAAATAAATTAATAAATGCATTAAAATTAAATTGATTGATTACGTGCAATCAAAGCAAAGCATTTAAAGGATTGCTACGATGAAATAGTTAAAGGAAGAAAGTAGGCCATATTATATATATATATATATAAGGTATTGGTGATAGATAATTTAAATAAAGTGGACACATGTGGTAGTGAAAACATTAATGCATTTAAAAAGAGAACATTAAAAATGTATGCATTAGAGAAGTGAGCAATTAGTGAAACCAAAAGAAAATATATGAATAATAAGTGCGCTAAAAATGGTGCATTAAAGAGAAAGATAGTATTGCATTAAAGATAGTGCATGTGTGCGATGCATTAAGAAAAAAATGTTATAGACATTAAAATGCAGCAATGAATTAATAGCCAATATAAGGCATGTATGTATATATATACATGCAATTCAAAAGTTAAGAGTATAAATTAGCAAGCCACAATTGGAGGAAGGTTAATGCTATTAAATAACATTCAAATCAAATATGCATGCAATAAAAAAAACATAGAAACAATGCAATTCAACTAACCAGAAGTGTATGTACTTACACATATGAAAAATTGAAATTCATAATAAATGAATTAATTGCATTAAAAGGCATGCATATATGAGCATGCAATTCAAACTTGATTGAGACGTATAACACACACAATTAATTAAAGGAGGTATAACATGCAAGTAATAAACCTTTAATTAGTAAACATTAGCAAAACAATCAACGCAGTCAAAAATGTGCGCTTGGACCTAGCATGGTTCAGTGCGTGTGATGTTTCTTTACTAATGTTGCCGTTTAGATTTGATTTAATTAAATCTAATGGTTCAGACCCTTCTACTACATCTATAAATAAGACCCTATTCTCATTCATTTCTTCACCTAAAACTATGGCGATGCCATGAAGCTACTCCAATCTATCTTTCATCTTCCTCCTCTTCTTTTTCAACTAAAATAAAAAGAATTAAAGATCTATAATTCAACATCTGCAACTACTCTTGTAACAACCCGTATTTTTAAATAACATGTTATAACATAAACCAAGGCAGAATTAAATGATAAAATCCAAATCAAGGGAAACGGGCTATGCCATTGCGTTCATCTCGGAAAAATACGCGAAATAGAGTCCGATTTTCGAAAATCGGAGTCCGTATGACCAAGTTATGGCCCGTCAAAGTTTTCAGAAAATTTCAAGTTCAAAAACAGTTCAAATTTGAATTCAGAATTCAAATTCAGCCAAGCAGAAGAGGCGGGAAAAATTCCCGCCACCCCCAAGTCGACTGGGGAGTCGACTTGGGAGTCGACACACCCCAGGTGGTGTCGACTACCCAGTCGACACCCCTGTCGACTTGGGTGGTCGGCCAGTTTGGCCTGGGTGCACCTGACTTGTTCATTAAGACATGCTTTAGGGCTGGTGACGGATTTTAATGGCTCAGATCTGAACTAGGGTTAATCCTATGGCCTAAACTAACCTAATCTTCTATAAAAAGACCCTAAGACCTAGCCTAAACCCTCATTAATCATTCCTACAACTAAACTATGCCAAAATGTTTCTTGATCATGGCCTCCATCTTCATAACATGGCCTTCATCCTCTTCATGAAAATTTGAGTGTCCTAAGCTAGTAAAAGAGCCACCTTTCTTCATCAAAACAAGGATCTTTCTTCATACAAATCAAAGGGAGCTTCTTGTTTCTCAAGACAACTTGGAGCTTGTATTCATTTGGGGGTTTTTAGAGTTGCTAGTGGCTTCGTCTCAATCTTATTTTATTTTATAAGTCTTCATAGCATTGTAAGCCCTATTCTACTCTTAGATTCTAACTATGAAGTTAAATATGACATGTTGCAAGTTTGAGTTTGGGCCTAAGTATGATTTGTGCTTTGATTCTATCATGTTATGCATAGATTTATTCTATGCATGTTTGTAAAGCTATCACCTTGACTTTGTGCATAGAAAGCTATGAGCTTTGATTCTATCATGTTATGCATAGATTTATTCTATGCATGTTTGTAAAGCTATCACCTTGACTTTGTGCATAGAAAGCTATGAGCTTTGATTTGAAATGTTGCATAAAGCAACATGTAAACTGTCATAGCCCTTATGTTATCTTGCATATGATGTTATATGCGAATCACTAGCTATCATCCTATGTCATTTATGGCCATGTTTCTCCTATTATGCTAAAGTTGATATCATGCATGTTTTGAGGCTTATAATGTAATATGCAAGTTTATGAACACATTTGCCTCATATGCCACCATGTTTAACTTGTGGCCAAACCTTAACCCCTCATGTTCCTTAATATGCTTGTGGCCAAATCACCCTAATGATATTATGCATGCTTGTGGCCAAATCATCCTAATGATATTATGCATGCTTGTGGCCAAATCACCCTTATGCTATTGTGCATGCTTGTGGCCAAATCACCTTTATGCTATTATGCATGCTAGTGGCCAAATCACCCTTATGCTATTTGATATGTTTGAGGCCAAGTCTCCTTTTATGCTATCATACATGTTTAGGCCATATGCTAGTATGTTGAACCCCTTTTGGCCTCAAATATCACCATGTTTAAATTGTGATAGACTTTGCCATCTTATGCCCACCTTGTCATATTGTTATGTTCCCTCTTTGATCTATTTGCGTTGATGCGAATTTACGTGCGATGGGAATACGTTATGGGTAGTTGGGCAAACTTAAATAACATGAAATCATGACTTGAAAATATGGCATGAAAGTTTGACATGTGTTTATGCTTGAAAACATGAACGTGGACATGACATGTAGAAAACATGGAAGTGGCCAACTTGAGGTTGGGTTGAGTTTGTAGCATAAATCTACCCGGAATCGACCGGCTTAACTAGTGGCTACAAACAATAGGACCCAATGTGAGTAGTTGGTCACATCGCACTTAAAACCCGAGGTTAGACTAGGTTGTGGTGTAAAGCTACCCGGACCCGCCCGGCTTAACTAGTAACCACAACAAAGTCTAATGTGAGAGGTTGGGGTGCATTAAGTTAATTAATGCCACATGATAGGGTTAAGTCATGGACCGCTTGAATACTTAACCAATTAAACACGATGGGTTGGTAGGGTTAAGTCATGAACTACTTGAATACTTAACCAATTAAACACGATGTATTGATAGGGTTAAGTCATGAACTGCTTGAATACACTTGACCGACTCAATACATGGTTAGGATAGGGTTAACCACATTTAACCCGCTTGAAATCCTAGTTACGAGGTCCTTTTCAGCCGTAACCCACTTGGGAGTATCTGGATACCCTGGACTAGGCTAGGGTGGGGGCACGATTACTGGACTGATTGTAAGAGACCAAAAGAGACGGCTGAAGGGTGCACCGGTTGTTCAGGCGGACCATGGTCGTGCACATTAAGTCCGGAGTTGAACATGGGCACTAGTAGGTTTAGACTGTGCATGCTTGAATTGTGTCTGTGGTTTACACCTTAGGGCTGGATACACCCTGGGGTGGACCTTGCACAGTTAACTACATTCCACGATTAAGCCGTATGACACCGATACACGACGATTTAGGCTTATAGGGAGCCGATCGACTAGACCGAGTAGTTGGACCTTGATTTAGGTCACCTCATGATATTGGGCCAGCTTTGGGCCAAGGGATCATTTCTTGTTTATACTTGACATGGATTGGAATACTAGAACACACCTGGTGCAACTTAACCTTGTATATGCGATACCACACTTGATCTATCTTATTAACTTTTCACCATTCCAGTTATCACCCTATGTTTCATCTCTGCTTTACATGTCCAGTTAACTTTAATAGTTTTTATACTAATAGTAGGTAGGACTTACCAATCTTTTTGACTGACCCATTTTCTTTCACCTCTTTTCTTCCGTTTCCCCCCAGGTTCTCAGGGTGGGAACACTAGCACCTAGCTGGATCTTTAGCTGCTTTTCTGGATAGCTCATGTACGGTTTGGACTTGAGCATGCTATGGCTTTATTCTACTTTGGGGATAGTTACTTTATGTTATTTCCAGTTTTCAGTTTATGTTTTCTAGACTTGTAGTAGTTGGAAAATAATGATAGTACTTTGATGTAACCTGACTATGGTTTTGAAATAGTAGTTTTATCCGCTGCTTTATTTACTCTGTTTTACTTATATGTTCTGTCTTGTGATATCTGCATGCATGTTTACCTCGTTTAACGCCCCCCCAAAGCCAGTGCCCTTGCAAGAGTGGCATTGGTGGAGGTGGGGTGTTACATTTGGTATCAGAGCATAAGGTTTACAAGATCTGAGCAAAAGGTTTTTAAAACTTACCTTTTGAAAAAAAAAACTATTTTCAAAACCAATTAAGTATTTTCCAAGAAAAGTCTAGTTTATTTTAAAAGGCTATTCCCCAAAAGCCATTAGCACTATCCTTTGTTTCCTCGTTCTCAATCTATCTTTTTCTTCGTTTCAGTATGGCCGATAATTTTGCCATTCTGGAGGGCATACCAGTACCTATTTGGTTTAGAAGGTACATGGAGGCAAGGGCGAATGAAGCCGGCCCCGCGGACATTCCTCCTCCTTCCCCCGTGGCTAACATTCCTCCCCCTCCCGTAGCTGAGGTTCCTCCTCCTCCTCCGCATCCACAAGCGGATTTCGCGAAGATTTGCAAGGACTTTAAGGCGATGGGTGGCAAGAATTTTATTGGGATGGAGACTTTTGTTGAGGCAAGAAACTGGTTAAAGGAAACTGAAGACCTCTTTGCTATCTTTGATATAGAAGACCGTAGGAAAGTTCTGTTAGCGGTATGGTTATTGAAAGAGGAAGCTGCATATTGGTGGGTAGTCACCACCACTACTAGGCCAATTCAGACTTGGGATGACTTTAGGAGAAGGTTTGGACTGAGGTTTCTATCATCGACAGAAGAGAACCTTCAGATGGAGAGGTTCCTATCTCTAAAGCAAGGGGACATGACAGTTAGGGAATACGTGGATACGTTTAATCAACTTGCTCGGTTCGGTCTAGACTTGATTAACACAGCTCAGAAAAAGGCCCTACGCTTTGCTCTAGGATTGAATGAGCCATTGCGCGGGTTGGCCATGTCTCATATACCCATGGGGGCGACTTTCGAGAGTTTGGTGAATATGGCCCTGCTTCAAGAGGAAGATAAGAGTGGCAAGAAGGAGGTCAAGGCAAATGAGTCTCAAGGCGAGAAGGTAGATTCCGGAAAAGGAGGCAAGAGCAACAACAGCAAGGACAACAAGTCAAGAGAAAGGAGGAAGTGCAACTTCTGTGGGATTACGGGGCACATAGCCAAAGACTATAGGAAGAAGAAAAGGAAGTTGGGAGAATGCTTTCATTGTGGAGAGTCTGGACACTATAGTAAGGATTGCCCGAAAAAGCGAGGACAAGGGAAAAGGCAAATTCAGCAAGCAGGACCCTCTGGAGGGCAGTTGCAGGCTCCCCTTGCTCTTCCAGCTTTTGATCGAGGTAGTGTTTCTATAGAAAGTCATGTTTACATTTCTGATTTCCCTGTTCATACCTTATCTGATTCTGGCGCATCACATAGCTTTATTTCTGATCTTGTTGAAAGTTTGCACCTAAGTACTAGTCTAGTTGAAAATCCCGTTAGTATTTCAAATCTGATTGGGGGTTCCGCCCATCTATCTGCGATTTGTTTGGATTTGAAAATCTCTATCTTGAGCATAGAATTCGTGTGTGATGCTTATGTTCTCGGGTTTATGGGATACAGGTTGATTTTGGGCATGGGTTGGTTGTCCAGTTATGGAGCCATTCTTGACTTTGAACATAGGGTTGCGAGGCTCATGACTCGCCTCGGTAATACCCTCGAAATCTCGTGTGACCTTTAGGGTTCCGTCATGATTAGTTATCTAGAATCCCTTGGCACTTTTATTGGAAATCTGTAATCCAATCGAGTAGTGTTCGCCACTAAGGCGGATAGTCCATTTCGCTTAAGCATGGGTTAGAGAAATCACCCTAGTAAGTACATTTGGCAACGTGGATTGGCATTTGTTTTCAAGAGATAGTTCTTCTGCGTGGAATACCGTAAGGTATGTAAACGAGATCCAGGATTCACTAATGAATTTTGGAAAGCTTGCTTGAAACCATGAGCACGCAGTTATGTTTAAGCCATGTATTTTAGGAAAAGAAGTGGAATGAGAGGCAATGGTGAAATGAGTCCTAACTCATATTTTGGAAATAAGAATTAAGAGCTACGAAATTGTGAAGTTAAATGACGGACAAGGCACGATGGGATTAAGCACAAGAAAATGCGGCTTAGAAGATTGAAGACTAGATACGCGCATTATATCTCTTTCTAAGAGTATATCCTTGATCCCTATTATTCTGTAGAGCTTACTCGCATGCTATCTTTTAAGTATATCCTCTCGGTCCTATTCTCCATCTTAGTTCTGTTGCAAACCCCATAAGGAGTATGACTCGCCTGTTTGTGATTTATAGTTGGGGTGAAGATGTCCATTAAGTATTTGGGCTTTATGGGATATGGGTCATGGTTGATAGACTTACGAAGAGCACCCATTTCATTCCTGTAAAGAACAAGAGGACTGTATCAGGTTTAGCATCTGTTTATCTTCGAGAGATAGTGTGATTGCATGGAGTTCCTTCCAGCATAGTTAGCGGTCGTGACCCAATCTTCACCATCCAGTTCTAGAATAGTTTGCAGGAAGCGATGGGTACGCGATTGAATCTAAGTACAGCCTATCACCCCCAGATGGATGGCCAAACCGAAAGGGTGAATAGAGTGCTAGAAGATCTTTTGAGGCTTTGTGTTCTTGACTTTGGTGGTACTTGGGAAGATCATCTTCCTCTTGTAGAGTTTGCTTATAATAACAGCTACCAAGCAAGCATAGGGATGGCACCATTCGAAGCTTTATATGGGAGGCCGTGCAAGTCACCAACATGTCGGTGGGAGACGACGGATAAGCTTATACTTGGGCCCGATATGATACGGGACACATCCGAGAAAGTTGAATTGGTGAGAAGACGGATGAAAGCGGCCCAAGACAGACAGAAATCCTATGCTGACAAGCGAAGGACAAATTTGGAATTCGAAGTTGGAGATATGGTTTTCGTGAAGGTTTCTCCTTTGCTAAACGTGGTTCGTTTTGGAGCAGTTGGGAAGATAGCACCAAGGTTCGTAGGACCCTTCCCTATCATAGAGAGAATTGGGAAGATGGCTTATAAGGTGGAATTGCCCGAGAAGCTGGCCGGAGGGCATAATGTCTTTCGTGTCTCGCACCTCCGAAAATGCCTATATGAGTCAGTCGAGGTAGTTGAGCCTAGCATTCTTGAAGACGTGGAGGTAGAGAAAGAAGCAACCCTAAGGCGAGCTCCGATCCGTATCTTGGGAATGGAGATCAAGAAGCTGAGGAATCGAGAATTCAAGTTAGTAAAGGTTCAGTGGAGTGAAGCCGAAAAGGACGCAACTTGGGAAACCGAGGAGAAGATGCGCGCGCCTCACCCATTTCTTTTTGAGGGTACATTCTCGATCTCTTTTCCTAGCCAGCATATCTTTCTTTCACTATCCATGTTTATCTTGTTATCTCGTTAACCTTGTCATGAGAACCTTAGGTAGAAACCCTTTGGATGAAACATGTATTTGAAACATGTTATGCTTGATGTTTGCAAGTGGTTGCAAGTGTTTGCAAGTGGATACTCGTGGATGTATGATACACATTAGGCACTAAGATCGGCTCACACACTTTCATATTGCATATGCATGAGTGTTTATGCTTATTCAAGGTTGAAACTTGTTATGCTATCACGTGGATGTTGCATATGGATGAATGATATGTGCACTCATATAGAGATTATGAATTATGCTAGGAATTTGCATACATATGGACTCATTTCACTAACATACTTTGCATTAAGGAGGTTTACTGAATCAGTAACCACCTGATTTTCGCATTAGATAAGTACATATACACACACCTTTGCATATGATCATACAGCATTTAGAATCCTTTAAGGACAATGACTGCACGTGGATGATGTTTTGAGTAGATGGATGATGGATGGTAGGATATGTTCTTCCTAACTTGAAGATTTCGGGGACGAAATCCTTTAAGGAGGGGAGAATGTAACAACCCGTATTTTTAAATAACATGTTATAACATAAACCAAGGAAAAATTAAATGATAAAATCCGAATCAAGGGAAACGGGCTGTGCCATTGCGTTAGTCTCGGAAAAATACGCGAAATAGAGTCCGAGTTTTCGAAAATCGGAGTCCGTATGACCAAGTTATGGCCCGTCAAAGTTTTCAGAAAATTTCAAGTTAAAAAACAGTTCAAATTTGAATTCAGAATTCAAATTCAGCCAAGCAGAAGAGGCGGGAAAAATTCCCGCCACCCCCAAGTCGACTGGGGAGTCGACTTGGGAGTCGACACACCCCAGGTGGTGTCGACTGCCCAGTCGACACCCCTGTCGACTTGGGTGGTCGGCCAGTTTGGCCTGGGTGCACCTGACTTGTTCCTCAAGACATGCTTTAGGGCTGGTGACAGATTTTAATGGCTCAGATCTGAACTAGGGTTAATCCTATGGCCTAAACTAATCTAATCTTCTATAAAAAGACCCTAAGACCTAGCCTAAACCCTCATTAATCATGCCTACAACTAAACTATGCCAAAATGTTTCTTGATCATTGCCTCCATCTTCATAACATGGCCGCCATCCTCTGCATGAAAATTTGAGTGTCCTAAGCTAGTAAAAGAGCCACCTTTCTTCATCAAAACAAGGATCTTTCTTCATACAAATCAAAGGGAGCTTCTTGTTTCTCAAGACAACTTGGAGCTTGTATTCATTTGAGGGTTTTTAGAGTTGCTAGTGGCTTCGTCTCAATCTTATTTTATTTTATAAGTCTTCATAGCATTGTAAGCCCTATTCTACTCTTAGATTCTAACTATGAAGTTAAATATGACATGTTGCAAGTTTGAGTTTGGGCCTAAGTATGATTTGTGCTTTGATTCTATCATGTATGCATAGATTTATTCTATGCATGTTTGTAAAGCTATCACCTTGACTTTGTGCATAGAAAGCTATGAGCTTTGATTCTATCATGTTATGCATAGATTTATTCTATGCATGTTTGTAAAGCTATCACCTTGACTTTGTCAATAGAAAGCTATGAGCTTTGATTTGAACTGTTGCATAAAGCAACATAGAAACTCTCATAGCCCTTATGTTATCTTGCATATGATGTTATATGCGAATCACTAGCTATCATCCTATGTCATTTATGGCCATGTTTCACCTATTATGCTAAAGTTGATATCATGCATGTTTTGAGGCTTATAATGTAATATGCAAGTTTATGAACACATTTGCCTCTTATGCCACCATGTTTAACTTGTGGCCAAACCTTAACCCCTCATGTTCCTTAATATGCTTGTGGCCAAATCACCCTAATGATATTATGCATGCTTGTGGCCAAATCACCCTAATGATATTATGCATGCTTGTGGCCAAATCACCCTTATGCTATTGTGCATGCTTGTGGCCAAATCACCCTTATGCTATTATGCATGCTAGTGGCCAAATCACCCTTATGCTATTTGATATGTTTGAGGCCAAGTCACCTTTTATGCTATCATACATGTTTAGGCCATATGCTAGTATGTTGAACCCCTTTTGTCCTCAAATATCACCATGTTTAACTTGTGATAGACTTTGCCATCTTATGCCTACCTTGTCATATTGTTATGTTCCCTCTTTGATCTATTTGCGTTGATGCGAATTTACATGCGATGGGAATACATTATGGGTAGTTGGGCAAACTTAAATAACATGAAAACATGACTTGAAAATATGGCATGAAAGTTTGACACGTGTTTATGCTTGAAAACATGAACGTGGACATGACATGTAGAAAACATGGAAGTGGCCAACTCGAGGTTGGGTTGAGTTTGTAGCATAAATCTACCCGGAACCGACTGGCTTAACTAGTGGCTACAAACAATAGAACCCAATGTGAGTAGTTGGTCACATCGCACTTAAAACCCAAGGTTAGACTAGGTTGTGGTGTAAAGCTATCCGGACTCGCCCGGCTTAACTAGTAACCACAACAAAGTCTAATGTGAGAGGTTGGGGTGCATTAAGTTAATTAATGCCACATGATAGGGTTAAGTCATGGACCGCTTGAATACTTAACCAATTAAACACGATGGGTTGGTAGGGTTAAGTCATGAACTACTTGAATACTTAACCAATTAAACACGATGTATTGATAGGGTTAAGTCATGAACTGCTTGAATACACTTGACCGACTCAATACATGGTTAGGATAGGGTTAACCACATTTAACCCGCTTGAAATCCTAGTTACGAGGTCCTTTTCAGCCGTAACCCACTTGGGAGTATCTGGATACCCTGGACTAGGCTAGGGTGGGGGCACGATTACTGGACTGATTGTAAGAGACCAAAAGAGACGGCTGAAGGGTGCACCGGTTGTTCAGGCGGACCATGGTCGTGCACATTAAGTCCGGAGTTGAACATGGGCACCAGTAGGTTTAGACTATGCGTGCTTGAATTGTGTCTGTGGTTTACACCTTAGGGCTGGATACACCCTGGGGTGGACCTTGCACAGTTAACTACATTCCACGATTAAGCCGTATGACACCGATACACGACGAGTTAGGCTTATAGGGAGCCGATCGACTAGACCGAGTAGTTGGACCTTGATTTAGGTCACCTCATGATATTGGGCCAGCTTTGGGCCAAGGGATCATTTCTTGTTTATACTTGACATGGATTGGAATACTAGAACACACCTGGTGCAACTTAACCTTGTATATGCGATACCACACTTGATCTATCTTATTAACTTTTCACCATGCCAGTTATCACCCTATGTTTCATCTCTGCTTTACATGTCCAGTTAACTTTATTAGTTTTTATACTAATAGTAGGTAGGACTTACCAGTATTTTTGACTGACCCGTTTTCTTTCGCCTCTTTTCTTCCGTTTCCCCCCCAGGTTCTCAGGGTGGGAACACTAGCACCTAGCTGGATCTTTAGCTGCTTTTCTGGATAGCTCATGTACGGTTTGGACTTGAGCATGCTATGGCTTTATTCTACTTTGGGGATAGTTACTTTATGTTATTTCCAGTTTATGTTTTCTAGACTTGTAGTAGTTGGAAAATAATGACAGTACTTTGAAGTAACCTGACTATGGTTTTGAAATAGTAGTTTTATCCGATGCTTTATTTACTCTATTTTACTTATATGTTCTGTCTTGTGATATCTGCATGCATGTTTACCTCGTTTAACGCCCCCCCAAAGCCAGTGCCCTTGCAAAAGTGGCATTGGTGGAGGTGGGGTGTTACAACTCTTCTCTTCGATCCAATCAAAGCGAGATTCTAAATCCAATTAGAAGAGAATAATGGCATGTTAAACCAGATCCAGAATTCGGAAAGCAAATCATTTTGAGTGGAATTAAACCATGACTTTTTTGATAATGTTATAGCTATCGTTTAGCATTCCCATATATATATATATATATATATATATATATATATATGTAAATTGTGAAATTGCAAGTTTAACTATAAATTGCGATTATAACAAGTTGAAACGTAAAAATGAATAGATCTGCGAATTCTTGTCTTAAATATAGTAAATTATGGGAATGGTTAGCATGTCATGACATCAATAATTTGTTTATTTAACCAATTGAACGTTTACATGATTTATAGAATAACATTGAACATGTAATCGAATTAGTCAGAGTATTATACAGTTCACATGAAAATTGTCATATTTATGTACAAGGAATGGCTTGAGTAAGTGTATAACTATATTGACCAAATTATGTTTAAAGATCTGAAATTTGATAATTTGGGTGTGAAATGGGACATGTCTAAATAGTGATTTGGGATATAAATTATAACGTTTGTGAATATGAATTTTAGGCATAAATTGGAAAATATATGTGGGTTTGGGTTGGTGCAGTATATATTTATACATATATATATATATATATGTATGTATGTATGTATGTATGCCTTAATTTTTGATATGGGAATAATTAAAAGTGAATTAAAAAGAGACATAAAAGTCTAAATTTGAATAGTGAATTAGGCACAATTCAAATGGGGAAAGGTTCAATTAATTAATTAATTAATAATGGAATGTTTAGTAATTAAAATTAGGAATTGTAATTGTACTTATGACACAAGGTTAGGTTACATTAGTGGTGGAAGTCTGCCCGGACCCGACCGGCATATCCAGCAGCCACTAACGTTGAAACTAATGTGGGAGGTCTGAGTACGTAAATACGAATCGGGCTAAGACACGAGGTTACACCCAACTGTGGAATAAGACTGCCCGGCCCGACCGGCATATCCAGCATCCACACGTTGTAGGCCTAATGTGGGAGGTCTAGCCCATTATATCCATAATTGGACATGGTAATGAATTAGAATACTTAACCCAATTAAATATGTAGTGGTGTTACGAACCAGTTGAATTGGGTAGGGGTTAAGTAAACGTGTTAAAGAAATGGGAAAGGTTAAGTTAATCTTAATTAATGCCATAATGGTGAATGATAGCAACCTATTATGAACATATAGGGGAAATATGAAAGTCATATAATAGGTAGACTTATCCTAGGGACAAGAAAAGATGATAATAAGACTAAAGAATGGGACAACTTATATTAAAAAAATAAGTTGAATACAAACTACAAAGTGATACTGAGTAATCTGGTGATAAACATAACATGAGTTATGATTAGAAAACCTTAGTTAAGAGAACTAAGTAAATAACGATAAAGATAACTAAGTAGTAAACCTTAGTTAAGAGAACTAAGTACTAAACCTTAGTTAAGAGAAATAAGTAATAAGCCTTAGTTAAGAAAACTAAGTAATAAGCCTTAGTTAAGAAAACTAAGCAAACAACGATGGATTGTGGCGACATCAATAAATGGAAGTATAACTAAATAAGAAGATAGATATGAGGAAAAACTTACATAAGAAATAAGTTAGGATGGATAATGGGGTACAAAGCTTATTAATGAAACTTACAAGCAATGAGTCATATATGAAACATTAATAAGCGAGGGTAACTTGGTAAACTTGAAAAGGAAATCAATGAGAAGTAGAATAATCAAGTTAAATGTGAAAACTCATGAGGTGGCGCAAGTGCGTAATTAAGGGTTAGACATAGGATCTAATGACATATAAAACTGAAGCGCTTGGACCAGTCCATACGTTAAAGGATGAATAACCATGAGGGGTAGATCGTCGGGATGTCAAAAGACACAAAGAGGATCCCATGACCATCAAGATATTCTTGTAGGCTCCAACGGACTGGGTTAAGAAGCACGCGGCTTCCGGGGACGTAGGTTACTCTTGGTATTCCTCTGTGAGTGGCAGATGATCCGCCTGTGCTCACAAAGGTTAGGTTTGCGTGGGTGAACCAATGAGTATGCCTTGATTGCAATAATAAGGGGCAATCAAAAGACTAAGATGGACAAGCGTGATTCGGCGAATCCAGTTAGTGCCTGTGATAGCAACTCGTCGTCTACCTACCATCTTCGGTCAGTACGTGAAGCGGAAAGGCGAAGAACTCCAAAAGACCATATACTTTGCTATCTAGTTATGAGTGAGGTTGGCCAATAGGACTGAAGGGCATAGGGGGCCGGGGTTACAGTTCTCATTCTTGATTTTCTTGGGTGCCTTTCATTTGTTGGTTAAGGGAGGGGTCTAGTGGGACCATAGCCACTGTAAAAGCAGACCTTAGCATCTGAAATCGGCAGATATCAGAAAGCTCCCGACCGAGTTCCGTGTTTCTTGATCAGCCCTACCACGGGACTCGGGCGCACATATAGAGAACATGTGCAAATAGACATCGAGTACGATTGACGGTACGTACGTGGGGAAAGTCTAGGTACACTCATGTCGCTCTGGGTGGTGTATCATAGACTAAAGGGCATTATTCGATGACATAATCTAGTAGGATCTAGAATGGCAGTCCAAATGCTTACGTAACACAGTGATGATAGTTTCATGCAAACGTAACGTTGATAAACATATGACATGTGACATTAGATAAGGGACTGCGTACATACGGTGGAGACCATGCGAGTAGAGTATACCTTAATTGGGGGTAGATACATATACACTATATTAGGTTAATCTACTGGAGAGTAGATGGGTGCGACGTGTGTGTAAGCCTTAAGTGCTAATTACACAAATAACCTAATAAATAAGAAAATATAATTGAACGGTATATGTAGGATCATCCAAGAAGTGTAGTTCAAATTCATTCACACAGAACTTATGTTCTATCCCCCTCCTCATAACATTCGTAGGTTAGGTTCATGACTGAGACTGTATAGCTTTGGATACTGGTTTAGCAGTATTGTTATTAAGGTAAAGCTATGTTTCAATTATATTTTATTTTATTCCTTCCGCCGTGAGATGTTTTCCAAACTCTGACATGTTTTATGACTCTATCTTTTCTGCAGGTTACCAGAGCAAACCAGATCGGGTTTCGATGGATTGAGTTTTTGGAAAAAAATTCGGTCTGTCGGAATTCGGGTTGTTACATCTGGTATCAGAGCGAGGTTTAGGATTCCTATATAGATAATGAGAGAGCGTATTTGTATTTTAAAAAATATAAATATATTATATATGTAAACCTAGATCCATAAGGGAACCCACTAGGTAAAAAGAGTAGAATGTGGAAAGAAACGGGAAAGCTGTTTTGTACACTAAAAGAATGAACATGGAAAGCTGAGACCCTTAGGTATGTTAGGTGGAAAGTGTACAAAATGATTGGTATTAGAAAAAGATGTATCCCATACGATAGTAACTGAGATTAGCGGGTTTAGTAGGGAAACCTTAAAAATTTGAAAAAGGTTCAATTATGGAAAATGGATTAGGAACATATATAGTTGGGAGAAACGATTTCGTGGATGTATCCACGAAGTCCTAGGTAATTTGGAAAACCAATTAAGAAAATAGTTGTCCTTGTCTACTCCAGTTGTGTGATTTGAAAAAAAAAATGTTTTTCGTTTTTTTAATGTTGTAACATGTTTGTATGGTTTGGCAAAATTAAGTTTTGGCGAAGAAAGTAAAAGTTTTAGCATTTTTAATTTTTGGAAGAAAAATGTAATGGAAAAAAAAGGAAAAAAAAAGAAAAGCCAAACCATGTTTTAAAAAAAAAGAATGGAGTAGGTAAGGATTAGTGCCTAGAAAGAATGAGAAGAAGTTTGAGGCTTTAAGTAAATAGCAAGGACCATCTTGGAATAGTGGAAAATTTCCGTAGAATGCGCAAGCATTGTGAGACCTAGAGTTGTTGCTTGAAAAAAAATGTAGGCTAGTAATACACAGCAAGGACTAGTAGTGACTACTAGATAGTGGAAGGGCAAGTAAGTGTTGAGAGTTGTGTTTGGACTTTTCTTTAGTGAAACAGTCTTATGGTTCTTGGCCCTTGGTAGTAGCTGTGTAGGATGTTGAAAGATGGAAAGGCTTAATGGAAAAATTAGCTAAGAAAGAGAACAGCCTGACTAAGAAGAAAACAACGAATTCAGTAAAGCAACAAACATGATGGGAAAAGAAAATGGAAATCTTAAGAGAAGATGAATAAAAATGAAAATTTTCCAAGATAAGTTGAAAAAGAAGAGAAAAATTTCTTAAGAAGTTGCGCTTGGATAGGAAAATAGGAAACTTTTTATAGAATAGCTACATAAAATCCAAGTACAACTAGAAAAGGTACATAAAAGAAAAGCGGAAGACAATTTTTTTTTTCGTTTTATACCTTTTTGTAACATAAGAAATCAAATTTGGAAAAGTAATTTTTTATAAATTTCGAAATTTAATGATGGTTGGTAGGATTTTGGATGCAACAATTGGATGAACTACATTCTTATTCAATAAGAGTGTGGGAAAATTTAGGTGAAAACTGTTTTGATTTTCAAAAATATTGCATTCATATAGAACTGCAAGTATAGTTAGGATGTGAGCATCATGATTTGGAAATGTTTTTGAGAAATTTGCATACACATAGGTGGTGTCAAATTAGGCATATATGCATTACTATGATGTATTTCACTTTGCACATGTGCACAATGTTTGCAAAAATTGGATGCACACAAGATGGATGTATATTATGCGAGAGATTATTTATTTTACCCTCATTGAATTTCGAGGACGAAATTCCTTAAGGGTGGGAGAATGTAACACCCCGCATTTTTAAGACAATTAAAAGTATGCAAATATGTATATATATTATGTACATAGATATATTTAAAGGAAGACTAAAATAATAATATATAAGTGCATTGAAATGAAGGAAAATGAATTTGCATGCAATATATATATGTCTATATATATATATATATATATATATATATATATATATATATATATATATATATATATATATATTAGAAAGAAGGTAGAATACAAACGCAGTAAATTGCAATAAGAAGCATAAATGTAGTTTATGGCATATGTGGCAAAGCAATTAATAAAGAAATGCCATGGAAAATGCATGAAAAGAGAAAGAAGTGAATTGACACATGTAGTTAATTATGTACATATAGACATATGCAAGAATAAATTAATGCATGCAGTAGAGTTTAAATAGGGAGCATCGTGCAATGAAGACAATAAATGCATGTAAGAGAAAGAGAGATTAATGTGCTAAGAAAATGCACGCAATTAATACAAAAATGCATGTAAAAAATTTAATAAATGCATTATAAGTAAATTGATTGATTACGTGCAATCTAAGCAAAGCATTTAAAGGATTGCTACGATGAAATAGTTAAAGGAAGAAAGTAGGCGATTATATATATATATATATATATATATATATATATATAAGGTAATGGTGATACATAATTTAAATAAAGTGGACACATGTGGTAGAGAAAACATTAATGCTTTTAAAAAGAGAACATTAAAAAAATATGCATTAGAGAAGTGAGCAATTAGTGCAACCAAAAGAAAATATGTGAGTAATAAGCGCGCTAAAAATAGTGCATTAAAGGGAAAGATAGTATTGCATTAAAGACAGTGCATGTGTGCGATGCATTAAGAAAAAATGTTATAGACATTAAAATGCAGCAATGAATTAATAGCCAATATAAGGCATGTATGTATATATATACATGCAATTCAAAAAGTAAGAGTATAAATCAGCAAGCCACAATTGGAGGAAGATTAATGCTATTAAATAACATTCAAATCAAATATGCATGCAAGAAAAAAAAAAGCATAGAAACAATGCAATTCAAATAATCAGAAGTGTATGTACTTATACATATGAAAAATTGAAATTCATAATAAATGAATTAATTGCATTAAAAGGGATGCATATATGAGCATGCAATTCAAACTTGATTGTGACGTATAACACACACAATTAATTAAAGGAGGTATAACATGCAAGTAATAAACCTTTTATTAGTAAACATTAGCAAAACAATCAACGTAGTCAAAGATGTGCGCTTGGACCTAGCATGGTTCAGTGCGTGTAACGTTTCTTTACTGATGTGTGCCATTTGGATTTGATTTAATTAAATCTGATGGTTCAGACCCTTCTGCTACATCCATAAATAAGACCCTATTCTCATTCATTTCTTCACCTAAAACTATGGCGATGCCTTGAAGCTACTCCAACCTATTCTTCTTCTTCTTCTTCCTTTTCTTCTTCAACTAAAATAAAAGGAGATTAAAGATCTATAATTCAACATCTGCAACTACTCTTCTCTTAGATCCAATCAAAGCGAGATTCTAAATCCAATTAGAAGAGAATAATGACATGTTAAACCAGATCCAGAATTCGGAAAGCAAATCATTCTAAGTGGAATTAAACTATGACTTTTTTTTGATAATGTTATAGCTATCGTTTAGCATTCCCATATATATATATATGTGTGTGTGTGTGTGTGTGTGTGTAAATTGTGAAATTGCAAGTTTAGCTATAAATTGCGATTATAACAAGTTGAAACGTAAAAATGAATAGATCTGTGAATTCATGTCTTGAATATAGTAAATTATGGGAATGGTTAGCATGTCATGACATCAATAATTTGTTTATTTAACCAGTTGAACGTTTACATGATTTATAGAATAACATTGATCATGTAATCGGATTAGTCGTAGTATTATACAGTTCACATGAAAAACTGTCATATTTATGTACAAGGAATGGCTTGAGTATATGTATGACTATATTGACCAAATTATGTTTAAAGATCTGAAATTTGATAATTTGGATATGAAATGGGACATGTCTAAATAATGATTTGGGATATAAATTAGAACATATATGAATATGAATTTTAGGCATAAATTGGAAAATATATGTGGGTTTGGGTTGGTGCAATATATATATATATATATATATATATATATATATATATGCCTTAACTCATGATATGGGAATAATTAAAAGTGAATTAAAAAGAGGCATAAAAGTCTATAATTTGAATAGTGAATTAGGCACAATTCAAATGGGGAAAGGTTTAATTAATTGATTAATAATGGAATGTTTAGTAATTACAATTAGGAATTGTAATTGTACTTATGACATGAGGTTAGGTTACATTAGTGGTGGAAGTCTGCCAGGACCCGACCAGCATATCCAGCAGCCACTAACGTTAAACCTAATGTGGGAGGTGTGACGATCCCAAAACCCCGTGACACGGTGTTAAGGATAATCAATGGAATATAACACATTAATCATAATTAGCAGATCACAGATATTAACATAAACATAAAATAGAATAATTTACACACATATGACAACGGAATCATATAGATATCACCACATCAGAGAGCACAGTGCAGGATACAACTTAGTGCATAATAATACATAATCAGTCATCATCGCCAGAGGCGGAATCATACATAAAGAGTACACAAAATAAATATCAGTCTACATCGCCAATGGCGGAATCATAATACATATACAATAATGGCGGAAAGAGTCAAAGTCAGCACGGTGTAGTCAAGCCTCGCCATGAGCCAAAAGTGCACCAGATACCTGTAACTAGGCTGCCCGTGTGAAAATGAGGGCACCCGAGTTTGCAAGGTGAAACAAACTACGAGTCAGTCATGGGACTGGTATGAGAAATCTACTTAACTTATTAACAACAATAATAAGGCAAATCAAAGGACCACGCCACTTTCGCGGAACGGGTTTACTCCAATGAGTGCTAGTGCATGAAATAAAGTAAATGATTAAATCATCGCAATGCTTTTTATAAAATGAAGCCATTATAAGACTCAGGTCCCATCACACAATGCAACGCAAGCCGGAGGATAGAGTTTTACCTTATAATGGCCAAAAATGCTTCATACGTATAAACAAAAGTGTTTGATATTATTACTAGTGCATATATGTTTCAAAAGCGATTTCAATCATAAATATCATTCCTAGACGGCATGGGTACCATATATCATGTCGCCATACTAGTAGTACAATAACATCCGCATATTTCGTATTGGAAATTGGATTCCATCATGAGTCGAGGCAAGGGGCAAGCTCCTCTCCGATTCGAGACACTCTAGCAAATGTCTCAGGACCCCACTATGATCCTTGGATCTTCAGGGCCGGTCCTCTCTTACTTTTGAGGATTAGTTATTCTTGAACACACGTTTCCCGGTCCTTACAGACCTATAATCGAGGCGCTTCGTATTCCAACAACCACACAGGTGAAAATTATATATAATGTCAGGGCTGGTAGGTCACTGACAACACCTTAGCTAGAAAGGAACATCGTGCTCTCCCTGCAGTCACTATCCCGTTTTTGACACATACCGAGGTGTGAGGCTCGCGAATCCACGTTATACACAAAGCTATGTCACACAGACCATGCTTTGATCATCAACCACAAGACTTTGCTTTGCAACAGAAGCCTTGATCATATGCCACTTAGGCGTGCCACATAGGCAATCCACTCCATGCGACTGATTTCTATCAATACATAACCTCTGAGCTCGTACGTCTCAGAGAAGGGCGTTAAGCAAGAGAATAAATTCTCCGCCGCCAAACAGATATATATTTAACAGAGATCAATCCGCACAGAACAAAATCCAATGTCAGACACACAGTCCATTTACAAGTTCGTTTTGGGTTTGAACGAAACCGGAGGCACCAATTTCCTCGCATATCCGCACAATCAACAATACGTCCGGACGGCTACTACTTCAGCTCCTTCAAGGTAGCTACTTCAATCACGAGCATCAGTAGTGCCCATCCATCCAATGTGAAGATCGTCGGTCTTCAACCGTCTTCGACTCTTTGACTTCTCAACGTCGATCAATTATTTGAAATGAGAATGAACTCGGCCTTTTCAAATAACCCACGTATATTTAGATTTTCAAATCAATTTATCACATGGTTAAACTATTCAACATTCACATTTCAGTTCTTTAGTATAATTTTCATGTTAAATACATTCAACCATCACATATCAAGCAAACGCAACAAAATGGGTTTATTTCCACTCTATATCGTTTATAGTATTGTATAACGATATATCGCTATTTTTATTTATTTAAAACGGCCATATTTAATTAAACGACGTTTCAGGTCGTGCCGAGGCACTGGCGCTATTTTTCACTAAATTTGTTTTACACATATCTGAAAATCTAACCGTTGGATCTTCACAAATTTTACATCATTAGAAAGATCATTTCAAAACGAATCCAACGGTTTCAGTTTCGGGAAAATCCGACGGTTGGATCTTCCACACTAGTCGTTTGAAGTTACGATTTCAAATTACGAACTGCAGCGTCGTTATTCGATTTAATTAAATTATATTTATATATATATAACTATAATCGTTTCTGGCGCTGTTTTTCTTCAGATTTGAATTAAACATTCCAAACAATCCAACCGTCGGATCTTTACAAAGTTGGTGCCGTTGGAAAGATATTTCCAAGGCGGACCCAACGGTTGCGGTTTCGGGAAAATCCGATGGTCGGATTTCTCACACTAGTCGTTTGAGATCACGGTTTCAAAACACGAACTGCACGGCCACGTTTCGTTTTAATTTTATTTATATTTATATATTTATATATTTGTATAAATATAGTTCATTCGAAAATTCCTATATCGTTTTCACTTCAAATATTTCACTAACGCCTTTAAATTTTGGAAAATTTCGCCATAATCTCCTTTGTACGGGAGGGGCTGGGAAAATTCCCAAATAGCCACATGGGCGTCTCATCTCAAAAAGAAAAAGAAAAAGCCAAGCGGCTAGCCAACAGGCTCATAAAATCATCACCCAAACAAAACAGTAAACGTGTACCTATTTGTCGGGCACAAAATTTTATTCCTCTTTTCTAGCCTCTTTGCTATAACCTGTTAAATAAATATGCATAAACATATATGCAATTCTTATCACTTATCATTTTTCATTCAACTTCATATTTAATTCACTTTGGTTTATAAACACCATTCATTCTAATGTTGCATGCATAGGCAAAAATCATATCATTAACTAATTAATGAATATTTCAAGTCATGCATATTTATTTGAACAAGTGGCTATTTTTAACACTTCACATTTCAAAAATGATAATTTTGGCGAACTAAAATATATTTCAACACATGACTATTTTATTTAGTTCCTATGCATGTTAAAAATAATATTTCTTTCACAAATATTTATTTCAACGCTCGCATATCTTTAGCATATCACATATATGATAAAAATGATATTTTTATCATCTAAAATATTTGTTCAACAAATGAATGTTTTTAACACTTCATAATTTCAATAAAAATGTAATTTTTATTGTTCGATCTTTTTATTCAACACATGAACTTTTCCAATACACACACTCCTCAACACATGAGCATCTCCACACATGGATAATTTATATATGTTGTTCATATAAGAAAGATGAAATTATTATTGTTGAAACTATTTATATATAAGGCGAATATTTTACATACTTCATATATATTATAAAAATGGGATTTTTATTGTTTAAACACTTTATTCATTCACACATGAATTTAATTTTCACACATCACTTCTCAACACATGAGCATTTCCACACATGGATATAGTTTCAACACATGACTTTAATTTCAACGCATGAAGATAATTTCAACATATGAAAATAATTCTGATACACGAATATTATTCAAAATTTCGGCAGCATAACGGCAGGGTAGTTAAAACCGGCACCGTCCCTAGTACGGCTCCTCGCTCTACCTTAAAACCTCGCGGTTTTTGACAATGGGGATTCATGCATCTAATTCGCACGCAGGCGGCATGTTTTATTTTCATTTCCACAATTATTTCCAATTCATTTCAATCACCAATGGGTATTTTTCAACCACAACCAATCAATATCAACCACAAACAATTACTCAACCATTCGCATTTTTCATCCAATATTTCACACCAATTCACAACAATAAATATCGTCCATGGTTTGTAGACGAGGGGAGTATATATACATATATATTACTTCTATATTTCACTTGCATTTCAACACATATATCAATTATTCTATGCATGTATAATTCATACTTCGCTCATATAGCTTACACAACGCATGTACATGAGGTATACAACACGTGTGTAATTTATATTTCGCTTATATAATTTATACACGACATTTTCCATTCAAATTCATTTAATTTAGATTTCTCACTTTGGTTTTCGGAGTGCTAAAAATCGTAGATGGCTCAGAAAAATCCGCGGTCTCTTCTATGTGGTAGAGAGCCTCCTTGTGGTCCCGATGTTTCCTGTTTCATCGAATTTCGTCAACACACTATAAAGATATGATTTTTTAAAGTTCATATGCAATAAAAGACTCACCTTTCACGATGGTTCAAAACAAGGGTTGCAGTTTTCGCGAAAACCGGGGCACGATACTACGATCGAAAGGTACAGCGTGGAACAGGGAGGAAAGGGGAGTCGATCGGTGGTGGTTGGAGGCGGTTCGGTGGTTGGAGGAAGGCACAATGGCGATGGGAAGTGGCGAACTTTGGGTCGACGATTCAGGCGATAGAGGCGACGAGGGGGGTCGAGGTAGGGTCGGATTTGAAGAGGGGAGGGAGGCGCGTCGAGGTAGGGTGGTGGCGATGGTTGGAGATGGCCGTGGCAGCGGCGATTTGCCTGGGAAGCGGCGAAGTCGACAGTCGTAGAGAGCGATAAAGGGAAAAGGGTTTTCCGAGGTTTTTTATTTTTAAAATAATGAAAGGAAAATTTTGATTGGCCATGGGCTTTATTAAATTTTTAAATAGTATTTCTCCACACGGACACCAATTCAAACCCAATGACTATCGTCCCTAGCTAAATACCCCCATCCCGGACACAATGGGATATGTTTCGTTGGCCAATTCGACTGTTACAGTCTGTTATTCTTCAAATTAAAGTATAAAACATTTAATATTCAATTTGAACGTACATTTCAATTCGCCAGGGCCACAAACTGATTCGAAAAATTCCAGAAAAATAAATCTAGCTATGTTTTGATGCTACGGTCCCAACAAAACTGGTTTCGTCGAATTCTGAGATCGTTTGAAAAATGGCCATTTTCTGGTCGATCCAATTTAATAGAAATTGACCAAACACATTTTCTTTTGCCACGCTCACATACTAGCTTCAAAAATTATGAAATTTGAAACCTAGCAATAGTTTGACATCCCGGACCCAACAAAAGTGGTTTCGTCGAATTCCGAGGTCGTTTGCAAAATATCTATTTTCCAGGGCTATATATTCTATATAGCGACCTTTTTGAAAATTCATTCGGCCATAACTTTTGATTCCCGCTATGAAACTTCGATTTTTCAGATTCATTAGAAAGGTATTGATAAACAGATTTAAATATTTTTGGTTTCACTAAAATCCGTTATATTTTCCACCCGGCACAGTTAGTCAAAGTTTGAATTCAAAATTTCAAACTGACTCACTATTTCTAATTCACTATTTTATTGAAATATTCTATTTCAATTGTTCAGTTTCCTTTGAAATAACCAATTTAAATTTTTTAAATTGGCTCGTATTTTCCGGGTTGTTACAGGAGGTCCGAGTACATAAGTACGAATCGAGCCAAGACACGAGGTTGGACCCAACTGTAGAATAAGACTGCCCGGACCCGATCGGCATATCCGACATCCACACGTAGTAGGCCTAACGTGGGAGGTCTGGCCCATTATAACCATAATTGGACATGGTAATGAATTAGAATACTTAACCCAATTAAATCTGTAGTGGTGTTACGAACCAGTTGAATTGGGTAGGAGTTAAGTAAACGTGTTAAAGAAATGGGAAAGGTTAAGTTAATCTTAATTATTGCCATAATGGGGAATGATAGCAACCTATTATGAACATATAGGGGAAATATGAAAGTCATATAATAGGTAGACTTGTCCTAGGGACAAGGAAATATGATAATAAGACTAAAGAATGGGACAACTTATATTAAAAAAATAAGTTGAATACAAACTACAAAGCGATAACGAGTAATCTGTTGAGAAACATAACATGAGTTATGATTAGAAAACCTTATTAAGAGAACTAAGTAAATAACGATAAGGATAACTAAGTAGTAAACCATAGTTAAGAGAACTAAGTAACAAACCTTAGTTAAGAGAAATAAGTAATAAGCCTTAGTTAAGAAAACTAAGTAATAAGCCTTAGTTAATAAAACTAAGCAAACAACGATGGATTGTGGCGACATCAATAGATGGAAGTATAACTGAATAAGACGATAGATATGAGGAAAAATTTATATAAGAAATAAGTTAGGATGGATAATGGGGTACAAAGCTTATTAATGAAACTTACAAGCAATGAGTCATATATGAAACATTAATAAGCGAGGGTAACTTGGTAAACTTGAAAAGGAAATCAATGAGAAGGAGAATAACCAAGTTAAATGTGAAAACTCACGAGGTGGCGCAAGCGCGTAATTAATGGTTAGACATAGGTTCTAATGACATATAAAACTGAGGCGCTTGGACCAATCCATACGTTAAAGGATGAATAACCATGAGGCGTAGATCATCGGGATGTCAAAAGACACAAAGAGGAGCTCATGACCATCTAGATATTCTTGTAGGCTCCAACGGACTGGGTTAAGAAGCACGCGGCTTCCGGGGACGTAGGGTACTCTTGGTATTCCTCTGTGAGTGGCAGATGATCCGCCTGTGCTCACAAAGGTTAGGTCTGCGTAGGTTAACTAATGAGTATGCCTTGATTGCAATAATAAGGGGCAATCAAAAGACTAAGATGGACCAGTGTGATTCGGCGAGTCCAGTTAGTGTCCTGTGATAGCAACTCGTCGTCTACCTACCATCTTCAGTCAGTACGTGAAGCGGAAAGGCGGAGAACTCCAAAAGACCATATACTTTGCTATCTAGTTATGGGTGAGATTGGCCAATAGGATTGAAGGGAATAGGAGGTCAGGGTTACAGTTCTCATTCTTGATTTTCTTGGGTGCCTTTCATTTGTTAGTTGAGGGAGGGGTATAGTGGGACCATAGCCACTGTAAAAGCAGACCTTAGCATCTGAAATCGGCAGATATCAAAAAGCTCCCGAACGAGTTCTGTGTTTCTTGATTAGCCCTGCCACGGGACTCGGGCGCACATATAGAAAACATATGCAAATAGACATCGAGCACGATTAACGATACGTACGTGGGGAAAGTCTAGGTACACTTATGTCGCTCTTGGTGGTGTACCATAGACTAGAGGGCATTATTCGATGACATAATCTAGTAGGATCTAGAATGGCAGTCCAAACGCTTACGTAACACAGTGATGATAGTTTCATGCAAACGTAGCATTGATATATATGCGACATGCGACATTGGATAAGGGACTGCGTACATACGGTGGAGACCATGCGAGTAGAGTATACCTTAATTGGGGATAGCTACATATACACTATATTAGGTTAATCTACTAGAGAGTAGATGGGTGCGACGTGTGTGTAAGCCTTGAGTGCTAATAACACAAGTAACCTAATAAATAAGAAAATATAATTGAACGGTATGCGTAGGATTATCCAAGAAGTGTAGTTTAAATTCATTCACACAGAACTTATGTTCTGATCCCCTCCTCATAACATTCGCAGGTTAGGTTCATGACTGAGACTGTATAGCTTTGGATAGTGGTTTAGCAGTATTATTATTAAGGTAAAGATATGTTTCAACTATATTTTATTTTATTCCTTCCGCTGTGAGATGTTTTCTGAACTCTGATATGTTTTATGTCTCTGTCTTTTCTGCAGGATACCAGAGCAAACCAACTCGGGTTTCGATGGATTGGGTTTTTGGAAAAAAATTGGTCCGTCGGAATTCGGGTTGTTACAATAAGTAACTACGTCAACCACTTTAGATGTATCTTTTGCACAAGCTCTACAAATGGTAGTAACATCATATGTAACTTCACTATTTTAAGTTTCTCTACTAATGTTCTTTATGTGAAAACGTTGTCCTTTTATGATATATCCTTTATATGACAAGGCATCATTCTTTGGACCATAAGAAATCCATTTTAACATTTTATCATGATCATCAGAGCCAATATGTATCTGTAAATAAATATTCAACACATACGTCATAACATTCCAAAGCCGATGTTAGTTTACTATAAAATTCAACTAACCTTTTTTATAATCCAATCCACAAAGTTATCTACATGTTTTTTCCAATGAAATTTTGTGTTTCTTCCTATACGTTTATCTGAATCTTGCAACTCCTTTAAATGCAAACTGTTAAAGAAAAAAAATCATATCTTGCAATTTCATATAAGAATAGTATTGACATACGTTTAAATGCACTTACTCTAAAAACGATTCAACTATTGCCATATTCATTACGGCTAAGTGAGAATTTTTTACTTAGTTACAAGATAATGTAACTATCATGAAAGCGTAAATCAGACGTCCTTCAAGTATTGTAGAATTGTCATAGTCCTCATTTCGAAAACCTTTCTCTTTCATTTGTCCTGTTTCTTTCAAAAATTTACCAAAATATCTCATGCATTCTTCAGCAAGATAGGATTCGGCAATATACCCCTTTGGTCTTGCAGGATTTCTTACTTAATCTTTATGTATTTTCTTATATCTTTTAAAAGGGTACATCCAACAGAAATGAATTGGGCCACAAAACAGTGCTTCTCTTTCAAGATGAATCGTCAAATGTATCATTATGTCAAAAAGGAGGGTGAAAAATATATTTTGAGTTCACATAATATTATAATAATTTCTTCATCAAATTACTGAAGATTCTCTTTATTAAGCACAAACTGACATATTCTATTAAAGAATTAACATAAACGAATTATTGGTTCCTTTGGTTTCTTTAGCAACAATCTTCTTATTATAGGTGACAACAATTGTTGCATTAAAATATAGTAACAATGGGATTTTAACCTACTAATTTGGCAATCTTCTAGCAAAACACAATTTTTAATTTTAAACAATAACCATCGGGCCCTTTGAAATCATACAATCTATTACAAAATGTTTTCTTCTCGCAATTCGATGATGTACATGGCGTCGGCTGAAATTACATTTTTTCCCATGAGGTTGTGCATAAAGTTCTTGTGGCTCAAATCCTCTAGACCTTTTCTTAAGTTAATATCATCTTTTGATTTACTATCATGTAGCGTCGTGCCTATCACGTTTTCACATACATTTTTCTCTATATGCATCACATCTAAGTTATTATGTAAGGAAGGTCCTGCAAAAATTAAGAGTGTTATAACTTAGTGATATAATATTTTTATTGTTACAAGTGAAAAAAATTCACACTAACCTCTCAGTATGGATAATCAATATATATTGACTTTTTCCATCTTGATAGCTCCATTTTCATAGGATCAATCTCGATGTGGATGTTAACATTTCTTTTCTTTGATGATAGCTTCTTATTTTTCTCTTTATTCTTTTTTGTTTTGGTCAGAGCTTGAGTTCTGAGCTTGCACTATTGCTCTTTGTTTTGCTCAGAGCTTGCATTATTGACATCGGAGGAGTTTGGGAGCAACACCTACCACTCGTAGAGTTTACATATAACAATAGTTTTCAAATGACGATTGGTATGACCCCTTTTAAAGCGCTTTTCAGGAGGCCATGCAAATCACTAACTTGTTGGTGGGAAACTGCCGACAAAGTTCTACTCGAACCAAACTTCGTCTTTGATTCCACGGAGAAGATTTCCTTGATTAGGCAGAGGATGAAGGCATCTCAAGACCGTCAGAAATCGTATGTCGATAGGCGTAGGAGGAAACTTGAGTTTAATATTGAAGACTTGATATTAGTAAAGGTATCCCCTCTCAAGAAGACTGTTCGGTTTGGAAAGACTGGGAAGTTGGCTCCTAGATTTATTGAGCCTTTTCGCATCATCGAGAAGATAGGATCTTTAGCCTATCAAGTGGATCTCCCATAACGTCTATCGGGAATCCATAACGTTTTTCATGTATCTAATTTGAGGAAATGCCTTAATGATTCTGCTATCAGACTCGAGCTTGATGAGATTAGGGATATAAGAAAACTGGAGTTGAAGTCCAGGGTACCTCGTGCCATTACAAAGTTTGCAAAGCACAAAATCAAGAGACTCCAAAATAAAACTGTCGCCTCATCCAAGTACAATAGGGAAATGATTCTGCAGAAAGCACATGGGAGACCGAGGATAAGATAAGACAGACTCACCCAGAGCTTTTCTCGAGTAATTTTTCCTCTAAATTACGTTTATGGATGCCTTGTGGTTGCTAGATTGGATGTTAGCAAATGGATGCAACACAATTGCACAACTCACTCATATAAAATTATATGCATATTAGGATGTTTTGCATACATACTACATCACTTATTACACATACACGCTAGGATTGAGCTCACTTTAGTAATTTTGCAGTTCATAATCACTGTGAGTCATGGATGGTTTAAATATAACATAAGTGTACAACATGGATGTGTAGAGTGAGTTGTGTTTTTTGCCCCTTCAAAAAGATTTCGGGATGAAATCTATTTTAAAGGGGGAGAATGTAACACCCCATAAAATATACCTAAAAATATGAATTGAAATGAGCAACTAAATAATAAAATATAAACAGGATGAAAAGTGAAATTTAGCAGCATTAAGAATTTGGCTACGAAAAAATTTTATTTGGATTCGTGGCCGCGAAATTCTGATTCGTTTTCATATATGTATGTTGAAAACAGCGCCCGTATAAAGAAATTACAATCAAATGAAATTAAACGATAAACGCATATATATATGGTTTAATAATTAATATATGCATATATATATATATATATCCAAGAGATAAAATAATCCGATGAATTTAAGTTCCAAACGAAGAAGATAAGGCTAAGGGGACAAGAATAATCCTTATAAGGTATGAAATAAGCCAAGTCAATTAACGTTATATATATAAATATTTAAAATACCTCCAGCTCCACATACGTTATATATATATATATATATATATATATATATATATATATATATATATATATATATATGTCCGACAGATAAAATATTGACCGCTTGGTGCTTGGAATGCCCAATAAGGCTGGTTTGGGTTAGGTTTTTGGATTAATTTATAAAGATGGACGGCCTGAATCAAATCTTAATAATATGATGGATCTTGTTTACAAGAACAACTATAAATAACCCTCTAGATTCCATACCTAAACCCTAGCCACTCTCTCTATTTGTGTCTCCACTCTGCCGCCATTGATTCCAGAGAAAATTAAAATAGGTTTTCTTCTTCTTTTACAAACCTATTTTTCTTTCTCTAACCTTTCCTTATAGAATATAGATCTGGAATCACAAGATATATATAAGAATTTTAATTATTTGATTCTTATGTATATAGATCTGTAAGGATTGGAGTTCACATGAAATAAGCACAATAACGTTAGATCTATGACTTTTCCAATCACTATGAGTGGAATTAGTATTTTCTTAGGCATATTTTACATTCGTAGATTACTACATGGATTTGTATGCCTAAGGAGATTTGGTATAACGATAATATCAGTTTATAAAGCCCCCAAAACTCCTATTTTTATGTATTTCACAAGAATTATCAATCTATATTAGGTTTGTGGATTTTGTTTTAGTAGCGGATAAAGGACAATTCGGTGATGTACATTTATTTTATTTATCCTTTTTTATCTAAATCTTTGATTGTAATGTAAAGAGGTTTAGATTTGTTGTGATTTATTAATTGAATAGGTTTGGATTTCTATTCTAATTAGATAATCTGAACATATTCAAATTCGAAGCCAATCAAATATGAACGTTTTTATATACAACACAAGAAGGGATAAATTAGATAAATAAAGGTTTATGCATGTATATATTTACATATATATATATATGTGTGTGTGTGTGTGTATGGATATGTATGATTTAAGCAATTTACACCCTATTCTTGATTCATTACTAGAATTATCCTTACAAGCCTAGGATGCAAGTTTTAATTATATGTTGTATTTTTTTCGTTCTGTAATTATGCAATTATGCCCTTATGCCATGAATGTAGCAGTTAAATGTGGAAATTAACTTGTATGCCTTAAATTAGACAAAATTGACAATTTTACCTCCTTAAAACGTTCTCTCGTTCATACGAAAACTAGTGTTAATTATACATACTAAATATTTTTACTTTTATAGCATATTAAACAAAATTAGTGTAATAATGACGTAGTAAATGCGATTAGGATCAGATTTGAATTTGAAATGTCCCTTAATTGTTTGTGTTTGCGTATAGAATGGCTTAAATATATATATATAATGACACATATACACGAGGTCAGTTGCCATTTGTGGTAGAAGTTTGTTTGGAACCGACCGGAAAATCCAGCAACCACAAGTGGGTCCGACTAATGTGAGAGGTCTGGGTGTCATGGGCCACTAACCTTTAGTACACTAAGACATGCGGTTAAACCACTTGTAGTAAAAGTCTGTCCTGAACCGCCCGACATATCCAGCATCTACAGGTAGACAGTTTAATGTGAGAGGCCTAGTGTGTGTGTGTCTATATATATATATATATATATATATATATATATATATATATATATATATATATATATATAAACCTATTGTGTGTGAAAATAAGTAGGTTTACTACGCATTGGGAAGGTCTTAAGTGGTTGACTCTCTTCTTATCTAGTTTGGCTCTTAAGTGGTTAGGACAAGGATCCTCTCCGAAGGTTTATTTCTTGGATAGGCACCAAAGTCATGGGACCCACCCTTATTAGATTCGAAGTAAGTCCATGGGTCCTCCTTCTATGAAAGTGGTTTAGGTATGGCGGTAACGGAGTAGGGTAGTTCACGGAGGATGTCCACTTCCTCTAGAAACTTGTAAGGTCTAAACTAGGGACAGGATTGGTTTATTTATGATATGTGGCCATATCATGCTCACCAACCGTCTAAGGGAAGTCTTAAGCGACATAGGTGTTCTACCGTAATATCAGTTAAGTAGTAACATTAGAAATACTATTTCTCCCATTACTTGTTAGAGTATAGACTTAAGGGCATTAAGTGACCGAGGATACCCACCGCGTTGGGTCCTTACCCTAAATGCACTAATGGAGGTCTTAAGTGATTGACTCGGATATCCACCTCATTGGTTAGATACTTTATGTTCGTGTGAATGTTTGTGTGTTGCGTAAACACACCTTGATATATATAACCTGCTAAATCTGGGGTATGGTCTTTAAGTAAGTACTATTTCAGTGACACAAGACTTTATGTTCTAACCCCTCTCCTTAACATATCCAACAGGTCAGCAGGTGGGGTAGATTCAATGGACGAAGCAATGATGGAGAATGAAGACAAAAATGGAGATATTATGCTATTATTAGTTATTATTGTTGTATTACTTATGGAAACTTTTAATGATGAGTTTTTTGATGTACCTATGGAATAATTGTACCTTGACAATCTTTGTTTGAATTCTATGGCTTTTAAATAAAATGGTACATCATATTTTGGTATTGTGTTTTCTCATTCAGCTATGTGAGATTTCCATAACGCAATGTCTATATATTATTCTATGAAAATGTAATTCCTTACAGGAACCAACGAACCGCTTAGAGTGGCTCTAAGTTTCGATAAGCCTTTTCTAGGTCAAAATTTAGGCCCATTCCGGGTAGGTTATTATATTTGGTATCAAAGCATATGTTACCTGATTATAGGGAAATTATATGTATGACAGACATATTTGTATTTAAAAAAGGTTTTCAAATTATATATATATACTTACCCCAATAAGCATACGCATCCGTACTAGGCAACTTTATCGTTTTCTTCCCTTTTCAGCTTAAATACTAACTCAGGATTACCCACTGAAGGATTCTTCTTTTTCTTTTCAAATAGTAGAATGGCTAACAATCCTTTCGAACAGGAAAACCAGGCATGGCTTCGGTATTTTCTAGAATGGTTCCAACAGTATCTTCGTGCCGTGGAAGGTCGTAGTTGCTAATCCTGCCCCGGCAATCCCTGTAGCTTTTGTCGCTGAGGTAGCCTTTGATTTATCTCGATTATGTAAGAGCTTCACCAACCTTGGTGGGAAATCATTCTCAGGAACGGAGGGTTTTGCTAGCGCCCAATCTTGGATAACAGACTGTGAAAGAATTTTCGAAGCTACTGGGTGGCCAGATGAAGTAAAAAAGGAGAATTGCAGCCTAGCACTTGAAAGAGGAAGCCCTTGAATGGTGAAACTTAGTATCTGGAGAGAACGAGGGCTGAATATTTACATGGGCTGAATTCAGAACCCACTTTGAAGCAAAGTTTTTCCAAACGCCGAGATGACGATCCAATTAGAAAAGTTTATCCGTCTCAAGCAAGGTAGTTTAAGTCTGCAAGAGTATATGGCCAAGTTCATCAAATTGAGTAAGGTTGGTGGGGGTTTGGTTGATACCTCAATGAATAAAGACATAAGATTTGTTAAGGGGTTGAACTCCCCATTGAAGGACACTTTGTTAACATAAGTAACGTTCGGAGCAACCCTCGAAACCTTAGTGGAGATGGCTATTCTATGCATGGATGAGCGATCCAAGGAGAATAAGGATGGTGAGAAGGGAGAAGGAAGTTCTAATAAGAATAAGAAAAAGGAATGATGGAAGGACAAGAAGAAATGGGGCAAATTCAAAAAGGAAGCTAAGACTTGTACGATGTGAAAACGCAAGGGCCATAAGGCCAAGGATTGTAGGACTCTTTGGCAAGAAAGAATTTAAAGGAGAATGTTTCAACTGTCATGAGAAAGGAGACATGTCTAAGGACTGCCGAAAGCCTAAAGTTATCCGAAGTGGCCATAATTATGCATTAGAGGCAGCAACGATGTAAAGTCGACCCCCAAGAGACCAAGATCAACCCACATGTGAAGGTATAACTTCTATTTTATGAATTTCTATATACACCATGTTTGATTTGAGAGCGACGCACTCGTTTATTGCTAAGAGGCTAGTCAATCTGTTGAACCTTCCCTTATCTATCTCTAGTAACCCGATAGAGGTGGCCAACCCTATCGAAGGAGATAGGTATCTTGAGTTATTTTGAAAAGACCTAGTATTGGAGATCGATGATGTCGAATTCCTATGCGAAGCGTATGCATTGGAATTTATGGGGTCACTACAAGAAAACACTGATTTTGCAATGCATGAATCTATCGCTAAACATGTATTAGCGATGGATAACTCTGGGCGGTAAATTTCATGTCAGTATTTTAGTGACCATTTTGCGATGGAATTATACGCCAATTCTCTGATACTTTACCATCATTTGTCAGTATATTTAAATTTAATTTTAAAATTTTTTACCGACATTTTATCGACAGATATATATTTCTTTAATATATATATTTTTTAAAAATCCATCGGAGATCACTGACTAAACAACAAGGGATTAGAAGCGGATAATTTAAACCTTTGATTCACCTTAGATATCCATTGGCAAGTCGTCACAAATGCTAACATTTTAGCAAGGTAATTGGTGGCAATTGTTTTTATTTCTATCAGCGATCACATGCAGATTTGTAAAACTCACTCGTAATCCCTCTTTTCCGTCGGTAAATATAGACATGTCAACGGATGCAAACAGATGTGGGTATGGCTATATCCGCATCTACATTCGAAAATTTAAATCTGTATCTGAATCCGCATCCGATATCCGTAGATGTTGAAAAAACAACATCCATATCTGCATCCACGGATATTTTTCGGTTATCCGAAAAAATCCACATCCGAAAAACGAATACGGATATTTTTGAATATCCAAAAAAATCTGAAATATCCGCATCTAGATATGAATAAGACATATGTTATACTAGATTTTTTTGAACCAAACAAAACAGCTTAATCATTTAATTTCTCAAGCAAATTCACATACTTAAACAAGTTTATACACAATAGTTATAAATAAAACAACAATACAAATATTAAACAAATTCTTGTGTTACTACAATTCAAATAATAAAAAAACATAGTAAAACAATGATAAATTTTTTTCTTTCTTCCATTCAGCGTGGCTTTTCAGCATTTCCTACCCAAGAAAAATAAGATAATGTTAATGAGAAATGTACATAAAAAGTATTAAATTACATGCAGGACAAGAGGCTGCTACAAATGACTTTCCACGTTAAACTAAGTTTATTAAACATAGTCTAATAGCCTATGTAGATTTAGCATTTTGTTCAAACCTACATTACTTTGTACTTGGTTGAACAAAATATTTGTCAACAGGATAATTCCAATTAAATACACTCAAATGTTTGGCTGTTTACATTGCTTCCCTAGTTATATCTTGAAGAACATAACAGGGAACATGACTGCTCTACAAATAAACACTTATTTTTGGTTATATTTGAACACACATAATCACCCCTGTATAAATCTAATTGAAAGGGCTCTCTATCCAAGATAAGGAATCTAGGAACATGAAAATGTAATCTGAAAGTTATTAAAAAAAACTATAAGTGCCCATAGTTATAAGTTTGATTGGAAGGGGATTTTTCATGGCATATTAGGAATCCGTAAATACCGTAGGTCTGCATGGTATTTATTAAAAAGAATGAAACTAATTGTGAATTGAAAAGTCTTGTAATAAAGATAAAATCCAAGGTGAAATATTGATCCTACTCTATAAGAGTACAATGCTTCAAAAATGTTCGATGTTTAACATCTTTTCAATTATGACTTGCCCATTTACAATCTTATAGAAATTCGAAATTAATGGTTGTAGTAACCAAAATAAAGATGTATGTCGCACGTTTGCCAAAAGAAATAAGTTGACTATTTTAATTTTCAAGAACATAACACAAAATAGAGTATTAAATCTATTTCTTAATAGACTACAAAAGCTTTTGTAGATCTCCTTTTCATAGCTTAAATGTGCTTTTGGCACATATCATTTTCTAACCCATTAATATGTGCATGCAGTAAGTTTCATTTTTTGGAAATTCTTGCTTGACTTGAGTACGGAAGCTTGTCATAGGTTTTCTAGAAGATATTGGTTAGGGTACTATAATCCAACTCTCTTAATACAGAATTTCTAAATCAAACAGAATTCCTATAAAGTAAAGAAGGAAGGTTACTTCATACCTGCAAGAACCTTTTATACCACAAGAACCTATAGACAAAATCAACCTTTCAATTCATAGGTATGTAGGCAACATTTGAAGATGAAACTTTGTAGAGCTGCTACTTCATATCTGCCATCAATTTTAAAGTGGACCTTTTATAAGAATAGCTTCTTGAAAGAGTAGTGGGATTATGTATATGCTAAAATTATGTATATGTTTACGAAGAAATAATCCACGAGAAACAACAAATATAATAACATGCAAGTGAAAGATGGTAATAAAAATGTAAAAGACAAAAAAAATGATAGCATTAAGGAAAATTTTGAAGGAATGGTAGCTATGGATAATTCAAAGACAAGCACTCCATTGTTTCAAGAGATCGATACAATCTCAAACTCAAGTATATGCACATTTCAGAATAAACGACAACCTGGGACTTCATTTAACTATTTACAGGTCATTTTGAACTATGTAGCTTATTGAAATTAAGTTTAATATCCTGAAATTAAATGTAAGAAATGCAAAAACAGCAGCAACAAACAGCCGCTTCCACTACTAAATGAAAATTTATGTAGTACATCAACCAAGTAGTTTAATATGATTGAAACATACCTTGTGCAACCAATTTTTTCAGTTATTAGCTACAATCTGCTTCAGCAAGCTATGAACATTAAATTGCCCCTTTAATATACCCTATTAAGCAATGCCTGAATCATTAAGCTTTTTTTTTTCTGTTCATGGACCTAGGAATAAAAGCATTCAATTTGTCATATTAAGCTCATAAACACGGATGATGCAAAACTACAAGTTAGAGTTGTTAGCAACAGAAAATCCTAATATTTTCAGCTTGCAATTAGAAGTAATAGCAAGACAACACTTACTACGAAGCGGATGTCGAGGAGGAATGAATCGTGGTGGCGACTTACTACAAGGCGACGATTAGCTAGGTGAGAGGGAGCGATTAGCTGCATGGGAGGCGACGATTAGCTACGTGGGAGGCGGTGGCTTCGATTTTATTGTGGATTTAGGGTTTTTTCTCTCTTGCCGAATGAATGGCTGTGAGTTCGGGATTTTTTTTGTGGTATTCAAGGGTTTTAATTTTTTAAGTGGTGTGGGTATTAGCATTTCGGGTCCGTGAGTTCCTTTGACTGGTGCGGGTTTTCAATTAAAATAATAATTATAATTGTGCTTAACTAATTACAAGGTTAATATGTATTTCTATCTTAATGAATTTAATTTCGGACCGGACGGATAATTTTATGATACGAATTCATACATATCTGCATCCGCATTGATGGTTATCCATTTGATCTTAATCCATGTAATATTTAATTTTCCATATACTCTTGTAAACAAAATGATTATCATTTACAATTTTATATAAGTAAAAAGTTTACTATATATATATACATAACTATTTTTCCTAACATACCTTTTTAGTACTGGAATTGATATATAACGAACTAGAATTTTTTGTTTATTTGTTTGGATTTACTATCATTAAATTTTTACTTTTAACTACTATTATTTAAATAGTTGGTTTTATTAATAATTAATCATTTTTATTAATAATTAATAATTACTATTACTTAATTACGAAATGTTTATAAATTTTTATTTTTAATTAAATGTTTAATAATTAATAATTACTATTATTAAAATGTTATTTGTTAATTATTATAATTTTTTTACCATTTAAAGAATTATGTGTGAGAGAAGATAGGTAGATGTGAAAGCCTATAAATAGGCTAATAACTTATATGGTAATGTTTGTATTCTTTAGATTCCAGAATTCTTTAACATTTACAAAATTTGTTATTTTAAAATTTTGAACATTTTACACAATTTATATTTATTTTAAAATTATGAAAACTTCAAAAGTTTATATTTAAACTTTATATTTAGCGACAAAAAAAAGATGACGGCAAGTTGCTGCAATTTGCTATGGTTTAGCAACAGAAAACAAAAACTTTGGTTATTTCGTGTCAAACAATATTTGGTTTTATAAACTTATAATTTATTTCAAATTTATCCAAGATTATTTCAATTTTTTTTATTTTTCGAAATATAAAATATAACTATCAACTATAATTATAAAATATAAGTATCAACTATAATTATCAACTGTAACTATTAAGTACAATTATTTAAAATTAATTACTGAATTCTAGATATCGTTTCATAAGTATTAAATTTATTATTAATTATTTAATAATTATTATAATAAACGTATAATTTCATTATTTAGGGGAATAATTACAAAAGAAAAAATTAAAATTTTGGGACCTAGCATAAAATATACTAGCATACTGACTGAAATTTGTGATGAAAGCAGAGCACTTAATTAATAATTTAGTAATTGCATTGGTTATGTGCAAATATTATTCTGCTAATTCTAAATAAGCAATGATTATAAGTTATTTATTATAGAACGTAAATTATTATTAGTTATTACTTATAAATCATTAATTAGAACAAATTAATTATTAATTATTGAACATGTTAGTTCAGTTTTAATCTCAAAAATCATTAATGGCGACCAGTTCATCACTTCATCACCAACTTCACCATGCTCCATCTTCTCAGTTCAATTCTTATTCTCAGTTCTCTCACCCCCGAACACGATCATCTCCTCAGTTCACCTTATTCTCTTCACCATTAGACACAGACTCACTACCAGTTCATCACTTCCCCAATGGTACAGTTGACCTTCAAACCCAAAAAAAGCTGTCAGACCCAACAGATCAACCGTCGCTTACATACGCTCAAATGGCGGCTTCAAGAGCTAAGCTTCCACCTGTTCTCCCTAACCTACCTGTCAAGCGGAGAAGAATCCTTCCAACCTTCAGTTCGATCAGAGAGACGTTGAAGTTTTTGAATTCGAAGAGACGCTGTCTGAAGTGCGCTGATCGAGGACACATGGCTAAATCATGTAGAAATGCGGTAATATGCTGTAATTGCTCTCTCTTTGGGCATTCAAGCTTGTATTGTCCCAATATAAAGCTACCACACTTTCGAATAACTGAGACTGATTGGACGCCCTCATACAACTCAAACGACGAACCGTCGCGAGCCACAATACCTGCATCTTCAGAAGAGAGGGTCCCACCGGTCTACTCATATTTCAAATCGTAATTATAACTCTAATATAATTACACCCAATGTCAAAATCAAACCCCCTCTCATTAAAAACGAAAACTCTTCTTTATCTCCTTCTTCTCCACCTAAACGTAAACAAGAATTTCCAATTTTTCGAGAAATGGCAGACGCATATCTCTACCTCACTGCGATTACCATTAATGGCCTCTAGTCTATCGAGATGCTCCCTAATGCACTCAGGTCAACTTTTGGTCAGGAATATGAGTGGCCGATCTAGCATACTACAGATAACTCCTTTCTCATTTGTTTCCCCAACTTGCCAATAAAAACCATGCTTGCATCTGAAAGTACTAACGAAAGAAGGTGGTGTTGTACTCTTAAAACAAGCAACAACTCTTGAAGAATATCCTGAACCCCTCCTCAAAAATGCGTGTTGGGCCAAAATCAGTGGTTTCCCAGAATTTTACAGACATGACTCTGACACTATCAGGGAAGCCTTAAAGCCGACGGGAAGATTCATTCACACATACTCTTGCGACTGGTCCTACATGGACCATCGCTTCCTTTTTGTGAAGATACAGTTCTTCGAAGGTATTACAACTCCATGTTCTTACATTACTTATATAAGGAACCATGCTGTGAAGCTTAAGATAGAACGATGGACACATGCACACCCTTTCCAACGCCCAGAAACACTCCTATTGGGAATTAATTATGACTACGATGGCTTTATCTTTCAACCCTTAGCCTAACAACTAGATTGTATGGAGGAGGACAAATTTGATGTGATGAATGACGAGGCTTTGAGGCAAGTGCCAATGGTGCCGGTCAATCAGCCTCAAGACCTTGCTTTGGTGGATTTCAACAAAGAAGACAACATTGTGCCTAGATGGGATCCAATGGTGGATCTGGATCTTTCAGTTCCTCTACATCAATAGCTATCAACTTTTCAGGAGCATCAGGATCAAGGTCAACAAGAAGGCCAGGGTTCATCTTCCCCTCGTTTCTCCTTATCAACTATCAGGAGAAGTGCAAGACTCAACAGGGCTCGCTCGCTGCCTCCAGGATCTTTGGGTAGATATTTTGAACCGATCATTTTTTCTTCTGCTAATAAAGTGTTAAAGAAAAAATTGGCAAAAATGCATGGGTATGTGTTTGCATGATTAACATTATACTTTCATGCAAGCCCTAGAACAGCAGCATACTAACCTTTCTAAATGAAAATAGTCACATGGAATATTAGAGGGTTGGGGTACCCCACAAAAAATCATTCTGTCAATCTCATCATCTCCCCTCACCGTATTGATATTTTATTTTTGCAAGAAACAAAAACCTCTAATCCAACCAATTCTCTCATTCGTACTCTTTGTGGTCCCTTCTTATCTGGCTGGTCACACGTGGATGCTGTTGACACTCGTGGTGGCCTAATCACTGCGTGGAATGAGCACGTATGGGCTTTTGAACAATATTTCTCTCATTCTTCTATTTTACACGTGTCCCTTCGTCATATTCCTTCTAACACCATTTAGCACTTCACTAATGTGTACGCTTCTAATGATAATCAGAGTAGAGCTGAAACATGGCAGCACTGTCATAACTTATCGCAAAATATAAGTGAACATTGGATAATTGGTGGCGACTTCAACACAACTCGTTCATTAGATGATCATAATTCAGGCAACTTATCCTCAGATTCTTCTCTTTTTAATGCATTTATTCAATCTTGTTCACTTATTGAAACACCTATCAACAATCGCCGTTTTACATGGTCAAGTAGAAGAGAAAATCCATCATTATCCAAGCTTGATCGTTTCTTCTTTAATCTCATCTGGGATGACCTCTTTCCATTGACCTTGGTCAATGGTCTTGCCACTACCATTTCAGATCACTGCCCAGTTCTTCTTGACACCTGTTGAAACACTCCACTTAAGCGCCCATTTAGATTCGAGCGTCTTTGGCTATTAGAACCATCTTTTGATGACTTTATCAAACTCAACTGGGATCAACTTCCATCTCACAACTCTACCATGGTTAGAATTGTTAACAAGCTTCACTCTCTTCGTAAATTGATTCGACCATGGGCTAAACATGTTTGGAATTCCTTAAAAAGTGGTATTTCATCCACACAAGATGCCATTCTTAATCTTAGTATCATTGAAGAACTTCGACCTTTATCTGATTCTGAACGACATGTTTTGAAAGAACACGAAGCAGAACTGGACAGACTAATCAAACAAGAAGAGATTGGATGGAAACAAAGATCTAAAGCGAAATGGATTAAAGATGGTGATAAAAACACTGCATATTTTCATAGAATTGCCAATTGTCATAGACGCTCCTCATTCATCGCTGAAATTGTTCACAATAACATTACCTTCACTGACTCTAAAGACATTTGCCATCAATTTACTATCTTCTACAGAAGCATACTTGGTTCATCTCCACCCCCCTCTCCAAACATAGATTGGCACTATCTATACCCAAACCCAACACCCATTAACATTGATCATCCTTTCTCAGAGGAGGAAATATGGAATGTTGTTAAGGATATGGTCGATGATAAGGCTCCTGGGCCTGATGGCTTTGGCCCATCTTTCTTCAACACTTTTGGCCCATCTTAAAAATTGACATTATTGATATGTGTTCTGAATTCTACTCAAACCCCTCATTAATTGCAAAATTGAATTATACCAACATTATCCTCATTCCAAAACATTCTGGTGCTAACACTATCTCCTCCTTTAGACCTATTAGTCTTCTCAATACAACTTTCAAAATCATCACTAAAATTCTATCTAACAGACTTCAACAACACATTGACTCTCTGGTGGGTAACGAACAATTAGCTTTCATCTCTGGTAGAAATATCCTTGACTGTGTAGCAGCCACACAAGAAGTAATCTCTCATTGTCATTCCTCTAACTCCCCTGGTGTCCTACTCAAACTTGATTTTTCAAAAGCTTTTGACTCATACAATTGGGAATTCATTTTATCCCTGATGATGCATAGGGGTTTCCCATTAAGGTGGTGTAACTGGATCAAAGAAATTTTGCACACTAGCATTTCTACTGTGTTTATCAATGGTGAATATGGAGGTAAAATTAAATCTAAGAGAGGCTTAAGACAAGAGGATCCTCTCTCTCTCCTCTCATTTTTGTTCTAATAGCTGATGTCTTTAATCAAATGGTAAAACATGCCCGATCTCATTGCATTCTTTCTGGTATTCCAATCCCAAATTCTGAAATTTGCAGAACCAATTTGCAATTTGCAGATGATACAATTCTTTTCACCATCCCCTCCCCCAAAAACATTCACTCTCTCAAACTTCTTCTATACTCATTTGAAATGATTTCAGGCCTCTCAATTAATTTTAACAAAAGCTCCATTATTATGCTTGGTAATTATGCTCACCTGGGTCCTATTATAGTTGATTGCCTTAATTGCAAGCTTGATTCATTCCCAATTAATTATCTTGGTATTCCTCTCCGCCCTACTAAACTCCAAAAATCAGATTGGCAACCACTCATTTCAAAGATTGAAAGTAGGCTTTCAAGTTGGAAAGCGAATTCTTTGTCCTTTGATGGCTGTCTTGTTCTTGTAAAGCATGTACTCTCATCACTTCCAACTTACTGGATGTCATTCCACAAACTCCCCAATTGGGTTATCAAAAGAATTGATTCAGTTCGTAGTACATTCCTTTGGAATGGGAGTAAGCTGAAAAATTAATCAACTGGCAAACTGTTTGTCTCCCAACTAACCATGGTGGCCTTGGTGTTCTGAACCTCTCGACCCTTAATATCGCATTGCTTGCTAAATGGCTATGGCGAGCTCTCTTGCCTGGTCAATTCATCTGGAAAGACTGGATCTTGAATCGCTTGTACAATTCTAACCCCTTTATCATTCTCCACTTTAGACCTGATGTCAGACCCTTACAATTCTGGAATGGAATTCTATCCACCATAACGAGAGTTAAATATCTTTTTCATGTTAAATTTGGTAATGGGGAATCTTGCCTCTTCTGGTTGGATATTTGGTAAGAACATATCCCTCTTCACTCTCTTTTTCCCATCCTTGCATCAAGCAGAAATAACATACTCACGATAGCTGAGGCCCATAAGCTTGGCCCAATGGGCTTTTTTCCTGAAACTTTTCTGGGCTTTGAAGCATTAAATGAAATAAATTCAGTGGATCATATTCTCAACTCTACTCATCTATTACCAGAACCTGATTCATTTGTTTGGGCTTTAGGCCCGTCCAACATCTTCTCGGTAGCATCCTGCTACAAGTTCTTAATAAACCCTAGACGAAGCTTCTCCTTCTCGAGAATCTGGAAATGCCACCTTCCTCCCTCCCCCCCCCCCGGCACTATTTTCTTTCAATGGATTCTCATACATGACCGTATTAATACCAGAGACAGGCTTCATCGCTTCAATATCAATATTGATCCCATATGTGTGCTGTGCAAACAATGTAACGAATCCATTTCACATTTCTTCTTTGATTGTGAATTCTCATATGCAGTGTGGGTTGCAGTCAGTTCTTTCATCCTTGGTTTCATCCCTTCTTTCAACTCATTCTTCGATTACTGGCAACATCACCCCCTGACCCCTTAATAGATTCTTTAGTGGCTTTTTTTCATGGTGTATTTGGTTAGAACGTAATGCAATCATCTTCGGTAGACCCTCGAAGCTCATGATGGGTACATGTTATCATATCCTGCATCTATTTGAATCATGGACAGGAAAAAACAGGCATGTGCACTTCAGGCTTTCCCTTCCAATACCCCAGTCTCCTGGCTCTCAAGAAAGCCGTACCTTTGTCCCTCGTTGATCCAGATGTAGCTGCTATGTATTACATATGTAGTATTTTGGTTGTGTACTCTTACCTTATGCTCAGTTCACTATGATGTATATATTCAAATCAGTACTTGTATTATCTTTTTGACCGCCTAGGTCTAGACTACTTGCTACTGGTTGGGCCTGTCAACCAGTTCATATTATTACCTACTATGTTTTACGCGTAACCGGCTGTGTAGTTTCACGCTACACACCGGTCTTGCTCTAAAAAAAATTTATTGAACATGTCGATGATTATTAAAAATAACACTAAAGTATATCTTAGAAAAATAATATAAACTTCTTTTGAAAATTCATTGGATTTTTGCTGCAAAATAGCGTCGATTAATATTCGTTGGTATTCTGCCTGGATTTGCAGCGGAAAATAGTGATAGAAATTTTCTATCGGTAATTTGACGCAATTTGCAATGGCTTAGTAAAGGATGATAGAAGATAACGGTAATAAATAAAAGAAAAAAGTTGAAAAAAATAATATCCCTTGCAGATCACATGGAAATCCATCACAAATTAGCGACGGAAATTTCCGCTTCTAGATATATGATGCTAAATCAGTGTTTTCTTGTAGTGGGTATGACCTTATCTTAGGTATGGATTGGCTATTATGGGGCCATCTATATTGCGATAAGAGAATCGTTCATCTTAGGAGCAGAGGAGGACATAACCTGAGTATTCCTTGTAATGTAAGGAACAAGGATAAAGCCTTATTATATTCCTTATCTCCTAGTTCAGAAGTACCATCTTTAGTCCCTGTAGTATGTGAGTTCTTAGATGTCTTTGAGGAAATCATGGGACTTCCACCCTATAGAGAAATCTCTTTTTGTACTGTCTTAGAGAATAACGCTAGAATAGTAGCTTTACCCTTGAGGCATATGACGCCTAAAAAAAGAAGGGAATTAGATAAGTAGATTTCAGAGTTACTACAGAAAGACTTCATTGGTGAAGTACCTATGAATGGGGTGCACATGTTGTGTTTGCAACTGAAGTGGACAGATCTCTAAGACTTTGTGTGGATTATAGGGAGTTTGATAAGTTGACCAAGACCCCTTACCTAGAATTGATGATCTATTTGACCACTTGGGAGGAGCCCGAGTATTTTCCCAATTAGACCTTGTCACTGGATTTCACCAGTTGAGAATTGTGGAGGACAATAAGGATAAAATCGGGTTTAAGACGTCAGATGGATTGTTCCAATGGGAAGTTATGCCATTCGGACAGACGAATGCACCCCCTTCTTCGTTGACCTCATGAGTAGAGTATTTAGGGGCATTCTAAATAAAATTGTGGTAGTTTTCGAGGATGATATCCTTATATTTTCAAAGGATTATAAAGAACATGAAAGTCACTTAAGACAAGTTCTAGGGATACTAAGAAAGAACCAGTTAAAAGCAAAATTCTTGAAGTGCCATTTCTGGATGGAAGAAGTTAGATTTTTGGGACATACTGTGTCAAGCAAAGGCTTGGCAGTAGACCCTACGAAGATCAAGGCAATTGAGGAGTGGAGGATACCTTGAAACACTATGGAAGTGAGGGGCTTCCTTTGATTAGTCGGGTATTATCAGAAATTCATTAAAGACTTCGCAAAGAATTATACTCCTTTAACTCAACTAACAAAGAAGAATTTGGTACTTTCTTGGAGTAGTAAATCTGACGTGGCCTTCAAGAAATTAAAGGAAGTATTAACTAGTGCGCCAGTCCTTATTATCCCGGTGGTTCGAAATTGTTTATAGTTTACACTGATGCATGCAGAACCGGTTTAGGATCGGTTTTTATGCCAGAAGGTAGGGTTATTGCTTATGCTAGTAAACAATCAAGGACATCGAGAAGAGATACCCAGTTCATGGCCTTGAGTTAGCCGTAGTAATGTCTGCCCTGAAAATGTGGAGGCATTATCTTTTAGGGAAGAGATTTGAACTTTTTACCGGCCATAAATCCCTAAAATAATTATTTTCCCAATGTGATCTGAATTTGAGACAACAACGGTGGATGGAATATACTGTCTCTTTTGATTTTAAGATCCAGTATACCTCGGGAAAAGGGAATGTCATGGCAAATGCGTTAAGCAAAAAGCATGCAAACTTAAATGCAATCTTGGAATGAAAACAGTTAGAGTTTCTCTATAATTTGAATTTGCAACCCTCACCAGTAACTTCCAATGGTTTTCTCGAACCAATGATTGTTAAACCTATTCTAAGAGAGAGGATTCAGAGTATGCAAGACCTCAATGAAGAAATTAGGAACTTGAAAGAGATAGTAGGAAAGAAGGTGACCTTTCCCCCATTCGGTTAGATATTCATTAGGTGACGATGGAAGTTTACTTAGGGATGGATGACTTTACGTCCCTAAAGATAAAGGATTGAAGAAAGAAATTCTAGAAGAGTACCATAGGTCAAAGATGAACATAACCCCAGTGGAGATAAAATGTATAAAGATATGAAGAGAAATCTCCATTGGGAAGGGATGAAAAGGGATGTAGCCAAGTTCGTAGCTAAATGTTTACCATGCCCAAAAGTAAAAGAAGAGCAAGGAAAGCCTGGAGGATTTTTATTGCCTTTAGATATTCCCACGTGGAAGTGGGAACATATTTCCCTGGATTTTGTTAATGGAATTCCAAAGAGCCTAAAGGGAAATGAGGCTATTTGGTTGTGGTGGACCATTTGACCAAGAGTTCCCATTTTATACCAATCAAAAAGACTAGAACAGCAGCCTCATTGGCCCAATTATATGTCAAAGAGATAGTCAGATTACATAGTATACTGAGTGATAGAGACCCCTTATTCACAAGTGAATTCGGAGAAGTTTGCAAACTGCATTAGGAACGACCCTCAATTTAAGTATAGCCTATCACCCGCAAACTGATGGCTAGACGGAAAGAGTGAATTAGATCTTGGAAGATTTGCTCGGAGCTTGCACTATTGACTTCGGAGGAGTTGGGAGCAGCACCTACCACTCGTAGAGTTTACATGTAACAATAGTTTTCAAGAGACGATTGGTACGTCCCCTTTTGAAGCACTTTGCAGGAGTTTATGCAAATCACCAACTAGTTGATGGGAAACTACCGACAACGTTCTACTTGGACCAGACTTCGTTCGTGATTCCACGGAGAAGATTTCCTTGATTAGGCAGAGGATGAAGGCATCCCAAGACCATCAGAAATTGTATGCCGATAAGCATACGAGGGAACTTGAGTTCATTATTAGGGACTTAGTATTCGTAAAGGTATCCCCTCTCAAGAAGATTGTTCGATTTGGAAAGATAGGGAAGTTGCCTCCTAGATTTATTGGGCCTTTTCGCATCATCGAGAAGATAGGATAGTTGGCCTATCAAGTGGATCTCCCAGAACGTCTATCGGGAGTCCATAACGTTTATCACATATCTAATTTGAGGAAATGTCTTCATGATTCTACTCGAGCTTGATGAGATTGGGGACATAGGAAAACTCGTTGGAGTCCAGGGGTTCCCCGTGCCACTATAAAGGTTGTAAAGCATGGAATCAAGAGACTCCACAATAAAATCGTTCACCTCATCCGAGTACAATGGGGAAATGATCTCGTGGAAAGCACATGAGGGACCAAGGATAAGATGAGACAGACTCACCTAGAGCTTCTCGCGGGTAGTGTTTCCTCTAAATTACGTTTATGAATGCATTGTGGTTGCTAGATTGGATGTTAGGGAATGAATGCAACACAATTGCATAGCAAACTCATATAGAAATATATGCATATTATGATGTTTTGCATACATACTACATCACTTATTACACATACACGCTAGAATTGAGCTCACTTTAGGAAGTTTGCAGTTCATAATCACTACGAGTCATGAAAGTTTATGGATGGATTAAAAATAACATGGGTGTACAACATGGATGTGTAGAGCGATTTGTGTTTCCTCCATTTCAAACAAATTTCGGGTGGAAATCTATTTTAAGGGGGGAGAATCTAACACACCGTAAAATATACCTAAAAATATTAATAGATCTGAGAAATTAAATAATAAAATATTATCAGGTTGAAAAGTTAAAATTTGCAGCATTGAGAGTTTGCCTGCGATTTTTTTTATTTCGATTCATGGCAAAATTCTGATTCATTTTCGTATATGATATGTTGAAAACGGTGCTTGTATGAAGAAATTACAATCAAATGAAATCAGATGGTAAATGCATATATATGTGTGTGTGTATATATATATATATATGTGTGTGTGTGTGGTTTAATAAATAAAGTATATATGCAAGAGATAAAATAATCTGATGAATTTGAATTTCAAATGAATAAGATAAGGATAAGTAGACAAGAATAATCCTTATAATGTAACAAATAAGCCAAAACAATTAATGTTATATATATATATATATATATATATTAAATATCTTCATCCCCACATATGTTTATTGGGCGACCAAGAGGTCGACCACCCTTCTAGATGGCAGGTCAACCGCTTGGTGCCTGGAATTCCCATAAGGCTGTTTTGGGTTAATTTATGAAGATGAATAGGTAGGAATAAATTTTAGGGACCCACAAGTGAAAATAAGTGTCAGGTCCTCAAAAGGTTTCAAAATATAAACGACCTTCCTCCTAAGTTTCTGATTCAAAGCGGGTCCTTCTTTTTGGTGTTACGTGTTTTCTTAAAAAAAGTGCATTGCCATACATATAAAAAAATTGAAATCTGCAAATATTCTTAGAAGATCACAGGAAAAAATTGCATACATGTATGCAAGTAAACCCAATAGTTGTATATATGTATGCAACTATTCCTAAAACAGCTTACATTGAAATTCTTCTTGAATACTTGCATGTGTGTATGCAAGTATTTTGTTTTCTTGCATACATGCATGCAAGTAAACGTGAACTGATATTTGTGCCTGCAGATTGCTGCATACATGTACGCAGGTATTCAGTTTAATTGCAAAGGTGTATGCAAATAATTATGATCTGATTTGCATCCCCACGCATTATTGTACCTTTGTATGCAAGAATCTGTATTACTTGCATGCATGTATGCAAAAAAGACAGTGAGAGGCAATACTGAAATAGTTGCATGGATGAATGCAAGAATTTTGAAATATTTGCATCCTTTGATGCAAGTAACTACAGTTTCGTTGTTTTTTGTTCTTTTTTTGTTTTTAATGCATTGTTCGATGGTTTTTTGATCTGAATTTTTTTATGTTCACGTGTTTTAATTAAATATGAATTTACATATTTTTTATATATTTTTAATGAATTTTTGAAAAATAGGGACCTAATTTATAATAAGTTTAGGATCGGATGTGAGTTTAATTTTGAAATTTTCTATGGACTTGTGCCAAACGGACCATTTTAATAATCCGTCGGTTCTTGTTTACACAAACAACTATAAATAACCCTCTAGACTCCATTACCTAAACCCTAGCACTCTCTCTACTTGTGCCTCCACTCTGCCTCCAGTGATTCCGAAGAAACTTAAAAATAGGTTTTCTTCTTCTTTTGCAAATCTATTCTTCTTTCTGTACTCTTTTCTTATAAAATATAGATCTGGAATCACATGATATATATAAGACTTTTATTTATTTGATTCTTGTGTATATGGATCTATAGGGATTGGAGTTCACATCAAATAGGCACAACAATGTCAGATCTACGGCTTTTCCAATCACTGTGAGCGGAATTAGTATTTTCTTAGGCATATTCTATATTTGTAGATTACTGTATGGATTTGTATTCCTAACGAGATTTGGTATAACAATAATATTAGACTACAAAACCCTAAATCTCCTGTTTTTATGTATTTCGCGAGAATTGTCAATCTATATTAGGTTTGTGGATTTTGTTTTAGTAGCGGATAATGTACTTTTATTTTATTTATCCTTTTTTTTATCTAAATCTATGATTGTAATGTAAAAAGAATTAAATTTGATTAGATTTATTATTTGAATAATTTTGTGTTTCTATTCTAATTAGATAATCCGTACGTATTAAGATTTGTAGCCAATCAAATATGAATGTTTTTATGTACAACACAAGATGGGTTAAATTAGATAAATAAAGGTTTATGCATATGTGTGTGCATATTTACACACACACACATATGGATATGTACGATCTAAGAAATTTACACCTTATTCTTGATTCATTACTAGAATTATCCTTACAAGCCTAGGATGCAAGTTTCAATTATATATTGTATTTTTTCCATTACTACTATCTGTAATTACGCAATTACGCGCTTATGCTATGAAAGTAGTGGTTGAATGTTGGAAATTAACTTGTATGCCCTAAATTAGACAAAGTTGAAAATTTTACATCGTTAAAACGTTCTCTCGATCATACGAAAACTAGCATAAATTATATGCACTAAATATTTTACTTATATAGAGAAATAAATGAAACTAGCATAATAATGACGTAGTAAATGCGATTAGGATCAGATTTGAATTTGAAATGTCCCTATATATTGATTGTTTGTGTGTTCGTATAGAATGGATTATATATATATATTAAACGATGACACACAGAATCGAGGTTAGTTGCCATTTGTGGTAGAAGTCTGCCCGGAACCGATCGGCGAATCCAGTAACCACAAGTGGGCCTGACCAATGTGAGAGGTCTGGTTGCCATGGGCCATTCAAGTTTAGTACACTAAGACACGAGGTTAAACCACTTGCAGTATAAGTCTACCCGAAACCGCCCGACATATCCATCATCTACAGATGAACGGTTTAATGTGAGAGGTCTAGTGTGTATATGTATATATATAAACCTATTGTGTGTGAAAATAGGCAGGTTTACTAAGCCTTGGGAAGGTCTTAAGTGGCTAACTCTCTTCTTATCTAGTTCAGGTTTTAAGTGGTTAGGACTAGGATCCTATCTGAAGGTTTATTACTTGGTAGTACCAATGTCATGGGACCCACCCTTATTAGATTCGAAGTAAGTATATGGGTCCTCCTTCTCTGAAAGTGGTTAAACATAGTAGTAATGGAGTAAGTATTTCATAGGGGATGTCCACTTCCTCTAGAAGCTTGTAAGGGCTAAACTAGGGACATGATTGGTTTATATATGATATGTGGTCGTAACAAGCTCACAAACCGTATAAGGGAAGTCTTAAGCGACATAGGTGTTCTAACGTAATATCAGTTAAGTAGTAACGTTCGAAATACTATTTCTCATATTACTTATGAGAGTATAGACTTAAGAACGTTGACTTATTAGGACGGGGTCTTAAGGGGCTAAGGTCCGCCTCAGGGTTATAAGAGATCATAAGAATCCACCTTTAATAAGGGCCTTAAGTAACCGAGGATGCCCACCTCGTTAGTTCTTTACCCTAAATGCACTAACGGAGGTCTTAAGCGATTGACTCATATATCCACCTCATTGGTTAGATACTTTATGTTCATGTGAACGTTTGTGTGTTGCGTCAACATACCTTGATATATATAACCTGCTAAATCTAGGGTATCGTCTTTAAGTAAATAGTATTTTCAGTCGCATAGGAGTTTATGTTCTGACCCCTCTCCTTAACATATCCAACAGGTCAGTAGGTGGGGCAGATTCAATGGACGAAGCAATAGTGGAGACTGAAGACGAAAATGGAGATATTATGCTATTATTAGTTATCATTGTTGTATTGCTTATGGAAACTTTTAATGATGGGTTTATTGATGTACCTATGGAATAATTGTACCTTAACAATCTGTGTTTGAATTCTGTGGCTTTTTAATATAAAATGGTACATCATATTTTGGTATTATACTTTCTCGTTCCGTTGTGTCAGATTTCCGTAACGCAATGCCTATATATTATTCGATGAAAACGTAATTCCTCACAGGAACCAACGACCCGTTTAGAGTGGCTCTATTCTTCGATGGGCCTTTTCTGGGTTGAAATTTAGGCCCATTTCGGGTTGGTTGTTACACCAACGATGATGAATATTAACACCACATGAGGGTCACACCTTATTACCCTTTACACAGCATCCCACAAGATTTCCATAAGCCGAAAAATCATTTATCGTCCATAACAAAATTGCTTTCAGATTAAAACGTGTTTTAGTAAATGCATCGTAGACTCGAACTCCATTATTCCAAAAATGACACAAATCTTCTATCAATGATATCAAATTAACATCTATATCATTCCCAGGTTGCTTTGGATCGGGAATTAGCAATGTTAACATAATATTTTTCTTCTTCATTCACAACAAAGGTGAGAGATTATATGTTACAAGCATTATTGGCTAACAGCTATATTTAGAATTTAACATAGCAAATGGATTGAAACCATCGGTGGCAAGAACAAGTCAAAGATTGCGATGATCAATTGAAAATGATTTCCATTTCTCATCCACTACATTCCATGTTACTGAATCTACAGGATGACGCATTTTTACATCATTACTTTTGTTACTAAAATGCCATCTTAAATCTTCTACCATAGTTTGTGATTTAAACATTCTTCTGAATTTTGGAATTATTAGAAAATAATGTAATACATTTTAGACCATTATTCAAATCTTTGAGGCAGCAATCATTTTTACAAGCATGAATTTTCTCAAATCCCATTTCAAAAATATTCAAAAATTTCTTCACCTCATATAGTTTTAGGAAGTATATTATTCTTCGGAAACAACATGTAATATCCCAAATTTTTAACTAAGTTCAATTTGGATTTTTATTGTATAATTTGTATTTTCCTATATAAATTTGATTTTATAAGGTTTAAATATAGGTTTCAATTTTTAATTTTAATTAGTACCTAGTTTATCTTAAAATATGATTTTCTAAAGGAAAACTTATTTTAAAGATTATAGTTAATTTATGAGATTCTATATTTTAATATTAATATGTAATGATCTAACTTTGATATTAAGGTAAGAAAATGACTTTGGTAAGTGATAAGTTATTTCTAAGATACTGAATAAATTATAATGGTGTTATAAATTTTTATAAGATTTGTCAAGCATTTATTTTAGACCATTTTTATTATAAATATTAGTAAATTACATGTGTATATGTTTGATAAATAATATAGATAAATATTTTTAAAATATTAATAAGTTATATTTTGATTAAGTAATAAGATGTTACATTTATAAATATAACTAAATTTAGCTACATTTATAAGTATTGCAAATATGTGGCTAAGATAAACAAATTTTAAAATGTTTTAAGAATAAGGATTTGATGAAGTGTCCCCTTTGTTTTCATGATGCATGAAGACCTTCATGTTATGAAGCCAAGTAGTCACTTATGTGTAATTTTGCATGAAGTTTGATTTAAAGAAAGGACATGTGTCCATGAAGAAATTGTCCATTTTGCCCTTGAAATCACTCTATATAAGGAGTGCCTAAGCTCCATTTTATTTCACACTTCATCCATGGAAAAATTCGTATACAGTAGCCACCTCAATTTCCTGTTTACAAGTTTCCTGTAAATGAAAATTTATATTTCTATTAATTCAAAAAAATCAACATCTTCCAATCCATTCAGTTTTAGTTGAAATTATATATGCGGAAGTTGTCCGGATCGTTGTTTCAGATTTTTAGAAATTGACGGATCCATATTTCGTTGAGTATCGAAAGAGTTATCGCAGATTTACAGAGAATGTTAAAAATGGGTTTAGAAGTTCGAAAAATAAAATCTCTCAATCCGAGAAGAATTGATTGACACCGTCTGCACCGTTGTGATCAGCAAAGAGTGTAGTATTTTTCACGCGAAATTGGATGGATTCCGTGTTGATGATCGGAAATGTTCAAAACTAGGGTTGGAGTTCGTCCATGGAGGAAGCAACGATTGGCGAATCGATGAGAAGAGTTGCGATAAGGACGGGGAAGGCTTTGATGTGGCAAAATTTGGGAAAGTCCGGTGCAAAAATGAAGGGTGCCACACCATGGGGTTGCGCGAGTTTTGGTTCTAGGTCACAGCTTTGATGGTGTGCATTTTGATGTGGGGAGCTGGGGTGAGGGAGGTGTAGTGCAGTCGAACGAGGAGAAGGAAAGAGATGCGATGTGGTATCACATTGATGACCGGTGGATGTTTGGAGGTGTGCACGTGTACATGATATACGGTGAAAATGGGTTTGTTGGGTTACAGGAAAGAAAATGCAAGGGGAGGAAGAAGAAGATGGAAGGGGAGCACGGGTCGAGTCTTGAACGCAATGGGCTTGGACCTTCTTTGTTTTGGGTAATGTTTATTTATTTTATTAGATTAGTTTAAAACTTTAAACATGAATATCTCATTCGATTTTAATCCGTTTTACTCGCTGTTAGAGGTATTAGAATCGTATCTAAAAATAGAACCCATTAGTACATATTTTTGGTAATTATAGTTAAGTATAAATTATAATAAAAATAAAATAAAAGTGTTCTTTTATATATAATAATATATAATGAACATTGATATTAATTTAATTTCAATATAAAAATTAATAGAACAATTACCAGCTGCTAATGGAAGTGAATTGAAAGCAACGCGAGTAACGGTGGCAGTGTTCTTTGGTTCGTCTGTCCTGGTAATGAAGATTTTGGAGCTATTATGGTGAGAACTCCTAATTTAAAACTATTTATTTAAATGGATAGTTTTTGAATGATTATAATTAGCTGTGATAAATTATAATTGATTGGTTATGTATGTTATTACTTGAATGGATGTATAGATAGCACACTAAACACTGATAAGCGTTATTGTTTGTAACGCTTGTGCACAGCTGAAATGGTTGTTTATTGGTTGTGATTATAATTCATGTTTATCTGATTTATATGGTTGATGTATGATTGCACGATTTCACACACACACTGTAGTTGTGGAATTATACAGGTGATCGATTTAATCTTCCTTCCATATAATTGAAGATTGATTTTTAAATTTTTAAATATTATTTTTTAGTTAGTTTAGTTCGAAATGAGATTTGAAAAGTGGAATGGTTTTAAAAATGGTTTTGAATATATATATTGAAGATGTTTTGATTATATTATATATATATAACAGAACGTTCTAGGATGACAGAGAGGAAGTATCTAGGTTTGGGTTTGGAAAATACAGTTTCCTGCTCTCTCTGGCTATCCCTAACTGATCCGACGGACGGGACGATTAAATCAAAATATAATTTGAAATTGTTTAAACTTAGAAATAAAATTAAATTAATAAATGTCGCATAATGACTATTTAAATTTCAAATAATATGTTTTGAAATAAAGTTATTTTGAAATTGGAATGGAAAAAATTATTATTTTGAAAAAAAGAAATTCGGAATATGGTTTTAAATCTAAGTTATGGAATTTAATCTATTCTGGAAAGAGGAATTTGGCAATTTATATTTAAAAGCGTTATATGGCTTGAATCGAATTGATTTGAAAAACGATGGATTTATATCAATGATGATATTATATCGATATGGTTAAATCGCCGTTTCTCAGTGCTTTCCATAACGCTTCTAACGTTGTTATACCATTTCTTGAAATGATTGAAATTAAAGATTTTAAAACATGAACCATTGATTAAAATATGGAAAAGGATTTGTTTATACGATTTTAAAATGTATGGTAAGTCAGATTTGGGAAATTACAATTTAAAAGGAAACGAGTTGGGATAGGATTTATCGTCGGATATTCGATATGGAATCCCATGATTAGACGAATACTATCTGAAACCATATTCACATCCAAATTTTGAGGGTGTTTGCCGATGTTGGTGAATCAATGTCAAATATAAGTTGATTAAATTCTGTTTAAATTTATATTTGAAATATCAATCATTTGAATTACCATAAATGGAGATTTAAATGCAAATTAAGATTTGGTGGTTTTGAAGCATATGGGAAGAGATAGTGACGAATAAATGGAGTTGATTTTTTTAGAAATATAAGGTTGGAAATAAATATTGAATTTCAAGGAAAGGGCTAAGATTGATAACTGGTTTACGGAATTGAATAAATCCAACCTTAATTCAAAGTAATGGAATAACATAAAGGGAACGAAGAATTGTGTTTTTGAAATATAAGGATCTAAGATGTATATTTGATTTCCAAGAAGAGTTAAGATGGAAATCGATTTATGAAATTTAGAGTAAATCCAACTTTGAATTTTAAATGAATTCACAACTATTTGGGAAGGAGATTTGAATTGAGAAACTTGAATAGTCCATAGCTACTAATTTTAAAAGTACGCTTATTATTTGGAAAGACCGGGACCGAATATATGTTCGAAAACCATTCCAAGTAATAATACGACGTTATGGAGCAATTCAAGACTTGGAAAGCGACGAATGAAGGCCGGTATTCTTTGAATTGTTGGATTGATTGCTGATGTCTCAGTTGGGTAGGCCACCAGATACGAGGTTATAAGTGGCATGAGATTTGAATCTATTTGGAGATTTTCGGATTGATGTTTCGTTCAGATCTAGAACGGACAATTATGGATTGTGTGTCTGAAATTGTAATTACCTACGTAGCACTGTTTTATCAATATATATTTGTTTGGTGGCGGAGAATTATTCTCTTGCTTAACACCCTTCTCTAAGACATGTGAGCTTAGAGGTTATATATTGGAAATCAGTAACGCGTTGTTATTTGATAATGTGGCATACTTAAGATATGCGATGAGCTATGGATGATCAAATCATGGCTTGTTTAAGCATAGCTATGGATGATCAAATCATGGCTTGTTTAAGCATAGCTATCGGATGATCAAACAGGAAAGATGCAGTGAGGTTAAGGGTAGTCATTTCCTTCTAGATAAAAGGTGTGTACTATGGTATGGAGCCCAGGTATTAGCCTATGTGGATAACTTCTATTTATATGGATGTTGATGTTGCGAGCACTCGGTTTAAAGCTTGGTAACGACCGGGAAGTGATATACTCAGGCGTACTCTAAGTTACCCAGTTAAGGGGTAACCCGGCCTCGTTTTAGCAGAGACCCCGATTTGGTTCTCGGGGCGTCCCTCTAGAGGCGTACCCATCGGTTCGGTAACTAAGTTCCTTTGCCTGGTCATTTGTTGGAAATCCAATTTCCACTATGAGCCTGTACGATTTTGGTTGTATAGCCTGCTACTAACAAGATTGTCAGTATAATGGGATGGGCATTATGCTGGCTAGGATTTATACATTTACTTACGAAATTGTTTTCACACTGTGCACTAGTAATAATAACAGAGGATTTTCACGTATCAAGCATTTTTGACTATCATAAGAAGAAATCTCACCCATAATGCGTTTTCATTGTGTGTGTGCCACGAGAACTTATGGTAGTTTCATTTTTCAAAAGTCATTGTGAATTTCTATGCACGGGAATATGGAATAAACCCGTTCCGCGTTAGCGGCGTGGTCCGTTGAATTACCCAACTTTAAAATGAATCTCAACTACTGTTTTGAGTTCTCACACCACTCCCACGACTGACCTGGAGTTTATTGTTCCCTCACCTAAACTCTAGGTGCCCATAATTTTGACATGGGCAGCCTAGAAGTTTGGTATGCAGAGTTAGCCTTGGAGTTGATTGGAGCAGGATTCTGACTTTAGCTGGAGCTATATGTTTTGGAGCATTTGTATTCTTCCGCTGAATTGGTATCTCTTCCGCTGTGTAATCGATGTACTCTGATGTATTCCTTGTAACTCTGATGTTATATTATGGTAATGAAATGAAAAGTTCTGTCATTTTTTTGTGCAAATATGTAAGTACCCATAACTATCCATTTTTATGAATGGTTTAAGTTGGTTTAATTACCGACGAGAACCGGACAAAAAGGCGGGTCGTTACACAACAATTGTTACACAATCAAGTGCATATCAAAACCACTATCAGATAACCATGTTTCGCATTTAAGATTATACAACGCAACAATGGCAGATAGCTTTGTTTGATCTATGCAATCGGGATATAAAAGGGTTTCCGCATCTTCTAAATTTTTTAGTAAATCGTCTTTTCGTCTTTGCACGTCATCCTAGTCGTCATCGTTAGTAAAAGAAAAATGGTTAGTGAAATCTTCATCTTCATAATAAATCCCTTTAAATAAGTCATATGCACCATCCAACTTAATTTTTTTTCTGTATCTACTTTCTCTCCTTGATTGTACCATCTACCCTTTTTATATTTAGGATCCAATCCCTTTATGATCAAATGTTCGACAATGGTGTTTCCAAATTGGTAGGTAAGGTTTTGACAATCAAAACAAGGACATTTTTTTCTGTATTTCCCAAACTTCTCTTTGCAAAACTCCTAGCCTCTTGTTCGTACTCAACGTTAGTTATATAATTACAAAATAAACATAAAATAAATAAATATTGACATTCAAAATAAAATACCATGTTCACTTGCAAACACTTTGCATCCAATTTTTATCCATCTTGAGATGGAAATTACTTCAACAAAAAAGTTTCTAAAATTTAAAGTAATAATTAGTGATTAAAGGGAAATGGTACTTATTATTCTAAGCTTTATATGGATAATTAATCAACTTAACTTAGTCAAACTACAATATTAAAAGTTTGAATATTTATCCAACCAAATAAAGTGGGACCTATTATTCTACGCTTTATTTTTAATGGGTATGCATGTATAATAAAGACGGATCCAAATTCCTAGCACCGCTTAGTGTAAAACTTTGTGCTTAATAAAAGAAATGTTTAACTCAAAATAATGGTTATAGATGCTAGAACAATCATAACCTAAACATGCCAGTTACAAAACCTTTTTTGACCACTTTGAAATTAATTTCTCAAACCAGGATGTATAGTCCATGCAAAAGAAAATTTTCCTTTGTAAGATAGAATAGATGGTTACATGAATACAATTATCCTTCCAAAAGTACAACTTCTATATCGTTTCTTGATAAAGCTACATGATCTGTCATATATTATTTAGAATAAAATATATTTTATTCTAAGTAAAATCTATAAATATATATTTGCCTTCCAAAAGTTTAGGACAGAGATTACTTAAAATATATTAAGTAAATCCAGAATTTCAGGTAAATAAAATAAAATATATTTTATTTTCAAATGATATTTCTTCAATACCTTCTGTTACATGATATTATAGTTTATGTAATATTATTATAACTTATTATTTTCCACGGTTGATTTTCTTTATGTATTATTTACTAATCCTTCTTAGTTTTGTTATATCTCCACTATTTTTCTTCAAATTCTTATATTTTTTCCCACAAAATCAAATTATCAAGAAAATATTTATCACGATTAACCAACTCAAAAATAAAATAAAATATCATGCACGAAAATCCCCATAAAAAACTTTATTGTTAAATTTGTTGATTGAAGTCATTACTTAGAGGATTTGAGTTGTTTGGTTTTCCTTCTTCTCTATGATGTCGTGGTTGTTATAAAGGTGATAACTCCTGAAGTCTTTTCTTAAGGGAAAATTACATAAATATTTAATACTAATAAAATCCATCTTAGGTTCCTTTTTTAATTTAGTAGACTGCACCCTTATTTTTTTGTTATAGAAATGTGTGGCGGTGCTTGGATAATTTTCAAACTGACCGTTGGGGAGGTTTCCCTGCTGTAAGAAGCTAAATCAAATTGTCCGTGGCAATGATTTTCGCCTACAATATCTCTGACGACTAATTCTATTCGCACCCCACATTTTGCCTTTCACACCCCGTTATTTAAATAAAAGACATTTCACCCCACTTTTTGCTTTTCGCACCCCAAAAGTTACCAAAACTACCCTTCAATTTATATTTTTCACAAAGAAATAACACTGCGTTAACAATGAAAAAAAATAAAATAAGATCCAAAACAAAAAAACAGTAATTCATATTCATTTATTTTATTCATTTTGCAATCTAAAAACCGTTGCATTTCAGTTCAAATTAAAAATGTTTGAAATATATATTACAGCAGAAATCATAAATTTAAACAACCTTAAGAAAAGGACATAAAAGTTGAAAAAGAATAAATTTAAAATAAACACTTTTTTATGAGAAAAAACATTATTTTTTTCATTGGAATCATTTGTCTTCTCAAAATATATTAGTGTCATTTTTTATAATTAAAGTAACATAGTAGAAAAATGAATAAGGGTATATTTGCCATTTTATTCTTTTAGTTCTCAATGGGGTGGGAAAGGCAAAAAGGGGGTGTTAATAGAATTTGCCATCCTCGCTCTGCTTCTTCCCAAATTTTCCGTAATTACTGCTCGTTTTATGTGAAAATTCCGAATATTTCGTTCATTACTCCTATCGAAATTCTCTTTTTTTTCATCCTCCACAGCTTCAAGTCAGATTTAAGCAAGTATTTCCAGTTTTCAAATTTTCATTCCTAGGTTTATCGCACTGTTTTTTTTTTCCACGTGATGTTTTCTTGTCCTGTTCGTCCTCCTAAATCATTCAACGCAGCCGAATTTTTCTCTGATCTTTCTCTTCTCTAATCGTCGTCTCAAATCATGGTTCTGATGAATTTAAAAACCAATCGATCTTTCTTTCCTGTTTCTCAAATTATTGTGCGATTTCCTCCGATCTTTTACCGTTCGTTTTGAAATCAGAATTCCAAACTTTCAAAACCAACTTCCAAAATTAAGATCCGAAAGCACAAAAACTAATTTCGATTCCACAAAAATCAAATCAGAAATCAATAATCAATTTCCAAAGTTGGAAGGATGATTGGGATTTGCGATTCTTTGGTGTGCTTCTATTGTAGATTTGTGAGTGTCATCCCGAAAAGGTAATTTTTTTTACTCTGATTTATGTTTAAAGTAAAAGGCAAAAAATTATAGTGGCATTTTTTAACTTTTGTTTGTGGTTTAGTTGACATGAATTTGGTTTTCTCTTAATTATAATTAAACTTGGGATGTCCTGTTAAAGAATATAAACTAGTATTACCGCACAACGATGGGAAAACCGACCGTTTCATCATATAATTTTAAAGAAAATTGATAATAACATGGTCTATTTAAGAATTTATTGCATTTTAAAAATTTGTTAAATTATTCTATATACATACTATCAAAGAACATTGTAGTAGAAATAATATATTAATGATAGATCTGAAATAAATTTGAAATGTATTTTGGATGCTCTGAAGAAAGTTTAAACATCAGTATTTGAGTTACTAAAAACATTGGAGAAACCAATTCCGAAAAAGGAAGAGTATGATAGTAAACAAACCTGTCTAGCAGTCGTTTTGATAATACTTATTGGATATATTATAACGTTTTTTTGGATAATTACATAGTTGATTATGCATACTTCTTTAATGACATCTATTAGCAAAATGAAGCATCACTCTGCTATATTTAAGTTGATTAGATTATTAGAATATCTGTTTAATGGAATAAATCCACATTCTGCTATTATTGAATTAAATGTTAGCTTGTATAGGAACCATTGTGTATCAATTGAAAGTCTTACAAATACACTTGTGTTACCCAATACGTTCAAATTAAGGAACAGATGTTGAGAATGACGTGTTATTATGATTGTTACAAAGAAAATATTAGTATATATATTGAGTGCATCCTTAAATTACAGAAGAAAAAAAAACATATCTAAGTTCCACGTATTCTCTAATATAAAGGATAAAATAGGCATTTGAATTCACTTTCCTCCTTTGACATGTAATAAACATTTTTAACATGTAACATTAAGGCACACGCTAGCAATACCATTTCTACAATTATCAAACAAGTCTAACAGGCAATAAAATATGAGAACATAGATGCCCACACAAAATCTATGAATTTGTAGTCCAACATAGTAAATGCCAAAGAAAGAAAAAAACAACGATCCAATCTACAAGACTGGAGAATTCATCAACTCAAAAACTTTACTTGCACTGCAAAAGGAAACTACACAAAATTGTAGGAATACTATATATATATATATATACACATATATATATATATATATATATAGACACACATACATACACACACAAGTCAAATTTATAACAACTATATATGAAATAAAAATAGAACATAATAATAAGAACAGAGAAAAAAAGAAGAATTTGGAAAACAAACCAAAGATCTTAAAGCGAATCCAGGTGAGGAGCATACCGCTCAACAAGACAATAACAACAAAAGAGCCACAAACACAAAACTGCAGATCAACCCACACTAAAAGTAAACCAAAAAGAGCACTAAAGCATTACACTAATCAAGTAGTTAGATAACCTTCAAAACAGCAGTAAAAATTAGAGTACACATCTAAAATAAAGAACACATTAGATATATGTTGGAAAAATCCGCATACATACCTCATATGAAAAGTTTAATGGTAAAGAAACTAAATCACTGCAGCACAAAAGAAAGAGAACGATTAGTCGTTATTTCGTAATGTGCTGAATGTTTACCCTATTTTAAACGAGATGGTTCAGCTATCTGACCAAGTATAAACGATCCACAAAATCATAGTCTACTATGTAGAAAATTAATAACATAAAGGCAAACAAAAGAACTGACACACTGAATTGTTAAAATGACTAAAAGGACATAAAAACATAAACTTAATGCTACAAACTTTGCATCCAATGTGGAACAAAAAAAATGATCGAATTCATCTCAAATTAGATGTAAATCACAATAAGTCGAAAATACTAACCCTTAGTTTTAGAAGCACCCGACTGTATCCAAACATCCGTAAAGCAGGTATCTCCATGTTCAACCTACACATGACATGTTAAACTCTGCTCTAAACTTCTAAATAAACAACAAAAAAAGATTAGGAAGTTCAGAACGACTAAAAGACAAAGATTGTAAACAAATATCTTAGATTATATTATAGACAATAGAAGAACAGCTAATTCAAACAGCAAACCCATCCTCAACATTTTACAAAAATAACAATGACTGGGTCCCAGGTTGTTCCATGACGATATTCATTGTCTTAGCAGTTTCTGCTTACTCGCTCGGTATAAACACTATCTAAGTAGAGTTGCCTCTAAAATTTCTTTGCTGCACCCCTCCTTACATATAACCAAGAACATTTAAGGCATGAATCATCTCTCCCTAAGGACCTAAAAAGCATATGTATAGTGGACATTTATGATCCTATGGACTAGAGCGTTCTCATATGCTTGAAGGAGCAACATGTGAATAATAAATAAAATGCATCTAAGGATACAGCTCTCTGCACTCTCACATCAAAATTTTCAGCATACCAACGTTATGTTTCATGGATCAAGCAGTAACTACATATGATAAAACATGCAATGTTTACAAGGGATTAATGCTTGGAGATACAAGCTCATATGGGCACGATATCACATTACGTTTCAGATGTGGCAATTTAGCACAGTGAAGGTACGAGCTCTGGCAGCTTTCTTTTAAAGCATGCATCATAAACTAAAAATGTGATATAAACGGTCTAACACTGTATTTTCAGCTTGTTTTCAAGTTAGGGACGTCCAAAAATCAAGGTCAGGTCATTGACATTTTATAGTAAAGATGGCCTTACAGAAACCATGAAAAGAAAATGCATGCGAATTGCTGGCTATCCTAATATAAAAGACAAGTGGATACACATGTAATAATGTTTAAATGGAGAATATTAAATTTCTAGAAAATGCTAAGCCTGATTGATAATGCTCAGATCATTACAGCATATCAACCATTTAAATCCAAATATTATGCTCAGACTATTGCATTAACAATGAAATAACTTATTTTAGCATTGCTTCAAAAAGGAAAGAAAGTTTGTAGATGATGTTAGGTCTTTTCAAATTGTGGGAAATAATTTATAGTTGATGTTTTTATTATTTAATGTGGATTCAATATTTTTATTGTTTAATGTGGGAAATAATTTATAGTTGTCATTTTTGAATTGTACTTTCAACTCTTATTGTTTAATGTGGGATTCAATGTTATTAACTTTAGTGAGGTTGCAGAGTATTTCGTGTCTAATATGGATTTAGCTAAGCACTTCAATATGATAACACAACGGGCTATGAATTATTGATTGATAGTCTTAGAGGTACACTTTTTCAAAATTTTCTTTTCATTGTTGTTAATCTTATTTTAACCGTAGTTTTCATATGTCATTTAATGGAGTTGTGCTCCAAGCTGTTGTTTAATGTGATTTTTATTAAATAGGTATTTTGGTTTAAATGATATCTCAATTTCATATCGATTGTGATAGTACCTGAAAGGACATCACTCACGAGTATTAAAAAACTGCTCCTGATAATTTTAATCACCTCATTACTCAATGAACTGAAACTATACAAAGTTATTAACTTAACTAGTTATATACTAAATCGTAATCACCTCATTACTATGAATAGCCGCTCCCATCTTCTTCTGAAAATGTCAGTTCGAACTCCACTGTAACGATGGCCGTCTCCAAATCTTTGTGCTCATCGTTCTCCACCTCCTCTATATTAAAAATCGAAGGAAATATACCATCGTTCATCTCTAATCAATCTCGTCCGTTCCAACACCATTTTACATAACTCGACTCCCTCATTCCAATCGCGTTCTACAGGTTAACGCACGCGAGCCATAAAAAGCACCGAACCCATTCTTCACCATTTTACCCCAAATTTTGCATACTCTTGCGATTTGATCTTCTCAACCGAATTATGATAACCAATTTGCAAATCAAGGCTTAAATTCCTTTAAAATAGCAACCCTAGTTAACGATCCAAAAAAAGGGTGAGAATTCAGATAAATGAGGAAGAAACAGAGCATAGAAAAGGGAGACGCAAATCTGGAGATATTAAAGGAATATAATAGGTAGAAAGAATTCGTATTTAAGGAAAACGCAGATTTGAGGAGGAGAAAGAAGGAAATGACGGAGATAAGATTATTGTTGAGCGAAAATTAAGGCTTAATTTATTGGCTCAGAAAATTTGGTTTTGGCTCTTACAGTAGGCAAACCTCCATAACGGTTGTTTGATAAACATACTCAAATTTGAGGAGGTGTTATTAAAGGAATATAAATTTATATGCTTGAATTTGGGGATGGATTCTCTCAATCTACATGGTAATTTAAAATTTCTTTTAACATTCATTTATTTGGTATATTCATAATTCTTGGTTACATGTTGGTATATTTCTTTTTTTAATCTCAATTTAGGGACTATCATTGCTTTAACATTAAAGACAGTTTGATAGTTTCCTATTCCTTTTCGTCTTTGAAATAGTATATGAAAATGGAACTATTATCACCTTATATTGTTGTTTTCCATCGTGAACCCAATAGATATTTAACATTTCCATCTATTCTGTACTCATTTTCTATTTGAGATATGAATCGACCATAGTAACCACGACTGGTTTTTCAGTCAGTTCGCATGGATATAGAAAATCACAATATATAAATATGTTCCTTATTTGCTGTCAGTTTTGTTATTAATTGAATATGGCAATACTGAGATTTTTTTTCCTGTATGAAATTGAGATTTTCAACTTACCCAGCTATGTGCTTTCTGCCGTTTTATAATTGGTTTAGTGTAGTATTAATTGTTCTAATTGGAAACAGTTTTATGTATTAATGCTGCTTTCATGTAAAGATTAAATGGTTTTGCTCTAACATTAAATAGTGCCATTAAAACTCCTAATTTGTGTTCAATGTAAAAGGAAAAAATTAATAGTGGCAAAAATATGTCTTGAAACTATATTTATGGTTGTGATGAAGGGTCTGAAAGTAAATTATGTATGTATATGACATGATCTTTTATGATTATCCACAACTATTTGAATAGCTCTTAGTCGTGATTTATTTGATTACTAGTAAATGTTATCTACCAAATTTATTTGAAGTATCTATAATTCTTAGTCGTGATTTACTGTCTAATAAACCTAGCCATGTGGGTAACATGTAAGTACAACTGTTCTGCTTAGCTCATAGTTGTCAGAAGAGTTTGAGAAATACACTATCTTTGTTGGTGAAATGATGGGATATTTATTAGTTATTCACTGATCTATGAAAGTTATCAACTTCCAAACCATTGGAAGTAATGTGTTACTCAAATTAGTGTGAGCTTATGGCTTCAAGTAAGTACAATTCCACTCGGAATCTATTACTGGTTTTCGTTACTGATTTTGATTGCAATTAAGATGTATGATTATATTTCCTTGCATGCTTTTAACAAATACTCGTTTCTTTACATCTTTTTAACAAATACTTATTTACTTAATTTTATTAAGGAACCAAAAGGATGTTGGAAATGAATGAGAAAGAGAAAGAGGGATTTTGGAAGAAGAGAAAGGAAAACAACTTTTAGTCCCATATCATGAAATATGAGTACCAACTCTTCTACAATCTTATATAAATAAAGGAGAAGAGAGCTCATATCAGGTGTGGCTAAGCCAAGACACAATATTACATTGATGTCAACTTGGGCCTAATGCCTTGAGACTCTTGGAGTCCATGACACAATATTATATTGATGTCAAATCGGGCTTAGTGCCTTGGAACTCTTGGAGTCCATGACACAATATTATATTGATGTCAAATGTGGGCTTAGTGCTATGGGACTCTTGGAGTCCATGACACAATATTATATTGATGTCAAATGTGGGCTTAGTGATTTGAGGACTTTTGGAGTCCATGACACGATATTAGTGTCAATAATTGGGTGTTGGACCTTGGGACTCTTGAGGTCTCATGGTTAAATAGGCCGCTGATTTCAGTTTGGGCCTATTGTGCCGAAACGAGTTATTTTGATCATTTTATGATCTGGTATGTCCCTTCTATTGAAGGGATACAACCGTTTCATCACAAATGCGCACGCACATTTAAGCACCGCTTGGTTAAAGGGTCGCAACCTTTCCAAAGGTCATTAATGTTCGTATAGGCATTTCCTCCAGCCTATAAATACATAGCCCAAAAGGAGAGAATAAATATTAATTATTCTTCTCAATTGTTACTCCCTCTTCAAAGCATTCCTCTGTTCAAGTTTCTATAATCTACTTCAGTTTGTCGGAGCTCCGTTTGCTGGCACTGCACTACGGGGTTGGTCCGTTTTATCCTGGGAAACAAATTGCGATCACGTCAATCAGTGCATATGACGGCAATATTGTTTTAAGGAAACAGAATTATTTCTGGACTCGGACATTACGGTTGGTGACGGTTCTGTACCGCTCCAATCCAGTGCACAATCGGTCTTGCTTACTGTCTTTTCTGCAATCACAGTTTGACTTGACAATTGTGGCATTATTGAGTAACATTGATATTGTTACTATTTATTTGCAATACAATTGTGTATTGACAAAAGGATCTAATTTTGTAATACAATTGTGTATTGACAAAAAGATCTTCTAACAATCTTAAAACAATATTGATTGTTGCAGACGACAATAAGCTGTGTCGCAAAATAGCAACAATAATTTTACACTGACACAGACGGTGACCAACGCTCTGATTGCGCCAAATGGTTCCAATAATGGCTCTGCCTCATGGAGAAAGGTCAGAGAAGTTCAACGTCATCAATATTAAGTGCTGACAATAGAAAAATGTTGCTTTGTCTAACAACATTGGGACTTGCCAAATTTCTGAGTCTAAAAAAAAAAAAAAAAAAAAAAAAAAAAAAAGGAAAAAGGAAAAATTGGCTGAAATCCCCAAAAGGGCATTGCTGATATGAATTTATATACAGTAATATCAGAATGCAACCTGGAAAGGAACTAACTTTAAATGACGTTCTCTATGTTCCAGAAATTCATAAGAACCTGATTTCAGGATCATTGCTCAGCAAACATGGATTTAAATTAATCCTTAAAGCTGAGAATGGAGTGTATGTAGGAAGAGGACATGTGTGTGATGGTTCGTTTAAAGAAAATGTAATCACTATTGTACCACACACTGATATGAATAAAAGTGAATCTTTTGTTTATATTGTTGACTCTTCCAACGTGTGATATTCTAGATTAGGGGATGTAAACTTTGATACATTGCACAAATTGATTAATCTAGACACCATTTTTAAATGTCAAATTTGTGCAGAAGCAAAATTGAAAAGAATCTCGATTCATTATGTTGAACGAGAAACATAACCGCTAGATATAATACATACAAATATATGTGATTTGATGTGTTTAAACAATACAAAGCGGAAGTTGAGGATCAACTCAACAAGAAAATCAAAGCTTTAAGAAGTGATAGAGGAGGAGAATATGTATTCCCTTTTGAAGAATCTTGCGCTGAACATGGTGTTTTACAACTAATTACAGCACCATATTCACCTCAATCCAACGGTATAGCCGATCGGAAGATAAAACTCTTAAAGAAATGATGAATGCCTTATCCTGGCTTGCCAGATAATTTTTTGGGAAGAAGCTATTCTTTTGGCAAATCATATTTTAAATAAAATATCCCGAAAGAAAACATCTCTATCTTCTCATGAACTTTGGAAAAACAGACCACCATCCTACAAATACCTAGAAGTGTGGGGGTGTCTTGCCAAAGTAGAGGTACCAAAACCAAAGAAGGTCAAAATTGGACCAAAAACAATTGATTGTGTATTTATTGGATGTGCACAAAGCAGTGTCGCATATCGATGTTTGGTACACAAATCTGAAATTGATGATATTCATGAAAATACCATCATTGAGTCGAGAAATGCTAAATTTTTCAAACATATATTTCCCTTGAAATATGGTATTGAAAATCATACACCTAAGAGATCAAGGGAAAAAAAGAAGTTCATTACTCTATTGAGGATGCTGAACAAAATAACACTCAGCTAAGTAGTGCTGAGCAGCAAGTGGAGGAGCCAAGAAAAAGTAAAAGGTCAAGGACGTTAAACCTTTGGACTGGACTTCTATACATTTATGTTAGAAGATGATCCATTGAAATACAAACAAGCTATGTCCTCCAGCGATGCCCCTTATTAGAAAGAGGCAATTAACAATGAGATTGAATCCATTATGTCCAATCATACATGGAAATTAGTTGATTTACCTCAAGGATGTAAGACCTTAGGTAATAAATGTATATTTAAAAAGAAATTGAAACCTGATGGTTCAATAAACAAGTACAAAGCTCGTCTGGTAGTCCAAGGATTTAAACAAAAGGAAGACCTGGACTATTTCGACAAACATCAATTAGAATGCTCATTGCAATTGCATCCATACATGACTTAGAAATACATCAAATGGATGATAAAACTGTATTCTTGAATGATGAATTAGAGGAGGAAATCTATATGGAACAATCTGAAGGATTTCTAAGCTCAGAAAATGAGAATAAAGTGTGCAAATAGGTGAAATCACTTTATGGCCTTAAGCAAACTCCAAAAACAGTGGCATGAGAAGTTTGATAATACTATGTTATCAAATGGATTCACAATAAATGAATCAGATAAATGTGTGTACATAAAACATACACATATTGGATATGTCATTGTTTGTCTTTATGTTGATGACTTATTAATCCTAGGCAATAACAAGGCCATAATAACATCTACAAAGGATATGTTATCCTCTAGATTCGATATGAAAGACCTAGGACTGACTGATGTGATATTGGGTGTAAAAATTCTGAGAACACCACATGGATATGCATTATCCCAATCGCATTACATCACCAAGATACTTGAGAAATTCAAGCAATATAATGTAACTATTGCAAAATCACCAGTAGATATGAACCAAAATTGGGTAAAGAACACTGGTGATGGTATTTACCAATTGGAATACTCTCGTATACTAGGAAGTATCATGTATGAACTGTACTAGGCCTGATGTCGCATATGCTGTAAGAAAACTAAGTAGATTTACCAGCAATCCTGGTAAGCATCATTGGAAAGCGATAATCAGAGTTCTAGGATATCTAAAGTATACACAGAGCTATGGTTTATACTATACAAACTATCCTTCAATAGTGGAAGAATATAGTGATAAAAATTGGATCACTGGATCAAATGATACAAAGTCTACAAGTGGATACGTGTTCACATTAGGAAATGGAGCGATTTCATGGAAATCATCCAAACAGACTTGTATCGCTAGATCTACGATGGAATCAGAGTTTATTGCACTAGATAAGACTGCAGAAGAAGCAGAATGGATTCGAAGCTTCTTGGAAGACATTCCTAATTGGAGCAAACCTGTGCCTCCAATATGTATACATTGTGATAGTCAATCAGCTATTGGAAGAGCTAATAGTACACTATACAATGGTAAATCTAGGCATATTCGTCGTAGACATAAAACGATAAGACAACTTCTCTCTAATGGGGTTATCACGATAGATTACATTCGATCTAAAGATAACTTAGTGGATCCACGTACCAAAGGCTTGCCAAGAGAGAAAGTTCAAATCTTATCGAAGGGAATGGGGCTAAGGCCTATAGACTAAAGGTTTCTCTAAAATGGAAACCCCACCTAGTTGACTGGAGATCCCAAGATCTAGGTTCAAAGGGACAACGAAGTTTAAGAGAAACTTGATGGCACTGTTATACACAAACCATTCCTATGATAAGTCAGTGCATTATATGTTGAATAAGGATAAGTATTAGTACTTTTAATGATGTCTGTATTTGAGGAATTAAGAGAATACCCTTTACAGAATCACCTACGTAAGTGCGAAGGCGCCGCTTCAAAGAGAATTATGAGGCCAAATTCTCTAAGCACTTAAGAGACCAGGCAGGTGTTCAAGGCAAAAACGAACACATACAGAGAACGAAGGGTTATAAGAAACATTTATCGTGTGTTATCTACTTTGGAATTACACAAAAGGCTTACAGTTCAAGGACAGTCAATGTCTACTGATTCGCCTGTGATTCAAATAGGTAATCACTAGGAAAGTTCAAGGCCCATGTGCTACTTTAACCGATGCGATAAATGATTCGTGAAACTAAGAACGACTTCTCATTCATGTGGGGGATTGTTGGAAATGAATGAGAAAGAGAAAGAGGGATTTTGGAAGAAGAGAAAGGAAAACAACTTTTAGTCCCATATCATGAAATATGAGTACCAACTCTTCTACAATCTTATATAAATAAATGAGAAGAGAGCTCATATCAGGTGTGGCTAAGCCAAGACACAATATTACATTGATGTCAACTTGGGCCTAATGCCTTGAGACTCTTGGAGTCCATGACACAATATTATATTGATGTCAAATCGGGCTTAGTGCCTTGGAACTCTTGGAGTCCATGACACAATATTATATTGATGTCAAATGTGGGCTTAGTGCTATGGGACTCTTGGAGTCCATGACACAATATTATATTGATGTCAAATGTGGGCTTAGTGATTTGAGGACTTTTGGAGTTCATGACACGATATTAGTGTCAATAATTGGGTGTTGGACCTTGGGACTCTTGAGGTCTCATGGTTAAATAGGCCGCTGATTTCAGTTTGGGCCTATTGTGCCGAAACGAGTTATTTTGATCATTTTATGATCTGGTATGTCCCTTCTATTGAAGGGATACAACCGTTTCATCATAAATGCGCACGCACATTTAAGCACCGCTTGGTTAAAGGGTCGCAACCTTTCCAAAGGTCATTAATGTTCGTATAGGCATTTCCTCCAGCCTATAAATACATAGCCCAAAAGGAGAGAATAAATATTAATTATTCTTCTCAATTGTTACTCCCTCTTCAAAGCATTCCTCTGTTCAAGTTTCTATAATCTACTTCAGTTTGTCGGAGCTCCGTTTGCTGGCACTGCACTACGGGGTTGGTCCGTTTTATCCTGGGAAACAAATTGCGATCACGTCAATCAGTGCATATGACGGCAATATTGTTTTAAGGAAACAGAATTATTTCTGGACTCGGACATTACGGTTGGTGACGGTTCTGTACCGCTCCAATCCAGTGCACAATCGGTCTTGCTTACTGTCTTTTCTGCAATCACAGTTTGACTTGACAATTGTGGCATTATTGAGTAACATTGATATTGTTACTATTTATTTGCAATACAATTGTGTATTGACAAAAGGATCTAATTTTGTAATACAATTGTGTATTGACAAAAAGATCTTCTAACAATGGATGCATTTAGTTTTGTGTTAGGTGCAAAGTGTGGTTCATAATCTCCAGATTATCAGGAAATGGCTGCAATAATAATAAAACACTGCATATTATTTTGGTTGATGAAATTTATGATTTTGTTAAGATAAATAATCTCCAGCTTACTGCGCAATTGAACCCTTGTTATCCCCATTAAATGTGCGAGGAATATTTTATGGTTTTCCTTACCGTTGTTATCAACCTGTAACCTGAATTCAAAAAGAGACATTGATACACCAAATATTTATTGCTACATGGATTTTTAGAATATAACATTCTATGCTGATAAGAAATAATACTTTGTGCAGATTTCTGGTCTTGGCCTATCCAAAGTAACATATCTAGTGGTATGAAAGAAAAAATTTCCTTGGATGGCACCTGAACTTCTTAATGGAAATTCTAGTCTCATATCTAATAAGGTATTATTTTCATCTCAGTATGATGTTTAATTCACTATTTATACCTGCTGGAGCATTGTAGTGAATATATTAACATAGGTGCCAAACTAAATATTTTACATTTAAGATATGGTTGCTATGATTTTTATTTTCACTACCATTTAACCATTATGAAACAGTGTATGCAAGTGAAATGAAAAAACTGTAATGGCAAATATGTGATGCTTAAAAGAATGTTCATATGTCTTGGGTTCTATGGCTCTTGGACCTAATTTAAGTCCATTAGCGAGTATCTAACTATTTATTAAGATTACCGAAAACTGATCGGTGAAAACTGAGATGCATGTTTAAGTTTATAATCAACAGAAATTGACCTGAATGTATTAATTAACGAAAGGTTGTGTTTCTTGCATTTCTAGGAACATGAATCTTCGAGAAAAGAATGCAACCACCACAAAAATATTTTTTACCGTCCACTACTCAGGATAATTACATTTCCTTATATTTTGGTATCTGTCTTAAATCACAGTAGAACTGAATAAAAGTTGTAAAGACAAGAAACTATTAGCAGTCAGGAGGAAAATCGACACTAAACAGAGCACCAAGTATGTTTAATTTTCCTGTACTTATAAGCTACTTCCTGTTATAGTGGACTTCAAATATGATTATATGTATGTTTATAATGTTAGTTTATGTTTTAGCTAGAGCAACTCCAATGGTTAAAGGCCTGAATATTCAACTCTCAGCGGTGGATACCTGTTTAATAAGCTCCTTATGTTGGGTGCCTATTTAAATAGCTCCAAGACATAAACACAGTATTTAATAAGCATTTGAGACTAATTCTGAATATATAGCTGAATATTTGATCTTATTCGTGTTGTTAGACTGTGTTGCAATCCTTACTCTTAATATTCAGCCTGATCTGTCCACAGTTGGGCGTGCATCATGTTCAATATCTTCTACTACATTATTTTTCTACAATGTACATCAAATTAATTGTATTATTTTTGCGAAGATTTTTTTCTACAATTGTAAAGATAAAAATATTTGATGATTTCATTTGAGAATTTATCAGGAATGTTCAGCGCTATCAAGAAAGGAGAAGCTAGCTTGTCGCTGCTGAAGAGTTTACTCTGATTTTGATTTTAATTTAAACTGCATTGGGATTGACATCGATCATATTTTGAGCAATTATCATTATGAAAAAACATTTCAAATGTATTTACTTTATCATGTATCTGTAAACTTTGCTGAAATTTTTTCCTTAGGCATCATATAAATGTTTTACCTTCTATCATTTAAGCAGTGTAATTTTGCACCTTGTGTAGTATGTAAACTCTGATTCTTACCTTTGCTGAAGGTGAAATAAAAATGAATCTTTTACTTTAACCTTTGCAGAAGATGAAATTAAAACAAGCATTCTGTTGTTGAGTCAAAACATGTGCCATTTCCTAGCTAAGACAACCTTATATAACATTAGGTGATATACCAGTTTTTGATGTTATAATCAGAAATATAGTGATTATCTTTTTCAGTATCATGTTGATTATTTTCCTCTACTTGATGTTATTTTGGTGGATGAGTTTAATGCTCTTGATGCACACAATCATAAATTGTTGTCATATTGTGATTCAATTAGAAGTATCAAAGTTAGAATTATTTAATAAATCTATTCTTGCAATTTTCAACATCTTTAATTAAATATGAAGTAATATTTGTTATTTGTGATCTTTTGATTTTAAAATCCACTAGTGATTTGAAGTTACAAAGAAACTCAAAATCAAGAGTATATTTATTGTTTGAGATAGTATGTATGTGTGTATGTATATGTGTGTGTGCGCGTGCGCGTGGCTGCGAGTGATTCATATCGATGATAATAGATTCTTAGTATCAGACTGGTTTGCATGAACTATAATAGGATTTACATTTCTACAATTATGTTCATTTTTTTATAAATATTACACTCGATTTTTCGTTGAACTCATAATTAAAAATATAAAAATTAATAAATTGTTTTTTTTTTTAATATTATATAATTAAACGGTCGGTTTTTCTCACCGTTGTACGGTTATACTAGTACTAATTTGACTTGCAGTTTTAAAATATATGTTTATAAATCATAATTGTTGTAATTAATGTCTACGGTTTTAGGTGGAATTATCATTGTTTCAAATCACAAGCAGTGTAGCAAGAATAATGTTATTGTGTTATGAACAATAGACATAGTTGAATGTTAGGAATCAGGTTTAATACAGTACAAACCAAACCAATCACCTACCTCTCGCACACGGCTTTATATATACCAGAAAAGAAAATGGAAGCAAACTATTGCAATGCAACAAACTGCACAACAAGTGCGATTTATAATTAACAGCCCCAAAGCTGCCATAATAAGCTCGGTCCACAGAATGATTAGTTTCCAGATACGCTCGTTGAAACATTGCTTTCACGTTTTTGATTCCAAGTCCTATTTATTTCTAAGTCCTATTTAATCTTCTTCATCTTATGGTTGAAGAAAAGATAGCAAGTCGACGTGAAAGCCAATGGCACAATAGTGCAGAAGAGCAAAACATTTAAAATAGAAATTAAGTCACAAACAAATAAAAACTTTCAATTGAGTCAACATGGTATCATTTTATATAGATATTTTCCACAATCTTATTTTTAAATGAATCTTCTTTTCTTAATCAATTCAATGTACATCTATAAAATTATGCATGTATATTGTATTTTTACATAAATTTAAAAAATTAGCATGGAAAGCATTTACTAATTTGAGTATATACTACAAACTAGATAAGAAATAAAGTTATTTAAACATGGCTAAGGATTTGTATAGCAATAAGTATTTAAATAAATGGTTTCTTTTTTGTGAATTTCTAGATAAATTTAATTCCAAATCAGTTATATATGTATGCATTAAAGAAAAGTATAACATACAAATTGTTCCACGATTACGAATTTTAGTTAACTGCCTTTAGGATACCAAGATATGCATAATGCGATACTACTATTGCTCCACAAAAGCTTATCAGTGGATTAAGTTTGATATAATGGTGATCTCATATATTAAAAAATACTTAGGTTCATTCAACGTAATTTGAAGGATGAATTTGAAAAATTAATATAACAATAGATTTATGTAACCCTACACATATCCATAAAAATTGAAACACGTGAAACAAATTTTTTCAGGCTTTTATTTTAAATTTATTGGTGTAATCTACACACTATATTTTTCAATCTCATGTTTATGTAGAAACTAATATAACGATTGAAATACAGCTACCAATTTTGTGAATATTTATTCATGTTATTTCACAAAAAAGTTAACTTGCACACACACACACGTGTGTGTGTGTGTGTGTGTGTGTATATATATATATATATATATATATATATATATATATATATGGGTGACTTTTATTTATTCATATGACTATTACTTCTGAATAAATAAATTTTCTTTTCATGCATCTTGCCAATGAGTCTAGTGTATTATTTCACAACAATGTACATGACCATTTTTTTGATTCCTAATTTGCTCTTGATTTTTTTGCACATGTCTAGAGGACATGCTAAACATACTAGTGTTAATAATAAAGATTAAGATCATGAGTAATGTTAAAAATCAATACCCTTAATTATTTTATCATGTAATGTATTTTGGAGTTTCTTAATCTCTATCCCAAATTCTTGATTTACCTAAAATATATTTGATTTACTTGTCATATTCCAATGTAAATATATTTTATTTACCTGAAATTCTTAATTGACGTACTAGATGATATAAATGATATTGCATCATCGGTTATCCCTGCTGATTAAATATCATCACAGATGTTTCTTTGATGTAATATCTAAAATATCTCCACTACCTGATGGTAATAAAGTGCATTAGTAAATATTGCATATCTACACAACGCAATGGTATAATAAGTGGATTGAGTAGGTACATCAGTTTTAACTTTAACTCATCTGATTTTTACATATGAAACATTAATAACAACCACATCATAATTTACATGTATTACTGAAAATTACGAATTCCATCGACTCCTTAAAATCTACAGTACATATAATACACTAGTATCATATAATACATTAGTATCATATAAAGTCTAGTTTCATATAAAATCTAATATACTGCTGAAAGGACAGATGTTTTTACTAAGTTTTCCAACGTATAATAATAGGATTAATTCTCAAGAATAATCCGAAGTTTAATGTGTCTTCCCATAATAATCTCAATTTTGGATTATTTCTGAATAATCCGAAGTTTGAGGATGTCTTCCCATATTGATCCCGATGACCCACTGACGTGTTATTTTGGGATTATTCAGAAATAATCCAAACTTTGGATTATTCAGAAATAATCCAAACTTGAGATTATTATGGAAGACACATTAAATTTTGGATTATTCTTGACAATTAATCCTATATAATACACTAGTATTATATAAAGTCCGCATTCAAAACGTCCAGGTTTATATTGAACAATTTTTTTATTTTGATCTAAACTATCACGTTTAACTGCATACAAAAGGTTGGTTCTATTTGAATCCAAGTTTTTGCTGACTAAACCAGAAAAAACGATGACCAAACTGCCCCTACTTTGTTTGTTTTTTTTTCAATTTTCAGCATACCACGTAGACCCCCTACGAGATTCTTTAGTGTACGTCGTAAAGCCCCTACGAGGTGCTTTTAGTCACCTCGTAGGGCCCCTACGAAGTTACTTAAAGGCACATCATATGGGCGCTACGAGGTACACCAAAGAATCTCATAGATTCCCTACAAAGGAGGGTAAAATTTGCTTTTTTTAATAATATATGGGTGAACTCGGCAAAACATTGGGTTTCTCCCATTTTTCTTGTTTTCTGGGTACACTCGGTAATTTCTTGAGTTTAAATAGAATTAGCCACATACAAAAATAGGAAAAAGCGGCGATGTGATATATTACAGCCAAAAGTAAGGGACAAAATGAAGTATAAAAAAGTACGAAAATAAAAGTGAATAATGACTGCAAGAACTTCACAAATCAAACTCATATAACCATGAATCATAACTGTAAGAACTTCAAAAATCAAACCCATATAAATAGCAAAATTCAACAGTGGACTAATGATTGATGATGGTACATAATCTATATAAACTTCGAAAATCAAAATTACCAAACAACTCAACAAATTTTATCGACGATGTCGCCGCTAATCAGTGTCTGATTCGACTTCGTTGCTAGCTATGAGAATCGATGTGGAACTGTCGATATCCTTTGTCGAATACGTGGAATTGTCAATTTTCTTTCTCGGATACAATGTCCTTTGTCTGGAGAATCGATGTGGTAGTTGCGTTGGAGTGGATGGAAACGATGCCTCAATGGAAAATTTTGGTTTGAAGAGGAAAGTAAGGAAAGGGGTAAGTTTATGTGGCGTTTGGTTTATTTTTTGTTTTCTATTTTGAGTTTTCAACATTAGCTATCAAAAATGGATAGAGTAAACGGACGACGAAAGAGATAGAAGGAAGATGGAGGGGATATGGACAGGTTGGAGGGACGATGGAGAGGTTGGATCGTGTCTAGTCCAACAATTTTTCCCAAGACATGAAAAATGAAAAGAAGAAAAAATTGTTTTTCGTTTTATATGTTAAACTCGTTTTCTAAAATGGTCATTTTCCACGGTATATATATGTCGTTTGCAATTTTGTTATAGAGAAAACGAAAAATTAAAAGGGGTGAACCGAACGCACCCTTAGTTTTTCATGGCCTGGTTTTTATCCAATGTCGCGCTCCCGCGTGAAAGTGTTTAGGCCTGAAGAAATAGCAAAATGGTTAATTTGACAGTTAAATTTAACATTGGCTTATAGTGCAATTTGCTTTTTATATAGCTTTTTAATTGCGGCACTACTATATTGTGATATATACATACATACATATATATATATATATGTATGTATGTATGTATGTATGTCTGCAACAGTAGCCCAGCGGTTAAGAAATTGCACAATGGTAGCAGTGGTGCGGGTTCAAAACCTGGAATGGCGAGGTAAGAGCTTACCATGTGCATACGCTAAGATCATCCACTTATGTGGTGCTTGCGGACCAGACTATGTGCAATAGGGAGGGTTTTACGACTTCGGTCGGTTTTCCTCCTGAACAAGTACAAAGAGTGTGTGTGTGTGTGTGTGTATATATATATATATATGATGTTTTGTTATAGTGTATGTGAAGGTAAAATAATGAAAAAATACATTGTAGATATAAATGCCGGTATTTCCATATGCATATATTGACTATGTTGTTGTCTTGTTGTTATATGTCATATGAATTTATTATCTCGCATTAGTTTGTATAATAATTAAGCATAGTTTTAGTAGAACGTTTGCAAAAAGGAGAACTGCAACCAATTGTTGATACTACTTTCTTGCCTTTTCTTTTAGATCTTGAAAGTGATTATGACTAGATCTAATAATATTTTCATTCCATTTTAAACATGCTTTAGAAATATTAACATATTTGATATTTTTATATTGATCTAATATTTATTTAATAAATGTGGATTTAATAACTTAAATCGGAAAGATAAAAAAGGGATTTTATTCAGATTAGCTAGATTGGATCTAATAAAATATGTTAGATTTCATAGACTCATGATCAACCAAATAGAGAAACAATTTGAAAATTTTCGGTCCTTTTTTCAACCTTAACCGTTGATATTTATAAATAATAGTAAAGAAGAACCTTTTAAAGCTCTTCCATCAATTGTTGGAGTTTTCACTTTTCTCCTTAGTTCTCTCCAAATATTTTATTCTTAAATTAGTTTATTATTTTACACTTATTTATTATTTCTTTCATATTATTTTACCTCACCCGTCATTTTACATTTTTATATGGGCATTTCAAATTTACATAATTATTTATAATAGTTAGTTCATGACATTTTATATTTAAGTCCATATATTTCAATTAACTGCAAACCCCAAAATTTAAGTAAATTTAAATAACTAATATTTTTTTTAAACAAAAAGTGACAAAATTATGTTTTTTATTGCAAATACCTACACTTCAAATTTTCTGTAACCATTTAAGTCTCTCTCGAAATATTTTACATTTAATACCATATTTTATAATTAATTACATAGTATTAAAAATATTTAGTTAACTTTAGAACACTATTATTTTTTGATTCACCTAATAAATCACATTAAGATTAACCACATTCATATTAACAAAAATGAAAGAGAAATCAATTCTATAGACACGTCAAACACATAATATAAATTATACACATAAATAAATATCATAAGTTCAAAGTTGAACTCATTTACGTTAATAAATTTCCCCTGTGTTGCATTAAAATATTAATGTAAAATTCCTATATTTTAAATTTTATTTCGTTATTTACAAAACTGCACAATATCACTTAACTTTGGACACTTAAGTTAATATGTCTAAATTAGTTATGTGATTTGAATTTACCAAATGAATTTAACTAATAAAATGTTGTTAACTCAACTAGTTAACGCTAAGTGTGATGTTCAAAAATGTACACCATGTTCATATGATCAGAAATGGCAATAGTAGTTTTTCCTAATATGAAGTTAAATAAGTCATATACTTTAAATAATATGAGTAAATAATAATATAATAAATTATACACTTATCTCTATAAATTTATCATAAACTAAAGAAATAATTTCCACTACAAATACCTGCATTTTAACATTTCTATAATTATTTTTTGAACCTCCTCAATTCTTTCGTGATATTTTACATTTTGATCCATGTATTTAAAGCACTCATGAAATCTTAAATTCTAAATAGTTAAATAATCTTAAAGAGTATTTAATCCGTTTTAGTTTGTCTCATGTCCCTGCTAAGTTTCAAAATTAGGCTCACATCCAGTCTAACGTTTCATATAAATAACATCCCTATTTTTTGAAAAATCATAAAAAAGTCAGCAAACAAAATCACGTTGATTCATAATTAAATACAACAATCAATTATCATCAAATTCAGGTATTAAAACCACCAAAAAAAGGCATCAAAAACCAAAATAAAAAAATAAAAAACAGCAAATCTATAGTATTATGAATCAAAAGATGCACTTATTTGTAAATAGTTGCATACGTTTATGCATATATTTCAGCTTCGCATCAACCTGCAATATAAATGTAGAAATATATGCACTAATTCTACAATAAATGCATCGTTTTATGCATATATTCAATCCTGGTCTGTTTTAACAGTTTTTAAACATTGTTTCATACATTTATGCACTTATAAAGAATAAATGCATACATTTCTGCACATATTCATAAGCCTTCGTCCTTTATAACTTTGTTGCATACATGTATGCATATATACGGAATAAATGCATACATTTCTGCAACTATTCGCAACACATGCAACTTAGTTCAACTTTATATGCATTTTTTTAAACAACAAAAGATAAATAATATAACAAAAGGGAGAATCTAGTCATTCTCCAACAACTCACAAAAACGGTTTCCGGAAAGCAGAAACCGTGCACATACAAAAGGAAAAAAAAAACAACACAACAACAAAAGAGAAACCAATAGAATGTCCAAAGACAACACCAAGCAAAGTTTCGGTCAAGGAAGATGAAGCCTCAGCAGATGGAAGAGCCGCGATGCAAACCATAGCTCCACAAAAAAGGGCGTAGTGCTAGAACAACGGACAAGGCCTCCAAGAGAGGTGTAGGCAAAGGATGTGAGAAACATAGCGTCGTCCCTATAACTCTGAATACTCCGGCTCCTCATGCTCCCTCAAATCAAGGTGGGTAGCGAGACCAAAGAAAAGCGACAAGACTCCTTCTCTACCAATAACCTCAGCTACACCTGCTCTAAGAGCCCACCTCGAAAGCGCTAAGTAGCTCCAATCAGATCAAAACTAGCAACCTATAAACCACAGTCTGCACAACTAGCAAACGACATAAGATCTATTAGGGGGTTAGTGTGAGGTAAAGATAAAAGCAGTAATAAACAAAAGCATATAACCAAAAATCAGCCAATACCTACCCTGGGAGTGGACGCCACCGATAAAACATCAAAGGTTATAACCAACCTCCTTGAGCGGGATCCAAAGACGCCCCTGGAAGGTCTACCATGGAATGCAAGGAACACATCGTTACTAACTTTCCAGATGATGGTAGGAGGGTCCATCACCACTTGGTTAAAAATTGCCTTATTCTTAGCACAACATATGAACCAACAGACAAGACAAGGAATCAGACGCAGAAGAATAGAACAGAAAGATTTGCAAGAGATGCCGAGCCACCAGAGTCTCAGTAAATCTTCCATCGAGGTTGCATTGCCTCGACAACCAATCATTTTTCCGAAGTAATTCTAGACAGCCCGGGCACAAGAACTAAATACCAACAAATGAAAAGAGGATTCGGAGATCCAGAATTGCAGCACCTGCACTTGGACACGAAAGGGATACCGATCCGCTAGAGGTTCTCATATATAGGTAAACCCTCGTGCAAGGTTTTCCACATAAATAGAGAAACATTCAGCGGAATACGGACATTCCAAATGGAATGGAAAACAAGGAGACTTGAACTAGGAGTCCTAAAAGAATTCCACGCCGCCTTAATCGAGAAGGGGTTGCCATCCCAAATTGCACCACCCCTATAAGCATCCGTTAAGGTCTTCATGGATTGCATCCGTTTCCACGTCTCACTAGCATAGGACGGGATACCAATGTACTTTGCACCAGCAAGCGTACGGTATTTGGCATGGAGGAGCGTCGCCCAAAGGGAGTTGTTCACTCCAAACCATGCCCAAAGCTTGCAGTCAAAGGCCAAACAGATGTACTTAAGGTTACGGAGACTAAGGCCTCCCTCACTTTTGGGAAGACAAATGGTGTTCTAAGAAATCCAGTGGTGGCACGAACATTGCCCTTGCTTCCCCTAAAAAAGGAAGAATCCAAGAAACGATAGTAGCAGAAGAAGGAAGAAGTGGGAGTCATAGCAACAAAGATATGAGATCCCAACGAGTCAAGGATAGACTTAATGAGAACTAGTCTGCCAGCCTGAGAAATGAGGGTAGAATTCCACAGAATAATCTTGCCTCTGACTTTGTCAGTTAGAGGGTCAAAGATGGTGTTGAGCTTCCTACCTCGGTATAATACAATACCGAGGTAAGGAAGAGGAAGGCAGGCCGCCTTAAAGCCAGTAGTTGACTCGATCCAGGAGGATCTTATCGAAGACGGATCTTTCGCGGGCATGAAGCAGCTTTTAGTGGAGTTCACGAGTTTCCCTTAGCAACTCTCATACTTCCTAATAAGACCCAGCAGGGAACAGATAGAACGACGAGTACCATTCATGAAAATGATGATGTCATCCGTGAAAGAGAAGGAAGTGATAAGAGGACAACCCCTAGGGATGTCGAACCTATGAATCTGCCCAGCTATCATTAGAGAGTACAGACCTCAAACGAATGCCTCAGAAGCAATGATGAACAAGGAAGGGGATAGGGGGTCACCTGATGAAGACCTCTCCCTGATCTGAAATAGCCTCTGGCCGATCCATTGATGAGAACGAAAAACCAGCAGTTGGAGATAAGCTTCCAGACGACATCGATAAGGGGTTTCAGAAACCCGAAAGCCCTTTGGACCTTGAAGATGAAGAACCAAGACATGCAGTCGTAAGCTTTAGCCATATCAAGCTTGATGACCACACTTGAGCCTCAAACCTTCTTGTCAATTTTAGAAATCAACACCTGGGATAGAAGAACGGTATCAATGATCAGACGTCCTTTTACCAACCCGTCCTGCGAAGAAGATATAAGGCGCTCGAGAAACAGTGCTAGCCTAGAGGTTAGAACCTTAGAAATGACCTTGTTAGAGAAATTACACAAACTGAGAGGTCTGAAATCCCCATAAGAACTAGGATGACCGCATTTAGGGATAAGAACCAAGTTGGTGGAGGTCCGTCCCGCAGGGAGATCTCCACCAGAGAAGAAGGACTGAATGGCGAGACAAAAATCCACCTAAATAATAGGCCACACACTCCTATAAAAAAACCGTTGAAACAATCCGGCCCACTCGCACTATCCTTTCTTAGAGTAAATACGCAAGCACGTATCTCTTTCGAGGAAGAGGGTGCGGCTTGGTCAGAGCTATCAGACGGGAGGATCGGTCTAGGGATGAAGGCAAGAAGGGACGGGTCAAATGCGGAAACCGAGGGAGAGCTAAGGAAGGATTGGAAGTGGGATAGAATAGTATCTTTGACTTCAACCAGAGTTGAAGCCAATGAAAGATCAAGCCGGTGGATCTGGCAAATGGTGAGGTGACTATTCTTCTTACGAATAGTCGAGTGAAAAAACATGGAGTTTGTATCTCCTTCTATAACCCACTTGATCCTAGCTTTCCGGCGAAGATGGTCGTGTTCGATACGAAGTTCCAAAGAGAGGGCAAGCTGGGCCAACACCCAAGCCTCCTTATTGGAAACATTAGGTTCCTCATCAAAAGACGCTTCTGCTAGAATAAGAGTTTCTTCAGCTGCTCTAACAAGATCGAAGATGTTCTTGAAAACAAGCAGATTTTATGCCTTGAGACAAGTCTTAAGGCGCTTTAGATTGCGAGAGAAAACCAAACAAGAGGAACCACTCATAGGGGAAATCCAGGAACCTTCTACGACTTTGTGGAAAGAGTGGTGAGATCTTCACATACTCTGGAATCTAAAGGGAGACGGGCCAGAGAGGGAAAGGGGGGACGACTAAGGAACAAGGGAGCATGGTCGAAAAAGGTACGATGAAGATGGGAGATAGTGAACGTGAAGGGTATGCTGAACCACCCTTCAGAGGCGAAAACTCGGTCAAGTCTAGGTAGAATTGGGTTAGGGCCTTCTTGGTTGTTACTCCAAGTGAAGGTCGATCCGACAAAAGACACTTCAAAAAGGCCTGAGCTGACGATGAAAGCATTAAAATCCGCAACCGCCAAACGGTTTACAGCATTGCCTCCATGCTTTTTTGCTTGGCTGGCAACAACATTAAAGTCGCCACCCAGTACAGAAACGAAAAATCCCAAATCGGAAAGTGAAGAATATTGGCTTATAGGGCTTGTCTTTCAATCCGATCGCACTTAGCATAGATCGCAGAGAACAAAAAGGACGAAGAGAACAAGGGGAACGAACAAGCCACCGCAATAGTTAATCTGAATCGAAGATAGGGTGGACGACAACATCTTTGGACCAAATGATCCAAATCTTGTTGGATACATTAGCTAAGGCACCACCAAAGCCAATAGATAAAACGGTAGTGGTGATCGCATGCGGTCCCACTAGTGGTTCTAGGAGCACTACCAAGTAGATAAAGTGCTTCTTAATAATGCGTTTGAATCTAGCTACCGACGCATCATTCCCAATACTCCGAACGTTCCAGAATAGAAAGTTCGCCATCAAAACCAAACAAAGCCAAAGAAAAAAGGAAGGGAGGCGACGGAAGCAAGTACACTGCCTAGCTCAAATGAGTTGCTCAGATGCTGTTATAGAGCGTGTGCGAATGGTACGGGGAGTGTAAGGAGTCACACATCGGCTATGACGAGATGGGCGAGCAGTTGAGTGGGCGGAAACCTGACGACGATGAGAGAACCCCAAAGATCCCCCGCGCCGTTGAACTGGCAGCCTAGAGGCCTACGCCCTAGAACGAGAGGGGCAAGAATTCTTAGTAAGCCTAGATAAATGATCATTTATGATTGTTATCTCGGCCTTACTAAGAAAAGGAGACGAGACAAAAGCAGAAGACAAAGAACGACAAGGAGAGACAGGGAAGACCTCGGGGACACATGGACAAGAAAAACAGAGGTGTGTGAAGTTGCTCATCGGAGCCAACACCAGTTGCTTTGTGAGCTTTACCAAAGCCGATATATTATCAAATTGATAGACCCACACTATAGGTAATATTCGAGGAAGGGACACGAAACACCAGCCAAAGGCCAGGTCACATATGGGAGGCCACCTCCCAGGTAAACCATATAGTGGACCACCTCAGTGTCCACTAGACGCCTATAGAAGGAAAGCCACCCATCCCATGAAGCCAAGGCACAGAGGAGAATTCTAAAGGGTACAAAGCAACTCAAAAGCCCAAACCGACTCGAACGAGTCACTAACGACACTGAGAAGGCCTCGTAGTGACTCAAGAAGAAGACGGAGCCTAACCAAAAAGCAAAAGCCCACAAAAACCAGTCGAAGCTGTAAAGCTTAGACTAGTCGAAAAGGCCCCAAACGAAGCTAGTAAAAAGCCCACAAGCGGACAACCTGCAACAAAAAACTGGGCACTATCCCATCTGATCACAAATACAACATAGGCAAAAGGTAAGGCTACAAAAAGAAGCCATCTCACGGCAGAAGATGTGAAAAAACAAAGATTAACAAAATGGCTCTCCACTGTATGTGGTAGAAAAATAGGCAAAGAATCAGCCACGCAAGGACAGGTAAAGCACAACCCATGAAACATACAACCACACTCACAACCAAAGAAACACACACATGACAAGACACAGCCATATCTATAGAATGCGAAACCGTGCTAAGGAGCATACACCAGAGAGTGTCCATGCTCGAAACACCACACACAAACCCAATCAACCCACAAGCACGCAAAAAGAATAATAATATGGAAGTTGCACCACAATAAAAACAAGAACCTACCTCAACAGATAGAACTACAAAAGCAAAACCCATAGAAACAACAGGTTCACTCAACAAAGCATGAGAAATTACCATGGCAGTCATACCAGCGACAGGCCATGGATCCATAGGGAAGGGTAAGTTCACATACAAACCATGGAGAACACAAGTAAAAGAGGAAAAAAACCATACCATGCTGTCAATCGAAGCATCAAGATTGATGCTTCTATTATCTACAATAGCCGACCAAGAACCAACCGATAAGGCCTCTGTTTGAATCAAAAATGGTTCAAACACCAAAGGTGTGAAATCACCCTTCACCAATTGGTATGAAAAATGAAAATGGGACAACAAATGCAAAGTAATCGGGAAAAAGAGGGAAAAAGCAAGTAAGAGACATATGATTTTTATAGTGGTTCGATCTACAGAAGATCTACGTCCACTTTGAAGTGATTCTCATTATCATGGGGGGATTTACAAAATTCATCATCTCATACATCTCATTTTTGCCCATCCTCTCTTGCACAATAATTTTTCCTCTCTTTACTGACTTGATTCCTTCTAGCCACTATGGAAATGGTTAGATCCTTATGAATGCGATGAACGTAAGAATGTATGTTCCACGGTTTGAGCACTTAGAGGATCAACGGCGAGTTCACGGTGATTGAGGTGTGAATCGAAGCTTCAAGGAAGTTTAATGGTGACAGGAGAGAAGTAGAACGGAGCTTGACAAGATGAAAATAACGGATCTCGATTTGGAATGGATGGAGGGAGCTTGATTTGATCTCTAACGGAGGAAGGAGGAGACTTGGTCCATTTGGTGATGGAAGAAGATGAAGTGAGCTTTGATGGCCATTAATGGAGCTTGAGAAGCTTTAGAATGGTGGAGTAATGATTAGGCAGCCCTTCGGGGTAGTGGAATCCCTCCCTTGAAGTGTAGTGAAATGGGGTATTTATAGGAGAAGTTTGGACCAAGTGACAATTCTGTAATTAGGGTGAACCGGCTACAGGTCGTTCGTGAACCTATTTACGGATCTGCCACTGGACAGCTGGTGAAGCGCACTTTATAGTTAGCGCTAGGCTGGCACCTCATAAGCAAGAGTGAGTGACTTCCTTTTTTCTGAGCAAACGAGTGGTTGTATCAGTTTGTGCGACCTCTTCTTTTTGTATGCATGACCGACCATTAAAATAATGAACAACTGAGCCCTCCAAGACACGTGCAAGCGAGTTTTCAATATAGGAACGAGCGCACCCTTAAACTTTATGTTTACGCCATTTTGTTTTCATGTGAATTGGGGTTCATGAATTATGAACATGCCATTACATTATTCTTTCTCCTATACGTGTTATTGTACTATCATCCAATAGGAATTGCCATCGAACCCTTATATTACAGCTTTGACATTGGGTTTTATAATATTGCTCGTCCCATTATTTGACCACCAAAAGGAGGTGAATGAGTGAGCAGCTCAGTGAGGTTCTTTGACTAAAGTAAACGATCTACGTTTTAAGTTTTACACTGCTGCTTGATCGACCATTACGGACTAGGGCTGCTCGACCGAACTTACATGTTGCTGCTCGACCACTTGATGCTCGAACCTCAGCCCAGATGCATTGCTCGACCGAGAGCTACAAACGCAAATGACCAGAACTGCTAGTGGTGAGGTGAACGACTTCTTAGATGGGTGCTACTCAAAATGAGGTTAGTGAACTTGTTACGTGCATGGTGTTCGATATAATGTTTGAACGGGTCTTTGGTAGTTAGCATTTGCCCCTCGAAGTTTATATTTTTTGCTTGCAAGAAATGCGGGCTTCGAAATGAACATTGCTATTGATATTTTTGCATTGAGATCCAGTCATTGCCCTTTGTTTGCTGTGGCGAACCACATTTTGAATTCATATGTTTCATGTCACCTGCTATGTAATTAAAACAAGCGAATGCACGATTTTGGATTTATACTCACCATCGACTTTCCATATCGATAGTGGATTAGTTAACCATTTAAAAATGACTCATAGCGAATTATATTTTGAGTTGAATAAAGTGTCTACACGGGGTTAGTTTCATTCAACGGTTTATAACTCGTCGAATATTATTTGCACAAACACAATATTCTGATTCGATAATGCTTAAGATCAACTAATCGACTAAAGTCGACTGGTTTGAGACTTCTACTCGGAGTAGTTTTTAAATCATTGTGCCCCTGCTTTAGAATATCGTATGTTTGGTGCCCCCGCTAGGGGAGGACTTTGGTTTTTGTGCCCCCGCCCGGGGAGGTCTTTGGATTCTTATATTTCACATCTGATATCTCAGATGCTACGCAAATGGATTTATCATTCTTCACATCTGATATACCAGAAGCTATGCAAATGGATTTCATTCTTCACATCTGATATGCCAGATGCTACGCAAATGGATTTCATTCTTCACATCTGATATGTCAGATGCTACGCAAATGGATTTCATTCTTCATATCTGATATGTCAGATGCTACGCAAATGGATTTCATTCTTCACATCTGATATGTCAGATGCTACGCAAATGGATTTCATTCTTCGCATCTGATATGTCAGATGTTACGCAAATGGATTTCATTCTTCACATCTGATATGTTAAATGCTACGCAAATGGATTTCATTCTTCACATCTGTTATGTCAGATGCTACCTAAATGGATTTCATTCTTCAAATCTGATATGTTAGATGCTACGCAAATGGATTTATCATTCTTCACATCTGATATATCAGATGTTACGCAAATGGATTGGGTTGCTATTATATCGTTTCACGGGGCAACCACCAGTCCCTTTGTCGGATGCTTGACTTGGCATGCTATTCCGGTTTAGGAACTGAGGCTTTGAACCTCTCACTTGGGGAAGTGCCCCTTCGACGAAAGTTATAGCTCTCGTATTTGTTTACCATGGTGCTTGTTCGTTGTTTAGATCTTTGCAACTTTTCTCATTCACTTTTCAAGGCGGTGCTTTTCTATTTTTCATTTGTGCATTTTGATTTTATAGCTTTTGGCACTTGAACTAGCGTTGTAGGGGTCACGATGTTATAGGAACAAGCGCTCAACAGATGAACTGCAATATGAAATCATTCTTTAAGTAAGTTTTGATTTGACATATAATTTTGCAGGCAAGAAATTCATTCTGACAAATATGCTCTTAGTCGTAGAGCTAATGGTCAGTGCATCACTTGCAGATTATTACAGACTGTTTACAAGAAGTTTTGAATATAAAAAAAGTAAAACAAGAAGCAAAGCATGAACTAAAGCAGAAATACAGCACGAAGTAAAGCGATGGCAATGTTGATTGCTTATTCTGAGCCATTGAAACTGGAGCACCAATCATTGATCTTTAGTTGATGATCGGTCATGGATCGATTTGAGCAGGAGCTCTGTTGCTTGGACCAGAATGATTATTTGATGCCCCTGGCCCTTGAGGAGTTGCAGAAGGATTCATGGTCTGTGGATTTTTTACATACTGTTGCAGCCTATTCTTCCTGATTAACTCCTCGATGAGGTTTTTCAGGTGTCGACACTCATTGGTGTTATGAGCAGGCTGGTTGTGAAATCTGCAGAATTTCCAGAGTTTGTTGCTATGTCGTTTATCCTCATCGGGTTTGGCTCCTCATATTCTTTAGAATTCTTTGTTGTAAGATAGATATTTTCAGGAGTGTTATTCAAGGACGTCAGCTCTGATGAGTTGAAAAGGCGAGACTTCTTAGTAGCCTTGTTGTCGTTCACGTCATTGGCCCGCTTCTGCCCCTGGTTACTCTTCTGATTATATTGGGTAGCAACATTTTCGGGAGCTTCAAGAAGCGGGTTAGCATCGATAATCTAAAGAGGTACAGGATTAGTGTCGACTCTCATGTACTCCTCGGCCTTTTTATAGAATTTCTCAAGTGCGTTCGGTTCTTTCATTTTAATCCATCTACCGAATTCACTCTTATCATCTATGGCGCCGATTAGAGACATTAAGATCATGCGAAGCTCGGGATTTCCTACTTCAGATACAACATCATTAAATCTTTTGAGGAAGACCTTGACGAATTCTCCTGGATCCTGCTTCATTGACGTAAGAGAAATAACGTCCTTAGCTTTTGTAGCTAGCAACCTGGACTCCTCTTTGAATTTCAAAGTCAAATCATCGAATCAGTTGATGGATTCATGTGGCAATCTCGTGAGTCATAATGATGTGATGCCTTCAAGATAGAGAGGAAAGAACAAGCATTTTATTTTATCCGTCGCTCTGGCTGCATTCGTATGCCACTCATATTTGTATAGGAAGTGATTTGGATCAGAAGTTCCGTTGTATGGAGACAGAATAGGATGAGTGAACTTTTTGGAGAATTCTGCTTTGCGGATCCTCTTTGTGAATGGAGTTTTGCTGAGAGAGAAGTCCCATTCCCGTTCGCTGTCCTTGCGAGCCATGTTATCTTCCATGATTTGCTTTACCATATCTGTGATATATTCCTTCGAGTTGTGTCGCTTCGAAGAGCAGACTTCGATCTCTTTACCGGATGCTTGTCGTGGCGAGCGATCGTGATTAGAAGATCTAGGTCCTTCACTTCCACCATGGGAAGGCGCTTTCGTAATGGGACTTGCAACTTGTCAGTTATTTCGATCTGAATGGTCTTTTGCCTTCAACTTTGAGTCTTCAATATTAGTATTGCTTTTGTTAACAAGCCCTTCCAAGTTGTCATTGTGAAGATGATCGGAGATTGATGAATTAGCATTCCCTTCAAGGTTGACATGGATCTTCGGAGGAGGAGCGGAATTCACTTGAGCATTTAGGAGAGCACTCATTTTATCCATTAAAGCTTGATTAGCATCCATTAATGTTTATTAGCATCGATTAAGGCTTTGTTGGAGGCTTCCATTCGTTGGCTCAAGTTAGCGACAACGGCATCTAGTTCGGCTATGGTCACTCCGGCTCCACTTATTGAGTTTTCGCCAACTTCGAAATGGTTAGTTAGTGGCGTGGCTTCGTGGTTAGCAACGTCGTTGGGGTGCTCCAACGGTTTTACTTGCGGTCTTTTGTGACTTAGCCATTATTTCGGACATGGATTTGAATTTGGGAGAGAGCTCGTTGATTGGGCTAGATCTTATACTTGTAGAATCTATAGTAGAAGTAGGCTTAAAACTTCAATGCAAAGCTCTTGAATTGGAGAGGAATGCGAACGCGGGCCCAAGTGGGCACCAAACGTTTGCATCAAAAATGGTTCAAACACCAAAGGTTTGAAATCACACTTCACCAAATGGTATTCAAAATGAAGATGGGACCACAAATGCAAAGTAAACGGGAAAAAGCAAGTAAAAGACACATGATTTTTATAGTTGTTCGATCTAGAAAAGATCTACGTCCACTTTGAAGTAATTCTCATAATCATAGGGGGATTTACAAAAATTCATCATCTCATACATCTCATTTTTGCCCATCCTCTCTTGCACAATGATTTTTTCTCTCTTTACTGACTTGATTCCTTCTAACAACTATGGAAATGGTTGGATCATTATGAATGCGATGAACGTGAGAATGTATGTACCATGGTTTGAGCACTTAGAGGATCAACGGTGAGTCCACGGTGGTTGAGGTGCGAATCGAAGCTTCGAGGAAGTTTAATGGTGGCAGGAGAGAAGTAGAATGGAGCTTGACAAGATGAAAATAACGGATCTCGGTTTGGAATGGATGGAGGGAGCTTGAGTTTATCTCTAACGGAGGAAGGAGGAGACTTGGTCCATTTGGTGATGGAAGAAGATGAAGTGAGCTTTGAAGGCCATTAATGGAGCTTGAGAAGCTTTAGAATGGTGGAGTAATGATTGGGCTGCCCTTCGGGGTAGTGGAATCCCTCCCTTGATGTGTCGTGAAATGGGGTATTTATAGAAGTTTGGACCAAGTGGCAATTCTGTAATTAAGGTGAATCGGCTACGGGTCGTTCGTGCACCTATTTACGGATCTACCACTGGACAGCTGGTGGAGCGCACTTTACAACTGGCACTAGGCTGGCACCTCATAATCAAAAGTGAGCGACTTCCTTTTTCTAAGCGAACGAGTGGTTGTATCATTTTGTGCGACCTTTGGTTTTTGTATGCATGACCTACCATTAAAATAATGAATGACTGAGCCCTCCAAGACACATGCAAGAGAGTTTTCTGTACAGGAACGAGCGCACCCTTTAACTTTATGTTTACGCCATTTTGTTTTCATGTGAATTGGGGTTCATGCAGTACGAACATGGCGTTACATTATTCTTTCTCCTGTACGTGTTATTGTACTATCATCCAATAGGAATTGCTATCGAACCCTTATATTACAGCTTTGACATTGGGTTCTATAATACTGCTCATCCCATTGTTTGACCACTAAAAGGAGGTGAACGACCGAGCAGCTCAGTGAGATGCTTTGACTGAAGTGAACGATCTATGTTTTAGATTTTGCACTGCTGCTTGACCGACCATTATGGATGAGGGCTGCTCGACCGAACATACATGCTGCTGCTTAACCACTTGATGCTCGAACCTCAGCCCAGATGCATTGCTCGACCGAGAGCTGCAAACGCAAATGACCAGAACTACTAGTGGTGAGGTGAACAACCGCTCAAATGGGTTCTACTCAAACCGAGGTTGGTGAACTTGTTTCATGCATGGTGTTCGATATAATGTTTGAGCGGGTCTTTGGTAGTTAACAGCCTCTTACAAGGCCGGAGCAACAACGACATCAATAGCCATACCGATAGACCAATTACCACGCATCGTTGCTACATCTAAAGAATGCTTCTCTGGCTGCAAACGAGCTTCGGCTTTCAGTAACCACCGCCAACGTCTGAAACATCAATGACTCAGCCTCAAAGAATGGCCTGAAACTCCAACGCAAGGCACAAAAGCATTGGTGGAGGGCGAAGCCTCCATGTAACAAGCCGACAACTGATCTCCCCCTAACACAGAGAAAGCATTGGATAAGTCAAGCATAGGGGGAGCCTGTTTACCCACCAACGAAAGATCCACTGATAAAGCTGATTCTCGAGAACCAGCGATAGAAAAAGCCACAATTGCCTTCCTCAAACGACATGCATTATGTCTTTGTCTTCGAGGAAAAGCCTGCTGACCAAAAATGGCTGCAATAATAGGCTCAACCGTATCCACCAATCAATTGGAAATGGATGGGGTGGTCAAATCCCCACCATCAATCGGATCAGCAGAAATAAACTTCACAAAGTCGGGTCCGAAAACACAGCCACACGCAATGGATCCAACAAGAAACCCATGTACAACCACTATCGGAGCTACATTAGAAGATCTGGAGCACAATCGAGGGCTAAAGGGGTGGTTAAATCCTGCTTTCCTCATTTGACTTCAGAGCAGTGACGAAAATACGAAACCACAGCAGTCAGAGCATGGAGATCTGACCCACGCGGGGGCAGAGAGCTCACCAAATTTGATTGATGAAAAGGAGATAGTTCCAGAAAACTACCCTCCACATCTAAGAATCGGCGATGAAGGAGGCTCCAAAAAGAGGTCAAAGAGTAAAGCCTAACCTCAATCAAGGAACTTCCAGTAAAAACCACAGACAAAGGACAATACGCTGGTGCTAGAATCGATCTTGCTATTGCTTCTAAGCTAGAGCAATGATTGATAAACGAACCAGAAATCAAAAAACCCCTTCAGATTGAATTGATTCCACGCCCAAAATCAAGGATCTCTGAAAAGTACCATGAGAGCACAACCTAAACAAGAGCAGTGTAGCAGAGAGAGAGAGAGAGAGAGAGCAGAAAAATTAGGAAAATCAGAGAGAATAGGAACGAGGAATTAGATGCGGGATGCCATGATTATGACTGTTGTGTTTTTTGAGAAACCCTACAACTTTATATGCATACATGTATACAACTATTACCAATATATGCATGCATGTATGCATATATATGTCCAGATTTTTAATATAAAACACTAGATGAATATATGCATACATGTATGCATATATTGTTAATAGTTGCATACATTTATGAACTTTTCTTTTCCAGGTTGCTTCGGGGAATATTTACGATTTTTTGAATTTTTTTTAATCACCAACGCAATTTTTTTTCCAAAAACACGTAGGTGACAAAAACAGGGACCCGTTTTGAATTTCGAACTTGGGAAGGATGCCATTTACTTTTCCAAAGTTTTTACGGACATGGGCCTTATTTTTGCTTTTCTAATAGCTCTTAATTATATACACCAATTTTTCTATACGTATTCATATTTGAAAAATATTGTTTACCATTCAACTATAAAGATAAATCACATAATATGAACTATGTATATTTAATAATGACAAAGTTAATGTGTAAATTATTTATGATTCATTTATATCAAGAATTTACCATATATTATACCATAAAAGTTCCTTTTTAACATCGGTACCTCCATAACAAATTTATTCATTTTTTTTACAAATTTGTTTTCAATTCTTCCTGCTATGTTATACAATTATACTAACTTTATAATTTTACATTTAACTTATTTAAACAAATTTTATTACATAATATTTGCTAATTCATCGAAGAAATTACTAACATACATCAAGTTTAACATGCATATCTATATTAACCAAACAATTTAAAAAGTTAAATATATACACATACATATTGTTTGTGTAAACTACAAAATATAAATTACACACAAACAATAATAACAATTTTAATTAATAGTTTATGGATTTCATATCAACATTTATCATATTGCTTAATAAAGTTCTCATTTCAACACTAAAATAATAAATATTATTTTCGTGTGCAACGCACGGGTTACACACTAATTATCCATAAAAACAGAGGAACTTACATATATTAGGAAATATTACTAAAGGAATTAAAATTTATAACTTACGTAAAACAAAATACAATAAATTTATTGTTAGGTTTCCGCAAGATCACTACACAATTAGATTTTTGAAAGAGAGAAGAAGATAACATTAACAAGCAAATTCCTCCAAACAAATCTTTATTAATCCACCAAATTATTCAATGAAAGCCTAAAAATAATTGAGAATTTATCTCAATCCCAGAACAAGTTTTTTATTTATTTTTCCTTTCCTTCAAGTACAAATAAATCTATCTCTAATGACATGCTTATATAGACAAATGAAAAGACTAGGTCTATACCCAGTTGGACCCTAAAATATCTCATTAGATCCATAAAATTCGCATCAGATCCTTAAATTCCGCAACTTTCAATTTCTCCATCTTCAATATCAATGTGATAAATATCACAAACCATAACACTTCACCTTGATATGAAATCACTCCAACAATCAACAAGTCCATAAACCAAAAAGCCACCCACAAACGATGCATCTCACACATGAGATACACCACAAAAAATAATCTCAAAATTGCTAGTAATACCACAATGGCCTCCATGTAGACTTTGTGGCTTTACGTTGTTGGCTCCACATTGATTCAGATGAACTCGTCTCTCTGCTAATCCAATTTGAGAACCCATAACATTCTCCACCGTTTTTCCAAGCAATTTATATATGCTATCATTTCCCCATTTTGCGTGCAGAAGAAGCTCCTTGTTACCCCTCCAAACTCTTGTAACTCCACCTTTAGTCGAGAAATTGCAACCTTTTTGTTCCAACTGTCCAATTGAAGCAATATTCTTCTTAATTTTTGGGATGTACCTAACCCCCGTTAGCTTCACCACATTTCCATCATTCATCTTCAATCGAACTGAACCTATGTCTTTAACATGCAAATCTCGACCATCGGCGGATACCGCTTTACTACTTTTTCCTTCATAATTAATAAATGCTTCCTTTTGATGGCACACTTGAAAACAAGCTCCTGAATCAAGTATCCAATCTTTGCTTTTGCCTTCATTAACACATAAAACATTTCCTTCAATCTCCTTACCAAAATTCACCTCATTGCCGTTATTATCTTGTTCATCTGACTCTTCCTCCAATGCCTTCATCTTCTCTTTATATCTTTTAAGTTTATAACAAAATCTCAGTTGATGATCGGTTTTGTCATAGTGAAAACAAATGTATTCCTTTTTCATGTCTTGTCTGTTCGGTTGCCTTTCCATGTTTCGTTGATTAACCCTCCTTGCAATAAAAGCTTTTTCAATTGGAGTTCCAATTTCTGTTGCCTCCTCCTTATCTTTTTCTTCCATAAGGCTCGTCCTCCGCATCTCATTAAGCAAGTTACTAACCACTGATCCCATTGAAACAACGTCATTCGTATTTAAGTTATTCAACGCAACCACAAGTGTTTCCCAACTTTCTGGCAACGAACTCATCTTCATTAAGGCTTGTGTTTCATCATCCACTTTGAAATTTACGGCAGCCAATTGATTCACAATTTCCTGAAAATCTTAAGATGCTCTCCAATTGATCCACATTTCTTAAGCTTTAGATTCACCAATCTTCTCATAAGAAGAGCCTTATTTGTTGCGGAGTTCTTTGCATAAACCCCTTCCAATTTCTTTCATATTGCATAAGTAGATGTTTCATTAGCAATAATATGAAATACTGAATTATCCAAAAAAACATCGAATAGACGTAGCAGCCTTCCTATCCAAAGTCTCTCATTTTGCTTCGGATAAATTGATAGGTTTTTCCCCATTATTCTCCAATGGCTGATGAAGATCATTAAGATAAAGAAAATCTTCCATCTTGCCTTCCATAATCCCGAATTTCTTCCATTAAGCTTTTCAATAATTATTTTATCCATGTTCAAACCCTCTTCAAAAATTTATGTAGAAGGTTCTGATACCAATTGTTAGGTTTACGCAAGATCACTACACAATTAGATTTTGAAAGAGAGAATGAGATAACAATAACAAGCAAATTCCTCCAAATAAATTTTTATTAATCCACCAAATTATTACAACAAAGCCTAAAAATAATTGAGAATCTATCTCAATCCCAAAAAACAATTTTTTATTTATTTTCTTTCCTTCAAGTACAAATAAATCTATCTCTAATGACATGCTTATATAGACAAATGAAAAGACTAGGGCTATACCCAATTGGGTCCTAAAATATCTCATTAAATCCATAAAATCTGCATCGGATCCTTAAATTCCACAACTTTCAATTTCTCCATCTTCAATATCAATGTGATAAATATCACAAACCATAACATTTATCTCCTTTAGCTCAACCACATAAATTTCTACGAAAAAGTTTAAAATCAAAATCTGCAATTGAATGTTTGACTTGAGAAGTAGATGGTGTATCTTTAGGGAATCTTCAACCAAAACTACCTTTATTTGGACAAAAAGTTTGGTTACAGTAATGAACTTCAAAGACTAGAAGAAATTAGAGTGGAAGTAAGTAGGGTTTTTTGTGATGAAAAGGGGTTGATGATCCTCCGCAGTTTGAAATTATGCAAGCTATAAGACACGTTTAAAGTATGCTCAAATTTGAAGTGTACAAGCTAAGGAGTTTAGGATAGTAACTACTGGAATAATTTCTTTTTAATGGATATTTTTTACTAATTTTTTTAAAACCGGTTTGTGCAACTATTTACAAATACCTTGTCACTTTTTTTGTTTATCTCACCATTACACTTTAAAATTGCAGTTTTAAAATGAACATGTAGTTTTAATAGCAAGCCAACTAGAATCTCAGCGTTACAGTTTCAGAAATGCGGTTTCAATATGAATTAAGAGCCAACCAATTAAAATTCTTCGCCAATGGTTTTCCACATTAACGGTGAGAAACTTTCCCTATAAATATGATTCTGAAACATCTCATTAACAGAAATAGCAAGTTACCATCTGGTTTGAATGCAGGAATTAAGCCAAGAGAGTTAATAGTGTATCGTAAAGAGTAAATTAGAAACGAAAGATAAATAAATACACCAAATGAAACCCCCATGGCTGTTTTATTTCCTTGCCCACTTATAAATTTTCATTGCTTTCCGACATATGTGAAGAACCAGGACCAGGCTACAATGTCGGAGAGGTCAGGTTGCTCTGTTTACATAGGCAATTTGGACGAGAAAGTAAGCGAAAGAGTACTGTATGAGATTCTTATTCAGGCAGGTCCCCTTGTAGACCTACATATACCTCTGGATAAGCAAACTAGTCGCCCAAAAGGATTTGCTTTCGCTGAATATGAAAGCGAGGAGGTGGCGGAGTACGCTGTTAAGCTTTTCACTGGGCTCGTCTGTCTTAACAAGAAAATGCTCAAGTTTGCCATCTCTACCAGTGATAGTCCCTCTATGTTCAGCTCTACACTAGGATCTCCTGCAAATGATTACTATTAGTTCCATGTTTTCCAAGAAAAAACTAAGTGCTAAATGGGTTGGATGTAATTAATGACAGCTATGTATCCTTTCAGTTAGCCGTTTTGAGCTAAAATAGTGAATAAAATGAAGTCATAATTTTGATAATGAATGTGTTTTTCCCTTTTTCCTTTGATAATTCTTAATGTCTACATTTACCTCGGTTTAATTATGTGAAAGCTGAATATTAAATCGGTTTTCTTACCATTACGTAATGGTTACATATGGTAGACAAAATTTCTTTTCTCTTTCACATGCATTGTTTGAAACAAATTAACAAATTAACAAAATCAAGTTAATTCCTATCTAAATCAATAGCAATAGGTATTTCTATTTTTCACTCTACCATCCAACAACGTCCCTTCAGCTCAAGCCCAGTCATCCCTTATTTGGCTATTTCAATTTTCGCTATCCCAGATTCTCAAGCTCAAGTGTTCAGCCCACAAGCCCACTTTGAAGACGGTCCACAGTTACTTTGTTATGATACTTCGTTCTTTTACTGCCCCGCCAGATCCATTGATAACTCTGTCTTTCTCAAATGATCTAAAAGAAAGAAAAAAAAAATCGACAAATCTCTGTGTGATACCGATGCCTCTTCTCCCTTTCCTAAACTAGCTTATGCTGCTTGGATTTCGATCTTCTATTCCAACTTCGAGTACAGATGAGGTTAGTGTAACTTAATTTTTAGTTTTCTATTTCGATCTTCTATTCCAACTTTGGATACCCATTTTCGCTGAACACTTGACATCAAATGTTTTGAAACCTAATCAACTTGTCATTATCAGTTTACCACTGTTATTCTGATTCAAGGATACCTGCTAATAATAAGAACAAAAACGTAAATAGAAGATAACATAGTAGTTAAAGGTAATGTGCTTTTTATTGAACATATGCTTGTAACTATTAGTGATCCAGTCAGTGCCGGCCCGAGCATCTGTGTTGCCCTAGGCAAAAACGTAAGTAGCATAGAAAAATGGCAACTGCGTTGCAGCATGCAAAAATAGCTCGCAGAAACAAGTAAGGCAGCAGGATTCGATCCAGCATCATCTAGGCAAATAGTAAATACCCAACCGTTGGACTAAGCACCTAGCTGCTAACACCTTTAGCGTCTCAATATAAGAACTATTCTTAATAAAAACATAAACCTGTCACCATCTCCTTTGGTGCCCCTGCCGGATCTGATGCCCTAGACGACCGTCTTGGTCGCCTTGCCCTAGGGCCGGCTCTGGATCCAGTAACCATTAACAGACAGTTGTGGTTAAATATAAAATTGTTGTGATAACAGATTGTTTAACCATTATTATACTTTATAATAACATGCGAGCTATTAAGACATAGGCTGAGTTAGTAAACTTTTCTGATAATACGGTGAGTTAGTTAATTTCTTTTTAATAGTAAGCAAACTTATTTTTTTTTTAAATAATTTCTTTTTGATAGTTGCTGAAGTATCTTACCAACTCATTGTAACTTTGTGAAAACATTTAACTTCGGTAAATTATATGCTGGTACAGCAAGTTAAATACTTTAGCTTCATTTAACTGGAGCTAAAGCATAAGGCATATCCTAACCCTAAAGGGGTTTGAGGGGTATACCTGTGAGCATTTTGCAAAATAAAATAGATATACCTGTGATTATTTTCTTTCCACCACTTGAGTAGATCAATTTTTTTATTAGAACGGCCTTCAGAAGCATCAACTAAATACTTATCAACCTCATTATTTATCTCAACTACATCTCTTTCTTGTCTAACTCTCATGAATTGTTGTATGTTAGCTGCAGGACTATCTTCTTCATAATTTACTATAGCAGTATGATCTGTCATTGACATTGTGGCGTCTAATAATGCTTGCCTACCTACAAGATCTAATTCGCAGTACTCATGATACAAGTCAAAAAACATTGACTTAATTCCCTCAACCATCAACTTCACCATTATAGGATTAGGTTCAGTGCATGGAAAAAAATATTCAAGGTAAAGCATCTTGTATCGTGGATCAAGAACTACAGCAATAACAAGAATCTTGTTCATATCATGAAGCTTTAGCCAATATTTATCAAATTTCTTTTTCATCGAATTTCCAATGCTTACTAACAATGGATCGTTTCTTTGTACACATTTATCTAGTTCACTCATGGTAGTGGACATCCAAAGTACTGGCTTATTTGTAGTAACAAATTTGGTTCTACTAAACTTTAATGTTGCATCATAGAAGATTTTTAGAAATTTTACTAAATGAGCTGCTTTATCCCAGTCATCACTTTTTGGAGGTCCTTCCCTTTTTTTGCCACTAACTTTTTCTTGAAAATACCCCTCAAATTTACCGTCTTCATCTTCTAACCTTAAAAATGTGTATATATACTTCAAAGCAATATCTAACGTAAAATATATTAAGTTCTACCTAGTGCGAACAACTAATGGAACTATTCCATCTTTTTGCTCAATCTTCTCTTGTGCCGCACAACTTTTAAATTTAGCTAATCTAGAAGGAGATGACCTTGTATATTTTACACAATTACAAATTCCATCTATAGCACTATTAAGCTCATCCATACCGTCTTTAACAATTAAATTGAGAATATGACAACAAAATATCATATGTAAAAAGGAACCATTCAACACTAGATTTTTCAAATTTCCAATCTTATCTCGCATATAATCAATGGCTACTTGATTTGCACTAGCATTGTCAACTACAATTGTAAAAACTTTTTCAATTAAATGAAGATAAAGTATTCAACTACAATTGTAACTACAATTGCAAATTATAACCCTAAAAGGGTTAGAGGGGTATTAAGCTAACACCCCTCAAACTCTTTTAGGGTTAGAATTTGCAACACAAAGAAAACAATGGCAGCGGGATGATGCGATTCTGAAGAGAATTGCAGATCCGATGCCAACATCAACGTCGCTACTGCCATAGAGCGATTGTTGAACAAAGATACCATGACGTAGAGCTATGAAAGCACAAAACGATTAATCTTCAGATCTATTCTAGAATATAGATTAGAGATTTAGATCTGTTTTGTAGATCTGCTTCATCAACGTTCAATTCTTGCTTTAATCTGAAGAATTTTCGCTTCGAGAGTAGTTTAGTAAGTATGTCATTTTTTTTATGAGCTGCTGGTATATATCCGACTTTTAATTAGCTTTCCCTTTATTATCCGCTCTCTGATGAAGTGTAGATTGAACTTGATGTGCTTTCTTTTTTAACATAAAATTGGATTTGTTGTGAACGAGATTTGCATTAACATTATCACATCATATGGATGCAACTTTATCTATTTTGATTTTATGTTTACTTAGTGGTAACTCTATCCAAATTACTTTACCTGTAGTGGTAGCAACATTTCTGAATTCAGCCTCTCTGTGCTGGACTTAGACATTGTATTTTTCTTTTTAGTACACCAAGAACCGGATTTCTTCTTAAGCAGATAAAACAGCCTAATGTAGACTTTCTATCATCGTGCTCAGTACCCTATTCTAATCCAGCATAAGCATGAATGTTGATAATTTGATTTGATTTTTGAAATGATTCTATAGTTGATAGTCCCTTTTAGATATCTAAGGATCCTTCTTACTACCTTCTAATGATTGTCTTGGGGCTTCTGCCTATATTGGATGAATTTATTAAAACCGTATGATATGTCAGGCCTAGTTATTGTAACACCGCACACTTTTCTGAGCCTGAATTTCAACAAAAATTGAAACTCGAACTCATCCAAGTATAGAGAGTATAAATCTAGTACTTGAAAATAATGAGCATGAGCATATCAGAGTATAATAAAACTAAATCACAATGGAAACAAGATAGGATAACTAGTATCGACTTAGGCAGCTACCTTAAAAGTGAATTGCCACATTAATACCTAGCATGAGAGAACGAAAATAGAAAGCCAAACTTGAAGACTTGTAAAGATCTGTCTTACCCGAGATAAACCTGAGAGTTGTTAAGAGGAGGGGGGTCTGAACAGCAAGTCCTGGTGAGTAGAAAATGTATAACACTATCCACAATATACAAATGTATCCTGTTTGGTGTCACCCACAATCATATGCCTAACAAGGCTAGCAATTCTAACTAAAACTTGTAAAGATTTACGCACGACGATTTGCTACCATACCCAAGGTAACACTTTCTAAAGATAAAGTTATCAGATATATTGAGATAGAACTTTTACACATAAGTATGAAGCCTTTAAACCACCATTCAAACAAACATCGAGACTAAGAGGCGAGCTCTCTAACTACATAATATCCTATAAAGAAGGTAGGTTATTCTATATAGCCACTTAAGGCATCACACATAACACAATATAAGGGAGGATCCCTACAATCACTTAAGGCCAAGGAGAATCCATTGATCACTTAATACCTTACTATGTAGTTTACTAATCCTTAATATAAATTAAAGGACACTAGCTACTATATCCTACTAATTTTAAGGCTTTCGTCATTTACGCATATTCCCGAACTCCACATAAGGTGGGAGATAGTAAGCAATCACTTATGACACACATGATAAGTTGAGGACTAACATCTTTTATGACCTTCCCCCAATGGACCCCTATGCTACTATCTAGCTGGCCTTATTAGATAATCCCTATTCACTTAATACTTCATGCAAGATAGGCAGACCTATGATACCCCCATAGTGGTTAGTTAATACTTTATCTTTAGGTGGACTCCAACTCCAATCACTTACTACTTAGAAAAAGCGGACCATCGCGAAGATTACCGATCTCACACCCAGTTAGCTATTTAATACTTCTTATTTATGGAGAGGCAAGCTATCCGATCACTTAATACCTGTAAGAGCGGACCCTATGACTCTACTCTTACGGGGAATAATCTATTTTTATAAATTCGACCTAGTCGAATTTTAAACATAAATCCTAAGGATTTATTCAACTTTATTTATATTTCGAATATCGGAATAAAGTTAATCGTTTATTATTTAAACCGATTCTAAGTTCTTACTTTTAAAGTCACTTTTGAATTTAAATGTTTAAATTATCCAAATGATAAATTTTCACCTTTCTATTTAAAAACACCATTATTAAACAAGTCTGGCTTTCAAATAAAATATTTCTTCTTTGGAAAAATATATTTCCCTTCCCAAAGTCACACTTGTATTTCTATTTTCTGAATTATCCAATGATAATTCATTTCACTTTATTTGTAAACTTCGTTTATAAATGAACTACTTGTTTTAATTATTCAAAACAAGTTAATATTTTTGTTCTTTTCAAATTTCAAATTTCTATTTTAGAAAAATAGAATTTCCTTTTTAAAACTGGAGATTTCCTTTTCACGATTTTTTAAATATCAACATTTAGGCCCAGTGGTAATTTAACACCCAAAACAACCAATTATTAATTTCAGGTTCTCTAACACATCATATATGACAGTATATATGCAAACCAATAAACAAACAGATAATATATTTTTGAGGAATCCAGTTGGATTCCTCCAACCTGTTTTCCTGCATCCACAGACGTTAGCCAGCATAAATAATACCCATCCTGCTTCGAGGTAGGATATCGCGGTATGAAGGTGATCCACTATATATATTGTGGGGCGCGTAGGGAAATCATCCGCTAATGATACCACGGGCATCCGCTAATGAAACTGCGGGAATCCAACAACCAATATATATATATATAATATCTATAGCCACAAACAACAAATCCTAAATAACTAATATATTTTTAAACAGGCACAGTAATATTTTCAATGCATCTAACAAGCAACACACAATTATTTTTAACTGATAAAAATAATTCTAAATGAAGTTGAGTGAGATTTACTCACCGTGATCCGTTCCTATTCCAACATTAAATTCCATTTGCTTAGTTGATGTCATCATGAATCCAGCATAATTACCAAATTCAAATATATCCTTGTTTAGACAAAATATACGAATTATGAGATTTATGATTATAATTTATATTTTAAAATTATAATTAAATTAAAAGAAATTACCTAAATCTTTATTACTTCTTAACCATATTTTTCCTAAACTCCTTTAACCCTCACTGTCTTTCTATTCCAGACCAAAACAGCTCACCATCGAGCTTCCTCAGTTTTGTTTTTCCACGACACTTGAAACCCTAAGCTCCAGCAAAATAGTTTCAAGGCCACTACCTTCTACATCACTGATTTGCCTCAACCCCTCATAATCCAGACAGTGCTACAAATGATGGGCTATTTCCTGCATCTTCCATCACAGATCGAACCCTCCACCAATTTGACCATTCGAACCCCTGTCCTTTCGCATCAACACCATTCCTAAATACACATATGCGACTTCCTTCCTCCAACTGCAGAACCCTCCCAATAAACCAACACCTTAGTTCATCGTCGCCCCCATTTCAACATTGAAATCCTCTCTAAAAACTTCACGCATAACCCATCGAGCTCCGTCGGCCTTCATGAAATTGCACAACACAAAATCAATGTTGAAATCCTCAGCAAAAACTTGAAAGAACACCACCACGATGACTACTCCTCTCCCACCAGTGAGCGTCGCCTTTGTCAAAGACATCACCGCCCCCTCAAATCGCGACTGCTACTGACGACGCAACAGTGACTATCGTGACCTTCCTCCTATGCGCAACCCTCTGCTCAGTTCAAAAATCGATCCCCTAACCCCATTCGAACTCGCGACATCGATGCCCATAATTTCTAGCTACTTGGCGCCTTCCTCACTGAACTTAGATGTGACATCAAACAGTACTCGCGCCCCCGAAATCGATAACCTAGCCCATCTCGAGTTGCACGATTTTTGATTTGAAGCTGTTGGTTTTATTTAGTTTGCTGTAGGATTGAATGGAAGAAAGGGAAAGGGGTAGTAGCGGTTTATATATCTGAAAAAGGAAACGTACCACCATTTTGCTCCATTGGTTCACTTAGTGGTGAGGAAAGGGGACACATGGCTGTTTATATTTTGTGGTGAAGAAAGGAGACAACGAGTAAAACATTTATTTATTTACTTTTGCTTTGAATTTTATCGGTATCCTTTAATTAAAATTATCACTTTGATTTCAAACTTCTATTTGAGCCCAACAGCAGGCCATCCTATGGTTAAACCACTATTCTGAACATGCTGGGACAAGTATCGAAGTCCAGTTCGATCATCCAGAAAATTGATTAATTTAAATTGATATAAACTAAATTTCAAACCATTAAATTCTTTGATAATAATTTAATATTATTATTCCAATTCAAACAGAAGTTTGTATTGATCATCTAAACTGATTCGATTCCGCTTTAAATTTCTAATTTAAATTATTACTATTTTCGCATTACGATAATTTAATATATTCTATATTAAATCGAAATCGATTATTAAATCGATAACCTAATATAAAATTCCATTTATATTGTCAACTCAGTATTTAAATCTATATTAAATATTTAAAATTAGTTGACCGAAAACCCGGGTCATTACACCTTGGTCTTATATTCAAGGAAAATTCAAGTTTTAAAACTGTCTTAGAAAAAGAAAAAGGGTAGCAAAAGTTTTAAATTATGGTTTTCGAAAATTTGCTTAATAAATAAGTATATTTTAGGATCTTAAAATTTATCCATGTTTCGGATTGTTTTGGGTTTTGTGTAATTTTAATAAATAATCCATTTTGACAAAGAGAAGAAATTTGGAAATGACACTGAATAAGCCTCAAAATTTAAAAGTTATAATTACCCATTACTTTTGATTTTCAATATTCCTCTTTTTGGATATTTTGGATGATTTATAGAAATTATCAAAATAACCTTTTAGGGATTTAAAAATCTCGACAATTCAGAATGTGGAAAGATTGGTTCAATCAGTAATATGAACTGGAATATGAATTAATTTAAATAATAAATAGATTTATAGTACAAGACCCTCAGTTTTCAAATAAAATTTAATTTCGAGAAGTTTCAATTTTTTTCCTCTTGAGTTAGACTTAGGAAAATTTCTATTTAGCTTGGGGTATTTAATTTCTTCAATTGTTCGATTTGTTTGTCAGCTTGCTAAGGGGAAAATCTGTTTTAATTTATTTCATATTTCTAGCTGAATTTTCTATTCGAGAATCCGTTTGTTTGTTATGTAGTCACAACCTTTTGTTGAGACTACTATGAATATTTGGGGACTGTTAGGAGTTTGACTATGGTCTATAATATTGCCATGATGAAGCCAAGTATTTTTCGGATTCGCATCAAACCTTAAGAGATGACGTGGGACGATTAATATTTTAGTCTGACCCTAATAGGTTCAAAGTTCAACCTTTATCTAAATCTCATTTAACAGCTGACCGTTTAGCGTTATATCTAGAGTGGTCAACTAGTTGATGAGTTTTGTACAACTTGAATCTAGGACTCAACCATAAAAATTGCGTTCAAATTCCCCTCCTTAAACTTCTTTCTTTGTCCCTCCTTCTTCATCTAGCCAAACCATATATTTATTCTTTTTCTTTGTTGTTAGTTCACCCCCTCCTTTTCTGCGCTAGCTTGATCATTAGATCTCGCCCCACTAGTACTCCAAGATCTAAACCAAATTTCTACTCTTCAATTAATTCTTAGCCAACAATACCTATTTGCAATATCCTATCTTCTCGTTCCATTTAAGTATCATTCTTAGGGAAAGAAGCCATTTGCCTGGATCAGAGTGAGCATAAGGTTCTGTCTCTTTAGGGCTGAGAGAATTAGTTGTGGTAGTTAGACTTGCACTGATCTTTTACATCGAGATTTTTGAATAAGATTATTGTCTGTGCTCCATCCACCTTTGCCATATCCTATTGGAATAGATTTTGGTGAAGACAAAAAAAATTTAAGATGAAGGTTAAGCTATCTTTGGAAGGCCTTTTTGAGGAGACTCTCGATGAGATTTTAGTGGCCTTCGTGATTTGCATAGATTTGAATGATCTTTGGTTTGACCGACTTTGGAGATATTTGCAGTAGATCTCTTTTTCTTAATATCGGTTTTTGAGATTTCGAAAATCTGTATTCGAACTGCCAATGTAGATGTTTGACTTACTCAACACATCTATTCTGAAATTGGGAAGTTGCGATGAGAATTGTCTCATGATGCGGGAATCATTCTTTTCTTTGATTGATGTCGTAACCATCAATTTGTACCTCATCATCTTTGATTCAGCTTGTTATTCTTGTGCTGTTTTGCGAAATTACTTTCTGTATTTTCACCTATCCACTTTTTTTTAAGACATTGTTAAATGAATCTTCGCAAAAAGAAGTTTTGTGGTAAATTTCTTTTCTCATCACTAATTCTCTCTTAAAAGAGATAGTGAAGTGGAAACCTTCAACAACATTAGCAATGTCTACAACATGGGATTGAACATTTTACTATCATGAAATGACTAGTCAAAGGTCATGGAAATGGTTCGAGCTCTAGCCACAGAGTAAGATGTCTCATTATTTGTACGTTTTGGAATTTCGGGTTGTTGTCTTCGTTGCTTTCTCTTTCCGGCATCTGTTTCTTGACTTTTTGGTAGTTCGTGCTTGTAAATGTTAGTGTTTGTTGTCCTTGTTAAATCGCACAATGATGCATTGAGATTTCTATCTTTTGGAGAGATTGTGTATGTCATTCGCGCTTGTCAGTAATTTGAAAGGAAATCTCATTTCTTGTCTAACTAACAAACAGTTGCTTTAGAGGTGGAAAGAATAAAATTTTGTGGTAGATAAATTTTACCGAAGGACAGGTTTTGCATTATTTCATCAGGGGTTTATTTCTTGTTTGTTGCTTACTCCTTTTTAAGCTAAATTTATTTTTGAATTTTTATGTGTGGTTTCGGTGTTCGTATTTTTCTACGTAACCAACTTCCTTTTAAGTAGAAATGTGACCTAAGTCATTAAAGTTCCCGCAAAACCATTTTTGAATTTTTTTGCATATGGCATTTGAAAAAAACTCCTTTTAAAATTTAAATATTTGGTCTACTTACTTTCTTTCCATTTTATTCGGTTTATGCAAAAACGCATATTTCGGTATGGTAACTTACATATTTTTAAACATCTATTTTGTATAAAATAGATGGTTTAAATGTAGTAAAACGCATATTACCAAAATCTTAGTTTTTGTGCAAATCTCATATGAAAAGTAAAGCAGTACCAAAAAGGAATTCCAAAATTTACATGAATTTTTAAAGTAGCAGAAATTTATTTATGGAAAATTTTGATTTTATGGTCACATGTAAAGCGTAAGGAAGATTTTGGTTGACTTATTTGCGCATTTTAGCAGTGCACTAGGGGGGACGATGCGTAAAAATGTTGACGGTAACAAGGGATAAACTGTTCTAGCAATGGAACTGTTGATTCGATACCTTGTCGACGACACGTGAAAGTTGTTATTTAACTCGTTTTGCATTATAGAGATTGTTTTAAGCTTCATTTGCAGTATACAATTTTTTGGAGTATTATGAGAAATTTAGACAAAATTCCACTGTAGAACGTGAATTGGGTAATTTGCAAGTGGTAAGAACGTTGAAATTCTCCACTTTACTTTCCTTTTTCCAACAAAGGAAAAATTAGTAGGAAGCGATTCAGATACAATGACAAATTGGATGTTAGGGTTTGGATGCAAAATTGGTTGTTTTACACTTCTATTCGTAGCCATGTGAGGGTTTTAGAATAAAAATATTTCCAAAGGTTGCATTCATCAGAACTGCTAGTATATTTTAGGTTGTTTGCATCATGTTTTCAAAATGTATTTTTAAAATGAAATGCATATATATAAGAGGATCTGATTTAGCATCATTACGCATGCATATTTTGTGGTTGCAACTCATGATGTACATTATGCATATGCACATGTTTGGTTGCAAAATTGAATGTACGCTAATTAGTTGCGTAGTCTAGGACAATTAAGTGCCAACCACGACTTAATCATTGGTAAAATTTCGGGATGAAATTTCTTTTAAGGAGGGAAGAATGTAACAACCTATTTTTTTTAAATAATTGATGTAGTAATTGAGTTATAATCCAAAAATGATTTTTTTTTTTCAAATGATGGAATTTGACCACAAAACTTGCGTCATTGCATTTGTGATGGAATCCTGGTCAATTTTCATATTTGGAACTTCGTGAATGAAGTTCGAATGAAAAAGTTACCGACGAAATAAAAAAAGAACGGAAAATAAATAAAATAGGATAATATTTAAATGGAAACAAATATCACTGTCCTCCACCATTGCCAGGTTGACCTAAGCGGCTGACCACTAGATCGACACCTAGTCAGATTTGACAATGGCGGATAGGGTTTTATATTATATATATTTTATATCGATGGACGAATTTTTCTGAAATAAAATATAATGGTTCAGGGTCATTTCTATGCTTTAAATAAGGCACTAGACCCCACTCTTTTTTCATATTTCTGAAGGCAGTAGTGAAGCTCTACCGTTTCCAATCCTCCAACCTTTTCTAAAATTCAAAATATAAACCTACGCAAAATCTAATTAACAAGAATTGGATAGATTGGATTCAGAATTATGAGAAAGGATTGGTTCTTCGAATAGTTAATTCTTTTTGTTTGAATTTCCTTCTTCCTTTCCAATTTCTCTTTCAGATCTACAAATCTAAATTGGTATATGTATATCCCCTTTGTATTCAAATTACAGATTTATGAGATTTGGAAATTATAAGCCTAAAATTTGTGTTCAGATTCAGGTTTTGATAGCTTTCAAGTGTGTAAGAAGTATATTCATTTTTTATAATATCCTATATAATTTGCCTGTGTTTAATCTGGGTTGTATGCCTAAAATTTATCAAATTTGTTTTGTTATTGTCAAATCTGAAATAATTTGAATATGGATCTGTAGGCTCCTTAGTTTAATATCCTTATATTGCCTACAATTATTCTTGGATTGTTTGTGGTTATTGTAAGCCCCCTAAATCTAGAAATCGGTCCCAAAATATTGTTAGATATGTAGTGTTGTTACTATAGATTTATAGGATTTGGATGTAAATATAGAATTGGTGTATATTGATTTTAGAATTATAAACCTGTTTATGTTTAATATCGTCTTGAGTTTTTACTTAGTTATTGTAAATCAACTTTTTTTGCTCTTTTATATGAAACAACATTACTTGAAATCTACAAGGAATATAAACAAACCAAGTAAGAAGAGATGTGCAAACTCACGTATTTTTGTACGTAGTTTGCAACATCTATTCTTAATAAATATTAACCTATTTCCTTGTGATTTGAAATATGTTAATTTTCCTCTTTTAAATAGTTTCGGAAAAATTTACAATAATTACAGTAAATAACATTTTCATGAGATTTTGAATCTTAAACAAGATTAAACACAAAAAAGATTATTCTAATTGTTAGTTTAGACTGGAATATAAAAGAATAATAATGATAATAAAATACAATTAGTAACTACATTAACATTGCGCTTTAAAATATAAATATATAATTACCATAATCTCATCCATCCAAACCTACGTAAATAATGCTAGTATATTATTAAATTGAACGTATGTTGTGGGTTTGAATTCGAAAGGTTCCCATTTTATGGGAATAAATATAGGGTAATAATTCCTATAATAAATGGAAATAAATATTCATCACGATTGTAGCAATAAACGAGGAATTTATTATTATAATGAGAAGGTCATGAATAAGATAATAAACATTGCAACCATGTACATTTTTGGGGAATGAATTGAATACGGAATGAACGCCAAATTGGTTACAATTTAAATTGTGATTAAGAATAGGAGTTGTAACTCCACTTAGGGATATAAATAATAATAAACTTATATATATATATATATATATATATATATATTTAAATAAAAATTAAATAGAATTAAATTAATATAGTAATTTGTGGGAGTTACAAAATTTAGATTTGAATTCTAATAGGACTAATATAAATGAAATTTAAAAGATTATTTATTGCCTTAGAAAACATGACTATTATGGTCATTAATGGCACGAGACAATTAGGAAATTAAGTTGATTGAGTGTCCATTGCCTTAGGAAACATGACTGTTAGAGCCATTAATGGCATGTGACTGTTATAATAATAAATGAAATTAAAGGGGATTTAATGGGATTTGTCATAGTAAATACTAAGTCTAATAAGAAGTAAATAATTAAATGCCCTAAGAAAGGAAGTTATAGAGAATTATTTTTAGCTTATTCTAGTTTAATTCTAGAGTTAACATCTTTAATTAGAATTAAAGACTGGACTCAGTAAGTTAATGATGTGAGGTCATTTGCTATATTCGGTAGAAGTTTGCACTTTCCAGTAGTCGAATATATGTAGAACTGATGTGAGATATCATTAACCATAGGAACCCGTAATGATAGCTAATTACATAACGAGAATTATTCCAAAAAAGGATTAATTCATAGCATCGCCTTCTTCGGGATTAGAGGTATTAGTTTAAATTTAGTTTAAATAGAAACTGAGATAAGACATAAAAATAGATCTATATTTATATAGATAAGTTATAAGAAATAGAATACTCCAAAATAACGTTTTGGTTTAAAATAGATTTCGAAATGGGAAACTTGTTTTAACTTTATAAAACAAGGAAGTTAAATTATAAACGACGTTTATAATTTATTAAGATAAATTATCATTAGATAAGTTAGAGTTTAAATTCAAGTATGAATTTATAAAAGTGAATTGAAAATCGAATTCAAAGAGTTTATAAGAGAGTTAGAATTATATTTAAACATGTTATGTTCACATATAAAAGTAAAATAGGAAAAGGAGTAAACTAGTAAGCTAATTAACGAGTTGAGTAAAAACGAGTGTATTAAGTTGAAATGAATTTGAAATGTATGGATATACATGAGACAGCTTTAAAATGAAGTGTTAGAAGAGATATAAATAGAATGCTCGACAAAAAGGTATGTATTTAAATTGAATATGAGATTTTATGCACCGTATAGGCAAGCCGCTTATCTTTTTGATTTTCTTTGTAAATGGAGAGACCTGTGTGGCGGTTTGGGGATTTTCCCGATGCTCCCCGTACAAAGGAGGTTATGGCGAATTTTTCAGAAAATTTAAGGAGTTAGAATATTTTTAAGAAGATTTGATAAACTAGAAATAGATATATCGATATATATATAGAATTCGATAATGAAATGAACTTAAAATAGAATATTATAAACGAAAAGGAATTTTAAAAATAAAATCCTGGGAGATATACGTTTTAAAGTGAACGATGATTTAAAAGAAAATGATTTGCGGATTTAAAATGATCGTGTTGATAAGAAGTTAATCAAATGGAGTTAAAGAAATAGAGTTAAGCAGAATTAGAAACTGACTGGAAATTAGTTGAGTTGAACGACCTTTTGATTATCGATCTGATGTTGGTTTCGGCCTTCGGGGTTTATACTTAGGAAGTTGTTCTCTTACTAGTTTACAATTAGAGTCTGATAGATGCGGAAGAATAGTGATATGTAAATTTGCAATGGGAATGTTTTCCAGAGTTAATAACATATATTTTTCTTAATATAGAAAATAAGGAAATATGAATATATATATATATGTTGGATGATGTGATCGATAATTCCATTTGGAAATAAGATCGTTGTGTGTACACGGACATTTTTCATTTGATAGTTATATCACCAACTATCAAAGTTTTGACCATTTTTAACGTGGTTAATATGGAGAGACCGGTTGGATTATTATCCGAAGAACCACTCCGTATTGGCATAAGCGTTGCAAACCAAGTATGCTGAATATATTGAAAACGGAGTAAAGTGCAAGGGCTGTTGTATAAGTCCTAGGTAGAGATTGCCTAGGTTGGATGTACGGAATAGTGCCTTCGGTTTCGTTCAGTCCCAGAACGAACGTATATCGACGAGTGTCTGACAGAGTATTTCCAGTGATCGAATATGTTGGTCTGTATAAATATATATGGTGCCAACGGATTTATTCCCTTAGCATAATATCGAAAATATTTGTGCAAATCAATTAATGATTAACGGATCTGATGATGTGGCATTCAAAGTAATTGTGTTATTAATGAGAGAAGTAATCATAGCCTCAGGCCTCAACAACCGGGAAATGGAAAAAATCGGGTAGGCAGCATGGCTATGTGGTTAGCTCCCATTAGGGTGTATCATCACCTATCTAGAGATTCATTTAATTCCTTATTCTATTCGATGCTGTCCCATTCGGGAAAACGGTTGCTGATCCCAACTGTTGATGAAATACATTCGATACACTCAAGCGAAATGAGTGGTCGGTCATGTGTGGCTAAGTTGCAAGATGTTCTTGTTGAACTCGGTGTATTCTCCTCTAGAGATACACCAGCGGCAGGTGGTTCCATACCTTGTCATAGTCGGAATCCAATCTCCAATAAGCGCCTGCGGTTTATGATTTTACATTATATATGTGGAACGTGAGATGCAAACGTTCCACTAGATTGTTATTTATTTGATTTAGACACTATTATAATATTAAAGAGTTTTGATATAAAGATTATTGTTTTCTTTCAAAAAAAGAATTTGAAAGTTATATCAAGTGTTTGGATTCTCATAAGGGAAAACCCGTTCCGTGTTATACGGCGTGGTCTTATGAGATATCGTTTAGTTTCTCAAACTGTTTTAAACTGTTTACTCATACCAGTCCCATGACCGACCCGGAATTTATTTTGTTTTGTTTTCCCTAAACTCTTGGGTGCCCAAATTTGTATGGGCAGTCAAGTAGTTCAGGTATTCTCAAATATTCTTGGAGGAGCTTGGATCGGGAGGCTTCAACGTTAGTTATCTAGTGTTATTTCCGCTGTATTGTAAGTTTTGTACTTTGCTAATGATGTTTGTATATACAGTTCAAATTTTGTATTTCAAAAGCTATTATATATTATATTTTATTCCGCTGCGATGTGAGATTATGTGTTCGGTTTATGTTCCTCTTCTTCTATTCTAAGTTTCTTTCTTTTTATGTCTCATCCTCTAACTTCTTCTAGTAATGATTCGTATTTCTATGCAATTTGGGTTGGGCGTGTGGTGTATTTAGTCAACTCAGATAGTACGGATTTGCGAGACGTTACACAAGGACTCAAATAAATAGTTCTAACAAAAGAATATCCGAATTTCAAAATGACATATTAAATGGATGCATCTCGTAATTATATTTCCGAACTACTACAACATGTTAATGTAAATTTCCCATTTCAAGACCAAGAAAAGGTCATCGACTAGAACTCCCAAATGAAATTAAAAACAAAAATCACGACTATCCCAGTTGTAGCTAGTTTTCAGTCCAATCATCAAGCTTAAATGCACAAGATTCACCATATGTCGTCCTCATGCTCTTCAAAATAAATCGCTAAACACACCGTGGGGTAAGTCGGGGTTGGCCGAATACTCGAACTCAAAATACTTCTAACTCTTAGTCATTTAAACCCATCATAGATAAATAGGTTCACGACTGCCTCATCGTCGAAATAATTTAGAGTCAAGTAAGAAAGGCCAAAGAAAATAGAAATGAAATTCTAATACATTCTCTCGCTAATCCTAATTTATTAATTCCTTTAATTGTCAAAACCTAAGTTCTAACATAATGTAACACCCCATACTTTTCTGAGCCTAAATTTCGACAAAAAACAAAAATCAAACCCTTCCAAGCATAAAAAGTACAAATCTAAGTAACTGTAAATAATGGGCATGAGCATAATAAGAGTACAATAAAACTAACTCACAGCGGAAACAAGATAGGATAACTAGCATCGACTTAAGCACTACCTTAAATGTGAATCGCCATATCAATATCGAGCTTGAGAGAACAAGAACAGAAAACCAAACTTGAATACTTGTAAAGACCATACTTTTCTAAGATATACCTAAGAGTTGTTAAGAGGAGGGGTGTTAAAACAACAAATCCTGATTAGTACAAAATGTATAACACTGTCCACAATACACAAATGAACACATTTGGTTTCACCCAAAATCATATGTTTAATATGGCTGGTAATTCTAACAAAAACTTGTATAGGTTTACGCATGACGATTTACTACCATACTCAAGGTAGCACTTCCCAAAGGTAACGTTATCTCAATATATTGAGATAGAACTGCTACACATAAGTATGAAGCCTTTAAAAAAACCACTCAAACAAATACCAAGCTTAAGAGGTGGGCTCTCCGACTGCTTAAGATCCTACAAAGGAGGTGGGTTATTATGTACAGTCAATTAAGGCCTCACTCAGGGAGGAACCCTGTGATCACTTAAGACCCAAGGCGAATCCATTGATCACATAATACCTTACCAGATAGTTTACTAATCCCTAATACAAATTAGAGGACACTAGATACTAAGTCCTACTAATTTTAAGGCTTCCGTCATATACGCTTATTCTCAAACTCCGTATAAGGTGAGAGATGGTAAGAAATCACTTATGACCTACAAGATAAGTAGACGACTAACATTATTTATGACTTTCTCCCGGTGGACCCCCGTGTTACTATCTAGCAGGCCTAATTAGATAACCCCTAGTCACTTAATACTTCCTGCAGGATAGGCAGACCTATGGTACACCCATAGCATTCATTTAATACCTTATCCCAAGGTGAACTCTAACCCAGGTCACTTACTACCTAGAGGAAGCGGACCATCATGGAGATTACCAAACTCGCACCCTATTAGACATTTAATATTTCTTATTTTTAGGGAGGTGAGCTATCCAATCACTTAATACCTGTAAAGGAAGACTCTATGACTCTACCCTTAGGGGGGAAAGGTGAGTCTTTCCACTTAATACCCAAAAGGCGGATCCCACTGCTTAATACCTCTAATCCCAAAGTAGGCTACGCTATAATTTAATCTCCTTTTGGAATAATTTTCGTTACGCAATTAACTATCGTCGCGGGTTCCTATGGTTAATGATATCTCACATCAATTGCACATATATCTGACTTTTGGAAAGTACAGACTTCTATCGAATAAGGCAACAAACCTCGAATCATTAACCTACTAAGATCAATCCTTACTTCTAATTAAAGATACCAGCTATAAATTTAAACTACAATAATCTAAGGATAATTCTCAATAACTTCCTTTCCCAGAACATTTAATTATTTATTTCTCATTGGAGTTAGTATTTACTACAACAATTAATTCCCATTAAATCACCTTTAATTCCATTTATTATTATAACAGTCTCATGCCATTAATGACCCTGACAGTCATATTTCATAAGCCCATAGGCACTCAATCAACTTAATTCCCTAATTGTCTCGTGCCATTAATGACGATAATATTCATGTTTCTTAAGGAAAAGAGACAACCTTTTAAATTTCATTTATATTAGTCCGATTAAAATTCAAATATAATTGTTGTAACCCCTACCCATTACTATATTAATTTAATTCCATTTAATTCTTATTTGAATATGTGTATATGTAAGTTTATTATTTATTTATTTTCCTAGTTGGAGTTACAACTCTTATCACTAATCACAATTTAAATTGTAACCAATTTGGCATTTATTCCCAATACAAGTCATTCCCCAAAAACGTACATGGTTACATGTTTATTATCTTATTCATGACCGTTGACACCAAAAGGTGGCACAACACCCAAATAGAGATAATGTAGAGAATAAAAATGAAGAAATATGAATGAAAACACGATTAAATGCAATCACATGCAAATTTATAGTAATTCGGCGTTAACGTGCCTACATCCACTTTATAATCTCTTGATTATATATTAACTTTGAGCCCAAATGATGATTTGATGGCTAAACCCGAGTGCAATGTTGTAATAATAATTAAATGAAAAGAGAATGGCCAAAAGTCTGCTTTTGAAGCTTTAGAGGAAAATTTATAGGAGCTACAGTCTTTGGGTCGACTAGGACACGTCTCGTCCATCCCAAGTTTGTAGAAAAGGTCGGAGAATCATTCTTCTTGCATGGCAAGGCTCAACCCTGCTAGCCATGAACAAGTGGCAACAAATCCATGGTCATAGGAATATTAGAAGTGATATATAATGGATCAGAAGCAAGTCTTCAAGGAGATATTTTAAGTGCAAGAATGGGCTCAACTCGATCTGATTGAACTGAGATTTAGTTCAACCCGAGAAGTCCCAAAATTATGGATCTAGATTTATGCATGGTCTTCTATCTTGGTCAACTTAGGTTTTGGTCGACTCGAATATCCTTCAAGCCGAGTTTCAATGGGAATCTGGCATTCATGTCCTGCAGTAATCATTTTTGGTCGATGTGCTGTTGGTCAACCCGAACATTCATCGATAGTGGCATGCCCCTATGTCTGAGCCTGCAATATTCTAAATCGATCCAAGCCCAAACACAAGTGGATGTTTATCAGGCCAATCTGATGATTTATATATGTTGATACAGTTTGGTTTCTTAAATGTGTACGATGTTTGACGACCTTTCAAAAAGGATGGTCAACACTTTGACCCAACAAAGTACGTCTAGTTGTAGACGAAATGTGCTTTGTAATCTTTTGAGTAATAAATCCATAGAATTTATTTAGTTTGTTGTGCCGAATCGTTGGCCTCCGTACGCAGTACCACATATGTATGTCGTTAAGCTTCCCAGTTCGACATCGACCCGAGAAAAAGGAAATTCTCGGTTGAGGTCGACGTGCCCCGGGTAGGTAATGTTCTGATTCGATGATTATTTCAAATCGATGCATCGAGCCGGCTCTTTGTGAAACATCACTTTAGAGGAACATGAAGAGACTCTTCTTTTTTACTATATAAAGTCGGCTCACTCCTCATTATTTTAATTTTTGATTCTACTTTAGATTTCACCTTCCAAGTCAAATCAAATCCAAGAACTCTTGAGTCATTAAACCAAATGGAAATCAGTGAATCCCTTTCCAGAATCGAATCTAGATAGGCTCTGAATAATTTTATCACATTTAAACCACAATTTAAAACAATTTTACCCACGAATCCAATCTTTTTTCCTTTCCTTCGCGATTTAGACAGATTTTAAGGTGATTTCACTGGAGTTGGAAGCAAGATGACAGAGCGATGGTCATGGACGATGCTCGTGGGGGAGCGACGACGGCGGCATGTCCAGGGAACCATATTGTGGAAAGCGAGGCGGATTTGGATGGATCTCGGGTTTGAAGACAAAGAAGATGGATTGATAAGGCCATGAAGTTGGGTTTTCAAATCATTCGAGTTGGGGAAGACGATGATAAGTTAAGCCTTTTCGTTGATTCCACGTGGACGAATGTAAGGGGAACAAATCTCAAGGTGATACATGGAAAAAAAAGTTTTTGAGTTGAAGAGGCGGATCGTCGACCCCAAAGTCCGGATATAGGCGAAAGGGTGGGTGAGATGGGTGGAGTTCAAAGCATGGTTCAGTTCGGTCGAATAGGAAGGTCGATCTGGAAGTTCTTTTGACCAAAGTGTCGTTTCGGGTCGATGCAAAGGGAAAGTCGTGCCCAAGAGAATCGACCCGAGGAGTTGGCATCTATCATGAGAAACAAATGTAAGAGGGGGATGTAAGAAAGTCTCAGGTTGGGCATACTAATCCGAAATACATCGACCTGAAACTATTTGATCCAGCAGTTGAGACTTTCACATATGTCAGAGTAAATCTTAACAAGACCGTAGACATCGACCCGAAGAAGGTCGAACCAAAGCTGTTTGACCTGAACTCTTAAGCCAAAATAGACCTTGTTATTTTTCCTATCCAAACGTTGTCATGCACACTGATGACTAATGGACTAATCTTAATTTGCAAATTTGGACAGTTAGGATAGTGCCTTGGACATACAAACTCAAGACTGCATATGAACTCATCCGGACATGAGCGTGTTTTTGCATTTACTGTTGTTATTTCTGCAAGTGGTCTTGCGCATTATCACTTTACGTACATTCACTTAGCACATACTAGAGGGCTTCAATTTTAATTTACTAACCAATGACCTTTCTTGAATAACATATTTAACCATTACCAGAAGATACGAAACAAGACAATATGGAGCAGGAAGAGGAAAAGTACTTCCTCCCAATACAAATATTGAACAGGATTCATCAACAGATACAAAGCCTAACCCAAATTTAGTGGTTCGCCCCACAATCATGAAGTTCAAGCACTATGCCATAAACGGTCTAATGCAACGAATTCACAAGGTGTTGCTAGCCAAAATGTGACGATAAGTATAATATTTTGGTCCTACTGCAACATTCTATTTTTGATGTTACCATAGCCATAAAAATGTGTTGGCCTAGCTAAACAAGTGTAACACGATGCAACATTTTTTATAATATTGCTATAGCAGACCATTCCATATCTTAGCAGCGATCCACGTGAATCAGTTCCTACATTGGAGAATGTGACACATCATCCGTCCTGATCTCTTATTCTGCAAACAACAATTTTTCTTTAGTGCAAATTCATTTCTTACCCTCTTTTCGTTCCCCGCCATCTTATTTTCATTTCCCCGCTTCCAAGTTTCGGTAACCAAATAACATTTTCTTTTGCAAATAACATTTTGATTATTCTCTGGTTTCGTACAAAGGTTCAAGCAAGCATTCTTTAGTTGGAGTTCAATGATCTTGATTCGAATATTAGGGCTTTGATTTGGAGTTCAGGCGTTGTTCAGCGATTTTGGTTGAATTAGGGCTTTTATTTGAGGGTTCAAGCTTTGTTCAATGATTTCGATTCAATTAGGGCTTTTATTTGGGGGTTTAAGCATTGTTTACATCACTTTAGGGCTTCAATTTCGATTTTGAGGTATAAAACTCTCCCACATCACTTTAGGGATTCTATTTAAACTACGTATAAATTCTTAGGTTGACCTGAATTAATAATTCGACTTGTCTTAGGTTTTCTCTTGTTGGACACACACACACACACACTTATTTTTATCTTTTTTATGTTAAAATCTTCATATTCACAAATGCAGTGATGGACAGCGAAAACATCTAGATAGAATTTCCAAAGTTTAGTGAAAGCTATATTAGTGGGATAAAAGCCTTTATACAAAATGGTTTTTCTAAATTCGTCGTCGATGATGAAATGAAGTACCCTTGAAAGAATTATAATAATAGCAAGTAGCATCGTCAAGATATAATTTATGATCATCTCATCTACAATGGTCCATCTCCATTGTATGTGAAATGGATATATGAGGTTTCTCGCTAAAATTTTGGAAGCAGTGATGAAGATATAGACTGTGAAGCTAGTGATTTTGGAGATAATCTTAGTGAAATTTTGGACCGTACTCATGGACATATGCAGAATTGTGAGGATGAGAATTTGGATGAACCGAATGCCAAAGCTAAAAGATTTTATCGCCATGTCGAAGAGGGAAAGCATCCATTATATCCTGGTTGTTCCAAATTTTTGAGATTAAGTTTTATTATCTGGCTTTATTCTTTAAAATGTGTACATGGAATTACATAGTCTGCGTTTGGGGATACACTAGAGTTGATGAGAGAGGCTTTCCATAGGCCCACATACCTTTATCCGTCAGAACTGCGAAGAATATCATTAAATATTTAGGTCTTGAGTACGAAAAAAAATGCATGTCCAAACGATTGCATGCTGTACAGAAAATGAAGATAAAGATGTCTATGAAATTTGTGGTTTTTCGAGGTGGGAACCAGTGAAAAAGGAAGACACCAGTGACAATGATCCAGCGAAGTTGAGTCGTAAAGTCCCATCAAAAGTGATGCGTTACTTTCCGCTGAAACAAAGGCTGCAATGGCTATTTATGTGTAAGGAGGTTGCATAACTTCACGGAATTCTATGGGACGGAAAAAAGACAGAAAACTTAGACATCCATCTGATATCGAGTCTTGGAAGGCAATGGATGCTATATTTCCTGATTTTTCACCAGAAAATAGAAATATCAGATTGGGTGTAGCCTCCGATGGATTCGATCCTTTTCGTACAATGAGTACAACTTACAATACATGGTCAATTGTATTAGTTAACTACAGCCTTCTAACTTGGTTGTGTATGAAGCCCGAAAATCTAATTCTTTCGACAATCGTCTCCGGTCCAGAGTCTCTAAATAATTAAATTGATGTATATATGTAGCTTCTAATTGAAGAGTTGAAAGAATTATGAGATATAGGCATAGAAACTTATGATGCCTTTACTGATCAAAATTTCATGTTACGTGCAAGCGTGTTGTGGACCATTAGTGATTTTCTGGGGTATGCAATGTTTTCCGGTTGGAGCACAAAGGGTAAATTGGGTTGTCCCGTATGCCATTATAAGACTTCTTCAATGTACTTGAAACATAATAAAAATATGTGCTACATAAATCACAGAAAATTTCTGGATCTGAAACACAAGTGGTGGTTTGATAAAAGGAGGTTCAATGGTGAAGTTGAAATAGGGCAGATTCAGGGAAATTTATCAGGAATAGACATTGAACAACTGTTGTGTGGCTTTGAAAAGAATTTTGGGAAGAAAAATGATTGCCCTTTCAAAAAGAAGTCAATATTTTTCAATTTACCGTATTGGAGCTACAATTTATTGCGACATAACATCGATGTTATGCATACAGAGAAAAACATATGTGACCACATACTCGGTACTTTGCCAAATTTTAGTGGCAAGTCAAAAGACCATTTGAATGCTTGTTTGGATTTACAAGAAATGGGCATCAGGACGGTCCTGTATCCTACTATATCAAGTGATAGCGAACACTTTGAGATTAGGACCTCCATATTTGGCATGATGAATAAAAAAAAAATTATTTTTCTCGGTACTGAAGAATGATAAATTGCCATACGGTTGTGCAGCCAATATCAGTCGATATGTCCATACGAAAGAAAGGACTCTTTCAGGGTACAATACCTACGATGCTCATTTTTAACTTTATTACTTGTTGCGATTTGCTATGAAAAAAAAACACTGAAGCCTGAAGTTGCATTGCCACTGATATGATTTGGTGCATTCTTAAGAGGTCTTTAGGGCAAAGTAATTGACTTGAAAGATGTGAAGAGGCAACAATCAGAAATTGTCGAAATTCTTTGACAATTTGAGATGATATTTCCACCGGCTTTCTTTGACATAATGGTTCACTTGACGGTTCACTTGTGCAGGGAAGTTGAGTACGGTGGACCTGTGCACGTTCGATGTATGTTTCCGATTGAGCGTTATTTTGCTAAACTCAAATCTTATGTAAGCAACAGATCTATATCGGAAGGTTCCAACGTTGAAGGTTACCTGGCTAAAGAATGCTTGACATTCCGCTCAAGATTCTTAAGTAGTGATGCAGTACGTAAATTTGAAAGTTGTTCAAAAAATATGGAATACACTATTAGTACAAGAAGAAATAAGGATGGAAAAACTATTCATCTAAAAGAACGTGAGTGGATGGTTTGTCATCGGTACATTCTATTCAATTAGGGTAACGAGGAAATAGAGAAATTAAAAGAGTAAGTTTTTAGGTTCTAATTTTATTCTAGTTAGTACTAAAGAATTAGAATATTTCTTTATCAATACTAATATCATCATAATTATTCTAGGGAACATCAAGCTTTAATTGATGGTCATGCAATATCAAGAAGATATAAAAGAGAGAGAACATACCGATGAATTCTAGAAATGGTCGAAGGATGAGGTTGGGGGAAAAAGTACATTTTAAAAGAGCTACAAGTGCTTGCAATGGGCCCTAATCGGGTAGCTAGGAAATTTAGTGGATATGTTATTAATGGGTACAAATTCCATATAAAATACAGAGATACTAATTGCAAAACACAAAATAGTGGTATATTCTTGGCTGCCTTAAACACTAGTTTTGCAAGTTAAAAAGATCAAAATCAATTGATTGGCAATGTTAATTACTACAGAGCAATTGAAAAAATAATAGAAATTTATTATTGGGGGAAATTTCAGTGGTTTTATTTAAGCGTTGCTGGTACCAAGAAGAGAAATATTTGTACGGGATGACTCGAGTTAATTTTAATAGATTGTGCCAGAAAAAAGATTCGTATGTTATGGCTTCACGTGCGCAACAAGTATATTATGTACAAGATCCAACTGATAAGGTACTTTATAATGTTATCAAGAAATTACCGAGGGACTGGTGTGATGTCGAAAAGGAAAATGGAAATGAAGATGATCTAGTTTTACATGATATTCAATGTGGTTATGAAATAGGAAATCAAGCTAGCGATGTTAAGTGGTATGGAGATGATGTCCAGACAACACAAATCCTCATTCCACCTAGCATAATAGAGGAAACTGCCTCTTGATTCCTATGTAGAAAATTTGATCAAGTGACTTCTATTTATGTATTAGTTCTTAATTAAGGGATGACTTTCGTATCTATGATTTTCATAATTAATTTGGTACTTTTTAATTACTTAACAGCTTGTAAGTTATTCTGATTTTCATAATTTATTTATTTTCATATACCATTTTGTATAGGATGGGGAGAGGGTACAAGAGTCGCAAAAAAAACAGTTTATTATAAAGCTTATGAGACTGATGAGGAGAGGCTAGAAAACAAGCCACTGGTCCAAAGTCATTCTCCCAGCTTCGTCATAAGATTCAGGTATACGTGCGTTTATTTATTAATTACAGTTTTCTACATGCAATCCACAACCACAAAATTTGGTATACGTGCACTATCACAACCACAAAATTTGGTGTTAACTCGATGCATATCAGAACCTGGCAAGTCGTCAGCAAGGCTAGTGGCAGATTCGTGCACTACCACAAAAAATGGTGTTAACTCGATGCAAATCAGAACCTAGCAAGTCGTCAGCCCGGCTCGTGGTAGATTCGTGCTTTTGGAAGGAAAATAAGCTTCCTACGTTTGTTGTCTTCCTTGAGCTAATAATTTTTTTGCATGTTTTTTTATGAAATCTAATAAGAATTTTGGTCATAATGCTAAGGTTTCTTTGACATGATCCTTTTACCTATTCTATGAAACATTTTTTTTGAATGCATAACTTCACTTGGTTTCATTTGATTTTTGTAGGATATTTCAGATCCCTGCCGGGATAACAGTATTATTTGAGTTTGATTTAACACTAGTATATCAGGAGACACCATCTGATGCATCACCTTTTCTTAAAAGTCATAAGAAAATAGATGGATGTGAGTACGTGTCTAGTCCTCAAGTAATGAAGTGCAAACTTGTAAGTAATAATTTTGTTTTGTATTAATTTTGTTCTGTTTTGAAACATGTTGCAAATTATTCATGTCTTGCTCATGTGCGTATATGTTTGCTCATGTGCACTTTGTTGAACCTGAGTTTGGCTCTTAGCTATGTGAACCTGTTCTTGGCCATGCAGTTTGTTGAAACACTTGAACCTGAGTTTCGCACCAATAACCTTGTGCTTTGTGCGTGCACTTGTGACATTTTGTGCACTTGAACCTGTTTTCATGACATTTGTGCACTCGACATCGAGATAGGCATGTAAAACAATAGCTTGATTAGACATGTAACATTTTAATTGAAACATGCTACTCTTAAATCTGTTTTTTTTCTTTCGCAAAAATATTATGGTTGTCGATAAAGACGTCCTTCCATTACTTATATGTTTTAATATGGATATAGAAATATATTATGTCTATTAATAAATTCTATCTATTTTAACATGGACAGAGAAATCGTGCACCACCTTCCATGTAAATTTATTACCTTTTCCGATAACTTCCACAAGACCAGTCTGCATAAAACGGTCATATGTAAGCATTTGCATTATGATTGCGGTTATCTCTGCATTATGAATGTGGCTATACATATGCCTTCTACTTGCTTATAAACATACGACGATGTCTAATCGCAAACATATATTGATTTTTTTTCAGTCTTTACCAGTTTATATGTTAAAAATTGTTTTCTAATTACATGCATATAAACAAATTGTTTTCCAAAATGTGGCTTTTTCTGCATTTTATGTACACATTTGCTGCATATATAAGCATTTACTTAGGGTAGTTTGCGGCATTCTCTCCATATGTAAGTATTTGCTGCTTTCTCTCCATATGTAAGCATTTGCTGCATTCTCTGTATTTACTATAGGGTAACTTTGATGTGGCTTTATTTTGTAGTACTTACTTTAAAAGGAAGCCAGCGGAGAAGGAGGAAATACTGTTGAAACGGTAATTTCATATAGAAGATCACATGGTCGTCCTTTGCTTATAGGGAGGCATGCAAAACATACAAACCAATCAGCCGAGGCTCTAACAAATATTTATATAAAGGACTTAAGGCAAAGGCTTGTTGAAGAAATAGAAGGAAAGCTAGAATCAAAGGTAAATCAGAAGGTACAAGAGAAGTTGGCTTGGGTGCTTAAAAAATTAGGTGATGCCAACCCAGAGTTGAACCTAGAGAAAATAATTTGACTGGAGGCACTAATTCTTAGTCTCATTTATGAATTCTAGCCATTCAAGTGATAAGTACTTGATATTTTGTAGTTGTTGACATGGATTCTAATGTTTACTGCGTATATGATGTTTATGCAAATTGTAAGTACTGTACAAATTGTGATGTGTACTATGTATTATGCAAGTATTTATGTGATATTGTGGCTTTTAATGTCTCTTTAGTATGATGTTGCAATAGCTATAGTGTAGTGTTGCAGTAGCTTTAATATAGTGTTGCCACCGGGTTATAAATATTGCCTGAAATAATGTTGCAATAGTCATACATGGTATTGCCATAGGGATTGAATTAGATTGGGTCTTGGGCCTAGTGGTCCCCAAATTGTCGGCCACACAAGATATATAAATAAAATTAATATCTATAGCAACATTTTTGGAATGTTGCTACAGACACCTAAGGATGTTTCCATAAACCTAAATAGGGTTCTACTGTAACAAATTTGTTGTATTGTCGTAGATAGGAAAAATGTTGCCTTTAAGGTATGCAACAACAGTGAAAATTGCATCATCCTAAAAACGTTGCCAAAACCTGTGCCAATATTTTTTGGGCCTGTGCCAATAAGTTTTTCAACTGCGTTAAGTCGTTTATGGCGTAGTGACGCATCGTTCTCTGGAAAAGAGGAAGCGACAAGGGTAGTAGTTGGTGGAGAGATAGCTCCCTGTGCTCTTCCGGATGCAAGAATTCTGATTAAACTTGTAGACTCTTGGCCTTGTACCATGGATGAGAGGAAACCTAAAAGGTTAAGTCTTAAGCATGGAATCTCGTGGAGAGAAATCCAGACTCCTACAGAAATGGAATGTCCTCACAATCCTCCGGAGGGTTTCATGGCGATAACCCGGAAAATGTGCACTATTGGGATCATGCCTCCCTTCCATTCGTCATCATTGGATTCCTCAAGTGCATGAGACTAACGCCAATGCAGCTCTACCCCACTGCTTATGCTAATCTACGTCATGTATATGGAGCATATCCACCAAGCTCAAACCTACGAGGATATAGTTTTCTTTTTCAATTTCAAGCAGAAAGATATCCTGACTCCATCATTTCTTTTCTTCGAAGCGGCTCTTGGTAAAAAAATCATTAAAGATATGCCAAGCAAGCTTGGAGACATCAGAAATGATTGGTTTTACACTCACCAATGGTCGGGATGCGCCGACAATGGTTTCAATGAAGTGAGTGTTTAATCCTAATCTATCATCATACTAATCACTTGGCATCTTATCCTAGCATATGTTGCTTCTTTCAGGTAAGAATCTAGCTAACCCTATTGGTCCAGTGTATAAGGAGCGCCTAAAGATTCTTCTAAATGTCCCAAAAGATGATTAGAGTGTTAAGAAACTCCTCATAGATGTGCATCTTTATCTCCATCCATCCTCAAAGTCAACAGAACGCTGCGAAGTGAATGTCATATTCCTCTGGCCGTTGTATCTCTAGAAATTGCACCCCGGGTCGGAGAGTCCTCCACTCCAGCTATAGAAACTGATGTGCCCAATCGAGGGGGGGAGGTCTTCTTATAACAACCCACACCTCCGTTCGCGCGAGATATTGTCTCCAATTTAGCCACCGTATAAGTGTGGGGTTTTGTTCCTTAAAAGGCCTCGACATTGGTAGGAGATGGACTCTACTATATAAGTCCTCACTTTCACATAGGCTTCCACGATGTGGGACTTATATTTCACTAGAAGTAGGAGATGAGCACTACTATATAAGTCCACACTTTCACCGAGAGTTTAATCTCCCTCGACCTAGAGAATATTCCGTGGGGGAGGAAAGAAGTGCATCTCCCAAAGAACCACAGGACCTTTGACCAAAGGAGTCTACTGTACCCAAGGAACATGTTCCCACCTAAGGGCTTTGAATCGAAGAAGTAGATTCTCCTTTCCAAGACTTGCAATACTTGGACATTCCAGAGACTTTTCTTTTTTCCCAAAATTTGGAATCCGGGTCATTCCTTCCAAAGTACGGGGATGAAGCTACTCCAGTGAAGGCTAAGGACACAACGACCACATGCCGAACATCAGGCTCTGGTCCATTGTCGGGGGGAAGCACTAGGACATGCACTAATACTGCACCTTTTTTTCTTGTGTATACCAATTTTTAACTTTACTCTTCCTTTGGATCTCCGATATTATGAAGAAAGGAGGTCAATACTACGATACATTTTTTCACGTAAAGGTGGTCCATCTGCTCTGACTCACTCCCAAGAGAAACTGGATCAAGATCGTGATGAAAAGCGGGAATGTGAAAGAGAGCAAAGACAACGTGATCGTGAGAGGTGGGAAAAGGAAGATTAAGATAACATGGAGAAGTAAAAGATGAGAAAGGACAGGAAGAAGCAGAGAGAATATTCTCGAGAAAAGGACAAGGAAAAAGATGCAACGAAGCGTATCTTTACTTCTCGTTCTCACGACAAGACTTCTCGGGGTTAGGGAAAAATAGCCAGTGAACATTCTTAAACTAAGATTTCATCCTAGACTTCCGGTTGACCACCCTTAGAAATCATACTCCACGGCTTCTCGGTGTCAAGATCCTCTTGCTCTCTCTAAATATCCTAACAAAAAATCCCCAATTATCTGCCTCGACTATACAAGAGAAATCCGTTGCTGAAAAGGTTAATGATCCCGAGTAAGCCTTCACCTAACACCACTTATCCCGTGTGATATTCATTCGTACCTAGTGCCCTTTCCATAGAACTTCGGTAATCGCATTAGATCAGATGTCGACTTTTATGTAACTCAATATAATGAAATGTATGTATACTCAAGGCGACTATCTGAAGTTACCAGGGAAATTGAGGTTGAGACTGAAGGAATGAAGATGGAGTGGAAATTTGATACAGATGCTATGGAACGTAATAAGAAAGAATTCGTTGAAAAGGAAACTGAGCTAGAGAGAATTACAAAAAGGTCAAGGATGAGGCCGAGAGTTCTCGCACTCGATTTCAAAAAGAATTGGATCATTAGTCGCTCCTTACCACAACTACTCAAGATAATGTAAAATTGGTAAGTTGCCAGAATGAATCTCTTAATGCTAAAAATTAGAGCCTAAGGAGGTCCAATGGGGAGTTGGAGATTGTTAAGGAGGAATTGGATTTGGCAGTTCAGGACCTTAAAGCTCGACTTACCGTCGTAGAACAGGCCAGGAAGGAGGTAGAAGATAACACTAACACAGTCCTAGAAAATGTTTCTAATACCCAGCTCCAACATAAAGTAGAGATTCAAGCTTGTAAGGTTGATCATCTAGGGAAGATGGAGGAAATGCATCAAGAATTTGGCTGTAATGTGCTCATGTTTTATGCTCGGGTCCTTCACTAAGATAAAATATCCTAGATTGGAAATTATCCACGAACTCTAGTGGATAATTAGGCAATGTTTATGGATAAGGAAAGAAAGTTACCACTGGGAATCCCATGGACTAAGAAGCATTGATGACACAATTCTTGAGAGGCGATGAGCTATAGGTTTTTGTCGAGGGGAGGAAATTGCTTCAAGAAGAGGAGGATGCCAAGCAATATAGACTTAAAGGAAAAGTAATAAGAGAAGGGGAGCCCCCGCTGGCAAGGGTGACGCTTCCCTGTCCAATCAGCCAATGAGCCTAATCTAGCTACATATCATCCTACATACTAAACAACCATTTTGTTGCCTCCAGTCCAATCCTTCAGCTATGTAGAGGAATATCATCTGGATCAGCCTCTCCTAAATCCCTCCCAGCCTCTTACTCCAATCCAAGAGATCAAAATTCTTGTAACTCCTAGAGACGTATCGATTGAGGGTATGCCTTTTTTCCCCTTTGTTCCAGAAAATGACCGCATCTAATTGTCTAGTGGATATGCCTATAGTCGAGAGGCCTGCTATCCCACCAGGACCGATCACTTCTCTTCTTGCTTTAGGTGCACCCGCCGCAAAAGTCACTCCCATGTATGAGGCAAAAACAACTGAAGAGCAACAGGTGCCTCCTACTGCAGTTCCGAGGAAAGATGAAGAGACTATAGATGACCTAAAGAGCCTGGTTAGTAAGAGCAATCAGCCTGAGGAAGAGAACGTGATATGCACCGAGTAGATTGGAAAATCTGGACCCTTCACACTTGCAGAGATAAAGGCTTGGAATAAGGGTAAGCTTCTTTTTCTCAAATTTGAATCGAGCTTTGGGCCTCTTATGGTCAAACCTTTATAAGTCATTGGTCCTTATGACGTCGATTCATCGGCTAAGGAAAACCCTACTCCCACTACTACTGCTTAGATCAAGGAAAAGCATGACATTCCTAAATCAGTAATTTTCGACTCCTCTGGTAGCAAGCTCAAGATAAAGAATCCGATGAAAGTTGAGGAGATTTCGGAGTTTGCAGCGTAGATGGAGGAAAAGCAAAGAAGAGGAAGAAAAAGGGAGATAAGTCATCTCAAGCTTAGTTGACTTATTTATTATGTTGCTCGTTAGGCCCTTTAAATGTTGTTGCAAATGCGACCCTCACATTATTGCCAGTAAATATGCATAAACCTGCATGTTTGTATTTATACTACTGTTTTCATTGCAAATATTATATATTGCTTTCTATCTAGTGTACTCGCAATCTAGATATTACCAAGTCAAGTAGGTAGGTATTCTAACACTTAGGGTTACGCTAACACTTGGAGGTGTAATGCAAATATCCTTATATAAATTTGAATCATAAGTCACGCGTGGACCGAGTTCAAAGTTTATTAAATAGTTTATACTCGTTTGTGCAGTGTTTTAAGTCTATTATGTTGTCTGCTTCTTACATGTTCATACTCCTTCCCCCAGTCACAGGGATGATAGAGTAAGTTTGGATGTCGTTACATCATCCTTTATACTCTCCCGTCATCGATTCGAATTAGAGTTAAGAGACCAGTAGTCATTAGTCTTGGTGCACCTATCACACTCATCCTTAATTTATACGCTGCTCCAAGATCTGAGGAATGGAGTTAGTTGGGTAAGCGGTCAAACACACTTGCCCAGGCACTGTCCCTCTGCCCCCACGTCAAGGGAAAAGGTCGCCATTAGGGATGGTCGGATCACAACCCTCTAGTTTATGCTCGTTCCGTCAAAATGTGGGAAAGAGTTGAATATGACATTTATCCATCATTTCCTCACTTTGGTTTGCAAAGTTGGGGTCGCCATATTGAACATCGATGTCTGGCTCGAATTTGACCACTTCCAAGTTCGGTTGGACACTGATCTGGGTCGGCTTGTTAGGATCGAATAGAAGAACATTGTTGGGGAGATTTTCTATTTTCCCCTCATTCGATTTTTATCACGGGTTTCCAAATCACAACATACAACCAAGGTAAATAAACATGGTAATGGAGCATGAAGAAGAATAATTATTTATAACAACAAGTGACAAAATATGCCTTAATGCAAAGCTAAGAATAAATGAAATAAACAGGTTAAAAGATTTGAGAAAGCTAGTGTCACAGATGTTTGACATTCCATGCTCTTGGTAATAGGTCGCCATCAACAGTCGTTAGCCTGAAAGTTCCATTATCAGGCTTCTATTGAATGACGTAAGGTCTTTCCCATTTCGGATCCATATGTACCGGGGCTGGAAAGACCCGTTTCAGGACTGGATTGCTACAGTTGAAGGTTTTGAATCGAACCCTTTTGTCTTAATAGCGTGTGACTCGCCTCCTATGTGCCTCAATGCGTAAATTAGATTCTTCTCTCTCCTCATCAATCATGTTTAAAGATTCTAAGAGAAGCTTTTTGTTAGTTATATTGATTTACAAGTTTTTGATTCATGATAAAGAAGAAGATGAAGATTAAAGGAAAATGATTTTGTTTGATTATTTAATTGTGATAATAAATTGTGTTATGTTGTTAAAATCTATCCTTAAATATCTCAACACAAAAACAAAAAACAATATATATAATATTGGCGCACAATTGCCGAAGTTGTGCATTTATGCACTAACCAGTCGACTGGTTATATTCCTATCAGTCGACTGGTAAGAACAAAAATGCACAACTCTAGCCACTTGTGTGTGTATGTATATATGCATTCAATCAGTTGACTGGTTATTTTTGACCAGACGACTGATTATTTCCAATGGCTATTTCCAGCGAAGAGACACTTCCTTTCACCAAGAGTTTTCAATCCAAATTCAAGAGAAATAGTCGTTTCTTTTCCTTGAAACTACTCATGAATAATCACTACTCTTCAATTACTATTTATACACTATAAACTTCATCTTCCAAATCACTGATTTTTGTCTTAAATTCTGATATTACTCTCTTGATATTCTCTGCATTCTAAAAGCATTCAAAATCATTCATATTGCTTTGAATCGTTGATTCTATTTCATATTTCTCGATTCAAAAGCAATCCACTTCAAATCTTCACAAACAAATCATTCATTTGAGGATAAGATTATAGGAATGGTGTAATCAAATAATGACTAATCCATGTTACTTAGAACACATATGAAAGTCAAAGCTACTGTTGTATTGTTGAAGTCCTGTTCGTCTGCTCAGGCGTGAAATCCTATTAGCTGCTCGGATGTGTGTTAATCTATTCCACCGGGTGAAGTGAGGGTATTGCTAGTGAAATTTTTGGACTATAGGATTGGATGTAAGACAGTGCTCCGAGTAGGATCGGGTAATATGGAATAAAACGACTTAGCAGAAGTGTTGATAATGTGATATTCAGAATTAAGCAAGTATGTTATTGGTGAAAAATATCTACCAAGAATGTTACGTGATCATCCGAATCAAAATATTATTGGTGAAATAAATTCAAACGTAAGAACTAGAAGTCAACCAAATCCAGTAAGTCACGTAGCCTTCTTATCTAACATTGAACCCAAAAATCCAAAAGAAGCATCTTTTAACGAAAATTGGACCATTGCTATGCAAGAAGAACTAAATTAGTTTGAACGCAATTGAGTTTGGGAATTAGTTCCAAGACCGAGTCATCAAGCTTTTAAGGCTTTATAAAAACAAAGCTGACGAATTAGGAAATATAACTAGAAATAAATCTAGACTTGTTGCTCAAGGATATAATCAAGAAGAAGGGATAGACTATGAGGAAACATTTGCTCTAGTCACTAGATTAGAAGAAATACGTAATTTATTAGCCTATGCCCATTATCATAATTTTAAATTATATCAAATGGATATAAAAAGTGCATTTTTAAATGTATATATAAAAGAAAAAACTTAATTTGAACAACCACCCTTGTTTACACATGAAAAATATCCTGATCATGTTTATAAATTGAAAAAGGCTTTCTACGGTTTAAAACAAGCACCTCATGCTTGGTCTGAACATCTTAAAAATTATTTAATAAGTTCAAGATTTCAAATTGGCAAGGTTGATCAAACACTATTTAATAAACGTAATAATACAGATATTTTAATAATTCAAGTCTATGTAGATGATATTATATTTGGATTTACAAATGAAAATTTATGTTAAGAATTTTCCGAAATTATGACTAATGAATTTGAAATGTCATATATGGGAGAATTATCATATCTTCTGGGTCTGCAAATTAAACAACTACCAAACGATATTTTTATAAATCAAGAAAAATAATGCAATAATTTAATAAAACGTTTTGGCATGGAAAATATATGAAGTAAAACAGCACCAATGAGTACAACAACACATTTAGATATAGATGAAATGGTAAAAATGTTGATAAAAAACTATATTGTAGTATGATAGGATCTCTATTATATTTAACAATTGGTAGACCGGATATAATGATGAGTGTTCGTTTGTGTGTACAATTTCAAGCCAATCCTAAGAAATCACATTTACGAGCAGTTAAACGTATATTACGTTATCTTAGCTACACTAAATATTTTGGACCTTTTTATCCGAAAGATTATTCCTTTTAATTAGTATCGTATAACGACGCTGATTTTGGAGGACCACGGAAGTATCGAAAAAGTACATTTCACTATTTACGTGTGAAGCTGAATATATATCAGCAACATTGATGTGTGCTCAAGTAATATATATGCAACAAAAACTTAAAGATTTTAATGTAAATTAAAATAATTCAACTATTTATTATGATAATAAAAGTGCTATAAATTATCTAAAAATCCGTTAAACCACTCGAGAAATAAATATATAGATATAAGACATCACTTCTTATGTGATAATATTGAAAAAGAAATTATAAACTTAGAGTTTATAAATTTTGAAAATCAAATAGCCGATATTTTCCTAAACCATTACTCGAAAACACGTTTATTAAACTTAGAAGAGAACTTGGAACTGTTTCGTATAAAGATTTATATAAAAATTATAAGTTTTAAGTGCAAAAATAAGTTTCTCAAGAAAATAAAAATTTATGCATTAGTCGGGTCTCCAACCTTGGTGCTTGCATTGGTAATTGAATAGACTTGCCATTGGGCTATGTAGTATTTCTTGTCTAATTTAGGATGTATATAAATACTATACTTCAGCTATTATAACCATTCATTTTAACTATCTAACTAATTAACTATTAATACCTGTGGCTAAAAATTGAAACTTCCTATCTATCAACCACTAATTGCTGCTAACTTTAAGGATTTTCAGCTATAAATTAATTCAACATTTGTTGTTGAAAACATAACATCAATATCCATATTATTTTATTTTCCCTTTACACTTTTCTAAACTCAAAACTACAAAGCCATTCAAACGTTAACACCAAATCTGCTAGCAAATCAATACCAAAACAATCTTTCTCATCCATTAAAATTATTTCTCCGAATCCGGAAGAACAATCGAAGACAAAACAGAGTAGTTATCATACATGTTATACTCCGAATTCAAAGAAAACTAAGCATAATTCATCCGTGTCTCCTTCTGCGAAGTATAAGATTGATGAAATACATCATTATTAGCAGCAACAACTTGATTTACAACGGAAACTATACTTTGAGAAAAAGGTGATGACAAGATGATTAAGCTTTTTAGAACAAATGACCATACGAGTATGTGGAAAACGAAAGGTCCCTGAACCACGACATTATCCATTATCTAGCACTCTAGAACATCATACATCTTCTTGGAGCCCATGGAAGAACATTCAACCTTGTTTGCCACATAATTTATATCCCATGAATTTGGGATATACGGAGGACGAGTTGGTATTTGTGTTTGTTTTTCAGAATAACATTGCATTGGCTAAAAGATGGTTAATTGCTTTTGTTTTTTGTTGTTCTGAAAATTGCTTTCATGAAATAATAAATATATGTTCTCTTCGATCTCATTTGTATAGTGTGTTGAAACGATATAAATAATAACTTGAGTTAATATACCACCCACACACACACACACACACACACACACACACACATATATATACTAGTGTGAACCCGTGCTTCGCACACGGGTTTAGCAATAACGTTAATTCATATACTTATATATTTACTCTACATTATCGATGAAGATTCTGGAAAATGAAACAATAAGGAATTTATTGTAAAATAAAATTTATAAAAAGTATTATTAGGAAGAGTAAAGTTCTCTCTCTTTTTTACAACAGCTTGTGTTATGTTGCATCATCAGATTATGCCCATGGAACAAAGTATCAAAACAGTCATCATCTGGTTAACTTATATACTTCGATCAAAACACCCACATTTTTTAGACTACTTAAAAGTATGGAGATAATATACTACCTATAGTTTGCGAGAAATTCAATACGTTAAAATTGTAGGCAAATTATGATATGGTGGATTCATCAATGTTTTCCGAACCAATCACAACTAATCATGAAAGAGTGATAAAGTTAATCATGGTGAACATGTATAAAATGTATAAAGCATAAAATTATAAGTAGAATGAAGTAACAAAGGCATTTTGTACTCAACCGTTTCAAAATTTCCTCCAATTCATGTCCAAGTGTCCAAAATGCGTGGTCCACAATAATGTGTGTTGCACTGTTTAGCAATTTTGATGCTATCCATAAAAACTATCTTTGCTTCTCTTGGCTTATGCAATATCAATTATAAAACTTGAAGAATCCTTCAGAAACAACACAACTGGGAAGGACTTTACTCCTTATGTGGATAAAATTACATTTAGGATAACTCAGATTTCGTTCCTTTCAGAAGTTTTGTTCCTTCAGAAGGTATAGCTTTTAATATTTCTTTTAATTGCACATGAAATGGTTGAATGACCACAGTTGAAACCTTATGCTCCTAGAAGAAAAGAAATGAATCCATTATATTCGCCTGGTGAAACAAAAAAGTAGCATTGTACAACAATATATAAATAAACTGACATTTAAAATTTTAAACTCATGGTTAGAGTTTTACACCAAGCAGCATAAAGCTGCAGCATAATAATTCGACATGGTTATCCTAGCTTGTTAGCACGACCAACAACCATACTTGAACTAATCAAGAAATTAATGTTCATATACACTATCCAGGTAGTTGATAAAACTGAATGATTGTTTGCCAATTATTCTTAATGTATATTAATAAAATATTTACAAAACAGGTTTAAAAAAAAAAACAGACGCGTAAATGTGGGAAAGCTAAATGTTTAGCAGGCTTTTGATTTTAAAAAAATAAGGTTCTTCAAAAAAAAAGGAACAATTTTTCAAGGGTAAATAACGTCGAAAATTTTCGGGTAGTTACTGCTATCGAAAAATTGTAGTGCTTAATTGAATATCTAAATCAAATGGATATTCTGGATTGTAGTGCAAACATTTTTGATATTACGTAGTTGATTCCTGCAGAAAAATGTTTTATAATTAAAAAATTGTACTAAATCTTATATATGTTAAATTACTTGAATTTGTATGAATAGGAAAATAACCAAGAACATTACTTCCGAATTAGAATAACCCAGAGTGAACAATATATTGAATAATAATGATAATAAGAAATTTAGATGTGTTCAGGGATTGTGCAGCTTAGCTCAATATGGTTCATAATGCTAGTAAAAATGCATATAAGCAACTAAACTGCGATGAAAAAATTAACAAACATAAAACTAATTTCCGTAAATAAAACCTGAACCAAAGAACTTTACATCCTTAAGTGCATGCATTAGCTAGGAAATATAACTATAGCTTTGCCAATCAACAGCAAAAAGAACAAAGATTTTTTTAGATACATCATAAATAAACATTACCATGTTTCCACAGACCAATGTAGGAATATTCCCGCTAGCAGGAAATTTCTCAAATCCTTTTAAAAGAGCATGCATCTGTAGATATTTTCTGTGGAGACATGGTCAAAAGATGTACAATAAATGCTTGAACACTAAATTCCAAAAAGAAATTATGCCAATATTTGATGAATATATTTCACTCCAAAATTGTGATGAAGTCCGCTCCCTCTAGATCATGAACATAACCATTACGTACTCAGATTTATAGCTGGTTACAACATACTAATTATAAAGTTATTCACCGTGAAATTTTCATTTATAATATTGTTAGTTTATTTGGAAAATCACAGTGTTTATATTTTATAGTGTGTGTACAAAGGACGAACATTTCATGCTTGCTTCATTTAAAAGAAAGCTGCCATGCTTGCTTCACATAGATGATGGCTAGTTTCCAAATAAAGAAACATGATAATATTAATATAAACATGTAACAGAAAATATGTAACATGACAAAGAATGCCATTTTAACATGCATTTATGGCTAGCATGTGCTTAACAGTGGCTTTAAATGAATTAATAAATTCACTAAAATAAGTCAATTATGATTCATAGGATGTTGAATGAATAAAACAAATAAAGGTAATGAGCATGAAAATAGATATAGTTACAAAAAACTGCATAGTCAATAATATTTATAAAAAAAATACTGTATAGAGCTGAATAGTCAAAATAAGGGTAATCAACAAATCTCTTTTAAAACGTGGATATTCAGCTTGATATACATATATATATATATATATATATATATATATATATATATATATAAAGAACATGGATTTATAAGTTAGCAAACCTGGAGCATTGAAAACAGAGTAGCTTATATTTAGCACTCCGAATTTGTAAAAGAGCTGAAAACTTTTGAAACTACTTAGTAAGTTATTTTTCTCAGTATCAATTCTCTAATAATAGAGTTTCTTCTCTTGCAATAAAAGTTTAAAAGAGAAAGTACCTGGTTTTGTTATTTCAGCATGATTCTTAATGATGTAAACTACCTGCAGCAAAGTTTACATGTTGAATTTGAATCGTTATATATGGTAAACACAATTTTAAAATAGAAAACAAAGAGAACATGAAAATATAAATAACATACGGACGGACCTGTGGTCCATATTTAATGGTAATTACTTCTTTTGTCTTTTCTTGTGTTGATTACTAACACACTTTTAAATTCTACTTCATGCGCAGAAGAAACGTATATTTTATGCTTCATAAAATTTATTATTATTATCGCTTTTGTAGTACCTTGAATTGGTAGAATTAAAGCTTAAGTAAACATAAATTATAAAGAGTAATCCATTTTGCTTCTAAATTTCATGGCACTTTATTCAAAATAGGTAACCAAATAAAATGATTTGAATTTTCCCAATCTAGCCATCATCTAAAATAATATTTGCACAAAATCCTTCTTCTTAGGTTTGTACTTACGAAAAAGGTACTATGAAGTGCTTTAATAATAAAACCAAAAAAAAAAAGACAAATTAATAATATAAGCATCCCAAATTTTTGCTTGCCCATGGATATACTGAGTAACCGCACACCCTTCTATTTGTATTAATCCTAACCGCTTTTGCTTAATTATCCTATTTCATAGCGAAGTGGGGAATTTTAGTAGAAAAAGGTGATTATAAGGGAGCATCTAACCAAATCACCATTCAGTGTTTGATGTTTGAAAAATGGAAAGGAAAGGTAGCTCCAAACCATTAACATATATATCCTACAGCCAATAAACAAATGGATCTATAGATGAAGTTGCATACTTAATTTATTTACATAAGAACTGATAGCAAAAACGACTATATTTAGATGTTCTGAGACCCCACCGTCTTGCCAAAATTGAGCAACACCAACCTAACACTGCTTTTCTGTATGTAAATAGACAATAGTTGTTTCAACCACTCACATTTTGCAAATTAAATTATAATGCATTTCATGGTACTACAACACAATAAACTGTAATGCATTTCATATAGAGGTTATAAAACCTAAGGAATACAAATTTAGAGTCAAAAAATTATGTTTGGAGATAACGGTATCAAAACGCTAAAGGTAATTGAAATAGCTTACTGAACAAAAGTTTTGCTAAGAAAACCAAACTTCTAAAGGTCATAAATGAATCGCGATGTTGAAAAACACACGGATAAAGGCAACAAAACAAAACTGCACGATAATGATTAAATGCTACAAAAGGATACAAATTAAAGTTCAAGATAGTTTGGCTACTGAACCACTGATTGGAATATTTTTGTTATTTATGAACCTACTGGCATTACTTCTAATTTATGGATTCATGAGTTTTCAATTATTTGAATATTTTCGTTTCTCTGGTTATTTCGTAATGCTTTAAAATAATAAGCATATTATATATTTCATGTTTGTGGATTTTTTAGGCATCTTCACGATCCCAAGTTGTTACCACAACTCTGTTTATATCACCCCTTTGGAATACCATTGGTTTCCGAATGTATCTAATCTAACAAATTAAAAAATAGTCATAAGACAATAAACAATAGTTCTCATTAAATTGTACTAATTATGACCAAAAGAATCTGACCTTGAACTTACTTTTTAGTGTGTGTGTAATTTGAAAAAAATCGTCCTTTAAGATGAGGATGGCTTCAATGTCAATAAAACAATCCAAATCATAACATCACATCCAACCATTAATATCTTAAAATTTTGTATGATGTTATTAATGACATAATGACCAAATAACAAATGGTAGGATGACAACAATTTTAAAAGGGAAACAGAAAGGACACACAGGTGTCTTGAGTGTATCATTTCCTTACTGCAGGCCTTAGACAACAATTTTCTAGCTATTACAGTTGGTCACTCATGCAAATTTCATAATTGTTTTATGGATGAACGGATATACAAAGTTGCTTATGATTTTGGTAATTAAAAGTGCATGAATTTTTTCAAAGGACATGAGACGTTATTTGTAATGATGTTGTTTTTCGGCTTGCACAAACATGTAATAAAAGTTACCATCATATTGATAGCATGATCCAATCTGATAATCAATGTTTTTACCAAGAAGCGAACTTTAATGGATAATGCATGACATTTTCTCAAGAAAAAGCGCAGTCTTCCCTCTTCTCGTGGGACCTAACAAAGAAAGCAACTCAATGAGGAAAGTTACATCCTTGATGCATTCCAATAAAAAAAAGGTACTTAAAAACTAAATTTTGCAAGACTTTAGTTTTTAAAAATTTAAAATATTTACCTTAATATTTATTTGACTGGATGAAAGGTATAAATTAGGAAAATCATGACAGCCAACCATAAGAATCGTGTTTTTATTAAGCCTAAACACGTTGATAAGGAGGAAAATTTCATGCTAATTACGTTTATCTAATTTTTCAGATGTTTGTAAAATAATTAAAATTTTTGAAAGTTGCAATTTTAAATGCCTTCGATATTGTATATATATATATACATATATATATATATATATATTAATTGTTTGCTTTTTAGCATTTCTTGTTTAAGCCTTGAAATGGTTTTTTTTTTCAAATTCTTTTGAGCTTCTGAAATTGCTTGTTATCCGGCAAGTTTCAAGGTAATATAAGTCTAACATGTACAAAGAAACCAAAAAATGAAAATGATATACACGTTTTAGGTTGAAAGACAAATCAAATAGTGCTGAAGTTGTTTCAACATTATGCTAAACTTGGCTGCATAAATCATGGCACTATCGATTAATCATAAACACAGTACCAACTTGAAAGAATGTATGCACCTACAATATAAAAAGGTAAAAGGTTGAATTTAGAAAAGAGACTTACATGCAAGTAAAATTGGCAGAAAAACATGCAAAACATGACCTGACTGCAACCGCATTTTATTAAGAATTCACTAATCAAATAAAACAAAACAAAACAAAACAAAACAAAACGTAAACGCAAATAAAACAAATGTAATATATGAACTACATACATTAGTCGAGCTCAGAGTTCAAAATTAATAGTTGTGCGTTAGCTAATTTAACTATATTTAGTGACATTGAATAATGTAAATTTCACAACAGACAGCCAGTTCTAAAAACAATAGTTCGGTCAAACACACTAAATTCTAGGTCATAGCTAATCTATGCATCCCGGTTCATTTGACGTCCAACATATGAATATGATTATGGGAAACAATCCTATTGGGTTAGCCAATTAAACTGAAAAGTACAACATAATGGTAAATAAATGATTGATAGGAACAAATTACTTCAATGTAGAAGCTTATAAGTTTAGGAACCTATGCATTAAAAAAATTACTTTACCTAGACCATTTAGATTCCTCAAGTTCAAAGCAAAATTATTCTATAAATATGAACTAAAAAATGTTTTATTTTACGTTAGAGAAACATTTCATTCTTTGTCCATAAGATCATCATCCATGCAAATTCATGTAAAATCAAAGGAAAAAATCTCTCTCTCTCTCTCTCTCTCTCTATATATATATATATATATATATATATATATATATATATATATATAATAAGCCAATGCCTTATCTTCAGCAAGAAATAATTTGAAAAAATAAGTTTCATCTATAATTTCAAAATCTATAACCTAAATTATCATTATAAACATATATATTCAGTATTTCCCAACTGGAATGAGCAATCGATTTTTTTATTTTTTTTTACAAAACCGAATATACTTAAGGCATAGACGTAAATCATAGGACGTAACGTTTTGTAAAATATAACTATAATGATACTTGAGAGATGGAACAGTAAATTATTTCTGTTAAATATATATATCTTCAATGTAAGGCGATTGGCACATGATCCACAAATACATGTTGTAGAGGTATTCAATATGACACTGGAGACGAATATTTGCAGCCTTATATGGGACGTGTGTAGTCTAGTAATTTTTTATGTAATCATCCACAACCCACTATCCACAATTTGTTTATATTAATATTAACTCGGTGGAAAACATCTTTGATGTGGCAGTAAAGAAAATTGCATAAAAAACTTATAACCATTTCGCCTATTTGTAATAATCAATGTTAGTATGATAAATTATTTAAACAATACACTAAAAATGGATATTGATTATTGTGTATCGGGGCAGAGCCACTAAAAAAATCTGAATATAACTCTTTTTTTGCTATTTCCCAAAAAATACAATGATTTCAAAGTATGTTTAAATCTCATTTTGACTGTACCTATGGAAATTAATTATTATTTCGGTCTTTGTCCGTATTGTTCACTATTTCGATTGTACTTGTTCGAGCCTTTGAATTTTTGTAAGCTGAGTGTGAATGCGTAAAAATAAAATCATACTCATAATTTGTAGTCAAATAGAAGTATCAGTCAAAAGAAAAACATAAATTCTAGAATTTTACTAAAAGGATAAACAATTTTACTATCATTTAATAACTAAATTTTTTTGAGTTAAAACATAAATTGTAGAACTTTTGCCGAAAGGATAAATAATTCAAATTATTACTTACATAGTTAAAAAAATATGAGTCAACGGATGGTAATCAAACGCCAAATAGGCGACACCTGAAATCTCATTGGAATACAAAAATTTGTAGTGCAAGACCTTACATAACCTTTTACAATGAGCATTGATTTCAAGGAATACAATAATGACCAAGGCAACCAAAAGAAAAATTATCAACCATTGAACTTAAAAATCAAGGTAAATAGGAGAACATATTTACTCCTAATTTGAAATCATTATTTCAGAAGGGCATCTACTTGTTTTAGGTACATTTTTTTAACCTTGGATTAAGAAAAAAGTATTGATTATTTAATTAAATACTTATATTATATTCCAAATAACATGAGCATTATACGATAAAGTATATAATTAAAACATTCTTTAACTTGCCTATAAATTTAACATTTACTATAGAAAAATAATGTTCATGAGCAGTTGGAAAAAAATAAAAAAGCAATATAGCTGATAAAGAGGCAGAAAAACACGTCATGTTGAAATCATATCAAGGTGTAGGTCAGATTTTTTGAACTATATATTAATCATTAGAAATAGAAATGTCAATTTTGTGTACTAATACACAACTACGAATTCTATTTACATCTTTAAGTAGATGAAATACATGATGATCATGATAGGTGTCCATTGCAAATCTTATCTCACATGTCAAACATAATTTACTCTAATATAACTGTGTAATAAGCATGGTCAAAATGTCTAGTAAATAATATTACTAAAAAAATACCTTGCCGTGTTGATAATGAGAAGACAAAATTGGAGCTTGCAGTAGGAAAATTTCTGGATCTATTGTAAAAATAGAAAAGGAGTTAGTGCTATACATGAAATAGAAATGTTAAAGTCATTATAACCGTAAAAAAATGTTTGCTAATATCAATTGAAAGTCAATGATGAACAACAAAATAAAAAAATAAAAAAGCCTTAAAATGGCTGAAATAAATTAACATAGCAAGAAGAAAATTTCAAAGACCGGACAGTGCAATATTGTTTTTAACAAACACAATAATAATACACTTTTCTAATTAGATAATGAAGCATAAAAATCATTCGTAGCCGCCATACCAGGAAGAGCTGCTCAATTATAATAAGAATTATTATCATTGTTGTGAATAATTTATGCATTCTATTAATAAACAGAAATAAGAATAGCCTGTCACATTGTTAGAAGAAAACAAATGAGCAAACATAGTTATTTGTGCTCACTATAATAGTAATAGTAACATGTTTAGGCGGAAACCTACATATTTCTTCTACATTAAAACATCTTCCAGGCTACTGTGAGCTAAAGGAGTCCGGACTCCTCTTTGCTATGTTTGTTTTAAGTGGGTTGTACAAAGTATGAATGACTACAACATTACGCTTTTATTAACTCATCTAAATTATAGATCCTAGACATTATTGTTAAAATAATGGCACTATAATGCTTGTTAGTTGTACATCTATAACATCATTATGCATACGCCTTCTTCTGCAAAATAACATTTACTTGCAATTTTTCTATTTATAATTATATTACTGTTAATTACCTATATATATTTAACAGAATGAATACATGACGTATAAAATAGAATAAGATAATGTTTGTTTACCATATAGCTAGTGTTAAAATAGGATAGCATAAAACAGTAGGGATATGTAGCATGGTGGGAATAAGTTTATTTATAATCTGTTTGTCTATCATATAGTTGATAGTGGTATATAGAACAGATTGCAAGGATATACGTCAGTTTTAAATACACAACAATTCAATACCATGTAAAACATAAAATAGGATAAATTATCTAAAATGGGTAGACAGTTTGTTGAAACCCAGACTGAGAGTGGCACACATTGCAATGTTTATATAATTATAATGTGTGATATACACGATATAATAAAACACAAAAGGTATACTTAGTTGGAGAAAAGGATACATATTGTCTGTAAAACACACAAAATTTGAATGAAACTAAGGGCAAGAAAACAAGTTGTAAGTCAATTTACCTGAAAATGGTGGACATTAGTATTTGAGTGCATGTTTCTTAAGTTGGGGATTTGACTTGAACTAAATACAAAGTGACCTGTTAAACAAAAGAAATATTTAGTTCTCTGCAAATGGCCTCAAGCACAAAAAAAGAGCATATGGTAGAACCAACAATTCTCTTTCTCAATGGTTAACAATTACCAATTTTTTTTGATAAACAGGAAGATCGCCAAAATTACGAACCTATTCCTCAGTCTGAACTGAACCGAACAAATTTAGGGTTATTTTCCAGGGACTGGGAATGAAAAAAATAAACGCGTAACGTTCTGCAATGGAAAACGAAGGCGCTTCAGATTTAGCATGAAAAAAAACCTGGCACCAATCTTTGCAATGGAACCTGTTAAAACAAAAGAAATATTAGCTTTCTACAAATGGCATCAAGCACAAAAAATAATAATTTTCAGCATGTGGTTGAACAAACAAAATTTGAGGTAACCGATCAATTTCTATATCAAAATATAATTCAACGCACATATCTTTTCAACCAACCAAGGACCCTACTTCCTTGGTTAATCTCAAATTTCTAAGGATATATAATACATTTCCTTAGTAATCAAACCAATCACCAATATATAATAATTAATGTAAAACATTAACTCGGATCAAGAATTCACCAGTAAAACATTAATCAAACCAACCTATAAATTTTCTAACAAATGGCATAAAATTAGTGAAATTAAAGTAATAAATAATTCAGTCGCAATGAAATTACAGTAGTATGATCCGAGTAATTGAACCATGCCTAAATCATATATGAATTAAAGAGTAGCCAATTTTGGCTAATATTTGTATATCTTAAGGTTAAATGAGCTTGACTCAATATAATAACCTATATTGTTTCTTTTTTACAATGGAAAGTAGTGAAATTAATCGTAACATGCAAATTATGAATTTGTGAAGAAAAAGAAACCTAGAACAAAATCTAACCGGAAACAACCCAGTCATCTATAAACTTCAAGGAAAATAAAAGTGGAAATTATTTAAGACTGGCTTTTATAGCATTTGCAAAAACATTGATCTATCAATTAAACATACTAAAGTATGGAAATAAAGCATTATTCAAGTATAAACAATTTGATTGCAAATTACTCTCGTAGTCCAAGGTTGATTGACTACTATAGTATTTAATAACAAATGTTTCTGGATTAATGATTCAAACAGGAATTACTAACTGGCAATAACTTAATAGGAGAAAACTAAATTTTAATAAACATGTTTGAAAAAGGTAATGCTTCCATTATTTTGGTCCAAATTTTCTGAGTTATACACCTTGGCAAATGAAACATGGTCCAAATTTTTTGAGTCATACAGATTTTTTTTTTTTATGCATTATAGCTAATCAGATTATATCCACTCAAAAGTCAGCCTATAGTGAACATGACAATATAGAGGAAAGGGGAAAAAAAGTCTATCGTTCAACCTATTCTAATAGTCACTATCCAATCACTATTAGAACATTAATTATATATGTGTGGGTGTGTATGTGTGTGTGTGCGTGTGCATGCATGCGTGTGTATGTGAGTGTATCAGCGACTTGAATGGTCATACAACATAATAATGGCATCCTTTTTTTTGGGTGTATTGCAATTGATAAAATATTTGAAAGTATTGTCTAGTCTTCAATAAGTATACTGATAATAGCTTCTATTTACAATATTTTTTACATTAAAACATAGTTTTATTTCAATCACGTATTTCAGTTTTAAATTACTAAACATAGAGAAAATCTACCTGTTTAAGAAGTGGCTAATTGCCACATTGCTCATCCCTGTTTGATACCATGATACCAAGGCTTTGCGGAAACTATCTGAGTGTGGCAAAAGAAATTATATTACATACTATTTGAAATATAAAGTCAGCTAATATATATAACGTAGGAGACAAATATGAGAAAAGGACAGGCTTTGTATAATAAAAAAGCCAAATTGAATGCGAAGTTTTTGAACATATAATTATAATCGCCTTACCCGTAATCAGAAGACATAGGTCATCCTTTATCCTACTAAATGAAGCGAAATACCTATAATAAGAAATAAAATCAAAAATAGTGAGCAAGTATACAAAATCTATTAAGCTTATATAGAAGGAGGAAGTTTTTGTTGTTGTAGATTTCCATCAAAATATAATAATTGTAGGAAAAACAATAATTTAAATTCATGGCTAACAACCTTGAATATGTAAGGGGAAAACCTAAATACTAAGGCTAAAATAGCAGTAAAATTTAGTAGAACACACCTATCTAAAAATTAAAAAACATACTCAAATTTATCCTAATTTCACTTCCATCATAGACTTTAACAAAAAGAAAGAACAAATTTTTATGGTGACATGAGATAATTTGTAAATTATCAAATCAAAGCTCAACTATTCCCTAACATAGAACAAATTATTTGATGGTAAATTCAATGAATTTTTATATGTTAACTGCGACTATTACAGGAATACGCAATGGACTATTACTTAATTTCCATGTCGTAAACAATTTCGGAAGTTAGTTGTTCGATAATATATACCTTTTTTCAACCCTAATAGACAAACCTAAGAAAGTAAAAAAAAAAAACTAACATTTTTAGAGGAAATCGACAAACCTAATCTGAGGAAAACACGGAGATAGGGGGAACCTCGCCAATCTGAACCTAATGCAAAAAATAAGCAGCAATAGTGCTCACATCGGGAGAAGAGGCAGCATTAAACCCTTACAAGTGTGATTAAACAATTTTGAGATGCTTCCATGGTAGAAGTGGGGCAAGGCAAGAGAAAGAGGAACAACACAAGGGGGAGCAAAATGATGGATGAGAACGCGACTGATAAAAAATGCGAAAGGAAATTGTATACGGGAAAAATAAGAGACGTTTCAGTGAACATTACACGTGTCACGCATAGGTTGAGTCCTGACCGAAATTGAAGGGGGGCTGAGAGCCATCTAAAAATAACTCAGCTTTAATAGTATAGTATAGATAATAAAAACATGCAACTGAACTAACATATAAATATATTAACATACATACATACACACATACATACATACATATATATATATATATATATATATATATATATATTTGTGCCCAGGAAACGCCTAGACACAATCGCCAGTCGACTGGTGACAAATACACTAGTCGACTGGTAATGGCCTAAAGCCAAATTTTTTTGGCCATGGCCTCTTAAACAGCCCAACCACATTTCTCTCTTTCGCTTTTAAAACTTCATCCCATTATACACAAAACCCTATATCTCTAGCAAAAAAATCCAACTTTATCCCCAAAATCAAACAACAATGGCTCTTCCCACTAAGAAAATAAAAAGTGGCTCTTCCTCAACACAATAGCCAATCGATTCATACATAGCAAAGTGGCTTCACAATGAAACGACCATTGGAAGGTGGCACAAAATGGAGAAAACAAGGTTCATCGAAAGTGCATTCGTTCAATTTCTCGACTTCAACTCCTATGATACAAGATTTGGTTCAATGAAGTAGACTAGAATCTTTACTAGATTTCAAAAAAAATAAACTAAAAATAAAGTAATGGTTAAATTGTTTCTTGCTAATTTAAATTTGGATCATCAATCGCTTAGAAATCCTGAAAATTGCATTTGGATTTTGGTTTGTGGAAAATCGGTTTTCTTTTATATCGAAAGAATGGGTCATATTTTGAATTCACCAACCGACGGCATACCGCTTGGGGATTAGAATTGTGAGATTCATATTCATGATGAAGTGAGTCACTATTTTATAGACGATGATTCAGATGGCATGAAAACTAAAGGTTTATGCCCAAGTGCTATGTTGCTTCATCATGCTTTAACACGCATATTTTACCAAGAACCGACACGTTTGATTTAATCTATGCAGAAATGTTTCGAGCTTTATATGCGGTCTACAATGACGTACAAATCAATTAGACTAAATTAATCATGGATGAGATATTGGCATATAATAAACGAACTATGCGACATATTTACTATGGAGAATATATTATGCGATTACTTGCTAAAGGAAATTCCCGAATCGGCTTCGAAAAAGATACATGTGAAGTTTTTAAATGGCAAGAATTAAAAAATGATGAAGATGCTTCCACCTAATTTAAATATTATGAGTAATGCAGAATGGAAGCAAAGAAAAAGAGGCCAATCATCTGCTACACCAATCCAACCGAGTCCAGAAAATGTTCGTCGTGCTACTCCATCTCAAACAACTCGCGAAGCTATTGATGTTATTGCTAGACATCAAATTTTACTTGAAGCTCGCCCCAAACGAATGGAACAAAAAGGTGGATAAGAAATTTGATAAAATAAAATCTTCTTTTGGAAATACTTAGGATGTTATTTCATGCTCTACTTCCACATCTACTCAATCTCAAGATTCTGGAAAAAGGACTGCACCATCATTAACTTAGTCCACTTCTGAGAGCACTAGTTTGGACACTATTTGATATAATGTAATGGTAGTAAGTATTTTTATATTTTTATGAACTATTTGGAGACTTGTAATAAATAGTCTCGCTTGCTTTTTGAACACTATTTTAGTATTTTGGCCTGTGAACATTAAGTAGTATGTGTTTATGAACTCTTATGTGTTATTTATTATGTTATTTGACTTCTATTTATTGATGACAAAGGGGGAGAAGTAAGTATATCAACAATTTGTTGCAGGAAAAGTTATAGTCATAAACTCAGGGGGAGAAAATTCATATACAACACATATTTAGGAGCAAAAAATTCACATGCATCATATATTTAGGGGAAGAAATATACATTTTAATAATATCTACAAGATACTGCACGAGGTTGTCATCAATCAAAAAAGGGGAGAATGTTGATTCATAAATTTTTGATTCATGACTAAAAAGAAGTTGAAGATAAATGGAAAGTGATTTTGTTTGATTATTTAATTGTGATATTATATTGTGTTATGTGGTTAAAATCAATCCTCAAATATCACAACAAAAAAACACAAAACAATATTCAAAACGATATATATAATATTGACACACAAGTGCCAAAGTTGCGCATTTTTACACCAACCAGTCAATTGGTTAAATTCCTACCAGTCGACTGGTAAGAACAAAAATGCACAACTCTGGCCATTTGTGTATATATATACATACACATTTTCAATCAGTTCGTTGTATATAACGGTGTTGTATACACAATATGATTTGAGTTTGATGATAACAAACAAATATATTTTATTTTAAATGTGTTTGTTACTGCACTGTTTCATATATACATCACAAACAAGAATATAATATTTATATTTAAATAAAATATGACTATACAAATATTCACACAGTATTTTATTTAAATATAATATTTTATTTCAATCATTCAAACAGTACATCTGTTTGTAACCCCACTATTTGAACACATCACTGATATAATTCAATACATATTCAATTTCATTTTGCCGTACACAGTTTCTCACTACAACACTCACACTCAGCTATATAAAAACTTTGACATTTACACATTCATGTATATACACCAACTCATATGCACACTGACTCAATAATGTCTTCATTTACTGTCACTACTTTATTCACTATCTTCAGTCTTCTGTCTTCACAGCCCTCTGTCAGTCCAGTCATCATCTGGTTACCTATCACAATGAAACACACACACAGTACACTGCAATAGAATTTAAATTGAATATATGCGAATATAAATTTTATTTTTAAAATTTTATTTGCCTCAGATTTCTGGTGTGTTTCTCATCATTTTTCGTGACTTGATCTGATTCATCTATGAATAGACAACTTGTGATATTCACAGCGAAACACTGTAAATACCACAAGGCAGTCAGTGTATATACAAAATATTTCAGTGCAGGGACAAGAATATTTTCTGAATGGCTGCATATACACACGTGTATATATATACACGTGTGCACTGCCTCGCTAATCCAGTGTGCAACTGAGGAGGAGCCACGTGGACCATCCCGACTCAGTGCATGTGTATACTGAAGCAGCATGGTGCATGGCTGAGTTCAAACTCAAGCAACAATGAAGGAACATCGCAAATTCAAGTGAAAATGATTTCAGTAAAACATATCAACATGGTAAATCCATAATGTCTAGCATCAAGATGCAAGTGGCCAACAGCAATGGATGGACACAAAACTGGTACAAAATGGGGCAGGTTCAAAGAGCACAAGTCAGAAGCTCAAGTGGACATACATCATGAAAATAGTGGGGTTTCAGCATATACAAATGGCAGCTTATACATAGATGGTATTCAAGGGTGGCCAAGCACAATACAAGTGCAACATAGCTCAAAGTTGTTGTGCCATAACATGGTTCAGCCAAGACATGTAAAACAAATGCATGAACACAAAAGTGAAAACAGTGGCAGAACAATATGGCACAGATATGGTCAGGTTCAAGACATGTTTCATGTAACGCAACAATGGTGATATAACAAAGTGTCGAGCTCAAGCATGATTTTCAGCACAAATCTATTCAAGACTGTATGGAAAGATGGTCACACAGCAAGTGCCACAACATGAAGACATGGGCTAAACAAACACAACAACATGGTGCAAAAAGACTTAGTCAGCCAATTAAGGCAAGTTAATGGGAAACATGCATGAATCTTAAATTTAGTTGAATACAATCATTCCAGTGTACAAGTCTACATTAAAATGGTGAAGAAACACAGGGGATGTGATACAAGAAACATGGATGCATCAACAGAATAGTACAAATTATGTTCAGGCAGGAAATCAGTTTTCAAATGGAATATTATTTCCATTTTTTTTCAGCAATCAAATTTTTTTTGGCAATGGTTTTTTAAAGAGGAAAGTTTTCTTTCTTTCACGGCAAGTTTTTTTTTCAAAAATATCCATACTTAGCAAGATAGTATATGTAACACCCCACACCCGCTACGGACACTCATAAGGGAATGCCATAACATCGGTGGAGTATTTTAAGTGAATATAGAACAGAAAAATTACAACAAGACAGATATAAGTAATACTTGAGAATTTAAAACATCATTTCATTTCAGCGGAAAGTAAAACATGTTTGGTTACACCAAAACCATAAATAAGAGTCAAGTACATAATATCCATCCTGATAAAAACAAAAGTACATAATCCCCCTACATAACCTAATAGCCATAATAGAAAAGATAAACTGAGCTTTACATCCACGGTCCAAGCTCCAAAAGATAGATAAAGCAGTCTGATCAAAGCCCACTAGTGCTAGGCCCACTCTGAAAACCTGAGGGTTGGGAAAAAGATAAAGAAACAACGGGGTCAGACATAAGTCTGAGTGAGTCCTATAACCCTAACAATACAATCATTAAAGTAATTAGGGTATGATATAAACAAGGTACGGTACCTTTGGGGATAATGACTACACTAAGTAGCCAACTAAACACAGGACGTACTAAAATAACCGAAAAGACGCACTTATCCACCCTAGGATAATTACTAGATTGCACCACCCCAGATCTACCCACCCAAGGGTAATTCCTAAACTGCACCACACCAGTTCTACCCACCCAAGGGTAATTCCTACTTAAAGGTTGATCCCACTAAGTGTACTTAGTAATTTTACCCAGTAGTTTCTTGTACCCCTAGTTGATTACATAGGTGCCGCCTGCCCCTATCTCCACTAGGTGCACCCACTACTCCCAAGCGATCGGCTCCCTACCGTAGATAACCGTGCTGGTCCCACAGTGGGGTGTATCACTCCCCAAAGTGGCAACCCGATAATCAATGGTGCACGGTTTATACCTACACGATGCAACAACGTCTTACCTACCAGCCCGGGTCCACACACGCATATGAAACCCGTTGGACTCGCGTTGCCACCGCTACCCCGTTTTGGCCTCTTATAGTCAAGCCCAATATGCGTGTCCCGTCCTCGACTTGAGTCGAGCCCACAAAGATACGTTTGGGATATTGGTTGAAATGGGCCCCCACAAGCTACTACTTAAGCTTGTCATTTTATCTAGTGTATCCCACTTAACCCCTTTTATAATCATGCCCACCTACATGTTAAGGTTTGGTTAAGTCATCTAATCATATTTCAATTGCCACTTAAGGCCCCCACAAGCTACTACTTAAGCTTGTCATTTAATTATATTTCAATTGCCACTTAAGGCCCCCACAAGCTACTACTTAAGCTTGTCTTTTAATTATATTTCAATTGCCACTTAAGGCCCCCACAAGCTACTACTTAAGCTTGTCTTTTAATTATATTTCAATTGCCACTTAAGGCCCTCACAAGCTACTACTTAAGCTAGTCTTTTAATTATATTTCAATTGCCACTTAAGGCCCCCCACTAGATTTCCACATGTACACCCAAGGCACTTACTTGATTCCCACATGCCACCCAAGGCACTTACTTAACCCTTTAATCATGTTTAATTACATGTTCTACTTTGGTTAAGTATTCTAATTGTATTTTCTATTGCCACCCAAGGCAACCCACTAGTTTCCTCATGCCGCCCAAGGCACCCCCACTAGTTACTACATGCCACCCAAGGCACCCACTTAACCCCTTATGCCCCTCTACATGCTAATGTGGTTAAGTGTTTCTTAATTAATTAAGATCGTAACCTTTGTAAAGACCTCTCACATTAGACTGTCTTTTATGGCAGCTGGATATGTCGGTTGGTTCCGGGCAGCCTTACACCATAACTGAGTCTAACCTCGTGTCTTTACACTTGTCACGTATTTAGTTTATGACTAAGACCTCTCACATTGGGCCAATCATTTGTAGCCGCTGGATTTGCCGGTCGGTTCCGGGCAGTCTTATGCTACAAAAGGGTCCAACCTCGTGTCTTAGTAGATTAATTACACCTAATTAATCACCCCCATAATTTGTATTAATTATCCCTAATTAATTACAAATATTTAAGAATATGGGTAGACCTAACTCAATAGGTAAATTCCCAATTCCATAATATGGGTAGACCTAACTTAATAGGTAAATTCCCAATTATGTCCGTCCACTCTATGGTATGTTTAATCATACCCACTTCACACAATTTTATGTGTTCATTAATTTTTACCCCATCGTCCCCACGTAAATACGTTAACATGACATACTTCAAAAGAGAAGATTCATCATACACACAATGGGTTCAACTTAGCATATCATTAGCATTATCATGGGTTTAAAAGGTGTCAACTTGCATATATGACCATAAACCCAACTTGCATAAATAACCAACCCAAACTTGCATGAATCACATATGTCATAAAGATGGTAACTTGCATAATTGTTCATGTCATAGACCTATCATAAAGTTGTCAACTTGCATACATGTCATAGGTCTAAAAGGGACGAACTTGCACATGTACTTATGTCATACATAGAGGCAAACTTGCATATGAACTTGCATCATAACTTGCATATGAACTTGCATCATAACTTGCATATGAACTTGCATCATAACTTGCATATGAACAAACACTTAGCATGCATAAAACCAAATACTTAGCATGCATAAAACCAAATACATAGCATGCATAAAACCAAATACTTAGCATGCATAAAACCAAATACTTAGCATGCATAAAACCAAATACATAGCATGCATAAAACCAAATACATAGCATGCATAAAACCAAATACATAACTTACATAACATGTTACATATAGTCTTGCATATAATCTCCCATATAGCTTGCATAACATGTTACATATGAATCAATGTTCAACATAGTGTTTTGCATCATAAAACATAGCATTAAACTTGCATATAGCACACAACATACACTATACTAAACATGCATAAACACATTGATTCCACAAACATAGCCATATCTTATCATATCCTATCATAATCAATTTAACAATTGATTGTTAAGTCTATAGAAACTCACCACTAAGCTCCCATAAGCAAACCCTTGCCAAAAATCACTCAAAAACTCTAGCCTTGAACATAAAGCTTGCAACTTGATGATGAATGCAAGCTAATGATCACTCATACAACTCAAAGATGCTTGTATGAACATGAAAGTCTTCATAGAAATAGTTTAGAAATAGGATGGAGGCTAGGGTTTTGAGTGGAGGCCATGATCATAGAAAATTTTGGCATAGTTTAGTTAGAGTATAGGATTATGATCATTTAGGGCTAGCTTAGGGTCTTATTTATAGGATTAGGCAAGTGTTTTAGGCCCTTAGATTAACCCTAGGTTAGTTTAGGACCATCAGATCTCGGAAGCTTCTAGAGAATAGCCCAAAACACAACCAAACCCTAAAATGGTGCACCAGGTTAAACTGGACGAGCACCCCCTGTCGACACCCAAGTCGACAGGGCTGTCGACTTGGTCCTAGCCAAGTCGACTGCCCAGTCGACAGGGCTGTCGACTTGGGTAGCTAGGCGGGAATTTTCCCCGCCTGCGCCCAATGGCCCCAATTTCGAATTTGAACCTGAATTTTAAATCTATTTTGAACTCTGAATTTTCTGAAAACTTCATTGGGCCATAACCGGGCCATACGGACTCCGATTCTCGAAAACTCGGACTCTATTTCGCGTATTTTTCCGAGACGAACGCAATGACGCAGCCCGTTTCCCCCAATTCTCACTTCTGAGATTATTTATTCTGTAATTAGTGAATTTTAGCATTAACCGAAATTCGGGGTGTTACATTCTCCCCTCCTTAAAGGATTTCGTCCCCGAAATCTCTAAGCTAAGGAGAATGCATATCCTACCATCCAAACAACCATCTGCTCAATCCATCAAACACGGGCATCCATTGTCCTTAAAACAATTTCTAATGATGTATGAGCATATGCAAAAAGTGTGTGTATATGTTCCCTATCTAATGTATGAACATATGCAAACCATGATAGTGCCATGCATCCATTATGTATGCGAGAGAACCCTATCGACACATACAATATCTACATGAGTGCACAATCATTCACCAAAATGCATCATCCATATGATAACACAATCATTATACGTTCATAAATATAGCTACCTACATACAATTTTATGCAACATGCAATATGAAGTGATTGAGCCGATCTAGTGCCTAGAGTGTGTATATATGCATCCACGAGCAACTACTAGCAACCACTTGCATCCACATGCATCCATCAAACATAACATGTCTCAAACACATGTTTCAACCATAGGTTTACCCTATCTAAAGGTCAAAGGTACTAATGAGAGGACATACTAAAGATAAGATAAGCACTAGACACACGATAAAGGAGACGTTTAAAGGACAAACCCTCAAAAAGGAATGGGTATAACGAACGCATCTTCGCTTCTGTCTCCCAAGTAGCACTGCTCTCACCTTCTCCCCTTTTCACTATGACTAGTCGAACCTCTCTGTTTCTCAACTTCCTAATCTCTGACCCAAGGATGCGAGTAGGAGCTCGTCGAATAATCACATCACGCTCTACCTTTACTTCTTTAAGCAAGCTCGGCTATACCGCCTCTGCAGTCTCATGTAGGCACTTCCTCAAATGTGACACATGGAATATGTCATGTACACCACTAAGTCTGTCGGGCAACTCCACCAATGGAAGATGCTCTTCTCATATATCTCCAAAATCTAAGATATATAGCCTCAAAAGGTCTTCTAAAATACGATTCACCCTCTCGGTCTGGCCGTCCGTCTGAGGATGATATGCGGTACTCAAACACAACTGAGTCCCTACCGCCTTTTGCAAACTCTTCCAAAATTCTCTAGTGAAGATAGGATCTCAATCGCTCACTATACTGGAAGGTACACCATGCCATCTAATAATCTCTCGAATGTAAACTGAAGCTAGCCATGGAGCAGTTCTCTTACTCTCCATGGGTATAAAATGGGCGCTCTTAGTAAGTCTGTCTACCACAACCCAAATTCCCGTATTACCTTTCCTCGATCTCGGTAATCCATCGAGACACTATTCCACTTCCATAGCGGAACCTCCAATGGGTGAAGCTACCCACCGGGTTTCTTCTGCTCCGCTTTCATTTGCTAGTACACCAAGCATCTAGCGACATACTCGGCCACATCTTTCTTCCTACCGGCCCAAAAGAAAACTCGCTTCATGTCTTGGTACATCTTGTCCCTATCGGGATGAATGGTCATCTTCGACCGATGTGCATCATCAAGTATAGCCTTCCTCAAACCCCTGTCTTGCGGTACACAAAGTCTACCGTCTCTACGCAACCACCCCTTACCATCTAGGGTGTACCTACTCAAATGGCTGGACGACTCCCCCTCTTCATGAGCTTCTCTACTAACTCAACCAACTGTGGGTCCTCTCGCTGTGCCTCACCAATCCGTCCCAAAAGAGTAGGCCTAACCTCCAAGGAGGCTAGCAAATTGGGTACAAAGTCAACGGAAGGTCTAAAGTCGAACATAGAAATAAACTCTAAGCTCCGTCGTTCAATGAACAATGAACTCGAGGACAACCTTTTTCTACTTAAGGCGTCCGCTACCACGTTACCCTTGCCATGGGCATACGCTATCTCAAACTCATAGGATGCTAAGAATCCCATCCAAAATCATCACAACTGCCCATCTCTCACGCAGACCACCCTAGTCGAACTCGACACCCCCCCCCCCAAATGCAAGCCCCAAAGGCCTAAACCAATATCAGAAAAAACACCCAAGGGATACCTCCTTCGAATTCAGACGACCTACGTGAGATGATACCAGTAAAAAAAACGGCTAACTAATTAAGCCCTTGTCCAACTCGGGATGTCCTTGCCAGTCTCGCTCCAAAACCACCGTTTATCCCATAACTGGCTTTGCTCAACCTATTGAGCACATACGAAAACTTATTTCGCTCCTAGAAAAGACCAAGATGTCATTTACAAAGACCATCACAAACTTATTTAGGTACTCCCTGAACACCCTTCTCATCAAATCAACAAGGTATGCGGGGGCGTTCGTCAAACCAAATGGCATCACCAGCCACTCATAAAATCCATCCGGAGTCCTAAGGGCTGTCTTCTCTATACTATCCTCAGCCACTCTCAACTGACGAAACCCCGTGGCTAAGTCCAACTACGAAAATACTGAGGCGCCCACTAACTAATCAAAGGGATCATCAATCCTCGGCAATGGGTGTCTATTCTTCTTTGTGAGTTTATTTAGTTCCCTTTAGCCTACACAAAGTCTGAGGGACCCATCCGCCTTTGTGGCAAAAACTACTGGAGCACCCCACTCCGATATACTTCGTCTTATGAACCCCTTCTCAATCAAATCGCCTACTTGCTTATGGAGTTCCCTCCTCTCATAAGGAGCCATGTGGCACACTGGCCAAGATACTGGTTTGGCATTGTCTACCAGATATATTCAGAAGTCAATCTCCCGCTTCGGAGGTAAGCCCTTCACCTCCTCAAACACATCCGAGTATTCCCGGACCACTCTAACAGATCGCAAACTCTCGACCGACGTATCAAGCGATTCTAGATAACTTAGCATAACAGATTCCATGTGATTACAAGAGATCTCGAGAGTGTTACCCAAGCGGGTCATAAGCCTAACAACTCTCCCTTCAAAATCAAGAACGGCACCATTACTGGATAACCAGTCCATGCCCAAAACTAACCCATAGCTCGTGAAGCCCAAAAAGCATCACATCTAAACTCAACGCTAAGTATAGAAACTTTCAAACCCAAACACATCATGGAGCCCCAATTGGGTTTGAAACAACTAAGGGATCATCTACCAAACCGGTGTCTAAGTGCAGTGACTCAACTAACAATGATGAGATAAACGAACTCGATGCGTCAGAATCAAACAAAGTTCGAACCGGATAATAAAGAAATCCAAATTCCAACCTAGACGGTCCTATCCCCATCTGGTACACTAGCCGCGAGGGAATACAACTACCCTCCAGGAGATTCCATACCTTGCCCATGCCCCTTTGGACAATCCTAATAAGGTGTCCCATTCCTCCAAAAGGATAACTACTCGCCTTCTTCTTCCCATTCTCCACTCGTAACCTCCCACCAATGAGGTTTCATCCTTCATTAACCAAACAACTATTTGAGCCTTCCTCCCATCGTCTATCCAATAGATACCTACCAGTCCTCCTCCTTCTTGAACCAACTTCTAATCCGACTAATGTCTAAGTCCCTTGAAGTGGTTTTCCATTCTTATCTATCTAAGAAAGATCATCTATACACGGAGGGGAAACTCAAAACGAGAGAGGAAGAGATTCAAAACGGAGAATTCGAAAGATATAGATATGGCTATTGGGGATTATGCTTTTCTTTCAAAAACTTTTCTCTTAAAAGACATGTTTTTGAAAATACTCCTTTCAAAAATATTCTTAGAAAATAGTTTTTCTAAAAAAATTATCTGTTCTGGTAACCTTAAGCTCTGATACCACGTGTAACACCCCACACCCGCTATGGACACTCATAAGGGAATGCCATAACATCGGTGGAGTATTTTAAGTGAATATAGAACAGAAAAATTACAACAAGACAGATATAAGTAATACTTGAGAATTTAAAACATCATTTCATTTCAGCGGAAAGTAAAACATGTTTGGTTACACCAAAACCATAAATAAGAGTCAAGTACATAATATCCATCCTGATAAAAAAAAAGTACATAATCCCCCTACATAACCTAATAGCCAAAATAGAAAAGATAAACTGAGCTTTACATCCACGGTCCAAGCTCCAAAAGATAGATAAAGCAGTCTGATCAAAGCCCACTAGTGCTAGGCCCACTCTGAAAACCTGATGGTTGGGAAAAAGATAAAGAAACAACGGGGTCAGACATAAGTCTGAGTGAGTCCTATAACCCTAACAATACAATCATTAAAGTAATTAGGGTATGATATAAACAAGGTACGGTACCTTTGGGGATAATGACTACACTAAGTAGCCAACTAAACACAGGACGTACTAAAATAACCGAAAAGACGCACTTATCCACCCAAGGATAATTACTAGATTGCACCACCCCAGTTCTACCCACCCAAGGGTAATTCCTAAACTGCACCACACCAGTTCTACCCACCCAAGGGTAGTTCCTACTTAAAGGTTGATCCCACTAAGTGTACTTAGTAATTTTACCCAGTAGTTTCTTGTACCCCTAGTTGATTACATAGGTGCCGCCTGCCCCTGTCTCTACTAGGTGCACCCACTACTCCCAAGCGATCGACTCCCTACCGTAGATACCCGTGCTGGTCCCACAGTGGGGTGTATCACTCCCCAAAGTGGCAACCCGATAATCAATGGTGCACGGTTTATACCTACACGATGCAACAACGTCTTACCTACCAGCCCGGGTCCACACACGCATATGAAACCCGTTGGACTCGCGTTGCCACCGCTACCCCGTTTTGGCCTCTTATAGTCAAGCCCAATATGTGTGTCCCGTCCTCGACTTGAGTCGAGCCCACAAAGATACGTTTGGGATATTGGTTGAAATGGGCCCCCACAAGCTACTACTTAAGCTTGTCATTTTATCTAGTGTATCCCACTTAACCCCTTTTATAATCATGCCCACCTACATGTTAAGGTTTGGTTAAGTCATCTAATCATATTTCAATTGCCACTTAAGGCCCCCACAAGCTACTACTTAAGCTTGTCATTTAATTATATTTCAATTTCCACTTAAGGCCCCCACAAGCTACTACTTAAGCTTGTCTTTTAATTATATTTCAATTGCCACTTAAGACCCCCACAAGCTACTACTTAAGCTTGTCTTTTAATTATATTTCAATTGCCACTTAAGGCCCCCACAAGCTACTACTTAAGCTTGTCTTTTAATTATATTTCAATTGCCACTTAAGGCCCCCACTAGATTTCCACATGTACACCCAAGGCACTTACTTGATTCCCACATGCCACCCAAGGCACTTACTTAACCCTTTAATCATGTTTAATTACATGTTCTACTTTGGTTAAGTATTCTAATTGTATTTTCTATTGCCACCCAAGGCAACCCACTAGTTTCCTCATGCCGCCCAAGGCACCCCCACTAGTTACTACATGCCACCCAAGGCACCCACTTAACCCCTCATGCCCCTCTACATGCTAATGTGGTTAAGTGTTTCTTAATTAATTAAGATCGTAACCTTTGTAAAGACCTCTCACATTAGACTATCTTTTATGGCAGTTGGATATGCCGGTTGGTTCCGGGCAGCCTTACACCATAACAGAGTCTAACCTCATGTCTTTACACTTGTCACGTATTTAGTTTATGACTAAGACCTCTCACATTGGGCCAATCATTTGTAGCCGCTGGATTTGTCGGTCGGTTCTGGGCAGTCTTATGCTACAAAAGGGTCCAACCTCGTGTCTTAGTAGATTAATTACACCTAATTAATCACCCCCATAATTTGTATTAATTATCCCTAATTAATTACAAATATTTAAGAATATGAGTAGACCTTACTCAATAGGTAAATTCCCAATTCCATAATATGGGTAGACCTAACTTAATAGGTAAATTCCCAATTATGTCCGTCCACTCTATGGTATGTTTAATCATACCCACTTCACACAATTTTATGTGTTCATTAATTTTTACCCCATCGTCCCCACGTAAATACGTTAACATGACATACTTCAAAAGAGAAGATTCATCATACACACAATGGGTTCAACTTAGCATATCATTAGCATTATCATGGGTTTAAAAGGTGTCAACTTGCATATATGACCATAAACCCAACACTACAACAAAAACACCATATTACAACTTTAATTTTACAACGGTGGTAAACGCACCGTTGTAATAAATGGGTTTTTACAACGGTGGTAAAAGCACCATTGTAATAAATTGTTTTTTACAACGGTGGTATAAACACCGTTGTAACTACAACAAAAACACCATATTACAACTTTAATTTTACAACGGTGGTTAAAGCACCGTTGTAATAAATGTTTTTTACAACTTTTTTCCAGAAAAGTTGTAATAAATTTATTTTTAACAACTGTGTTATTTTGACAGTTGTAATAAAAGCCTATCACAACTTTTATTTTTTGGCTGTTGTAATATATGACTATATTTTAATATTAATTATTTTCATTAAATAATTTTTAATAATTAATATGAACAACTAATTAGTAATTATTAATTAATAACCTATATATTAATATTAATTATTTAATTAAAAATACTTCAATAAATAAATAATTCATGATAATAATTAGTAATTGACAACCAATTAGTAATTATTAATTAATAATCAATAAATACATATTAAATATTTAATTAAAAATACTTCAATAAATAAATAATTCCTACTAATAATTACTAATTAACAACCGATTAGTAAATAATAATCAATATATAAATATTAAATATTAAATATTAAATATTAAATTAAAAATAATTATATATAACTACTTCATTATTAAGTACTAGTAATTAATTAGTAAGTAATAACTAATCAGCGGTTAATAATCAATTAATTAATAATCAATAAATAAATAACAATTAACAAATATTTAATTTATAATTAATCATGACTATTAGTAGTAATTAATATTTAGTATATAATATTTTTTAATAAGTAATCGTTAATTAAGTAACTATTGTAAGTTAAAAATCAGTAGTAAATAATATTTAATAATTTATAACAATCATAAATTTTTAAAAGTTGCTAATAACTAAGCACTAGGTAATAGTTGCGAAGTCATCAGGAACGAAGATTATGTAAATTTTACAATTACAAAATTATGCCAATTATTAAAAATTTGTGAAGAAAATACTATATGTGAACCTTAAATTTAAAAAGTGGACTGACTTTGAGTGTACAGTACAACAACAATTCTTATAAAAGTCATATAAGAATTGGACTGATTTTGAGTGTACAGTGCAACACAACTTTTAAAAATTTATGATACGCATCTTGTTTTTGGCTCCAAACTTCGAAAATTTGGCTCCAGGTCTAAATTTTTGCTTTTTAATCCATTTTTCCATTGTCTCTCTCTCTAATTCACTTCTTATTCTATTTTCCCTCTTTTGGTAACCCTAATCAATTCCAACAGCCCAGTAATCCCTAGCTCCATCAATAGCCGAAATCCCTTTCGTTGTTTTCTCCTTTTTTTGATTCGCTAGCCCAAATTTTCTTGGCCATCGTCAGTTTGCTCAAATGGAAGCTTCACTGGAAAATGGCCGAAGCCTTGCCGCGCCACTCGAGACAGCTCCTCCACCTCTAGTCCGTCAAAGCGCGCCGCCAGGGACCCATACCCCTCCTTGCTTCATCCGAGCCTTCTACCAGCTGTGTCGCCCACGTCAGCAACGAGCGCTGCCGAGATCCAAACCCATCGATGGTCCTTCCTCCGCCCTTTCGAGAAGCCACCGCGATTAACGGTTAGTTTACTTACAGTTAAACCTTCTTTTATCCACTTAAATCCCATACAAAACCGCGATTAAGGGTTAGACCTTTGCAGCTTTTAGAGTATGGCTGTAATTGGGTGAGTTGGATTTCATTCTCAAAGTTTTAATACAATTCAGGAAATTGCTCGAAAGAGGAAAGGTACTGCTCTTATTTGAAGTTTTTGGGTGTGAATCGACTTGTGTTAGTGTTGTTTTGGGCTGTTCTTATGTTTATTTGGTGGGTTTATGTTGGATTCCAGAATTGTGTCCCACTGTGATGGAGCAATTCTTCTCGGTTGGGTGCTAGATCATAGAGGGTCTACACATTTGCAGTTCGTGATTCATTGATCAATGGATTGAGGTTGAATGTTGATGGAGATGCAACAGGAATGTCAAAGAAGAGCAACTATGAATTGGTTAGTGAATCATGTTTTCATGTGCATGTTGTGTTTCTATTTGAATTAGTTTCTTGGCCTCTCTTTTGAATTAGTTTCTTAGCCTCTCTTTTGAATTAGTTTCTTAGCCTCTCCGTAGCTTTCACACAGTTCACTGTGAGGATGTACATGTTAGTTACATACGGTCTTATGCAGCTGCATTTAACAGTTTTCCATCTAGTAATTTTTATGTCTTAAAACTTAGAAAGCCTTGCGTAGTAACAAATTCAGAAACAGAAATAAGGAAACACAACCACTTTTTTGTTCAAAGTGAAATGTAAATATTCTTTGACACAACAGTTATATTTATTACTATTGTAATGGTGAAATATTATAATACTAAAATTTTAGAACGTGCAGTTATGGTGTTAATTTTTTTATATGTTAAAACTAAATGGTATTCACGACCTTGTTTAAGCATACAATTTATAATAAACTATCATAATGGTACTTTCGGTAATAAAGGCCTTAAGTCTGAAAGGTAAAAGATGATATTTAAATAAACATTTCAAACTAATTTTGCAAATTTTGCACTTTCCTTGCTTTTCAAATTTTCAATCATGTTATCAGAACCGTTCTTGGTATCAGCTTAGAACTTTGTTTTAGTCAAGTTTTCATGTAAGAAATATTGAAACAAGGTTCTAAGGAAATGCCAAATAATATTGTAAACAAAGCACCAAAATCTTTGTCAAAAAGTAATTTGCACGTGTAAGTGTGAACTAACATTAAACTGGAATATACATATGTACATCACTGTCTTGGTGATAATTTCTTTTGCATTTACGAGTTGTGTGCGGATAATAAGCTTGGTGTGGCATTAGTTCTTGCACCAATAATGGAGGCATCTCTATTTACTATCATCTTTCATTACCTTAATTAACTTAAACACATTAAAAGAGCGAAGCAGTTCATGGTCATTACGTATTTCTTAAACCAGTAAAACTCTTATATAATCTTAGCTTACTACAAAAATACATGCATTGCATTTTACATAGTTTCAACTCCTCATCCAACTTGGAAGAAAAGTAGATATCCACCATTTTATGTTTACAACAAGCTTAAGGTTATGTTTATATATATGCATGTTTTGTGATTGTGCAGGTGGTGTCTTGTGTTGGTGGGGAAGTTGAGGAAGTGCAAAGATGAAGCAAGCTGATAGTTGAAGCAAAGTTTTTGGATGGTACTAATTTGTAATCATTATTTGTAATGAAGAATTGATATATTAACGTGATGATGTATGATTCATTTTTTGCATTTTGAATATAAAGTTGTAATGTTTTTTGTATGAATGGATCTGTTGCTTTGAATTTATATCAATTTGTTTTCTGTTTATTCAGCTTTTGTTGCATTTGCAAAATTTATTTTTTTTAAAACCCAAATATCAATCACAACGGTGCATAACTGTTGTAATAAAGTTTATTACAACGGTGGAAAAAAGTTGTAAAATATACATATTACAACGGTTTTGCAACAGTGCAGAAAAGTTGTAAAAGATATTAGGCTATTACAACTTCTTAAGACACGACGGTTTGCCCACCGTTGTAAAAACCTATTACAACGGTGTTCCACCGTTGTAATAGGGTCATTTTGTTGTAGTGCAACTTGCATAAATAACCAACCCAAACTTGCATGAATCACATATGTCATAAAGATGGTAACTTGCATAATTGTTCATGTCATAGACCTATCATAAAGGTGTCAACTTGCATACATGTCATAGGTCTAAAAGGGACGAACTTGCACATGTACTTATGTCATACATAGAGGCAAACTTGCATCATAACTTGCATATGAACTTGCATCATAACTTGCATATGAACTTGCATCATAATTTGCATATGAACAAACACTTAGCATGCATAAAACCAAATACTTAGCATGCATAAAACCAAATACATAGCATGCATAAAACCAAATACTTAGCATGCATAAAACCAAATACTTAGCATGCATAAAACCAAATACATAGCATGCATAAAACCAAATACATAGCATGCATAAAACCAAATACATAACTTACATAACATGTTACATATAGTCTTGCATATAATCTCCCATATAGCTTGCATAACATGTTACATATGAATCAATGTTCAACATAGTGTTTTGCATCATAAAACATATCATTAAACTTGCATATAGCACACAACATACACTATACTAAACTTGCATAAACACATTGATTCCACAAACATAGCCATATCTTATCATATCCTATCATAATCAATTTAACAATTGATTGTTAAGTCTATAGAAACTCACCACTAAGCTCCCATAAGCAAACCCTTGCCAAAAATCACCCAAAAACTCTAGCCTTGAACATAAAGCTTGCAACTTGATGATGAATGCAAGCTAATGATCACTCATACAACTCAAAGATGCTTGTATGAACATGAAAGTCTTCATAGAAATAGTTTAGAAATAGGATGGAGGCTAGGGTTTTGAGTGGAGGCCATGATCATAGAAAATTTTGGCATAGTTTAGTTAGAGTATAGGATTATGATCATTTAGGGCTAGCTTAGGGTCTTATTTATAGGATTAGGCAAGTGTTTTAGGCCCTTAGATTAACCCTAGGTTAGTTTAGGACCATCAGATCTCGGAAGCTTCTAGAGAATAGCCCAAAACACAACCAAACCCTAAAATGGTGCACCAGGTTAAACTGGACGAGCACCCCCTGTTGACACCCAAGTCGACAGGGCTGTCGACTTGGTCCTAGCCAAGTCGACTGCCCAGTCGACAGGGCTGTCGACTTGGGTAGCTAGGCGGGAATTTTCCCCGCCTGCGCCCAATGGCCCCAATTTCGAATTTGAACCTGAATTTTAAATCTGTTTTGAACTTTGAATTTTCTGAAAACTTCATTGGGCCATAACCTGGCCATACGGACTTCAATTCTCGAAAACTCGGACTCTATTTCGCGTATTTTTCCGAGACGAACGCAATGACGCAGCCCGTTTCCCCCAATTCTCACATCTGAGATTATTTATTCTGTAATTAGTGAATTTTAGCATTAACCGAAATTCGGGGTGTTACAGTATATTTCCAGTATTCAATGCTGTGGAAATCGATTCAAATTAGGCTACAAAAGAAATGCATAAGACAAATTTTTGGCAAGTAATCAATTAGCAGAAATCACAATAATATGTGGGACAGGTTTCAATTTTAAAATCTAGTTTAAAATGGACACTGCAAGAGTTTCTCTGGAAATCATCTTCAAACTTTCAAATTATTTCCTGTTTTTTGAGCAAGGAGATTTGGGGCAAAAATCTTTAATCTTTGGAAAGATTTCAAATCAACATAAAGGATATTCATGAAAGAAAGTGAGGTTCACAGATACATCCAGGAGCATCAGGAACTGTCTTCAAAAATTAATCTTTTTGTGGCAACATTTTCAATGACCAGAAAATCGATTCAATGCTTATTAAAATTTCACGCAAGTTTAGCAACATTTCAGGCAACAATTTCACTCTAATCAGAGGAAGTCATATATAAAGAAATCAGAGCAATAATAGGATTTTTTTAATCCTATATTAACACTGATTCATCACTGGCAAACGTAGATCGAAACCACAAGCAACAATTTCAAACGAAGAATTACAAATCATAAAACTCATAATTCGTTCAAGGGTTTCTATCAACTGTATCCCAAGCCAAATCAGTCGATGAACTGGAGCAACCAAGCATTCGAGCCTACAGAGAAAATTCCAGAGCACAATTCACTTTATCGCGATTCTGATTTGGGTGGAGTTCAAAAACCCTAGAGATCCAGCCGCCATTTTTTTAAGGAAGACATCGAGAAAATAAGAAAGGGGTGCACATAAACAAGCATTGGCTGGCCAAGTTTCTAAATAGAAAAGGGATGACCCTTTTATTTAAACTCCTATGGTTTTAATCTATTTTATTTTGTATTTTTTTTAATTTGTGTTGTAAAACAATTAGATCACTTCTAGAGTCTGTAAAATCTAGGGGAGATTCAGTTAGGGGTAACTGACAATTTACTAGAGTCTATAAAAACTAGGGTTACTAGTTACAGGGTCGTAATCAGGGGAAATCAGATCTAAGGATTAGATCAGTAGAGTGTTTTGTGCATAGGGTTCGTACAGGAGCAGGGAGTGCGAGTTTACAGTGTCTGTAAGCGAAATCTGTTATTAACACCTTGGCAGGATTTTGCCAAAGCTGGGTATCTCTGTGTGTTATTTCCTTTCTGCTTTTTATTTCTGTTGCATTCTGTGATCTGTTTTCTATTTAATACCTTATCAGATTTTTAACTCAGCGAAAAACTGTGAAAAACCCTATTCACCCCCTCTAGGGTTATTCTAGATCCAACAAGTGATATCGGAGTAGGTATTTTTGTTTAACTCTAGAGAAATGGTGATTCCTGGTTGTCAGTCCATAGAGAGTCAATCCAGTGATATTCCAATTATTTTCAACGGAACAAATTTTTTAATATGGGAATCAAAATTTGAATTATATTTAAAATCTGTTAATTTTGAATCTTGGAATATTATTGAAAATTTGGGAGATATGCTGGATAAGAAGAATAAAGTTTTGAATGTTCGTGTTATGCATATTATTTATTCCTATCTTGATAATGATCAATTAAAATTTATCACTCATTGTTAACTGCGCAGGATATTCGGAAAACTCTCAACGTGCTGTATGGAAAATCTGACAATAGCTCAGAACCCGAGAATGTCAACTCAGATTCAGATTTTTGCTTAACAAGTCATGTAGATGAAAATTCAGATGATGGAGAATCAACAGATGCTGAAATAGAAAGTTTCACATACGAAGATTTAGTTTACACGTGCGTTGATTTAACTAAATCTGTTGATAAACTCCAACTGAAAAATAAATCTTTAAAATCTAGAAATCATGAGTTGACCAGCAAAATTAACTGCTTGGAATCAAAACTTTCAAATGTCATAAAATTAGAAAATTTTGATTGTGAAAATTGTTTGAAATTGTAAACTGATCTCGTTCATCTAAATAAAAACATTCAAAGACTTGAAGAGGGAAATTTGATTTTAATAGATAACGAGATTGAGCTGAAAGATGCAAACAATTGTTTACAAAAGGAATTTATAAATTTTAAGGCTATCAAATATTCCAAACATGAAATTGCTGAAAATAATAGTTTGTTGAAAACAGATCTGATTTTGAGTGAGCTTGAAAAATAGATTGAAAATCTCAAGAAATTTGAATTCGAAAAACAAATTAAATTTGAATCAAAGATCTTTGAATCCAAGACCAGAATTAAATTGCTTGAAAATGAAAACTTGGTTTTGAAACAAAACGATGTTGAAAAGAGAAAGATCAATATTAACCGTTGTTCAAATCTGATGAAAGAGAATAGCAATCTTAAATATAAAATTCAACATCTCGAATTAACTTCGGATAGATTCCCTAATGGAGAAAAATCTTTGAACATGTTTTTGAAAAACAAGTTTTCTGTTGGAAATAAACGTGGTCTTGGTTTTGGGAAATCAAATGCTTCTGAAAATTTGAATTTGTATGATTTGAAAATCCTTCAAATTGCTTTGGAAATAATGGAATTGAAAATTCAATCTCTGATAATCTCAATGGATTTCTGAATACTAAACGTGATGTGAATTTGTTTTATAATAATTCATCTAAACAATCCTGGATCCCAAAAGGAAATAAAACAAACTTTGTTAAATTCAAACAGATTTGGGTTCCAAAGCATACAAAGGTAAATTCGGATGGATTGTTATACAAACAAGTCTGGGTACCAAAACATATAAATACATCTGTGAGTGGTTTTACTTCTTTTGCTAGACCACTCAATCCTCTAAACAGTTAGGTACTAGAGGAGGCTTAGCAACTGCTATACAAAAAGAGATTTGAAATCAAGCTGGTATACATTTCTGTATATTTCACAGTTCCTTAGCCAAGATGTTGAGTTAGAGATTCCGATTTACATTGGATTATGGTATGATTTCTAAACTCACCTTTGTAAATATTTTGTTTCCTTTGTTTATTCCTTCTACCCTGTATATTTTTTTAATTTGTCACTGTTATATCATTGTAATTTTTCTTGTACTTTCTTAACTTCCAATTGCAATACTCACGATCTTCTGGAAATTCGCTTTATTTAAATAGAACTTTGATGTTTTAATTTTTTTCAGATCTTGAATTTAAACTTGTAAATATTTGCAATTGTTTTGAAGTTTATTTTCTGTTTATTGAATTCATAACAATGTTGATGTATTCTTGTCATATTTTGAACACTATTGATTTGAATTTTAAATTTTTGAGGATCTGAAAATTTGATGAAATTTCACAACCTCTGTTGTTTTGAGTTTCTTTTAGTTCATTTTAGAAAAGCCTAAAATAATATACTCATTACAGTACACTGCTATTATCAGTTGTGATAATTTCATTGATTTTCAGATTGGATTGGAAATTTTAATCTGTCTTGAATCTCAGTGATACATCCTGAAATTCATCTTTATTCATGGTCATTATTGTTGAAATTTGTTTGTTTGAAATCATTTGAAATTCTTGATATTTTGAATCTCACACACCTCTTAATTCTGAAATTATCAATCTTATGTGACTGATTCATTGTATCTCAAAACTTGACGTTGACTCAAGTTTTCAAATAAACTGTTTTAAATTGTTTGGATCATGAATATCTCTTAAGCCTATTGTGAATGATCTGAAATCTCTTGTATACTTGTTAGAAAATTGCTTGTGAAAAATTCCTTGAAAATTTGGTTTTAAAAACTCACTGTTATTTCATGACTAATTGATTTGAATATCTGTTTGTTTAAAATCATTTGAAATTATTGATTTATTGAATCACACACATATCTTAAATCTGAAATAATATTCTGGTGTGATTGATTCATTAAATTCTAATATTTTCATATTTCTTTAAATGATTTAAAATAAACAATATTTTTAAATCTGGGATCATGAATCATCTTTTGTGACCATCTGAAACTCCTGCGAAACATTTTCTGACAAGTCTGATTCATAACTGATTTCTTGTGCTGCTCCGATATCATTTTTGAAAATATTTTGGAAATTGCTTGTTTATGATCTGTTTGCTGCTCTGATACGGGTTTTCAAATAAATGCTTGGTCTTGTCTAGAGCTCTGATAAATGTGCCAAATTTGTTAATTTTGTCTATTTGGGCTTTGTGATTAAACTCTTATTGTTTGTGATATCCCTGTTTGTCTCCAGTGTCATGTTAAAATCCTCACTAACTGAGACATCAAGTGGTATCAGTTTAGAAGCACTGAATTTGTTTTTGCTGTATATATACATATATATATATATTAATCCCTTTTGGCTTGTATAGTTTTTCATATCTCTCTTGTAATTGATTTTCAATTTTAAAATTATTTATTGATTATTCATTCAGAAATTGAAATCAATATCCAAATTGAACTGTATTTATAATTCATCAAAATTATTATCAGAATTTGAAATTGTAATGAATTGTGACTGCAGTATATTTCACAACAAGAGGAGATTTTATTTATATTTTCATGAGGGTTAAACATTTATTATAATATCTTTGAATTGGCAATTATTTCATGACCATCTCCTTTATCTATCATGTTTCTGTCATCCATTTTGAGTTTATATTAATGTGGAGAGTTTATTTTTTTTAAAATCTTTTTTAATAAATAGTGCAAATATTTGTGATAGACATTTGACTATGTTATTATTCAGAATTAGTGATAATTAAAATTTTCAATGATCCTGGTACAGTCGAGCACATTTCATAATATAATTAATCTAGAAATTTATTTCATAGTCCATTTCTGTACCTACCTCATTTTCTATCGTCCATATATTGGTTTACTATACCGCGGAGTTTTTTCTTTTGTAGATGAAAATGATAAATAAATAATTAATACATAAGTGTTTCTCTCTCATTTAAAAATCCAAGTTCTCGTTATGTATGGTTATGAGATTACTTATATTTAAGCTGCAACTGATCTCATTTAAAAATCCAAGATTTGGTTATACATGGTCAGTGTGCTCTTAATCAAAAGAAAAAGAAAAGAAAATAATTTGAATAAATAAAAATTTCTCTGAAATTCTCCTTGGTGTGTAAAAACCAGCCTATCAATCCATATTCTAATTTGTGAAATGTGTTAAAATCTTATGAAATATTATGATTTGTTGATTGATAACTATTGGGATTTGAGATTATATGATTGCGTCACTTAAATTGAATATATAATTATAGTCCAAATCCATCATTGTTTTTGTGCTTTATTTTCGAAAATCTTATTAGAAAATAATTGGAAAATATTCATATTTGTTTAACTCTCTCTATTTTTATAAATTTCATCATAAATATGTCTTTATCTACGATGCGAAATATAACACCGGTTCTCAGTTTATTATATTTTTTGTTTGACTGATTGCGATTTATGATGATCGTTCTTCCTCTTATGCTGAAATTATATTTTTAGACATTTTTCATCTATATTTTAAATCTTAAATCCTTTTGATGATAACAAAAGGGGGAGAATGGATTGAGATTGAGAATGGATTGAGATTTTGATTTATGAGTGAATATTTTATAAATATTTTAATTTCGAAAAATTGTTCAATTTTCATTTTCTTTCACTCATTCACAGTTATAGGGGGAGTTTCTGTTGTAGGGGGAGCTTTCAGATAGCGGGAGTTCAGTTCTTCACTGTCAAACCCATTTATTGACTCAAAATCTTAACATTTGTTTGTCATCATCAAAAAGGGGAGATTGTTGTATATAACGGTGTTGTATACACAATTATATGATTTTTGTTTGATGATAACAAACAAATATATTTTATTTTAAATGTGTTTGTTACTGTACTGTTTCATGTATACATCACAGACAGGAATGTAATATTTATATTTAAATAAAATATGACTGTACAAATATTCATATAGTATTTTATTTAAATATAATATTTTATTTCAATCATTCAAATAATACACATGTTTATAACCCCACTATTTGAACACATCACTGATATAATTCAGTTCATATTCAATTTCATTTTGCCATACACAGTTTCTTACTACAACACTCACACTCAGCTATACAGAAACTTTGACATTTACACATTCACGTATATACACCAACTCATATACACACTGACTCAATAATGTCTTCATTTACTGTCACTGCTTCATTCACTATTTTCAGTCTTCTATCTTTATAGCCCTCTGTCAGTCCAGTCATCATCTGCTTACCTGTCACAATGAAACACACACAGAGTACACTGTAATAGAATTTAAACTAAACATATGTGAATATAAATTTTATTTTTAAAATTTATTTGCCTCAGATTTCTGGTGTGTTTCTCACCATTTTTCATGACTTGATCTAATTCATCTATGACTAGACAGCTTGTGATATTCACAGTGAAACACTGTAAATACCACAAGGCAGTCAGTGTATATACAAAATATTTCAGTGCAGGGACAAGAATATTTTCTGAATGGCTACACATGTGTATATATATACATGTGTGCACTGCCTCGCCAATCCAGCGTGCAACTGAGGAGGAGCCACGTGGACCATCTCAACTCAGTGCATGTGTATACTGAAGTAGCATGGTACATGGCTGAGTTCAAACTCAAGCAACAATGAAGGAACATTGCATATTCAAGTGAAAATGATTTCAGCAAAACATATCAACATGGTAAATCCATAATTGACTAGCATCAAGTTGCAAGTGGCCAACATCAACGGATGGACACAAAACTGGTACAAAATAGGGTAGGTTCAAAGAGCACAAGTTAGAAGCTCAAGTGGACATACATCATGAAAACAAAGGGATTTTAGCATATACAAATGGCAGCTTTTAAATGGATGGTATTCAAAGGTGGCCAAGCACAATACAAGTGCAACATAGCTCAAAGTTGTTGTGCCATAACATGGTTCAGCCAAGACATGTAAAACAGATGCATGAACACAAAAGTGAAAACAGTGGCAGAACAATATGGCACAGATATGGTCAGGTTCAAGGGTCAAGGCATGTTTCATGTAATGCAACAATGGTGATATAACAAAGTGTCGAGCTCAAGCATGATTTTCAGCTTAAATCTGTTCAAGACTGTATGGAAAGATGGTCACACAGCAAGTGCCACAACATGAAGACATGGGCTAAAGAAACACAACAACATGGTGCAAAAAGACTTAACCAACTAATTAAGGCAAGTTAATAGGAAACAAGCATGAATCTTAAATTCAGTTAAATACGATCATTCCAGTGTACAAGTCTACATTAAAATGGTGAAGAAACACAGGGGATGTGATATAAGAAACATGGATGCATCAATAGAATAGTACAAATTATTTTCAGGTAAGAAATCAGTTTTCAAATGGAATATTATTTCCAGTTTTTTTTCAGCAATCAAATTTTTTGGCAATGGTTTTTCAAAGAGGCAAGGTTTCTTTCTTTCACGACAAGTATTTTTTCAAAAATATTCAAACTTGGCAAGATAGTATATTTCCAGTATTCAATGCTGTGGAAATCGATTCAAATCAGGCTATAAAAGAAATGCATGAGACAAATTTTTGGCAAGTAATCAATTAACAGAAATCACAATAATATTTGGGAAAGGTTTCGATTTTAAAATCTGTTTTGAAATGGACACTGCAAGAGTTTCTCTGGAAATCATCTTTAAACTTTCAAATTATTTCCTGTTTTTTTAGCAAGGAGATTTGCGGTAAAAATCTTTAATCTTTGGAAAGATTTCAAATCAACATAAAGGATATTCATGAAAGAAAGTGAGGTTCACAAATACATCCAGGTGCATCAGGAACCATCTTCAAAAATTAATCTTTTAATGGTAACATTTTCAAAGACTAGAAAATTAATTCAATGCTTATCAAAATTTCACGCAAGATTAGCAACATTTCAGGTAACAATTTCACGCTAATTTGAGGAAGTCACATATAAAGAAATCAGAGCAATAATAGGATTTTTTTTAATCCTATATTAACACCGATTTGTCACTGGCTAACATAGATCAAAACCACAAGCAACATTTCAAACAAAGAATTAAAAATCAGAAAACTCACAATTCGTTTAAGGGTTTCTATCAATTGTATCCCAAGCCAAATCAGTCGATGAACTAGAGAAACCAAGCATTCGAGCCTACAGAGAAAATTCCAGAGCACAATTCACTTTATCGCGATTCTGATTTGGGTGGACTTCAAAAACCCTAGAGAGCCAGTCGCCATTTCTTTAAGGAAGACATCGAGCAAATAAGAAAGGGATGCACACAAACAAACATTGGCTGGCCAAGTTTCTAAATAGAAATGGGATGACCCTTTTATTTAAGCTCCTAGGGTTTTAATCTATTTACTTTACTTTATTTTGTATTTTTTTAATTTGTGTTGTAAAACAATTAGATAAGCTCTAGAATCTGTAAAATCTAGGGGAGTTTCAGCTGGGCGTAACTGACAATTTACTAGAGTCTGTAAAAACTAGGGTTACTAGTTACAGGGTCGTAATCAGGGGAATTCTGATCTAGGGTATTAGATAAGTCTTGGGTTTTGAGCGTAGGGTTAGTGCAGGAGCAGGGAGTGCGAGTTTACAGTGTGTGTAAGCGGGATCTATTATTAACACCTAGTAGAAACCCTAGGAATGCAGTAGTAGGCAGGGTTTTGCCGAAGCTGGGTATCTCTGAGTGTTATTTCCTTTCTACTTTTTATTTCTGCTGCATTTTGTGGTATGTTTTCTATTTAATATCTTGTCATATTTTAACTCAGCTAAAAACTGTGGAAAAACCCTATTCACCCCCCTCTAGGGTTATTCTAGATCCAACACAGTTGACTGGTTATTTTTGATCAGTCGACTGACTATTTCCAAAGGTTATTTCCTGCGAAGAGACGCTTTATTTCACCAAGAGTTTTCAATCCAATTTCAAGAGAAATAGTTGCTTCTTTTCACTAAAACTTCTCATGAATAATCAATACTCTTCGATGACTATTTATACACTACAAACGTCACTTTCCAAACCACTAATTCTTGTCTTAAATTCTGATCTTACTCTCTTGATATTCTCTGCATTTTAAAAGCATTTAAAATCATTCTTATTGCTTTGAATCGTTGGTTCTATTTCATATTCCTCAATTCAAAAGCAATCTACGTCCTTCAAATCTTCACAAACACATCATTTATTTGAGAATAAGATTATAGGAAGGGTGTACTCAAATAGTGACTAATCCGTGTTACTTAGAACACATATAAAAGTTAAAGCTACTGTTGTATTGTTGAAGTGTTGTTCGGCTGCTTAGGCATGAAATCTCGTTCGGTTGCTCGGGTGTGTGTTAACTTGTTCTTCCAGGTGAAGTGAGGGTATTGCTAGTGAAATTCCAAAAGGATTATAGTCTAGGACTGGGCATAGGATGATGCTCCGAACCAGTATAAAAATTCATGGTGTCATTTATTTATTTACTGCATTTATTCTACTTATCTATGATATCGTTATATTTAGTTCATACTTGCTTAATTCAGAATATTACATTATCAACACTTCAACTAAGTCATTTTGTTCAATATTATCTGATCCTACTTTAGCACTCTTTTCAAGTTAAGGGGTCGTATTACATTATCTGATGAGAGGGGACATCCAGTTCTACTAGGATAACCGCCTCAGAACCGTAAGATAGAGCGAAGGGAGTATGACCAGTTATAGACTTATGCGTTGTTCGATATCCCTGAAGGGATAAAGGTAGTTTGTCACCCATTTTCCTTTGACTTGCTCCAGCCTCTTCTTTAGGATGGACTTGATTACCTTGTTTACGTCTTCGACCTGTCCATTCGACTATGGGTGTGCAACTGCAGTGTACTTCTTTCCAATGTCATATCATTGATAGAAATTTATAAATTATGAGCTATTGAAATATGTCCCATTATCTCTTATGATTTTATGGGAAGCCAAAGCGGCATATAATGTTTTTGATGATGAAGTTGATCACCTGTTTTGTCATGATTGTGGTCAATGGTTCTGCTTCAGCCCATTTTGTAAAGTAATCCACAGCTACGATTGCATACTTTGCTTCGCCTTTGAAAATTGGAAGGCTTCTGATGATGTCTACCCCTCATATAACGAACGACAATGGACTAACCATTTGTGTGAGTTTTGTTGGTGGAGCTCTCTGAATCTAGGCAAACCTTTGGCACTTGTTGTAGCATTTGAAATATTGGGCTGCATCTAGATAACAGTAGGCCAGAAATAGCTACACCGCAGCCCCTTCTTAGCCAAGGTCTATACTACGGTGTGGGCACTGCATTCACCTTCGTGTACTTCCTGCAACACTCGTTTAGCGTTATCATCAGCTACACACCGGAGCATAGAAACTGAAAACCCTCTTCGATAGAGGGTACTTCCCTGAATAATGTATCTTGAAGCTTTGTGAAATATAGCTCATTTCTCATTCTTCCATTCTGGTAGGGTTCCATTCTGAAGAAAATTCTTGATGGGGATCATCCACGATTCCTTTTCGGACTCGATCTCCATTACTTGATCAATTTCCATTTGGTCAAAGCTTGGAGTATCCAATATCTCAGTTGTAACCATCTCATTTTCATCTTGGGCATCCGAGCTAGCTAATTTAGCTAGTTTATCATCCTTTTGATTTTGTTCTCTTGGAATATGTGAAATGTTATAATAGTCAAATACACCTAGTAACCTTTCTACCTTTTTGAGATAGGCGGAAAGTTGTTCGTGCCCCTTGATTTGATACTCCTTCCGAACCTGAAATACGATAAGTTGTGAATCACAGAAAATTTTCAATGCTACTACCTCCAAATGCTTCACGAGTTTTAGCCTGGCAATTAGGGCCTCGTATTCGGAATCATTCTTGGTAGCAAAAAATCCAACCTTAGGGCATAATAAATCGATCGCCCTTCAGGGGTTAATACTTCGTCTCCCAGGCCGCAACGTCGATCATTGCGGGCTCCGTTTATGTATAGTTTCCACGCATCCCTCCTAGGTACAACATCAGGGGGTCGGGGATGTTCTCTAGAATTTCCTCCTCGAGGGTTGTAAACTCGTCTATGAAGTCTGTCAATGCTTTTCCTTTAATTCACTTTCGAGGAAGGAAAGTGATTTAACTCGATGTTCCACTTGAGCAATCTTCCAAATGTCTTAGGCCATTGGAGGACTTGGCATAACGGTTAGTCGATGTATATTTTGATGGGATGATCATGGAAGTAATGACAGAGCCTTTTTAATGCAATCAACAAGTTGTAGGCCAACTTCTTGATTTTAGGCTAGTTACGCTCCCCTGTTAACCTCTCGCTTACATAGTACACTGATCGTTGTACTTGGTTCACTTCATGGACTAAGGATGAACTAATAGCATGAAGAGATACAACCAGGTATATGAACAAGTCCTCATGATCAACTAGCTTGGATATTATCGTTGGTCTCTCCAAATGACTGAGAAGCTTCAGGAATGCTTACACACAGTCAGGTTTCCAAACAAATTTGTGCTTCCCTCGCTTTATCAATTCAAAGAAAGAAATGTACTTGTCAGTTGCCCTAGAGACGAACCGACCTAGGGCTTGCAAGGCTCTGCACAACGTGGCTCCAAGATGCCTCTAATTGCTTCAATTAGTTCGGGATTAATTTCAATTACTCGAGAACTGAATATAAAGCCCAAGAACTTTCCTGATGTAATGCCAAAAGAGCTTTTCAAAGGATTGAGCTTCATATCATATGTACCGATATACCAAACATCTCCTCAAGTCTTGGACATGATGCACCAATTGTTCACATTTTACCAGCATATCATCCACATATACCTCCATCGTCTTTCTGATTTGATCATGAACATGCGGTTGACCAATTGCTGATATGTTGCCACAACATTCCTTAGTCCGAATGGCATGACTACATAGCAATACATTCCAAAATATGAAACGAAACTGGTATGCTACTGGTCTGGGACATGCATCGCAATCTGGTTGTATCCCGAATATGCACCCATGAATGATAGAAGCTCATTCTCGGTTGTTGAATCGACAACTGATCGATCCTAGGAAGTGGAAAGCTATCCTTTGGAAAAGCCTTATGCAGGTCGGAAAAGTCAATGACGTTCGCCACTTCCCGTTTGCCTTCTTCACAAGTACCAGATTTTCTATCCATTAAAGGTACGTTGCATCTCGAGTGAATCCATTTCTTTCAACTTTTCAACTTATTCCTTTAAGGCAGTTAACCTCTTCGGGTCGAGCATACGCCTTTTCTGCTTAACCAGAACATGCTTTAGGTCTATGTTCTACAAACGGGTCATATTAGACAAAGATATCCCACGCATGTTAGCATGGGACCACACAAATACGTCTAGGTTTGCATGAAGAAAATCAATCAACTCCCTCCTTCGGAGGGGTCTAGGTTGGATCCTTTTCAAGACCTTGGTAATGCCGTCGTTATCAATCAGTATCACCACTATAGTTTCATTTGGAGTCGCCTTCCTACATCCTGGCACCTTGTCCTCTCTTAGATCAATTTCTTTGAGATGGCGACTATATAACCCCGACTGGGATGTCTTCTGTAATTGCTATGCTACTTCCCCCTTTGCAAGAGGGGGATTATCTTTGGACTCTATGTTTTCCTTCTCACGAACTTCCTTCCATTCAACCGAGTAGCACGCTCATCCTGCTACTTGGTCTCACGGTACTATGCCTACTCCAGCTTCAGTTGAAAATTTGAGAAGTAGGCACCAGGGGGCTATGCATGCCCTGAACTCCAGTAGGTATGGCCGAACCAAGAAGGCATTATAAGGAGAATTCATATCCATCATAATGAAGGGGAGGATTCGGATTCTCCTTCGATCCCCTTTACCTAATTCCATGGGTAACTCAATCAATCCTACTCGTTTATTTATCGATCTGTTGAAGCTGCATATTCTACTAGTGCATGGGTTCAAATCTCTCACTTCTAACTTCATTTGGTCACAAGCTCATTTAAATAGAATATTTATGAAACTCCCATTGTCAGTAAGGACCTTCCGTACCGTTACCAGGCCGATATTGGCCGTAATTATTAAGGGATCGACACTTGGGGTCTTCACCCCTCTGCTTCTATATCTCGAAAGACGATATAATCTGCCATTGTCTTACTTTGCTTCATAAGGCTTGTTTCTTTGGGGTTGCTGCATTTCCCTATATTTAGATGTTTCACAACATTGACATATAATTCCATAGTTCAGGTGCTGTAGTGTAACAACCCACATTTTACGTATCGGAAGATCGTAAAATATTTTTAATTTTATTTCTTGAGGACTGGATCATTCTCATCTTTTAATATATTGCTTAAGGGGATGTGAGACATGTCCATAATTTTTACCGATTTTGTTTGTGGCTATTTTTCCCTTGTCAGTCTTGTACAGGGCATAACTTTTGACTCAGGTCGAATCAGAGGGTGAGACTTGTGCCATTGGAAAGGAATTGATGATCCTCTTTCCATAGAGTGGTTACATTAAAGATTTGGCTCAGCGGTTTGAGAGGCTTTTAAAAAAAAATTCAGTTGGCTGTCCAGGTTTTAGAAAGCTAATGGGCTGATTTGGAGAAGGCCCATTAGTGGGTAGGTGGAGTCTATAAATAGAGGGTGAGGGGTATGGAGAATAGGTTACTTCTCTAATTCTCTCATTTAAAGGCCTTGAGTTCCTTCTTCCTCTAAATTCTTTTCCACCATTAGAAATCTAAATCTAAGGAGGGAAATCATATATCTACACCTTCGGAGGCTAGATCTACATCAATAGGAGGGTGGATTCATTAAATCGAAGGGCTAGCAGTTATCTCCTCACTGTCCAAAATCTAATTTCTTCGTTTTTGCTTTATTTGGAGAATCGGTGAGTGATTTACATCTTTTACATGGAATCAATGAATTATATGAGTGTTTATGCATGTTTTTCATCAAATCCAAGTGCTCTCTCATGGATCTATACCATTATAAGTCCATTTTCATATATATCCTTATGATCTACTTTAGGAAGATTAGGTAAGTAATTTCTATGAGATTTCATGTGAATGTGCGAGTTAGGTCCATCGTTTTGATCATATGTTCATTTCTCATGATTTTTGGTGAATTTGTATAATTTGATGATAATCGTCATTTTCATGATGTTAGTGGTTTCATAACATGCTTATGGTTGTATTGGATGAATTGGATAAGTTGATTTCGTCGAAATGATCGTTTGGCAAAGTTTTGGTCAAAATCGCCAACCGGTCAGCCATTGCTACAGTGCAAAGCAGTCAGCCATTGCTACAGTGCCGACCGGTCATCCATTTCTACAGTGCCGACTGGTCATCCATTTCTGCAGTGTTTTCCACAGTGCCAACCGGTCGTCCATTGCTCCAACCGGTCGTCCATTGCGACAGTGCCGACCGGTCATCCATTTCTACAGTGTCGACTGGTCATCCATCTCTGCATTGTTTTCCACAGTGCCAACCGGTCGTCCATTGCTATAGTGCCAAACCGGTCGTCCATTGCTATAGTGCCAACCGGTCGTCCATTGCTACAGTACCGACCGGTCAGCCATTGCTACATTGTTTTCTAAAGGACCGGTGGGTAGTTTTTCAAGACCGACTGGTGTGTTTGGGAGGACCAATCGATGTGTTTGGAAGGACCAACCGATGCGTTCGGGAGGACCAATCGATATGTTTGGGAGGACCGACCGGTATGTTTTGGGAGGGCCAACCAGTGATGTTTTGGGAGGACCGACCGGTATGTTTTGGAAGGGCCAACCAGTGATGTTTTGGGAGGACTGACCGACCGGTATGGGTGTGACTTCGAGGTAAATTCAATTAGGGAAGTTCGAAGTGTTGAAAAGTGTTTATTGCTCTAAGGTGTTCTGAGCTGATTAATAGTCGTAACTGATAACGACTAGAGATGAGAAGGCCGAGAAATTATCGTTGTCGTAGGTTCTAGCGGACTCAAGCAGGGGAACAATTGAAGACCAATTGTTGGTCGAGTACCCTGGGTTTCGTTGTATGGCCTAGACACATTTCGTTGTATGGTGTGTGGGGTTTTAGCTAGAATCGGGGTTTCGTTGTATGGCCCTTGACAACTGATGGCAAATTGTTTAGCTAGTCATACGATTAATGGTGGTTCCAAAGCAAGGTTGGCGGTGATAGCCAGAGTCAGTCATGGATGTTTGAATGATTTGTTGTGATCATGATTGAGTTGCTATTGTTACGTATGAATGGTTGTTCTCGTTTCCACGGTTGAATTGTTATTCCTTTGGGTGTATGGATCGTAAAGGCTATCACTGACAGGTATGGGAAGGGCAGTTGTGTGTTCTTCTCTGGAGCTGGGTAGATTAGTTTGTATATTTACCCGTTCTCATATACTTTATTGATGAAGTTTGTTAGCTGTTTTATCGCTCACTAAGACTGTTGTCTAACTCAAGGTTTTATGTCTCCTCTTATTACCTTGGTTTGTTCATCCGATTGTTGGATGGGCAGACTAAGTAGCAGGTGACAGGTAGCTTAAATGAGGACGATGTTGCTGTTCGGAGGCGAGCAGGAGGCTGGCATACTATCTTTACTACTATCTAGTATTTGTTTCCGCTGTTGCTATTTCTGAGAGTGTTGTAGTGAGGCAAATTGTACAAACACTATTGTTGTTATCCACGTGTATGGAAAATACTTTCTAGTTGTTATGAAAGTTTAGTGTTTTCTGCTTCACTATCACTACCTGTTGTATATATTCTATTATATTTTATCTTTCCGCTATGAGTTTACGACAGGTTCTGCTTATATACCTTACCTTAATGATCATCCATAGCTGCCTAGCACACCTTTCAGCACACTATTTCTTTAGTATAGTGCGGGGGTTGTGGGCGGTCATCACATTTGGTATCAGAGCTCTGGTTATCGATTTTAGCCAAAGTTCGAAGACGTAATCACGTATGAGAGACGTACTTGTAGATTTCTATTGGACTCCTACTATATATATTAGCATATAAAGCTAGTAGCAATTGTATTCTTTAGCAATTTTTCTTGGAAGTGGCTAATTATTCTAAATTGCAGATTTAGAATGAGTAGACGACCATTAAGACGCGTTGCTAGGGATGCTAGTACAGGAAGGGGTAATGGAGGGGCACAAGACTACCCGGCCATGTTTGAAGCTATGATTGAAGCATGCCTTCGAAGGAACCCCGCCCCAGTGGCAGCTATGTTTGATATTGGAGTCCAAGTGCCTAGAGTTGTAGAATTTGCAAAGCTATGCAAAGACTTTTCTTCGTTAGGAGGGAAATAGTTCAAAGGCACTGAACCGGTTGAAGAAGTCCAGAGGTGGATGGATACTTGTGTTCGAATCTTCAAGGATATGGGTATTGATGATGCAACAAAGAGGAAACTTGCTCAAGGCAGTTAGTGGGCAGAGTAATGGACTGGTAGAACTCTGTCACACTTGAGACCCTTGAAGAGGATATTTCATGGGAGCTATTCCAAGCTAAGTCTGAAGCAAAATTCATCTCCACCATACAAAAGTCTATTCTGTTTAAGAAATTCGCGGAGCTTAAGCAGAATGGTCGCCCAGTTCTTGACTACATTTCTGACTTTGAGACTCTATCGAAGTATTCTCGTTCATATGTGGATACTCCTTATCAAAAGAACGAGAAGTTTGTCTTAGGGTTGGATGGATATCTTGGGGATCGGCTTGTAGATCACCTCGATGATAGTTTTGAGAAGATCGTCGAGAAGGCTTTGAGGCATGAAAGTCTATTTCGTAAGAAGATGTCTATTGTTGCACCTAAGGAGGAACAGAAGCCACAACAGGGTAGTAATAATAAGAAAAGGAAGCAACAACAACAGAAAGGAAAGGATGGCCAAAAGAAGCAGAAGAAAGAAGTAACTTGCTTCAATTATTGGCAGAAGGGCCATTATGCTAGTGAAGGCAAGAATCCTAAAGCTGAGAAGAAGTGCTTCAAGTGTGGGAAGCCAGGACATGAGAAGAAAGATTGTCTAGAATCAGCCAAAGGGAAGCAAGTGGTTAAGGCATATGCATTGGAAGCCATGCCAACTTCTTCGAGAGCTCCAACTGCAGAGGAAAAGGGTGTCGTGGTGCAAGGTACTCTTTCTATTAATGGTGTTTCAGTTCGTGTACTTTTTGATACTGGAGCATCGCATTCATTCATTTGTAATGAGCTTGTGTGCCGCTTGGGTTTGGAACCCGAGATATGTGATAGACCTTTCGTAGTAACTAATCCAGTTGGGGGTTCATCAAATCTTTGCATGATTTGCTATAACAACCCGAAAATCTGAGCTAGTTTAAAATTTTTATTTTGGCAATTTTAATGAATTCTGAATATTTAAAATGAATTTTTTTAAATAATATCGACGAAAATTTATTTTGAATATATTTAGAACGTATATATTATACGCGTCGTCGTTAGAATATAATAATTATATATATAATTATTAATAGAATTGAAAATAGCGCGGTAGTTCGATAATTCGATCTCAAACTTCAATTGAACGTACCGGGTGCAAAACAATCCGGATTTTAGTGAAACCTAAAACATTAGGATCTATTTGATAATATATTTCCAACGAATCCGAAAAATCGAAATTTCATAGCGGGAATCAAAAGATATGTTCAGTTGAAAATTCTGAATAGTCGCTATGGAATTCAGGCCCTTAAAAAAGGGAATTTTGCAAACGACCTCGGATTTCGACGAAACCACTTTTGTTGGATCCGTGATGTCAAATTATTGCTAGATTCCAAATTTCATAATTTTTCGAATCAATATGTGAGCGTGGCAAAGGAAAACGAGTTTGACCAGTTTTAGTTGATTTTAATCGATTGGAAAATGGCCATTTTTCAAACGGTCTCAGAATTCGACGAAACTAGTTTTGTTAGGACCGTATCGTCAATACAAAGCTAGAAAATATTTTTTGGGAATTTTTAGAGTTAGTATGTGACCCCAGTAAATTGAAATGGGCGCTCAAATTCAATATATAGACTTATATGTTGATTTTAACAGAAACTGATTATAACAATCGAATCAGCTTACGATACATATCCCATTGTGTTCGGAATGGGGGTAATACGCTATGGATGACAGGCGGTGGGCCCCGTTTTGAGGTCGAAAATAAAAGTTGCTTTTTGGTGGAAAATAAAATAATTAAATAATAAATTAAAGCTTTCTCTCTCCCCCTTCCTTTTCTACTTAACCAGGCCCCCCCCCCCCCCGGTTGAAAACATTTCAGAATGAAAAGAAAAAAACCAAATCGAACCCATCTTCGATCCACCGCCCACCAACCACCGACGAACGCCGCCCGGTTCTCCAACGCGTCGCCCTTCCCCAGACACCCTCCGCCTCAGCCCCTCGCCCTCCTTCCTCTCTCCGTTCCTGCTCCACCACGAAACCGCCCACCTCGAACGAACCCGAACCCAGCCCTAAAAACCGCCGTCTAGGGCATGCCATCACCCCCCACCCTCCGGCGACCGCTGCGCAGCCCCTGGCGCCCCCTCATCCATATCCGACGCCCTCAACTCCGTTGCCGCCTCCCCTCTGCCTCAGACCGACGATGAAGCACCCCTCCTCCCATCCGAAAGTGAGTTTTACTAAATTTTGCTATTTATTTTCTAAAAAAAAATAGTTTAGTTAATTTAACAAGCTAAATGTAATTAGATTTATATATAATGTTGAAAAAATATATGATCTTTATTGTATGTGAAGATAAAACTATCATTTTTATATAAATAAAAAGGCGATATCTTTACATATGAAAAGGCGAAGTCTTTATTTTTGAAATGGCGAAATATAATACTCATATTATGTAGAAGATAAAAATATGATTTTTATATTTTAGAAGGAATAAAAATTCGATTTTTAAATTATAGAAAATATAAAAACATGATTTTTATATAGTGGAGATAATAAGATTAGGATTTTTATATTATATAGATAATAAAAATTTGATCTTTATTATGTAAGATGTATAAAAATATAATTTTTATAATATAGAGAAGTTAAAAATATGAATTTTATATATTGAATAGCAAAGTAAAAATTCGATTTTTATATATTGAATAGCAAAGTAAAAATATAATTTTTATATATTGAATAGCATAGTAAAAATATAATTTTTATATATTGAATAGCATAGTAAAAATTCGATTTTTATATATTGAATAGCATAGTAAAAATTTGATTTTTATATATTGAATAGCAAAGTGAAAATTCGATTTTTACATATGTAGAGAATACGGGTAACGAAGTTGATAAAAATGCGAGAACAATGAAGATTTCTATCAATGAAGAGTCGTGGTATTGGATAGCTATTGGTGAGAACTTCTCACTCTTCAATTTCTTTTTTCTAGTTATATATATATACTAGGGTGCAGAAGGTGTTTAGTAGCACCCGACACCCGTCATCCACAGACCATGGACGGCTTGTTTGTTAAATTGTTTGGTTGTGTAGTTGGTTAGTTTATTTGGTTTGAATTGAATTGTTTGGTGAAATGGAATGGATTTGATTGATGTGTGAATGGCGTGGGCCTTCACTAGACCGGGGATAAGGCTAGGCCTTGTCCCATTTCTAGTATCGTGCCGTTATGCCGCCGAAATTTTCTAAAATAAATTAGAAAAATAAAAATATCATTTTTATTTTGTAAATGAACTGAATAAAAATTCATGTGTTAAAATAAAATATTTTATCGTTAAAAATATAATTTTTAACGTGAATGTGAATAAATAAATATTCATTTACAAACCGGACGGTTTGTTTATGTACACCTATTTGAAGAACATTGATTGGGACGATAAATTTTACACATCGCCCAACTGCACGAATAAAATCTGTGTTTGATTGTTTGAAACCCCACACGGGTATTGGGATAATATATGACATACACCAATCCCAATAATTAGTGGTATGTCGATCGATGGATCGACAGGATGTTATAAGCGTTAGATATCTATATTTGATGCTTATACAGTGTAGTGCACTTTGGATGATGGTTGATTATTTATCGTTGCTATTATATACATGTGTTGTATGGAATCCATATAGTTAACGCTATATGGTAATTGATTGGGCCTCATTCCAATTTAGAAAATAAAGAATTTTATAAAATAAAGGTTCATGTGTTGACTGTACTCATCCGTTGAGATTAGTCATGTGTTGAACGAAATATTTGAATAATAAAATATACATCTTTATCATATTTGAAATTAGAAACTAACTGGAAAGTAGATAAGATGAGTGGTCTCCTGGATATTGATCTGATGTTGGTTACGGCCTTCGGGGTTAATATTCAGGGAATCGTTCTCTTACTAGTTTACGGTTGGAGTCTGATTTGAAATCAAACGATAGATACCATAATTTTTATAAAATATATTAAATAACAAAATTAGTCACACGTGGACAGTACTCATTCGTTGAGATTATAAGGAATTGAAATTTGAATGGGATAGAAATGAATTTTAAAACGAATTTATAAGGAAAAATTCAATTTTGATTTGAATTGAAATGGAAGTTGAAATTGTTTTTGAAATGAATTCAAAACTATTTATAGAATTCGTTTTAAATAGGAATCGACGAAATATATATTATATATATAATATAATGGCCTGAATAGAACGCGCCGCGCCGCGGCAGTTCGTGAATTTCGACCATTTATTTCAAACGGGCATTACGGGAGATCCGACCGTCGGATTCTCCAAAACCGGAACCGTTGGGTTCGTATCGAAAAGAGCTTTCTAACGAATATTAGAAATTTGAAATCTAACGGTTGGATTTGGAGATACGTCCAAATCAAATTTGAAAAAGGTCGTTGTAAGTGCAGTTCGATGGCCGTTGATGGAAATCGACTGTACGGGCTTTGATAAAATTATTAAAAATAGTAATAATTTGTGTAAAATCATAAGAAATGATTTGGGAAAAATTGGGATGAAAAACTCTATATTTGAAAAGATAAAAATAGATTTTTATCGAAATGAACTAGTTTTGAACTAAAATTAAACCCGTTTATTTTTAAATAAATAAACTGGATTTGGAATGGGTTTTAAACAGAATTGATTTGTGGGTTTATCGTGAACGGTGTTTTAAATAACATTTGTTCTTTAACCCGATAATAAATAGATTATGATTTGGGTTTATCGTGAACTGTGTTTTAAATAACATTAGTTCTTTAACCCAGTAAAAGGAGTTTTAATGAATCTACAATTAGATTGAAATGTGAATTGATAATCTAAATTATCAAATATAGAGAATGAGCGAGAATGGAGTATCACCAGTTTTGCTCCAAAGCGGTAGTTAAATCTTTAATTAGATTTGAACGTGAAATGGTAATTAATTTTACCGATAACACCGTGGTATTAGATATGGAGTATTACCAGTTTTGCTTCATGGGATGTATAGGTTGGGATTGGGAAATAAAATAAATAATTACTTCGGTGTGGTTCGCTATCTCGACTAGTTTAGAAAACCATAATTGGTTTGAAATGACATCCAAATGAAGATTAAAGAATAAATTTTAAAGAATTTATCTTGGATAAAATTAGTGGGAATCTTTCCCTAAGAATATGAAATTAAGAAACTAGCTGTAGGTTAGTTAAGAAGAATGGTTTCCTGGATATTGATCTGATGTTGGTTTCGGCCTTCGGGGTTAATATGTGGGGAATTGCTCTCTTACTGATTTACGGTTAGTGACTAATGAATGGGAATGAGGCATATGTTGTGTTTGTGTAACATTTGTTTTAATATACGCGGGTTGTTCGGAAAGTCCGGGTTTATACCCATTCTGAATAACCGATTCGACGATAAGTCGAAGATGAAGACGGTGGTTGAAGACCGGAAGTCTTCACATCGTTTGGATAATTACTGACGATCCTGATTGGGCTGTACACCCAAGAGGATGGAAATAGTTGGTGGTCATCCAGACGTACTTGGAGATGGATGGATATGCGAGGAAAGTGCCTCCGGTTTCGTTCAGACCAGAACGGACTTGTAAATGGATTGTGTGTCTGACATTGGATTTTATTCTGTGTTGATTGATTTCTGTTAAATATATATCTGTTTGGCGGCGGAGAATTTATTCTCTTGCTTAACGCCCTTCTCTGAGACGTACGAGCTTAGAGGTTATATATCGATAGATATCAATCGCATGGCATGAATTGCCTGTGTGGCACGCTAAGTTGCATGGATCAAGGCTTCTGTTGAAAAGCAAAGTCTTGTGGTTGATGATCAAAGCACGACCTTTGTGGCGTAGCTTTGTGTATAACGTGAATTCGCGAGCCTCGCACCTCGGTATGAGTTAAAAACAGGATAAGGACTGCAGGGAGAGCACGACGTTTCTTTCTAGCTTTGGTGGTGTCAGTGACTTACCAGCCCTGACATTTATATACTTTTCACCTATGTGGTTGTTGGATGAGGCGCCTCGATTTTAGGTCTGTAAGGACCGGGAAACGTGTGTTCAGGAATTTCCAATCCTCAAACATAAGAGAGGACCGGCCCTGAAGCATCCAGGGTTACCCAGAGTGTGTAGTCCTGAGGCATTTGCTAGAGTGTCTCGAAGCGGAGAGGAGCTTGCCCCTTGCCTCGACTCATGACGGAAATCCAATTTCCAATACGTGTATTTCGGCTTTATTTGTAGAGCCTAGTATGGCGACATAGTGGTATGGGGCACTTATGTCGTCTATGATTTATACTTATGATTGAAATTGTTTTGACACTATACACTTATTATAGTATCAAATGATTTGTTTTAAACGTACCAAGCATGTTTGGCTGTTATAAGGTAAAACCCTATCCTCCGGCTTGCGTTGCATTGTGTGATGGGACCTGGGTCTTATAATAGCTTCATTTTTCGAAAAAGCATTGCGTTGTCTTTCCAATGCACTGGTATTCTTGGGAGGAAACCCGTTCCGTATTATAAGGCGTGTATAATAAGGCGTGGTCCCTTGAATTACTCTCTTTTAAAGTAAAGTTTTAAATAACTGTTTTAGTTCTCACACCAGTCACATGATTGACCTGGAGGTTATTGTTTTAACCTAAACTCTGGGTGCCCTTATTTTCGACACGGGCAGCTAGTAGTTTTGGTTTTGCAGATTTATATTCATAGGATCCTGGTTTACAGCTGGAATGATATCCGGAAAGCTCTGTATCCGTATATCACCTTCAGTTGTGCTTTGTATTATTTTCCGCTGCTATGTAATTTATTGTAATCTCTGATATTTATCGAATGTAATTTATTCATTTATACTCTATATATTCTTGTATCTGATGGAATTGTTGTAATAGCAATGAAATGTTCTTCCGTCTGCGTTCTGATTTGTCCTGTTCTCAAAAACGAACAGGGGTTTCGAACGGTCTAGATCGGTTTAACGACTGATTCGGATCGAGCGAAATTCCTTGCCGTCACATTTGGTATCAGAGCATTGGTTTACAGAGCTCGAGAACAAGACACATTAGAACCATACGAAAGAATTCATCAGATATTGGATTAGTAATATCCAATTAGAATGACTCGTTAGAGATAGGATCAGTAGTATCCTAGAACGAGTGTGAAGAGTATATTTTTCAAATGAAAACAGTTTTGTTTTAAAAATTTAAACCATTTTATACGTATTCGAATATTTTTTTATATTGAATTTGGACATTCCAATATATAAAGATTTTGCATATACGCGTCATGAACGTATATTCGAAGTTTTAATATATTGGATAGATATAGAATCACACTCTAGTCGCACGGGCCTGATTCTGATGATTGACGCGTCATCATCAGTAATTATTTTCGTGTTTCGAAGGTATGATATCTATATATTTCCATTAGACTGGTGTGAGAACCAAAACTAACATAGCTAGAATTTATGGTTGTGTATTGGCATCAAAAACATGATTTTTGTATATATATCAAAATTATGAATTTGAAACTCTAATTCACTAATTGATTGATGTTTGTGTTGTTTGTTTATTTGTTTGATAATTTTGAACCATTATGCCTAATTGAATCACATATTGAATTATATTGAAAATTAGACGCATTTGCTTGCCTATACATATACTTACATTGAACAGGTCATAGCAAGGAGGCTAGAGCAGAGAATAAAATTTGTTTGCCCGACAAATAGGTACATGTTTACTATAATTTACTGTTTTGTTTGGGTGATGATGATTTTATGAGCCTATTGGCTAGCCGCTTGGCTTTTTCTTTTTCTTTTTGAGATCAGAAGGACTATATGGCAATTTCGGGCTTTTCCCGTGGCTCCCGGTGCAGGGGAGGTTATGGCGAAATTTTTCGGAAATTTAGGGTGTTAGCCAAATTTTTGAAATTTTGAAAATTCTCAGAAACTGAAAAGTTGGAGAATGGAAGCCAGATCGAACGTAGAGTTGATTAATCAAACCACTTTCGACTTTGTTCCTTTTCGGGGACGAAAAGTTTTAAGTGGGGGAGATTGTAACAACCCGAAAATCTGAGCCAGTTTAAAATTTTTATTTTGGCAATTTTAATGAATTCTGAATATTTAAAATGAATTTTTTTAAATAATATCGACGAAAATTTATTTTGAATATATTTAGAACGTATATATTATACGCGTCGTCGTTAGAATATAATAATTATATATATAATTATTAATAAAATTGAAAATGGCGCGGTAGTTCGATAATTCGATCTCAAACTTCAATTGAACGTACCGGGTGCAAAACAATCCGGATTTTAGTGAAACCAAAAACATTAGGATCTATTTGATAATATCTTTCCAACGAATCCGAAAAATCGAAATTTCATAGCGGGAATCAAAAGATATGTCCAGTTGGAAATTCTGAATAATCGCTATGGAATTCAGGCCCTTAAAAAAGGGAATTTTGCAAACGACCTCGGATTTCCATGAAACTACTTTTGTTGGATCCGTGATGTCAAATTATTGCTAGATTCCAAATTTCATAATTTTTCGAATCAATATGTGTGCGTGGCAAAGGAAAACGAGTTTGACCAGTTTCAGTTGATTTTAATCGACTGGAAAATGGCCATTTTTCAAACGGTCTCAAAATTCGACGAAACTAGTTTTGTTAGGACCGTATCGTCAATACGAAGCTAGAAAATATTTTTCGGGAATTTTTAGAGTTAGTATGTGACCCCGGTAAATTGAAATGCGCGCTCAAATTCAATATATAGACTTATATGTTGATTTTAACAGAAACTGATTATAACAATCGAATCAGCTTACGATACATATCCCATTATGTTCGGAATGGGGGTAATACGCTATGGACGACAGGCGGTGGGCCCCGTTTTGAGGTCGAAAATAAAAGTTGCTTTTTGGTGGAAAATAAAATAATTAAATAATAAATTAAAGCTTTTTCTCTCCCCCCCTTCCTTTTCTCCTTAACCAGCCCCCCCCCCCCCCCCCCGTTGAAAACATTTCAGAACGAAAAGAAAAAAACAAAATCGAACCCATCTTCGATCCACCAACCACCGACGAACGCCGCCCCGTTCTCCAACGCGCCGCCCTTCCCCAGACACCCTCCGCCTCAGCCCCTCGCCCTCCTTCCTCTCTCCGTTCCTGCTCCACCACGAAACCGCCCACCTCGAACGAACCCGAACCCAGCACTAAAAACCGCCGTCTAGGGCATGCCATCACCCCCACCCTCCGGCGACCGCTGCGCAGCCCCTGGCGCCCCCTCATCCATCTCCGACGCCCTCAACTCCGTTGCCGCCTCCCCTCTGCCTCAGACCGACGATGAAGCACCCCTCCTCCCATCCGAAAGTGAGTTTTACTAAATTTTGCTATTTATTTTCTAGAAAAAAATAGTTTAGTTAATTTAACAAGCTAAATGTAATTAAATTTATATATAATGTTGAAATAAAAAATAAAAATGATCTTTATTGTATGTGAAGATAAAACTATCATTTTTATATAAATAAAAAGGCGATATCTTTACATTTGAAAAGACGAAGTCTTTATTTTTGAAATGGCGAAATATAATTCTCATATTATGTAGAAGATAAAAATATGATTTTTATATTTTAGAAGGAATAAAAATTCGATTTTTAAATTATAGAAAATATAAAAACATGATTTTTATATAGTGGAGATAATAAAAATAGGATTTTATATTATATAGATAATAAAAATTCGATCTTTATTATGTAAGAGGTATAAAAATATAATTTTTATAATATAGAGAAGTAAAAAATATGATTTTTATATATTGAATAGCAAAGTAAAAATTTGTTTTTATATATTGAATAGCAAAGTAAAAATATAATTTTTATATATTGAATAGCATAGTAAAAATATATTTTTTATATATTGAATAGCATAGTAAAAATTCGATTTTTATATATTGAATAGCATAGTAAAAATTCGATTTTTACATATGTAGAGAATACGGGCAACGAAGTTGACAAAAAGGCGAGAACGATGAAGATTTCTATCAATTAAGAGTCGTGGTATTGGATAGCTATTGGTGAGAACTTCTCACTCTTCAACTTCTTTTTTCTAGTTATATATATATACTAGGATGCAGACGGTGTTTAGTAGCACCCGACACCCGTCATCCACAGACCATGGATGGCTTGTTTGTTAAATTGTTTGGTTGTGTAGTTGGTTAGTTTATTTGGTTTGAATTGAATTGTTTGGTGAAAAGGAATGGATTTGATTGATGTGTGAATGGCGTGGGCCTTCACTAGAGCGGGGATAAGGCTAGGCCTTGTCCCGTTTCTAGTATCGTGCCGTTATGCCGCCGAAATTTTCTAAAATAAGTTAGAAAAATAAAAATATCATTTTTATTTTGTAAATGAACTGAATAAAATTTCATGTGTTAAAATATAATATTTTATCATTAAAAATATAATTTTTAACGTGAATGTGAATAAATAAGTATTCATTTACAAACCGGACGGTTTGTTTATGTACACCTATTTGAAGGACATTGATTGGGACGATAAATTTTACACATCGCCCAACTGCACGAATAAAATCTGTGTTTGATTGTTTGAAACCCCACACGGGTATTGGGATAATATATGATATACACCAATCCCAATAATTAGTGGTATGTCGATCGATGGATCGACAGGCTGTTATAAGCGTTAGATATCTATATTTGATGCTTATACAGTGTAGTGCACTTTGGATGATGGTTGATTATTTATCGTTGCTATTATATACATGTGTTGTATGGAATCCATATAGTTAACGCTATATGGTAATTGATTGGGCCTCATTCCAATTTAGAAAATAAAGAATTTTATAAAATAAAGGTTCATGTGTTGACTGTACTCATCCGTTGAGATTAGTCATGTGTTGAACGAAATATTTGAATAATAAAATATACATCTTTATCATATTTGAAATTAGAAACTAACTGGAAAGTAGATAAGATGAGTGGTCTCCTGGATATTGATCTGATGTTGGTTTCGGCCTTCGGGGTTAATATTCAGGGAATCGTTCTCTTACTAGTTTACGGTTGGAGTCTGATTTGAAATCAAACGATAGATACCATAATTTTTATAAAATATATTAAATAACAAAAATAGTCACACGTGGACAGTACTCATTCGTTGAGATTAGTCGTGTGTTGACAAAAATATAGATTCACATATTGAATAGAATAAATATTCATTTGTTGAATAGAATAACGAATTTATTGAAATATATAAAGCCGTGTTGATTAGAGATGCGTTATTTTGACGCGAACGATATTTATATCGATTATATTCGTTTTTACAATTTGAATTGAATTGAATAGAAAACGAATTCGAATTGAATTGAATAGGAAACCATTTTGAATTGAATTGAATAGAAAACCAATTTGAATTGAATTGAATAGAAAACGAATTTGAATTGAATTGAATAGAAAACCAATTTGAATTGAATAGAAAACGAATTCGAATTGAGTTGAATAGAAAACCAATTTGAATTGAATTGAAAACGAATTTGAATTGAATCAAATAGAAAATGGATTTGAATTTGAATTGAATTGAAAACGAGTTCGAATTGAATTGGAAATGAATTCGAAATGAATTGAAATTTGAATGGGATAGAAATGAATTTTAAAACGAATTTATAAGGAAAAATTCAATTTTGATTTGAATTGAAATGGAAGTTGAAATTGTTTTTGAAACGAATTCAAAACTATTTATAGAATTCGTTTTAAATAGGAATCGACGAAATATATATTATATATATAATATAATGGCCAGAATAGAATGCGCCGCGCCGCAGCAGTTCGTGAATTTCGACCATTTATTTCAAATGGACATTACGGGAGATCCGGCCGTCGGATTCTCCTAAAACCGGAACCGTTGGATTTGTATCGAAAAGAGCTTTCTAACGAATATTAGAAATTTGAAATCTAACGGTTGGATTTGGAGATACGTCCAAATCAAATTTGAAAAAGGTCGCTGCAAGTGCAGTTCGATGGCCGTTGATGGAAATCGACTATACGGGCTTTGATAAAATTATTAAAAATAGTAATAATTTGTGTAAAATCATAAGAAATGATTTGGGAAAAATTGGGATGAAAAACTCCATATTTGAAAAGATAAAAATAGATTTTTATCGAAATGAACTAGTTTTGAACTAAAATTAAACCCGTTTTTTTTTAAATAAATAAACTGGATTTGGAATGGGTTTTAAACAGAATTGATTTGTGGGTTTATCGTGAACGGTGTTTTAAATAACATTTGTTCTTTAACCCGATAATAAATAGATTATGATTTGGGTTTATCGTGAACTGTGTTTTAAATAACATTAGTTCTTTAACCCAGTAAAAGGAGTTTTAATGAATCTACAATTAGATTGAAATGTGAATTGATAATCTAAATTATCAAATATAGAGAATGAGCGAGAATGGAGTATCACCAGTTTTGCTCCAAAGCGGTAGTTAAATCTTTAATTAGATTTGAACGTGAAATGGTAATTAATTTTACCGATAACACCGTGGTATTAGATATGGAGTATTACCAGTTTTGCTTCATGGGATGTATAGGTTGGGATTGGGAAATAAAATAAATAATTACTTCGGTGTGGTTCGCTAATCTCGACTAGTTTAGAAAACCATAATTGGTTTTGAAATGACATCCAAAGGAAGATTAAAGAATAAATTTTAAAGAATTTATCTTGGATAAAATTAATGGGAACCTTTCCCTAAGAATATGAAATTAAGAAACTAGCTGTAGGTTAGTTAAGAAGAATGGTTTCCTGGATATTGATCTGATGTTGGTTTCGGCCTTCGGGGTTAATATGTGGGGAATTGCTCTCTTACTGATTTACGGTTAGTGACCAATGAATGGGAATGAGGCGTATGTTGTGTTTGTGTAACATTTGTTTTAATATACGCGGGTTGTTCGAAAAGTCCGGGTTTATACCCATTCTGAATAACCGATTCGACGATAAGTCGAAGATGAAGACGGTGGTTGAAGACCGGAAGTCTTCACATCGTTTGGATAATTACTGACGATCCTGATTGGGCTGTACACCCAAGAGGATGGAAATAGTTGGTGGTCATCCAGACGTACTTGGAGATGGATGGATATGCGAGGAAAGTGCCTCCGGTTTCATTCAGACCCAGAACGGACTTGTAAATGGATTGTGCGTCTGACATTGGATTTTATTATGTGTTGATTGATTTCTGTTAAATATATATCTGTTTGGCGGCGGAGAATTTATTCTCTTGCTTAACGCCCTTCTCTGAGACGTACGAGCTTAGAGGTTATATATCGATAGATATCAATCGCATGGCATGAATTGCCTGTGTGGCACGCTAAGTTGCATGGATCAAGGCTTCTGTTGAAAAGCAAAGTCTTGTGGTTGATGATCAAAGCACGGCCTTTGTGACGTAGCTTTGTGTATAACGTGAATTCGCGAGCCTCGCACCTCGGTATGATTTAAAAACGAGATAAGGACTGCAGGGAGAGCACGACGTTTCTTTCTAGCTTTGGTGGTGTTAGGACTTACCAGCCCTGACATTTATATACTTTTCACCTATGTGGTTGTTGGATGAGGCGCCTCGATTTTAGGTCTGTAAGGACCGGGAAACATGTGTTCAGGAATTACCAATCCTCAAACGTAAGAGAGGACCGGCCCTGATGCATCCAGGGTTACCCAGAGTGTGTAGTCCTGAGGCATTTGCTAGAGTGTCTCGAAGCGGAGAGGAGCTTGCCCCTTGCCTCGACTCATGACGGAAATCCGATTTCCAATACGTGTATTTCGGCTTTATTTGTAGAGCCTAGTATGGCGACATAGTGGTATGGGGCACTTATGCCGTCTATGATTTATACTTATGATTGAAATTGTTTTGACACTATACACTTATTATAGTATCAAATGATTTGTTTTAAACGTACCAAGCATGTTTGGCTGTTATAAGGTAAAACCCTATCCTCCGGCTTGCATTGCATTGTGTGATGGGACCTGGGTCTTATAATAGCTTCATTTTTCGAAAAAGCATTGCGTTGTCTTTCCTATGCACTGGTATTCTTGGGAGGAAGCCCGTTCCGTGTTATACGGCGTGGTCCCTTGAATTACTCTCTTTTAAAGTAAAGTTTTAAATAACTGTTTTAGTTCTCACACCAGTCACATGACTGACCTGGAGTTTATTGTTTTAACATAAACTCTGGGTGCCCTTATTTTCGACACGGGCAGCTAGTAGTTTTGGTTTTGCAGATTTATATTCACAGGATCCTGGTTTACAGCTGGAATGATATCCGGAAAGCTCTGTATCCGTATATCACCTTCAGTTGTGCTTTGTATTATTTTCCGCTTCTATGTAATTTATTGTAATCTCTGATATTTATCAAATGTAATTTATTCATTTATACTCTGTATATTCTTGTATCTGATGGAATTGTTGTAATAGCAATGAAATGTTCTTCCGTCTGCGTTCTGATTTGTCCTGTTCTCAAAAACGAACAGGGGTTTCGAACGGTCTAGATCGGTTTAACGACTGATTCGGATCGAGCGAAATTCCTTGCCGTCACATTTGCCGAGGTCTAATTTTGTCGAGTCATGGTTGCTCTTTTGTGTGTGATTGCTTTGTTCTTAACTTTACTGGGTTTGGGATCATCTTGGGCATGGATTGGCTCAAGAGGTATGCGGCAAGGGTGAACTGTGAGAAGCTAGAGGTGAGAATCAGGGATGTGGAAGGCCGAAAGGTGTTGATAAAATGTAAGCGCGAAGAGGGTGTCTTTGTTAGCTATCCATATTCTCTTGTGATTCCACAATAAGACTTGTCATCTGTGTTGATCGCTAATGAGTATAAGGATGTCTTTGATGAGGTCAAAGGGTTATCGCCGCATCGTGAGATCGAGTTTAGGATTGATTTGGTCGAGGGTGCTAGACCAATCGTTATGCCTCTTAGGCGAATGGCACCTAAGGAACAGCGAGAGTTAGAGGTGCAAATAAGTGACCTTCTAAGGAAGGATTCATTCGGAGAAGTGTTTCCGAATGGGGTGCACCAGTCGTATTTGCAACTAAGGCAGATGGCTCGTTGAGATTGTGTGTGGACTATCGTGAGCTGAACAAAGTGACTAAGAAGAACAAGTATTCATTGCCAAGGATTGATGACTTGTTCGATCAGCTTCACGAAGCCAAAGTGTTTTCTCAAATGGATTTGGCAACGGGATTTCAATAATTGAGGGTAGCCAAGGATAGTGTGCCAAAGACTGCTTTTAGGACACCATCCGCTTTCTTCGAGTGGTTGGTGATGCCATTCGGGTTGACTAATGCACCAGCGTATTTTGTAGATCTTATAAATAGGGTGTTCATAGATCAGTTGAATAAGTTTGTAGTTGTGTTCATGGATGATATTCTGGTTTAATCCAGGAATGAGGAAGAACACAAGACACACTTGAGAGTTTTGTTAGAGATATTGCGAAAGCATCAGTTAAAAGCTAAGTTCTCGAAATGTCACTTCTGGAAGGATGAAGTGAGATTCTTAGGCCATGTAGTTTCTGGTAATGGGATAGCAGTTGACCCCGCTAAAGTAGCAACAATCCAGGATTGGGATAGGCCTAAGAATGCAACAGATGTGCGGAGTTTCCTTGGGTTGGCTAGTTATTACCGACAGTTTATCAAGGATTTCTCCAAGATAGTTGCACCATTGACAGGATTGACGAAGAAGAACCAGGTGTTCACATGGGATGCAAAATGTGAACAAGCGTTCGAAATTCTAAAGGAGAAATTGATGAGTTCTCCTGTGTTGACAATTCCAAGCGGAAATGAAGAGATGGTGGTATACATTGATGCATGTGGTACTGGGCTTGGAGCAGTGCTAATGCAGAAGGATAAGGTTGTGGCCTACGCGAGTCGATAGCTAAAGCCGCATGAGAAGAATTACCTAACTCATGATTTGGAGCTGGCGGCGATTGTGTTTGCTCTGAAGATGTGGAGACACTACTTGTTGGGAGTCCGATTCGAGTTGTTTACGGATCACAAGTCGTTGAAGTATCTTTTCTCCCAAAAGGATTTGAATCTTCGGCAGCAATGATGGTTAGAGTTTCTGCCGTCATATGATTTTCATATAGCCTATACTCCTGGCAAAGGCAATGCAGTTGCAGATGCGTTGAGTATAAGACACGCAAGTTTGGGAGCGATGTTTTCGGAATGGAAGAGCCTTGAGTATTTGGCAGGGTTTGATTTCAGGCCAAAGTGTGAGCTGGAAACTGAAATACTGGCAAGCTTATCGATAAGACCTACTCTCATCGAAAGGATTGGAGAGAGCCGAAAGCGAGATGCAAAGCTTGTCGAGTTTACCCAGAAGCTAGAACCAGAAGATAAAGAGTTCAAAGTCGATCGAGAAGGTTGGCTTCGAAAGCAAGGGCAGTTAGTTGTTCCTGATGTTCATGGATTGAGAGATGAGATTCTAAGGGAATGTCATCACTCGAAGTTGACAATTCATCACGGTGGTAATAAGATGTATCAGGACATGAAGCGAGTTTACTACTGGGAGGGGATGAAGTGAGATATCGGAAAGTTCATTTTCAAGTGCATGAACTGTCAGTTAGTGAAAGCTGAACAGAAGAAGCTGAGTGGGTTGCTTCAACCATTGGAAGTTCCTACATGGAAGTGGGAGCAAGTATCGATGGATTTTATCGATGGACTACTTAGAACTAGGGCAGGGAATGAAGGAATTTGGGTCATTGTGGATTGCTTGACCAAAAGTGCGAGATTCATTCTTGTCAGTCGACTAGGACAACGTCGAAATTGGCTGAGCTTTATGTGAAATGGATTATTCAATTCCATGGTGTCCCAAACAGTATTGTGAGTGACCAAGATCCATTGTTTACGAGTGGATTTTGGAGAAGTTTGCAAGAGGCTTTGGGAACCGAGTTATGCTTGAGTATGGCATATCATCCCCAAACTAATGGTCAGACTGAGAGAGTCAACCGAGTTTTGGAAGATCTCCTGAGGGCTTGTGTGTTAGACTTCGGTGGATCGTGGGAACACCATCTACATCTAGTTGAGTTTGCGTATAATAATAGCTACCAGTCTAGCATTGGGATGGCACTATATGAGGTGTTGCTTGGAAAGTCGTGCAATTCTCCAGCTTGTTGGTTAGAAACTGGAGACAAGTTGGTTCTTGGGACAGAGATGATAAGAGATACTTCAGATTGTATCAAGATCATTCGGCAACGAATGAAGGCAGCCCAAGATCGTCAGAAGAGTTACGCCGATAAGCATCATAAGGACTTAGAATTCGACGTAAGCGATATGGTTTTCGTGAAGATTTCACCATTAAAGCATGTGGTTCAATTCAGAAGCAAAGGGAAGTTAGCCCCTAGGTTCGTTGGACCATTTCCGATAGTAGAGCGAATTGGAACGCTCGCATATAAATTAGAGTTACCCGAGAAGATATTGAGTGCGCATAATGTTTTCCGTGTGTCGTTTCTAAGAAAGTTTGTGCATGATTCGAATGTGGTGGTACCTCCGGAGTAGTACGAAGACCTAGAAGTAGAAACCGCAGTTGCGAAACCTCGTAAGCCACTTCGTGTTGTGGGGAATGACATGAAACAGCTTAGGAGGAAGACAATTAAGCTAGTTAAGGCACAATGGAGTGAAGATTGTGACGATTGTACATGGGAGACGGAAGAGAGCATGAGGGCGACTCATCCAGAACTCTTCGTCGGTGGAACCCTTTAATCGTATCATCATAATATCGTTGTATCTTGTTGTTGTTTAATAGAATTCCGTGTGCTAGGAGAAGGCTATGGATGTATGACTCGATGGTTGCTAGTTTGGATGATATAATTGGCTTCACATGGACGATAGGCATGCGGAATTATTGTGGTTGCTTGTGTTTGTTTGGAATTTCGGGGGCAAAATTCTTAAGGATGGGAGAATGTAACAACGCACATTTTACGTATCGGAAGATCGTAAAGTATTTTTATTTTATTCCTTGAGGGCTGGATCATTCTCATCTTTTAATATATTGCTTACGGGGATGTGAGACATGTCCATAATTATTACTGATTTTGTTTGTGACAATTTTGCCCCTGTCAGTCTTGTATAGGGCATAACTTTTGACTCAGGTCGAATCAAAGGGTGAGACCTGTGCCATTGGAAAGGAATTGATGATTCTTTTTCCGTAGAGTGGTTACATTAAAGATTTGGCTCAGCGGTTTGAGAGGCTTTTTAAAAAAAATTCAGTTGGCTGTCCAGGTTTTTGAAAGCTAATGGGCTGATTTGGAGAAGGCCCATTAGTGGGTAGGTGGAGTTTATAAATAAGGGGTGATGGGTATGGAGAATAGGTTACTTCTCCCATTCTCTCATTTGAAGGCTTTGAGTTCCTTCTTCCTCTAAATTCTTTTCCGCCATTAGAAATCCAAATCTAAGGAGGAAAATCATAGATCACCTTTGGAGGCTAGATCTACATCAATAGGAGGTTGGATTCATTAAATCGAAGGGCTAGGAGTTATCTCTTTGCTGTCCGGAATCTAATTTCTTCGTTTTTGCTTTGTTTGGAGAATCGGTGAGTGATTTACATCTCTTACATGGAATCAATGAATTATATGAGTGTTTATGCATGTTTTTCACCAAATCCAAGTGCTTTCTCATGGATCTATACCATTACAAGTCCATTTTCATATATATCCTTATGATCTAGTATAGCAAGATTAGGTAAGTAATTTCTATGAGATTTCATGTGAATGTGCGAGTTAGGTCCATCGTTTTGATCATATGTTCATTTCTCATGATTTTTGGTGAATTTGCATAATGATGATAATCGTCATTTTCATGATGTTAATGGTTTCATAACATGCTTATGATTGTATTGGATGAATTGGATAAGTTGATTTCGTCGATATGATCGTTTGGCAAAGTTTTGGTCAAAATCGCCAACCGATCAGCCATTGCTACAGTGCAAACCGGTCAGCCATTGCTACAGTATCGACCGGTCTTCCATTTCTACAGTGCCGACCGTTCATCCATTTCTGCAGTGTTTGCCACAGTGCCAGTCGGTCGTCCATTGCTCAAACCGGACGTCCATTGCTACAGTGCCGACTGGTCATCGATTTCTACAGTGCCGACCGGTCATCCATTTCTGCAGTGTTTTAAACAGTGCCAACCGGTCGTCCATTGCTACAGTGCCAAACCGGTCGTCCATTGCTACAGTGCCAACCGGTCGTCCATTGCAACAGCGCCGACCAGTCAGCCATTGCTACCGTGTTTTCTAAAGGACTGGTGGGTATTTTTTCAAGACCGACTGGTGTGTTTGGGAGGACCAATCGATGTGTTTGGAAGGACCCAACCGATGAGCTTGGGAGGACCAATCGATGTGTTTGGAAGGACCAACCGATGAGCTTGGGAGGACCAACCATTGCTACCTGTTGTACATATCCTATTATATTTTATCTTTGCGCTGTGACTTTACGACAGGTTCCGCTTATATACTTTACCTTGATGATCGTCTATAGCTTCCTGACACGCCTTTCAGCGCACTATTTCTTTAGTATAGTGCGGGGGTTATGGGCGGTCGTCACATGTTGCATGCCAGATGTGGTCCTTCGACTATGTTGTTGATAACAATCACTTTATTCTTTAGCTGAGTAGTAGCCTTAGGAGCCACCTTTCCATGCCTGGGGATCGAGGTCACCTGCCCCTGTCATGTGGGAAAGCTTTATATTCATCAAGCTTTCCTTCTCAGATCAGCTTCTCAATGTTGTCAATTAGATGATGGCATTCATTATTTGCATGGCCATGAATCTCGTGAAATAAACAAAATTTCTCAGTCTCATGCTTTTTTTCTGTGGACTCTCTGGGAGGAGGTTTCTTGCACTACATAGCATTAAACGTATCATGATAGATATTCCAAAAAAAAAACTGGCTAGGGTGGTCTCTCTCTTCAAAAATGTCCCCTCCCGCCCCTCTAGACCTGTCCCACTCCATACCTTCTCTCCCATCACCGTACCTCCTCCTCCTGCAAACCATTTCTCTACCATTCCTTGTCCAATCCATCAACCTCAACCTCCTCCGCCTATCCATCCTCCTCCGATTTATTTGCAGCCTGTCCCTCCGTCCTTACCCTTTGCCATCCCATCCCTCCTTCTTTTGCCTCTTTGTTTCAAACTAAACTAGAAATGCAGGGACTTATGTTCCTATTCACTTTGACGTCCCCTATATTGGCAAATCGGTTGACCCTCCTGAGTTGGTTGTTGACGGGGGTATCAAAAATTGGTCGGGATGCTTAGTGTAACAACCCGTATTTTTATAACATGTTAAAACCATAAATCAAAGTAGAATTAAATTTTAAAATAAGAATCAAGGGAAACGGGTTGCGCCATTGCGTTCATCTCGAAATTCTTCTTGGAAACAAGTTCGAGTTTTGAGAAACGGAGTCCATATGAGGGAGATATGACCCTCCAAAGTTTCAAGGATTTTCAAAACAGAAAAACAGCTCGAATTCGAATTCAAACACTAGCACAGACTGGGCGGGAATTTTCCAGCCCAGCACCAGGTCGACCTGGGGGTCGACACTATGGTCGACCTCCAAGGGACCAGGTTGACCCTATGGTCGACCTGGGGGTCGGCCTGGTGCTGAAGCCCAGTTTTGAGCTTGGGTTCATTCTAATGTTTTGAATCTCGTTTTCAATCTAGATTCGTCCGCCTAATCCTATATAAACAGCCTCCTAGCCTCATTCTCTTTACACCATTCTTCTCTAACCTTATGCTGCACAAATTCTTGATGGACATGGCTTCTTCTTCTTCTAAATTAAATTAATATAAATTAAAATAAAACACGAAGACTATTTCTTGAAGACTACGGTTAGGAATTGCATATTGGGGATTTGCTTCTACAATCAAATCAAGATTCAACGATTCAACTATTCGACGACTAGTTTCTAGATTCGACTTCTGCATCTCAATTGCTTAGACCACGATCTGTTAGTTCTAGTTACTTTGAGATTTAAACTTGTTAATTGTAACTTGGACATGAGATAAAGTGAAATTGGACTTAAGTATGATAACCGATTCACATCTATTCTAGTTTCCATCTTGGATCTTGACATTTGGGAATATTGCTATGAAATCAGTTTGGACCTATTCATGTTGTAAATCAAACTCTTTCATGTCCATAACATTATCATGCCTGTGATGTTGAATCAGTCTATTATTTACAAGTTTGAGACTATCACCTTATGCCGTGACTATCACCTTATTATGCTAGAGTTGAAATCCTATTATTTCCTATATGCCAGTGATGTTGTAACCAATTATCTCAAGTTATATTATGCTAGTCTTGTAATTCCTTTTATCACTTTATGCTCGTCCTTTTTGCCTATCATAGTTTTGATGTTATTCCCTTTATTTCTGGATTTGGGTTTACTTGTAATTTAGATCGATTCACGTTTACATGCGATGGGAATACGATTTGGGTAGATTAGGCAAAACATGAATTGGTTATGAACTGGACATGAAACTTGCCATGAAACTTGACACGAACTTGACATGAAATTTGAACATGGACATGACATTAGAATGAACTTGAAAATGGCCAACTCGAGGTTGGATTGAGTTTGCAGTGTAATTCTGCCCGGAACCGCCCGGCAAATCCAGTTACTGCAAACAATAGGATCCAATGTGGGTAGTTGGTCATATCACGCTTGAAACCCGAGGTCAGACTGAGTTGTGGTGTAATTCTGCCCGGAACCGCCCGGCATATCCAGTGACCACAATAACAGGTCTGATGTGAGAGGTTGGGGTGCATTAATGTCACATGATAGGGTTAAGTCATGAATATGAAAGACAACACTTAACCAACTTGACATGTTAGACTGATAAGGGTTAAGTCACGAATTTAAATGACAACACTTAACCTGTTGGATGGAAACCCTAGTTACACGGTCCATTCAGCAGTAACCCACTTAGATGTATCATGATACCCTAGAACTAGGCAGGGTGGGGCACGCTTACCGGGCTGAATTGTAAGTGACCAGAACGACGGCTGAGTTGGTGCGCCAGTGTAGGTTCAGGCGGACTATGGTCGTGCACTTAGTCCGGAGTTGAAAAAGTAGGCATTGGGCATCAGTAGCTTTACACTATGCGTGCTTGATTCGTGTCGATGGTTGGCACCCTAGGGCTTGATACACCCTATGGTGGACCTAGCACAGGTAACTACATTCGTGATAGGGCCGTATGACACAGACACATAACGAGTTAGAACTTGTAGGGAGCCGATCAATTAGTGGATCGTTCCGTTGGACCTAGTAGTGGGTCATTTCATGATATTGGGCCAAAGGATCATTTCATGGTTAATATATGACATGGGTTTGGGATACTAGTACAGTTGGTGTGAACTTTGAACATGTGATGCCATACTTGATTACACTTGAATTATCATGCTATCTTAGTCTATCTTTCCCATCTTGACAGCATCCTTATGTTTACTTTCAGTTTATACATGTCATGTTATCTTTACCTGTTTTCATACTGAAAATCACTAGGTCTTACCAGTCTTTATGACTGACCCGTTTTCTTTCACCTCTTTTTCTTTTGTCCCCCCCCTCAGGTTCTCAGGGAGGAAACTCTAGCACTTAGCTTGGATTTCTCTTGCTTTCGGTTCAGCTCATGTACGTTTTGATCTTGAGCTCTGCTATGGCTGCATCTCAGCTATCTTGGGGAATTATGCTATTTTTGCTGTTTAAGCTTTTATGCTTCTTTATTTATGCAAGACATAATTTGTTGTAATGGAAAATAATGACGTTGGCTATTTGGTACTTTGGATGTAAAAGGTTTGACTATTTTGAAAGTATTGAAATTTATCTTTTGACTCTTCCGCTGTTTATTTATGTCCGTCTTGTAATATTTTTGTGATTGTCTACCTCGATAACGCTCCTCCAAAACTAGAGCATTCCCTTTGTGAGTGACCCTAGCGGAGGCGGGGTGTTACACTTGGCATCAGAGCAGAAGGTCACAAGACTGGGAAAAAGTTTTTAAAAACCTTCTAAAACTATTTTCAAAACCGTTTACAAAGAAGCATTTTTCAAGAAGAGTCTTATGTTATTTAAAGGCTATTCCCCAAAAGCCATTAGCACTATCCTTTGTTTCCTCGTTTGAATCTCTTCTTTTTCATTTCAGCATGTCTGGGAATCTTAACCTTCCAGAGGGTGTGCCGATACCTGGCTGGTTCAGGAGGTACTTAGAGGCTAGGGCCAACGATGCAGGCCCAGCAGATATTCCTCCTCCAGCTGCAGCGGCTCCTCCTCCTCCTCGTGCACATGCTTTCTCAAAGATCTGTAGATATTTTAGGGCCATGGGCAGAAAGGATTTCAAGGGAACTGAATCATTCGTAAAAGCGAGGAACTGGCTCAAAGAAACTGAGGATTTGTTCGTTATCTTCGAGGTGGACGATAGGAAGAAGGTACAGTTGGCAGTATGGTTGCTCAAGGACAAAGCTGCCTATTGGTGGGAAGTCACTAACGCTGAAAGACCTGTTGACACATGGATGGATTTCAGGATAAGGTTTGAGATGAAATTCCTCTCACAAGCTGAACGAAGTCTACAGTTGGAAAAGTTCTTATCTCTTAAGCAAGGAAGTATGACGGTCAAGGAGTACGTCAATCAATTTAATCAACTGGCCCGGTTTGGACTGGACTTAGTGAATACTCCTCATAAGAAGGCTCTCCGTTTTGCCAAGGGATTGAATGAGCCACTTCACAGCTTGGCTATGACCCACATACCTTTGGGGCTACTTACGAAATGCTAGTAGACATGGCACTCTTAAATGAGAAAGACAAGGGCAAGAATGAGGCAAAAGCAGAAGTGCCTCAAGATAAGAAGGGGGAAGGGTCGCAGAACAAGAAGGCTGATCCAAAGAAAGGCGGGAAGAACAACAAACCCCGTGAGAAGAGAAAGTGTAATTTCGGTGGCATTCCTGGGCATCTGGTCAAAGACTGCAAGAAGAAGAAAAGGAAGATGGGTGGCTGTTTCCACTGTGGTGAGACAGGACACATGGCTAAGGGCTGCCCAAGGAAGCAATGGCAGGGAGCTGGACCTTCTTCTGGAGGACAAGTCCACGCTCTCACGGTACCTCCGCAAGAACAAGGTAGAAATATTTATATCAAAAGTTTAGTCTATCTATTTGATCATCCTGTTCGAACCTTGTTTGATTCTGGCGCATCGCATACTTTTATTTCTTTTGATATTGTTGAAACTCTACATCTAAGTAAGGATCCCGTTATTGTTTCAAATCCAATTGGTGGCTCCGCTCATTTATCTATGATTTGTGTGGATTTGAGGATTTCTATCTTAAGCGTAGAATTCACATGTAATGCTTATGTTCTCGGATTTATGGGATACGGTTTGATTCTAGGCATGGATTAGCTGTCCAATAATGGAGTCATTCTCGATTGTGAACGAAGGGTAGTTAGACTCGTGACTCGCCTTGGTAATACCCTTGAAATTTCTTGTAACCGTATGGGTCTTGTCATGTTATGTTATCTAGAATCTCTTGACTCGTCTATCGATGATTTGCAATCAGTAAGGGTAGTCCAAGAATATCCCGATGTCTTTGATGAGGTTAAGGAGTTACCCCTAAATGCGAGATAGATTTCTGTATATATCTTGTTGATAATGTTAAGCCAGTTGCATTGCCTGTTAGACACATGGCCCCGCGAGAGAGAAAAGAGCTTAGTAAGCAAGTTAAGGAGTTGCTTGAGAAAAATTTCATTAGGCGAAGCATTTCTGAATGGGGTGCTCCGGTGGTATTCGCTACTAAGGCGGATGGTTCGCTTCGTCTATGCGTAGATTATCGTGAGTTAAACAAGCTGACTAAGAAGAATAGGCACTCACTACCGAGAATCGACGACTTGTTCGACTAGCTTGTAGGAGCGTCTGTTTTCTCTCAACTCTATCTAGCTACAGGATTCCACCAGCTTAGAGTGGCTGAGGATAGCATTGACAAGACTGTGTTTAGGACTCCGGATGGTTTCTTTGAATGGCTCGTCATGCCGTTTGGTTTGACGAATGCACCCGCGTACTTCGTAGACTTGATGAGTAGGGTGTTTAGGGAGTTCCTTGACAAGTTTGTGGTGGTCTTCGTGGACGATATTTTGATCTTCTCAAAGGATGAGGAAGAACATGCTAGACATCTCAAGGAAGTCATGGATACGCTTAGAGCACATGAGTTAAAGGCTAAGTTCTCCAAGTGTCATTTTTGGAGAAAAGAAGTTTGGTTTCTTGGACATGTAGTTTCTAAGCAAGGTATAGCTGTGGACCCCGCAAAGGTAGCTGCGCTGCAAGACTGGAAAGTTCCTAAGAACGCAACGGAAGTGAGAAGCTTTCTCGGTTTGGCGGGCTACTATAGAAAGTTCATTAAGGACTTCGCTAAGATTTCAGCCCCTCTTACTAGGTCAACGAAGAAGAACCTAGCTTTTGCATGGGACATATGGTGTGACGTTGCTTTTCAAAGGCTTAAAAGAGCCCTTACCACAGCTCCAGTTTTGGCATTACCCGACGAAGGTAAGATGTTTACGGTGTACACAGATGCGTGCGGCACGAGATTAGGCGTTGTCCTGATGCAAGAAGGGAAAGTGATATGTTACGGGGGTAGACAACTTAAAGTTCACGAGAAAAACTATCTCACACATGACTTGGAATTGGCCGAGATTGTTTTTGCGCTTAAGTCTTGGCGCCACTATCTTCTAGGTGAGAAGTTCGAGTTGTATACCGATCACAAATCACTTAAGTACCTCTTTTCGCAAAAAGATTTGAATCTAAGGCAATAGAGGTGGATGGAATTCTTGGCATCGTATGACTTCGATATAGCTTATACCCCTGGCAAGGGTAACGTGGTGGCGGATGCGCTAAGGAGGAAAAGGTTGACTTTGAGTCCTTTGTTTGTTGAAAGGAAAAGTCTAGAGTTTATAGCAACCTTTGATTTCACACATGTTGTTGAGTCGTTAGCTAGCACGTTAGCATCTCTTGAGTTAAGGCCTACGCTTCTAGACCAAGTAGGGACTTCACAGAAGGAAGACCCACAGATAGTCGAGATCATGGACAAGTTGATTAGAGGTGAGATGTCAAGTCACCTCAGTAGGTATGCCATAGATGACAAGGGATGGCTAAGGCGTGATGGGAGACTATGTGTCCCACAAGTGAGAGACTTAGTAAAGAGAGTTCTCGAAGAGGCGCATCACTCGAAGATGACTATACATCCCGGAGGGGATAAAATGTACAAGGATATGAAGCGCATTTTCTTTTGGAACGGGACGAAAAAGGATGTGGCGGAATTCATTTCTAAGTGCATGGTGTGCCAACAAGTAAAGGCCGAGTCGAAAAGGCCCGATGGGCTATTGCATCCTTTAGAGGTTCCGCTGTGGAAATGGGAGAGTGTCTCGATGGATTTTGTGGATGGATTGCCTAGGTCAAGGAAGGGCAACACTAGCATATGGGTTATAATAGATAGACTCACGAAGAGCGCTCACTTCATTCCTGTAAAGAGCAAGAGGACCGCATCATGGCTATCGTCTATATACCTTCGAGAAATAGTACGATTGCACGGAATTCCTTCTAGTATAGTTAGCGATCGTGACCCGATTTTCACTATCGAATTTTGGAATAGTTTACAAGAAGCAATGGGTACACGACTAAGTTTAAGCACGACCTACCACCCACGAACGGATGGACAACCCGAAAGGGTAAATAGGGTACTAGAGGATCTTTTGAGACTATGCATTCTTGACTTTGGTGGTACTTGGGAAGATTGCCTACCTCTCGTTGAGTTCGCGTATAATAATAGTTACCAAGCCAGCATAGGAATGGCACCATTCGAAGCTCTATATGGAAGACCATGCAAGTCACCAACTTGTTGGTGGGAGTCGAAAGACAAGCTCATACTTGGACCCGACATGATAAGGGACACTTCCGAGAAGGTTGAGTTGATACGAAGACGGATGAAAACGGCCCAAGATAGACAGAAATCCTACGCGGACAAGAGAAGGACAGACCTAAAGTTCGAAGTCAGAGATATGGTCTTTGTAAAAGTTTCTCCTTTATGCAATGTGGTTCGCTTTGGAGCGGTTGGAAAGTTAGCACCGAGGTTCGTAGGACCGTTCCCTATCATCGAGAGGATTGGACAGATGGCCTATAAGGTAGAGTTACCCGAGAGGTTGGCCGGAGTACACAATGTCTTTCACGTTTCGCATCTCCAAAAGTGTCTACATGAGTCTGCCGAAGTGGTTGAGCCAAGCATCCTTGAAGGCGTAGAAGTGGAAAAGGAAGCAACATTGAGGCGAGTTCTGATTCGTATCTTAGGAACGGAAATCAAGAAGCTAAGGAATCGAGAGGTCAAGCTAGTTAAAGTACAGTGGAGTGAAGCCCAAGAAGACGCAACTTGGGAAACCGAAGAGAAGATACGCGTGCTATACCCAATTCTTTTTTAGGATACATTCTCGATCTCTTTTTCCTGTAAGTTTACATACCTTCGTATCATGTACATGCTTTTGCTATCCATGTTTGTCTTGTTATCTTCTCGATCCTATCTTGAGAAACTTAGGTAGAACCCTTTTGGATGTAAACATGTGATTGAAACATGTTATGGTTGATGATTGCAAGTGGTTTCTAGTGGTTGCTCGTAGTTGCATAACACACATTAGGCACTAGATCGGCTCAGTCACATATCTCATATTGCATATGCATGGGTGCTTATACTTGTATATGGATGGAAACTTGATATGCTATCATTTGGATGTTGTATATGAATAAATGCTTGTGCACTCATGTAGAGATTATAAAGTATGTTAGGAATCTGCATACATGTTGGACTCATTACACTAACATATTTTGCATTAAGTAGGTCTACTGAATCAGTAACCGCCTGATCTTTTGCAGTAGATAAGTACATATAGACACACTCTTGCATAAGTTCATACAGCATTAGAAAGCTTTTAAGGACAATGGTTGCTTGTGGATGATGGTTGAGTAGATGAATGATTGGATGATAGGATGCATTCTTCCTAACTTGAAGAATTCGGGGACGAAATCCTTTAAGGAGGGGAGAATGTAACAACCCGTATTTTTATAACATGTTAAAACCATAAATCAAGGCAGAATTAAATTTTAAAATAAGAATCAAGGGAAATGGGTTATTCCATTGCATTCGTCTCGAAATTCTGCTTGGAAACGAGTCCGAGTTTTTGAGAAACGGAGTCCGTATGAGGGAGATATGACCCTCCGAAGTTTCAAGGATTTTCAGAACAGAAAAACAGCTCGAATTCGAATTCGAAATTTGAATTCAAACCCCAACACAGACTGGGCGGGAATTTTCCCATCCAGGACCAGGTCGACCTGGGGGTCGACACTATGGTCGACCTCCCAGGGACCAGGTCGACCTTATGGTCGACCTGGGGGTCGACCTGGTGCTGAAGCCCAGTTTTGAGCCTGGGTTCACTCTGATGTTTTTGGTCTCGTTTTCAGTCTAGATTCGTCCGCCTAATCCTATATAAACAGCCTCCTAGCCTCATTCTCTTTACACCATTCTTCTCTAAGCTTATGCTGCACAAATTCTTGATGCACACGGCTTCTTCTTCTTCTAAATTAAATTAAGATAAATTAAAATAAAACACGAAGACTATTTCTTGAAGACTACGGCTAGGAATTGCATATTGGGGATTTGCTTCTACAATCAAATCAAGATTCAATGATTCAACTGTTCGACGACTAGTTTCTAGTTTCGACTTCTGCATCTCAATTTCTTAGACCACGATCTGTTAGTTCTAGTTGCTTTGAGATATAAACTTGTTAACTGTAACTTGGACATAAGATAAAGTGAAATTGGACTTAAGTATGATAACCGATTCACATCTATTCTAGTTTCCATCTTGGATCTTGACATTTGGGAATATTGCTATGAAATCAGTTTGGACCTATTCATGTTGTAAATCAAACTCTTTCATGTCCATAACATTATCATGCTTGTGATGTTAAATCAGTCTATTATTTACAAGTTTGAGACTATCACCTTATGCCATGACTATCACCTTATTATGCTAGAGTTGAAATCCTATTATTTCCTATATGCCAGTGATGTTGTAACCAAGTATCTCAAGTTATATTATGCTAGTCTTGTAATCCATTTTATCACTTTATGCTCGTCCTTTTTGCCTATCATAGTTTTGATGTTATTTCCTTTATTTCTGGATTTGGGTTTACTTGTAATTTAGATCGATTCACGTTTACATGCGATGGGAATACGATTTGGGTAGATTAGGCAAAACATGAATTGGTTATGAACTTGACATGAAACTTGCCATGACACTTGACACGAACTTAACATGAAACTTGAACATGGACATGACACTAGAATGAACTTGAAAATGGCCAACTCGAGGTTGGGTTGAGTTTGCAGTGTAATTCTGCCCGAAACCGCCCTGCAAATCCAGTTACTGCAAACAATAGGATCCAATGTGGGTAGTTGGTCATATCGCGTTTGAAACCCGAGGTCAGACTGAGTTGTGGTGTAATTCTTCCCGGAACCGCCCGGCATATCCAGTGACCACAACAATAGGTCTGATGTGAGAGGTTGGGGTGCATTAATGAATTAATGCCACATGATAGGGTTAAGTCATGAATATGAAAGACAACACTTAACCAACTTGACATGCTAGACTGATAAGGGTTAAGTCACGAATTTAAATGACAACAATTAACCTGTTGGATGGAAACCCTAGTTACGTGGTTTATTTCAGCAGTAACTCACTTAGATGTATCATGGTACCCTGGAACTAGGCAGGGTGGGGCACGATTACTGGGCTAAATTGTAAGCGACCAGAACGACGACTGAGTTGGTGCACCAGTGTAGGTTCAGGCGGACTATGGTCGTGCATGTAGTCCGGAGTTGAAAAAGTAGGCATTGGGCATCAGTAGGTTTACACTGTGCATGCTTGATTCGTGTCGATGGTTGGCACCCTAGGGCTTGATACACCCTATGGTGGACCTAGCACAGGCAACTACATTCTTGATAGGGCCGTATGATACAGACACACGACGAGTTAGAACTTGTAGGGAGCCGATCGATTAGTGGATCGTTCTGTTCGACCTAGTAATGGGTCATTTCATGATATTGGGCCAAGGGATCATTTCATGGTTAATATATGACATGGGTTTGGGATACTAGTACAATTGGTGTAGAGAACTTTGAATATGTGATGCCATACTTGATTACACTTGAATTATCATGCTATCTTAGTCTATCTTTCCCATCTTGACAACATCCTTATGTTTACTTTCAGTTTATACATGTCATGTTACCTTTATCTGTTTTCATGCTGAAAGTCACTAGGACTTACCAGTCTTTATGACTGACCCATTTTTCTTTCGCCTCTTTTTCTTTCGTCCCCCCCCCCCCCAGGTTCTCAGGGAGGAAACTCTAGCACTTAGCTTGGATTTCTCTTGCTTTCGGTTCAGCTCATGTACGGTTTGATCTTGAGCTCTGTTATGGCTGCATCTCTGCTATCTTGGGGAATTATGCCATTTTTGCTGTTTAAGCTTTTATGCTTCTTTATTTATGCAAGACAGAATTTGTTGTAATGGAAAATAATGACTTTGGCTATTTGGTACTTTGGATGTAAAAGGCTTTGACTATTTTGAAAGTAATGAAATTTATCTTTTGACTCTTCCGCTGTTTATTTATGTCTGTCTTGTAATATTTCTGTGATTGTCTACCTCGATAACGCTCCTCCAAAACTAGTGCATTCCCTTTGTGAGTGACCCTAGCGGAGGTGGGGTGTTACACTTAGTTGGTTCGTTTTTGGCAGGAAATGTTAATTTCATGGCAGTTAAATCGCATTTGGAAAGGAATTGGAGGCTTAAGGGTCATCATGACGTCTTCTTCGACAAACAAAATTACTATTATACATTTGCGTGTGAAGAAGATATGAACTTTGTCCTTCGCAAGGATCCAATGTTCATCAGAGGTCAGATGTTCATCATATCTAGATGGATACCGTCGCTGTCGTTTGCGCAGGCGGCTATTAAAGCAGTTCCTATTTGGGTGCATTTATACAAAATCCCAACTTTGTTGTGGTCCTTGATTGGTATTAATTGGTTAAGTTGCCACATTGGAAAATTGATTTGCTTTGATGAAAATGCAGAGAAAATGAAAAGATTTGAATATGCGAAGTGCTTGATCGAAATTACACCTGATAAGGAGTTACCTCATTCCTTGGTGGTTGGTGATGATACTTGCCCGGATGTTGGTACTGAATACTCGTGGAAACCCCTCATTTGCACTGTGTGTAAGATTTTCGGACACGACACTGTACATTGTGAAAAAAGCAAAGCCGGAAAGAAGGAAACAATAAGTAAAACTGATGATGAAAGCAAGGGTAATAATGTTGAAAAACTACAAGGTGGAAAAGATAAGAGATTGGATAAAGAAAAGTGGAAATTTGTATCTAGGAATAGAAGGAAAAATGGTAATGTAAAGAAGTTTTGGAAAATAACTGGCAAAATGGCTAATAATGGAAAGAACATTGGTGAAAATGGTGATTTTGGAACTATCGATGATAATTCTAAGCAACCAAATGTCAGGGAACAATGTAATCTTGATGTTCAAATTGTTCAAGCTAATCAGGTTGGCCTTGGGACAGAGAATGGTACTCCCATTGACAATGTGCATGATAACGCTAATGATGAGGTTACTGATATTTCAAATAATGTTGGAGATGCTCTTCATGGGGACAGCAGTTTGTCCACGACCATGCATACCTCTGCTAACCTTGCCATTCAACACTCTCCTATCATTATATCTCCTTCCTCTCCAAGTATTATCTTGCGCAGCTCCAATACTGCTATTAGTTCTGGTGGGACAACATCTCATATATGCTCCTCGGCCAAGTCCATGCACACTTCAATTCGTGCATCTCAACATTCTCCTATTCATAATTCCACATCATCTCCTAGTGTGTCAAATCTAGCAATGCAGTCGGGTCCTCAACACAACAATCCTTATAAGGATCTTAACTTACCTCTAGATATCTTCAAGGATATAGCTGTTACAAAAAAACCTGTGTCCCCCCTTCTTCTTCACTAAGGAAAGGAGGTAAAAAGAAAAATAAGCTTCCTTTATCCTTTGTGTCGGACCTTGATAATGGAAATGATTTTCCCTTTGGGCACACTGGTATCTTACTAATGCCTTCATCCAAAGATTCCCTTCCTAATCCCTCTGGTGTAAGAACTGGAGCCTCTTCTTCCCATTGATTTTAATGATAGATAAAATTGCTTTCTAGAATATTAGAGGTGCTAATTCCATTGATAAGCAACTAGACATTGATAACCTTATCTTTCACCACAAAATTGAACTTATGGTCATTGCGGAAACCAAGCTCAATCATGAAACTTCGATCAACGCTGTGCAGACTATTAGACATAACTGGCTTTACCTTCACAACCTATCTCAAGCTCCGTTTGGGAGGCTTCTCCTATTCTGGAACCCCTATATCTTTGTTATTTCTCCTCTTACTATCCACAAACAATTCATTCACTCTAAGATTTTACACTTACCTACTTCCACTTCCTTCATTCTGACTGTTGTGTATGTTGACAACAGTGTTACTCAAAGACAAATCTTCCTTGATTCACTTCCTTCCTTGCAACAGTCCTCTCTGCCTTGGATTTGTCTAAGGGACTGGAACTGTATGCAGTGGTCTAATGAGAAAAAAGGTGGTGTTCCCCTTACTTTTAGACATACCTCTCCTCTTAACAGTGCAATATATGATGCTAATCTTCTACCCATTCCATCCAATGGTGAATTCTTTACATGGAATAACTCTAGTAGATCAGGAGTGAGAACTTACTGCAGGCTTGACAGATCTTACCTAAACCTCAGTGCCCTTACCTTGTGGCCTAACCTTGTTACTAATATCCCTCCTCCTTCACTTTCTGATCACTCTCGGTTAATCCTGGATTGGGGGTCGAAACGTGAGAGAGGACATCCCTCATTTTCATTTTTTAATAACTGGGCAAAACACCCGGACTTTTCAAATATTTTGCAAGTTAACTGGAACATTAACATTTTTGGCAATCCAATGTTTATCTTGCAGGCTAAACTCAAGCATTTAAAGATTATTTTGAGGAAGTGGGCTAATGATAAATCTGGTGATGGTCAGCAACTATCCTCTACTACAAGAATTAAGTTACATCAGGTTCAATCCGAGATGCAGTCTACCTTGTCTACTCGTGTTAATGCTAGACTTATTGAAGAAGAAGCGTGCCTTTCTAAGATTTTGTCTGAGGCGCTGATTGAAGAAAATAACATGGCGAAGCAGAAAATCAAACGCATGTGGCATGTTAACGGTGATAGGAACTCTGCTATGTTCCACAAAACACGAAAACGCTAATTAGTATATTTCTAGCATTTAGGACAAAAATGGAGTGGCGTGTTCCTCTCAAACTGATATTCAGAATGCATTTCTTGACTACTTTCAGAACTCTCTGGGATCTACTAATTCTTTCTCCACTTCCTTGATCAATTTGACATGTACAATCTTCCTCCCATGTCAGATTCTATCAGTAATTGGCTTATTGAAGTTATTTCTGATGAGGAAATTAAAAATGCTATCTTTGGTATGAAGGCTTCGAGTGCGCCTGGTCCCGACGGATTTAATGCTTGTTTCTTTGAAGAAGCTTGGACAGTTATTGGTGAAGATGTGACTAAAGCTATTAAGAGTTTCTTCATGCACAGCCGTATGCTCAGTGGCATTAATGCTACAAAATTAGCATTAATCCCCAAGATACCATAGCCCACAAATGTCTCGCATTTTAGACCCATTGCATGTTGCAATGTTGTTTATAAATGTATTGCCAAAATTCTTTCTCAGAGATTGAAGTGTATTATCTCTCATATCATATCTCCCAATCAAAGTGCATTCATTCATGGTAGAGATAACACTGATAACATTCTTCTCTCTGCTGAATTATTAAAGGGATACAACAGGAGAAACATTTCGACGCGATGTGTACTTAAACTCGATGTGCAAAAAGCTTATGATTCAGTGCATTGGAAATCCATTATTTATGTGTTATACAAGATGAAATTTCCGATGTCGTTTCTTCGTTGGATCTTTACCTGCATATCCACTGTGGACTATACACTTAGCAGTAATGGTACTAGCTTTGGTTATTTCAAACCAACTCAGGGTATTCGCCAAGGTGACCCTATTTCACCTTATCTTTTTGTTTGTGTCATGGAACTTTTTACTGCAATTGCAAAGCAAGCTTTTTCTAATCAATTATTGGATTATCATCCTATGTGCAAGAAGATTAACCTCTCGGCCTTATTATTTGCTGATGACTTATTACTATTCTCTAAACCTAATTATAAGTGTATCATTGGGGTTAACTTCATACTTAACAAGCTTCATTGTCTCACTGGACTACCGATCAACAAAAGCAAATCTAAAATTAGGATTGCTGGTGTTACAGAGCTTGTGAAAACCGCCATTTACAATGCTGTTGGTTTATCCCCTTTCAATGAGAATGAGTTTTATCTTGGTGCTCCTATGTGTAATTCTAAAATCAAGATGGCGCAATGCCTTCAACTTTATGAAAAGATCACTGAGAAAATCTCTAGTTGGCTTAGTGCTAAATTTTCTATTGCGGGTAAGTTAGTTATTATCAAGTCTATCGCTACCTCTGTGTGCATTTATTATGCTAGAACTTTCATCCTTCCGACCAAGCTAATCAAAATGATAAATTCAGTGCTTAATCATTTCCTTTGGCACGGCAACCCCTTCTTCAAAAAAATGATTCCTATATTGTTCAAACACGTTTGCTGGCCTACAGAGAAAGGGGGTCTTGGAATTATGAATGTGATGAAACGGAACAAAGCCTCCTTGTCTGCAAGATTTGATAAAATTCTTAGATTTGATAATAACTTATGGGCTACTTAGGTGAGAACTTATCTTGTAAAAGGTGATTACTTCTGGACTATGACGCCGAGTGCCGACTGCAGTTGGACTTGGAGGAATATTTTGAGAAATAGAAGTGTCTTTCTTTCTATGGTGCAGATTGGTATGAAGTGCATGGATAGTGTTTCTTTTTGGCATGACCCTTGGGTTGCTAAAGGGCTTATTCTTTGTAACATTATTATGTATGACCAGCGTGTGATGTCTGGGATCAATGATAAGGTGAGGGTTAAGGATTTATGGTGTGATGGTATGGTGAGCCTCCCCAACAATAGCTCCTTTGCTGTTAGAACTGCATGGAACATTATTCAAAATAATGACTACAGTGACACATCCTTGCATGCTTCCTGGAACTGCGGAGTTCACAAAATCAGTACGGTTTATAAAGCTTCCTTACTCGATGATAACTTGGTTACGTTCCCTTGGCATACGAGGATTTGGGATTGTGGCGCTACGCTAAAACATAATATCATGATGTGGAAGGTTCTAAATAACAACTTATTTACACTTGGCAGGCTGAAGACGTTACACATTATTGACAATGCAAACTGCTATCTTTGTGGAAGGGGGGAAGAGTCCATTAACCATTTATTCTTTGAATGTGTGTATGCTTATTTTGTTTGGACTAAATGCTGCTGCACTTCCATCTGCATGCACCTTCTCGGAATTCTGGGACGGAGTGGTTTACAATTTTCAAATCTACCAGATGGAAAAATGCAAAAGGAATATTTATTTTGAAATTGGTTAAGTTATTTATTTATTTGTTATGGATGGAGAGGAACATGCGAGTGTTTAATGGTGTTACTTCTAGTAAAAACTCAATGGTGCTCTCTATAGTTAGACAGATGTAACGATTTTTTCTTTAGTGTACTGGCACTTCAAACCAGTTTGTGCACTGAGCTTGTTCAGTGTCGCTCTCTTCCTCTTATTCTAATAAAAGTGGCACAGTCCACTATAAAAAAATGACTTGCCTTTCAAAAAAAATATAGATGTTCTCAAGCGTGTCATTTAAGGGTGTAAATCGGTCAGACCAGACCGAACGGGGGTGTGTTCAGTTTTTGTCCTAAAAAAGATCGGATCGAACACGGACCTGACCAAATTTTTTCTCGGACAAATTTTGTTGTCCTAAATAAAATTGGTCGAACAAGGACACATGGTTTTCGGACACGGACACGATCGGACTCGGTCGGACATGAATATTTATATCACCTTTTGTACATTTTACTAGATTTACTTTAAAATATACGCCGAGTTACAAGAAATTCGGGCGAGCTCGGACCGAACGTGATTTTTTCTCGTACAAATTTTGTTGTCCTAACTCATTTCCTAAATGAAAATCGGACGGACTCAGATGGACGTATTTCGATCAGGACATGAACAGACGTCATACATTCGTACAAAATTTACAGCCCTAGTGTCATTTAACGTCGTATAACTTTCGAATGTCTAGAACCGAGGTCACTTTCTAGAATCTCCCTTCTGGCCTCGGTTTCCGTTGTCATTCTTCTGTTGATTTTTATTTTTGCTTCCTACGATTTCTAACATTTAATTCCATCTTTCCTGAGTTATTTCTTGACTATTTTATGCCATATTACTCTAAACCAACTTTTTTTGGCTCCTCGTCTGAATCTAATTGTGCATCTTCTTGTTGCAGTCAGATATTAGATTATTCGTAGAATAACTCAATAGTCGTGGGAGGTTTACCGACCAATTATCTCCCGAACTACATATTTTTGTCATCCTCATCCACTATGGCCATTAGGACTGTTTCATGATTGTGATTACTTGCCTTGGTCACAACCATGTTAAATCCGTTAAGATAATCTCTCAACGACTCCTCTTTAGCCTGTTTAATTGCAAAAAGGACCATGACATGTTTCGACTTCGTGACATAAAGTCATAACTAGTTCAAGAACTTCTCACTTAAGTCTTTGATGTTCGAAACGGAGTATGAGGGAAGTCGTGTAAACCACACAAATGCCATTCCAGTGAGGAATATCGGAAAAGCTTTACACTTAATTGTGTATGGGGTTCCAAAGGCCTCCATGTTCCACAAGTACCTCATCAAATGTTGTTGAGGGTATGTCATACCCGAATATCCTATCTAGGGAATGTTAAACCACCTAGGGATCTCAGCTTATAGGATGTCATCTATAAATGGCATGTGGCTACGGTCGATTCCCCAATCTTTATTCTTGTAGCCTCTACTGTCATTCATAATTGTTGTGCCATGGCGGTTAAGTATGGAGTGCTGAAGATGCACTGATCTGAATTCTTAACTTGTTGAGCTCCCCTTGTCCCAATTTCAGGCAAAATGGCCTGACCCACTGTCCAAGCAGAACTTACCTGACCCCGGTTGTCCTGGTCAATCACAGGATGCCTGGGAGAAGTATATGAGTATGGGTTCCCCGAGAGGTATCATGATTTGATGTAGGAGGAAGGCTTTGGCTTGGCCTGACATCAGGCTCAGTGCACCCCGGGTTGACTTGCCCTGGGTCGGCATCATCGAGCTGGGCCTGATCATCGATTTCAAGTGAGCAGGAACCTTCCAAGGTGCAAATCCCGCACGTTCTCTAGTTTTCTAACATGCGACATTGCCGTCGTTGATCTCCACTTCTCCCAGAAGATGATGGGCCTTCAACATCGTGATCTAGAAATGGGGAAGTAGCTTGCTTATTTCTATACTCATCCCATTGCCTTGTCATCCGATTCATGTCCTGCCTTATCACCGCATTCTCTCGTGCATGTGCATTCAATGTTATCGTTGTTTCTCGAAGCTAGTCCATCACGACCATGAAATCATCTTGGGTCGTAAACGTCGAAGAGAGAGCTTGGTCAGCCATAGAAAGGAGTGCAGAAGGAGGGAGTGTTGCTTGCTCTTCTGGCACTACTACAAAACAAGTTATTTACTTTGGTTTTTTACCCCATATTGTTTTGGTTTTCAACAACGAAGCAAATGTAGATGACGCAACAGACCAAAAACTGTTGCTTCGGATAATGAATTGAAGCAACATATGTCATTTGCTTCAGTTCTTTAAACGACGGAAGTAGTTGACCAAATCTTTTACTTCAATCATACACCTCTATTGCTTTTGTTTAACAACCGAAGCAGATGTCAAATTTCAACAAAAAATTAATACCGTTTCAGGTGTTTAAACCTGAAATGTTATAAAATTGCATTTTAAAAATTCATGTTCACAATATTTTTAGTACAAGTACACATATATATGGTATCCCAAATTACATATTGGAAGTTCATTAAAATACATGGAACATTTGTTACAATTCTCAAAAATTCACATTACATATCCTACTATGCCTTATTCTTTGTCCCAAGCAACTGACAGTGTTTAATGTAAGGTAGTGTGGAAATGGTTGCTTTCAAAAAAATAGTCATGGATACATTTATTAATAAAGTCCTGCTGCCTGTCACAAGAATAAAATGAAGTGAACACATTGGTTAAGGAAACTAATACAAATAAAGGCTAAACATAAAATACATGATTTAGCAGCAAACTGGAAACATACCTAACACATAAAATTTGATTACATGCATTCTTCTAAAGCATGTGAAACGAACAAAGACTTCACCCAAAAAACACACTATACAACACACATTATTAAATTACATGAAGACCTCCTAACATTTGTTAAGCAGGAAGGAATGTACATGCATGCAAATATAACTACGCAGAAAATGTTTCCACAAAGCAAATGACGTTTATTAGATCTATAAATGATGAACAATGTATATGTAGAAGGGTACATGCATGCAAGGTTTTAAATCTCGTATATCGATCGCGTTTCGTCTAGGTGATTTTATAGACTTGATCTCGTATTGGGGGAGATCTCGGACGAGTTGAGTATAACTCGGGAGTTCATCTCAGATTTCTATATGGGGTCTGAAAGTTCATATCGGAACAATCTCTGGGTACATGAAATGTAAAAAAATGATATTTTTACAAAATGATTTTTATAAATTCTATTAAAAACATAGTAAACTAGACTTGAATTACAAATAACTTTATTATTCTTTATTTTGCAAAAGATCATTCACACTCTAAATCATAATATGCTTAAAACATAAATATTGCTAGACATAAAACATTAAAAGGACCCAAAACATTAAAAGATTCAGCATAAATAGACCATAAAATACATAATTTCATAGGGAACATGTATGCAAAAAAGACGAATATGAAAATCATAAGCATTATAGAACATATATGAACATACAATATGGTCATTTAACATGCAAAATATAAACTAACAAAAGATTATCATGGAAAAATTTGAGTTCTTTGATTATTATTCTAGTTCAGGCACAGGTTCAAATTTCAACAAAAAAAACAAAGATCTCAGACGATATTCCAATATTTCATCTCGGTCGATATATCGTTCGATATTGCAATATCTCGGACGATATATTCGAAAGGAGATTTAGAGTGATATTTGCTGTTTCGTTTCGGAAGGAGCCCAAAACGAGATTTCGGTGGAGATCTCGGGTGATATTTGCGAGATTTGAAACAGTGCATGCATGCATACAAATGCATATGTGCCAACACATTGAATCAAAGGAATTCAACACTCATAAATGAATTGAAATGTTAATATAGGAAGGGATAAAAAAAATAAGCTATGGGCATTAATTCTTTATTAACTGATAAACTAGTAGCAGAGTTCATTCCTGCTTCAATCTGAGAACTATAATTGCTTAAACATACAAGTAAGCTTTTGTTATCTACATAAAATTACTTTGCTTCAAGGTCTTCAACTACTAGCATTCCTAAGATAACAAAAGATCATGATGAACACATGGATGATGAAATTAATAATGATGAACTTATTCAGCCTATATATAGTGACGATGGTACATTAACAGTATTACTTACTTTTTCGGTTCCTTATGCCAGTATTACATACTTTTTTCGTTTAACTTTTCATTTTTCATCACAACTTTCTAAGTATGTAACAATGGTACATCAACACTTGGAAGACCATAGATGCTTGGAATGCGAATGGTATCTTCTAGAAAAGCTATGAACCACCAGCAACTGAACCATGAACCCCGAAAAATGTAATATATAGTTTTATACATATAATATCACAATGTATCTGCGGATAAATTTATCATGCATTGAATCCTAATAAAGTACTGTTTGGGCAAAGATCAAATTATTGAGCAATAACACACATGATAGATTCAACCAACAAATTTAAATACACTAGCCAAGCACATACGTACCGTGTGAATTAAGAATGAGAACGAACCCAACCCAAGCATAAAGTCCAAACTCTATAATCTATGAGCAGTACCATCAAAATAAATAAATAAAAAGAGTACACAACGGCCAAAATGCAGAGATAACTACTGATTGCTCACAAACTAAAATAGGCAAATAAGCCAGGTTCAAACCATCAAACCATGGACATGCGACACATAATGAACTCAAAACCATGGAGATTATCAGGCACTTTTTCAGTTAGAATGCAAGCTATTAACCCAACTCCACATAATGAACTCAATCAATCAATTCTGAAACTCCTACATCAAGATGCAAAATAGAAAAAGCTCACAATAGCAAATACGACCGAAAAAAGTAAGCAGCAGATACTAAGAGCCATCTTATCTTAGAGTCAGTTATTCAGTATGAGGCAAAATTCCATCAATTAGTTTACAGAACAACCAAGCAGTCATTTAAACAAAAGGAATATATTAACTTTGGCTGAGCCATAAATTACTGTAAAATAAAAACGATAAAACTACTTGGATTCGTACATATATTCTGAAATTTATTTGCTGAACGCGAGGAGGACAAAAGCTAACTGATAAGTAATTCCATCACCACCCCAAACAATAAAGACAAAAGCAATAAATAACTATTAAACAACCTACCTACTACAGAACCACAACCCAAGGTGGACACCGCCAAACCAATATCAGCTACAGCCATCCAGGAAAGAGCGGCTTCAACATTCAATAATTTAGTGTAAGCTTCAGTGGAACCGGGGAATGTTGAGGGCGCTGCTATGAAATCGGACGAGAAGGGTAGAGCCTCTAAGCAAGGGAAATTTCTAGATCTAGTGCAAAATTCTGAGGATTTCCTAGGTTCTGATGCGATAGAGGTGAGAAGCTCGCGTCAAATGCAAACATGGAGGTTGAAAATGAAATATGGTAGCAAATTAGAAAAAAATTCTTAGGGAAAACGAAAAAAGGAGATTAAAAGAAACATGATGATTTGAGTGAGAAGATGAGACATGAAATGGTTATAGTTTGAGTCTTTGAGAGATTAAGGCAGATGAGATAAGAGATATATCTGAGAAGCTGAATGTGGCAGCTGAGAACCCTAGCACCGTTAATTTTTTATTTTCAAAGAGAAACGGAAGGGTACCCGGAGAAATCGCATTACAGAGCATTTAACAAAAATAAATTCTACTGATTATGACTATGACATGTATGTTAGTAATTATCAATTATTAAATATTATTATTAAATATTAAACTAAAAAAGTAAATAAAATGTTGGATATTAAACATTATTAACTATATTTAATATTAATCGATAATTATATAGTATTGATTACTGAGTATTAATTATATTTGTTAATTATTAATATAAATAAATATTAATTATAATTTATTAGTTATTCGTAGTTAATCGTAATAATCATTGAATACAAAACGAATGCTAAGTAATTACATTTATTTAGTATTTTCTTATGGCTATCGCTTCCTCAAAGATTTTCATACAACTTTAATTATAGTAGATTTATGTTTACAATGTTTATTAGAAAAATTGTAAAAATAAATTAGCTGGCATGAATTTTTGCAATTTACATGTTAAAAATCACTAATTAGTTTCAAAATTTTAATTTATTCACAATATCAAATATAATTATTAGTTGCAATTACAAAAATATTTAATGGTAAAAGTTACATCTCAATTATTAATATTTACCATTAATTATTTATTAAATTAGATAATTATTGATTATTTATTAATTATTAGTAGTCCTTATTAATTCTTAAATACTAAACATAGCTTAATAAGTGGTAAATTTATTATTAGTTATTAAATGTTAGTCTTAATAAATTAATTATTTACAAATATTTATTAGTTAATAATTATAAGAAAGTGAAAATAAGGCTCATATCCCTAAAACATTTCAAAATGTAAGCCGCATCCCTGTTATGTTTACAATGTAAACCCGCCCCCTATTTTGGGTACTTTAGTGTTTTCGTTTTTTGGGCAAAAAGTTTGGCGCCAGCAAGTAAAAAAAAAATGTAAATTCTGGAAATATTCACAGAAGTTTATGGCAATTAAAAAAAATAAAGTTGCATACATGTATGCACCTGTTGCATACATTGTTTTCTACTGAAATTTTGGACCTAAACTTGCATACATGTATGCAACTATTTGGAATACCGGCACACATGTATGCAAGTATTTCATGCAGAAATTTGAATATTTATGCATGTGAATTTCTGCACACCTGCATGCCAAAATTACGTAATGCCTGCATAGACGTATGCATAAAAATCAATTACAGATGCATGAGTTGAAAACATGCACGGATGTATGCAGGTAAATACAAATACTTGCATACTATTATGCATTAAACTGCATTTCATTGTTTTTTCTGTTTTTAGAAGCCTTGTTTGATTGGTTTTTGATATAAATTTTTCAGCGTTTACGTGTTTTAATTAATTATGAATTTACCTGATTTTTTATATATATTTTTAGTGAATTTTTGAAAAATAGGGACTAAATTTACAATAAGTTTATGATCGGACCTGAGCCTAATTTAAAACCTTAACAGGGACCTGTAAAAAACGGACCGTATAAGAAATTAATTATTTAATATTACTTCTTAGGTATTTAGTATTACTTGTTAATTAAATATTAAATGTTAAACATTATTTATTATATACTAATTAATGATTCTTAATTACTTAATGTTTATTATAATTAATTTATATTCATTATTAATTAATTAATTAATTGTTAAATGTAACTAATAAATATTAAATATAATTACCAGTTATTAATAATTAACTATGATAAATTGTTATATATAAAAATAATTATCGATCATTTAAGGTAACCAGCAATTATAAATTATAAATTATTTACTCATAATCATTAATTATAATAAATCAAAAATAATGATAAATATAAGCTATTGTTCATGTTATTGGTATACCCATTTGTCTCGACCAAAATAATTTGTTGTTGCTCTGGTTCCTAAGGGATAGATGGAAATAACAGTATTTGCTTTGGTGCATTTGCTCCGGTTCCTATGGAATAGATGCAAATAACACTATTTACTTTAGTGTATTTGCTTCAGTTTCTAAGGAACCAGTGCAAATAACACTATTTGCTTTTGTCGTAAGGAGTACCTTGCAAATAACACTATCTGCTTTGGTGCATTTGCTTCAATGGTGCTCATAACCGAAGCAACTGATATTATTTGATTTTGTTGCAAGCACAACAGACGCAATGAGGCAATGCAACAGACATATTTTGTACTCATGTGGTCGGGTCAATGTCGAACCTGGAGCAGTAGAGCCGACTTGAGTCGAACCGATGGCTAGAGCAAAGGCAGGGCCCACAGGAGATGCGGAAGTATGTTGTTGTGGTTGTTTTTCCGAAGCACATGCAGAAGACTTGGAAGCATGATTGTTGAAGATGATTGATACTTGGATTTCATCTTGGACTTGGCAATCCAAAATTTGAACACAAATCTTTAAAAGACCGAGAATAGAGTTTCTCAATGAAAGCACCAAAATATTGACACTAACAAGTGGCAAAACGCCCAAATAAAGATGACGTATAGAATAAAAATGAAAAAATATATAAATGAAAACAAGAGTAAATGCAATCACATGCAAATTTATAGTAGTTCAGCAGTAACGAGCCTACGTCCACTTTATATTCTCTTGATTATATATAAACTTTGAGCACAAGTGGTGATTTAATGGCTAAACCCGAGTACAATGGTGTAATAATAATAAAATGATAAGAGATTAGCCAAAAGCCCTTTTTCTGAAGCTTTGGATGGTTATTTATAGGAACTACAGACCTTGGGTCGACTAAGACAAGTGTCGCCTGTCCCGATTTTGGAGAAAAGGAAGGAGAAACATTCTTCTTGTATGAAGATGCCAAACCCGGCTAGGCATGGACATAATGGTAGTAGATCCATTGTCATAGGAACATTAGAAGCGGTCATAATGGAGCAGGAGTAAGTCTTCAGGGAGATATTATAAGTGGAGGACTAGGCTCGACTCAACCTAATTGAACCAAGATTCAGTTCGACTCGAGACGTCCTGAAATTATGGATCTGGATTTATGCTTAGTATTCAATCCGGGTCGACTTAGGCTTTAGTCGACGCAAATATCCTTCGAGCCAATTTTCAAGGGGAATGTTGTGATGACCGCCCATAACTCCTGCACTTAACAGGGGAAGTAATGCGTTGAAAGACGCGCCAGGAAGCTATGGACGATCATCGAGATATGAAACACATGCGGAACCTGTCGTATAACTCAGAGCGCAATGATAAAGTATAATAGAACATATACAACATGCAGAAATAATAAAGCATCATATATCAAACTTTCACAACATCCTGAAAGATCATCCATACATCAACTCTATATAAAAGCAAAGTTTGTACAATAAGCCTCACTACAAACACTATCAAATAGCGGAAACAAAGATACTATATAATATCAAGATAATACGCCAGCCTCCTGCTCGCCACCGCACAGCAACATCATCCTCACTAACCACCTGCCACCTATTCTTCCTATCCGTAACATCATGGATGAACAACCCAAGGTAATAAGAGGAGACATAAAACCTTGAGTTAGACAACAGTCTTAGTGAGCAATAAAATAACTATCTAACTTCATCAATGAAGTATATTAGAATAGGTAGAAAGAACACCCAATCTACCAACATCACCAGAGAAGAAACCCAACCTCATCTTCCCACATTTGACAGTGATAGCCTTTACAATCCAGCAATCAAGAAACAACAGTTCAACCATAAAAACTAGGAGTAACCAGACAATAACATAACAACTAACATCTAACAGCAATCATAGCAACTAGTTATATCTCACGTAAACCATCCTAATCGAGATCAACATCCCTCAAGCACAAGCCCCAGAGGCCTAAACCAATATGAGACAAGCACCCAAGAAACATATCCTTTGATGTCACACAACTTACGTGAGATGATACGAACAAAACAACCAAACACTCATGACCCTACTTATCACCGCCTTTCCTGCTTCGAAACTATCGTTAATCGTGTGATGGCCACCTGCCATATGTCAAGGGCTAATGGTAAACCCCGGTTCTAGCAAATACTCTATACGCCTTCACGACTCGAATGTTTGTCTTTTCAAATATCGACAACTAGGCCCTTCACGATTGCCTAAGGTACTCGATAACCAGACCCTTTACGACTGCCCCAAAAGTACCCCTGCTTTGAGTCCGCTAGAACCTATGACAACGATAATTCCTCATCCTTCAAATCTCTAACCATCAACCCCGATGATTATTCACAAGCTCAAGTCCCCTTCGAGCAACCATTATCCACAACTCAATACTCTTGAGTTGTCTTCACATTTGTTGCTTTCACTGATAAACGACCACTTCACAACACTTCGAACATTCCTACTTGAGTTGGTTTTGAAGCCTTAACCATTATCGATCCAAAATTATGCTTCGTTTGGTCAATTCTGCATTCCATAGCATTTCCAGCTTTCTTTCTATGAAAAACTGCGCACAACGTCAAAACTGCTTTTCACAAGAATGCTACCATATCCCTACGTCCAATTCTGGATCATTCTGATGTGAAAAACTAAGCAAAACATCAAATCAGCCTTTCACAATGTTTCTGGAATGATGTCATATCCGTTGGTTCAATTCTGCATCAATCCGGTGTGAAAACAAAGAAAAACACCAAAACTGGCTTTCACAACGTTTATGGAATGCTGTCATGGCTTCTGGGCGATCCATCACCCCTATGGATTGTTTGCACTTAAAACACCTTTTTATAGCGTTTCTGGAGCGCTATCATTGCTTCTGGGCGATCCATCCACCACTATGGATCATCTATGTCCAAAACTTTTTACAGCATTTGTCAAAACGCTATCAAAAGCCAGCGATCCATCCTCTTTGCCAAACGAAGAAAAATGCCACGTTCCATCACATTTTCAGGGCCGATCCACCCCTTTTTGGATTACGCGTTCCATGCCTGGATAGTGGCCGATCCAGGGACTTTTCATAGCGTTTCCCAAACGCTGCCGTACCCAAAAAATTCAGCTTTTGCCAGAAAACTCAGCTTTTGCTAGATCCATCAAAACTTGCCCGATCCATCATTTTTTCGCGCCTGGTGCCCGATCCATACTTGGATTTGTGCTCGATCCATCCACCCAACCACACCATTTCCCAAACGTTATAGATTCCAGATTTTTTCCAGATTTTGATTTTTGGCCAATTCTTCAACTTTTGGCCAATTCTTTCACTTTTCTTGGTCGATCTACTCCTTTGCCACTACTTGAGCCACGCCAAAGCCTCTACAACACGAATCCATCACGGATCTCGCTCGATCAATGATTTTCATTTCGATGTATGCTCTTTATCAATGTTTTTCAACAATGCTTTGAGCGACCTTCCTTGAACCTTCTATACCAAAATAGAACTGATCCATGCAACCATGTTTGCGCCAAACTTGACTAGATCCAAGCTTGACTTTGACTTGATTTCATACTCTCAAGATCCACTCAATTCAAATGTTTCAAACAACAATTCAATCAACAACAAATCACATCAAAACAACAATATGTAATTACATAAAAACTTACCAATTTAAGTTGCTAGATTTTATCCTATGGTGATTTGAATTAAAATCGTACTTACATCGATCAGATCTATATGAAAACAACTTAAAATGATGAACACAAGTTCAAACAACCCATACACTTGATTGAATCCGTGTGAGAGATACTTATCACTCACCAAATCTTCTAAACAACACAAAAACACTTGGATCTAAATCCGGACAGCGAAGAATTAGCTTCAAACTCTTGATTTGATGCGATCTTTCTTTACTTGACGTAGATCTAGCGTCAAACAATGTAGATCTTCAATTCTCTTATGTAGATCTAGAATTTTTAATGGTGGAAAGGTGTATTTGATTGAGTAAGGAGGATCATAAGCTCAAGCAAATGAGAGAATGAAGAAAAGTAACCCTCTCTCCATACCTCTAACCCCCTATTTATAGCCTCCTATCTGCCCACTAATGGGCCTCTCCAAATCAGCCCACTAATGGTTCAAAAACCTGGACAACAAACTGTGAAACACAGAAACAGCAATTCCTCCCAAATCGCTAAACCAAATCTTTAATATGACCACTCTATGAAATTGGCAAGACCATTTCCTTTCCAATGAGACTGACCTCAGCACCTGATTCAATCTCAGTCAAAAGTTATGTCATGTACAAGACTCAAAGGGGAAGAATGATCGCAAATAAAATTGGTAAAAATTATGGACATGTCTCACATCCCCATAAACAACATATTAAAATGTGAGAATGATCCAACCCTTAGGGAATAAAATAAAATATTTCACGATCCTCCGATATGTAAAATGCGGGCTGTTACATTCTCCCCCATTTGGAAATTTCGTCCCTGAAATCCTAATAAACACAAGCAACCACAACAATTCTGCATGCCTATTATCCATGAGCAGCCAATTATGTCACCCAAACTAGCAGCCATCAGGCCATGCATCTATACCCCTATCCTAGTACGCAAAATTCTAACAACATAATCATAGTACAAGTTACAATTATGTAATGATGACATGATATCAATGGGTCATACCGACGAAGAGTTCTAGATGGGTCGCCTTCATGATCTCTTCTGTCTCCCATGTGCGATCGTTGCCATCCTCACTCTATTTTACATTGAGTAGCCTAACTGTCTTCCTCCTAAGTTGTTTCGTGTCATTCCAACAATACGAAGCGACTTACGAGGTATCATAACTATTGTCTCTACTTCTAGGTCTTCATACTGTTCCGGAGATACCACGACATTCGAATCATGCATACACTTTCGTAGAAACGACACAAGGAAAACATTATGCACACTTGACATCTTCTTTGGTAACTCCAACCTATATGCGAGCTTTCCAATCCACTCGATTATCAAAAACGGTCCAACGAATCTTGGGGACAACTTTCCTTTGCTTTCGAACTGAACAACATGTTTCAATGGCGAAATCTTCACAAATACGATATCTCCAACAATGAATTCCAAATCTTTTTAATGCTTATCAACATAACTCTTCTGACGGTCTTGGGCTGCTTTCATTTATTGCTAAACGATCTCGATACAATATGATGTCTCTCTAATCATCTCAGGCTCAAGTATCAACTTATCTCTAGTTTCTAACTAACATGCTGGAGAAATACATGGTCTTTCATACAACACCTCGTATGGTGCCATCACAAAGCTCGACTGGTAGCTATTATTATACACAAACTCAACTAGATGTAGATGGTCTTCCCATGATCCCCCGAAGTCCAATACACAATCTCTTAGGAGATCTTCCAAAACTCGGTTAATCCTCTCGGTTTGACCATCAGTTTGGGGATGATAAGCGGTACTTAAACACAACTTGGTTCCCAAAGCTTCTTGAAAACTCTTCCAAAATCTGCTCATGAGCAATGGATCATGATCACTTGCTATGCTCTTGGGATACCATGAAATCGAACTATCCAATTAATATAAATCTCAGCTAACTTCGATGTTGTCCTAGTCGATTCGACAGGAATAGACCTTGCACTTTCAGTCAAGCTATCCACGATGACCTAAATTCCTTCGCTTCCTGCCCTGGTTCTAGGTAATCCATCGATATTTGCTCCCACTTCCACATTAGAACTTCCAATGGCTGAAGCAATCTACTTGGCTTCTTTTGTTCATCTTTCATCAACTGACAGTTCATGCACTTGGAAATAAACTTTCCAATATCCCTTTCATCCCCTTCCTAGTAGTAAGATCGCTTCATTTCCTGATACATCTTATTACCACCAGCATGAATAGTCAACTTTGAGTGATGACATTCCCTCAGAACCTCATCTCTCAATCCATCGATATCAGGAACAACTAGTCGACCTTTCTTTCAAAGCCAACCCTCTCGATCAACCTTGAATTCCTTATCCCCTAGTTCCAACTTCTAGATAAACACGACAAGCTTTGCATCTCACTTTTGGCTCTTGACAATCCTTTCGATGAGAGTAAGTCTTATCGATAAGATTGCCAACATTTTAGGTTTTAACTCACAACTTGGCCTGAAATCAAATCCTGCAAAAACTCGAGGCTCTTCCATTTCGCAAACATTGCTCCCAATCCTTCATGTCTTCGAATTAACGCATCTGCAACTGTGTTAGTTTTTCCTGGAGTATAGGATATACCAAAATCATTTGATACCAGAAAATATAACCACCGATGCTACCGAGATTCAAATCCTTTTGGGAGAAAAGATACTTCAATGACTTGTGATCCGTAAGCAACTCGAATTGAATCCCCAACAGGTAATGTCTCCACATCTTCAGAGAAAATATGATTACTGCCAACTCCAAATCATGAGTTGGATAATTTCTTTCGTGCGGCTTTAGCTGCCGACTCACGTATGCCACAACCTTATCCTTTTGCATCAACACTGCTCCAAGTCCAGTACCACATGCATCGATGTATACCACCATTTCTTCATTCCCACTTGAAAATTTCAAAACAGGAGCACTCTTAAGTCTCTCTTTCATGATTCTGAAAGCTTGCTCGCAGTTTGCATCCCATGTGAACACCTGGTTCTTCTTCGTCAATCATGTTAATGGAGTAGTTATCTTAGATAAATCCTTGATAAACCATCGGTAATAACCTGCCAATCCAAGGAAACTTCTCACGTCCATTGCATTCTTAGGTCTATCCCAGATTGCTGCCACCTTAGCGGGGTCAACAACTATTCCATTTCCAGAAACTACATGGACTTAGAATCTCACTTCGCTATTCTAGAAGTGACACTTCGAAAACTTAGCCTTCAGCTGATGCTTTTGCAAGATTTCCAAAACAATTCGCAAGTGCATCTTATGCTCTTACCATTCTGAGAGTAAACCAGAATATCATCCATGAATACAAGCACGAACTTGTTCAACTGATCTTTGAAAACTCCATTCATAAGATCCACGAAATATGCATGTGCGTTACTCGACCCAAATGACATCACCAACCATTCGAAGAAACCAGATGGTTTCCTAAAAGCAGTCTTGACAAACTATCCTTTGCTACCCTCAACTGGTGGAATCTTGTTGCCAAATCCATCTGAGAAAATATTTTGGCTTCGTAAAGCTGATCGAACAAGTCATCTATCCTCGACAACGGATACCTGTTCTTCTTGGTCACTGTGTTCAGCTCATGTTAGTCCACACACAAACTACGCCATAGATTGCGTACGGCAACCCCAAGAAGTGATGCAGGAAATGCAAAATAATGTTGCTATAGGCCAAAAATGATCTCTGGCAACACTTTTTTGGGGTTGCCTTTTGCCGCATTGCCTTAGAGTCAAAGGCAATGTCTTTGCTATTCTAAGGTAACATTGCTACAGGTGTTGCTATAGGTACTAAATTTACATAAAATGTGGGGCTCACTAAATTCTGAATCATGTGATCATGGAATCCTGTTGTGCCCCTAAATTCTATAGCCGAGTACATGGAATCCTGTTGTGGGGACCACATGCATTAATTTATGACAACAATATATCATAGCTACGAAAACATTTAACATTACATACTGCAACATTATATCATAGCTATTGCATTATTATATAACATACTGCAACATAACAACAACTAACATTACACACTGAAATTAATAAACAACTTTTCATTTCGAAATAATAACCAGTAACACAAATAATATTTAGTCAACTACAAAATAAATAAATAATAGCCAATAAATTCAGTTTTATAGAGTACTTGCAAACACAACCGGTACTAAATTCATGTTTACATCAAATTAACACAGTTTCAAATTAATAAAGTGCAATCCTCCAGTGCATTCAGTACCTCTACTGCCTCCTTTACCTGCAAAATAAAGCAGTTTCAATAGTCATGCATTTCAGGAAAAGCCTTTAGTACAACTAATGCATTTCACCACAACCAAAGTCATGCATGCCTCGGCTACAAACTGATGCAATGCCTCATTTACATTGCAACACAAAATGGAAGACATGCATGCCTTAGTTGCATTTCAGCACAAACTATGGCCATAGTATAACTGACTTGCACTTCAGCACAAAGACATTTCAGCACAAACTATGGCCAGAGTTGCTTTTCAGCACAGAGTTGCATTTCACAATCTATGGTTGAGTTGCAAATTGATGCAATTACTCATCTTGTTCAAAGCACGAATGATATCAAGGAATGCAATAGTATGCCTGAGGCACTAAAAATTTAGACATGCCGCGACTCGTTTAAGTACAGACTCAACCATTGCATCAATTACAAACCGACATGATCATTACTTATTGAAGATAAAATAAAAATCTTAAAATTCTGTAGTTCATTACTAAGCATCGGTCTTATACATGATCAGTTACATACCAGCATTGAACTACAGAATTGTAAGAATTAGACTGATGCTTCAATAAGCAGAAATTGTAAGAATTCTGAAGCATACCACCAGCCAACCATAAAAATAAGCAAAAATACATACTAAAAGTGTGTGTCTGTATATGATCTCCGATTTGCATAATTTGTAAGGGCCTTGGACTACAAAAACATGAAATTAAGAAGCCATGTTCTTCACTTTGCTAGGTGGAAGGCGGATTCGTCTTATTGGGACATCATCTCTATACCAACGAACATCAAAATCTTTCATCAACTCTAATAAATCGCTAAATGCAGACTCAGTGATTCTATGTAGGCATTTTAAATAATAAAGTCTAACAATGAAACTTAATTGCGAAAATTTATTACACCCAGGATATAATGGTTGTTTTCCCTCTTCAACACGTTGATGAAATTTTCTAGCATCGACATCTATTCCATTTGACCCATCAGAAGATCCATCTTCATTGTTCTGCATATTTCCACAAGTACGTTGCAACATCTCATCGACGTTATCTCCAAAATGTATTCTTGCTTCACAATCCATATTGTTATCGCTCCTTTCAGGATCTGAACAGGAAACTTCACAAATCCATTTCATGTACAATTCATATGGACCATTCCAAATCAGATGGTTGTAGACTACTTATTGACAATTCCACTTTCGATTATGATACTTTTTGCAAGGGCATGTAATTCGTCACCTACCGCAAATCTAGAAAAAGTATTTCGAATAAAAAAATTTCACTCCACTGATGTACCCTTCACTGAACTTAGGAAGTTCTGCCCATAGTTTTTCCTCATCGTTTATTCAGTGATACCTTAAAGCAATAAATTAGGCACAAGTAAAGCAATACATTACGCAACACAACAATCAAATCAGAAAAAATTGAAATATAAATTTCGTGGTACCTGGAGTAGCAGATTAAATCGAAGCCCTAACTGAAATCTGAAACCCAAACGAACCCCAATTGAAGACCTAATTGAAACACCAAAGCCCTAATTGAACTTGAACTCGAACCTGCCCTACTCGAACCCTAATTAAGCTTGTAAACGTGAACTTTTAGCCCTAAGTGAACCTAAGAGTGAGTGTGTGAGAGGTTGAGCAGCAGAGTACTTTGTTAAATTTCGATTGAAACTTTCAATAATTCTTTAGTTTCCCCCCTTTGTTTTTGCTTCCCGCCGTAAACATTATTTCACGCATGGATTGCTAATTTGGACTAAACATTTTTTTATGTGGATCGTTAACCTGGACTGTTGGATCATGTTGACACGGATTGATAATTTTATTCACGAGGCTACTGCAACACATGTTGATATATATGCTAACACATTTAAGCGTGCGTTGCAATAGACAAAAAATAGCATAGCAATGGTAACATTGTAGCTAGCAATACCATGCATTTTCATCGTGATAGGCCATCTACGGTGTAGTGTTAATCTCAAGGATCCATCAGCCTTGGTTGCAAACACAACTATCCCCATTCGGATACACTTCTCCGAATGGATCCTTTTCCCAAAAGGTCACGAACTTACACCTCTAGTTCTCGTTGTTCCTTAAGTGCCATCTGCCTAAAGGCATAACGATAAGTCTAGCACCCTCAACCGAATCGATCCTAAACTCGATCTCACGATGTGGCGGCGGCAACCCTTTGACCTCGTCAAAGATATTCTCAAACTCATTTGCAATCAATACAGATGATAAGTCTTCCTGTGGAATCAAAAGCGAATATAAAAAACTTACGAAGACACCGTCTTCGGACTTGCACCAAATCAAAACCTTTTGCCCTTCCACATCCCCGACTCTCACTTAGAGCTTCTCGCAATTCACTCTTGCCGCATACCACTTGAGCCAATCCATGCCCAAGATAATCCCAAACCAAACAAAGTTCTAAACAAAATAATCATACACAAAAGAGAAACCATGATTCGACAACACTAAACCACATCAAAGCATACACAAGCTAGACGAACCCCCAACTGTACTCATCACCATCAAAGGCCTTTCACAAATCTCGGGTTCCAAACCCAAGCAGCACACAAGCTTGTGACGAACTTCTCGTTCTTCCGATAAGGAGTCGCAATATACGACCGAACATACTTGGATAAAGTCTCAAAATCATAAACATACTCCAACATTGATTTACCATTCTGCCTCAATTCCACAAACTTTTTTGAACAAAACAGACTTATGAGCGGTCCAAGTGAAGTTTGTGTCAAACTTGACTCGGAACTGATCCCATGTAATCCCATCTTCCGGAACCTCCAAAGTAACAGAGTTCCACCAATTAATAGCTCTGACCTGTAGTTGTCTCAATGCAAGCTTCCTCTTAGTCGCATCCTCAATGCCCAAGTCTCCAAATATCTGAATGCAAGTATCTAACGACACTTGAATCTCAACTGTCATCTTTGTCCCTATGAACGGCTTTCCATCAAGAGTAGTGAAGTCCTTACATTGCTTTGCGAAGTCAACCACCCTTGGTACCTGCACATGAACACCAACATCTACCGCGGCTGCTCCTTTAGCGGGTACTCTCCTTATGTTCACTACCATCCTAGCCTCAAACATAGCTGGCCAATTCGGTATATCGCAATCATCCCCTCTAGGTATAGTCTCCTCCATAGCAGTGTCTCGACAATTAACAACTCATTCTAAATCTAAAAAATAAAATGATTAGTCCATGCCCGAGAAAAACTACAATGGAGTTCAAGTGCTATTACACTATATACTAATATATAGTACACATCTATCAGAAATCTATAAGTACGTCTCTCATATGTTATTTCATTTTTGAACTATGGCTAAAATCGTTAACCAGAGCTCTGATACCAAGTGTGACGACCGCCCATAACTCCTATACTTAACAAGGGAAGTAATGCGCTGAAAGACGTGCCAGACAGCTATGGACGATCATCGAGATATGAAACACATGCATAACCTGTCGTATAACTCACAACGCAAGGATAAAGTATAACAGAACATATACAACAGGCATAAATAGTGAAGCATCATATATCAAACTTTCACAACATCTTGAGGGATCATCCATACATTAACTGCATATAACATCAAAGTTTGTACATGATGCCTCACTACAAACACTCTCAAACAGCGGAAACAGAGATACTATATAATATCAAGATGATATACCATTGTGACGACCTAACTTCCAATCACCTCAAGTCAATGTTTAAACTAACTCCAGATGTTTGAAAACCGGATTCGCCGCGGTAATACACATTAGAACAGAATAAAATAAACTTTTATTACTCAACATTTGATTATAATAGAGTTTATACTATCAAAGTTACAATAAAATACATAGCGGAAAAGGAAACAATACGGTATAGCGGAAGAACTCCAAACACTAGCTCGAAGCTCTAACCCAGAAGCGCTCCGAATCTTGCTCCAAGGATCTATAACTGTAAAACTAACCCACTAGCTGCCCGTATGAAAATTTATGGGCACCCGGAGTTTAGGAAGGAATAATAAACTCCAGGTCAGTCATGGGACTGGTGTGAGAACATAAACATTTTACTTTATATTAAGGTAAATCACAGGACCATGCCGTACAATACAGAACATGATTACTCCTATGATTACCAGTGCATAAGTCGTACATGAGTTTTGAAAAATGAGACTATTATAAGGCTCGCCCCGAACACACCAAACAAAATGCAAATGCAAGCGCATACATGGACGAGTTTTATCCTTATAATGCCAAATCCATGATATATGTCGACTGTGTGTATTATCACTACTAATAACACTTTAAACATTTTGCAAATAAATTTACAAATCTAGCGAGCATAGTGGCTATGGCCATATACATAGTTTACAAACAAAGCGAAAGGCTCGTATCGGTTATTGGATTTCCAACAAGATGGTTCCTGGCATGAAAGATCAATCAAGGACACGAAGCTATGTATCTTACGGATAACATCCAGGCAACGGACTCCAAATACATAATGTGAAGTATATATCTCAGTTTTCATCTAGACATCGGACACCGTATATACTTTATTCCCTTAGGTTTCACAGGTGGATCCACCGCCAGAGCTTTCGAGTTCAATAGATGATATGTATAGATAAACAATTTAACCACCAGTTTCCCATCATTTCGTGTTGTGAGGTTCACGAGGTTTCGTACCACAAAGTTGTGCTCTTACATTAAGCCATGCTTTGATCATTTCATCAACTGCAGCACTTCGCATGCCACACTGTCATTTTCTAGTCTACAACCGATAATCACTGACCAAATAACTTTTAGCCAAGTGAATACATTCCCATCACCAAAAAGAAATATGTTTGTAATAATCAGTTAATATACTATAAGATACAGTGTCAGACACACATCCATACAAGTTCGTTCTGGGTTACAATGAAGCCGAAGACACCTTATTTCACAACTCAAGTTTGAGTGTGAAGGCCCTTGCAAATTCAAAAATTCTCCAAATGCGATCGGACTTTCTGCTACTTCGGTAATAGGGCCATCTCCCTACTGTAGCTATTCAGTAAAGAAGCAAATCAGTAGGCAGCCCGTTCAATGTGAAGAACCACAGTCTTCAATCGCCATTTATATGTCTTCATTTATTTCATCGTACGATTATTTGGAATGATTTTCGGAAAGTAAATTTCGATCCGGTCTTTCCAAATAACCAGCGCTTCATATGAAAACAAATTTTAAATTATGATCTTTCCATCATGAATATATATATATACACACACACACAACTTAATTCATTCTAAATTTAGAATGATCGCTTATATATATTCGAATAGTTATCTTTTTCTTAACTCTTTACTTCTAATCATCACTTATAAATCAAAGATCAAGATTATCGATATTTCATTAATACTACGCATTGTATTCATTCAAACCAAGGTTAATTACATTCGAATCAAAGGTTTCAGGATAGGAACAATCCTAATTTAATTGAACAAAAGAATTGAAAATTGATAAATTTGTTATAAACTAATATATATATATATATATATATATATAAATTTGGAAAATTTTAAAATAGAAATGGCTGAAATAGTAGCTTACTATGTATAAAGTTTAAAGAAGCATACAAATAGAATAATAAACATATATGTATCCCTTTTTCTTAAGTCAAATAATTCTTATTGAAATATTTTTAAAATCAACATACTATATTTTAAATGGTTAAAACCTATATAATATACAATACATTAAATAAGAACTATTCCATTTCCACTGCCGATGACTTGGATTGTATTCACATTCAAAAGAGTAGAATTAACTTCAATATCTCGAGTTGATCCAAATTAATGGCAAAGACATTCAACTTATTTACTTTCATTCACTTAGTTCGGCATAAGTTTCAATAATAAACCTAAGCTTTACTCGGTAAAACAAGGTTATTATCATATCATTTGAAGTTAAATCAAATGATTTATACTGGACATAAAATTTGGTTAGCAATCGAAAATTCTTATATCCAATATATATTCCGTATTAAACCAATACTAAGCGGAATTCTGATATTTTCAATGTTTAATTCCTCAAATGGTATTCGTCATCATTTACAGAGCTTATATTAGATGTCTGAAGATCCCTTTCATCAAATTTAACCAATTCATAAATTGGAAAATTATTGATTATAGTTACCATTTACGGTATTCGAGATTTCATTTTCAGTTTGCTCTTTTTCTAGCCTAGATAAGTAAACATAGACCAGGTTAGTTTAGCACACTGGTTGTCGCATCCCTTTCCTTAGTTACACACCCTGTTTACCGATCCAACACTGGCAGTGGAACAAATTTACTTGTTAACCCGTATACTTAAGTTCTTCTTTATTTAAACCTCAAATTCAAATTATATGTCAATGCAATTTATAATATATTAATATAAATATTTCTCTAGACTTATATCAAATTTCATAACGAAATAATTCAAGTTTAAATATCGTTTTCAAATAAAATTTTCCTAATATTATTTCATACTATTATTTTACCGTTTTACATGGATTTCAAATCCAAATAATTCAAATTTAGAGTACATCGAAGCAAAATTTTTAAAATGTTGATTAGATTCAGGATCGAATAATACAATCTCAGAGCAACTTTCAGTATGACTTGTAACACCATATCAAATTACCATTTGGAACATTATTTTGGTTTCAAATTTTACATCACACACTACTTAATTAAATTCACAATATAATTATCACTAATATTTAATTCACAAAATAATTCTCATTACTTAATATTTGATTTACGATTTTGTTCACAAAATATTATATCGATTCCATTAAGTTGGTACTTAAATATAGAATTGCTCAACAGTTTTACCAAATTTATAAAATAATATTAAACATTTTCAACATACTTAAGCTAATAACATTTTAAGATAACAATATATTATTTTATATTTTAAATTTTAAATTTATAAAATGACATCATAAATTATCCTTTAAATAATATTTTAATCAATTAACTAATATAAATTATTCTTTGATGGAAATCAACATAATTATTTACTGCTACTCTACGGAAAAATCAAAATGGCACACAAATATACTAACACAATTACAATAATCCATGCATCCATATGAACAATAACTATTCAATACGCATTACACACTAACGCGTATCAATATATGGTTTATATCGACAACTATACTCGTTCACAACCATTGCATACGAAACAAGATACGTGATCGCACTATCATCAACCAATATCAGAACACATTATTTCAAATACCCAATAATCTATATAATTAAATATTAAATTTTAAATTCAGATGTTCTCACCGCAATGCTTTCTAGTATATGACCGTGTTTCTATCTTGGTACGAAAGCATTTCAATCTGTCTCCGTGTCAATCCTTCTTGCGCTCTATCTCCCTTTTCTTTTCTCTCTCTCTTTCATCTTCTCCTTTTCTGGTCTCTCTTTCCCTTTCAAACGAGAAAGTAGAAATTTGGTAGAAGGTTGACGTGATGTATTTGTGCAGAGGTTTTCACGTTTCAAATTTTGTTTTGTTGAGAGTGAAGAGGGAAGTTTTGCTATTGATAAGCTAATTAAGGGATGAGAGTTGCTATTCATAAAGAAGAGGAAATGTTTATAGTGTGGAAAGAAAGAGGAGGAGCAAGGTTTTATACAGTGGAAGAATGCATGCAGTTCACGTTTGAAATTTCTTTTTGTCTTTTAGAGAGGCGGATGGGTTTTCAAGCAAGAGGAGTGGAAGCTTCGGTGGAGGTGCGGTGCAAAGCAGTGAAGTGCGGGGCTGATGGTTGGAGAGTATTCAGCTGATATGTGGTTGAGATTTGCTGTCAGGTGGAGTTTTCATGGCCAGTTGAAGAGAGGCGTTTGGCAACGGAAGTGGCGGACTTGGGTGTGCAGATGTGCGACAAGTTGGTAAAGATTTTGAGTAGAAATGCATGCACGGGCTTCACCGGCTTTACGCCAATTTTTTTCTTTTTTGAAGGTAGAACCGAATGATGTAGTGGAGATCTTCTTTACGGTGGAGAAGGAACTGCTGGATGGAGAAATGTATTGAGAGAGGTACGCGTGTCTACAAAGGAGAAGGCAAGATCTACACGTGGCCAAGAAGTTCTTCTACAATGCACAAGTGTCCTAAACCAAATATACACATGTATTTTCCAAGTCTGGTACCTTAAGTTGCGCATGTACCTTTATTTGAGGAAAGCCCCACTTCTTTCTATTTGAAACTTGTGCACCAAAATTTTTCCCTTTCAATTTCTTTCATTATCGATAAGCATAATTAATAAACTATCATTATAATCGTGTACACTAATGTGCTATGATCCTAAAATAAAAATAAAACAGACCGATTGATCAGTTCTGTAAAGTGTCAAAAGGGACCACAGTTACCCTAAAATATATTAGAAAAACATATGCTTATTTTCCAAATTAAAAATTACAGTAAAATTTTATAAAACATTTTAAGGCTACGCGAACAGAAACTGAACAAAAATTTAAAACAAATATTTAATTAAAATTAAATTTCAAATTCTGATCATTTTTAGTGACTGAATTACAAATCGTTTTAATAATTCAACTAATGATGAAACGTAATTCTAAACAAACATTGTTATAACTAAATTTCACAATAAAATTTATTTTCATCTAATTTAGAAAAATATTATTGCCTTAAATTTTTATTCAGAAATCGTTTATCTTCCCAAATTTATTTAAATTTAATTTCAAAAAAGAATTGGATCGTTACAGCCATCCTCCTGCTTGCCAACGCATAGCAGCATCGTCCTCACTAATCACCTAGTCTACCCATCCGTAACATCATGGATGAACAGCCCAAGGTAATAGGAGGAAACATAAAATCTTGAGTCAGACAACAGTCTTAGTGAGCGATAAAACGACTATCTAACATCATCAATGAAGTATATGAGAATAAGTAGAAAGAACACTTAATCTACCAATATAACCAGATAATAAACCCAACCTCGTCTTCCCCACATTTGACAGTGATAACCTTTACAATCCAGCAATCAAGAAATAACAGTTCAATCATAACAACTAGGAGTAACCAGACAATAGCATAACAATTAACATCCAACAACAATCATAGCAACTAGTCATATCTCACGTAAACCATCCTAATCAAGATCAACATCCCTTAAGTACAAGCCCCAAAGGCCTAAGTCAATATCAGACAATCACCCAAGAAACATCTCCTTCAACGTTAGACAACTTACGTGAGATGATACGAACAAAACAACCAAACATTTGTGACCCTGGCTACCACTGCCTTTCCTTCTTTGAAACTATCGTTAATCGTATGACGGCCACCTGCCATATGTCAAGGGCTAATGGTAAACCCCGGTTCTAGCAAAAACTCTATACGCCTTCACGACTCGTATGTTTGTCTTTTCAAATCTCGACAACTAGGCCCTTTGCGACTGCCCAAGGTACTCGATAAATAGGCCCTTCACGACTGCCCCAAAAGTACCCCTGCTTTGAGTCTGCTAGAACCTACGACAACGTTAATCTCTCAACCTTCACATCTCTAACAATCAACCCGATGATCATTCACAAGCTCAAGTCCCCCTCGAGCAACCATTGTCCATAACTCAACACCCTTGAGTTGCCTTCACATGCGCTGCTTTCACCGATCAATGACCACTTCACAACACTTCGAAAATTCCTCCATGAGTTTGCTTTATAGCTTTAACCATCATCGGTCCAATAATATGCTCTATTTGATCAATTCTGCATTTAATAGCATTTCCAGCTTTCTTTCTATGAAAAACTAAGCACAACGTCAAAACTAGCTTTCATAGTGTTTCTGGAATGCCACCTTATCTCTATGTCCAATTCTAGATCATGCTGGTGTGAAAAACTAGGAAAAACATTAAAACAACCTTTCACAGCGTTTTTGGAATGTTATCATATCTGCTAGTTCAATTCTGCATCAATCCAATATGAAAATTTAGTAAAACGTCAAAACTGACTTCCATGGCGTTTCTGGAATGTTGTCATTGCTTCTGGGTGATCCATCCACCCCTATGGATTGTTTGCACTTAAAACACCTTTTTATAGCATTTATGGATCGCTATCATTGCTTTAGGGTGATCCATCCACCCTCATGGATCGTTCGTGATCCAAGACTTTTCTACAGCGTTTGTCAAAAAGCTATAAAAAGGTAGCAATCCATCCTCTTTGCCAGACCAAGAAAAATGCCACGTTCCATCACATTTTGAAGGTCGATCCACCCTTTTTTGGCTTGCGCGATCCATGCCTGGATCGTGGCCGATCCAAGGACTTTTCATAGCGTTTCCCAAATGCTATCGTACCTAGAAAATTCAGCTTTTGCCAAGTGTAACGTCCCGCAATTTTAGCGACCAGATAATTAATTTACTTAATCGTTTTAATGTTTTGAATTAAATAATTTTGATTATCTAATAAAAATAAAATAAAAATTAAATTATCAATGATTGTTCATGAATAAAAAAGACAATATAAAATAAGACAACGGTATAATTTGCAAATAGAATGTCGTTTAAGCCAAGTTGACAAAACGGAGTAAAATACCGTGTGCGACGCACACGCTTAAATGATTCATTTATTAACTGATGCAGGAGTTGTTGGTGTGAACATGGTTTTCGAGAAACAACAGATTTCATAATCCAATTCATGTGAACATAACGTCAAGGCCATACTACATGTTGTAGTTGGCAGTAGAAGCGATGATCAATTGAAATGAATGGGTAGTTTAGTGCTCTAGTGCTGTACGTAGCATAACATGTGGAGCTAAAAAATGTATGTAACAAATAGTATTATATTATATATATAACACGCAAAAAGTTTTACTTTGAGTTTTCCTTGGCACTAAAGTAAACTTAGCCGAGAATTCAAGTACACAGCAAAGTATCTCTATGTAAATTTCCTTAGTCTAAAAGTAAATGACCGTACTAGGCTATGCATAGGTGTATATATAAATATCTCTCTACTCAATTCCCTAGTGACAAAGTATTGCTTTCCTCTGTATTTATGACGCCACTGTCTCCCTTCTTTTTTCTTTCCTTTAACAAAAATATCCAAGGTCGATCATTGTCATGGCCTTCGAAATATATAAATAAAATAAGAATAAATCGATGTAGACCTATGATGTGAAGATTGAGGCCGACCTACCCTAAAGTACTATACTACCTATATATGAAACTTAGCTATTAAGTTTCTACAGTTATAAATACTTTACCATGCTCCTTTATACTTCTTCTTACTTCAGCAACTCCATGCCATAGCGTTTCTGATGGCTTCAAATTTTCTAGACAAGCAAAACACTAAACGAAATACACTCATATTTTCTTTTCTCTGAACACTTCTTTCCCAACTAAATATAAAGGCGTTAGAAGTTACTGGAGGAAATAGCTGAAGCTCGCATGGTGACTCCTGGGGATACAGAACATACGTGATGTGTTATGGGTGTATCTTCACGCAACAGTGCGTTCACATGTAAGGACCAGGGAGTTTCGAAATGTTATAAGATGGAAACAGAGAGTTACTATTTCAAAGCAGGTTAAAGATTTGGGATTTGTGGCCAGGCTAAACGTGGAAGGGTCTAGTGTATGTCTTTGCATAAAGAAAGAGTACTGGTTGGATGGACGGTGGAAACACTGCATGGACGAGCTTCTTAATTATAGCTTGCGGGTTTGAGGCAGAGGAGGCTGAGTGGAAGTAGCTTTCAAAGAGAAGTTATACAGTGAAGTTTTGGTTTTGAAGAATACAATGTTGAGGATATATGTGGAAGGAATGGGACACACGTTTCCACATTTGAGTGAGAATGGAGTCTTGTGAGGAGCGGCAAGACAGATGTGGTCCTATTCATATGAGTTGGAAAGTATGGAGATGTAAGGTGAATGGCGCGCAGAATGAAGGGTAGCATGGAGGAGGTTCGGTACTGATTTTTCCGACGAGTTTGGTGTGGATGGAGAGTTGGCACTGCTTGCTTGAATGATTTGAAGTGGTTCAAGGATTTTTTGTGAAAAAACGTGAAGCCAAGGGGGGAAGAACAAATGGAAATGGCCATTGTTTTGTGCAGTTGAATACTGCAGATGGAGGAAGAAGCATGTCAAAGAGGACCGGTTTTTTTTATACAGGGGAGGCTAGTATAGGGATGCCATACCATGTGAATGAAATAAGGTATTACATAGGGAAAAATGGATGGAGTGGAAGTTCAGTCATGGGAATAAACATACAGGAGCTGATTGATGGTGTATATGGAGAATTGGGGAAGGTATATGCGTGGAGTTTTGCTATAGGGGGCGAGTTGCGGTTCTTTTTAATGGGATGGATGAAATAAGGCGGCGGTATGAATTTTAGAGAAGGTGTTGTTGGTCGTTTTGTTGGCCTTCATGGTCGGTTATTATGGTGTATGCTGGGAGAACACGACTTGGCCATTTCTTTTTACTTAGCAGTTAGAAAACAATATGGGGAAGAAGAAAAATAAATGGGCGGGTCGGTGCAAAGAGGGCCGGGATTTTGAGGTTAAGCCCAAATAGATTTATAACAAGAATTTAATTTATTTTAATTAGAAATAGTACAAACTTATTAAATCAATAATTTTGTCGTATGTTATCCAAATTTAGCAAAACAAGATCTGATCGGATCGTATGGACAACGACTACACCATGGAACTGACTGGGAGTGAACTGGAGCTCGTTACAATTTATGGCGAAATAAATTGCCTAATCTGAATCGAATATCGCTTATCGTTATTTAATGATAACCGACCAATGTGAGTAAATCTCACTAACTCTGTACAGTTTATATTTTTATAAATTTAATCTAGTAGTGATAAATGATGATTGATTAATATGTGTTGACTGTTTGGTTGAATTGCTGATTTATTGGTTGAAATTATAGATAATGATATATATATAAATCACTAATCAAATATTGATTACGTTTATCAGAATATTTCATATTGAAATGAAATCGATGTTATTTATAGTGTTTAACATCTGTGGATGCAGGGAAACAGGTTGGAGGGATCCAACTGGATTCCTCAATATTATAATACTGTTTGTTTTCATATATTCTGATATATGATGTGATATATAATCTGTGATTGATTATGATGATACTGGTCATGTTATTTGGTATTTTAAATACTAGAATGTAAAAAGGAAAATTTCAAAGTAAATATTGAAAATGAAATATTTATATAAAGTGAATAGAATTATATAAAAGGATTTATATAAAATGAATAGAATTATATAAAAGGATTTATATAAAATGAATAGAATTATATAAAGGAAATTTTAAATGAGATTTAAGTGATAGAAGTTAAAGACAAGATTTTTTATAAATAATTCTATAAATATATATTAAATAGAATTTGGAATTGGATATTATTTTCAAATATGGAATCAGATTGTTTGGAGTATATAAAGAAATATTGTTCAAATTCAATGTGAATAATGGATTAAAGTAAATATTTGAAATTAAGAATTTTATAAAGGAAATTGGGTTTTGAAATAGGGATTTTAAATGGACTTAAAGGAATTAGAAATAGACTGGAAATTAGTCGAGTTGAATAGCTTTTTGTTTGTTGATCTGATGTTGGTTTCGGCCATCGGGGTTAATACGTAGGTGGTTGTTCTCTTACTAGTTTACAATTAGAGATCGGTATATGTTAGAAGATAGTGATGCGTGAATTAGAAATGAAAACGTTTTCCAAAGTTAATAACGTATATTTTCTAAAAATAGAAAATAAGGATTTGACGAATATATAGAAACGAGAAATGGGGAAATGAATAAATGTTGATTGATGATTGATCGATAGAATTTCCGTCTGGAAATAATATTATTTTTTGCACACATGTTTTTCTTTGATAGTTAAATCACTGACTATCAAAGTTTTTGACCATTTTTCCGTCGTCAATACAGAGAGACCGGGATCAGATTCATCATCTGAAAACCACTATGTATGGGCTTTAGCATTGCGATCAAATATGATGAAGATAAGTGAAGACAAAGGTATGCAAGAGCTTCCCTGTTTATAGAATAGTGCCTTCGGTTTGTCCAGTCTCAGGAAAACTTATATGGAAGAATATCTGAAAGAGGATATCTAATAGATCATATAATTTGATCTCTTCAAACGTATTTACGTTTGGTGGCAGAGGAATTCGTTTCTCTTAGCTATTTACCCATGATATGTTTAGAGAAATCAATTTGTGATTTAGAGGGTATGACGATGTGACATTCAAAGTGAATAAAGATGTGGTTTGTAAAGGATACATTATGGCTTCTAGCCTCACAACCGGAAAGGTATAAAATCGGGTAGGTCGCATGGCTAAGTGATTAGCTACCAGTTAGGGTGTATTGTCACCTGATCTAGAGAAATTCCATTTACTTCTATAATCTATTTCAATGCTGTCCCTTTTGGGAAACGGTTGCTTATTCCAAATGTTGGTGATAATACATTCGGTACACTCAAGCGAAATGAGTGACCGACTATGTTTATCCTGGGTTACAAGATGTTCTTGTTGAACCCGGTGTATTCCTCTCTAAAGATACACTATCAGAAGGTGGTCCCATACCTTGCTAGTTGGAAGCCATTACCCAATAAGCACCCACGGTTTTTGATTATATACTCTGTATGTGGAACGTGAGATGAAAGCATTCTGCTAGGTGATTATTTAGTTGTGATTGATAGACACTATTATAATATCAAATGAGTTTGATATAAAGTTTATCATTTCGTTCAAAAAGATTTTGTAATATTGAATCAAGTGTTTGATTCTCATAAGGGAAAAAACCGTTCTGTGTTATACGGCGTAGTCTTATGAGATATCGTTTATTTTCTCAAACTGTTTTAAATTGTTTACTCATGCAAGTCCCATGACTGGCCCGGATTTTATTTTGTTTGTTTTCCCTAAACTCTTAGGTGCCCAAATTTGTATGGGTAGTCAAGTAGTCAGGATTTTACAGATATACTGTGAGCTTAGAGCAGGAGGCTTCAAGATTTTATAGCAGTTGTTTATTTCCGCTGTGTTGTAAGTGTTGTACTATAATAAATGTTATTGTACACATATACTGGTTTTATTTCAAAGTCATGTTATATTTTATTTGTTCCGCTGTGAGATTCGTGTTACTCTGATATTGTATGTTCTTCTTCTTCTTCTATTCTAATTTTCTATCTTATCTATCCTTAACCTCTAACTTCTTTCAATAACTATCCGGTATTTCCAATGCTTGGATTGTCAACATTGAGTTTAGGTCGATAACCAAGGTCGCAAATTACCCGAGTCCTTACAGTGGTATCCAAGCTAAAGGTTAAGTGATTACCTTGGCTCTGTGGTGTGACTCAGTAAAGATGGGGTTAGTAATACCCTAGATTGAGTTGAGTGTATATATACGAGTGAATGTATTTGTAGATTTTATAGAAAAAAATTATATTGTGGAGATTTATTGGTTGAGTTGTTTATGAGTTTTGGTCGATCAGTTGGGTCCACTGTATCGGTAGTGGTTTATAAAAATACGATGGACCGACACAGTATGGTTTAAAAAGTGGGTAAATGAAATAATTTTATCTTAATTATATTTCGATATAAACAAAGTATAGATATTTGATATATTATAGTATATTGGATGTGTTGGTTGTTATATAAATTGAATAAGATTAAAATTGAGTTGGTTATACATATATAAGCAAATAGAATTTGTATAAGCATTACGAAATGAATTAAAACTGAATTTAAACCAGAACTGAAATTTAAAACTCTAGGGTTCGGAAAGGTGTTTGTAATTGGATTTGGATTAAGTATATGAGAATTTTAAAATCTTGGGAGATTTTAAATTGTTTTACAAGCATTGTGAATGGTATTTTGAAATGTATTTCAAATTAGAAGTGTTTAGAAATGGTTTTGAAAGTGATATAGTATTGAACTCACTTTGGTCGCTGGGAAATAATTCTGATGATGATCCGGACATCATCGGTGTTCATTTTCGAGTTTCTAAGTGACGGATTACTACCAAGGAATTTTTTTTTGAATTGTTTTGAGAACAAGTTGTTTGAAGTCCAAAAAGTGATATTTGGTTTTAAAGACTAATCTGTTTAAAAATTACCAGGTGGATACAGTTTGAATTAAAAATAAATTTAATAGGAATTTGAACTGGTATTGGATTTGTAAGTTAAGAGGTTGGAATCAAGAATGGATTTGAGTTTGAAATATAATTCGGCTTAGATAAGTGAGTGATTTGGTTTTGAGGATAAATTGATTGTAGAGCACTTGGGAATGAATGGATATATGCTGAATTAATAGAAGATGAAAGTGGCAGAGTTGTATGCCCAACAAAAAGGTACAAGTTTATTTTATTGGGTATGAGATTTTGATGATCCGAATTGGCAAGCCGCTTGGCTGTTTGATTTTCTTTTGGATTGGGAATGGCCTAGAGAGGCGAATTGTATTGTACCGATTGACTAGTACAAAGGAGGTGCGGGCGAAATTTTTTGTAAACACGGTTATTATAAAATTTTCAGAATTTTTGAAAATTTTCGTTAATATAAATGAATTAATAATTAAAAAAAATTGGTTCAGTGAAACTGGATCTAAAAGGTAAAAAATAATAATTTTTAACCCAGTTAATAGGGTTTGTTTCCTACCTTAGCAATTTCGAGGACGAAATTATTTTAAGGAGGGAAGAATGTAACATCCCGCAATTTTAGCGATTAGATAATTAACTTATTTAATCGTTTTAATGTTCTAAGTTAAATAATTTTGATTATCTAATAAATATAAAATAAAAATTAAATTATCAATGATTGATTACGAATAAAATAAGACGGTATAATTTGCAAATAGAATGTCGTTTAAGCCAAGCTGACAAAACAGAGTAAAATACCGTGCGCGACGCACACGCTTAAATGGGTCATTTATTTAGTGATGCAGGAGTTGTTAGTGTGAACATGGTTTTCGACCAACAACAGATTTCATAATCCAATTCATGTGAACACAACGTCAAGGCTATACTACATGTTGTAGTTGGCAGTAGAAGCGATGATCAATTGAAATGAGTGGGTAGTTTGGTGCTCTAGTGCTATACGTAGCATAACATGTAGAGTTAAAAACTGTATTTAACAAACAGTATTATATTATATATATAACACGCACGAAGTTTTACTTTCAGTTTTCCTTGGCACTGAAGTAAATTTAGCCGAGAAGTTCAAGTAACATAGCTAAGTATCTCTGTGCAAATTTCCTTAATCTAAAAGTAAATGATCGTACTAGGCTATGCATAGGTGTATATATAAATATCTCTCTACTCAATTCCTTAGCAGCAAATTATTGCTTTCCTTTATATATATGACGCCATTGTCTCCCTTCTATTTTCTTTCCTTTAACAAAAATATCCAAGGCCGATCATTGTCATGGCCTTCGAAATATTTAAATAAAATAAGAATAAATCGCTGCAGACCTATGATGTGAAGAATGAGGCCAACCTACCCTAAAGTACTGTACTGCCTATATATGAAACTTAGCTATTAAGTTTCTATAGTTATAAATACTTTACCAAGCTCCTTTATACTTCTTCTTACTTCAGCAACTCCATGGCGTATCGTTTCTGATGGCTTCAAATTTTCTAAACAAGCTAAATACTAAACGAAATACACTCATAGTTTCTTTTCTCTGAACACTTCTTTCCCAACTAAATATAAAGGTGTTAGAAGTTACTTGAGGATATAGCTGAAGCTCGCGCGGTGACTCCTAGGGATACAGAACGTACGTGATGTGTTATGGGTGTATCTTCACGCAATAGTGCGTTCACATGTAAGGACCGAGGAGTTTCGAAACGTTATAAGATGGAAGGCGAGAGTTACTGTTTCAAAGCAGGTTAAAGATTTGGGATTTGTGGCAAGGTTAAACGTGGAAGGAGCTGGTGTATGTCTTTGCATAAAGAAAGAGTACTGGTTGGATGGACGGTGGAAACACTGCATGGACGGGCTGCTTAATTATAACTTGCGGGTTTGAGTCAGAGGAGTCTGAGTGGAAGTAGCTTTCAAAGAGAAGTTATACGGTAAAATTTTGGTTATGAAGAATACAATGTTGAGGGTATATGTGGAAGGAATGGGACACGCATTTCCAAATTTAAGTGAGAATGGAGTCTTGTGAGGAGTGGCAAGACAGATGTGGTCCTATTCATATGAGTTGGAAAGTATGGAGATGTAAGATGAATGGCACACAGAACGAAGGGTAGCATGGAGGAGGTTCGGTACTGATTTTTCCGAGGAGTTTGGTGTGTATGGAAAGTTGGCACTGCGAGCTTGACTGATTGGAAGTGGTTCAAGGATTTCTACGAAGAAACGTGAAGTTAGGGGAGAAGAACAAATGGAAATGGCCATTGTTTTGTGCAGTTGAATACTACAGAGGGAGGATGAAGCCTATCAAAGAGGACCGGTTTCGTTTATATAGGGGAGGCTAGTATAGAGACGCCGTACCATGTGAGGGAAATAAGGTATTATATAGGGAAAAATGGATGGCGTGGAAGTTCAGTCATTGGAATAAACATACAAGAGCTGCTTGATGGCGTAAACGAAGAATTTGGGGAAGGTATATGCATGGAGTTTTGCTACAGGGGCGAATTGCGGTTCTTTATAATGGGATGGATGAAATCAGGTGGCGGTTTCAATTTTACAGAAGGAGTTGTTGATCGTTTTGTTGGCCTTCGTGATCGGTTATTATGGTGTATGGTAGGAGAACATGACTTGGCCATTTCTTTTTACTGAGCAGTTAGAAAACAATACGCGGAAGAAGAAAAATAAATGGGCGGGTCGGTGCAAAGAGATGGGCCGGGATTTTGATGTTAAGCCCAGATTGATTTATAACAAAATTTTAATTTATTTTAATTAGAAATAGTACAAACTTATTAAATTGATAACTTTGTCATACGTTATCCAAATTCAGCAAAACAAGATCTGATGGGATCGTATAGACGACGACTACACCATGGAATTGACTGGGAGTGAATTGGAGCTCATTATAATTTATGGTGAAATAAATTGCTTGATCTGAATCGAATATCGCTTATCGTTATTTAACGATAACTGACTAATGTGAGTAAATCCCACTAACTCCGTACAGTTTATATTTTTATAAATTTAATCTAGTAGTGATAAATGATGATTGATTAATGTGTGTTGATTGTTTGGTTGAATTGCTGATTTATTGGTTGAAATTATAGATAACGATATATATATATATATATATATATATATATCGCTAATCAAATATTGATTCTGTTTATCAGAATATTTCATATTGAAATGAAATCAATGTTATTTATAGTGTTTAGCATCTGTGGATGTAGGGAAACAGGTTGGAGGGATCCAACTGGATTCCTCAATATTATAATACTGTTTGTTTTCATATATTGTGATATATGATGTGATATATAATCTATGATTGATTATGATGATATTGGTCATGTTATTTGGTATTTTAAATACCATATGATATACTGGAATGTAAAAAAGAAAATTTCAAAGTGAATATTGAAAATGAAATATTTATATAAATGAATAGAATTATGTAAAAGGATTTATATAAAATGAATAGAATTATATAAAATGAATAGAATTATATAAAGGGAATTTTGAATGAGATTTACGTGTTAGAAGTTAAAGACAGGATTTTGTATAAATAACTCTATAAATATAGATTAAATAGAATTTGGAATTTGGATATTATTTTCAAATATGGAATCAGATTGTTTGGAGCATATAAAAGAAATATTGTTCACATTCAATGTGAATAATGGATTAAATTAAATATTTGAAATTAAAACTTTTATAAGGGAAACTGGGTTTTGAAATAGGGATTTAAAATGGACTTAAAGGAATTAGAAACCGACTGGAAATTAGTCGAGTTGAATAGCTTTCTGTGTGTTGATCTGATGTTGGTTTCGGCCTTCGGGGTTAATACGTAGGGGGTTGTTCTCTTACTAGTTTACAGTTAGAGACTAATATATGTGAGAAGATAGTGATGCGTGAATCAGAAATGGAAACGTTTTCCAAAGTTAATAACGTATATTTTCTAAAAATAGAAAATAAAGATTTGATGAATATATAGAAACGAGAAATGGGGAAATGAATAAATGTTGATTGATGATTGATCGATAGAATTTCCATCTGGAAATAATATCATTGTTTGCACACATCTTTTTCTTTGATAGTTAAATCACCAACTATCAAAGTTTATGACCATTTTTCCGTCATCGATACAGAGAGACCGGGATCAGATTCATTATCTGAAAACCACTCTGTATGGGCATTAGCGTTGCGGTCAAATATGATGAAGATAATTGAAGACGGAGTTATGCAAGGGTTGTTTTGTTTACAGAATAGTGCCTTCGATTTGTCCAGTCCCAGGACAACTTATATGGAAGAATGTCTGACGGAGGATATCTAGTGGATTGCATAAGTTGATCTCTTCAAACGTAGTTACGTTTGGTGGCGGAGGAATTCGTTTCCCTTAGCTGTTTACCCGTGATATGTTTAGAGAAATCAATTTGTGATTTAGCAGGTATGACGATGTGACATTCAAAGTGAATGAAGATGTGGTTCGTAAAGGAAACGTTATGGCCTCTAGCCTCACAACCAGAAATGGTATAAAATCGGGTAGGTCGCATGGCTAAGTGGTTAGCTGCTAATTAGGTTGTATTGTCACCTGATCTAGAGAAATTCTATTTACTTTTATAATCTATTTCGATGTTGTCCCTTTCGGGAAACGGTTGCTGATCCCAACAGTTGGTGATAATACATTCGGTACACTCAAGCGAAATGAGTGACCGGTCATGTTTATCCTGGGTTACAAGATGTTTTTGTTGAACCGGTGTATTCCTATCTAGAGATACAGTGTCCGAAGGTGGTCCCATACCTTGCCAGTTGGAATCCATTACCCAGTAAGCGCCCACGGTTTTTGATTATATACTACGTATGTGGAACGTGAGAGGAAAGCGTTCTGCTACTTGATTATTTAGTTGTGATTGATAAACATTTTTATAATATCAAATGATTTTGACATAAGGTTTATCATTTCGTTCAAAAAGATTTCGAAATATTGAATCAAGTGTTTGGATTCTCATAAGGGAAAAACCCGTTCCGTGTTATACAGCGTGGTCTTATGAGATATCGTTTATTTTCTCAAACTGTTTTAATTTTTTTTACTCATACCAGTCCCATGACTGACTCGGAGTTTATTTTGTTTGTTTTCCCTAAACTCTTGAGTGCCCAAATTTGTACGGGCAGTCAAGTAGTCAGGATTTAACAAATATACTGAGAGCTTGGAGCAGGAGGCTTCAGGATTTTATAGCATTTGTTTATTTCCGCTGTGTTGTAAGTGTTGTACTCTGAAAAATTTTATTGTATACATATACTGGTTTTATTTCAAAGTTATGTTATATTTTATTCGTTCCGCTATGAGATTCGTGTTACTCTGATATTGTATGTTCTTCTTGTTCTTCTATTCTAATTTTCTATCTTATCTATCCTCACCTTCTAACTTCTTTCATTAACTATCCGGTATTTTCGATGCTTGGATAGTCAACATTGAGTATATGTCGACAACCAAGGTTGCAAATTACCCGGTTGTTACACCAAGTTTATCAAAACTTGCCGGATCCATCATTTTTTTGCACCGATTCACTGATTTCTGGTGCACGATCCATACTAGGATTCATGCTCGATCCATCCACCTACCACAGCATTTCCCAAACGCTATAGAATCCAGATTTTTTTTCCAGATTTTGATTTTTGGCCGATTCTTTCACCTTTTCTTGGCCGATCTACTACTTTGCCACTACTTGAGCCACGCCAAAGCCTCTACAACACCAATCCATCATGGATCTCGCTCGATCATTGATTTTTACTTCGATGTATGCTTTTTAATAATGCTTTGAGAGACTTTCCTTGAACCTTCTAAACCTAAATAGATCTGATCCAAGAAACCATGTTTGCGCCAAACTTGACTAGATCCAAGCTTGACTTTAAGTCGATTTCATACTCTCAAGGTCCACTCGATTCCAACGATTCAACCAACAACAAATTTCATCAAAACAACAATTTGTAATTACATAGTAACTTATCAATTTAAGTTGCTAGATTAGATCCTATGATGATTTGAATTAAAATCATACTTACATCGATTAGATCTATACAAAAACAACTTGAAATGATGAACACAAAGTCAAACAACTTATATACTTGATCTAATCCTCGTGAGAGATGCTTATCACTTACCAAATCTTTAAAATAACATAAAAACACTTGGATCTAAATCTGCACAGCCAAGAATTAGCTTCAAACTCTTGATTTAATATGATCTCTCTTCACTTGATGTAGATCTAGATTCAAACAATGTAGATCTTCGATTCTCTTACGTAGATCTAGAATTTTGAATGGTGGAAAGGTGTATTTGATTAAGCAAGGAGGATCATGAGCTCAACCAAATGAGAGAATAAAGAAAAGTAACCCTCTCTCCATACCTCTAACCCCCTATTTATAGTCTCCCACCAACCCACTAATGGGCCTCTCCAAATTATCCCACTAATAGTTTAAAAACCTGGATAGCAAACTGCGAAACATGAAAACAACGATTCCTCCCAAACCGCTGAACCAAATCTTTAATGTGACCATTCTACGGTATTGGTAACACCATTTCCTTTCCAATGAGACCGAGCTCAATACCTGATTCGATCTCAGTCAAAAGTAATTCCTTGTACAAGACTAACAAGGGCAAAATGGTCACAAATAAAATTGGTAAAAACTATGGACATGTCTCACATCCCCATAAACAACATATTAAAATATTAGAATGATCCAACCCTTAGCGAATAAAATAAAAATATTTTACGATCCTCTAATACGTAAAATGCGGGCTGTTACCAATCTAGCGTTTATCTAATGCGGTAATCATTTCGGGTCGGTGTGCTACTGGTTAATCCGAACATTCTTCGATGATGGCATGCCTTAATGTCCGAGCCTGCAATATTCTGAATCGATCTAAGCCCTAATCGAGCTGGATGTTTATTGAGCCGGTCTGATGATTTCTATATGTTGATATAGTTTGGTTTGCTAAATGTATATGATTTTAGATTTTTCTTGCAAAGAGGCTAGTCAATAATGACCTTCTCATTATAGCATTAAATTCTATGTTTATTGCTACAATGGTCATGAATATTTATTTCCATTTATTATAGGAATTATTACCCTATATTTATTCCCATAAATGGAAACCTTTCAAATTCAAACACACAACATACATTCAATTTAATAATACATTAGCGCTATTTACGTAGTTTTGGACGGGTGAGATTGTGGTAATTATATATTTATATTTTTAAGAATAATGCAAATGTAGTTACTAATTATATTTTATTTTCCTTATTATTGTTCTATATTCCAATCTAAACTAACGAGTGGAATAATTATTTTTGTGCTTAATCTTGTTTAAGATTCAAATTCTCATAAACAAGTTATTTACGGTGATTATTGTAAATTTTGCCCAACTTATTTAAAAAAGGTAAATTAGCACATTTCAAATCACAAGGAAATAGGTTAATATTTATTTAGAATAAATGTTGCAAACTATGAACAAAATACACGAGTTTGCACATCTCTTCTTATTTGTTTTTTTTTATATTCCCTGTAGATTTCAAGGAATGTCATTTTATATAAAAGAGAAAAAAGGCAGATTTACAGCAATCAAGTGAAAACCCCAAGCGATAAACACAAGCAGGTTTACAATTCTAAAATCAATACTACACTGATCCTATATTTACACCCAATCTTATAAATATAGAATAAAAACAGTGCATATCTAATAATATTTTTGGACTGATTTCCACATTCAAAGTGCTTATAATAACCACAAACAATCCAATAATAATTGCAGGCGATATAAGAATATTAAAATAAGAGGCATGCAGATCCATATTCAAATTTCATGCGTATTATTTAAGATTTCACAATAACAAAACAAATCTGATAAATTTTAGGCATACAAACCAGATTTAATATAAACGGATTATATAAGATATTAAAACAATTAATATATTTCTCTCTCACTTGAAAGTTATCCAAACCTGAATTTGGACACAATTTTGAGGCTTACAATTTTCAAATCTCATATATCTATAATTTGTGTACAAAGGAGATATACAAATACATATTTAAATTTGTAGATCTGAAACAAATTTGGAAAAGAAGAAGAAGATTTAAACAAAACTTACCTATTCGAAGAACCAATCCTTTCTCATAATTTTGAATCCAGTCTCTTCAATTCTTATTAATTATATTTGTTATAGGTTTATATTTTGAATTTTTGAAGAGGTTGGAGGAATGGGATAACAAACCAACTTTCGAACACTTCGGAAGTTGAGTCGGTAATATAGAATAAGAAAAAGATAGAAGATAGAATTTGTTAGACCAAAAACCGGTTCTAACATCCAATAGACTAGAATTTGTAGAGATTAATAAAGAAATATAAAATGAAAATGAGAAACAAACAACAAACACACAAGGTTTATAGTGGTTCGGCCTTAACGAGCCCACGACCATTTTATAATTCTTCTATTCAACAAAGAATTACAGTTACAATACTTTAAATCTTCAAACACTCAAGATACAGTCAAGTTTCTCCTATAAAAGAGGAAATAGACTCAAATATTGTGATAACTGAGTTCGAATCGAACAGAAATGGCAGATAATGTAAGGAATCTTCAATATTTCAAGTATCAAAGTTCCTTTTCTAAGCCTCCAGATTAGGTTTATATAGGGTAGCAACTATTCGGTTCAATATACTGATCGGAACGGTTACAATGATATGGCGTTTGAATCACAGATATATGAAGGTTAGTGAAACAGTTGCTAAACAGTTTTAGCCTTATGGGATCTGGTCGTGGGACACATAGCGAGGATATCGTTCGATCGGAGGTAGTGGTAAATGTGGATAGGTTGTCTTCGTGGGATCGAAATGGGGTCGGATCGAGTCATTCGATCCGAGATCATTAGACCTGGGGTCGATCTGATTCGAACCTCTGTTTTTTGCTTGATCTGTGGTGCAGGAAGCTATCCGAGCCATTGCAAGTTCGTTCCCACCCAAAATCTACTTCTTGAGTGGGCATGAATATTGAAATCCAAGGCTCACAATCGTGATCACTGGAACCTTGGACGACTTTTGATACGAGACAGGCTAACATTTTGCCCCCCAAAGTACGTCTTATCATAAACGAGATGTGCATTGGAATCGCAAATCTATCCATTCTTGAATAAGCAACAATCAACAGTCATGTCTTTCTATGAAGTCGTGACTCTTGATTCCTTACGCTATGTATAAATGAACCCCACCCATGCTTGTCTTTGTTGCAATTGGCAATTTGGGACCTTCATTTGGAGTATAGAAAAAGATATAGGTAAATCCTTCAAACCCTTGTTGAATAAAAAGGGTTGGAGTTACCTATTAAATTATTCTAATTTATTAGTTCTTATATATGTTTATGCACATACAAGTCGTTCCAAATAATTCCTTTTGATTATTGAGATTTAATCGAGTCATACAAATATGTCATTTCACCAATATCATGAAATAATGGTTGAAGATGTCTCTTATCTTTTTTCAGTTTTTCTTAGTTCTCAAATTTTTGGTTCGGATCAATAAATATGTTATGCTCTGGATCAAATAATTCGATCTGATGACTACTCGATCTGATCGGTGCTCATACTTCTCATATATGCCTTCAAAAACATAGTCAACTCATCTTTTCAGTGAAGACAAAGAGTCTCCTAGGCACTGTATATAAACCCACTCTCTCATCTCTTACTTTACCCTTCCATTACTGAAACTATTTCAAACTCATGAACCCTAGTCTCCAAATACTTCGTATCCATCTCGATTCTTGAATCATATCCATAGGCGTGTTGGAAGTATTTTAATTCATGTTCTAATTTGAAGTTTCACATGGATTCGATCACCAAATCTCACTAATCCACCTCCGATTTTCCACACCGTCAACGCCATGGGTTCTAGAGATGACCTCTACTGTCGGTGGCACTTTTGGTGTTCCATCTCGTCAATCGGTCGTCCATGAAGTGGGTTCATCGATGGTTTATTACTCGAATTTGATTACTGAAGGAACAGTAGAAACGCCACGAGGAAGAAAAGATGTGGGAGAAGAATTAACTTATCTCAAAGGCCTTTCGGTTCGAACAGGTTGGTGGACCAGAAGATCAAAGTGGTTACACATGTCTAGTGCTTCTCTGCTCAGATCGAACATTTTCAATCCGAAACTGTTCGACCCGTACCGTTCGATCCGAATGAGATCAATCCAAGGTACTCGAACCAGAAAACTTTGATTCGAACATAAGCAATCAATATGACTCTTACACACATGTGCATGTATCTAGGTTGATAAGCATGAAAATGTAATAACTTCATCCCATCATATATAGATTGATGAAGACCAGCATAACATCTATTCTTGCAGACAGTTAGGATAGAGCCTTTTAGATCCTGGACTTGAGTAGCACAACATACTTACTCGAAGATTCGGAACATGAAACCATAACTTTTCATGACACACATGTGACACCCCGCGCCCGTTAATGTCAATCACAAGGGGAATGCATTAAGTTTTGTGAAGCGTTATAGGTAAACCGAAACAGAAATATCACAAGATAGATGTAAAATGACAGTGGAATTAAAAACTTTATTAATCATAGAGCATCGTGGTTCAAAAAAATCATATGTCTGAAATACATAAAGAAAACCGTTACATCATAAAATCTATTGTCTTGTACTTTAAAACATCAGAGTACGTAAAAGAAGCATAAATTCCCCAAAATAAAACATAGTCATAGTAACAAGGATAGGAGCTTGAGCCATACATCTAAGCAGCTCCAGCAAAATGAAAGAAGAATCACGGTCAAGCCTGAGTATTCCTACCCTGAGAACCTGGGGCGAGGGGGGAACGGAAGAAAGAAGAGGAAACAAAAAGGGTCAGACATAAAGTCTGGTGAGTCCAGTTACTTTTAGCAAGTAAATAAGTAAAAGTGGCATGAAAGGCATATAAAGTGGATAAGAGAGAGATAACAACATATAAGGCAGGTATGACAAGGTAAACATGATAGAGTGTACATACTTCTCTAAAGATTTCTTTGCACTAATACTAGTATCACCAGAATGAGATGAACCCAACAGCTATAAGATGGTAGACACAGGCATACATCCAAATGTATCCTAACCACTACCGTAATCGATCGGCTTCCTACTCCACTTAGATACTCTGTGCCGGCCCCGCCATAGGATGTATCACGTCCTACATTGGCAATCCTTCACTTATATGCACATCCATATCTATAGGTGTCACAGTCGTCTAGGCCCCTTTACCCGGACCATGCACGCATATGTCCTCGGTCGGTTTGCACTGCCCACATCGTCCTCCTTGTTTGGATCTCTTATATTTAGCCCAGTAAGCGTGCCCCAACTCCGACCTAGTTCGGAGTACTTGTTTGATACCTATTAAGGGTTACTGACTAAAATGGGTCCCATTCAATATGATACAGGTTCTCCCCCTTGTCATGTATCCCCATTAGGATTTCCATTGGTTATGTATATCATTAGGTGTCTTTAATTACACAACCCTATCATTCCTGCAAGTTATGCTTACCCTAAAAAGGTGTCTTTAATTACATAACTCTAATATTTCCATCGGTTATGTACACAGCTAGGTGTCTTTAATTACATAACCCTATCAGGTTAAGTTTGTGAGCCTATATGTAAATATAACCCACCCCCTTAGATTTATTGACCCACCCACTGTTCAACCAAGTTTACTTAACCCCAACATAAGTTTACATTCATACAATTCCCTACGGGTTCAACTAGGTTAAGCATTCAAGGTTTAGTATCATATTTTCATTTATGGTTATGGTATGCTAGACCTCCTACATTAAGCCTACCATTTGTGGATGTTGGTCATGCCGGGCGGGTCCGGGCAGACTTATTCCACAAATTGGGCTTAAGCTCTGTCTTACCACGTCTCGTATTTGTGCACCTAGATCTCCCACATTAGATTCACCACTTATGGTCGATGGATATGCCGGACGGGTCTGGGCAGACTTCCACCACAAGTGCAATCTAACCTCTTGTCTAGGCACAATTACAGTTTCTAATTACTGTAATCCTAGCCATTTCATTATTAGCCAATTTTTCCTATGTCGTTATAGGTTATAGGTTTCATGCCCCTTTTTCCCCAATTATGTTCATAGTGAATTATATGCCTAAATTCATATACATATACATTATTCAAATTATGCCAATTTCCACCTTTTTTACCAACTAGGCCCAAATTCCCAGTTCACAAGATATGCCCAATTTCAATGTTTTTCCCCTTTTTCCCAAACTAACGTAATCGCATAATTTAACAGCATGCCTAGGCTCGATAATAGCCTGGCTATATAAAATAAAGAGGGAAAGGGTGGAGGGAAGATGACAGAAATAATTATTATAGCAAAACTGACATAAGGATATGATGGCATAATGATAAGATGAACATATAAGCACAGATTGGTGAACTTGTAATAACAAAACAGTTTCTAACATAATAGGGATGCATAATAGTCATGATTAGATCTAAATAAGCATTTAGATGTCCAACTAATGACAGATCCGAATTAACCACAAAATGATAGGTACAAGATGATCTAAATAAAAAATTAGATTCATAATCAAACGTAGATCTAACATGATAAAGACTAAGATCCAAGTCATAGATAATTCAGAATATTATAGGTTCACAAATTACAATAGATCTAATATGATTCAGGGATTAACATGCATAGACCCAAATTATAGTCCTATCATTTTTACTATTTACTTATCTAAATCTAAAAGCAATTTGAAACTCACAGTGTTCGAATCTAAAGAAATAGTAGGGGAAAAGCAGTTGGTGAATCTCAGATCTACACTTGAATCTATAAATTTGAATGCAGAAGAAGAAAGAGTTTTGATTCAGTCCAGGCACCAGCAGCACTTAGGCCTCCATTGATTTTCAGTGTGAGAAAACTGGAAAACAAATCCGTATATATAGCTGCCAGCCCCCAGAATTCGACTTCCACCTCAGCCTTAGGGGGGTCAACCCCCCTTAGGGGGTCTAGCCATGGGTTGACACCCCCTTGAGGGGTCTACCTCGGGGCCGACCCCCCAGGGGTTGACTCCCCTGGGGCGAAAATTTTACTGCCTCCTTTATTTTGATTTTTGAACGGTTTTTCTGATTTCTTATTTAATTATATATAAATATATATAATTCTTCTGCACGTATACAAACTTCAAACCCTCATAACATGTTCATACGATGTCCGTTTTACGCAAACCAAATGTCTATCTTGACTAGAATTTCGAGACGGATGCAATTACGCAGTCCGTTTCACCTTAATTCTGAATATTAAATTAATTATTATTTAATTTATCCTCTTCTAGTGTTATTAAAATTGCAGGGTATTACATTCTCCCCTACTTAAAGGATTTCGTCCTCGAAATCTCCAAGTTAAGAAGAATATGCATCTTACCATCCATCAACCATTTACTCATCCATCACTCACGGGCATCCATTATCCTTAAAGACTTCTAATGCTTAAATGAACATATGCAAAGGTGTGTGTATATGTCCCAATATCAATGCGAAAATCAGGCGCTCTACTGATCCAGTTGATCTCCTTAATGCAATGTATATTAGTGCCATGAATCCAATATGTATGAAAATAATCTTATTAAAACATGTAAGTTCCACATGTGTGCACAATCATTCGTCCAAATGCAACATCCATATGATGATACATCCATTTTCATCCATTAAAAGAAGAAACATGCACATACATCCATATGCAGTATGAAAGTGATTGAGATGATCTAGTGCCTAATGTGTGTGTGTATGCATCCATGAGCAACCATTAGCAAACACTTGCATCCACTTGCATCCATCAAACATAACATGTCTCAAACACATGTTTACATCCATGGGATTCCTACCTAAAGGTAAAAGATTCGATCGATAGGATATACTTAAATGATAGAAACAAGCATAAATAAAATCTTGGAAAAGGAATTTACGATCATACCCTCGAAAAGAAAAGGATATGAAGCACGAATCTTGTTTTCGGTCTCTCAAGTTGTATTTTCTGGGTATCTCCCCACCGAACCTTCATCAACTTGATTTCTTTATTGCGTGGCTTCTTAACTTCTGATCCAAGAATATGGAAAGGAACTCATCTGACTATCGCTTCCCGTTCCACCTCTACTTCTTCAAATATACTTGGCTCAACTACTTCTATTGTATCATGCAAGAACTTCCGCAAATGAGAAACATGGAAAACATCATGAACGCTGGATAGTTTCTGTGGCAGCTTTACTCCATAGGCCATTTGGCCAATCCTTTCTGTTATGGGAAATGGCCCTACGAGTCTTAGTGCCCACTTCCCTATAGATCCAAAGCAAACCACATTCCTTAAAGGTGACACTTTAATGAAAACCATATCTCCTACTTCAAATTCAATGTCATTCCTTCCCTTATCTGCGTAGGATATTTTCCTATCTTGAGCGGTCTTCATTCGTCTAATAAGATTAATATTCTCGGACGTTTCTCTAACCATATCTGGTCCAAGCAATAGCCTTTCTGTAGATTCCCACCAACAAGTTGGTGATCTACAGGGTCGTCCGTACAATGCTTCGAAGGGTGCCATGCTAATGCTAGCTTGATAACTGTTGTTATAGGGAAACTTTACTAAAGAAAGATGCTCTTCCTAAGTCCCTTCGAAGTTTAGGATACGTAGCCTCAAAAGATTTTCTAGGACTCTGTTCACCCTCTCCGTCTGCCCATCGGTCTGAGGATGATAAGCGGTGCTCAAACATAACCGTGTACCTAATGCTTCTTGCAAACTCCTCCAAAACTCACTAGTGAAGATAGGGTCACGATCGCTTACGATGTTGGAAGGTACTCCATGAAGACAGATTATCTCTCAAACATATACTGCTACCAACCATGCTGTCGTCCTCTTACTCTTAACTGGAATGAAATGGGTGCTCTTAGTAAGTCTATCTACTACCACCTAAATACTGGTGTTGCCTTTCTTTGATCTAGGCAAACCATCTATAAAATCCATAGAGACGCTCTCCCACTTCCACTATGGAATCTCTAAAGGATGAAGTAAACCACCGGTATTCTTTTGCTCAGCTTTTACTTGCTGACAAACTAAACATTGAGAAACAAACTCAACCACGTCCTTCTTCATCCCATCCCAAAATAAAATCCTCTTCATGTCCCTTTGCATCTTATCACTACCTGGATGGATAGTCATCTTAGAATGATGGGCTTCCTCTAAGACTGCCTTTAGCAAACTTCCATTTTGAGGAGCACAAGGCCTTTCATCTCGTCGCAACCACCCTTTATTGTCAATGGAATATCCATTAAGGTGACTAGAAGTTTCCCCTTTACTGAGCTTATCCAAGATGTCTGAAATCTGTGTATCATCTCATTGCGAAGCTCCTATCTGATCCATAAGAGTAGGTTATATCTCTATCGATGCAAACAAACCAGGCAAAAGCTCAGTGGAGGGTCTAAAATCAAAAGCCGATATAAACTCCAAGCTTTTCCTTTCCATAAACAAAGGACTTAAGACCATCCTCTATCTACTCAGTGCTTCTGCCACTACATTACCCTTACCAGGGGTATAAGCAATCTCGAAGTCATATGATGCTAAGAACTCCATCCACCTTTGCTACCTCAGATTAAGATCCTTTTGCGAAAACAAATACTTGAGAGATTTATGATCAGTGTTCAACTCGAAATTCTCTCTAAGAAAATAATGACGCCACGTCTTAAGTGCGAATACTATGGTAGCTAACTACAAATCATGGGTTGGGTAGTTCTTCTCATGGACTCTTAACTATCTTCCTCCATAACATACTACCCTTCCTTCTTGCATCATAACCGCACCAAGCCCTGTACCACGTGCATCGGTGTAAACTATAAACACTTTATCCCCATCGGGCAAGGTCAAGCATGGGGCTGTTGTCGAAGCCCTCTTCAGTCATTGGAAAGCAACATCACAATCTATAGCCCACAAAATGGCCAAATTATTCTTCGTCAGCCTAGTGAATGTGGCTGATATCTTTGCGAAGTCCTTAATGAACTTCCTATAATAGCCTGCTAACCCAAAAAAGCTTCTCACCTCCATTGCATTCTTTGGAATCTTCCAGTCCTGAACTGCAACCACCTTTGTAGGATCTACTGCTATCCCTTCTTTAGAAACCACATGCCCTAGGAATCTCACCTCCTTTTTCCAAAAAGTGGCATTTGGAGAATTTTGCCTTAAGCTGTTGCACAAGGAGAGTTTTCAAAACTTCCCTCAAATGTTGAATATGCTCTTCCTCACTCTTTGACAAGATCAACATATCATCAACAAAGACCATGAAAAATTTATTTAGAAACTCCCGAACCGCTCTACTCATCAGATCAACAAAATAGGCGAGTGCAATCGTCAACCCAAAAGGCATTCCGAGCCATTCAAACAAAACATCTGGAGTCTTAAAAGCGGTCTTATCTATGCTGTCCTCAGCCACCCTCAATTAATGATACCCCGTGGCCAGGTTTAACTGAGAAAATACCATGGCATTAACGACCGGGTTAAACAAGTCATCTATCCTCGGAAGCGGGTGCATGTTCTTCTTAGTCAGTTTATTCAACTCTCTATAGTCCACACACAAGTGAAGCGAACCATCCGCCTTAGTTGCGAATACCATTGGAGCACCCCATTCAGATATGCTTCGCCTGATAAACCCTTTCTCAAGTAGGTCCACTACTTGCTTGCTAAGCTCCTTCCTTTCCCTTGGAGCCATATGGCGTATTGGTAATGCAACTAGATTTTCATTATCTACCAAAGATATGCGAAAATCTATCTCGTGCCTTGGGGGTAAACCCCAAACCTCATCTAAGACATCAGAATAATCTCAGACTACTGGAACAGATTGTAGATCAGCGATAGATGCATCCAGAGACTCTAGGAAACTAAGCATGACAGACCCTTTTGGGTCACAAGAAATCTTGAGGGTCCTCCCATGATAGATCAGAAGCCTAATGGCCCTCCTCTCACAATCTAGAATAGCACCATACATCGTTCGCCAGTCCATTCCTAGAATCAACCCATAGCCCATAAACCTGAGCACATATGCGTAGCATTCAAATTCGACGCCTAACACAGATATCCTCGACAAATCATAGATAAATGACCCAACCACCAATGAGGTTTGAGACAACTATGGGATCCACTACTATACTAGTATTTAACTGTAGAGATTTAACCATAAAACTAGATATAAATGAATGTAAAGCGCCAGAATCAAAAAGAGTTCTAATAGGGTGACTGGAAAGAGAAATCATACCTTGCACGGAAATTTTCCTCCTCTATCTGGGCACTGATCGCGAAAGCATGCATATGCCCTCCATAAGCTCATGCCCTTTGAACTTGTCCCTGAGATACCTGTTTCTACGGGCACTCCCTTGCAAAGTGTCTGACCTCTCCACAATTGAAGCAAGTATTCTTCCTTCTTTTGTAGTCCTTGACCAAGTGACCTTCTCTTCCACAACTGTGACATTTCCTTTTATCCTTAGCCTTGTCATTCTTTCCGCCTTTCTTCTGTTCTTGCTGCTGGCCTTTCTTAAGCAATACCTTCTTGTTTTGCGTTATTTCCTCAGCTTTTACTTCCTTCTTTTCTCCCTTGTCTTCCTCATGCATCAGGGCCATATCAACAAGCCTTTCAAAAATTGCTCCCATCGAGATGTTGGACATAACTAACCCATGTAGGGGTTCATTCAGCCCTTTAGCAAATCGCAAAGCTTTCTTATGTGCAGTATCTACCAATTCCAATCCAAATCTTGCTATCTTCTTGAATTTGTTTACATATTCTTTAACAGTCATGTTTCCTTGTTTGAGTGCCAAGAACCTCTCCATTAGCAAGCTTTTATCAGCTTTAGAAAGAAACTTTATTTCAAACCTCTACCTAAAATCATCCCATGTCTCTACCGGACGTCTAGCTTGGGTTACTTCCCACCAGAACGATATTTCAAACCTCTACCTAAAATCATCCCATGTCTCTACCGGACGTCTAGCTTGGGCTACTTCCCACCAGAACGAAGCTTCATCTTTCAGTAGCCAGGTAGCTAACTGAATCTTCTTCGATCTTCCACTTCAAAGATTACGAACAAGTCCTTGGTCTCCTTGAGCCAACTCCTTGCCTCTATGAATGTTTCAGTTCCACGGAATGGCTTCCCTCTCATGGAACATAAATCTTTGTAGATCTTAGCGTAATTATCTGCTCTTGGAGGAGGAGGAGGAGAAACGACGGGTGCAGCTGGGAGAGGAACGTTTCCTTGGCCTTCGGCAGGCGTCGTAGCCTCTAGATACCTACGGAACCAGCTAGGTATCGTAATGCCCTAAGGAATGTTAGGTTCCCCAGACATACTGAAACGAAAGGGAAAGAGATTTAGACAAAGGACCGAAGGATATTACATACGGCTTTGGGGAATATGTTTTTCAAAACAGACTTTTCTTTTTGAAAAATGCTTTCTTTTAAACCCTTTTTGAAAATAGTTTTCAAATTTTTTTATCTAATCTGGTAACCTTTGGCTCTGATACTAGGTGTGACAGCCCACGTCCGTTAATGTCATTCACAAAGGGAATGCATTAAGTTTTGTGAAGCGTTACAGGTAAACAGAAACAGAAATATCACAAGACAGATGTAAAATGATAGCGAAATTAAAAACTTTATTAATCATAGAGCATCATGGTTCAAAAAAATCACATGTTGAAATACACGAAGAAAACCATTACATCACAAAAGCTACTGTCTTGTACTTTAAAATACCATAGTACATAAAAGAAGCAAAAATTTCCTAAAATAAAACATAGCCATAGTAGCAAGGATAAGAGCTTGAGTCATACATCTAAGTAGCTCCAGCAAAATAAAATCTGAATCACGGTCAAGCTTGAGTATTCCCACCCTGAGAACCTGGGGGGGGGGGGGGGGACGGAAGAAAGAAGAGGAAAAAAATAGGTCATACATAAAGTCTGCCGAGTCCAGTTACTTTTAGCAAGTAAATAAGTAAAAGTAGCATGAAAGGCTAATAAAGTGGATAAGAGAGAGAGATAACAACATATAAGGCATGTATAACAAGGTAAACATGATAGAGTGTATATACTTCTCTAAAGATTTCTCTGCACTAATACTAGTATCACCAGAATGAGATGATCCCAACAGCTATAAGATGGTAGACACAGGCATACATCCAAATGTATCCTAACCACTACCCTAATCGATCGGCTCCCTACTCCACGTAGATACTCTGTGCCGGCCCCGCTAAAGGATGTATCACGTCCTATAGTGGCAACCATTCGCTGATATACACAGCCATATCTACAGGTGTCACGGTTGTCTTAGCCCCCTCTACCCATCCCATGCACCCACGTGTCCCCGGTTGGTTTGCGCAGCCCACACCGTCCTCCTCATTTGGATCTCTTATATTCAGCCTAGTAAACATGCCCGAACTCCGACCTAGTTCGGAGTACTCGCTTGATACATATTAAGGGTTACTGACTGAAATGGGTCCCACACAATATGATACAATCCCTCCCCCTTGTCTTTTATCCCTACTAGGATTTCCATCGGTTATGCGTACCACTAGGTGTCTTTAATTACACAATCCTATCATTCCTACAAGTTATGCTTACCCTAAAAAGGTGTCTTTAATTACAATACTCTAATATTTCCATCGCTTATGTATACCACTAGGTGTCTTTAAATACATAACCCTATCAGTTTAAGTTTATAGGCCTATATGTAAATATTACCCACCCCCTAAGATTTACTTAGCCCACCCACTGTTCAACCAAGCTTACGTAACCCCAACTTAAGTTTACATTCATACAATTCCCTATGGGTTCAACTAGGTTAAGCATTCAAGGTATATTACCATATTTTCATTTAGGGTTATGGTATGCTGGACCTCCCACATTAAGCCTACCATCTGTGGATACTGGACATGCCAGGCGGGTCCGGGTAGACCTATTTCACAAATTGGGATTAACCTCGTGTCTTAGCACATCTCGTATTTGTGCACCTAGACCTCCCACATTAGATTCACCACTTGTGGTCGCTGGATATGCTGGGCGGGTTCGGGCAGACTTCCACCACAAGTGCAATCTAACCTCGTGTCTAGGCACAATTACAGTTTCTAATTACCGTAATGCTAGGCATTTCATTACTAGCCGATTTTCCTATGTTGTTATAGATTATAGGTTTCATGCTCCTTTTTCCCCAATTTTGTTCATAACGAATTATATGCCCAAATTCATATACATATACATTATTTAAATTATGCCAATTATCACCTTTTTACCAACTATGCCCAAATTCCCAATTCATAGGATATACCCAATTTCAGTCTTTTTTCCCTCGCTCCCAAGCTTACGTAATCGCCTAATTCAGCGACATGCCTAGGCTCGAAAATAGCCTGGCTATATAAAATAAAAAGTGAAAGGGTGGAGTGGAGATGACAGAAATAATTATTCTAGCAAAACTGACATAAGCATATGATGGCATAATGATAAGATGAACATATAAGCACAAATTGGTGAACTTGTAATAACAAAACAGGCCCTACCATAATAGGGATGTCATAATAGGCATGATTAGATCTAAATAAGGATTCAGATGTCTAACCAATGATAGATCTGAATTAACCACAAGATGATAGGTACAAGATGATCTAAATAATAATTTAGATCCATAATCAAAAGTGTTGTATATAACGATGTTGTATACACATTTATATGATTTTTGTTTCATGATAACAAACAAATATATATGTTGTTCTAAATGTGTTTGTTATTGTACTGTTATATAACATCACAGACATGAATATAATATTTATATTTAAATGGTTTTTGTTTCATGATAACAAACAAATATATATATGTTGTTCTAAATGTGTTTGTTATTGTACTGTTATATAACATCACAGACAAGAATATAATATTTATATTTAAATAGAATACGACTGTACAGAATTTCATATATTCACACAGTATTTTATTTAAATATAATATTATATTTCTACATTCAAACAGTACAAATTATATGACTCCACTATTTGTACGCATTCACAGATATTACACATGATATTGTACTTGTATATAAACTGAATAAATTAGACAAATCATTTTGAACACAATAAAAATAATATTTTATTTCAGCCAAATTTGTTTAATAAAAACATCATTACATTTCTCTCATTACTAAGCTCCTCACTACAACACTGTTACTCAGTTATACAATTCTGTGTACATTCTTTACATTTCATAAACACATACACTCTTTCACTGTTATACACATTGACAATGCTTAAATCTTCAATTTTCTGTCTTCTGTCTTCACAGCATCCTTCAGTCAGTTCAGTCTTCATAACTGTCATATATAGAAACACACACACACAGAGTATCTGGAACAGAAATAATATATTAAAATCAAGCAAATATTTTTTTTATTTTTTTGTCTCAGTTTTCTGGTGTGTTTCTCATTATTTTCATGACTTGATCTGATTTATCCGACTGTGTCTAGACAGCTTGTGATATTCACAGTGATACACTGTAAATACCACAAGGCAGACAATATATACAATGCAGGGACATGGAAATTTATCTGATGGTTGCATGTTCACATGTGTATAAATATACATGTGTGCACTGCCTCGCCAATCAGCGAGCAACTGAGGAGTAGCCACGTGGACCTTCTCGACTCAGTGCAACACATATTAATATGGTCGAGCACAAGTGGGAGCATACAAGGAGTACATCAAAGTGGTCGAGGCATAACAAGTCAGAACAATATGGTGCAGCCGAGTCATGTATACAAGAGAGTCGAGACATATATGTGTAAGTGACAATGGACAAACATGCATGTAAGCAACATGGTACAAATGTACAAAGCAGCATTATTATGGCACAACAAATATATGACAACAAAGTGTTCAAAGCATGCATGTTTCTCAATCATTTACAAGATAAAAGTAAGGGTACACTCACAAATGGGACAACATAGTTCTACACAAGCTTAGCAGCATGATGAGTACTGGTGATGATTCAAGACTATTTGCAAACTCGTGTGATTAATGATGCATCATATACAATGCATATACATTGATGTGATGTCCAAGTTCAAGCAACAGTCACAAAGGGTATATGGTCTAGTAGCAACATTGTAGAGCTCAATACAGCATGGCACAAATACAAAGCAAAATGGTTCAAAAATTTCAGAAATGCAACAACTCAAATGAATCTATTTTCATGATCATGAGTTAGAAAGTAACAGTAAGGTAGCATGGTCGATTAGTATCATAGTCATAGAAGGAAGTTCAAAGCAAAGTGAAAGTGAACCAATTTTTTTTTTGCATGCACAGAAAAAGTCCACACAGCATGGATATATATATATAGCAAATGAAAAGATTTCATGGTCATATATGGCATGTATTGCAAGTAAACAAGAAACAGCAAGAGACAGTAATGTTATCAAGAAATTCACATTATGGCCACACAAATGTTTTTTGACAAGCCAACATGCAAGTTTTGTTCAAGTTCAATATTTGGAAAACTCAACAAATCAGGAAATGGAAATCTTTCTTTTCATGTTTGGCGAGAAATAAGCAAGTATTATTAGCCAAGTATATGGCAATGTTAACAATCCATAAATTATGCAAGTGTCGGGCCAAGCAAATATCAGCAAGAAATCAATACTGTTTTTTAAGAAATGAAGCAAGCATTTTTGGCATTTTTTAAAGGGACAGAAATCAAACAATTTCCAAGTTTATCAATAGATTCAAGCCAAGCAAAATTAGAGGGTCAAGGAAGATTTATTTTTCGAGGGCAATCCAAGAAATTAATTCAAGACAGTTTTAATCAAGGTATAAAGAGGCATCAGTATTCTCGGCAATGGTAAATGATAAAACAAATATTTTGTTTCCTATTTTTAAACATCGATTTTTTTAAAGGCAACAAATCAATTGAGGAATCGAGCAAAATTCTCAGTAACATTTCAAGCAACAATCAATGCCGAGGAAACCAAAAACTAGAAATATACGCATGCCATTCAAAGCCAAGATTTATCAAACCAAAAGAGGAAACCGCATTTTTCAGATCGAACCGTTCATGAAATCAAAGCAATATTAGTGTTTTTAAATCCATATACATACACCGGTATCATCATCGACAAATTAATCGAAAATCAACAGAACACAATCGAGAGAAGAAAAAAAATCAGAAAAACATTTTCAGATTTTACTCATAGATTTTTTCGATCGAGAAATCCCGAAATCGAAGACAAAGGAAGAACATCAGACTTGAACTTCAGAGAGTAGCAATTTCATCAGGCATCGAATTCAATTTGGGATTCAAAGAAGAAACCCTAGTTTTTTCTTTCAATAGTTCGGCCGCCATTTTCTTTCATAGAACAAAAGTGATCGGGGAAAACAGATAATGGGTGGAGCGGGCCGACAAACTTCGTTTAGGCTAAACCATCTTTTACTAAAAGGGGATAACCCTTTTGAATTAATTTCCTAGGGTTTCTTTGAAGTTTTTATTTTTGTTGTGTTTTTAATTTTGTTTTTGTAATTCAATTCTGATCAGTTTCTAGTATCAGTAAAATACTAGGATCCAGTCAAGGTGTTGACTGTCAGTTTACTAGAGTTTGTAAAAACTAGGGTTACTAGTTACAGGTCATAATCAGGGGAAATCTGATCAAGGGGATATCAATCAGTCTAGGGTTTGAGCGTAGGGTTAGAATAGGAGCGAGAGTCGCGAGTTTACATGGTCTTGTAAGCGAGATCTGTTCTATCACCTATTAGAAACCTTAGAAATGCAACAGTAAGCAAGATTTTGTCGAAGCTGGGTATCACTGTTGTTATTTTCTTTTTGCTTCTTATTTCTACTGCATTCTGTGATCTGTTTATTATTTACTATCCCGTTAAATTTATAACTCTACGAAAAAATGTGATAAACCCTATTCACCCCCCTTTAGGGTTAATCTAGATCCAATAAGTGGTATCAGAGCAGGTATTTTTAACTCCAGAGTCATGGGTAACCCTTGTTGTTAGTCTAGCGAGAGTCGGTCCAGTTCATCTCCAACTATTTTCACTAGAACATATTTTTTTAACTGGAAATCCAAAATGGAATTTTATTTAAAATCTATTAATATTAAATGTTGGGATGTTGTTATCAATGGGTACGATATGGTTGCTAAAGTTTTTAATTCTCGTGCCACACATATTCTTTATTCTTATCTTGATGATGATCAATACGGTTTGATCTTCCATTGTTTGACTACGCAGGAAATCTGGAAAACTCTCAAAAAGCTGTATGGAAAATCTGAAAACAACTCAAAACCCTAGGATTACAATTCAGATTCAAATCTATGCTTAATAGGTCAAGTAGATGAAACTTTAGATGGATCAGATGATGGAGAATCAACAAATGCTGAAATAGAAACTTTCTCATATGAAGAACTGGTTTACATGTGTCTTGATTTAATGAAATATGTTGATAAACTCCAACTGAAAAATAAGTCTCTGAAATCTAAGAATTCTGAGTTGACCAGCAAAATTGATAATTTGGAATCACAACTTGAATATTTTAAAAACCTTTCAAATTCAGACTACAAAAATTGTTTGAAATTGGAAACCAATCTTGTTCATCTCAATAAAAATATTCAAAGGTTTGAAAATGTAATTCTGATCTTAAAAGAAAACAAGATTGAGTTATCAAATTTGAACAATTTTCTACAAAAGGAATTTGAAGTTTTTAAGACTAATATAAATTCCAAATTTGAAATTGCTGAAAAAGAAAATTTGTTGAAAAGTGATTTGATTTTGAAAGAACTTGAAAACGAAATTGAAAAGTCTAAGAAATTTGAATTTGAAAGTCAAAAACTTTTTGAAATTTAAATCTCTGAGTCCCAAGCCAAAATCAGATTACTTGAATTTGAAAATTTGGTTTTGAAACAACATGATACTGAAAGGAAGATCACTAATAATCGATGTTATGATTTAATAAAAGAAAACAGTGATCTTAAATCCAAAATTCAACGATTAGAATCAACTTTGGATAAATTTTCTAATGGGGAAAAACGTTGAATATGTTGTTGCAAAATCAATTTTCTATTGGAAATAAATATGGTATTGGCTTTGGGAAAAATAATGTTTTTGAAAATATCAATTCAAATAGTTTTAAAAATCCCTCAAGTTGCTTCAAGAAGGATAGTTTTGAAAAGTTGAACTCTGGATATTTCAAAAGTTTTGTGAATCACAAACGTGAAAAGAAATTGTTCGATAACAGTCTATCTAATCCATTTTGGACCCCAAAAAGAAACAAATTGAATTCATATAAATTCAAACAGATTTGGGTCCCTAAAGGAACTTTAGTAAATTCTGATGGACTGTTACGCAAACAGATTTGGGTACCAAAACATAAGAAAACAATTGAAAGTGGTTTTACAAATTTTGTTTGACCACTCAATCCTCTTAAGAGTTAGGTACCGAAGGAGGATGAGGAACTGCATAGCTAAAGAAAAACTGGATTCAAACTGCTACATATAACAGAATCATTCACAGTTCCTTAGCCACATCTTTTGAGTTAGAGATTCATTTGCTTACATCGATTTTAGGTATAATCTCTAAATTCATCTTTGTAAATATTCTCAGTTTTTTATTTTCTTTTTTTATTCCTCCTTCTACCCCCTCTGTTTATTTACTTTATCTCTTCTGTTTTGATTTGACAATGCCATATATTTCTGAGATTCATTAACTTCAAACTGCAGTACTCTTGTTTCTCTGGAAATTTGCTTCACTTGAATGAAAATCTGATGTTTTAATTATTTTTTCCAGATCTTGAACATAAATTTGTAAATATCTGCAATTGTTTTGAAGTTTATTTTTAGTTTTCTGAATTCATAACAGAGTTGATGTATTCTTGTCATATCTTGAACTCTTTTAATTTGAATTCTAATTTTTTTTTTTGAAGATATGAAAGTTTAATGGAATTTCACACAACAATGTTGTTTTGAGTTTTCTTCTAATTCATTTTTAGAAAAAATTAAAATGTTATACTCATTACAACACACTGCTATTTTTCAGTTGTGATAATTTCATTGTTTTTCAGATTGGCTTGGAAATTTTAATCTATCTTGAATCTCAGTGATACATCTTGAAATTCTTGTTATATTCATGATTAGTTGGTTGAAATTTGTTTATTTGGAATCATCTGAAATTCTTGATATTTTGAATTTCACACACCTCGTAAATTTGAAATTATCAACCTTGTGTGAATAATTCATTATATCTCAAAATTAACACTGATTCAAGTGATTTCAAATAAATTATTTTTATATTTTTTGGATCATGAATACCTCTTAAACTTGATGTATATGATCTAAAATTACTCTTGTTCTTATCAGAAATTTTTTGAACATTCTTTTAAAAAAAAGGTCTTAAAACTCACTGTTATTTCTTGATTGTTTGATTTGAATATATGTTTGTTTAAAATCATTTGAAATTATTGATTTATTGAATCACACACATATCGTGGATCTGAAATTTATAATCTGGTGAGATTGATTCATTAAATCCTGATATTTTCACATTTCTTCAAATGATTTAAAATATACTGTATTTTTTGTATCTTGAGTCATGAATCATGTTTTGTGACCTTCAGAAACATCCTTTGACAAGTTTGCTATGATATTGTTTTCTGTGCTGCTCTGATACTATCTTTGAAAAATGTTCTCAAATAACTGCTTGTTTGTGACTGCTTCTCTAATAGATGAAATTATTGTGCCTGATGTTAATTGACTGTGGTATCAGAAGTGCCTTATACTTGTCTCACCCATCTGTACTTAGATTCTAATCTTCACCTTGCATATATTCCACACATTTTTTTGTTCTGTATAAATCACCTTAAATTCCTCTTGTAATTGATTTTCAATTTTAAAATTATTTATTGATTATTCATTCAGAAATTGAAATCAATAACCAAACTGAACTGTATTTATAATTCATCAAAATTATTATTAGATTTTGAAATTGTGATGAATTGTGACTGCAGTACATTTCACAACAAGAGGAGATTTTATTTAAATTTTCATGATGGTTGAAAATTTATTAGAATATCTTTGAATTGGGAATTATTTCACGACCATCTCCTTTATCTATCATCATTCTGGCATCCATGATAATTTTATATTAATTTGGAGAGTTAATATGTTTTAAAATCTTTTTGAATAAACAGTGGAAATATTTGTGATTGAACTGGGACTATGTTATTTTTTAGAATTAATGACAATTGAAAATTTTCAATGATCTCGGTACAGTTGATCATATTTCATAATATAATAAATTTAGAAATTTGCTTCACAATTCATTTCTGTACCTACCCCATCTTCTATCATCCATATATTGGTTTTATATACCGAGCAGTGTTTTTTTTCTATTTTGAAGCTGAAAACGATAAATATATAATTAATACATAAATGTGTCTCTAGCCTCATTTAAAAATCCAAGCTCTGGTCATGCATGGTTATGAGATAACTTATAATTTAAGCTACGACTGACCTAATTTAAAAATCCAAGCTCTGGTTATGCATGGTCAGTGTGCTCTTAAATAATAATAAAAAAATGTGCTATAAATTGAAATCAATATGAAATTCTCCATGGTGTTTAAAAACAGCCTATCAATCCATATTCTAATCTGTGAAATGTGTTGAAATCTTATGACGTAATATGATTTGCTGATTGATAGCTATTAGGATTTGAGATTATACGATTTTGTCACTTGAATTGAATTATTAATTATAGTCCAAATTCATCACTGTTTTTGTGTTTTACTTTTATAAAAATTCTTTTGAAAACAATTGAAATTTATATTTATATAACTCTCTCCATTTTATATAAAATTCATCATAAATCGGTCATTCTCTAAAATGTGAAATATGCCACCAGTTCTTAGCTTATTATGATTTTTGTTTGACTGATTGAGAATTATGATGATCGTTCTTCCTTTTAAGCTGATATTATATTTATTTGTCACTATTCATCTATATTTTAAATTTTGTATCCTGGCCTTTTGATGATAACAAAAGGGGGAGAATGGGTTGAGATTTTGATTTATGAGTGAATATTTTATAAATATTTTTTATTTTGAAAGTCTATTCAAATTCATTATTTTCACTCATTTACAGTTATAGGGGGACTTTCTGTTGTAGCGGGAGCATTCAAATAGGGGGAGTTCAATATTCACTATCAAATACATTTATTATATTCAAAATCTTTATATTTGTTTGTCATCATCAAAAGGGGGAGATTGTTATATATAACGGTGTTGTATATGGAATTATATGATTTTTGTTTGATGATAACAAAAAAAAATATTGTTCTAAATGTGTTTGTTATTGTACTATTATATAACATCACAGGCAGAAATATAATATTTATATTTAAATAGAATACGACTGTACAGAATTTCATATATTCACACAGTATTTTATTTAAATATAATATTATATTTCAACATTCAAACAGTACAAATTATATGACTCCACTAATTGTACACATTCATAGATATTACACATGATATTGTACTTGTGTATAAACTGAATAAATTAGACAAATCATTTTGAACACAATAAAAATAATATTTTATTTCAGTCAAATTTGTTTAATACAAACATTAGTACATTTCTCTCATTACTAAGCTCCTCACTACAACATTGTCACTCAGTTATAAAATTCTATGTACATTCTTTACATTTCATATACACATACACTCTTTCACTGTTATACACATTGACACTGCTTAAATCTTCAATCTTCTTTCTTCTGTCTTCACAACATCCTTCAGTCAGTCCAGTCTTCATACCTGTCATATACAGAAACATACACACAGTATCTGGAACAGAAATAATATATTAAAATTTAGCAAATATATTTTTTATTTTTATTTTTTTTATTTTGCCTCAGTTTTCTGGTGTGTTTCTCATCATTTTTCATGACTTGATCTGATTTGTCCGACTGTGTCTAGACAGCATGTGATATTCACAGTGATACACTGTAAATACCACAAGGCAGACAATTATACAATGCAGGGACATGGAAATATATCTGATGGTGGCATATACACACGTGTATAAATATACACATGTGCACTGCCTCGCCAATCAGCGAGCAACTGAGGAGTAGCCACGTGGACCTTCTCGACTCAGTGCAACACATATTAATATGGTCGAGCACAAGTGGGAGCATACAAGGAGTACATCAAAGTGGTCGAGGCATAACAAGTCAGAACAACATGGTGCAGCCGAGTCATGTATACAAGAGAGTCGAGACATATATGTGTAAGTGACAATGGACAAACATGCATGTAAGCAACAGGGTACAAATGTACAAAGCAGCATTATGATGGCACAACAAATATATGACAACAAAGTGTTCAAAGCATGCATGTTTCTCAATCATTTACAAAGCAAAAGTAAGGGTACACTCACAAATGGGACAACATAGTTCTACGCAAGCTTAGCAGCATGATGAGTACTGGTGATGATTCAAGACTATTTGCAAACTCGTGTGATTAATGATGCGTCATATACAATGCATATACATTGATGTGATGTCCAAGTTCAAGCAACAGTCACAAAGGGTATATGGTCTAGTAGCAACATTGTAGAGCTCAATACAGCATGGCACAAATACAAAGCAACATGGTTCAAAAATTTCAGAAATGCAACAACTCAAATGAATCTGTTTTCATGATCATGAGTTAGATAGTAATAGTAAGGTAGCACGGTCGAGCAGCATCATAGTCATAGATGGAAGTTCAAAGCAAAGTGAAAGTGAACCAGTTTTTTCTGCATTCCACACAACATGGATATATATATATATAGCAAATGAAAAGATTTCATGGTCAGATATAGCATGTATTGCACGTAAACAGGAAACAGCAAGAGACAGTAATGTTGTCAAGAAATTCACAGTATGGCCACACAAATATTTTTTGACAAGCCAACATGCAAGTTTTGTTCAAGTTCAATATTTGGCAAACTCAACAAATGGAAATCTTTCTTTTCATATTTGGCGAGAAATAAGCAAGTATTATTGGCCAAGTATATGGCAAAGTTAACAATCCATAAATCATGCAAGTGTTGGGCCAAGCAAATATCAGCAAGAAATCAATACTGTTTTTTCAGAAATGAAGCAAGCATTTTGGCATTTTTTAAAGGGACAGAAATCAAACAATTTCCAAGTTTATCAATAGATTCAAGCCAAGCAAAATTAGAGGGTCAAGGCAGATTTATTTTTCGAGTGCAATCCAAGAAAGTAATTCAAGACAGTTTTAATCAAGGCACAAAGAGGCATCAGTATTCTCGGCAATGGTAAATGGATGAAACAAATATTTTGTTTCCTGTTTTTAAACGTCAATTTTTTTAAAGGCAACAAATCAATTGAGGAATTGAGAAAAAATCTCAGTAATAATTCAAGCAACAATCAATGCCGAGGAAACCAAAAACTGGAAATATACGCATGTCATTCAAAGCCAAGATTTATCAAATCAAAAGAGGAAACCGCATTTTTCAGATTGAACCATTCATGAAATCAGATAAGTATTAGCATTTTTAAATCCCTATACATATACGTGTATCGTCATCGACAAATTAATAGAAAATCAACAGAACACAATCAAGAGAAAAAAAATCAGAAAAACATTTTCAGATTTTACTCACAGATTTTTTCGATCGAGAAATCCCCAAATCGTAGACAAACTAAGAACATCAAACTTGAACTTCAGAGAGTAGCAATTTCATCAGGCATCGAATTCGATTTGGGATTCAAAGAAGAAACCCTAGTTTTTTCTTTCAATAGTTCGGTCGCCATTTTCTTTCATAAAACAAAAGTGATCGGGGAAAACAGATAATGGGTGGAGCGGGCCGACAAACTTGGTTTAGGCTAAACCATCTTTAATTAAAAGGGGATAAACCTTTTGAATTAATTTCCTAGGGTCTCTTTGAAGTTTTTATTTTTGTTGTGTTTTTAATTTTGTTTTTGTAATTCAGTTCTGATCAGTTTCTAGTATCGGTAAAATACTAGGATCCAGTCAGGGTGTTGACTGTCAGTTTACTAGAATCTATGAAAACTAGGGTTACTCGTTACGGGGTCTTAATCAGGGGAAATCTAATCGAGGGGATATCTAACAGTCTAGGGTTTTGAGTGTAGGGTTAGAATAGGAGCGAGAGTCGCGAGTTTACATGCATGGTCTTGCAAGCAGGATCTGTTCTATCACCTAGTAGAAACCTTAGGAATGCAGCAGTAGGCAGGATTTTGCTGAAGCTGGGTATCTCTGTGTGTTTTTTCTTTTTGCTTTTTATTTCTGTTGCATTCTGTGATCTGTTTATTATTTAATGTCCCGTTAAATTTATAACTCTGCGAAAAACTGTGATAAACCCTATTAACCCCCCTCTAGGGTTAATCTAGATCCAACAAAAAGTAGATCTAACTTGATAAAGAATGAGATCCAAATCATAGATAATTCAGAATATCATGGGTTCACAAATTACAATTGATCTGATATGATTCAGGGATTAACATGCACAGATCCAAATTATAGTCCTATCATTTTTACTGTTTATTTATTTAAATCTAAAAGCAACTTGAAACTCACAATGTTCAGATCCAAAGAAATAAAAGGAGAAAAGCAGTTGGTGAATCTTAGATCTACACTTGAATCTCTAAATTTGATTGCAGAAGAAGAAAGAGTTTTGATTCAGTCCAGGCACTAGCAACACTTTGGCCTCCATTGATTTTCAGTGTGAGAATACCAGAAAATGAAATCGCATATATAGCTGCCAGCCCCCGGAATTCAACTGCCACCTCAGCCCTGGGAGGTCGACCTATGGGTAAACAGCCCCCTTGAGGGGTCGACACCCCCCTAAGGGGTCGACACCCCCCTAAGGGGTCGACTCCCCTAGGGCGGGAATTCTGCCGCCTTCTTTCTTTTGATTCTTGAACGGTTTTTCTGATTTCTGATTTAATTATATATATATATAATTCTTCTGCAAGTATACAAACTTCAAATCCTCATAACTTCTTCATGCGATGTTCGTTTTACGCAAACCACAAATCCTCACCAATTTTACTCTAATCTCCAACGTTTCTTGGATAGTACAACAAGCATGTCTAGAATGTATCCCCCCAGATATTCTGAGTCAAAAAAGGCAAAGCTATCGAGATAGCAACCAATCTCGATATTCTTTCATCATATTCTAACTCTGGCGACACTGATTCAGAATTTGAAATTGACATTCACGGAGAGATTGAATCCTCCGAAGAAGGGATTCCTATGGACGAGGAGGTTGGAGGAGTAGGAGACAATTGAGCTCCCAACACATTCAATGATGCAGTTTTTTTGGAAGAGCCCTACAACTCTTGGGTATCCACTACCGATGAGTCAAAACTTTGATGGTTATGCTTGAAACGCAGGATACCTTAGTATAAGATTTGAGTTGCCGACATCTTAGAAATACCTCACAATCCTTCAAAGGGATATATGGAGATAAGTCGATAAATGTGCTCGGCCGGGAGAATTCCTCCGTTTTACCCTTTCATCATCGATTTTCTTAGATGATTGAAAATAGCTCCCGTGTCGCTTCACCCGATAACGTATTCATATTTCTACACTTTATACATTGCATATATGGAAGTTCTAGGCGTGGAGCCCACTTATGATGTAACTTTTTTCTATAACTTCAGGCATCGAAAAGATGGGCCTCCCTCCTTCCTCTATTTCGAATCCGAACCCAAAAGGAAAATTATCACTGAGGGATTTAGTAGTGTGGGTGATATATGTCTTACTTGGTTCTACATTTGACACCAAACTGAATGTTTAAGGAGATGGCTTCAATCTGGTGAGTTACAAGTCTTGGTTTCCTTACTTTAACCTTGCTTATAGGTTTTCTGACCTTTCTTTTTTACATACAGTTTCTGAATTTGAAGAAACTGCAAGGCCAAATGTATCAGTATCGTCTGATCACTTTATTGAATGCTCAACCAGCTTTGTTAAGTGTTAGAACCTACTTGGCGGATGAGTTTCTTCATCGGTATCATTTTCTTAGTTCTCAGCGGAGTATAGGAGTCGGTTGAGGCCGTTCTCCTGTATATGTGCCTCCGTTGTTAACGGGGACTGGTAGCATGCCTCCAATTGAGGGGCAGACAATAGTATTTTTTCAGGCTGGGGAGGCCTCGAAGAGCAAAGTACTTACAGATTCCGGTAAGGAACCTCAAATGGGAGAGAGAGAAATCTCCTGAGAAAGTGGCTAGCGAAACACTCAAGAGTCCCTCTCCAATAAATTTATTCACAAAGGAGCTTCCGAAAAAGACAATCGAGAAGGAGCTTAGGGGTCTTTCTCCAAAAGATACATCTACTGCAAACAGGTAGCCTTCTCCCAAGACTCCACCTCCTGCTAAATCACCACCCCACGATCCCCATCAAGAGAAATCAGTGTTTCCATTTAAAGGCTTAGATTATCTTCCTTTTCCAGGTACTATATATTTTTTCTATGATATTGGCTTTTGTTCTTTCTTTCCTACTTCCGAGGAAGAAATCACACCCACCATGATGGGGAATATGACACCAACTAGCCAAACTCTGGGATCTGCTCCGTAGGGGGGAACACTTTGGACACACGACGTAGACACTGCACGTCACATCACTTGTGCGCCATGCTATTTCCTGATTTTAATACTAGCTTGTGTTAACTTGCAGGAACAATGTCTCACCAAAGTTATGACCCTAGAAAGCTCCGCGGTAGTCTCCCGAAGTCTTATTCCAATGCTGAACATAATTATAGAGATGATCGCGAGAGAGATGATAAAAGGCGTTATCAACCAAGGTATTTTCCCTTCTCACACTCCCGCTCTCTGTTTCGTTCTGATTCTGACAAGCACAAAAGCCACAAAGCCCACCTTGTAGGGAAAAACATATTTCTAAATCCTTAGTTTTTCCAAAGAAGTAATATCCTGAAGAAAACATCTCAAGAAGCATCCTGACCCTAAAGAAAAGTAAAGACAAAGATAAGGATAAGGTTGGTACAACTATCATTCTAACCGAACGCACACCCATTAACATCTCTTCATCGAAGCTAGTAGTGCTTGACCCCTCTACTGCTGAAAGGGTAAAAAACTTAAATGACCAATTCCCTAAATATCACTTTGGGGATACGCATTTCATGCCTGATCTCCAACTAGTCCCTGTAAACTAGTTCGATAGTGTCAAGCCACAAATAGACTTTTGTTAATCAACAGTACAGGGAAACCTACAAGTTTTCCCGGAAGCTATCTGAAATCATACATAACCTCCAACTGACTTAGATAATCAAAAAATAATATCAAAACATGACATCTCATCTAGGAGAGCTACTGAGAATGAGTGTGAGGATGCCAACCTAAGCTTTCACTTGCATAACGTGACGCCGTAAAGTATAAGAAAGAGCATGATGAGTTGTTACTACGCTTCCACTATGAGCTCAATGTCAATAGCAAAGAACGTACAACTCTCAGGGAACAATGCCAGAGCATTACGGCCTAAAATACTGATTTGAAACTATATTGCACTCGCCTTGAGCATAAGAAGATGAACTTGATTAGGAAGTTTCCAACTTAAATGTCAAGATGGCTGAAGCTGAGGAAAGGGCAAGAAAAGCCGAGGAAAATGCTAACACTGCCCTTGAATCTGCTACCAATTCTAAGGCGCGGTATGAGGTTGACAAAGCCGGGATGGAGAAATTGTTTACCAAATCGAAATAAGAACTAGATGGCATAAGACATCTTAAAATGTCTTTCTTTGCACAAGTCCTTCGAACCCGTGACATACCCTACGTGCAAGACTATCCCACGACATTAGCTGATGCATGGGGCGAGCTAGTTGACGAGGAGAAGCGCGGGTTGAAGGTGGAAACTGTGGATGAAGAAGAGTTGATGAGAATATTCCTAAGGGGTGACGAGCCTGAGCATTTGGAAGAAGGAAGGAGGCTACTAAGGGAAGATGAGGGAGCCGCAAAGCGTTAGCCTAAGGGCAAAGATGCCATTAAAGGTGGATCTAGCTCTTCCTCGGTAGTGCTCAAGGTTGGGGGGAAGAGGGGTACGACCCTGATGTTGGATCTAGATTAACCATAAAGGGGGGTGAATAGGGTTTATTGAATTTTATCGAGATATTAAAAGATATCACAGCATAGATTTCAGCAAAGAAAATAAATGCAAAAAGTAAATAACACAGTTTTTGTGATGACCGCCCACAACCCCTACGCTAAGCAAGAGGAATGATGCGCTGAAAGGCGTGACAAGCAGCTGTGGACGATCATCAAGGGAAGTAAACCCCAAGCAAAACCTGTTGTAAATATCACAACGCAAGTATAAAATATAATAGAACATATACAACAGGTAATATATACCGAAGCATATTTGAGAAGAAAACATCAAACTTTCAAATAGCTAGAAAGTATATCCATACACTAGGATTCAACATAAGTCTATACAAATTTGCCTAACTACAATGCTCAGAGTAGAACAATCAAACAGCGGAAATAAATACTAGATAGTAATAAGACTAGTACATATGCCTCCAGCTCACCATCGATCAGCATCATCGTCTCACCAAACTATCAACAGCACCTGCTACTTAGTCTTCCCATCCACAACGAACAACCCAAGGTTATAAGATGGAAACATAAAACCTTGAGTCAAACAACAGTCTTAGTGAGCGATAAAGCAGCTATCTAACATCATTAATAAAGTATATGAGAATGGGTAAATAAATGAATTAATCTACCACAATGCCATAGAAGAACTCAACCTTGTCTTCCCCACATCGAACAGTGATAGCTTTTACATCAAACATTTCAATCATCCATCCATGAAACCTAGAATAACCATTCATTCACGGCAATCATAAGCAAACACCACTAGCACTCATAGCATCCATATTATATGTATCTCATGTAAACCGTCCTCATCAAACTTAACATCCCTTAAGCACAAGCCCTAGAGGCCTAAACCAATATCAGACAAGCACCCAATAAACATCTCCTTTGACGTTGGATAATTTGCGTGAGACGGTTCAAATAAGGCAACTAATCGACCATGACAGACTCTGGCTATCATCGCAATCCTGCTTCGAAACTATCGTCAATCATATAAAGCCAACCTTGCCATATGTCAAGGGCTAATGGTAAGCCCAGTTCTAGCATAAACTCCATAAGCATTTCAACGATACGTATGGATGTCCATCCTTGACAACTAGGCCTTTCAACGATACCCAGGGTACTCGACCAACAACCTTCTAGTCTTTTGGGTGCCCCCGTTGTACCCGTGATTTGAGCCTACTGGAACTTACGACAATGATAATCTCTCGGCCTTCGTATCTCTAGTCATCTAACCCGACGACTTTTCATAGCTCAAGCAACCATTATCCACCAACTTATGACCTTTGATTTGCCACCTCATTTGTTATTCTGCACCGAACAACGAACACATACAACACTTTAAATATTCCCACTTGAATTTACTTCGAAGTCACAACATCACTGAGCCAAATTATATCACGACCCCTATGAACACGGCCGACCAGATGTTGCTCGACCCCAATCCTTCAACCAAAAGCCATCGTGCACGACCAAGCCTTCTGACCGACCCGAACGTGCTCGACCGACCACCAGGCCATGCTCGAGCCCATGCTCGACCGACCCAGTTCCCCCTTGCTCGACCCCTGCTTGCTCGACCAGGTCCATGCTCGACCTGATGCTACTCGACCCAAAGCATGACCGACCTGAACCATCTCTGTACGACCGACCCATTCAACCATCATTGTGCTGACCGACCTGGTCTTTGCTTGACCCGAACCACTCGTGCACGACCGACCAGACCTCACGCTCGACCGACCCGAACATGGTGCAATCGACCCCTCTCCTGTACTACACTGTACTGCGTGTTGTGCTACACATTGTACTGTACGCCATGCACGACCAGAAACCTGCATAGGCCTAATCCAAGTCCAATTTCGACCAAAACTTTGCCAGTCTACTATCTTGACGAAATCTATTCATCAATTACAACCTAAAACATGTTATGAAACCACTAACAACATGAATATGACGATTTTCACCAAAATTATGTAAACTTCACCAAAATCATGATAAATGAACATATGAACTAAATTATGGATCTAACTTGTGTAAACATATGAAAAAGCATAGAAATTACCAGTTTTAAGTTGCTAAATTAGATCCTATGGCGATTAATATGGAAGTAAGCTTACCATGATGTAGATCTAAGGAAAACTTACTTGAAAATGATGAAATAATGATCATAGAACTCATATACTTGATTAAATCCGCACGAGAGACGCATATCACTCACCAATTCTCCAAAACAACCCAAAATGATTGAAATATGATTCTGGACAACGAAGAATTTGATCCAAACTCTTCAATTCGATGATCTCTCCCTTGGAATGATGTAGATCTAGCTTCCAACGATGTAGATCTTCGATTCTCTAATGTAGATCTCGATTTTTAATGGTGGAAAGGTGTTAAAGGAAAAAGGAACACAAGATCACCAAATGAGAGAATGGAGAAAGTAAATTATTCTCCCAACCTCTCACCCCCTATTTATAGCTTTGCACCAGCCCATTAATGGGCCTCTACAAATCAGCCCATTAAGGCTTCTAAAATCTGGACAGCAAACTGAAAAACCTTAAAATAGCGATTCCTCCCAAACCGCTGAGCCAAATGTTTAACGTGACCACTCTACAGAAAGGGAATCATCATTTTCTTTCAATGGCATAAGTTTCAGCACCTGATTCGTTACAAGTCAAAAGTTATGCCCTATACAAGACTGACAGGGGGAAATGGTCACAAACAAAATTGGTAAAAATTATGGACATGTCTCACATCCCCATAAGAAACATATTAAAATATTAGAATGATCCAACCCCCAGGGAACAAAATAAAAATATTTTACAATCTTTCGATACGTAAAATGCGGGCTGTTACAGTTTTAACCCAGCTTCGGCAAACCTTGCCTACTACTGCATTCCTAAGGTTTTTACTGAGTATTAAAATAAATCCCACTTACAAAACCCTGTAAACTTGTTAACCCTCTCCTGTTCTAATCCTATGCTTAAAACCCTGCAATAGTCGTTATCCCTAAGATCAATTTTTCCCCTAGCTACAAACCTGTAGGTAGTAAACCCTAGTTTTAGTGACAGACTAGTAAAACCCTAGTTTTACTGACAAAATTGTAAACACCTAGCTTTCACAGAATAAAAATTAAAAAACCAAACAACGATTTACAAAAGTAAAACAAAGACAATGCAATGTAAAAATAAAACAGAAAACCCCCCTTTACAATTATAAAGTAAGTTGGCCCATTTCCTTTCTTATTTTCACTTTGGCTTCCTTCTATTTCTTTTAATGTCGATCGATCAAAAAGAAAGAAATTAAGTTTTCTCTAAGCCCCAAATCACGATGCGATTTCAAATCGTTTCCTCTAGAAAAATTGTCTGATGTCCTTCGAGAATGGTTAATCTTTGTTGATTGAAATGTAAGGTTTGCGATCGAAAATCAAATATGTTCTCTGATTTTATTTCTTTGAGCTCTCGAAAATTGAGGTTGTTGATTTTCAATAATTTACTGATGATGATTTGGGTGTTTTAAATAGGATTTAGAAAACCCTAAATTAACTATGATTTTCTAGAATGTCTGCTCTGATTTGTTTGAGTTTGTTCCTTGATTTTTTGAATGATTCGGCTTTGATGTACTTGCATGATTGATGATTTGCTTTATTTGGATTAACACGGCTTTGTGTCCCCTTTGTTTCCATGATTGAATGTTTGAATTTGATCATTGAATACTGGCAACAATCTGAATGATTTTATTGCCAAAAAGTATTTCTGAAAAACAATAAGAAATTTCTATAGCCCCTTGAAATTTATACAATGTATTTTTGTATTTTAGAATGAATTCTTGCCAAAAAAAACTCTTTATCCAATACCGAAAACAAAATGAAATTATTTTGGCTAATTGTTTCTTGCTTAAAATTTTTGTCCACTGCTATTGTAACAACCCATATTTTTTACTGTTCAAATTGATAACAAACCACACATGTCAACCCAAACAGTTCACCAACATAGGCAGTTATTGGGAAAAGAAGAAAGAAGAGAAAAAAAACAAATCTCAGAATCTCACAGCGGAAGGACAACATATAATAAACAAATAATGGTTCAAAGCATTTTAAAACATATACATTTGGCTATACCGTACAATTGATTATCAGAGTTACACATATGCAGATATACATAACTAGCAGCGGAAACACGTTGCAGCGGAAATACATACATATATATATACATATAATCAATGTATACCAAATCTTCGTCTTCGATCTCCAAGGCACAATCATCTTCGTTAACTGCAAACGTCTGCTGACCCGAGCGTATTGCATAAAAAGAAAAACACAACAAACACTCGGATCAGCACTAAATCATTCTCATATTAGTCAAATTATGTAATGACCCGAAAATCCGGTCCAATTTGAGCTGACCAAATAACACCAGTCCAACCCCAAATTGTACTGAAAACCAGGAAATTGATAGAAAGAAGATAGAGGGTGAGGAAAGATAAGATAGAAACTTAGAATAGAAGAAGAAGAAGAACACAACATCAGAGTAACACGAACCTCACAGCGGAACGAATAACATATAATATATATAAATTAACTTGAAATATACATCGGTACTTGAATATACATCATTATCAAAGTACAACACTTACAACACAGCGGAAATAACTATAGCTATATAATCCTGAAGCCTCCTGCTCCAAGCTCTTCCAGTATATCTATAAATCCTGACTACTTGACTGCCCGTACAAAATTGGGCACCCAAGAGTTTAGGGAAAACAACAAAATAAACTCCAGGTCAGTCATGGGACTAGTATGAGCAAAACAGTTTAAAACAGTTTGAACAAGTAAACGATATCTCATAAGACCACGCCGTATAATGGAACTGGTTTTTCCCTTATGAGAATCCAAATTATCTTTATATCAAAAACTTTTTGATATTATAATAATGTCTATCAACCACGATATAATAATCATCTAGTAGAAACGCTTTCATCTCACGTTCAACATATATAGTATACAATCAAAACCGGAAGCACGTATTGGGTAATAGATTTCCAACTATGACAAGGTATGGAACCACCTTTCGCTAGTGTACCTCTAGAAAGGAATACACTGGTTCAACAAGAACATCTTGCAACCCGGCCACACATGACCGACCACTCATTTCGCTTGAGTTTATCGAATGTATATCACCAGCAGTTGGGATCAGCACCCGTTTCCCCAATGGGACAACATCAACAATAGATTTTTAGAAGTTAATGAAACTCTAGATCAGGTGATTATACACCCTACTTCGGAGCGACCGACTTAGCCATGTTGCCTGCCCGATTTCTGTCATTTACCGGTTGATGAGGCTTGAGGTTACGTTTTATCATCGCACCAGATTCACTTCGAATGCCACATCGTCAAATCCATCAAATCACTGATTGACATCCTCAACAATACATTATGTGTTAGCTAAAAGAAGTTTCCTTCTCCGCTTCCACTCTTGGTACGGTTGGAGAAATCAATATACGTGATCGTCTGGAAATACTCTGTTAGACATCCGTCCATACAAGTCATCCAGGAACAGGATGAACCGAAGGCACTATTCAGTACATCCATCTTAGGCACTGTTATCTATGACTTATACAATAGCCCTTGCACTTTGCTCTGTCTTCAATTATCTTTGGCATATATGATTCGCAACGCTTATGCCAATACAGAGTGGTTCTTCGGATAATAATCCAACCGGTCTCTCCATATTAACAACGTTAAAATGGTCAAAACTTTGATAGTCGATGAGTTAACTATCAAATGAAAACACGTGTGCAAACAACGATATTATTTCCAGGAGGAAATTTTATCGATCGATCATCAATCATATATATATATATATTCATATTTCCTTATTTTCTATGTTTTATAAAATATATGTTATTAACACTGGAAAACATTTCCATAGCTTATTTACATATCATTATCATTTCACAACTATCAGTCCCTGACTGTAAACTAGTAGGAGAACAATTCTCTAAGTATAAACCCCGAAGGCCGAAACCAACATCAGATCGACACTTAGAGAACCATTAAATTTACTAATCTCTAGTCAGTTTCTAATTTTGCTTAACTCTATTTCTTTTCCTCTATTCGATTAACTCTATTTGATTAACTCTAATTGAATAACTCTAATTGAATAACTCTATTCTGTTTTAACTTTATTTCGAATAACTATATTCGATCTAACTCCTTCGAATATAAACTATATTCGGTTAACTACTTCAAATATAAACTATATTCGATTAACTACTTCGAATATAAACTATATTCGATTAACTACTTCTTGATATACTCTATTCGAATAACTTTATTTGATTAACACTATTCCCTTTTTATAATTCTATTTTTTTTCTAAATATTCTCCTTCATAATATCCTATTTATTTTCTAATAATATTCCTTTATTCTATTCTATTTGTTTTATCAACATTTTTCCCTTTTATAAAACTCTATTCGTTTTATAAACATTTTCTCTTTTATTTACTTTTGAAATATTTCCTTTTTATAAAATCTGTTGATTTTATAAAATCGCTTTATTTCAATATACATTGAAATAATTCTTTTTACATCCCAGGGTCTTTTTATGATATTTAAAGTATCGAATAACAAGGATCAATATCATTCCAACACACATAATCCATAACAGATTATATAACACATCATATATCACAATATATGAAAAACAGTAAAATAAATGTTGAGGAATCCAGTCGGATTCCTCCAACCTGTTTCCCTGCATCCACAGATGTTACACAATAAAATCAACATCACTTTCAGTTCCATATGATATATTTTGTTAAACAGAATCAATATAGAAATTCAACTAACTGACTAGCAGTTCAATCAAACAGTCAACACACAGTCAATCAGCCAATATTTAACAGTTCTAAGAATACAACATGAAATATAAACTATTCAGAGTTAGTGAGATTTACTCACATTTCGCATTAACCGTTTAATACGATTTGCGTCTGTTGATTCAGACGGATAATTTATTTTGTGATAAATTGTAACGAGCTTGGATTCACTCCTAGTCAGTACCGTGGTGTAGCCACCATCCATACGATCCTGTCGGATCTCGTTTTTCCTTTATGAAACTGGCCCACTACCTCTCAAGCCCAACCGCAACTTAGTCTTCTCCTACGAATACATGAACACGAGCTCCAGGTAGTCGCTCCATTTCGTTCACCATACCTGACATTTCCAACCCCAAGAACTCCATCGTTTCTCCACTATAAATCAAATAAAAATATCCATAAATTCCCCTTTCAATCCTCTCTTTATTCATGCTATCCACTACTAGTTCGAACGACTCCGCAGAAGGCCGACGCCGGCTTCCACCACCCAGGTATCGACAGATATCATCACGAAATCGCACCAAAAACTCACATATCGAACTATTCTCTATGTTGAACAATAATCCAACAACCATTTCTTGCATTGAAACCAAAAATCCCTAAAATCAAAAACCCTAGTTTTCACGGTGGGAGAACAATGGTCGTGAACGGGCATCGCACCCTGACCTGAGCACACCAAAATGAAGAGAATCATCTACGGATGCTAAACATATATGGATTATGATTTCTATTTTTTATATGATTTTCATTTGATTTTTCAAAGAGGATGATTTCCACTGTGAGATAAAAGAACAACGGCGGCTCAACTTTTGGTCTTATAAGAGACGGAAATCTTTTGTGTGGTTGTAAAGTGAAGGACGTGGCACCTTAAATATTCACACAATTTATTTGGAAATTTTATTTGTATTTATTTTTTCTTTCTAAAAATTCGTGCGATCACACACAATACCCAACAATCACGAAACTGGACATGTAGCTAGAGTTCGACATTGCGGTCCCAATGAAACTAGTTTCATCGAATTCCGACTCCGTTTGCTCACACAGCGTATTTTTAACCGTCGAAATACTGACTGTTTTTCACTTTAAAAATCCATACGGCCACACATTAACTCTAAAAATCACGGAACTTGGAATCTAACGACTATTTGACATTGCGGATCTAACAAAATTAATTTCGTCGAATTCCGACTTCGTTTGCAAAAGTGGCTATTTTTAACGCTCTAAATAACCTATTTAAATATAATTAAATTTAATATTTAAAAATAAATATTATCGTCTATATTCACATGGAATACCGTACAGCTTCAGAATATTCCTATATGGATTTACAACTCAATATTACATCGTCAGAGTTATATCGATGTTCGATTTCTATTTAAATCCTTATATAAAATATAATTAAGTCGTTATGGTCAGGGCATTGCATTTCTGAGAATTTGATTTGTACATAACTCAAAATCTACACGACGAAATCCCGATACTTCTCTTCCACTAGAAAGATATACTCCACCAGCTCCACAGGTTTCTTGTTTCACAGAAATCTGATTTAAAACGAACCCTGTATATTCAGTTGAAGTTCAAATCGCCAAATAGCGAACTACCGCGTCGTTACGCGCTCAATTTTAATTATATTATAATTCTACATACAAACTGACGTTGATTGAATATATTCGTCAATATAATTCAACTCTAAGCTGAACTAAATCTTAGGGATGACCCAGTTCACAGAATATTATAATTTCCAATATTTTTGATTATTTCTGAATTAAATATATTATTCTATTATTTAATTTAATTAAATAATCATTTATTTAATTAAACCACCATTTAATTCACTATATCACTATTTATATAATTAAATTAATTAATTATAATACCTCTGACAATGCGGGTCATTACAAATTAAAACATGAAATAACTTGAGTGTCATGGGTATGGTAACTCAAGAGATGTTACGGGATTCTTTTTCATCTCTCGAGGATCCGTTAAACTAATACATAGGAAGTAACTACGCTATTATGATAGTGTCTATCCAGTAAAGTAAATATCATAAAAATAGCGTAAGCGGGATTACCATATTACGCCGTTTATAGGCATCAACAGTCTATACAATACCGTAAATTCACCATACTGGTGTTATCAGAGGGCACTCCATAGAAGGCAATGCTAAATCAAAATCTTATGGGGCTCGATATGGATAAATATGACAAGGCACTAGAGGCAATGCCCGGAGTAGAATTCAACCAATTGCACTCCTGGACCGGTGGTAACACATAGCAGCCACAACCGCCCACCTCGGAATACACTCCCAATGACATAAATGAGCCCAAATCATCATCATCATAGTCATAGAAATAGTATCGAAGAAGTGTAACACCCCGAATTTTCAGTTAACATTAAATTAACAAATGAAAGTATACTTAATTCAAAATGAAAGAATTAAGGGAAATAGGTTATGCCATTGCGCTCGTCTCGGAATTTGTCTTGAGATAGAGTCTGATTTTGCGTAAATCGGACTCCGTATGAAGGAGTTATGACCTTCTGAAGTTTCAGAATTCAATTTAAAGTTCGAACAGTTCAAAATTCAGTTCAAAATTCGAAAACAGACCCAAATTGGGCTGGGCGGGAAAATTCCCGCCCAGGACCCAGGTCAACCAGGGGGTCGACCTACCCAGTCGACCTAGTCAGGTCTTGGCTGGCCTGGTCGGGTTCTGAGTGATTTTTTGAGTTCTGTTGTGTCACTAGGGCCGATTTGTCACTTTCTGATTGGCTCCTCTTGGCGTGTATGGTCTGGATTCACTCTATGATCATCTGACAGCTCAAATAAATCGCAAATTCTATAAATACAACCCAACACTCAACCTAAATTCACACAAATAAAATAGAGCTAGAGCCGTCATGCTGCCGGGAGGAAACTAAGAGTAGCCGTCAGTTGGAGAAAGCTTAGAGACGAGCAAAACTAAAGTAAAAACAAGATTCAAACAACGTTTATCTACCCAAAGGACAGAATTGCAAATTCAGAACTCAGAAACCAGAAAATCAAGATTGTCGTTTGTTTTAAGTATAGTGATTTTTCCGATGAGAATAAAAATTAAGACTTGATTCGATGTAAAGTGGAAATGGAATTTTACTATTGTATAGCGATGATGTTAATTCATATCTGTGTATTGCAATGGTTGTATTGTGAATGGTATTGGGATGTTTGTGGAATAATTGACTTGATGTTGGTCCTATTGCACATTTCGAATGAAAGCAACATCACATACAAGTATATGGTTAATGTTAGAATTTACACCTATATGTTTAACATAGGTTGTATACATTTTTCTAACTCCAAGTTAAGACTTATATACATATGTTCTATGTTAAGACAATTATGCCTACATGATTAAACCCCATGTATATGTTCTTTGCAAATTTGTAATTTGGTCCATGCCAAGTACCATTTAGTTTCACACGATTATTTCAAGTTTCATGTTATAATAGGATACATGATTTGATCTAGTTCACGCTTTTGGGTTAATGTCAAAAATAGACATTTTTTATGGACATGTAATAACTTTGTCACATGCAAGTTTGTGTTTGAAGTTATGCCTAGATAAAAATATGTTTAGGCTTATGTTTTATGCAAGTCTAAATTATGCCATTTCATGTGACACCTATTTAATTAGATTCTTATTTGAATGCAAGTTCACATGACAAGTTGAAACCCACGATTTATGTTAATTAGATCGCAAAGTTGCAAGTTCATATGTCACACACCCTTTATGTTATTTAGAATATTTCATGTTCTTGGCTTTCCCTTCTATATTTATAAGTTGGACTGAAATATCTAGCCCAACATTCATTATAATCTTGCGAACGTACAAACGGGGGAATATCGTTGGGATTAAACATGAAAAATATATGTGTTGGCATATTTGACACATGCGAATGATTGGTGACATTTAAATGGTATGAATTGCCATGCCTAAATAATAATAATAATAATAATAACGAACTTGTAAAATGGGCCATAACATTTACATATAACAAGTAAAAGAGACAAATATGTAAATTTAGAAAATACTAATATGCTTAACCCGAGGTTGGATTGAGTTGTGATGTAAACCTGCCCGACTGTCCAGTAATCACAACAATACCTATCCAATGTGGGAGGTTAAGGCATTAAGCCCAATAAGGACCCGAGGTTAGACTGAGTTGCGGTGTAAACCTGCCCGGAACCGACCGGCTGTCCAGTAACCGCAACAATACCTGTCTAATGTGAGTGGTCGGTGCTTTAATGAATAAATTAAAGCTAGAATAAGGACGGTATGGTTAAGTTAACTAAAACACTTAACCAATTCAACATGTTAACTAAACTGATGGGTGGGGTTAGGTTAACCACTTAACATGTTTGACTAGAAAACCCTAGTAACGGGGACCCATTTCAGCAGTAACCCAATTAGGTATCATGGTACCCTGAAATTAGGCAGGGTGGGGCATGATTACTGGGCTGATTGTAAGCAGTCAATAGCGACGGCGGTTGGTGCAGCAGTGTGGTTTCTAATGGAGTGCGGGCATGCACATACTTCGGAGCAGACAAACAGGGCACTGGGCATCAATGGTATAACCTATGCATTCTAGAATTGTGTCTGGCCGCCACCATGGGACTTGATACACCCCATGGTGGGACTAGCATAGGTATCTACAATCATTGGGGGTCGTATGACACATATGATTTTGCGAGTAGGAGCTGATCTTTAGAAAGGGGATCACTTCACCCCGATCATGGGGCGCTAATCGGAACAAATACAAGTAGGTGTAGAGATATAGTATGGGGTGCGATAGTATATTCGGTTCAAAACTGCTTTAACTTAGTTTATGATACATTCCTGTTTCCAGTTTATACCTATCATGCCCTTTTTCTTATTCTCATACTAAAGAGTCACTAGACTTACTGGGCTTTATGTCTGACTCTATTTTTCTTTCGTCTTCTTTTCTTCCGTTTCCACCCCCTCCCCCTCTCCCCGGTCCATAGGGAGGAAACAACCCAGCTTAGTCAGACTCTTTACAAGCTTCAAGATAGTAGATGTATGGTTTGGACTCTCTTTCCTTGGCTATGGCTTTTGGACACGTTCTATGGGGATTTATGCAGCTTTAATTATGTTTTATGCTTCTTTATTTAATAATGAAGACATAAATGATGATGTAATGTTTTGGAAGTTATTGTGAGACAATTATGGAAATGTTTTGTATGAACACATATTTATGAAATGAAAGTCTGTTTGTTTTCCGCTGCTTACATATACACATGTGTTTATATCTGTCTTGTGTTTTATCTGTGACTTTTACTTATATACCTCCACCAAAGTTGAGGCATTCCCTTTGTGAGTGACCTCAATGGAGGTGGGGTGTTTCACTTGGTATCAGAGCACAGGTTTACCAGATTAGATAAAGGTTTTTGAAACTATTTTCAAAAAGAAGTTTAAAGAAGCATTTTTTTTTCAAGAAAAAGTGTTGTTTTTAAAAGGCATAATTCCCCAAAGCCATATGCACTATCTTTTATCCTTTTGTCTTGAATCTTTCCTTTTGTTTAAGCATGTCGGGAGATCTTAACCTTCCAGAAGGAGTACCGTTACCTGGCTGGTTCTGAAGGTACCTAGAGGCTAGGGCCAATGATGCAGGCCCAGCAGACATTCCTCCTCCCCAATGGAAGCGGTTCCTTCTCCTCCTCCTCATGGAAATGCTTTCGCTAAGATGTGTTGAGACCTCAAGGCTATAGGTGGAAAGGACTTTTATGGAACTGAATCCTTTGTGGTAGAAAGGAACTGGCTGAAGTAGACCAAAGATTTGTTCGTCATCTTCGAAGTTAATGACAGGCAAAAGATACCGCTAGCAGTGTGCTTGCTTAAAGACGAAGCCTCTTATTGGTGGGAGGTTACCCATGCTGAGAGGCCAGTGGAAACTTGGGAAGATTTCAGGATGAGGTTTGAGATGAGATTCCTCTCCCAAGATGAAAGAAGCCTGCAGATGGAGAAGTTCCTAACTCTTAAACAAGGAAGTATGACGATCAAGGAGTACGTCAATCAGTTTAATCATCTGACCAGATTTGGGCTGGATTTAGTGAACACCCAACACAAGAAGACCCTTCGCTTCGTCAAAGGTCTGAATGAGCCTCTACACAGCCTTGCTATGACCCATATACCCATGGGAGCGACTTATGAAAGCTTGGTGGACATGGCGCTGCTACACGAGGAAGATAAAGGCGAGAAAGAGGAAAAGTTGGAAGTGCATCAAGAAAAGAAAGATGGTTTACAGGCTAAGAAAACAGACTTCAAGAAGGGCGGGAAGAACAACAAACCCCATGAAAAGAGAAAGTGTAATTTCTGTGGCATTGTTGGACATATAGTGAAAGACTGCAGAAAGAAGAAGGCGAAGATGAATGGTGGTTGTTTCCATTGCGGCGAGACTGGACACATGGCTAAGGACTGCCCAAAGAAGCGGGGGTAGGGACAGAGGACTGGATCCACTTCAGGGGGACAGGTTCACGCGCTAGTGGCACCTCCGCAGGAACGAGGTAGAAATATTTCTGTAGAAAGCTTAGTTTATCTATATGATCATCCAGTTCGTACTCCCTTTGATTCTGGCGCATCGCACTCTTTTATTTCATTTGCTTTAGTAGAATTTCTACACCTAGACACTAGTATCGTAGAAGATCCCTTGGTTGTTTCAAATCCAATTGGGGGCTCAGCTTATTTGTCAATGGTTTGTTTGGGTTCGAAAATCTCTATTCTAAGTGTTGAGTTTAGATGTAGTGCCTTTGTTTTGGGTTTCTCGGGATATGGATTGATCTTAGGCATGGACTGGTTATCCAGTATTGGTGCCATTCTTGATTGTGAGAAGAGAGTGGTTAGACTCTTGACTCGGCTCGGTAACACTCTAGGAATTTCTTGTAATCCCTTGAATGTTATTATGCTTAGTTATCTAGAGTCGCTTGATGCTTCTGTTGAGAATTTGCAGTCGGTTAGAGTGGTCCGTGAATACCTTGATGTCTTTGAAGAGGTGAAGTGCTTACCTCCAAAGCGGGAAATAGACTTCTGCATATGTCTTGTTGATAATGCAAAGCCCTTAGCTTTACCTGTTAGACACATGGCTCCAAAGGAGAGAAAGGAGCTCAGTAAGCAAGTTAAGGAGCTTCTCGAGAAGGGGTTTATAAGGCGGAGTATCTCAGAATGGGGTGCTCCAGTGGTGTTTGCCACCAAAGCAGATGGCTCACTACGTCTTTGTGTGGACTATAGGGAACTAAACAAGCTGACTAAGAAGAATAGACACCCGCTTCCCAGAATAGACGATTTATTTGATCAGCTTGTAGGTGCGTCGGTTTTCTCCCAACTTGATCTGACTACTGGGTTCCATCAGCTAAGGGTAGCTGAAGATAGCATTGATAAGACGACATTCAGAACCCCGGACGGTTTCTTTGAGTGGCTTGTCATGCCTTTCGTCTTGATAAACGCACTCGCTTATTTCGTAGACCTAATGAGCAGGGTGTTCAGAGAATTCCTCAATAAGTTCGTGGTGGTCTTCGTAGACGATATTTTGATCTTCTCAAAGAATGAGGAAGAACATGCTCAACATCTGAAGGAGATCATGGAAACTCTTTGAGTTCATCAGCTGAAAGCCAAATTCTCCAAGTGCCACTTTTGGAGAGAAGAAGTAAGATTTCTTAGACACATAGTGTCCAAAGAGGGGTTAGCTGTGGATCCCGCGAAAGTGGTGGCGGTGCAAGATTGGAAGGCACCAAGAATGCAACCGAAGTCCGAAGCTTTCTCGGGCTAGCAGGTTTTTACCGAAAGTTCATTAGAGATTTCGCGAAAATCTCAGCTCCACTCACAAGGCTAACAAAGAAGAATCTAGCGTTCGCTTGGGATTTGGATTGTGATAATGCTTTCCAACGATTGAAAAGGGCTCTCACAACAGCCCTTCTTACATTGCCAGATGGAAGCAAGATGTTCACAGTATACACGGATGCTTGTGGTATGGGACTAGGAGCTTTTCTGATGCAAGAAGGGAAGGTAGTAGCTTATGGTGGAAGATAATTGAAAGTTCATGAAAAGAACTACCCAACCCACGATCTTGAGTTGGCCGCCATCGTCTTTGCGCTTAAGTCTTGGCGTCATTATCTCCTAGGTGAGAAGTTCAAGATATATACTGACCATAAATCGTTGAAGTATCTTTTCTCGCAGAAAGATCTTAACTTAAGACAACAAAGGTGGATGAAGTTTCTTGCCTTGTATGATTTTGAGATTTCCTATACTCCTGGCAAGGGCAACGTAGTAGCAGACACCTTGAGTAGAAAGAAGCTGACCTTAAGCCCTCTGTTTGTAGAAAGGAAAAGCTTGGAGTATATAGCCAGTTTTGACTTTAGGCCCTCCTCTGATATTGTACCTGGTTTGTTGGCATCACTAGAAGTACGACACACTCTTTTAGACTCAATAGGGGTCGCACAACACGAAGACCCTCAGCTTGTTGATGTGATTGATAAGCTAATTAGGGGCGAAACTTCCAGCCACCTCAATAGGTACTCTATCGATGATAAGGGTTGGCTGAGGCGAGATAGAAGATTACGCGTCCCACAACAAGGGATTTGGTAAAGATGGTTCTCGAGGAAGCACACCAATCCAAGATGATAATACACCCAGGTGGAGACAAGATGTACAAGGACGTAAAGAGAGTTTTCTTTTGGAGCGGCATGAAGAAAGATGTGGCAGATTTCGTTTCTAAGTGCATGATATGCCAACAGGTCAAGGCGGAACAAAAGAAGCCTGGAGGACCGCTTCGTCCTCTAGAAGTCCTGCAATGGAAGTGGGATAGCATTTCAATGGACTTCATTGATGGGTTGCCTAGGTCAAGAAGGGGCAATACTAGCATTTGGGTAATAGTGGACAGGCTCACAAAAAGCGCCCACTTTAAACCTGTCAAGAGTAGAAGGACTGCCTCATTTCTAGCATCTCTTTATCTCAAGGAAATAGTTCGACTCCATGGAATACCCTCCAGCATAGTGATTGACCGAGATCCTATCTTTACAAGCGAGTTTTGGCGGAGTCTACAAGAAGCTGTAGGCACACAGTTATGCTTGAGCACGGCCTATCTCCCCCAAACTAATGGTCAGATGGAAAGGGTGAACAAAGTATTAGAAGATCTTTTGAGACTGTGCGTTTTTGACTTTGGAGGGACATGGAAGGATCGTCTTCCTTTAATGGAATTCGCCTACAACAACAGCTACCAAATAACCATCGGCATGGCGCCCTTCGAAGCTTTGTATGGAAGACTGTGCCGATCACCAACTTGTTGGTGGGAGTCTATAGACAAGCTTATACTTGGGCCAGACATGATTAGAGAGACTTCAAAAAAGTGGACTTGATACGAAGGAGAATGAAGACTGCCCAAGATAGACAGAAATCCTACGCAGACAAAAGAAGGACCGACCTTGAGTTTGAGGTTGGGGACAGGGTTTTCCTTAAGGTATCTCCTTTAAGGAACGTCGTTCGCTTTGGATCCGCAGGAAAGCTAGCACCAAGATTTGTAGGACCATTCCCTATCATCAAGAAGATTGGGAAGATGGCTTATAGAATAGAGCTACCTGAAAGGTTGGCTGGAATTCAAAATGTCTTTCACGTTTCTCATCTCCGGATATGTTTACATGAGTCTGCGGAAGTGGTGGAGCCAAGCATTCTAGAAGAAGTTGAAATAGAACGAGAAACAACTATGAGGAGAATTCGAACTCGAATCGTAGGAACTAAAATCAAAAAGCTACGCAACCATGAAGTCAAGCTTGTTAAAGTTCAATGGAGCGATGCCGAGGAAGACGCGACTTGGGAAACTGAGGACAAAATACGAGCTGCCTACCCTTTTCTTTTTTAGGGTACATCTTTGACCTCTCTTTTTCCATAAGTTTATGCTTGTATCTACCTTTTAGTGTATCTTCTCGGTCCTTTTTCTCCTAACTCCTTAGGTAGAAACTAATGGATGTAAACATGTATTTGAAACATGTTATGATTGATGGTTGCAAGTGGTTGCTAGTGGTTGCTCGTGGATGCATATACACACACCCTAGGTATTAGATCGGCTCAGTCACTTCCATATTGCATATGCATATATGTATTCATAATTGTATGTGGTTGAAACTTGATGTGTTGTCATATGGATGTCGCATTTGTATGAATGGTTGTGCACTCATGTAGAATTATGAGTAGGGAAAAAATTGCATACATAATGGATTCATGACACTTACATGATTCGCATTAAGGAGGTCAACTTAATCAGTAGACTGCCTAATTTTTGCATTAGATAAGGACATATACACACACAATGCATATGATCATGAAGCATTAGAAGTCTTTTAAGGACAATGGATGCCTGTGTTTGTTGTTTGAGTAGACGGACGATTGGACATTAGGATATACGTTCTTCTAGACTTGAAGATTTGGGGGACGAAATCCTTTAAGGAGGGGAGAATGTAACACCCCGAATTTTCTGTTAACATTAAATTAACAAATGAAAGTATACTTAATTCAAAATGAAAGAATTAAGGGAAATGGGTTACGCCATTGCGCTGGTCTCGGAATTCTGCTTGAGATAGAGTCCGAATTTGCGTAAATCGGACTCCATATGAAGGAGTTATGACCTTCCGAAGTTTTAGAATTCAATTTAAAATTCAAACAGTTCAAAATTCAGTTCCAAATTCGAAAACAGACCCAAATTGGGCTGGGCGGGAAAATTCCCGCCCAGGACCTAGGTCGACCAGGGGGTCGACCTACCCAGTCGACCTGGTCAGGTCTTGGCTGGCCTGGTCGGGTTCTGAGCGATTTTCTAAGTTTTGGTGTGCCACTAGGGCTGATTTGTCACTTTCTAATTGGCTCCTCTTGGTGTGTATGGTCTGGATTTATTCTATGATCATCTGAAGGCTCAAATCAATCTGAAATTCTACAAATACAAAACCTAAATTCACACAAATAAAATAGAGTTAGAGCCGTCATGCTGCCGGGAGGAAACTAAGAGTAGCCATCTGTTGGAGAAAGCTTAGAGACGAGCAAAACTAAAGTAAAAACAAGATTCAAACAACGTTTATCTACCCAAAGGAAAGCATTGCAAATTTAGAACTCATAAACCAGAAAATCAAGATCGTCGTTTGTTGTAAGTATAGTGATTTTTCCGATGAGAATAAAAATTAAGACTTGATTCGATGTAAAGTGGAAATGGAATTTTACTATTGTATAACGATGATGCTAATTCATATCCGTGTATTGCAATGATTGTATTGTGAATGGTAGTGGGATGTTTGTGGCATAATTGACTTGATGTTGGTCCTATTGTACATTTAGAATGAAAGCAACATCACATACAAGTATATGGTTAATGTTAGAATTTACACCTATATGTCTATATGTTTAACATAGGTTGTATACATTTTTCTAAGTCCAAGCTAAGACTTATATACACATGTTCTATGTTAAGACCATTATGCCTATATGAATAAATCCCATGTATATGTTCTTATGTTCTTTGCAAATTTGTAATTTGGTCCACGCCAAGTACCATTTAGTTTCACACGATTAATACAAGTTTCATGTTATAATAGGATACATGATTTGATCTAGTTCACGCTTTTGGGTTAATGTCAAAAATAGACATTTTTTATGGACATGTAATAACTTTGTCACATGCTAGTTTGTGTTTGAAGTTATGCCTAGATAAAAATATGTTCAGGCTTATGTTTTATGCACGTCTAAATTATGCCATTTCATGTGACACCTATTTAATTAGATTCTTATTTGAATGCAAGTTCACATGACAAGTTGAAACCCATGATTTATGTTAACTAGATCGCAAAGCTGCAAGTTCATATGTCACACACCATTTATGTTATTTAGAATATTTCATGTTCTTAGCTTTCCCTTCTATGTTTATAATATGGGCTGAAATATCTAGCCCAACATTCATTATAATCTTGCGAACATACAAACGGGGGAATATCGTTGGGATTAAACATGAAAAATATATGTGTTGGCATGTTTGGCACATGCCAATGATTGGTGACATTTAAATGGTATGAATTGCCATGTCTAAAATAATAATAATAATAATAACGAACTTGGAAAATGGGCCATAACATTTACATATAACAAGTAAAAGAGACAAATATGTAAATTTAGAAAATACGAATAGGTTTAACCCAAGGTTGGATTGAGTTGTGATGTAAACCTACCCGGACCCGCCCGGCTGTCCAGTAATCACAACAATACTTATCCAATGTGGAAGTTTAAGGCATTAAGCTCAATAAGGACCCAAGGTTAGACTGAGTTGCGGTGTAAACCTGCCCGAATGCGACCGGCTGTCCATGAACCGCAACAATACTTGTCTAATGTGAGTGGTCGGTGCTTTAATGAATAAATTAAAGCTAGAATAAGGATGGTAGGGTTAAGTTAACTAAAACACTTAACCAATTCAACATGTTAACTAAACTGATGGGTGGGGTTAGGTTAACCACTTAACATGTTTGACTAGAAAACCCTAGTAACGGGGACCCATTTCAGCAGTAACCCAATTAGGTATCATGGTACCCTGAAACTAGGCAGGGTGGGGCACGATTACTGGGCTGATTGTAAGTGGTCAAAAGCGACGGCGGTTGGTGCAGCAGTGTGGGTTCTAACGGAGTGCGGGCGTGCACACACTTCGAAGCAGACAAATAGGGCACTGGGCATCAGTAGTATAACTATGCATTCTAGAATTGTATCGAGCCGCCACCATGGGACTTGATACACCCCATGGTGGGACCAGCATAGGTATCTACAATCATTGGGGGCCATATGATACATATGATTTTGCGAGTAGGAGCCAATCTTTTGAAAGGGGATCACTTCACCCCGATCATGGGGCGCCAATTGGAACAAATACAAGTAGGTGTAGAGACATAGTGAGGGGTGCGATAGTATATTCGGTTCAAAACTGCTTTATCTTAGTTTATGATACATTCTTGTTTCCAGTTTATACCTATCATGCCCTTTTTTTTATTCTCATACTGAAGAGTCACTAGACTTACCAGGCTTTATGTCTGACTCTATTTTTCTTTCGTCTTCTTTTCTTCCGTTCCCCCCTTCCAGGTCCACAGGGAGGAAACAACCCAGCTTAGTCAGACTCTTTGCAAGCTTCAAGATAGTAGATGTATGGTTTGGACTCTCTTTCCTTGGCTATGGCTTTTGGACACGTTATATGGGGATTTATGCAGCTTTAATTATGTTTTATGCTTCTTTATTTAATAATCAAGACAAAAAGGATGATATAATGTTTTGGAAGTTATTGTGAGACAATTTTGTAAATGTTTTGTATGAACACGTATTTATGAAATGAAAGTCTGTTTGTTTTCCGCTGCTTATATGTATACATATACATATATATATATATATATATATGTGTGTGTGTGTGTGTGTGTGTGTTTATATATGTCTTGTGTTTTATCTATGACTTTTACTTATAAACCTCCACCAAAGTTAAGGCACTCCCTTTGTGAGTGACCTCCGTGGAGGTGGGGTGTTTCAAGAAGCGTGTCCGATCAAAGGTGCTACCTCATTTAGTCACGGTATAGCTCCTGTTTTAGTCATTTCAATTCTGACCCGAAGGTCAGGGCTATTTCGTCATCGTTCATCTTCTTCGATTCAATAATCGCCTCCAAGTCATCATACTCATTCTGTATACATCATAACGTTCATAGTTGTCAAAGTGGTATCGATACTGATAGAGAGTATGCCTTATGTCCACTCCGGTCTCTTTAACAACCAGCGTTTACATTTTCCATATCGGTCAGTTCTTTTACTTTTCACAAAGTTTCGCTTTCATATCAAAATATCATATTTTGTTTTGAACCAAATTTATATTCAAATAGAATATAATTCCATATCAAATTATCATAAATCATACCCAAGCCGATTATATTCTAAATTAGAATAAATTTCCGTATCCTTATATTATAACCATATAATATTTAAAAAAACTGACTTATATTCAAATAGAATATATCTCATCTCAAAGATTTCAAATTATTCCAAATCACTTAAGGTTTGAAATCCATTCATATTCAAATAGAATATATATACCTCATAACTCGTATCAATCCCTGGGGAGAAAATTTTATATTCAAGTAAAAACCCACATTCCGTATTTAAAGATCGGTTAAGAAATCGATTCATATTCAAAGAGGCTATAACTTATCTCAACTCCATTTGAACAATGGTTTAGATCCAAACATTTTCCATTCGGAAGGAATTTACAATTCATAAATATATAATTAGGAAAATAGATGCTTATAAAGTAAAATCTTTATAAAAATATGTGTAGAATACAATAGTTGGAATAAAACAAGATAATATAAATTGTTGTTTACATACATAAAATAAAGGTTTACTAAATAATTTTAAGACATAAAATATAGGGAAACTCATTTATAACAAAATAATTAACAGGTTAAAAGTTTAATAAATAAATTTTAGAAAAGAATAGTTTATTTAAAAACAAGCAGGGTATATATATAAATATATAAATCCTTTAAACCGTAATTGTTCCTTCCTTCCGAATTTCAAATACTTGAATCTATACTCTAGTTTCATTGGAGTTCACTTATTTCCCTATCTCATTTTCAAACATCATTCAAAACAACCATTCGAATTCAAGAATTCAAATTTTTCCACAACTGAGTTAAAACAACTCAGAATACCTCGATTTCCCTTATTCCAAAATTTAAATTCAATAAGAATTTATTTCATTCAAATCTGCCCTATAAATTTGAAAATTTTCCAAGTCATATTCAAATTATAATTAAAAAAATTCCATTGTGATTTGGGATAATTTTCTAAACCCTTTTTAATAAACATCCCAAGTTCAGAATCTTTAAAGAAATGGATTTATCGAGTATCGACACATTCTTCTAAATGAAAATTCTATCAATTAAGATTTCCAAATATTTAAAAATCATTTAACCAACCGATGTCTGTATATAATTTTCTATCCTATGGCCAAGTGATATTATATTTAATTTCTCGATATTTCAGGGATGGATCTATCATTTCAATCCAAATTAGGGTCACTGAGATTTATCATTTCACTCCGTGTTCTTAATTTATTATATCGACAAATCCCAGGTTTATTTGATGCCTGTAACATCCAGGGTGAAAGGAATGGGATTCATCGTCAAACATGAGCATACATCATTCATCTACTGAATAAAGGGAAGTTCAAACAGCATTCATTCAGTAATTAAATCAACCACGGCATCCATCACACAACATTTTATTTCATGGTAAATGTTAAATCATTTCACTAATTTCAAGTGCTGAGATTTTCTAACTAGAAATTTAAATTATATTCAAATAACTGATTATCGATCTTCATTGCATGTAACACACTTTATGTCAAAATTAAGCAACCATTCACCAATCAAACGCAACCATGCAACCAAATTATTTCACAATTTAATTTGAGAAAAATAGGGAAAATTCAGTTATTCGTGAGGGAAGAATCACTCACCTTTTGGTCTTTAAATCAGACGAACGTCCAACCAAAGCCCGAAATTTCACAGTCTCTAAATGCAGCGAAACTAGTCTCAGATTGTCCGCAATTCCGCCACGATCCCAACGCACCCAACCGCGTCCACATCCAAGTTAAAACGAAAAAGTTATCAGCGTTTTTCTATTTGAATTTGAAGTATATAAAATTAATTTAAATAATATTCTCACCCAATTACATTCTGCCACGTCACCCCAGAATTCCCGCTCCCTTTCTTCCTTCACGCATTGCTACAGGAACACGCGAGTAAAACATGAGCCACACCGAACTTTGACCATCGAACGCACTTCATTCTGGCCACCAGAGAGCACGAGACCACCACCCTTAGCACCTTCATCGAATTCCGCGTCCACTGGCCCCAGTGCCACCAACTCCGGTGAGCTTCCTTGCCGCAGGCAATGTGAAGAGCAAACGGGTTTTTTCCCGTTCAACCATCGAATCAGGCTACCCACGACCACTATTTTCCAAACGAACACCACCAGGGAGCTCGTATGGACCTCCTCTCCAATACCCATATCTCCGTTTCTTTGATTAGAGCCTAAATCAAAAACCCCTAAAATCATGCTTAGGGTTACGAATTCCATCAATTTTGACCGCGAATTCTGGCCACATGAGGCACTACATGTCGAAACTAACTATACCCGTAGTTTTCTTTCGTCGAGAGCTTCAGTTTGATATATAATAAGCTAGGGTTTGGAGATTTTTATTCTTGAGTTGAAATTTGATTTGATCTAGGGTTTTGAAAATATTTCTGCCATTAGAGAAAAGAGTCGGCGGATGGAAAAGTATACGTACAAAATGAGAATGAGCTGGTGAGGTGAAGACGGATTTTGTTTATATATGTATATAAGGCTCAAATATGAGAAACACCCAAATAACCCATTATCTTGAATCCTTTCACACTTTATCCCGTCGATCAAACGACACATCCGATTATAACGCAAATTGAAACCCTAGCATAATTCACCATTTCGGTTCTGATGGTGCCAATTTCGTCGAATTCCAAGACAGTTGCCAAAAAAAGTTAAATTTCACAATTAATTAATTAATTAAATATTCAAATATTCATTTAACTGTTTTAATTCAATTTGAATATTCATTAAATTCAAATTGAAACCACGTTATAAATTCTGTAAAATTTATTCCATAGATTTTGAGTTCCCATTTTTTGATTATTTACAAATTTAAATTTTTGAATTCCAAATTTAACTTAAACAGGTTAATTTCCATCGTTTAACAAATAAAATTGGAAATTCCTTTTAACTTAAATAACTTAAATTTATTTAATCCTTTAAAATATAAATTCTCAAATCCCAACGTTCTTTAAATAAACTAAATTTGGAAAAATTCATTCATACTAAATTCAACCAATCGTTATTACGAAAATCAACAAAATTTGATTTTTATCTAATATTATTCCATTTATTTATTTTAAATCTAAATTTAAGTATATAGAAATTTATGGGATGTTACATTCTCCCCTACTTAAAAATATTTTCGTCCTTGAAAAGAGAACGAAATACGATATTAAACAAGTCATACTTCCAAATCCATACCTATAAAATAGTATTCATGAGATAAGTTATATAGTTGTAAAATTTCATAAATTTTTCTCACTCCCGAAATCACGGAAAATTTCGGCATCGTCTCCTTTGTACGGAGAGGTTTGGGAAAATCCCAACATATATATATATATATATATATATATATATATTCAATTACACATCTCATCCTACGATGAGGCATCCCAAAAATGGGGAAAACAAATATTTATACATCTATAAGACCATATAACCCAAATAAGTACCTTCTTTAGCGTTTATATGCAATTTATTTATCTTAGCATTTAGCGCAAGCGAGCTCCGAAGCGTAGGAAACTTCCCTACACCTGCTACATGCTCCCATATACATGAGAATTAAACATATATACACTAAATATCAAATGCATATAACTTACACAACATTTCATCGACATTTCAACTATAAAACTATAATATTCACGACAGGACAACAAACAAATCATCAATTTTCACCCTATAAATGATGGAATTGGACTAAAACACACTAGGCAAAAGTCATTGCATTTTTTCCAGGATTTCCGAATTGTCCGGATTCGTCGAATTCAGATAATTTGTTCAAACGTTATGACAATTTTAGTGAAGGCGAACACCTCAACCCGTACCCTGAAAAATGCAAATCTGCGTTGTTCAACCCAGTTTTTAACCCTCTAAACAGCAAAATTCTACCCAAAATTAAGGAAAAGCTTCAGTTCAGATCCTCGGCTTTCCGAATTGTACTCGCACATCAAAATCCGACGATCCGTTAGGAAGTTATGGCCAAAACAATATAGGTATATGCTTCAGATTTTTATTTTCTGTGCATACAACTACGACTAGTTCTTGGTTTTCAACCTAATATACTTGAAAATTAAGCAAAGCACTATTAACAAAAAGTTTAGTTCAGTTTCTAAGGTTTCCGAAAAGTCCGGAATTGTCGAATTACGATTAGCCCATCAAAAGTTATGGTCATCTTAGTTTCAGCTTATCAATATTTCAGGTTTTCGCATAAACGTCGACTTATTTCATTTGAAGTTTCTAACCATTCGATTCCAAAAAATTGGTAAAGCTTTATCACTTCCAATTAGTTATCACTTTTTACTCGAGAAATAGATCCATATCCAATTGCTTACCACATTCCAATATACTTCTCGTTTTATTTCAAACATTAAATTTCGAACAAAACTTAAATTTGTTTACCTTTTCCAACTAACTTACTCATATTAAATAATAAATTCATAAACATGAATCCAATTGCCAAATTCCATTTTTCTTATTTAATTCACCCTTATTTCATTGAATGTCACCTTATTTATCCATATTCGATTAGTCGTTCCCTTGGATTAGTTCCGATCTAATGATTTTAATTATTCTAGTTCATCCACATTTCATTTCATTTCATTTATATTTGGTTTTTAATTCGATCAAATTATATTTCTTGAGCTTAATTCCATTTTATTTCTACTCCTCGTTCTATTTAGTTAACCTTAAATCCATAACCATATGTTAGATATGTTATGGTCTTATATATATACCATTTTGTTTTACCACATCTACTCAATTTCCATGTCGCTTTCAAACCTTATCAAATTTTCAGATGGTTTATTCCTTTTCTAACTTCTACTTTATTCCTTTTATTGAATTCATTCTCCCATTTCATTTCAAATTAAATATTATTTCATTTACTCGACTTATTTATTCGACTCTCAAATCATGTTTTGAATTAAGAAATGTTCACTCTTGAATTTTTCCATATTAGTTCTCAAATCATTATTATTAGATTTCCTGAGTTAAGCTTTATTCAGCTTGATTCCTGTAATCAAATAAAGTTATATTCCTTCAATAAAATGTTTATATCCTTCTCATACGTTGTTCGTACTTAAATTTATATTCGATATATTTTCCAAACGAGGTTCACCATTCAGATCCCTTTCATTTCAAATTCAACGACCATTCAAATTCTATTAACCTCTTCATACCTTTCAATTTTATTTATCAGCAATCATATTATCGACAAACATAAGTTTCTTCCAAAACCTTCTCCACTAACTTATTAACTTATGAATTAGCCAAGTCGTGTGTTATTGTTCTTATTACACAACCAAATTTTCAATTGATTTAGTTGGCATAATTGAATTTTATTTCGCAGTAAATTTCAATTTCTTCTAACATCCTTACCAACCAAAGTTGGGATTTGTTGACCCTTATCATCACCATATTTAAGAGTTTAGGTGATGACCCCTCTTAATTCTTAAGTCCATTCCATAATTTCAAAGTATAAAACTCCAATGAATCGAGAAAATTAATCTTGAATTGATGTTGTTAGCTAGGATGAACTTAAATTGCTTGATTCCGAGTTTTATAAACCAAGCTTAAAATGCATATGTATTTATAAAATCCATAGAAAACATACCATAAATTGAAATCCGACTTTAATTAACAAACAAAGAAATTTCAATCCTGGTTAAATCTTTAACTCCACTTTATATACCCTTGGAAATTAGGCAAAAAATTCTTTTCAACAAGTTATGGTAGTATGGAGTGGTCTCCCCCACTCAGACACTTTATAATAAACAGCGATAATGCGTGCACTCATTATCGAAGTCATTTCTGATGTCCGAGAAGGGATTACACACTTATTTCTTTTAAAACCCTTTAAACCATTCCTTTCGAAAATACTTATAATACGATATTATTTCAAAATTTGACAAAACTATTTCAAAAGTACCCCAGGATCAAGTTCCAAGTTCATTTCTATTTCAATCTCAAACCTTTTCACCCAATTATACTTAAAGGTATCATTTCATTTTCAAATATTTTCTTAGACCATTTAAATTTTCCTTATTAAATTTACTATCGAATCAACTGTAATAGGTATTAACTTAATAATATTACCTACCAACGACCAAAGATTATACATATAAAACCACTAATAGTATATATAATATACATAAAATATAATCGAAAATCATATTATGTCGATCATTCTGTTCGATTATTTAGAAATTACTATCGATTCAATGGCGTCCCATATATCGACAAGAATCCACAAATATTCAACAGAACAAATCAACATAATGAAAAACCAATTTATCAAAAATACAAGTACGCTCTCTTATATCACTCAAACCCATTCTAGGGCTTTTCTAACCCCATCTCTAATGAGTTAATTCCCAAATAGAGCCAAGGTTATCGCTAACCATTGCTCTGATACCAAATTGTAATGACCCATATTTTTGACCGTTCAAATCAATAATAAACCACACATGTCGACCCAAACAGTTCACCAACATAGGAAGTAATTGGGAAAAGAAGAAAGAAGAGAAAGAAAACAAATCTTAGAATCTCACAGCGGAAAGACAACATATAATAAACAAATAATGGTTCAACACATTTTAAAACATATGCATTTGGCTATACCGTACAATTGATTATCAGAGTTACACATATGCAGATATACATAACTAGCAGCGGAAATACGGCGCAGCGGAAATACATACATACATACATATATATATATATATATATATATATATATATATAATCGATGTATACCAAATCTTTGTCTTCAATCTCCAAGGCACAATCATCTTCGTTAACTGCAAACGTCTGCTGACCCGAGCGTATTTCATAAAAAGAAAAACACAACAAACACTCGGGTCAGCACTAAATCATTCTCATATTAGTCAAATTAAAACATGAAATAACTTGAGTGTCATGGGTACAGTAACTCAAGAGATGTTACGGGATTCTTTTCCATCTCTCTAGGATTCGTTAAACTAATACATACATAGTAAATACGCTATTATGATAGTGTCTATCCAGTAAAGTAAATATCATAAAAATAGCATAAGCGGGATTACCATATTACCCTTACGCCATTTACAGGCATCAACAGTCTATACAGTACCGTAAATTCACCGTATTGGTGTTATCAAAGGGCACACCATAGAAGGCAATGCTAAATAAAAATCGTATGGGACTCGATATGGATAAATATGACAAGGCACTCGAGGCAATGCCCAGGGTAGGATTCTACCAATTGCACTCCCGGACCGGTGGTAACGCATAGCAGCCACTACCGCCCACCTCAGAACACACTCCCAAAGTCATAAATGGGCCCAAATCATCATCATCATAGTCATAGAAATAGTATCGAAGAAGTGTGTCCGATCAAAGGTGTCACCTCAATTAGTCACGGTATAGCTCATGTTTTAGTCATTTTAATTCTGACCCGAAGGTCAGGGCTATTTCGTCATCGTTCATCTTCTTCGATTCAATAATCGCCTCCAAATCATCATACTCATTCTGGATACGTCATAACATTCACAGTTGTCAAAGTGGTATCGACACTGACAGAGAGTATGCCTTTTGTCGACTACGGTCTCTTTAACAACCAACGTTTACAATTTCCACATCGGTCGGTTCTTTTACTTTTCACAAAGGTTCGCTTTCATATCAAAATATCATATTTTGTTTCGAGCCAAATTTATATTCAGATAGAATATAATTCCATATCAAATTATCATAAATCATACCCAAGCCGAATATATTCTAAATTAGAATATATTTCCATATCCTTATATTCTAACCATATAATATTTTAAAAAAACCGACTTATATTCAAATAGAATATATCTCATCTCAAAGTTTCAAATTATTCCAAAGCACTTAAGGTTTGAAATCCATTCATATTCAAATAGAATATATATACCTCATAACTCATATCAATCCCTTAGGAGAAAATTTTATATTCAAGTAGAAACCCACATTCCATATTTAAAGATCGGTTGAGAAATCGATTCATATTCGAAGAGGCTATAACTTATCTCAACTCCATTTGAACAACGGTTTAGATCCAAACATTTTCCATTCAGAAGAAATTTACAATTCATAAAGATATAATTAGGAAAATAGATGCTTATAAGTAAAATCTTTATATAAATATATATAGAATACAATAGTTGGAATAAAACAAGATAAATTAAATAGTTATTTACATACATAAAATAAAAGTTTACTAAATAATTTTAAGACATAAAATATAGGGAAACTCATTTATAACAATATAATTTATAGGTTATAAGTTTAATAAATAAATTTTGGAAAAGAATAGTTTATTTAAAAACAAGCAGGGTATATATATATATATATAAATCCTTTAAACCGTAATTATTTCTTCCTTCCGAATTTCAAATACTTGAATCTATACTCCAGTCACAATGGAGTTCATTTATTTCCCTATCTCATTTTCAAACATCGTTCAAAGCAACCGTTCGAATTCAAGAATTCAAAATTTTCCACAACTGAGTTAAAACAACTCAGAATACCTCAATTTCCCTTATTCCAAAATTTAAATTCAATAAGAATTTATTTCATTCAAATCTACCCCATAAATTTGAAAAATTTCTAAATCATATTCAAATCCCAATTTAAAAATTTCCACTGTGGTTTGGGATAATTTCCTTAACCCTTTTTAATAAACATCCCAAGTTCAGAATCTTTAAAGAAATGGATTTATCGAGTATCGGCACATTCTTCTAAATGAAAATTCTATCAATTAAGATTTCCAAATATTTAAAAATCATTTAACCAACCGATGTCTGTATATAATTTTCTATCCTATGGCCAAGTGATATTAAATTTAATTTCTCGATATTTCAGGGATGGATCTATCATTTCAATCCAAATCAGGGTCACTGAGATTTATCATTTCACTCTGTGGTCTTAGTTTATTATATCGACAAATCCCAGGTTTATTTGATGCCTGTAACATCCAGGGTGAAAGGAATGGGATTCATCGTCAAACATGAGCATACATCATTCATCTACTGAATAAAGGGACGTTCAAACAGCATTCATTCAGTAATTAAATCAACCACGGCATCCATCACACGACATTTTATTTCATGGTAAATGTTAAATCATTTCACTAATTTCAAGCGTTGAGATTTTCTAACTAGAAATTTAAATTATATTTAAATAACTAATTATCGATCTTCATTGCATGTAACACACTTCATGTCAAATTTAAGCAACCATTCACTAATAAAACGCAACCATGCAACCAATTTATTTCACAATTTAATTTGAGAATTATGGGGAAAATTCAGTTATTCGTGAGCGAAGAATCACTCACCTTTTGGTCTTTAAATCAGACGAACGTCCAACCAAAGCCCGAAATTTCACACTCTCTAAATGCAGCGAAACTAGGCTCAGATTGTCCGCAATTCCGCCACGATCCCAACGCACCCAACCGCGTCCACATCCGAGTTAAAACGAGAAAGTTATCAGCGTTTTTCTATTTGAATTTGAAGTATATAAAATTAATTTAAATAATATTCTCACCCAATTACATTCTGCCACGTCACCCCAGAATTCCCGCTCCCTTTCTTCCTTCTCACGTTGCTACAGGAACCCGCGAGTAAAACGTGGGCCACCTCGAACTTTGACCACCGACCGCGCTTCATTCTGGCCACCAGAGAGCACGAGAACACGAACCTTTTCACCTTCATCGAATTCCGCGTCCACGGGGTCCTAGTGCCACCAACTCCGATGAGCTTCCTTGCTGCCGGCGATGTGAAGAGTAAACGGGTTTTTCCCCGTTCAACCACCGAATCCGGCTACCTACGACCACTATTTTCCAAATGAACACCACCAGGGAGCTCGTATGGACCTCCTCTCCAATACCCATATCTCCGTTTCTTTGATTAGAGCCTAAATCGAAAACCCCTAAAATCATGCTTAGGGTTACGAATTCCATCGATTTTGACCGCGAATTCCGGCCACGTGAAGCACTGCATGTCGAAATTAACTATACTTATAGTTTTCTTTCGTCAAGAGCTTCAGTTTGGCATATAATTAGCTAGGGTTTGGAGATTTTTATTTTTGAGTTGAAATTTGATTTGATCTAGGGTTTTGAAAATATTTCTGCCATTAGAGAAAAGAGTCGGCAGATGGAAAAGTATACGTACAAAATGAGAATGAGCTGGTGAGGTGAAGATGGATTTTGTTTATATATGTATATAAGGCTCAAATATGAGAAATACCCAAATAACCCATTATCTTGAATACTTTCACACTTTATCCCGTACGATCAAACAACACGTCCGATTATAACGCAAATTGAAACCCTACCATAATTCACCGTTCCGGTTCCGATGGTGCCAGTTTCGTCGAATTCTGAGACAGTTTCCATAACAGTTTAATTTCGCCGTTAATTAATTAATAAAATATTCAAATATTCATATAACCATTTAATTCAATTTGAATATTCATTAAATTCAAATTTAAACCACATTATAACTTCAATAAATTCTATAAAATTTATTCCATAGATTTTGAGTTCCTATATTTGATTATTTACAAATTTAAAATTTTGATTTCCGAATTTTACTTAAACAGCTTAATATCCATCATTTAACAAATCAAACTGGAAATTCCCTTTTAACTTATATAACTTAAATTTATTTAATCCTTTAAAATATAAATTCTCAAATCCCAACATTCTCTAAATAATCTAAATTTGGAAAATTTCATTCATACTAAATTCAAACAATCATTATTCCAAAAATCAACAAAATTTGATTTTTATCTAATATTATTCCATTTATTTAATTTAAATATGCAAAAATTTATGGGATGTTATAGCCATCTTCCAAAATATTGATTTTTTGCCAAAATCTATTGACTTGAATCTTTGCTAATTTTATAGAATGATATCAGAAAATAGAACCTTTTCTCACGTGAACACTTAATTAATTTGGGATTTCAAGAAACATTTGAATTGATAACTTGCACAGAAATATTTATTAATTTCTGGAAAACAATTTGAAAATGCTCTTGCCCAAATTGTGCATGTTGAACTACAAATTTTTGAAACAACAAAAACTGTTTAATTGCTTTCTGATGGCATGTATGCTTGTACATTCATTATGCTTGGCCCTGTTGCCAAAATTTTCTCAGTCCCATGAATTTAGTTTGAAACATTCTTAACTATGCATTTTTATATCTGCGTATATATTTTTGTAGAACATATATACGCACGAAGTATTGCATATATATGTATACGACCTGTGATCTGTATTCTGTCCCTTCTTGTACATGCTAGACCTCTCGGTTGCACCATTTTGGTTGACATGTGCACAAGTAATTGCTTTATCCATTGTCATTTACATGTCCACTCTATTTTTCCTGAACCATTTGTTTATATTTTTGCATGTTCTTGACCATGCTACACTTGGTATATGCTCGACCCTTGCGCTTCATCACTGTTTCCTCGAGCTGCATCATGTTACTTGAACCCTTTATTTTGGCCATACCGCTCCATTTCATTTCTGCTTGTATTTTCTTGCACTTCTTTTTGGACTTGAAACAATGCTCAACCATCTCTATGCACATGTGTAAATATCCATGTTGGCTTATATTCTTCACCCTTAAGTTGCATGTGTATGGATTTTGGTTTTGCTGTGTACTTCTGGACCTCATCACTTTGTTGAGCTTTAAACTAGCTGCCATTTGCATGTGTATACATATATTTTGAAACTTGCCATGCTCACCACAATTTTGGTTGTACCACTTTTGGCATTGTCTTGTGAGATGTATGGCATGCTCGAATTAATGCCATGTCCATTTGCTTTTGTCGTGAATCTGAATCTGAACCTGACTTGCATTTGATATGTTGCACAGTGCTTTGCACATTGTGTTGCCACTTGTGGACGAATTGATGTTTACATATGCATATGAGCTGTCACTTCATTGTTCCCCATGTGTTTTTCATGGACACTTGACCCATGCACCATGCATGTGTGTCGGGCTTCACCTGAACACAATCTTGTTTGATATATTTGTCCCTTGCTGTCCTGATTGCCCTTGCACAGAATATATGGGTATATACATTCACACGTATGTGTATACATGTATCATGCACGTGCAGTTTATATATATATATATATATCTGTGTGTGTGTGTGTGTGTGAGAACTAGAAATACTGTCTACCATGTGGTATTTACAGTGAATCACTGTGAATGTCACAAGCTGTCTAGATACAGATAGATGTCTAAACAAATCAGATGAAGTCATGAAAATGATGAGAAGCACACCAAATTTCTAAGGCAAATAAATTTTAAAATAAAATTGTATTTGTTAGAATATAAAAATATTTTTGTTCCAATTTACTGTGTGTTTCTGTGACAGGTAAGTAGAAGACTAGACTGAAGTGACTGGACTGACAGAGAAGCAGTGAAGACAAAAGTGAATGTTACTGAATATGAGATAGAATGTAAAACAGTGACAGAGTGAAATGTATGTGTATACAATTGAATAAATGAAGTGTAACTTGAATGACTAAGTGTTGCAGTGAGAAGTAATGTAACAAATGAAATTTACAGTAAAATGTATTATATTACGGAGATGTACAAATATTGGAGTTAAAATTATCGTACTGTTGAAATGTTGAAATAAAATATTTACATTTAAATAAAAACTATTTTAATATTTGAATTCTTGTACAATAGTATTCTATCTAAAAGTAAATATTTATTTCTGTATGTAATGTAGTGTAACAGTACAATTGTAAACACATACATAATAATATGTGTGTTTGTTATCATCAAACAAAAATCATAGAATTGTTAGATATAGCAATCTCCCTCTTTTGATGATGACAACCAAAAAAAAAAAATAAGATTTTGAATATAATATTATAATAAATGTGTTTAATAGTGAATTGTTGAACTCTCCCTATATATATGCTCCCCTACAACAAAACTCCCCCCTAGATATGTGCATGAGTGAAAAACAATAATTGAAATTTCAATATTAAAATATTCAAAGAATACCCACTCATCGATCAAAATCTTAACCCATTCTCCCCTTTTGTTATCATTAAAAGGATACAGAAATTAAAATAGTGATGAAAATTGACTAAAAATATAATATCAGCTTAAGAGGAAGAATGATTGTCATAAATCTCAATCAGTCAAACTAAAATCATAATATTCTAAGAACTAGTGGCATTTTCACATTATAGAATGATGGATTTACTATGAAATTTATAAAAATGGAAAGAGTTTTAAAATATATGATTTCCAGTTATTTTCCAATAATATTTTAGAATATTGAGCACAAAAATAGTGATGGATTTCTACTACAAATATAATTTCAATTTGAGTGATACAATCAAATAATCTCAAATCCTAGTAACTATCAGTCAACAAATCATAATATATCATAGATATTAACACATTTCACATATTAGAAAAATGGATTGATAGGCTAGTTTTTACACACCAAGGAGAATTTCATATAAATTTTTATTTATTGCAAATTATTTCTTTTTCTTTTTAATTAAGAGCATACTGACCACACATAACTAGATCTTGGATTTTTTAAATGAGGTTTGTTGCAGCTTAAAAATTAAGTAATCTCATAACCATGCATACCAGAGCTTGGATTTTCAAATGCGGTTAGAGAAACACTTATGAATATTATATTTTTATTCTTTTTTGTTCCGAAAGAAAACTCCTTAGTATATAAAACCAATATGGATGACAGAAATATGGTAGATACAAAAATGATTATAAAATAAATTTCTAAATTAATCATATTATGAAATATGCTCAACTGTACCGGGATCAATTATCATTAATTCAAAAAAATAAAATAATATAATCACAATTCCACCACAAATATTTCCACTGTTTATTTAAGATGATTTTAAAAATATTAAACTCTCCACATTAATATAAAATCATGATGGATGGCAGAATAATGGTAGATAAAGGAGATGTTCGTGAAATAATTGCTAATTTTAAAGATATTATAAAAACCGTTCAATCATCATGAAAATACAAATAAAATTTCCTCTTGTTGTGAAATATGCTATAGTCACAACTCATCTCAATTTCAATAGTCTGATAATAATTTTGATGAGTTCAAAATACAATTCATTTTGGTTATTGATTTCAATTTCTGAATAAATAATCAATAAATGATTTTGAAATTGAAAAATCGATTACAAGAGGGAATTAGAAAGACCTATATAAGACAAGAGGAATCATTAAAAAATATATACAGGATGAGAATCAAATTAAAAAAAATCAGCACTTCTAAACTGATATCACTTGTTGTCTCCATTAACGAGGATTATAATACAGTAATGGTGGCTAACAAAGATATCTCAAACAACAGTATCCAATCACCAAGCCCAATTAAGTAGAACAAGCACATAATTTCCATCTATCAAAGTAGCCGTCAAAATTTTCCAAAACAAGCAGTCATTAAAAAAATTCAAAAGAAAGTTTTCAAAAATTTTTCACAAGTCCAAGAAGACAAATAATGATCCAAGATTTAATGAAACGCTTTATTTAAATCATTTGATGGAAAATGAACACTTGAAGATTCAATGAATCGGTCATACAAGATTTTTAATTTCTAATCCAAGAAAAGTGTGAGATTCAAGATATTAAACAATTTTCAAATGATTTCAAACAAAACAATATCCATGTAAATGATCATGATTTCAGAATGAACTTCTGGATGTAGCACAAGAATCTATGCCAAAATATTTTCAATTCAAAGTTGTTAAGTCAACCAGAATTTTTTTGAATCTTTTATCAGAGCAGCAGATGATACCAAAACAAGTAGTTATCAAAAGACATTTGTAAATCAGTTCCTTTTATCAGAGCAACACAACAACCAATTTCAAAGCAGATTGTCAAGAGAGTTTTTCAGACATTTCGATAGTCACAGAAGATGATTCATGATCCAAGATTAAAAATAAAGTTTATTTGAAATCATTTGAAGGAATATGAAAATCTTAAGATTCAAAGAATCAATCACACCAGATTATAAATTTCAAATCCAAGATGTGTGTGAGATTCAAGAAATCAACAATTTCAAATGATTTCAAACAATTAATTATTCAAGCCAAAAGACCATGAAATAATAGTGAGTTTTAAGACCAGATTTTCAAAGATTTTTTCATAATTATTTCAGACTAGCACAAGAGAAATTTTCAAAATATTTACATTAAGCTTGAGATATATTCATGATCCAAAAATGGTTTATTTGAAATCACTTGAAAAATGTAAATTTTGAGATACAATGAATCAATCACACAAGATCAATAATTTCAAATCTAACAGGTGTGTGAGATTCAAATTATCAAAAATTTCAAACGATTTCAAACTATCAAATATCCAACCAAAAATGATCATGACTAAAAATAAATTTCAAGTAGTAACATAGTGACTCAAGTTAAAAACATTTTAATTCAGAAATAATCAATCCAATCCAAAAACAAATGAATGCTGTAATGAGTATAAATTGTCAAGTCTTTCATAAATGAATTAGAAGAAACTCAAAACAGGAAAGGTGTGTGAAATTTCATTAATTTTCCAGATCTTTAAAATTTTAGAATTCAAATTAATAATGTCCAAGATATAACAAGAATGCTTCATCACTGTTAGGAATTCACAAAAAAAACTTTAAAACAATTGCAGATATTTACAAGCTTAAATTCAAGATCTATAAATGATTAAAACATGAGAGTTTTATTCAAATGAAGCGAATTTCCAGAAAACCAAGAATTCTTGGAAGTTAAGAAACTCGAAATAAAATATGACAGCGCCAAATCAAATCAAAAAAAAAAAATAGAAGGGGTAGAAGGAGGAATAAAATAAAACCAGAGAATATTGATAGAAATGAGTTTAGAGATCATGCATGTAATCAGTGTGAATCAATGAATCTCTAACTCGAAAAATTGGGGCTAAGGAACTCAGAATGATACAGAAATATGGAACAACTTGAATTCAATCTCTTTTGCAAAGTAGTTCCTCAGCCTCCTACGGTACCTAACTGTTTAGTGGATCGAGTGGTCTAACAAAATTTGTAAAATCACTCCTAACATTGTTCACCTCTTTTGGTACCCAAACCTGCTTGTATAAAAATCCATCGGAATTCACCTTTGTACCCTTAGGAACCCGAATCTGATTGAATTTAGTCAAAAACATTTTATTTCCATTTGGGATCCTAGTTTGTATAAATGGTTTGTTACCAAAAAAATTAACATCTCTTTTATGATTTAAAAATACTTTGAAATTATCAAAATCTAGATTTTCAAATCGATTCTTTCAATGCAATTTGAAGGATTTTTTTAAACCATTTGAATTCCGGTTTTCAAAAACATTTATTTTCCCAAAGCAATACCACATTTAATTACAATTGAAACTTGATTTTGTAACAACATATTCAATGAATTTTCCCATTAGAGAATTTATCCAAAGTTGATTCAAGTCGTTGAATTTTGGATTTAAGATCACCGTTTACTTTTATTAAATCGAAACAGCAATTATTAATGATCTTTCTTTCATTATCATGTTGTTTCAAAATCAAATTTTCAGATTCAAGTAATTTGATTTTGGCTTCAGACATGGAAATTTCAAATTCAAAATGTTTAAGCTTTTCAAATTCGAGTTTTTGAAAATCTTTGAATTTCGTAATTTCTTTTTCAAGTTCATTCAAGATAGATTCAGTTTTCAGCAAATTTTGTTTTTCAGTAAGACTATGTTTGGAAATTTCAATCGTCTTAAAATTTTCAAATTCCTTTTTTAGAAAATTGTTTGAACTTAATAACTCAATCTCGGTCTCTTTTAAGATCATAATTTCAATTCTCAAGCTTTTGTATATTTTTATTGAGATGAACAAGATATTTTTTCAAATTCAAACAATTTTCACAAAAGTTTAAATAACTTTTAGAGTATTCAAGTTTTAATTCCACATCATTAATTTTATTGTTTATCTCATGATTTTTAGATTTAAGAGATTTGTTTTTCCGTTGGAGTTTATCAACAGATTTAGTTAAATCAACACACATATAAACTAAATCTTCGTATGAGAAATTTCCTGCCTCATCATCCGTTGAGTCTCCATCGTCTGATCTATCTGATTTTTTTTCTATACGACCTATTAAGCAATGATCTGAATCTGAGTTGACGTTCTGGGGTTTTGAGCTGTTGTTGTCAACTCTTCCGTGCTTCGTAGCGAGAGTATTCCATATTTTCTGCGCATACAAACAATGAGAGATATGGTTATATTGGATATCATCAATATAAGAATATAAAATATGAGTAGTGCGAGAATTAAACTCAATATCATTCCAATCTACCTAATCATATCCATTAATAACAGTATCCCAACATTTAATATTAACAAATTTTAAATAGGACTCCATTTCTGATTTCCAATCTAAAAAATCTATACCATTAAAAATAGTTGGAACATGACTAGACAGACTCTCTATGGACTTACGACAAGGGATCACCATTACTCTATAGTTAATAGAATACCTGCTTTGATACCACTTGTTGGATCTAAATTAACTCTAGAGGAGGTGAATAAGGTTTATTGAATTTTATCGAGATATTAAAAGATATCACAGCACAGATTTCAACTGAGAAAATAAATGCAGAAAGTAATAACACAGTTTTTACCCAGCTTCGGCAAAACCCTGCCTACTGCTACATTCCCAAGATTTTTACTATGTATTAAAACAGATCCCTCTTACAAAACCCTATAAACTCAAAAACTCTGCTCCTGTTCTAATCCTACGCTCAAAACCCTAGACTGATCTTTATCCCCAATATCAGATTTTCCCCTAACTAAAACCCCATAGCTAGTAAACCATAGTTTTAGTGACAAACTAGTAAACCCTTAGTTTTACCGGCAAACTAGTAAACACCTAGCTTTTACAGAAGAAAAAATAGAAAATAAAACAACGATTTACAAAAGTAGAACAAAGACAATGTAACATAAAAATTAAATAACAACCTCCTTTACAATTGTAAAGTAAGCAGGCCCATTTCCTTTCTTATTTTCACTTTGGCTTCCTTCTGTTTCTTTTAATGTCGGCTGATTAAAAAGAAAGAAATTAGGATTTCTCTAAGCCCCAAATCACGATGTGATTTCAAAACGTTTCCTCTGGAAAAATTGTCTAATGTCCTTCGAGAATGGTTGATCTTTGTTGATTGAAATGGAAGGATGGAAGGCTTATGATCGAAAATCAAGTATGTTCTCTTGTTTTATTTCTCCGAGCACTCGAAAATTATTGTATTTGATTTTCAATAATTTTCCGATGATGATTTGGGTGTTTTAAATAGGATTTAGAAAACCCTAAATTAACTCTGATTTCCTAGAATGACTGCTCTGATTTGTTTGAGTTTGTTGCCTTGATTTTTTGAATGATTCATCTTTGATATACTTGCATGGTTGATGATTTGCTTCATTTGGATTGACACAGCTTTGAGTCCCCTTTGTTTCCGTGATTGAATGCATGAATTTGATCATTGAATACTGGAAACAATTTGAATGATTTTCTTTCCCAAAAAGTACTTCTGAAAAACAATAAGAATTTTCTGTGGCCTCTTGAAATTTGTATAATGTATTTTTGTATTGCGGAATGGATTCTTGCCAAAAAAACTCTTTGTCCAATATCGGAAACAAAAAGAAATTATTTAAGCCAATTATTTCTTGCACAAAATTTTTGTCCACTGCCATCTTCCCAAATATTTATTTTTATCCAAAAACTATTGACTTGAATCTTTGCCCATTTTATAGAATGATATCAGGGAACAAAGTCTTTTCTCACGTGAACACTTGATTGATTTGGGATTTCAGGAAACATTTGAATTAATAACTTGCATAGAAATATTTGTTAATTTCTGGAATTTTTTTGAAAATGCTCTTGCCTAAATTGTGCATGTTGAATTGCAAATTTTTGGAAATAATGTTGCTCTTTGATGACCTGCATGCTTGCACATGCATTGTGCTCGGCCCTATTGCCAAATTTTTCATAGTCCAATGAGTTTATCTTGAAACATTCTTGACTGTGCATTTTTATATCTGCATATATATTTTTGCAGAATATATATATATATATATATATATATGCACCCAGTAATGTATATGTATGTAATATACCTGTGATTTGTATTTTGTCCCTTCTTCTGCACGCTGGACCTCTTTGTTGCACCATTTTTGTTGACATATGCACAAGTAGTTGCTCTGTCCATTTTCATTTGCATGTCCACACTGTTTTGCCTGAAGCATTTGCTTATATTTTTGCATGTTCTTGACCATGATACACTTGGGTATATGGTCGACCCTTGTCCTTCATCACTGTTTGCTCAAGCCTGTGTGCATCATGTTACCTGAACCATTTGTTATGGCCATACTGCTCCATTTCATTTCTTCTTGTATATACTTGTACTTCTTTTTGAACTTGAAACAGTTCTCAGCCATCTTTGTGCACATGTATGCTTATCCATGTTGGCATATTCTTCACTGTTAAGTTGCCTGTATATGGATTTTGGTTTTGCCGTGTACTTCTAAACCTCATCACTTTGCTAATCTTTAAACTAGCTGCCATTTGCATGTGTGTATATATATTTTGAAATTTTCCATACTCACCACGATTTGGTTGTACCACTTTTAGCATTGTCTTGTGAGATGCATGGCCTGCTCGAATTAATGCCATGTCCGTTTGCTTTTGTTGTAAACCTGAATCTGAACCTGACTTGTAACAATCCGAATTCCGACCGACTGTTTTTTTAATTCTAATCAGTCGAAACTTGTATTGGTTTTTGTTTGGTATCCTGCAGAAAAGACAGAGATATAAAAATAAATTAGAGCTCAGAAAACATCTCATAGCGGAATGAATAAAATATAATACAATCAAAATATAGCCTTACCCATATAAAATACTGCCTAATCAGTACAAAGCTATAACATCTCTACCACAAATCTAACCTGCAAGTATGTTATGAGGAGGGGGTTCGAACACAAGTTCTGGTGACTGGATTTAAACTACACATTTTGGACAACCCTACATATACCGTTCGATTACATTTTCTCATTTATTAGGTTACTGTGGTTAACAACACTCAAGGCTTACACACACATTGTACTCATTTACTTCCCAGTGGGTTAACCTAATACAGTATATATGTAGCTACCCCTAATATTAAGGTACATTCCATGGTACCCACTCGCAAGGTCTCTGCCGTAGCGCCACAAAAACATACGAAGTCCCTTATCCTACACCGGAGTGACGTACAGATCTCTATAACAATGCTACATTCTGCATAGAACCACTATCGCCATGCCACGTAAGTATACAGACTGCCATCTTCGAACCATTAGATCGAATCAAATTTTGTCATAGAGTAATGCCCTAGAGTTTACGATACACCACCCAGAGAAGACATGTATGTATCTAGACTTTCCCACGTACATATCGTCAATCGTACTCGATGCCTTAACGGCATATATCCTCTATTGTGCACAGAGTTCTGTGGCAAGGCTGCATAAGAAACACGGAATTCAGTCAGGAATTTTCAGATATCTGTATACACAGATGCTAAGGTCTGCATTTTCAGTGGTTTTGGTCCCACCTGACCCCTCCCTCAACTAGTGAAAGATGAACAAGGTTAAGAACTAGTGACATGGCCCAAGAGCAAACAACAAATCCTAACTGGCATGTACCACACCCATAGCCTTGATAGCAAAAGGTCTATTGTCTTTTGGTTTATCTATCCGTCTTTCCTCATCGCGCATCACGTATCATGCTAACTGTCGATGATAGGTACCCGATGTCTTTCCATCAACTAATGGTTAGACCTGTCAGTACTCGAAAGTGGTCGTAACCCAGCCTAGTCACAAGGCAATCGTGGAGCGTCGAATTACCCATGCCACCCTACAACCTTTTGATTGCCCACAATCGTGGCAATCAAGGTATACTCACCGGGTAGAAACGTGCAGACCTAACCTCTGTGAGCACAGTAGAACGTTATCACAGTACAGAGGACTACCAGGAGTACCCTCCACATCCCAGGAAGTCGCGTGCTTCCCCTTTCAGTCCTTCGGAGTCAGCTGAATATTAGCAGAACAACAGGCAGAATAGGCAGAACAATCAGATGGGCGTGCACTCCGCTTGTGTCTCATGACACCACGATGATCTACCCCGTTGGGTTATTCACCCTCAAACGTATAGACTGGTCCAAGTGCCTTAGTTTAATGTGTTGTTAGACCCTATGTCTAAACATTCAATTATGCGCTTGCTCTATCTCATCAGGTTTCCACCTAACTTGGTTATTCCCGTTCACATTGACATTTTATTCAAGTTACTAAGTTCCTCTTGCTTAATAATTTTGGTTACAAAGCTTAACCCTTTTATGTTCATTGATAAGCCCATAACATGTTATTCTCTAGATTGTAATCCAAGGTCTGTAATCTATGGTCTCTTTATATTATTCAATGTCTGATTCCATAGTTACAACAACATGTACTTCTTAATATGTAATTAAGTATATCTCAGTTCGCATGTTTTCTGTTTAACATGTCACTTATTATTTATGATTAAATATAACTTATTTCATCTTATATATTTACCTTGTTCTTTCATATTTAATCGTAATTTCATCTTATATTATCACTACAACTTGTTGTGTTTACTTATTAACTAAGTTATCTTAACTAAGATTTACTAATAAGTCTCCTTCCCATTTATTATAACTTATGTTATAATTTCCACTTGTACCTAGGACAAGTCTTTAACATGTTATCCTTATCAGCAGATTTCAGATTCTCAAGTTTACAGATTACTTAATTTATAATTAAGTACAACTTATTGCATTTTATAAGTTTTCCCCTTTTTATCTACTCATTACGAACAACAAGTTCCAGGTTCCCAAATTTACTGATTACTTAATTTATAATTAAGTACAACTTATTTCATTACATAAGTTATCTCATTCCCTATATCGTTTATTATACCCTAAGTTATAATTTTCACTTGTCCTAAGGACAAGCCTACCATTATCTTTCCTTTTTCCCCTTCAGGTTTATTCATAATAGGTTATTATCATTCCCCGTCCATTCCAATCCTTTTACTGGTTAACTTTTATTCAATTCCATTCATTTCCACTAATTACAGTTAATGCCATTTATATCTATCCTGTTATTTACATATTTTTATATATACTAGTGCACTAAACCTTTCACATTAAGCCTACCACTTATGGATGTTGGATTTTCCAGGCGGTTCCGAGCAGCTACCACAAGTTGACTTAACCTGTCTTAGCACCGTTACATGTATATTTACGCACTAGACCTCTCATATTAAATTAACAACTTGTGGATGCTGGATTTGTTGTGCGGTTCCGGGCAAACTTCTACCACAAGTTGAATTTAACCTCGTGTCTAGGTGCGGTTTTAATTTTCTATTAACTATAAATTTAAGCATGTTCATTCTTCCAAATTTTTACCGTAATTCTATTTTTACATGTCACACATAATATCATATTAAGTCCATTTTAACTTATTATCATGTCGCGTGTTCTTCCTAATCATGTAATTAACTCCACTTTAAAATAATATGTAACCATAAATCATGTAATTATTCCAATCTAACAACATATAATTATCCTAATTCTTAAAGTTAAGGGTTCAAGTACATAATATGTCATAGATTAACATGTAATTATCCTAATTTCACTGTAACTTAACTTACAGTATCCAATTAACAAGTTATTAGAACATATATGTATACAGCAGTAATCGTTTCTACATATTTTAACAAGTTTATACATTTCAATAGGTTTACATTTCAACATATTAACATTCTAGCAGAATTACATTGCATGTTGACGTGGAATGTCAAATGATAAATATACCATTATCAAAAAGGTATTATTTAAATCCACTCACCTAATTGCTTTCCAACTCATGAATCTGGTCTAGATCTAGCATTCCATGGTTCTCCTAACTGGATTAAGACCCTAAGTAACCATCGATCCATAATTCTTAACTAAAAGGAAAAAAGGAAGAAAGAGGAGAAAACCAAATTGACCAAAGTCAAGAATTTACCTTACTTCGAATAGAATTCTGAACACCGATTTGCAGATATACATACCTTTCCTCCAGATCTTGATTCAGAATTTCCTTAAACTAATTACCCTATTTTCCTGAAGAGATTTGAGGAGGAAGAGGAATGGAAGAGCTTACGCAGTCTCTCAGAAAATGTGAGATTTAGGCTACGATCTCCTAGCCTATTTACAGGTGTTCATTCACACTCAGCGCTGAGTCAGCACGAATATAGCCCAGAAAGCAGTCCAGATCCGTAAAAGAATCTGCCTAGATCTGGGGGGTCGACACCCCCACGTCTGTTAATGTCACTCTTTACCAGAATGCATTAAGTTTCTTGAAGCGTTATAAGTAAACAGAAATGGAAACATTACAAGACATATATAAAATAATAGCGGAATTAAAACTTTATTTAATAGAAAAGCTTCGTGGTTCAAACCCAATTACATAATAAGTCTGGAATACTACATAAAACTTCTTCCTTGTACAAAATCATCATCAAAGTACAATAATACATAGAAACAGCATAATCCCTAAACATAGCCATAGTATTGCAAAAGCGAAAATGAGCAGTACATCTAAGCAGCTCCAAGCAGAAAAGAAGAATCCTGGTCAAGTGTAACAACCCGTATTTTCAATAACCTGTTATAACATAAATCGAGGCAGAAATTAATTCTAAAATCTGAATCAAGGGAAACGGGCTATGCCATTGCGTTCGTCTCGGAAAAATACGCGAAATAGAGTCTGAGTTTTCGAAAATCGGAGTCCGTATGAAGAAGATATGGACGAACGAAGTTTGGCAGAAAAACCCGAAAACTAGCCAGAATGCACTGGCGCACTTGTGAAGTGCGCCAACACAATAAATGCACTGGCGCACTTGTGAAGTGCGCCAATACATTTTTACACTTGCGCACTTGGGAAGTGCGCCCGTGTCGAGCCAGAAAACCTGCACAGTTTCTAGTGAGTTCTGTGGTTGGGTGCACCAGTTTGGGGTTTGGGCTTGGTCTTAGGGCTGGTTTCTGGAAGGCTCCGAAATCCAAGGGTCCTAATCTAATTTAGGGTTAATCTAAGGGCCTAAAACACTAGCCTAATCTATAAATAAGACCCTAATCCTACCCTAAAACCCCATTATTCATTCTAGCAACCAAACTATGTCAAATTGATTTCTCAAATGGCCTCCACTTAAAAACCCTAGCCTCCATCCTCTTCAAAAATCATTCCTATGAAGATTTTGATGTTCATACAAGCATTTCTAAGTTGTATGAATGATCATTAGCTTGCATACATCATCAAGTTGCAAGCTTTATTTGCTAAGCTAGAGTTTTTGGGATTTTTGTTAATAGGAGCTTTGTTTTGGGTTTTTATATGCTTGCATAAAGGGCTTCTCAATCTTTATTAGTAGATTTGTGTCTTCATAATATTTGTAAGCCCTCTTACCTTCATTTTAGAAACTCTAAAGTTAATATGTGATGAAAGTTGGGATTTATGCATGTTTAATAAGTTATGCATGCTTATGCGAGTTCACTATGCTATGTTATGCATGTTTAATAAGTTATGCATGCTTATGCGAGTTCACTATGCTATGTTATGCAAGTTTAACAAGTTATGCATGTTTATGCAAGTTCACTATGCCATGATTTGCAAGTTTAACAAGTTATGCATGTTTATGCAAGTTCACTATGCCATGATTTGCAAGTTTAACAAGTTATGCATGTTTATGCAAGTTCAACAAGTTATGCATGTTTATGCAAGTTCACTATGCCATGATTTGCAAGTTTAACAAGTTATGTATGTTTATGCAAGTTCACTATGCTAAGTTATGCAAGTCCAACACGTTATGCATGTTTATTATGATATGTAAGATTTATCATGTATGTTGTGCCAAGTTCCCTCTTTCTATCCTTTATGCGTTATGACGAATATGTAAGCGATAGAATGACGTTGGGGGGGGGGGGTTTGGGGTAAAACTTAAAATACATGAAAATATGAGATTGGAAATTTACCTATTAAGTTAGGTCTACCCCTTGGGAATTTACCTATTAAGTTAGGTCTACCCAAGTATTTGTTAAACTTGTAATTATGTTTTGAAAATAAAGTGGACATGACACTTAGAAAACATAAGTGTGGCCAACTCGAGGTTGGGTTGAGTTTGTAGCGTAAACCTACCCGGAACCGACCGGCTTAACTAGTTGCTACAAACAATAGGACCCAATGTGAGAAGTTGGTCATGTGTACCTTGGACCCGAGGTTAGACCAAGTTGTGGTGTAAAGCTACCCGGACCCGCCCGGCTTAACTAGTAACCGCAACAAAGTCTAATGTGAGAGGTTAAGGTACAATTAAATTAATGCCTCATGATTAGGGTTAAGTCATGGCCCACTAATACTTAACCAATTTTGGGGATACGAGGGATTAAATGGGGTTAAGTGGTGAACTGTTGGTTACACTTAACTAATTTAATCCATGATTAGTGAGGGGTTAAACCACACTTAACCCTCATAGAAAACCCTAGCAACGTGGTCTGTTCCAGCAGTAATCCCAGTTTGGTATCATTCACAACCCTAGAGGCTAGGCTAGGGCGGGGCACGATTACTGGACTGATGTAAGCGACCAAAGCGACGGCTGAGTGGTACAGCGGTGCGGGTCCAGGCGGGCTACGGACGTGCACGTAGTCCGGTGTTGGACAAACTCGAGGCACGGGTACCAGTAGGTTTAGACTGTGCATTATTGCTTAGGTGTCTGGGGTTGACACCCGAGGGCTTGATACACCCGAAGGTGGACCCAGCACAGTCTGACTACAACCATATGTGGGCCGTATGGACACCAACACTTGACGTGTTAGGTTTATAGGGAGCCGATCGACTAGACCGTTGGGCTGGACCTTGTATTAAGGTCACCTCATGTTATTGGGCCAAAGTTTGGGCTGAGGGATCAATACCTGTTATGTTAGTTTGCTAGTACACTGTGGTGCAAAGCTTAATCTTCTTTATGTGATGACACCTTTATCTATTGCCAGTATGTTCATCTCAGTTCCATCATGATGCTAACTTTACTAGTTTATAGACTGATCGTAGTAGGGCTTACCAGTCTTTTTGACTGACCTGTTTTCTTTCGCCTCTTTTCTTCCGTTTCCCCCCCCCCCCCCAGGTTCTCAGGGAGGGAATACAGGAGCTTAGCTTGGATCCTACCTGCTTTCTTGGATAGCTCATGTATGCTTTGGACTTGAGCTCGCTATGGTTTTTCTGCTTTGGGGATAGCTACTTATGTTTTCTTTTCAGTTTTCAGATGATGTTGTTTATATACTAGACTTATTTTATTTGGAAAACTGACATGGTGTTTTACTAAGACTTGATTTGAAATGGTTTGAAAATCTTCCGCTGTTTATCTATGTTATTTACTCTGCTTTACATATATATTTAGGTTCTTGTTCTGCCTTGATATATCATTATGCATGCTTACCCAGTTCTAACGCCCCCCAGAAGCTAGTGCCCCCGAAAGAGCGACCCTAGCGGAGGTGGGGTGTTACAAATTTGGTATCAGAGCATAAGGTTTACAAGAAAGGGCAGGCTGGACCTTCAGGAGGGCAAGTTCATGCTCTCAATACCGCTTCAGTTCCCGATCGAGGTAGTGTTTATGTTGAGAACCTTGTTTATGTTTCTGATCTTCCAGTTCGTACCTTGTTTGATTCTGGTGCATCACATAGCTTTATTTCATCTGATCTTGTTGATAGTTTGCACCTTAGTACTAGCTTAGTGGATGATCCCGTTTGTGTTTCGAATCCCATTGGGGGTTCTGCTCATCTATCTATGATATGTGAGGATCTGAGGATCTCTATACTCAGTGTAGAGTTCTTGTGTAGTGCGTATGTTCTTGGTTTCAGGGGATACGGATTGATTTTGGGCATGGATTGGCTGTCTAGACATGGAGCCATTCTTGATTGTGAGCATAGGGTTGTGAGGCTTGTGACTCGCCTTGGCAACACCTTAGAGATTTCATGCAATCCGAAGGATCCCGTCATGTTGTGCTATCTTGAATCTCTCGACTCGTCAGAGGAAACCCTTCAGTCTGTAAGGGTGGTCCGAGATTATCCAGATGTTTTTGAAGAAGTTAAGGGGTTGCCCCCTAAACGAGAGATTGATTTTCGCATTTATCTGGTGGATAATGCTAAGCCTGTTTCTTTGCCCGTTCGGCACATGGCTCCGCGTGAAAGGCGGGAGCTGAGCAAGCAAGTGAAAGAGTTGCTTGAAAAGAACTTCATTAGACGAAGTATATCTGAGTGGGGAGCGCCTGTGGTATTTGCTACCAAGGCGGATGGTTCTCTCCGACTATGTGTTGACTATCGAGAGTTGAATAAGCTGACTAAGAAGAACAGACACCCGTTACCGAGGATCGATGATCTCTTTGACCAGCTTGTCGGTGCTTCTGTTTTCTCTCAGCTTGATCTTGCTACTGGATTTCATCAGCTCAGAGTGGCTGAAGATAGTATAGACAAGACTGCATTCAGAACTCCAGATGGATTCTTTGAATGGCTTGTTATGCCGTTCGGTTTGACGAATGCACCCGCGTATTTCGTGGACTTGATGAGTAGGGTGTTTCGAGAGTTCTTGAACAAGTTTGTCGTGGTCTTTGTGGATGATATTCTGATCTTCTCCAAGGATGAAGAAGAGCACGCGAGACATCTTGTAGAGGTGATGGATACGCTTAGAGCCCATCAGTTAAAGGCCAAGTTCTCCAAGTGTCACTTTTGGAGAAGGGAATTTAGATTCCTTGGACATATCGTATCCAAGCAAGGCTTAGCGGTGGATCCCGCTAAGGTGGTTGCAGTTCAGGATTGGAAGACTCCAAGGAATGCAACCGAGGTGAGAAGTTTTCTAGGTCTTGCGGGTTTTTACCGGAAGTTCATCAAGGACTTCACGAAGATTTCTGCTCCTCTCACTAAATTGACGAAGAAGAATTCAGTTTTTGCTTGGAGCTTAGAGTGCGAGCTTGCTTTTCAGAAGCTCAAGAGAGCTCTCACATCAGCACCCGTTCTAGCTTTGCCCGATGGAGGGAAATTATTTACAGTATACACCGATGCGTGTGGCACGGGGTTGGGAGCTGTTCTGATGCAAGAGGGCAGAGTGATATGCTTTGGCGGTAGACAACTCAAAGTGCATGAGAAGAATTATCCCACTCATGACTTAGAGTTGGCAGCAATAGTATATGCACTCAAGGCATGGCGCCATTATCTTCTGGGAGAAAGATTTGAGCTTTATACCGATCACAAGTCTTTGAAGTATCTCTTTTCTCAGAAGGATCTGAATCTGAGGCAGCAAAGATGGATGGAATTCTTGGCGTCCTATGATTTTGAAATAGCTTATACCCCTGGCAAGGGGAATGTGGTGGCTGATGCATTGAGTAGAAGAAGGTTGATCCTAAATCCTCTATTCGTTGAGATGAAGAATTTAGAGTATGTGGCAACCTTTGATTTCTCTTTGGCGATGGAGTCGATGACCGGTTCTTTAGCATCTCTGGAACTCAGGCCTACCCTTCTTGATCAAGTTGGGGCTTCACAGAGAAAAGACCCTCACATAGTGGAGATTATGGATAAGCTGACTCGAGGAGAGACGTCTAGCCACCTCGCTCGATATTCTGTTGATGACAAGGGTTGGCTGAGGAGAGATGGAAGGTTATGTGTTCCCATGGTAGAAGATTTAGTAAGAAAAGTTTTGGAGGAAGCGCATCGCTCTAAGTTGACTACACATCCAGGCGGTGATAAGATGTATAAAGATATGAAGCGTATTTTCTTTTGGCCTGGGATGAAGAAGGATGTGGCAGAGTTTGTCTCTAGATGTATCATTTGCCAGCAAGTTAAGGCCGAGTCAAGGAAGCCCGGTGGGCTATTGCATCCTCTAGATGTTCCACTTTGGAAGTGGGAGAGTATCTCCATGGACTTTATTGATGGGCTTCCAAGGTCAAGGAAAGGGAATACGAGCATTTGGGTTATTGTAGATAGACTTACGAAGAGTGCTCATTTTATTCCAGTAAAGAGCAAGAGGACCGCATCTTGGCTAGCGTCCGTATATCTTCGTGAGATTGTGAGACTTCATGGAGTCCCTTCTAGTATTGTCAGTGACCGTGACCCAATCTTTACAAGTCAATTCTGGAATAGCTTGCAAGAGGCTATGGGCACGAGGTTGAATCTGAGTACTGCTTATCACCCACAGACGGACGGCCAAACCGAAAGGGTGAATAGGGTACTCGAGGATCTATTGAGGCTTTGTATTCTGGACTTTGGTGGTACTTGGGAAGACCATCTTCCTCTTGTTGAGTTTGCATATAATAACAGTTATCAGGCAAGCATTGGGATGGCACCATTTGAGGCTTTATATGGGAGACCGTGCAAGTCACCTACATGTTGGTGGGAGACTACAGAGAAGCTCATACTTGGGCCTGATATGATCAGAGATACGTCCGAGAAGATCGAGTTGATTCGGAGGCGAATGAAAGCGGCCCAAGACCGACAGAAATCCTATGCTGATAAGCGAAGATCCGATTTGGAGTTTGAAGTTGGGGATATGGTTTTCGTAAAGGTTTCTCCTTTGCGGAATGTGATCCGATTTGGAGCTGTTGGGAAATTAGCACCGAGATTTGTTGGACCCTTCCCTATCATAGAGAGAATTGGGAAGATGGCTTATAAAGTGCAATTGCCCGAGAAGCTGTCCGGAGTGCATAATGTCTTTCATGTCTCGCATCTCCGAAAGTGCCTACATGAGTCCGCTGAGGTGGTTGAACCTAGCATTCTTGAAGACGTGGAAGTAGAGAAAGAGGCAACTTTGAGGAGAGCTCCGATTCGTATCTTGGGGACGGAGACCAAGAAGCTAAGGAATCGAGAGGTCAAGTTGGTGAAGGTTCAATGGGGTGAAGCCGAAGAAGACGCAACTTGGGAAACCGAGGAGAAGATGCGTGGGCTTTATCCATTCCTTTTTGAGGGTACACTCTCAATCTCTTTCCTTTGTTAGCATATCTTTCTCTTTGCTATCCATGTTTATCTAGTTATCGTGCTAATCTTGTCATGAGAACCTTAGGTAGAAACCCTTTGGATGAAACATGTGTTTGAGACATGTTATGTTTGATGGTTGCAAGTGGTTGCAAGTGTTTGCAAGTGGTTACTCGTGGATGCATGATACACATTAGGCACTAGATTGGCTCACACACTCCTCATATTGCATGTGCATGAGTGTTTATGCTTATTCTTGGATGAAATTTGTATGCTATCACATGGATGTTGCATATGGATGTATGATTGAGCACGCATGTAGATATTATACATTATGTTAGGGATTTGCATACATATGGATACATTTCACTAACATATTTTGCATTGATCTTTGCATTAGATAAGTACATATACACACACTTTTGCATATGATCATACAGCATTTAGAATCTTTTAAGGACAATGGTTGCTCGTGGATGATGTTTTGAGTAGATGGATGTTGGATGGTAGGATATGTTCTTCCTAACTTGAAGATTTCGGGGACGAAATCCTTTAAGGAGGGGAGAATGTAACAACCCGTATTTTCAATAACCTGTTATAACATAAATCGAGGCAGAAATTAATTCTAAAATCTGAATCAAGGGAAACGGGCTATGCCATTGCGTTCGTCTCGGAAAAATACGCGAAATAGAGTCTGAGTTTTCGAAAATCGGAGTCCGTATGAAGAAGATATGGACGAACGAAGTTTGGCAGAAAAACCCGAAAACTAGCCAGAATGCACTGGCGCACTTGTGAAGTGCGCCAACACAATAAATGCACTGGCGCACTTGTGAAGTGCGCCAATAAATTTTTACACTGGCGCACTTGGGAAGTGCGCCCGTGTCGAGCCAGAAAACCTGCACAGTTTCTAGTGAGTTCTGTGGTTGGGTGCACCAGTTTGGGGTTTGGGCTTGGTCTTAGGGCTGGTTTCTGGAAGGATCCGAAATCCAAGGGTCCTAATCTAATTTAGGGTTAATCTAAGGGCCTAAAACACTAGCCTAATCTATAAATAAGACCCTAATCCTACCCTAAAACCCCATTATTCATTCTAGCAACCAAACTATGTCAAATTGATTTCTCAAATGGCCTCCACTTAAAAACCCTAGCCTCCATCCTCTTCAAAAATCATTCCTATGAAGATTTTGATGTTCATACAAGCATTTCTAAGTTGTATGAATGATCATTAGCTTGCATACATCATCAAGTTGCAAGCTTTATTTGCTAAGCTAGAGTTTTTGGGATTTTTGTTAATTGGAGCTTTGTTTTGGGTTTTTATATGCTTGCATAAAGGGCTTCTCAATCTTTATTAGTAGATTTGTGTCTTCATAATATTTGTAAGCCCTCTTACCTTCATTTTAGAAACTCTAAAGTTAATATGTGATGAAAGTTGGGATTTATGCATGTTTAATAAGTTATGCATGCTTATGCGAGTTCACTATGCTATGTTATGCATGTTTAATAAGTTATGCATGCTTATGCGAGTTCACTATGCTATGTTATGCAAGTTTAACAAGTTATGCATGTTTATGCAAGTTCACTATGCCATGATTTGCAAGTTTAACAAGTTATGCATGTTTATGCAAGTTCACTATGCCATGATTTGCAAGTTTAACAAGTTATGCATGTTTATGCAAGTTCACTATGCTATGATTTGCAAGTTTAACAAGTTATGCATGTTTATGCAAGTTCACTATGCTAAGTTATGCAAGTCCAACACGTTATGCATGTTTATTATGATATGTAAGATTTATCATGTATGTTGTGCCAAGTTCCCTCTTTCTATCCTTTATGCGTTATGACGAATATGTAAGCGATAGAATGACGTTGGGGGGGGGGGGGGGGGGGTTGGGGTAAAACTTAAAATACATGAAAATATGAGATTGGGAATTTACCTATTAAGTTAGGTCTACACCTTGGGAATTTACCTATTAAGTTAGGTCTACCCAAGTATTTGTTAAACTTGTAATTATGTTTTGAAAATAAAGTGGACATGACACTTAGAAAACATAAGTGTGGCCAACTCGAGGTTGGGTTGAGTTTGTAGCGTAAACCTACCCGGAACCGACCGGCTTAACTAGTTGCTACAAACAATAGGACCCAATGTGAGAAGTTGGTCATGTGTACCTTGGACCCGAGGTTAGACCAAGTTGTGGTGTAAAGCTACCCGGACCCTCCCGGCTTAACTAGTAACCGCAACAAAGTCTAATGTGAGAGGTTAAGGTACAATTAAATTAATGCCTCATGATTAGGGTTAAGTCATGGCCCACTAATACTTAACCAATTTTGGGGATACGAGGGATTAAATGGGGTTAAGTGGTGAACTGTTGGTTACACTTAACTAATTTAATCCATGATTAGTGAGGGGTTAAACCACACTTAACCCTCATAGAAAACCCTAGCAACGTGGTCTGTTCCAGCAGTAATCCCAGTTTGGTATCATTCACAACCCTAGAGGCTAGGCTAGGGCGGGGCACGATTACTGGACTGATGTAAGCGACCAAAGCGACGGCTGAGTGGTACAGCGGTGCGGGTCCAGGCGGGCTACGGACGTGCACGTAGTCCGGTGTTGGACAAACTCGAGGCACGGGTACCAGTAGGTTTAGACTGTGCATTATTGCTTAGGTGTCTGGGGTTGACACCCGAGGGCTTGATACACCCGAAGGTGGACCCAGCACAGTCTGACTACAACCATATGTGGGCCGTATGGACACCAACACTTGACGTGTTAGGTTTATAGGGAGCCGATCGACTAGACCGTTGGGCTGGACCTTGTATTAAGGTCACCTCATGTTATTGGGCCAAAGTTTGGGCTGAGGGATCAATACCTGTTATGTTAGTTTGCTAGTACACTGTGGTGCAAAGCTTAATCTTCTTTATGTGATGACACCTTTATCTATTGCCAGTATGTTCATCTCAGTTCCATCATGATGCTAACTTTACTAGTTTATAGACTGATCATAGTAGGGCTTACCAGTCTTTTTGACTGACCTGTTTTCTTTCGCCTCTTTTCTTCCGTTTCTCCCCCCCCCCCCAGGTTCTCAGGGAGGGAATACAGGAGCTTAGCTTGGATCCTACCTGCTTTCTTGGATAGCTCATGTATGCTTTGGACTTGAGCTCGCTATGGTTTTTCTGCTTTGGGGATAGCTACTTATGTCTTCTTTTCAGTTTTCAGATGATGTTGTTTATATACTAGACTTATTTTATTTGGAAAATTGACATGGTGTTTTACTAAGACTTGATTTGAAATGGTTTGAAAATCTTCCGCTGTTTATCTATGTTATTTACTTTGCTTTACATATATATTTAGGTTCTTGTTCTGCCTTGATATATCATTATGCATGCTTACCCAGTTCTAACGCCCCCCAGAAGCTAGTGCCCCCGAAAGAGCGACCCTAGCGGAGGTGGGGTGTTACATCAAGCTTGAGTATTCTCACCCTGAGAACCTGAGGGGGGGAACGGAAGAGAAAGAAGAGAAAACAAAATGGGTCAGACATAATGTCTGGCGAGTCCAGTTACTTTTATCATATAAATAAGTAAAAGAATCATGACAGACATATAAGTTGGAGAGAGATAACAGTGTCATAAGGCAGGTATAGCAAGGTAAATAGGATAAACAGAACAGAACATGCATTGCGCTTTTCTAATACTTTTCTCTTTATTTGCACCAATACTAGTATAACAAGAATAAGATGATCCCAACCAGTACAAGATGGTAGACTTAGGTGTACTTTTAGCAAGAGATTTTACCCCATACAATAACAGGTAGCCCAACAGAACTGACGGGTGTTACCCCCAACGATAATAGCGGGATCCTAAACAAGCGAGACTAGATGTACCCTAATTACTACCCTAATCGATTGCCTCCCTATCCCCCGTAGATACCCTGTGTTGGCCCTACTCTTAGGGTGTGTCAATGCCTAAAGTGGCAACCCTGATACAAACAAGATGCACAACCATATCTATAGATGTCCCAGCGTCTTATTTTCCCGAGCAAGAGGACACATGCATGCACATGACTCTGATGGAATGCATCGGCTAAACACCTCTCTCAAGTGACCTCTTACTAGCGGCTCAGTAAGCATGCCCTGACCCCGACCTAGTTCGGGGTACTCCGTTTGATACCAAGATAGGTTACTGACTGATACGGGTCCCTACTATAGATGATGCAAGCTCTCCCCTTTGTCTTGCATCCCCACCACTAGGATTTGAATAGGTTATGGCTACCGGTTTAATAAGATTGCATAACCCTAACAGGTTAAGTTTGCCAGGTTCATATGCATAGCCTGTCCCCACATACATAACAAGATTAACTTAACCCTCCCATTGATTCAAGAATGTTTACTTAACCCCTACTCAAGTTAAACAGGTTCATGTAATCCCTATGGCTTCAAACAAGTTAAATATTACAGGTATATCACCATTCATTCATTTATGGTTATAATGCGCTAGACCTCCCACATTAAGTCTGCTACTTGTGGATGCTGGATATGTAGGTTGGGTCCGGGCAAACTTCTTCCATAAGTTAGACTTAACCTCGTGTCATAGCACCGTCACGTGTTTATGCACTTAGACCCCTCACATTAGATTTACCACTTGCGGACGCTGGATATGCCGGGCGGTTCCGGGCAAACTTCTACCACATATGTAATCTAACCTCGTGTCTAAGCACGATTACAATTTCTAATTAGTGTAAATCTTAGCATATTCATTCTTTATCAATTATTCCTATTTCATTATAGGTTCTCATTCCCCTTTCCCAAGTCGTATTCGTCAGGTACCATATGCTTCAAATTAAGGTCTTTAATCACAGTTTGGTTTATGCTCCAAATCCATATTCATGTTTTCAATTCAAGTTATGCCCCAATTTAAGGTTTAGATCAAAATATAGATTATGCCCCAGATTCCAAGTTTTGGTTCAAGGTACAAATTATGCCCAAATTTCCCAATCATGTTTACAATATGAATTATGCCCCAAACTAACTATTCCCAATCGTTCCCAATATTGCGCATTCGCGTATTTCAGCGATAGGCCTAGGCTCAGAGGTAGTAGCTGGGATATAAAAACAAAAAGGGAAGAAGGGAGAGAAGAGAACAAGAATAGGCATAGTAAATAAAACTGGAATGTGGTGAAAAAATTAGCCAAGCTAACGTAATAGGCATAAGGTGACATGATTAGGCAAACTGGCATAATAGGGATAAGGTGACATGATTTGGCAAACTAACAGAATAGGGATATCATAAACATGCATGATGAGATAAACAGTGAATTAGATATACAAATAATGGTAGATCTGATGTGATTCAAATAGTCATACGCTTAGATCCAATTCATAGACATGTCAAGATTACATTTTAGTGTTCATATCTAAAATTAACATAGACTCACTGTGATTGGATCTAAGAAACAGATAATGATTGCATATGTTGAATCACATATCCTAGAATGCGTATAACTTGTTTGTAGAAGAAGAAGTAGGCTAGATCAAACTATGTTGGAGCAGCACCTCATTGTCGCCATTAAATTAGATGAATAAAACAATGGATATAGGGTCCAATTTATAGCCTAGGATCAATGAATCTGATCAGAAAACAAGTCTACATAAGAAGAACTGAATTTGCCTCGGTTCTGGGGGCATGTCGACATAGGTGTCGACACCCCTGTTATGGTGTTGACCCATGGTTCGATTTCCCCCCAGACTTCCTGCTTCTTTTTTCGAATTATTTTGAATAGCTTTGACTTGGTTATGCATATATATATATATATATATCTTATGCATATACAAAATTCTAACCTTAATAACTCCTTCATACGATGTCCTTTTTACGCAAACTTAGTATCTATCTTAAGCAAAATTCCGAGATGAACGCAATGGCGCTGTCCATTTTACTTAATTCTCAATATTTAATTAAGTATTCTTAATTAAACATTATAGTGTCGTTAGAATTACGGGGCGTTACATTCTCCCCTACTTAAAGGATTTCGTCCCCGAAATCTCCAAGTTAAGAAGAATGTATTTCCTAGCATCCATCTACTCATCCATCAATCACAGGAATCCATAGTCCTTAAAAGATTTATATTGCTTATATGAACATATGCAAAGGTGCGTGTATATGTACCTATACCAATGCGAAAGATCAGGCGGTCTACTGATCCACTTGACCTCCTTAATGCAATGTATGTTAGTGCCATGAGTCCAATATGTATGCAAATAACCCTATTATAACATGTAAGTTCTATATGTGTGTGAAACCATTCATCCAAATGCAACATCCATAACCCATTTTCATCCATAAAAGAGAAAGAATGCACACACATCCTTATGCAGTATGAGATTGATTGAGCCGATCTAGTGCCTAATATGTGTGTATATGCATCCACGAGTAACCAACCACTTGCATCCATCAAACATAACATGTCTCAAACACATGTTTACATCCATGGGTTTCCTACCTAAAGGTCGAAGATTCGATCGATAGGATATAATTAAATGATGGAAACAAGCATGAATAAAAGCTTTTGGAAAAGAAGTTAAGAATATACCCCTGAAAAGAAAAGGGTACAAAGCGCGAATCTTGTATTCAGTCTTCCAAATTGCATTCTCTTGGTCATTTCCCCACTGAACTTCCATCAACTTAACCTCTCAGTTGCATAGCTTCTTAACCTCTGATCCAAGAATATGGCCAAGAATACAGGTAGGAACTCGTCTGATTGTCCCCTCCTGTTCCACTTATACTTCCTAAAGCATACTCGGCTCAACTACTTCTACGGTATCATGTAAACACTTCTGTAAATGAGAAACATGGAAAACATCATGAACACCGGACACTCTCTCTGGTAGCTTTACTTAATAGGCCATTTGGCCAATCCTTTCTATTATGGGAAATGGTCCTACAAACCTTGGTGCCAATTTCCCTACAATCCAAAATGAACTACGTTCCTCAAAGGTGATACATTGATGAAAACCATGTCTCCCACCTCAAACTCAATATCGGTCCTTCTCCCATCTGCGTAGGACTTCTGCCTGTCCTGAGCCGTCTTCATGCGCCTGCGGATAAGATCAATTTTTTCTAAAGCTTCTCTAACCATCTAAGGTCTAAGTAGAAGCCTTTTTGTAGATTCCCACCAACAAGTCGGTGATCTACAGGGTTGTCCATACGATGCTTCAAAAGGTGCCATGCCAATGCTAACCTCGTTACTGTTGTTATAGGCGAACCCTGTTAAAGGAAGATGCTCTTCCCAAGTCCCTCCAAAGTCTAGGATACAGAGTCTTAAAAGATCCTCAAGGACTCTATTCACCCTTTATGTTTGTCTATCGGTCTGTGGGTGGTAAGCGATGCTCAAACACAACTGTGTACCTAATGCCTCTTGCAAGCTCTTCCAAAACTCACTGGTGAATATGGGGTCGCGATCACTCACAATACTGGAAGGTACTCCATGCGAACGGACTATCTCACGAAGATAAACTATTGCCAACCATGTTGTTTTCCTTTTACTCTTAACAGGAATGAAATGAGCGCTCTTAGTAAGCCAGCCCATTATAACCCAAATACTGGTGTTGCCTTTCCTCGATCTAGGAAAACCATCAATGAAATCCATAGGGACGCTCTCCCACTTCCACTATGGGACTTCCAAAGGATGAAGCAAACCACCAGGCTTCTTTAGCTCGGCTTTGACTTACTGGCAAATCAAACATCGAGAAACAAACTCTGCCACATCTTTCTTTATCCCAGCCTAAAAGAAAACCCTCTTCATATCTTTATACATTTTACCACCAACTGGATGAATAGTCATCCTAGAATGATGGGGTTCCTCAAGGATTGTCTTCAACAGACTCCCAACTTGGGGAACACAAAGTCTTCCATCTCGTCGCAACCATCCTCTATCATCCGTGGAATATCTACTGAGGTGACTAGAAGTCGCCCCCTTACTGAGTCTATCCATAATATCTACTGGCTGCGGGTGCTCTCGCTGCGATGTCCCTATCTGATCTAACATTGTAGGTCTCTCCTCTAACGATGCCAATAAACCAGGTGTAAACTCGATGTTGGGTCTAAAATCAAAAGTCGATATAAACTCCAAGCTTTTCCTCTCTGCAAACAGAGGACTCAAGATCATCCTTTGCCTACTCAATGTGTCTGCTACCACATTACCAGGGGTATAAGCAATCTCAAAGTCATATGACACTAGGAACTCCATCCATCTTTGATGCCTTAAATAAAGGTCCTTATGCGAGAATAAGTACTTGAGAGATTTATGATCGATGCACAAATTAAACTTCTCTCCTAGTAGATAATGGCGCTAAGTCTTAAGCGCAAATATTATGGAAGCTAACTTCAAGTCATGGGTAGGGTAGTTCTTCTCATATACTCTTAGCTGTCTACCTCCATAACATACCACCCTCCCCTCTGGCTTCAAAACCGCACCAAGCCTTGTACCGCATGCATCAATATATACTGTGAACACTTTATTCCCATAGGGCAAGGTCAAGACTGGGGTTTTTGTAAGAGCCCTCTTCAATCGTTGAAAAGCATCGTTACAATCTATATCCCAAGAAAATGCCAGATTATTCTTGGTCAGCCTAGTGAGTGGGGCTGATATCTTTGCAAAGTCCTTAATGAACTTCCTATAATAGCCTGCTAATCCAAGAAAACTCCTCACCTCCATTGCATTCTTTGGGATCTGCCAATCTTGAACTGCAACTACCTTTGCGGGATCTACTGTTATCCTATCTTTAGAGACCACATGCCCTAAAAATCCTACTTCCTTTCTCCAAAAATGACATTTGGAGAATTTCGCCTTAAGCTGGTGTGCACGGAGAGTTTTCATAACCTCTCTCAAAAGTAGGGCATGCTCTTCTTCATTCTTTTAGAAAATCAAGATGTCATCAACGAAGACCGCAATAAACTTATTTAGAAACTCCTGAAACACCTTGCTCTTCGGATCAACAAAATAGGTGGGTGCATTCGTCAACCCAAAAAGCATGACGAGCCACTCAATGAAACCATCTGGAGTTCTAAAAGCGGTCTTGTTTATACCGTCCTAGGCCACCCTCAACTGATGAAACCCCATGGCCAAGTCTAACTGAGAGAAAACAAATGCACCAACAAACTGGTCAAACAGATCATCTTTCCTCGGAAGTGGGTGCTTATTCTTCTTAGTGAGTTTATTAAACTCCCTGTAATCCACACATAAGCAAAGTGAACCATCCGCCTTAGTGGAAAATACCACCGGAGCACCCCATTCAGATATGCTTCGCATAATAAACCCTTTCTCAAGTAGCTCCCTACTTGCTTGCTGAGCTCCCTCCTTTCTCTTGGAGCCATATGGCGCACAAGCAATGCAACTGGCTTTGCATTGTCCACCAAGTATATACGGAAATCAATCTTGCGCCTCGGAGGTAAGCTTTGAACTTCCTCAAAAACATCAGAATACTCATAGACTACTGGTACAGATCGTAGATCATCGATAGATACATAAAGAGGCTCTAGGAAACTAAGCATGACAGGCCCCTTAGGGTCACAAGAAATCTCGAGGTTCCTCCCACAGCAAGTCAAAAGTCTAACGACCCTCCTCTCACAGTCCAGAATGGCATCATACATGGCTAGCCAATCCATCCCCAAAATCAAACCATAACCCATGAAACCAAGAACATATATGTCGCATTCAAACTCGACGCCTAACATAGGTTTTCTCAAATCCCGACAAATCATAGATAGATGAGCCGTACCCCCAGTGAGGTTTGATACAACGACGGGATCCAAAACCATACTAGTACTAAGGTGCAGAGACTCAACCACATAATCAAATATAAAAGAATGCGAAGCGCCAGAATCAAAAAGAGTTCTAACTGGATGATTGGAAGGAAAACTCAAACCTTCAACGGAAACTTTCCTACCTTTATCCGGTGCACTGGCCACGAGAGCATGCACCTGCCCTTTGACCCTGTCCTTGCTTTTTCGGGCACTCCCCAGAAAAGTGTCTGACCTCTCCATAATGGAAACAAGTGTTCTTTATTTTCTTGCAATCCTTGATCACATGACCCTCGCGTTCACAATGATGACATTTCCTCTTATCTCGAGCTTTGCCGTTCTTACACCCGTTCTTTTGTTGCTGTTGTCCTTTCTTGGGTCGTACTTTCTTGTTTTGTGTTTCCTCAACCTTAACTTCTTTCTTTTCACCTTTATCTTCCTCATGAATTAATGCCATATCAACGAGTTTCTCAAAAGTTGCTTCCATCAGAAATTGAGACATAGCTAACCTATGGAGGGGTTCATTCAATCCTCTAGCAAACCTCAAACATTTCTTGTGCGGGGTATCTACTAGTTCCAAACCTCGCCAATTGGTTAAACTTATTAACATACTCCCTAACAGACATGCTTCCTTGCTTAAGCGCCAACCCTTTTAATTTGCATACTTTGCTCGGCTTGAGAAAGAAATTTCATTTCGAATCTCTGTCATAAATCATCCCAAGTCTCCATTGGATGCCCTGCTTGCATCAGTTCACACCAAAATGAAGCCTTATCTTTCAGCAGCCAGACAGCTAATTGAATCTTCGTACGATCATCAACTACAAAAATTCCAAATAAATCCTCCATCTCTTTAAGCCAATTCCTTACCTCTATGAAAGTCACAGTCCCTCGAAATGGCTTCCCGCCCATAGCACATAAATCTTTGCATATCTTAGAGAAATTATCAGCAGGCGGAGGAGAAACAACTGCTGCAGCTAGGGGAGGGGCGTCTGCTTGGCCTTTAGGGGGTGTCGTAGCCTCCAGATACCTACGAAACCAAGCTGGTATCTGTATGCCCTTAGGAATATTAGGTTCCCCAGACATGCTGAAAAGAAAAGGAAAAAAGGATTCAAACAGAAAATTGAAAGATATTACATATGGCTTTGGGGAATATGTCTTTCAAAAAAGACTTCTCTTTTTAAAATGCTTTCCTTTTTAAAACCTTTATGAAATAATTTTCAAAATCTTTAATCCGATCTGGTAACCTTCAGCTCTGATACCAAATGTGACACCTCATGTTCATTAGTGTCACTCTTTATCAAAATGCATTAAGTTTCGTGAAGAGTTATAGGTAAACAGAAACTGAAACATTACAAGACAAATATAAAATAACAACGGAATTAAAACTATATTTAATAAAAAAGCTTCATAGTTCAAAACCAATTACATAATAAGTTTGGAATACTGAAAACATAAAACTTTTGCCTTGTACAAATCATCATAAGAGTACAATAATACATAAAAAGAGCATAATCACCAAAACAAAGCCATAGCAGAGCAAAAGCGAAAATGAGCAATAAATCTAAGAAACTCCAAGCAGAAAAGAAGAATCCGGGTCAATCTTGAGTATTCTCACCCTGAGAACTTGGGGGGGGGGGGGGGGAGGGAACGGAAGAGAATGAAGAGAATACAAAATGGATCAAACATTAAGTCTGGCGAGTCCAATTACTTTTAGCATATAAATAAGTAAAAGCATCATGACAGACATATAAGTTGGAGAGGGAGATAACAGTATCATAAGATAGGTATAACAAGGTAAATACGACAAACAAAACAAAACATGCATTGCGCTTCTCTAATACTTTTCTCTTTCTCTGCACCAATACTAGTATAACAAGAATAAGATGGTCCCAACTAGTACAAGATGGTAGACTTAGGTGTACTTCTAGCGAGAGGTTTTACCCTATACAATAACAGGTAGCCCAACAGAACTGATGGGTATTACCCCCAATGATAATAATGGTATCCTAAACAAGTGAGACTAGATGTACCCTAATTACTACCCCAATCGGTCGGCTCCCTATCCCTCGTAGATACCCTGTGCTGGTCCTACTCTTAGGATGTATCACTCCCTAAAGTGGCAACCCCGATACAAACAAGATGAACAACCATATCTACAGATATCCCAGTGTCTTATTTTCCCGAGAAAGAGGACACATGCATGCACATGACTCCAATGGAATGCATCGGCTAAACAGCTCTCTCAAGTGACCTCTTACTAGCGGCTCAGTAAGCGTGCCCTGACCTAGTTTGGGGTACTCCGTTTGATACCAAGATAGGTTACTAACTGATACGGGTCCCTACTACAGATGATGCAAGCTCTCCCCTTTGTCTTGCATCCCCACTACTAGGATTTCAATAGGTTTTGCCTACCGGTTTAATAAGATTGCATAACCCCAACAGGTTAAGTTTGCCGGGTTCATATGCATAGCCCGTCCCCACATACATAACAAGATTAACTTAACCCTCCCATTGATTCAAGAATGTTTACTTAACCCCTACTCAAGTTAAACAGGTTCATTTAATCCCTGTGGCTTCAAACAGGTTAAATATTACAGGTATATCACCATTCATTCATTTATGGCTATAATGCACTAGACCTCCCACATTAAGTGTGCCATTTGTGGATGCTGGATAAGCTGGTTGGGCCCGGGAAGACTTCTTCCACAAGTCGGACTTAACCTCGTGTCAAAGCACTGTCATGTGTTTATGCACTTAGACCTCTCACATTAGATTTACCACTTGTGGAGCTGGATATGCCGGGCGATTCCGAGCAAACTTCTACCACAAGTGTAACCTAACCTCATGTCTAAGCATGGTTACAATTTATATTTACTATAAATTTTGGCATATTCATTCTTTAACAATTATTCCTATTTCATTATAGGTTCTCATGCCCCTTTCCCAAGTCATATTCATCAGCTACCATATGCCCCAAATTATGGTCTTTAATCACAGTTTGGTCTATGCCCCAAATCCATATTCATGTTTTCAATTCAATTTATGCCCCAATTTAAGGTTTATATCAAAATATAGATTATGCCCCAAACTCCAAGTTTTGGTTCAAGGTACAAATTATGCCCAAATTTCCCATTCATGTTTACAATATGAATTATGCCCCAAACTAGCCATTCCCAATTTCACGCATTTGCGTATTTCAGCAACAGGCCTAGGTTCGAAGGTAGCCTGGATATAAAAACAAAAAGGGAAGAAGGGAGAGAAGAGAACAAGAATAGGCATAGTAAATAAAACTGGCATGTGATGACAAAATTAGCCAAACTAACATAATAGGCATAAGGTGACATGATTAGGCAAACTGGCATAATAGGGATAAGGTGACATGATTAGGCAAACTAACAGAATAAGGATATCATAAACTTGCATGATGAGATATAAACAGTGAATTAGATATACAAATAATGGTAGATCTGATGTGATTCAAATAATCACAGGCTTAGATCCAACTCATAGACATGTTAAGATTACATTTTAGGTGTTTATATCTAAAATTAACATAGACTCACTGTGATTGGATCTAAGAAACAAAAGAATGATTGCAGATGTTGAATCGCAAATCCTTGAATACGTATAACTTTTTTGTTGAAGAAGTAGGCTAGATCAAACTACGTTAGAGCATCACCTCGTTATCGCCATTGTATTAGATGAATAAAACAATGGATATAGGGTCCTATTTATAGCCTAGGGTCAAAAAATCCGGTCAGAAAACGAGTCCGCATTTGCAGAACTGAATTTGCCTCGGATCTAGGGGCGTGTCGACATGGGTGTCGACACCCCTGCTATGGTGTCGACCCATGGGTCGACCCCCAATGGGTCGATTTCCCCCCCAGACTTCCCACTTCAGTTTTCGAATTATTTTGAACATTTTTTACTTGCTTATGCATATATATATATATATAGATATATCTTATGCATATACAAACTTCTAACCTTAATAACTCCTTCATATGATGTCCGTTTTACGCAAACCGGGTGTCTATCTTAAGCAGAATTCTGATACGAACTCAATGGTGCAGTCATTTTACTTAAATCCCAATATTTAATTAAGTATTCTTAATTTATCATTGTAGTGTCGTTAGAATTACAGGGTGTTACAGTAGGGGTCGACCGATAGGGGTCGAACCCCAACCCACGGTGTCGACCCATGGGTTGACACCGTGGGGTGAGGGTCGACCCCTGTTGGTCCGGATGCCAGAAAATTACACTAGCGCACTTCACAAGTGCACCATTGTAAATTAAATTTGGCGCACTTGCCAAGTGCGCTAGTTACACTGGCCCGCTTCCCACTCTCTTCGTCAAATTTCTGACGTCCGTAACTTCTTCATACGTTATCCATTTTACATGAACCTGAAGTCAATCTGAATCGGAATTCAGAGACAAACGCAATGGTACAGTCCGTTTGATTTAATTCCCAATATTAAATTAAGTTATCCCCAATTTATTATCTTTAATTAAAAATGTGGGGTGTTACATGGCTTGCATTTGATATATTGCATTATGGTTTGCACACTGTCTTATCACTTGTGCACGACTTGATGTACACATATGTGTGTGAGCTGTCACTTCATTGTTCCCCATGTGTTGTTCATGGACACTTGACCCATGCAACATTCATGTGTATCAAGCTTTACCCGAACACAATCTTCTTTGATATATTTGTCCCTTGCTGTCCAAAATGGCCCTGCACAAAATATATGTGTATATACATACACATGTATGTGTATACATGTATCGTGCATGTGTAGTTTATATATATATATGAGCACTAGAAATACTGTCTACCTTGGGGTATTTATAGTGAATCACTATGAATATCACAAGCTGTCTGGCCATAGATGGATGTCCATATAAATCATATCAAGTCTTGAAAAATGATGAAAAACACACCAAAATTTTGAGGAAAATAAATTTTAAAATAAAATTGTACTTGCTAAAATATAAAAATATTTTTTTCCAGTTTACTGTATGTTTCTGTGATAGGTAAGCAGAAAACTGGAACGAAGTGACTGGTATGACAGAGAAGAAGCAGTGAAGACAAAAGTGAATGCTACTGAATATGAGAGAGAATTTAAAATAGTGACAGAGTGAAATGTATGTGTATACAACTGTGTAAATGAAATGTAACTTGAGCGACTGAGTGTTGTAGCGAGGAGTAATGTAATAAATGAAATTTACACTGAAATGTATTGTATTACATAGATGTGCAAATAATGGAATTATAATTTTGTACTGTTGAAATGTTGAAATAAAATATTTACATTTGAATAAAATACTTCAATATTTGAATTCTTGTACAGTAGTATTCTATTTAAAAGTAAATATTTATTCCTATATGTGATGTAGTGTAACAGTACAATTGTAAACACATACATAATTTTATATATGTTTGTTATCATCAAACAAAAAATCATAGAATTGTTATATACAATACCTGAGTGTCCAGGACCTATCACAAGCACACTCCTCTCCTATATTACTGACGCTACAACTCTCACCACTCCTAGAGATCAGTCGGCTGAAGGTACTTCCAATTTTCCTCCACAGTTTGCTAAAGCTATTCTAGTGTGTCGTCGTGTTATGAGGCTTCTAATTGAAAGGACTGTTATTTCTCCAAAGCTATAACCATTTCTCTCCCTACTTTATGTAAAAGCCTATTGATGCAGCTAAGGAGAGGAGATAAAGCCATCAGACGAACCTGTAGTGCCTCCTAGTGATGATGCACCGAAAGAGAGAGAGATGATAATTGCGCTAATGGTGATGGTGATGCCAATGTCATCTATGCTGGCGAGTCTAATAAAACCGGGGAGTTGACACTTGCTGAGATGAAGGCAGGAAAGGAGGGTGAGCTCTTACAAGTCAAGATCGAGACCCTGTATACGCCTCTTCTCCCTGATCCCCTTAATATGGTCCTCCCTTCAAGCACAGAAATTTACACTGATCTCCCACCATTACAAGATCCAAGCTCCAAGCCTACTCCTAAACCTGAGGAATATTCAACTGGAAAGAAACAAAAGAAGAAACATATAATTACCGAGATGAAGGAGGAGCAAAAGAAGCTCAGGGAGTTCAATAAGAATAAGACATATATGTCTTAGGTGCTTTCAAACTTATTTTAGTTTTCTACTGTCCTGTTGTGGTTGTTGTGAGTGCGGCCCTCGCCTTTTGCCTTTTTGTTCTATACAAAGCAAATTATTAGTAAAGAAGTTATCATTTAGTACAAATTCGTAATTAATGAAGTAATGTTTGTGTATACTATTCTCTTTCCATTTAATGTATTTGTGATTAAATTTCTTCACACGGTATCGCGTAACTTGGAGTTATAGTGTATATGCCCCCAATTAAGCTTGAATTACATGCCACATCCATTGCATATTCGAGGTTAATTTGTGAGTTTTAGCCACTGCCCCCAGCATCAATGAGGATCCTAGAATAAGTCTACGCTCTTGCCTCCCAAGCCTTCTATGGGGCCAGAGCTAAGTCCTTTGGATATTCGATCCAAATGCTTTTATACTCTCACATCGCTAATTCACGTTAGAGTTATGGGTTAAGGGCGTCTTAAGTCATAGTGCACCATGTCACGCCTACCCTGATTTTATACTCGATGTCGAGTCATGAGGGTTGGAGTTGTTTGTGTAAACGATCATGTCATTCGCTTCTGCATACAGTCTACACTTTAAGTGCTAAAGTGGGATTTTGCCGATTAGAGTGTCGATATCAAACTCGAATTAAGTCAATTTTCCATTCCAAACTCTAAGGAATAGAATTAATTGGACAAGTGGTTGGGTCACACTTGTTCAGATCATGTCCTTTTGCCCCCAGTCGGGGGAAAAGTTGCCTTCATGGATGGTCAGGTTCCATCCCTGTTATTTATACTCGTCCCATCAATATTGGGAAGAGTTCTATATGTTATTTAAGTGTCATCTTCTCACTTTGATTTACAAGATGAGGGTCGTTATGTCGAGCGTCGATATCAAGCTTGACCTTGGTCAACTCAAGTTCGATTAATAATAGAATTGGGTTAACTTGTCAAAGCACAAACAAGTGAACGTCGTCTGGGAGATAACCACTCCCTTCGTTCACAATCGATACAAGCCAATCAGATTATAAAAATTAATTTAATCAACACAAACAATTGTAAAGCATGGAAAAATATTTTATTTATGAACAATAATATCAAGAAAATCCCGCCTCATTACATAATATAAGACAAAATAAAAGCTTAAGTCACATAGACCCGCAAATGCTTGGCATTCCATGCTTGCGAGAGATGATCGCCATCAACGGACATTAGCATGAGAGCTCCATTATCAAGCATCTAATGAATGAAGCATGATCGTTCCCACTTCGGGCCCATGAAAACGGGGGTTGGGAAGACAAGTTTCAGAACTGGGTCGCTAGGCTCGAAAGTCCTAGATCATACTTTTCGGTTATACTATCCGGCAACTTGATGTTTATGCTCTGAAGCACACAAAGTATGCTTCCTCTCTCTTCTCATCAATCATATCAATCGACTCTAAGACAAAAAAGCCTTATTAGTCAAAGGATCATAATATGTCCCTCTATGGGAAGGGACTTTAAGTTCTACGGAATGACCGCCTCCAAGCCATATGAGAGTGCAAAAGGAGTATGACTAGTATACGACTTATGGCTAGTTCGATATACCCAGAGAGTTAATGGAAATTCGTTAACCTATTTGGCCTTTCCTTGTTCCAACCGTTTCTTTAGAATGGTTTTGATGATCTTGTTTGCGGCTTCCACTTGTCCAATCAATTGCATGTGTGCAACTATTGTATATCTCTTTCAGATTCGGTTCCATTATCAGTAACGATTGTCTTGGGAAGCCTTAACTAACATATGATATTTCTGACGATAAAGTTGATCACCCGCTTGGTCGCGATGGTGGTTAATGGTTCTGCTTCAACCCACTTGACAAAGTAATCCACCGCTATGATTACATACATTGCTCCACCCTTGGATACCAGAAGACTCCCGTTAATGTCTACTCTCCATACTATAAATGGCTAAGGACTCACTGTCTGGGTGAGTTGGTTAGGCAACACTCTAGGAATTTCAGCAAACCTTTGGCATTTGTCGTAGCGTCGTGATAATCAACCGCATCCCAGTTTATGGTAGGCTAAAAATAGTCATACCGTAATATCTTATTTGCTAAGGTTTGCCCTCCGGTGTGGTCGCTGCAATCACCTTCATGCACTTCTTGCAAAAAAATGTTTGACGTCATCATTAGCTATGCATCAGAGTAAAGGCACAGAAAATCCTCTTTTGTAAAGCGTACCATGCTGCATGATACATCTTGAAGCTTTAAGGACAATGGTGTGCCTTTCTCTCTTCCTTTCCGGAAGTGTTCCATGTTGCAGAAAACTCTTTATAGGGGTCATCCATGACTCTCTTTCAGGCTCAACTTCCAATATTTGATCAACTTCCACCTGATTAAGACTTAGAGAATTCAGGACTTCAATTGGAACCATCTCTGTTTCCCTTGGGTTGTCGGAGCTGGCCATCTTGGCTAATCAGTCTGGATTCTAAATTATCCTCTTGGGGGTCGTGGGAAATGCTATAGTACTCGGAGCCATCCAACAGTTCCTTTGCTCGTCCTAGATAAGCAGCAAGCTGCAGTCCCTTTGTCTGGTAATCTTTCCGAACCTAAAATACAACAATTCGAGAGCCACAGAAGATATCCAATGCAACTATCCCCAATTCCTTCTTGAGTTTTAGCCCGACAATCAGGGCTTTATACTCAGATTCATTGATAGTAGCATGAAAATTCGCCTTCAAGGCATAATAGATCGACTGTCCCTCAGGAGTTACCAATACAACCCCAGCACCTAACCGCCGATCGTTGCAAGCACCGTTTGTATAAAGCTTCTAGATAATCGATTTTAGTCTAGTTCCAGGACGGCTTAAATCATTATCCAACAATCTTCCTCCGAAGTCATAAATTCGGCTATGAAATCGGTCAATGTTTACCCTCGGAATGACTTCCTGGGAAGAAATGTGAAGTCGAATTGACTCGGCTCAATGCTCCACTCAAGTAACCATCTAGATGCCTCAGGTCATTGATAGAACCTGTCATAGCAGCTAATTGGTGTATATCATGATTGGGCGAGTCTGGAAATAATGACGGAGTTTCCTTAAAGAATTCACTAAGCTATAGTCGAGTTTTTTGATATTTGTTTAGTTGTGTTCCGCCCTCATCAACTTCTTGCTCACATAATAAACTCATCTTTGAATCTTATCCTCCTTGCAGATAAGTGCTGAACTGGTTGCATGCGATGATACGACTAAGTATACAAATAATTCCTCATGATCTACAGGCTTGGATAGTGTCGGGAATCTCACTAAGTGACTTAATAGATTTTGGAAACCCTCGACACAATCTAGAGTCCACTGAAAGTTGCGCTTCCCTCACGTTATTAATTCAAAGAAGGGAATGCACTTGTCGGAAGCTCTAGAGATGAACCTGTTCAAGGATACTGCCAAGCTCTATACATCTTTAATCTTTCGATTTTCTCGAATGTTTCTAATTGTCGCAATCTAATTTGGATTGATTTCAGTTCCATGTGAACGGACGATGAAACCCAAAAATTTCACTGATGCAACGCCAAAAGAGCATTTCAAAGGGTTAAGTTTCATCCTGTAATGTCGGACGATATTGAACATTTTCGCCAAGTCTCCAACATGATTGGTTGACTGTTTTGACTTCACTAGCATGTTGTCTACATATACCTCCATCGATTTCCCAATCTGATTATGGAACATACAGTTAAATAACCGTCGATACGTTGCCTGAATATTCTTCAAACCGAAAGGCATCACTATGTAGAAATATAAACCAAGGTCCGTAATGAAACTAATATGCTCCTAATCCAGAAAATTTATTGGAATTTCGTTATATCCAGAGTATGCATCCATAAATAAGAGGAGTTCTTGTCCAGCTGTTGAATCTACTAGCTGACCAGTCCTCAGAATTGGAAAGTTATCCCTCGGGCATGCCCTGTTTAGATCCAAGAAGTCGATGCACGTATGCCACTTCCTGCTAGCTTTCTTCATAAGTACTAGACTCGATATTTACCTTGTGTATGTCGCATCACAAATGAATCTGTTGCCCTTTAGCTTCTTAACTTTCTCCTTCAAAGCTGCTGACGTCTTCGGGCCAAGCATGCATCTTTTCTACTTAACTAGAACATACCTTGGGTCAATGCTCAATGAATGGCTCATAATCGATGGAGTACACATACCAGCTTGGGACCAGGTAATCACATCTAGATTTTTCTTGAGAAAATCAATTGATTTTTCCAGTTATAAAGTATCTAAATGGGATCCAATCTTCAAGACACTAGCCCGGTCGTCGTCACTGATCAGAGCTTCTACTGTATCTTCGTTAGGAGTCACTCTTCTATATCCTAACTCTTCATCTTCTCTAGGATCAATGTATTCGAATTGATGACTAGGAAATCCGTTGGGACATATCCATTATTTGCTATATTGCCGCCTCCTTAGTGGGAGAGGTGGCCTGTTGTGGTTCTCCTTTTCCATTGCAGACCTCCTTCCATTCCGCCAAATAGCATGCTCTTCCTATCACTAGATCACCCCTGACCAATTCCACTCCAACTTCAGTCGGGAATTTCTGGAGTAGATACCAAAGAGTTATACAGTCCCTGAATTCTGCTAGGGTCGGTCAGCCTAGGAATCCATTCTAAGGAGAATTAATGTCCATCATAAGGAACAGGAGGATTCGTACTCTTCGATGATCTCGCTTACCTAACTCAACAGGAAACCCTACTAAACCAACCGGTTCAGTAGTTTAACCATTGAAACCACTTATCCATCTTGTACATGGCTTCAATCTCTCAACTCCAACTTCATCTGATCAAATGCTTTCTTAAACAAAATATTGATGGAACTGCCGCGATCAACAAGGACTTTCTGCACTGTTGCAGGGCCATTAATGGCTGATATCACCAACGGGTCAATTCTTGGGGTTTCCACCCATGAACTTTCTCTGTCATGGAAAACGATATCATCCTTCATCGTTTTCTGCTGCTTGATCGAAATACAATCTTCAAGGTTGCTACATTCCCCAACATCTAGAGCTTTTCCATGTTCACATAATTCTCCATTATCCTCACTAAATCCTGGCGATTGAGGTCCTCTGACGATTATATTGATGACAATCCCCTTTCCTTTCTACTGGGCAGTGGCTCTAAGGTCCCCTTGATCTTGATTCGGGATAGGAGCTCCTTACCCCTTCGCCCATCCCTCGGGCTACCTTGTACTCATAAAGGTTTCCCACTCCAAACAATTTCTCAACCACATCTCTCAGGTGACGACATTCATTTGTTGAATGTCCAAAAGTCTCATGAAACAAATAGTACTTCCCCATCACACGTTCTTTTTCCGTTGAGTCCCGTTGAGGTGGCTTCTTGTAAAACGTCACGTTACATGTGTCGAGATATGTATTCTCTAAAGTGTCATTTAACGGTGTGTAACTCTCGAGTAATTGGAATCGAGGTCGCTTCTTAGCATTCCCTTTCTGGTTCTAATTCCCTTTATTTCATTTCTTCCCTTGGTGGTTATTCTTCTTATTCTAGTTCACGACATTAGCTTCCACCTTTCCAGAATTATCGCCTGATTGTTTTGCTGCAATATTACTCTGAATCGCTTCCTTCACAACCTCGCTAGACCTTCTTTTTCGATGCAAATATACATCTTCTTATCACAGGCACACATTGGCCTTTTCATAAAAAAAAAACTCTATTATCATAGGAGGTTTTCCAACTAAATATCTACTGAACTCTGAATCCTTATAACAATATCAAAAAATGCCATCGAATGGTCTCTAGATTAAGGTCACTTACTTCGATGAAGGCCACGCTGAAGCGATCAAGATATCCTCTCAATGTTTCTCCAAGGGCCTACTTTACTGTAGAAAGCTCCAAAACATGCATAGATTTCGACGTGTGTAATCAGAATTGAGTCAATAACTTCTCGTTTAGGTTTTAGAAGTTAGAAACCGATCAAGGAAGAAGTTCTAGTAAACCGATCAGGAACTACCGCTGCATTCATATACCATGAATAACGCATTAAGTGTTGTTTGGATTCGTCCTTCCTGAGTAGTGGCCTACAACGGGTAAATTAAATCGCCTTGGGAATTGGGCCTCCAAGATATCGTTGATAAAGGAAGTATAACTACGATATATGCCCCATCCCCATTAGTGCAGCCTCTTTTCTTATGATTTTTGTGCCTTATTGTTGCTTCTACCTCTGCACTAGTCATTATGTGCTCCGGGTTGAAACTCTCGGCTCATCGGACTATCTCTGTTACGTTACCAGCAGCTTCGCCAAAGCCTCCGTCTGGGCGGTACTTTCTTGCCCTTTATGGTCCCGATCAATCACAAGACGAGTGAGAAGAGATACCGGATCACGATCAGTTCTAGAAGTGACTTGTTCCCTTGTAGAAGATTGAGATAAGGTTGGCATTAGAATAGGTTCATCCAAGCTAGGGTCATTAGGGCTGAGCCAAATTGCTGCATCTTCTCGAGAAGATAGTGAACCGAATTAGAGTTAATGAAGATATTCTGGCCACTCATAAGGTCTCCTCTAACATGGTTTCCATTCACCTTCCTCAGATGAAGATGAATCTACTGCCATTTTACGAAGTGGTGCGGATGATGTCCTCTGCCTTCAGAACTCTTCCCATTGTCTAGCCATGGAATCCATACGATTTCTCATTGCAGCATTATCTTGCCTTTGTGCATCTAAGGCAGTGGTAGTCTCTTCAAGTTTGCTGAAAAGGCATGCGAAATAATCTCGCGTAACGAATGTTGAAGATGGGGCTTGATCAGGATTTGGAGCAGCTCTCTCACTTATGGGCTCAGATCGAGTGATGGGGTCGGATCGAATTAAGGGTTCGGGTCGGATCGAACTCGATACGAGATTCCTCGAATCAGGTTCACTTGATCCGGGGCGCTATGCTGGCACAATATGAGAGTTGGGTTGCTCGCATTGTTGGTTGACGCTCCAGGAGAGGCTTGATGAGCTTTATCTCTTGTTGAAACCATAAGGACTGAGTATATCTAATATGATGAAAATATGGACTATTTCAACGCACCTGGCGATCCGATCAGTAGATGAATAATCCAAAAAGGGCGGCGAATTCAGAATTTCTCAGTGAAAGCGCCAAAATATTAGACAAAAAATGGTTCTAACACCCAATAGACTAGAATTTATAGAGATTAATGAAGAAATATAAAATGAAAATGAGCAACAAACACAAGGTTTATAGTGGTTCGGTGTTATCGAGCCTATGTCCACTTTATAATTCTTCTTTTCAAAAAAGAATTACAGTTACAATACATGAAATCTTCAAACACTCAAGATACGATCAAGTTTTTCTCAAAAATGCGGAAATACACTCAAATATTATGAAAACCGAGTTCGGATTGAATAGGAATGGCAGATGATGTAGGGAGCTTCAATATTTCAAGTGTCATAAGTCCATTTCTAAGCCTCCAGATCGGGCTTATATAGGGTAGCAGCTGTTCGGTTCAATATACTGGTGGGAACGATTACAATGATGTGGCGCTTGAACCGCAGATATAGGTAGGTTAATGGAGTAGTTGCTAAACAATCGTGGCCAAGTAGGATCGGGTCATGGGACACGTGGCGAGGATTCCGTTCAATCCGTAGGTAGTGGTAAACGTGGATAGTTAGCCTTCATGGGATCAAAATAGGGGTCAGATTAAATCATTCGATCCGAGATCATTTGACCCAGGGTCGATCCGATACGAACCTCTGTTTTTGCTTGATCTGTGGTGCAGGAAGCTATCTGAGCCATTGCAAGTTCGATCCAACCCTAAATTTACTTCTTCAGTGGGAATGATTGTTGACATCCAGGGCTTGCAAATCTTGTTCATTCGAACCTTAGATGGCCTTGCTACAAGGCAGGCTAACAGAATCAATCAAAAACCAGGATCTCAAAGCAGAACTGGCTAAAATATAATTCATAATGTAATTTATATATATAACATCAGAGTTATCATCAATAGATATTACTTGAGTGTACCGAATATATCATCACCACGGTTGTCGGATCCGTCCAACCGTTCTCATTCTGAAGCATACAAAAGGGAAAATTGAAGGGACACTGATTTCTCTAGATCAAATGATGATATACCCTAATGGGTATGACCCACATAGCTATGTTGCCTAGCCTATTTTAGTCATTTCCCAATTGATGAGGCATGAGATCATGATTACCTTTTTGGTACATCTCATCATCATTTACTTTGAATACCATATTGTCAAATCCATCAAACCACAAATTGATTTGCATAAATATACACTAGTATTATTCCAAAAGGAGTTGCCTCCTCCACCACCAAACTTAGTATATTTGTAAAAATCAACATACATGATTTTTAGGAAATAATCGGTCAGACATTCTTCCATACAAGTCATCCAGGAACAGGATGAACCGAAGGTACTCTTCTACCACATCCTATATAGGAATCACCCTAAGGATTAGAAGCGAGTAGTCCTTGCAATCCGAAGATTTCAATCATGACAGAATCGCTGCCAAAATATCTTTGGGAGCTACCCAAATAAATTCAACTAGTAGTTATTGTGTTCATAAAGATCAACGGTCTTCAATTTTAAATCGTATAAGCATCCCCACAAGTTAGTATTTGAACGCAAAGTCGGATTGAAGTGGTTTTGGGTTCAGTTCACATCCCAGTCTCCTCGATCTAACACATCAATAGTCAAAAAGGGATATTTATTTGATAGTCGGTTCTTTAACTATCGAATCTAAGCAATATAGTCAAGTAAACCATTTATTCAAATTATTTCATATTTAATTTTCATGACTTGTCCACCCGAATTAATTCACTTGCACAAATAATTTTTTTTTTCTTCTAATTTCAAAACAGTGATCATTATAGACTATTTCATGTCAATAAAACATATCACCATTTTATTTCAAATGTTTTAAATTTGATTAGTGTATACATAGTATAGCAAATAATTAACAACATCCATTTAGTACATCATCGTTTATTAGTGATGATTCGACATTTTAAATTCAAACTAAATATAGTTTAAAACATTTTCATCTTGGTAAATGGTAACCCAACTATTCTAACATTATATTTGTCAAACATCCTTTGGAAGTAAATTTAAATTTAAAAATTTAAACTACTTTGTTTTGTAAACTATATGTAAAAATATATATATGGAGATTCAAATCTCAAATTTTTCGTTGACACTTCTACTTACAATTTTACTTTGCCATTGCGAAATCATTATGATGGATCCCGGATCCACTATATTATTTTAGTTATACATATATTATTATTATTTTATTTTAAAATAAATAAATTGGTTTAAATTATAAAATTTTAAACCTTAAATTTTAACAAAATACAATTGTTCCTTTTTGCTACAGACCATGCATACGAACTTAGCCAATCACCTCAATTCCTTCTTATAAAGTATAAGTGTGGGTGGGGGTGTGTGTGTGTGTGTGTGTGTGTGTGTGTGTGTGTGTGTATATATATATATATATATATATATATATATATATATGTATGTATGTATAAATTATTTTTTAAAAGATTTTTTAAACTTCTAAAAGAAACCTTAAAAATTAAAACCAACATGCTTCCTCTTTTATCCTTTCTAGCCCAAACGCTCAACAGCATGCAACCTACCTATGATTTAATTTACTACTTCCCTGTATCAAATTTTTCGTGAACTTCCTTGTCACCAGCTCATGTGTGAGCTTGTCCACTTATACAACATATTGTTCAGCACATTATTTATGCACAACTTCTTCTGATCCAACGCATCAAAAACAGTTGCGCACACACACATTTGATCTTGCTCCAGTCTTATCCTTTCTTTTCTTTCTTTCCTTTCTCTTGCTTATGTTCTTTCCTTCTTTTCTAACATTCTGAATTTCTGATCTCCATCGCCATCGTACAGCGTGCACTATGCACATGCAACAACACTGCCGTGATAACCTAGCCGCTCTGACCCTCCCAACAAATGCTAATTCCACATCTGAATCCAACCACCTATCAGAATTGCTATATGCATTCGCATCAAAAACTGATGCTCCAACTCGAACTTCAGACCAAACTCCCTCCAACCTAAACGCCTCGCTACACCACCACAAAGCACCAGTCATAACCAAACTTCGACCGAAGCTCGACAACACCCTCCTCCGTCATTTCCCTCTGGTGTGCATACCTGCATCGCCGTGACGGAGGAACGATTTACCATTTACCCAAGGATACCCAAAACCATAAACAAACTTTATTTTGATCTCTAACCTACAAACCACTAAATGGAAAAATCTTCTTGTTTTTTTCTAGGTTACCTGACTTTCCGTGCTCCTTCAGTACCAACGTCACAACCCTGGACCCACGTTGCGCTGTGAATTGACCAAAGTCAATTTTATGATTAACTCAACATTTCTCTCTTCTTACATCACTAAAAATATTCATGATTCGATTACCAAAAATAATGATTTTCTAATACAAACTCACCTATATATACCTGAATAAAAGAATGATGATGTTTGAAAATTTGAGTTTACAAACCCCTTTACTGTCAATTAAGTATATCCAGAGATGTGAGTTGTAAATTAAGATGAGACAAATTTTAAAATTAACTATAGACGTAAATGAACATCTTTCATGTCGAACTCAGATCCTGAAACAGACTATAATTTGAGTTATCGATTTTTGAAACCAGTGGAGGTGATTTTCTCCAGTTTCAAACATACAAGCATGTTTAAAATATTGATAGCGATTCATTTCAACGTATGTTGAATCCATAAATGATAAAACATATTCAAGATGCATGTATACATATATGTAAGTTTGAATCATAGAATAAAAACAATCATGAAATTGATTGTAAAAGGAATGGTGATGTTTACTCATGGTTAACTACTGTGTTTCTTCTTCTCCGGTTTTCTGTTTTGTTTTAATCAATGAAATCCTCTTTGACTTTAGATGTATATATATAGTTGAGTTTGTAGCAGATCTAATACACATGAGCTACGTATGAATCTCAGTGTATTAATTTGATAGGAATGGGATGTTTCCTTTTGTTTGTACTGGGTATTGAATGTTAATTAGAAGGGAATATATGGTTTAGTACACCTTATTAATGACTTAAGATTTTTTACAGTAATATGTATGTTTTTGGCCCTATCATCAAATACAATTTTTTACAGTAATATGTATGTTTTTGGCCCTATCATCAAATACAAAGCGCTGCCAAGGGTCACTTCTAATGCATAGTTTTGGATATCGAACCGTACGTTGAACCGTGATCAGTCATGGTTTAAGTTTTTGAAGGTCGAACCAGTCGAATCCTAAAAACCGTGCAACATTCTGCAAAATACGGTATATAATACACAAGAATTTATAATATGCAATAAGATTTGAGTAGAGACCAACCGTAAATGGTTAAGAACAGGCAAATGTATGACTGCACATGCAAATGGTTAATAACACATTCATTCAATCAGTTATGTATATCTTAAACAAATGCAGGCTGGCACAATTACTAAAAGGCAGGGAACAGTTTTAACTCAATCAAAAGAATCATTCACCTTACCATTCTGTCGACAGTAAAACAAAACATTACCGCAATTGCATACTTTATATTAACCAAAACCTGGTACCTTTATATGCCTTCATATAATTTACATGTAAACTGAGTACAAAACCATGCCCAATAACCTGGGGATTCAAAATAAAATCGTACCCAGTAGGTTAGTTGACTAACATATAAAAGTAATACTTAACGTTTGCATTTTCAACTACAAAATAATGATAGTAAACTAGGAGCAAATATTCGTCGTCCATGGTGATAATCTAGCACTAGATCTGTGAAAATAATGAGCTTGGAAACCTGGAAAGTGAGGATGAAAAGCAAAGTGAAATGAAAAGTCAAAAATCTTAATGATACAGCGTGACTCATTTTGAGAACCGCGGTTAAAAGGTTGAAAAGGTTTTTTTAGGGTTAAAGGGTTAAACCGTGGATTTCCAAACATGCAAGGTTATTTCATTTTGGGGACACTAAGCGTTGAGGGTTCAAGGTTAATCGTGGTCGGACCGAGGTTGGGTTGGGTCTTTAAAACACTGCAGTTCTACCACAGGATTTCATGTGCCTCTTACAATCAAAGTTCATTTGTCAGGTTTTGTATACTCTACAGGCCATTGTTCCTTTCATTTCAAATTCAATGCTTGGCTGTACTTATCCTCATACAAGGATTGCAGATTTTTTTTTTTTTTTTTTCTGCCTAAAATTTAATATAGAAACCTTATGTATTATGACTTAATACAAGGCTGTTATGTTTCGTTTAGACCTACAGCGTTTGCACACGATTTATTGCCTAAGATTTAGTACAAAAATATTATGTTTATCTAGCTTATTATTTAATACAAGGCTGACGTATGTTGTTTCATCCAGAGGTACCTAGCTTATTTCACATGGTCAGATTCCTTTGGTTCGACTGGGAATCAATTTGAAAGATAGTTTTCTTTGTAGGCTGATTTTCCTTCCATTCTACTTAATAGCCGTCTTGATTGTCCAGGCTATCTCATGTTATTTGATTTGGTTTTCTAATTAACTGCTTGTCACTAATATTTCCAGCCTAGCCATCTTATTTTGTACTTGCTTTTCAAGTTTAATTCCAAATCTTATTTTCAATATTTTTACAGCAATTATCTTATGTATGTACTTTGCAATATTTTCAAAAAAAATTCAAACTTGCATTATCTTATATTTGATTTGGTTTTCTTTTCAATATTTGTAAGATTTTGTTTGGATTTCCCTTTCATTTTAAGTTTATATTTTATTTTAGTTATGTATTATACTGTATCTATTTTGGATTAGCATGTTATGTACATAAACAAATTTAAATTCATACTTGTCTAAAATGAACTTGTACATATATTTTCATATATATATATATATATATATATATATATATATATATATATATATATATATATATATAGTCAATTAATACCAAATATTAATTCACTTACCTTTTCATTTGATTTGATTTTAGTAAAATAACAATTCTAAAATATAGATTATTACGAAGAAGATTATTTAAGAAATTTATTTTGATTTTTTTATGTTAACAACATTCTACAATATACATTAGTGTAAGGAAAGTTATTCAAGAAATATTTAATCTTCATATTTGTTTATTTCGATGGACTGTTAACAGTACAAGTTAGATTTTATCTTTTGAATTTCTAAAGCATTTCCTATTTTAATATTTAAATTCTAACTATTGAGATAAATAATGAACTAAATTATAAAGATTCATAAATTATATTCATGTAATTGACTAACTAAAACCGAGTCGTTACATTCTAGCCCCTTAAAAGAATTTCATCCTCTAAATTAGAGAATAATAGATAGAGTGATTGTACCAAAAAGTCATCATATCTAATATATCACATTACCATTTATAGTAATATATACATACACTTGAATAGCTCAATATATATACATAGGTTTTCCGACTGAAAGGGCCAACATCGAGACCGACAATCAAGACTTCCGTCCGATGTCGCGCCCAGGATAGTTTACTTGTCAAAAATATCTATGGAAAAGAATTCCAATATCATACGATGGAATGGGCGACAGAGAGCATCTCCGCCTGACATTAGAGTAATAAACAGACGAAGACGCCCACGAGCAATGACGAAATGACAAGATGAGGTGCCCCGAGCACCCCCATAAAGAAAGAAGGGTCGAAGGTTTTGGGCCTGTAGCTTTCCCTGCCCCCCCCCCCTTCGTCGAGTGGTGCTTGTTTGGGGGGTGCGCCGCCGGAAATTGGGCTTGAAGCTCTCGCCTTACCAACGAGCCGACCGTTAGGTTATGAGCCTTGTGAGCTACCACTCTACCCCATCCGTTATTTTTTCTAATCGGTTGTTCCATCCGGTGCAACCAATAGTGCTCTGTTAGGAGATAAATCAACCGACTCTTCCTAGGGCTGAGTTGAATCGCAAATGCCATATAGTAAATCCACTAATTCAGGTAACGAAGTCAAACTATGTTGAATCCTAAATGTCATCCTCATCATCAGAAATATAAATAATCTCAATCAATGGATTGGTTGGATGAATCATCAAAGAACAAGAAAAAAAATAGAATTGAAAGACGGACCGTATAGGCACCTTTTGTGCATTGCAATCGGGTATCTCCATGCAAACTATAGTCTCCTCAAATTCCTGAATAACATGCCTAAAGTGATCCCAATCGAGGGCTTATAGCTTTGTCTCTAACCTTGGGTCAATCTGTGGTGCCTCCATGAATAGATCAACCTGCGGTACCTCCATTACTGGTCAGTCTACTGTAACTCCATTACTGGGTCAAATGGATATGGTCTATTCAAAGTTAAAGGAAGATGCTTCTAATACAGAGTCAAAGGAATGTATCTCAAATGCTGAGTCAAAATAAGGTGTCTCCAATTCTGAGTCAAAAAGGAAGTGTCTCAAATATTCGGTCAGTCTTTTCTAGCTTGGACAACTGTCCTCGCTCCAGGAATTAAATTTATTTGGAATTCTATCTCATGGTGAGAAGATAAACTTTTAACTTTTTCAATTACGTCAGTGAAACTTATGACTACTTCTATGTCACCAAGTTTTCTTATGGTGCTTCTAGGCATATAAGAAACTACAAATACGAATACCATGTTCTCTACACGGTATTTTGGTTTTTCTTCCTATACTTTTCATTAAGGTTACCATTTTCTTAACACATTAATTTTAGCATGCAACTTACTCAGCTAATCCAAACCAAGAATAAGGTCAAAGCCTATAAAATTCAAAACATAAAAATTGAACAGTAAGAAATGAGAAAGGATATTGCTCCGTTTTCACCAATCATTTTTAATTGAGTCGACCTTTTATAGGGTTGGATACACAAATAGAATCTTGCGAAATTATTGGGGTAAGATGAATTTTTCTATGGATTATAGAGAAATGAAATTAAGCAAAACACCCGTGTCAAATAAAACACGAATATAAATCTTATTTAAATGTATGGTACCTTACAGGACTCCATTTCCCTTCACATCTGTGGAAGTTAACGGCTTATTCTTAATAGCATACACCTTGGATTAAGTCACCCTATTCAATAATGGACAATCCTTCACCACATGTCCCGGTTGATGACAGTTATAACAAAGAGTCTTTTGTACTATCTCACTCCTTAAACTAGATTGTTGTTGCACAGATGGTTATTGTGCCTTGACTCCAGGGCTTTTGTTGAATCTGGCTATATGGCCCTTCTGCTTGAAATTGTGGCAGACAATGTCTTTGGAGTTACTTCCTGATCCCTTTCCTCATGTTCTTCCTTTTTCTTTATTCTTCCAGTTTGGGTTAAATTTCCTTTTATTAGGGTTGGTTTCTCCATTATATGTGGTTTCAGTAGGCTCCTTCTTATCCAAGGCCTCATAATGGGATGTCTACCAAATCAACAAAAGATCCCTTTAAGTGTCCAACCATTTTCATATGAAAACTCTCTCTTTCTCTCTCTCTCTCTCTCTCTCAGTCCAGCCATAAACATTTCATTCTTCTTTAGTGGTGTATTGATCAGTTCAGGTCCAAAACAAGAAAGTGCATTGAACTTGTTCTCATATTCTGCCATAGATTTACTCCCTTGTTTCAAATCTATGAATTCTCTATACATCCTGGTTCTCCCAATAGTAGGAAAAAATTGCGCTCCAAACTCTTCTTTGAATTTTACCCAGAAAAATCTTCTTGTGGAACAATAGCTATTTGAGCTTCTCACCATGCAGCAGCTGCATCCTGGAGTTGTTATGATGCAAGGAGTCATTTTTGTTCATCAGCTAATTTCAGACTTTGAAATTTTTTCTCACAAGTACATAGCCAAGCTTGGACTTCAATAATAAATTTTATTCCCTTAAAAGGTTTTCCTCCTAAGGTAGCATAATCCTTGCAGATAGTGGCAAAGTTAGATCTAGGCTGAACTGGGGTTGCCTCCTTTATAGCCTCAACTTCGTTTTGATTTGGAGTGCACTCATTCATTGTGGTAGTCCTAGTAAATCTCCTTCCACGTCTTGTTCTGGTGTTCATTGTTATCACATGGATATAATCAGGTGATACTTAGCACTCGGTCGGAAGATATTTCCTTAAGAATAAATCTATTAATTTACTCGAGTTAATACAACCCTAAGGACATAAAATGTAAATATAATATAAACTTACAAATATGCTCTCTCAATACAGACAGTAAACCAAAGCCTACGCATTCACAATCTAAGCTCTGATACCAACTGTAGTGGGTCCAAGCTTTTCAACCATCAACCAGCGGCTATCCTCCAACGTGGCATACAGTGATATCTGAAACAACTTTTACGGCCAACCTTTCAACTTGCAACCAATCACTCCTAGATGTGTAGGGGTAAGATTCATATGCTCGCCACCAAACAGCAAGCGAGAACCCCATATCACTTTGTAGCCTACTCGGCAAGCAATTCTCATCTCAGTCTCCTTGAACTAACACATCAATTGTCAGAAAGGATATTTATTTGATGGTTCTTTAACTATCAAATCTAAGCAGTATAGTCAAGTAAAACTATTCATTCAAATTATTTCATATTCAATTTCATGACATGTCCACCTGAATTATTTGCTTATATAAATCAATTTTTTTCTGATTTCAGAACAATGATCATTATAGACTATTTCATTTCAATAAAATATGTCATTGTTTTATTTCAAGTGTATTAAATTCGATTGATCACTACATAGTATAACATATAATTAACAACATCCATTCATACAACATCGTTTATTAGTGACGATTCAACATTTTGAATTCAAACTAAATATAGTTTGAAATATTTTGATCTTGGTAACCCAACTATTCTGATATTATATTTGTCTAACATCTTTTGGAAGCAAATTTAAATTTAAAATTTTAAACCATTTTGTTTTGTAAACTATATATATGTATGTATATGTATAGCCTCAAATCTCAAATTTTCCTAATTACCACTTTATTTCGCGTTTTCCTATCTGTAAGTTGGTATGCCAATTTTTGCTCCTTTTTTACCTAATAATTTTGGGTTTCTAGCGAGGTGGGTGAATGGTGGAGTATCATGGCCATACTGTTTTGTTGGTGTGGTTGTGATGGTGTAGTTGAGTGATATATATTCAATGTGTGTTTGGCATTCGTCTTGTTGAATGGATATATAGTCTTTGTGTGTTTGGGAAATTGTTGATTTTTCTTTTTTGTTGATGGATTTTCCTAGGAGGATGGTGTTATGTAAGTCGTTGGTCGTTGTTCTTGGGAGGAGGGAGTTCTTACGTCGTGTTGGTTGTTTGTTCCGTCTATTGGGCTCACAGCATACATGGAGAAGCTATTGCTCTCAACTTTTCAAAATCTGCTGATGGGTTCCTTTACCTTCCTATACTTTTTTTTCAGGACGATGTAGCTTGATAATCTAGGCTTTGTCCAAGGTCACATCATGTAGTTACAAGTACTTGTCAACTCCCAGTCTAATGTACGGTGCGCTATACTTCTTTAGGGTTGTGGCTCGAGACATTTGCTCGGTCCTTTATACTGTATGGATTCGTAGTCTTGCAGTGTTTGGTTTGTAACATAATTTTCAAGTAATTGTAACTTGAAATTCTTCCTGTAATAAATTTGTCATATGATATTTAACAACTCCCTACATGGAATATAGTAACTAAATCATGTCTCTTGCTAGCTCCTGTGTTGTAACCTTGTAAGGGTATTGGTGGACGATCCACCTTAAAAACCGGTCCATCTAACTCCTGTAATAATTTATTTATTATTTGTTATAATAATAAGTGTTATGGATCACTATAAAAACTAGTCAGCTTTGCCAAAAAATCTCAAATTTTCCATGACGACTTCTACTTACAATTTTACTTCGCCATTCCATAATCATTACGATGTATCTAGGAACTACTATATTATTTCAGATATATATATATATATATAAAATTTTATTTTAAAATAAATAAATGGTTTAAATTAGAAAATTCAGAACCTTAGTTTTTTTAACAAAACACAATTGTTCCTTTTTGCTGCAGGCCATAGTTGAGCCATGCGAACTTAGCCAATCACCTCACTTTCTTTTTATAAAGTGTGTGTATATACCTATTTAAAAAAATGTTTTAAATTTCCAAAAGAAACTATAAAAATTAATACAAACATGCTTCCTCTTTTATCCTTTCTAGGCTTAAAAGGCTCAACAGCATGCAACCTACCCATAATTTAATTTACTACTTCCTATATCAAATTTTCCATGAACTTCCTTGTCACCAGCTCATATGTGAGCTTATCCACTTATACAACATATTGTTGAGCACATCATTTGTTCACAACTTCTTCTCATCCAACGCATCAAAAATAGGTGCGCACACACACATTCGATCTCACTCCAGCCTTCTCCTTTTTTTCTTTCTCTTTCTTTTGTTCTTCCCTTCTTTGCCTGCATTATGTTCTCCATCAGCAGTGCATAACGTACACTGTGCATGTGCACTACCACCACCATGATCATCTCGTCGCTCTGACCCTCCCCACAAACACTAATTCGACACTAAATCCAACCACCCCATCCGAACTTGGTCCATCCATTTGCATCAAAAATTGATGCTCCAACTCGAACTTCAAACCAAACTCCTTCTAACCAAAACTCCTCGCTACACCATCACAAAGCACCAGTCATCACCAAACTTTGATCGAAGCTCGACGACACCATCCTCCGTTGTTTTCCCCTGATGCACATACATGCATTGCCATAATGGAGGAATAGTTTGCCATTTTCCTTAGGCTACTGAAAACTAGAAACAAACCCTAGTTTGATCTCTAACTCACAAACCACTCAATGGGAAAATCATCTTGTACTTTTCCTAGGTTACCTGACTTCCCATGCTTCGCCAGTATAAATGTCGTGACCCACGACACACGATGTCGTCGTTAATTGACCGAAATCCATTTTCTGATTAACTCAATATTTCTCTCTACTTATGTCACTAAAAATCATGATTCAGCTAACAAAAATCATGATTTTCCAATATAAACTCACCCATATACACAAATAATAGAGCGTGATGTTCAAAATTTTGAGTATATAAACCCCTTTGTTGCCGACTAAATATATCCAGAGATGTGAGTTGTAAATTGAGTCGAGATAAATTTTAAAATTTACTATAGATATAAATGAACAAGTTTCATGTTGAATTCAGATCCTAAAACACACTAGAATTCGAGTTATCGATTTTTGAAGCTAGTGGAGGTGAGAATCTTTCTCTAATTTCAAACATACATGCATGTTTAAAATATTGACAATGACTCATTTCAACATAGATTGAGTCCGCAAATGATAAAACATATTTTGATGCATGTGTTTGTGTGTATATATATAAAGTTTGAGTCATAAAACATAAATAATCATGAAATAGATTTGTAAAGGGAATGGCAATGTTTACTTAACTACTGTGTCTCTTCTTCTCTAGTTTTCTGTTTTGTTTTAATCGGTGAATTCTTCTTTGAATTTAGATGTGTGTCTATATATATATATATATATATATATATATATATATATATATATATAACTAAGTTTGAAGTAGATGTAATTGATGAACATCAAATTATATAAATTTTTCACTGCTTAATTATATATATTTACTACTCTTAAAGCAGAACTACTGGGTCTTTTAGTTTTGTTTGTTATAGGTTTATGATTCTCCAGAAATGAAGAAACTATTGCAAAATTGGCTTTAGAATAACAGTTCAATTCAAGGATCTATTGAAAAGAAGTTGAAAACCAAGCTAAACACAAAAGCAGTCATAGCTCAGTTGGTTTAAAGTGGTGCAATCTATTAGGAGGTCATGGCTTTGAATCCTAGCACACACCTTATTTATTTTTGGCCAACCTCCAAGGGAAATTCTTTTAGAGCAAGCCAACATAAGAAGATTCTGGAAAATACGGAAGATAGAAGCCTCTAGAGTAATATGGAACACAATGGATCAACAAATGAAGATCAATTCCAGGGCTTGGAATTTTTGAATCTAGAAGTTTCTAGAGAATGTAGAGAATAAGATTTTAGAGGAAGACTAGGCCCAAATTCTAGAGTATTCTATTCTTTTGGATCTAGATCTTGTGAATACTATAAATACCCCTACCTAGTGCCATTTTAGATCATCTCAGCAATTTTTCTCTTTCTTTTCTTCTTAAATCTAAGGATTTCTCTTGTAATCTTTATTCTAATTTCAACAATAAAATTAGTTAAATTCTTCTTTACTCCTTTCTGTTAGTGTTCTCTTCTTCTTTATTCTAATTTCTAATTTTTGTCTGTGATTTTCTTTGCTTATTTTAATTTCTATTGCATTGGAATTTCTGTTTTTATGTTCTTGAGATCTATTGACTCGCTAAGAGATTAATAGATCTCATCCTTAATTTACAGTTCTTGAATATTCTCTACAAGTCTGTTTCTCTTCTATTCTCGCAATTTCTTATCTTAAACTGATCAAACAAATTACTCTATTTCGTCTAACTCGCCTAGAATTTGAATAAACATTAGTAATTATACAACTCCTTGTGGATTCAATCCATATTCGCACAAATACTATAACAGACGTCATGCGCTTGCGGTAAAATTAAATCGTGGTTTTTGTTAACAAATAAAACCATCGATCAGTAATATACATGAGCCTCTGCTATTGTACATATGAATCTCGGAGTATTAATTGATAAGAATGGAATGTTTCCTTTTGTTTGTATAGGGTATTAAGTGTTGATTAGAAGGGAATATATGGCTTAGTACACCTTATTAATAACTAAGGATTTGTTGCAGTAATATATATGTTGTTGGCCCTATCATCAAATACAAAGAGTTGTGCATGGCTCATTTTTACTACAGGATTTTCATGTGCCTCTTATTGCCAAAGTTTATTTGTCAACTTTTATATACTCTGCAAGCCATTGTTCCTTTCATTTCCTTTCAAATTCGTTGCTTGGCTGTGCTTATCCTCCTACGGGGATTGCAGATGTTTTTTCGCCTAAAAATTAATGTAGAAATCTTATGTATTATGAATTGATAATTAATACAGGGCTGTTATGTTTCGTTTCCACCTACAATATTTGCACATGATTTACTGCCTAAGATTTGGTACAAAAATCTTATGTTTAGCTGGCCTATTATTTAATACAAGGCTGGGCATGTGTTGTTTCATCTACAGATACCAAGGTTATTTCACTTGGTTAGATTCCTTTGGTTCGATTGGGTAACAATTTGTAGGCTATTTTTCTTTGTAGGCTGATTTTCCTTCCATTCTACTTAATACCTGTCTTGAGTGTCCAGGCTATCCGACCTTATTTGATTTGGTTTTCTAATTAATTGCCTGTCACTAATATTTCGAGCCTAGCCATCTTATATTCTACTTAGTTTTCAAGTCTAATTACAAATATAGTTTACAAGATTTTTTTCCAGTAATTATCTTATATATGTACTTTGCAATATTTTCTCTTCCTTTTCAAACTTGCATGATCTTATATTTGATTTGGTTTTCTTTTAAGTATTTGTAAGATTTTATTTGGATTCCCCTTACATTTCATTTTTATATTTTATTTACCTATGTACTATAAAATATCTATTTTGGATTTTAATGTTATGTACATAAACCAATTTAAATTCATACTTATTTTAACACCCCGTATTTCTGTTAAATACTAAAGTAACAAATTAAAGAATAGCTAATCTCAGATATGAGAATTAAGGGAAACGGGTTGCGCCATTGTGTTCATCTCGGAATTCTGGTTGAGATGAGTCCGAGTTTGCGTGAATTGGACTTCGTATGAAGAAGTTATGGCCATCGGAAGTTTTAGAAAATTCAAAACAGATTTCAAAATTCAAAATTTCAGAGTTAGATGAGCTATGCTTGGAAAATTCCGCTAGGGCCAGGTCGACCATAGGGTCGACCTGAGGGTCGACCTACCCTGACTAGGTCGACCATAGGGTCGATCTGCCCCCCCCCCCCCGGGGCAGATTTGATTGATGACCTGTTTGTGACTGTGTGCTGACACATTAGGGTTTCTGATCTGCTCTAATTGGCTGGGATTAATTCTGGGTTGATCGGACGGCCTAAACCAATCCTAAACTCTATAAAAACACCTATAGACTCAAACCCTAAAATCAAAATAAAATTAGATTCATGGCCTCCATGCCGTCACCTAGCAACTCAGAATAGCCGCCACCAATTAGTGAGGAAGAAAGCAAATTCAATTCAATTCAACTCTAACAACGAATCTACTCCAAAGGAAAGCTAATTCAACTTCAGAACTCAGAATTCAGAACTCAAGACCTTCCTTGAGTTGTGAGTTTGATTTCTTCAATAAAATAATTAGCAATTTAATTGGATTAAGTTATGATGTGGATTATATGGATATGATGTGAATTATTGACCGCATGTTATAATTATGTTGTAAAATTGTGATGTTATCATACATGTTGTAAATTCAATGATGTTATTTTGTGATCATCTATGTTGTAAAGTTACGATGCTATCATCTATGTTGTAATTCTATGATTGGCTTATGTTTAATCAAATCGTCATGTTGTTCATAGGCCAGTTTGGTTATGTTGATTCATATGATAAATCAAATGTATGTATGCAAGTTTAGATATTGATTTAGACATACATGAATCATATGCAGGTTAGTGAATATTATGTATAACCTTACATGTTTCATGATATCTATTTTAGATCTAAAGTTAGGCTATGACATGTTTGAGTTATATGCTAAATTTTACATGCTAGTTTATATGTTTAGATGTAAGTTTACACCATTGTTATGTTGCATAAATCACATATGCAAGTTTATATAAATATATGAGTTTGGAATATGAATCATGTTATGCAAGTTTGTGGTTATTGCCTATGCAAGTTTACACCTTTAGATGTAAATCTATGACATACATGATTTATGCAAGTTTGTGACCATTATCTAAACAAGTTTGCACCTTTAGATTTGGATCTATGACATATGTAGTTTTATGCAAGTTGTAACTTTAGCCTATGCAAGTTTTAGATGTAGAACCTCATTCACACATGCAAGTTAACCCTTATGTTTAGATCTAGTTTTATCTATATGTATGTTGTGATGTTTTCTCTTTATTCTATGAGTTAGACTATTCGAGTCTAACATATATTTTACGTTAAACGAACAAACGTACAACGTGGGGTAATGGGATGATATTAAAAGATTTAATATTGAGAACTGGCATAAATGCCTTAAATGGAATAGAATTAATTTGTGATGAAATTGGTATGATTTTGCGTACCATAAATAGATGGACATAATTGAGTCAATTATGGCCACAGATAAATTTGGAATTGATTGATAATTTGAATAGGGAAAATAATTCAAATTAGGGAATAATTAATTATGTGTAATTAATCGTCTAAGAAACGATGTTAGGCTCTTTTGTGGTTTAAGACTGCCTGGACCCGCCCGGCAAATCCAGCTACCACAAATGCCAGTCTAATGTGGGAGGTCTTAGGCATAAATTAAATGTGTAACAGTTGTAAAGATACGAGGGTAGGCTCTTTTGTGGTGTAAGACTACCCGGACCCGCCCGGCAAATCCAGCTGCCACAAATGCTAGTCTAATGTGAGAGGTCTTTATAAGGTTACGGTCTTAATGAATTAAGAAGCACTTAACCAGATAAACATGTAGTGGGACATGAGGGGATTAAGTGGTGCCTTGGGTGGCATGTGGAATCTAGTGGGTGCCTTGGGTGGCATTTGAAATACGATTAGAAACACTTAACCAAAATTTGAAACATGTAATTGAACATGAATAAGAAGAGGGTTAAGTGGGATGTACTGGAGGGGACCAAGCTTAGGTGGATAGCTTGTCTCAAGTAATGGGGGCCCGTTTCAACCAGTAACCCATACGTATCTTTGTGGGCTCGACCCAAGTCGAGGACGGGACACATATATTGGGCTTGACTGTAAGAGGCCAAAACGGGTTAGCGGTGGAAACGCAAGTCCAACGAGTTCATATGCGTGTGTGGGCCCGGGCTGGTAGGTAAGACGTTGTTGCATCGTGTAGGTATAAGCCGTGCATCATTGATGGTATCGGGTTGCCACTTTGGGGAGTGATACACCCCACGTGGGGCCAGCACGGGTAAATACGAGTTAGGGAGCCGATCGCATTGGGGTAGTGGGTACACCTAGTGGAGATAGGGGAAGGCAGCACCTATGAAGGAAACTAGGGGTGCACGAAACTACCATTATCATTATTAAGTTCTGTAGGCGGGATCAACCTTAGGGTAACTAGTGGTGGTGCAGTATAGTAGTGGTGGTGCAGTATAGTAATTATCTTATAGTGGTTTAGGTGCGCCTTTAACGTTATCTTTGTTCATCTTATTTTCTTATTTTGTTATTGTAACACCCCACCTCCACTAGGATCACTCCCTAGAATGTACTAGCTTTGGAGGGGCGTTATTGTGAAAGTAAACTTGCACAGAGATATCACAAGACAGAGTATATATAAAAATAAATATAAATAAATAAAGCAGCGGTAGCAGATAAAAACCCATCATCATCATCTCAGAAAACCAACATAGTCAAGTACATACTACCAAATGTCATAATCCAAAATACAACATAAGTCTAGATACGTGATATCAAAATACATGGTAAAACATCAGTACTAATCCCCAGAAATAAAAGATAAGCCACAGCTAGCTCAGATCCGTACGTGAGCTATCCAACAAGCAAGTCAAAGATCCACTAAGCAGATGTAGTCCCTCCCTGAGAACCTGTGGGGGGGAGAAACGGAAGAAAAGAAGCGAAAGAAAACAGGTCAGTCAAAAAGACTGGTAAGCCCTACTACGATCAATCTATAAACTAATAAAGTTAACAGTATGATGGAAACTGAGATGAACATACTGGCAATAGATAAAGGTGACATCACATAGACGAGCTTAAACTTTGCACCACAGTGTACTAGCAAACCCACAAAACAGACCTTGATCCCTTAGCCCAAACTTTGGCCCAATAACATGAAGTGACCTTAGTATAAGGCCCAGCCCAACGGTCTAGTCGATCGGCTCCCTATAAACCTAACACGTCGAGTGTTGGTGTCCATACGGCCCACATGGATGTAGTCAGACTGTGCTGGGTCCACCTTCGGGTGTATCAAGCCCTAAGGTGTCAACCCCAGACACCTAAGCAATAATGCACAGTCTAAGGCTACTGGTACCCGTGCCTCGAGTTTGTCCAACATCGGACTACGTGCACGTCCGTAGCCCGCCGGACCCGCACCGCTGTACCACTCAGCCGTCGCTTTGGTCGCTTACATCAGTCCAGTAATCGTGCCCCGCCCTAACCTAGCTGTAGGGTTGTAGTGATACCAAACTGGGATTACTGCTGGAACAGACCACGTTGCTAGGGTTTCTAAGAGGGTTAAGTGTGGTTTTAACCCCTCACTAAACCTGGATTAAATTAGCTAAGTGTAACCACTTAACCCCATCTAATCCTCGCATCCCCATTATTGGTTAAGTATTAGTGGGCCATGACTTAACCCTAATCATGAGGCATTAATTACTTAACGCACCCAACCTCTCACATTAGACATCCGTGGTTACCTGGGAAGATTTACACCACGTCTAGGTCTAACCTCGGGTCTTATGGTGCAACATGACCAACTACCCACATTAGACCCCACGTTGTGGTTACCTGGGAAGATTTACACCACAACTAGGTCTAACCTCGAGTTGGCCATATCATGTTATCTAATGTCATGTCCACTTCAAAACATATTTACAAGTTAACATATACTTGGGTAGACCTAACTTAATAGGTAAATTCCCAAGGGGTAGACCTAACTTAATAGGTAAATTCCCAATCTTTTAGTTTCATGTATTTTTTAAGTTTACCCAAACCCTCCCAACGTCATTATCTCGCTTACATATTCGTCGTAACGTATAAGGGTATAAAAGGTAACTTGGCATAATATACATGGCGAACTTCACATGTTATAATAAACATGCATACATGTTAAACTTGCAAATCATGTCATGGTGAATTCGCATAAACATGCATAGCTTATTAAATATGCATAACATGGTAAGGTGAACATGCATAATCCATTTAACTTGCATAATCCATTAAACTTGCATAGCATGGTAAGATGAGCTTGCATAAGCATGCATAATCCATTAAACTTGCATAACATGGTAAGGTGAACTTGCATAATCCATTAAACTTGCATAAACATGCATAATCCATTAAACATGTAGAACATGACATAATAAGCTCACATGAGCATGCATAACTTGTGAAACATGTAAAACATGGCATAGAAATCTCGCATATGCATGCATAACTTATGAATCATATAAAACATGACATAGTGAGTTCGCATAAGCATGCATAATCAACTAAACTCACATAAATCTCAACTTTCACCAAACATTAACTTTAAAGTTTGTAAAGTGAAGGTAAGAGGGCTTACAAATATAAACAAGCCACAAATCCACCAAATAAGATGAAGAAGCCCTTTTAAAAACCGAAACAAAGCCTCAAATAAGAAAACCCTTTTGCAAAATCCCAAAACACAAACTTTAGCAAATCAAACTTGCATCTTAATGAAGTATGCAAGTCATTAAGCATTCATACAACATAGAAAAGGTTGTATGATCATCATATCATCATGGGATTAAACTTTGAGGAAGGTGGAGGCTAGGGATATTAGATGGAGGCCATTTGAGGATTTAATTTGGCATAGTTTAGTTGCAAGATTGATTAATGAGGCTTTAGGGTAGGATTAGGGGTATATTTATAGAGAATTAGAGTGTTTTAGGCCCTAGGATTAACCCTAGATTAGGTTTGGCCCGTCAGATCTTAGAATTCTCCAGAACCAAGCCACTTGACCCAACCCAAATCAGAAATGGTGCACCAGGCTGAACTGCCTGGGCACCCCCTGTCGACAGGGCTGTCGACAGGGCTGTCGACAGGGCAGTCGACACCCTGGGTGCCCTGTCGACTTGCCTGTCGACATGGGCCCCCTGGCGGGAATTTTCCCGCCTAACCCTGATTAGCCCTAATCCATTTTGTTTAATTTGAAATTTAAATCTGTCTTTAACATAGAAATTTCTGAAAACTTCGATGGGCCTTAACTGGGTCATACGGACTCCGATTTTCGAAAACTCGGACTCTATTTTGCGTATTTTTCCGAGACGATCGCAATGGCATAGCCCGTTTCCCCTGATTCTGATTTTTGAATTAAATTCTGCCTCGATTTATGTTATAACAGTTTATTGAAAATACGGGTTGTTATATTCTCCCCTCCTTAAAGGATTTCGTCCCCGAAATCTTCAAGTTAGGAAGAACATATCCTACCATCCAACATCCATCTACTCAAAACATCATCCACGAGCAACCATTGTCCTTAAAGGATTCTAAATGTTGTATGAACATATGCAAAAGTGTGTGTATATGTACCTATCTAATGCGATAATCAATGCAAAATATGTTAGTGAAATGTATCCATATGTATGCAAATCCCTATCATAATGTATAATATCTATATGCGTGCTCAATCATACATCCATATGCAACATCCATGTGATTGCATACAAATTTCATCCAAGAATAAGCATAAACACTCATGCACATGCAATATGAGGAGTGTGTGAGCCGATCTAGTGCCTAATGTGTATCATGCATCCACGAGTGACCACTTGCAAACACTTGCAACCACTTGCAACCATCAACCATAACATGCTTCAAACACATGTTTCATCCAAAGGGTTTCTACCTAAGGTTCTCATGATCAGCTTAGCACGATAACTAGATAAATATGGATTAGCAAAGAGAAAGATATTCTAACAAAGGGAAGAGATTGAGAGTGTACCCTCAAACAGGAATGGATAAAGCCCACGCATCTTCTCCTCGGTTTCCCAAGTTGCGTCCTCTTCGGCTTCACCCCATTGAACTTTCACCAATCTGACCTCACGATTCCTTAGCTTCTTGGTCTCTGTCCCCAAGATACGAATCGGAGCTTTCCTTAAAATTGCTTCTTTCTCTACCTCCACGTCTTCAAGCATGCTAGGCTCAACCACGTCAGCGGACTCATGCAGGCACTTTCGGAGATGCGAGACATGAAAGACATTATGCACTCCGGACAACTTCTCGGGCAATTGCACTCTATAAGCCATCTTCCCAATTCTCTCAATGATGGGGAAGGGTCCAACAAATCTCGGTGCTAGCTTCCCAACAGCTCCAAATCGGACCACATTCCGCAAAGGAGAAATCTTCACGAAAACCTTGTCCCCAACCTCAAACTCCAATTCGGACCTTCGCCTGTCAGCATAGGATTTCTGCCGGTCTTGGGCCGCTTTCATCCGTCTTCTAATCAACTCAACCTTCTCGGATGTATCCCTAATCATGTCGGGTCCAAGTATAAGCTTATCCGTGGATTCCCACCAACATGTAGGTGACTTGCACGGCCTCCCATATAAAGCCTCAAAGGGTGCCATCCCTATGCTCGCCTGATAACTGTTGTTGTATGCAAACTCGACAAGAGGGAGATGGTCTTCCCAAGCACCACCAAAATCTAGAATGCAAAGCCTCAACAAGTCCTCAAGTACCCTATTCACCCTTTCTGTCTGGCCGTCTGTTTGTGGGTGATAGGCCGTACTCAGGTTCAATTTCGTGCCCATAGCCTCCTGCAAGCTGTTCCAGAATTGACTAGTAAAGATGGGGTCTCGGTCACTGACTATGCTGGAAGGGACCCCATGTAGTCGCACTATCTCACGAAGATATACTGATGCTAGTCCAGATGCTGTCCTTTTGCTCTTTACTGGGATAAAGTGAGCACTCTTCGTGAGCCTATCCACAATGACCCATATGCTCGTATTCCCCTTCCTGGACCTTGGAAGCCCATCAATAAAGTCCATAGAAATGCTCTCCCACTTCCATAGCGGGACCTCTAGCGGATGTAATAGCCCACCGGGCTTCTTCGACTCAGCTTTTACTCTTTGACAAATAACACATCTCGAGACAAATTCGGCCACATCCTTCTTCATTCCAGGCCAGAAGAAAACGCGCTTCATGTCCTTATACATCTTATCACCCCCTGGATGTATGGTCATCTTGGAGCGATGTGCTTCCTCGAGGACTTTCCTCACCAAGTCTTCTACCATCGGGACACAAAGCCTTCCATCTCTCCTTAGCCAACCCCTATCGTCTATAGAATATCGAGCAAGGTGACTAGATGTCTCCCTTCGAACCAGCTTATCCAAGATCTCAATTATCTGAGGGTCTTCCTTTTGCGAAGCCCCAACTTGATCTAGGAGGGTAGGCCTGAGCTCTAAAGATGCCAAGGAACCGGTCACCGACTCCATTGCCAAAGAGAAATCAAAGGTCGCTAAGAACTCTAAATTCTTCATCTCAACAAACAGAGGACTTAGTGTCAACCTTTTCCTACTCAACGCATCCGCTACAACATTCCCCTTGCCAGGGGTATAGGATATCTCAAAATCATAGGAAGCCAAAAATTCCATCCATCTCTGCTGTCTTAAGTTCAGATCTTTCTGTGAAAAGAGATACTTCAAAGACTTATGATCAGTATATAGCTCAAATCTCTCTCCCAGAAGATAATGACGCCATGCTTTGAGCGCATATACAATCGCTGCCAGCTCTAGATCATGAGTGGGATAGTTCCTCTCATGCACCTTCAGTTGCCTCCCACCAAAGCATATAACTCTGCCCTCCTGCATCAGAACGGCACCCAATCCCGTGCCACAAGCATCAGTGTACACGGTAAATATCTTACCACCATCGGGTAAGGCTAGAACTGGTGCGGAGGTAAGGGCTCTTTTGAGTCTCTGAAAAGCAAGCTCACAATCCATATCCCAAGCAAAGACTAAGTTCTTCTTCGTCAACTTAGTAAGAGGAGCGGATATCTTTGCGAAGTCTTTAATGAACTTCCGATAGAAACCCGCAAGACCCAGAAAGCTTCTCACCTCGGTTGCATTCCTTGGAGTCTTCCAATCCTGAACTGCAACCACCTTAGCGGGATCCACCGCTAAGCCTTGCTTGGATACGATATGCCCAAGAAATCTGACTTCCCTTCTCCAAAAGTGGCACTTGGAGAACTTGGCTTTTAACTGGTGTGCTCTGAGTGTATCCATCACCTCTACTAGGTGCCTCGCATGCTCTTCCTCATCCTTGGAGAAGACCAGAATATCATCAACAAAGACCACGACAAACTTATTCAAGAACTCCCGAATCACCCTACTCATCAAATCCACAAAATACGCGGGTGCATTCGTCAAACCGAACGGCATAACCAGCCATTCAAAGAATCCGTCTGGAGTTCTGAATGCAGTCTTGTCTATACTGTCTTCAGCCACTCTGAGCTGATGAAAACCCGTAGCAAGGTCAAGCTGAGAGAAAACAGAAGCACCAACAAGTTGATCAAAGAGATCGTCGATCCTTGGTAACGGGTGTCGGTTCTTCTTAGTTAGCTTATTCAACTCTCTATAATCCACACAGAGTCGGAGAGAGCCATCTGCCTTAGTTGCAAATACCACAGGCGCTCCCCATTCGGATATACTCCTTCTGATGAAGCCCTTCTCAAGCAATTCTTTCACTTGTTTGCTCAGCTCCCGTCTCTCACGCGGAGCCTTATGCCGAACGGGCAAAGAAACAGGCTTAGCATTGTCTACTAGATAGATGCGAAAGTCAATCTCTCGTTTAGGGGGCAACCCCTTAACTTCTTCAAACACATCTGGATAATCTCGGACCACCCTTACAGACTGAAGGGCCTCCTCCGATGAGTCGAGAGATTCTAGATAGCATAACATGACGGGATTCTTCGGATTGCATGAAATCTCTAAGGTGTTGCCCAGGCGAGTCACAAGCCTTACAACCCTATGCTCACAATCCAGAATGGCTCCATATCTAGACAGCCAATCCATGCCCAAGATTAATCCGTATCCCCTGAAACCTAGAACATACGCACTACACAAGAACTCAACGCTGAGTATAGAGATCCTTAGATCCTCACATATCATGGATAGATGAGCAGAACCCCCAATGGGATTCGAAACACAAACGGGATCATCCACTAAGCTAGTACTGAGGTGCAAGCTATCAACAAGATCAGATGAAATAAAGCTATGTGATGCACCGGAATCAAACAAGGTACGTACTGGAAGATCAGAGATATAAACAAGGTTCTCAACAGAAACACTACCTCTCTCGGGAACTGAAGCGGCATTGAGAGCATGAACTTGCCCCCTTGAAGATCCAGCCTGTCCTTTCTTCTTTGGGCAGTCTTTGCTGAAGTGCCCAGCCTCTCCACAAGAAAAGCATCCACCACTAAGCTTCCTTTTCTTCTTCCTGCAATCTTTAGCAAAATGCCCAGCTATGCCACAGTAATTGCACTTTCCCTTGCCTTTGTTGTTGCCCTTCTTGTTCTTATTCTGATTTCCTTGACTGCTTTGACCTTGGTTGCCTTTGCCTTGAGAATCAGCCTTCTTTGCTTGAGTATCGCCCGACTTGACTTCCTTCTTTCCCTCTCCCTGGAGCAGAGCCATATTGACCAAACTCTCGAAAGTGGCTCCATGCGGAATATGTGACATCGCCAAGCCCTGTAGTGGCTCATTCAATCCTCTGGCAAATCGAAGAGCCTTCTTCTCCGGGGTGTTTACTATATCCAAACCAAAGCGGGCCAGCTGATTGAACTTGTTCACATACTCCTTGACCGACATATCCCCTTGCTTTAATGCAATGAACTTCTCCATTTGTAAATTCGCCTCAGCTGAAGATAGAAACTTGGTCACAAACCTAGCCCTCAAATCGGCCCAAGTCTCAACGGGCCTCGTCCCATTGGTGACCTCCCACCAATAGGCCGCCTCATCCTTCAGAAGCCATACAGTCAATAAGATCTTCCTCTCATCATCTATTCCAAAGATGGCAAACAAGTCCTCCGTGTCCTTCAGCCAATTCCTAGCTTCAACGAAAGATTCTGTGCCTAGGAAATTCTTGCCTCCCATTGCCTTGAAGTCTTTACACACCTTTGTAAACTCAATCTGGGGATGCTGAGGGGGAGGAGGGGGAAGAGGAGCCTCAGCAACGGGAGGAGGAGGAACATTAGCAACGGGAGGGGGAATATTAGCTGCTGGAGGAGGGGGAGCAGGGACCACCGGAGGAGGGATATTAGGGATAGGATTCTCAACCACAGGAGGAGGAGTGGGAGTAGGGTTGGCGGGACCAGCTGCCGCCCTAGCTTCTAGGAGTCTCCTATACCAGAGTGGTACGTTCACTCCATCTGGGATGTCAAGATTCTCAGCCATACTGAAACAAAAGATAAGATAAGATTAGGTCAAGGGAACGAAGGATAACGCTGATGGCTTTTGTGGGGATTAGCCTTAAAATAATCTAGACTTTATTTTGGAAAATACTTAGTAGGTTTTTGAAAATAGTTTTTCGAAAAGGGTTTTTTTTTTTTTTCAAAAGTTTTTGTTCAATCTTGTTAACCTTGTGCTCTGATACCAAATGTAACACCCCACCTCCACTAGGATCACTCCCTAGAATGTACTAGCTTTGGAGGGGCGTTATTGTGAAAGTAAACTTGCACAGAGATATCACAAGACAGAGTATATATAAAAATAAATATAAATAAATAAAGCAGCGGTAGCAGATAAAAACCCATCATCATCATCTCAGAAAACCAACATAGTCAAGTACATACTACCAAATGTCATAATCCAAAATACAACATAAGTTTAGATACGTGATATCAAAATACATGGTAAAACATCAGTACTAATCCCCAGAAATAAAAGATAAGCCACAGCTAGCTCAGATCCGTACGTGAGCTATCCAACAAGCAAGTCAAAGATCCACTAAGCAGATGTAGTCCCTCCCTGAGAACCCGTGGGGAGGGAGAAACGGAAGAAAAGAAGCGAAAGAAAACAGGTCAGTCAAAAAGACTGGTAAGCCCTACTACGATCAATCTATAAACTAATAAAGTTAACAGTATGATGGAAACTGAGATGAACATACTGGCAATAGATAAAGGTGACATCACATAGACGAGCTTAAACTTTGCACCACAGTGTACTAGCAAACCCACAAAACAGACCTTGATCCCTTAGCCCAAACTTTGGCCCAATAACATGAAGTGACCTTAGTATAAGGCCCAGCCCAACGGTCTAGTCGATCGGCTCCCTATAAACCTAACACGTCGAGTGTTGGTGTCCATACGGCCCACATGGATGTAGTCAGACTGTGCTGGGTCCACCTTCGGGTGTATCAAGCCCTAAGGTGTCAACCCCAGACACCTAAGCAATAATGCACAGTCTAAGGCTACTGGTACCCGTGCCTCGAGTTTGTCCAACATCGGACTACGTGCACGTCCGTAGCCCGCCGGACCCGCACCGCTGTACCACTCAGCCGTCGCTTTGGTCGCTTACATCAGTCCAGTAATCGTGCCCCGCCCTAACCTAGCTGTAGGGTTGTAGTGATACCAAACTGGGATTACTGCTGGAACAGACCACGTTGCTAGGGTTTCTAAGAGGGTTAAGTGTGGTTTTAACCCCTCACTAAACCTGGATTAAATTAGCTAAGTGTAACCACTTAACCCCATCTAATCCTCGCATCCCCATTATTGGTTAAGTATTAGTGGGCCATGACTTAACCCTAATCATGAGGCATTAATTACTTAACGCACCCAACCTCTCACATTAGACATCCGTGGTTACCTGGGAAGATTTACACCACGTCTAGGTCTAACCTCGGGTCTTATGGTGCAACATGACCAACTACCCACATTAGACCCCACGTTGTGGTTACCTGGGAAGATTTACACCACAACTAGGTCTAACCTCGAGTTGGCCATATCATGTTATCTAATGTCATGTCCACTTCAAAACATATTTACAAGTTAACATATACTTGGGTAGACCTAACTTAATAGGTAAATTCCCAAGGGGTAGACCTAACTTAATAGGTAAATTCCCAATCTTTTAGTTTCATGTATTTTTTAAGTTTACCCAAACCCTCCCAACGTCATTATCTCGCTTACATATTCGTCGTAACGTATAAGGGTATAAAAGGTAACTTGGCATAATATACATGGCGAACTTCACATGTTATAATAAACATGCATACATGTTAAACTTGCAAATCATGTCATGGTGAATTCGCATAAACATGCATAGCTTATTAAATATGCATAACATGGTAAGGTGAACATGCATAATCCATTTAACTTGCATAATCCATTAAACTTGCATAGCATGGTAAGATGAGCTTGCATAAGCATGCATAATCCATTAAACTAGCATAACATGGTAAGGTGAACTTGCGTAATCCATTAAACTTGCATAAACATGCATAATCCATTAAACATGTAGAACATGACATAATAAGCTCACATGAGCATGCATAACTTGTGAAACATGTAAAACATGGCATAGAAATCTCGCATATGCATGCATAACTTATGAATCATATAAAACATGACATAGTGAGTTCGCATAAGCATGCATAATCAACTAAACTCACATAAATCTCAACTTTCACCAAACATTAACTTTAAAGTTTGTAAAGTGAAGGTAAGAGGGCTTACAAATATAAACAAGCCACAAATCCACCAAATAAGATGAAGAAGCCCTTTTAAAAACCGAAACAAAGCCTCAAATAAGAAAACCCTTTTGCAAAATCCCAAAACACAAACTTTAGCAAATCAAACTTGCATCTTAATGAAGTATGCAAGTCATTAAGCATTCATACAACATAGAAAAGGTTGTATGATCATCATATCATCATGGGATTAAACTTTGAGGAAGGTGGAGGCTAGGGATATTAGATGGAGGCCATTTGAGGATTTAATTTGGCATAGTTTAGTTGCAAGATTGATTAATGAGGCTTTAGGGTAGGATTAGGGGTATATTTATAGAGAATTAGAGTGTTTTAGGCCCTAGGATTAACCCTAGATTAGGTTTGGCCCGTCAGATCTTAGAATTCTCCAGAACCAAGCCACTTGACCCAACCCAAATCAGAAATGGTGCACCAGGCTGAACTGCCTGGGCACCCCCTGTCGACAGGGTTGTCGACAGGGCAGTCGACACCCTGGGTGCCCTGTCGACTTGCCTGTCGACATGGGCCCCCTGGCGGGAATTTTCCCGCCTAACCCTGATTAGCCCTAATCCATTTTGTTTAATTTGAAATTTAAATCTGTCTTTAACATAGAAATTTCTGAAAACTTCGATGGGCCTTAACTGGGTCATACGGACTCCGATTTTCGAAAACTCGGACTCTATTTTGCGTATTTTTCCGAGACGATCGCAATGGCATAGCCCGTTTCCCCTGATTCTGATTTTTGAATTAAATTCTGCCTCGATTTATGTTATAACAGTTTATTGAAAATACGGGTTGTTATAGTTATACCCAATTGTTCACAGTCATTTCCCTATTTTCCAACTTATGCCTTAGCCTAGTTATTTTGGTAATTATATTGTTAAAGTTATCGCACTCACCAGACTTCATGCCTGACCCCCTTTGTTTCCTCCTCTTTTCTTCCTTCCCCCCCCCTAGGTGCTCAGGTTGGAACTAGCACCAGTGGAGCTTGATTTTGGACAGCTGTATCTCTTGCTTTTAGAAGTTGCTTGGATCGCTGAAGTAAAGTTCAGCCTCTCTTATTTATGGCTATTTTGTACTGGGGTTATGTCTTTCAATTTATGTATTCTGATTTAGTCAAGATGGATATCATGTACTTTGACTTTGGTTTTTGATGATGTAATCAAACTTATGTGTTTACCGCTGCAATGAATAAAATCTTAAAGTTTTAAGTACTGTTTATATTTGTCTTGTTGTTAAATTTCTGTTCTATACACACTTAAAATGCTCCATAGAAGTTAATGCATTCCCTTTGTGAGTGGCATTAATGGACGTGGGGTGTTACACGTGGTATCAGAGCTGAAGGTTACCAGAACAGATATGAATTTTGAAAAGTGTTTTTGAAAAACAACTTTTATAAAGAAGTACCTTCAAAAGTATGTTTTAAGGAAAGTATTTTCAAGAGAAAAGCTTATTTTAGAAAGCATAACCCCAAGAGCCATATATCTTTCCTTCGGTTCTTTTGTATTGAATCCTTCCTTTTTCGTTTCAGCACGTCTGGAATTCCCGAGATACCTGAGGGTATAACGATACCAGGATGTTTTAGGAGGTATTTGGAGACTAGGGCCACCACTGCAGGTCCAGCAAATCCTCCTCCTCCTCATGTCGATACTTTTGCAAAGATATGTAAGGACTTTAGGGCAATGGGTGGAAAACCTTTTCACGAGACGGAGACATTTGTTGAAGCTCGTAATTGGCTAAAGGAGGTGGAAGAATTGTTTGGAATCTTTGAAGTGGATGATGGAAGAAAGGTCCAGTTAGCTGTCTGGCTAATGAAGGATGAGGCCTCGTTTTGGTGGGAGGTCACTAATGGAGAACGTCCAGTTGATACATGGCCAGATTTTAGGCGGAGGTTTGAGGCGAAGTTTCTCTCACGAGCTGAAGAGAGTCTATACATGGAAAGGTTTCAAGCGTTGAAGCAGGGGAATCTATCGATGAAAGAATACGTCAAAAAATTCAATCAGTTGGCGAGATTTAGTTTGGACTTGGTGAATACACCAGAAAAGAAGGACCTGAGATTTGTTAACGGTTTGAACGAGCCGCTTCATGGGTTAGCTATGACCTACATCCCCATGGGAGCTACTTTTGAGAGACTAGTTGACATGGTGCTTATGCATGAAGAAGAGAAGGACACCAACAGGCACCCGAGAAGAAAGTGGATCAAAAGAAACCGCAACAGCAACGACAGAACAAGAAAGGTGGTAAAGGCAACAATGCTAAGGGAAAGAAAAGATGCTTTAACTGTGGAACACCCGACCATCTAAGCAAATATTGTAGGAAGAAAAAGAAGACTGGTTGTTTCCACTGTGGCGAAGCGGGACATCTGATTAAGGACTGCCCAAAGAAAGGGCAGAGGGTAGGGTCTACCTCGGGAAGACAGGTGCAGGCTCTCATGGCACCAGGGCAGGCAAGGGGACAAGTTCAGGCTCTCATGGTCCCACCGCTGCAAGAAAGAGGTAGAGCAATTTCCGTTGAAAGTTTAGTTTTTCTGTTTGATCATCTTGTCCGTACTTTATTCGATTCTGGCGCATCACATTCGTTTATTTCTACGTCATTAGTTGAAACACTGCACCTATATACTAGTCTAGTTACAGATCCCTTAGTAGTCTCAAATCCTATTGGTGGTTCGGCTCATCTTTCTATGATTTGTCGGGATTTGAGAGTGTATATCTTGGGCGTTGGGTTTGAATGCAACACCTTTGTTCTTGGCTTTATGGGCTACGGCTTGATTCTAGATATGGATTGGCTAACTAGATACGGGGCCATCCTGATTGTGAAAGAAGGGTAATTAGATTGTTGACTCATTGTGGAAAGACCCTTGGTATTTCTTGTGACCCTAGAGGTCCAGTAATGCTTAGCTACCTAGAATCCCTTAACGCATCCGATGATGATTTACATTCTGTTCGTTTAGTTCGTGAATATGTTGATGTCTTCGATGAGGTGAGGGGTTTACCCCCAAAACACGAGATAGACTTTCGAATATATCTAGCAGATAATGCAAAGCCAGTTGCATTGCCAGTGCGCCACATGGCTCCAAGAGAGAGAAGAGAACTCGGTAAGCAAGTGAAAGAATTGCTTGAGAAGGGGTTCATCAGACGTAGTATATCGGAGTGGGGTGCTCCAGTAGTATTTGCCACGAAGGCAGATGGGTCACTTAGACTTTGTGTGGACTATAGAGAACTTAATAAGCTTACTAAGAAGAATAGGCACCCACTGCCGAGGATTGATGATCTTTTCGATTAGTTAGTTGGCGCCTCAGTGTTTTCGCAGTTGGATTTAGCCACTGGTTTCCATTAGTTGAGAGTGGCTGAGGATAGCATAGACAAGACTGCCTTTAGGACTCCAGACGGTTTCTTCGAGTGGCTTGTGATGCCCTTCGGTTTGACAAATGCCCCCGCATACTTTGTTGACTTGATGAGTAAGGTGTTTAGGGAGTACCTTAATAAATTCGTGGTAGTCTTTGTGGACGACATCTTGATCTTTTCTAAGAGTGAGGAAGAGCTTGCCCTACATCTTAGGGAAGTGTTGGAGACTCTTCGAGCGCATAGCCTCAAAGCTAAATTTTCAAAATGTCACTTTTGGAGGAAGGAAGTGCGATTCTTAGGGCACGTGGTTTCCAAAGAAGGAATAGTTATGGATCCCGCGAATGTAGTTGCCATCCAAGATTGGAAGGTCCCTAAAAATGCTACCGAGGTGAGGAGTTTCTTAGGGTTGGCTGGCTACTATAGGAAGTTTGTCAAGGACTTCGCAAAAATATCGGCCCCATTAACACGCTTGACGAAGAAAAACTTAGTGTCCACATGGGACGTAGATTGTGATGATGCGTTCCAACGTTTAAAGAGAGCTTTGACCACAGCCCCAGTCTTAGTGTTGCCAGATGGGAGTAAGCCATTTACCGTTTATACCGATGCTTATGGGACAGGACTAGGCGCAGTCTTAATGCAAGAGGGAAGGGTAAGTCTTGGCGCATGAGAAAAATTACCCTACACATGACCTAGAGTTTGCCACTATTGTTTTCGCGCTTAAGTCTTGGCACCATTATCTTCTTGGCGAGAAATTCGAATTGTTCACTGACCACAAATCGCTAAAATACTTGTTCTCTCAGAAGGACTTGAACTTAAGGCAGCAAAGGTAGATGGAATTCTTAGCGTCCTACGATTTCGAGATAGCATATACCCCTGGCAAGGGTAACGTGGTGGCAGACGCCTTAATTAGGAAAAGGTTGTCCTTTAGTCCGTTGTTTGTTGAGCGGCGAAGCTTGGAGTTCATCTCTACATTTGACTTTAGACCATCCGTTGACTTTGTACCCGATTTGCTAGCATCCTTAGAGGTCAGACCTACGCTTTTGGGACGGATTGGTGAGGCACAGCGAGATGATCCACAGTTGGTTGAGTTAGTAAAGAAGCTCAAAAGTGGGGAGTCATCGAGCCATCTCAGTAGGTATACCCTAGATGATAAGGGTTGGTTACGTAGGGATGGTAGACTTTGTGTACCACGGGACGAGAATTTGAGGAACACCATTCTTGATGATGCACATCGTTCGAAGATGACCATCCATCCCGGCGAGGACAATATGTACATGGACATGAGACGAGTTTACTTTTGGGTCGACATGAAGAGGGATGTGGCTGAGTTTGTCGCCAGATGCTTGGTGTGCCAACAAGTAAAAGTAGAGCAAAAGAAGCCCGGTGGGTTGCTTCACCCATTGGAGGTTCCACAATGGAAATGGGAAAGTGTCTCGATGGACTTTATTGATGGGTTACCGAGATCGAGGAAGGGTAATACGGGGATTTGGGTCGTGGTAGATAGACTTACTAAGAGCGCCCATTTCATTCCCGTGAAGAGTAAGAGGATTGCTCCATGGTTAGCCTCTGTATACATTCGAGAGGTAGTTCGTTTGCACGGTGTTCCTTCTAGCATAGTGAGCGACCGCGATCCTATCTTTACTAGCGAGTTTTGGAAGAGCTTGCAAGAGGCGGTAGGGACTCAGTTATGTTTGAGCACCGCATATCATCCTTAGACAGACGGCCAGACCGAGAGGGTGAATCGTATTCTAGAGGACCTTTTGAGGCTATGTGTCTTAGACTTCGGAGGTACATGGGAGGAACATCTTCCGTTGTGGAGTTCGCATATAATAGTAGCTTTCATTCTAGCATTGGCATGGCACCGTTCGAGGCTCTTTATGGACGGCCGTGTCGTTCGCCTACATGTTGGTGGGAGTCTACAGATAAGATCTTGCTTGGGCCCGATATGATTAGAGATACTTCGGAAAAGATCGATCTGATTCGAAGGAGGATGAAGACGATGCAAGATAGGCAGAAATTTTAGGCGGACAAGAGGAGGATAGATCTGGAGTTTGATATTGGGGACATGGTCTTTGTCAAGGTGTCTCCATTACGGAATGTTGGTCGCTTTGGGTCTGTTGGGAAGTTAGCACTAAGGTTCGTAGGGCCGTTTCCTATTAAGGAGAGGATTGGACAGATGGCGTATAGAGTGGAGTTGCCCGAGAGACTTAGTGGTGTACGCGACGTATTCCATGTATCACATTTGAGGAAGTGCCTACACGAGACCGCGGAAGTGGTAGAACCGAGCTTGCTTAGTGTTGGCTAGCTTTTGGACCAAGCCACTAAGATTCAAGCAAAAGTTCCAAAAGAAACCTCGCTCGTGGAACTGCACTCGTTTCGGATCGCGATCGCCCCTCGTCCCATCACGTCCTGATCGCCCCCTGTAGCCTCGATCCGATCCTCCCTCAGCAACTCTACCCGATCCAAGCCCAGAAGACAAGGAGATGGCCAAGACCAAGCCCATCACGACCCAGAAATGCAGGAGCTCGCGACACCTGTCCACAACTGTCATTTTGACCAATTCTTCCTCAAGCTACGAACCAGTCCTAGACTCTCGGGATTCGTGCCACGTATGACCGCGAACCGTCTGAGGAAATCAGCTATAAATAATCCAGAACTTGGCATTTTTCAGGATCCTTTTTGGCAATTAACCGCTCTGATTCCACCATCCATTACTTTTATTCAGAGTTATCTCGGAATTACTGAGAGAATACTAATTGTAAAAGCGAGATCGAGGGATAAACTATTGAGCGTATTTTGATTGCAAGTATAATCAAAGATATAAAGTGGACGTAGGCTCGTTAACGCCGAACCACTATAAATCCTGTGTCTTTTCTGCTTATTCTTCATATTTTAGCTATAATTCTCTATAGATCAGAAAAATTTGGGTGTTAGAGCCAATTTTGGATCTAACATTTTGGTGCTTTCACTGGGAAAAGAATTCTCAGCATATTAGATTGTTGCTCCGTTGTTTGGATACTCAAGTCCGAAGAAAACAGTCCAAATCCCCACTGTTTCAGTTTTTGAAGATTTCAACGAAGTTCAGACATTATGGCTGGAAAGAAATCCAAGGAAGCACGAACTTCACAGGCGAACGAAGCAATCGAAGAAAGTGTGCACGAGCAGGTCGAGGAAACCCTCTCGGATCGCGACGAGGCAGGAGCGACTCAAACTGAGCAAGGCACCACGAACCAATCTGAAGGGGACGCAGCGATCTGAACCTCCGGAGGTGTCACTACTCGCTCCTAGGACCTCACCACGAACCGTCCTCCCATCGCTGCCACAATCCGAACCCAAGGGGTGCACCGAGCCACCAACGCAAAAATACCGTGATCCGAAGCGACAAGCAGACTACAACTCGTCTTGGAAAGGAGGTTACGGCTCGTTCTTCCGGTGCTGGAACATCTGCTCGACCTGGCTTAAGCTCCTTACGTATAAGAGAGAATCTTTGTGACTAATTTGATCCTTCTGCTCCGGTTACTGAAGGATATCTTTCTCGCATCATTGACATATGGGACAGGTTATTCGATGAATTAGCAGCTCAGAGGCAAGAGAGTTCAGTATTACTATAGAACCTGACTGCTATGGACAAGCGACTTGATGACCTCATAAGGCAGAGGGTTCCTTCTCCAACCCGTCTTCCTTCTCTTGAACATACATCTTCGTCTGAAGAACCCCGAAGGAATCGGCGATGGCCTCCGTTAGAAAGGGCTGAGAATATAGAGCAGCTTCGATTTGGGTCGCTGCCGTCCCGAGAAGAAGAAGCGCTTAATCAGGGAACTAGCCACCATAATTTGAATGGGCCTGCTTTACCGCCGGGGAATAGAAACGCTGCTGACCCTGCTCAGAATCGACCCATTCCTCATGTTCGTCGTATGGTCGACCGCGACAACAGGGGGCAAGGAAGCTCTGCCCGGATCCCAGATTTTATAGCAACACATCAAAGAAATGCTGAAGAAGCCCATCGGGCTAGAAGTGCTGATCCTGAGTCCACCTTGACCCGTGCAGATGTTGAAGCAATGATCAGGAAAAATATGATAGTTAGCCGTGGGTTCAGGGACGAAGATTGGGGCATAGATCGCAGTCATACGCCTTTTACCGATGATATATTGGAAGTCACATTCCCGAGGCGTTTTAATATGCCGATAATGAATCGCTATGCGGGCAAATCTGACCCGATCCAGCATTTGATACGATATTCTTGGTCCATGAATGCCGCTGCAGCTAAAGATGAAATAAAATGTAAAGCATTCCCTATATTTCTGGAAGATGTGGCATTTGTGGTTCACCCGCTTGCCAGCACGGTCGATATCCAGCTTCAGGGAATTAAGTGAGAAGTTTGTGAACCAATTCCGCCTTCACGCTCAGAGATCCAAGAATGTAATTGAACTATCCCTTATCAAGCAAAGACTAGACAAAAGCCTAAGGTCGTACTTGAATCGTTTCAACCTAGCTGTCACAGAAGTCAAAGATCCACATGAGCAAACTGTGTTGATGGCCTTGATTGATGGCGTCGATAAAGATACCGAGTTTGGAAGATATCTAGCCAGCAAACCACCTCCGACCAGAGAAATATTCTATGAAAAAGACAATGTTCGTTTACGTTAGGAGGAGATATATGCTAACAGAAAAAGGAAAGCTACTGAAAAGGAAGATATCCAAAGTAATGTGGCCATCAAGCAGACAGGAGATAGCTCAGGAAAAGTCGAAGTCAATGTAGGGAACAAGAACCAAGGCAATGGTTGCAACCCGGGGAACAATAATAGCAATAGTCGAAAGAGAAATCGAGGAAATGATTCTCAGAGAAGATCTCGACCAAGGCCATTTGAGAGTTTTACGCCATTAAATGATACATTGGAAAATATCTTCATGGATACTTATAATGTCCTTCCATACAAACGACCTCCCCCGAGAGATTCTACAGAAAAGGAACGTGAAACTGGAAAATTTTGTCTTTTTCACCAAATCCATGGTCATTCCACGAATGAATGTCATCATCTGAGAGATGTGGCCGAGAGGTTACTCCGAGAAAGAAAACTCGATGAATACAAAGTTATTCCTAGAGACAGGGGGCAAGCTGCGCCGGCCCCGAATCAAAATCAAAACCAAAATCAAAATCAAAGCCAATCTATTGCCAGACTGACCGCTCAGTAGAAAGCGAAGAACCTTGTCATCAACACCATAGTCGGAGGACTCCATCTGGCCGGACATAGCTTCAGGGCAATGGACCAGTACGTCAATGCAGCTAAACAACCCCTTGAAGTGGGAGAATGTAGAAATCCTGAAGACACTGCTCCAATTAAGCAGCAAAGAACGATGACTGATGACATTATATTCCATGATCGAGATAGCATTGGTGTCCATTCCCCAACCGAAGACCCGTTAGTGATCACAGCTGTGATTGGTCCGACCATAGGCCATAAAGTTTTAGTGGATAACGGAAGCTTGGTTAATATTCTGTTTAAGAAGACGTTCGATCAAATGAAATTTGAGACGAAAGATTTAAAGCCATGCGAAGGGTGGATACGTGGATTTAATGGAGCCTCAACTGCTCCAATGGGATAAGTAGAATTGTCAGTAACCCTTGGGGAAGGAGAGCGCCAGAGAGTAAGTATTCTTCCCTTTGTGGTTTTGCACGTTGAATCCCCATATAACGCCTTCTTAGGCCGGCCGACCCTAGCGAAATTCAGAGCTTGTATAGCCCCTTGGTGTTTATTGATGAAGTTCCCGACTGATGCTGGAATAGGCATAATCAGAGGAGACCAAGTTGTTGCCCGAGCATGCTACATTGCAGAGCTGAAGATGCTTCGCAAAGGAAGAGATGTAGAGACCAAAGGCGCTTCCCCCCCTCAAGGGAGGAGACATCATAGCAACTAAAGAAGATGGCAATGGGAGAACCGCCTGAGGACATAGATCCCAGAGAGGACGAAGAGCCTAGGGGCAGAATGGCGACTCCCAATGAATCGACTGTGGATGTACTGATCGATGATAGTAACCCGGAGAAGGTCTTGAAGATTGGATCCCAGTTGGACCCTATTTGAGCCAGAGAGCTGACGGATTTCTTGAAAGCTAATTTGGATGTATTCGCTTGGACCCACTCAGACATGTGTGGGATATCTCCTTCAATTATGAGCCATTCGCTAAGCATTAACCCGAAGCATCCCCCTGTCAAACAGAAAAGGTGAATGCTTGGCCCAGAGAGGTTAGCCGCTTTAAAAGAGGAAGTTGAAAATTTGAGAAGTAATGGGTTCATCAGGGACTCAACATACCCGGACTGGATTTCAAACCCGGTCTTGGTAAAAAAAGGCCAATGGAAAGTTGCGTACATGCATTGATTTTTCTGACCTGAATAAAGCCTGCCCAAAAGACAGTTTCCTATTACCCAGAATTGACCAACTGGTAGATTCAACGGTGGGCCATGAACTCCTCTCTTTCATGGATGCTTACTCGGGATACAATCAGATCCCTATGCACGTCCCGGACCAAGAACACACTAGCTTCATTACAGATCTGGGACTATATTGTTATGTGGTGATGCCTTTTGGTTTGAAGAATGCCGGTGCTACATACCAGCGATTGGTGAATAGAATGTTCTACAACCAAATCGGGAAAACAATGGAGGTATATGTTGACGACATGTTGGTAAAGTCCAGACGATCATCCGACCACACTGCCGATTTAGCCGAGATGTTTGAGATCCTCAGGAAGTACGGGATGAAGCTAAATCCTTTGAAATGCTCCTTTGGGGTAGCATCGGGAAAGTTTTTAGGATTTATCGTCAATTCGCGAGGGATCGAGATCGATCCAGACCAGATCACGACAATCCGAAATATTCAGAAACCTAGGCAAATCAAGGATGTGCAGAGCCTCGCAGGGAAAGTAGCAGCGCTGAGTAGATTCATCTCAAAAGCTATAGATAAGTGCATCCCGTTCTTTGAATTAATAAAGCGAGGAAAGCGCAACTTCGAATGGACTCCTGATTGTGTTGAAGCCTTCCAGAATCTCTTGAGTCACTTAGAAAGACCTCCGATACTATCTAAGCCCATGGATCATGAGGAATTATTCGTGTACCTAGCAGTGTCACCCAATGCGATCAGTTCAGCTTTGGTTAGAGAAGAAGATAAGGTGCAAAGACCAGTGTACTATGTAAGTAAGAAGTTGGCGGCAGCTGAACGAAATTATCCAAGGATAGAAAAGCTTGCGTACAGTTTGTTGATCACATCAAGGAAGCTTCGCCACTATTTTCAAGCTCATCCGATTACTGTGTACACAGACCACCCGCTAAAGAAGGTTCTTCAAAGGCCAGAGGCGTCAGGGAGATTACTTAAATGGAACATCGAACTAAGCCAGTTCGATTTGAATTTTCAGCCCCGACGGTCAATAAGGGGGCAAGTGCTTGTAGATTTCATAGCAGAGTTTACCGTCCCAGAGGACGATATACTGAATGAAGAGGCTGATCCGCTAAAGCTACTCCTTAACCCAAACTCCTGGAAGTTGTATACCGATGGAGCTAAAAACGACAGACGATCTGGTGCTGGGGTGGTGCTCGAATCTCCGGAAAAACGATTGATGTATTATGCTCTCAGACTGGAATTCCACGCCACTAATAACGACTCACAGTACGAAGCCCTACTTGCTGGGCTGAAGCTCGCAAAGGAGTTGGAGATTACAAAGCTAGACATCCTTTGCGATTCTAAAATAGTCTGAGCCAGGTTATGGGGAAGTTTCAGGCCAAAAGTCCTAGGCTGATATTGTACTTAGAAAGAGTGAAGAAGTTGCTTGAAGGTTTTGATCACCATACCATATCCCATATTCCTCGAGCAGAAAATCAAAAAGCGGATAAGTTGGCAAAGATGGCTAGCTCTGATAATCCTGAAAACACAGAGCTGGTCCCAATTGAAGTCCTACAGTCACCTAGTATAGATCAGATGGAAGTTGATCCGATACTAGACATTGAACCTGAAAGGGAGTCGTGGATGACTCCTCTGAAGAATTTCCTGATGGATGGAATGCTTCCTACAAAGAAAAGTGAGAGGCGTGCGATAATTCGGAAGTCCTCCCGATATGTTTTGCAGAAGGGAGTCCTGTACAGACAAGGATTCTCAATGCCCCTCCTCCGGTGTATCGCCCACGACGACATCCAGCGCGTATTGCAAGAAGTACATGAAGGCGAATGTGGAGATCACGCGGGAGGACAAACGTTGGCAAAGAAAATATTACGATACAGTTATTTCTGGCCTACTATCAATAAGGATGCAGCTAAGTATGCGCGACGTTGTGACGCTTGTCAAAGATTTTCTAAGATCCATAGGGCACCGCCAAGTCAGTTAAAAACAATGACGAGTCCGTGTCCCTTCGCTATGTGGGGGATTGATATCATTGGAAGCCTCCCCATAGCAAAGGGCGGAGAAAAATTCGCTATTGTGGATGTGGACTATTTCACCAAGTGGGTAGAAGCGGAGCCATTGACCACAATCACAACCAAGCCAGTAATCAACTTCGTTGTCAGAAACATTATGTGCCAGTTTGGGATTCCAAGAATCGTCATAACAGACAATGGAACTCAGTTCGACAGCACTGAGTTCACGGATTTTTGCCAGAAATACCAAATTGAGAAAAGGTACACCTCTGTGGCACATCCGCAAGCAAATGGCCAGGAGGAGCAGCGAACAAGGTGATTAAATCCATCCTGAAGAAGAGATTGAAGCGGGCCAAAGCCATGTGGGTTGATGAATTGCCCTTGGCGTTATGGGCCTATAGAACAACCTATAAGTCAGCAACGGGTCATACACCATTTTCCCTCGCCTTTGGAGCTGAAGCGGTCATCCCAGTCGAGTTAGAAGTACCCTCTCACTGAATCACCTATTACGACCCAATGACCAACAATGAGTTGCTCCTTGAATCCTTGGACATGATCGACGAAAAGAGAGATGAAGCCGACTTACGTTCCTTAAGGCATAAGAAGCAGATATCTCGGTATTACGACAGAAAAGTCCGAGCGCGAAACTTTGAACCCGGAGACTTGGTTCTAAAGCGCGTCTTCCCATACTCAGTGCATACGGGTCCAAAATGGGAAGGACCGTATTCCATTCTACGACGGCTTGATAATGGAACCTTCAAGCTAGCAACCGTGGATGGAGATGAAATCCCTAGAGTGTGGAATGCCCAGCATTTGCGGCCTTACCTGACATAGAATCGTCAGTTTTTTTTGGACCATGTAAAAGGGCATGACTTGCCCAGAACAATCTGGTTACTTGAACAAGAGATTATAAAGTGGACGTAGGTCATGATTCGACCAAACCACTATAAAAATTTTGTGTGTGATTTACCTTTACTGCACCATTACTTATCTGCTTTACCTCAATTTACATAAATTATTGTTGCTTTTTAAGTTTATTACAGGTTATGCGGCAGTACCGAAGCAACTAATGCACTGTGCCGCCCAATCAGGATGAGAGGGGAACAACAACTGAAGTCCACAAGGTGCAGCGAAGTAAATGACACTACTACTCTAACTCTAACTCTCAACATTCGAGAGAGAGTATAAAGGGCGTGAAGATGACGTCCGCGAGGCGTGGAGGTGCACCATGATAAAAACCGCCTTACCAACACTCTAACCCGCTGAAGGATCGGGAGAGTATAAAGGTGCTAGAGATTTAGCGCCCCCAGAATTTCTTCCCCGCTGAAGGATCAGAGAGCAGTCTAAGAACTGAGCTCGGACTCTAACCCGCTGAAGGATCAGGAGAGTATAAAGGTGGTAGAGACTTAGCGCCACTTGAACCCGCTGAAGTATCGGGAGAGTATAAAAGTGCTAGAGACTCGGCACCAAAAGAATTCTTTTCCCCCCATTCTTGAGAAAAAAGGGGCAACACACACATGACTCTAATCAAACCTTAATAAGCCCTGGCCAGGCATCATATTAATGATTGATTGGGGGCATATGCACACACATCTTTGCAAATCCATGCACAGAAATTTCAAATTTTTTTGCCATTAACTTGATTCTTTTGATTGGTTATGATTTAACTGGTTGTGACTAAAATGTGATAATTTAAACTCGCAGGTCTGCGGGTTTAGTTCTACATCCATGTGACTGGTTTGTCTGGAAGGGAAACTCTTGTCCGTATCACTGGTGGGACGAAAGCCGAGGCTGACAGAGATGGATCATCCCCTTATGGCAGCTATGCTTGCTGCTCAAGATGCTGCACAGAGATGCAAGGAACTTGGAATAACTGCATTGCATATTAAATTAAGGGCAAGAGAAACAAACTTTCATTTACTAGATGCAGATTTACAAAACGAAACAGCTAACCAAAAGTGAGGGCCATTCTCATGACTACATTTCTTGGCCAGTGGAAAGCCTAAAGACTAAAAGCAAAATATGGACTAACAACTACATCCTATTTACGCTTGGGAGATGACTTCGATTTCTTCTCCTTCCTCTGCTTCTCCAACTTTTCCTTGCTAGCATCAGATTGGTCGTTTTTCTTCCTCTTCTTCTTGCCGGAATGAGGGTCCTGTGGAAGGGTGGAAGGCTGAGAAGCAAGTTGTGAATTTGTTGATTTTGCAGAGAGCTTTATGATCAATCCTGTTTTGGGATCTACCTTCAAAATAGGAAGCACATCTAGAGGTTCCAGCTCCTCTCTCTTTGCAGCTAGTTGCTTCTCTTGCCTGGTTTGCCTGGCAACCAAGGTCTCGCTGTCATCACCCTTGGTTTCGTCGGTGATGGTAACATCATCCTCCTCATCTCCGTGGCCACCATCTGTGTCATCCAAAGCAGCAATAACCTCAACATCCGCAGGAACGTCGGTGCTGGATTCCACAGGTGCAACCGTGACCTCCTCACTACCCCTAACCTGCTTTGGGATGTCGGAAGCTTTAGCATCAGTGCTTGAGGGAACATCAACTTCCTCCGCCATTTCTTTCTCCTTTATGTCCTTCTCGGCCGGTTTTCCACCTGTATTATGAGAAGCACATGTTATTAGCTCAATTGGCTGCCCCGCAAGGCGACGACAAGTTACAACTGCTTTGGCAAACTGCGGAGAGAATATGGAAATACCTTCAGCCGACCCTCCATTCAGATTTACAGCAGAAGCTCTGACAGCTGGGGGAGTTGGAAGCAAGGAAATTAACGGATCGTCAGGATTATATTCCTCAACTTCGGAGGTCTTGGGCCCCGCTGCCGAGCTCGAACCTTCGTCAACTTTATTTTTACCCTTGGCCTCAGTCTTCTCCCTCTCCACTTCTTCCTGGATTAAGCGTGTGCCTTTCTCCAAATCCTCGGGCTCGTTTCCTTTGAGAAAGGTCTGCATTAGTTTGCTCTTATCGATCTCATCGACCTCTAGCCGTCTCTTTTCATCCTCGACTATTGCATCACATATATTGGCCAGGGTAACATGGTAGTCGAGAATCCAGGAGATATCCCGATGCTTGATAACTTGACCCAAGAAATCGAACAACAATCCCTCAAAGTTGTCTATATCCTTCTCTTTTTTGGCAAGCTTATCAGCCACAGCAGCTGCTGACTCAAGAGTGCTATTGGCATTGCTTTCGGCGACAGCTACCCGCTCCTCAGCTTGAGCAAGTTGATCATTTAGGACTTCTTTCTCTTTCCTGGCAAGGGCAATGTCATTTTTTAAGCTCGCCTTTTCTTTCTCCCAAGCCTCTCTCTCAGCGGAAAAGCGATCCTGAACTGTCTTCAGTTCGGTGTTAACCTCCCTAAGATCCTCCACTTCTTTCTCAGGGCCACCCATTCTTGACTATTTAAGTCGAGCTCGTTGCGAAAACGCTCCCTGGCACTTTCCAACTCGGACTTGTAATTCTCTGTGTCTCGCCGAGCTAAAGCCAGTTGGGCCTGTGCATCCTCCAATTCTTTTTCCATTTTGCACCTGGCCCTAGCATCATTGTCAATCTTTACTCTGGCCCTGGCTGCATCCGTCTCCATTCGGCAGATGATAAAAGAGAGTGTAGTCGCATGCTTTTTCATTACCCCATATGGTTTAGCTGCATGGCACACATACCCTATCACCTCTGCGTCCCAATCCTCGGGGACCGGTTCAAGATCTGGGACAAACACCATCCTCTCAAAGTAAATGTCGGGAAACTGTTTTCGTAAACGTTCCAACCTGGCTGTGATCTCAGAACTGGGGACAACATCCCTTGCAGCAGCAGTGTCCAGGCCACGCTCACCAGAGGAAGTAGGAACTATCTTCCCCTTTTCTATAATCCTGCCCTCATCTTTGTCCTTTTCCTTTGGCTCAGCATGTTTCTTAGAAGATGGGGCATGAGAAGGAGTGCTTTTTGGAGGGGTTAAATCTCTAGGAAGTTGCTTGCCCCCAGCTGGTGGCATTAGATGACTAGGTGGTTTTCCATAACTTTGCTTCGGCGGAGATCGAGGTCGTGCAGGATAAGATTGGTGAGAATCCCGGGGTCGACGGCTATCCCTTCCCCGACTATCGCTACGAGTGTGCTCAGGATCCGATAGGAGGCTCGGGGTGCCCTCGCGAAGGGAGCAGTAGGAATAAGATCGTTTGCGAGACATTCTTTCTGCAAAGAGAACAAGAGCGCGTTAGAACTGTGAATCACAATAGCAAAAGAGTTTTATGATAAATGGTGCATGTGTTTGGTGCACCCCGTGAAACCTCCTTTTTCAAAAAAAAAATAGACCGGAGCCGGAGGTTAGGCTCGTTTGGGTAACTCCTTTTTCTCGAACCGGAGCACCCATTTCTTCGAAAAGGGGAAAGATTGATTCCCCTCCGAAATCTTCTTGGGTATAGATATCATCTGGCAAAGGAATGTTACTTAATTCCTCGAAAATCTGTTCCTCCGTTAATTTGTTGTGGGCGGCAGACCCAACTGGCGATGAAGTCCTCAGTGGAGACTGTCCCCCGGAGGTTGCAACCTCCTTTGATCTATCAGCTTGTCTCTCATCTCCTTTATACACGTTTAAATCTTCGTCGTCCTGATTAATCATCGGTGAAGGACTCTTGCGAAGAGTAGTCATCTCTGCAGCTCGAGAAGTTCCTTCTCCTTCAGCTGGGGGCACATACTTGTAAGGTTTGCCACCTGCGCCAAGTCCGAATCTTATGTCCAAAAGATGATATTTGTGAAGGTTTTCGTCGGTGATACATTTCTTGATTCTCAAGAAGTCCGACTCGCCTTTTAGGAGACGAGATAATCGATCGTTATACACTGAGCCTTCTGTCTTGGGGAATGTGTGATATGCGCAAAGAAAAAGGAAACATGTTAATACTTTGATAATGTAGTTCAGTCACGTTTCTGGAAGCTCAAAACTTACTAGATTTGAGCCACCTCCTCGCACACCCAGCTTGGTGTTTTATGTAAAACCAATCGGCTTTGGGATCTCCTATGTTGCTGTAACCATCGGATAGAACCTTCATGTTGGCTACTTATTCAAAGAAAGATAAATTTGGGGTTGCTGTGGAACGATGCTTGAAAATATAGTAGAATTTCAAGTCTTTAAAAGTAAGCTCAGTCTGCAGAATCTCTGCATATGCGACATATAAAGTGTACAAGGCTGCATAAGCGTTGGGATGAAGTTGCATAGGGGCAATACATAATCGTCTTAAGGTTTCAAGGACGATTGGAGGAAACGGAGGATAGCGCCAACCCAGCACATGAGTCGGCTGATTTCCATGTACCCTTCTGGAGCAAGATGAGGTCTATATCCGCTTTCGGGTGTCTTCACATCGTCTCACGGGATCCCGTGTTTCAAACAAATTTTCTTAAGTTTTATATCGTCTAGTTTGGAGGGTAAAGAATCGGTGAATTTCTCAATTCCTAGAATGCCGGGAATCTCATCAGGAGCTCAGTCATCCACTTCGGACTCCACCTCTAGCGAGGTACTCTCAGATGAATTAGACTCTGTCTCAGCCTCATATTCGGATTCAGAGTCCTCATCCTCTGGGTTAACTGAAGGAACCTCGGGATCACGGTGTTCCGACACCTTTGGGTCCACCTCTGTTTCAGATCTTTCAGGAGAAAAATTATCTGACATTGCTGTTTTGGTGAGTAAATATGAGAGATTAGAATACAATTACCCAATCCCCGTGTGTGCAAGTGCAAGTGTGTGCCTGTGCGTGCATTAAAGAAAAAGCATAAAAATTAGCAAGATCATTGAAGTATTAGTCGTCATATGCAGTCAAGATATGTTGTTGTTCAGTCCTGAAGGATCTTTTAAGGGATCTAGCCTAACTGTCCATTGAGATACTAGAGTTAAATTGAATTGTTTGGTCAACATGCGCATCGGGTTGTTCATTGAATTGGTTCATGAGAAAGGGTTCGGATCGCTATGTATTGTCGGCTCGTGAAGCAGGAGCTTTAGATCGTGGAAAGGCTTCGGGTCGTGGAACGCTGGGATTCTTGACGACCTGTGCTTTACCTGACCGGATCGAGATAACCCCCCACGATCCACTTTATGTCTCGTCCCCATGGACCGATGCTCCTGTGTCTCCACGATCCCACATTCCTCGACCCGACCCGTTGTCCAAAATGTCACTTCCACTTCCCTTTCTACCTTCTCACGATCCGAGACAAGGTCCCCATCCACGAGCCGAACAGATCCATTCTCCCTTCTTCTCCCTCGTCTCTCCTCCTTACTCAGAAACCCAACAGCACCGTCCCTCCAAAAAAACACAGTTTCCACAAAACTCCATAGCCCTCTCCTCTCAAATCTGTGAAACCCAGAGAGAAACGAAAGTGAAGATGCAGTAAAGTGTTAGCATAATTACCTATCTTGTTTTAACTAAAATCGCGAAAAGAAATTATCTCTCGGGGATCGCGAGTTAGGGTTTGGAATGAAGGACCGATGGCGGCTGTGCAAAGAAAGAAGAAGGGAAGAAGATGGAGGAGGGGTTGGATTTATATAGGCAAATTTATGGCCTTTGATCTTCCATTTCTTGTCTTATGCGAACCGTGGGGCCCTAGTGGGCCGCGAATCCGAGCTCAGCGGGGAGAGAGGAGGTCGATCCCTCAATTGACTCATGACAAGAACTGGCCCATCGTGCTTAAAGCCAACACGAAAATCGAACCGGAGCAAGTGCCTCATCTCACGGACAAGGGGATGTTGTAGTGACCCGATCCGACGAACAATTGTCAAAAATGAAAATTCAGAAATACTTACGAAAATTTAAAAAAAAGTTTACCTAACAATTTTACAATGAAGTCTCCAAAAATTCTAGAGAGGAGAATAATCCAAGGAACAAAGAAATGATTGAAGGCTTAACCAAATATTTATACTAATCGAAGGATATGGCTCTCTGAAGCAGCACAACATTTCAGATGGATATGACCGCCAATTCGCATTGCTCTATGAAAAGATGTTTCTGCAGTTTCGAAGCATGTTCCATCTTCGATAAAACATACTTCGAGGGGGTAAAATGTTGGCTAGCTTTTGGACCAAGCCACCAAGATTCAAGCACAAGTTCCAAAAGAAACCTCGCTTGTGGAACTGCACTCGTTTCGGATTGCGATCGCCCCTCATCCCATCACGACCTGATCGCCCCCTGTAGCCTCGATCCGATCCTCCCTCAGCAACTCTACCCGATCCAAGCCCAGAAGACAAGGAGATGGCCAAGACCAAGCCTATCACGACCCGAAAATGTAGGAGCTCGCGACACCTGTCCACAACTGTCATTTTGACCAATTCTTCCTCAAGCTATGAACCAGTCCTAGACTCTCGGTATTCGTGCCACGTATGACCGCGATCCATCTAAGGAAATCAGCTATAAATAGTCCAGAACTTGGCATTTTTCAGGATCCTTTTTGGCAATTAACCGCTCTGATTCCACCATCCATTACTTTTATTCAGAGTTATCTCGAAATTACTGAGAGAATATTAATTGTAAAAGCGAGATTGAGGGATAAACTATTGAGCGTATTTTGATTACAAGTATAATCAAAGATATAAAGTGGACGTAGGCTCGTTAACGCCGAACCACTATAAATCCTATGTCTTTTCTGCTTTTCTTCATATTTTAGCTATAATTATCTATAGATCAGAACAATTTAGGTGTTAGAGCCAATTTTGGATCTGACACTTAGAGAGGTGGAGATAGAGCATGATGCGACGAGCTCCTACATGCATTCTTAGGTTGGAGATTAAGAAGTTGAGAAATCGAGAGGTCAGGCTAGTCAAAGTGCAATGCCGAGATGATAAGAGCAACGCTACTTGGGAGACGGAAGAGAAGATGCGTTCATTGTACCCTTTTCTTTTTAAGGGTATGTCTTTTAATTTCTCCTTTATCGCTTAGCTTGTACTTATCTTATCTTTAGTATGTCCTCTCACTAGCAGCTTTGACCTTTAGATAGGGTAATCCTATGGTTGAAACATGTTCTTGAGACATGTTATGTATGATGGATGCATGTGGATGCAAGTTTTTGCTAGTGGTTGCTCGTGGATGCATATACACACACTTTAGGTGTTAGATCGGCTCAGTCACTTCATATTGCATATTGCATAAAAATGTGTGTGCATATTTAAGTTAATGGATGTATAATGGTTGTGCTATCATATGGATGTTGCATTTTGGTGAATGGTTGTGCACACATATAGAAATGATATGCATCAATAGGATTCTTTAGCATACATAATGGACACATGGCACTATCATTATTTGCATTAAGGAGGTCAACTGAATCAGTAGACCGCCTGATTTTGCATTAGATAAGGAACAAATACACACACTTATTGCATATGTTCATACAGCATTAGGAATATTATAAGGACAATGGATTCTTGTGTTTGATGGTTGAGGAGATGGTTGTTTGGATGTTAGGACATGCATTCTCCTTAACTTGGAGATTTCGGGGGCGAAATCCTTTAAGGAGGGGAGAATGTAACACCCCGTATTTCCGTTAAACACAAAAGTAACAAATTAAAGAATAACTAATCTCAGATGTGAGAAATAAGGGAAACGGGTTGCACCATTGTGTTCGTCTCAGAATTCTGGTTGAGATAGAGTCCGAGTTTGCGTGAATTGAACTTCGTATGAAGAAGTTATGGCCATCGGAAGTTTCAGAAAATTCAAAATAGATTTCAAAATTCAAAATTTCAGAGTCAGATAGGCTAGGCGAGAAAATTCCCGCCAGGGTCAGGTCGACCATAGGGTCGACCTACCCTGATCAGGTCGACCATAGGGTCGACCTGCCCCCAACCCCCCCCCCCCCCCCCCCCGGGAAGATTTGATTGATGACCTGTTTATGACAGTGTGCTGACTCATTAGGGTATCTAATCTGCTCTGATTGGCTGGGATTAATTCTGGGTTGATCGGACGGCCTAAACTAATCCTAAACTCTATAAAAACACCTACAGACTCAAACCCTAAAATCAAAATAAAACTAGATTCATGGCCTCCATGTCGTCACCTAGCAACTCAGAATAGCCGCCACCAATTAGAGAGGAAGAAAGCAAATCAAATTCAATTCAACTCTAACAACGAATCTACTCCAAAGGAAAGCTAATTCAACTTCAGAACTCATAATTCAGAACTCAAGACCTTTGAGTTGTGAGTTCAATTTCTTTAATAAAATAATTAGCAATTTAATTACATTAAGTTATGATGTGGATTATATGGATATGATGTGAATTATTGACCACATGTTATAATTATGTTGTAAAATTGTGATGTTATCATACATGATGTAAATTCTATGATGTTATGTTGTGATCATCTATGTTGTAAAGTTACGATGCTATCATCTATGTTGTAATTCTATTATTGGCTTATGTATAATCAAATCATCATGTTGCTCATATGCTAGTTTGGTAATGTTGATTCCTATGATAAATCATATGTATGTATGCAAGTTTAGATATTGATTTAGACATGAATCATATGAAAGTTAGTGAAAATTATGTATAACCTTACATGTTTCATGACATCTATTTTAGATCTAAAGATAGGCTATGACATGTGTGAGTTATTGTAACACCCCGAATTTTGGGTTAATACTAAAATTCACTAATTACAAGATAAATAATCTCAGATGTGGGAATTAGGGGAAACGGGCTACGTCATTACGTTCGTCTCGGAAAAATACGCGAAATAGAGTCCGAGTTTTCTAAAATCGGAGTCCGTATGGCCCAGTTATGGCCCGATGAAGTTTGCAGAAAATTCAAAACTAAAACAGATTTAAAAATTTAAATATTCAGATTTGGAATGGGTCAGGCGGGGTCAGGCGGGAAGATTCCCGCCCTACCCATGTCGACAGGGCTGTCGACAGGCCTGTCGACAGGGGTGTCGACTTGCCTGTCGACAGGGGCGCGCCGTCCAGTGAACCTGGGTGCACCAGGTTGGGTTCTAGGCTGGCTTGGAGGGCTGGTTCTAGAGATTTCCTAAATCTAGGGGTCCTAATCTAACCTAGGGTTAATCTAAGGGCCTAAAACACTCACCTAATCCTATAAATAAGACCCCAACCCTACCCTAATTCATTCATAATTAGGTCTTGTAACTAAATTATGGCAAAATGAAATTTGAGCATGGCCTCCACAAATCAATGAAGAGAGGTGCAAGCTAATCACTCTCTAATCAACCTCTAATCCATTCTAAGTATCTTAATCTTCTTCATTTGGAGTGCAAGTTGGGTTTGGTGAGTTTCTATCACTTTAACATCGATTGTTAAAGTAAGTAGATTGGGTGTAATGAGACTTATGGTCTTAAATGCGGATTAGTGAGTTTGAATCATGTATAATGATATGTTACTCTATGTTGTTCTATGTTTATGCATGTTTGATAAGTTGGTTTATGCATGCTTAATAAGTTGATTTATGCATGTTTAACAAATTGGTATATGCATGTTTAACAAGTGGATTTATGCATATTTAATGAGTGGAATTATGCATGATTAACAAAGTGAGTTATGCAAGTTAAGCATATGTTTAAATGCAAGTTTAATGTGATATGCAAGTTATGCATGCTTATGCAAGTATATGGATGCTTATGCAAGTCATGTATATGTTTAAATGCAAGATTTATGTGATATGCAAGTTATGCATGCTTATGCGAGTATATGAATGTTTATGCAAGATATGTATATGCTTAAATGACATGATATGCAAGTTATGCATGTTTATGCAAGTATGTGAATGCTTATGCAAGCATGTGGATGCTTATGCAAGTATGTGAATGCTTATGCAAGTTATGTGTATGCTTAAATGCATGTTTAACATGTTATGCAAGTTATGAGAACGCCTATATGCAAGTTCAACATGTTATGCAAGATATGTGTATGATAATATGCAAGCTCATATGCAACATGTTATGCAAATCATGTGTATGATAATATGCAAGTTTGGGTAAAACGTAGTTGGGTTAATATGTGCTCATATATGCAAGTTGACAACCTCTTAACCCATGATAAAGTTATATGCTAAACCCATGATATTTGTGATGGATCTTCCCCTTTATTATGTCATGAAATGTGAACGATTTACGTGGCGAACGATGGGGTGGGTAAATATGTTAATAAATGTATGATTGGGTATGATTAAGCATACCATAAAAATAAATTACCATAAGTGGGAATTTACCTATTGAGTTAGGTCTACCCCATGGGAATTTACCTATTGAGTTAGGTCTACCCATGTTATGGAAAACTTGATATTAATTAGGGATAATTAATATGGGGGTGATTAATTAGGTGTAATTAATCGACTAAGACACGAGGTTGGACTCATTTGTAGTGTAAAGCTGCCCGGACCCGACCGGCTTAACCAGTTGCTACAAATGTCAGCCCAATGTGAGAGGTCTTAGCCATGAATTAAATACGTGATTAAGGTAAAGACACGAGGTTAGACTCTGTTATGACGTAAGACTGCCCAGACTCTACCGGCTTAACCAGGCAGTCATAACAGCCAGTCTAATGTGAGAGGTCTTTATGGGAAATCACGGTCTTAATTAATTAAGAAACACTTAACCATATTAGCATGTAGTGGGACATGAGGGGTTAAGTGGGTGCCTTGGGTGGCATGTGGAAATTCAGTGGTTGCCTTGGGTGGCATGTGGAATCTAGTGGGTTGCCTTGGGTGGCAATAGAAAATACGAATAGAATACTTAACCAAGTGGAAACATGTAATTAAACATGATTAAAGGGTTAAGTGGGATACACTAGATATATGACAAGCTTAGGTGGGTAGCTTGTGGGGGCCCATTTCAACCAATATCCCAAACGTATATTTGTGGGCTCGACCCATGTCGAGTGACGGGACACGCATATTGGGCTTGATTATAAGAGGCCAAAACGGGTTAGCGGTGGCAACGCAAGTCCAACGGGTTTCATATGCGTGTGTGGGCCCGGGCTGGTAGATAAGCCGTTGTTGCATCGTGTAGATATAAAGCCGTGCACCGTTGATATTATCAGGTGGCCACTTTGGGGGAGTGATACACCCCACTGTGGGACCAGCACGGGTATCTACGGTAGGGAGCCGATCGATGGGGAGTAGTGGGTACACCTAATAAAGATAGGGGCAGACGGCACCTATGTAGGGGTACACGAAACTACTGGGTAAGAATTACTGAGTACACCTAGTGGAGATAGGGGCAGACGACACCTATGTAGTGGGCTAGGAGTACATGGAACTACTGGGGAAATTTTCTAAGTCCTTGGAAGGGATCAACCTTTAAGTAGGAATGACTGGTGTGGTGCAGTTAGTAATTATCCTTGGGTGGGTAGATGCGTCCTGACGGTTATCTTAGTTTATCCTAAGTCTACCAAGTTGCTTAGTGTAGCCATTCATTCCCAGATATTACCGTAGGTCAAGTTTATGCCTTCTCTGGTTACTTTAATGATTGTATTGTTAAAGTTATAGGACTCACTCAGACTTATGTCTAACCCCGTTGTTTCTATCTTTTTCCCAACCCTCAGGTCCTACGGTGGATCCTAGCAGTAGTAGAGCTTGATCGGATTGCTGTTCCAGTCTTGAGGAGCTTGGGTAGATGTAAAGCTCCAGTTATCCAGTTATCTTTTCTTTCGTTCTGGCTATTGTATTGAGAGTGGGGTTATGTACTTCTTTATTTTGATGGATATTGTACTTGGCTTTTATTATGGTTTTATGATGTAACCAGACATGTTTATTTCCGCTGTTATGAGATGATGTTTTAAAATTTCAAGTACCACTTATATCTGTCTTGTTGTAATTTTTCTGTTCTATATTCACTAAAATACTCCACCGATGCTATGGCATTCCCTTAGTGAGTGACCATAGCGGGTGTGGGGTGTTACACGTGGTATCAGAGCAAAGGTTACCGGAACAGATAAAATTTTTAGAAAACTATTTTTCTAAAACATTTTTGGAAGAAATATTTTCAAAAACATGTCTTTAAAAGAGAAAAGTTTTTGAAAGAAAAGCATAATCCCCAATAGCCATATCTATATCCTTCGAATTCTCCGTTTTGAATCTTTCCTTTTTCCGTACCAGTATGGTATAGGAGATTGATGGAGGCTAGGGCCACCACTGCAGGTCCAGCAAATATTCCTCCACCAACCGTAGCACCCGATCTTCCTCCTCCCCCTCCTCCTCGCACGGATACTTTTGCTAAGACTTGCAAGGAATTTAAAGCTATGGGAGGGAAACCTTTTCAAGGATCCGAAACTTTTGTGGAAGCTAGAGATTGGCTTAAGGAGGTGGAAGAGTTGATAGATATCTTTGAGATGGAAGAAGGAAAGAAAGTCAAGTTGGCTGCTTGGTTAATGAAGGGAGAGGCCTCATTCTGGTGGGAGGTCACTAATGGAGAACGCCCCGTTGACTCTTGGGCGGATTTTAGGCAAAGATTTGTGGCAAAGTTTCTCTCAAGAGCAGAGGAAAACTTGTATATGGAAAGATTCTTGACTCTAAAGCAAGGGAATCTCTCGGTGAAGGAATATGTCAACAAGTTTAATCAGTTGGCGAGGTTTGGCCTAGGTATGGTGAATACACCGGAGAAGAAGGCTTTGAGGTTCGTGAAAGGCTTGAATGAACCGATGCATGGGTTGGCTATGACTCATATCCCTATGGGGGCCACCTTTGAGAAGCTAGTTGACATGGCACTCATGTATGAAGAAGAGAAGGGTCCCCATGCTAATAGGGCACCCGAGAAGAAGGGAGATCAAAAGAGACCTCAGCAACAACAACAAAACAAAGGTGGGAAAGGCAACGGTGGCAAGAGCAAGAAGAAGAAGTGTTTCAATTGTGGGACACCTGGCCACCTAAGCAAGGATTGTCGCAAGAAGAAGAAGACTGGCTGCTTCCACTGTGGCGAAGCAGGGCATCTAGTGAAAGACTGTCCTAAGAAAGGGCAAAGGACAGGATCTACCTCAGGAGGACAGGTGCAAGCTCTTATGGCACCGGGTCAGGCTAGGGGGCAAGTACAGGCTCTCGCGGTTCCACCGATACAGGAGAGAGGTAGAACTATTTCCGTGGAAAGTCTGGTTTTTCTATTTGATCATCCTGTCCGTACATTGTTTGATTCAGGCGCATCGCATTCATTTATCTCATCATCATTAGTTGAGTCACTGCACTTAGACACCAGTCTGGTAGATGATCCCTTGGTTGTTTCAAACCCAATTGGGGGCTCCACTTATTTGTCCATGATATGTTTGGGTTTGAAGATTTCTATACTTAGCATTGAGTTTAGATGTGATGCTTTTGTGTTGGGCTTCACGGGCTATGGGTTGATTTTGGGCATGGACTGGCTATCCAGTAATGGTGCCATTCTTGATTGCGAAAGGAGAGTTGTTAGGCTTATGACCCGCTTGGGTAACACTCTCGAGATTTCTTGTAATCCCATGGACTCTGTTATGCTAAGTTATCTTGAATCGCTTGACGCTTCGGTCGAGAGTTTGCAATCTGTTAGAGAGGTCCGAGAATATCCGGATGTGTTCGATGAGGTGAAGGGCTTACCTCCGAAGCGGGAGATTGACTTCCGAATATATCTGGTGGATAATGCTAAACCTGTATCTTTACCAGTGCTCCACATGGCTCCTCGTGAGAGGAGGGAACTCCATAAGCAAGTAGGGGAGTTGCTTGAGAAGGGGTTCATAAGACGAAGTATATCGGAGTGGGGTGCTCCAGTAGTATTTGCTACGAAGGCGGATGGGTCCCTCAGACTTTGTGTAGATTATAGAGAACTCAACAAGCTCACAAAGAAGAATAGACACCCATTGCCGAGGATTGATGATCTTTTCGATCAGTTGGTTGGCGCTTCAGTGTTTTCTCAGTTGGACTTGTCCACTGGGTTTCATCAGTTGAGGGTGGCTGAGGATAGCATAGACAAGACTGCCTTTAGAACTGCGGATGGTTTCTATGAGTGGCTAGTGATGCCATTTGGGTTGACGAACGCCCCTGCATACTTCGTTGATTTGATGAGTAGGGTGTTCAGGGAGTTCCTTAATAAATTTGTGGTGGTCTTTGTGGATGATATCTTAGTATTTTCTAAGAGTGAAGAAGAGCATGCCTTACATCTTGGGGAGGTGTTGAAGACTCTTCGAGCACATAGCCTTAAGGCTAAATTCTCTAAATGTCACTTCTGGAGGAGGGAAGTGCGGTTCTTGGGGCACGTGGTCTCCAAGGAAGGGATAGCTGTGGATCCCGCGAAGGTAGTATCAATTCAGGATTGGAAGGTTCCGAAGAATGCTACCGAAGTAAGAAGTTTCTTGGGGTTGGCGGGTTATTATAGGAAGTTTATTAAAGACTTCGCAAAGATATCAGCCCCATTAACCCGCTTGACGAAGAAGAATCTTGTTTTCACATGGGACGCAGATTGTGATGATGCGTTCCGACGGTTAAAGAGAGCTTTAACCACTGCTCCAGTTTTAGTGTTGCCAGATGGGAGCAAGCCATTTATTGTCTATACTGATGCCTGTGGGACAGGACTTGGCGCAGTCTTAATGCAAGAGGGAAGGGTAATAGCCTACGGTGGAAGGCAGTTGAGGGCACATGAGAAAAATTACCCTACCCATGATCTAGAGCTAGCCGCTATTGTTTTTGCGCTTAAGATTTGGCGCCATTATCTTCTTGGTGAGAGATTCGAGTTGTTCACTGACCATAAATCATTAAAGTACTTATTCTCTCAGAAAGATTTAAACTTAAGACAGCAAAGGTGGATGGAGTTTTTAGCATCTTATGATTTCGAGATAGCATATACCCCTGGCAAGGGTAACGTGGTGGCGGACGCCTTGAGCAGAAAGAGGTTGTCCTTGAGTCCATTGTTCGTGGAACGACGAAGCTTGGAATTTATCTCGATGTTTGATTTCAGACCTTCCGTTGACTATGTACCCGGTTTGCTAGCTTCTTTGGAAGTTAGACCTACTCTTCTGGGGCGGATTGGGGAAGCCCAGAGGGACGACCCACAGTTGGTTGAGTTGATAGAGAAGCTCATAAGGGGGGAGTCGTCCAGCCATTTGAGTAGGTACACCCTAGACGACAGGGGGTGCTTGCGTAGAGACGGTAGACTTTGTGTACCGCAAGATGAAGGGTTGAGGAAGGTTATTCTTGAAGATGCACACCGTTCTAGGATGACTATTCATCCCGGTGGGGACAAGATGTACCAAGACATGAGGCGAGTTTTCTTCTGGGCCGGTATGAAGAAAGATGTGGCCGAATATGTCGCTCGATGCTTGGTATGCCAACAGGTGAAAGCGGAACAAAAGAAACCTGGTGGGTTGCTTCACCCGTTGGAAGTTCCGCAATGGAAGTGGGATAGCGTCTCGATGGATTTTATTGACGGGTTACCCAGATCGAGAAAAGGTAATACAAGAATTTGGGTGGTGGTAGACAGGCTTACTAAGAGCGCCCATTTCATACCTGTGAAGAGCAAGAGGACCGCTCCATGGCTAGCTTCTGTATATCTTCGAGAGATAGTTCGATTGCATGGGGTACCCTCTAGCATAGTGAGTGATCGAGATCCTATCTTCACTAGCGAGTTCTGGAGAAGTTTGCAAGAAGCAGTGGGGACTCAATTGTGTCTGAGCACCGCATATCATCCTCAGACAGACGGTCAGACAGAGAGGGTGAATCGTGTTCTAGAAGACCTTTTGAGGCTTTGTATCCTAGATTTTGGAGGTACATGGGAAGAGCATCTTCCATTGGTGGAGTTCGCATATAATAACAGCTTTCAGTCCAGTATTGGTATGGCTCCTTTCGAAGCTCTCTATGGAAGGCCTTGTCGATCACCTACATGTTGGTGGGAATCTACGGATAAGATCTTGCTTGGGCCTGATATGGTTAGGGAGACTTCTGAGAAGATTGACTTGATTCGAAGAAGGATGAAAGCAGCGCAGGATAGGCAAAAATCTTATGCGGACAAAAGAAGGACGGATCTTGAGTTTGAGGTTGGGTGTAACAACCCGTATTTTCAATAACCTGTAATAACATAAATCGAGGCAGAATTTAATTCTAAAATGGGAATCAAGGGAAACGGGCTATGCCATTGCGTTCGTCTCGGAAAAATACGCGAAATAGAGTCCGAGTTTTCGAAAATCGGAGTCCGTATGACCAAGATATGGCCTCGCGAAGTTTCACGAAAATTCCCAAATTAAAGTATACTTAATTAAGTGAAATGGGTTGTGTAGATATATATATATATATATTGATATATATATATATATATATAATTGAAAATTTAATAAATAAATATGCAAAAATGCTCAAAACAGCGAATTGGGAGAGGGGAATAACCGAACCGGCCGATTTTTGAAGTCGACCCGAGCCCGCTGGGTCGACTAGGGGTTAATCCAGGGTGTTTGGCTGTCAACCCGTGGGCCGATTCGCTCAAGTGCAGATTTTGCATTTGAATGGTTCTCATGGTCCATCTTTAATCTAAAGGCCCTAGATGGTTCCTACACTTGACTTCTTCCCCAAGACATGCTTTGATGGCTTGGATTGAATCTAGGGTTAATCCTATGGCCTAAAACACTTGCCTAATCTATAAATAAGACCCTAACCTACCCTAATTCATTCATAATTAAACCTAGTGACTAAACTATGGCAAAATGCTAGCTCTCATGGCCTCCACTAATTTTATGAAGAGGGTTGCATACTAATCACTCTCTAATCAACTTCTAATCCCTTCTTAGCATCTTAATCTTCTTCATTTGGTGTTCAAAGTTGCTAGTTGTGAGTTTCTATCACTTTGATGATCTTTTGGTAAACTAATTAGATGAGATGTGATGAGATTTATGGTTTTGTATGTGGGTTAATGAGCTTTGAATCATATGATATGATGTTAGCATTAATCTTATGTTTATGCATGTTGAGTATGTAAGCTTATGCAAGTTTAATATGATGTATGTTATGTTTGCATGATGCTAAATATGCAAGTTGTGGGCTATGTAATCATATGCATGTTATGCAAGTTCATGGTAATATGCTATGCAAGTTACATGTATGTAAATATGCAAGTTACATGTTTGTTAATATGCAAGTTACATGTATGTAAATATGCAAGTTACATGTTTGTTAATATGCAAGTTACATGTTTGTTAATATGCAAGTTACATGTATGTAAATATGCAAGTTACATGTTTCTTTATATGCAAGTTACATGTTTGTTAATATGCGAGTTACATGTATGTAAATATGCAAGTTACATGTTTATTAATATGCAAGTTCATGATGACACATTATGCAAGTCTATAAGCTAATATGCAAGTTTGTTATGCAAAATGAATATGTAAGTTATGTGACATATTATATGCAAGTTATGTGACATGTTATGCAAGTTATGTGTTTGTTAATATGCAAGATGGCACCTTTGAAACATGTTCATTCATATGCAAGTTGACACCTTTTATATGTGTTATATCATGAACGAAATTACGTGGGAACGATGGGGTAATTAAATGCATAAGTTAATAAGATTGTGTGAAATTAATATAATTATGCATAACACAAAATAAATAAACATAGTATGGGAATTTGCCTATTTGGTTAGGTGTACCCATACTATGTGTTGGGAATTTACCTATTGAGTTAGGTCTACCCCATGGGAATTTACCTATTAAGTTAGGTCTACCCATGTTAAGAAAACTTGATTAATTAGGGATAATTAATATAAAATTATGAGGGTGATTAATTAGGTGTAATTAATTGACTAAGACACGAGGTTGGACTCAGTTGTAGCGTAAAACTGCCCGGACCCAACCGGCTTAACCAGTTGCTACAAATGTTAGCCCAATGTGAGAGGTCTTAGGCACAAACTAAATACGTAATTAATGTAAAGACACGAGGTTAGACTCTGTTATGACATAAGGCTGCCCGGACCCAACCGGCTTAACCAGCGGTCATAAAAGACAGTCTAATGTGAGAGGTCTTTACAAAGGTTACGTTCTTAATTAATTAATTAAGAAACACTTAACCATATTAGCATGTAGAGGGACATGAGGGGTTAAGTGGGTGCCTCGGGTGGCATGAGAAAATCTAGTGGTTGCCTTGGGTGGCAATAGAAAATACGATTAGAATACTTAACCAAAATGGAACATGTAATTAAAACATGATTAAAGGGTTAAGTGGGATATACTAGAAAAAGGGACAAGCTTAGGTGGGTAGCTTGTGGAGGCCCATTTCAACCAGTAACCCATACGTATCTTTGTGGGCTCGACCCATGTCGAGGACGGGACACGCATACTGGGCTTGACTGTAAGAGGCAAACGGGTTAGCGGTGGCAACGCAAGTCCAACGGGCTTCATATGCGTGAGTGGGCCCGGGCTGGTAGGTAAGCCGTTGTTGCATCGAGTAGATATAAGCCGTGCACCTTTAGTTCCATCAGGTTGCCACATTGGGGAATGATACATCCCACGGTGGGGCCAGCACGGGTATCTACGTTAGGGAGCCGATCGAATGGGAAGTAGTGTGTACACCTAGTGGATTGTAGGGCCCCGTGGCGCCTACTTGGTCACCTAGGGGTACGCAGGTACTAATTAGTAAATTTTATAAGTCCTTGGGTGGGATCAACCTTTAAGTTAGGAACGACTGGTGTGGTGCAGTTTAGTAATTTACCTTAGGGAGGGTAGATGCGTCTTTATCCTTTATCTTCGTTTAGTTGACTGCTTAGGGTAGCCATTCATCCCTATATGTTACCGTATATCAGTTTATGTCTTCTCTGGTTACTTTAACGATTGTATTGTTAAAGTTATAGGACTCGCTCAGACTTATGTCTGACCCTGTTGTTTTTATCTTTTTCCCAACCCTCAGGTCCTACGGTGGATCCTAGCAGTAGTGGAGCTTGATCGGATTGCTATTCCAGTCTTTAGGAGCTTGGATAGATGTAAAGCTCCAGTTATCCAGTTATCTTTTCTTTTGTTTGGCTATTGTATGAGAGTGGGATTATGTACTTCTTTATTTTGATGGATATTGTACTTGACCTTTATTGTGGTTTTATGATGTAACCAGACATGTTTTACTTCCGCTGTTATGAGATGATGTTTTAAAATTTCAAGTACTATTTATATCTGTCTTGTTGTAATTTTTCTGTTCTATATTCACTAAAATACTCCACCAATGCTATGGCATTCCCTTAGTGAGTGATCATAGCGGGAGTGGGGTGTTACACGTGGTATCAGAGCTTAAGGTTACCAGAACAGATAAAATTTTTGAGAAAAACTACTTTCTAAGAGTATTTTCGAAGAAAGGATTTTTAAAAGCATGTCTTCTAAGAGAAAAAGTTTTTGAAAAAGAAAAGCATAATCCCCAATAGCCATATCTTTATCTTTCGGAATCTCCTTTTTGAATCTTTCCTCTTTCGTTTCAGCATGGCTGAAGATCTTAACATCCCGGAGGGTTTAGTTATACCACTATGGTATAGGAGGTTGCAAGAGGCTAGGGCCGCGGCTGCGGGTCCGGCCAATGCTACTACACCAGAGACAACCGCTCCTCCTCCTCAGCCTAGAGTGGATAATTTTGCTAAGGTTTGCAAGGAGTTCAAGGCTATAGGAGGAAAACCTTTTCTTGGTTCAGAGACTTTCGTAGAGGCTAGAGATTGGCTTAAGGAAGTGGAAGAGTTGCTAGATATCTTTGAAGTGGAAGAGGGAAAGAAAGTCAAGTTGGCGGCTTGGTTAATGAAGGGAGAGGCCTCATTCTGGTGGGAGGTCACTAATGGAGAACGCCCTGTTGACTCTTGGGCAGATTTTAAGCAAAGGTTTGGGGCTAAGTTTCTCTCAAGGGCGGAAGAGAATCTGTTTATGGAGAAGTTCTTGAATTTGAAGCAAGGGAATCTCACGGTGAAAGAATATGTCAACAAATTCAATCAATTAGCAAGGTTTGGCATAGAGTTGGTGAATACACCGGAGAAGAAGGCTTTGAGGTTCGTTAGAGGCTTGAACGAACCATTGCAAGGAATAGCTATGACTCACATTCCTATGGGGGCCACTTTTGAGAAGCTTGTCTACATGGCACTTATGCATGAGGATGATAAGAATTCTAAGGCACCAGAGAAAAAGGGGGATCAGAAGAAACCGCAACAGCAACAACAAGGCAAGGGCGGAAAAGGCAATGGTGACAAAAAGAAGACGAAGAAGAAGTGCTTCAATTGTGGAACACCAGGACACCTTAGTAAGGATTGTCGCAAAAAGAAGAAAACCGGTTGCTTTCATTGTGGTGAAGCAGGGCATCTTGTGAAAAACTGCCCAAAGAAGGGGCAGAAGACGGGGTCTACCTCAGGAGGCCAGGTGCAAGCTCTTATAGCACCACCTCAGTCAGGGGGGCAAGTTCAGGTTCTCTCAGTTCCACCGATTCAGCAGAGAGGTAGAACTATTTCCGTTGAAAGTCTGGTTTTTCTGTTTGATCATCCAGTTCGTACTTTGTTTGACTCTGGCGCATCGCATTCTTTTATCTCATCATCGTTAGTTGAGTCACTGCACTTAGACACCAGTCTAGTTGATGATCCCTTGGTTGTCTCAAACCCAATTGGGGGCTCCATATATCTGTCTATGATATGTTTGGGTTTGAAGATTTCTATACTTAGCGTTGAGTTTAGATGTGATGCTTTTGTATTGGGCTTCACGGGCTATGGGTTGATCTTGGGCATGGACTGGTTATCCAGTAATGGTGCCGTTCTTGATTGCGAAAGGAGAGTTGTCAGGCTCATGACCCGCTTGGGTAACACTCTCGAGATCTCTTGCAATCCCATGGAATCTGTTTTGCTAAGTTATCTTGAATCGCTCGATGCTTCGGTCGAGAGTTTGTGTTCTGTCAGAGTAGTCCGGGAATATCCGGATGTGTTTGAAGAAGTAAAGGGTTTGCCTCCGAAGCGGGAGATAGATTTCCGAATTTATTTGGTGGATAATGCCAAACCAGTGTCTTTGCCAGTACGCCACATGGCTCCTCGTGAGAGAAGAGAACTTCATAAGCAAGTAGGGGAGTTGCTTGAGAAGGGGTTCATAAGGCGAAGTATATCGGAGTGGGGAGCTCCAGTAGTGTTTGCCACGAAGGCGGATGGGTCCCTCAGACTTTGTGTGGATTATAGAGAACTTAATAAGCTCACGAAGAAGAATAGACACCCATTACCGAGGATAGATGATCTCTTTGATCAGTTGGTTGGCGCGTCAGTATTTTCGCAGATGGACTTAGCTACAGGGTTTCATCAGTTAAGAGTGGCGGAGGACAGTATAGAGAAGACTGCTTTCCGGACTCCGGATGGTTTTTATGAGTGGCTAGTGATGCCATTTGGGTTGACAAACGCCCCCGCATACTTTGTTGATCTCATGAGTAGAGTGTTCAGAGAGTATCTGAATAAGTTTGTAGTAGTTTTTGTGGATGACATCTTGGTCTTTTCCAAGAATGAAGAAGAGCATGCCTTACATCTCAAGGAAGTGTTGGAGACTCTTCGAGCGCATAGTCTTAAAGCTAAATTCTCTAAATGCCATTTTTGGAGAAGAGAAGTGCGATTCTTAGGGCATGTGGTCTCTAAGGAAGGGATAGCTGTGGATCCCGCAAAGATAGTATCTATCCAGGATTGGAAAGTTCCTAGAAATGCTACCGAGGTAAGAAGTTTCTTGGGGTTGGCAGGATATTATAGGAAGTTCATCAAAGACTTCGCGAAGATATCAGCCCCATTAACCCGCTTGACGAAAAAGAATCTGGTTTTCTCGTGGGATGTAGATTGTGATGATGCTTTCCGACGGTTAAAGAGAGCTTTGACCACCGCTCCAGTTTTAGTGCTCCCGGATGGGAGTAAGCCGTTTGTTGTTTATACCGATGCTTGTGGAACAGGATTAGGCGCAGTCTTGATGCAGGAGGGAAGGGTAATAGCCTATGGAGGGAGACAATTGAGAGTGCATGAGAAGAAATACCCTACCCATGATCTAGAGTTGGCCGCGATTGTTTTCGCACTTAAGTCTTGGCGCCATTATCTTCTTGGTGAGAGATTCGAGTTGTTCACCGACCATAAATCATTGAAGTACTTATTCTCTCAGAAGGATTTAAACTTAAGACAGCAAAGGTGGATGGAGTTCTTAGCATCCTATGATTTCGAGATAGCGTATACCCCTGGTAAGGGTAACGTGGTGGCAGACGCCTTGAGTAGAAAAAGGCTATCTTTGAGTCCATTGTTCGTGGAACGACGAAGCTTGGAGTTTCTTTCTTTGTTTGACTTCAGACCTTCTGTTGATTTTGTACCTGGTTTGTTGGCATCCTTGGAGGTTAGACCTACTCTTTTGAGACGGATTGGCGAGGCTCAGCGAGACGACCCACAGTTGGTTGTGTTGGTAGAGAAGCTTATAAGAGGGGAGTCGTCCAGCCATTTGGGTAGATACACCATAGATGATAAGGGATGGTTGCATAGAGACGGTAGACTTTGTGTACCGCAAGATGAGGGTTTGAAGAAGGCTATTTTGGATGATGCACATCGTTCAAGAATGACTATTCATCCCGGTGGAGACAAAATGTACCAAGACATGAAGAGAGTTTTCTTCTGGGCCGGTATGAAGAAAGATGTGGCCGAGTATGTGGCTAGATGCTTAGTGTGCCAACAAGTTAAAGTGGAGCAAAGGAAACCCGGTGGGTTGCTACACCCATTGGAAGTTCCACAGTGGAAGTGGGATAGTGTCTCGATGGATTTCATCGACGGGTTACCGAGATCGAGGAAGGGCAATACGGGAATTTGGGTTGTGGTAGACAGACTTACCAAGAGTGCCCATTTTATACCCGTAAAGAGTAAGAGGACCGCTCCATGGCTTGCTTCATTCTATGTTAGAGAGATTGTTAGATTGCATGGCGTACCATCCAGCATTGTGAGTGATCGAGATCCTATTTTCACTAGTGAGTTTTGGAGAAGTTTGCAAGAGGCGGTAGGGACTCAGTTGTGTTTGAGCACCGCATATCATCCTCAGACGGACGGTCAGACTGAGAGGGTGAACCGTATCTTAGAAGATCTTTTGAGGCTTTGTATCTTGGATTTTGGAGGTACATGGGAAGAACATCTTCCTTTGGTGGAGTTCGCATATAATAACAGCTTTCAGTCCAGTATTGGTATGGCTCCTTTCGAAGCTCTTTATGGAAGGCCTTGTCGATCTCCTACATGTTGGTGGGAATCTACGGATAAGATCTTGCTTGGGCCGGATATGGTTAGAGAGACTTCAGAGAAGATTGATTTAATTCGAAAAAGGATGAAAGCAGCGCAAGATAGACAGAAATCTTATGCGGATCGGAGAAGGACGGATCTTGAGTTTGAGGTTGGGGACATGGTTTTTGTCAAAGTATCTCCATTGAGAAATGTTGTTCGCTTTGGGTCCGTAGGGAAGTTAGCACCGAGATTTGTTGGGCCGTTTCCTATTAAGGAAAGGATTGGACGGATGGCATATAGGGTGGAGTTGCCCGACAGACTTAGTGGTGTTCATGATGTATTCCATGTATCACATTTGAGGAAGTGCTTACATGAGACCGCGGAGGTGGTAGAGCCGAGCTTGCTTAGAGATGTAGAGGTAGAGCGTGATGCGACGATTCGACGAGCTCCTACTCGCATCCTTGGGTCAGAAACTAGGAAGTTGAGGAACAGAGAAGTTCAGCTAGTTAAAGTGCAATGGGGAGATGACGAAAGCAATGCTACTTGGGAGACGGAAGCAAAGATGCGTTCTTTGTATCCATTTCTTTTTGAGAGTATGTCTTTTAACTTCTCCTTTATTGCTTGTCTAGTACTTATCTTATCTTTAGTATATCCTCTCGCTAATACCTATGACCTTTAGATAGGGTAAAACCTATGGTTGAAACATGTGTTTGAAACATGTTATGGTTGATGGATGCATATGGATGCAATTGTTTGCTAGTGGTTGCTCGTGGATGCATATACACACACATTAGGCACTAGATCGGCTCAGTCACTTCATGTTGCATATTGCATAAATGGATGTGGTAGTTAGATTGATGGATGTATCATGGCTGTGTTATCATATGGATGATGCATTTTTGTGTATGGTTGTGCACGCATGTAGAAATTTGTATGTGTCAATAGGGTTTCGCATACATATTGGATGCATGGCACTATCATGGTTTGCATTAAGGAGGTTTACTGTATCAGTAACCGCCTGATTTTTGCATTAGGTAAGTACATATACACACACTTTTGCATATATCCATCCAGCATTTAGAATCTTGTAAGGACAATGATTGCTCGTGGATGATGCTTTGAGTAGATGGATGATTGGATGGTAGGATACGTTCTTCCTAACTTGAAGATTTCGGGGACGAAATCCTTTAAGGAGGGGAGAATGTAACAACCCGTATTTTCAATAACCTGTAATAACATAAATCGAGGCAGAATTTAATTCTAAAATGGGAATCAAGGGAAACGGGCTATGCCATTGCGTTCGTCTCGGAAAAATACGCGAAATAGAGTCCGAGTTTTCGAAAATCGGAGTCCGTATGACCAAGATATGGCCTCGCGAAGTTTCACGAAAATTCCCAAATTAAAGTATACTTAATTAAGTGAAATGGGTTGTGTAGATATATATATATATATATATTGATATATATATATATATATAATTGAAAATTTAATAAATAAATATGCAAAAATGCTCAAAACAGCGAATTGGGAGAGGGGAATAACCGAACCGGCCGATTTTTGAAGTCGACCCGAGCCCGCTGGGTCGACTAGGGGTTAATCCAGGGTGTTTGGCTGTCAACCCGTGGGCCGATTCGCTCAAGTGCAGATTTTGCATTTGAATGGTTCTCATGGTCCATCTTTAATCTAAAGGCCCTAGATGGTTCCTACACTTGACTTCTTCCCCAAGACATGCTTTGATGGCTTGGATTGAATCTAGGGTTAATCCTATGGCCTAAAACACTTGCCTAATCTATAAATAAGACCCTAACCTACCCTAATTCATTCATAATTAAACCTAGTGACTAAACTATGGCAAAATGCTAGCTCTCATGGCCTCCACTAATTTTATGAAGAGGGTTGCATACTAATCACTCTCTAATCAACTTCTAATCCCTTCTTAGCATCTTAATCTTCTTCATTTGGTGTTCAAAGTTGCTAGTTGTGAGTTTCTATCACTTTGATGATCTTTTGGTAAACTAATTAGATGAGATGTGATGAGATTTATGGTTTTGTATGTGGGTTAATGAGCTTTGAATCATATGATATGATGTTAGCATTAATCTTATGTTTATGCATGTTGAGTATGTAAGCTTATGCAAGTTTAATATGATGTATGTTATGTTTGCATGATGCTAAATATGCAAGTTGTGGGCTATGTAATCATATGCATGTTATGCAAGTTCATGGTAATATGCTATGCAAGTTACATGTATGTAAATATGCAAGTTACATGTTTGTTAATATGCAAGTTACATGTATGTAAATATGCAAGTTACATGTTTGTTAATATGCAAGTTACATGTTTGTTAATATGCAAGTTACATGTATGTAAATATGCAAGTTACATGTTTCTTTATATGCAAGTTACATGTTTGTTAATATGCGAGTTACATGTATGTAAATATGCAAGTTACATGTTTATTAATATGCAAGTTCATGATGACACATTATGCAAGTCTATAAGCTAATATGCAAGTTTGTTATGCAAAATGAATATGTAAGTTATGTGACATATTATATGCAAGTTATGTGACATGTTATGCAAGTTATGTGTTTGTTAATATGCAAGATGGCACCTTTGAAACATGTTCATTCATATGCAAGTTGACACCTTTTATATGTGTTATATCATGAACGAAATTACGTGGGAACGATGGGGTAATTAAATGCATAAGTTAATAAGATTGTGTGAAATTAATATAATTATGCATAACACAAAATAAATAAACATAGTATGGGAATTTGCCTATTTGGTTAGGTGTACCCATACTATGTGTTGGGAATTTACCTATTGAGTTAGGTCTACCCCATGGGAATTTACCTATTAAGTTAGGTCTACCCATGTTAAGAAAACTTGATTAATTAGGGATAATTAATATAAAATTATGAGGGTGATTAATTAGGTGTAATTAATTGACTAAGACACGAGGTTGGACTCAGTTGTAGCGTAAAACTGCCCGGACCCAACCGGCTTAACCAGTTGCTACAAATGTTAGCCCAATGTGAGAGGTCTTAGGCACAAACTAAATACGTAATTAATGTAAAGACACGAGGTTAGACTCTGTTATGACATAAGGCTGCCCGGACCCAACCGGCTTAACCAGCGGTCATAAAAGACAGTCTAATGTGAGAGGTCTTTACAAAGGTTACGTTCTTAATTAATTAATTAAGAAACACTTAACCATATTAGCATGTAGAGGGACATGAGGGGTTAAGTGGGTGCCTCGGGTGGCATGAGAAAATCTAGTGGTTGCCTTGGGTGGCAATAGAAAATACGATTAGAATACTTAACCAAAATGGAACATGTAATTAAAACATGATTAAAGGGTTAAGTGGGATATACTAGAAAAAGGGACAAGCTTAGGTGGGTAGCTTGTGGAGGCCCATTTCAACCAGTAACCCATACGTATCTTTGTGGGCTCGACCCATGTCGAGGACGGGACACGCATACTGGGCTTGACTGTAAGAGGCAAACGGGTTAGCGGTGGCAACGCAAGTCCAACGGGCTTCATATGCGTGAGTGGGCCCGGGCTGGTAGGTAAGCCGTTGTTGCATCGAGTAGATATAAGCCGTGCACCTTTAGTTCCATCAGGTTGCCACATTGGGGAATGATACATCCCACGGTGGGGCCAGCACGGGTATCTACGTTAGGGAGCCGATCGAATGGGAAGTAGTGTGTACACCTAGTGGATTGTAGGGCCCCGTGGCGCCTACTTGGTCACCTAGGGGTACGCAGGTACTAATTAGTAAATTTTATAAGTCCTTGGGTGGGATCAACCTTTAAGTTAGGAACGACTGGTGTGGTGCAGTTTAGTAATTTACCTTAGGGAGGGTAGATGCGTCTTTATCCTTTATCTTCGTTTAGTTGACTGCTTAGGGTAGCCATTCATCCCTATATGTTACCGTATATCAGTTTATGTCTTCTCTGGTTACTTTAACGATTGTATTGTTAAAGTTATAGGACTCGCTCAGACTTATGTCTGACCCTGTTGTTTTTATCTTTTTCCCAACCCTCAGGTCCTACGGTGGATCCTAGCAGTAGTGGAGCTTGATCGGATTGCTATTCCAGTCTTTAGGAGCTTGGATAGATGTAAAGCTCCAGTTATCCAGTTATCTTTTCTTTTGTTTGGCTATTGTATGAGAGTGGGATTATGTACTTCTTTATTTTGATGGATATTGTACTTGACCTTTATTGTGGTTTTATGATGTAACCAGACATGTTTTACTTCCGCTGTTATGAGATGATGTTTTAAAATTTCAAGTACTATTTATATCTGTCTTGTTGTAATTTTTCTGTTCTATATTCACTAAAATACTCCACCAATGCTATGGCATTCCCTTAGTGAGTGATCATAGCGGGAGTGGGGTGTTACATTGGGGATATGGTTTTTGTCAAGGTATCTCCGTTAAGAAATGTTGTTCGCTTTGGATCCGTTGGGAAGTTAGCACCGAGGTTTGTTGGGCCGTTTCCTATTAAGGAAAGGATTGGACGGATGGCATATAGGGTGGAGTTGCCCGACAGACTTAGTGGTGTTCATGATGTATTCCATGTATCACATCTGAGGAAATGCTTACATGAGACCGCAGAGGTGGTAGAGCCGAGCTCGCTTAGAGATGTAGAGATAGAGCGTGATGCGACTATCCGACGAGCTCCTACTCGCATCCTTGGGTCAGAGACTAGGAAATTGAGGAATCGAGAGGTTCAACTAGTCAAAGTGCAATGGGGAGAAGACGAGGGCAACGCAACTTGGGAAACGGAAGCGAAGATGCGTTCATTGTACCCATTTCTTTTTGAGGGTATGTCTTTTAACTTCTCCTTTATCGTTTGTCTAGTACTTATCTTATCTTAGTATGTCCTCTCATTAGTACCTTTGACCTTTAGATAGGGTAAACCTATGGTTGAAACATGTGTTTGAGACATGTTATGGTTGATGGATGCAAGTGGATGCAAGTGTTTGCTAGTGGTTGCTCGTGGATGCATATACACACACTCTAGGCACTAGATCGGCTCAGTCACTTCATATTGCATATTGCATAAAATTGTGTGTAGGAAGATATATTTATGGATGTATAATGGTTGTGTTATCACATGGATGATGCATTTTGGTGAATGATTGTGCACTCATGTAGATATTGTATGTGTCGATAGGGTTTTCTCGCATACATAATGGATGCATGGCACTATCATGGTTTGCATATGTTCATACATTAGATAGGGAACATATACACACACTTTTTGCATATGCTCATACATCATTAGAAATTGTTTTAAGGACAATGGATGCCAGTGGTTGATGGTTTGAGTAGATGGTTGTTTGGATGGTAGGATATGCATTCTCCTTAGCTTAGAGATTTCGGGGACGAAATCCTTTAAGGAGGGGAGAATGTAACACCCCGAATTTTGGGTTAACACTAAAATTCACTAATTACAAGATAAATAATCTCAGATGTGGGAATTAGGGGAAACAGGCTGCGTCATTACGTTCATCTCGGAAAAATACGCGAAATAGAGTCCGAGTTTTCTAAAATCGGAGTCCGTATGGCCCAGTTATGGCCCGATGAAGTTTGTAGAAAATTCAAAACTAAAACAGATTTAAAAATTTAAATATTCAGATTTGGAATGGGTCAGGCGGGGTCAGGCGGGAAGATTCCCGCCCTACCCATGTCGACAAGGCTGTCGACAGGCCTGTCGACAGGGGTGTCGACTTGCCTATCGACTTGCCTGTCGACAGGGGCGCGCCGTCCAGTGAACCTGGGTGCACCAGGTTGGGTTCTAGGCTGGCTTGGAGGGCTGGTTCTAGAGATTTCCTAAATCTAAGGGTCCTAATCTAACCTAGGGTTAATCTAAGGGCCTAAAACACTCACCTAATCCTATAAATAAGACCCCAACCCTACCCTAATTCATTCATAATTAGGTCTTGTAACTAAATTATGGCAAAATGAAATTTGAGCATGGCCTCCACAAATCAATGAAGAGAGGTGCAAGCTAATCACTCTCTAATCAACCTCTAATCCATTCTAAGTATCTTAATCTTCTTCATTTGGAGTGCAAGTTTGCTAATAGTTGGGTTTGGTGAGTTTCTATCACTTTAACATCGATGGTTAAAGTAAGTAGATTGGGTGTAATGAGACTTATGGTCTTAAATGCGGATTAGTGAGTTTGAATCATGTATAATGATATGTTACTCTATGTTGTTCTATGTTTATGCATGTTTGATAAGTTGGTTTATGCATGCTTAATAAGTTGATTTATGCATGTTTAACAAGTTGGTATATGCATGTTTAACAAGTGGATTTATGCATATTTAATGAGTGGAATTATGCATGATTAACAAAGTGAGTTATGCAAGTTAAGCATATGTTTAAATGCAAGTTTAATGTGATATGCAAGTTATGCATGCTTATGCAAGTATATGGATGCTTATGCAAGTCATGTATATGTTTAAATGCAAGATTTATGTGATATGCAAGTTATGCATGCTTATGCGAGTATATGAATGTTTATGCAAGATATGTATATGCTTAAATGACATGATATGCAAGTTATGCATGTTTATGCAAGTATGTGAATGCTTATGCAAGCATGTGGATGCTTATGCAAGTATGTGAATGCTTATGCAAGTTATGTGTATGCTTAAATGCATGTTTAACATGTTATGCAAGTTATGAGAATGCCTATATGCAAGTTCAACATGTTATGCAAGATATGTGTATGATAATATGCAAGCTCATATGCAACATGTTATGCAAATCATGTGTATGATAATATGCAAGTTTGGGTAAAACGTAGTTGGGTTAATATGTGCTCATATATGCAAGTTGACAACCTCTTAACCCATGATAAAGTTATATGCTAAACCCATGATATTTGTGATGGATCTTCCCCTTTATTATGTCATGAAATGTGAACGATTTACGTGGCGAACGATGGGGTGGGTAAATATGTTAATATATGTATGATTGGGTATGATTAAGCATACCATAAAAATAAATTACCATAAGTGGGAATTTACCTATTGAGTTAGGTCTACCCCATGGGAATTTACCTATTGAGTTAGGTCTACCCATGTTATGGAAAACTTGATATTAATTAGGGATAATTAATATGGGGGTGATTAATTAGGTGTAATTAATCGACTAAGACACGAGGTTGGACTCATTTGTAGTGTAAAGCTACCCGGACCCGACCGGCTTAACCAGTTGCTACAAATGTCAGCCCAATGTGAGAGGTCTTAGCCATGAATTAAATACGTGATTAAGGTAAAGACACGAGGTTAGACTCTGTTATGACGTAAGACTGCCCGGACTCTACCGGCTTAACCAGGCAGTCATAACAGCCAGTCTAATGTGAGAGGTCTTTATGGGAAATCACGGTCTTAATTAATTAAGAAACACTTAACCATATTAGCATGTAGTGGGACATGAGGGGTTAAGTGGGTGCCTTGGGTGGCATGTGGAAATTCAGTGGTTGCCTTGGGTGGCATGTGGAATCTAGTGGGTTGCCTTGGGTGGCAATAGAAAATACGAATAGAATACTTAACCAAGTGGAAACATGTAATTAAACATGATTAAAGGGTTAAGTGGGATACACTAGATATATGACAAGCTTAGGTGGGTAGCTTGTGGGGGCCCATTTCAACCAATATCCCAAACGTATCTTTGTGGGCTCGACCCATGTCGAGTGACGGGACACGCATATTGGGCTTGATTATAAGAGGCCAAAACGGGTTAGCGGTGGCAACGCAAGGCCAACGGGTTTCATATGCGTGTGTGGGCCCGGGCTGGTAGATAAGCCGTTGTTGCATCGTGTAGATATAAAGCCGTGCACCGTTGATATTATCAGGTGGCCACTTTGGGGGAGTGATACACCCCACTGTGGGACCAGCACGGGTATCTACGGTAGGGAGCCGATCGATGGGGAGTAGTGGGTACACCTAATAAAGATAGGGGCAGACGGCACCTATGTAGGGGTACACGAAACTACTGGGTAAGAATTACTGAGTACACCTAGTGGAGATAGGGGCAGACAGCACCTATGTAGTGGGCTAGGAGTACATGGAACTACGGGGGAAATTTTCTAAGTCCTTGGAAGGGATCAACCTTTAAGTAGGAATGACTGGTGTGGTGCAGTTAGTAATTATCCTTGGGTGGGTAGATGCGTCCTGACGGTTATCTTAGTTTATCCTAAGTCTACCAAGCTGCTTAGTGTAGCCATTCATTCCCAGATATTACCGTAGGTCAAGTTTATGTCTTCTCTGGTTACTTTAATGATTGTATTGTTAAAGTTATAGGACTCACTCAGACTTATGTCTGACCCCGTTGTTTCTATCTTTTTCCCAACCCTCAGGTCCTACGGTGGATCCTAGCAGTAGTAGAGCTTGATCGGATTGCTGTTCCAGTCTTGAGGAGCTTGGGTAGATGTAAAGCTCCAGTTATCCAGTTATCTTTTCTTTCGTTCTGGCTATTGTATTGAGAGTGGGGTTATGTACTTCTTTATTTTGATGGATATTGTACTTGGCTTTTATTATGGTTTTATGATGTAACCAGACATGTTTATTTCCGCTGTTATGAGATGATGTTTTAAAATTTCAAGTACCACTTATATCTGTCTTGTTGTAATTTTTCTGTTCTATATTCACTAAAATACTCCACCGATGCTATGGCATTCCCTTAGTGAGTGACCATAGCGGGTGTGGGGTGTTACAGTTATATGCTAAATTTTACATGCTAGTTTATATGTTTAGATGTAAGTTTACACCATTGTTATGTTGCATAAATCACATATGCAAGTTTATATAAATATATGAGTTTGGAATATGAATCATGTTATGCAAGTTTGTGGTTATTGCCTATGCAAGTTTACACCTTTAGATGTAGATCTATGACATAAATGATTTATGCAAGTTTGTGACCATTATCTAAACAAGTTTACACCTTTAGATTTGGATCTATGACATATGTAGTTTTATGCAAGTTGTAACTTTGGCCTATGCAAGTTTTGTTGTAGAACCTCATTCACACATGCAAGTTCACCCCTTTGTTTAGATCTAGTTTTATCTGTATGTATGTTGTGATGTTTTCTCTTTATTCTATGAGTTAGACTATTCGAATCTAACATATATTTTACGTTAAACAAACAAACGTACAACGTGGGGTAATGGGATAATATTAAAAGATTTAATATTGAGAATTGGCATAAATGCCTTAAATGGCATAGAATTAATTTGTGATGAAATTGGTATGATTTTGCATACCATAAATAGATGGACATAATTGAGTCAATTATGGCCATAGATAAATTTGGAATTGATTGATAATTTGAATAGGGAAAATAATTCAAATTGGGGAATAATTAATTATGTTTAATTAATCGTCTAAGACACGAGGTTAGGCTCTTTTGTTGTGTAAGACTGCCCGGACCGCCCGGCAAATCCAGCTGCCACAAATGCCGGTCTAATGTGGGAGATCTTAGGCATAAATTAAATGCGTAACAGTTGTAAAGATACGAGGTTAGGCTCTTTTGTGGTGTAAGACTACCCGGACCCGCCCGGCAAATCCAGCTGCTACAAATGTCAGTCTAATGTGAGAGGTCTTTATAAGGTTACGGTCTTAATGAATTAAGAAACACTTAACCAGATAAACATGTAGTGGGACATGAGGGGGTTAAGTGGGTGCCTTGGGTGGCATGTGGAATCTAGTGGGTGCCTAGGGTGGCATTTGAAATATGATTAGAAACACTTAACCAAAATTTGAAACATGTAAGTGAACAAGAATAAGAAGAGGGTTAAGTGGGATGTACTAGAGGGGACCAAGCTTAGATGGATAGCCTGTGTCAAGTAATGAGGGCCCGTTTCAACCAGTAACCCATACGTATCTTTGTGGGCTCGACCCAAGTCAAGGACGAGACACGCATACTGGGCTTGACTGTAAGAGGCCAAAACGGCTTAACGGTGGCAAGGTAAGTCCAATGGGTTCATATGCGTGTGTGGGCCCGAGCTGGTAGGTAAGACGTTGTTGCATCGTGTAGGTATAAGTTGTGCATCATTGGTGGTATCGGGTTGCCACTTTGGGGAGTGATACACCCCACTGTGGGGCCAGCACGGGTATCTACGAGTTAGGGAGCCGATCGCATGGGGGTAGTGGGTACACCTAGTGGAGATAGGGGCATGCGGCACCTATGAAGTCAACTAGGGGTGCACGAAACTACCATTATCATTATTAAGTTCTGTAGGCGGGATCAACCTTAGGGTAACTAGTGGTGATGTAGTATAGTAGTGGTGGTACAGTATAGTAATTATCTTATAGTGGTTTAGGTGCGCCTTTAACGTTATCTTTGTTCATCTTATTTCCTTATTTTGTTATACCCAATTGTTCATAGTCATTTCCCTATTTTCCAACTTATGCCTTAGCCTAGTTATTTTGGTAATTATATTGTTAAAGTTATCGCACTCACCAGACTTTATGCCTGACCCCCTTTGTTTCCTCCTCTTTTCTTCCTTTTTCCCCCCAAGGTGCTCAGGTTGGAACTAGCACCAGTGGAGCTTGATTTTGGACAGCTGTGTCTCTTGCTTTTAGAAGTTGCTTGGATCACTGAAGTAAAGTTCAGCCTCTCTTATTTATGGCTATTTTGTACTGGGGTTATGTCTTTCAATTTATGTACTCTGATTTAGTCAAGATGGATATCATGTACTTTGACTCTAGTTTTTGATGATGTAATCAAACTTATGTGTTTACCGCTGTAATGAATAAAATCTTAAAGTTTTAAGTACTGTTTATATCTGTCTTGTTGTTAAGTTTCTGTTCTATACACACTTAAAATGCTTCATAGAAGTTAATGCATTCCCTTTGTGAGTGACATTAATGGACGTGGGGTGTTACACTTATCTTAATTGAACTTGTACATACATATATACATACATACATATATATTCAATTAAAACCAAATGTTAGAATTCACTTACCTTTTCATTTGATTTGATTTCTAGTAAAAATAAAAATTCTAAAAATACATTATTACGAAGATTATTTAAGAAACTTATTTTGATTTTTTTTATGTTAACAACACTCTACAATACACATTATTACAAGGATATTTATTCAAGAAATATTTAATTCTTCTTATTTGTTTTATGTATGGATTTTTAACAATACAAGTTAGATTTTATCTTTTGAATTTCTAAAGCATTTCCTATTTTAAAATTTTAATCCTAGTTATTGAGGTATATAATGAATTAAATTATAAAGATTCATAAGTTATATTCACGTAATTGACATATATTTGGATTTTCATGTTACATACATAACCCAATTTAAATTTATACTTGTCTTACATGAACTTGTACATGTATTTTCATTTATATATGTTAACCGACTTTTTGGTCGGTTCCCAAAAATACGCAAGACATGCTTGACTCAACATATCGCGTGACATTAAAACCCGAAGTGTTGCCAAAGAGCTAATGTAACAACCCGGATTCCAACAGACCGATTTTTTTTTTAAATTTTAATTGAACGAAACCCGTGTTGGTTGCTCTGGTATCCTATAGAAAAGATAGAGATATAAAATATATCAAATCTCAGATAATTTCTCACAACATAATGGATAAAGTATAATATAATCAAAGTATAGCCTTAGCATAGTAATAATACTGCCTAACTAGTATCCAAAGCTATCATATCTCTGCCACAAATCTAACCTGCGAGTATATTATGAGGAGGGGGTCAGAACACAAGTTCTGGTGACTGAATTTACACTATACACTTTGGATAATCCTACATATACCGTTCAATCACATTTTCTTATTTATTAGGTTACTTGGGTTAACAACATTCAAGGCTTACACACACGTTGTAGCCATTTACGTCCCAATGGATTAACCTAATATAGTATATATATAGCTACGCCCCTCTCAATATTGAGGTACACCCCATGGTACCCCACTCGCATGGTCTCCATCGTAATACCACAGTAATGGACGCAGTCCCTCATCCTACGCTAGAGTGACATACGGATCTCTACATAACAATGTTACATTCCACAAATATCTGTCATTACTACGCTACGTAAGTGTACGGACTGCTGCCCTCGATCGAATCAGATTCCATACCAGAGTAATGCCCTTAAGTTTACGAGATACCACTCAAAGAAGACATGCATGTATCTAGACTTTCCCGTGTACGTATCGTCAATTGTATTTGAGGCCTTAACCGCACATAATGTGCACTGAGTTCCATGGCAGGGCTATACAAGAAACACGGAACTCAATCAGGAGCTTTTCCATATTTGTAAATGCCCTCCTTTAAGAGCTTCAAAAAACCGATATCCCTTAGTTCTATTTTTCATGGTGGCTATGGCCCCACCTTAGCCCCTCCCTAAATTAGTAAAGACTACAAGAGCTAAGCGACTTGTCCCTAACAAAAAATATAAATATCCAGTTGGAGTCTCCCCTCAACCACCGTACCTCGATAGTGAAAGGTGAATGGTCTATTAGGTTTAGGACTAGTCTTTTCGCATCCCACTGTCTGCCGATGACGGGTAATCGACGATCTACTATCCTTGGTGGTCCTGACCTCGGCCTCTCCGTTGAGGCGACTGCCGAATCACCCTAGTGTCACCTTGTCACAACACTCTGACTGCAAAGTTACTTTTGCTGAAACACCCCACGTCCGTTAATGTCACTCACTAAGGGAATGCATTAAGTTCTGTGAAGCATTGTAGGTAAACAGACACAGAATAATTATAAGACAGATATAAATAAAGATACCAGCGAAAGTTTCAAAAATTTTATTTCAGACATAAATCATAATCCTATGGTTTATAATACCATAATTCATAAAACCATTACAACAAAATACTTCTGTCTTGAATAATCAGAGTACATAGGAATTAAAAGAAAACATTATTCCCCAATAAAAGAGTAAGCCATAGCAGAGACAAAGACTCGAGCCATACTTCAACAGTAGCTCCTAGCAAGATGATATCCAAATCCTGGCTAAGCCTGGGTGTTTCCTCCCTGAGAACCTTGGATGGGGGAGGGAACGGAAGAGAGAAGGAAAAACAAAAAGGGGTCAGACATAAAGTCTGGTGAGTCTAGTGACTTTTAGCCAGTAAATAAATAAAGGTGAACATGACAGGCATAAAATGGATAAGAGATCGCTATACATATGGCAGGTGTGACAAAGCAGATAGGGTGAGGTATATACATGCTTCAGTAATAACTACTCAGCACTATTACTAGTATAACTGAAATGAAATGATCCCTTTCACTATAAGCTGGTAGGCTTAGGACATACGTCCAAGTATACCCTAAGCACTACCCTAATTGATCGGCTCCCTACTCTGTAGATATCCTGTGCTGGCCCCACAGTAGGGGGTATCACTTCCCTAAAGTGGCAACCTAAGATGTGTATAGGGATACCTACTGGTGTCATGGTCATCTTATCCCCCTCTACCCGGCCCATGCATGCACATGTCCCCGGTCAATTTGCGCCGTCTACACCACCCATCGCGTTTTGGATCTCTTATAATCAATCAAGAAGCGTGCCCCTTCTCTGCCTAGTACGGAGTTCTCTACTCTGGCACCAACTATGGTTTACTGACTGAAATGGGTCCCACACAATATGATACAAGCTCTCCCCTTTGTCTTGTATCCCCATTAGGTTTTCCATTGACATGTATACCCTAAAAGGGTGATCTTTAATTACATAGCCCAATATTAGTTATGTATACCCTAAAGGGTGATCTTTAATTACATAACTCCCACACAATATGATACAAGCTCTCCCCTTTGTCTTGTATCCCCACTAGGTTTTCCACTGACAATGTATACCCTAAAAGGGTGATCTTTAATTACATAGCCTTTATTATTTTATCTACCCATTATGTATTCCACTTAGGTGTCTATAATATCATAATGTGTATTGGGTTAAGTATGTGGGCATATATATATATATATATATATATATATATATATATATATATATATATATATATATATATTACCCATCCCCTCTAACTTACTTAACCCCTCCTCACTACCCATCCAATTTTACTTAACCCTAACTTAAATCCATATTCATATTAAATTAGGTTAAGTAATCCATTTCTTTACCATGTCCAATTACGGTTATAATAGGCTAGACCTCCCACGTTAGGTCTACAACTGTGGATGCTGGATATGTCGCTCGTGTACGGGCAGTCTTATTCCACAGTTGGGCCTAACCTCGTGTCTTAGCCTGATTCGTATTTGCATACTTAGACCTCCCACATTAGGTTCAACATTAGTGGCTGCTGGATATGCCGATCGAATGTGGGCAGACTTCCGCCACTAATGTAACCTAACCTCGTGTCATAAGTACAATTAAAGTTCTTAATTTTAATTACTAACATTCCGTTTTTAATTAATTTACCAATTAATTAATCCTTTCCTTTTATAGGTGTCAATATCTATTTTGCAACAATAATTTGAATTACATATCCATAAATGGTCATATTCAAATTATGCCATTTTCACCCAACTTTTCCTATGTCATTATAGGTAATTAATTCTATGTTTCCCCATTTGAATTATATGCTCATTTCATATTAATATTATATAAACTATGCCAATTACAAATTCCCTTTATCTCCATTCCTAACTAACATATTCACACGTATTTTGGCGGCATCGAGGCTATAAAGTAGCCTCATCATAACAATAAAAGGGAACATGATAAGGGTGACAGTTCAACATGTTTTGGCATAAATATTAACATAACTGGGTTAGTAACTAAGTGAATGGACATGTGATAATTATCATAATAAAGTGGACATCAAATTAATAACTTATGTTTAGGCAATCATAATAAGATCTAGATTCAATATTAGGTGTCCAATTACCTAAACCCAGCATAGACAGGGTGGCAGAATAACAAGTTTAGATTCTCATATCAAGTTTACCACATATACCAAGGTATCATAATATAACAAATGAAAGGTGATTAACACCAAAGTCTAGATCCAAGTAATATCAAATTAATGGACGTACTATCATCCTAACATGGTTACAAATCAATGTTCATATAAATGTCATATCGAATCACCACAATCAGATCTAGAAAGTTAGATCTGTATTAACAAGTTCACAAGTACCACAATATAATTATAATTCAAAATTCACATAGGAGACATAGTAGAATGTCCATATATTAGATCTAGGGAAAATGACATAGTATGCTTGCATAAGTTCATGATTTACAGCATATACCCAATTCATAATCTACCACAATTCATATTTATCTATTTAAACCTAAAGTTGACTAGCACTCACAGAAAAAGAACGGATCTTGAATTCTGGGATCTGATTTCTGAATTTGTTAAGCTTAACCCTTTATGTAGACTTTGATTTTTATCTTCTAGCTTGAATTTGATTTGTTATGGTGGAGGCTAGGTTAGTTTAGGATGCAACATCATATAGGCTCATGAATCATTTTAGCTTAGATTAGGGTTTTGGTTAGATATGATTATATAGATGTGTAGGATTAATTAGAGACTTTAGACCAACATAGGATCCATCCAAACCATCTAGTCCAAGAAAATGCATCACCAGGCCAATCAGAGAATGCCACGTATGCCCTAAAACACAAGAATTCAGACAGGCCATTCTAGGCCGATGGGACCGATTCCAAACACCCTGAGTTGACCCCGGGTCGACCCAGAGGGGCTCGGGTCTGCCAAAAAAATAGGTCGGTTCGGCATTTTGCCTTCCCGCTTTCGCTATTTTGAATTTTTTTCTTGAATTTTAGGTTTATTTTATTTTATTAATTTATATATATATACATACATTCCCCTTATATGTATACAAACTTCCAAGGTCCATAATTTTCTCATACATTATCCGTTTAACCTAAATTTTAGGTCCATTTTGACACTGTTTTACTTAATTCTTCTTCTAAAAATTAAGTATTCTTCATTTTTCCAAATTTAATATTCATAGAAAATACGGGGTGTTACATTCTCCCCTCCTTAAAGGATTTCGTCCCCGAAATATCTGAGTTAAGAAGAATGTATCCTAACATCCAACATCCATCTACTCAACCATCAATCACAGGCATCCATTGTCCTTAAAAAGATTTCTAATGCTTTCATGATTATATGCATAGTGTGTATATGTCCTTATCTAATGCAAAATCAGACGGTCTACTGATTCAGTTGACCTCCCTTATGCGAATTATGTCAGTGCCATGAGTCCATCATGTATGCAAATAAACCTATTATAACATATAAGCTCTACATGTGTGCACACTCATTCGTCCAAATACAACATCCATATGCTAGTTAATCCATTTCCATCCATAAAAGAAAAGAAAATGTACACACATCCATGTGCAGTATGAGAGTGATTGAGCCGATCTTAGTGCCTAATGTGTGTGTATATGCAACCACAGGCAACCACTAGCAAACACTTGCATCCACTTGCATCCATCAAACATAACATGTCTCAAACACATGTTTACAATCATGGGATTTTCTACCAAAAGGTAGAAGATTCGATTGATAGGATATACTCAGATGATAGAAGCAAATGCGAATAAAAGATTTTGGAAGAGAAATTAAGAACATTCCAGGAAAGGGTACGAAGCGTAAAAATCTTGTCATCGGTCTCCCAAGTTGCATCTTCTTGATTGTCTCCCCACTGGAGCTTCACCAACTTGACTTCTCGTTTGCGTAGCTTCTTAACCTTCGATCCAAGTATGCAAGTCAGAACTCATCCAATCATTGCTTCCTTCTTTATTTTCACTTCCTTTCGCAATTTTGGCCCCATTATCTTGAACTCTATACATTTTATCGCCACTTGGATGAAAAGTCATCTTGGAATGATGGGCTTCCTCAAGGACTGTCTTCAATAGGTTTCCCATCCTGATATGATTCACCTATCAAACCTCTTCTTAAGTAGCCTCGCCACTTGCTTATCAAGTTCGTTCTTTTCGTTTAGGAGCCATATGGAGCACAGGTAATGCAACTAGCTTTACATTGTCCACCAGGTATATGCGGAAATCAATCTCGCGCCTTGGGGGTAATCCCTGAACCTCGTCTAAGACATTAGGATACTCACAAACTACTGGTGCCGATCGTAGATCATTGATAGATGCCTTGATAGACTCTAGGAAACTAAGCATGACAGACCCTTGTGGGTCACAAGAAATTTCGAGGGTACTTAACGACCCTCCTCTCACCACCCAGAATGGCACCATACGTGGTAAACCAACCTATCCCTAAAATAAACCCATAGCCCATAAACCCAAGTACATATGCGTCGCATTCAAATTTGATGCCTAACACAGATATTCTCAAACCCCTACAAATCATAGATAAATTGAGCCGAATCACCTATGGGGTTTGAGACAACTACGGGATCCACTACCATACTAGCAACTGAGTGTAGAGATTCAACAACAGAACTAGATATAAATGAATGTGAAGCGCCAGAATTAAAATGTGTTCTAACTGGATGGTTTGAAAGAGAAACTAAAATTTCTACGGAAATTTTTCTACCTCTTTCAGGAGCACTGATCGCGAGAGCATTGACTTGCCCTCCAGAAGTTCCGGTTCTTTGACCTTGTCCCTACGATCCTTGTTTCTTTGGGCACTCTGTAGAATAGTGTCCGAGTTCTCTGCAATTAAAGCAACTGACCTTCCTTCTCTTACAATCTTTGATCAAGTGACCTTCCTTCCGGCAACCATTACATTTCCTCTTATCCCTGCCTTTTTCATCTTTCTCCCCTTTCTTTTGTTGTCGTTGTTGTTGCTGTTGTTGCCCCTTCTTGGGCCACACCTTCTTATTCTGTGATGATTCCTCAGCTTTCACTTCTTTCTTTTCTCCCTTGTCCTCCTCCTGCATTAGGGCCATATCCACAAGCCTTTCAAAGGTGGCCCATATAGGAATATGGGGCATAGCAAGACCATGCAGAGGCTCATTCAGTCCTTTGGCAAATCGTAAAGCCTTTTTGTGCTGCGTATCCACCAACTCTAGACCAAACCTTGCCAGCTGGTTGAACTTGTTCACATATTCCTTCACCGTCAAATTTCCTTGTTTGAGAGCTAAGAACCTCTCCATCTGAATGCTTCCCTCGGCTTGGGAAAGAAATTCCATTTCGAACCTGTGTCTAAAATCTCCCCAAGTTTCCACCGGACGTCCAGCTTGGGTTACTTCCCACCAAAATGAGGCTTCGTCCTTTAACAGCCAAGCAGCTAATTGGATTTTTCTTCGGTCCTCCATTTCAAAAATGACGAATAAGTCCTTAGTCTCCTTAAGCCAATTCCAGGCTTCTACGAATGTCTCTTTCCTATGGAATGGCTTCCCTCCCATAGCAAGGAAGTCTTTGCAGATCTTGGGGAAGTTATCTGCTCTTGGAGGAGGAGGAGGAATGATTGGTGCAGTTGGGGGAGGAACGTCTCTTTGTTCTTCGGCTGTTGTCGTGGCTTCCAAATACCTACGGAACCAACCGGGTATTGTGATGCCCTCTGGGAGATTAGAGATGTTTTGTTCCCCAGATATGCTGAAAAAAAAGATAAAGGATGAAATTTAGATAAGGGACCGAAGGATACTACATATGGCTTCTTGAGGAATATTTTCAAAACATATTTTTCTTTTGAAAATACTTTCTTTTAAAACCTTTTCGAAAAATATTTTTCAAAACTTTTATCTAATCTGGTAACCTTCAGCTCTAATACCAAGTGAAACACCCCACGTCCGTTAATGTCACTCACTAAGGTAATGCATTAAGTTCTGTGAAGCATTGTAGGTAAACAGACACAGAATAATTACAAGACAGATATAAATAAAGATAGCAGCGGAAGTTTCAAAAAATTTATTTCAGGCATAAATAATAATCCCGTGGTTTATAATACCATAATTCATAAAACGATTACAACAAAATACTTCTGTGTTGCATAATCAGAGTGCATAGGAATTAAAATAAAACATTATTCCCCAATAAAAGAGTAAGCCATAGCAGAGACAAAGACTCAAGCCATACTTCAACAGTAGCTCCTAGCAAGATGATATCCAAATCTTGGCTAAGCCTGGGTGTTTCCACCCTGAGAACCTAGGGGAGAAACGGAAGAGAGAAGGAAAAACAAAAAGGGGTCAGATATAAAGTATGGCGAGTCTAGTGACTTTTATCTAGTAAATAAATAAAGGTGAACATGACAGGCATAAAGTGGATAAGGGACATCGCTATACAAATGGCAGGTGTGATAAGACAGATAAGATGAGGTATATACATGCTTCGGTGATGACTACTCTGCACTATTACTAGTATAACTGAAATGAAACGATCCCATCCACTATAAGCTGGTAAGATTAGATCATACATCCAAGTATGCCTTAACCACTACCCTAATTAATCGGCTCCCTACTCCGTAGATATCCTGTGTTGGCCCTACAGTAGGGGGTATCACTTCCCTAAAGTGGCAACCCAAGATGTGCACAGAGATGCCTACTAATGTCACGATCGTCTTGTCCCCCTCTGCCCGGACCATGCACGCACATGTCCCCTGTCAGTTTTCGTCGTCTATACCACCCGTCACGTTTTGGATCTCTTATAATCAATCAGTAAGCGTGCCCCTTCTCTGCCTAGTACGGAGTTCTCTACTCTGATACCAACTACGTGTTACTGACGGAAATGAGTCTCATACAATATGATACAAGCTCTCCCCTTTGTCTTGTATCCCCACTAGGTTTTCCACTGACTATGTATACCCTAAAATGGTGAGCTTTAATTACATAGACCTATACTAGTTATGTATACCCTAAAGGGTGATCTTTAATTACATAACTCCCACACAATACGATACAAGCCGTCCCCTTTATCTTGTATCCCCACTAGGTTTTCCATTGACAATGTATACCCTAAAAGGATGATCTTTAATTACATAGCCTTTATTATTTTATCTACCCGTTATGTATACCACTTAGGTGTCTTTAATTACATAACATGTATTGGGTTAAGTATGTGGGCCTATATATATATATATATATATATATATATATATATATATATATATATATATATATATATATATATATATATATATATATATATATTACCCATCTCTCCTAACTTACTTAACCCCTCCTCACTACCCATCCAATTTTACTTAACCCTAACTTAAATCCATATTCATATTAAATTAGGTTAAGTAATCCGTTTCTATACCATGTCCAATTATGGTTATAATGGGTTAGACCTCCCACATTAGGCCTACAACGTGTAGATGCTGGATAAGCCGGTCGGGTCCGGGAAGTCTTATTCCACTGTTGGGCCTAACCTCGTGTCTTAGCCTGATTCGTATTTGTGTACTTAGACCTCCCACGTTATGTTCAACATTAGTGGTTGCTGGATATGCCGGTCGGGTCCGGGCAGATTCCTCTGAAAGTGCGGTGTACACATGCCCGACTAGCACGGAATGGTCGCCAAAGAAAGGAAAGAAGAGAATGAACTAATCGAAAACCTGTTGAATGTCTCACAGCGCATGGAACCAAATATAATAATAATATACTTGACATAAAACAGGTGAGACAGTGCATAAGCTGATAACTAAAACCAACATCAACATCAGAGCAGCGGAAATCCAAATACAGCTTATTACAACTTTCCAAATTACTGTCTCTAAACAAAAGAAAGAAATATACACTACTAATGCCCAAAGTAGTGACCGCAGCAACACAGGGAGAATATCTATATATATGTATCATATGTGGAAGCCTCTTGCTCGTCTCCGGTACAGCCACTCGTGCATACCACTTGACCGGTCTCTAGTCTGCTCGTGAGAGCACCTAGAGTAATAAGAAGAGACATAAAACTCTGGGTCAGACAAAAAGTCTGGTATGAGCGATAAGCAGCTAAACAGAACAATAACAAGTATACTAACCCATACCTGAACCTGGACCTGCAACCAAAGAGTTAGCACTACATACCGAACAATACTCTAAGGTGCCACTAACATAGGTGTAAAGAAATACGGGGTGGGGGTGTGCATGTCATGGTGATGGCAAACAATCAATCATAGCAACCATCCTCACATCTCTCGCTCAGTGCGTAAAGCATACGATATCCACTACCTTGGTCACCTAATCCTTTGGGCCATGACTGAATCCAATCCCGTACAACTATCACTACAAGCCCACTATCTGTCTCCCAGTGGTGAACCAAAGTTATGAATACCGACAACCCCTTTGCACACGTCCTGCAGCAAAGCCCAACTCATGAAGTGGACTGGATGGTTCCCTTCTGGATCCTGAGTTCTACTCCCTATTTAGACTTCCTTTGCATCTCGGGTTTTGGTCGAATTGGAGTTGGTCTTCAAAAGAATCGTCACAATGAGGTAAAAGTATATGTCTGGTTCGGTTCGGTAGTCCCGACCCGGTTCGGTTCGGTGATCCTGGCCATGCCTTGATCAGTGCTCCACTCCTCCTCAGTTCGGTCCTCCAGCTCTGGTTCGGTTCGGATGCCCTATGCCTGGGTTCAATGGTTGCTTCCTGGTTCGGTTCGGTGGTTGCTCCCTCCTAGATGTCCCGATCCGATCCCCCTTCCCTTCATAAGCCCGATCCAGTCCACCTTTGGTCTCTCCGATCCGATCCCCTCTTGGTCTCCCCGATCCGATCCCTACCCAACTCCAACTCTAAGCAAATGGCCTTCCTTCTCGCCAAGGCTCCTTTAGTGCAAAGTTCCGATCCGGTTTGGCTTCTCTGCCCGGTCCACCATCCGATATGTGCCCCCTATCCCGATCCGATCCGAAACCCTGCAACTTTTCCAGCGGCTGTTTTACGTCATTCGACGGCGTTTTCGACCAATCTAACCCTTCTAGGCAATCACAAAGCATACCATACAGACATATCAACATGTATAATCATCCACAAACCGCAAAACAACAATCATAGCATTTAAAATGGATCAAAAATACCCAAAATCCCATATTTTCCCTTAAGCATGTTCTGGCATAGTTAATGATAGGGTTATCAAAACTTAACCAAATTAACCCAAGTTTCTAACAGAGGTCTAAAACATCATTTAAAAATTTATAAATATTTTTCCAGAATTTATTAGTGTATAAATTCGCTAATCAACACTAATTACCCTTAATTAACCATAATTAGTGAGGAACTATGCAAATCACTCACCTTGGCCACAAATAAAACTCATAACTGAAATAAATATTTGCTTAGCACGAATACTGTAACACCCCACCTCCGCTAGGGTCACTCACAAAGGGAATGCACTAGGTTAGGTGAAGCATTATCAAGGTAAACATGCACAGAAATATCACAAGACAGAACATATACAAAACAGCGGAAGTAAAACAAATTTCATTACCTTATAAAATAAGGTCTAAAGCCTTTTACATCAGAATACATCAAAACCTGTCTTGCAATAGTAAAGGAGCATAAACCCTTTTCATAAATTATTCAGCAAAATAAAGCGGTGAAGCAGCCATAGCCAAAAGAAGACCAAGCTATACATGATGACCTTCGAGCATAAGAGGTCCGGACTAAACAACATCATTTCCTCCGTGAAACCTAGGGGGGAAACGGAAGACAAAGAGGCGAAAGAAAACGGGGTCAGTCATAAAGACTGGTAAGTCCTATCTACTTCCAGTATAAAAACAGGTAAAGGTAACATGACATGCATAAACTGAAAGTAAACATAAGGATGACGACAAGATAGATAAGCTAAACCAAGATAACTGGATGAGCTACTATAGCAAGATAAACTAAGGTATCATGATAAACTACGGTGTCAAGATAAATCAAGGTATCACATCATCAGGTTTCTATCAAGTATACTATCCCAACGTATCTATCATGTATAACCTCCCACGGTATCTGTCCTGTATAACATCCCAAGGTATTTATCATGTATATTTACTCTGCACCTCTCGTACTAGTATCCCAACCCGCGTCATGTGTTAACTATGGATGTCCCTTGCCCAATGTCATGTAATGGTCCATGTCAACCTAATATATAGCATATGTAGGTTTTCCCAACTCGTATGTTTCTTTCCATGTATAAGTTCAGTCCTTTGCCGTAGGCCGTACGGGCTTTCCCATGTAAATCTATACCACCTCAACGTAGTACCATTTTATCCTTGAAGTTGTTTTGGACTGCTATCCTTGATCTGGTTATGTTTTCTTACCATGAACTATCGTGTGTTCACTTAGGATTTATGCCACCCAGAACCACTAGGGATTATGCTACCTAATGAACGTTTCCGTGTCTCGGTTTGGGTTCAAGCCACCTAGGGCCACTAGGGATTATGCCACCCGTCAACCACGCCCTTTATCCCACGTATGTATCGTGAATCGTTTTCCATGTCTAGACGCACATGTATCTCAATGTGCTATCCGAGTTCCGTGCCAGGGCAAATCGAGAAATACGGAACTCGGTCGGGAGCTTTAAGTCGTCTGCTGATGCAGATATCAAGGTCTGTTTTTGTATCCGTGGCTATGGTCCTACGTGACCCCTCCCTCAACTACTGAAAGGCAATCCAAGAAAAATCATGTATGAGAACTACATCCCGACCCCACTATGCCCCACTTACCTATTGGCCAACCTCACCCATAACTCGATAGCAAGTATATGGTCTGTTGGGAGTTCTCTGCCTTTCCGTACGTACACGATTGACTAAAGATGGTAGGTAGTCGACGACGCGCTATCCAGGGCAAAAACAAGAATCGTTGACTCCACGCTAATCCATCCCAGTCTTTAGGTCGCTCGCATAACAACCAAGGCATACTCTTGGTTCTTCTACCGCAGACCTTAACCTCTTGTGAGCCCAGGCGGATCATCTGCAACCTCACAGAGGGATACCAAGAGTATCCTCACGTCCCCCGAAGCTACCGCTTAGTCACCCAGTTCATTGGAGCCTTTATCTAAGTCAGATAATTCGCTCCTCCACGTGTGTTCAAGCGATGACCTACCATATCGGGTTACTCATCTATCTGTGAACTGGTCCAATTTCCTTGACTTAGAATTATAACTTAGTTATCCTTAACTAAGGTTTACCACTTAGCTTCTCTTCCCTCTATCCTTGTTAACTACGATTTTCAACCTAGTCCCCTGAGCTAGGGTTTTGTCTAATGGGTTAAGTGTTGTCATTCAAGTTCATGACTTAACCCGCCTACGAATCATGTCAAGATTTGGCTAAGTATTCAAGTCCAAGACCTAGCCCTACAAGTTGGTTAAATATACCAAGAAGCTCATGACTTAACCCTATTCAATCATCAAGTCAAATTGGTTAAGTATTTGTTTATCTTAACCGTATCAGATTATCGTGTTAGATTGGTTAAGCATAGATTATCTTAACCTCATCAGATTATCGAGTCGGATTGGTTATGTATAGGTTAACTTAACCCCATCCACTAATTGTATTAGAATGGTTAAGTATATTTAAACGGTCTTGTGACTTAACCCTATCAAGTTCTCATATTAGATTGGTTAAGTATGGTTGCTTAACCTCATCAAATCATCATGTATAATTGATTAAGTATAAGTTACTTAACCTCATTGAATTACCAAGTTTAGATCGGTTAAGTGTTTAACTTAACCCCATCGAATTACCGTGTTTATATTGGTTAAGAGTAAGTTACTTAACCCCATCTAATTACCAAGTCGGATTAGTTAAATGTAAATTACTTAACACCATCTCCTAATTGTCTTATATGGTTAAGTGTCATTAAGAAATCAAGTCCGGTTCCACTTAACCTACCCATTCGTGTCATATCGGTTAAGTGTCATTAGTCAAAATTACTTAACCTTTTCATGTGGCATTAATTAGATTAATGCACCCCAACCTCTCACATTAAACTTTGTTGTGGTTACTAGTTAAGCCGGGCGGGTCCGGGTAGCTTTACACCACGACCTAGTCTAACCTCGGGTTTTAAGTGCTATATGACCAACTACTCACATTGGGTCCTATTGTTTGTAGCCACTAGTTAAGCCGGGCGGGTCCGGGTAGATTTATGCTACAAACTCAACCCAACCTCGAGTTGGCCACTTTCATGTTTGGTCTAGTGTCATATTACACTTACAACCCATACATGTCTAGTTTCAAGTCCCATGTTTACCCCACATGTCATGTCCACATTTAGGTGTATCATGAGTGCCATATTTTCATGAAATCCCATGTCAAATTATCATGTCATAATCACGCACGTCTAACCTACCCCAAATCGTGTTTCCAACCCAAGTAAAAGCGAGTCAACCTAGTAAGGATACTATGCTACATATTGGCCTCAAAACATGCACGATGTCAAAAAGGGATTGGCCACAAACATGCATGGTATCATAAGGGGTTTGGCCTCAAAATATGCATAGCATCATAAGGGGTTTTTGGCCTCAAACATGCATAATGCCACAACGGGATTAGCCACAAACATGCATGATATCATAAGGGGATTTGGGTTCATTTACATGCATAAGCCCCAAGTAATATTCATGTGCATATTTCACAAGTCAAAGGGTTTCAAGTATTCATGCCAACATTCCGCAAGTAAAGGTTCAATCTTTCATGATGGACTAAGTTAAACATAACATAAGTGGCATGATTTAGTCACTAAGCATAGCCAAAAGACATAGGTTCAAGCAAAAGATGCATGACAAGGTTCATATAGGCTAGCATACTTGGTTCAATCTCGTTTTATTCCATGCCATCATTAAAACTACCGTTTAGATCTAGAAGTAGCTAGAACTTACATAGCGAAGCTTAGGGAAAGATCATGAATCGTCTTGACGAAGAAAGGTGGCTCCTTTGTTGAAGAATCGTCATGAAATTTGCGTAGCAACGTTGATCTCTCCTCGATTTGATGTAGAAAGCTTGCACCTTTTGATTTGAACCCGATTTGAATGCATAAGCCCTTGGAGTTGGAGATGGAGGCCATGATCAAGATAGATTTTGGCAGCACTTAGTTGCTAGAATGATTTTTAGTGATTTAGGTTAGGTCCTAGGGTGTTTTTATAGAGATTAGGACTAGTTTAGGCCCTTAGATTAACCCTAGGATAGATCTGAACCCTCAAAATCAGTCACAGGCCATCAGAATAGAGCACAAGGCCAAGCAGGTGCACCCAGGCCAAAGTGGTCGGACCACCCAGGTCGACACCCGTGTCGACTGGGCAGTCGACCTGCCCCCTGGGCGTGTCAACTCTCCAGTCGACACCCTAGTCGACCTAGGGCTTGGGCGGGAATTTTCCCGCCCAGTTCGTTTGGCTCCAGATTTGAATTTTCGAACTGTTTTTGAACTTGAATTTTTCTGAGAACTTTGACGGGCCATAACTGGGTCATACGGACTCCGATTTTCGAAAACTCGGACTCTATTTTGCGTATTTTTCTGAGACGAACGCAATGGCGCAACCCGTTTCTCCTGATTTAGATTTTATAATTATATTCTGCCTTGATTCTTGTCTTAGCATGTTGTAAAAATCCGGGTTGTTACATTCTCCCCAACTTAAAGGATTTCGTCCCCGAAAACTCCAAGTTAGGAAGAACGTATCCTACCATCCATCATCCATCTACTCAAAACATCATCCACAGGCAACCATGGTCCTTAAAAGACTCCTAATGCTTTATGAACACATGCAGAAAGTGTGTGTATATGTTCCTTAGCTAATGCTAATGATCAGGTCTGAATGATCTTTCTAATGCAAAATATGTTTAGTGCCATGAGTCCAACATGTATGCAAATAGTCCTAGTCATATAAACACTACATGTGTGCACAACCATTCATCCACATGCAACATCCACATAACAACACATTAACTTTCAAACAAGTATAAATACTCGTGCATATGCAATGCAAAATGTGAGTGCGTCGATCTAGTATCTAACGTGTATTCGCGCATCCACGAGCAACCACTTGCAACCATTTTCAACCATATCAATCATAACATGTTTCAAATACATGTTTACATCCATAGAGTTCTACGTAAGGTTCCCAAGATAGGATCGAGAAGATAAACAAGACAAACTCCTTACGGGGTTTGCAACAGAAACAGGACCGAGAGGATATCCACCAAGCGATAGCATGCAAGCAAGTTCTACAGGAGAACCAGGGATCAACGATATACTCTTAAAAAGAGACATGATGCGCGCGTCTAAGCCGCATTTCCATGAGCTTAATTCCATTGTTCCTTGACCGCCTTTGACTTCATGATTTTGTAGCTCCTTGATTCCTATTTCCAAGGTATGAATCGGAACTCATTTCACTGTCGCCTCTCGTTCCTTTTTCACTTATTCTTTTCTAAAATACTTGGCTCAACCATAACTGCGTACTCATGGTTTCATGCAAGCTTTCCAACAATTCACTAGCGAATCTTGGATCTCGTTTACCTACTAAGAGGTATTCCACGCAGAAGAGCTTTCATTTGAAAACAACCGATGCCAGCCATGTTGCCCAGTGTACTTACTAGGGTGATTCCTATAGCCCATGCTTAAGCAGAATGAACCATCCGCCTTATTGGCGAACATTACTCGATCGGATCAGAGATTTCCGATAAATGCATCAAGAGATTCTAGGTAACTAACCATAACAGAACTCGTAAGGTTACACGAGACTTCGAGGGTATTACCAAGGCAAGTTAAGAGTTTAACTACCCTCCTTTCAAAACCGAGAATGGCATCCCTTACTGGATAACCACTTCATCCCTAGAATCCCTCCATAGCTCAACAATTGAAGCATTGCTTCTAATCTCAACACTTGGCATTTACACTCTCAATTCCAAACAAGTCATGAATAAATGGACCGACTCTCCAACCAAATTTTGGGACAAAAGTGGGATCTTCTACCATGCTAGTACTAAGGTATAGAGGCTTAACTATCGAAACAGACTTAAATAATGCGATGATCAAAACAAAGTCTAGACGGGATGATAGAAAAGAAAGGCTAAACCTTTAATAGAAAAGATACCATCCCTCTTAGGTATGCTAGGAGTGAGAGAATACAACTGCCCTCTCGCTGATCCTGTCCTTGCCTTCCTTCGTGGACTAATCCATACCAACAAGTTGCTTATCCTTACGTCCGTGTCCTTTATCCTTGCTCTTATTACCCTTCCTTGTAACACGGTAACAGGCCTCTCGAGAACCACCTCCATCTCACGGAAAACACTTCGTAGCTAGACAAGGATTAGTCGCAGTTAAAACTACTGTGACTACAGATGGAGGAAAGAAAGGAAAAGAGATTCAATCAAGGAAACAAAGGATAGTGCTAATGGCTTTTGGGGAATAGCCTTTAAAAACTTTTCTTGAAAAATGCTTCTTTGTAAATGGTTTCTCAAATAGTTTTCAGAAGGTTTTAAAACTTTTGCCCAGTCTGGTAACCTTCTGCTCTGATACCAAATGTAACACCCCACCTCCGCTAGGGTCACTCACAAAGGGAATGCACTAGGTTTGGTGAAGCATTATCGAGTAAACATGCACAGAAATATCACAAGACAGAACATATACAAAACAGCGGAAGTAAAACAAATTTCATTACCTTATAAAATAAGGTCTAAAGCCTTTTACATCAGAATACATCAAAACCTGTCTTGCAATAGTAAAGAAGCATAAAACCTTTTCATAAATTATTCCCCAAAATAAAGCGGTGAAGCAGCCATAGCCAAAAGAAGACCAAGCTATACATGATGACCTTCGAGCATAAGAGGTCCGGACTAAACAACATCATTTCCTCCCTGAAACCTAGGGGGGAAACGGAAGACAAAGAGGCGAAAGAAAACGGGGTCAGTCATAAAGACTGGTAAGTCCTATCTACTTCCAGTATAAAAACAGGTAAAGGTAACATGACATGCATAAACTGAAAGTAAACATAAGGATGACGACAAGATAGATAAGCTAAACCAAGATAACTGGATGAGCTGCTGTAGCAAGATAAACTAAGGTATCATGATAAACTACGGTGTCAAGATAAATCAAGGTATCACATCGTCAGGTTTCTATCAAGTATACTATCCCAACGTATCTATCATGTATAACCTCCCACGGTATCTATTCTGTATAACATCCCAAGGTATTTATCATGTATATTTACTCTGCACCTCTCGTACTAGTATCCCAACCCGCGTCATGTGTTAACTATGGATGTCCCTTGCCCAATGTCATGTAATGGTCCATGTCAACCTAATATATAGCATATGTAGGTTTTCCCAACTCGTATGTTTCTTTCCATGTATAAGTTCAGTCCTTTGCCATAGACCGTACGGGCTTTCCCATGTAAATCTATACCACCTCAACATAGTACCATTTTATCCTTGAAGTTGTTTTGGACTGCTATCCTTGATCTGGTTATGTTTTCTTACCATGAACTATCGCGTGTTCACTTAGGATTTATGCCACCCAGGACCACTAGGGATTATGCTACCTAATGAACGTTTCCGTGTCTCGGTTTGGGTTCAAGCCACCTAGGGCCACTAGGGATTATGCCACCCGTCAACCACGCCCTTTATCCCACGTATGTATCGTGAATCGTTTTCCATGTCTAGACGCACATGTATCTCAATGTGCCATCCGAGTTCCGTGCCAGGGCAAATCGAGAAATACGGAACTCGGTCGGGAGCTTTAAGTCGTCTGCTGATGTAGATATCAAGGTCTGTTTTTGTATCCGTGGCTATGGTCCCACGTGACCCCTCCCTCAACTACTGAAAGGCAATCCAAGAAAAATCATGTATGGGAACTACATCCCGACCCCACTATGCCCCACTTACCTATTGGCCAACCTCACCCATAACTCGATAGCAAGTATATGGTCTGTTGGGAGTTCTCTGCCTTTCCGTACGTACACGATTGACTAAAGATGGTAGGTACTCGACGACGCGCTATCCAGGGAAAAAACAAGAATCGTCGACTCCACGCTAATCCATCCCAGTCTTTAGGTCGCTCGCATAGCAACCAAGGCATACTCTTGGTTCTTCTACCGCAGACCTTAACCTCTTGTGAGCCCAGGCGGATCATCTGCAACCTCACAGAGGGATACCAAGAGTATCCTCACGTCCCCCGAAGCTACCGCTTAGTCACCCAGTTCGTTGGAGCCTTTATCTAAGTCAGATAATTCGCTCCTCCACGTGTGTTCAAGCGATGACCTACCATATCGAGTTACTCATCTATCTGTGAACTGGTCCAATTTCCTTGACTAAGAATTATAACTTAGTTATCCTTAACTACGGTTTACCACTTAGCTTCCCTTCCCGCTATCCTTGTTAACTACGATTTTCAACCTAGTCCCCTGAGCTAGGGTTTTGTCTAATGGGTTAAGTGTTGTCATTCAAGTTCATGACTTAACCCGCCTACGAATCATGTCAAGATTTGGCTAAGTATTCAAGTCCAAGACCTAGCCCTACAAGTTGGTTAAGTATACCAAGAAGCTCATGACTTAACCCTATTCAATCATCAAGTCAAATTGGTTAAGTATTTGTTTATCTTAACCCTATCAGATTATCGTTTTAGATTGGTTAAGCATAGATTATCTTAACCTCATCAGATTATCGAGTCGGATTGGTTAAGTATAGGTTAACTTAAACCCATCCACTAATCGTATTAGAATGGTTAAGTATATTTAAACGGTCTTGTGACTTAACCCTATCAAGTTCTCATATTAGATTGGTTAAGTATGGTTGCTTAACCTCATCAAATCATCATGTATAATTGATTAAGTATAAATTACTTAACCTCATTGAATTACCAAGTTTAGATCGGTTAAGTGTTTAACTTAACCCCGTCGAATTACCGTGTTTAGATTGGTTAAGAGTAAGTTACTTCACCCCATCTAATTACCAAGTCGGATTAGTTAAATGTAAATTACTTAACCCCATCCCCTAATTGTCTTATATGGTTAAGTGTCATTAAGAAATCAAGTCCGGTTCCACTTAACCTACCCATTCGTGTCATATTGGTTAAGTGTCATTAGTCAAAATTACTTAACCTTTTCATGTGGCATTAATTGGATTAATGCACCCCCAAACTCTCACATTAAACTTTGTTATGGTTACTAGTTAAGCCGGGCGGGTCCGGGTAGCTTTACACCATAACCTAGTCTAACCTCGGGTTTTAAGTGCTATATGATCAACTACTCACATTGGGTCCTATTGTTTGTAGCCACTAGTTAAGCCGAGCGGGTCCGGGAAGATTTATGCTACAAACTCAACCCAACCTCGAGTTGGCCACTTTCATGTTTGGTCTAGTGTCATATTACACTTACAACCCATACGTGTCTAGTTTCAAGTCCCATGTTTACCCCCACATGTCATGTCCACATTTAGGTGTATCATGAGTGCCATATTTTCATGAAATCCCATGTCAAATTATCATGTCATAATCACGCACGTCTAACCTACCCCAAATCGTGTTTCCAACCCAAGTAAAAGCGAGTCAACCTAGTAAGGATACTATGCTACATATTGGCCTCAAAACATGCACGATGTCAAAAAGGGATTGGCTACAAACATGCATGGTATCATAAGGGGTTTGGCCTCAAAATATGCATAGCATCATAAGGGGTTTTTGGCCTCAAACATGCATAATGCCACATCGGGATTAGCCACAAACATGCATGATATCATAAGGGGGTTTGGGTTCATTTACATGCATAAGCCCCAAGTCATATTCATGTGCATATTTCACAAGTCAAAGTGGTTTCAAGTATTCATGCCAACATTCCGCAAGTAAAGGTTCAATCTTTCATGATGGACTAAGTTAAACATAACATAAGTGGCATGATTTAGTCACTAAGCATAGCCAAAAGCCATAGGTTCAAGCAAAAGAGGCATGACAAGGTTCATATAGGCTAGCATACTTGGTTTAATCTCGTTTTATTCCATGTCATCATTAAAACTACCGTTTAGATCTAGAAGTAGCTAGAACTTACATAGCGAGGCTTAGGGAAAGATCATGAATCGTCTTGATGAAGAAAGGTGGCTCCTTTGTTAAAGAATCGTCATGAAATTTGCATAGCAACGTTGATATCTCCTCGATTTGATGTAGAAAGCTTGCACCTTTTGATTTGAACCCGATTTGAATGCATAAGCCCTTGGAGTTGGAGATGGAGGCCATGATCAAGATAGATTTTGGCAGCACTTAGTTGCTAGAATGATTTTTAGTGATTTAGGTTAGGTCCTAGGGTGTTTTTATAGAGATTAGGACTAGTTTAGGCCCTTAGATTAACCCTAGGGTAGATCTGAACCCTCAAAATCCATCACAGGCCATCAGAACAGAGCACAAGGCCAAGCAGGTGCACCCAGGCCAAAGTGGTCGGACCACCCAGGTCGACACCCGTGTCGACTGGGCAGTCGACCTGCCCCCTGGGCGTGTCGACTCCCCAGTCGACCTGGGGCTTGGGCGGGAATTTTCCCGCCCAGTTCGTTTGGCTCCAGATTTGATTTTTCGAACTGTTTTTGAACTTGAATTTTTCTGAGAACTTTGACGGGCCATAACTGGGTCATACGGACTCCGATTTTCGAAAACTCGGACTCTATTTTGCGTATTTTTCTGAGACGAACGCAATGGCGCAACCCGTTTCTCCTGATTTAGATTTTATAATTATATTCTGCCTTGATTCTTGTCTTAGCATGTTGTAAAAATCCGGGTTGTTACATTCTCCCCAACTTAAAGGATTTCGTCCCCGAAAACTCCAAGTTAGGAAGAACGTATCCTACCATCCATCATCCATCTACTCAAAACATCATCCACAGGCAACCATGGTCCTTAAAAGACTCCTAATGCTTTATGAACACATGCAGAAAGTGTGTGTATATGTTCCTTAGCTAATGCTAATGATCAGGTCTGAATGATCTTTCTAATGCAAAATATGTTTAGTGCCATGAGTCCAACATGTATGCAAATAGTCCTAGTCATATAAACACTACATGTGTGCACAACCATTCATCCACATGCAACATCCACATAACAACACATTAACTTTCAAACAAGTATAAATACTCGTGCATATGCAATGCAAAATGTGAGTGCGTCGATCTAGTATCTAACGTGTATTCGCGCATCCACGAGCAACCACTTGCAACCATTTTCAACCATATCAATCATAACATGTTTCAAATACATGTTTACATCCATAGAGTTCTACGTAAGGTTCCCAAGATAGGATCGAGAAGATAAACAAGACAAACTCCTTACGGGGTTTGCAACAGAAACAGGACCGAGAGGATATCCACCAAGCGATAGCATGCAAGCAAGTTCTACAGGAGAACCAGGGATCAACGATGTACTCTTAAAAAGAGACATGATGCGCGCGTCTAAGCCGCATTTCCATGAGCTTAATTCCATTGTGCCTTGACCGCCTTTGACTTCATGATTTCTTAGCTCCTTGATTCCTATTTCCAAGGTATGAGTCGGAACTCATTTCACTATCGCCTCATGTTCCTTTTTCACTTATTCTTTTCTAAAATATTTGGCTCAACCATAACTGCGTACTCATGGTTTCATGCAAGCTTTCCAACAATTCATTAGCGAATCTTGGATCTTGTTTACCTACTAAGAGGTATTCCACGCAGAAGAGCTTTCCCTTGAAAACAACCGATGCCAGCCATCTTGCCCATTGTACTTACTAGGGTGATTCCTACAGCCCATGCTTAAGCAGAATGAACCATCCGCCTTATTGGCGAACATTACTCGATCGGATCAGAGATTTCCGATAAATGCATCAAGAGATTCTAGGTAACTAACCATGACAGAACTCATAAGGTTACACGAGACTTCGAGGGTATTACCAAGGCAAGTTAAGAGTTTAACTACCCTCCTTTCAAAACAGAGAATGACATCCCTTACTGGATAACCACTTCATCCCTAGAATCCCTCCATAGCTCAACAATAGAAGCATTGCTTCTAATCTCAACACTTGGCATTTACACTCTCAATTCCAAACAAGTCATGAATAAATGGACCGACACTCCAACCAGATTTTGGGACAAAATTGGGATCTTCTACCATGCTAGTACTAAGGTACAGAGGCTTAACTATCGAAGCAGACTTAAATGATGCGATGATCAAAACAAAGTCTGGACGAGATGATAGAAAAGAAAGGCTAAACCTTTGACAGAAACGATACCATCCCTCTTACGTATGCTAGGAGTGAGAGCATACAATTGCCCTCTCGCTGATCTTGTCCTTGCCTTCCTTCGTGGACTAATCCATACCAACAAGTTGCTTATCCTTACGTCCGTGTCCTTTATCCTTGCTCTTATTACCCTTCCTTGTAACACGATAACAGGCCTCTCGAGAACCACCTCCATCTCACGGAAAACACTTTGTAGCTAGACAAGGATTAGTCGCAGTTAAAACTACTGTGACTACAGATGGAGGAAAGAAAGGAAAAGAGATTCAATCAAGGAAACAAAGGATAGTGCTAATGGCTTTTGGGGAATAGCCTTTAAAAACTTTTCTTGAAAAATGCTTCTTTGTAAACGGTTTCTCAAATAGTTTTCAGAAGGTTTTAAAAACTTTTGCCCAGTCTGGTAACCTTCTGCTCTGATACCAAATGTAACACCCCACCTCCGCTAGGGTCACTCACAAAGGGAATGCACTAGGTTTGGTGAAGCATTATCGAGGTAAACATGCACAGAAATATCACAAGACAGAACATATACAAAACAGCGGAAGTAAAACAAATTTCATTACCTTATAAAATAAGGTCTAAAGCCTTTTACATCAGAATACATCAAAACCTATCTTGCAATAGTAAAGAAGCATAAAACCTTTTCATAAATTATTCCCCAAAATAAAGCGGTGAAGCAGCCATAGCCAAAAGAAGACCAAGCTATACATGATAACCTTCGAGCATAAGAGGTCCGGACTAAACAACATCATTTCCTCCCTGAAACCTGGGGGGAAACGGAAGACAAAGAGGCGAAAGAAAACGGGGTCAGTCAAAAAGACTGGTAAGTCCTATCTACTTCCAGTATAAAAACAGGTAAAGGTAACATGACATGCATAAACTGAAAGTAAACATAAGGATGACGACAAGATAGATAAGCTAAACCAAGATAACTGGATGAGCTACTGTAGCAAGATAAACTAAGGTATCATGATAAACTACGGTGTCAAGATAAATCAAGGTATCACATCGTCAGGTTTCTATCAAGTATACTATCCCAACGTATCTATCATGTATAACCTCCCACGGTATCTATCCTGTATAACATCCCAAGGTATTTATCATGTATATTTACTCTGCACCTCTCGTACTAGTATCCCAATTCGCGTCATGTGTTAACTATGGATGTCCCTTGCCCAATGTCATGTAATGGTCCATGTCAACCTAATATATAGCATATGTAGGTTTTCCCAACTCGTATGTTTCTTTCCATGTATAAGTTTAGTCCTTTGCCGTAGGCCGTACGGGCTTTCCCATGTAAATCTATACCACCTCAACGTAGTACCATTTTATCCTTGAAGTTGTTTTGGACTGCTATCCTTGATCTGGTTATGTTTTCTTACCATGAACTATCGCGTGTTCACTTAGGATTTATGCCACCCAGGACCACTAGGGATTATGCTACCTAATGAACGTTTCCGTGTCTCGGTTTGGGTTCAAGCCACCTAGGGCCACTAGGGATTATGCCACCCGTCAACCACGCCCTTTATCCCATGTATGTATCGTGAATCGTTTTCCATGTCTAGACGTACATGTATCTCAATGTGCCATCCGAATTCCGTGCCAGGGCAAATCGAGAAATACGGAACTCGGTCGGGAGCTTTAAGTCATCTGCTGATGCAGATATCAAGGTCTGTTTTTGTATCCGTGGCTATGGTCCCACGTGACCCCTCCCTCAACTACTGAAAGGCAATCCAAGAAAAATCATGTATGAGAACTACATCCCGGCCCCACTATGCCCCACTTACCTATTGGGCAACCTCACCCATAACTCGACAGCAAGTATATGGTCTGTTGGGAGTTCTCTGCCTTTCCGTACGTACACGATTGACTAAAGATGGTAGGTAGTCGACGACGCGCTATCCAGGGCAAAAACAAGAATCGTCGACTCCACGCTAATCCATCCCAGTCTTTAGGTCGCTCGCATAGCAACCAAGGCATACTCTTGGTTCTTCTACCGCAGACCTTAACCTCTTGTGAGCCCTGGCGGATCATCTGCAACCTCACAGAGGGATAACAAGAGTATCCTCACGTCCCCCGAAGCTACTGCTTCGTCACCCAGTTCGTTGGAGCCTTTATCTAAGTCAGATAACTCGCTCCTCCACATGTGTTCAAGCGATGACCTACCATATCGGGTTACTCATCTATCTGTGAACTGGTCCAATTTCCCTGACTAAGAATTATTACTTAGTTATCCTTAACTAAGGTTTACCACTTAGCTTCTCTTCCCGCTATCCTTGTTAACTACGATTTTCAACCTAGTCCCCCTGAGCTAGGGTTTTGTCTAATGGGTTAAGTGTTGTCATTCAAGTTCATGACTTAACCCGCCTACGAATCATGTCAAGATTTGGCTAAGTATTCAAGTCCAAGACCTAGCCCTACAAGTTGGTTAAGTATACCAAGAAGCTCATGACTTAACCCTATTCAATCATCAAGTCAAATTGGTTAGGTATTTGTTTATCTTAACCCTATCAGATTATCGTGTTAGATTGGTTAAGCATAGATTATCTTAACCTCATCAGATTATCGAGTCGGATTGGTTAAGTATAGGTTAACTTAACCCCATCCACTAATCGTATTAGAATGGTTAAGTATATTTAAACGGTCTTGTGACTTAACCCTATCAAATTCTCATATTAGATTGGTTAAGTATGGTTGCTTAACCTCATCAAATCATCATGTATAATTGATTAAGTATAAGTTACTTAATCTCATTGAATTACCAAGTTTAGATCGGTTAAGTATTTAACTTAACCCCATCGAATTACCGTGTTTAGATTGGTTAAGAGTAAGTTACTTCACCGCATCTAATTACCAAGTCGGATTAGTTAAATGTAAATTACGTAACCCCATCCCCAAATTGTCTTATATGGTTAAGTGTCATTAAGAAATCAAGTCCGGTTCCACTTAACCTACCCATTCGTGTCATATCGGTTAAGTGTCATTAGTCAAAATTACTTAACCTTTTCATGTGGCATTAATTAGATTAATGCACCCCAACCTCTCACATTAGACTTTGTTGTGGTTACTAGTTAAGCCGGGCGGGTCCGTGTAGCTTTACACCACAACCTAGTCTAACCTCGGGTTTTAAGTGCTATATGACCAACTACTCACATTGGGTCCTATTGTTTGTAGCCACTAGTTAAGCCGGGCGGGTCCGGGTAGATTTATGCTACAAACTCAACCCAACCTCGAGTTGGCCACTTTCATGTTTGGTCTAGTGTCATATTACACTTACAACCCATACATGTCTAGTTTCAAGTCCCATGTTTACCCCACATGTCATGTCCACATTTAGGTGTATCATGAGTGCCATATTTTCATGAAATCCCATGTCAAATTATCATGTCATAATCACGCACGTCTAACCTACCCCAAATCGTGTTTCCAACCCAAGTAAAAGCGAGTCAACCTAGTAAGGATACTATGCTACATATTGGCCTCAAAACATGCACGATGTCAAAAAGGGATTGGCCACAAATATGCATGGTATCATAAGGGGTTTGGCCTCAAAATATGCATAGCATCATAAGGGGTTTTTGGCCTCAAACGTGCATAATGCCACAACGGGATTAGCCACAAACATGCATGATATCATAAGGGGGTTTGGGTTCATTTACATGCATAAGCCCCAAGTCATATTCATGTGCATATTTCACAAGTCAAAGTGGTTTCAAGTATTCATGCCAACATTCCGCAAGTAAAGGTTCAATCTTTCACGATGGACTAAGTTAAACATAACATAAGTGGCATGATTTAGTCACTAAGCATAGCCAAAAGCCATAGGTTCAAGCAAAAGAGGCATGACAAGGTTCATATAGGCTAGCATACTTGGTTTAATCTCGTTTTATTCCATGCCATCATTAAAACTACCATTTTGATCTAGAAGTAGCTAGAACTTACATAGCGAGGCTTAGGGAAAGATCATGAATCGTCTTGACGAAGAAAGGTGGCTCCTTTGTTGAAGAATCGTCATGAAATTTGCGTAGCAACGTTGATATCTCCTCGATTTGATGTAGAAAGCTTGCACCTTTTGATTTGAACCCGATTTGAATGCATAAGCCCTTGGAGTTGGAGATGGAGGCCATGGTCATGATAGATTTTGGCAGCACTTAGTTGCTAGAATGATTTTTAGTGATTTAGGTTAGGTCCTAGGGTGTTTTTATAGAGATTAGGACTAGTTTAGGCCCTTAGATTAACCCTAGGATTGATCTGAACCCTCAAAATCCATCACAGGCCATCAGAACAGAGCACAAGGCCAAGCAGGTGCACCCAGGCCAAAGTGGTCGGACCACCCAGGTCGACACCCGTGTCGACTGGGCAGTCGACCTGCCCCCTGGGCGTGTCGACTCCCCAGTCGACACCCCAGTCGACCTGGGGTTTGGGCGGGAATTTTCCCGCCCAGTTCGTTTGGCTCCAGATTTGAATTTTCGAACTGTTTTTGAACTTGAATTTTTCTGAAAACTTTGACGGGCCATAACTGGGTCATACGGACTCCGATTTTCGAAAACTCGAACTCTATTTCGCGTATTTTTCCGAGATGAACGCAATGGCGCAACCCGTTTCTCCTGATTCAAATTTTATACTTAAATTCTGCCTTGATTCTTGTCTTAGCATGTTGTAAAAATCCGGGTTGTTACATTCTCCCCAACTTAAAGGATTTCGTCCCCGAAATCTCCAAGTTAGGAAGAACGTATCCTACCATCCATCATCCATCTACTCAAAACATCATCCACAGGCAACCACGTTCCTTAAAAGACTCCTAATGCTTTAAGAACACATGCAGAAAGTGTGTGTATATGTTCCTTAGCTAATGCTAATGATCAGGCCTGAATGATCTTTCTAATGCAAAATATGTTTAGTGCCATGAGTCCAACATGTATGCAAATAGTCCTAGTCATATAAACACTTCATGTGTGCACAACCATTCATCCACATGCAACATCCACATGACAACACATTAACTTTCAAACAAGTATAAATACTCGTGCATATGCAATGCAAAATGTGAGTGCGTCGATCTAGTATCTAACGTGTATTCGCGCATCCACGAGCAACCACTTGCAACCATTTTCAACCATATCAATCATAACATGTTTCAAATACATGTTTACATCCATAGAGTTCTACCTAAGGTTCCCAAGATAGGATCGAGAAGATAAACAAGACAAACTCCTTATGGGGTTTGCAACAGAAACAGGACCGAGAGGATATCCACCAAGCGATAGCATGCAAGCAAGTTCTACAGGAGAACCAGGGATCAATGATATACTCTTAAAAAGAGACATGATGCGCGCGTCTAAGCCACATTTCCATGATCTTAATTCCATTGTGCCTTGACCGCCTTTGACTTCATGATTTCGTAGCTCCTTGATTCCTATTTCCAAGGTATGAGTCGGAACTCATTTCACTGTCGCCTCTCGTTCCTTTTTCACTTATTCTTTTCTAAAATACTTGGCTCAACCATAACTGCGTACTCATGGTTTCATGCAAGCTTTCCAACAATTCACTAGCGAATCTTGGATCTTGTTTACCTACTAAGAGGTATTCCACGCAGAAGAGCTTTCCCTTGAAAACAACTGATGCCAGCCGTGTTGCCCAGTGTACTTACTAGGGTGATTCCAACAGCCCATGCTTAAGCAGAATGAACCATCCGCCTTATTGGCGAACATTACTCGATTGGATCAGAGATTTCCGATAAATTCATCAAGAGATTCTAGGTAACTAACCATGACAGAACTCATAAGGTTACACGAGACTTCGAGGGTATTACCAAGGCAAGTTAAGAGTTTAACTACCCTCCTTTCAAAACCGAGAATGGCATCCCTTACTGGATAACCACTTCATCCCTAGAATCCCTCCATAGCTCAACAATCGAAGAATTGCTTCTAATCTCAACACTTGTCATTTACACTCTCAATTCCAAACAAGTCATGAATAAATGGACCGACTCTCCAACCAGATTTTGGGACAAAAGTGGGATCTTCTACCATGCTAGTACTAAGGTACAGAGGCTTAACTATCGAAGCATACTTAAATGATGCGATGATCAAAACAAAGTCTGGAGGGGATGATAGAAAAGAAAGGCTAAACCTTTAACAGAAACGATACCATCCCTCTTAGGTATGCTAGGAGTGAGAGCATACAATTGCCCTCTCGCTGATCTTGTCCTTGCCTTCCTTCGTGGACTAATCCGTTCCAACAAGTTGCTTATCCTTACGTCCGTGTCCTTTATCCTTTCTCTTATTACCCTTCCTTGTAACACGGTAACAGGCCTCTCGAGAACCACCTCCATCTCACGGAAAACACTTCGTAGCTAGACAAGGATTAGTCGCAGTTAAAACTACTGTGACTACAGATGGAGGAAAGAAAGGAAAAGAGATTCAATCAAGGAAACAAAGGATAGTGCTAATGGCTTTTGGGGAATAGCCTTTAAAAACTTTTCTTGAAAAATGCTTCTTTGTAAATGGTTTCTCAAATAGTTTTCAGAAGGTTTTAAAAACTTTTTCCCAGTCTGATAACCTTCTGCTCTGATACCAAATGTAACACCCCACCTCCGCTAGGGTCACTCACAAAGGGAATGCACTAGGTTTGGTGAAGCATTATCGAGGTAAACATGCACAGAAATATCACAAGACAGAACATATACAAAACAGCGGAAGTAAAACAAATTTCATTACCTTATAAAATAAGGTCTAAAGCCTTTTACATCAGAATACATCAAAACCTGTCTTGCAATAGTAAAGAAGCATAAAACCTTTTCATAAATTATTCCCCAAAATAAAGCGGTGAAGCAGCCATAGCCAAAAGAAGACCAAGCTATACATGATAACCTTCGAGCATAAGAGGTCCGGACTAAACAACATCATTTCCTCCCTGAAACCTAGGGGGAAACGGAAGACAAAGAGGCGAAAGAAAACGGGGTCAGTCATAAAGACTGGTAAGTCCTATCTACTTCCAGTATAAAAATAGGTAAAGGTAACATGACATGCATAAACTGAAAGTAAACATAAGGATGACGACAAGATAGATAAGCTAAACCAAGATAACTAGATGAGCTACTGTAGCAAGATAAACTAAGGTATTATGATAAATTACGGTGTCAAGATAAATCAAGGTATCACATCGTCAGGTTTCTATCAAGTATACTATCCCAACGTATCTATCATGTATAACCTCCCACGGTATCTATCCTGTATAACATCCCAAGGTATTTATCATGTATATTTACTCTGAACCTCTCGTACTAGTATCCCAACCCGCGTCATGTGTTAACTATGGATGTCCCTTGCCCAATGTCATGTAATGGTCCATGTCAACCTAATATATATCATATATAGGTTTTCCCAACTCGTATGTTTCTTTCCATGTATAAGTTAAGTCCTTTGCCATAGGCCGTACGGGCTTTCCCACTTAAATCTATACCACCTCAGCGTAGTACCATTTTATCCTTGAAGTTGTTTTGGACTTCTATCCTTGATCTGTTTATGTTTTCTTACCATGAACTATCGCGTGTTCACTTAGGATTTATGCCACCCAGGACCACTAGGGATTATGCTACCTAATGAACGTTTCCGTGTCTCGGTTTGGGTTCAAGCCACCTAGGGCCACTAGGGATTTTGCCACCCGTCAACCACGCCCTTTATCCCACGTATGTATCGTGAATCGTTTTCCATGTCTAGACGCACATGTATCTCAATGTGCCATCCGAGTTCCGTGCCAGGGCAAATCGAGAAATACAGAACTCGATCGGGAGCTTTAAGTCGTCTACTGATGCAGATATCAAGGTCTGTTTTTGTATCCGTGGCTATGGTCCCACGTGACCCCTCCCTCAACTACTGAAAGGCAATCCAAGAAAAATCATGTATGAGAACTACATCCCGGCCCCACTATGCCCCACTTACTTATTGGCCAACCTCACCCATAAATCGATAGCAAGTATATGGTCTGTTGGGAGTTCTCTGCCTTTCCGTACGTACACGATTGACTAAAGATGGTAGGTAGTCGATGGCGCGCTATCCAGGGCAAAAACAAGAATCGTCGACTCCACGCTAATCCATCCCAGTCTTTAGGTCGCTCGCATAGCAACCAAGGCATACTCTTGGTTCTTCTACCGCAGACCTTAACCTCTTGTGAGCCCAGGCGGATCATCTGCAACCTCACAGAGGGATACCAAGAGTATCCTCACGTCCCCCGAAGCTACCGCTTCGTCACCCAGTTCGTTGGAGCCTTTATCTAAGTCAGATAATTCGCTCCTCCACGTGTGTTCAAGCGATGACCTACCATATCGGGTTACTCATCTATTTGGGAACTGGTCCAATTTCCTTGACTAAGAATTATTACTTAGTTATCCTTAACTAAGGTTTACCACTTAGCTTCTCTTCCCGCTATCCTTGTTAACTACGATTTTCAACCTAGTCCCCTGAGCTAGGGTTTTGTCTAATGGGTTAAGTGTTGTCATTCAAGTTCATGACTTAACCCACCTACGAATCATGTCAAGATTTGGCTAAGTATTCAAGTCCAAAACCTAGCCCCACAAGTTGGTTAAGTATACCAAGAAGCTCACGACTTAACCCTATTCAATCATCAAGTCAAATTGGTTATGTATTTGTTTATCTTAACCCTATCAGATTATCGTGTTAGATTGGTTAAGCATAGATTATCTTAACCTCATCAGATTATCGAGTCGGATTGGTTAAGTATAGGTTAACTTAACCCCATCCACTAATCGTATTAGAATGGTTAAGTATATTTAAACGGTCTTGTGACTTAACCCTATCAAGTTCTCATATTAGATTGGTTAAGTATGGTTGCTTAACCTCATCAAATCATCATGTATAATTGATTAAGTATAAGTTACTTAACCTCATTGAATTACCAAGTTTAGATCGGTTAAGTATTTAACTTAACCCCATCGAATTACCGTGTTTAGATTGGTTAAGAGTAAGTTACTTCACCCCATCTAATTACCAAGTCGGATTAGTTAAATGTAAATTACTTAACTCCATCCCCTAATTGTCTTATATGGTTAAGTGTCATTAAGAAATCAAGTCCGGTTCCACTTAACCTACCCATTCGTGTCATATCGGTTAAGTGTCATTAGTCAAAATTACTTAACTTTTTCATGTGGCATTAATTAGATTAATGCACCCCAACCTCTCACATTAGACTTTGTTGTGGTTACTAGTTAAGCCGGGCGGGTCCGGGTAGCTTTACACCACAACCTAGTCTAACCTCGGGTTTTAAGTGCTATATGACCAACTACTCACATTGGGTCCTATTGTTTGTAGCCACTAGTTAAGCCGGGCGGGTCCGGGTAGATTTATGCTACAAACTCAACCCAACCTCGAGTTGGCCACTTTCATGTTTGGTCTAGTGTCATATTACACTTACAACCCATACGTGTCTAGTTTCATGTCATGTCCACATTTAGGTGTATCATGAGTGCCATATTTTCATGAAATCCCATGTCAAATTATCATGTCATAATCACGCACGTCTAACCTACCCCAAATCGTGTTTCCAACCCAAGTAAAAGCGAGTCAACCTAGTAAGGATACTATGCTACATATTGGCCTCAAAACATGCACGATGTCAAAAAGGGATTGGCCACAAACATGCATGGTATCATAAGGGGTTTGGCCTCAAAATATGCATAGCATCATAAGGGGTTTTTGGCCTCAAACATGCATAATGCCACAACGGGATTAGCCACAAACATGCATGATATCATAAGGGGGTTTGGGTTCATTTACATGCATAAGCCCCAAGTCATATTCATGTGCATATTTCACAAGTCAAAGTGGTTTCAAGTATTCATGCCAACATTCCGCAAGTAAAGGTTCAATCTTTCATGATGGACTAAGTTAAACATAACATAAGTGGCATGATTTAGTCACTAAGCATAGCCAAAAGCCATAGGTTCAAGCAAAAGAGGCATGACAAGGTTCATATAGGCTAGCATACTTGGTTTAATCTCGTTTTATTCCATGCCATCATTAAAACTACCGTTTAGATCTAGAAGTAGCTAGAACTTACATAGCGAGGCTTAGGGAAAGATCATGAATCGTCTTGACGAAGAAAGGTGGCTTCTTTGTTGAAGAATCGTCATGAAATTTGCGTAGCAACGTTGATCTCTCCTCGAATTGATGTAGAAAGCTTGCACCTTTTGATTTGAACCCGATTTGAATGCATAAGCCCTTGGAGTTGGAGATGGAGGCCATGATCAAGATAGATTTTGGCAGCACTTAGTTGCTAGAATTATTTTTAGTGATTTAGGTTAGGTCCTAGGGTGTTTTTATATAGATTAGGACTAGTTTAGGCCCTTAGATTAACCCTATGATAGATCTGAACCCTCAAAATCCGTCACAGGCCATCAGAACAGAGCACAAGGCCAAGCAGGTGCACCCAGGCCAAAGTGGTCGGACCACCCAGGTCGACACCCGTGTCGACTGGGCAGTCGACCTGCCCCCTGGGCGTGTCGACTCCCCAGTCGACACCCCAGTCGACCTGGGGCTTGGGCGGGAATTTTCCCACCCAGTTCGTTTGGCTCCAGATTTGAATTTTCGAACAGTTTTTGAACTTGAATTTTTCTGAAAACTTTAACGGGCCATAACTGGGTCATACGGACTCCGATTTTCGAAAACTCGGACTCTATTTCGCGTATTTTTCCGAGACGAACGCAATGGCGCAACCCGTTTCTCCTGATTCAGATTTTATAATTAAATTCTGCCTTGATTCTTGTCTTAGCATGTTGTAAAAATCCGGGTTGTTACAAATACTGATGTCTACAACAGCTCTAACCTTGCTTTGGTGCTATCTCTTCTTAATTTGATGTTGCTAAGCTTAATCCTTGATTAGAAAGTGATTTGGAGATGTTTTTGAGGTGGGAGGCCATTGTTAGGGTTTCTAAGAGGTAGGTGCAGCTAGAAAACTAAAATAGAATGAAAACCTAACTCATTTCAACCTCCCCACAACCCTAATCCCGAAATGGGTTATGGACCCATTCACTAATCACCCTATTTGGCCCGGTTAAGCAGTTTTTCACCTCCCAAACCTTATTTCAGCCATATCTCCCAAACGGTAAGTCCGTTTTTCACATGCGACCACTTGACGGAAAGGTAAACCATCATCCGAAGCCAATGGAAGTGGTTTCAGATCAAAACTCCTTCCCAATCAAAAGTTATGGACAAAACAAGATCAGCTAGGGGCAAAATGGTCATTTAAAAATCAGCAAAAATCGTGAATATGGGAAATGACCCCAATAGTCGTCTGCCAAAGTTGCATGACCATACGACTTCGTATGTGAAAGAAATAAATATTCTACGATCCTATGATGCGTTGAATGCTGGTCGTTACACTCTCTCCCCTTAAGAAATTTCATCCCCGAAATTGCTTAACCCAAAACATACAAAGGATCCCGCATGCCTACCAGCCACAAACAACAATCAAACATGCAAAACAAACAGAATCAATCTGTCCTAGTATGCAGTTTACTAACAAAGAAAGAATCATGGCCGCTAAAATCTTACCAGGCAAAGAGCTTTGGATATGAATTTCTTATGTCATCATCTACTTCCCAAGTACAGTCGTTCTCTCGCCATCGATTCCCATATCTACCCTAGAGGCGATTTCCAATAGGGTAGGATCGTCCCTCTGACTGGAACCGATCCACTCAATCCAGATCGATCTAATCATCAAGCTTACTAGCGTTTCTGAATCCAATTCGCACTTAGGTCCGAAGTTATCTCCCGTGATATACTCTAGTTGCTTCCATTCTAGAAACATATGGCATGTCTCCTACCTAATGCATCAGCTATCGTACCCAGTCCGGTACTATGGCATCTGTCTATACTGTCATCTTCTTAGGTAATCCAACCCTATATGCCAAAATTTCAACTACATTCCAAATGTCCTTTCAAGTCCAATTTGAGTCCTTCCTATATTCGTACTGCACGTCCAACGTACACTCACCTCCTAGAGGCACACTAGACCCATCCAATGAATCTAGGTACTCCACTTATACTCGTACTACACGTCCAACGTACATTCACCTTCTAAAGGTGAACTAGACTCATCCAATGAATCTAGGTACTCTAACTTCGAGTCCAAGTCCAAATTGAAGCTCCTATATCTGCTGAATCTCCTAGTTCAACGGACGCTCCACAATGCCCAACATACTTCAAGTCTAACATAAAGTATCTTTCACCCATCATATCACGATGATCAACGAACTTATACTATTTCCATTCAACAGGATCCTACAGGTGGTACTCAAGAGAAGAAAGGTAGGAACAAACACAACAGCCATAGCATCCATCAAACAAACCCTATCTATCACCTGCTAAAGCCTTGAATACGTCGATATCTGTATGTCTGGTCCAACCAACACCAATAACTAATGGATGCTCTGCCTCCAAACGGACTACCATACGTCCAATGTATGTTTATCCTCCAAGGATAACTAGATCACGTCCAACGGATCCAAGGTAAGTGGGCGTCCCCAAATACCCATGTTTTTAGTCCGCCTGAAACACTCGAGTCCCACCCATGTCTATCCATTAACTTGCTGCCCTCTTGAGTCCAACTCGAGCCAATCCAATTCCTTGCAGTCTTCTCGAGTCCAACTCGAGTCAAACTATTATCCATAAACTCAGACCCAGTCTTGAGTACCCATTACCTATAGACCCTAGTCCAACGTGAGTCGTCTCCTTATTTGTTGCATCTCCAAGATCAACGAACACCCATTTTCTTTTACGAGTTCAAGTCCAACTTGAATCGTCCTAATCTTCGTTGCATCTTCCATGATCGACGAACACATCCTATTTCTTCAAAATTCTACTATCCAAAGAGAACATCAATATAGGGTCCTAAACAATCCATTACTTTGTATCTTTCTCGAGTTCCACTCGAGTCATCTCATAACCCTATCGAGTCTAACTCGGGGCAGTCCATACCATCGAATAGTCTTATCCTATCACAGCTGCCCATTACTCCTCGAGTAAACCAAGATATCATCCAGTGAAAATCACAACAACTACTTATCTCTCACGCAAACCATCCTAGTCGACTTTGACATTCCCCAAGTACAAGCCCCAAAGGCCTAAACCAATATCAGACAAGCACCCAAGGAAATATCTCTCTCGAGTTCAGACAATCTACGTGAGTTGATATGAGCAAAACATCCAAACACTCAAGCATCCATAACTAACTCTGGCTATCCTTGCCAATCTTGCTTGAGACTATTGTCGATCGCATGGCCAAGTCCTGACCAAACTAATGTACATCCAATGTACATTTGCTTCCCTAACTCCCGTTATCATCTTCATCATAAGGTAGGCGATCCAATACCACCTTTCGTCCATCATCCATTATAGTGGTCGTCAAAGACTCTTCACAATCTACTATCACTCTATACCTTTGGAGTCAATCATCTCCCAAAATCAAGCTAGACCTAGTAAAGCTCAAAATAAAGCAATCACAACAAACATACATCCATAACTTGATAAGACCAAATTATGATAAATCCTACAAAGGCTAGTCAAACCTCCTATCGGGTTTGTCACTACTAAAGGTCTATCGACTACCTCGGGTTCCGATTCCAACCTACCTACCAGGTCACTAGGTATGAAGGAATGGGAAGTCCCGATATCAAACAAACTCGAACAGAAACATCTTAAATAGGAAGCATACCTTGAATAACGACACCTTTTTCCTTCTGCGCCGCAGTTGGGGCATTCGATGAAGAAGGAACATCATTGATAGCATATGCTTTCACGATCTGCTTCTATCTAGTATATTGTGGATATTCATTCTTGTGATGTCCCGCTTGGCCACAATTAAAGCACTTCCTTTCCCCAGGCTTTTCCCGACAATCTATGGCATAGTGGCCCTTCTTGCCACAGCTAAAGCACTCGTCATCTTTCTTATTTTTTTATTCTGACCATCCATGGTTTGATCATGTTTCCTCTTATTCTGGGAGTTATTCTTTCCTTCACCGCCTGTTGGCGGCTTTGGCTCCTCTGTAGATGCAATAGCAACCTCAGTCTTTGGCCTAAGGTAAAGACTCTCTAACCTTAATGCCTTTCCTACAATCGACTCAAACGTCTCATCGATGTGGTTTATAAGTCTTTCCCCCAAGTACCCATCTAAACCAGTTATGAACTTCTCGTTCTTCTTCTCGGCAGTATCTATAAGTGATAATCCATATTTCGATAAAGTATCGAACTCAACAATATACTCTGAGACTGCCTTACCATTCTGCTTAAGCTCCAAGAACTTCCTAAACAATTCTGACTTCTGAGCAGCTGGAATAAACTTATCACTGAAACGAGTTCTAAACTGATCCCAAGTGACTTGATCCGCTAGAGTAGCTGCCTTAATAGCATTCCACCAGTTCACTGCCCGTCCTTGCAGCTGACGGGATGCTAGCCTTCTCTTCATCGCATCCTCGATACCCAAGTCTTCGAAGATACGCTCACAACTATCCAACCGATCTTTAACATCCGTAGCCGATTCCGTTCCATGGAACGGCTTCCCACCAAGACTAGTATAATCCTTATTCAACTTGGCGAAATCGGCCCTAGGTGCCTGCACTACTGGACCACCACCATTACCAGCATTGGGAGCTGCCCTCTGCGCATCCCTAAGCATCTCTCTCATGAAGTTGGTGAACATCGCCCTCATATCAGGGTCATTCCTTTTGTTAGCCCTTGGACCCGTGTTCCTCAAGTTTCGGCTCATCGTTCAATCTGTAACGAGAAAACGATTAACCATCTCTTCAGTGGTGCCAGTGCAGGGCGACTCCACCATTAACTATACTAATAGTATATATATAGCTAGCTTTTGAAAACCAGAATATAACAAATACGCGCTCTCATATATGTATACTATCTCTCCCTGATGTCTTCCCCTAGGTTAACTACGCAACCTAGGCTCTGATACCAAGTGTGATGGCTCGCCCCGCACCAGCCGGCATTTCCTCCGAAAGTGCGTTGTACACATGCCCGACTAGCACGGAACGGTCGCCAAAGAAAGGAAAGAAGAGAATGAACTAATCGAAAACCTGTTGAATGTCTCACGGCGCATGGAACAAAATAAAATAATAATATACCTGAAATAAAACAGGTGAGACAGTGCATAAGCTGATAACTAAAACCAACATCAACATCAGAGCAGCGGAAATCCAAATACAGCTTATTACAACATTCCAAATTGCTATGTCTAAACAAAAGAAAGAAATACACACTACTAATGCCCAAAGTAGTGACCGCAGCAACACAGGGAGAATATATATATATATATATATATATATATATATGTATCGTATGTGGAAGCCTCCTGCTCGTCTCCGGTACAGCTACTCGTGCAAACCACCTGACCTGTCTCTAGTCTGCTCGTGAGAGCACCCAGAGTAATAAGAAGAGACAAAAACTTCGGGTCAGACAAAAAGTCTGGTATGAGCGATAAGCAGCTAAACAGAACAATAACAGGTATACTAACCCATACCTGAACCTGGACCTGCAACCAAAGAGTTAGCACTACATACCGTACAATACTCTAAGGTGCCACTAACATAGGTGTAAAGAAATACGGGGTGGGGGTATGCATGTCATGGTGATGGCAAACAATCAAGCATAGCAACCATCCTCACATCTCTCGCTCAGTGCGTAAAGCATACGATATCCACTACCTTGTTCACCTAATCCTTTGGGCCACGACGGAATCCAATCCCATACAATTATCACTACAAGCCCGCTATCCATCTCTCAGTGGTGAACCAAAGTTATGAATACTGACAACCCCTTTGCACACGTCCCGCAGCAAAGCCCAACTCATGAAGTGGACTCGTTGGTTCCCTTCTGGATCCTGAGTTCCACTTCCTACTTGGACTTCCTTTGCATCTCGGGTTTTGGTCGAATTGGAGTTGGTCTTCAAAAGAGTCTTCACAATGAGGTAAAAGTATATGTCTGGTTCGGTTCGGTAGTCCCGACCTGGTTCGGTTCGGTGATCCTGGCCCATGCCTTGATCAGTGCTCCACTCTTCCTCGGTTTGATCCTCCAGCTCTGGTTCGGTTCGGATGGCCTATGCCTGGGTTCAATGGTTGTTTCCTGGTTCGGTTCGGTGGTTGCTCCCTCCTAGATGTCCCGATCCGATCCCCCTTTCCATCATAAGCCCGATCCGGTCCCCTTTTGGTCTCTACGATCTGATCCCCTCTTGGTCTCCCCGATCCGATCTTCTACCCAACTCTAACTCTAAGCCAAAGGCCTTCCTTCTCGCCAAGGCTCCTTTAGTGTAAAGTTCCGATCCGGTTCGGCTTCTCTGCCCGGTCCACCATCCGATCCGAGCCCCCTATCCCGATCCGATCCGAAATCCTGCACATTTTCCTGCAACTTTTCCAGTGGTTGTTTTACGCCATTCGACGGCGTTTTCGACCAATCTAACACTTCTAGGCAATCACAAAACATACCATGCAGCCATAGCAACATGTATAATCATCCACAAACAGCAAAACAACAATCATAGCATGTAAAATGGATCAAACATACCCAAAATCCCATATTTTCCCTTAAGCATGTTCTAGCATAGTTAATGATAGGGTTATCAAAACTTAACCAAATTAACCCAAGTTTCTAATAGAGGTCTAAAACATCATTTAAGAATTTATAAATATTTTTCCAGAATTTATTAGTGTATAAATTCGCGAATCAACACTAATTACCCTTAATTAACCATAATTAGTAAGGAACTATGCAAATCACTCACCTTGGCCACAAATAAAACTCAGATCTGAAATAAATCTCTGCTTGGCACGAGTACTGATGTCTAACAGCAGCTCTAACCTTGCTTTGGTGCTGTCTCTTCTTAATTTGATGTTGCTAAGCTTAATCCTTGATTAGAAAGTGATTTGGAGATGTTTTAGAAGTTGGAGGCCACCGTTAGGGTTTCTAAGACGTAAGTGGCGGCTAGAAAACTGAAATAGAATGAAAACCTAACTTATTTCAGCCTCCCCACAACCCTAATCCCGAAATGGGTTATGGGCCCGTTCACTAATCACCCTATTTGGCCCGGTTAAGCAGTTTTTCACATCCCAAACCTTATTTCAGCCATATCTCCCAAACGGTAAGTCTGTTTTTCACATGTGACCAATTGACGGAAAGGTAAACCATCATCCGAAGCCAATGGAAGTGGTTTCAGGTCAAAACTCCTTCCCAATCAAAAGTTATGGTCAAAACAAGATCAGCTAGGGGCAAAAACGGTCATTTAAAAATCGGCAAAAATCATGAACATGGGAAATGACCCCAATGGTTGTCTACCAAAGTTGCATGACCATACGACTTAGTATGTGGAAGAAATAAATATTATACGATCCTATGATGCGTAGAATGCGGGTCGTTACACTCTCCCCCCCCCCCCCTCCCCTTAAGAAATTTTGTCCCCGAAATTCCTTAACCCAAAACATACAAATGATCCCGCATGCCTACCAGCCACAAACAACAATCAAACATGCAAAACAAACAGAACCAATCTGTCCTAGTATGCTGTTTACTAACAAGGGAAGAATCATTGCCGCTAAAATCTTACCAGGCAAAGAGCTTTGGAAATGACTTTCTTATGTCATCCTCTACTTCCCAAGTACAGTCGTTCTCTCGCCCTCGATTCCCATCTCTACCCTAGAGGTGATTTTCAATAGGGTAGGATCGTCCCTCTGACTGGAACCGATCCACTCAATCCAGATCGATCTAATCGTCAAGCTCACTAGTGTTTCTGAATCCAATTCGCACTTAGGTCCGAAGTTATCTTCCGTGATATACTCTAGTTGCTTCCATTCCAGAAATATAGACTCTAAACTGGCATGTCTCCTACCCAATGCATCAGCTATCGTACCCAGTCCGGTACTATGGCATCCGTCTATATTGTCATCTTCTTAGGTAATCCAACCCTATATGCCAAAATTTCAACTACATTCCAAATGTCCTTTCAAGTCCAACTTGAGTCCTTCCTACATACGTACTGCACGTCCAACGTACACTCACCTCCTAGAGGCACACTAGACCCATCCAATGAACCTAGGTACTCCACTTATACTCGTACTACACGTCCAACGTACATTCACCTTCTAAAGGTGAACTAGACTCATCCAATGAATCTAGGTACTCTACCTTCGAGTCCAAGTCCAACTTGAAGCTCCTATATCCTCTGAATCTCCAAGGTCAACGGTCGCTCCACAATGCCCAACATACTTCAAGTCTAACATAAAGTATCATTCACCCGTCATATCACCATGATCAACGAACTTATACTATTTCCATTCAACAGGATCCTATAGGTGGTACTCAAGAGAAGAAAGGTAGGAACAAACACAAAAACCATAACATCTATCAGACAAACCTTATATATCACCTTCTAAAGCCATGAATACGTCGATACCTGTATGTCTGGTCCAACCAACACCAATAACTAATGGAAGCTCTACCTCCAAATGGACTACCATACGTCCAACGTACGTTTATCCTCCAAGGATAACTAGATCACGTCCAACGGATCCAAGGTAAGTGGGCGTCCCCAAATACCCCTGTTTTTAGTCCGCCTGAAACACTCGAGTCCCACCCAAGTCTATCCATTATCTTGCTGCCCTCTCGAGTCCAACTCGAGCCAATCCAATTCCTTGCAGCCTTCTCGAGTCCAACTCGAGTCAAACTATTACCCATAAACTCAGACCTAGTCTTGAGTACCCATTACCTACAAACCCTAGTCCAACGTGAGTCGTCTCCTTATTTGTTGCATCTCCAAGATCAACGAACACCCATTTTCTTTTACGAGTTCAAGTCCAACTTGAATCGTACTAATCTTCATTGCATCTTCCATGATCGACGAACACATCCTATTTCTTCAAAGTTCTACTATCCAAAGAGAACATCAGTATAGGGTACTAAACAATCCATTACTTTGTATCTTTCTCGAGTCCCACTCGAGTCATCTCATAACCCTATCGAGTCTAACTCGGGGCAGTCCATACCATCGAATAGTCTTATCCTATCACAGCTGCCCATTACTCCTCGAGTAAACCAAGATATCATCCAATGAAAATCACAACAACTACTTATCTCTCACGCAAACCATCTTAGTCGACTTCGACATTCCCCGAATACAAGCCCCAAAGGCCTAAACCAATATCAGACAAGCACCCAAGGAAATATCTCTCTCGAGTTCAGACAATCTACGTGAGTTGATATGAGCAAAACATCCAAACACTCAAGCATCCATAACTAACTCTAGCTATCCTTGCCAATCTTGCTTGAGACTATCGTCGATCGCATGGCCAAGTCCTGACCAAACTAATGTACATTTTCTTCTCTAACTCCCGTTATCATCTTCATCATAAGGTAGGCAATCCAATACCACCTTTCGTCCATCATCCATTATAGTGGTCGTCAAAGACTCTTCACAATCTACTATCACTTTATACTTTTGGAGTCAATCAGCTCCCAAAATCAAACTAGACCTAGTAAAGCTCAAAATAAAGCAATCACAACAAACATACATCCATGACTCGATAAGACCAAATTACGACAAATCCTACAAAGGCTAGTCAAACCACCTATCGGGTTTGTCACTACTAAAGGTCTATCGACTAGCACGGGTTACAATTCCAACCTACCTACCAGGTCACTAGGTACGAAGGAATGGGAAGTCCCGGTATCAAACAAACTCGAACAGAAACATCTTAAATAGGAAGCATACCTCGAATAACGACGCCTTTTTCCTTCTGCGCCGCAGTTGGGGCATTGGATGAAGAAGGAACAACGTTGATAGCATATGCTTTCACGATCTGCTTCTCCCTAGGAGGTTGTCGACAATCATTCTTGTGATGTCCCGCTTGGCCACAATTAAAGCACTTCCTTTCCCCAGGCTTTTCCCGACAATCTCTGGCATAGTGGCCCTTCTTGCCATAGCTAAAGCACTCGTCGTCTTTCTTATTTTTCTTATTCTGACCATCCATGGTTTGGTCTTGTTTCCTTTTATTCTGAGAATTATTCTTGCCTCCACCGCCTGCTGGCGGCTTTGGCTCCTCTACAGATGCAATAGCGACCTCAGTCTTTGGCTTAGGGTAAAGACTCTCTGACCTAAATGCCTTTCCTACAATTGACTCAAACGTCTCATCGATGTGGTTTATAAGTCTTTCCCCCAAGTACCCATCTAAACCAGTTATGAACTTCTCGTTCTTCTTCTCGGCAGTATCTATAAGGGATAATCCATATTTCGATAAAGTATCGAACTCAACAATATACTCCGAGACTGCCCTACCATTCTGCTTAAGCTCCAAGAACTTCCTAAACAATTCTGACTCTGAGCAGCTGGAATAAACTTATCACTGAAATGAGTTCTAAACTAATCCAAAGTGACTTGATCCTCTGGAGTAGCTGCCTTAATAGCATTCCACCAGTTCATTGCCCGTCCTTGCAGCTGACGGGATGCTAGCCTTCTCTTCATCGCATCCTCGATACCCAAGTCTTCGGAGATACGCTCACAGTTATCCAACCAATCTTGAACATCCGTAGCCGATTCTGTTCCATGGAACGGCTTCCCACCAAGACTAGTATAATCCTTATTCAGCTTGGCGAAATCGGCCCTAGGTGCCTGCACTACTGGACCGCTACCATTACCAGCATTGGGAGCTGCCCTCCGCGCATCCCTAAGCATCTCTCTCATGAAGTTGGTGAACATCGCCCTCATATCAGGGTCATTCCTTTTGTTAGCCCTTGGACCCGTGTTCCTCAAGTTTCGGCTCATCGTTCAATCTGTAAAGAGAAAACGGTTAACCATCTCTTCAGTGGTGCCAGTGCAGTGCGACTCCACCATTAACTATACTAATAGTATATATATAGCTAGCTTTTGAAAACCAAAATTTAACAAATACGCGCTCTCATATATGTATACTATCTCTCCCTGATGTCTTCCCCTAGGATAACTACGCTGCCTAGGCTCTGATACCAAGTGTGATGGCCCGCCCCGCACCAGCCGGCATTTCCTCCGAAAGTGTGCTGTACACATGCCCGACTAACACAGAACAGTCACCAAAAAAGGAAAGAAGAGAATGAACTAATCGAAAACCTGTTGAATGTCTTACAGCGCATGGAACAAAATATAATAATAATATACTTGACATAAAACAGGTGAGACAGCGCATAAGCTGATAACTAAACCCACCATCAACATCAGAGCAGCGGAAATCCAAATACAACTTATTACAACTTTCCAAATTACTGTCTCTAAACAAAAGAAAGAAAGATACACTACTAATGCCTAAAGTAGTGACAGCAGCAACACAGGGAGAATATCTATATATATGTATCATACGTGGAAGCCTCCTGATCGTCTCCGGTACAGCTACTCGTGCATACCACCTGACCTGTCTCTAGTTTGCTCGTGAGATCACCCAGAGTAATAAGAAGAGACATAAAAGTCTGGTATGAGCGATAAGCAGCTAAACAGAACAATAACAGGTATACTAAACCATACCTGAACCTGGACCTGCAACCAAAGAGTTAGCACTACATACCATACAATACTCTAAGGCGCCACTTACATAGGTGTAAAGAAATACGGGGTGGGGGTGTGCATGTCATGGTGATGGCAAACAATCAAGCATAACAACCTTCCTCACATCTCTCGCTCAGTGCGTAAAGCATACAATATCCACTGCCTTGGTCACCTAATCCTTTGGGCCATGACGAAATCCAATCCCATACAACTATCACTACAAGCCCATTATCCGTCTCTCAGTGGTGAACCAAAGTTATGAATACCGACAACCCCTTTGCACACGTCCCGCAGCAAAGCCCAACTCATGAAGTGGACTCGTTGGTTCCCTTCTGGATCCTGAGTTCTACTTCCTACTTGGACTTCCTTTGCATCTCTGGTTTTGGTCGAATTGGAGTTGGTCTTCAAAAGAGTCGTCACAATGAGGTAAAAGTATACGTCTCGGTTTAGTTCGGTAGTCCCGACCCGGTTCGGTTCGGTGATCCTGGCCCATGCCTTGATCGGTGCTCCACTCCTCCTCGGTTCGGTCCTCCTGCTCTTGTTCGGTTCGGATGCCCTATTCATGGGTTCGATGGTTGCTTCCTGGTTCGGTTCGGTGGTTGCTCCCTCCTAGATGCCAGACCCGATCCCCCTTCCCTTCATAAGCCCGATCTGATCCCCCTTTGATCTCTCCGATCCGATCCCCTCTTGGTCTCCCCGATCCGATCCCCTACCCAACTCCAACTCTAAGCAAATAGCCTTCCTTCTCGCCAAGGCACCTTTAGTGCAAAGTTCCGATCCGGTTCGGCTTCTCTGCCCAGTCCACCATCCGATCCGAACCCCCTATCCCGATCCGATCCGAAACCCTGCACATTTTCCTGCAACTTTTCCAGTGGCTGTTTTATTCCATTTGACAATGTTTTCAACTAATCTAACACTTCTAGGCAATCAAAAAGCATACCATACAGCCATAGCAACATGTATAATCATCCACAAACAGCAAAACAACAATCATAGCATGTAAAATGGATCAAACATACCCAAAATCCCATATTTTCCCTTAAGCATGTTCTAGCTTAGTTAATGGTAGGGTTATCAAAACTTAACCTAATTAACCTAAGTTTCTAACAGAGGTCTAAAACATCATTTAAGAATTTATAAATATTTTTTCAGAATTTATTAGTGTATAAATTTGCTAATCAACACTAATTACCCTTAATTAACCATAATTAGTAAGGAACTATGCAAATTACTCACCTTGGCCACAAATAAAACTCAGATCTGAAATAAATCTCTGTTTGGCACAAATACTGATGTCTAACAGCAACCCTAACCTTGCTTTGGTGCTATCTCTTCTTAATTTGATGTTGCTAAGCTTAATCCTTGATTAGAAAGTGATTTGGAGATGTTTTAGAGGTTGGAGGCCATTGTTAGGATTTATAAGAGGTAAGTGGCGGCTAGAAAACTGAAATAGAATGAAAATCTAACTCATTTCAGCCTTCCCATAACTCTAATCCCGAAATGGGTTATGGGCCCATTCACTAATCACCCTATTTGGCCCGGTTAAGCAGTTTTTCACCTCCCAAACCTTATTTCAGCCATATCTCCCAGACGGTAAATCCGTTTTTCACATGTGACCACTCTACGGAAAGATAAACCATCATCCGAAGCCATTGGAAGTGGTTTCAGGTCAAAACTCCTTCTCAATCAAAAGTTATGGCCAAAACAAGATCATCTAGGGGGAAAACGGTCATTTAAAAATCGGCAAAAATCATGAACATGGGAAATGACCCCAATAGTCGTTTCCCAAAGTTGCATGAACATACGACTTCGTATGTGAAAGAAATAAATATTCTACGATCCTATGATGCATAGAATACGGGTCATTACAATAACCTCGTGTCATAAGTACAATTAAAATTCTTAATTTTAATTACTAACATTCGATTTTAAATTAATTTACCAATTAATTAATCCTTTTCTTTTATAGGTGTCAATATCTATTTTGCAACAATAATTTGAATTACATATCCATAAATGGTCATATTCAAATTATGCCATTTTTACCCAACTTTTCCTATGTCATTATAGGTAATTAATTCTACTATTCCCCATTTGAATTATATGTTCATTTCATATAACTATTATATAAACTATGCCAATTACAAATTCCCTTTATCCCCGTTCCTAACTAACGTATTCCCACATATTTTGGCAGCATCGAGGCTATAAAGTAGCCTCATCATAACAATAAAAGGGAACATGATAAGGGTGACAGTTCAACAAGTTTTGGCATAAATATTAACATAACTGGCATAGTAACTAAGTGAATGGGCATGTGATAATTATCATAATAAAGTGGACATCAAATTAATAACTTGTGTTTAGGCAAGCATAATAAGATCTAGATTTAATATTAGGTATCCAATTACCTAAATCTAGCAGAGACAGGGTGGCATAATAACAAGTTTAGATTCTCATGTCAAGTTTACCACATATACCAAGGTATCATAATATAACAAGTGAAAGGTGATTAACACCAAAGTCTAGATCCAAGTAATATCAAACTAATGGATGTACTATCATCCTAACATGGTTACAAATTAATATTCATATAAATGTCATATCGAATCACCAAAATCAAATCTAGAAAGTTGGATCTGTATTAACAAGTTCACATGTACCACAATATAATTGTAATTCAAGATTCACATAGGAGACATAGTAGAATGTCCATATATTAGATCTAGGGAAAATGACATAGTATGTTTGCATAAGTTCATGATTTACAGCATATACCCAATTCATTGTCTACCACAATTCACATTTATCTATTTAAACCTAAAACTGACTAGCACTAACAGAAAAAGAACGGATCTTGAATTCTGTGATCTAATTTCTGAATTTGTTAAGCTTAACCCTAGATGTAGACTTTGATTTTTATCTTCTAGCTTGAATTTGATTTGTTATGGTGGAGGCTAGGTTAGTTTACGATGCAGCAGCATATAGGCTGATGAATGATTTTAGCTTGGATTAGGGTTTAGGTTAGATGTGATTATATAGATGTGTAGGATTAATTAGAGACTTTAGGTCAACATAGGATCCATCCAAACCATCTAGTCAAAGAAAATGCGTCACCAGACCAGTCAGAGAACGCCACGTATTCCCTAAAACACAAGAATTCGCACAGGTTATTCCGGGCCAATGGGACCAATTCCAAAAACCCTGAGTCGACCTCGGGTCGGCTTAACGGGGCTCAGGTTGACAAAAAAATAGGTCGGTTTGGCATTTTGCCTTCCCGCTTCCGCTGTTTTGAATTTTTTTTCTTAAATTTTAGGTTGATTTTATTTTATTAATTTATATATATACATTCATTCCCCTTATATGTATACAAACTTCCAAGGTCCATAACTTTCTCATACATTATCCGTTTAACCCAAACTTTAGGTCCATCTTGACCAGAATTTTGAGACGAACGCAGTGGTATAGTCTGTTTTACCTAATTCTTCTTTTAAAAATTAATTATTCTTCATTTTTCCAAATTTAATATTCATAGAAAATATGGGGTGTTACATTTGCCGTCAAGGCGCACCCACCTGGTAGTTACGCGCAGACCCAACCTTTGCGAGCACTGCCTAAACATCTACCATCGCACAGAGGACTACCCAGGAGTACCTTACGTATCTCAGGAAGTCGCGTGCTCCCCCTTCCAGTCCTTCAGAGCCGACGGAATAATCAGATGAATGTGCGCTCCCCTCGTGCCTTATGACACCACGATTGTATACCCCGTTGGGTTATTCACCCCCATACATGTGGACTGGTCCATGCGCCTCACTTTAATATGTTATTAGACCTATGTCTAAACATTCTTTTATGTGCTTGTTTTACCTCATCAGGTTTCCATTTAACTTGGTTATTCCCATTCACATGGAATCTTATTCAAGTTACGAAGTTCCTCTTGCTTATAAATTTCGGTCTTATAACTTAACCCATTTAAGTTTATTAATAGGCCCACAACATGTTATTCTCTAGATTGTGATCCAAGGTCTCTAATACACAATCTCTTTATACTCTTGTTTGATTTCACAGTTACAATAACATGTTCTACTTAATATGTAATTAAGTATATCTCAATTCACATGTTTTTTGTTTAACATGTCAGTCATTATTTATGATTAAATATAACTTTTTCCATCTCATAAGTTTGCCTCGCTCTTTTCTATTTAATTATAATTCCATCTTACATTGTCATTTCAACTTATCGTTGTTTACTTATTAACTTAGTTCTCTTAACTAAGGTCGTTTACTAATGAGTTCCCTCTCCATTTATTATAACCTATGTTATAATTTCCTCTTGTCCCTAGGACAAGCCTAAACATGTTATTCTTATCAGCAGATTTCAGACTTACAAATTTATAGATTACTTAATTTATAATTAAGTGCGACTTCTTACATTTCATAAATTTCCCCCTTTTCTTTACTTATTACAAACAACTGGTTTCAGTTTTCTCCATTTACTTAATTTACAATTAAGTGCACTTGTCTCATTTCATGAGTTATCTCATCTTCTTACTAGTTTATTATAACCTAAGTTATAATCTTCACTTGTCCCTAGGACAAGTCTACTTACTATAAAACTTTCTCATTAATGTAATTTATTTATAATAGGTTATTATCATTCCGCATTCATTCTATTTCTTTAAATGTTTTCACTTTCATTAAATTCCATTCGTTTCCATTAATTAACACTAATGCCATATATTTCTATCCTTTTATATTCATATATTTATATATATGCTTATGTACTAGACATATCACATTAAGCCTACCACTTGTGGATGCTAGATTTGTCGGACGGTTCCGGGCAGACTTCTTCCACAAGTTGACTTAACCTTATGTCTTAGCACTGTTACATGTTTTGTTTATGCACTTAGACCCCTCACATTAGATTTACCACTTGTGGATGCTGGATATGCCGGGCGGTTCTGGGCAGACTTCTACCACAAGTGTAATTTAACCTCGTATCTAAGCACGGTTATAGTTTATTATTCAATGTAAATTTTCTATATACAATAAATTCTATTCTAATTTGTAATCGTTTAATCTTGTAATTGTTCAAACCAAACAAACTAACATGTAATTTTCTCAATTTCTATCGTTAATGTTCTAGGTACATAAATGTCACAAGTTAACATGAAATTGAAACAACAGTAATCGCTACATTTATTTTGACAAGTTTATATTTCAACATATGAATTTTTCAACATATTAATATCTTAGCATATTAATATTCCAACATGTCATATTCATCACTTTAATCTTTTTAACATAGGTTTAAACATTTCAACATGTCATATACAACATTTCAATGCTTCTTTTTTTCAATTTATTCTAGCAAATTCACATCGTATAATAACGGGGAATGATAAACAATAATATATCATTATCAAAAATAATATAACTTAAATCCACTCACCTTATTTGCTTTCCAAATCCTAGATCTGGTCCAGATCTAGCATTCCATGGTTTTCCCCTAATTGAATTCAGAACCTAACAACCATGGATTCATAATTTTTACTAAAAGAAAAAGAGAAGAAAGAGGAAGAAAATTGAAATAGACCAGATCTATAAAATTACATCACTTTGAATATGATTCTGAACACCTTCTAATAAATATTCATTTTTCCCTCCAAATCTTGATTCATAATTTTCCTAAACTAATTATCTTATTTTTTTGAAGAGATTTGAGGAGGAGGAAGAATAGCAAAGTATAGACGTCGTCTTAGAAATGTGAGATTTAGCTAGGCTTTGCTAGCCTATTTATAGGTGTTCAGGATCTTATCGTATACGCAGCGCTGAGTCAGCATTGAACTTGGTTAAGAAAACAATCCAGATTCATTAATGAACCTAACGAGATCTAGGGTGGGTCGACCCCCCAATGCCTGGGTCGACCCCGGTTATAATTTTCATTTTTTACATATAGTCTTCAGTTTTGAATTGATTTGAATATGTTCATATATATGTCCCTTATATGTATACAAAACTTGTAATGACCATTTTATGCGTATATATATATATATATACACACACAACTTTTGTTTCATTTTCAAAATTCAAACGGTGTTGCACTGTTATTTGATTCTTATGATATTTCTCTAATTTCAGTCTTATCTTGAATATTATCTCTTGTGTGTGTATATATATTCCTACACATATATATACATATATTCTCAGATACATGTATTTTCTTTACTTCCTTATATGCATATTTTTTCCTTATATATGTGTTTTTACATATTTTCCCTCATGAACATGTGTTATTTTAGCCGTTCCTTAAAACAAAAATATGATGACAGCAGGAATCGAACTCTGTACCTCTTGTATGCAAGCCACATGTTCTAACCAACTAGACTGCTAAGGCTATTGTTAACAAGTCTTAAAACAATGGTAGTTATCATTCTCTTCTCATTCCTCTTTTTCATATTTGTTACAATATTCCATTTAAACCATTGCATGAATCTTTTTATTTTATTTCTCTTTTATTATTAATGCATAATCAGTGCATGTAACACATTTACACCGCATGCAACCAATCCTTTCATTCTTTTAATGCATGCACTACATTTTTATTCGCATTAGCTTTATTTAATTGTCATAACATGTGGGGCGTTACATTCTTCCACCCTTAGGAGATCTCGTCCCCAAAATTTGATAAGGGTATAAATCAATTAACCCCTCGCATAATATACATCCATCATGTGCGGATCCAATTTTTGCAAGCATTGTGCACTTGTGCAAAGTGAAATACAACATAATAATACATATATGCCTAAGCGGTACCTCCTATGTGTATGCAAGTTTTTCAAAAATCCTTTTAAAATATGATGCTCACATCCTAATTATACTGGAAGTTCTACATGGCTGCAATATTTTGAAAATCAAAATATATTTTCATCCAAATTTCCAGATTCTTGCAGAGCATGTGCGCAGTTCATCCAATTGTTGGATCCAAATTCCTACCAACCAACTTTATTTTTTCGAATTTAAAAAAAAAATCTAATTTTCTAATTTTGATTTCTTATGTTACAAAAAGGCGGAAAACAGAAAACTTCACATCTCCCGTTTTTCTTTTTCGACCTTTTTTCCAACCGTACTTGGATTTTATGAAACTATTTATAAAGATTTCCCTATTTTCCTATACAAGCACAACCCACATAAAAAAATTCTTGTTACATATTTTCTTTTTTCATCTTATCTTGGAAATTTTTATATTTATCTATCTTTTCTCATAATTTTTCTTTTTTTTAACTGTCATGTTTGTTGCATTACTGAATTTGTTGTTTCCTTTTTAGTTATGCCTTTACTCTCCTCTTAGCTTCTAGTCTTTCAACTAAAATAGGAAAACAGACACCCTACACTGCTAGTACTGAGGGCCAAGTATCTCGAGACTACGTCCCCCTCAGACAGAAAAGTCCAAACCATGGGATCCATGACAAGTTTAGGTGTAACCCTAACTACCCAACAAGAACAAAATAACGGAACGATCCCAACAGAAATGTAATAACGGGTTTACCCCTAACATGAAAATTAACAATAGGATCTAAACACTTACTTGCCCTTTTTTCTTTCTAGTAGTCACCACTAATTCTAGCTGTGTACCAATAATCATTTCAAGCAACATCCTAGACTTTTTAATGCTTACGCATTCTATGGGATCTTACCATTATTCCAAGATAATTCTCGCTAATTACTTTATAGCCTTAAAACTTTTCCCCTATTCCCTAGGCACCAGTCCTTACCTACTCCATACTTTTAAAACACAGTTTGGTCTTTTCAATTAAATTCTCTTCCAAAATAAAAAGTGTCAAAATTTTATTTTTCTCATGAAAACTTACTTTTGTCGAACCATAAAAATGTGTCATCTTAAAAAAATGTAAATCATTTTTTTCTCAAATCACAAAAACTGGAGTAGATAAGGACAATTATTTCTCAATCGGGTTTATAACTTGTTCTTACCTATAAGCTCAGTTCACTCTCTTACTACAAGGTGCAACCATTTACTCTATTCTTAATTTCTACAACTTATTTTGTCCACCAACAAAATTTTCTCTTTTAAACAATTTATCAAAAATGATTGTCAAAAGAATAGAGACTTCAAAACTTTCTTTATTAAAAATTCTTTTATGAAATATAACAAGAAAACTAGCAAGTTATACATGCTCTATAATATGCACCTTTTACTGAGAGAATTTTATTTTAGACAAAATTTTCGCAAGAAATCACTATTTACAAAATATACCCGATTTTACTTCAAAACCCAATATGTACTTCTTTACATATTTTAAAACTATAACTTTTAAGATTAAAACTTGAAAACATCATAAACCATCTTCCAAAAGCTTTTATAATTTCAAGTTCTTAAAAGTTAACAATGGGCTTAGACTCAAAGCGGGTTTCTAATTTTTCTAGGCATTCCTAGACACTCCCACAAAGTAAATTCTCTTAACTATATATATTCCTAACCCATTTTTCTCTTTATAACCTTTTCCAATTTATAAGATTTTACTGCCAAACCCACTAACCCAGAATACTAAACATATGGGATTCACCTTCCTTCCATACAAAGTACATTGTACACCTTCCACCTAAATTACCTAAGCGTCTCAGATTTCTATATTCATTCCTTTAGTGTACAAAACAAATACAACCTATTTCTTATCATATTATGCTCTTCCTATTTAGTGGGTTCCTCTTATGGATCTAGGTGTATGTGTGTATATATAATATTTATATTTTTTAAAATACAAATGTTCGCTCACTATTTATACAGGAATCCTAAACCTAAGCTCTGATACCAGATGTAACAACCAGAATTCAGGCAGACCGTTTTTTTTTTTAAATTCCAATCCATCGAAACCCGTGTTGGTTGCTCTGGTATCCTGTAGAAAAGACAAAGATATAAAATATATCAGAGCTCAAAAAATATCTCACAGCGGAATGGATAAAGTATAATATAATCAAAGTATAGCCTTACCGTAGTAATAATACTGCCTAACCAGTATTTAAAGTTATCATATCTCTGCCACAAATCTAACCTGCGAGTATGTTATAAGGAATGGGTAAGAACACAAGTTCTTTTGACTAGATTTAAACTATACACTTTGGATAATCCTGCGTATACCATTCAATCACATTTTCTAATTTATTAGGTTATTTGGGTTAATAGCACTCAAGGCTTACGCACACATCGTACCCATTTAATTCCCAGTGGATTAACCAAATACAGTATATATGTAACTACCCCACAATATTGAGGTACACCCTATGGTACCCCACTTGCACGGTCTCCACTGTATTGCCACAGAAATGAACGCAGTCCCTCATCCTATGCCAGAGTGACGTATGTTTCTCTACATAACAGTGTTACGTTCCGCATATATCTTTCATTACTATGCTATGTACGGACTGCCACCGTCGATCGAATCAGATTCCATACCAGAGTAATGCCCTCAAGTCTACGATACACCACCCAGAGTAGACATGCGTGTATCTAGAATTTCCCACGTATGTATCGTCAATCGTATTCGATGCCTTTACCGCACGTAATGTGCACCGAGTTACGTGGCAGGGCTATACAAAAACATGGAACTCAGTCAGGAGATTTTCCACATCTGTATAGGCCCACCTTTAAGAGCCTCAAAATTCAAATATTCCTCAGGTCTATTTTTCATGGTGGTTATGGCCCCACATCGACCCCTTCTCAACTAGTAAAGACTACAAGAGCTAAGCGACTTGCCCCTAACAAACAATCTAAACATCCAGTTGGCGTCTCCCCTCAACCACCGGACCTCAATAGTGAAAGGTGAATGGTCTTTTGGGTTTAGCTCTAGTCTTTTCACATCCCACTGGCTGCCAATGACGGGTACCCGACGATATACTATTCTTGTTGGTCCAGACCTCTGCCTCCCCGTTGAGGCTATCGCCGAATCAACCTAGTGTCACCTTATCATAGCATTCTTACTACAAAGCTACTTTTGCAGTCAAGGCCCACCCACCTGGTAGTGACGTGCAGAACCAACCTCTGCGAGCATAGCCTAAACATCTACCACTGCACAGAGGACTACTAGGAGCACCTTATGTATCTCAGGAAGCTGCGTGCTTCCCCTTCCAGTCCTTCGGAGCTGACAGAATAATTAGATGAATGTCCGCTCCTCTCGTGCCTTATGACACCACGGTGATATACCCCATTGGGTTATTCAACCCTAGACGTGCAGACTGATCTAAGCGCCTCACTTTAATATGTTATTAGACCCTATGTCTAAACATTCTTTTATGTGCTTCCTTTACCTCATCAGATTTCCATTTAACTTGGTTATTCCCATTCACACTGACTTCTTATTCAAGTTACGAAGTCCCTCTTGCTTATTAATTTCGGTCTTATAACTTAACCCATTTAAATTTATTAATAAGCCCACAACATGTTATTCTCTAGATTGTGATCCAAGGTCTATAATCCACAAACTCTTTATACTCTTGTTTGATTTCACAGTTATAATCACATGTTCTACTTAGTATGTAATTAAGTATATCTCAATTCACATGTTTTCTGTTTAACATGTCAGTCATTATTTATGATTAAATAGAAATTATTTCATCTCATAAGTTTGCCTCACTCTTTCCTATTTAATCATAATTCCATCTTACATTGTCACTACAACTTATCATTGTTTACTTATTAACTTAGTTCTCTTAACTATGATTTACTAATAAGTTCCCTTTCCATTTATTATAACCTATGTTATAAGGACAAGCCTAAACATGTTATTCTTATCAGCAGATTTCAGACTTCCATGTTTACAGATTACTTAATTTATAATTAAGTACGACTTCTTACATTTCATAAATTTTCCCTTTTTCCTTACTTATTACGAACAACTGGTTTTAGTTTCCTCCATTTACTTAATTTACAATTAAGTGCCACTTATCTCATTTCACGAGTTAACACATCTTCTTATTAGTTTATTATAACCTAAGTTATAATCTTCACTTGTCCCTAGGACAAGTCTACCTATTATACAACATTCTCATTAATGTAATTTATTTATATAGGTTATTATCATTCCCTGTTCATTCTATTTCTTTAACTGTTGTCACTTTCATTCAATTCCATTCATTTCCATTAATTGCCATTAATGTCATTCATTTCTATCCTTTTATATTCATATATTTATATATATTCTTATGTACTAGACTGCCACTTGGGGATGCTGGATATGTCGGGCGGTTCCGAGCAGACTTCTTCCACAAGTTGACTTAACCTCGTGTCTTAGCACCGTTACATGTTTTATTTATGCACTTAGACCCCTAACATTAGATTTACCACTTGTGGATGCTGGATACGTCGGACGGTTATGGGAAGACTTATACCATAAGTGTAATCTGTAACAACCCGAGTTTTCGGTGATTACCTGCTGTAATAGTTAACCATTAGAATATAAAGATTTGAGCAATAATTAAGTTGAACATATATAATATTATTTTGAATAGTGGTTTAATTACTCACGTTAGTAATTAATTGGTGCTTTGTGATTTATTGTGAAATTTAATCATGTTTACATGATTAAATTTGGGGCTTGGGTCAATTAAGTGTGAAAAGAGCAATAAATTGTGAAATAATGGGTTTGGGTAAAAATTAGATAATTTGACAACTACAAATATTAACAAATGTTAATGCATGTTGTAATGTACAGAAATAAAAGAGAGAAATATTTTCTTATAAGAAATTAATAGTGTTAAACTCATGCAGAATATAATTTGAGGATAAAAATGTGACTTTTGAATTTAAAACCCAAATATTGAATGCTAAGGTTGATAAAGCAATTTTAATAAAAAGGGGTAATGATAAATATATAAAAACACGTTAAAACTAAGTATAATTGATAATAAATGTGAAAACCATATGTTTTGTAAAGTATTGATAGTTTATTTTGTTAAACAAAGAGATTTTTAAATATTCTGTTACATAAGTAGTAAATATTACACCAAAAACAAGTATGTAAATATATTTGTGTAAATGGTGAAAATTGTGTTGAAAAATTAATAATGCCTTCATAATAATTTATGAGCATTGTTTCAATTTTATTTTAACATTAGTAATGAATAGTTGTGTGAATTTGGTTAAAAACTTGACGCAAAACGTTAGTATGTATGATAATTTTATGTTAAACAAGCCTATTTGCTAAATAAATTCTTTAATTAGTGTTTGGGCCTTATTAAGTATCACTTTGGGCTTTAATTATGTCTCTAACCTAAGAAATATCTGGATAGGGGAGCAAAGTACGTTACTTTTCCTCATATTTCATCATCCTCAGTAAACAAAAGGAAGAAAATAGGGAGGAATCAACAAATCTCACCACTTTAAATCAATATAGCCCCAAAATCACATCAAAAATGCTAGATTTCAGTTCTTTGAATGAATAGCAATAGGTAATACACCCTAAATTCGGATCTAATCCAATTTTTATTGCTGTTTGTTGAAAAATTTTCTTTACAGTAAAGATTTTCCTTTGCATGTTTCAGCTGAAGCAATTACAGGTAGAAAGAAGCCTTCTTCTCAATATTGAAGCCCCCAACAACTCCAAATCACTGCTAAAGTTTCTGAAAATTGCTGTAAGGTGAGTGCAAACTCACAAATTCAAGTTTAACAATCATTTTTTTATATCGTTCAGTCCGTTGTCTACAGAAAAGAAAAGAAAATCAGCTATGGCTTGAATCAAAATTTGCTGCAAAATTTCTTTTGTACGTTCAGTTGTTGGGCAGCAAATTATCTATTTTCAATTCTTTGTTGCATGTTACATGCAACCTTGTTCTTGTCTTTCCATTAGGATTTTTTCCGATTTGGCCTCCTTTTATAAACTTATAACACGTTAAGCCTAGTTTGAAAACTTATTACGGCCGTAGCCTGTTTTATGTCACATCAGCTGAAATCCGTTATTTAACACTAGCGTTATTTCAAATAACGCGTGCAGCGTTATTCAAGATGCCGCAGAAGTGGTTTTGTGTTTAAAACCACTTTGAATTTCTGTTGAACCCACGAGCGTTATCTTAAATAACGCATGTTAGCGTTATCCTGAATAACGCTGGATGGTTTGTTATAAATATTTTCCAGTCCTACATTGGAGCGGTTTTTAAGATGGAGCACATGAGCGTCATTCAGAATGATGCAAATGTTTTAGAATAGAACATTTATTGTTTTGTTTCCACTGTGCTTTATTCTAAATAACGCAAACTTAATATGGTTTATAGTATGCGTTATTTAGAATAACGTTGTACGCGTTATCCTAAGTAACACACCATCGTGATATACAGTCAGCCGAGGCTCTCTTCCTCCTCACTTTTTCTTAACTTCTATTTTATCAAAACCGAAAACCCTAAGCTCCTAACCCTATTTGCTCACCATAACATCAAATTAAAGGCCTTTTTGATCGAAATTCATCACTATGGCAAGCTCATCAACCCAAGAAGCTCAAGAAGGTAAAAAATTCCTAATTTTGTTGATTTCTTAGAAAATTTAGGGTTTGTCCATGATTGAGGAAACTTGTGAATAAGCTTGTATGTGGTTTAATGGGTTCAATGTAGTTGAAATTATATAGTTTTCAACATTGATTATGGTTATTTCACTACGTTTGCGTATCACTAATGTTGTTTGGAATATGATTTGTGTAGAGATCGTTGAGATGGAATCGGGACCGGTAGATGCTACTATCCTATACTTGCAAAACAGGCATAGGTCAAACAATAATACTTTGATGGCGGTATGTCTGTACGGTGTTTGTATGTTGGCCTAAATTTATATCTTATTTTTTTGTATGTATGTCTTACGTTGTATGTTAAATTTTATTTACAGGGAAAAGATCCCAATCGGATTATAGATCACATGGTTTCCGTTGGCACGGTTACCTCCACACATCCAGAAGTCTTGGCCTTGCTTGAGCGCTCTGGATTCCGACTAGTACACCAGTTGGAATATGTTCAACTTGATCATTATCTCATCACTGCCTTAGTCGATAGATGGAGACCGGAGACATCGACATTCCATTTTAGAGGTGGAGAGATGAACATCACTTTGGGTGATGTGGCGGTCCTGCTAGACTTGCTGATTGATGGCGCTCCTTTGAGGACTCCAGAGGCCGGAGACTACGTGGAGATGTGCCAGCGGCTTTTAGGTATTACGCCTCCCGCGGACCAGTGGATGGGAAATGAGAAAATTATAACTAGTTGGTATAAAGCGCAGTTTGTGCATGACATTCAACAGAATGCCACACAGGAGCAGATAGAACAGCGTGCTAGAGCTATCATACTCTGGATCATTACTCAATGTCTGATCTGCGATCATTCTAAGACTCGGGTGTGGCCGAAATGGTTGCATTTTGTTGAGGATTTTGATCATTGTCAGCAATATTCTTGGGGCAGTGCGACATCAGCATACACATATACGGAACTTAGCAGGACCGTTTTGCTTGAGAGCCCTTATTTGGGAGGTTGTCCTTCTTTGATACAGGTACTTTATTTTCGTACGCTTATTTTCTTCTTATTTTTTTTGTTTTTGCATGTCATGCTTCTTTATCATATTTCTTTGTAGCTATGGTCGTGGTCGTATCTTCCCCTTGGTAGACTTGAATTAAAGCACCCCAATATTGATATTTCTTTGCCTTACGGGGCTAGGTAATTTTATTCCGTCAATTATTTATCTTCTATGTGTTAACTTATTTCCTCTATCTCTTACCAAGTCACAATTACAGGTGGGTTGGAAAGAAGAGCAATTCGTCGACTCCGAGGCGTAATCTAAAATTCTATCGCAATGAGCTCGACGTGCTTAGTCCGGATGTTATTACATGGACCCCATATGCCCAGGATTTTGAACAGCTTCCAACCTTATGTACCATGTCTTTCCATCTGTGGACCGCCCGTGTACATTATATGTTTGAACGATGTAGCATATCACGTTCCTGACCGGGTGATGCTCTAGTTTGGATTTAGACAACACCTTCCTGAACCAATGCCACAACATTACAAGATTAACTTAGAAGTACCCGGGGAGCGAGGCGGCCATTGAGACATGGAACCATTGGCACATGCACACGCAGCAGGAGCAGGAGTTTACCTTGTCGGACGAAGAGTATTACACATGGTATTGGCAGATTACCCGATGGTATATTCTTCGCCGTGTGCAACCTCTTGGTGTTGTAGTGGAAATGTACACGCCTAGAGCTCCTCTTGAGAGGAATGTGGTATGAAAACTTTGCGAATAAGTTTAAATAATGTACAATTTTAGTCAAGTATGAATCTTATGCACGTTAACTTAAAATTTACAGGCAGACAGTGTGTATCGGGCTATACAAATGGTCGATGAGCTATCTCATGAGGTGCCCGAACGAAGCAAGGGAAAATGCTTTAGCATCAAGCGAATTTTGCAAACTATTTTGGGAAAGAACAAGCTCGCAAGACTAGCACCGCCTCCTCCTCCTCCGCAACCTAAAGTTTTAGCACTCGTAGGAGCTTCGGAGGCACAAGAAGTCCGCGACATTCCTCCGCCTCCAAATACTTTGGTTTATACGTCACGGAGGAAAAAGGCGGCGTCAAAAGGAAGGGGTAAGGGTAAGGAACCAAAGTCGTCTCAACCAACCCAGGTTTTGCATGGTCCGTCACAGCCCCAAGAAGGTTCCTCATCGTCTTCGCATGAAGATGTACCCCCAAAACCGAAGAAGAAACAGAGAGAAACTCCTTACCAACAGCGGAATATGAAGTAGTTTGTCCCTAGGGTGGTGTTGTAGTTTGTAGGTTAACTGTTGTTTGTAGCTACTTGATATTTTCATTCGCATGTTGAAATTGTGTAATGTTTTGCGGGTTGTGGTTAACTTGGATATGGAGTTGTAACATATGCTTATTTTGGTATATGTGACATCATTTTGGTATATGTGACATCTGGTTTGCCATAGTAGGTTCCACTGTTTGCTTTTGGTTGGTTACGGTTATTGACTTTAAGTTGATTGGTTTATGCATGATTCAGAAGGAAATATAACCTATAAACAACCTGGAGCGGCCTTTGGAATAACGCTGCTTGCGTTATTCCAAATAACGCAAGAAGCATATTTCTAAATGACGCTCCAGGTTGTTATTTTTAATCCGAGCAACCTGGAGGTTTTTTTGGAATGACGCTTTATGCGTTATTTGGAATAACGCTATGCGCGTTATTCCCAATGTCGCTCCAGGTTGGTATCCTGCAACTATTGTCATTAAAAGACGTGTCATCTTCACCAATCCACCCATTCATTTGTTACGTTCCCAAATCAAACCCAAAAAACCTCACAATTCCAAAGTCCTAATTTGCTCACAATTGAAGGTAATCCCATGAATCCCCGCATCTTTTCTTTTAGTTTTTTCTTTTGCAAAATTAATCCATAATATACGTTTTATGCAAGTATACTTTAGATGGATCAAGAGGAACTTGGTGATGAAATTTTAGTCAAGTACATGGATAAGTTTGAATCAATCGAACGCCGACCGGGCAAAGAACCATGGTTGGAAGCTCTCATACCTAAAGAAATGCGACAAAAGACCTTTGTAGCGGTGGATGGAAACGGCGGAAGAAATAGGCGGGAAAGCCTTAGCGATTAGGGAAGCAGTACCACGACAATATTGCAATTGTAATGTCTATTGTCATGTGCATGTTGCGAAGAGTAAGGCAGACACTGGCCGACGGTACTACGCTTGCGGGCAATATCCTGTGTGGTTATCGGTGCCACACTTGGTTACACCTTGTCGTTACACGGAGTGGATTGATCCTCTATTATGTCGAAGAGGACATGAGTATGCGCTGGAGATGCAAAAAGAGAATGCACAACTAAAGACCGGAATTTACCGAATGCGGGAAAAATATGACTCACTAGAGTCCACCATTCCTAGGTATCCTAATGAGTAATGTATTGTTCTATGTATCAGTCTACGTATCGTTCTAATGTATTGTTCTATTTATTGGTATATGTAGCGTTCTAATGTATCGTTCTATGTATCGTTCTAATGTATCGTTCTATGTATCGTTCGAATGTAGTTGTAATGAGTAGTGTATTGGTCTATAATGTTGTATCGTATCATGTATGGTGCATTGTCCGTTGGTGTACGACTAAACCAATTCTCCAAAACATATTTCATTTACATAATAAAACCAAATAGAAAGGGCCACAACGTAATAAAACCAAGATAAATGTTACCACAAACATAAAACACCAGGATAAATAGTTACGACATATGTATTGTACATAATAAAACCAAATAGAAATGTACGCAACGTAATAAACCAGGATTGGTAGGTACTACATAACATTTAGTAGATCTAGGCCTGCCCGGTGCTCTCCGAGCTTACGGTGGAAAAACCATATGTCCTGAAGGTTGTGGCCAATAGCGTTTGTCACAAACTAGATGAAACTCAGGCGTATAAGCCGTGTGACAACTTTGAACTGTGTACCAGTTGGAGGCGAAGTCGTGATGAGCTCTTTTGGCCCCATTAGCCACTGCCGAACATGCAGCCATAACATGCGCATAAGGAAGGTGTTGTAGCATTGGTATGTTACATGTACACGAACAAGTATTACCATCTATCTTTACTGTAAATTCATCATCGTAGTAGTGTATTACAACCCATTCATATTCGTCGAAGCGAACTATTCTGCAACATCTTGCTTCTTCGGCTCTTTTAGCTATTTTTGCCTCCCACTTTGGGGTTAATTTGCATATCAAACCAACAACATTTTGCTACCTATTATAGAAATAATCCACTGATCTATAGAAGGTACGCGCAACCAACGACTTAACTGGAAGCAATCATGCACCTCTTAGCACACCGTTGAAGCTTTCAGAAGCATTTGTCGTCATTACATGAAACCTTCCGCCATCGTCTTTAAACAAAGCCCAATTTTCCTCTTTTCCGCCCAAACTTCTCTCAATCCAGTTGTGAGCTTTGACGTTGGCCATCTTAATTTCCTCCCGAAGCTTACGATACTCAACCTCTTCTGAGGCACATGCCGCCGCATAAAATAAACCAGTCAAACGTTGATCTCTAAAGCCGGCTTTTGAAAATTTGCTTTTAGATGCCTCGCGCAAAATCTATGCTTATGTGGCTCAACCCATCTTTCCTGCAATGCGATAAGGATTCCTTTCATTCTATCAGATATGAAAGTAATACGTCGATTGTTTACACTATGTATAAACTGTCTCATATAGGAAAAAAACCAAGCCCAAGAGTTAGCCGATTCAGCCTCAACAATGGCATACACCAACGGATAGAGTTGATCATTCCATCCGTTGCAGTGGCTACAAGTAGTGTACATTTATATTTGCCATACAAATGAGTGCCATCGATACACAGCAATGGGCAACAATCTAGAAATCCTTCAATGGAAGGGCCAAATGCCCAAAATGCACGTTCAAATACACCATATTCATCTGTTACTATATGGCTTACACTACCGGGATTTGACCTTCTAATTTCATCAAAATATGACCGTAACAATGAATATGACTCCGCCCAATCCCCATAAATCATAACAATTTCCTTGCTCAGAGATCTCCAAGCTTTCATATAACCAATCTTAATTAAAAAATGTTCTTCAACCAACACTTGAACTGTTCTAGATGTTATGTTTAAATCAGACTTCACAAAAGGCATAATCTTCGAAACCAGAAATGTTGATGTCGCTTGGCGATTGCTTGAATTGACCGTTGGATTAACGCAAGTATGCTCCCCTCTATACTTCTTAACAAACCACAACCCAGCGTGCGATTTTTTGGAATCAATTGCATGAATTCTCCACTGGCATTTATCATCGATATTGCAAACGGCAGTATACATTTCTTTGTTGGACCTAATGGGCTTAAAAGAAACAGCATGTAAAATGGACCACTCACTTAGTTATTGTAGAAATTTAGCTTTTCTCTCAAATACAGGACCAAGTTTAAAGCCACTTTGAACGCAGGAGGACGAGAATAATTCTCCCCTGCTTTGCAAGTCTGCAACAAGGGATCTGGCTAACATTTGCGCAGTACACATGTCCTCATCAATTGCAGGTTCGTCATTACTCCCATCTTCTTCGTTATCCTCATCATCCATCTCTTCAGCTCCGAAGTCAAAGTTCAACGAATCATTATTTACTTGCATGTTGTCAAACCATGCGTGATTGTTATCTGGAATCGAAGCAACGGTCATGCTGTCCAAAGCAGATCCAGGGTTCGTTTGTAGGTCTACATTACCATCTACTTGACTAGCGTCATCACATGCGTTCTCTTCGAAGGGCGATTGCTCTTCCATGAAATCCTGTGGACAGCTGCATCATGAAAATATTACACCTTAATCAAACACTTATGCATTACTCAAATAACAATTCATTTCAAAGAATACTTATTTCAGACTCATATGATATAACTCAAATGGCGTTGGTTGCAACGGTTCTGCTACTTGTGTAGACGGTCCAACATTGTTTTGTGTATGATGGTAGTAAGGATCATAACTATACAATATATGACGGTCAATAACAACAATTGGGAGAACCAAAATATAACATGTATAGATAACCTTCTAAGTTGGGCTTACCTCTGCGTCGCGCATCCAATACTTTCCTGCGTAGGATATGGAAAGCTAAAATGCGGATTCTGTGTATAATTCATATGCCAGGGGTACGCATAGAACATTTGATGTTGTCCATACTCTGAAACGCTAGAAGGAGGAATACTATTTGGTGATGGCATTAGAGGAGTTGGACGGAACGGTGCCACTCGAACGGGTCTTACAGCAGTAGGTGCTTCTACCACTAATTTTGTCGTTTTCACAACAAATAACTCTATAGTCTTACAAGCGGCAGAAAACATTAACTCAACATCACAATCGTCAACAATTTTAATTGCCTTAGAACCAGAATCAGTCGGCCAGTTGCAAACTAACTCAATATCAAATAGTTCTTTATTAATCATTGTTGACTTGAATATCGAGGCTTTAAATTGCATCAAGTTACAACCTTTGAGAACTTTTACAGGTTTGAAAGATCCGCCTTCGTATTTCCCACGCTTTCTATCATCAATAACCAACTCACCATTGAAGTAGCATATAATCGCAATAAACTTAGGAGCCATTCTAATTTACCACATCAAAAAAGAGTATATTACCAAAAGTTAAAGATCCAGAAAAACTATGATTTAGGGTTTTGAAATTCAAACCTTGTAATGAATCAAACGAGGGAGAATAGAGTGCAGTTGACACAAATATGAAATTGTTGATGGATCGGGGCTAAAATTAATGAAGGATTTAATTTCAGAAGTTGATTTAAGGTATTGGCTTTCTTTTTTTCAATATTTAGAAAGTAAGAAAGTGATGAGGAAGAGAGCTTTTGCTCTCTGCATATCACGTCTGAGCGTTATTTGAAATAACGCCACTAGCGTTTTTTCAAATAGCGCGTAAGAAAAACTGTAAGATCTTAAAAACCATAATTTTATATTTACATTATTTAGAATAACTCTTTCTAGCGTTATCCTAAATAACGTTTTAAACTGTGTTCTTCCAAATATCAAATGCTCTTAATATGTGCGTTATTCCGGATAACGCTAACGTGCGTTATTTAAGATAACGCTCGTGGGTTCAACAGAAATTCAAAGTGGTTTTAAACACAAAACCATCTCTGCGGCATCTTGAATAACGCTGCACGCGTTATTTGAAATAACGCTAGTGTTAAATAACGGATTTCAGCTGATGTGACATAAACCAGGCTACGGTCGTAATAAGTTTTCAAACTAGGCTAAACGTGTTATAAGTTTATAAAAGGAGGCCAAATAAAAAAAAATCCTTTCCATTATCACGTTGGTAGCCTGTACCGGTTCTAGTTTCGACTGTTCTCGCTCTGAAAGTGGATAGTTTTGCATACCCTCTGTGACCCTGTTTACTTTCAGCTGTCCTACTATGAGACACATAGGCTTTCGTACGTAAGGTGCTTTCATTGCCATGTTTCTATTTTTGTAAGCTGCAAATGTACACATTAATGTGGACTTAATAGCAAATGCCTACTTGTCAATAGTAACACACACTACTTGAATGTCGTTATGGCCTTTTTTTTGTCTTGCCTGCAACTTTGTTTGCATCTACTTGGTTAGTGTGTCTCCTCATTTGTCTATAGTAGTGCCCTTTTTTTTGAATAAACGTTTTTTTCTTTTGTTGTGTTTGTCTTATACGGTATGGCACACGCCATCACATACACGTATGGCACACGCCATAACATGTAGTATGATGGTGTTTTGGGTGCACAACATATTGAAAACGTTTTTTTATTTTTAAATTTTATTTTTATTTTTATTTTAATTTCTATTTTTAAGTTATGGCTATTTTAATAATATTAGTTATGATTGTTGAATGTCGGTGCGTATGAAATTGGGCAAACTGATCAAGCCAATATTGACACTAATCCGGACCCCGGATAAACAAGTTTTGTGTGAAATTGAAAGATGTTGTTTCCATAAAGTATGCACTACACATGTTTTTACCGGTTTTCGATACGTACAAAATACTGTTTTTTATTATAGCTTGGGACAGAATTATTTTATGATTTTTGTTTATTTAACTCGTTGTCACCAAGCAATAACATAAATTTATTTTACAAATTATAAACGTTTTTGAAAACGGAAAACAAAGGATATTCATAATTGTTTACATATAAAACTTCACCGTTATGCACCCTTCGAGAAGGCGCAGTGGAAATCGAATGATACCGTAAACCCCGTGGTATGGGACACGATGGTGTACGGAATCAGTCAATTCCATTCCCGTCTAATTGAAGCTATTTTGTGGTGTTTTTGTGTTTTTCATTGCGAAGTTGATAAGCAGCTAGTGAACCAGTAGTGAGAACGTGTGGTATGGGGACACTCTATTACCGCTACATGGTTTACGGACTGTGAGTCAGTGATGCATATTGTGTTTTGTTAAGCCAGTACTTTGCTTCGGGGGGAAGCCGGGACTCGGGGGGGAGTCGCGTATACGTATTCACTTGACCGAGGGGTCAAGATACACTCGATCGGGGGGTTGCAGTGATGGGCGCCTAACTTGAATACGTATAAGTACTGAGCTAAGCTCGGGAGGAGCTATACTACCATATGATTGCGTGTGCATATTTATTTCTACTTGATCCATATCGTGGTGATATTTATTTTGTGATTTGATCTTTGCGATCATACATTGAGGCGATTATTGGATTTTAGATTTACATAAACATTTTGTGATTTTCTATGTTTGATTTTGATGCTCCTTCCGTGATATTTGACTCAATCGAATTATATGATGATTTTTGATGAATTTTGATAATTTTCGAGACTTTGATAACATTTGTAATATGTGCACCATGGATCACTTAACCTTATGTTGGTAAGTAAGTATAATTGAGTGCCTTACATTTATGATTTAGGAATGTAGTCCATTCCATTCCCATAGAGTATCTTCTTCCTAACACTTTGGTTAAAGACTTGAATATCATACCCTTATTATTCTTTATATTATTATTACTTACTGTTGACTAGACTGACTCATGTGTGTTTATGCTCGGGTCAAACTGAGCTTTTTCAGATATGCTGGCCGTTATAGACACCTTTTGCTTTCGCCATGGATCTGTTGTTTTGGGCTATCCAATTAGCTATTTGGCCTAGATATATGTTTACGATCCATGTCCTCTGATGTATCGTATTATTATTTTGGACCCATGATGTATTTATTGTGTTTTTATACCACTTTTGTGACATTACATGTTGTATATCATATGTATATGTATCTGATGTTGGTTGATCTATTCTGAGATGTTTATTACTTCAGTTAATCGTATTTGTTCTGAATTACTTCCTAGCCATCATAGTTTTGTATTGAATGAATATAAGAGTGTCAAGAAAAAGAATTAGTGCATTTTATCGATACTTTTGATATTTATTTAATACAAGGCTTATGGATGTTCGCTCCTAACAAGCCTTATTCATTGTATTAGTAGACAACATTCCTCGTAATGCTCTTTACTAATATAGGTCTCAGGGTGGGGTGTCACATAATCTTACCTCGTGTCTAAGCACGATTACAGTTTCCTATTCATTGTAAATTTTCTATATACAACAAATTCTATTCTAACTTGTAATCGTTTAACCATGTAATTGTTCAAATCAAACAAACTAACATGTAATTTTCTCTATTTCTACCATTAATGGTCCAGGTACATAAATGTCACAAGTTAACATGAAATTGAAACAACAGTAATCGCTACACATATTTTGACAAGTTTATATTTCAACATATGAATTTCCAACATATTAATATCTTATCATATTAATATTCCAACATGTCAGATTCATCACTTTAATCTTTCTGACATATGTTTAAACATTTCAACATATCATATTTCAACATGTCATATATATCATTTCAATGCTTCTTTTTTTTATTCTAGCAAATTCACATCGTATAATAACGGGGAATGTTAAACGATAATATATCATTATAAAAAGTGATATAACTGAAATCCACTCACCTTATTTGCTTTTCAAATCCGGGATCTAGTCCAGATCTAGCATTCCATGGTTTTCCCCTAGTTGGATTTAGAACCTAACAACCATGGATTCATAATTTTTACTAAAAGAAAGAGGAAGAAAATTGAAATTGACCAGATCGAGAAAATTACCTCACTTTAAATATGATTTTGAACACCTTCTAATAAATATTCATTTTTTTCCTCCAGATCTTGATTCAGAATTTCCTAAACTAATTATCTTATTTTTTTTGAAGAGATCTGAGGAAGAGGAAGAATGGCAGAGTATTGACGTCATCTCAGAAATGTGAGATTTAGCTAGGCTCTGCTGGCCTATTTATAGGTGTTCAGGATCTTATCGTACACGCAGCGCTGAGTCAGCATTGGACTTGGTTAATAAAATAGTCCAGATTCGTTAATGAATTTGACCGGATCTAGGGTGGGTCGACCCCCCGTGCCTGGGTTGACCCATGGGTCGACCCCGGCTATAATATTTTTTTCTGCATATGGTCTTCAGTTTTGAATATGTTTATGTATAAGGCCCTTATATGTATACAAAACTTGTAATGACCGTTTTATGCGTATATATATATTCCCATAACTTTTGTTTCGTTTTCAAAATTCAAATGGTGTTGCACCGTTATTTGACTCTTATTATATTTCTCTAATTTCAGCGTTATCTTGAATTTTATCTCTTGTGTGTGTGTGTATGTATATATTCCTACACATATACACGCATGTATTCTCATATACATATATTTTCTTTACTTCCTTATATGTATATGTTTCCTTATATGTGCATTTATACATATTTTCCCTTATGAAAATGTGTTATTTTAGCAGTTCCCTTAAAACAAAAATATAAGGACGACGGGCATCGAACTTTATACCTCTTGTATGCAACTCGCATGTTCTAACCAATTGGACTACTAAGGCTATTGTTAACATGGCTTAGAACAATGGTAGTTATTGTTCTCTTCTCATTCCTCTTTTTCATATTTGTTACAATATTCCATTTAAACCATTGCATGAATCTTTTTCTTTTATTTCTCTTTTATTATTAATGCATAATCAGTGCATGTAACACATTTATACCGCATGCAACCAATCCTTTCTTTCTTTTAATGCATGCATTACATTTTTATTTGCATTATCTTTATTTAATTGTCATAAAATGCAGGGTGTTACAACTAAGGAAGCAAGACGGGAAAAAGGCATGCGAGCGAGGGCCTCACTACTCCTCAAACCCGGGCCACACTCACAAACTTGTACCCCTCTTTCATCCTCGAATCTCTTGTTTCGAACCTCCCTTGGTCTTCCCATAATCTCGTGCTTGAACCCGCCTTGTACTAGCATATGTCAACGTACCCCCATGGGTACGAAATTCGTACCCCTAGAGGGGGTACGATATTTGGGGCACGACAATGCGAGGTCCAAGTTTTCTGAAGGCCAGCACTCTTCGGTCCAAGATTTACTAATGTTGTCCTCTACTCCTACCTGCTCCTACCTACTCCTACCTACTCCAGCCTAACCACTGCACTATAAATACCCCCAAGCTTACACTTTAAAGGGGTTGTAAATTGGTTGATTTGACATCTCTTGAGAGATCCAAGTGACCTCTTTAATGGCATCCATGCTTTAAGGAAGAAGAAGGGCATTGGTGTCTTTTTCCTAATATTTGCATATGATAATTATGACCTTAAATCACTTAGAAATATTTGTAAGAGGATGTCATGAGTTAGTCTTAAGCTTCTAACTCTTTATTGTCAATAAAATATCAGCGACTGTTCCAAAGTGGACATAGTCCCCTCACGGGACCAAACCACTATAAATCTCTTGTTCTATTTACGGCTTTCCGCACTTATATTTCCATGCAAAACTATATTTCTTAAGTAACTAAGAATCTTGGTGTTTATGAAATATTTTTCCATCAACATTCTGGTGCTTTCACTGAGAAAACTTGGATTCGCTTCTTTGTCGCACATCGTCATCTCGATTCGACGTGATTTAGGTACCTTCTCTACCCTGCCGCCAAGTCCGCTTACAATGGCAAAGCAACCAAAGAATGCAATGATCAACTTTTCGGATACAACCGAAGCTGGAACATCTCAGCAACCTCAATCGGCAGATATCCTGACCGAAACCGATACCCTTCCTCCTATGGATCTCGAAGCTCCTGCAGCACAAGCGCAGATCCACGTGCTTAATAATACATTCGAAAGTACAACTCTTGAACTCAATTGGGCATTGAAAAATAACATCGACCTAATGCACCAACTCCAAGAAAGTCAACGCATCGTCGCTCGTCTTCAACTTGCTCAGAACAATGCCCGACTATGGCGTACTATCAAGGAAACTTCTTCTTCCAAGTCAAGGCCACCACTCCAAAGAAGCAGGCTCAGCCTCATCAACAACGTTGTTGTCCACTCCAACGCCCACACCAACAACAACGACAGTGACAATGGAAATTGAGAAGGTGATCGACCTATCGTCGCTTACAGCGAGGGAGCACAGTATCACGACCGTTTCCGGTTGATTATCAACTACGAATCGGGTCCGAGTAATCGACCCCCTCCTCGATAGAACCTAACTGCCGTCGTTCAAAGTCAGGGGCCCACTCTCCCAACAGCCCAACAGGCTCAAGTACTTCCGAATCAAGATGCACACAAACCTGCTCAACCTCGCCACCCATACCAAAACCAGACCATTGATTTGATGATATGGAAAAGGATGACTCAGACGTGCATCATAGAAGATGACCGCAGAACAGAACTCCCGAAGTACGTCGAAATCATTGGATTCCACCGGAAGACCTACATCCAACATATCTCCCCGACATGGTCTGAAGGATCATGAGAGAAATGCGAGGGAACGCCAACGACTTGTGGGAAACCCACTTAAGGCGTAATCCCTTCACTAGGGAAGTACACAAAGCCGAATGTCTATGACGCTTCAACATGCCAAAGATGGCACTCTATGATGACATGACCAGCCCCTCTCCCTGCCTAAACAACTATGAATGCAAATGGACTCCAACGGAGCCACCGACCCGGTCAAATGCAAGTGCTTCCTGGTTTTCTTGTCAGGCACAACCTTACTCTGGTCTCTCGCCTTCCACTTTATTCTATCAACAACTTCGACCAACTGGCCACAGAATTGGTTAAGCAATTTAGAATGCACCACCCGACTTCAAAGAATGCCCTCACTCTTCCTAATTTACCAAGGACCTGTGCAGTCACTTAAGAGCTACCTCTCGCAGTTTAATACCACCCTTGCCGAGGTCAACAACCCGGAACCTCATACCAAACATTTCCAACTGGCAAAAGGTGTCCTTCGTACTTCTAGATTTGGGGTCTGGATCGACATGAAATAACCTAAGAGTCTTGACGCTTTCTATGAAAAGGTCGGGCAATTCTTGTGTTAAGAAGAAGCAAGATGTAAGCGAATTTCTCGGACCAACCATTCTAATGACCCGCATGTTGACACCATCGACGACAACATCAAAGGGAAACGGATTGGAGAACCCTTTCATAAAGATAAAGGGGCTGTCCCCTACAAACCAAAGCCGAACAGCGGCATGCAGGGTGGACGCAACAATAACCAAGTTCCAGTAGATCCCAAGAAGCTTGGTCGCTATCAAGCTTATGGGACCTACACTCAACTAAATAAAGACTTGGACACAATCTACTTGGAAATGCGTAATACGCTCCAGTATAAGATACCAAATTCTAGGGAGTCCACTGGCTGCGAGAATGACTCCAGCAGATACTTATGATACCATGCATGTATGGGCATAACACTAGTGATTGTCGTTAACTCAGGGACGAGATTGAAAAACTCATCTGCTAGAAGTGCCTGGAGCAGTACTTTCAAGAACCTGTTCCTCCCGAAATAACCACGGGTCCTCTTACATTCGCACCTCCAGCACATGCTAGTACAGCTCCTGGTCCGTCCAACCAAAGGCAGGGAATTGTGATTAAAACTATATGTGGCAGGCCTTAACCCACGCATGAAAGCTTCCGAACAATGGAGGAGTACGTAAGCTCTATAAAGCACTCCACTTACAAAGCTTGCTTCACTCTGTACGAATCCATCCCCACTAAGCTTCAAAAAACAATGCGAGACGACATCATCTTTTAGGAAAGAGAGTCCATGAGAATTGATATCCCAACCACAGACCCTCTCGTGTTCACAACTCAGATCGGCTCTACCTCAGTCCAAAGGATACTGATCGAATCAGGAAGCTTGCTCAACATTATCTTCAAAGTGGCTTACAATCAAATGATGTTAGAAACCAAGGACTTGAAACCCCGCCATACCACGATCCACGACTACAACGGATCTTCCAACTACCCCATAGGCATGGTCGACCTTCCCGAAAAACTTGGAGACGGAGATTGGAGCCGAGGCTGAATCCTCACCTTTGCGGTCATTGACGTCGCCTCTCTATTCAGTGTTTTCTTTGGATGTCTTTCCTTGCAGAATTCCGAGTCTGCATGTCGCCATTGTCTCTAACAATGAAATTCCCGACAAAAAATGGAATCGACACAATCAAAGGCGACCAGGCCACAACTCGAGATTGCTACGCAATAGAATGGAAGAACATGCGCAATAAGGACAAAGGCAAGGTCGTACCTTCGCCTTGTGCCAAAACCGCCTCCGCATAGCAATCAAAGGCGTCTGAGTCTTGGCTCAGGCGCCACTACCATCTTTCCGATGGTCTTGATCAAAAGGAAGATGAAGAGCCCGACTCCAAAATGGCTACCATAGTCGAACCTACCGTGGATGTTCCGGTCAGCCCCAATGACCCGTCAAAGGTCTTGAAAATAGGATCGCAACTCCACCCCGTAATAAGAGAAGATTTCATGGAATTCTTGAGGACTAACCTAGACGTATTCGCTTGGACCCACTCAAATATGCATGGCATCGACCCCGCAATCACTTGCCACCAGCTAACTCTCGACCCCTCACGACCTCCGGTCAAGAAAAAACGCCGATTCTTGGGAACCGAAAGATCTAATGCACTTAAGGAGGAGGTAGACAGGCTACTCAACAATAACTTCATCCACAGAGCTGAATAACCCGAATGGAGCTCCAACCCAGTTTCCATTAAGAAGGAAAACGACAAGTGGTTAACGTGCGTCGATTCCTCTGACCTGAACAAGGCAAGTCTCAATGACAACTTCCCATTTCCAAAGATCGTCCGGCTTGTTGACTCGACCGCTGGATACTAGCTCTTATCCTTCACGGATGCCTATTCAGGCTACAATCAAATTCCGATGTATCTCCCCGACCAGGATCACATCTCTTTCATAACCGACCTCGGGCTCTACTGCTATTGCGTCATGCCTTTCGATATTAAAAATGCAGGAGCCACTCATCAAAGAATGGTTAACCACATCTTTAAGAACCAGATCGTAAAATCCATGGAGGCAATCAGCTCTACACCGGTATGCATAGAAGATCGTGTCCAACGACCCATTTACTATATCAGCAAGAGATTGACAGGAGTAGAAAGGAACTACCCAAAGCTCGTGAAACTGGCCTATTGCTTGTTGATCTCTTCCCGGAAGATGCGACCATGTTTCCAGTCTCACCCCATCAAAGTCTATACTGATCAGCAACTGCGATAGGTCTGTTGCGACCTGAGGCATCCGGACAACTGTGGGAGTGGAACATAGAGCTATGTCAGTTCGAAATCACATTCATCCCTCGTCGAACCATCCTCGGGCAGGCCCTTGCCGATTTCATAATGGAATTTACCGTCTAGGAAGAGCCTCCCTAAGAAGACATCCAGACTCCGAACATTCAATGGAAACTATTCATTGACAGATCTTCCAACAATAAGTCTTCTGGCGCCAGGGTCGTGCTCATCACGCTAGAGGAGCGACTGATATGCTATGCTTTAAAGCTCAACTTCCCTGCCACCAACAATGATGCAGAATATGAGGCCATGATATCTGGACTTAGAATCGCAATCGAACTTAACATCAAGGTCATCCAAATCTTCTCCGACTCGCAGCTCATCGTGCGTCAGGTATAAGGGGGATACCAAGCCAAAGGGGCATGAATCGTTCCCTATCTTGCATAGGTCCAGGAACTGATCACCAGCTTTGACCACTACATCATCGTCCATATCCCCCGAGAATAGAATGAAAAAGAAGACTCATTGGCCAAGTTGGGAAGCTTCGAGGATGCACAGCTTATAGGACTTGCCCTGGTCAAAGTACTCGACTCCCCGAGCATTGATCAGATGAAAACCGATTTGGTAATTGCAACGGAAATCGGAACCAAGTCTGAGTCTTATATGACACCAATTAAGAACTATTTGCAACATCGAACCCTACCGGGACTTTACAAAGAACGACAAGCGCTCACTCGCCAATCGTCTAACTACATCAGTCTGGATGCAGTGCTCTGCCGTAGAGGTTTCTCTATCCCACTACTTCGATGTGTCACCCACGATGACGCCAGCCACATACTGACAGACGTACACGAAGGCAAGTGCGACGAGCACAATAAGGGGTAATCCTTAGTAGAAAAAATCATCAGACACGGCTATTTCTGGCCCATGCTCGATTAGTATGCCGCAAACTATGTCTGCAAGTGTGACAAATGCTAGCACTACTCAAAGATCCCAAAAACATCATCGGGACTCTTCCGATGGCTGGAAGAGGGGAGGGTTATGCTATCATCGCCGTTGATTACTTCACCAAATGGGCGGAAGCCGAAGCCCCTACTACAATCACCACCGAGAAAGTAATCAACATCGTCGTCCATAATATCTTCGCCCGCTACGGAGTCCCTCAGGCCAGCATTTCGAACAATGGGACCCAGTTTGAGAGTGTAGAGTTCAAGGCTTTCTACCAGCGGCACAACATCGAAAAGAGATTCTCGGCGGTGGCTCACCCTCAGGCCAATGGGCATGTCGAGGTTGCTAACAAAGTGGTTAAATCCATCATCTAGAAGCGTCTGGAAAAAGTCAGTGGCTTATATGCAGATGAACTCCCTCTGAACCTATGGGCCTACCGGACCACCCATAAGTCAGCAATCGGTCATATTCTGTTCGCCCTTGCTTATGGATCCGAAGTCATCATCCCCATTGGTTAAAGCTTCAATCTCGCCGAGTCACTTATTATGATCCCAAATCCAACCAAGACTTACTTCTGGATACACTCGATTTTCTTAAGGAAAGAAGGAACAAAGCTGAACTCAGAGTTGCCACCCAGTGTCAACGAGTAGCCCGATACTTCAAATCTAAAGTCCGCCATAAGGATCTCAATATCGACGACCTCGTCCTGAAATGGATCTTTCCCACACCAATCCCAGTCCTTATTAGGTCTATACATCATACAACAGAAGCTCAGAGATAGGGCTTTCAAGCTAGCAACCGTAATAGAGCCGATCTCCCAAAGGCATGGAACAACGAACATATCCGTAGCTACTTCACATAACTTAGTGTACAATTTTCCTACTTTCCAACGTTGTATTTTTTTCTTGAAATTTAACGCATTGTAACGGTTGTTACTGCCAAAGTTATTAGTAAAGTTGATGTTCAATTTTCTGTGTCCTCGCTATGTTTACTTCCTGCATGATATGTTTGATTGACCATCACGATTGGCTTGCGCACACAGACAATCGAGAACCGGATCGGCACCCCAAGCATGGGAGCCGGTACCGTCGCTCAAGCCTCGGAACGACAATGAGGATAAACCCAACTGGCCTCGATTCGAAACCCCGAGCACGGGAGCCGGCACCGCCACTCGAGTCCCGAGCCCGCGACGCGACCGAGCATAAATAATTATAATTCTACTCGAATCTCGGCCCAACATCGAGACCGAGTATTAATTGTTCTGCTCCCAAGTCCTGGACTTGGGGGCAGTACACCAGCCAACCTAGTGTGATACCAACTACTTGCACGACTCCATTTGGCCCATCGGGTTAGGATCTGGGTACCTCTCGAACCTCGGCCCAACACCGAGGCCGAGCATAAATCATTTCCTCTCCTAAGCCCTAGGGTTGGGGGTAGCCCCTCGGCCACAATCCGACCCACCAGGTCTGGATCTGGGGACTCTTTGGCGAATAAACGACGTCCTCGCGCTCTAAACCCGAAGGACGACGGAAGAGCCAAAAATCGGACGAATCGCAACGTCCACGCCTTCACTCTACTTAAGACTAACGAAATACGTGTTGTTAGAGGTAGAAGGAACCTGGCTTGGAGTCCACGACCCACGGGATTCTTGAACAAAGGACACCTCACGAATGGAACCAACGCACGGTCTCCGCACGACTGGGAACAACCCTAGAGCGGAACCAACTCGTGAGAGATCGATGTAACATCCTGTATTTTCTGTGAACATAAGAGTAACAAATAAGAGAATAATTAAGTTGTAACAGAATAATTGAGGGAAACGGGTTATGCCATTACGTTCATCTCGAAATTCTGCTTGGAATAGAGTCCAAGTTTGCATAAATCGGACTCCGTATGAAGAAAATATGGCCTTCAGAAGTTTTAATAAAAACCAGCCCGAAATTCAAAAATTCAGATTTCGAAATTCAAAACAGACACCCGGGCTGGGCGGGAAAATTCCCGCCCAGGCCCCAGATCGACACTAGGCTCGACCTGGGGGTCGACCTAGGTAAACAGGTCGACACTAGGGTCGACCTTAGGGTCGACCTTCTCCTATTTCCAGATCCGTGGACAGATGCATTTTTCGGTATTTAGATGCTCGTTCTGACCAGATTCGTGACCCCTATGCTATTTAAACACCCCCAAACCTAGCTTTATCTCCACACAATTTCATTCTGCCTATACTCTGCCTCTATTCTAATTAAAAATAAAAATGGCGTCGCTATTCTGCTGGAATCAAAACTAGGATTAATGCATCTTCTTCCAATCTGAATATAATTAAAAGAGTATAAAATCTAAAATGATTAGCCTACATCAAAGGCGAGCATTTCATTTTCAGAATACAGATTCCGAAATACAAGAATCATTCCTTTTTGTGAGTACAGTTATTTTCAGATATGAACTTTAATTATGATCTTGACATGGCTATAAATCTGAATCTGAGGTTATGCATATTCTTATCTATCAGATCTGTTTTTCTGTGACTATTCTCTTTCTTCTTTCTGTTCTATAGCCAGGCTACTACGAGCCTGCGCCAAATCTCATAAGAGATTAACGCATGAACGCTAAATTTTGGAGTAAATAATGAATAATGCATAATTGGACATGACTGATCTGTGACTGATTTGAGAAAAGGGACATATATTGTAAATTAGAACTAGATCTTTGCATACTCTATGATTTGGAAAAAGAGGAACCATTGTATGTTAACATATGACTTGAAACTTGGAGACATAACGCATGTTTAAAATTAATATTTGATTTTGAAATGTTATAATTTAAAGATCTAGATTTTTGGGTAAATTTTATGTAACGATTCATGACTTGAAAATGGAATATGTGACTTAAGCATAGAAACCTATATTATAATAGGATAACTATTAATGTGAATACGCCTAAAAGTGGATTTTTGGATATTTGGCATTAAAGGCTATAACTCATACGGTATATCATGATTTGGCGGCTTTTAGAGAATATTCTGTACTGTGCAAAGTTTAACTAAAAGTTTGGGCATATGTTGTATTATGAATTATGACCATGATTTAAGCATGTAAGTTTAGGCTTAATTTATGATTAGGCAAGATATGTAAATAGAATTTTAGAAATGTTTAATCTATTGAATTGCCTAATCTACTAAATCTATTATCTGCTAAATCTGTTGAATCGTCTAATCTGCTAGATCTGTTATCTGTTGAATTGCTTAATCTGTTGAAAGCTGAATAATTGTAATTTGGGTATGAAAATCTGTAGGCTCGATCTAAGACTGAGTAAAACATGGAAATTTGATTAGTCTGCTGTAACCTGTAAAGAAGTTTAATATGTTAAATGGGCATAATTAGTCTAATATATGCATAATCTGTATTAGAATAAATTGGTTATGACACGAGGTTAGATCCGTTTGCGGTAGAAGCCTGCCCGGAACCAACCGGCTTAACCAGCGACCGCAAACTGTCAGTCTAATGTGAGAGGTCGTAGGCATAACTAAAATATGCTTAGACACGAGGTTAGGTCTGGCTTGTGGCAGAAGTCTGCCCAGAACCGCCCGGCATATCCAGTGGCCACAAGCTACCGACATAATGTGAGAGGTCTGTGCATTAATATTTAATTAATGCAAATCTGAGATAAATATGATGTCTAAAACGTGTTGGGTGGATAGGGTTAAACCAACTGGACTGATGAATTTAACAAACCCGTTTCGTGAATATATAGGCCCAATACAAAGTTGGACAATTTGTAAGTCTGTTAAAACTGTACATCTGACCTGTTACTCTGAAAACTTGTTAACTTGATTGCCTGATTTGTGAACTAGTAAATCTGAACTTTGTATGTCTGAAACTTGTAAACAAGTTAATCTGAAATTTATTTGCCTGGGGACACAAGGTTAGGAGGGATTTTTTTTTTGGGACCTATATTAGTCAGTAACCCTTTGTGGTGTCAAAAACTTTGACCCCACGCTATGTAGGGGTCCGGGCACGCTTACTGAACTAATTGTAAGCGGTTCATTCTGATAATGGCAAGGGGTGTTGATGGTGCGTTCCAACAGGGTCATGCGCGTGCATGGATCCAGTCTGCTCTAAGGATGTAAGACACCGTGACATTTGTAAATAGGTCTGTGCCAATAGGTTGCCACTTTAGGGAGTGATACACCCTAATGTGGGGCTGACACAGGGCATTCATGTATTAGGGAGCTGATCGCTTGGGGTAGGACTTAGGGTACACTTAGTTCTGTCTGTTTCTGTTGGTACTGTCTGTTTCTGTTGGGTGGTAACACCTGTCTGTTTCTGCGTGGTACCGTCTGTTGGGGTGGTAAATGCCCATTACTAGTGTACACCTAATTCTAACATTATGTTTCCGTAGGGATTATTCTGTTCTCGTCTCTGATTCCGTTTCCGATTCTGTTTCCGTACCTTCTGCCTGTTGGGGTGGTAAAGGCCCATTAGTTGGGTGGTAAAGACCCATTATTAGTATTTTGTTTTCGTACCTTCTGTCTGTTGGGGTGGTAAAGGCCCATTATTACTATTCTGCTTCTGTACCTTCTGTCTTTTGGGGTGGTGAAGGCCCATTACTAGCATTCTATTTCTGTATAGATTATTATGTTTCGATTCTATTTTAGTTTAGACATTAGGTTAACACCTAACCCTGTTATACTAGTATTAGTGCAGAGAAGTAAGATGTAAGTAAGGAACATAACTTGGTTTACATCATTCTGTTTCTTCTGTTAACTTAAAGTATATCTGTTATTCCTGTTGATGTAATCTCTCATCCAGCTTTATTTACATGTCATGATAATATTATCTGTTTATATGCTGGAAGTCTCTGGACTTGCCAGACTTTATGTCTGACCTCGTTTGTTTTCGCCCCTTTTCTTTCCGTCCCCCCCCCCCCAGGTGCTCAGGGTGGAAACATAGGAGCTTAATTCTGATTCTCTCTGCTTGAAGTGCTTGGAGTATTGCTTGGCTTTGACTCTATCTTTTCATGGCAGTTATGTTGGGGATTATGGCTTTGAAACTTTACATTCTGAAGGATTTTGTATAAGACTGATAATTGTGTACGTGAGTTTTGGTATTGTGATTTAGAAAGATTCAACCAAACTTATTTCTGCTCCTGCTATAATAAAGTTATAATTTTTCAAGTACTACTTATCTGCCTTGTAATATTCTGCTCTGTCTACTAAAATTCTCCATCAAAGTTAAGGCATTCCCTTTGTGAGTGACCTTGACGGAGGTGGGGTGTTACACTTGGTATCAGAGCTGAAGGTTACCAGATTTGATATAAAGTTTTTGAAAACTATTTTCAAAAATGTTTAAAAAGGAAGTATTTTCAAAAGAAGAGTTATTTTGAAAAACATAATCCCTAAAGCCATATGCCTATCTTTCCATCCATTGTTTTGAATCTTTCCTTTTCTTTCGTTTCAGCATGTCTGGGGATCTTAACTTTCCGGAGGGCATACCGATACCTGGTTGGTTCAGGAGGTACCTAGAAGCTAGGGCTAATGATGCGGGCCCAGCAAACATCCCTCCTTCCCCAGCTGTAGCGGTTCCTCCTCCTCCTCCTCCGCGCGTGAATACTTTCCCGAAGATATGTAGAGACTTTCGAGCCATGGGTGGGAAAAAATTTAATGGAACTGAATCCTTCGTGGAGGCAAGGAACTGGCTCAAAGAAACTAAGGATTTATTCGTTATCTTCGAGGTGGACGATAGGCAGAAGATACAGTTGGCGGTATGGTTGCTTAAGGACGAAGCTTCTTTTTGGTGGGAGGTCACAAATGGAGAGCGTCTGGTAGAGACATGGACGGATTTCAAGCATAGGTACGAGATGAAATTCCTTCCACGAGCGGGAGAGTGTCTATACACAGAGAGGATCTTGGCATTGAAGCAAGGGGACTTATCAGTGAGAGAGTACGTCAACAAGTTTAATCAGTTGGCGAGATTCGGCTAAGATTTGGTAAATACACTGCATAAAAAGGCACTAAGGTTTGCTAAAGGTTTGAATGAGCCGCTACACGGATTGGCGATGTCCCTCATTCCTATGGGGGCAACCATGAAGCCGAAAGTAAAAAAGAAAGAGGGAAAGCTCGAAGGACCACAGAACAAGAAGGCGGGGCCCAAAAAGGAAACACAAAAGAAGGATGAAAAGTCCGAAGATAAGAAGGAGAAAAAGTGCTTTACTTGTGGAAGCTCGAATCATCTGAACAAGGATTGCAGAAAGAGGAAGGGTACTTACTTCAACTGTGGAGAAATGGGACACTTCACTAGGGACTGCTCGAAGAAACGCGGGCAAGGGCAGCGGGAAGAACCTACTTCTAGAGGACAGGCGAATGCTCACGTGACTGGTAGATAGGGTAGAGATAGGAAATTTTTTGTATATGGGTTAATTTCCTTATCTGATTATTGAGTTAAAACTCTCTTTGATTTTGGCATTTTGATTCTGTAATTGAAACTCTGCACTTTAATACTAGTCTTGTTTCTGATTCCGCTATAGTCTCAAACCCCATAAGGGTTATGACTCATCTGTTTGTGATAAGTTGGGGTTTGAAGATATTTGTGTTAAGCGTTAAGTTAATTGTGACGCATATATTCTGGTTTTTGTGGGATATGTGGGATTTTATCATGCTTAGTTTCATAAGAATCATTTGATAATCTGATCTGTACTAGTAGTCTGTAAGTATCTGAATATTTCTGAAAAGGATAGGGTTTTTACTCAAAGCGTGAAGTAGATTTCCAGTTTGGCATTTGTTTAACGGGAGTGATTCTCTGAGTGTCAATTTAATGTTTATTTCAGTCTTTGGGGTTGATACTTAGGGGGTTATTCTCTTAAACTGATGTCTAATGGGAACAGAACTTTTTTTTTAATTGTACTTGCTTCTGTCACTCGGTTGTGTCCTATCAGTCGAGTCTTCGACCTTTAGCTAGAAACTAATGAGTGTAAACATGTGTTTGAGACATGTTATGTTTGATGGTTGCAAGTGGATGCAAGTGGATGCTAGTGGTTTCTCGTGGATGCATATACACACACTAGACACTAGATCGGCTCAAAAATACTCTCAAACTGCATGTGGATGTGTGTGCATTTTTAAATTTTTTATGGATGCAAAATGGTTGACTCAGCACATGGATGTTGCACATGAATGAACGGTTGTGCACTCATATTGAAATGATATGTATCAAATAAGAAAATTGCATACATGTTGGACTCATGACACTAACATAATTCGCATTAAGGAAGTCAACTGAATCAGTGGACCGCCTGATCTTTGCATTAGATGAGGAACATATACACACACTTTTGCATATGTTCATACAACGTTAGAAGTTTCTAAGGACAATGGATGCTTATGGATGATGGTTGAGTAGATGGGTGATTGGATGGTAGGACACATTCTTCTTAACTTGAAGATTTCGGGGATGAAATCCTTTAAGGAGGGGAGAATGTAACACCCTGTATTTTCTTTGAATATAAGAGTAACAAATCAGAGAATAATTAAATTTTAACAGAATAACTGAGGGAAACGGGTTACGCCATTGCGTTCGTCTCGAAATTCTGCTTGGAGTAGAGTCTAAGTTTGCATAAATCAGGCTCCGTATGAAGAAGATATGGCCTTCAGATGTTTCAATAAAAACCAGGCCAAAATTCAAAAATTCAGATTTCGAAATTCAAAACAGACACCTGGGCTGGTTGGGAAAATTCCCGCCCAGGACCTAGGTCGACACTAGGGTCGACCTGGGTAAACAGGTCGACACTAGGGTTGACCTCCCCCCTATTTCCAAATCCGTGGGCAGATGCATTTTTCTGTATTTAGACGCCCGTTCTGACCAGATTCGTGACCCATATGCTATTTAAACACCCCTAAACCTAGCTTTGTCTCCACACAATTTCATTCTGCCTATACTCTGCCTCTATTCTAATTAAAAAAAATGGCGTCGCTACTCTGCTGGAATCCAAACTAGGATTAATTCATCTTCTTCCAATCTGAATATAATTAAAAGAGAACCAAATCTAAAACGATTAGTCTACATCAAAGGTGATCATTTCAGTTTTAGAATACAGATTCCAGAGTACAAGAATCGCTCCTTTTTGTAAGTACAGTTATTTTCAGATATGAACTTTAATTATGATCTTGACATGGCTATAAATCTGAATCTGAGGTTATGCATATTCTTATCTGTCAGATCTATTTTTCTATGACTATTCTCTTTCTTCTTTCTGTTCTATAGCCAGGCTACTACGAGCCTGCGCCAAATCTCATAAGAGATTAATGCATGAATGCTAAATTTTGGAGTAAATAATGAATAATGCATAATTGGACATGACTGATCTGTGACTGATTTGATAAAAGGGACATATGTTGTAAATTAGATCTAGATCTTTGCATACTCTGTGATTTGGAAGAAGAGGAACCATTGTACGTTAACAAATGACTTGAAACTTGGGGACATAACGCATGTTTAAAATTAAGATTTGATTTCGAAATGTTATAATTTAAAGATCTAGATTTTTGGGTTAATTTTATGTAACGATTCATGACTTGAAAATAGAATATGTGACTTAGGCATAGAGACCTGTATTATAATAGGGTAGCTATCAATGTGAATACGCCTAAAAGTGGATTTTTGGATATTTGGCATTAAAGGCTATAATTTGGCATAATTCATATGGTATATCATGATTTGGGGGCTTTTAGAGAATATTCTGTACTGTGCAAAGTTTAACTAAAAATTTGGGCATATGTTGTATTATGAATTATGACCATGATTTAAGCATGTAAGTTTAGGCTTAATTTATGATTAGGCAAGATATGTAAATAGAATTTTAGAAATGTTTAATCTATTGAATTGCCTAATCTATTATATCTGTTATTTGTTAAATCTGTTGAATCGTCTAATCTGCTAGATCTGTTATCTGTTGAATTGCTTAATCTGTTGAAAGCTGAATAATTGTAATTTGGGTATGAAAATCCGTAGGCTCGATCTAAGATTGAGTAAAACATGGAAATTTGATTAATCTGCTGTAACATGTAAAGAAGTTTAATCCGTTAAATGGACATAATTATTCTGATATATATGTATAATCTATAATGGAATAAATTGGTTATGACACGAGGTTAGACTCTGTTTGCGGTAGAAGCCTGCCCGGAACCAACCGGCTTAACCAGCGACCGCAAACTGTCAGTCTAATGTGAGAGGTCTTAGGCATAACTAAAATATTCTTAGACACGAGGTTAGGTCTGGCTTGTGGCAGAAGTCTACCGTAACTACCTGGCATATCCAACGGCCACAAGCTACCGACATAATGTGAGAGGTCTATGCATTAATATTTAATTAATTCAAATCTGAGATAAATATGATGTCTAAAACGTGTTGGGTGGATAGAGTTAAACCAACTGGACTGATGAATTTAACAAAAATGTTTCGTGAATCTGTAGGCCCAATACAAAGTTAGACAATTTATAAGTCTGTTAAAACTGTACTTCTGATCCATTAGTCTGAAAACTTGTTAACTTGATTATCTGATCTGTTAACTAGTAAATCTGAACTCTGTATGTCTGAAACTTGTAAACAAGTTAATCTGGAATCTGTTAGCCTAGGGACACAAGGTTAGGAGGGGAAATACTTATGTCATCTATTGTTTGGGACCCATATTAGTCAGTAACCCTTTCTGGTATCAAAAACTTTGATCCCATGCTATGTAGGGGTCCGGGCACGCTTACTGAACTAATTATAAGTGGTTCATTCTGATAATGGCGAGGGGTGTTGATGGTGCATTCCAACCGGGTCATGTGCGTGCATGGATCTGGTCCGCTCTGAGGATTTAAGACATCGTGACATCTGTAAATAGGTCTGTGCCAATAGGTTGCCTTTAGGGAGTGATACACCCTATTGTGGGGCCGACACGGTATTTATGTATTAGGGAGTCGATCGCTTGGGGTAGGACTTAGGGTACACTTAGTTCTGTCTGTTTCTGTTGGTACCGTCTGTTTCTGTTGGGTGGTAACACCTGTCTGTTTCTGCGTGGTACCGTCTGTTGGGTGGTAACACCTGTCTGTTTCTGCGTGGTACCGTCTGTTGGGGTGGTAAAGGCCTATTACTAGTGTACACCTAATTCTAACATTCTGTTTCTGTAGGGATTATTCTGTTTCCGTCTCGGATTCCGTTTCCGATTCTGTTTCCGTACCTTCTGTCTATTGGGGTGGTAAAGGCCCATTAGTTGGGTGGTTAAGGCCATTATTAGTATTCTGCTTCCGTACCTTCGGTCTGTTGGGGTGGTAAAGGCCATTATTAGTATTTTGCTTCTGTACCTTCTGTCTGTTTGGGGTGGTGAAGGCCCATTACTAGCATTATGTTTCTGTATAGATTATTCTGTTTCGATTATGTTTCAGTTTAGACATTAGGGTAACACCTAACCCTGTTATACTAGTATTAGTGTAGAGAAGTATGATGTAAGTAAGGAACATAACTTGGTTTACATCATTTTGTTTATTCTGTTAACTTAAAGTATATCTGTTATTCCTATTGATGTAATCTCTCATCTAGCTTTATTTACATGTCATGATAATATTATCTGTTTATATGCTGGAAGTCACAGGACTCGCCAAACTTTATGTCTGACCTCGTTTGTTTTCGCCCCTTTTCTTTCCGTTCCCCCCTCCAAGGTGCTCAGGGTGGAAACATAGGAGCTTGATTCTGATTCTCTCTGCTTGAAATGCTTGGAGTATTGCTTGGCTTTGAATCTATCTTTTCATGGCAGTTATGTTGGGGATTATGGATTTGAAACTTTGCATTCTGAAGGATTTTGTATAAGACTGATAATTGTGTACTTGAGTTTTGGTATTGTGATTTAGAAATATGTAACCAAACTTATTTCTGCTCCTACTGTAATAAAGTTATAATTTTTCAAGTACTACTTTTTTGTCTTGTAATATTCTGTTCTATCTACTAAAATACTCCATCAAAGTTAAGGCATTCCCTTTGTGAGTGACCTTGACGGAGGTGGGGTGTTACAATCGAGGTGCGCCTTCCACCCTCATCCTCACCACTTGTAATCTCTATGATTTCGGTGGGGGAAATGTATTGCAACAACTTGGGGGCAACACCAAAAGCAAGGGCCAGCACAACATCACCCTTTCCTAAAGCTTTCTTGGTCTCTAGCTCTGCTTTCTTCTTAGCCTCTTTGGCAGCCTTCCGATCAGCTGTCTTCTTGTATTTGAGCTTCAAAACATCATCAGCCTTCAGCTTTTCGTAAGTCGTTGTGGCTTTCTGTTTGGCATCACCGGCCTCTTTATTCCTAGCTTCCACAGCAACCCACTCCTTCTCAGCATCATCGGCGGTTCTCTTTTTCCGGGCCTCTTCGGAAACCCTCGCCTCTTCTGCCTCGGCACCGGCCTTCTCCTTCGCCACTACAACAACAGTCTTTTTCTCGGCATCTCGCCTAGCCTCGGCCTGAGCCTCCAAGATGGCATCCTCACCCCACCTCCTCTTTTCCTCCTGCTCTTCTGACTTTACCACGATCTGAGCCTTTTGGGCCTCCACCATAGCCTCCATTGTCAATATGTTTGCTTCCACGGAGCCTCTTGCAAGGGCACTTTAGTTGTCCACAACCTCTCCTTCCTCCAGAAAGTCCTTGTAAATGTGGGACCCAAGCTCGACATCTGAAAATGTATCTACATGACCGCTCTGCTCTCCAAACTGTATTTTTTGTAACTCAGTCTAGATTTTATTGTTTGGGGAAGCATGAGGGCAAGGCCTAGTGTCACATCCACTTTAAATGGGGCTGCACAGTAAAAATACAACCGTTTATTCCATGAATTCGGTAATCACATCATCTTCGGGTACTCATGGTAATGAAAATTTACCTTTGGAAAGAAATGGTGTAGGTACGATAGGAAGTGTGCTCGTTGTAGCAGTCAAAGTGGATCCAGCCACTTCCAATCCCAGGTGCTCAGGATCATACTCAGCTGAAGCCTGAGCTAGAGCAACGGGACCACTGGTTGTGGTAGATCCAGGAGCTGGTGGCCGATATGAGCTTCCTTCTGCAAATGTTTCGATAACGACCACGCTCTCCATAGTAACAAACTTTCCCATTTCAGCGGCGCACTTCGCCAGTCTCTCCCTTTCCGCATCTTCCTGCAGCAATCTCCTCTCTTCTTCCAGTTTATCACGCTCCTCGTCAGTTAGGAGATTTATCATCAGTTGATGCTCATTTAAAGTTCCCACGTCCACCTGATGCAGCCAAGTCTCATACGGCACTAGTATTTCCCATGTTTGGGCCAACATCCAAGGGTAGTTCTCGGCCCATGAAATTCCGTGAAACTTTAGGGCCTTGACATACATGTTTCGAATATGCTCCTCTAGGGATGCTTCCACTCGAACCTCCGCATCCTCGATCTCCTCCCTCAAATTCTCCATTTCCCTCAGATGCTTAGCCTTCAACCCATCCACTGAGCTCAATACGTCCTTACTACTAGCCTCAACTTCATCCTTCTCCTTCTTAGCTACCTTTAGCTGCTTATTCAGCTTGGCAACCTCCTCGTGGAGCTTCTGAGTCCCTGCATTCTCAGCTTTCATCCTTTCATTCTCCTTTCTCAGGACCTCATTATCTGTTTGAAGTTGAGATACCCATTCATTGTCTTTCTCCAGTTCAACGTTCACTTTCTCCAGCTTAGCTTTATCCCTTTTGAGGGCCATGTTCTCGGTTGTTGGGGAGGTCTTTGTATCCTTGAAGGTCGAAGTTGCATGCTCTGCCCCTTCTTTATCTTCTCATGCGCCTCCTTCAGTTTCATTGTGACAACAACGATAAAAATTAACATTCGAATGAGGCATCCCAAGCAAGGAAATAATAGCAATAACGGGTTTAATCTCCACCATTCTCCGTATCCAAGTTTCATACGGTGGTCCTCTCAGCATCAATAGTCAACCCCCAACTGTGGATTTTCACATTTTCCCTTCTAACCAAGTCCGAAAGATGCAAGGATCACTTGGTAAGCTCCCTAGCCTGAAAGTATGCAGCTTTCACTTGCATCTACACCTCTTAGGTACCTTCCTGGGGAATCAGACTGACATAAGGAAGGAGCACCAGTTCGTCAAAATAATGTTGGGGGAACTTCTGCTTTAATAAAGCTTTCCTCTCCTTAACGGAAAGCTCTCCAGTCTCAAGCACCACCAGATCCTTCTTCTTCTTCGTAACTATTCCTTCTTTCTCAAATAGCCAAGTGCCAACTCTTTCCCTTTAGTAACTAGAGTAGGAGCCGAAGACGCTGTGTGAGGAGGAGATGTCGATGAAGAATGCCTTGTACCCGCTACATCAAGCTGAGAGTCTGTCCCAAATATCTGAACAGAAGGTGGAGGAGTCGGAGATCATCAAGATCGTTCTTTATGATGGTGTTCACTACTGCGATCATATGAATGCGGAGGTTCCCGAACAGGCTAGTCTCTCTCCAGAAGCTATCAAGAAAAGTATTTCTCGAGGGTCGGTAATGCCCTGATCCATAACCAAGGCCTCCGCCTCTAGTCGTATCACCTGTCAAAGAAACAGTTTGGAATTTAGACTCATTCACCCTAAACATACGAACAAATGATGTGTCATGCAGTGCTTGTGCAGCTAAAGCGCTCAGCGGATCCAACGAGGCGGAGATGCAAAAAGTTGTAACAGGGATAAATCGAGGAAATAGCAAGATATAGCGGATGAGTCTAAAATAACATATAAAACTCATAATTAATGATTTTACAAATATAAAATGATAAATAAATGGAAAATTAACATTTAACTCAATTATAATTTGTGTATTCTTATTTTTTTTTAAAGCATAACCAAATATATGTAAACAAAAATGAACTTTTGTTTAGCTTGATTATATTTAATGGAATATTGTAGTACTTTGTATTTTGAAAAATATATGTTAAAAAATTATATAAAACGCTAATTTTATAAAATTTATAATCTATAAGTGTCATCTTAAAATTCATTTCTTTTATAGAAGATATAACAGAAATAGTGGAATATAGCCGAAATAATGGGATATATCGGGAATATCGGAGTATAGCGGGGCTTAAAGCAGAGAGGCTATTTCAAAGGCAATTTGGAACTAGCGTAGCGGTAGAAATCCTCTACATGATATAGCATAGATATTACAGGGTAATAGCGGCGCATAAACTGCACAGTGCAGTGCTTATGAGTGTGTGTACCCTAAGTGTTCTCTCAACAGACCAGATGACGGTCCGCCTGAAGGAGTGAACTCCCCCGCAGCTAAAGCTAGGTCTTCCATGTCATGCCAAGCAGGAAGACAATTCTAGTGGGAGTTTATTAAGATCATCAAACTGTCCTCTCTCGAGCGAGATGGCGATCTTTGAGGGAGTTGTTGGAGACTGTGGCCTTGTCAACGCTTCTGCCCCCCCCCCCCCCGCCTTATATGTCAAAGGTGGAACTGGGGCATTCGAAGTGTCCTTGTCCTAGGAAACTATCTCGTCACCGCCAGTATTACCCCCGCTAGTTTCCTCCTGAGTCTTAGCAGCTCTGTGCGGTTTAGGCTCGACAGATGGCATCTTCCTCTTCCGACTCGGGGAACCCGCCTCTTTTTCGGCATCCATTGTCTTTCGACCATCGACAGCGGCTGGTCCAATTATTGCTTGATCGCCAGGGAGCAGCCCTGCATGATGGAGACAGTCTTGACTTAGATCGTTTTCAGTGGAATGTGGTCCGACCAGAATCGCCAATAAATTTTCGAGATGCTGTTGATACTCAATGCCGGTAGGCCCCTCGAGATTTCCTGCCATATGAAAACAAAGTCAGAAATAAGTCACCAACCGGTGAACTTCATAATATGCACGAAGTTGGATGCTTACTTCCTTACAACTACCTCCTCGCAAATTCAGGGGGACAACGCATGAAGAACTAGTCATACTTATATAATGTCAGCTTAGGCCATTTCCCGACAAAAAACTTAGTGAGGGGTGAAGCTTCCAAGAAGTAAAGAGACGGAGAGATATTAGCTCTCCTCTTCAAATGAAATAAGTATTGGATGTTCTTTCCGGTGGGTTCTAGCTGTAGATACACCCTATAGAGAATGTAGGTACCTAAATGGGAAGCATACACATTCAGATGAAGCTGCGATGGCGCAAGGCGAAAGTAGTGCAGCATACTCCAAATGAAGTTACTGTTCAAGGGCACGCACCCAGTGATACAAACCTGCCTATTCCAGGCAGTATACCCCTCCAATGGTGCATGGGCCCTGCCATTTTTCCGGGCGCGATAACATATCCTTTGGGAATGTGGAACCGCAATGCCATGCCCCTTACCACCATCGCATCCATATGCGATGGCGCTGAATCCAACGGATTTTCAAGCATAACCGCATTCGCCAGCATGTTCGGCGCCACTAACGCGCTTCCCTCAACAATATCCATATTCTCTACCTCCTCATGCATGACCAGGCAGTGTTGTCCTTATGGCTTCTCCCCATGGTCAGACGCTTCCGGCAGACTTGTCATCTGAGAAGGAGTGGACCACTCGAAAGTCTCAAGCTTGCTGCCCATCGAGCTAGCATTTCTAGTTGAATTGGATGTACGTGACGAAGGCAAAGAATTCTCGCCATTCAAAGTCTGCTCTATCATAGATCTTGTATTCATTTTAAGCTATACTTTTAACACACTAGCATTAGATATCGTAGTTGAATAATCTGTACCCCGCGTGTTGTTGCAAACTAACATATGCGTGCAGTGCTATGCAGTGTCAGGGCAATGTAGTTTATAAGTTAGAAACTTGAGACGCAACAACGACCACAAGTCCCTGAGACTGTAACCATCGTCGTAACCAACCAATGTTACTAGATTCGCATCAAGTCACAACTACATCGCAATTAAAATTTACGAAAAAGCTCTAATAGTTCGACAGTTCGGTTATAGTTGTAGTATATGCTCTGATCCTATGTATATGGTCAAGTCGCTAACCACGTGGCCTTTAACGTAGAAGTGAATCCAGAAGCAGATAATCGAAAGCTCAAAGTCTCAGGAAAGATACACAACACGGTGGTGAAGGTCGAAATTCCTGAGAAAACACGAAGACTTTGTACCCCTACAAGGGTACGAATTTCATACCCTAGTAAGGGGTACGAGGTTTCTTATCTCCAAGTCAGTGGGATATGAAATTTCGTACCCTCAGCGGGTACAAGATTTCATACCCCGAGCCTAGGGGTACGGGATCCTCTCCCACCATTCCCAAAAATGGCTACTCCTCATTCACCATCATGTACCCCTTCAAGCCCTCGACTCACCCGTCTTCTTTCCTCTTTGAATTCTCTCTCCATATAACTTCCTCTCTCCGATTTCAAGCTCACGCTCGTAGGAGACTCGAAAACCAGTCTCGACCATGAGTTGAGGTTCGACTCGAAGCCCAGAGGCACAATCAACCCTAAATCAATTGAGAACCGCCTCGACGTCCCCCTCGGGCACCATGGTCAAGCTCGAGAAAGGAAGCTCGCACCCTTAGTTGCATTCAAACCCACTTGTTTCCAATACTCAAGTTGCTTCTCATTTTTCTTTTTGGGTCTTAGGTCTCATGTCCAAATCACAAGCAAGAAGAAGTAAAAGGGAGAAGTGGGGAGAGTGGCTCAAATTTATAAAGGGGGGAGAAGAGAGGGTTCGACATACTAACCCTTTGTGCCCCACAGTGGGTCACGAGCTCTCATACCCCAGTGGGGTACGAGATTTTGTACCCAACTTGGGTACGAGATTTCGTACCCCTATTTGGGGTACGAAGTTTTCATACTCAAACAAGGGATCCAGAAAGGGGGATATATATAAGAGAAGCGATTGGGGGCACCCCTGTTGCACCCCCTACCCTACCGTAAGTTACGGCGATCCAAATCCAACAGAGAATTTGTAGATGTTCAATCCACATATATATTAGCATCTATCCAAAATTTGAGGTCATTCTGATATTCATATAATAATATATTTGACATCTAAATTTAACGGTTTGAATAAATGTCTGAACGGTGAATAATTGAGCTATGATTTTGAAAATGTTACAAATGTAGATATGAGCTCAAATTTTGGATAGATCATTATATATGCGTGGATTGAAATCTACAATTTCTCATTGGATTTGGATCACCCTAACTCACAAACGGATAGGGGTGCCCCTGATCGCTCCTCATATATAAATAGATATAATGATGTGTACATATCTACACTCGTATTTATGTGTAAGCATAAACATGATGTCATACCAATGACGACTCATTTAAGATTACATAGTAAACGAACTCAACAACTAACATTTATTTTCATGAGTTTACAGGAAAATTGACGACTCAAAATAATATTTCTACTAACTCAAAGCACATCATGTCAAGACAAGACATACTTTGGGGGTAAATGTCAACCGGCCGTTTGGTCCGGTTCCTAAAAGTACGCAAGACATGCTCGACTCAACATATCGCATGACATTAAAACCCGAAGTGGTTCCAAAGAGCTAGGGAAGCAAGCCGGCCAAAAGTCATGCGAGCGAGAGCCTCACAACTCCTCAAACCTAGGCCATACTCACAATCTCGTACCCCTCTCTCTTCCTTCCTTATTTCGAACCCCCTCTGCCTTCCCATAATCTCATGCTCGAACGCGCCTTGTACAAGCACATGTCAACGTACCCCGGGGGGCACGAGTTTTGGGGCACGACAATGGTTGGTCCGAGTTTTGTGAAGGCCAGCACTCTAGCGTTCTGATACACACGTAAATGTGTATATTTTATCCGCTTATTTATCTAGTTTTCTATTTAAAATAATTGATATTGTGTATTTATAGCTGTATTTTCAGATTGTTGATAAAAAGCTTGGTTTAGAGCATTTGATGGATAAAGCATGAAGAATTTGCTTAAAAAGAGTGAAGTTGAAATTACTAAAGCTTGAAGAGTTTAAAGCTTGAAGAACGGTTGCAAATAGAGTTCAGTTGGGTAGATTTGGCTCAATAAAGACTCATATTGCTTTCACATTAGCTCATTTGCAAGGCCTCTCACTCTACAGCTGCGTTCACACTAGCTTATGTGTTAGTTGGGCTAATTCTTTAGCCCCACATTATGGAATTTGCCAAGTAGCCTTTGTCATATCAGCTATAAATACACTCTATCTCATTCATTGTAAAACACACTTAGTTTTATTCTGTAATTCTCTTCTTGGAATAAAACTCTTCTCCCTTTCTCTTAGTTGTTATTATATTTTATTTAAGTTAATGTCTGTTATTTTCTTTTTCTCTTCTTCTTTATCTATGTCTAGCTAATCCCCTTTGATTAGGGGGTGATGACGCTAATAGATATGATTCAACATGAATCACATAGCCAATAGATGAGGACTTTATATATGTAGATCTGGATCTGAATCAAGGGTTAGATCTAAACCTTCATATTCTGTGTCGTTTAAGAGCTATGCTCCTTCACAGGGTATATTCGTGTTCGATCTAACAATTATCAGATTTAGATCTAATTTTAGGGTTTTAGAAATTAATTAGTGAATCTGTCCTGATAGTCTATGGTTGTTTAAGAGCTCAGCTCCTGCATAGGCTATGCTTGTTGTTATTTACTTATTTGTTTCTGAGAACCTAATTATCGTTGATTCATGTGTGTGACAGAAACATGAATTAGATCAATATTTATTTGTTGGCTATTGATGAGTGTGAATCCAATCTATGTCATTATCCTCTAATTGCTTTCTCTTATTGTTAAAACTCTCTTTTTGTTTATTTTCTGTGTTTGCAATCAATCGAAATTCTGGAATAACTTGATTGGATTTATTAATTAAAATATTTTTTGTCCCAGAGTTTGACACCCTCTACAACAATCCTTGTTGTTTAGGAAAGCCGAACGGATTTTACAGTTGTTTACAACTGTTTAATTTGTTCGCAAACAAATTTTGGCGCCGTTGCCAGGGACCAAAATAATTTTTATTAGTAAACCCTTCGGGTTATAATTTTATTTTTCCATTAAAAAAAACAAAAATATTTTTGTTTTTGTTTTTTTTCCTTCTTGTATAGATAGAAAAAAATGAAAAATAAAAAAAATCTTATTAGACGATTTGGTATTATTCATGTTGATACCGTAATCTTCTAACAACAAGAAAAAAAATCTTGCCACATTTCCGTTCAATTTCTTGCCCTTTTTTTAATTTAGTTCCTTTCCTTTATTTCTTTCCACTATTTTCCACCTTCAATACATTTCCTTTTCTGCAAATTAAAAAATAATAATAATAACTTGCTAATTTTTTCAATTTCTTTCCCTCTTTCTATACATTTCTTGCCCTTTCTTCTGGTATAGATTTTTCTGGAAAAAAAAGAGAATTACAAGTTTCTTTCTTTCTTTACTGCCAATCTCTACTACAAAACCATCAGATTCCTTTTTCACTCAGAAACCATTCTCATTCACTGTTCATCAGCGCAAATCACAACATTACCATAACCAAATCCAAAGTCCATGTTCCCTTCTCCAAACATCATCACGTCCTAGTACAGCCTTCACCACATATTCACTGTCCCACAACCATCTTCACTTACCACATTAAACAAATCCCAATAATCCCGACACCAACCAAGCATTGCAAACCACATATATCTCCTTCATTTCTTGAAAACTGCACCACGTGCATCATCTTCGTACTGCATACTCCAAACTGCAACAAACGGAGCCAGTCTTCACAGACCTCCACCAACAATCAAACGCCCAAATTCCACTACTGTTGGCCTCGCCCCGGTCCCTTTCCCTAGCCTCATTCGAATCACTTTGTCCTGCCACCCGCATAGATCAATTCCTCTTCAAAAACTCACCCTCACAAAGCTACAAAACCAACTTTTCATCACAAACCAAAGTGTCACGTTCTTCTCCTGAATACACCACAGTCCACCGAACTCAACACAAATCGCTCCCTCATACATTGCAATCACCTGCACTCGTACACAAATTCCACACCTCCCATCTGATCACCAAACCCATACCCTCCACGCAGAACACAACCAGAAACCAGAAATCAACTCAGCCCTTCACATCAGAAGTCCACAACATCAACTGCAGTTCCTCCATTCGCCAGTCGCAACTCAGACCCTCCTCAAACTCCCGAGCTCGAAGATCGAAACCCCTTTTTCACTGTATGCCAATTAGTCTATCCCCAACCACAACTGTTGCCGATTCGAAATCCTGTACATCAAATACCGCAGTTGCAGTTCGAACTCGATCAGAAGCCCCAATTCGAGCAACCATAATCGACGTCCACTAACGACATCAGAAATCCGATTCCATACCTCAAAAAATGAGACTTCATCATCGTTTCGAACTGATTTTGGGATTAATTTCGGTTTTTAATAAGTGCTAAATATTGATTTGCGAAGTTTACTTTATTTGCTGTTTACGTTGTGAAGTAGAACAAATGGGTGCAAATAAAAAGGGATCCTTTGGGTTGTGTCCCGTTTCAGAAGTGTTAATTGGGCATGATTTTTGCTTTCTTTTTGTTCAAATAGGTCCTTCTGTTTCTTATTTGTCTTTTATTAAAAAAGAAAGAAAGAAAGGCCTCAATTTTCTTCTTGGAACAGCATATATCAAATAAGGGAAAATTAAAAAAAATTGAAAACAGGTACAGTGGAAATTAGAAATAGGTCTAAAAACCGTGCCGCAGCGCAGTCAACCGATTAATAGAAGGCGACAACAACAGAAAGCAGCAGACTATTCAGGGTTTGAGCGGTTGCACACCAAGTGGGGTGTGAACGCACTAACGCGACTCAGGTGCACTGGATGGACTGCTGATCACTGTAAAATTTTCTAAACACTACACGTGCTCTGCTGCAAAGAAAAATATAGAAATTGCTTGTAAAAAAATTTCTGCAGGTGTCGCGGCTCGCTTGTAAAAAAATTATTTCTGCAATTTATTATTTTGTGATTGTTCTATGATTGATTATCGTGCCCGTTGATGTGTGGTTGAAATTTTTAAAACGAACGTGGAATAATTGGAAAATTTGTTTTTGAAATAAATTGTTTTTGAAATCAAATTGAGGATCCCCCAATGCTCATTTGACAAAATATTCGTTAAATTGACAATTATGATTGATACTCTCTGAGGTGTCTAAGGAACGGTAGAGTTTCAAACTCAAACAGGTACTTAAACCTTCAGTTGTGTTTCTACGGTGATTCGTGGCACATTGATAACCCCTGTCCGAACCTGGCCCAGACCTGTATTCAAACAATCCGAAATTGTTAATTTTAACAATTTTTCTAGAGCTTCTTTAGAACCACAAGTTTTGCAACTGATTTTTCGACGAAAAACTCTCTTCTTCTAGTACATGCGCGCTTGCCCCATGAACAACCAAAATTACAATTCTTTTCAAAATTCAAATGATCTTGGTTTCAATTCAAATCAGAATGAATTTCAAGCTGAAAACTTTTCGAATAATTTCCACCAATCTCATCAAACGATTATACCCGAATATGAAAATTGTCATTCTAGGATTAATGATAATTTATCTGAGATGAGTCGATTATTAGCGCAAATGGATAAGAAAAATGCTGAATTTCAAAACAATTTCAACATGGGTTTCAACGAAAATTTTGAAAACCAAAATGATTTTTGTAATACGAGTGGAGGTAGAATTTTGGTTATCGAATATGAAAAATGTGTTGCGAACAAGCTAAATTTTTGGCGATGTTGGTGGTGGAAATTAAATAATAAACAACTTCTAAGAGATGAGGTGGATGAATTTTTAAGATTAACCAGTGAGGAACACATAGAAACGACGACTCTAAAAAACAACATTTTGAAATTTGATGTGTCTACCAATTTTATTGAAGGCAGCATGAGTGAAATCAATCAATTAATGCATGAAATTTGGATCTGTCGCGAGGAAATCAAGGAATGGGCGCAAACTTTTGATGAAAAACAAGCTTCTGAAAATAAAGATATCGAAAACATGCGTATCATTGAACAACTGTCTCAATACACCATTGAATTTTGGCAAAATCTAGAAAATCAATTACTTGAGGGAATTAATGGTGTTGATGACTTTGAGGATTCCATGAAACTTGGCGTGACTTACATCGAAGAACTGACTCAAAGAATGGACAATAGCGAGCAAGTTTCTTATCGGATTGTTTATCAAATTTCTCTTCTTCAAACTGAAGTTACAAACTTGTTCAACAACTATAAATCTCAATCTAGCAACAAACAAGTTTCTGCCAACGTTTCTTTTGAACCAAATAATCAGGCAGTAACTTCGTCACCACATTACATAACGATTATTGATGATTCTGGCGATATGACCGATGATGAAAATTTTGGAAAATCTCTTGTGCAAAACATTGATTTCTGCGAAACTGAAATTTAAACTCAAACTGATGCTTCTTTTGAAAATTCAACTCTTGCTGAAATCGAAAATTCTCAAATAACAACTTTTGAAATTGATGAAAATCTTAATGAAGTTGTTGAAATCTCGGTAATTGATTTGAATTTAAATTCTCTTGAAAACAAAGACGTCAATCTTCAATTTGATCTTCCTCTCCCAGATTATGAAAATTTTGAAACGTTAGCAACTTTAGACTGTCAACTTGAAAGAAATGACGAAGTTGGTAACAACTGTTTAGGTGAGGACGACTTTGATGAGCGAAAACTTCTTGAACTGATTGACGATAATGTTGTTGGGTCTGAAATTGAAAATGAAACATTTGAAAACTTTGAAATTCTTGAGGTTGAAAACAATGGGACTGTTGAATGTGATCTCAAACACGATGACGATTTTTCTGAAATTGTTGAAACTCCTTGCGACTTGATCTTTTCAACTGAACTTCACTATGATCACTTGTTTTTCGATGATAAATTTCTGCAATATATGAACTCTTTCTGGAATAACACTGTTTTTGAGAAAATACGATTTCGAAATTTACTGAAAATTCATTTGTTTGGTTTTGACTTTAGGTTTATGAATGAACATTTAGTGAACAAAATTTCAAATACTAAAGCAAAACTGAACAATATTTCTCAAAACAAGTGTGGGGGTGAGAGTGATGTGCATGTCTCTCAATTTATACATCATCTGAAAAAATCGAATTTTGTTTTTGAAACTTTTACTGAACCCCAGCTCGATGACCTCTCTTTAGCTGCTACAGAAATTCAATTTGATTTTAGGATCAATTGTAAGCTCAAAATTTTAAAATTAGCAACTCAAACTTCTGAAAAAACAAGATTTGTTTTTCCAAATCTGACACGTAATATAAAATCCTTTATGATTTGGTTTTTTGTGCTTCAGCTGTGTCTCATAATCTTAATGAGGCTGATCCATTGGTCCATTGTGGACAGGTTCATCTACTCGATGACTACGTATTTTCTGCATGTGTACCCGGTAAGCCGTGCTGACCCTCTTATTTCATTTCCCTTTCACTAAGATATGTCTGATTAACGACTGTGAGGACACAGTCACACTCAAGTGTGGGGGGGGGGGGGGGAATTTACATTACATCAGCAATCAAATTTTATGAATTAAGTCATTCATTGAACAAGGATTAACTTAAATTCATAAATAACACCTTGGTTCTTGTTTGATAAGTTGAATTGTTGGGTGATGAGAATGAACATTATTTATTCATTGAGTCGTAATGTGTCTTTTTAAGATGCTAGCTTGAGACTGTGCAGACGTTAGTCGTGTTCTGGAGTAAGCGTGTCAACCCTTGTTATACATGTTAAAATGTGCAAGTAAAAATAATCAAAAAATAATAATCAAGAAATAAAAATGATTTTGCACCTACATTTGTTGGATTTTTTGAGTTCGTTTTCATGCATAATATTTATTCTCACTCAAATTTTCAAATCGTAAGTTCTAAATCCACTTGGCCCAATTAAGGAGAAATGACTCATTGTTGCGTTCTTCTTCGATACCCCACATTATTCAAACCCAAGTTTTAGTCGAATTATATCCACGTTTCAACAAGTTTTTCTTATATTGGTATACTTAAGAACCTTGTACGGATTTATTTTCATAGGTTCAAAAATGTCACTTTTTATACCAATATTACACCACCCACTCCGTACTTGCTTTAAGGTAGGATGACCATATACCACTTCTTATTTTATATGGGTTATCTATCTTACGAAACTTTGCTTATCATTCCTTTCAGCTTTTTATATAACATCAATCCAGACTTGTGTGTTGAATTAAGGTTATAGAAGTAGAGTAACTAGGGCACAAAACATTCCTTTCATGAAGTGTTGGTTATGATTCGCTTAGTAGAGGAGGAATCAAATGAAAAATGAAATAATGTACGGTATCATTCCATTCCATCTCCATTCAACATTCATCATGCAAAAGAGAAAAAAAAGAAAAGAAAAAAAAAGAAAAAGGAGAGAGAGTCTCTCAGAATAAAATAGTCATTTATCATTCTTGACTATGAAGCATCCATTTCTATTCCATCCACATCCATCGTACCATACTTATAAGCAAGGATTGTAGTTGAGGAGATGAAAGGAAACAAAACGTCCATATGTGCCTTAGTATTACTTTATCTTTGGTAGCTTGAAATTCAACTAATACACTTGCCCTCTTATCTATAATATTTTTAGAACTTACAAAATTCTCCTTCATCTATGCATAACTCACATCTAATACATTACAGTTACATTGGGGCAAAATTATTCAAAAAAAAAAAGATTGGGTGCACATTGTCAATGTGTAGAACTTTGGTTGACACCACGCTCTTAACCTTCAAGACAATTACAGTGTTATCAAGGAATTATGATTCAGCTTGAAATTTTTTATTCATTTTTGCACCAATTATGGGATGGGAAATTTGGGACTAAACCGTTATTATTGGAGTTAGGTGAAGTCCTTGGAATGTGAAAGACCTTAAATATATTGTTTGATTAATCCGCGTACATAAGACGCTTTGGATTTTGTGGGTAGTATCCGCTGAAAACCCTCACGAGACAACACTCATCCTACTGGGGACACCCAGAGGTTTAACGGCTTGTTGCATACGCTAAATGCAATCGTGTTTCCTACGAAAGTGTGACATATCTTAGTCTAGTTTATTCGAGGACGAATAAAAAGATAAGTGTGGGGGTATTTGATACACACGTAAATGTGTATATTTTATCCGCTTATTTATCTAGTTTTCTATTTAAAATAATTGATATTGTGTATTTATAGCTGTATTTTCAGATTGTTGATAAAAAGCTTGGTTTAGAGCATTTGATGGATAAAGCATGAAGAATTTGCTTAAAAAGAGCGAAGTTGAAATTACTAAAGCTTGAAGAGTTTAAAGCTTGAAGAACGGTTGCAAATAGAGTTCAGTTTGGTAGATTTGGCTCAATAAAGACTCATATTGCGTTCACATTAGCTCATTTGCAAAGCCTCTCACTCTACAGCTGCGTTCACACTAGCTTATGTGTTAGTTGGGCTAATTCTTTAGTCCCACATTATGGAATTTTCCAAGTAGCCTTTGTCATATCAGCTATAAATACACTCTATCTCATTCATTGTAAAACACACTTAGTTTTATTCTGTAATTCTCTTCTTGGAATAAAACTCTTCTCCCTTTCTCTTAGTTGTTATTTTATTTTATTTAAGTTAATGTTTGTATTTTTCTCTTCTTCTTTAGCTATGTCTAGCTAATCCCCTTTGATTAGGGGGTGATGACGCTAATAGATATGATTCAACATGAATCACATAGCCAATAGATGAGGACTTTATATATGTAGATCTGGATCTGAATCAAGGGTTAGATCTGAACCTTCATATTCTGTGTCGTTTAAGAGCTATGCTCCTTCACAGGGTATATTCGTGTTCGATCTAACAATTATCAGATTTAGATCTAATTTTAGGGTTTTAGAAATTAATTAGTGAATCTGTCATGATAGTCTATGGTTGTTTAAGAGCTCAGCTCCTGCATAGGCTATGCTTGTTGTTATTTACTTATTTGTTTCTGAGAACCTAATTATCGTTGATTCATGTGTGTGACAGAAACATGAATTAGATCTATATTTATTTGTTGGCTATTGATGAGTCTGAATCCAATCTATGTCATTATCCCCTAATTGCTTTCTCTTATTGTTAAAACTCTCTTTTTGTTTATTTTCTATGTTTGCAATCAATCAAAATTCTGGAATAACTTGATTGGATTTATTAATTAAAATATTTTTGGTCCTAGAGTTCGACACCCTCTACAACAATCCTTGTTGTTTAGGAAAGCCGAACGGATTTTACAATTGTTTACAACTGTTTAATTTGTTCGCAAACAGGTTCGAGATTTACTGATGTGGTCCCCTACTCCTATCTACTCCCATCTAACCACTCCACTATAAATACCCGAAAGCTCACACTTCAAAGGGGTTGGAAATTTGTTGATTTGACATCTCTTGAGGGCTCCAAGTGATCTCTCTAATGGCATCCATGCTTTAAGGAAGAAGTAGGGCAAAAGTGTCTTTTTCTTGATATTCGTATATGACAATTATGATCTCAAATCATTAGGAAATGTTTGTAAGAGGATGTCATGAGTTAGTCTTAAGCTTGTAACTCTTCATTGCCAATAAAATATCAGCGACTCTTCCAAAGTGGACGTAGGCCCCTCACGGGACCGAACCACTATAAATGTCTTGTGTTATTTACTGTTTTCCGCACTTATATTTCCATGTGAAACTATAATTCTTAAGTAATTAAGAATCTTGGGTGTTTACGACATATTTTCCTATCAACAGTATGTATATATATATACACACACTTAAAATTAAATGTTAGAATTCACTTACCTTTTCATTTGATTTGATTTCTAGTAAAATAACAATTCAAAAATATACATTATTACAAAGAAAATGTTTAAGAAAATTATTTTGATTTTTTTAATGTTAACAACATTCTACAATACATATTATTACAAGGAAAGTTATTCAAGAAATATTTAATTCTTCTTATTTTTTTATTCTATGGATTATTAACAATACAAGTTAGATTTTGTCTTTTGAATTTCTAAAGCATTTCCTATTTCAAAATTTTAGTCCTAGTGATTGAGATAAATAGTGAATTAAATTATAAATATTTTTAAGTTATATTCACGTAATTGACTAACTAAAAAGTGGCTCGTTTCAATTGGAAATGGTCGAGCTTCGCTGTTATCGTAAGAAAATGTAAGAAAAGAGTAGGGGTCTAGCCCTTTATTTATAGGCATAGAAATGACTCTAAATAGTCAAATTTTGTTTCAGAAAATTCTATCCATTGATATAAAATATATATAATTTGAAACTCTAGCCGTCATGGTCAAAATCGACTAGAGGTCGATCTAGCGGTCGACCGCCTGGGTCGATCTGGCAGTGGAGAGGGCAAGGATATTTATTTTCATTCGTATATATTTATATTCCATCCATTTTCATATTTCGTCCGTAACTTTTTCATATGGACTCTATTCGCGAAGTTCAAAACATGAAGTTGACAAGACCATCACGAAGGCAAAGGTGCAAGTTCTATAGTCAAATTCCATCATTTTCTAAAATACTATTTTTGGATTATAACTAAATTAATTATTTTTAAAATTTTGGGTAGGTGGCATATTTCAGTGCTCCTATAATTTTCTTGTGTTGTTTACCATTTTGAATAGCTTCTCTTTTGTTTTTAGACAGTTGATTGTTAAAGACCATTAGAGTAGGTAGGGGTTGGCTCGATCACTTTGGCTTGGGACAAAATTTGTGAAATCTATTTCCTTTTATTAACATACATTTCTGAATTTGATGTCCTTTTCACCTAAACTCCCAGAAAGTAATTTAGAAGGATCCATGATTGGAATTTCTGCATTAAACATTTGAGTGACATTTCTGATTTCTGACTCATTGTTGCCTGTAATAATAAAATCATCAGCATAAATTAGAATGTATGTTACAGTGGTGTCAATAATTTTAGTATATTGAATTGTTAGATTTTATTGAGTTATATCCATGTTTTACAAGAGCTAACTTTGGTTTATCAAATTACAATCTAGGAGCTTATTTTAAACCAGAAATAGTTTTATATTGATTTTGCATGCCATCTCTTTTCTTCCTTTTTAAATAAAACCTTGTGCTTGCTCCATAAAAACTTCTTCCTGCAACACACCATTAAGAAAAGCATTACTTACATCCAATTTCTCGATGTTTCAATTCCTGTATAAGGAAATGATTAAATTATTCTAATTGATAATGGTTTTACAATAGGTGAAAAGGTTTCTGAGAAATCAAAACCATGCTATTATGAATACCCTTTTGCAACAAGCCTTGCCTTATACTTGGATATTGAACCATCAACATTTTTGGAGTTTGAATGTCCATTTACACCCAATTTTTTTTTTCTTTGGCTTTTCAAAAATAGTCCAGGCCTTGTATTTAATTAAAACATTGTACTCTCCTTCTATATATGTTTTCCATTTATCAAAATAAACAACCTCGGTATATCTTGATGGTTCCTCCTGTATTATGCCAGTATTGATGATTCTGGGTTTGAACACTCCACATTTTGCTCTTGTTAACATAGGATGCATGTTTGTATTGTCTCTCACATTGGTTTCATGATCAATGTTGCATGTAGAAATGTTGACTATGCCAGCCTCTTGACTTTCATTGTCATTACTGATGCCTTGGTTTTGTTGAGGGAGACTGTTATTGTTAGCTGACAGCTTTGAAGCCCTTGACCTGGTCCAGCTGTGGGTAATGTGAATTGATGCCCAGTGTTGGTGTCATTCTCCTATTATTGGGTTGGCACCATCACTTCTAATTCGTTGAGTATAGTTAATTTTGGATTTACAGCTTTCTGTGTAGTCTTGATTTCTGCTTTACTAAAGGGATACATTTCTTCATTCTATATCACATGTATGGATACACACACACCCGTGCTACCTAGACACTGTAACCCTTTTCTTTTAACAGTGCAGTACCCCCAAACAGATGCATGAGGTTGATATGAAATTTAAGTTGTGCATGTTATATGGTCTTAGATAGGAAAAACACTGACACTCAAACACTTTTAAGTGTTTGTAATTTGGCTTAATTGTAGTTGGTACCTTCTATGGACAACTGGACTTAAGTACTTTTGTTGGGAGAAAGTTAATCAAATGTATAGTAGTGATAAATGCTCCTGGCTAAATTTTAATGTCTTAAAAGCTTGATAAAGTATGGTTAAGCCAGTTTTTAACAATGTGTCTATGTTTTTCTCTCTATAGTACCATTTTACTATGAAGTATAAGGGCGTATTCTTATATGACAAATTCTTTTATTTTCAAAAAAATGTTTTAGTGGTAAAAATTCATTTCCACCATTTGTTTCAAGTATGCCCACTTTATTACGCATCATGTTTTCAACCTTAGGAAGCTGTCTAACAATTTTGCAAGTTTCAATTTGGATTTCAACAGATATATCCATATAAACTTGAATATTCATCAATAATGGATATGTAGTATTTGTAGCCAAAGTCTAAACTAATTGATGCAAGAGCTCATAGATCAGTGGCTATTATTTGAAGTGGCCTAGTGTACAGTTACCTTGAGAGTATGGAAATGGATTTTATGACTCATTCCCATTTGACAAACATATGAAGTAGGAATTTTGTCAATAGGAGTATTATTATTATCAATAACATATTTGATAGTTTTTATGTTAGGGTGTCCCAATTTATGATGTGCACGTAAATATGCATATTTATTCATACATTTATTCTTGTTTTAGTTTAAATAAATGACATATATGGGTATTTTATCGCGATTAAACCATAATTCACTTGATTTCAAAATATCATACATTTATCATCATATAAAGGAAAAACGGTCATTTTTTGTGCTTATGTTATTTTGAGAATTTTTTACTTAGACATTTCTCATTGTTTTTGTAGAAATATTGGTGCATATGGAAGAAAGCTTCATGAAAATTTATATGCATAGAAAGGAATGAAGAAATAATTCTCATACATAATCATGGAGGACCTCACTTACTATAGTTAAAAGCTAATGGACAAATTAGTGGATGATAAAGCTTCAAGCAAATTTGAATATGGAGTAATTAAAGCGTGATGATTAATTGATGGCCACACTTCCTAAAGGGCATTCTTGATAGCACGCTAAAGTGGATTAGGGTTAGGGTTTTATTACATGTTTAAATACCTCCTTATGTTTAGCCTCCTCTCTCTCTTTTATCCATTTTCTTTTAGTGTAGTTTAAGAGATTAAGCTTTTTCTCTCTTTTGTTTTCATGGCTACTTAGCCATTTTCTTTATGTAATTTTTTTAGTGTAATTTTAATATAGTGCTCTTTTCTTTTGTTGTCCATTTGTTTTCATGTCATTAGTGTAGATTTATTTTTATGCAAATAGAATAGATTTTTGTCTTTATTTGCTTTTGTTTTGTTCTCTTTTATAATGAAATATCTTTATGTTATCGTTGAATTCATTATGAGTAGTTAAACCCCTTCAATTTAGGGGTAGTGAAGCTCTCATGATTCATGAATAATTAACATAAGAATTTCATGTTTCTAACTCTCTTATCTGAGCTTAATCTAAAATTGGATATAGATGAAGTAAAGATTTATATGTGAAAATTGATAGCACATGTTGGTTGATTATTACCAAATGTGTTATACTCATATCATTAATAGAATCATACTTTATCACAATCTAATTCATTTTAGAAAAAGTAGTGACATTAAAAGTGAAAGCATCCTTGATGTTCTATGTAGTTAGTGAATGCTAACATATAGAACATACTCATAATATTTCAATTTTATTAGAACTATTAGTTTCTATGTGATAATTATGGCTTTAAGTTTGTATTAAAAATTGATGATTTATGTAGCTTGAAATTTCTAGCATATAAATCATGCTTGTATGAATACAACACTTAATGTGCTAGTTATTAAAGAGAGTTGAAACCATTTTTTATGTTAATTAGATTGATGTTGATAGTGAATCTACTCCTAAATTGTCTCTTGGTCCCATATATGTATTCATTTTAACATTGTTAGTTTTCTTTTAGTTTTTAGTTAACAATTTCACTCGCTTTCGGTTTAATTTGATTGAGTAAGATTAAAATGAATTCTTTCCCTACGGATCGACCCGTATTCACCACGTACTACGATTGTACGCCATGCACTTGTGGTTATTATTACGATATTTTGTCAATGGTTTTCTAATTCCATAGAAACGCCGTTTGCAAACAGTTTACTATGCAAAAAATTAAGCACTTTACAACATTCAGAATCATTCATAACTGTCAACGTACAAGTGTTTCTCTTACACTCATAGGTTCTTGAATTAGAAACATTAGATTTGTATAAATCCTACTCTCTTTACTCTGCAAAATAATTTTTTATGTCAATATATCTTTTACTATGCCTGTATTAGCGTAAAACTCAAATTTAAATTGTTGTCTTTTGTAAATTGAGAAACACTCACTAAGTTTTTCTTATTTGATGGTACCCATAACATGTTCTTTAAGAATAACTGTTTGGGTCCATCAATCTTCACATTTCTAGTGTATGTGATGTAAACAGTTTTTCCATTTCCAACAAGAAGATTTTGTATATCTTTATATTCTTTGTTACCCAAATTAAGATTATTAAGATCGTTATCATATAGTTGGTAGCTCCTGAGTCATTGTACCAGCAATCATCGCTTATATCTTCAACTATAGCTGTGTCAGTATTTAAGATTTCTTCCTGTCCTTTGCTGTTATATTTTTGTACATTAACCATATTAGTGCTTGGGTCATTACCTTGTTGTGAGGGTTTGTAGTTGGCATTGAATCTGAAATAGCTTTATTTGCACTATGTCCATACATCTCACAAATTTGACACCTTATTATGTTGTTATTACTATTTATGCCCCCTCTTCATTTTGCTTTGTTTGACTGGCCACCTCTTTGGAAATTATTGAATTGCCTCTTTGCCATATAATTCTTTTCTTATTGTCTGCCCTTATTGGTAGTGTAATTAACTGAGAAGTCAGAATTTATAGTTCTTTTATGTTCAACCCTCCTCTCATGTCCAAGTAACGTTGAATAGACATATTGTACTGGTGGTGTAGGATCCATGGAGGAGATAATTGCAACAACAGCTTAATAGTCATCGTTTAATTTATTGATTGTAGATATGACATGTTTAGATTCTGACACTTTATCTCCAGCAGTGGCTATTTGATCACCCAAGTTCTTGACTTTGAGTAGATAATAATTCATAGCCGTGTTATCCTTTCTAATGTTTTGTAGTTGTCTTCCATAATGCGTTGTTCTGGCAGAATCTATGGTGCAATTTCTTTCAACAACTATTTGGATTTCTTAAATAATTTTGCAACCAATTAGTTATGGCAAAATTGTTGCATCGATAGATGACATCATCCAAGAACACACAAACTATCTTTTCTTTGACGTGTTACGTAATCTTGATTTGGCACCAGTCCATCTCCATTGTCTCTTGTAAATTTTGATGGTATATTCTTTGTTCCAAGAATATAGTCATTTAACCCATATACTTCAATTGTTGTTTCAATTTGTAATTTCCAAAGCAGGTAGTTTGATTCATCAACTTGAATTGAAATTAGTTGGCTTTGGAGTTTGATCATGGCTTTCATCAGGTCATGAGTTAGATTTGGTTGACTTTGAGAGACTCTTGAAGTTGACAATATAGGGCTATCATTATCACTTTGGTTGGCCATGATGATACAGTGAGAAAACCTTGATCAAGAATTGAGATAGTGAGAAAAATAGGTATGAATTACTGATTTAAACAAAAATCAGATGTAAACTGAAGTGGTGTTGATTATGTCAAGCATAGAGGTACCACTTCTTGGTATGACACTTATGGTACACCACAAAAGAGAAAGAAACTAATGGTTTAAATGCAACCAAGAGGTGAGGTAATGAAGAAACAAACCTGACTCTCACTTTTCTTGGATGGAACTAAACCAAATGATATAAAACTTGATCAAGATTGAGATAACACAACCCCAAATGATGAAATTACTTTGATGGGAAATGATGTAAAGCCTTTTGGATTTGAAATGATGTTAGTTTTGAGATAATGCGGTGACTAAATAATTTTAAATGATTGATGAATGAGAAAGATGATGAAACAATGCAGAGATGAAGAAGAGATCATTGTATTTGCAGCAAAACGAGAGATAATCTCTCATATACAATGTATAGAGTATTTATAACACAAAGTATATAATGGGCTTGGCATATTATAGTAATACATGGTACATAGTTGCATTTTCAATAAATACTAACCATAATTTTTTTGAAGTATTCATTACAAAGTTATAGACAATTTTTTGGCCCAGTCAGAATAGAGGGTTATATTAGAAAAGATACAAATTGTAGACCATATTTAACCTTGTCTTTAGGAGAGAAACACCTCTCGATCTTCAGCCAAGTCTTTCCTTAGCTTGGATTACAGCATCAGGAAGTTGGTTATTTGATTTGCCTTACTCTGGGGTTTAGATCCATAGAGTTTATATTGTCTCGCAACAAATTAATTGCGTTTTGTAAATCAAGCCGATGAGGTTCATGCTCTTTGAAACAAAAAGAAATGAAAACAAACACCATAGATGATTTTATATCATATTCAAAATTCGTCTTGATTATTGGAGTGGTTTCTGGTTATTACTAAATAATATCCACTATCAAAACAATGTTTCAAATATGTAATACGAAGTATGACCGAGGAAGAAATATGAGATAACTAAAATAAAACTAAACTAGTGTTGAAAACAATGTCTTCAACTGAGTCGTGCGCTAGGCTGCTTTCTTGAAGGTGTTTCGGTGATCTTCCCAGAGGTGCAAAGCGGTTCTTAGAATTTCTCCATCACCTCTAGGATAAATATAGCCTTCTAAGTTTCTGTGTATCGACCTCGTTTGCACAAAAATGTCGGGTCTCAAATGCACTCGAAAAACAAATACTGCTTGGGTTTTGATAAATTTCAGAGAATTTTCGAGGAAGAAAGTAGGATATGGATATCTCATTCTCGTCTTCTTATTTTGGTAAGTAAACGGAGCAACTAAAAATATCGTTAATGTTCTGTGAAAGACTTAGCTGCATTTTATTGGACCTAAAAAATAACGAGTCAACTTTTGAACGTTTAAGCAACGCTCTCTAATACAGGTCAGGCTGGTCTAAACTGACCATTCCAGCCTGGTCCAATATCGTTTGAAAACTGCTTAAAAGTTCCGCAACAAAAATATAAATGTTACACCACCACAAGCTAAGCCCAGCCTAGTCCAGGTCGAGTTGGCCAGTCGACGCGCATGTGTGGTAGTCAAAATTAGTCACCATCCTTACAAAAAAGCAACATTGTGTGTCTAGAAAGCCATACTAAGAATCCAAGAATATAGCATAAATACTAAACTCTCTCATATGATCCTACAGTGTGGGACTATTCACTATATATGAGCCATATACACCCATTTCATTTTTAACAATTCATTAACAATCAAAAACAACTAGTACTAGAACAATTATTCTTCTTATAGTTTAAATTTAGCTAATGCTTTATATAACACTGATATCTGAGCATTCCCACAAATAATATTTATAGTTACATGTACATCCACTCACATATTACAAGGGTCGCTTTTCTTCAGCAAGCACCGAGTATATTTTTTACTATACATGGGAATATACGCAATGCAAATAACCTAACAGGGTGGTAAATTGAATCTTGTGCTCATGCAACACTTCAGATTTGTGTTACATTCACTACAAGAAAACACTGATTTTGCGTTAGATTTTAGAAGCGGAAATTTCCGTCGCTAATTTGCGATGGATTTCCAAGAGATCTACGAGGGATATTTTCTTGGTTTTTCAATTTTCTTTTCTTTTTATTTATCACCTCGTCTTGTTCTTTCCCTCACTAATTCGCTGCAATTTGCGTCAGTTTACCAACAAAAAATTTCCGCTTCTATTTTTCGCTGCAAATGGAGACAGAATACCGACGGATATTTTTTGACGGTATTTTACAGCAAAATTCCAATGTATCTGCAAGAGGGTGTTATTTTTATAAAAGATGCTTTAGTGTTATTTTTTATAATTATCAACATGTTTAATAATTAACAATTAATTACAATGTGATATTTAATTGTTTTTTATTGTTTGATAATTACTTTTATATAGTCAATAATCACAATAAAATAATTTGTATTACTGAGTAATAGATTTTATTAGTATTAATAATAATAATGATTACAAAAAAATTATTGAAAATTAAGACTAATATTCCATATTTAATATTTAGTTAATACTTTTTAATAATTAATGATTAATAAACAGTCTTTGATGCTTAAAAAGAAAATTCATTATTTAAAATATATATTTAACTATTATAATTGGCCCTTATTATTTATTTAATAACATTATAATTGACCAATATATATTTAATAGTCATTATTTAACAATCTTTCTTTTGGTGCGTCATATGGAATATTTGTGCTTTTAATAGTCATTAATAAACAATTTTTCCACTCCATCATTATATATTTAATAGTCATTACTTAAAAAATTATCATATGGAATATCTGCTGCTATTTTCATTGGTGCGTTTAACAGTTGATTTTCATTCGGTGTGTTCAACAGCTGATTTTCGTTATTTCCTTTTTCTTTTGCCCTCTTTAATTACAATCGCTCTTTGCCTTTTTTTTCATTTTAGTCGTCCCTCCACCTTTTTTCGTTTCCCACTCCTCTCTTTTTGTTTCTGTCGTCACTTTACTTTTTCACGTTTCCCTCTCTTTCCAAAACCCTAAATCAAATTTGTCAGCTAACCGATTAAGGCAACCATGATGTCGACATAGATTCCAATTCGCATTATCGTTCTTTTGCCGGGATTCCAAACTCCATTTCTGGGTGAGGGTTTTGAAGCACTACGGTAGTGAGCTATCTGCTTGATTCCGAAGTCCAATTAGTAATTATGGTAAATTCACCTCCATCCCTTTTTTTTGCGATTATTTTTTGATTTTACATAATCTAGTAATTTTTTTTTACATCCTTCTTGTAGAACGTTGAATTTTGATTACTGCATGACATGGATCTTAAAAGATGAATGTTGTACAAAAACCCATGTTCACATCCATTATATTGCTCTATTTTGTTGTGTATTTTTTCTTTGTTATGAATCTTAAAAGACGAATGCAGTATAGTTAAATTACTTGATTGAAATGGATGCATCAAGAATGAACTCATCAGAGCCTCTTAGCTTGATAGAAAACCCTAATCTATTGTTTTCTAACCCTAAATGTATAAGCAATACATCATATTGAATTTTTCTTTATAGGCAATGCTTTGTTCATGACAAAATTATATTTTATCGATCACTTGTTGTAGGTCTAATTTTAGGACATATTATTAAAATAAGGACTAAAAATGTAATGTTGTAAATTTTTTACTTCTAAGAACGAATGTGGATATGAGCTTCTAAGAAAAACGTGAATGTGGTTGATAAAAATTGTTATTTTGACGCGTTGAGTGAAAGAACATGAAAGTTGTTAATATTTTCATTTTTCAACATCGCGCATATTGATAATGGTATCTCGGACAATTCTGAATTACTGCCTAATATTCTTGTCAAATAGCAGCAGATTTCCTTAAGTAGCAAAAATAAGTTGTTTTGCCTGAACAATGGTGACACCTGATGAAAAAGACTTAAAAAAAATTGTAATATTTTATTATAGACGAGCTAATTTTATTGATGTGGGTTTGATGCATTCGGTTGATTTGGTTGATTAAATTTTCTGCATCCCTTTTTTTAGTTATTTATTTAGTTAACTGCTGAAATAGTACCACACTATGTCATTTTACAAGATGATTAAACACTCTATTTGACACACAAAGGAGCCATTATTACTGATACAGTACATACTCTGTCATTTTACAATATGATTTATTTTATCCTTTAAAAAAGTCATAATTATATGAATAAATGTATAGTACTTGGATTAATTTATTCATAAAGAAGCATATTAGATATTTTTACAACATTGTGCAATGCAGTTGAAACGGATTATATGAAGGATCGTACTTGGATGTACAAGCGAAAAGATGGACAAGGTGTAATATTGGAGGACTTTTTCAAGGGTATTGATGTTTTTGTAAATTTTGTTTTTAGAGAGTTTGGAGATCAAGAAATTAGATGTACTTGCAAAAAATGTAAAAATGAAGCTCCTTGGGATGGTGATACCGTTAAATGTCATTTGTGCAAGCATGGTTTTATACTGGATTATGAGTTGTGGACGTTTCAAGGAGAATTTACCAGTACAACTAGCACTAACGACAATGAGATTAATATTTTTGATCATAATGAGAGTTATAACCAAGAAAATAGGATGGAATCCATGGTTTACGATGCCGCAAGTCCACTCCTCCACAATGTGTCAGAGAGAGGTTTAGGTGTCGAGGAATCTCCTAATGCAGAAGCAAAGAATTTTTTTGATTTATTACATGCTGCGAATCGACCTTTGTGGAATAGTTGTGAAACTCATACAGAATTATCTGCAACTGCTAGATATATTATAATTAAAGCAAAATATAATAGTTCAAAAAATGAGTTTAATGAGTATCTTAAAGCTAGTAAGGAGATGTTGCCCTCTGATAATGTCTTGGGCGATAGTTATTATAAAATGAAGAAGTTAGTAACTGCATTTGGATTGCCATGTCATAAAATAGATACATGTCAAAATGGTTGTATGCTATTTTGGAAAAATGATAAGGAGCTTAGGAGTTGCAAAATATTGTTCTGCCAAAAGATACAAGGGAAAGAAAAATAAAACGAAAGATGTTCCATACACAAGGTTGCATTACTTGTCGCTTGTTCCTAGGTTACAAAGGATGTATGCATCTATGGCAACTGCATCTCACATGAGTTGGCATGCCGTTCGAAGTTATAATGAGGGATCGTTATGTCATCCATCAGATGGAAAAGCGTGGAAACATTTCGATAGAACATATCCCGACATTGCAAAAGAGGCACGTAATGTTAGATTAGGCATGTGTATAGATGGATTCGTGTCATTTGATCAATTTGGAAAACAATATTCTTCATGGCCAGTTATTCTGACACCGTATAATTTGCCACCTTGGATGTGTATGAAAAATCCTTACATGTTCTTAACTCTAATCATTCCTGGGCCTAAAGATCCTAAACGAGGCATAGACGTATATTTGCAATAGCTAATCGATGAGATGAATCTCTTTTGGAATGATGGAGTTCTTACTTACGATGTGTCAAAGAAGAACAATTTTATCATGCATGCATCTTTATTATGGACTACTAGTGATTTTCCAGCATACGGTATGCTCTCTGGTTGGAGTACGGCTGGTAGATTAGCGTGCCCATATTGCATGGAGTGGACATCATTGTTTCGTTTAGCAAATGGAGGGAAAATGTCTTGGTTTGATTGTCATCGTTGTTTTTTAGACTTTGATCGTCCATGTAGACAAAACAAGAAGGATTTCGAAGAAACATAACAATAACCGTTGAAGCACCGCCTATGTGTTCTAGTGAAGAAATTTATGACCGCGTGCGAGACTTTCCAAAGATATACAATAATCCAAATGGATTAAATTTCAACATTGAAGGCAAAGGCTTGATTCATAATTGGTGCAGACAAAGCATATTTTGGGAGTTGCCATATTGGAGAAATTTACTACTTCGTCATAATATCGATGTTATGCATAATGAAAAAAATGTTTTCAAAAATGTATTCAATACGGTTCTCAATGTGAAAGGTAAAATGAAAGACGATTTGAGATCAAGACGTGATATTCGACTTTATTGCAAGCGTCCTGAACTAGAGCTGAATGAAGAAAACAATAATTTTAAACCTAAAGCATGTTACGAGCTAAGTCGAGAAAGTTGTAGAATTCTGTTGAAGTGAATTGAAACCTTACGATTTCCCGATGGTATTGCTTCAAATTTACGTAGATGTATTGACTCAAATAGTATGAGAATGAATGGAATGAAAACTCATGATTGTCATTTATTTTTGGAGAATCTTTTTCCAATTGCTTTCAAGGAGTTGCTTCCGCATAAAGCTTGGTGTGTTATAACGGAGCTTAGTCTCATTTACAATGAGTTATGCACAACAACGCTAACATTGGAACGAATTGGTAAGCTTGAGAAGATCATACCATAATTAACCTGCAAGTTGGAGGGAATATTTCCTCCAAGTTTATTTAATGTAATGGAGCATGTTCCAATACATCTTCCATTTAAAACCAGAATGTGAGGACCTGTTCAATATGGATGGATGTATCCGTTCGAAAGGTTATTTATAAATTCATATTATATTAATATATATATATATATATATATATATATAATTCAAGTTCTCTTATACCTATTACATTAGGTACATAAGGCACTTAAAGAAAAAAGTGACTAATAAAGCATGTGTGGAAGGATCAATTTGTAATGCCTAGATCATGGAAGAAGCGACAACATTCTTTTCTTATTATTTTGAGGATCATGTAAAAAAAATGAATAGATCTATCTCTCGTAATGATCCTAACGTAGAAGAATTTTCCAATGATTGCTCGTTATCCGTATTTAAGAAAGAAGGGCACCTTTATGGTGGTTGAAAAAAACATTGGTTGAACGATGAAGAGTACTATGCTGCCCGAAATTACATTCTTAACTGCAAAGGAGTAGAACCTTTTATAAGGTAAATTTAAATATCATTTCATGTTTTTGCTTTCAAAATATAAGCATCTCACATACTTTGATGCTTTTGCAGTATTTTTGAGGAAGCGAATCCTGATATTCCACTTGCATCCAATTTAATGATTAGTTTCTCAATTATGTAAGAGTAACATAATAAAATTCATGCTAGCATTTAATTAGGCATGCATTACATTCATTTAGATGCATATTAATTTATGCTTGTTTTATTATCAGGTATGTGACCCTGTTAATAATGTGATGGATAAAAGATTAAATTAAGTTTTTAGCATTTGGGCCTAAAAAGGAAGTGAGAAAATGCAAAACTTTTTTCGTTAATGGGTATAAATTTCAAACAGAAGAGTATGGTTATGGAAAGTCAACTTATAACAGTGGTGTATGTGTTAAAGGTAGTAATGACCCAGAAGTGCATATGCAAGACTATTATGGGGTTTTAAAGGAAATTTATGAGGTGACATACTCTTTCGATCCAGAGCAGAAAACTTTCCTATTCAAATGTCATTGGTTTGACAATACACCTAAAATTGGAATCAACGTGCATCCTTTGTACAATCTTATTGAAATAAATCACAAATCCAAGTATAAAGCTTATGATCCATTTGCGCTTGGCAACACAAGCAATTCAAGTCTATTATGCGACGTATCCATCAGAACGAAGTAAGAAAAATGATTGGCGGGCTGTATGTAAATCAAAAGCTAGGTATATGTTTGACACAAATGTTTTGGATGATCAAGCTTATCAAGCAGACCTAGATCTAATCAATGAATTTATTGTGGAAAATGGAGCTAATTTCGGACCACTTAATGATGGCGTTCATGTAACAGAAGCATTTGATGAGGATGAAGAAGATGATAATATAGCGGTAAAATATGAGAGTGAAAATGAAAGCACCGACAATGAAGAATAAAACGTTAATGAAGAATGACGATGATGTATTATGATAATTGTTCATCACTAATGTTTATTGAGCTTCAAATCAAAACTAAAACAGTTTATAAATTCAGTTTCTTTATATTTGATCGAAACATGTGTAACTTTTTTAAGCCTTCGGATGCTCAAATTTTAAGAATTTTATATTTGCACAATTTTGAATTTTTGTAAATTATGTAGATTTTTTATTGTCTAGATCACCTGAGTTGATTATTCAACAATGATTAATCACACTTGTCAGCGGTATGTCTGTTTTGATAAACCAAGTAGGAAAAGATATTCGTATTATAAAAATGAATATCAGGTGAATCCATGCTTAAACTAAATTGCTGTCATGTATATTTGAATATCATGTATATAAAAATGATTGCTGTCATGTATTATTTGTTGTTATGTATATAAACTAAATTCAACAATGATTGCTGTCATATATACAACTAAATTGGTGTCATGTACATTTGAATATCATGCTTAAACTAAATTGCTGTCATGTATTATAAAAATGAATATCAGATGGAAATTACCTATGAAGGAGAAAATATACTTGAATATCATGTATATTTCAGTACTGAGATGGTCTTTAAGTATAAACTTCAAGCACCTGAATGTCATTCACACTTGCATGTTTCTTGCATATAATTCTATCAACTTTTTGTGGTCTGTCATCTTTTCATCTTTAAGGGACCACTTGCATGTTTCTTGCAAATAATTGCTTACATGGGTTATGTTCATTTTCATAATCTGAATCATTTAGCATTGATGTTTATCACATTTAAAAACCTTGTAAAAGAAATTAATCATCTAACTTGTGGATTTTTTGCAATTGGTGCATAATATATGAGGATTTGCTATCAAACAGTCAACCATTCGTGCAACCAATCCCATTATCAGTAAGTTTCCTTTGATACAATTCATTAAATTACACTTAATTTAAACTTCATTAAATAGCACTTAATTTAAACTTCTCTGGTAAACTTTCGCTTTGGTATTTGCAGTTAAAGCATCATCGACATCTCTACTTATAGGACCAGGCTGAATTAGGGTCATAAATCAGAGTTTGGATTACTCATTAACAAAGCTACTTATAGGACCAGTGTCATTTTTTTTAGTTGTAACATGTAGTGCTTTGTATCTATTTCCATCAACTAAATTGCTACATTAATTCTACTTATGTGAAGCCAAAGCATTTTAAATCGAATATCTGAATTTCCTTGTTTGTGTATCAGCTTTTCTATGTGTCTACAGAACAAACAAAAAAATAAATTAATTACAAAAAAACATGCTTCGCTTTGCCTAACCACATAGCTTCTTCTCTCTACATGTTTTCTTCTTAAAATTCAGTTTGGTTGGCAAGTAAAACAAATAAGCCTACAATCTCTTATTGCATGAAATACAGTTTAGTGTGTCTGCTTTTATGTTCTATGGCGATGAAACCCCATGTAACACTATATATTGCTAAAAAGCATATGTTTGTGTATACGAGGACACTCAAGCTATAATCATTTTGCCTGCAATATTACTACATACAATTGTGATAGGCGGCAATGGTAAAAGTAATACATATGCTTTACATTTTTATCCTTTAATAAATGGAGAAAGAGAACTATAAAAGGGAAAACATATACGAATACTTCGAAGTTGACACTGAAGGTACGGCTACTGCACCATAACAAACATGGTAGACTAGTAGTGCTTGAAAAAAGAGAGATGAAAACAACAATAACCAAGAAGCCTTTTTATGTTTTGAATTTTATGTATACACAAATACATAAAATAAAGTGAGAAATTGAGCTTATTTTTAGTTCTGAATTTTATGTATAAACAAATACATAAAATAACCAAGAAGCCTTTTTTGTTAAACTTCAAAAGTGAAGATAAAGCTGATTTGCTATTTTTAGTTCTGAATCTTATGTATACACAAATACGGGGCCTGTACATCGTAAAACGATTAAATTAGAAAATAAAGTTAACAAGTAAAACAGGAAACAATTTATCTTTATTTTTTGTGTTTCGGAAACAACAAAAAAATGAGAAAAAATTCAGCTTTACGTCGTTCTTCCATGCCTTTTTGGAGATAATAGAATCCCTTCAATGTTATCACCTCCAATGTTGAACCTACCATCCCTACAAATGTGAGAAATGCATATTAGACTAACTCTCCAAATAAATATGGCTTTATACCAACTCTCCAAATAAATATGAGTGAAGATCATGGTCTCCTTATTAAGCTGCATTCCCTCTATGGGATTGAGCACGGTACTTTCACATTCTTGGGTCAAGCTTTCAAAATTTGTAGGAAACAAAAAAGCCTATTTTCCAGCAGACAATGAAATGTTGCTCAATAAAATCATAAAAACTTAACCATACAAGCAAGGCAATATAAACATAAGGCCTTAAAATATATTGTCTACATTCTACTATTACTGAAAATTTGTTATTGATCTCTTTTACAAACTATATACCCTTGCTTATGAAACAGTGGCCTTTAACTTGGCCTCACCTCTAAATTAAATGTCTAGATATTGCACGTTCTCTCTAACCAGACGTACATGCACTATTAGAACTAACAATAATGCTATATTACCCAAAACTTGGCCTTTAACTTGGCCTCACCTTTGAATTTAATGAAACAGCGAACATGATGTCTTGGGGAGCGTCGCGAGCGCTTTTGGTTTGGGGGGTGTCTGTGTGTGTGTGGCTTGATCCGCAATTGATCAAACAAAAGATTAATTTTGAAATCTGAATGAATGGTAGAAACCCATTACCTGATTCTGGCAATGGAAAGTATCACGATCGAAGAACCTTTTTTTATGGCGTAAAAACCAAATGCTCGGTTAGTGTCTCTCCGCCATGGGAGAGAGAACTTGCTTACATTTGAGTTTTCATTTCATCACGCCTCCACTTGTTTTAGAATCCAAGAAATATAATTATGGAAATATAGTTTAAATATGCATGACAATGCTGTTTATTTCATACAAGGGTTAGGTTGCTTTTCCTTAACTGAAATACTCACACACTACGCTTTGTCCAGCCATGGCTGTGTAATCAAGGCTCTTTTAACCCCGTTTTCTCATTTCTCAGATTTGATTCACGTTTCGGCATTGTTTTTCATAAAATGTATTACGATCTTTCTGCTTTATTATTTGTCGAAGGATTAATTTTCTACGTTCATTGAAAAGCTTCACTTAAAGCAAATTGGAGTGCACATCTTAGTATTAATAGGTAAGACCTGAATTTCCATAATAGGATGGATACATTTAAGTCAATTATGATTAAAAAAATGGAATAATTAATAATAAAAAATTACCAGGATAATTCCTAATTCATTTTTTTCATACTAAATCCAACAAGTATTTCATGCTGATGTGAATTGGGCATTGAATTCTTTTTTCGCTTGGTAGGGTAAACTATTTTCATTCATGGGCCTATTGTCATTAATACTGGTCATCAGTGTTGTCAATGCCTTAGTTAGGTCGTCTAACCATTTTAACAGAGGTTAATGAGGATTTCTTTCCAAATTTACATTTTTATATGGTTTAGAAAATGATATACTTTCCATGATTTATTTCTGATATCATCTCTTTTCAACTGTTAATTTATTAAATCACATAAAGTATTTTGTTGGGCACTTCATCAAATCAAAATGTTCTTTCTATGTTGGGCATGCTGGTGTAGTTAACATGGTAATGTAACTAAAATCAATCAGCTGTATATGACATCTAAGGTCCCATGCATGTTATTTTTATTAAATCACAAGCAACACGTTTCTGGGCAGTAAAATAAATTTTCAAATAAAACTTTTATATTGGGTATGCTGAAGTAATTAATATGATAATAATATAATTTAAATCAGTCAACCTTATTTGTTACCTCAGATCCCAAATTTACGATGCCCTTCAGTTATAAACTACACATTACATTTGTTGGTGTTATTGACAACTTAATTTCATTAATGCTTTACAAAAATTAATAAAATGTACAAGTTTACAACTCAGGCTTCAACAGGTTCACTTGAATTAAAGAAAAAGAGATGATTCAACAAAATTGAATATTTCCAATGATGAAAAATACATTCCCCTATTTTTGTTATTGAGTTGAATGCCCTGCCTGTAACTTGATTAGATCACCATCTGTGATGTGCAGTTGCTATCTCTTATACTTTAACAATTAGAAATTGAGTTATTTTCACACTTTTCCACTGTTGACACTATTCAATTTTAAAACTGTTTTTTTAATGATTTTTTTGCTATGTGTAAAATATGAAAACACTTCTTTTTCGGCTACAGACTGTGTTGGTTGATATTGTAAGAAGGCTTCAACAGTTTTGAGTGGAAAATAAATTAATATCACAAGGACGCCAATCAAGGTAATGAGTATTTTAATTTTACAGTAATAATTTTTAATTGATGAATCTTAATTTGAAACTCCAGGCTTGGAGTCATATTGGATACAACGTATAAGTCTATTCAAAATTTAAAGAAGTGTTGAAAACAACAACGAAAAAAGCTGTGTAATACACATAATTAGAAGTTATCTGCATTAATTTTTTACTTTTTTTAAACTCTTTTTTTTTTTTGCTGGAATAAAGTAATACTCTTATCACAAAACAAAACATCCAATTTGCAAAGTCATGTTTATCATGTTTAGTAATTAATTTGAAACAAGCTATTGCACAAATACATCGAAGGCTATTTGATGCTGAAGCATGTAGCAAAGCTTGTTTGGTCAATTGAACAAAGTATAAAGCCTCAGACAAAGTACCATAAATTGTGACAGCAATACAAATTGACAAAACATACTTCCCACATGCAAAAGTTCAATGCCTTGCATGTAAAAACTATAACTAAAATGACAATATCACTTTTTAGGGAAAAATTTGTACATTACATAACAATTCAAAGCAAATTATTTTGGACATAAATTAGAGAACAAATGCACGATCGCACGCTATACTAGATTTATAAACTACATCCCTTCGGCTCCTCAGCAGAAAATGTATTTTTTCTACAAAATCGTAGATTAATCTGTTAGCGTAATTAATATTCTACTAAAGGGCAATATAGTCTTTTGTTTGATGTTTTGCCTATATATAAAGGCCCCTTGTGTTATTTTAGGGTTAAGGCTTTGACTTCAATTAGCCTCCATCTCTTCTGTATGTTGCTATGTTGCTTAATCAATAAATTGTTTCAGACTTCCTTATTAAAATTATCATGGTATCAGAGCCAGTTCTTCTCTTTTGATGATTTATGTGACTGCCTTCTCTAATCTCTTCGTTGAAGCCTTAATCTCGCTCAGGTCCGAAGGAGCAACAAAATCAGTCGTTCCCTTTCTTGTTCAGGCCCGAAGAGCAACCAATCAGTCCCAATTTTTTTGTCCAGATCTGAAGCAAACAGCAAACAGCCATCGTTCAGCAAACCCATCCTCTTAACAGCCATAATCCCTGAAGAGCAACCATCGTTCAGCAACCCTGCCACAAATCCGCCTTAATCCCCGAAGCACCAAACCCGATCCGCTCATATCACCAGACCCGAACCCACTTCGCCCTAATCCGCCATACCTGATCCGCCGTACCCGATCCGCCCTAACAAAAGCACCAGACCCGAATTTCTTTCCTCAGACTTCCCTGCACCAATCCGCTCATATCCGAAGCCACTGTAGCAAGCGCCACCGAAATTCGCTCCCAAAATCGCTGCCCAAATTCGCTCTCAAAGTCTCCTCTGTTGATGTGAATGAGCTAAAGATAGATCTATATTTAGTTGTAAATCAGGGTACATGATTAATTTCTCAAATCCGCAAATCCTCTTAGATCCGAAAAAGTTGCTGACCCGAAGTTCTTTTTGTTGAGTTTGTTTTATTTTGGAGAAGTTGAAAATTTTTGTTTGTTCTGTGTAAGTGACAGTAGCGATAATCCGCTTCAAGCAGAAATTAAAAATGGCAGTAAGTAGAGATACTTCGCTTCAAGCAGATGGTAAAAATTATGCGTATTGGAATTCTGTCTATTCTGCGTTAGATCCATCAATGATTGAACAATTTCAGAAGTTCCTTGCATTTCAGCCACATGCCATATCAGCTTCGTCTCAAATAGGTTTGTCATCTAGTTCATCAGGTATATCTTCTTCTACCTGGATTTTAGATTCTGGTGCTTCGAATCATATGTCTCCTAATTTCTCCGATTTCACTTCTTTGGCTCCTAAAGTTTCTGTACCTGTCATGAGTGCTAGTGGTACATCTATGCCCGTTCAAGGTGTTGGTTCAGTCATTACACCTTCTTTGTCATTATCTAATGTCTATCACATTCCTAGACTTGCATTAAATCTTGCTTCTGTTGGGCAAATTTGTGACAATGGCTACTTGGTTTCTTTTTCTTCTTCTGAATGTTATGTTCAGGATCCAAAGTCTCAGAAAGTGATTGGGACCGGCCATAGAGAAGGAGGACTTTATGTATTGGATCAGCTCAAAGATCCTAAGATTTCAAAGATTGCAGCTTCTGTTCCAGGTGTGGATGTTTCGTCTTTTCGTTTGAGTCAATCATCTTCTATGTTTTATTTGTGGCATTCTCGTCTGGGCCATGTATCTAAGTCTCGATTGCAATTCTTAGCGTCTACAGGAGTTTTGGGAGAATTGAAAACTCATGACATTTCTGATTGTAGTGGTTGTAAACTTGCAAAATTCTCTGCTTTACCTTTTCCCCAAAGTAATACAGTTTCTACTGCACCTTTTGATCTTATTCACTCTGATGTCTGGGGACCCTCTCCTGTTTCTACAAAGGGAGGCTCTCGTTATTATGTCTCTTTTATTGATGACTACACTCGTTATTGTTGGATTTATCTTATGAAACGTCGTTCAGAATTTTTTGGCATCTATAATGAGTTTCGATCTCTTATTAAAACTCAGCATGGAGCTGTTATTAAATGTTTCAGATGTGACTTAGGGGGAGAATATACTTCTCATGCTTTTAAGGAACTTCTTGCTTTAGATGGCACAATTTATCAGACTTCTTGCACTGATACTCCTGAACAAAATGGGGTTGCTGAAAGGAAACATAGACATATTCTTGAGACTGCTCGATCTCTTTTATTGTCTGCTAGTGTTCCAAGTGAATTTTGGGGAGAGGCAACTCTTACTTCTGTTTATTTGATTAATAGAATTCTCACTTCTCATAATTCTGGATTGTCCCCCTATGAAAAGTTGTATGGTTGTCCACCAGATTATTCTTCTCTTCGTGTTTTTGGTTCCACATGCTTTGTTCTTCTTCCTCATGTCCAACGGAGTAAGCTAACTTCACGGTCTGCTATATGTGTTTTTCTTGGTTATGGTGCAGGACAAAAAGGATATCGTTGTTTTGATCCAGTCAGTCACAAGCTATATGTTTCCCGTCATGTTGTTTTTCTTGAACATATTCCTTATTTTACTATTCCTGATCGTACTCACAATATATCTATGTCTGATATTGTTCATATTGATCCTTTCACGGCTGATGATGATGAGCTACTTCCTGCTGAAAATCCAGACACTTCCATTGACTCAACAACCACCCAATCTCCTTCTGAGACAGTAGATACTAGTGAACGTCGATATCCTATCCGAAACCGTCAGTCTACTAGGCGACCTGATTTTGAATATTCTTGTCTTTCCAGTTCATTTTCTTCATTTCTTGCTTCTATACATTGTCTCTCTGAGCCTTCATCTTTCAAAGATGCGGTTCGTGATCCTCTTTGGCAACGTGCTATGGCGGAGGAGCTGACTGCTCTTCATCAGACTCATACTTGGGATTTAGTACCTCTTCCTGCAGGAAAACGTGCTATTGGTTCTCGTTGGATCTATAAGATTAAAACTAAAGCTGATGGATCTATTGAAAGGTATAAAGCTCGCTTGGTTGCTAAAGGTTATTCTCAAGAATATGGTATGGATTATGAGGAAACTTTTGCTCCTGTTGCAAAAATGACTACAGTTCGAACTCTTATTGCGGTTGCTTCTGTTCGCCACTGGAATATTACTCAAATGGATGTTAAAAATGCTTTTTTGAATGGAGATCTTCATGAAGAAGTCTATATGGTTCCTCCTCCCGGTATTGATCATCAACCTGGTGAAGTCTGCAAACTTAGGAAAGCTCTTTATGGTCTCAAACAGGCTCCCCGTGCTTGGTTTGAGAAATTTTCTACTGTAATTACTTCTCTTGGTTTTTGCCCGAGTAACCATGATTCTGCTTTGTTTGTCAAGTGTACCTCAGCTGGTCGAATTTTGCTTTCTCTTTATGTTGATGATATGATTATTACAGGCGATGATGTTGTTGGAATTAATTTGTTGAAGTCCGAGTTGACTCGATGTTTTGCTATGAAAGACTTAGGTCCCCTTCGTTACTTCTTGGGTATTGAAGTTGCTTCTTCTCCAAAAGGTTATCTTCTTTCTCAATCTAAGTATATTTCTGACATTTTTGAGCGCGCTCGTCTCTCAGATAATAAGACTGTTGATACTCCAATTGAGCTCAATGCTCGATACTCTATTACTGATGGATCTCCATTGCCAGATCCTAGTCTTTATAGAACGATTGTTGGAAGTTTGGTTTATCTCACTATCACTCGCCCTGACATTGCATATGCTGTTCACATAGTCAGTCAGTTTGTTACTTCTCCTACTACAGTTCATTGGGCTGCTGTTATTCGCATTTTGAGATATCTTCGTGGCACTCAGTTTCAGACTCTTTTGCTTTCTTCTACTTCATCTTTAGAGTTATGTGCTTACTCTGACGCAGATTGGGCTGGTGATCCTACTGATCGCAAATCCACTACTGGCTTTTGTATTTTTCTAGGAGATTCTCTAATCTCTTGGAAAAGTAAGAAGCAGGATGTTATATCTCGGTCTTCAACAGAGGCAGAATATCGTGCTATGGCTTCTACTACTTGTGAAATTGTTTGGCTACGATGGTTGCTTGCTGATATGGGTGTTTTCTTGCGACAACCAACTCCTTTGTACTGTGATAATAAAAGTGCTATTCAGATTGCTCATAACTCCGTCTTTCACGAAAGGACCAAGCATATTGAGATTGACTGCCATATTACTCGCCACCATCTTCAGAATGGCACATTGACATTGCCATTTGTCTCTTCCTCCTTGCAACTTGCAGATTTGTTCACAAAATCTTTGTCATCTTCACGCTTCCGGTTTTTGACTGACAAACTCTCGATGCTCATTGCTATCGCATCATGAGTTTGAGGGGGGATGTTAGCGTAATTAATATTCTACTAAAGGGCAATATAGTCTTTTGTTTGATGTTTTGCCTATATATAAAGGCCCCTTGTGTTATTTTAGGGTTAAGGCTTTGACTTCAATTAGCCTCCATCTCTTCTGTATGTTGCTATGTTGCTTAATCAATAAATTGTTTCAGACTTCCTTATTAAAATTATCATAATCCACAACATTTGTGCTTGCTTCAGTAACATTTGTTTCTTCAGAAAAAATTTAGAATTGATTAGGGGAATAACGTTGCATACTTTTTTAAGACAAGAAGTTTGATTGCAGATTGATTTCGAGAGTGTTCAATATAGTTAGATGCATTTAAGTTTTGGATTCACAGTTGGTATATTACATTATGTACCACGGACACATGCTAAGTAAGTTTGACTAATATTAATTAAACTAATAAATGCATGATTCAAGTAGTTTATTTGGTGGTTATAAGTTAATTTTAGTTATACAAGTAATTTCAACAAACTAATAAATGCACGATGAATAGTAATGAAGAAACACAGCGAACATGATGCCTTAGGGAGCGTGGCGAGCGCTTTTGGTTTGGTGTGTGTGTGTGTGTCTTGATCCGCAATTGATCAAACAAAAGATTAATTTTGAAATCCGAATGAATGGTAGAAACCCATTATTTGATTCTAGCGATGGAAAGTATCACGATCGAAGAACCCTTTTTTATGGTGTAAAAACCAAATGCTCGGTTAGTGTCTCTCTTCCATGGGAGAGAGAACTTGCTTACATTTGAGTTTTCATTTCCACATGCCTCCACTTGTTTTAGAATCCAAGAAAAATAATTACGGAAATATAGTTTAAATATGCATGACTGCTGTTTATTTCATACAAGCGTCATATAGGCTGTGTAATTTTAGGTTGCTTTTCCTTAACTGAAATACTCACACACAACGCTTTGTCCAACCAAAATAATATTTATCTATCATGAAACAAAGATCAAGGCTCTTTTAACCCCATTTTCTCATTTCTCGGATATGATTCACGTTTCAAATTTACAGCATATACTTTGTTCCTGATGATTCTCAACCCCTGGATTTTGCGCAGCCTCTCTGTTACTTGTTTTTTCTTTCATCTCCTCTTCTCTTGTGTTATGTTTTAAAGTGAGTTGACCATGGTGCTATGATGTGACCGCTAGTATGATATGGTGAAGTGTGTTAACTTGGTATGCAGATCGAGACTATCATGGTTAGGAAATGTGAACGTTGATATTATTACAGTTATTGCAATGCCTTCTTGGTAATGTTTTCACTGGGTTTATCTATGTGGTTCTAATGTATATGCTGTAAATTACAATGTCCCAATTGCAAAACTTTATGCTACCATAAATAACTAAAACTGTAAAACAGATAGAAATAGGCCTTCTGAAATTGAGATTGTGATTTCCTGAAACATTGACCAACCATAATAAAAACAATATTAAAGCTAAATAAAAAATGAACAAAAATAAATTGCAATGTCCCAATTGCAAAACTTTATACTACCATAGATAACTAAAACTGTAAAACATACCGAAACAGGCCTTCTGAAATTGATATTGTGATTTCCCGAAACATTGACCGATCATTATAAAAACAGTATTAAAGCTAAAGAAAAAAATGAACAAAAATAAATTACAATGTCCCAATTGCAAATAGCCGCGCAGCGTCAAAAGCCAGAATCGACGCTGCATAGGGAACGCCATAATGAAGTACTACTTGTAGGTCAAAATTAGTTATGGTCTTATCAAACAAAAACTTATTTTCAGAGATAAAGCAAATTCAACAGCAACATGTATGTAATCACCTCATTAAATATTGTATTTACCCATGTATAACACTTGTATAACCAATGCATTTCCTATTGCCTTTAACACTTCAGAGTGACACATACTTATCATTTAAACACTTAGCATGATATGTTATCATTTGAACACTTAGCATGATGTGTTATGCAACATGATGTGTTATGACAGTCTAACTATTGAAGTATCGTGCATGATTTACATATATGGTTAGCGCTACACGTGGACACTACTATGCTCCCCAAGAACTTGGTCAAGAAAAAACAAAAATTCGGGGACGGGGACGCAGTGACCCTCAACTTATTCAGTCTACTTTACCACCTAGTCATACTATCAAACCATACCCTCAAAGTAAAATAAAAAATAATCAGGCGACATCATTGCATCATCGTTCGATTACACGAACTCCTCCATTTCAGCCTACAATAGCCGAGACATCCTCTAATACTACTTCCCAGCATATTTCTCCACAACCAACTCCTTCCCAATCAATTCCCCTATAGCCTAATCGATAGTCTACTTCTCCGCAGTCCAATCCTATGCAGTTAGCTCCTTCACAGCCAAATCATATCCCGTCAGCTCCTCCATAGCCCATTCCTATGCAGTTGGCTCCTCCACGGTCCAATCCTTTGCCGTCAGCTCCTCCACAACCCAATTCTATGCCATTAGCTCCTCCACGGCAAACTTCCAACGGTGTTTCTCATCAAAGCGAAGATACTCCCCAATCTAGACGTCAACCAACTCCTCAACCCAGGCACGGTGCTTCTCCTTCCCTTCCTCCTTTGCGTTCTTCCTCACATAACACCGTGAACGAGCACAACTGTCTAAATGTACATGGAGGGCGACGATTCCTACTGCAAAGTCGATCAATACATCAGGTCGCATTAAACTTCGACTAGTAGAAACAAAAGATAAGTATGTGTTTTACCGTGCTATATGTATATTTATTTATATTCTTTGACTGACATTATGATAACATAAATACTACATGTAGCACTTTTTCTATGCATCCTTCTAGTGAACTTTCAAAGAGAATCATTGCTTAATTTCATAAACGTTTGGTTGATTTTTAGCCAACCTTTGGAAAGATACTATCCGATTATAAGGAGCTACTTTTCAAAGATTTTTTGGTAAGTTTCAATTATGATATGTATGTGGATTGCATGTTATTCACATTTTAACATATAATTTTGGTACTGTGTTTACATATTTTTGTTTCTTTCCATGCGCATGTGATATGCTAGCTTTTGTAATCAATTTAGTTGTCTTAACAGCAAACTTGTGCCTTGAACGAACAGCTTGCAATGTTTGTATTTTGGTATTGCCTTAGCCATTATGCCATGACACTGGTTGCTATAAAACACTGCTAGCAAACTTGGTACTGTCTTACAAAACACTGCTTGCTATAGAAGAACCCAACTTTGTAGAATTCCCGATTGAGTGGCTTCTTTTCTTGATCTGAAGCATTGTTGTAATTTATGCAGCCTTAGCCATTATGCCATGACAAAGCGGAATGGCTCAAAAATGTTGTTTCCCATAAAAAGATAACAAGAAAATACAATAATCAATTTCTTTTTTAATCACATTTGAATTATGTAGAAGTATACAAATATGTGCATTAGAAAAAGAGAATTTTAAGTTGAAACTCTTCCCTTCATCTACGTTATATTGTACGAACTGAGAATATGTAATGCATAAATAAAAATTAAAAATTAAAAAAAGGAAAAATTTGATATATTTTTTTCAAAATAATAATTATTTATTTTATTCATCCATTCTTTAGTCACTGATTATTTTAGTATTTCTGTATTAAGTAATTTGCCTTAGAATTTTATTTTAGGACGCCTGTAACAATGTGTTGTTTTATGGAAAATATTTTGGTGCCCTTATCTTGTTTGCCTTAAGTATACATTCTTGTCTAAATAAAGGTGACTTCTATGGTACAAAAGTATATAGAGCATTTAGAGGACCTTAAAAAAATGACGGTTTTCATATTATATACACAAACATGTGAACCAAATTATAGAATCTAACATTCTATCTTTATTATTTTTGATAACGCACTTGAAAAGCCGATGCCAACCTGTTCAGCTCATTTCTTTCATCTATTTCTCAGTAATTGTACACACAGAGACAATTGTTGAACAATTCAGAATACATTCTTCTATATTCAAGGAACCTAATTTCATATCTTATTCAATGATTGATTATTTTGGGATCTAGAAGAGGAAAAAAATAAACTCTAGCTAGCAAGGGAATTTAAGCAACAATATATACTATCGGAAAAATAACATGAGGGAAAAAGGAGAAACTGAGCCAATTTATAATTTTTCAAACTAAACAACTAGCATCAATGTGTTTACAAATTTTTTGGAAGTACTAACTATAATCTAAACTATTTTATTACAGGGACAAGTATATGGTTATGATGCTTATCTAATAGAGACTACAAGAAAATATTGGAAAACAAAGGCTAGCAAAAGATATTCGAATATGTTTAGTGATATAAAGGGAAAGAATGCAAAACCAATCTTCATGAGTCAAGCTATTTGGGACAAATGGCTCCAACACTGGATCTTCCAGAAGTTAAAGAGAAATCAAAGAAAGCTTCAACCAACAGAAATTGCAATCCGACGTTGCATAGTTGTGGATCTATTTCTACACAGGAGTATGCCGAGAGATTGGTAATAATTTTGTTCTTCACTACTATACTTATTTATTTTGACTTCAAAAAATGCCAAAATAAAAATTTAGAGTAAGGAGCATGGTAAGCCTACTCGTGTGCTGGAGGTATTTGAGCGTACTCGCATCAAAGCTGCAGCGCGTAATAAGGATAACTCCACTCCACCTACTTGGATAGATCCTAAAGCAGCAACATTTTACGTAAGTAATATTATTATTCTTGGCAAGGCAAAACAATGCCACGATTCGAACCAACATAAGTAATTGGTAAGATACAACTTGTTACCATTTTAAATAAATTTAATGTTACTTTATAAGCATGGTAAGAATATTCATGTAGACGAAATAGATGCACTCAATTATTAATTTTTGAAGAACAGATGCTTTTGAATAGCTTGAATTGAGATTGGTGTAGGTTAGATCTGAATGTTTACTTTATAAAAGATAACTCATGATGCCAATTTATTGTGTAATCAACATAAGAACTATTTGGCATGGTCTTGCCATAATTCTTGATAACTTATATTATTCTTGGCTTCAAAAATCCTTGTACTACGTCAATATTGCTCAATTGATATTGCCTTAAAATAAGGAACGAATATCCCGCTACTATAACTTGATAATCCATGCTAAGCTTACCCTCCTTCAGGAGTATTATCTTATCAACTTCTCACAATTGATGCAAAATGAAATCACTATGATTACTCAGTATACCTTGAAAGTTGTATCACATTTCAACCAATTAGGAAGACCGTTTAGCTTCACACTCCTGAGGAGGGGTGCAAGGATGATGTTCCTCTGACTTGATTTGTTATTATTGTCATTAGATTAAAATCACATATCGTCTTGAGGCATATGAAATCCTTTTTCCCAAATTTTTGTTAGCTTTAACAAATGAATATGTAGGATTAAATGGACATATATAAAAACAGATAAACAAATTAAAATGAATATGTAGGGTTAAATATACCTTGGGCTTTTGTTTTGTTTGCATTTTGAACTAGATCAAGGATCGTGCTTCAGTTCTTGCTCTCATTCCTTGATCTTCATGTTTTTTTCTCCCTATTTGTTTTGTAATATGACAAGTCTGTACACGTATTTATAATATTATTAGTTGGATAGCGAGACTGGTACTTTATTAGAACCTGTCTAAAGCACCACTACCATTAGCGCACATAACATATTAAAATATGTATATACCTAAATATTATTAATGGTGTCTTTATGATAAAAGGGCAGGAAAATAGCACAAAATGCATGTATTATTATTTTATTTGGAGCTGATTTATTTTCTGTATTTTATTTTTTTTCCTTCTTTTTCAAACTTCTATAAATGCTTTCAAATATCTCATACAACGGAAGGATTTTTTTTTCCTTTAATCTTTTCCCTTTTCGCGTTCGTGTGCGGGCGGCATATCAGCAAGACAAGGGACCAATGTTGGGTAACTATTGCATTGTTGCTATGACCGTGGTCATTTCTAACATGCATGAATTGCTAAGAATTTGGTTCAAAAACTTTATGTTGCCTGTATGTTTCAGGTCTATAAGTGTTCAACTGATTTTATAATACTAGTTTAATAGTCATTTCAGTATACTATATGTTTGATAAGTCAAACAGTCAATTCATTGCATATACAATCTTCCTTTCCATAGAAAAAGAAATGCTGCATTGCTTTGTTAACATTCGGTAATATTCACGTTTCATCCTCGTCTAATTAAATTTTTAAAACTCACTTAGCATCAATTTTTAGTCTCAAATATACCATTAAATTAGTAAGAGAACACCATCTATTCAACTGCAAAGAAAGATTTTATTTTTGTCATTTTAAAGGAAACTAACTCCGTCCTAAAAATTGACCGCAAAGGTAGATTGTTTTTCTTTTCCTTCTCTATTTGTTAAGTAAAATCATTTTACTTATCTGGAAGGAACACTGTCCTCTTTCTCTAACAACGAAGAATGACCATCTTCATTTCCAAACCATGAAAAGTAATAATTTTCTTTTCTACGTAAGCAATAATTTGTTTTGAGGAAAACTTGATCTAAGGCACACTTGAACGATATAAATATATAAAGTTGATATTTTATGGTGCAATATGGTTCTTTCTTTGTTATATGTTGTAGTTAGAGTAACATTTGCTTTATATTGCTCATCACAAACAGGTCTCTTTGATTCCTTGTATTACTTTTCTTAATTTACTTGATGCACTTGGTTAATATGTTCCGGAAAAAAATTTATTTTCTAATAGGACAATTTCACGAGAGCTTGCATAGAGAAACTAGCATCACTTCGAGAGACAACCGGTGATGACATATTGGAGCTGCCACCAAAGACAGCTGATGACATATTCGAATCACTTGTGGTGCCAAATGCAAAAAAATGTTTTTATCCTATTGGGAATCTAGAGGTACTTCAAAGTTTTTTCCTTTCTATTTATACATCGAATTCTCATGCCCTACATTTGACTAACCATTTGACTGATAATGGTGAATTCTTGTGTCGTATTAAGTTATTTTGATAATAATAAATACTAAAGTTGTTGTTGTTGCGGGTACTAAATTTACTAATACGTATATAAACATGTGTATTAAGTCCCTGCAGCAGTTATTAAGTAAATTAAGTCCCTATATATTCAGAAAACCGAAAATATAAGGCAGCTTGCACTTCCACAAAAATGAGCTATTAAAAACTAAGAATAATACAAGTGTCAACAAAATCACACTTTATTGATCGCTATATAACTGGAGTGAATATGGCAGGTTTTAGGTCATTGGAATATGACTACTAATTATATAGCGTATTATTTTATAGAGTGAATAAATTTATTATGCGTTGAACTGCAAATTATAATGGATTAACTGATATCCCTACTGATAATTGAGTGCAAATATGTTAGAAAAAATTCTGTCATTTGGCTATTACTTATGATTTTTTATGTTTGAGAAAAATAGTGATGGTATCATCATAGTCGCACTGCATACTTGTTTTGGCTTTGTATGGATGCTATGGTTTAGACCAGTTAACTCTAGAAATTTTGATTTGGATTCTCTTTGAAAAAACCGTGCATTGGTTGTTCTATAAAAATACATTGGAAAAAAGTTGATGTAAGCTTGTTTGGTAATTTCATGTGTCCCAAAATGTGGTTGCATATTTAATAGGCCTATTTACAAGTGCTTATTTAATCGGCAATGTCATGGAAGTTCTCCATTAAATTGGTATTTGTAGTTGGAATTATGTATACGGAAGTTTTCTTCATTCTAATTGAAGGTTACGCAGTCCTTTTTTTGAAATGAAAAAAGGTTGCACAGCCCTTTTTTCTTCATTCTACTTGATTTAATATTTTGCATGTGTGCCTGCATAATAACACACAGTGGTAGTCATCTTTACTTAATGAGCATAAAAAGAACCATATGTATGTACATACAAAACCATGGGGCATGCAAACCTTACATGTGTGTAGTTGTTTACTTTGAAGTCATGCTAGATGGTCATTTTCAGTTTTCTTACATTCTTTTTTGACATCGGCGTATTCGACCGTGGTTGTAGCTTGTGACCCAGTTTTAGTAGCGTAGTTAGTTGTGTTTTAGTAGGTGTGTCTGGATTGGCGCAGACTGCTTTGAATTATTGTGTCATGGGGCAATAGATTGAATATGTTGTTTTGCTACTTCTGCATCCAACTAAGTATATTATAAGGAATGAATGAAGGACATCAATATATTCATCTCTGAAAGTATGAATTGATGGTATTGTGTTGAAAGTCTGAAAGTATGAATGTATGGGGCAATAGTTTTATACTGTTGTTTTTACTTTTTTTTTGTAATATCTTTACAGCTTCCCTCTTCTCAGCGTTCAAAGCGACATTGTGTTGACAATGAAGATGATGTTCATGAGCTACAAAAAACCGTTGAGGAAATGCGCTTAGAGCTAGAGAATGAGAGAGTAGAGCAGATTAGGATTGAGGCGGAGAGAGAGCGTGAGTGAGCTAATTGCCAAAGACTTGAGGAAGATAAGGCAAGACTTGCACAACAACAAAAGGCTGACAGAGAAAACTTTCAAGCACAAATGAAACGAGTGATGGCAATGCTTCAGAGAAATGACGAATCTGATTATGAAAATCCCTCACCATCGCCATCTTCATGAGTTATTCGGGTATGGTAGCTAGATATATTTTGTTGTAAATGCTTCTTCTATGTGGTTTTTTGTGTGGGTATTATGAGTAAGATGATGTTTCTATATGGAATACCACTGGCACTAGCTGAATAGTTTTGTTAGTTATAATCCAGTCTAGTATGTATGAATTGATGGATGATTGTATTGTTTTTTATATCGAATATTAGCTCTAATCAAAAAATATTGTTGTGATAAAAAGATAACAATTGCATTTCCTTTTTTGTTAATGTTGCTTATATATATATAATTGTTATGGATTTTCTCGAATTCGACGTTATCCTGGGGTTAGAATGGTTAACGAAATACGAAGCTGAAGTGAATTGTGCGGAAAGAATCGTTAAAATTCGAACGAAGCTTGGATATATTACGGTTCCTTGTCATGGTTCGAATCCGAATAGAGAAGAATTCTGGTCAGCATTAGAACTTATCCCCACTTCCATAGAAAAGATTCCGATTGTTAGAAACTATGCGGATGTGTTTGAAGAAGTTGAGAACTTACCTCCGCAAAGAGAAATAGAATTCCGAATCGATCTAATTCCTAATGCCAGACCCGTGGTACATCCAATTCGTAGAATGACTCCGAAAGAAAAAGAAGAATTAGGCGATCAAACTCGTCAACTGTTGTGGAAAGGTCTAATCAGACCTAGTTTTTCTAATTGGGGTGCAGCCGTTGTGTTTGTCCCGAAGTCAAACGGTACTCTTAGATTATGTGTTGATTACCGAGACCTTAACAAACAGACGCTTAAAAATAAATATCCATTACCCCGCATTGATGATTTGCTAGACCAATTGAATGGGGCGAAAGTATTTTCTCGAATGGACCTAGCTACAAGTTTTCATCAATTGAGAATAGCAGAAGAGTGTGTTCCTTTGACCGCTTTCAGAGGTCCAGACATATTTTATGAATGGTTAGTAATGCCGTTTGGCCTATGCAACGCTCCAGCATACTTTGTCGATCTAATGAATAGAGTGTTCAGGGGAGTTCTGAATAAATTTGTCCTCGTATTCATCGATGATATTTTAATCTACTCCAAATCAAAACCCGAGCATGAAAAACACTTAGAACAAGTATTGGAGATTCTAAGGAAGAACGTCTTCAAAGCCAAATTCTCTAAATGTGTCTTCTGGCAAGAAGAAGTTAAATTTCTTGGCCATGTCGTGTCAGAGAAAGGAATTTCTGTTGACCCAAGCAAAATAATAGCGATTCAAGACTGGAAACAACCCACTACTCCCACAGAAGTTAGAAGTTTTATGGGGTTGGCTAGTTATTATCGAAAGTTCGTTAAGGATTTTTCGAAGATATTCGGTCCGTTAACGAAGCTCACAAAGAAACATGAGAAGTTTAAGTGGACTTCCGACTGTGAAGAAGCTTCCCAGGAATTGAAATCGAAGCTGACCACCGCTCCAGTGTTAACAATTATTGATGGCAATCAGGATTTAACGGTTTGGACAGATGCTTCTATTAGAGGTCTTGGTGCAGTGTTAATGCAGAGAGGCCAAGTAGTGGCTTATGCAAGCCGCCAATTCAAACCGCATGAGAAGAATTATGTGACTCATGATCTTGAGTTGCTAGCCATCGTTTTTGCCTTGAAAATCTGGAGGCATTATTTATTGGGCGAGAAATTTATACTGTACACAGATCATCAATCGTTGAAGTATTTATATACCCAGAAAGATCTGAATCTGAGACAGCAGCGTTGGCTAGAATTTCTTGTGGCGTATGATCTTGATACCTGTATACGCCGGGGAAAGCTAACATTGTAGCGGATGCACTTAGTAGAAAAACCGCAATTGTTGCCCATCTTATAATTACACCTAGCCTGATCGATAAGATATGTGCTCTCCAGAAGAATGATTATTTCATTCAAAAGATCAAAGGAAGAATCCAGGAAGGAGAACCCTCGAGCTTTCAAGTAAATAAAGAAGGAGTTTTGAAGCTGAATGGGAGAATTTGTGTTCCCAACCTTCCTGAGCTCAAAAGAGAAGTGCTAGATGAATGCCATAAATCCAAATTTTGCATCCATCCTGGGGTGAGTAAAATGTACAACGATATCAAACGCACTTTCTGGTGGAAGGCAATGAAAAGAGATATTTCTTTGTATGTTAGCAGATGCCCTACTTGTCAATTGGTCAAGAGTGACCAACAGAAGCTAGCTGGACTGTTGCAACCATTGGAAATCCCAAGTTGGAAATGGGAACAGATTTCCATGGATTTCATAGATGGTTTGCCGCGAACCAAGAAAGGTAATGACAGCATTTGGGTAATCGTAGATCGCTTCACGAAGACTGCCCATTTTATACCTGTCAGGTCCAATATAACTGCCCAAAGTCTAGCACAGATATATTTCAGAGAAATTGTTAAGCTGCATGGAATTCCCATCAGCATAGTCAGTGATAGAGATCCCCTATTTACTAGCAAGTTCTGGGAGGCTTTCCAGACAGAATTGGGAACAAAACTGAATATGAGCACCGCTTATCACCCCCAAACAGATGGTCAAACTGAGAGGGTGAATAGAATTCTGGAAGATTTATTGCGGGCTTGTATAATCGATTTTGGTGGGTCATGGGAAGATCATTTGCATTTGGCAGAATTCTCATATAACAATAGCTATCAAGCAAGTTTGAGAATGTCACCATTTGAAGCATTATATGGCAGACCCTGCAGATCTCCAGCATGTTGGGTAGAACCTGGCAACAGACTTGTACTAGGACCCGATATGATTAGAGAAGCATCGGATAAAGTGGACTTCATCAAGAAGCGATTGAAAACCGCCCAAAGCCGACAGAAAAGTTATGCAGACTCTAGAAGGAGAGATTTGACATTTACGGTGGGTGATCATGTTTATTTAAAGGTTTCTCCGATGAGGGGAGTAATTAGATTTGGAAAGACTGGGAAGTTGGCACCGAGATTTATTGGTCCCTTTCCTATACTTGAGCGAATTGGAACTCTTGCTTATAGGGTTCAATTGCCAGATTGGTTGCCTGGAGTGCACAATGTATTTCACGTATCTCAACTTAGGAGACATGTGCATGATCCGGATCTTGTTGTAGAAGAAGCAGCGCAACGGGATGTGGAGATAACTCCAGAATTAGCACTCAGAAGAGAGCCATTAAAAATTGTTGGCAAAGAAACTAGAGAACTCAGAAGCAAAAAGGTTCATTTAGTTAAAGTGCAGTGGAGCAGTGATCCTAGAGACTGTACTTGGGAAACTGAGGAAAGCATTAAGCAAGCTTACCCCAAATGCAGAGTGGATATCTCTGACTAACTCCGGTGCAAGGTACCTTTACCATACTTTGCATTTACATTTTATTTCCTACTTTACCGTTGTTTCCTTTTCGAGGACGAAAAGTTTTAAGTAGGGGAGATTGTAATAACCCGGAAAATACGAGCCAATTTAAAATTTTTAAATTGGTTATTTCAAAGGAATTTGAACAATTGAAATAGAATATTTCAATAAAATAGTGAATTAGAAATAGTGAGTCAGTTTGAAAATTTGAATTCAAACTTTGACCGACTATGCAGGGTGGAAAATATAACGGATTTTAGCGAAACCAAAAATATTTAAATCTGTTAGTCAATACCTTTCTAACGAATCTGAAAAATCGAAGTTTCATAACGGGAATCAAAAGTTATGGCCGAATGAATTTTCAGAAGAGTCGGTATATAGAATATATAGGCCTGGAAAATTGATATTTTGCATACGACCTCGGAATTCGACGAAACCACTTTTGTTGGGTCCGGGATGTCAAACTATTGCTAGGTTTCAAATTTCATAATTTTTGAAGCTAGTATGTGAGCGTGGCAAAAGAAAATGTGTTTGGTCAATTTCTGTTAAATTGGATCGACCAGAAAATGGCCATTTTTCAAACGACCTCAGAATTCGACGAAACTAGTTTTGTTGGGACCGTAGCATCAAAACATAGCTAGATTTATTTTTCTGGAATTTTTCGAATCAGTTTGTGGCCCTGGCAAATTTAAATGTGCGTTAAGAGTTAAAAATTAAATGTTTTATACTTTAATCTGAAAAATAACTGACTGTAACAGTCGAATTGGCCTACGAAACATATCCCATTGTGTCCGGAATGGGGGTATTTAGCTAGGGACGACAGTTGTTGGGTTTAAAAAGGAGTTCGTTTAAGAAAACACTATCTAAAAATTTAATATAGTTCTCGGCCAATCATATTTTTCCTTTCATAAATTTTAAAAATAAAAAAAAGAGAACCCCCCCCCCCCCCCCCCCCGATCAACGGCGAAACGCGTTCACCACCTTCTCTCCTCCGCCGCCGCCGCTACCGCCACCTACAGCCTTCGCCACCGCCACCATCCGACGCGCCCCAGCCTCCTCTTCAAATCTGACCCAACCGCCGCCCCCCTCGTCGCCTCCTCCGCCTGTATCGACGCCAGGAAGTCGAACACTTCCCGCCGCCGCCCTGAACGCCACCGACCACCGAACGCCACCAAACCACCACCAATTTAAAGCTCTCTCTCCCCTCTTCCACGTCCAACTCCCTGATCGTCCCCACGTGCCACGGATTTCTCGAAAATTGTAAACCTAGTTTTGAAGCTCGTGAAAGTGAGTTTTTCTTTGATCTTTACACTTTGAAAAATCATATCTTTTTGGTGTTTTGACGAAATTCGATGAAACAGGAAACATCGAGACCGCAAGGAAGCTCTCTACTCAATAGAAGAAGCTGCGGATTTTTCTGACATCGTATCGATTTTTAGCGCTCAGAAAACCAAGGTGAGAAATCTAAATTAACGTGAAATTGAATGGAAAATGTCGTGTATGATTTATATAAGCGAAATATAAATTACATACGTGTTGTATACCTCATGTACATGCGTAGCGTAAGCTATATAAGCGAAGTATGAATTTTTACATGCATAGAATAATTGATATATGTGTTGAAATGCAAGTGAAATATATTATATATATATATACTCCCCTCGTCCACAAACCATGGACGATATTTATTGTGGTGAATTGGTGTGAAATATTGGATGAAAAATACGAATGGTTGAATAATTGTTTGTGGTTGATATTGTTTGGTTGTGGTTGAAAAATACCCATTGGTGATTGAAATGAATTGAAAATATTTGTGGAAATAAAAATAAACATGCCGCCTGCGTGCGAATTAGATGCATGAATCCCCATTGTCAAAAACCGCGAGGTTTTAAGGTAGAGCGAGGAGCCATACTAGGGACGGTGCCGGTTTTAACTATCCTGCCGTTATGCTGCCGAAATTTTGAATAATCTTTGTGTGTTAGAATTATTTTCATATGTTGAAATTATTTTCATGCGTTGAAATTAAAGCCATATGTTGAAACTATATCCATGTGTGGAGATATTCATGTGTTGAAAAGTGTTGTGTGAAAATTAAATTCATTCGTGAATGAATGGAGTGTTTAAGCAATAAAAATCACATTTTTATACATATATATGAAGTATGAAAAATATTCGCCTTATACAAATAGTTTCAACAATCAAAATTTCATCTTTCTAATATGAACAACATAAATAAAATGTCCATGTGTGGAAATGCTCATTTGTTGAGAAGTGTGTGTAGTGGAAAAGTTCATGTGTTGAATAAAAAGATCGAACAATAAAAATTACATTTTTATTGAAACTGTGAAGTGTCGAAACCATCCATTGGTTGAATAAATATTTTAAATGATAAAAATATAATTTTTATCATATGTGTGATATGCTAAAGATATGCGGACGTTGAAATAAATATTTGTGATAGAAATATTGTTTTTAACATGCATAGGAACTAAATAAAATAGTCATGTGTTGAAATCTATTTTAGTTCGCCGAAATCATCATCTTTGAAATGTGAAGTGTTAAAAATAGCCACTTGTTCAAATAAACGTGCATGAGTTGAAATATACATTAACTAGCTAATGATATGATTTTAGCCTATGCATGCAACATTAGAATGAATGGTGTTTTTAAACCAAAGCAAATCAAAAATGAAATTGAATGGAAAATGATAAATGTTAGAAATTGTATATATGTACATGCATATCTATTGAACAGGTTAAAGCAAAAGGGGCTAGAGAAGAGAAATAGAATTTTGTGCCCAACAAATAGGTACACATTTACCGCTTTGTTTGGGTGGTGATTTTATGAGCCTGTTGGCTAGCCGCTTGGCTTTTTCTTTTTGATATGAGACGCCCGTGTGGCTATTTGGGAATTTTCCCAGACCCTCCCGTACAAAGGAGGTTATGGCGAAATTTTCCAAAAATTAAAGGCGTTAGAAAAATAATTGAAGTGGAAACGATATAGGAATTTTTGAATGAACTATATTTATATAAATATATAAATATAAATAGAATTAAAACGAAACGTGGCCGTGCAGTTCATATTTTGAAACCGTGATTTCAAATGACTAGTGCGGAAGATCCGACCATTGGATTTTCCCGAAACCTCAACCATTGGGTTCGCCTTGGAAATATCTTTCCAACGGCACCAACTTTGTGAAGATCCGACGGTTGGATTGTCTGGAATGTTTAATTCAAAACTGAAGAAAAACAGCGCCAGAAACGATTATATTTATATATATATATATATAATTAAATTAAATCGAATAACGACGCTGCAGTTCGTAAATTGAAATCGTAACTTCAAATGGTTAGTGTGGAAGATCCGACCGTCGGATTTTCCCAAAACTAAAACTGTTGGACTCGTTTTGAAATGACCTTCCTAATGATGTAAAATGTGTGAAGATCCAACGGTTAGATTTTCATATATGTGTAAAACAAAATTAGTGGAAAGCAGCGCCAGTGCATCGACACGACCTAAAACGTCGTTTAATTAAATATGGCCGTTTTTAATTAAATAAAAATGGCGATATATCGTTATAAAATACTATTGACGATATAGAGTAGAAATAAACCAATTTTGTTGTGTTTGCTTGATATGTGATGGTTGAATGTATTTGACATGAAAATTATAACTAAATAACTGAAATGTGATAATTGAATAGTCCAACCATGTGATTGATTGATTTGAAAATCTAAATATACGTGGGTTATTTGAAAAGGCCGAGTTTATCTCATTTCAAATAATCGATCGACGTTGAGAAGTCGAAGAGTCGAAGACGGTTGAAGACCGACGATCTCCACATTGGATGGATGGGCGCTACTGATACTCGTGACTGGAGTAGCTACCATGAAGGAATTGAAGTAGAAGCCGTCCAAACATGTTGTTGATTGTACGGATATGCGAGGAATTGGTGCCTCCGGTTTCGTTCAGACCCAGAATGGACTTGTAAATGGACTGTGTGTCTGACATTGGATTTTGTTCTGTGTTGATCGATCTCTGTTAAATATATATATGTTTAGCGGCGGAGAATTTATTCTCTTGCTTAACGCCCTTCTCTGAGACGTACGAGCTCAGAGGTTATGTATTGACAGAAATCAGTCGCATGGAGTGGATTGCCTGTGTGGCACGCCTAAGTGGCATATGATCAAGGCTTCTGTTGCAAAGCAAGGTCTTGTGGTTGATGATCAAAGCATGGTCTGTGTGACGTAGCTTTATGTATAACGTGAATTCGCGAGCCTCACACCTCGGTATGAGTCAAAAACGGGAGAGTGACTGCAGGGAGAGCACGACGTTTCTTTCTAGCTAAGGTGGTGTCAGTGACCTACCAGCCCTGACATTATATATACTTTTCACCTGTGTGGTTGTTGGAATGCGAGGCGCCTCGATATAGGTCTGTAAGGACCGGGGAACGTGTGTTCAGGAATAATTAATCCTCAAAAGTAAGAGAGGACCGGCCCTGAAGATCCAAGGATCATAGTGGTGTCCTGGGACATTTGCTAGAGTGTCTCGAATCGGAGAGGAGCTTGCCCCTTGCCTCGACTCATGAAGGAATCCAATTTCCAATACGATATATGCGGATGTGATTGTATTACTAGTATGGCGACATGATATATGGTACCCATGCCGTATAAGATTGATATTTATGATTGAATTTGCTTTCGAAACATATATGCACTAGTAATAATATCAAACACTTTTGTTTTATTCGTATGAAGCATCTTTGGCCATTATAAGGGAAAACTCTATCCTCCGGCTTGCGTTGCATTGTGTGATGGGACCTGAGTCTTATAATGGCTTCATTTTATAAAAAGCATTGCGTTGATTTAATCATTTACTTTATTTCATGCACTAGCACTCATTGGAGTAAACCCGTTCCGCGAAAGTGGCGTGGTCCTTTGATTTGCCTTATTATTGTTGTTAATAAGTTGAGTAGATTTCTCATACCAGTCCCATGACTGACTCGTAGTTTGTTTCACCTTGCAAACTCGGGTGCCCTCATTTTCACACGGGCAGCCTAGTTATAGGTTTCTGACGCACCTTTTGGCTCATGGCGAGGCTTGACTACACCGTGCTGACTTGGATTTTCTCCACCATTATTGTATCTATATTATGATTCCGCCACTGGCGATGTAGACTGATATTCCTTTTGTGTACTCTTTATGTATGATTCCGCCTCAGGCGATGGTGACTGATTATGTATCATTATACACTAAGTTGTATCCTGTACTGTGCTTCTCTGATGTGATGATATCTATATGATTCCGCTGTCGTATGTGTGTAAATTATTCTATTTTCTGTTTATGCTATTGTCTGTGATCTGCTAATGATGGTTAATGTGTTATATTCCAATGATTATCCTTAACACCGTGTCATGGGGTTTTGGGATCGTATATATATCGATTGGTAACTGCGATGGCTGGAAAAAAAAACAATATATAAACAGAATAGAAAGGGAATACCGACGGAATTTTTATCAAAACCGACACTAAAACGTCGCTAAGCAGAAACTGATAGTTTAAATATGGTGACGGTTTACTGACGGATAACAAAGGATGTATCCATGTTGTTAGTTACAGTCCTCGTTAATTCGTCGCTGTATATCTAGGATTTACAGACGGATAACTGGAGGACAAAATGTTACTATATACTTCCGTCGGCAATCCCTCGCTAAATAGCGTGAGTTTAGCGACGAAAATTTATTTAATGATTTTATTTTTATATATATATCCATCGGTAAAACATCGGTGAATTTTTAAAAAACGAAATGATAATATGTGACAAGACGACGGTGAAGTGACGGCGAATCGCCGCTAAATTCCGTCGCAAAATTGTGCATAAAATACCGACGTGTTTTTTAACGACAGCCTTATTCTGCTGCAAATCCGTCGCTAACAGGCTTTGGCGACGGATTAACGACGGATTTTTCCGCTGCAAAATCAATGTTTTCTTGTAGTGATTGCACATTTAAACATGTGAGTTTGCCATCATTTTTTGGTTAAAGTCCACCAAGTTGTTATGCAGTATAAAAGTTTAATACTTTTGTAGTTATGCAAGAGCAAAAGGTTGCACTAAGGATATAGCCAAAAATAATTGACATGCAAAAAAGCTTCAGTAAATATAGAATCAAATATTTAAATTTAATTTATTTTCATTCTTATGTCATTTATATATAAAAAAGATACATTGTTTAATCTTACATAACAAAATTAAATAACATCATAATTTATGCAAGTTAGATTTCGTAACTACAATATGTTTCTAACTTATACCTATGCAAGCCAGTCTTTATCCTAACTTCGTTGATTTTGTTGAAAATATCATTAATCAAATCAACCTTGGTACATTAACATCGCTAAAACGGATGCCGAATGGCCTTAGTTAAGTGGATGTTGCATAAAATAGTGATGTTCAAAATGAATTTACTATTTAATAGCGCTAAATTGAGATAACGTAAAAGTCAAAGGATGATATACGTTGTTGTAACGGTTTTATTGGGCTTTAACTACATAGATAAAATAATATTTGTATTTTTGAATAATATCTTTTGAATATCACCAATAAAAGAATTCAAATCTATTAGATTCTCTACAAGCAAAAATGCTAAAAGACCTGATGCCTTTATCTAAATGTCTGGTGTAAAGATGGGATGCTGGAACTCTATGGATTCCTACTTTTTCCCCCTTGAGATTCGTTTCTGAAGTTTAGACTGGCTTCCCTAACCTCTTTTTTGGGACCCTCTAGCGCTATTCCTTTAACATACAGATGTATTTGTCATCTATACTGTCATACTAATGCATCACAGTATAAAACACCAATTTACATATTCTTACATTAATGTAAGTCCAGTAGGTCACCCAGTTGGCTTTTATGTATTATGAATAGTATACGAAGAAAAAATAACTTAAATTACCTTTGGTTTTTCTTATAGCTATGTGCAGTTTTCTTAGTAAAGAGATTTATCTTGCAGTTTTAATCAGTAGATCAAAAACTGTCGCTATAATCATGTATTATCATACAATATTATCAATGGCATTTTAAGTTATTTGTGGTTAAATGAGTACGAAAGCTCATAAGTCCCAAACCATTGTTAAGTTGCAGCAAGCAGCTGAACTTTTAGTTCAATAAAACAATTAGTTGAATCAAACAAGCTAAAATTATGGTTCAAAAGGAATATCTACGTTCTTGTTTCATTTAGCTTTTTGCTTCATAGTCGGGACTTGGCAATGTTGTTACACTGCATTTTTGCAACATATCTTTCAAAAGAGTACTTTCTTCTATGTATTTAATCAAGTCTACATTTAATATTTGTGATGCAAACATATCTGGACACAAATACAATGGAAAGTATAACGAAGATCAAAGCACAAATGACATGAAAGAAGCATCTAATTTTTGGCAATGATGCGATGTTCATGTCAACAATTAATTATCAGCAATAGCAGCTATAAATTAGGGCAGTTGGTTGTCAACAATTGGTGAGCTATATATCTGAGTTGATTTCAAAATTTTATAGTTTGGATTTGATTAAACAATCCACGGAAGATGTTATTTAAACTACTAGTATAAATCAAACGAATGTCTATCTAATATAATAGCCAAATGTATTTACTACTTATTAAGTAAATTTTAATGGGATGTATATTATAAGAACAAAAGTATTGGTGGTTACAGCTCCTTCATTGCAAGAAGTTTTATCGGTGGTGTCGGATGTAAGCCAATAAAAAAATTCTACTGATGGGTGATCGAAAAAGGAATGGCTGCGGAGACCGCTAATGGATAGTGAAATTCCATTACTTGAATGTCACGATTGTCACAAAAGGATACTATATATAGAATATTTTCAAATTTTCAAAAGAATGCGGTTGAAATCCTATTGTTTGAATTTTAATTAATAATAGTAGAGATTTAAGATACACATAAACAGTGCCGGCTCGGAGGCCAATCCAGGCATTGTCCACCTAGGCTAACCCCCAAGTAGGGCAATCACCAGAGAGTCGAAGAGGTTATAATTATAAGCAAAAATATTATGATAAAATATTTATTAATGCGCAAATTTAAATGTGGAGCTGTGGCTTGGTTGGAAGTGAATGAGCATTATAACGTTGAGTCGGTCTAGTGTGGTTTGGTTTAAATGGTACTAATCGTTGAGTCGGAGATTAAAAATGCAAACCATTGTACTAATCTTTTAAATGTTTCGGTTTTGATGTAATACGGCCCGGTTTGACCCTGTAATAAATATGAAATAAAAGAATTACTTCTATCAACAATTAAATTATGACTGTGTGACTCTATTACTTAAAGGATAAAAAATATAATGTTACCTAAGATTGAAAGATTAGTTACTATGTGAATACTTCAATTTTACATTTAATGACAAGTGAGATTGTTTTAGTACATTAACCAAACATCAACGTTAATTAATGCATAAACATTAAGCAAGATAACTCAAATAAGATTATAGTTAGCATTTACCCAAGAAAAATGATATGGAGACTATTAAACTATAACTACAAAACATTTCTTTATGACAATGATTATTATTAATCTAGCAATAACATACCTAAAAATAGAATGTACGTCATTAAAATATAAAATTAGATATGAATTATTAATATTTTATGATAAGATTACTAGTGCTAGTATTCGATTCAATTTAGTTTAACATGGTTGGGTCAGCAGTTCAAACCGCAATAAAACTGTATCATTGCAAGTCGGTCTGGTTTGGGAAGTATTTGCTTAAGAAAAAAATCTTCGATCTTGTTTTCCGCACCATTTTAATGGTTCGATGTGGGTGGTCTCCATATGACGGTGCTGTTTATGTCCACCGCTGCTTATGAGAATGGGTCAACAAGGATAGTAGTTGTAGTCATTAGCGATGCAAATATAGAGGATTCAATAGCAGTAGAGAAAGCTTAATTCATAAAGACAAAGACAGGCATTATGGTAGTCATAGTGATGAAAATATCTATATTGTTGTGGAAATTTGTGGCTCTGCAAAAGCGATTACCCAAGGAACTCATTCTCTCAAATCACAAAGATATAAGTTTGATTGAAAAATAAGACGGATATGCAATCAAAACACAAACACAAGATATTCCACCCAATAACCCTCTTTATTGATTCACCAAAAACAAGTTTTGTTTACGCTTATTGGAATGAGCCAAAAATAAACAAGTTACAACTGAATCAATAACCTAACAGAGAAGAGAAAGAATATGAAGATAGCTAACATCATTGGAGAAGAAGAAACATGAAGAGCGATGGCTAACCCTGGATCTCATTTTTCTGGTTTCTATCAACCCAATTCGGTCATCTTCTGGAGGCACAAAGTGCTTATGTCAGCACTAAATAGGAAAAGTTTCTCTCAGCCCTAATTCCTTCCCCTAGTTCTTCTAAATCTAATGCTGAAAATAGAATAGTTCGGCGTGATATTCTCTTTCTAGGTGTTTAAGAAGATTACTAGAAAAGAATAAGGACATATGATATTGTAAAAAAAATAACAATATAAGCAAAAGATGAATAACTAAAAAAACATGTTGAGTGTAAAAAAAGCAACGGAAAGGGTAAAGGCAACAAATGAGAAAATAAATCCTTCTAAAGTAAGTTTGGGAAATTGAAAAAAGAAATTCTTCTTATATAACTGTGCCTAGAATAGAAAATAGGAATCTTAAGAAAATAGCAAAGGAAAGTTCCAAGTATGGGGAAAAAGCGCATAAGGGATGGAAAATGTTGAATTCTTCATTATTTACCTTTTTCTACGTAAGAAATTGATTTCAGAAAATTAGGCTTTTCTGAATTTCACAAATTAAAGTTGGATGCAAAAATTAGATGAACTACGCTCTTACTCTATAAGAGTGTAGGAAAAATTGGATGAAAAAGTATTCTTGATTTTTAAAATATCGCATCATATAGAAATTGTCAGTATATTTAGGATGTGTGTATCATGTTTTCAAGAAAATTTGCATTCATATAGGAGGTACCACTTACGCATACATTACATTCATATATTTTTATGTCGTGTTACACCTTGCAAAAGTACACAAATGGTTGCAAAATTAGATGTACACATTATGGTTGCAAATTATGCGATGGATTACATAATTCTATCCTTACGAAATTTCGCGGATGAAATTTCCTAAAGGTGGGAGAATATAACACCCCGCATTTTTAAATAACAAATATCAGTAAAATTTTCAAAATAATTATTGAATAGTGTGCATTTGAAATTTTAGAACGAACGCATGCTATAAATCAGGCAATAAAAAAAAGTTCCGCTATGTAAATTGAATACGCAATAGCATGTTTATATATATATAATTAAATAAAAAGAAACGGAAGAAATAATGGAATAAATGGTATGCACATTAATAGTATAAACAATGTGCATTTGGATTTAAAATAATAAAAGGTTATTGGAAGTTGATGTGTGTCAGAAATGAAAAGCAATTAATGTCAAATTGCAATATTTCTTTAATGAACAATGCGCGACATAAATGGAATAAAAGCACACAATAAAAAGATAATCTAAATAATGTTAGTTAAAGTAATGTTTTAATTCAAAACGAATGAAACAAGTACGTATAAATGTGCATTAATATATTTCAAGAATATATGCAAGCATATTAATTTTAGAAATGAGAACATTTTAAATTAAGATTCAATATGTGTTAAGAATGGAAAAAAATATACTTGCATAATAAATATGTGTTTAAATTCGAAACTAATGGGTAAAGAAATTGAAAGGAATAAATTTAAAATGTTACGAGAATAATAACGTTCACAAGATCAGAGGAATTAAACATGCAAGAATCTGAAAGCAGAGAAAAAATGAATGCGCACATTTATTTACGCGTTTGAACACACATCAGAAACGGAAAAAGTATAAAGTAGACAAGACAAAAATTTGGTAAGAGAATAACGTTAGAGCAACGTTTTTATTAGCGCGGAAATCATGTAAAGGGAATTCGATATACAATTGTAATAATCGTATATAGGTCGAGCCGTAAGTGGGTCGACCCAATGGTCGAACCACTTGGGCATGGGTCGATCCACTTCGGGATGAAAATAACGTGGTTTATTCATAATAAACAGATCGGATTTTATTTATTTTGATCAAACGGATAGTGTTCTTCTGAGCAACTATAAATAAACTAGCAAGGTCTGGCCTCTGACTCATATTTTCTGAGAAACTTGTAAATGTGTAAACTTACAATGTAAGTAGATTAGTGTCATAACTGTAAGAATTATGTTAAATAATAAGAAACTTGTGAAGTATGTAATGAACAGGGAATGTAAGCAATTATCTTAAATTATATAAGATGGGAATGTAATATAATAGGTAAATTTGTCATAGGAACAAGTAGGATTATAACATACAGGTTATAATTAGAAGATGAAACGGAAAGTAAGAGGCTTATTATAAATGAAATTAAATTACGGGAAATAAGTTTAATAAGCAAACCCACAATTATAGTTGTGGTAATATTATAACACGGGGTTGTAATTAAATGGAAAAGAGTAAAGTACGCTTATTATTAATGAACTTATAATTGAGGAATTATGTTTAATGAATATAATAATAAGCAGTGGTTTGTTCCGATAGCGAGAGCTGATTGGGGAAAATAAGTGGCAACAAAATGAATGTAAGGTGGTCCGTTCCGACAAAAGGTCAGATTAGGGAAAATAAGCAGCCAACTAAAGCTAATATACAAATAGCTTGAATACAAAAAAAAATGAATATTTAAGTTAATTAGCAATGCGATAAGTAAAAACAAGAGCGTAGTTGAAGATTAGACATAGGGTTAATAATGTAATGACAAGATGCGCTTGGATTAATTAGCATGTATTTGGGATGAAGAGCCCAACAAGGTAGATCGTCGCGCGTGTTTGGAGACACGTGTAAAGCACGTCCAACTTTTTATTTTATAGGACTGGAAGGAAGAACGAGACTTCTACAGGATGTGGGAAGGTACTCTGAGATGTCCCTTTGCGGAAACCGGATGGAGCCGTACACCCAGAGGCAGGTCTGTAGTTCCATCTAAGAGTACAGCTAGGCTGCAATTATTGAAGTGGTAGTCAGAAGGCTGGGCAGACGAACTTAAGACGATCTGGTGTCTACCTCACGGAGAGGCTTAGTAGTCAGGACCCAACAAAGGATAGTATGTCGTCGGATACCTGTCATCGTCAGTCAGAGCATGTGCGGGAAAGACTGGACCTAAGCCAAGAGCCCAATTATCTTTTACTATCGGGTCATTGGATGAGGGGCAACATGTTTGTTTAGATTGGATGTTAGGGCGGTTACTTAGCTCTTTGAATAGTCTTTCATTAGTGGGGGTAGGCTAGGTGGGGCCTTGGAGAGACACTGAAAGAGACAGACCAATTTTTGGATATCTGTACTGTAGGCCTAACGAAGTTGTCCGTTACATATATGTACTGCTCGAAGAATGTTTTTTTATGTTCAAGCACATCCCCTTTGACTTCTCATCAACTTGATGTCTTTCAAGCTGCTATGTTGTCTCCAAAGCCTTGTAAATGTCATCGGCCTATACATACTAAAGTAAGCAAACAATACCTAATCGTATTACTTTTTATTTCAAATAACGATATGCATTAAACTTATAACATTCCTCTTAAGCAATACACGAGAAGTGTATGGGTTTCTCAGTACTTCCTTCACGGGAGCCTTAAGAACATATATACGAATAATATTCTAATACCACCTCATATAATTAGAAACAAATATGATGGGGCCTCGCTCAACCTCAATGGGCATATTCTAATGATTCAAATGGATCTTCGCTTGTTCAACAATAAGATTAGTACAAACGCAATTCTATTGAAGATGAGACAACCAAATTCAAGTTCAACAAAGTTTCTGTTGTTCGTTGGTAGTGCGGTTCATATGTTGAACATACAAAACGTTACCATCTACTGGGTCGGGCTCCATCTCTACACTATTATACAATATAATAGTTTAAGAAAAAACTCAAATTTTGATCAAAATCATATGCTATATAAACTTGGATTTGTATAACCCAAAAAAATCTTTAAAGGGTTTTTGGACAATCGTTGTTACCATAATAATAATAAAATATCTTGACATGAATTGCTGCAAGATGAACATAGATACATAACTCTAGATGTTAAAAAGCAACCCAATTGGAGAAGAAAATCTAGGTCCGTCAACAGATACCCGAAAAATCCAAAATCCGAAAAGTGGATAAATATCTGATATTCGAAAAAACTGATGCGGATGCGGATATGAAAACATCTGCATCCGATCTCTATTTGGACTTTTTCAAAATTATAGCGCAAATTATATGCATTTTAGTACATTGAAGGATATAAATTTATTGTTTTATTAAGTTTGAAGTTCATATTTTACGCGCAAAATACATACTAACTACTCAAAATTATTTACTATCATCATATTTGTTAATTTTTAATAACCAACAGGATGGTAAAATATTCATATTAAACTTAATTTTTCTCAGTTACGTTTCCTAATCTATTGATCGCTAGCGGATAGGATAATTATCCGATATCCGTCTGTATCCGCGAATACAAATATCCGATATCCGATATCCGAAAATGATTTCGGATGTAGATGCAGATACATATATGACACTATACGTATCTGAAAGTATCCGTTGACAACCCTAAGAAAATCATACATATAACTTCTTCAATGTCGGATTTGATTGCCATAATCTGAATTATAGTTTATATGATGAAAAAAGAGAAAAAAAATTAGCCACTTTGAGGTGTTCAGAGGAAAGAGAAAATTGATTCGTTTATTATTGAGGTATGGATGTTTTGTGTTACTGAGGAAGAGAATGGTTTTTCATAGCCGAACTAGTATCAAAACCAGCAATAAAATTTCCTACAACCTCTAAGTTTCTTGTAGCGACCCGAACTTCCTGGCCGCCTAAACCGAACAAGAAGGCGGACTGTTTTGAAGCGAGAAAGTGAATGAAGAAGAGAGGGCTGATGGGGCACTTAAGTGAGTGGGCTTAGCCAACCAAGACCCAACCAAGGTGCCGCATCTCCGAAGCTCGAAATATATCGAAGTTTATAGTTTTTGAACACGTAAACGATATTTTGAACTCAATGAAAGTGGTTTTGAGTCCAAATTCATCCATATGTAAAAAGTGATATTTTGGTCATACATCTAATGAAAGAGACCAAACTTCTCCAACTCTAGAGGTATCGATGTTTATAGTTTTAAAAGTCACAAACGACATTTTAAATCCAATGGAAGTGGTTTCGTCGAAAAAGGAAGTCGTTTGCAAAATGACCATTTTTAAGGGTTATAATATATATATATATATATATATATATATATATATATATATATGTGTGTGTGTGTGTGTGTGTGTGTGTGTGTGTGTGTTGCATAGTTGCCATTCTAAATTATAATTTAGACATAACTTACAACTTATAAAGTGAAATCTCAATTTCTTGCATTCGTTAGAAAATTACAATTCAGAATATTCCAACGTTTCTTGTTGTATCAAAATCTGATTTATATTGAATTTTATACATTCATTCAAAGTTCAAAACCAAATTTTCAAACTACCGCGCCATTTCGAGTTCGTTTTAATTAAATTTTAAATTTATACGTCCTAACTTCTATTAAAATAAATTTTAAATCGTTATTTCTCAAAATAATTTATCTAAAATATTTAATTTCTATGAAAATCAATTAAAAATAAATTTTAAATTGGTTCCAAAACTACGGGTTGTTACTTTTCTATTCTCAAATGTTCATAGAAATGCTTTCAAAGCAAAAATCTATAACTTCTAAAATCTACAAACTTCAATTACAAATTAACAGATACATCATATTGAATAGAACCAAGAATAAATATAACACAAACTAGACAAACATTCATCAGTTACATGAAAATGAACAATATAATTTCGTCAATTTCACTAATACATATTCAACTATAAATAAACATGCATCTACTAATACATACACATGAAATCAAATAACATGCAAGTGACATCGTCTTCTCTTGTCTCGAAATTACGTCCATCTGCGATTATTTTTTCTCAATTCTCGAACCAAATTCGATAACATCTATTTTTCAAGTTGCAATTTAAGCGCATATTAAAGTCTCCTAGCACACATTTGAGGATCAATTCATTCAAAATAGTCACAACACTGAATTTCTTCAAGGTACGTTTTGCGGTCCTCATACGAAATGCATCCAAAAAAAATCAACGTTCGACATTACTTTCGGTTCTGCAAACGTTGACTACGCACACATCCCCACATCATCAAATTGGATAAAGCACTTTTGGTATAGCAGTAGTAACATGATGTAGATGCTCGAGTATACTTCCATTAATGCAAATTTGTTTTTACGATCTTTGTCTTGCAACAACTTCCCATAAACGAGCATTTAACGTTAATGCTTCTGAGTGAAATTGATTAGGTACCGAATCGAACTGAGCCTCCACAATATATTCGGCATCATCATCAATTTGCATATCCTTCCCAGTACCTACACGCGCTGCATATTCATCGTAATGTCTCACCAACGTTGCATCGTCAATCTCTCAATTGGATTTTATGATTCAGAAACTGCATGGATTGCATTTTGATAAATTGGAAAGTGAAGAAGTGATACAATGATGATTAGATTTAAGTAGAGAAAAAATTTATTAGAGATTTTTGAATAATCGTCAACAAACGATTTTTTTCAAAAATTGAGTACTACACATTGTAGTTTATTATTATTTTAATTTTTGAAATTGCGCACTTTATAAGTTTTAGGTAGCACGTAATATATAGCATACTACACGTTTTGTTTCTTTCCTTTTGAAATTGGGTACTTTATATAAGTTTTAGGCAGTATACATCGCAAGTGGATTTGACTTCGCAAGATAGGAATCGAATTTGAGACCACTTGCATAATGGTCAAGTGTTCTAACCAATTTGAACAAAGTGTTTGTGACGTTCTATAGTTCCTTAAAACTATTTTTCAATAGTATCTTATAGAAGCAACGCAATACCATGTTAGCGACTTCTGCACATGGAACTTTTGAAAAATCATCCAAAAATGACCAATAGGATACATCGTAATCAGTGCGTATATGACCAAAATTGTCATATATATATGTAAATACTTAAAAAACGTAGGATGCGTTCTTAACGAACTGTAACGGAGTATTTGAACATGATATTTGAACAAGGTATTTAATTGTTAAATTAATTATTGTGGATTAATTAAATACCAATTTTTAATTGGACCGTTAAATCTAATTAGCGAATGTGTTTTTACCATTTTAAACAACAGTATGGTCGATGCAAATACAGTAACACCATTAAGCATTAACAGTCTACAACAAAAAAATAATTTAAAATAACATTAAGCATTAACAAATAGTCTACATTAGGCATTAAGCATTAACAGACTGTGTACAGCAAAACACTAAAAAAACAAGGTGAAGGTAGGACTTGATCCTTGGTCACTCTCCAACAAGTCATGTGCATTTACCTACTAAGCTACATATGTTTTCATTATCAAGTGGGATTAGATAAATTAATGAACTTGCATCGGACGCTAACACCATATTTTCTAGCAACGAGCAAACGTTCTTTATGAACGGGCAAAAATTTGTTGGTGTCCAGCACATCGGACATAAACACAAATTCCAACATGCCAAATAATGATTGCAAACAGACCCATAGCACATTTGCATTACATTTCCTAAAAAGACTGAATGGAAAATTTTTCCTATATAACATCGATTTTCTCACCATTTTGAAATGGTGACGTGATAGACAGAATCTCCTTCTCCTTTTGACTAGTAATAGGTTGAAGCAACATAACACGCAGCAATACAGTGGGACTCCATTCGTAATAGCATAAAGCGTAGAACTGCTCTCAACAAGTTACAACACACAGAGTCTCCAATTTCCACATAACGTACAACTCACACTTACACGCTTAAGGTACACTACATACATATATCAAAACTACAACAAGCTGCTGTCAGTAGCTCGTGATATATATGATATACAAAACCTAATTCAACATGTAATGTTCGTTCGACAGTACGGGCAATCATTACATGTTCTAACCCAGGGTTCCAAACACATGATATGAAACCTATGCTCGCAGTGAAGTAGAATAAGACCATCTCCTTCGCAAAAGCTTTCTAAGCATATGCAACACTCCTGCATTGTTTCATCATTTCCCATTTCTTTGGAACTTTTGAAAACTTCTAGGTGACTGGTACATAGAACTTCCCAATCAACAAGGTACTGTTTCTTTTGTTCATTATAGTTCAACCAATCGCTTGGAGTTTCTACTCCAGTATCCACAAGCTCGTCGTTGTTCAAGTCATTGTTCAGCATGGTAGAGTCCCTACATTTGGAACCAGAAATATCATGTGTTATATTTACTGCTTAGCATTAAATAACATTGTATATTTAGAGATGAAACCGAAACTTATAAAAATTAAATTAATTAGGATGTTACACTTATTCGTTTTATTAAGTTTACCTATTAAGTCGTAAAATTTGACACAAGTTCTTTCAATACCAGACAAATTTTGAAGTATTCATTGTAAACTAAGCAAAACTTGCCGACAAAGTTTATTGGTCCAGTCAGAATAAAGGGTTATATCAGAAAAGATACAAGTTGTACACCATATTTAACCTGGTACTTGGGAGAGTAACACCTCTCAATCTTTCATCAAGTCTTTCCCTAGCTTGAATTACAGCTTCAGGAAGTTGGTTGTTTCTGATTTGCCTTACTCTGGGGGTTGGATCCACGGAGTTTATATTGTCACGCTCCAAATTATTTGTGTTTCGTGAATCAAGCTGATGAGATTCATGCTCCTTGAAACAAAAAGAAAAGCAAACAAATAAATAACCATGGATGATTTTAAACCATTTTCAAAGTTCATTTTGATTGCTGAAGTGGTTTAAATATGGTTACAATTAAATAACATCCATCCATTAAAACAATATTTCAGTTATGTAATGCGAAGTTTGACCGGGGAAGAAATGTTTGGTAATTAAAATGAAACTAGTACCAGAACAGCTATTCTTCTTTTGGTCAACAACTTATTAGTTAGCTAAAGCTTTCTATAACGCTGACATCTAAGCATTCCCACAAACAACACGTACATGTACATCCACTCACATATTACAAGGGTCGCTTTTCTTCAGCAAGCACCAAGTACTTTTTATGTTATTCACGGACATGTGCTCATGCAACGCTCCAGATTTGTATTACGTTACACGTTTAAATAGGGCTGTCAATGAATGCCCGAAAAATCCGATATTTGTCCGAATCTGTATCTGAAATATCCGTTATTCGGCGTTATCCGAAAAGCGGATACGGATATCCGATATCTGAAAAGCTTTTCGGATACGCAAAATGGTTATAGTGGTATCCGTATCTGAAAAATATCCGTCCGACAAATTTAACTGTTGGATGTTACTACGATATAGATTTTTGTCCATTTTTAGTGAAAAAACGTAGTCTTAATGTCTAATTTTGGGAACATTTTTGGATACGCTTATGGGTATTAGTATAAAACAATGTTTTATCATCACGTTCCTTTATTTTCTGGTTTTTATAAACATTAGTACAAAAATTATTTTATGCTGATATAAACATTTTCATTTATACTCTTAAAAATTCATTAATTACTGGCGGAGCGGATAAATATCCGATATTCGTCCGTATTCGAAAAATAAGCGGATACGGATATCCGATATCCGAAAATTAAGCGGATACGGATATCTGATATCCGAAAATGATTTCGGATACGGATACAGATATGGTACTATCCGTATTCGAAAGCATCCGTTGACAGTCCTACGTTTAAACATGTGAGCTTGCCATCATTTTTGCTCAGGACTTTGCTGGATAGACAGAAAAAAGCGGTAAAATAGTGCGGATCTTAGAAACGTAGGGGTGTAAAACAGAGGTGCAAATGATCTGACAGCTCATTTCGTTTTCGCAGGAAATGACTTGCTACATTCCGGTTGTTTCAGCAATTTCCTTTTGGTCAAAATACACCAAGTTATTGTGTGGCTAAAGCATTTAACAGTTATATAGCAGTGGAAGGGCAAAAAGTTGCAGTGTGGATACAATGGAAATAATGTAGATGCAAAAAGATTCATTAATACAAAATCAAATATTTAAATTTAATTTAATTTCATTCCCACATCATTTACGTAGAAAAAAGAAATACTATTTTTTCTAACATAACAAAATTGAAGAACATCATAATCTATGCAACTCTCTGAATTTCTACCTTTATATATATATACATACATATAGAGAGAGAGAGAAAAAAAAAAGAGAGAGAGAGAGAGAGAGGTTTTAAAACACGAAAGGCGTACATGAGGCGTTTCCAGGTCTACGAGGCGAGGCGTAAACCTCGAAACATTGAGGCGTAAGCTTTTCGGGTAAAAATAAAACGCAAAACAAATAAAAAAATTCTGACACTTTAAATTAAGCAACGCAAAAAATGAAAAACAAATAATTTAAGATCCAACTTTTACCAAGTATATACATTTATTATAGATTAAAAATAATTAATCGAAACTCATATGATTCAAATTTTGATTTCTTAAAACTATTTGAAGATCACATTGAACTCCAATTTTGATACGTTATATCAATTCAAATCGATTTGCAAAATTTATTTCGAGATTTTAACAAAGTTTATTGAAAAACATTCTTTAAATAACAATGAGAATATTCATTGCATTGCTCATGATCATTATTTCATAAACAATCTTACTTGATCATGTTAATATTAAAATTGAAAAGTAAAAATGCTAATTTTTTTTCTTAAATTTTATCCATTTTTATTTCCATTAAATAAGTTTATTGACTTTTATATGTGTTAATATCTACCACTAAAGATAAAAAGATTTTTAAGTCATATGCTTCAGTCTGTTTTAGACATGCGATGTGTACTGTACGCTTTATGCGTTTTGTATGTCTTAAGTTGTTGAGACGTAAGCTTTAGAGGTAAAAAGCCTTTTGGAATAAGCCTCAAGGCGTTATCTTCATTGTTATCACGGCGACCGACTAGTCGCGACTAGTTGGTCCTAAGTCATCGACTAGGACTGTTGACATGAAATTTGTCAATATGTCGGTCGACTTGATCGACAAGGAGCGACTAGTCAGTCGACTTAACCGACTAGTTCCAAATTTGGGCCCAAAACCCAAAAAAAAAAAAAAAAAAAAAAAAAAAAAAAACTTGTAATTCTGAACCAGAAATCAAGCCAAAATTTTGTTATTTTATAATAAATACTTAAATTTTGTGGGACACAGCAGCACATGCAATGCATTGAAGCCAGCTGCTTTAGTTTTGAACCAAGATGGGACATACTTATACACGAAAATGGAAGAGTACCCACATTATTTTGAAATGTGAGACTGATACAACTCAACTTTGCTCAAAACTGTTCATTTTAGCTGCATAGTGTATGTCTACGGTTCTTACGGTTCGACCGGTCCGACCATCAAAACCTCCGACCTTGAGCTTCCACGGTTTAACTAGCGGCACGGTTTATAAAACTATGGTTACTACATGTTTAAATTTTTATGCACATGTTTGAATTTTTATGCATATGTTTATATTTATTTATTTATCGACTAGTCTCGACTAGTCTACGAGTAGTCCACTAGTCGACTAATTGGACCTCCGTCGACTCGACTCGACATGCCGCCGTGATAACCATGGTTATCTCTCTTATTTCCTTGAGGCGGGCCTTTGGGCGAGTATTGAGACGGATTTTTTAAAACAATGATATATATATATATATATATATATATATGTGTGTGTGTGTGTGTGTGTGTGTGTGTGTGTGTGTGTTTCTAAAGTCTATACTGACTTCCCTAACCTCTCTTTTTGGACCCTCTAGCACTATTCCTTTAGCATACAGATGTATTTGTCATCTAGACTATCATAATAATGCATCACACTACAAAATATCGATTCAGATATTCTTACATTAATGTGAGTCCAGTCGGTCACCGAAGAGTTTTGATGTAGGAATGAATAGCATACAAAGAAAAAATAACATAAATTACCTTTGTTTTGCGTGTAGCTACACGCAGTTCTCTTAGTAAAGAGATTCATCATTCAGTTTTAATCAGCAGATCTAAAATGGTTGGTATGATCATGTACCATCACATAAAACTGGGGTAAAGTTATTTGTGTGTTGCATATGTTAAATGAATACAAAAACTCACAAGGCTGAAACCATCATTAAGTTGCAGCTAGTAGCTAAAATTATGGTTCAACAAAACAATAGTTAAGCAGACTAGCTAAAATTATGGTTCAAAAGAAAGAGTATCTACATTCATTGTTGCATTTAGCTATTTACTTCACAGTTGGGACTTGGGAATGTTGTTACACTGCATGTTTGCAACATATCTCTCAAAAAAATACTTTCTATGGACTTAATCAAGTCTACAGTTGTGCAGTTAAAGCGCTTAGCAGTTCTATAGTGGTGGAAGTGCAAAAGGGTGTAGCAGGGATAAAATGGGGAAATAGCAGGACATAGCGGAAGCGCAAAAAAGTTCATTAGATGTAAAATCATATTTAAAAATTAATTAGTTACCATTATCACAATATATTTGTAGAAAAACTCATATTAGTTAATCTTATATATAAAAAATCAAAGAATATCATGATTACAAACACTAGTTTTGATAACTATAACAGATTTCTAGCATAAATTGGGCACTTATGCCTCAAATTTAGCTCTTTACACTAGCTATATTGAATTTAAAAAAAGAGAACTAGTCAAATCAAGATCTTTAATTAACACTGTTAAAGCAAGTGCTAAAATATCTTGATTTAGCGGATGTAGCGAAAAATAGCGGGGCTAAAATCGGATCTATTGTTTATCAACGCTAAACTGAAATAGCGTAACGGTTGAAAAACGCTACAGGCTATAGCAGGGTTACTACGGGCTTTAGCGGAGCTTTAACCGCATAGGTCTACAGTTAATAATTATGATGCAAACATATCTGGACGCAAATATAAAGGAAAGTAGAACGGAAATCAAAGCACAAATGACATGAAAGAAGCATCTAACTTTGAGCAATGATGTGCTGTTCCTGTCAACAGTTATCAACAATAGCAACTACAAATTAGGACACTGAGATTGTCAACAATTGGCAGGCTATTGAGTTGATTTCAAAATTTTATAGTTTGGATCTGATTAAACAATCCACAAAAGATATTATTTAAATTACAAGTATAAATCGCATGTATGTGTATCTATTAGCCAAATGTATTTACTTCTTAGTAAATAAAATTTAACAGGGATGTGTATGATAAGTGCAAAAACATCGGTGGTTACAGCTCCTTCGATGCATGCAGTTTTATTGGTGGTGTTGGATGCAACATGCAAGGCGATAATAAAATTTCATTGATGGATGATCGGAATGGGGATAGTGGCAGAGGCCGCAAATCGATAGTAAGATTCCATTGATGGATGATCATGAAGCGATATTATATATAGGATATTTTCAATTTTTCAAAAGGATGCGGTGGAAATCCTGTGGTTTGAATTTTGATTATTAATAGTAGAGATTTAAGGAAATGAACATTGGGGAACATTTCAAAAAGTAACATACATATTCTGTTAACACACTCATATACACATTTTGCGATATCATTTTGTATGTGTATTATATAAACCAAGCAGTATTGTAGTTTATAACAACCACAAGAGGATAAAATAAATTTATGAAAAGAGAAAACGAGAGGAATAGAAAAGAGAAAACGAGAGGAATAGAAATGAGAGGACTCTCATAGTAATCTTGTTAGACACTTTGTGGACTAAAAAAAGGAAAAATATTACTTATGATGCATCCATTTCTAGTCTTTTTAACTTAATTTTGGAAAGATTTTGAAGAAAACCACTGCGGTTTGTCCTAGAGCCATATGTGTGTGAAAGAAAAAATAAATAAGAGAGGGATGAGATCAAGACAAACATGGAAAACTAGAATGAAAGATACTGGAGAATTTGAAAGTCACAAATAGAAGATTGTTAAGTTCTAATACAATTTTACCAAATCATTATATAGAACAAAGAAAAAAACGACTGAAATGAATGAACAAGAACAGAGAACAGTGTCTGGCTGTTGAACTCATTCGAAGGAACTCAAGTAACTTGATTTAAATTAAGCAGCAAACAAAAAATTCAGCACAGGAAGAAACTGAAGATAATTTATCAAAACTCAACAGCAAAAGGACATTCAATATGCAAAAAAGCGGATAAAGCTGAAGACGAGCCAATATGCTAGCACTTAAATGAAGTTTAATACACAGTGAATGTGGATCAATGACAGTTGTTAACTAAACAATTGATAGTGAGATGCAAGCCTTGTTAACGTATTCATCGTTAGAAAGTTAAGAGACACTTGCGGTGTCATTGCATAACTTAAACTCAAATAGAGTTTCGATATATGTATTTTTTGATAAGCAACCAAATCAACGAGAGGCAGTGAAAGATTTAGACATCAACTTTAACTGGAAAAAATTTCAATGAAGCATACTTCATGAGAAAGCAAAGGACTAGATCGTACGGTAATAAATCAGATCCACTACTTATGGAAGAAAATAGTTTTGAGATTGGATCAACGAGGATTGTAGATGCAGTCACTAAAATGAGATGGGTCATATATGATGCAAATATAGATGATTCAATAACGCAAAGAAAGCTTAATCCACCAAGACAAGAGTCCTCATGGCAGTCACAGTGACGAAAAGATCGGTATATGGAAAGAAATGGAGATTTTTTTTATTAGATGTCGAAGAAAATCCAAAAAAAAAAAAAAAAAGAATGGTTGTTTTATTTAAATAAAAGTATGTTATCTTATTATGTGGAGAAGACATAGAAGCTAGGAAATGGAAAAAATTGTACATACAGGTTTAATCAAGCCAAGTATGTTTTGACCGAAAAGAACCATTAATAAACATGAGACATTTATTTATTTTTTCTAAAATAAAAAACCGGAAAAATGAAAGAAAAGAAAACGGTTAGATTGGACAATTAAAGCAGAGAAGATGTAACGTTTCATTCCAACTTCAACACAAGTTAGAGCATAAAAAGATGAAGTTATACACGCTGGACAACAACAATTCATCGGACATAGGTATTGGAATTTTATACCACCTTTTAGAATTGTTATTCCTTCTACATCCCTAGCATTTTTGGCTATATAATTGTGTTCTTTCAATTAGTTTTGTTAGAATACGAATTAATCTACTTGATTTTCCATCTATTTCATTAGTTATAAGTTGTGCAATCGGTTTTGCAGTTATCCTGATTAGCTCTTTCTCACCTACTTCAGTTTTTTGCCTTTGTTTTTTTTTCAATGTTCTTTTCATGTTTTTTCATTTGTAATTGCCTTGTTTCATTTCTTTTAGTTGTCACCAGTTTATGTTATCTAATTAAAAGTAGTTTGATCTAATTTAGGTGCAGAAGAGGAAAGGTTAACCAGTGTAAGAACTCTATGGTGGTTCTTTAATAAGATTTAGAGAATTTAAGGTTTTTGAATATTATCTTCTGAATTTGACTTACCAATTCAATTAGAGTCATTTTGAATTAGGAATTTCTTTCAACAGAAGAGGAAAAAGGTTAACCAATGTAAGAACTCTCCGGTGGTTCTGCAATACGATTTAAAGAATTTAAGGTTTTTGAATATTATCTTCTGAATTTGACTTACCAATTCGATTAGAATCATTTTGAATTTAGAATTTCTTTCAGCACTTTAACCACGTAGATTTACTTATTTTGTAACATGCATGTGTATGGTTAGGATCGATAGGCCCTCTAATTTAGCAACAATTGTAGCACTTGTGTATCAACTAGAAGTTTTATTTAAATATTCCATCCATGTGACAGAACAGGAAAAGAGCAAATATTTGAATAGAATCTGGAGGCTGATACCAGAAGGCTACAAATGTTGGTAAATAAAGAGGGCTATCATGTCCCATACACACATACATACATACATACATACATACATGCTTACGGTAGCTGTCTAGACTTTTAATTTGGGATTTTAATGTTTTCAGGACAAATCAGTGCGCATCAACACATACTCTATGTTGAAGTTAGGCTTCTACATTCTGAAATTCTTATTCTAGGTTATTTGTGTTAGTTTCCTATTTTTTATTATTTTATTTTCTTCAAAGGAATGATAAAAGTAAACATAAATATGCTTTCATTTCATTATTTTAAAACACTGAATTTATCATCTATCCTTGCTGTGCTTGGTGAGAATTCATTCCCTTTTACAGTGTGTGTTGTTATTCTGCCTTATTTAATTTGCACTCACCTAATTTGTGGGGTAGAAAACAATTCTCGACATTGTTTACTTGGGACCGTGCATCTTACAAATCTATTTTAACTTTCCACAATTCTATTTGATTTCTTTTACAACTTGGATTTCTTCCACTTTCGTTGTATGAAAGACGCACAGTTCATTTTGTAACTTTTGACATCCAAACCAAGTTTGTGTGTGTGTGTGTGTTTTTTTTTTTTTTTTTTTTTTTTTTTTTTACTTTGGTTTTGAACAATATTTTGTTTCCTTTTTCCTGTTCATTTACTTTTTTTTTTTCCTTCTATTTAAGAAAAAGCCATAAACAAAACAAAGTCTTCTTTTTCCTCTTGCCATTTCCATTTTTGCTTTGTTTTTAGTTTTTTGATGTCACCTCCTTTTAATTTACTCAAGAAAAGAAATTTCTATTTTTGTTTCTTTAAAAATAAAAGATTGGTTGTTTTTGTTTTTTGGTTTTTCCCTTTTTTAAAACAATATATAAAACATTTTCGAATTGTTTGCACTTGTTTGCACTTTCTTCTTTTTTCTTTCGGAAAGAAAACTTCAATCAAAAGTTTGCTACGTTATTAAGGTTGTTAATCGATACCCAAAAAATCCAAAATTTATCTGCAACTGTATGTAATAACCCGGAAATCTGAGCCAATTTAAATTTTTTATTTTGGCAATTTTAATGAATTTTGAATATTTAAAATGATTATTTTAAATAATAACACGAGAAATTTATTTTGAATATAATTAAAACATATATATTTATATAAATCGTCGTTAGAATATAAATATTTATTCCTATTTATGAAAGGAATTGAAAATGGCGCAGTAGTTCGAAAATTCGATTTCAAATTTCAAATGAATGTACATGATTCAAAATAAACCGGATTTAAGTGAAACCAAAATTATTTGAATCTAATTGAAAATATCTTTCCAACGAATCTGAAAAATTGAAATTTCATAGCGGAAATCAAAAGTTATATCCAGTTGAAAATTCAGAATAGTCGTTATGGAAAATATGGCCCTTAAAAATGAAAATTTTGCAAACGACCTTCATTTTCGACGAAACCACTTTTGTTGGATCCGAGATGTCGAATTATTGCTAGATTCCAAAATTCATAATTTTTGAAATCAATATGTGAGCGTGGCAAAAGAAAACGTATTTTGGCAGCTTCAGTCAATTTCGATCGACCAGAAAATGGCAAATTTTCAAACGGTCTCAGAATTTGACGAAATTAGTTTAGTTAGGAATGTATCGTCAATACGAAGCTAGAAATATTATTTCGGGAATTTTTAGAGACTGTATGTGGCCCCGGTAAATTGAAATGTACGTTTGAATTGAATACACATCTAAACGGAAACAGATCGTAACGGCCGAGTTGGGTTACGAAACATATCTCAGTGTGTTTGGAATGAGGGTAATTAGCTAGGGACGACAGTCGGTGGGCTTCGTTTGGAAGTCGAAATAAAAAGTTGCTTTTCAGGGATAACAAAATAAAATAATTTATATAACCCCCTTATCTCTTTTCCTTAAAAGTCAAACCTCAATTCCTTTACCCCATTCAAATCGACAGAAGAAAAAAAAAAGAACGCGATGCCCAGAACCCCGTCGCCCACCCTCCTCCCTCGCCGCCGTGGACGTCGACGCTGCCATCGCCCCCACTGTGCCGCCAAATCCGCCACCCCGACCATCCCAGAACCCAACGCCTCCACCCTATCGCTCCAGTCAACGCGATCCCAGTTTTCCCCCTCCAAACCTGTCTGAAAGCCCGCGCCACCGATCCCCCCCTCGACCCGCCGCCACTGTGGGACCCCCCCCCCCCCCCCGGTCAGTAGTGACACGCCCCGTCGCCTCCCCAAGGCTGTAGCTCCGACATTAGACCCTCCTCCCTCTTCAATAAGCAAATGTGAGTCTTTTATGTTATTTAATTTAGTTTAATTTCTTTAAAAATCTGATTTTGAGTATGATAGCAGTGTTTTCGAATGAAATTTATCTTTATAAATATACAAGTAGTGATTTTTTTTTTACATGAAAGGTTTAATTTTTATAAACAAGAAATGATTTTTCTATGTTAAAAGAAAGATTAGATTTTTCTATGAAGAAAGATTAGATTTTTAAATGAAGATTAGATTTTCAATTGAAGAAAGAATAAATTTTTAAATGAAGAAAGAATAGATTTTTAATTGGAGAAAGATTAGATTTTTAATTGGAGAAAGATTAGATTTTTCTATGTTAAAAGGTTAGATTTTTAACGATGTAAAGACGAGATTTTTAATCGTGAAAGGATTAGATTTTTAATCGAATAAAGAAGTGATTTTTATACATATAGCAACGATAAAAATATGATTTATATATATATATATATATAGTAGTGGTATAAAAATAGAATTTTTATCTATATAGTAGCGGTATAAAAATAGAATTTTTATTTATATAGTAGCGGTATAAAAATAGAAATTTTATCTATATAGTAGTAGTATAAAAATGTAATTTTTATATACATAGCAACAATATAAAGATGCGATTTTAATATATGTAGTGGATACGGACAAAGAAAGTGACAAAAGGCGAGCACAACGAAGATTTTCTACATATAAAGAGTCGCGGCGTTTAGTTTAGCTCTTGGTGAGAACTTCTCACTTTAATTCTTGGTTTCTAGTTAAAATTATATACTAGAATGCAGACGGTGCTTAGCAGCACCCGACACCCGTCGTCCACAGACCATGGACGACTTGTTTGATTTTGTTGTATGGTGAAAACCGATTGTGATGTGGAATGAATGAAAATATATTCATGTGTTGAAATAAATATTTTATCGTTAAAAATATAATTTTTAACGTGTATATGAATAAATAAATATTCATTTACAAATCGAACGATTTGTTTATGTACACCCATTTGAAGGATATTAATTGGAACGGTAAATTTTACACATCGTCCAACTGCACAAATAAGAATCTGTGTTTGTTGACTGAAACCCCACACGGGTATTGAAATGATATTTGACGTACACTAATCCCGATTGTTTAGTTGCATGTCAATCGATGGGTTGACAGACTGTGTAAACGTTAATTATTTATATTTAATGGTTATGGAGTTGTGTGGTGCACTCTGGATGATGGTTGATTATTTATCGTTGCTATTATATACATGCATATAATTAACATTATATGGTAATTGATTGAGTCTCATTCCAATTTGGAAAATAAGGAATATTATAAAAGAAAATTCATGTGTTGAATAGAATAAATATTCATGTGTTGAATAGAATAAAGATTCATGTATTGAATAAAATATATACTCATGTGTTGAGAAAATTCATGTGTTGAATAAAAGAAAATTCATATGTTGAAGAAAATATTCATTTGTTGAATAGAATAACGAAGTTATTGAAATATATAAAGCCATGTTGGTTAGATTGACGCCATTTTGACGTGAACAATATTTATATCGGTTTTATTCATTTTTATAATGAATATCGAAAAGGATTTGATTTCAAAATATAACGTTTTGAAAATATTATCATTTATATATCGATGATATGGAATATTCAATTTTGATTAGAAATTGAATATGAAGTTTAAATCATTTTGAAAACGAATTTAAAACGATTTATAAAATACGTTTTAAAAGGAAATCGACGAAATATATAATATATATATATTATATATTATGGCCTGAATAAAACGCGCCGCGTCGCGGCAGCTCACGAATTTCGACCATTGACTTCGAGTGGATATTACGGGAGATCCGACCGTCGGATTCTCCAAAAACCGGAATCGTTGGGTTCGTATCGAAAAGAGCTTTCTAACGAATATTAGAGATTTGAAATCTAACGGTTGGATTTGGAATTATGTCCAAATCAAATTTGGAAAAGGTCGCTGTAAGTGCAGTTCGATGGCCGTTGATGGAAATCGACTGTACAGTCCTTAATAAAATTATTAAAAATAGTAATAATTTGTGTAAAATCATAAGAAATGATTTGGAAAGAATTGGGATGAAAATTTTTATATTTGAAAAGATAAAAATAGATTTTTATCGAAATGAACTAGTTTTGAACTAGAATTAAAATCCATTTATTTTTAAAATAAATAAATTGGATTTGAAATGGTTTTAAAAGTAATTAGAATTCCCAATAATTGAATTGGAATGGATTTGAATCGAAATTGTCTTTGGAATATTTCGATGTTGGATTTCGAGATTATACAGATATTGTTATGGAAGTTTTAATATATATATATATATCGTTATTTCCAATACGATATTTGTTGGTCGTAGAATTTGATATTGAATATAAGCCGATATATTTTCTATTCAAAGCCTTGTATTTAAATATCAAATGTGATTTTGGGTTGTCGTGAATGGTATCTTTAATAATACCGTTCTTAGACCCAACGGAGTTAAGAAAATCAGAAACTAACTGGAGATTAGTTAAATGGTTTCTTGGGTATTGATCTGATGTTGGTTTCGGCCTTCGGGGTTATTACTTAGGGAATTGTTCACTTGTTAATTTACGTTTAAAGGCTGATGGAATAGAATGTGATTTTGGGTTTATCGTGAACCGTGTTTTAAATGACATTGGTTCTTTAACCCAGTAAAAGACAGGACATGGTTTCCCAAGTTAAACAATCATTAATATTGATTTTTGGAAAGATTAAAACTAAGTGGAGTTTTAATGAATCTTTAATTAGATTGAAATGATCGAGAATGTAGTATCACCAGTTTTGCTCCAAACGATAGTTAAATCTTTAATTAGATTTGAACGTGAAATGGTAATTGAATTACCGATAACACCGTGGTGTTAGATATGAAGTATTACCAGTTTTACTTCATGGGATGAATAAGTTGGGATTGAGAAATTTAATAAATGATTACTTCGGTAAGGTTCGTTAATCCCGACTAGTTTGGATAAACCATAATTTGGTTTAAGTTGATATTCAAAAGAAGATTAAAGAATAAATTTAAAGAATTTATCTTTGATAAAATTAATGGAAACCTTTCTCAAAGTATAAGAATATTTGAATAAAAGAATATTCTGAATTGGAATGAGGCGTATGTTGTGTTTGTGTAACACTTGTTTATTATATACGCGGGTTATTCAGAAAGACCGAGTTTATCCCATTCTGAATAACTGATTCGACGATGTGTCGAGGATGAAGACGGTGGTCGAAGACCGGAGGTCTTCACATCGTTTGGGTGATTACTGATGATCTTGATTGGGTTGTACACCCAAGAGGAGGGAATCAGTTGGTGATCGTCCAGACGTACTTGGAGATCGATGGATATGCGAGGTACAAAGTGCCTCCGATTTCGTTCAGACCCAGAATGAACTTGTAAATGGACTGTGTGTCTGACATTGGATTTTATTTGGATGAGCATGCGTTTCCTTCTAGCTAGGGTGGTGTCAGTGACCTACCAGCCCTGACATTTATATTATTTTTACCTGTGTGCTTGTTGGATTGCGAGACGCCTCAGATATATCGGTGACTATGTGGAGCCGATGGAGTCATTTGGCTCATTTACGCCCCAAAGGGCGGGGAAACGCAGTGTTCAAGCATGTTAATCCACATCGGTGGACCGGCCCTGACGATCCAATGGTCGATGCACTCTGATCCTGAGGCTCGGGCTAGAGAGTCTCGAAGCCGGTGAGGACGATCCCTTGCCTCGGTTCACAGATGGAAATCCAATTTCCAATACGTGACTTTGCGGTTTTGATTGTAAACCTATATATGGCGACATAGTGGTATGGGGCACTTATGCCGTCTATGATTGATACTTATGATTGAAATTGTTTTGACACTATACACTTTAGTAATAATAAAACATGAAATTTCACGTACCAAGCATTCTTGGCTATTATAAGGTAAAAACTCTATCCTCCGGCTTGCGTTGCATTGTGTGATGGGACCTGAGTCTTATAATAGCTTCATTGTTCTTCATTTAGCATTGCGCTGTTGTTTTATGCACTAGTATTCTTGGGAGGAAACCCGTTCCGTGTTATACGGCGTGGTCCCTTAATTACCTAACTTTAAAATAAAGATTAATAATTGTTTTAGTTCTCACACCAGTCACATGGCTGACCTGGAGTTTATTGTTTTAACCTAAACTCTGAGTGTCCCTATTTTCCACATGGACAGCTAGTAGTTTTGGTTTTTGCAGATTTATATTCACAGGATCCTGATTTACAGCTGGAACGATATCCGGAAAGCTCTGTATCCGTATATCTCTTTCAGTTGTGTTTTGTATTATTTTCCGCTGTTATGTAATGTATTGTAATCTCTGATATTTTATGATGTATATTATTTATACTCTGTATATTCTTGTATTCTGATGGAATTGTTGTAACTAACAATGAAATGTTCTTCTGTCTGTATTTTGATCTGTCTTGTCCTCAATTCAATCCGTGCTTTCCTAGACGGGGAAGTTCGGGTCGTCTCAGCTGGTATCAGAGCTTTGGTTTACAGAGCTCGGATAACAAGACACGTTAGAACCGAACGAAAGAATTCATCAGAGATTGGATTAGTAATATCCAATGAGAATGACTCGTTAGAAATTGGATCAGTAGTATCCTAGAACGATTATGAAGAGTGATGTTTTTTAAAATAAATTTGAAAACAAATTTTTGCTTTGAAAATTTAAATTAATTATTCCTATTTGATTATTTATTTTATATTGAATTAGGACAATCCAGTATATAAAGATTTTGCGTATACGTCTGATCCACGTGTATTCGAAGTTTTAATATACTGGATAGATATAGAATCACACTCTAATCGCCCGGAGATGATTCTGATGATTGACTAGTCGTCATCAGTATTCATATTCGAGTGCCGAAAGTGGGATTTCTATACGATTCCAATTGACTGGTGTGAGAACCAAAAACTAGATAGGGTATATATTGTTGTGATTTGGCATCAAAAATCTGATTTTTGGCTATGTATTAAAATTATGAATTTGAAAAGCTAATCAACTAATTAATTGTTGGTTATGTTGTTTGATTATTGGTTGATTACTTAAAAATGTTGAACCTTTAGCCAAATTGAACCAAATAGTGAATTGTATTGAAAATTAGTCGCATTTGCATGCATATACATGTACTTACATTGAGCAGGTCATAGCAAGGAGGCTAGAGCAAATAAAATTGTTTGCCCGACAAATAGGTACATGTTTATTGTATTTCTTGGGTTTTTGATGATTTTATGAGCCGATTGGCTAGCCGTTTGGCTGTTTCTTTTTCTTTTTGGATAGGTGAGGGCCATGGGAGGCTATTTGAAATATCTCAAGCTCCCGATGCAGTGGAGGTTATGGCGAAATTTTTCGAAAATTTAGGGTGTTAGCCAGATTTTTGAAAAATTTGAAAAGTTCTTAGAAACTGAAAAGTTGAAGAACTTAAACCATAATGAAAGTTGAGTTGATTAGTTAAACAACTTTCAGCTTCGTTCCTTTTCGGGGACGAAAAGTTTTAAGTGAGGGAGATTGTAATAACCCAGAAATCTGAGCCAATTTAAATTTTTTATTTTGGCAATTTTAGTGAATTTTGAATATTTAAAATGATTATTTTAAATAATAACGACGAAAAATTTATTTTGAATATAATTAGAACGTATATATTTATATAAATTGTCGTTAGAATATAAATATTTCTATTTATGAAAGGAATTGAAAATGGCGCGGTAGTTCGAAAATTCGATTTCAAATTTCAAATGAATGTACAGGATTCAATATAAACCGGATTTTAGTGAAACCAAAATTATTTGAATCTATTTGAGAATATCTTTCCAACGAATATGAAAAATTGAAATTTCATAGCGGGAATCAAAAATTATGCCCAGTTGAAAATTCAGAATAGTCGTTATGGAAAATATGGCCCTTAAAAATGAAAATTTTGCAAACGGCCTTCGTTTTCGACGAAACCACTTTTGTTGGATCCGAGATGTCGAATTATTGCTAGATTCCAAAATTCATAATTTTTGAAATCAATATGTGAGCGTGACAAAAGAAAATGTGTTTTGGCAGTTTCAGTCAATTTCGATCGACCAGAAAATGGCTATTTTTCAAACGGTCTCAGAATTTGACGAAATTAGTTTTGTTAGGACTGTATCGTCAATACGAAGCTAGAAATATTTTTTTGGGAATTTTTAGAGACTGTATGTGGCCCCGGTAAATTGAAATGTACGTTTGAATTGAATACATATAGATTTATATTTTAATCTAAACGGAAACAGATCGTAACGGCCGAGTTGGGTTACGAAACATATCTCATTGTGTTCGAAATGGGGGTAATTAGCTAGGGACAACAGTCGGTGGGCTTCGTTTGGAGGTCGAAATAAAAAGCTGCTTTTTAGGGATAATAAAATAAATTAATTTATATAACCCCCTTATCTCTTTTCCTTAAAAGTCAAACCCCAATTCCTTTACCCCGTTCAAATCGACAGAAGAAAAAAAAAGGAAGAACGCGATGCCCAAAACCCCGTCGCCCACCCTCCTCCCTCGCCGCCGAGGACACCGGCGCTGCCATCTCCCCCACCATGCCGCCAAATCCGCCACCCCGACCATCCTAGAACCCAGCGCCTCCACCCTATCGCTCCAGTCAACGCGAGCCCAATTTCCCCCCTCCAAACCTGTCTGAAAACCCGCGCCACCGATTCCCCCCGACCCGCCGCCACTGTGGGACCCCCCTCCGTCAGCTGTGACACGCCCCGCCGCCTCCCCAAGGCTGTAGCTCCGACAGTAAACCCTCCTCCCTCTTCAATAAGCAAATGTGAGTCTTTTATGTTATTTAATTTAGTTTAGATTCTTTAAAAATCTGATTTTGAGTATGATAGCAGTGTTTTAGAATGAAATTTATATTTATAAATATACAAGTAGTGATTATTTTTTTTACATGAAAGGTATAATTTTTATAAACAAGAAATGATTTTTCTATGTTAAAAGAAATGATTTTTCTATGTTAAAAGAAAGATTAGATTTTTCTATGAAGAAAGATTAGATTTTTAAATGAAGAAAGATTAGATTTTTAATTGAAGAAATATTAGATTTTTAAATGAAGAAAGATTAGATTTTTAAATGAAGAAATATTAGATTTTTAATTGGAGAAAGATTAGGTTTTTAATTGAAGAAAGATTAGATTTTTCCATGTTAAAAGATTAGATTTTTAACGATGTAAAAACGAGATTTCTAATCGTTAAATGGTTAGATTTTTAATCAAATAAAGAAGTGATTTTTATACATATAGCAACGATAAAAATATGATTTTTATATATATAGTAGCGGTATAAAAATAGAATTTTTATCTATATAGTAGCGGTATAAAAATAGAATTTTTATCTATATAGTAGCGGTATAAAAATAGAAATTTTATCTATATAGTAGCAGTATAAAAATGTGATTTTTATATACATAACAACAATATAAAGATGTGATTTTTATATATGTAGTGGATACGGACAACGAAAGTGACAAAAGGCGAGCACGGCGAAGATTTTCTACATATGAAGAGTCGCGGCATTTGGTTTAGCTCTTGGTGAGAACTTCTCACTTTAATTCTTGGTTTCTAGTTAAAATTATATACTAGGATGCAGACGGTGCTTAGCAGCACTCGACACCCGTCGTCCACAGAACATGGACGACTTGTTTGATTTTGTTGTGTGGTGAAAACTGATTGTGATGTGGAATGAATGAAAATATATTCATGTGTTGAAATAAATATTTTATCGTTAAAAATATAATTTTTAACGTGTATGTGAATAAATATTCATTTACAAATCGAACGATTTGTTTATGTACACTCATTTGAAGGATATTAATTGGAACGATAAATTTTACACATCGTCCAACTGCACAAATAAAAATATGCGTTTGTTGACTGAAACCCCACACGGGTATTGGGATGATATTTGACTTACAGTAATCCCGATTGTTTAGTTGCATGTCAATCGATGGGTTGACAGACTGTGTAAGCGTTAATTATTTATATTTAATGGTTATGCAGTTGTGTGGTGCACTCTGGATGATGGTTGATTATTTATCGTTCCTATTATATACATGTGTTGTATGGAATCCATATAATTAACATTATATGGTAATTGATTGGGCCTCATTCCAATTTGAAAAATAAGGAATATTATAAAATTCATGTGTTGAATAGAATAAATATTCATGTGTTGAATAGAATAAAGATTCATGTGTTGAATAAAATATATAATCATGTGTTGATAAAATTCGTGTGTTGAATAAAAGAAAATTCATATGTTGAAGAAAATATTCATTTGTTGAATAGAATAACGAAGTTATTGAAATATATAAAGTCGTGTTGGTTAGATTGACGCCATTTTGACGTGAACGATATTTATATCGGTTTTATTCATTTTTATAATGAATATCGAAAAAGAATTGATTTCAAAATATAACATTTTGAAAATATTATCATTTATATATCGATGATATGAAATATTCAATTTTGATTAGAAATTGAATATGAAGTTGAAATCGTTTTGAAAATGAATTTAAAACAATTTATAAAATACGTTTTAAAAGGAAATCGACGAAATATATATGTTATATATATAATGGCTTGAATAAAACGCGCCGAGTCGCTGCAGTTTGCGAATTTCGACCATTGACTTCGAATGGATATTACGGGAGATCCAACCGTCGGATTCTCCTAAAACCGGAACTGTTGGGTTCGTATCGAAAAGAGCTTTCTAACGAATATTAGAGATTTGAAATCTAACGGTTGGATTTGGAATTATGTCCAAATCAAATTTGGAAAAGGTCGTTGTAAGTGCAGTTCGATGGCCATTGATGGAAATCGACTGTACAGACCTTGATAAAATCATTAAAAATAGTAATAATTTATGTAAAATCATAAGAAATGATTTGGAAAGAATTGGGATGAAAAATTTCATATTTAAAAAGATAAAAATAAATTTTTATCGAAATGAACTAGTTTTAAACAAGAATTAAAATCCATTTATTTTTAAAATAAATAAATTGGATTTGAAATGGTTTTAAAAGTAACCAGAATTTCCAATAATTGAATTGGAATGAATTTGAATCTAAATTGTCTTTGGAATATTTCGATGTTGGATTTCGAGATTATACAGATATTGTTATGGAAGTTTGAAAGATATATATATATCGTTATTTCCAATACGATATTTGTTGGTCGTAGAATTTGATATTGAATATAAGTCGATATTTTATATTCAGAGCCTTGTATTTAATATCAAATGTGATTTTGGGTTGTCGTGAATGGTATCTTTAATAATACCGTTCTTAGACCCAACGGAGTTAAGAAAATCAGAAACTAGCTGGAGATTAGTTAAATGGTTTCTTGGGTATTGATATGATGTTGATTTCGGCCTTCGGGGTTATCACTTAGGGAATTGTTCACTTGCTAATTTACGGTTAAAGGCTGATGGAATAGAATGTGATTTTGGGTTTATCGTGAACCGTGTTTTAAATGACATTGGTTCTTTAATCCAGTTAAAAGACAGGATATGGATTCCCAAGTTAAACAATCACTAATATTGATTTTTGGAAAGATTAAAACCAAGTGGAGTTTTAATGAATCTTTAATTAGATTGAAATGATCGAGAATGTAGTATCACCAGTTTTGCTCCAGACGATAGTTTAATCTTTAATTAGATTTGAACGTGAAATGGTAATTGAATTACCGATAATATTGTGGTGTTAGATATAAAGTATTACCAGTTTTACTTCATGAGATGAATAAGTTGGGATTGGGAAATTTAATAAATGGTTGCTTCGGTAAGGTTGGTTAATCCCGACTAGTTTGGATAAACCATAATTTGGTTTAAATTAATATTCAAAAGAAGATTAAAGAATAAATTTAAAGAATTTATCTTTGATAAAATTAATGGAAACCTTTCTCAAAGTATAAGAATATTTGAATAAAAGAATATTCTAAATTGGAATGAGGCGTATGTTGTGTTTGTGTAACAATTGTTTATTATATACGCGGGTTATTCAGAAAGACCGGGTTTATCCCATTCTGAATAACTGATTCGACGATGTGTCGAGGATGAAGACGGTGGTCGAAGACCGAAGGTCTTCACATCGTTTGGGTGATTACTGATGATCTTGATTGGGCTGTACACCCAAGAGGAGGGAATCAGTTGGTGATCGTCCAGACGTACTTGGAGATCGATGGATATGCGAGGTACAAAGTGCCTCCGATTTCGTTCAGACCCAGAACGAACTTGTAAATGGACTGTGTGTCTGACATTGGATTTTATTGTGTTGATTGATCTCTATTAAATATACATCTGTTTGGTGGCGGAGAATTTATTCTCTTGCTTAACACCCTTCTCTGAGACGTACGAGCTCAAGGGTTATATATTGATGGATATCAATCGCATGGAGTGAATTGCCTGTGTGGCATGCCTAAGTGGCAAATGATCAATACTTTTGTTGAAAAGCAAAGTCTTGTGGGTGATGATCAAAGCACCGCCTGAGTGGCATAGCTTTGTGTAACGTTGATTCGCGAGCCTCACACCCCGGTTGTAAACCAGAAACGGGAGAAGACATCAGGGAGGGCATGCGTTTCCTTCTAGCTAGGGTGGTGTCAGTGACCTACCAGCCCTGACATTTATATTATTTTCACCTGTGTGGTTGTTGGATTGCGAGACGCCTCGGATATATCGGTGACTGTGGAGCCGATGGAGTCATTTGGCTTATTTACGCCCCAAAGGGCGGGGAAACGCAGTGTTCAGGCATTTTAATCCACATCGGTGGACCGGCCCTGACGATCCAAGGGTCGATGCGCTCTGACCCTGAGGCTCGGGCTAGAGAGTCTCGAAGCCGGTGAGGACGATCCCTTGCCTCGGTTCACAGATGGAAATCCAATTTCCAATACGTGACTTTGCGGTTTTGATTGTAAACCTATATATGGCGACATAGCGGTATGGGGCACTTATGCCGTCTATGATTGATACTTATGATTGAAATTGTTTTGACACTATACACTTATAGTAATAATAAAACATGAAATTTCACGTATCAAGCATTCTTGGCTATTATAAGGTAAAAAATTTATCCTCCGGCTTGCGTTGCATTGTGTGATGGGACCTGGGTCTTATAATAGCTTCATTGTTCTTTATTTAACATTGTGCAGTTGTTTTATGCACTGGTATTCTTGGGAGGAAACACGTTCCGTGTTATACGGCGTGATCCCTTGATTTACCTAACTTTAAAATAAAGATTAATAACTGTTTTAGTTCTCACACCAGTCACATGACTGACTTGGAGTTTATTGTTTTAACCTAAACTCTGGGTGCCTCTATTTTTCGCACGGCAGCTAGTAGTTTTGGTTTTGCAGATTTATATTCACAGGATCCTGATTTACAGCTGGAACGATATCTGGAAAGCTCTGTATCCGTATATCTCTTTCAGTTGTGTTTTGTATTATTTTTCGCTGCTATGTAATGTATTGTAATCTCTGATATTTTGTGATGTATATTATTTACTCATATTCTGTATATTCTTGTATTCTGATGGAATTGTTGTAATTAACAATGAAATGTTCTTCTGTCTGTATTCTGATATATTTTGTCCTCAATTCAATCCGTGCTTTCCTAGACGGGGAAGTTCGGGTCGTCTCACTGTATCTGGAAAACAGATAAACATCTGATATTTGAAAACCCGATACAGATGCATATACAAAGACACCCACATTAGAAAATTACTGTTCACTTTTTGTCAAGATTATAATTTATGGTGTGTATTTTAATATGGTGAAAGATGTATATGTTTCACTTTATTAAGTTATACTCACTTAACACATGTTAATTACTCAAAATTATTTATTGTTATGAATATTTTTCATCCTTTTATAGTTACTGTGATAGAAAGAATTAAATCAAATTATATATATGTTTCACTTTATTAAGTTATACTCACTTAATACATGTTAATTACTCAAAATTATTTATTGTTATCATGAATATTTTTCATCCTTTTATAGTTACTGTGATAGAAAGAATTAAATCAAATTATATATATATGTTTCTTTATTTATCGATCGTTGGTTGGTTGATAAGATACGAGGCATGGCATTTTCAGGCCAGCCCTTATGATCAACATCGTTAAAAACATTTCTCACACATGGGCCACCGAGAATAACATTCAAAGCAATCTTCTTCCTCGCAACTCTACTCCATCTGTGGTAAATAGTTTGAATGATGTCGATCATAAGGGCTGGCCTGAAAAGGATTAGGGTCTATATAGTTTTACCTAGAGACTTACTACAATTAGATTAATTCCTACATTAAATCTATATGAACATATCACTCCTCATATCTTATCCATTTGATTATGACACTCCTCAAAATTCATCCAACCTTCCGATCACGTTAATTTCTTGCTTGGCAGAGCCAGTTCACAGCAGTAAACTTGAGACCTAAAGCTAGATTGTTTGGACATTATAATGAAATGTATGAAACTAATTACCATGCTATTTATTTATGGAAAAAAATCGAATTGGCTAAAATTTTCATGAGGATTTTACAAATTCCACGATAAGAAGAGACGATCTTTCATGAAGCATACCTGACTAGAAATAATCAACAGTTTGAAATTAATTTTGGAAATCTTGACTTTACTCTAGGTACTTTGATTAAAAGACCATAAGTCTAAGTTATTGTCTAAGCTAACCCATTTAAGATTGTTACAATGAACATTTGAGAAAGAAAGGATAAGGCGTTGGTCCTTCACAAACTCAAAAAAGTAGACAAGAAAAACTTTTATCCAGTAATAGCCTCGAATAAATAGAAGAGATTGAGACCTCATTTTCTACCTTGCATGCCAAGATTAGTATAAATAAAAAATAGGCAAAATCAAAAGAATTTAAGAATGTCGACAAGAAGTTAGTAATATTTCGAAGAATTCTTGATAAAATTTAGGATAAAATACCTGAAACGCAAAGACCTCCATCACCTCCTACACCACCGCCAGGACTACTCCGCATCCACCTGAAGATACTAATGAAGATGACAATGAACATTATGAGGTTGAGAAACAGGACATAGAGGACAGTCAACACAGAGGAGATAACGACCATGAGACTACTGGTAATGGACAAAAAGCTTATGGAGCAACTTTCAATGGATATGGAAAATGGGGATTGAGAGCTTATGCCTTAGGAGGTGATAATGACAAAAGAGATGGACCACAAACTAGACAATACTTTCCTAATAACAACGAAAAAAATCGACTATATGCTAACATCACATGGTACAACTCAAGTCGCTTTTATTAAATTATTCTGGATAGTGTTACTTTGTTGTAGTTGGATATTGTTACTGGTTTTTTTTTTTTTTTTTTTTTTTTTTTTTTTTTTTGAGCTTGTGTTTAAAACTCACTATGCGTTGTGAAGCATGTATTTGTGATAATGTATTCTTTCAAAATGTGATTAATTCATAATGTTTTACGGAGTATTGTGATGTTTACATAAAATATTTGAGTTTATGATGTGTGAATCCGATATATCCACATTTGAAAGGTATGACTAATACCTGTGTGTATATCCGTAATTTTAGATCTTTCCAATCCTTTCTGTTGATAATAAAGGGGAAGCAAAACCATGTATATCGATGGAACAATTGCATATTAGTTAAGGAGGGTTTAAAATACAATCTTGTTTAAGTTCTTTTGAAATTGCATGGATATCATCATCGAAAATGAAGGAAATGTTAGACCTCACTTTCAGTATTTTGATTTCCACAAATGTAAATATACAATGATGATGCTAACATGTTTAACAAGATATCTCAGATATTTAGAGAAATTTTTACAGACATTGATGAACATAAACATGCACAGAATATATGAAGAAGATGAAGATATACACAACAATTGAAAATACTCAAGTTTGAGCCTTTGTATGGTATATTTACATTTTATCATATTAATACTTGTCAAAGCAGAAGCCGCATTTATTTTAAATGTACAAAGCCAATTTAAAAAAAAAAAAAAAAAAAAAAAAAAAAAAAAGGCTAAGGGAGCTTCAAACTTCAAAATTTATTAGTCAAAATAGACAAAGGTCGGCCGATCAGTCGGGGCAAACCATAGACAAACTGATTAAACACAACCTTAAACGAACTTATTTCCTTGTGGAATTATGTTCATTTTTAAGCCTCAACCAACAACCAGGCACACCCTACCATTTGACTGATTTCTTGTTCAAATTCAAAACTTATGACTTATGTTTCTACCGTGTAACTAAATTTCTAACAATCACGGCCTTTCATAAAAGGTCACATCCCTTTACAGTAACTATTTATCAATATAGGTAAAGTTCTACCAAGCAAGGTTTTCAAAATGAGATTCAAATCGTAAATTATAAAATTCAAACTATGAATCAAAATGAGATTTAAATCGTAAATCGTGGATTCAAAAAACATACATTTTATACTTTGCACACACTTTGAAGTTAATTTTGATGTTTAAACTTCTACATCTAAACCAAAAACATCATATTCTCTCTTGTTTCAATTTTAATTTGTTTGTAAATGATTAAAATTGGAATTATATGTAAAGTCATATTCCATAGTTCAAGATTGTAGTTAAATTTTATGCATAAGTCTCGGGCAAGGTATTGAAGCTCTATTGGGGACCTTTAGGAGGATGCGTTGGTGAAGTAATGATCGATTGTTTAGACGATTAGAGTAAGCTGATTCCTCCAAGCGACGAAAGGATTGTTGATAGTGAATTCCAAAGGTGTGCTTGAGGATTGAGTGCAAATGGAAGGTTCAAACCAATAATAAAATAAATTGACTATGCACTCTTTATTTACTACTTAACTAAGCTCATGTTTCTTTATGCTCTTTTCACATATGTTCTGATTTCCTGAGGAGTTATTAATACATGCATTGGTAGTATATACTTAAATAGACATCATTACTCAGTATCGTATAAGCCCTAATGGATGTTTGAAGAATACAAAGTCTATTTGCACATGTATTCAAAAAGCGGATAAAAATCCAACGTCCACAAAAACGGATACAAGTGCGGATAAGAAGACATCCGCTTCTAAAAATTATTCATTCGGTTTTCGTCGAGATCGATGCTTTAGCACAATGAATTAGATGTATTTATTATTTAATTTTTAAGAATAAGAATGGTACTTAACTCAACCAGAACTCTCATTTTGATATCACGAACATTCAAATTCATAATGCATATAACCTTAATATGGAGCGTTATATCACTTGCCATTTGATCCATGATATATTTATTATTTAATTACATTAATTTTTTTTTTGTCATACTAGCCTTTAAAGCATATAAACTGCTCAAAGCAACTTACTATCATCATACTAATTTTTTGGTACTTTTATAATCAACAAGACTGGAAAAAACGTACAATTAACTTTTTCAATTTATGTATTTAAATTTATCGCTTGTCGGTGGATAAAACAAATATCTTATATCAGTTAGCATCCACGGATGCAGATATTCAATATTCGAAAATGGCTTTGAATGTCGACATGGATATGCAACTATCTACATGCGAAAGTATCTATTAACATGCTTAGCATCACGGTATTGGCCTACTAGACGACTCCCTCTTTCAATCTGATCTATTAATTTGATTATACTATTGTAAGATTATTTGATAAGGTTACCAACTTATCTTAGAGATAAATGTTCCCCACTTGAAACAATTCAACAAAACAGAAGATATTTTTTGTAATTTGTTTAATCCCCTCATGGCAACATTGCGATATGAGTAGTTCATAAACAAATTGCATCCCACTTAAATGTGACTTGTCTGGAGGCATTCGATTCTTTCTAAATATTTATCCCTTATCATTTATCCTTTTTTCCATCTCTACAAGTCCAAACTCCATAATCCTAAAAAGAACTCAAAGGAAAAAACTTCGAAGTTGCTATTAGATTTTCCTCAAATAAAAATCATTAGTCATGAATTCATCAATCATTAGATGCAAACTATCTCCAAATCAACCCCCTTCTCCTCCTCCACCCCTTTCCATTGTAGATTTTTCATTATTAGTATATGAGAAATATTAAGGATTTGAAGTTAGTTTAGTATGCAATTATTTACATTTTTTTTATGTTTAGGTAAGCTACAAATGAAGTGCAACTTTTCTTCATATGGAAACACTTTAAATCTAGATATCTTTTATACATAAATTTACAAACTATTACTGCTTAATATATAATGTTACTGGTCATTTAGTGCCACTTCTGTTATATTATCCAATCGCAATTTTTATGTTCGCATAAATTTCTATCCACACGAAATTAAATCAGGTTCATCTTTCTAAAACTTTGGGATTTTACCTGGTCTGTTTATCTTTCTTAAACAATTTCATTCGCTGCCAAGATGGTCAGACATAAGAAAGGCATGCCTCTTGCACATCAATATGAGACTCCTTTAACTGAAAATTCTCCACTGATTGCATAAGGCTCCCTCATTCAGGTCACTCCCTATTATGCCTAAGGTCCGTCATCATGTTACGCCAGGTCGCAATTCCGATCAATTAGTCTCTTAGGCAAAGACATGAAAAGACAATGTCATAATCGCTAGACGAGACAAAAGAGATCAAAAGGCAGTTCTTCGCACCCCAATTAATACACTGGCTCCCAGTATACAATAACTGAATGGACTTGCAAATTCATGCCTTCACCCTTTTCTTGGGCTCCCAAAATCTTATTTTGCTCACTTAATCCGTGAAGGACATCGACCTACCCCATTCTAAGGTTTTTTTATGAATGTGTGTCTCTCCACTGGAGTTCTCTAAGTCTATGTGGCCACCTTATTGCTTTAGGACTAACGGGTGCCTAGGACTGTGGCCCCTTTCTGTGTTACTCCAAGCTAAAGAGAGCAATAAATATTATTGATCCTGGCACAATGGCAGACCTCCCACCCTAATGCTCAATGTAGCAATAAATTCTATCGATCCAGGCACAATGGCAGACCTCCTACCCTAATGCCCAATGTAGCCTACTCCTGATAGCTAAGCGACTAAGATAGAGCTTGAGTTGCTCGACCAGGTCTCACAAGCAATAATTGAATTGCTTGGTTGCGTCTCACAAGCCTCGACTTCGACTGTAGGAGCTTCCTTTGGTTGTCTTAAGGGTCGACTCCATCTCCTAGTATACTAGGATCATTTATCAAGGAAGTCGATCTACTAAGCTCGTCTCCCTTGTTAGGTGTGGCTCGCATTGAAATGGAGTGGGTGCGTGGATTGAACGGGAGAATTGTCTCACATCGCAAGATATTAAGAAAGATCGTGGTATATATATGGTGTTGGTGGCATGTAACAATGGGGATTCCTTTTGTTATAATAAGTGCTTGTCAATACCAAATTATATGATCGATGGGAGGCGATGGGGATGTTCAATCGGAATGCCGGCATGAGAGACTTTGACCGTTGACTCTGATAGACACGGTGAAGCGCGTACGATACGCAGGGAATGCCGAAACTCAACAAGATATCAGAGCTCCATGGTTCGAGGGGAACGGTATGTGTAGAATTGTCCCACATCGCAAGATATTAAGAAAGATCGTGGTATATATATGATGTTGGTGGCATGTAACAATGGGGATTCCTTTTGTTACAATAAGTGCTTGCCAATACCAAATTATATGTTCGATGGGAGGCGGTGGGGATGTTCAATTGGGACGCCGGCATGACAGACTTCGACCGTTAACTCCGATAGACACGGTGAAGCGTGTACGGTACGCAGGGAAATCTCCCTTTCATGTGACCATCCCATTTCCTTATCCTTGAAGTACATCCCTTGGCCCTTTACATTTGAAGGATTCTTTTGTAGATTCTGTGTATCGTTCCACGTGGAGCTCCCTAACGGTCTATGGCACCATATCGCATATTACATGTTAAGGAACGAAATTCCCTATGAGATTGCTGGTAAATTGCACTTTTAATTTTAAGAGATACTTATACACGGATTTTGGAAATAAAACAATCCGAATTCAGGAACGTGTGAGAAGCCATGAATGGAAATAAAAAGGCGGAAAAATGTTCAATATAAGTCCTCAACAACAAAAATTTAGAAACTATGATATAACTCAAAGCTTTAATCGGTATATCATTTTCAAGCCAAGTTAATAAAAGTCGAAGGTACACCTTTCAACATTTTTGACTTGAGCATTTTTTGTACCTATCACGCATTAACCATGTCTTGAGCATCATGTGCTCCTTGAACTACAAAAAAGCACAAGTCATTGCTAAATAATTGTAATGTTTCACAAACTACATGATCATTAAGTTGATAAATGATCATAATGTTGTTATACATACATATATACCTACACACACACACACACACACACACATATATATATATATACATACTATAATGATGAGAATGAAAATGTGCCATTGAAGACACTTCATGAAGATGAACTTGAGCATTAATTTGAATATACTATAAACATGAGTTTATTTGTAGCCTTATTTATATTATATTCAGGTTGTTAATTATCTTAAGTTATTAGCTATACTGTAGTTATATATAGGCATCTTTTCCATTGGATTTGGTAATACTGCCATAAATTTATAGCAGCTTGATGTTTATGTTTACTTTTCTTTAATAAAATGACTTATTTGGTTCTTATTGCACAATGTATTGTTGTACTATCATGTCACGCAATCAAAGGCACATTGTGACACCAAGAAGTTTGACGCTGAGAAAATGCATGTTTAGGTACAAATTATTTTGACTAACTTAAATATCGCTACACTTAAAAAAATCATGTACTTTGTTTATTTACCGAAGCTCTTTATTTTCTCATATAATAACAAATTATATACATTCTAATATTTGATTTCAAAATTTGTGTGTTTCTTTTAATAAATCAAAATAAGATTACTCGTAATACTCAAACTTCAAATCGAAAAATAATTTAGATCGTGTATTGCGGGGATTGAAAAAAAAAATCTACATTTAAAAGTATGCACAAACTTCAAATTTGATTTTGCTACTTGAACTTCAACATCTAAATCTATAACTTTTTCCGTCTTGTTCCAAATTGTTATATCTGGAAATAATTAGAATTGGAATTGTAGACCCAAATAAGCATACTGAATATATTAATTTGGATTGAATGATTTTTCTAAACTGCGGTATTATCTAAGCATAAATTGCAATATGAATCGAACCATAAGGAGAGGGATTCGATTTAAAACGAGATTCAAACAGTAAGATTTTTGACAATATATCACTCATATTAAAATTAAAATAACAAATAGTGACAATATAATCAATACAGATTAAGTTTCCAACTTTACGTAATCACTGTTTCTAGTCGCTTAATGCAAAAATTTACTTGTACCAAATTATATGGCAAATGCTTATTTTCGCTCAGACTTCATTTGAACTCTAAAGATATCTTTAGCACATAGCGCTTCTCTTCGCCTCAACTAGCACAGCTGATATGTCAGTAGTTGTCTCAAGAAGTATTAAAGTAAGCAAGTTAAATAAATCAATAAATTCTTCCCAAATTAATAGTTAACTTTGCACTACTACGACTTTTGATACTTCAGTTTTGGACCACATAAATTTGTTAGCCATTTACCAGATCAAGTGGCAATAATTATGTTTGTACGGTTTTTAATCAATACCGAAAGCATGAAGCCACCTAATATGTTTATCAACATTAAGATTTTACCTCATGCTCATTGGTTTATGTTCCTTAAATATGAATAATCTTAAATGAAATTACATATAAAAAAATCGATACTCGAACAGTCATGCTAGGAAATATATTTGTTTTCAGGTTTGTGGTCTGGCAGTTATTTAGTAACACAAGCACAACTACATATTTAAGAAAATTACATATGTAAGAAAACTAGTGCTTTCTAAGATTTTAGATTTTATTGGCACTTCATCTGCATGCATGTTCATGATTTCCAATAAAAATTTGCAAAACCAAGTTGTATTATCTGACAAAAGATATAGGGGTTCTGCTTCATAGCTCTAGACTAACACTCAAGCCATAAAGGGAAAACTGCTCAGACATTCATAAGTTTACAGCAACAAGTGTTCATTTTATGTTTCTAGCAGAATCTCCTAGATTAGATGGCCTTATATGGAGAAAAAAAATTTAATAATATGTTAAAGAAATAAATTTGAAATAAAGAGATTAATAATACAAGTTAACAATATATATCGCATAATGATATAAACCAAGTCAAAGGATAGAATAAATCAAATAATTACTTGTATTTAAAGTGCCCATGTTTTAGTTGTACTCCTGACTGAGCAAGAAAATTTATGACTCACCACATGACGTGGATCGATACAAAAATAATATATTTGATGCTCGGTAAAGATGGATTTAAAAAAGAAAACCAACGGTTAAGGATTGCTCATATGCATGGGAGGATCAAAAAAACTTGTTCAGATGATGAAGTGGTGTATCACAGGTATTGGGGAGCCTTTTATTATGTTAATGCATGCGGACAAACTAGTGCATTATTTGTAAAGTAAGGGTTGCACCAATGATCAGCTCTTAGTCTTTAACTATGCACACTGGTTTTGGATGAAATAACAAAAGAAATTCAACAGGAGATATTGTGATGGATGGTTCTTGTTAATAAGTAGGCACCTTAGAAGGAAAAGTAGAACACATTAAAAACTAAAGAAATACAGTAGAATAAAAAGGACTAAAACCGAGTGCGTACCAAGCAAATTAATTAATAAAGTTAACGATGCTAATGCGGTATGTTTATCAAATCAAATTATCAGCAGAAAGTATGTATTATAATACCTATGATCAATAATAGAAGAAACCAGAGTGGTTGCAGAAGACGTAATAACCAAATTATCGTAGGTTGGATAAAATGGAGAAAGACGTAATAACCCAATTATCGTAGTTTGGATAAAATGGAGAGAAAGTAGCATCATGTATGTGAAAAGAAAATGACAAAAAAAATTACATCAAATGATAATTAAATCAATAACCAATATCACATGAAGCGGGATGTTGGCCTTTAAAAAAAACAAGAAAACAAGATAAATATGGATGAAATTAGAATGTTAAGGAAGACGACAGGAATTTCTAAGAAAGATAATGCGACAAATGAGAAAGAAAGAGAGTACCAAAAATAGCGCATATAAATGATGAAAATGTGGAAAGTACATTTAGATATGTGCACGTAAAAGATAGACAGAGTGACGCGCTATTAAGAAGAAAATGTAATTATTTGCATAGGAGGAAGAAGAAGAGGAAAAGGAACGTAAACTAGCATAGGAAGGAAATTGGAATCACCAAAAAAGGAGGAAAAACAAAAATTAACAAAAGATATGACCCAAGATAGAAATTTATGTAGGCGATAATTTAGTCAATCACATTTAAGAAAAGAAAAAGGAAAAAGGTTGCTGATGATGTAGATGATTCATGTCATGACAAAAATGACTAAGAACGATGTCACTATACAGTTAGTATGCTATTATTGTTTTACTGATATTGCAGAAAGTCTTTTACAAATACCTTTATGGTAGCTTAGTTATTTGCTAAATGGTAGTTTAATATGGAAAAATCATATCATTGGTTTTTTTTTTTTAAGTTTGCATACACACCAAATACATTTTGTGGACCACAAGTTAGAAATCAGTGAGCATGGTTTATGTATTGTTTTTTAGAGCATGTTGCCTTATTTCCCTACTGTCTATATTACATTTGATCTTGGAACAACAATGTTTGAAGCTGGAATAGACTTTGCGCAATGTGAATGCATCAATGATGGAACTAACTAATTTTCAACCTACATAACTTAGTTGAGGTACTCGTTTGTATGATAGTTTTGCACGAGAATTAATTTTCTTTTTTTGCTTCTACTGTGAATGGTATAACGAAAACTGTTATTTAAAAGAAAACATGCTGATGTGGCATTGCAAATTTTCCATATTGTATTTATATCTTTCTCATTGGTTCGTTATCTTTATATATGGATATGTATGTATGTGTATGTGTATATTAGCTACAGATCACATGTTTGTGCCTCATCAAATGGACAATCACTAATATACTACTTAAGGTTTAAGTGAACCAAAGAAAGCTAACATGACATCGTGTGATTTTTCTGTTTCTTATTTCTAACTCTCTCATTAATAGACTGCTACACACCTTATTAACATTCCTAGAAAGCTGGTGCAAGAGAGAACTTGGTGTCATGGCGTCCTCTAACCTTCTCTTCTCGAAATCTCAATCCAAATTAGTCACTAGATCAAATTCCGACCACAGAGTTAAAAAGCCTCCTGATATTTCTTCATCGTAACAACATGCAAAAGGAGGAGTTTCACGAAATCATGGTTTGTCACGAAGTCTAGATCTGGGTTCCAAAATGGAATTTCCAGATCTAGTTCCTACAGATCAGGCAAGTTTTCCTTCACTTAATTTCATGCATTCAAAAAAATGGAGTGAAGCAGTATCAGAGAATCATCCTCATCAGAATGTTGTTCAACTCGGATATTATGAGCCAATTATTAGGGATAACCTCAAAATTGCTGCAATTAGTGATAATCTAGTGAATAAAGCTAGGGATAAATGATCTAATTCAATTGTGTTCTATGTTTACGGCAGCAAACCCTACTATAATTTCTTGAAAGATTTTATAGATATGAACTGGAAATTGAAGGGTAATTATCAGCTTTATTTGAGAGACAATGGTTTTTTCTTACTTGAATGTGAATTAGCAGAAGATAGTGACATAATTCTAGCCTTAGAACCCTATTTTTACAATAAAAGGCTGATCTATATGAAAAAATGGGTTCCTGGTATGAAATTAACAAAGGAGTTTCTTAATACAATTCCAGTTTGGATTAAACTGCCTAATTTAGATCTTGATTTTTGGTCAGTTGAAGTCATAAGTAGGATGGTTTCAGTGTTGGGTCCACTGTTTCAAATCTCGCAAATATCACCCGAGATCTCCACCGAGATCTTGTTTTGGGCTCCTTCCGAAACGAAACAGCAAATATCACTCTAAATCTCCTTTCGAATATATCGCCTGAGATATTGCAATATCGAACGATATATTGACCGAGACGAAATACTGGAATATCGTCCGAGATCTTTATTTTTTTGGTTGAAACTTGAATCTATGCCTGAACTAGAATAATAATCAAAGAACTCAAATCTTGCCATGATAATCTTTTGTTAGTTTACATTTTGCATGTTAAATGACCATATTGTATGTTCATATATGTTCTACAATGCTTATGATTTTCATATTCGTCTTTTTTGCATACATGTTACCTATAAAATCATGTATTTTATGGTCTATTTATGCTGAATCTTTTAATGTTTTGGATCCTATTGATGTTTTATGTCCAGCAATATTTCTGTTTTAAGCATATTACGATTTAAAGTACGAATGATCTTTCGCAAAATAAAGAATAATAAAGTTATTTTGTAATTCAAGTTTAAGTTACTATGTTTTTAATATAATTCATAAAAATCATTTTGTAAAAATATCATTTTTTTAACATACAATGTACCCCGAGATTGTTCCGATATAAACTTTCAGACCCGATATGGAAATCCGAGATGAACTCCCGAGTTAGACTCATCTCGTCTGAGATCTCCCCCGATACGAGATCAAGTCTATAAAATCACCGAGACGAAACGCGACCGATATCCGAGATTTAAAACTTTGGTTGGGTCAGCCTCTTAGAATGGACAATTTTACAGAAAATGCTTGTCGAATTTCCTATGCTAGAATTTTAGTAGAAATCAGTATTGATTTTGATTTTCCTGAAAGAGTCCCTATTCAATATAATAAAGGCGTAGTTGTCTGGGAAAAGTGATTTAAGAATGGGTACCTTATTCATGTGCATCTTGTAAAGTGTTTGGCCATTCAGATGAGATGTGTAAATCTACTAAGATTTGGATTTCAAAGAATTCTTCTGATACAAGTACTAGAATGGAATTAGATGGAAAAAATGAAAGTCAGGATAAACAAATGATTGATATTGCACGACATCCTAACATTGACACTGTAGAAAAATGTACAAGTAAATCTAAATTTCTGGAAAAACAGCAGCCTATTCCAAGGAACCAAGGAGTTGAATGTAATCCTGCTGTTGGGATGATCACTAATAGTAATAGTGAGTTGGTTAATTACAATCTAAGGGCAATGCCAAGAAATGATGGGTTCATGCATGGACGTAATGTTCAAGATAAAGGAGGTGAGAAGAATGCTGATGAGTTAGATAACATATCTATTGTTGATAGTCAAATGGAAAGTGGTAGTGAAGATCATTTTAAAGTAGGTGATGTTGTTAATGAAGAGAACATAAATGACTCTGACTGTTCTTTCAGTAGTTTCAAAGGAAGAAAGGTTAAATTTAAAACCGGGAAATCAAAAGGTAAGGGCGGCTTGTTTTGTAATGAACCTTTAGTTGAGACCAACCTTGTTTTGTAATGAACCTTTAGTTGAGACCAACCCTAAGTGAGTCAAATTGGTGTCACAATTTCAGACCAGATTCAAATCTAAGGAGGTAAAAGATGAGGGGGGTATTGCTGTTGGAGTAATGGAAGGAGGAATTTCTAAGAAGTGATTCTTTTTGCCTTGTTTCTGGTGCATCATTTGTTTCTACTGGTTGTTTTTTGGGTACTTCTCTTAAGTCGCAGATTTGTGTTTCTTTTGTGTCTGTTGGAGTTTTTGTATAGGCTTTTGTGGGCTTATATGCTACTAAGGTGTTGTTTTGGTTTTAGGATTGCAGAAGTGCTTCAACTTGTAGTCCTGCCTAGTTCTTGTGTGGTTTACTTTTGAGTATGCTGGATTTTTGGGCTCGGCGGTTTTATTGGGCTTCGGTGTTTTTTTTTTTTTTTAGTTGTTCAGTCTGGTGTTATGTGTGTATGTTTCGAAGTGTAGTTTGTTACAGTGTAGTCAAGGCGAAAAAGCCCCAGGCTGGCGCCTAGCGCTTTTTCGCGCCTAGCGCTTTTTAGGCGCCTTGAGCATGACTTTTGCAGTTTTACAGCAAAAAAAACTGCACTTAAAAAATGGCATAAAACTCCATTTTTGGCTTTTAAAACGTGTATATAAATGCAATATTGAGATTAAACAAACTGCATTTGTCCAAAACTTCCCAAAAAAATTGCATTTGTTTCAAAAAAAACATCTTATGTTTTATAAAAAAAACTGCACTGCACTTGAAAAAAAAACTGCTCTGATTTTTTTTAAAAAAAAACACACATTTGTTAAAACTTAAAAAAAACATTTGTTCAAAACAAAAATCTGCATTTGTTCAAAAAAAACTGCATTTGTTCAAAACTTCAAAAAAAGCTGAATTTTTTTATTAAAAAAATCTGCATTTGTTATAAAAAACATTTGTTTCAAAAAAAAGGCATTTCTTCAACAAAAAAATAACACGGCACTTACGCTTGTTTAAAGAAAACAGCTGCTGTTCAAAGAAACGAAAAAAACAAAAAATCTTACAGAAGAACCTAACCGAAGCGCGCTTTTTTACGGCTTCGGCGCCTCGAGCGCTTTTCTGGCGCCTCGAGCACGGCTGGCGCTTCGATGGCCAGAAAAGCCCTAGGCTGGCACCTAGGGCTTTTTGGCGCCTAGGCGAGCGCCTTGACTACACTGGTTTGTTATGTAATATCCGCTTTGAGTTGGCTTAGTATTATGTTTGTAAAGCATTTGTTGTTAGGATGTTTTATTTTTAACCAACTCAATGTCTTGTACTCCTCTTATATGTGATATAAGTACCCTTGTGTTAAAAAAAACTCTCATATTAATTTACCGTTTAAATATATATCAACCCATGGTCACGCGCACCAAGCTTCATCGGATGTGCAATCTGTTAATGTTACCGTGCAACACAAACGCCCTAGCATACATCTAGATCATTTTTTTCCATAACTGATCCATTATCAAAGTAACCTGCAAAAATCTTATATCTCTAAACAATTTCCAAATTAAGAATTTCATTGATAGCTATTAAGCATAGATTTGTATAACAAACAACTAATGTTAAATTGCAATTTTGATGGTCTTCAAGATACAACATTTATCTTTTGTCACAAGATATTTATAATATAACAAAGCTTCTTCTGTTTATGGAACATATTTGAATATTAAAAAAAAAAAACATATTAAAAAAATGCATCATTGTTCATAAGTACACAAATTTAATTTGAATGGCATGATACTTGTAGCAACATCCATGTGCAACCCATGGATTATGCACTAGTTTAGGATGATAATTTTTATGCTTCCAAGCATTGATTCAGGATGAAAATTTAACGTGTCTCAAGCATGTATGAGAACTTAATTGACATGTACATGTTCCTAAAAACGTTGTTGCCAAATCTTACGATTTAAATCCTGATCCATACCGAATCTCTCCTTTTACGATTTGATTTATGTTTCAATTCAAAATAGTCTAACTGCAATTTAAGAAAACATTCATCTTATAATTGTAGAATACTAGAGAACCAAACAAGTGTTCCTAAAACCAATTGGTAATAGGAACAACGGTCTCATAGTATATATATAGGAAACATGACACAAATTGCTCAATGTGGGACAAGACTAACACCACCCTTGCATGGGTGGCACCACTGGCCAAGACGTGCCCAAGTCACACGAGTCGAAATCAAGCTTCGACACCATGTAGAATATTAGAGAACCAAACAAGTGTTCCTAAAATCAATTGGTAATGGGAACAACGATCTCATAGTATATATACAGGAAACATGACACAAATTGCTCAATGTGGGACAAGACTAACATATTTAATATGCCTTTTTGGATTCACAATTTCAATTATAATGTTTTCAAATCAGAATTATAATGTGATGAAATGAAAATTGAGTTTCTAGTTACATAGTAAAAGTTTTAACAATTTCAAAGTCTGCATGTACCTTAAAATATGTATCTTTCAAATCCACAAATTACGATTTGTATTCTGTTTTGACTTACTTTGAAATTTACGGGTTACAATTCAAATCCCATTTAGAAAACTTGCTTAAAACTATGAAAATTGGTAACTTGTCTCATGTCCTACAGCTTTCTCAATGAGTTGAGGGACTGTTAGTCGAAATGAAGTATCATGTTCAAAATGGTTGGAAATCTAAGACTATAATATAATGTAATAACATCAAATGTCACATAACCATTTGTGCAATGATGCGTATCTTTCAATAGTGAAAAACGACGTAAGGTAATTTTCTTTCTTGATGGATTTTCAGTATCCAGATATGTACACTTTTTAACATATTAATTTCAACATTGCTGGTTCCACCTTTTGCAAGGTAGCACCAATATACAGAACGATCAAGATTCAACTAGGATGTATATAAAATTTAAACTATATTTAGGTTAGCAATTCCAGTCAATATTGATATCAGAATTACGCTTAATAATGGTAGAGACTCTAGAGTCTACGATCATAATATGTATTATTTCACATATTTAGTAGAAATAGTAGCCTGTATTTGGAAGTTTAAACCTTTTGGGTGCTTTTAGCTTTCTAACTTAAGCACCTTCTTAAACTGATAAATATGTAAACTAGTCATATCTGAAATCAGACAAGAAAGGAAAACGAACAATGATTACAGATCTACTTACGGCAACTGAATTACGACCGCACTGATTACTCCTACCATGAAGCAGCTGTCCAGATTGAGTCCGAGCTAAATGTAGCCTCTCTCCGCCGTGACCACGACGAGGTTGGTATGGCCGACGCAACCCGGAGCGGCAGTCAGAATCACCGGCCGCGTCAACAGAACGACCAACGCCGGGTGATTTCCAAATGTATACGAGCTTCATGCGCTCGTCACGCACCAGATATTTATGACACGATGAGACAAGTCACAAGGGGATTGATGATGAATGACGGGAAAAGTGAAGTAGGGTTTCCTTCGCTGCAGTTAACGGAATGCGGATCGTTTTATTTACTTTGTAATATTTGCGAACACTCTCATCAAATTCCGAATGATCAAATACGTGTCGCCATCTAGGTAAGAGCATCTAAAGTCATGATGACCAGCTTGTAACCGGCAAGAGATCACTTGTACCCAGTTTTTCACGTTTTCATGGACCCAACAAATTACAGCCCTCTGAGTTCATTTTGCAGTTAAACCTGCGAAGTAATATGACTTTAATTGCAAAATGGACAAATCAGGGGATTGTTATTGGCTGGATCCACGGGAACGTGGAATATTGGGTCCAGACGATCTGAACCCCTTGTAACATGTGTGTTGCACATGGCACTGTGTGTTGCACCTGGCAATATTAACAATAATAATTGTACTTTATTTATTGTTAAAGTAGTATTATGTATAAAGTTTTTTTCAATTTAATTGTGATATATTAATTACAAACTAAAATGTTATTCGATTATCGCTATCTACATATATCTCTAGCTATTAATGTTTCAACCAAAAAAAAACTAAATTTCTTAATAATATAGATGTGAATAATTTATGTTACGTGAGATATAATTATCATATATATGCATGAGCGTGAATGAATAACTTTATCATTCTTGTTGTATAATAATTTGTATGTACAATCAGCTCTCATTTTTGTAAAGATGTATTAATAAAGGAATGAATGCTAAATAATTTGAGTTATTTATATATTTTATAATCAACACAATTAATTCAATTAAATAGTTGAATGTAAGAGTTAGACAAACCTAAGAAAAGATTTGCATGTATTTGTAATTGAGAAGAACTTTTATTTATCACTTAGGTTTATCATTTAAACAAATTTATCTTTGTGTTCAACCATGTATTTCATGTTATTGTAAGTATCATACTTACAATTCTGATAATTGCAAAATAGTGTTATGCAGCGTCAACGTGAATTGTGATTTGGGTAAGGTTTGTAACCAAAAGAGAGAATGTTAAAAAATATATTTATTAATTACTCAATGCGCGGACATCTTAATATTGTATTGGGGTTTTTAGCCTCAAGGACAAAATGAACAAAAAAATGTTACATAAGGACAAGGGGCTCAAATTTTATCCATAAGGACAAATTTTAGTGTAAAAGGAGGAAATAAGGGGACCACTATAATTCCTCCCTTTACACTAAAATTTGTCCTTATGGATAAAATTTTAGCCCTTTGTCCTTATGGAACAGTTTTTTGTTCATTTTGTCCTTCACACTATTTTCCTGTATTATTTATTTTGATTGTAAAATATAAATGCATCTTTAAAAGTCGCTAAAAGTAAACTTACGTTATGCAATGAACAACCACCTTTTTTGGGAAATGAATTGGGAATTGAAAGAGATATTTTATTTAAGTACACATTTATGTTACTTCATTTGACTAAAGAAATTAATTTTTTATTATTTCTAATTGTACAGGAATATTGCATATATTGAAATTATCGTATTTTTAAGATTTATTTTATAAATGGACTTGAGCGTAAAATATTAAGAAAGAATTGAGAAGGGTTTTTAAGTAATTGTAAAAAAAAATAAGATGCTGGAGTTAATGGAATTCTACATTTCAATATTTGATAAATTTGTTGACGAATTATTGTAACAAATTTTTTTTATTATCGTTAATGTATACAATTTGCGTTATGCAATTTATATATTTTTGTGTTTAGATGTTCTTTTTACCAATTTGTTGATGTATTTGTAGTATGCATATTGAAATTTTTGAAACATTAGTTGATTAATTTTACTAGTTAGTTTAAAGTTTGGATCAGTTAATTAATTTAAATATGTGGGTCTCAATGTAAAATATTGGGAGAAAACTGAGAAACATTTGTAAATAATTATAGAATTTTTAAAATTTGATGTTTGAATGTAAAATAGTGTAATAGATTAACAAATAATTGTAAAATGACAGATATTAGAATTCTAAAAATAAAATGCATATAAAAAATAATAGCTAGTAGGCTTAAACTAGTACTACCTGACTTAATATCCATGAATCAATCTGCATTCTTGCCTTATAGGAGTATTCTTGACAACTTTCTAGTGGCGCATGAGCTGCTTAAGGACTATAACACTAAAAACTGTTCGCCTAGGATCATATTAAAACTCGACATAAGGAAAGCTTTCGACTCTATACAGTGGACTTCTATTACTAGAATTTTGAGCTATATGAATTTTCCTCCTTGTTTTGTTACCTGGATTTACTCTTGCATTAGTACCGCTTGTTTTTCAGTTAATATCAATGGTTCCCCTGCTGGGTTTTTTGAGAGTAAGCAAGGTATTAGGCAAGGAGATCCTATATCCACTTATATTTTCATTATTGTGATGGAACTTCTCACCAGTCTCCTTAACGAACTTGTTGATAAGAACAAGTTTAAGCTTTACCTCAAGTGTACAAACCCTAGAATAACTTCCCTCATGTTCGCAGATGATCTCATTATCTTCTGCAAACCTGACACGCAAACATTGTCGAATATAATGAGCACTCTTGAGAAATTTTACACTATAACCGGTTTGAAAGTTAACACTGACAAGTCTGAATTTAAAGCAGCAGGTATATCTAATTTTCAAAAGCAGCAAATTAAAAACTTAACTGGTTTAGCCTGTAATGCAAACACCATAACATGCATAGGGCTTCAGCTTGCCGCGGCTAGAATCACCACGCAACAGTGTTTACCTTTTATGATAAAATAACTGCCAGGCTAGATTGTTGGTCTTCAAAAATGCTCAGTCAAGCCGGTAGACTAACTCTAATTAAAGCGGTTATAGTCTCTATGCAAGTTTACTGGGAAAGGACCTTTATCCTACCCCAAAAATTAATTCACATGATCAGAACGACATTCATGAGATTTATGTGGAAAGGGAGCATTCACACAAAATACTTAGCTCCTATATCCTTTTCCAGATTTAAGAAACCTATGACGAAAGGTGGTCTTGGCATAATTAATATATGCAAGTGGAATATAGCGGCAATAGGAAAGCATACGAATGATATTATGTGTATGAAGGAAAGGTTGTGGGTCAATTGGTCTTACTGTCATGTTCTAAAGATAGCAGTCTATGGACCTTGGTGGAAAAACCAAACCACAGGTCTACGTGGAAAAATATTTTAAAACTTAGAAGCTTTTTTTTTTTTTTTGCCTTTTTTCAAATTTGGTTTCAATTCTTTTAGTTTGATTAGCTTCTGGCATGACCCTTGGCTCCACTACGGTAGCATATTTTCTAACACTATAACTTACCTTGAGATCTTGCAATCTGGAGTTTCCTACCAAGCGAGAGTTAATAGTGTTATTGATGGAAATCGGTTCGTGTTGCCGAACTCTTTAAACCAGAACATCAACAATATTTAGGCTAAAATCAACACCAGTTCTGTTTTCAACCTTCCACCTAAGCAAGCAACCTGGATTTGGCAAGGTTAGAATTACACCATTAGAAAAATGTACTTTGAACTGCAAAATGTTTTAGGAATGATAAATTGCAGGTGGAATAAAGTTATATGGAGGACTGACAATTCGGCAAAGGAGAACCTTACTCTTTGGAAGGTGTATCACCAGGCTTTGTTAACTAAAGACAACTTGGTGGAAAGAGGAATGGAAGTGCAGCTGGATTGTAGCTTTTGTCATACGCAACATGAAACCACTTGCCACCTTTTCTTCTCTTGCAATGTGATGAAGTTGATTCTGCATGCAGCACTGGCGAAACTGGGTATCACGTCAACACCAAATGCATTCAACTGGGAAGCTTTATTGAAACATTGTAGAGGAAAATCAACTAGAGCAAGGTCATGCACCTATGTGCTTAAGAAGTACCTTCACATAATATGGAGACAGAGGAACTTAAGGGAGTTCCAATCGGAGAAAGCAACGACTACTATCCATCTGAGGAATCAGCTTTGGCTTGAAACTCGAGAAGAAGTTAAATTCCTGAGGTTACGTTTGACCCAGGAATTCTCAACTTTTAATTTGTCCTTCTGTAAATATTTGTTTTTGTTTAGTATCTCTAAGTCTGATATGTCGTGTTATCACTATTGTCTTTTTTTTTCATTTTCCTCCTTGTTTCAATGTATTCATCTCCGGTGTATCAATAAAGTGGTAGGGGACCACTCAACCCGTCGGCCTTGCCAAAAAAAAAATCTGAAATTAGGGAGAATTAAGGAGAATTGATATAGCTCCTAAAACTAATGTGAGAGCTGAAAATTCTTCTGCTTTACTGTTATTTAATAGATTTTTTTGTTTGAACGTTGAACAAATTCGAAGGGAGCTGAACGCAATCAGCGCTCATCATTGTATTTTATTTTCTTTATTTTTTAGATGATATCACGTTGAGATGCCACCACGTACGATCAAAATCACTAGACAGACAGTTCGATCATAAATAGATGAGACGGCTGGTCCGGCACATGTTTCTCCTGCATATAAGACGACGATATTGGATATATGGATTCTAGATGAGTAACATAAAAGTTACTCTCACTGCATGTTCACAACTCTTAAAACCCTTGAGGTATGATTCTAAACATAATTGTTAGATCCAAAATTGGCTTCAACACCCAAGTTGTTCAATTATGCAGAGATTAATATCAAAAAAAATGCAAGGAAAGACACGAGATTTATAGTGGTTCGGCATTAACGAGCCTACATCCACTTTATATCTATGATTATACTTAAAATCGAGTACAATCAATGATTTATCCCTCAACCTCACTTTTACAATGTTGATCCACTCAGTAAATTCGAGACAACTCTAAACAAGAATAATAGAGATATAATAATGGTGGAATTAGAGCTCAGAATTGCCCAAAAAGATCCTGAAAAATGCCAAGTCTGGGGCTATTTATAGCTGATATTTGCAGACGGATCGCGGTCATACGTGGCACAAATCCCGAGGATCTCGGACTGGTTCGTGGCTTGATGAAGAATTGGTCAAAATGGCAGTTATGGACAGGTGTCGCAAGATCCTTCATTTTCGGATCGTGAACGACTTAGTCGTGATCTTCATCTTAGCTTCTGGGGTTGGACCGTGAAGAGGCAGAGGGTACAGATCGGATCGTTCTGCTGTGAACGGATCGGGTCGTGAAGCTCTGACGAGGACGGATCGAGAAGACAGGGACGGGTCGGATCGTGGATACAGGGGGGCGATCGCGAGTTGTTGCTGGGTACCACAAACAGGTGTCGTGATGGTGGACCACGAGCCAAAGATGATGTGGTGACCACGATCGAGTTTCTGAGGGTCCTAGCGAGTGAGGTTTCATAATTTCTTGGTCTTGGTGGCTTGGTCCAAAAGCTAGCCAACATTTTGCCCCCTCGAAGTATGTTTTATCAAGGATGGAACATACTTCGAAATTACGGACCTATCTTTTCACGAAGTGGCATGAATTAAAAGTCATGTTTGTTTGAAACGTCGTACCGCTTCGGGAAGTCACGTTCTTTGATCAGTATAAATATCCTGTTAAGTCTTCAATCATCTTTTTGTTCATTGGATAGTTCTCATCTCTGGGGCTTTTGGAGATATCATTATCAAGTTGCAAGGTAAACATTTTTAAATCTTCAAGTATTTATGAGTCTTTAATTTCAGCAATTGTTTATCGAGTTGGATCGCCGAAACATCCCACGGTTCGTGAGACGAGGCATTCGTTTCGGGTTGGTGATTATTTGAGCCTCCCTCACGAAACACGATGGGCCTTCCTACTTCAGTCACGAGTCGTTTGAGGGAGCAGCTTCCCTTTTCTTCGTTAGGCTTGGGTCCGCGGCCCACCAGGCTCCACGGTCCGAATGGGACAAAAAATTGGAATACTAATGGTCGCTGGTTTGCCTATATAATCCGACCTTTCCTCCATCTTCTCTCTTTCTTCTTTCTTTTGTTTTCCACCGCCAGTTTTCGATCTTTTCTTTCAAACCCTAACTCGCGATTTCCTCTCTCGATTTAAGTTAAAACAAAATAGGTAATCATGCTAACAAGGCTTTAATGCATCTTCACTTTCATTTCTCTCTAGTTTTCACCGATTTGAGAGGAGAGAGTGACGGAGTTTTTTGATATTCCAGGCTTTAGAGGCGACTGGTCGATGGGTTTAGGCGTTCAGGTTCATGGTAGGAGAGGAGAAGAGAAGAGGAATGAGTTGGCCAGTTCGACTCGTGGATGAGGTTTGAGTTCGTGGCGATGGCGAGGCGGTAGGAGATGAGATGAAGATGTAGTGTTAATTTGATTAGCAGATCGGATCGTGAAAACGAAAGAGCATCGGTTCGTGGAGATATAAGGATCAAGAGAGAATTCGTGGTGTGAAGTCAGGTAATGGATCGGATCGCAGGGATGGAAAAGGTCGGTTCGTGGCGTCATGTGTTAAAGTAGAGCATAAGGGTTCCACGATCCGCCCACGAATTTCGATCCGCGCTGCATCAATAGGCGATCCACTCCCTTCGATCCGATACGCTTCCCATGACCCGATCCCAGCATCTCTTATGAACCGGTCTAGTCAACGATCCCATACATACTTAAACTTAAACAATGCATCGTTATCACAAGATTTTGAACAGTTAGGTTAGGGCCTTCAAGATGAACTTCTTGAACTGATCCGCAGCATAACTCAGTAGCATGCAACGGTCATTATCTGCTTATCTGATTGACTTCATTCTTTTCTTTAATGTATGCACAAGCACACACTTGCACTTACACACACGAGGAACGGGTAACTTGTGTTCTAATTTTCACTTGCCAACACAGCTATGTCGGATAAACAAGCGACTGGGACATCCAATGAGAGTACCGAATCAGAGACATTAATACATCATAACCCTGATGTGCTTTCCTCAGATTCAAATGAGGAAAAATCCGATCCTGATTACGAGACAGGCACCGATATAGAGTCAACAACTTCTAAGAGCACGTCCCTTGAAGATGAGGTTGATCGAGCTCCTGATGAAATTCCAAGTGTTAAGGAAATAGAGAAGTTCACTGATTCTTTACCCTCTAAGTTAGACGATATAAAACTTAAGAAGATATGTTTAAGACACGGAATTCCCTGGGACGATGTGAAAGTTCCAGAAAACGAAGATAGACCTCATTCTGCCCCTGAGGGGTATATGACCGTTAGTCGACTCATGTGTTGGGTAGGGGTTATTCCTCCTTTTCCTCCACTTGTTTTTGATCTCTTAAGACAGTTACACATTTCCCCCCATGCAACTCCACCTGAATGCCTATGCGGCTTTGTATACTCTGTACGTTGCTTATATGGAGATTCTGCAGACCGAACTTACCCTTAAAGATATGAAGTTCTATTACCACTTCAAACATCGTTCCGCAGGGGCTCCCAATTTCTCTTTCTTCGAATCGGTCGCCAATAGAAAAGTTGTGACGGATGGTTATAGTAATATAGGGGATGTCAAATCTGACTGGTTCTATATTAAACATCAAACCGGATGCGCGAGGAAGTGGCTACAAGCAAGTATGTTTTCAACTTTTCCGCATTTAATTTGAATGCATAATTTCAGTGCTAACGAATCATTTTGTTCCACACAGATCAGAACTTTGAGAGAATGGAAGGATCGATATACGAAGACCGAATGTCCTGCCTCCTCAAGAGTAACTCAGATTTCTTAAGGATTAAGAAATGCATCGCCGACGAGAACCTTCACAAACACCGTCTTTTAGACATAAGGTTCGGACTTGGAGCGGGCGACAAACCTTACAAGTATATACCTCCGACGGAAGGAGAAGGAACTTCTCAAGTTGTAAAGACAACTACCCTTCGCAACAGTCCTTCGCCAATGATTAATCAGGATGACGAGGATTTAAACGTATACAAAGGAGATGAGGGACGAGCCGACGAATCAAAGGAGGTCCCGACCTCTAAAGGGCAGTCTCCCTTAAGAACTTCATCGCCGGTTGAGTCTGTCGCTCGAGAAGAATTAACAGAAGAACAAATACTCGGGGAATTGAGTAAGATTCCTTTACCAAACGATATTTATACTCAAGAAGATTTCGGAGGGGAACCAATTTTTCCCATCTCTGAAGAGACGAGTGCCCTAGTTGGAGAAAAAGAAGTCATCCAAACGAGTCTAACTCCGGGCCCTGGTCCGTTTAAAAAGGGGATTTCACGGGATGCACAATTCACATGCACCATTTACCATAACACTCTTTTGCTACTATGTTTCATAGTTTTAACATGCAATTGTTTCCTTTGCAGGGAAAATGTCTCGCAAACGGTCTTATTCTTATCGTTCCCTTCGCGAGGGCACACCAAGCCTCCTTCTAGATCCCGAGCATACTCGTAGTGATAGTAGGGGAAGGGATAGTCGTCGGTCTCGGGATCCTCATCAATCTTATTCTACACGACCTCGATCTCCATCGAAGCAAGGCTATGGAAAGTCACATAGTCGTCCATTGCCACCGGCTGGGGGTAAGAAACTTTCTATAGATTTAACTCCTCTGAAATGCACGCCTTCTCACGCCCAATCTTCCAAGAAACACCCCGAGCCAGAGGACAAGAACAAAGATGAGGGCAAGATCGTGGAAAAGGGGAGGACAACTCCTATTTCCTCTAGTGAGAATGGCTTGGATACTACTGCCGCAAAGGATGTTGCCCCCAATTCTGAGATTTTGGCCAGGCTAGAGCGCTTGCGAAAGCAGTTCCCTGATATTTACTTTGAGAGGATGGTGTTCGTCCCGGATCTTGAACCGGTCCCCGAGGATTGGGTCATAGAGGTGATAGGGTACGTATGCCATGTGGCTAAACAATACGGGGTAATGAAGAAGCATGCTGCTACACTTTCTACTATCATCCGCCACATGGAGACGGATGCAGCCAGAGCCAGAGCAAAGATTGATAATGATGCTAGGGCTAGGAGAAAAATGGAAAAAGAACTAGAGGATGCACAGGCCCAACTGGCTTTAGCCCGGCGAGACGCAGGTAATTACAGGTCCGAGCTGGAGAGTGCTAGGGAGCGTTTTCGCAGCGAGCTTGACTTAAATAGCCAGGAACGGGTGGCCCTGAGGAAGGAAGTGGAAGATCTCAGGGCGGTTAACACCGAACTGAAGACAGCACAAGAACGCTTTGCTACTGAGAAAGATGCCTGGGAGAAAGAGAGGGCGAGCTTAAAAGATGACCTCGCTCTCGCCAAAAAGGATAAGGAGGTTTTAAATGATCAACTTTCTCAAGATGAGGAGCGTGCAGCTCTCGCTGAAAGTAACGCCAATAATGCTCTTAAGTCGGCAACTGCTACAGCCGATAAGCTCGCTGAAAGAGAGAAAGAAATAGCTGGTTTTGAGGAACTGTTGTTCGACTTCTTTGGTCAAGTCATCAAGACTAGAGACATCTCTTGGATTCTGAACTATCATGTTACTTTGGCCAATGTATGGGATGCAATTGTCGAAGGCGAGAAGCGGCGATTGAGGGTCGACGAGATTGAAAAAAACCAGCTGATGCAAACCTTTCTTAGAGGTGAAGAACCTGAGGCTTTGGAGGAAGGTAGACGCCTAATCCATGAGGAGATGGAGAGGGAGAAGAGTAGGATCAAGGGCAAGGATAAGGTTGGCGAAAGCTCGAGCTCGGTGGTGGAGCCCAAAACCTCTGAAGTTGAGGAATATAACCCCGATTATCCGTTGATCCCCTTGGCTCCAACTCCTCCGATTATCGGGACCACTAGTACAAATCTGGGAGATGAGTCAGCTGAATGTATCTCCGTATTCTCTCCACAGTTAGTTAAAGCAATCGTAACTTGTTGTCATCTCTCGGGACAGACAACTGACATGGCCACATCTCCTCCTGATTCACTAACCTTTGCTTCTCATGGTGTAGGTACCAAAGTGGTCGAAAAAGGTGCAGAGGAGAAGGCAGTGGCAGAGAAAGTTGATGTCCCTCCGGGTTCTGGTATTGAAGTTTCCGAGATTCCAAAGCAAACCGAGGGCACAACAAGTTATAGAGTTATGGTAGCACCCATGGAATCTGGCACCGGCGCTTCTGCAGACGCTGAGATTATCGATGCTTTGCATGACACAGATGGCGGTCATGGAGATGAGGAAGAGGAGGTAGAAATCATAGACGAGGCCAAGGATGATGATAGTGAAACCCTGGCTGACATACAGGCTAGGAAGGAGAAGCAGTTGGTTCTTAGGAAGGGGGAACATGATCCTGTATTCGTGCCCCCTATTTCTGAAATCGACCCCAAGACCGGGTTGGTTATAAGATTCTCTTCCAAATCAATAACTTCACAACTTGTCTCCCAACCTTCCAGTCCTCCCCCGGAGCCTCTTGTTGATAAGAGGAAGAGGAAGAAAAGTGATCGCTCTGGTACTGATAAAGAGAAGTTGGAGAAAAAGAAGAAGGAAAAGAAATCAAAGTCATCTCCCAAGCGTAAATAGAATGCAACTATTAGCTCATATTTTAGTTTTAGGATTTCCTTTGGCCAAAAGATGTAGTCGTGAGAGTGGCCCTCACTTTTGTTTAGCTTCTCGTTTTTGTAAATCTTCTGTTAGTAAGTAAAAATCTGTTTCTTTTTGCCATTGCGTTCCTGCAAATTCATTATGTTAGCAGAGTTTAGATGGTCATAACCGAAATAATCATAGTTAACTATTAAAGTCATAAGTAACAATTATTAATCATGACTGAAACAATTATCGAAAAATATACGTGCTAAGTAAATGTGTAGTGGTGCACGTATATACCCCCAATCAGTCGTCATTATAGTGCCTGGCCAGGGCTTATTGGCGATCGATTAGGATTATATTCATACTATCCCGATCTTTCAGCGAGGTAATGGTTCTTGCGGCGCTAAGTCTCTAGCGCTTTTATACTCTCCCGATCCTTCAGCGGGTTAGAGTTCTTGTGGCGCTAAGTCTCTAGTGCCTTTATACTCTCTCGATTCTTCAGCGGGTTAGAGTTCGAGCTCGATTTTTGGTCTACACACCGATCCTCCAGCGGGATAGAGGTTCTGGGGGCACTAAGTCTCTGGCGCCTTTATACTCTCCCAATCCTTCAGCGGGTTAGAGTGTTATCAAGGCAGTTTTATCATGGTGCACCTTCATGCCTTGGGGACATTATCTTCGCGTCCTTTATACTCTCTCCCTGATCTCGGGAGTTAAGAGTGCAAACAGTAGTGCGATTTACCTCGCTGCACCTTTTGGAGCTTTAATTACCGTGAGCCTTCCGATCTGATAGACGGCATTTTGAATTAGCTATTTTGTGATTACTGCATAATTTAAAACAAATCTCGAAATGGTAACGGTTTATATTGGTCAAAATAAAAGAGTAGATAAGAAATGGTGCAGTAAAGGTAAATGACACGCGATATTTTTATAGTGGTTCGGTCGAATCATGACCTACGTCCACTTTATAATCTTTTGTTCAAATAACCAGACTATTCTGGGCAAGTTGAGCCTTTTTACATGGTTCTAAAAACAAAAGAGTAAAACTGACATTTTTATGTTAGATAATGCCGTAAATGCTGGGCATTCCACACTCTGGGGATTTCATCTCCATCTACGGTTGCTAGCTTGAAGGTTCCATTATCAAGCCTTCATAAAATGGAGTACGGTCCTTCCCATTTCGGGCCCATATGTACTGGGGGTGGAAAGATGCGCTTCAGAACCAAGTCTCCGGGTTCAAATGTCCGAGCTCGGACTCTTCTATTGTAGTACCGAGCTATTTGTTGTTTGTACCTCAGGGCACGTAAGTCGGCTTCGTCCCTTTTTTCCTCAACCATGTCCAGGGATTCAAGGAGCAACTCATTGTTGGTCATCGGATCGTAATAAATGGTTCGATGAGATGGTACTTCCAACTCGACTGGAATAACTGCTTCAGCTCCAAAAGCAAGGGAAAACGGGGTGTGACCCGTCGCCGACTTGTACGTTGTTCTATAGGCCCATAGTGCTAGGGGTAATTCATCAACCCACGTGGCTTTGGCCCTCTTCAATCTTTTCTTTAGAATGGACTTAATCACCTTGTTTGCCGCTTCAACTTGCCCGTTCGACTGCGGATGTGCCACAGAGGTGTATCTTTTCTCGATGTGATACTTCCGACAGAAATCTTGAAACTCGGTGTTGTCGAATTGGGTCCCATTATCGGTTACGATGACTTTTGGGATCCCAAATCGACATATAATGTTCTTAACGACAAAGGTGATCACTTGCTTGGTTGTGATCGTGGTCAAAGGCTATGCTTCTACCCATTTAGTAAAATAATCCACGGCCACAATAGCGAACTTTGCTCCGCCCTTTGCTATGGGAAGGCTCCCAATAATGTCAATTCCCCACATAGTAAAAGGCCACGGGCTTGTCATTGTCTTCAACTGGTTAGGTGGCGCCCTAGGAATCTTGGAGAACTTCTGGCAAGCATCACAACATCGTGCATACTTAGTTGCATCCTTATTTATGGTGGGCCAGAAATAGCCGTATCGCAATATCTTCTTTGCCAATGTTTGCCCTGCAGTGTGGTCTCCACACTCACCTTCGTGGACTTCCTTCAGTACACGCTTGATGTCATCATGGGCAATGCACCAGATGAGAGGCATCAAGAAACCTTGTCTGTACTGGACTTCGCCTTGCAACACATATCGGGAAGCCTTCCGTAGAACTGCACGCCTCTCACTTTTCTTTGTTGGGAGCGTTCCATTCATCAAAAAATTCTTTTGGGGGGGGTCATCCATGACTCCCTTTCAGGTTCAATCTCTAGTACCGGATAAACTTCCATCTGATCCACGCTAAGGAACTGTAGTACTTCAATCGGGACTAGTTCTGTATGTTCTGGATTATCGGAACTAGCCATCTTCGCTAACTTGTCTGCTCTTTGATTCTCCGCTCGAGGAATATGAGATATGCTGTGGTGATCAAAATTATCTAGCAACTTCTTCACTTTTTCCAAATATGATATCAACCTTGGACTCTTAGCCTGAAACTTTTCATTAACTTGGTTCACAACTAAATCGGAGTCACAAAAGATGTCTAGCTTTGTTATCCCTAGTTCCTTTGCAAGCTTCAACCTGGCAATTAGAGCTTCATACTCGGAATCATTATTAGTTGCGTGGAACTCTAATCTAAGAGCGTAATATATTAGCCGTTTCTCTGGAGTTTCAAGAACCACTCCGGCACCAGATGGTCTGTCATTTTTAGCTCCATTGGTATATAGTTTCCAGGCGTTAGGGTCAAGGAGTAGCTTTGGCGGATCGTCTTCCTCGGTTACCACATCATCTTCTGGGATGGTAAAATCTGCTATAAAGTCTGCAAGTGCCTGCCCTCTTATCGACCTTCGGGGTTGGAAGTTCAGGTCGAATTGACTCAGCTCAATGTTCCATTTAAGCAACCTTCCTGATGCTTCTAGCCTTTGTAAGACCTGCTTAAGCGGGTGATCAGTGTAAACAGTAATGGGGTGAGCCTGGAAGTAGTGACGAAGCTTCCTAGATGCAATCAGCAAACTGTACGCAAGCTTTTCTATTTTTGGGTAATTCCGTTCTGCGGCTGCCAATTTCTTACTCACATAGTACACCGGTCATTGCACCTTATCCTCCTCTCTTACCAAAGCCGAACTGATTGCGTGGGATGACACTGCCAAGTACACAAATAAATCCTCGTGATCCACAGGCTTAGACAACATCGGGGTTCTTTCCAGATGATTCGATAGATTCTGGAATGCTTCTATACAATCAGGAGTCCATTTAAAGTTGCACTTTCCTCGCTTTATTAGCTCGAAAAACGGGATGCATTTATCTGTAGCTTTTGAGATAAATCTGCTGAGCGCTGCCACTTTTCCAGCAAGGCTTTGCACATCTTCAATCTGCTTTGGTTCTTGAATATTTCGGATCGCTGTAATCTGATTTGGATTGATCTCAATTCCGCGCAAGCTGACAATGAATCCTAGGAATTTTCTAGATGCTACCCCAAACGAACATTTCAAAGGATTCAGTTTCATCCCATATTTTCGGAGAATTTCAAACATCTTTGCTAAATCGTTAGCATGATCGGATGACTGTTTGGACTTTACCAATATATCGTTGACGTATACCTCCATCGTTTTCCCGATTTGGTTGTAGAACATCCTATTCACCAATCGTTGATATGTAGCGCCGGTATTTTTCAAATCGAAAGGCATCACCACATAGTAGTATAATCCCAAATCTGTAATGAAACTGGTATGCTCTTGGTCTAAGACATGCATGGGGATCTAATTGTACCCCGAGTATGCATCCATAAAAGAAAGAAGTTCATGACCCGCGGTTAAATCTACCAACTGATCGATTCTGGGCACCGGGAAGCTATCCTTCGGACAGGACTTGTTTAAATCTTGGAAGTCGATGCACGTATGCCACTTTCCATTGGCCTTTTTTTACCAAAACCGGGTTTGAAATCCAGTCAGGGTAAGTTCAATCTTTAATAAACCCATTACTTCTCAGTTTTTCAACTTCTTCTTTCAGAGCGGTAGACCTTTCTGGATCAAGAATTCGCCTTTTCTGCTTGACAGGAGGATGTTTTGGGTTATTGCTTAACGAATGACTCATAATCGAGGGAGATATCCCACACATGTCCGCATGGGTCCAAGCGAATACATCCAAGTTAGCTTTCAAGAAATTTGTTAATTCTTTGGCTCGAACAGGATTCAACTGGGATCCAATCTTCAGGACCTTCTCTGGGTCACTATCATCAATTGGTACATCCACAGTTGCTTCATTGGGAGTCGCCATTCTGCCCTCAGGCTCTTCATCCTCTCTGGGATCTAAGTCCTCGGGCAACTCTCTGGGCGACCCTCCTGGAGGTATTTCCTTTAGTTTCTATGACGATTCCTCCCTTGGAGGGGAGGAACCACCTCTTGCTTCTACATCTTTCCCTTTGCGGAGCAACTTTAACTCTGCAATGTAGCATGCTCGGGCAACAACTTGATCTCCTCTAACTATACCCACACCGGAATCCTTTGGGAACTTCAACAATAAGCACCAGGGTGCGATACAGGCCCTGAATTTGGCTAAGGCCTGTCGGCCTAAAAAGGCATTGTACGGCGATTCATTATCCAGGACCACAAAGGAGAGGATCCTCACTCTCTGGCGTTCTCCTTCCCTAAGGGTTACTGATAATTCCACGTATCCTATTGGAGCGGTCGAGGCCCCATTAAATCCACATATTCAACCTTCACATGGCTTCAAATCCTTCGGCTCGAGTTTCATTTGGTCGAATGTTTACTTGAACAGAATGTTGACTGAACTCCCGTTATCTACCAAGACTTTATGAACTATAGCTAGGCCGATGGTAACGGTGATCATCAATGGGTCCTCAGTTGGGGAGTGTACTCCAATACTCTCTCTCTCGCGAAATACGACGTCATCGGACATCGTCTTTTGTTGCTTAACCGGAGCGTTGTCCTCGGGTTACTACATTCCCCTACTTCGAAATGTTGTTTAGTTGCATTTATATATTGGTCCGTAGCTCTGAAACTGTGCTTTGCCAGGTGAAGTCCACAAACTATGGTATTGATAATGATATTTTTTCCTTTTTGCTGAGCCGTTGGTTTGGCAGTAGGTTGGCTTTGGTTCGGGGCTTGTACGGCTTGCCCTCTGTCCCTAGGAGTCACCTTATACTCATCAAGCTTCCCTTCTCGGAGCAGCCTTTCAACCACGTCTCTCAAGTGACGACATTCGTTTGTGGAATGACCATGGATCTGATTAAAAAGACAGAATTTCCCAGTTTCACGCTCTTTGTCTGTAGAATCTCTCAGAGGAGGCCTTTTGTACTGGAGGACATTATATGTATCCAGGAAGATGTTTTCCAACGTATCATTTAACAGTGTGAAGCTCTCAAACGGTCTGGGCCGGGATCTCCTCTGAGAGTCATTTCCTAGATTTCTTTTCCGATTATTGTTATAACTATTCCCTGATTGGCGACCACTGCCTTGATTCTTGTTCCCGACGTTAACTTCAACTTTTCCTGAGCTATCACCCGTTTGCTTGATGGCCACGTTACTTTGGATATCTTCCTTATCAATAGCCTTTCTTTTCCGATTAGCGTATATCTCCTCCCGACGCAGGCGAACATTAGCTTTTTCATAAAAAAAATCTCTGGTCAGGGGTGGCTTGCTGGCCAAATATCTCCCAAATTCAGTATCTTTATCGACACCATCGATCAGGGCCATCAACACAGTTTGCTCATGCGGATCTTTGACTTCTGTGACAGCCAAGTTAAAGCGATCCAAATACGACCTCAGGCTTTCGTCCGGTCGTTGTTTAATAAGGGATAGCTCAATTACATTCTTAGACTTCTGGGCATGAAGACGGAATTGGTTCACGATTTTCTCACTCAATTCCCTGAAGTTGGATATTTACTGTGCTGGCAAGCGGGTAAACCACAATAACGCCACATCTTCCAGGAATATAGGGAATGCTTTACATTTAACCGCATCTGTAGCTGCAGCGGCATTCATTGACCAGGAGTATCGCATTTGATGCTGGATGGGGTCAGTCCTGCCCGTATAGCTATTCATGGTTGGCATATTGAAGCGCCTCGAGAATGTAACATCCAGGATGTCGTCAGTAAAAGGCGTATGACTGCGATATATGCCCCAATCTTCATTCCTCTGTCCACGGCTATCTACCATGACTTGACTAATCATTGCTTCAACCTATGCATGGGTCAGGGTAGATTTGGGATCAACACTTCTTGCCCGACGGCCTCCTCCAGCATTTCTTTGACGTGCTGCTACAAAGTCTGGGCCCTGAGCAGAACTCCTTTGCCCTCTGTTGCCGCGGTCGATCATGCGACGAGCGGGAGGCACGCCGTTCCTCGGTGGTAGAGCGGGCTCACTTAAGTTGCGGTTATTAGTTCCCTGATTAAGTGCCTCTTGTTCTCGAGATGGATGTGACCCAAATCGAAGTTGCTCTATGTTCTCAGCCCTTTCTAACGGGGGCCATCATCGGTTTCTTCGGGGTTCTTCAGACGACGACGTATGTTCTGGAGAGAAAGGGTGAGCTGGAGGTGGTGAAACCTGCCTTTGAATATCGTCAATTCGTCTGCCTAGGGCAGTAATATTTTGACGCAGCAACGAGCTCTCCTGCCTTTGAGCGGCCAGTTCATCAGTTTGCATGTCCAATGCTTCAAGTATTCGAGTCAGATGTCCTTCAGTAACTGGGGCAGAAGGGTCGAACTGGTCATCTTCATCTTCTCTTATACGCAAGGAACTTGAACCGGGTTGAGCAGAAGTTCCAGCACGAGCAGAACGAGCCATAATTTCCTTCCCAGGTCGGGTAGTAGTCTGATTGTCAGTTCGGATCGTGGTCCTCTTAAGCTGGTGGCTCGTGGTACCCTCCTGGCGTCGGTTCGTGATAGTTCCCTGGGATCGGATCGCGGAAGGGTTAGTGGGGGGATGGCGATGTTATCTTGGGATCTAGTCGTGACACCTTCAGCTGCTCGGGTCGCCACGCCCTCATTGGATCGGATCGCCCCCTCTTCTCCACGATCCGGGGACAGAACTTCGACCCGCTCCTGAATGCTCTCTTCAATTGCTTCGTTCGTAGCTTTAGTCGCTTGGGAAGCTCGTACTTCCTTAGACTTCTTTCCAGCCATGATATCCGAGCTTTACTGAAATCTTCAAAAATTGAAATAGTGGAGTTTTGGACTGTTTTCTTCGGACTTGACTATCCAAATAATAGAACTACAATCCAATATGCTGAGACTTTGTTCTCAGTGAAAGCACCAAAATGTTAGATCCAAATTTGGCTCCAACACCCAAGTTGTTCAATTATGCAGAGATTAATATCAGAAAAAATGCAAGAAAAGCAGGAAAGACACGAGATTTATAGTGGTTCGGCGTTAACGAGCCTACATCCACTTTATATCTATGATTGTACTTAAAATTCAAGTACAATCAATGATTTATCCCTCAACCTCACTTTTACAATGTTGATTCACTCAGTAAATTCGAGACAACTCTGAACAAGAATAATAGAGATATAATAATGGTGGAATTAGAGCTCAGAATTGCCCAAAAAGATCCTAAAAAATGTCAAGTCTGGGGTTATTTATAGCTGATATTTGCAAACGGATCGCGGTCATACGTGGCACAAATCGCGAGGATCTCGGACTGGTTCGTGGCTTGATGAAGAATTGGTCAAAATGGCAGTTATGGACAGGTGTTGCAAGATCCTTCATTTTTGGATCGTGAACGACTTGGTCGTGATCTTCATCTTAGCTTCTGGGGTTGGACCGTGAAGAGGCAGAGGGTACGGATCGGATCGTTCTACTGTGAACGGATCAGGTCGTGAAGCTCTGACGAGGACGGATCGAGAAGACAGGGACGGGTCAGATCGTGGATACAGGGGGCGATTGCGAGCCATTGCTGGGTACCACAAACAGGGGTCGTGATGGTGGACCACGAGCCAAAGATGATGTGGTGACCACCATCGAGTTTCTGAGGGTCCTAACGAGTGAGGTTTCATATTTTCTTGGTCTTGGTGGCTTGGTCCAAAAGCTAGCCAACAATAATATAATTAGTAGTGTACAAAATAATTATCTACCACATTACATAGTAAAATTATGGTGCTATTTTACAATTTATTAACCATGATTAAATGTCCTTTTACTAGTCTTGCTACCTCGGCTTTTATGGCAGTTGGTCGAGGTGTATTACACGTTTTTACGACGTAGTACCTTAGACTTCGGAATAAGCTATGTGCTAGTCCTCTTGGACAATTCTTACAGAGTAGACATGCCCGATCATTTAAGCGACCACTATAAGTTGCCTTAGTCGAGAGGTGGTGGTCCACCGCACATATCATTTCATTTTCCAGATTTTAAGCTTGATATTACCCTAGCTGATTTTTATATGCACACGGGGATTGAGATAGGTGATATACACGTAAATGTGTATATCTTATCCGCTTATTTATCTTGTTTTCTCTTAAAAATAATTGATACTGTGTATTTATAGTTTTGTTTTCAGGTTATTTATGATGAATGGAATTGATACACTTAATTGTTGAAAAGCTTGAAGAATTGGTGTAAGAAGAGTTTTGATTTTGAGAACTATATTAAAGCTTGAAGAAATGTTGCTGTTCAACCACCTTCTGCCGCATATTTTAATGATTCAATCCCTTTTCATAAAGATAGCTTGTCGCGGTGTTATGGAATTCCTATTCATGCTCACAACAGTTGGGGTTCATGTCATTTGATGCCCGCAAGCTATGACATTTGCAAAGCCATTCATACGCGTTCACACATAGCTATTTGGTTTATTTGTTATTTTGAAAAGGGCTTTTGTCCCACACTGAGTAATTGGCCACTTAGCCTTGGCCTGGGCAACTATAAATATACTCGTATCTAGTTCATTTGGATTTATTCAACATTAGGTTTTATTCTGTAATTCTTTGCTTGGAATAAAATTCTGCTTCCTTGTTCTCCTTAGTTTTAGTTTTTTTTATTTACATGTTATTTTTTTTTCTGCAAGTATATTAGATTGTCCTTTATTTTATTTTATTTTTATTTTCTTATTTTTGTTCTATGTTGCAATCTACGTTCGTTGTTAGAACAATAAACATGAGAGGCTAATCCCTTTAATTTAGGGGTGATGAAACTCTCTAATCACATGGATTCAACATAGTTTATTTTTCATGATCTCTATTTGTGCTCATTGAAGAATGGATGTTTAGTGTATTTTGTTAATCATGCTTGGTTTTGATGATCTATGCTTCGAATTAATAGAGGATAAATCATGCTAGATTAAGCGACACAACAAAATTAGCCTTTTCATCTATATATGATTTTGGCAAAATGAGGAAGTGTTAATCAACATTTGATATTCTATATTACTAACTAATAGTAAATAGAGTATTCTTAAAATTGATATTGCTTTCAACTTGTCTTTTTCATGAGAATTGAATAGTGAATTAGATTTGTGCTATAGTTTGATGACTTATGTTATGTTAATTAATAGCATAAATATGTCATACTTATGATAAACACAATATCTAACCTCACTTATGACCAAACAAATAGAGGTCATAACTTCATCATGTTGATTTGTGTGATCTAGGGAGTGAAAACACCTCTAATTTGCTCTTAACCGATAGTTGTATTCTCAACTTAGTCATTAATTTTGTTAAATTTTAGTTAATATATTTTAAAGTTTGGTTTAATTTGATTGAATAGAATTTAAAATTATTCTTTCCCTGTGGATCGACTCGTATTCACTAACGTACTACAAGTGTATGTCGTGCGCTTGCGGTTTATAACACTTCGCGACGATATTCTAATTCATATAATATTCGTCGTCGAACAAGTTTTTGGCGTCGTTGTCGGGGAAAGAATTTAATTTTAGTTTTACTCCTCAAATTAATTTTCTTGTTTGTTCTAAAAAAAATGTGTGTTTTGTTCCATTTTGTTTTTGTGTTTTGTTTTACTTTTGTTTGTGTGTTTTTATTTTGTGTGTATGTGTGTTGATAGATTTCATATTGTGTTAGTTCTTCTATTTCCTCTCTCTTAAAAAAAACTTACCTTTTGTTTTCAACGCCTTTCATGTTTTCAATACAATCTTTTCCTTGTACATTTGATTTCTTTTATTTGTAAAATTTCTTTCCCTCTTTCATTTATTTCTTTTCCTTCTATAACATATCTCTTAATTAGATTTGATTTGGTATTGCTGATTATGATCTTCTAATTAAGAGAGAGAGAAAAGTTGCAATTTTTGTTATTTCTTTCCCCTTTCATTGTCTTTGTTTTCAATTTCTTTCCCTTTTCTTTCATTTATTTCTTTCCTTTTTACATTTTTTTATAAATAAAAAAATCAAAAATTATTGCATTCCTCTTTTGATTTCTCTGCCTTGAATTCCTTCTCACTACTGCATATCTCTTCCCAATCTACTCTCATTTTCAAAAACCCCATCCATCTTGAAACATACCATCTTCCCAATCACCATACGTTTGAGCACCCTCGCCATTTAGACAAAACCGACCATCACCATTTCGACATACGATTCACTGTTTAAACCATATTTAGACCACCATTATTTAACCAATCCATACATCACCTCCCTACCTCATCAAACTCCACATTTCACAAGCTTCTTCCATAAACAATTTATAGTTTCATCTCGTTCACCCCTCTGCATCACTACAGACCAAAACATTCACTTCCATACACCACATCTCCACTCCACTTAACCAAACTGCCATCCGACAAGTCTGACACTCCCTTACCTTCCAAACAAGGTTTACAACAGTCCCCTACTTCAACAAAATTTCCATCAACCCCCATTCAATTATTCCCAAGCCGTGACTCTCCCAAATCAGAACTTCCCCCTTCATCTCGCAACACCCGCAACTTCCACTCCTGCTTGGCATTCACCATCATCAAAACTCACCAGAAGCCCAATCTAAATCGCGACTTCATCTACCAGATCACCCAAATTTTGCAATTCTAAAAAGTACGAGATTTTGTGGATTTTTTATTTTGAGTGTTTGAGAGCATGGTTTTCATTAGAGCAGGAAACGGGAATTATCGGGTTTTGGGCCTTTTTGTTGTAAGTGTTACAAATTAATTTCCTTTTGTTGGTAAAGTTCTAGATCTGGTTTGATTCAATTTTCAGGTTGTCCAAGCCATAGAGTCGGGCTTTAAGGGATATTTGAGCTTGCTTTAGAATTTTATTTTGTTTGATTTGTGTTTGTGAATTCTTTTTGCGTAAATTTTGGTTTTGGTTTTTAATCTCTTTATCTTTTGAGTAAAACAAAAAAAATCTTGTTTTAATTTTCATTTGTATTCAATTTCCCATAGAAGTAGTTTTGTTTTCACTATTTGTTCTTTTTTTTTAGAAAAATAAAATCACTTGCCTTTCGTTTGTAGATATATTGCTTTCACTTTTCAGGTTGCAGGAAATCAGGAGAGGAATTGTTTTGTTTAGCTCTACGCTTGCTTTCTTAATAAAAAATTGCCACTAAAAAAATGTGCTAATCTGCACGCATTGGTATATGTTTTCTTTCCTTGTTTTTATTTTATTTGCATTGTTGGTTGGTTGCACTTACATAAAAAAAACATAAAAAAAAAACTCATTTGCAATTGCATTGTAGTTCACGTTTAATTTTTGTTTTGCATTCATCTTATTTTATTTTTATTTTCTAAGGACATTGTTATATTTTGACAACTTAATTTCTTTCTAACGATTTATTTCTCAGTGTTTAGACTACAGCAGAGCAATAACCGTTTATAAATAATACAGTGATTCGTAAATATTATATCAGTTGTTCCTCTGAAGGTACTTAAACCTTCGGCTGCATTGCTAGGGTGATTCATGGTGCACCGATAACTCCTGTCCGTTAACTGATTGAGAAATCATTTGTTGAAATTAATCAAACTGTCATTATATAGTTTTAGAAAATCTGTAAATAATTAGTTTGCATTCATATAGTTACATTAGGTTCATGCGTATATAAAAAAATACAAAAAATCCAAAATCTAAAAAAAAAAACTTTCTTGAAAATGTCCCAATTTCCCTATTCCTACGGATTTTATGATAGTTGTGAAAATCAATATAATCCATATAATTTTACACCAAATTCATATGGATATTTTAATAACAACTATTGTACAAATAATCCTTATTTTTGAAAATGTGTGCGTGTGTACTTGCCAAGTATAATACACTCACAAGGATCGTGTAATATGACGAACAATATTCAAGTATGAAGTAATAGCTAATCGCAAATATAAAATAGTAAATGCAGTAAAAAGGGAAAACATCACACCAAGAATTTTTATATTGGTTCGGAGCACCGTCCTACGTCCAGTCTCAGACCTCTCTCTGGATTTTCACTAATCAACAACCTCGCTTCACCCGGAGGAACATGTTCACAATACACCACTTGATTTCACGGGCTACATGCTTACCCACTTGATTTCACAGGCCACAAGCTTACCCACTTGATTTCACGGGCCACAAGCTTACCCACCTGATTTGAATGGCTACAGGCTTACCGGAATTTCAATACAAAGTAGTTGATGATTGACTATATATTGTCTCTGTAATACACGGACTAGTCTCTTGTAGTACACCATTCCTATAATCTTATCCTCGATTACATACTTTGAATGCGTAGATTTAAGGAAGTAGAATGCTTGTTGAATCAAATGATATTAAATTGATTCAAGGATTCAACAAGTATTTGAATTTTGGAGAGCTTTTGTTTTGCAAAGAATATGAAAATGCAATTCAAAAATTAGAGAGAATATAGAATGATTTCGGTTATTGTAAAACAAGTTTGAAGTTGTTTATATAATAGTAGAAAGGTAGTAATTCTTCATGAAGAGTTTCTATAAAAAGTTATGTCCATTTCCTTTGATTATTGAATAGAAATCTCTTCACAAATAGAAGCAACCTTTCGGAAAAAGCTTGTTGTTTGAAAACGGTCGACAGGTTAAAAATCACCGGTCAACTGGTTGAATTTAAAAAACCCAGAAAAATAGCCATTATGTGCAAAAATACACAGACTGGTTGACTGGTCCGTATTCACCAGTTGACTGGTTCGGGTGAGAAAAGTTTTGTTTCCAAAACATAAACATGAACGGTCGACTGGTGGTATTTTGTGCGGTCGACCGTTTTATTGCTGTAGACCTGAGGACCTCGGTCCACAGTCTAGATCACTCTGCACTTTTTTCCGGTCGGATCCTGGACCGTTTGGGCTTTTTCTGTGACTTTTCAATTCCTTAAATATACAGATTTCAGCAACGAAGATATGATATTGTTTTGTGCATTCGTGTTATACTTTGAGGATAGATTTTAACATATTTCTAATACGACTCAAAGTAAAAAACCTTATCTCTATGAAATGATCTTCATTGCACCTTTGTATGTTGGCATCGATCAAAATCTTGTCTCAACAATTTTACACCACCAAAATTTTAAAAGATGATCAACCCTCAAGTCTTGAAATAAGTATTCAATCTCTACTTGAAGAAAGTCAAAAATTTAATGAATCAAGTCAATGATTAATTGAAGTAATATGCAACAATTCAAGTCAAAGTTTTCAAAATAATCAAAATTCAACTTCAAATTCAAATGATTTTAATTATAGCTTTGTCAATCCAATTTCGAACTCCAAAATGAATTGCAACTTCAAAATGGAATTGTGACTAACTTTCTAAATAGTTTTGGCAATGGGAATAATTTTAATTATGGTGCAACTGAAATTTTTTGTACTCAGCAATTTCAAGTTGAAAATTCTCATATAAATAATTATAAATTTGATTTTGTTGAGCAAATGAATGAAATTCACGATAATCACACGAATTTGTTGTTTCAAGACTACTTGAATTTTCGTGAAAAACAAAATCAAATTTCAGCATGTGATGAGTCAAATGATAATCCACCTTTTACCATAATCAACGGTCTTCAACTAACAACTTTTGAAGTTGATGAAAATATTAATGAAGTTATTGGAAGCTCTATGATTGATTTGAATTTAAATTCTCTTAAAAACAAAGACGTTAATCTTCAATTTGATCTTCCTCTCTCAGATTCTGAAAATTTTGAAAATTTAGCACCTTTAGATTGTCAACATGACAAAAATGATGAAATTGTTAACAACTGTTTAAGTGAGGACGACTTTGATGAGAGAAAACTTCTTAAACTGATTGACGATGATGTTGTTGGGTCTAAAACTGAAAATGAAACATTTGAAAACTTTGAAATTCTTGAGGTTGAAAACAAAGAAACTGCTGAATGTGATCTGGAACACAATGATGGTTTTTTAAAAACTGTTGAAACTCCTTGCGACTTAATCGTTTCAATTGAACCTCACTGTGATCACTTGTTTTTCAATGATAAATTTCTTCAGCATATGTACTATTTTTGGAATAACATTGTTTTTGAGAAACACAATTTCGAAATTTACTGAAAATTCAATTGTTTGGTTTTAACTTTAGGTTTACGGATGAACCTTTAGTCAGAAAAATTTCAGATGTCAAAGCAAAACTGAACAGTATTTCTCAAAACTAGTGTGGGGGTGAGAATGATGCACACATCTCTCAATTTATACATCATCTGAACAAATCAAACTTTGTTTTTAAAACTTTTACTGAACCCCAGCTCGATGACCTCTCTTTAGTTGCTACAGATATTCAATTTGATTTAAGATCAATTGTAAGCTAAAAAATTTAAAATTAGCAACTTAAAAAACAAAATTTGTTGTTCCAAATCTGAAACGTAACATACCATCCTTTATGATTTGGTTTTCTATGCTTAAGCTGTGTCTCTCATATTTGAAGAGACAAATGAATCGGTCTTTAGAAGATTGTTTCATTTGCTTCTTATCAATATATTTTCCGATATACTATAATTTTTTTCTTTTCTCTTGTAATTATAAGTCATATTTTTCAAAATTTTATTTTCTTTTCATTTGGGTTGACTGTGGGGACACAGTCCAAATCAAGTATGAGGGGAATTTCATATTTATTTTGGTTTTGCATAAAATTTTCCTTTTTTTCTTTTTCATTCAATAAAAAAAATCCCATTTATATTTTTTTAAAATAAGACATGATGAAGTTAGCATACAATTTTGGTCGTTCGATTAAAATGTTTGGAGATTTACTTCTCTTAGCGGATAACGAAAGGAAAGTTTGAAATTATGAGCAAATTTGGTGTAACTGGTATATTGGGAAATTTGTAGGTGATGAGTATGAAATGTTTTCTGAATTGTAATCCGATTAAATGAATGGTTAATTTAGACTACTTGCGATAACATTTTAGATCTTTTAAGTGAAGTTGTGCTAAGATATCCTCGCTTAACTCTCTCTCTCTCTCTCTCTCTCTTATTAAAAAGAAGAAGAAGAAAAAGAAAAAGAAAAAGAAAAGAAAAAAAATGTATGTATATATTAATAATCAAGGGTATCCAACATTGCTAGTACATCTCGCGTTGGTGTGCAAACCCGCCAAGCTCTTTCCGACACCTTGTTGATAATATCAGCGTCGGTATATCTTGGTCTCATTTTATGAGTTGGACACCTAAGGATTACCGACATCTTATTGACAAATTCAGCGTCGGTCTGCACAATCCGCCAAGCTCTGTCCCAAACTCTCACGGGTGGTATACCTTGGTCTTTTCGTTTAGGTGTTTGTAAATAGCAATAATGTAAATATCTTGTAATAAAGAGAGAGTAAGCACTTGAAATCCAAGTACACTCTTCACTCATTCGACCTAACTTGTTAACAAAAAGGAAGCTGAGATGCCGTTTTACGATTGTTGATATCGATTATTGAATTCATTTCATATTTGCGCTATATTTCTACCAAAACAGCTGGCCAAGCTGGAGGAGTTTGTGACGATAACATGACTTTTGTTTGAAGTTTTGATTAGTAACGGACTCAAATTTCATAGTGACGACCTAAATTTGTGTTAACTCATTCATGTAAAATTTAAAAGTAAATTGTTCATTTGTAAATATTCCTTTAAAAAACATGCATTCATATTGTGAATATTTTCGATTTTTGTATTTTGTACATACTTTTTGCTTTTGGATTTTGTGGGTAGTATCCACTGAAAACCCTCACTAGATAACACTCGTCCTACTGGGGACACCCAGAGGTTTAAAGGCTTGTTGCATATGCTCAATGCAATCGTGCACCTTACGAAAATGGATTTATCTTAGGTTTTTTTTGTTTACTTTATTTGGAGACGAATAAAAAGATAAGTGTGGGGGTATTTGATATACACATAAATTTGTATATTTTATCCGCTTATTTATCTCTTAAAAATAATTGATACTGTGTATTTATAGTTGTGTTTTTATGTTATTTATGATGAATGGAATTGATACACTTAATTGTTGAAAAACTTGAAGAATTGGTGTAAGAAGAGTGTTGATTTTGAGAACTATATTAAAGCTTGAAGAAATGTTGTTGTCCAACCACCTTCTGCTGCATATTTTAATGATTTAATGCCTTTTCATAAAGATAGCTTGTCGCGATGTTATGGAATTCCTATTCATGCTCAAAACAGTTGGAGTTGATGTCATTTGATGCCCGCAAGCTATGACATTTGCAAAGCCATTCATACGCGTTCACACATAGCTATTTGGTTTATTTGTTATTTTGGAAAGGGCTTTTGTCCCACATTGAGTAATTGGCCACTTAGTCTTGGCCTAGGCAACTATAAATATACTCGTATCTAGTTCATTTAGATTTATTAACCATTAGGTTTTATTCTGTAATTCTTTGCTTGGAATAAAATTCTTCTTCCCTGTTCTCTTTAGTTTTAGTTTTTTTTATTTACATGTTATTTTATTTTGTGCAAGTAGATTAGATTGTCTTTTATTTTATTTTTATCTTATTTTATTATTCTTGTTTTATGTTGCAATCTACATTCGTTGTTAGAATAATAAACATGAGAGACTAATCCCTTTAATTTAGAGGTGATGAAGCTCTCTAATCACATGGATTCAACATAGTTTATTTTTCATGCTCTCTATTTGTGCTTATTGAAGGATGGATGTTTAATATATTTTGTTAATCATGCTTGGTTTTGATGATCTATGCTTCGAATTAATAAAGGATAGATCATGCTTGATTAAATGACACAACAAAATTTGCCTTTTCATCTATATATGATTTTGGAAAAAAGAGGAAGTGTTAATCAACATTTGATATTCTATATTACTAACTAATAGTAAATAGAGTATTCTTAAAATTGATATTGCTTTCAACTTGTTGTCTTTTTCATGAGAATTGAATAGTGAATTAGATTTGTGCTATAGTTTGATGACTTATGTTAATTAATAGCATAAATATGTCATACTTATGATAAACACAATATCTAACCTCACTTATGACTAAACAAATATAGATCATAACTTCATCTTGTTGATTTGTGTGATCTAGAGAGTGAAAACACCTCAAAATTGCTCTTAACCAATAGTTGTATTCTCAACTTAGTCATTAATTTTGTTAAATTTTAGTTAACATATTTTAAATTTTGGTTTAATTGAATAGAATTTAAAATTATCCTTTCCCTGTGGATCGACTCGTATTCGCTAACGTACTACAAGTGTACGTCGTGCGCTTGCGGTTTATAACACTTCGTGACATAGAATATTCATCATCGAACAATAGGGGATGCAAATGGAGTGTCATATCATTTTGATTCTATCTACGAATCACCTGAGATTTAGACATTGTATTTACTTGATTTTGCCTCCAATCGTATCTCATTTGGAGCCGTTACCTTGATATATTTAAAGGAGTATATTTTTAGCGTATATGGGTACCAAGGCTATGAGCGATGTTGTATTTCGAGGTTTTCTGTAACAACCCGGAATTTCTGAACTAATTTTAAAAAAAAATTTTAGCTATTTTAATGGATTTTGAATATTTAAATTGATTTATTTTAAATAATAATGACTAAAAATTTATTTTAATCGAAGTTAGAACATAAAATTTTAATTTAATTATATAAGGAGTTAGAAATGGCGCGGTAGTTTGAAAATTCGATTTTAAATTTCAAATGAATATACATAATTCAAAATAAATTGGATTTCGGTAAAATTAGAAATATTTGAAACTGTTTAATTATATCTTTCTAACAGATGTGAAAAATCCAGATTTCATAACGAAAATTGAAAGTTATGTCCAGTTTAAAATTTAAAGTAGTCGCTATGGAATCTAATATAATATATAGCCCTTAAAAATAGCTATTTTGCAAACGACCTCCGTTTTCGACGAAACCACTTTTATTGGATCCGGAATGTCAAATTACTGCTAGGTTTCAAATTTCATAATTTAAGGATTTAATATTTGAGCGTGGTAAATTTAAATGTGTTTTGACAGTTTAAGCTTGAATTGGATCGACCAGAAAATGGCCATTTTTCAAACGGTCTTCAAATTCGATGAAATTAGCTTTGTTAGGACCGTATCATCAAAACATAGCTAGATTTATTTTTCGGGAATTTTTGGAGTCAGTATGTGTCCCTGGTAAATTAAAATGTATGTTTGAATTCAATATATATTGATTTATATTTTAAGTTTGACAACAACTAATCGTAACAGCCGAATTGGGTTACGAAACATATCCCATTGTGTCCGGAATGAGGGTAATTAGCTAGAAACAATAGTTGTTGGGTTTGATTTGGAGTTCGAACAAAAATTGAATTAATTAGAGAATTAAAATAATATTAACAATATAATTGTATTAAATTAGAAACCCTAATTCCTTTCAGAACATAGCCGCCGTCGTTTATAACTTTCAATGGCTTAGGTTCTCCCGATTTCTCCTCCAAATCGTTCCCAATTCGTTGCAAATTTATTAATGATTCCAAAACAAAATTTAAAGAGCAAATTCCGATCTTTATCTTCATATAAGTATGATCGTTTTTAATAAAGGGGTTCACTCGAATTTTTGCCTCAAAGGGCTACTGTTCCATGGCGATTTCTGAAAGCAGGGGGGCCGCGAATTCAACGCTGGGCACGGGGGAGGTAGGCAAGGTTGAGGGCTTGGTGGCGGCGCATCCTGATGGTGGTATGGCCAAGCATAGTGGCGCCGCGATCAAACCCTTGCCAGCGTGTTTTGTACGAGCTCTTGAGACCTGGAGCAGTATCGAACAGTAAAGGAACGGGAGAGGGAGAGTGGTTAGGAGGGTAATTAGCAACTAATTATTATTTAATTATTCCATTAATGTAATTAAATCTTCAAACCATCATAACTTGTTCGAATCTTATCAGAAATGGATGATTTTCAAAGCGTTGGAACCGTGATGACGATATCTACACAATGGAACAGTCCAGAACAGAAACAGATGCAAATTTTGATTAAATTAAACACTAGGTTTAATTTAACTAAAATAATCGTTTTTAATGATTTCAAAATCAATCAAAGTGAGAACTCTCTCTCACTCAATTTTTTTTTACAATTATTATATAATAGGTTGCAGATGGGGCTTAGTGGCTCCTAACACTATTTTTTTTGTACAAACCATGGTTGATTGTTTGTTTGGATTGTGATTGGATTGTCATGTATTGGTATTGTTGTATATAAAAATTATTTATATAAACTGTATATAAAAATTATCAGGAAATGAAAATAAAATAAATATTCATTTACAAATCGGACGGTTTGTTTATGTACACCCATTTTACTGATATTGATTGGGACGATAATTTTTACACATCACCCAACTGCACAAATAATAAACAGTATTTGTTGTTTGAAAACCCCACACGGGTATTGGGATAATATTTGACATACACTGATCCCAATAATTAGTGGTATGTCAATCGATGGGTTGACAGATTGTATAAGCGTTATTTATTTATTTTAATGCTTATACAGTTGTAAAATGCACTCTGAATGTTGTATGAATTTTTAATGATTTTTTATCATTATTTTTGCATACATGCAATGGATGAAATCCATACAACTGAAATTATATGGTTATTGATTGAGTCTGATTCTAGTTCAGAATTAGCGAATATTTTAAAATAATATTTAGTGAATATTGAAATGTGAAGCCGTGTTAAGTAGTTAAATGCCATTTTAACATGAACAGGATTTTCTGTCGATTTTATTCATTTTATAATGTATATCGAAAAGTGATTTCAAAATATGATATTTTGAAAATATTATCATTTTAATATTATAATGATATGAAATATTCAATTTTGATTTAAATTTGAAAATGAAGTGGAAATCGTTTTAAAATCAATTTACAACGAATTTATAAAGGAATATTCAATTTTGATTTAAATTTGAAATGGACGTGGAAATCGTTTTAAAATGAATTTAAAACGAATTTATAAAGGAATATTTAGTTTTGATTTAAAATTGAAACGGAAGTGGAAATCGTTTTTAAAACGATTTATGAAATACTTTTTAAAACGAAATCGAATATATATATATATATAATATATATATTTATGGTCTGAATAGAACACGCCGCGCAACGATTGTTCGCGAATTTCGGCCATTAACTTCAAATGGACGTAACGGGAGATTCGACCTTCGGATTCTCCTAAAACTGAAACCTTTGGGTTCGTATCGAAAAGAGCTTTACAATGAATACAAGAGATTTGAAATCTGACGGTTGGATTTTAAGATATGTCCCAATCAATTTCAGAAAAGGTCGCTATGAATGCAGTTCGGTGGCCGTTATTAGAAACCGACTATACAAGTGATACTAAAATTATTAAAAATATGGAAAATTTGTGTAAAATCATAACAAATGATTTGGAAAAATTTTGGATGAAAAATTACAGTTTTGAAAAGATAAAAATATAATTTTATCGAAATGAACTAGTTAATAACTAGAATAATAATCCAATTATTTTTAGAAATAAATAAATTGGATTTGAAAATGGTTTTAAAACAACCAGAATTTTTCCAATAAATAAATTGGAATGGATTTGAGTGGAAATAATCTTCAGAATATTTCGATATTGGATTTCATGATTATACGGATATTGTTGAGGAATTTGGTAGATATATATATATATATATATCGTTATTCCCAATACGATATTGGTTGGTTTCAGAATTTGATATCAAATATAAGCCGATATAATTTCTATTCAGAGCCTTGTATTTGATATCAAATTGGATTTTGGGTTTGTCGTGAATTGTGTTTAAATGACATTGGTTCTTTAACTCAGTTAAACCAGGACTGATTTCCAGAAAGTTGAACAATCAATAGGAAATGATTTTAGAGATTGAAACCAATTGGAGTTTGAATAAATCTTTAATCAGATTATGAATGTATAGATGGTAATTAAATTACCAAAACATGAAATGTGATTGATGTTGGGTACAACAATGTGTTGTATGATTTTTGTTTGATGATAACAAACATATAATATTATTTAAATGTGTTTGTAACTGTACTATTTTATATTTCATTTCATAGAAATAAACATTTATTGAATAATATACTATTATACACAGTTCACAGTATATTTATTCAATTAAATATTTTATTTCAAAATCTGAAATTTAAATAGTACAACATTCAAACTCCACTATTGTATATTCACATTTATAATATTTTACATGGAATTGTACAACTGAATTAATTTGATACGATAGACCAATTGATTTGAACACAATAAAATAATATTTTATTTCAGTCAAATTTGTTTATTACAAATATTAGTACAATCCTCTCATATACATAAATTCCTCACTACATATCACTCGATCACTCAATTACACATACACAGTTATAAAAACATTCACTGACACTGACACAGTCTTCTTGTGCTCCAATCCAGTCCAGTCATCTCCATATCTGTCACATATAAGAAAACACACACAGTAGACTGCAATAGAAATAAAAATTTTAATTTTTATTTGCCTTAGAATTTCGGTGTGTTTCTCATCATTTTTCATGACTTGATCTGATATGTAAATGTAGCACATGCACGATATATGTATACACACATGCATATGTATATACACATATTATAGTGTAGGGACAGGAAAATCTATAGTGAATGGCTGCATATACACACGTGTATAAATATGCACGTGTGCACTGCCTCGCCAATCAGTGAGCAACTGAGTAGCCACGTGGACCATCTCGACTCAGTGCAGCATGGTCAACATAGTCAACTCATGTCAAATTGGTCAAACCATGGTCAAGCAAGTAGACACAAATGCAACATAACATGATCAAGTCCAAATGGTATAATACAAGTACAGGTTCAAAACCATTCATACATGAGTCCATGAGCAATGGTAAGTTGCATATGTACATGAGTTTCAAGCAAGCATGGTGGAGCAAGTATACAAGTATATATGGTAATACAAACTGGGCAGTTTCAAATGATTGTGGATCACACTCAAATCAAATTGACAATTCAACATGGGAGGAGAAACACAACTCAGGAACATGTAAGCAGGTGGACAATTCACATGGCAGCACGTGTTTGGAAATAGAATGGTGCAACAAAGTGTCGAGACATGCTTTTATATGTTCAAGCAGATCTCAGTATATACAGGGATGAATCAATGCAGAAGTGCAACAGCAAGTTCAAGTGAATCATGTGATCAGTCCAGCCATGTTGGAAATGGACATAGTGTTAAAGATAATCGACCAAACTAGTTTAGACAGTGTAGAGCATTGTCACTTGTATATGGTGAAACAAAAATGTAATAACCTGGAAAATCCGAACCAATTTAAAATTTTTATTTTGGCAATTTTGATGAATTTTTAATATTTAAAAATGAATTATTTTAAATAATAACGACGATAATTTGTTTTGAATAGAATTAGAACGTATATATTTATCTGAATCGACGTTAGAATATAAATATTTTATTTTAATTATAAAAGGAATTGAAAATGGCGTGGTAGTTTGAAATTTCGATTTCAAATTTCAAATGAATGTACAGGATTCAAAATAAACCAGATTTTAGCGAAACTAAAAATATTAGAATCTATTTGAACATATCTTTCCAACGAATCCGAAAAATTGAAATTTCATAGCGGGAATAAAAAGTTATGCCCAGTTGAAAATTCAGAATAGTCGCTATGGAATTTCGGCACTTAAAAATGGAAGTTTTGCAAACGACCTCTATTTTAGACAAAACCACTTTTGTTGGATCCGAGATGTCGAGTTATTGATAGTTTCCAAAATTCATAATTTTCTGAATCAATATGTGAGCGTGGCGAAGGAAAACGTGTTTTGACAGTTTAAGTCAATTTCGATCGACCAGAAAATGAACATTTTTCAAACGATCTTAGAATTTGACGAAATTAGTTTTGTTAGAACCGTATCGTCAGTACAAAGCTAGAAAATATTTTTCGGGAACTTTTAGAGTTCGTATGTGACCCCGGTAAATTGAAATGGGCGTTCAAATTCAATATATTGATTTATATTTTGATTTGGACGAAAACCGATCGAAACAGCCAAACTGGCTTACGAAACATATCACATTGTGTTCGGAATGGGGGTAATTATCTATGGATGACAGGCGGTGGGCCTCGTTTGGAGTTCGAATTTAAAAGTTACTTTTTTTGAAAATAAAATAAAGTTAATTAAATAATAAACCCCCCCTTTTAGTCAACTTCCCTCCCTCCCCCATCATTTTCCCAGATCGAACAAAATAAAAAAAAGAAAAAAAACTCCAGACCTCGCCGCTCCTCCACTCCACGACCACCCACCTCGCTGCTCCTTCCCCCTTGCTGCACAGCGTACGCCGGAGCACCCCCCTCTAGTCTGCCACTATCTCCAAGTGTCCCCCTTCCACCGTTCAAAACCCCAAGCCCGAACCCTAGATGGACCGCCGCCCAATCATCGCGACCTCCCCTCCGCCCTAGCCCTCCTCCACGACGCCATCTCCCCCCTCTCCACTGTTAAAACCCGCTTCGCCCAAACCCGAAATCATCTGAGGGTGTGAGAGGGGCGCCACCACCAGTGACGAGGGAGCTTTTCCGGTGTGTCTCCTTCAAATCGAGGTACAACAGCTCAAGTTCTTTTCTGGAACAAAGAAGAAAGCGATTTGAAGGTGAATTTTTATTTATTTTTAATATAGTAAAGGTTATATTTTTAATAATGAAAAGATAAGATTTGTAGTTAGATAAAAATTCGATTTTTAGTTAGATAAAAATTCTATTTTTATTGTTTGAACTGATTTATAAAAATATGATTTTTATCATTTGAATGGCAATGTAAAAGTGTGATTTTTATATATTCATTAGCGATAGAAAGATTTGATTTTTATCTATATAGTAGCGGCATAAAAATGTGATTTTTATAAATAAAAATACAATTTTTATAATGTTTTCATTATGATAAAGATACGATCTTTATATGGATATCATTAAGATAAAAATTCGATTTTTATTATATATGGAACGAAATAAAAAAAATCGATCTTTATATAAGAGGTAGAAATATAAAAATATAATTTCTATATAGAAAGTAGCGTTGTAAAAATATATAAAGTAGAAATAGAAATGTGATTTTTATTTATTGGAATGAAGCGATAAAAAAGGTGATTTTTATATATGAACAACATAGAGAAGATTGCGTTGGAATTTAGTGCAAATCCAAACAGTTCAGAAGTTCAGAAAAGAACGGCGGAGTGGAACTCCAAGGTGAGAACTTCTCACTTTTAATTTGTTTTCTAGTTGAAATATATACTAGGATGCAGACGGTGCTTAGCAGCACCTAACACCCGTCGTCCACAGACCATGGACGACTTGTTTGTTTGGTTGATTTTGTTGTGAAAGTTGATTGTGTGGTGTGGAATGGAATAAAATATTTTATAGTTAAAAATATAATTTTTAATGTGTATATGAATTAAATAAATATTTATAAACAAATCGGACGATTTGTTTATGTACACACATTTGATTGATATTGATTGGGAGGATAAATTTTACACATCGCCCAACTGCACAAATAAATCTGTGTTTGTTGTTTGAAAACCCCACTCGGGTGTTGGATGAAATTGGACATACACTAATCCCAATAATTAGCTGTATGCCGGTCGATCGATTGAGAGACTGTTGTAAGCGTTAAATATTAATATTTGATGCTTATGCAGTGTAGAATGCACTTTGGATGATGGTCGACTGTGTTTGATTGTTGTTGTGTACATGTATCGTATGAAATCCATTTAATCAAATTATATGGTAATTGACTGTGTCTGATTCTAGTTCAGAAGAATAAATATTTCAAAATAACGATTATTTTAAAATAACGAATATTTTAAAATAATATTCAGAAAATATTGAAATGTAAATCCGTGTTAAGTAGTTAAACGTCATTTTAACACGAACGGGGAATTTTTGTCGATTTTTTTCATTTTATAATGAATATTGAAAAGTGATTTCAAAATCGGATATTTTGGAAAATATTATCGTTTTAATATTGAAATGATATGGAGATTTAAATTTTGATTTGAATCCGGAATTATAATTGAAATCAATTGAAATGAATTTGAATTAGAATAGAAATCAATTGAAATGAATTTGAATTAGAATTGAAATCGTTTTGAATTGAATTTAAAACGGATTGGAATTGAATTGAAATCGATTTGAAATGAATTTATAAGGAAAAATTCAATTTTGATTTGAATTTGAAATAGAAGTTGAAATTGTTTTTGAAACGAATTTAAAACGATTTATAAAATTCGTTTTAAATGGAAATCGACGAAATATTATATATACATATATATATATATATATAATATAATGGCCTGAATAGAACGCGCCACGCTGAGGCAATTCGCGAATTTCGATCATTGGCTTCGAACGGACATTACGGGAGATCCGACCGTCGGATTCTCCTAAAACCGGAAACGATATGTTCGTATCGAAAAGAGCTTTCCAATGAATAGAAGAGATTTGAAATCTAATGGTTGGATTTGGAGATATGTCCAAATCAATTTTAGAAAAGGTCGTTATGGATGCAGTTCGGTGGCCGTTATTAGAAACCGACTGTACGGGCGATAATAAAATTATTAAAAATATGGAAAAAATATGTAAAATCATAATAAATGATTTGGAAAGAGTTGGGATGAAAAATTCCATATTTGAAAAAATAAAAATATATTTTTATCGAAATGAACTAGTTATTAACTAGAATAATAATTTATTTATTTTTAAATAAATAAATTGGATTTGAAATGGTTTTCAAAAATAACCAAAATTTCCAATATAGAATTGGAATGGATTTGAATCGAAATTATCTTCAGAATATTTCGATATTGGATTCCGTGATTATACAGACGTTGTGGAGGAATTTGGGAGATATATATATATATATATATATCGTTATTCCAATACGATATTTGTTGATATCAGAATTTGATATTTAATATAAGCCGATATATTTTCTATTCAGAGCCTTGTATTTGATATCGAATTGGATTTTGGGTTTGTCGTGAGTGGTGTCTTCATTAACATATTCTTAAACCCAATTGAGGAAAGATTAAATCTTTTTATTTAGATTTAATGAAGAATACCAATTAATTAATATTTAATTGGAATTAAATTGGAATTTGTTTTCGGGTTTACCGTGAACATTGTTTTAAATAACATTTGTTCTTTAACCCGATTAAAAATGGAATGTGAATTAGGTTTGTTGTGAACTGTGTTTTAATAACATTTGTTCTTTAACCTGATTTACAGTGAAATGTAGTTTGGAATTTATAAATCTTTTTATTAAGATTTAATGGGAATTTTCCAAAGTAAAAGATTTCCAGTTTAATATATTAAATTGGAATTGAATGGAATTCGATTTGGTAATAATCGAAGTGAGTTTCTGTGGAGGAAGACTGTTAATACATATGGAATTTAAAAGGCTTTGCCGTTATTCCACTTATATTATTAGTCGGGAAATTGATATCGATTATATATTGATTTGTTTTCCGCGAAGATTCCATGAAATGGAATGTGATTTGGGTTTGTCGTGAACTGTGTTTTAAATGACGTTAGTTTTTTAACCAGTAAAAGATAGGATTACATGTCTGTCGTTGTATTTCGAATTGTATGGTTGATCTCTACTTAATATATATCTGTTTGGCGGTAGAGAATTTATTCTCTTGCATAACGCCCTTCTCTGAGACGTACGAGCTCAGAGGTTATATCGGTAGAAATCAATAGTACGGTGTAGATTGTCGATGCGGCATGTTTGTGTTTCCAAAGTTAAATAATCATTAATATTGATTTTTGGGAAGATTAAAACTAAGTGGAGTTTTAATGAATCTTTAATTAGATTTAAATTTGAATTGATAATTTAAATTATCAAATTTGGAAATGATCGAGAGTGGAGTATCACCAATTTTACTCCTAGCAATAGTTAAATCTTTAATTAAATTTGAACGTGAAATGGTAATTAAATTTACTGATAACACCATGGTGTTAGATATGGAGTATTACCAGTTTTGCTCCATGGTATTAATAGGTTGGGATTGGGAAATAAAATAAATGATTACTTCGGTGTGGTTCGCTAATCCCGACTAGTTTGGAAGACCTTAATATGGTTTGATATCCAAAGGAAGATTAAAGAATAAATTTAAAGAATTTATCTTTGATAAAATTAATGGGAACCTTTCCCAAAGGAAAAGAATATTTGAATAAAAGAATATTCTGGATTGGAATGAGGCGTATGATGTGTTGTTATAACACTTGATTATAAGATACACGAGTTATTCGGAAAGACCGGGTTTATACCCATTCTGAATAACTGATTCGACGATGAGTCGAAGAGATTGAAGACGGTGCAAGACCGACGATCTTCACATCGAATGGATGGGTGCTACTGATGCTCATGATAGGAGTAGCTACCTTGAAGGGGCTGCAGTGGTAGCCATCCGGACGTACTTGTTGATTGTACGGATATGCGAGGAATAAGGTGCCTCTGGTTTTGTTCAGACCCAGAACGGACTTGTAAATGGATGGTGTGTCTGACATTGTATTCCTTTGTACTGTATTCGTTGATCTCTGATAAATATATATCTGTTTGGTGGCAGAGAATTTATTCTCTTGCTTAACACCCTTCTCTGAGACATACGTGCTCAGAGGTTATATATCGGCAGAAATCAGTGGTATGGTATGGATTGATAGTGTGGCATGCTGAGATGCAGTGATCCAAACTTTTGTTGAAAAGCAAAGTTTGGTGGATGATGATCAAAGCGCAGCTTTAATATAGCATGGCTTTGTGTAGCGTTAATTCGCGAGCCTCACACACCGGTATGGTGGGAAACTGATGGTTAGATCAGTATGCTTTTGAGATGAGGATAGACACCCTATGGGTTGTCATGGATTCGGTCGACTGAGATGAGGGATAGGGCACACCCCCCGATTTCCCTGATGGATAGAGTTAGTGGTGTTTTCGCATGTTTGTGACGTAAACCGCGGTAACTTGTTTTCCTGGATAGTGAGGATGTGCATTACGGTGTTTTCGCATGCCTGCGACGTAAATCGTGGTGAATTGCACTACGCGGTCGATCTTTCGAATCAATAACCACCAGTATAGAAATCTAATTTCCAAATACGTGACATTTCGGTTTTGATTGTATACTATATATGGCGACATAATGGGATGGGGCGCTCATGCCGCCTAGGATTGATACATTTATATTTGAAGTTGTTTTCATCACTTATGGTAATAATAAAAGATGAAATTTCACGTATCAAGCATATTTGGCTATTATAAGGGAAAACCCTATCCTCTGGCTTGCGTTGCATTATGTGATGGGACCTGGGTCTTATAATAGCTTCATTGTTCTTTATTTAGCATTGCGCTGTTTGTTTTATGAACTGGTATTCTTGGTAGGAAATCCGTTCCGTGTTATACGGCATGGTCCCTTGATTTACCTAAATTTAAAAATAAAGATTAATAACTGTTTTAGTTCTCACACTAGTCACATGACTGACCTGGAGTTTATTGTTTTGACCTAAACTCTGGGTGCCCCTATTTTCCACACGGGCAGCTAGTAGTTTTGGTTTTGCAGATTTATATTCACAGGATCCTGGTTTACAGCTGAAGCGATATTCGAAAAGCTCTGTATCCGTGTATCTATTTTCAGTTGTGCTTTGTATTGTTTTTCCGCTGCTATGTATTTAAATGTAATTTAAATCTCTGATATTTTCTGTGTAATATTATTCATACTCTGTTATATTCGTGTATTCTGATGGAATTGTTGTAATAGCAATGAAATGTTCTTCTGTCTGTGTTCTGATTTGTCGTGTTCTCAAAGCAATCCGTGATTTCCCCTAAGGGGGATTTCGGGTTGTAACAGTTTGGTATCAGAGCTCTGGTTTACAGAGCTTGAGAACAAGACACATTAGAACCATACGAAAGAATTCATAAGAGACTGGATTAGTAATATCCAGTAAGAATGACTCGTTAGAGATGGGATCTGTAGTATCCTAGAACGAGTGTGAAGAGTATATTTTTAAAATGAAAACCAACTTTGTTTTGAAAATTTAAACCTTATTCAATGTATTTGAATATTTATTTGTATTGAATTTGGACAATCCAATATATAAAGATTTTGCATATACGCCTTGCAAACGTGTATTCGAAGTTTTAATATACTGAATAGATATCGAATCACACTCTAGTCGCCCGGACATGATCCTGATGATGAAGTATACTATCACCAGTATTTATTTTCGAGCTTCGAAAGTGGGATGTCTATATATTTCCAATTGACTGATGTGAGAACCAAAACTTACATAGGATTATTTGTTGTGATTTGGCATCAAAAACATGATTTTTGAATATGTATTAAAATTATGAATTTGAAACGTTAATTCACTAATTGATTGATGGTTGTGTTGTATGATTATTTGTTATCTAATAAAACCATTATGTGAAAGAACGGTACATATAACCAAATTGTATCAAATTTTGAACTGTATTGAAAATTGTTTGGGATTGCATGCAAATACATGTGTATACATCGAACATGTCTTTGCAAGGAGGCGAGAGCAGAGGAATAAAATTGTATGCCCGACAAATAGGTACATGTTTACAAATTTCTTGGGTTTTGGATGATTTTATGAGCCGATTAGCTAGCCGCTTGGCTGTTTCTTTTTCTTTTTGGATTGGAGAGGCCTGTATGGCAATTTCGGGATTTTCCCGGTGCTCCCGTATTGGAGAGGTTATGGCGAAATTTTTCGAAAATTTAGGGTGCTAGCCAAATTTTTGAAAATTTGAAAAGTTCTTAGAAACTGAAAAGTTGAAGAACTTAAGACATAATGAAAATAATGAAAGTTGAGTTGGTTTGTAAAACAATTTTCAACTTCGTTCCTTTTCGGGGACGAAAAGGTTTTAAGTGGGGGAGATTGTAATAACCCGGAAAATCCGAACCAATTTAAAATTTTTATTTTGGCAATTTGGATGAATTTTGAATATTTGAAATGAATTATTTTAGATAATAACGACGAGAATTTGTTTTGAATAGAATTAGAATGTGTGTGTATATATATATATATATTTGAATCGACGTTAGAATATAAATATTTTATTTTAATTATAGAAGGAATTGAAAATGGCGCGGTACTTTGAAATTTCGATTTCAAATTTCAAATGAATGTACAGGATTCAAAATAAACCGGATTTTAGCAAAACCAAAAATATTAGAATCTATTTGAAAATATTTTTCCAACGAATCCGAAAAATTGAAATTTCATAGCGGGAATAAAAAGTTATGCCCAGTTGAAAATTCAGAATAGTCGCTATGGAATTTCGACCCTTAAAAATGGAAGTTTTGCAAACGACCTTTATTTTCGATGAAACCACTTTTGTTGGATCCGGAATTTCGAGTTATTGCTAGTTTCCAAAATTCATAATTTTCTGAATCAATATGGGCGAAGGAAAACGTGTTTTGACAGTTTCAGTCAATTTCAATTGACCAGAAAATGGCCATTTTTCAAACGGTCTCAGAATTTGACGAAATTAGTTTTGTTAGAACCGTATCGTCAATACGAAGCTGGAAAATATTTTTTAGAAATTTTTAGAGTTCGTATGTGGCCCCGGTAAATTGAAATGTGAGTTCAAATTCAATATATTGATTTGGACGGAAATCGATCGAAATAGCTAAACTGGCTTATGAAACATATCCCATTGTGTTCGGAGTGGGGGTAATTAGCTATGGATGATAGGCTGTGGGTCTCGTTTGGAGGTCGAATTTAAAAGTTACTTTTTTTGAAAATAAAATTAATTAAATAATAAACCCCCCTTTTAGTCAACTTCCTTCCCTCCCCCATCATTTTCCCAGATCGAACAAAAGAAAAAAAAGAAGAAAAAAAACTCCAGACCTCGCCGCTCCTCCACGCCACGACCACCCACCTCGCCGCTCCCTCCCCCTTGCTGCGCAGCGTACGCCGATGCACCCCCCTCCAGTCCGCTGCTCTCTCCAAGTGTCCCCCTTCCACCGTTCAAAAACCCAAGCCCAAACCCTAGATGGACCGCCGCCCAATCACCGCGACCTCCCCACTGCCCTAGCTCTCCTCCACGACGCCATCTCTCCCCTCTCCACTGTTAAAACCCGCTTCGCCCAAACTTGAAATCACCTGAGAGCATGAGAGGGGCGCCACCGCTAGTGACGAGGGATCTTTTCCGGCGCGTCTCCTTCAAATCGAGGTATAGCAGCTCCAGTTCTTTTCTGGAACAAAGAAGAAAGCGATTTGAAGGTGAATTTTTATTTATTTTTAATATAGTAAAGGTTATATTTTTAATAATGAAAAGATAAGATTTTTAGTTAGATAAAAATTCGATTTTTAGTTAGATAAAAATTCGATTTTTATTGTTTGAACTGATTTATAAAAATATGATTTTTATCATTTAAATGGCAATATAAAAATGTGATTTTTATATATTCATTGGCGATAGAAAGATTTGATTTTTATTTATATAGTAGCGGCATAAAAATGTGATTTTTATAAATAAAAATACAATTTTTATAATGTTTTCATTATGATAAAGATACGATCTTTATATGGATATCATTAATATAAAAATTCGATTTTTATTATATATGAAGCGAAATAAAAAAATTCGATCTTTATATAAGAGGTAGAAATATAAAAATATAATTTCCATGTAGAAAGTAGCGTTGTAAAAATATATGAAGTAGAAATAAAAATGTGATTTTCATTTATTGGAATGAACCGATAAAAAAGGTGATTTTTATATATGAACAGCGTAGAGAAGACTGCGTTGGAATTTAGTGCAAATCCAAACAGTTCAGAAGTTCAGAAAAGAACGGCAGAGTGGAACTCCAAGATGAGAACTTCTCACTTTTAATTTGTTTTCTAGTTAAAATATATACTAGGATGCAGACGGTGCTTACCAACACCTGACACCCGTCGTCCACAGACCATGGACGACTTGTTTGTTTGGTTGATTTTGTTATGAAAGTTGATTGTGTGTTTTGGAATGGAATAAAATATTTTATAGTTAAAAATATTTTATAGTTAAAAATATAATTTTTAATGTGTATATAAGTTAAATAAATATTTATAAACAAATCGGACGATTTGTTTATGTACACAGATTTGAATGATATTGATTGGGAGGATAAATTTTACACATCGCCCAACTGCACAAATAAATCTGTGTTTATTGTTTGAAAACCCCACACGGGTGTTGGGATGAAATTGGACATACACTAATCCCAATAATTAGTTGTATGTCGATCGATCGATTGACAGACTGTTGTAAGCGTTAAATATTAATATTTGATGCTTATGCAGTGTAGAATGCACTTTGGATGATGGTCGACTGTGTTTGATTGTTGTTGTGTACATGTATCGTATGAAATCCATTTAATCAAATTATATGGTAATTGACTGTGTCTGATTCCAGTTCAGAAGAATAAATATTTTAAAATAACGATTATTTTAAAATAATGAATATTTTAAAATAATATTCAGAAAATATTGAAATGTGAAGCCGTGTTAAGATGTTAAACGCCATTTTAACACGAGCGGAGAATTTTTGTCGATTTTGTTCATTTTATAATGAATATCGAAAAGTGATTTCAAAATCGGATATTTTGGAAAATATTATCGTTTTAATATTGAAATGATATGGAGATTTAAATTTTGATTTGAATTCGAAATTAGAATTGAATTCGAAATTAGAATTGGAATGAATTTGAATTAGAATTGAAATCAACTGAAATGAATTTGAATTAGAATTGAAATCGTTTTGAATTGAATTTAAAACGGATTGGAATTATATTGAAATCGATTTGAAATGAATTTAAAACGAATTTATAAGGAAAAATTCAATTTTGATTTGAATTTGAAATGGAAGTTGAAATTGTTTTTGAAATGAATTTAAAACGATTTATAAAATTCGTTTTAAATGGAAATCGACGAAATATATATTATATGTATAATATAATGGCCTGAATAGAACGCGCCGCGCTTCGGCAGTTCGCGAATTTCGACCATTGACTTTGAACGGACATTACGGGAGATCTGACCGTCGGATTCTCCTAAAACCGGAACTGATGGGTTCATTTCAAAAAGAGCTTTCCAATGAATAGAAGAGATTTAAAATCTAACGGTTGGATTTGGAGATATGTCCAAATCAATTTCAGAAAAGGTCGCTATGGATGCAGTTCGGTCGCCGTTATTGGAAACCGACTGTACGGGCGATAATAAAATTATTAAAAATATGGAAAAAATTATGTAAAATCATAATAAATGATTTGGAAAGAGTTGGGATGAAAATTTCCATATTTAAAAAGATAAAAATATATTTTTATCGAAATGAACTAGTTATTAAGTAGAATAATAAATTATTTATTTTTAAATAAATAAATTGGATTTGAAATGGTTTTCAAAAATAACCAGAATTTCCAATGTACGAACTGGAATGGATTTGAATTGAAATTATCTTCGGAATATTTCGATATTGGATTCCGTGATTATACAGACGTTGTGGAGGAATTTGGAAGATATATATATATCGTTATTCCAATATGATATTTGTTGATATCATAATTTGATATTAAATATAAGCCGGTATATTTTCTATTCAGAGCCTTGTATTTGATATCGAATTGGATTTTGGGTTTGTCGTGAGTGGTGTCTTCATTAACACTATTCTTAAATCCAGTTGAGGAAAGATCAAATCTTTTTATTTAGATTTAATGAAGAATACCAATTAATTAATATTTAATTGGAATTAAATTGGAATTTGTTTTCGGGTTTATCGTGAACGTTGTTTTAAATAACATTTGTTCTTTAATCCGATTAAAAATGGAATGTGAATTGGGTTTGTTGTGAACTGTGTTTTAATAACATTTATTCTTCAACCTGATTTACAGTGAAATGTAGTTTGGAATTTATAAATCTTTTTATTAAGATTTAATGGGAATTTTCCAAAGTAAAAGATTTTCAGTTTAATATATTAAATTGGAATTGAATGGAATTCGATTTGGTAATAATCGAAGTGAGTTTCTGTGGAGGAGGACTATTAATACATATGGAATTTAAAAGGCTTTGCCATTATTCCACTTATATTATTAGTCGGGTACGGAAATTTATATCGATTATATATTGATTTGTTTTCCGCGAAGATTCCATGAAATGGAATGTGATTTGGGTTTGTCGTGAACTGTGTTTTACATGACATTAGTTCTTTAACCCAGTAAAAGACAGGATTACATGTCTGTCGTTGTATTTTGAACTGTATGGTTGATCTCTACTTAATATATATCTGTTTGGTAGCAGAGAATTTATTCTCTTGCTTAACGCCCTTCTCTGAGACGTACGAGCTCAGTGGTTATATATCGGCGGAAATCAATAGTACGGTGTAGATTGTCGATGCGGCATGTTTGTGTTTCTAAAGTTAAATAATCATTAATATTGATTTTTGGGAAGATTAAAACTAAGTGGAGTTTTAATGAATCTTTAATTAGATTGAAATTTGAATTGATAATTTAAATTATCAAATTTGGAAATGACCAAGAGTGGAGTATCACCAGTTTTACTCCTAGCGATAGTTAAATCTTTAATTAGATTTGAATGTGAAATGGTAATTAAATTTACCGATAACACCGTGGTGTTAGATATGGAGTATTACCAGTTTTAATCCATGGGATGAATAGGTTGGGATTGGGAAATAAAATAAATGATTACTTCGGTGTGGTTCGCTAATCCCGACTAGTTTGGAAAACCTTAATATGGTTTGATATCCAAAGGAAGATTAAAGAATAAATTTAAAGAATTTATCTTTGATAAAATTAATAGGAACCTTTCCTAAAGGAAAAGAATATTTGAATAAAAGAATATTATGGATTGGAATGAGGCGTATGATGTGTTGTTATAACACTTGATTATAAGATACGCGAGTTATTCGGAAAGACCGGGTTTATACCCATTCTGAATGACTGATTCGACGATGAGTCGAAGAGATTGAAGATGGTGCAAGACCGACAATCTTCACATCGAATGGATGGGTGCTACTGATGATCATGATAGGAGTAGCTACCTTGAAGGGGCTACAGTGGTAGCCATCTGGACGTACTTGTTGATTGTACGGATATGCGAGGAATAAGGTTCCTCTGGTTTCGTTCAGACCCAGAACGGACTTGTAAATGGATGGTGTGTCTGACATTGTATTCCTTTGTACTATATTCGTTGATCTCTACTAAATATATATCACTTTGGTGGCGGAGAATTTATTCTCTTGCTTAACACCCTTCTCTGAGACGTACGAGCTCAGAGGTTATATACCGGCAGAAATCAGTGGTACGGTATGGATTGATAGTGTGGCATGTTGAGATGCAGTGATCCAAACTTTTGTTGAAAAGCAAAGTTTGGTGGATGATGATCAAAGCGCAGCTTTAATATAGCACGGCTTTGTGTAGCATTAATTCGCGAGCCTCACATACCGGTATGGTGGGAAACTGATGGTTAGATGAGTATACTTTTGAGATGAGGATAGACACCCTATGGGTTGTCATGGATTCGGTCGACCGAGGTGAGGGATAGGGCACACCCCCCGATTTCCTTATTGGATAGAGTTAGCGGTGTTTTCGCATGCCTGTGACGTAAACCGCGGTAACTTGTTTTCCTGGATAGTGCGGATGTGCATTACGGTGTTTTCGCATGCCTGCGACGTAAATCGTGGTGAATTGCACTACGCGATCGATCTTTCGAATCAGTAACCACCAGTATGGAAATCCAATTTCTAAATATGTGACATTTCAGTTTTGATTGTATACTATATATGGCGACATAGTGGGATGGGGCGCTCATGCCGCCTAGGATTGATACATTTATATTTGAAGTTGTTTTCTTCACTTATAGTAATAATAAAAGATGAAATTTCACGTATCAAGCATATTTGGCTATTATAAGGGAAAACCCTATCCTCTGGCTTGCGTTGCGTTGTGTGATGGGACCTGGGTCTTATAATAGCTTCATTGTTCTTTATTTAGCATTGCGATGTTTGTTTTATGCACTGGTATTCTTGGGAGGAAACCCATTCCGTGTTATACGTCGTGGTCCCTCAATTTACCTAACTTTAAAAATAAAGATTAATAACTGTTTTAGTTCTCACACCAGTCACATGATTGACCTGGAGTTTATTGTTTTGACCTAAACTCTGGGTGCCCCTATTTTCCACACGGGCAGCTAGTAGTTTTGGTTTTGCAGATTTGTATTCACAGGATCCTGGTTTACAGCTGAAGCGATATTCGGAAAGCTCTGTATCCGTGTATCTGTTTTCAGTTGTGCTTTGTATTGTTTTTCCGCTGCTGTGTATTTAAATGTAATTTAAATCTCTGATATTTTTTGTGTAATATTATTCATACTCTGTTATATTCGTGTATTCTGATGGAATTGTTGTAATAGCAATGAAATGTTCTTCTGTCTGTGTTCTGATTTGTCGTGCTCTCAAAGCAATCCGTGATTTCCCGTAAGGGGGATTTCAGGTCGTAACAAAAAGGGATGCAACAGCAACACAAGAGCGGTGCACACAAGTGACATAGCAACAAACCAATACAAGTGCAGTATGGAGTTTAATCAAGTTCAATTGAACACAAAAACAGTAAATTAATTTGGCAGTGCACACATGTGCATGAGCTAAATTCAGATGCAGGTAGCTCACACTAAATATCATGATTCAAGATGAAACTGTCCAGAAGTTGTGACATAGGGAAATATCAAGGAGCAACTGCATGATGCAATTATATTGGCATTTTGTTTTTGGGATAAACTGATATGGATGTGTTATTTTTGGCAAGTTTTTCAATCAAGGAAATCAGCAAATAAAACCTTTCCAATTTTACAATAATCACACAATGTTTTTTATAAAGGGGCCACAATTTCTATTAGATTGTTTCCAAAAAAATCACAGTTTTATTTTTGGCAAGATCAAAGAATCATTCATGCAAGGATTCATTCATGGCAACCATAATACAACAATCCAAAAGGGGACCATGAATATATGTTTTTTCCCAAAATTTCCGCAATCAATTTCGACAAGAATTAAATTTTCCAGAGTCTGTTTTGAAGGCTAAAATATATGTCCAGTTTCATTTGAAGATTTCAATCACAAGAATCACGCAAGTACAATCAAAACCGAGAATTCAAAGCAGGAAAACCAACGCAAATCAGACCAAGTCAATATCAAGGAAATCATAGAATTTTTTTGGGTTCGATTACCCTATATAAACACCTCTACATCACTGGAAAAATTCTATCGGAACCAACAATATCAATTCAAGCAACAAAAGAGAAAAAATGTTCAAGGTTGTAACCAATAGGGACCAATTCAAAAGTCTAGAAATCACCACGCAACAATTACAGGAAGTTTGAATTTTTCAAACTCAATCATATTCAGAAGTCATGAGCATATACATTTAAAAACAAATCAAAGAAACCCCAAAAATATCGCAAAAATATCAAGACCAAATCCATACGAAATCTGAGAACATTTCGGACTTGAAACCCTATTTAACACCTACATCCTCATCGACAATTATTCATCCAAGTTTCAATGTGATTAAAGATGAAGTTCGAAGTGAAAAATCATACCAGGAAATCACTTAGATCGAGTTAAAGCATAAAGCAACGGAGATAGCGATTGATGATTCAAGCCGCCAGAGATTGAAGCCAAAAGGTCTCGAGCTTCATAGATTAACTAGTTCATCAAGCATTGAATCGATTTGGGAAGATTGAAGAAAACTCTAGAATTTTATCCAGAGCCACCACCATTTCAAAGCAAATAGGAATTGATCGGATAAAAGAAAAACTAAGAGTGGACACAATCAAGTGTGGCTGGTCAAGTTTGTTTGAAAGGGCTAAGAACTAAAGGATTTGATATTTAAATAAAACTAGGGTTTTTATTCTAAGGGGTTTTTAAATTGTTTTTTTATTATTGTTTTCAATTTGTAATCGTCTTGGAGTTTTCTAGTTTGTCTCTTAAACTAGGGAGACGAATTACGGGATTTGTAATTCGGGGAAATCTGGTTTCGGGGATAAAAACCAGTGCAGGGTTAAGAACAATTGGGAGCGAATGTCGGGAGTTTACAGGGGATTGTAAGCCGAGAGATTGTTTTAACTCTTAGTAGAAACCTTGGGGAATGTAGTGGTAGGCAGGGTTTTGCCGAAGCTGGGTATATCTGTGTGTTATTTATTTTCCGCATTTATTCTGATTATTATCTGTGTTGTTATTATTTAATTACTCTACGAAAATCTGCAATAAACCCTATTCACCCCCCTCTAGGGTTAATTTAGATCCTACAATTGAACCAAATTCACTTGGTTGCATATATTGATTGTGATTGATTGACTGTTTGGATTGTGGTCGGCCAGTTTATGAGCAAAATATGTTTTTACATTTAGCATTGGGTTGGGTAAAAATATCTATGTGCTAACATCTTATGGAACACTTCACGATTTGACTATAAGGTGTTTAGCGATGTTGTTTAGTTCAAAATTTATTAAATGATTTTGAAATGATATTTTTCTTAAATGAAAAGAAATGTATTCCCGATTTTGGACAGGGAACGTTTTATAAAAATGTTTTATAAAACAGAAAGGATTTCAAGGGCTAAACCCGATGATTTCGAAATGATTTGGAAGTGTATTATGGTTTTACATTGTAGTTCAACACATAACCGATTAGTTGCTATTGATATCGTATCTGTTTGGTGGCGGAGAATTTATTCTCTTGCTTAACACCCTTCTTTGAGACGTACGAGCTCAAAGGTTACGTGATCAATAGTGACTGATCATATGTGTGAATTGCTGATGTAAAGTACTATAGTTTGAGAGTACTTGTGATTATTATGTTGTGAAATGATTTTCCCCACTTCGGGATATAAAATGATTTAGCAAGTATGTGGCTAAAGATTCGGGTAACTCGAGAGTGACTAAAAGTATGAGTGTTATAGCCTTAAATGGCTTTGGGCGGTGTATGCTTCCATGCGTGGGAGGTGCATAATCAGTGTAGCCTGCTCCATCGTGGGAGGTGCACACATATATATCGAGTTGGAGAGGCGCGCACAACCTAGTCTAAGGGTCGTGCACGAGATTTGGTTGCATAATTGTTTGTATGCCTTGTTATGTTTTGGAATTCATATTTCCAAAGATTTTGGTTTGATATCCCAAAGTGAAATCTACTTTGATATGAAAGTTAGATATGTATTTCAAATGATTTGAAATAAGAATCAAGAAATAAAGTCCAAAGAAATAATTTCTGTAAATTGAATTGGATTTGGAAATTCTAAGTGTGGTGATAAATCTAAATGGGTAGATTGGGATATTGCATGTTGATTGATGCATAGTAGATCCATATCTCTATTATCAATTATTGTTCATACACTGACATTCATGGGGGTAAACCCATTCCGCGTTAGCGGCGTGGTCCTATGATTTGTCTTATTATTAAATAAGTTAATTTTAACTGTAGAGTTTCTCACACCAGTCCCATGACTGACTGTAGTTTGTTTTTCCCTTACAAACTCGGATGCCCCTATTTTCCACATGGGCAGTCGAGTAATTTATTTTGCAGATATATAAGCAGGATTTTGGACTGAAGCTTAAAGCTATGTCCAGAGCATTGATAATCTTCCGTTGTGTTAGTTTATTTGTCTCCGCTGCATTGTATTACATTTATTGTAAATTTATTTTCCACTGTATTATTTTCGATACTCTGATATTTTGTACTCTGATGTAACATTATTATGATGTTTATAAAAGTATTATGTTATTTGTTCTGATGTGTTGTATGCCCAGAGTTAGCGTATCCGGGTTTTGAACGGTCTTGGTCGATTTAGCGATCGATTAGGTCCGAGCGAAATCCGTATCGTTACATTTTCTGTTATATCCTTTTGGTTTGATATTTTTTTCAAACCAAAAGAGTACGATTCGACTAAGCCACACAGCAGCGTTAGCCGATTTAGAGCATATGCATATAATAGACCGGGGTTCATCTAAGTTGGGTTGTCTATGCGTTGCATTAGACTCTTTTGCTCTTGGGGAGATGGCTTAGGTATTTGGTTTTTGGTACATGTTGTCATGCTGGTTACTACGAGTACACAACCAACATGCATACACGCATCGTTGATGTGGCCAGTCATGCAGCTGATTCATATTTTCCATGCACATGACGAAGAAAGGCTATCCAGCTGATTACGCGTATGTCTACTAGTGTTAGGCACGACTTGATGAAGGCTGATCATGGATTGATATGGGGTACGACCATTGTGGGATTCTCATTAGATTGCTCTCACATTGGCAGGCTGGCTGGCTCTATGATGCTCATCCCCACTCCGTTGCATACCATTTCTCTTCGTCGTGTTGTTTTACTCCCACCGCTTATCTTCCTCTTTGGTACTTAGAGACCAGCATTAATTCCAGTCCACGGATGAGCTGCATGTACCCAAAGATCCACTTTTCAATGATGATATGTTCGGCAGACGTCGGACAGTTGGTAGATAGTACATACATGGACTTAGAAAGATAGGCTAGGTGAATACCTAGACATTTTTCATATCGGAAGTTGATTTTGATACATATTGGGACAAAGTTTCACTTTAACGCTACTTGCTACCGGATTACGGTCGTTGTGTGAACTCCGATCATATGGATCCACGTGTGGCTACTAGTAGAGTTCATCCTCCGTCATTTACTTTTAATCTCACACATCACAGTACTTCGAGAATCCCTTGGATTATGGTCTTTATGACTCTTTCAGATCATATGATTTGAGCGGTGCTTTGATCACGCATCCTATAGTTTTTCCACTTAATTAGGTTATTGCTAGTATCCCCATCCATGAACTTTACCCGTCTCATGAGGTAATTTAGCTAATTATTAAAATAGTTACTCATGAATATTTAGGAATATACAGCGAAATAATACTTTTATAGTACAATATTCACCCAGGATGGACCAACACAAACATCATATAGTCGTTATTCAACATATTCAGGCGGCGATATAAGGGAAGATGCATGCGATGTAGGGTCAGATGCAAGCACAGATCAATGAGCTATAGGCTTGCCTGGATGCGTCAGGATTTTGGGGGTACTAAAGGTGCGGGGATGCAAGGGTTTCAGGTGGTGGAGTGTATGACGACGACGATGACATGGACGAGGATAACGATGATGATGATGGTACTGCCGTAAATTTATGATAACCTTTGATTTTGTACTTGATTTCATGATGTACATATGTATATATCATTTTGTATCATTATATGCTACACGATGGTTCTGAATGAATGCATTATATGTTGTTCTGTGTTGTTGATCATTTTATGTTGCATGTTGCTACTTCATAATGTGTTGTTGATCATTTCAAATATCCAACCAAACTACTTAAATCATCAATTCAACATGTAAAACGATAAATCGAATTACATTTTTGACATGCATACATAATAAAATGACAATTACCATAGAGGTACAATCGATAAAAATTATAGAGATTCAGCTGATAGTAACCATTTTTGACGGGCATAACATAAAATAGAAAACTTCTGATTTAAACCATTACAAAGGCGGTAATTTTCTTGCATAAGATCATTGACTTGATTCCATAGCTTCATGATATCTTCTTCCAATTCCAAAGCATAATTAACAACCTTGGAAGGGAAATGATCATCTATCCATTGTCCAAACTCACATCCGTTTGGGCATACCAGACAAAGATAATATCGGCGACTAACGTCATTTCCATGTCGGACAAATAAAAGTGTTGTTTCAAAACCACAGAAGAGTATAATATTTGTGGATTGCACCTCGTCGACTTCAACAACATTTTGGATAGGAGAAAGTAGACCGTGTGATATTTGGAGATGTTGTGGAGGTTGTTGTTGCTTCTGATGGTCTATTTGTATTTGGTGCATCTCTTCTTCAAGTCTCTTAGTTGCAAATCCTTGTAATGTTGTTCTTCCATTTCATCGTACCATGAAGTCGGTTCTCTAGGTGAAGACGGATTAGGATAATGTCGGTGTAATCGTATGATTTTGGATATTTAATTGGCATTTTTATAAGTTGAGTTAAATTTGTGGAATAGTTTATCTCAGAGTCATTGGTATTTATAATGACAAAATAATGAATCTCAACTATTTATTTGAAAAGTGAGTGAATGCGGTCAAGTGTTAAGAAAAGCGTGCAACATGGATATAGTCACTGAATGCGACCAAACACTGTAGCCACTTTCTTTACAGATAGTCAATGATCGATAAAAGTAAAGAGTGAATGATGTAGCTATAACGTTTGTCCTGTGTCGGTCTTTAATTGTTTGTAAATAGCGTGGCTATATGTTTTGTAAATAACGTGGCTATGGTGTCTGTCATGTCTTGATTATTAATTGTCTGTAAATAACCTAGCTATAGTCGTTGTAAATAATGTGGTTACAGTCTTTGTGTCCTATTTTGGGTAATTGATTGTCTATGTCTGTGATATTCCAACTGCTTATAAATGTTCATTTTTTCTCTGAATTTGGGCATAACCTGCTGAACTAAGATGTCCACTATTAATTGGTCTTCTTTGGAGTTACTTGTTCTCGTAAAAGCGTATATTATTGTTGACCGGATGCAAGAAATTATCCAGCATACAGATGTGATTGCAAGCCATGAAATATTCTGGAACATGGTGATAGAAGGTTACAACAACCATCCTGACTATCCCATGAGGCGGTTGTATTTAGAAGTCCATAAAATGTATGGCGGATTTATGGAAGCTTGTAATTGTTATTGTGAGATTATCAAGATTGTTGAAGAGGAAGGCATTTTTCTAGCAAATCTTTCTACCATCGATTCGCATTACCAATCAAAATACAAAATGTAAAATTATTGGTCATAAAGCATATGAACTTCGCTATAGTTGGCTTACACGATATGGCTTTGAATATGCATTACTACGACTCTAGGATTATTATATTTTGTACCTTTTTGTGTTTGGCAGTTGAAAAGGCTCAGGAATTTATGTAGTATGTTTCTGCATTGTATAATGGTTATTATGAAATTGGAAGACGATATATTATGGCTATGGTGAATAATATTGATAGGACACTTTAACATTAAATATTGATGAAACTTCAAACTACATATTTTCAAATATTCAATTTAGTTAAGTATTTAGATATGGTTAACAAACTATCTAACCGTGATTTTTTTTTTGAAAATTTAATTTAGAAATATCTTAAAATGTATAAGACCAAATCAAAAATTATGACTTTATTTTAAAGCTATATTGCAATAAGTCCCGAAGAATCTTATTTGAAAGGATTCCGACATATTTTAGATCTTATATATCAATTTGAACTTCATTTTGGAAAATATAAACTATTATAACGCGATGATCTCGATTTATTAAAATTTAGTTCAATCTTTCAAGATTTATAAATAGAGGACGAGCCAACTTGTCTAACTCATTCGGAAGCTATTGTGAATTATGTAACATAGATTCTCGATTAAATACCTCGTTGTCAACATTAGCGTGTCTTACATCTTTGGGAGACAATATATCGTGGCCACATGAATAACAATGACATGACACTTCAACCTGTTTAATGTTTAGCATTGAGTATTGATGAAACTTCAAACTCCATATTTTAAAATATGTAATTTAGTTAAGTATTTAGATATGGTTAACAAACTACCTAACCGCGATTTTTTTTTTCAAAATTTAATCTAGACATATCTCAAATGTACAAGACTAAATCAATAGTTGTGAATTTCAGTTGAAAGCTATATTCCAATAAGTCCTGAAGAATCTTACATGGAAGGATTCCGACATATTCTGGATCTTATATATCAATTTGAACTTCATTCTAGATAATTTAAACAACCACAACGCAACGAGCTCGGTTTAATTAATTTAGTATAATCGTTCAAGCTTTATAAATAAAGGATGATCCAACTTGTCTAACTCATTCGGAAGCTATTGTGAATTATCTAACATAGATTTTCGATTGGTACCTCATGTTGTCAACATCAACGAGTCTTACATCATTGGGAGAAAATGCATCGTGGTTATGGTGAATTACACTGACAGGTCACCGTAGCCTGTTTAATGTCTATCATTGAATATTAATGAAACTTCAAACTCCATATTTTAAAATATTCAATTTATTAAGTATTTAAGTATAGTTACCAAACTAAATAAACGTGATTTTTTTGAAAAATTAATGTAGACATATCTCAAAATGTATAAGACCAAGACAAAAATTGTGAATTTCATTTCAAGGCTATATTCCCATAAGTCCTGAAGAATCTTGTATGGAAGTATTCCGACATACTCTGGATCTTATATATTAATTTGAACTTCATTATGGAAAATTTAAACAACCATAATGCGAAGAGCTCGATTTAATTAAATTTAGTTCAATCATTCAAACTTTATAAACAGAGGACAACCCGACTTGTCTAACTCATTCGGAAGCTATTTTGAATCATCTAACATAGATTCTCGATTGATACCTCATGTTGTCAACATCAACGAGTCTTACACCATTAAGAGACAATATATCATAGCTACGGTGAATGATACTGACAGGACATTGTAGTCTGTTTAATGTTTAGCATTGAATACTGATGAAAATTCAAACTCCATATTTTAAAATATTAAATTTAGTTAGGTATTTAGGTATGGTTAAAAAACTATCTAACTGCGATTTTTTTTTGAAAATTTAATACAGGCATATCTCAAAATGTACAAGAAAAAAATCAAGAATTATGACTTTCGTTGGAAAGCTATATTCAAATAAATCCCAAAAAATCTTATTTGGAAGAATTCTAACATATTCTGGATCTTATATATGAAAATGAACTTCATTTCGGAAAATTATGAACTACCACTATGCAACGATCTCGATTTAATTTAATTATTCAAGCTTTATAAACAGAGGATGACCCGACTCATTTAACTCATCACAAAGCTATTCTGAATGATCTAACATAGAATCTTGTTTGAATACATCATGTGACATTATTGGGAGATAAACTCACGTGGTTGCAGTAAGTGACATTGACATGACACTGTAGTTGGTTCGACTCCATCTACACACTTTACTATGTTCCATGTGATAACGTGATGAGTTTTCTTAATCATTCAGAAGCCATGTGATATCTTGTAACGTCCCATGAACCAATACCACGTGCAATGTGATAATTTTTGAGTTGTCTCAATCATTCGGAAGATATGTGATATCTTGTCATGTCTCATGTGCTAGTGTTTCCAACAAATACCATATTCCATATGATAAAGTGTTGAGTTGTCTTAATCATTCAGAACCAATGTAATAACTTATCATGTCTCATACGCTAATGTTTCCAATTAATACTATGTGCTATGTGATAATTGCTTAGTTGTCACAATCGTTCAAAAGCCATGTGATAGCTTGTTATGTTCCATGCATGAATGTTTTTAGACTATTTCTTGTATAAGCCAGTAAGCTTTCAAAGAAGAGCTAATAACAAAAAAACGATAAACACAAAAATGGGTCCATCATGGTTTCTCGAGTGCATAATAACTTTTGACAGTGATTCTGAGGAAGAAGCTATTCTTAAGGAGGAAGCCGAAGAACTACAACAAGTAATCAGAATTTTCCATCAGGATTATGATTCCACATCCAGAAAGCATGGTGGATCAATACATGGTCGTAGTCAAAATTGTAATCAAGATGCATTCCGTCAGTCTCTTTTGCAAGATTACTTCAATGTCAATTACACTTACGGACCATATATGTTTCGAAGAAGACAACGAATGAGAAAAGAACTATTTCTGAGCATTTTGACAGGTATTCAATACAATAACAAATAATTTAAGACTGACCAAATGCTACAAAAACGCATGGGCTTTGCGATGAATAGAAAACGACGGCCGCAATGAGAATGTTAGCTTATGGAACCCCTGTAGACGCATTGGATGATGCATACCAAATTGTAGAGAGCACTACAATTGAAACTCTCGAAAAAATTACATCAATATATCGTAGATGTCTACGGGACTGAGTATTTAAGGTCCTTGAATGAAGTCGATGTTGTGCGGATCAGAGAAATGCACGAGAGCAGAGGATGGCTGGGCATGTTGGGAAGTCTCAACTGTACGCATTGAGGATGGAAGTAATGTTGTGATAACCTACCACGAGACCCATCCTAATAAAGAGCATTACTAAGTAACACTGTCCATTGATCAGAGAATATGTTTGGTTAGAAGCAACAATTTGTAATCTTGTATTACAAACTATCGAATATGTCATTTGGGTGCATGAATTTTGTTTCTTACCTCAAGTGGATCAAGGTACCCAATTCATGTAACATAAAACTACGATGGCTAAGGATCGTATTTAGAATATAGTGCAAATACAAACACATACAACAGACCATATATAAAAAAAACAAATCTAAAAAATGAATATACATACTTGAATTTACCCGAGACAACAAATCCAAAAAATGAATAACAAATTGCAGAATCATAACAATACATATATACATACTCAAATGGTAAAATGACCATATACAAAAACAAAAAATCTCAAAAATGAATATACAACATATAACTCAAATGCTCGACTCAAGTAATAGCTCCAAAAAAGTTAAGTAAAGTGAAAGTGAAGCAAGCTCGAATCTACAGATATACCTGAAACTACTTGGTCTGACCCGAGTACAAAGTACATGGGTCATTTTAGCTGAAACATATTAGTAAAAATGTGATAAGTGAAATAAAATGTCAATAAACATTGATTCCTTTTCATAACAAAATGAATCTCACATTGACATATTTACCCGAAACACGGATGCGATAATTCCTTTCCATCAAAAAGGAAAACTATACAGTCGAGAAAACGAATTTCTCTAAATATAAGTTCAAGAAGTTAACACGCTGGTTGCTCACGAACACAGACTCATTCATTTCCATCAATACAAATTATGCCAACTCTACAATTAGGCTAATCAATACTTTAAATCACATAAACGAGGATGGAAAACACAAGAATCACATATATTCATAAGGATCGCAGAACCCATGAAAGTTAGTTAAGAGTTCAAAACCTCATAAATGAAATAATCATATACGCACAAATCCTTATATAGCTCAAGGCTATGTATAAATAATTATAGTCATCTCCAAAAATGGTGAAATCATAATAAAAAAACTTAGATATCACATAAATCACAAGAATCTAGAACTCATGGAGCTTAGTTAAAAGTTCAAAACATAGAATAAGACATATTTGAATCCAACTTTGATTAGCAAGCAGAAGCTATGTGACACATGCATATCACAAATGGCTGAAGCCTGCTAAGTAATATAATGCAAATTTGGCACTAAACACAGATGACGAGAAGGTCATAACATAGATGGCCTAAAAGCCTAACACAGATGAACCAGAGGTCAAATACAGATAGCACAAATGCCTAACACAGATGACCTGAAGGTTTACTAATGGCAATAACATAGAATGTGTAATAGTCCCTCATATATTAACTTGAATAGTGTTAATCGTGTGTTTCATACCATACGTTCTCACTTATTCGTTTAACCTAACATGCCAATTCCACATTAGGAAAAGACATACAGAAATACCACTTTCGAAAGAACAAGTTTGGAATTAACAGAAATAATAAACCTTTATCTCATACCCCAGGGTTTACTAAATCGTTTAAATTCCAACCTCGCCATCTTGAATGGTGCAAAATAGTGTTATTTTATATACAAAAAGTACTTAGTTTAAGAAAACGATCTTATACAAATGATTTGGAATTCAATTGGGTTATTTATTTGAAAATCTCTCTCTTTATATATAGGGAAATATTATATAATCATATAGCCTCGAGATGATGTTACTTTTATAAAATAAAACATAGAAAATATTTGTCTCAAATTGATATGTGTGTGTGTAAATATAGAAAATTCCTTATAAAAATCGTTTTATAGAACGCTCGATATGTTGGAAATCTCGTGAAATAAATAAACAAAATCACATAAAAATTCACCAATTCGATGTACAAATTGATGATAATATTGGTGATATACACGTAAATGTATATATTTTATCCGCTTATTTATCTTGTTTTCCCTTTAAAATAATTGATATTGTGTATTTATAGCTGTGTTTTCAAATTGTTGATAAAAAGCATGGTTTAGAGCATTTGATGGATTAAAGCATGAAGAATTTGGTTAAAAAGAGTGAAGTTTGAAATTGATAAAGCTTGAAGAATGGTTGCAAATAGAGTTCAGCTTGGTAGATTTGGCTCGCTGAAGACTCATGCTTGTTCATATAATTCATTTGGAAGGCCTCTCACTCTACAGCTGCGTTCACACTGGCTTATGTGTTATTTGGCTAAATCTTTAGTCCCACATTGTCTAATTAGCCAATTAGTCTTTGTCATATCAGCTATAAATACACTTATATCTTGTTCATTTAGAATTACATTGGGTTTTATTCTGTATAACTTCTCTTGGAATAAAATTCTCCTTCTCTTCTTGGTTATTATTTTATTTTATTTATGTTGTTTATTTTCTTTTCTTTCTCTTGTTCTTTAGCTATGTCTAGCTAATCTCCTTTACTTAGGGGGTGATGACGCTTAGATTAGATTCAATATGAATCACATAGCCAAAGAGATTAGGACTTCATGTATATAGATCTAGATCTGAACCAAGGGTTAGATCTGAACCTTCATATTCTGTGTCGTTTAAGAGTAATGCTCCTTCATAGGGTATATTCGAGTTCGATCTAACTCTTATCAGATATAGATCTAATTTTTAGGGTTTTAGAAATAAAATAGTGAATCTGTCCTAATAGCCTATGGTTATTTAAGAGCTGAGCTCCTGCATAGGCTATACTTGTTGTTATTCACATATTTGTTTCTAGAAACCTAATTATAGTTGATTCATGTTTGTGACTGACACATGAATTAGATCTACATCAATCTGTTTGGTTATTAATTCATGTTAATCTAGTTTATATCATTGCTCCCTAATTGTTTCATTTATTATATAAAGCTCTCTCTTTTTTCATATATTTTTTGTGTTTTTAACCAATCAAACCGTTGGAATAACTTGGTTGGATTTATTAGTAAAATATTTGGTCCCATAGTTCGACACCCTTTGCAAAAACCCTTATTGTTGAGGAAAGACGAACGAATTTAACAGTTATTTACAATTGTTTAATTTGTTTGCAAACAATTGGCTTATCCATTTGAGATTAAGCCTAAGGAAAATATCTCAAAATCATTTAAGAAATCATCCTTAAAAGCAGCCCAATCTCGAAAAATCATTCCATAGCAAATATTTGCTCATCAAATCTTTTGAAGGGCATGTATTTGTCGTCGAATACTAGCCTATTAAATATTTGTCTAGAAATTATTAGCATATCAAATGTTTTCCCAGTAATTATTAGCCTAATATAAAGTACAACAGTTGGAGAAAAACATATTTCGATTCAAGTTTTTAGGCAGGTTTTCAACTAGTTACAGAAGTGTAAAAGCCTGGAAATATTATATGCATAGAGTTCAACTTCTGCACTTTCAATCAGAAAAAGAATGAACATAATCTGACAAGGATTGAGAGAGATATACGATCACAAAATTGGATCCATATCTAGATTTCACTGTAAACGGCTGGAGCAAAGCATATGTCGTCTCGGAGTTCGACATCAAGTTTCTATAAACTATAATGGTCAAAATCCTGAAAATTGACATGTACGAAGACGAGCAACAATATTAACATCTAGAAAAGATTTGGCATGATTTAATCTAGAAATGAAAACGATACAACATCACAAAGTTGGACAAAGAGAAGATATTTCAATGTAAACATAAAACTTAGTTTTATGTTTACTGTTACAAATCTTTGTTGAAAACTACTAAAACTATGACATGTTTAAACTAGAAAGTGTGATTTTAACTCAAATTCTGAACATGCATTCACAAAAAAGCAAGAAGGGTGAGTCGAATGACTCACCTTAACGTCCTAAATTCCATGCATCAACACACTAATGAATCCCTAAAAAATCTGCATTTTCGTTCTTAATGCAGCAAGCTTTTAACATAGTAAATATATGTGTTTTCCTAAGAAATTTTTAAAGAAAGCGTATTCATAAGTTAGAATAACATAACAGATCTCGTATTTTTATGATTTATCTATAATTATTTATGATTTTTATGATTTATCTATAATTGTTTATGATTTCCAGAACAACCTAGGATTTCTACAGTTGGAGAGGAGAGATTAGTTATTTTTAGAAAATAACTTTCCAGGAAAGGCACGGGCTAGAAGATCAAGTTTCCAAATAATTTCTTCTCTAAACACATTTTTTTGAGTTATTTGCTCTACTCCAAAACCACCTCCATGTGGCTATGACGAAACAGATTATGTATTTCCTATAAATACATGGAATTTAGGAATTTCAAGGGATCGATTCCTAAAGATTGGCACCTATATGCATCGTTGCTGTCATTAACAACTCCCTTTCTTCTACTTTCTTATATGAAAACTAATTTTATTTGTAAACGTACAGTATAGCAAACGATAGATTGCACCAAGCAGATGTACCACTTTAAGTTTTGTTGTCTTGCTTTATCTCGTTTTAATTTTGTAACGACCTACATTCTTGACTGTTCAAGTCGACAATAATCCACACATGTCAAACCAAACAAATCCAATATGCAGATAGTTATTGGGGGTACATATAAGAAAAGAAAGAAGAAAAACAATCACAGAATATCACAGTGGAAGGACAAAATATAATAAACAAATAACTGTTCATGAAGCTGTTAAACAAACAATTAATTATACTTTACAATGATTATCAAAGTTAAACTATCACACAACATACTAATAAATGCAGCCGAATAATACTAATAAATACGGCTGTCAGGCTCCATTTTTATCTTCATAAAGAGGTCTTCGATAACTGAAAAATCAAGCTGACCCGAGCATAAATGAAAGGAAAAAATTACTCGGATCAGGACTTAAATATTCCCATATCAGTCAAATCAGAACCATGTAACAATATGAGTGTCATAACGTCAGAGATGTTTATGGTAATTCACATCTCCTATCCAAATGTGTTCGTGAGTGCAATAATTTAAGAGATGTTACGGGAATTTCCATCTCCTAAGGATCCATTAAACTAGATACTATATAATACAATACGTTATTATAATAGTGTCTATTCAGTAAAGTAAAGTAGCAAAATAGCGTATGTGGGATTACATTTTTACCCTTACATCATTTATAAACATTATATCCTATGCAATATTGTAAACTCCACCAAACTGGGTGGGCTATCAGGGAGCACTCCATAGTTACAACGCAAATCAAAGTCGTAGTGGCTCGATCAGGATAATATGATAAGGCACCAAGGAATACCCAATGGTAGGATTTTACCAGATTGCTGGATCGGGCTGGTGGTAATGCATAGCAGCTACTACCACCCACCTCGAACAACACTCCGGAAATCACGGCGGCCACCAATCAAATCACAAAGTAATAGATATGGTATCGAAGAAATTTGTTTGATTGAAGGAGCGACCTTTCATTGGCCCGACCATGACTCATATTTTAGTCAAATCAATTATAACCCCAAGATCAAGGATATTCATCATCGTTCTCTTACTTCATTCCAATAGCGTTCGCCAAACTATCATACTTCTTTTTGGATTCTCCACCATGTACAGAGTTGTTAAAGTGGCCTCGGTATTGGTCTAGTATATGACAATATCTGATCCCGGTCTATTTAACAACCAAACATTTATTTCACACTGGTTGGTTCTTTTAGATTTCAAAATGATTTGTACTTAATATAAAATATTAAAATTTTCTTTTAAATCATTTCATATCCCAAAATAGAGTATACCTTCGTATTAAATCTCTATTTAAACCAACTTGAAATATCAAAATAATTCCAGTTCAAAAAAAATTTGAAGATTTAAAATTGTTTGATTTTTTTATATATTAAATTAGTCTAAATATATTTGAAACAGTTTGAAAAATAAATAGTTAGCATATAAAAGGTTTATATATAATAGTTTGAACTTAAGATAGGAATTATCAAGATATTTAGTTTCTAAAGTAGTTTATTATAATAGTTGATATATTAGTTAAAATAAATAGTTTATAAAGTCTTCATGCTCGAGAAATAAAGTCACAAAAAATAGAGCTTGTATTTATTGGCCATGGGGACTAGGGCCTCTGCCCTCCCCTTCTACATCCTTTACAATTATTTTCATTATCTTTCCTCTTCATTGATTTCCTCTTCATTTTGATCTCTTCACCTAGCGTTCTTTTGTGTCCTTTAAGTCAAGCTCTGTTCCAACCATCTCTCTTTGTTTTCTCCTCCACGGAAACGTTCATTCTACAATTGCCACTCCATCTCCTGTTTCTCCTAAGCTCCGAATTCGGTTTTCGTTGTTCAACAAGATAGGGTTTTTATGGAGCGTTGATGATTGTATATGTTCGATTGGGTTTTTCATGGAGTTTCGGTTGGATTGCAAGTCAGTTCCACTTGTTTCTAGCCGTATTCCTTAATTCATGTTCCTTTTCTGGCATACGTTGATGCTCCTAAACTCTTGCAGTGATTATCTAGTTGGTGTTGGAAGCTTCCATGATCGTACTTCCGAAGGTAATTCCTTGCCCTCTATATGAGTAATTGACTAGGAATAGAATGTTACGTTACTGGTAAGTTTTCATGGTGGTTATCTTTCCGCTAATGGTCCTACACTAGAATGACTAAGGAGGGTATCCAGTTAGAGAGATTTCCTAGGAAGCAAGGAGATTTTTTGATGAAGGAATATATCAATCCCTTCAATGAGCTATTGAGATTTGGAATAGATCTAGTTAATTTTGCTTATAAGAAAGTTGTCAGGTTCATGTGAGGGATTGAACCAATCCCTCAAAGGGTTGGCGATGACACGTGTGCTTATGGAAGCGACATCTAAATCATTGTAGAGATGGATCTTATGTCTGAGGAAGCGATGGAAGAGGTTAAAGAGGAAGCTCCTACGGCTAAGGCTCGAAAAAGCAATGGTGGAAAAAATAAAAAAGGAAATAAGATGAATACCGGAGGACCTCATTAAGGGAAGATCAAGAAAGATTTTAAGTGCATGCTTATGGACTGATGGGTCATTATATTAAAGACTATAATAAGATTAGGATGAAAGGAAAGTGCTATGATTGTAGGCATCTTGGACATCTTAATAGATCTTGTCCCCAGAGGACAGGACATGGGCTAGTGCGTCAGTGGCTCATATATTGATCTTAGAGGTAGCTATGTACAGTGGTGGACCAAATAAAGGTAGGAAAGTTATGGTAGAAGGTTTGATTTATATTTCTGACTTTCCCATTCGTACTCTCTTCGACTCAAGAACATTTCATTCTTTTATCTCTAATTCTTTGTCGATTGTTTGCACTTGTACATTTCTTTAGTCACTGATCCTATAGTTGTTTCAAACTACAAAGGCGGTTCTGCATATTTGTCTATTATTTGTATGGGTTTGTAAATTTTGATATTAGGCGTTGAGTTTGGGTGCGATGCCTATGTATCAGATTATTGTGGTAGGGGATGATCCTACGGATGGATTGGTAGCGATGTGATGGGCTATTTTTTACTGTGAGAGGAGGGTCATTCGATTAGGGACATGTCGTGGTCGTACCCTCGAGATTTCTTACAACCTATGGGGTCAATTATATTGAGCTTTCTTTATTCTCTAAATTCATCTATATACGATATTGATTTTGTACCTATAATGCGAGAGTTTCCGGATGTATTTGAGGAGTGAGAGGGATACCTTCCAAAAAAAGATTGATTTTAGAATATTTTTTAGTGAGATTACAAAGCTCATAGCATTTCCCATATAGAATATGGCTCTGAGGGAACAAAGAGAGTTAGATAAGCGAGTAATTAAAGAAGGGATTCATTTGGTAAAGTACCTCTGAGTAGGGAGCGCCAATCAACTTTGCTACCAAAAGAGGATGGCTCTCTCCGGTTTTGTGTGGATTACAAAGGATTGAACAAACTCACAAAAAAAGAACCGTCACCCACTTCATCATATAGATGATTTGTTTGACCAGTTCATTGATGTATCAGCGTTCACACGGTTGGATTTTACCACTGGTTTTCATAATCTTAGGGTTACGGATGATAACATCGACAAGACAGCCTTTCGAGCACTTGACGTATTTTTGGAGTGGCTAGCTATGCCTTTTAGGCCAACCAATGCCCAGCCTATTTTGTGGATCTGGTAAGCAGAGTCTTCCGGGATGTTCTAAATAATTTCGTGGTTGTGTTTATTGATGACATTTTGGTACTCTGGAGCAGCGAGGATGGGAAGGCCTTCCATTTAGGAGATGTTTTTCGTACTCTTCGAGCGCATCAACTTAAGGCGAGTTTTCAACGTGCCAATTTTGGCGTGAGAAAGTGTGTTTCTTAGGTCATACATTTTCTAGAGAAGGATTATCTATGGATCCCAACAAGGTTGTGGTGGTACAGGTTTAGAAGTCTTCTAAGAATGTGATTGAGGTGAGAAGCTTTCTAAGTTTAGAGGGTTATTATAGAGTGTTTATATTGCGTGGATTTCGGCACTACCTATCCACCTCACCAAGAAGAATTTGGTATTCGTGTGAGATGTAGACCATGAGGTTTCCTTCATGAGATTTAAGAACGCTCTAACTAGTGCATCGGTATTGACACTTCCTGATGGTTCTAATATGATTACTTTATGCATCAATGCATGTGGGATAAGTTTGGTTGCAGTATTAATGCAAGAAGGTATGGTAGTATGTTATAGGAGCATGGGGCTTAAGACTCACAAGAGTAACTACCTTGCTCGTGATTTAGAGTTAGCTGTGATCATTTTTGAACTTAAGTCGTGGAGGCATTATCTGCTTGGCGAAAGGTTCGAGCTCTACATAGACTATAAGTCATTGAAGTATCTGTTTTCATAAAAGGATCGAATATAAGGCGAAAAACGTTGGATGGAATTCTTGACATCATATGATTTCGAGATAGGCTATACCCCGAGTAAGGAGAATGTGGTTGTGGATGACTTGAATACGAAGAGAGCATCTTTGATTCCTCGGTTCGTAGAGCGGGAGAGCTTGGAGTTCATTTCTACTTTTGATTTTAGACCCTCCACAAACTATACCCCTGGAGTATTAGAATCTTTAGAAATTCAGACTATATAGATGGAACATATTGGCTCGTGGCAGCGAGAAGTATCGTAACTAGTAGATATTTTTTATCATCTTAATAGAGGAGAAGCCTCTAGGAATATCCATTGATATTCTATAGACAATAAGGGTTGGCTACATAGAGATGGACCATTTTGTGTCCCCTGCACAGGTAACTTGGTGAGTAGGATATTGGTTGAGGTACACCATTCAAGGATGACCATTCATCCCGGTGATGACAAAAGGTATAAAGACATGAAGAGAGTGTTCTGTTTGAGAGGTATGAAGAAGGTTGTCACTGAGTATGTGGTGAAGTGCTTGGTTTTCCAAAGGTTTAGGGAGGAGCAACGAAAACCTGATGGATTGCTCTAGCCAATATATGTGCCATAGTGGAAGTGGGAGAGTGTGCCTATGATTCTATAGATGGTTTGCCTCAATCTAAAAAGGGCACTACTAGTATTTGGGTTATGGCAGACTGATCGACGAAGTGCATTTGTTTCATTCCTATTTAGAGTAAGAGGACAACGACTTGATTATCTTCTATATACATCAAAGAGATTGTTAGGCACCATGGTATACATTCCAACATAGTGAGCGACAGAGACCCGATCTTTACTAATGAATTTTGGAGGTGCCCAAGACGATGTACAAACTAGAAGGGTGAATAGAGTCCTTGAGGATTTGATGAGATTATGCATCTTGGACTTTGGAGGTACATGGGAGGATCATCTACCGATGGTAGAGTTTTCTTATAATAATAACTTCCAGATGAGTATAGAGATGACTCCTTTCGAGGCACTTTACGGACAATTATGTAGATCGCCTTTATGTTGGTGGAAGATAATGGATAAACGGTTGCCTGTACCAGATTTGGTTAGGGAAACCACAGAGAAGATTGAGATGATACTAAAAAGGATGAATATGGACCAAGATAGACAGAAATCTTATGCTGACAGAAGGAGGACAAACTTAGAGTTCGAGGTAGGAGACTTGGTTTTCGTTAAAGTGTCACCTCTGAGGAATGTATTTCAATTCGGTTTGGTTAGTAAGCTTGCTCTCAGATTTGTAGGACCGTTCCTTATTATGGATAAAGTAGGGAGGATGGCGTACAGCATGAGACTGTTAGAGAGACTCGTGGGAGTTCATGACATATTTCATTTCTCGCACTTGTATAAGTGCCTACATGATTTAGCTGAGATAGTTGAGCCCAGTCATCTCAAGGAGGTGGAGATTGAGTGGGATGCATCAAAGCGGAGAGCACTTAATCGGATATTGGAGCATGAGGTGAAGCATTCAAAGATTACGGAAGTTAAACTAGTAAAGGTTCAGTGGGGAGACAATGTTGAGATACGAAGTTGGGAAGTTAAAGAGAAGATACACATTTTCTATCCTTTTCTTTTCGATGGTACTCTTTGAATTTTCTATTGTTAGTTTTTCCTTTGAATAGGTTCTATCAATGTACCCTTTTAATGAGTAGATCTTAGGATATAATCTATGGATGATCGAATTTGTTGTAAACGTGATAATATTACATGTTATGTATAATGTACGCAAATGTTGCAAGTGTTTGCTAGTGGATGCAAACGGATGCATATACAGACACTAGGTACTATTAGTAATCGACAAATTGGGTCACTAAGCATATACATATGGATGTGTGTGCATTTTTACTTTATTTTTGATGGTTGATATAATGGATGATTATCGTATGATTGCTGCATATTGATGATGATTATAACACTCATATTGAATTATCTGTTGTCATTAGGATATTTGCATACATTTGGATACATGACGCAAACATAATATAAAAAGGAGGTCAACGTAATCATTAGTTTGCCTAGTCTATTGTATTAGTTAAGGAAGTATACACCACACTATTGCATAGTAACATAAATCTCATTAGAAAACTTAAGGACAATGGTTTTAGTGGTCGATGGTTAGTAGATGGACGTAGTCATTGGTTATAATTACATATACCATTCTTCTGCCCTTGGAGATTTTAGGGTTGAAATCCTTAAAGTAAGGAAGAATGTAATAAGCCTAAAGTTTAAATAATAACAATAATTAATTGAAGAGTTATTTAATTAAATAATTAGCTTGTAAAATTGTCAGAATTTGGCAATAGAAGTTGCACCATTGAGTCCGTGGCAATTTTCTATAACCTGTCAGAATCTGAGTTAGTATAAAGAAGATGTGAGAGAAACAAACTGAAAGAATAAATCATAAAAATAAAAAATATAACATGGCCACGTCGACCTATGCGTTTGCTAGGTCAATCAACACTCGAGTCTGGATGATATTTCATCTAGGTACAAGCCAAAAGTGGACAGTATTTATTTTAAATCGAGGTGGCTTAATTCTGGGAGTTCATTTTGAGATTTGATGGTTTTGATTTAATCTGTGATGTGTAAGGACTAGATTTAAACCTTAAATCCAACGGCTTGAGACACCTATGTTACATTGTAAATAGTACCCTAGACCTAGACATTTCTCCCACACCCAGACTTTCTCTTGTTGGGTCCATTGCCTGAGGCTGGACCCTAAAATTAAATATTTTCAAAGAGAGAATCTTCTAGATAAAATTATTAGACGCCACAAGATAGATCTACAAAGCCACGGAGAAAATTTCAAGAGCATGAGTAACTGCTGTAGTCATTCAGACTTTTGGTAATTTAGGAAAATAGGATTTATAATAGCTGTTGGTTTTTATGTAGTTTTTCTTGTAATTTTCTGAAAGTTTCTCTTACATTTTTAAATAGTTTTTTTTAGTAAATTAGTGTTTTTGTAAGCTATTTTCCATAAGTATTTCTCTTTCTCTTCTTACAATTTTCTTTTTATTAAGTTCTGTTAGATAATCTTTCAGTCTTCTTCCCTTTTTCAGTATTTAATATCTATCAGTTATTTTACAAATTTTGCAACTATTTAAGTTTATACCAAAGACATGCATAGATCTGTGAATGTTAGTTTATTAGAATTAAAAGTAGTAATTTCGAAAATATGAATTAAAAGAAAAGAACTAAATTTATAAAAAAGTGTGCATAAATGTAGATCTGTAATTAAAAGGGAATTAGACTGAACTAGGCAAGCTAATGAGGATTTGCAATAAAATTATAACATGGGTTGTAATTGTAAAAAACAGAGAACGGGAATAATATTATAATAGCTATATAGACGTGTTAATAAATCATAATGGGAAAATATGAGATATTCACAACTAGAATTGTAATATGGTGGTTATAATTGAAAAGGATAATGAGAAGGATTATTATAATTGTAAACTTAGATCTAGGACTAAGTTTAATAAGCATCAACATAGTGGCTCATTCCAGCAGCAAATGTCGATTAAGGAAAGTAAGTGACAAATAAAGTTTAATAAGTATATGGTGGTCTATTCCAACAATTAGTGCTGATTAGGAAAAATAAGTTACCGAAAAATAAGTCTTAGATCAAGAGGGACTTGGTAGGGGCGCAAATTAGAATATTTGTTTGCTAGAACCCTTACTGATGGTATTCTTTTTCAGGTTTATTACTGATGTTCTCATATGGTAGGGGTGGAGGTTGGGAATGCTTATGCTCCTTGGGGGGGGGGGGTAAGCAATGGGTCAATAGAGATAGGGGTGTGTATGGATGTGTTCTAGCGGTGTTCGAGCATACAGAGACATAGATAAGGGATAATAAATCACTACCGCATCCAAAAGTGATTAGTTATGTCTTTATTGATGGATTATTGGGTAGGATAAAGCCCTAGATCCACAGTGACATGTTACTATGCCAGATGATAGACCGATAGGATTAAGCTGATCGATGGATAATATTATTAAACTATTCTAATCTTGTCGCATATGTTCAGTAATCGAGTAAATGCAAATAACTGAACGATTGATAGTTGTATACTTTTAAGTATACTTCCTTGTACATTTTCCAGTATGTTTACCTTAGGTAGTTGTGCATGAACACTATACCCTATTTGACGCTAGTACTATTATTGAGTCTATTTCTCTATATTACTCAATCATGCTAGCAATTACATCATTCATCAGACTTTATGTCTTATCCACTCTTTCTATCATTTTCTTCTCCATCAGGCCCATAGGGCTGAGGTGATTAGTTTGAATTTCTTGAAGAATTATTTTTGGAGTTCATTCTTATTTCTGAAATACGTCTTCCATTTCTACATCGTATTCTATGAGTTGGTTGAACTATTGACTTTTGAGGAATAGTTATGTTATTGTGCTCTGATTTGGGACAAGATTTTATTTCATAGGACATGTGGTTGTTTTATGACTTGTGATTCAGATGAATATTTTTTTTTTTGAAATAAAATCTATTTTTTTAGTTTAAAAATGTTTTCGCTATTTTTATTATTTTGTTGCCTTGTGAATCTTAGCCTTCCAGATATATGTCTTTATACCAACTCTCCACATTTCTTAGCATAATCTTACTCCGGGGAATGATAAGGGGTGTGTGGTGTTACAATGTGATGCTAAAGCACTATCAATGTTCTTTAACATGTAATCTTAATGTACTGAAGATTGGTTAATAGATGAATACATATACATGATCATTATATTTAACAATTTAATGCGTTTTTTTCAATGTCGTTTTTCTTTATTTCAATTCAATTGGAAGCGGAGCTTATAATAAACTAACAAACTAATTAAAATAGTTTATGTTTAAATTATAATTTTATTCTATTTGTTTTTTTACTTTTACTTGAAATATTCTGGTTCTTTGAATGATTTGAAAGAGCAAGAAGTAAGCTATATAACAATGCATAAGTTTGATGATGCATCTATATATATGGTACATCAAACTGTGGGTTTATAAGAAAATAAATATTTTGACACATATATTCCTTGTAATTGCTTTAAAATGCACTATCTGTTAATACTTATAATTTTAGTCTCATAGTTTCTTATGGAAATTCTTTTGAACGTCCAATTAACTAAATAATATAGCTAACAATTTACTAGAAAATGACACTGCATTCAAATCTTGAATGAATCAGTAAATTGTCTACTGCTGCATTTAATTTCTCTACTATGTTTTCTTTCCTCCATAAATGGTTCTGACAAGTCTAAAATTTTAAAATATATTATGTTTCAGTGCTATTGAATATCGGTAGTTTTGAAAGCATGAATAAAAGAGTATGGGCAGAATGACGAAATTGTAGCTTTAGTTAAGATCTCTACAGTCATGCAATTTCAACGTTTCATTAAAAAAGTTGGATTTTTTTCTTGTATGATGATCTATTTCATTTGTATTTTTAGGTACATTTTACATTACACATTACACATTTTATCTTCCATTTATTAATGATTAATATTTGTTAATTTATAAACATGTGGATTTTTATTTAAAAATGCCTGGTGTGAACTAAGTACCCCAAGTCAACAAACTTATGAGCTAATTAGAAATTTAAAATTTATATTACCATGAGTTTGACTATATGTTTTGAATTATTAATGTAATTCTTTATGGATAAACATGGGTACCAGAGCAAATAAGCAAAGTTATACTAGGCATGCAATGCAACTATGATGGTGACTGTATGACATGTGAGGGAAAGAAAGCAAAATATGGTAAATGTGACGAATGACTTGATTATAAATTTAACTAAAAGATATAAAACTTAGCAACTTACCATAGTGGTACATTTTTTTTATTTGTAAATCCTGATTAACGTCGAAGGGCATTCAGTTATAAAAATTGTATACAAATTTTGTTTGACAAATTCTTTATAGCTTTAACTTTTACATTACAATAAGATTTTTCAACAAATCTAAATATAATCAATTTTCTTTATGCACATTGCACACTGATCAACTGCAAAATCTCAAGCTAACTAGTCTCTCTCTAGCATGAGGACATGCTATCCACTTTTTGAAAAATATCCTCAAATGCTAAAAATACTTGATATTATCATAAACACATGCTAAGTATTTCAATGAAAGTCGTTTACTATAACTCAAAAAGTAAATGATTATTGTTAACTGAATTGATTTTCCACTACTCTTATTTATACTGTCAGTATTATACCCGTCTAATAAGACTTGCACAAGTAACCATTTTCTACTTTTGACTTATACACTATCAATAAAAATCCATTTTGGATAAACTTGAAACATATACTATATCACATCAAAGAATTAAAAACATACAAACAAGAATCTGTAACATATCCCGCTTTACAAACTATTTGTTATACGTACACATTACCTGGATGTATGCAATTGAATTTCGCTACCAGAGTGAATATATCAGCTTGGAAATACGTGTCAACCCACATATTTTTGTGTGTTGAATGCATAAAACACTCTAAGGGTGCGTTTTTGACGAACGGTAATGGGATATTTGTGCGTGACATTTGAGCGGACACTGTTCTAAATAGGGAATGCGTTTTTTGCTATGAATGGGGTATTTGAGCATGGTGTTTGAACGTGTATTTATTTGTTAATTTTTTTTGAATTAATTAAATACTAATTGCACAAAAGAAAACAACTACATTTCATTAAATGAACGGAAATACAATAATAAATACAACTAGTACACTAAAAATAAAACAATATAAAAAATTACAAATGGCCACGATGCTTCAATCCTCTCAACTTTGCTAAAATAAACCCCCATACATGATCGTTATCAAGGTCATCGACAATCTCCAGATTCCGCGGATCATTGCAGAAAATCATCATAATTTCTCATCGCTCGATATCTGATACAGCTCGAACAATATTGTAGCAACGTGTAGCAACGTCCGACATGTGGAGGGTCACAATAGAGCGGCTTGAACTGCCAGGCTCGGTGTTTCTACGCCTAGAGGGCTGACCAGAAGGCGGGTTGCCAGTAGTCATCCATTAGAAAAGTAACCGGCGTGGCAGCGGTGGAAGAAGCAGTAGGTGCAGGTGGAGTGCAGTAACAGGGATCAAATTGTAACGTCCCGTATTTTTTATAGTCAAATATTTTATTTAATTTATTATTTTAAAATATTTTATCTGGAAAATTAATGGATTTTAATATTTAATTCATTATTAAAAACGAAGTCTAACGTTATATATTAATATAATTATAAATCGAGCTCGAAATGGCGCGGCAGTTCGTAATATGGAGTTTTGAACTTCAATTGGATATACAGGATTCGATATAAGTTGGATCTCTGCGAAACAGGAAACTTTGGAATCCTGTTGATGATAATTTTCATATGAAAGAGAAAAAACCAGATTTTGTTTTATAGATTGTTAGTTATGGTCAAATCAAATTTTGAAATAGTCGCTATGGAAATCGTTATTTAAAATATAGGCCTTTAAAATTGCGATTTTGCAAATGGACTCTGTTTTCAACGAAATCAGTTTCATTGGGACCGTAACGTTAAATTATTGTATGGTATTGAATTGTGAGGCAAACCGATATCGTATGTGATCACAGTAGCCGAAAACGCCCAATCAATTTCTATAGCGCGTAATTAATTTAATTCAATAGAGAGATATTTGAGTATAATTAGAGCATATGATCGAATTAAGCCAAGAAACCAATTCTGTTGAGTTCGTATCAACGTTTAGAGTCAGGATAGGTTTATAGTTTGTTATTTTTGGGGACTGGGTAATTTGGTGTCTAAAATAACATTTGCGGTGCGTATAAAAAAAGCGTACCGGGAAACAGTCTCAGAATGCGATGAAACCGGTGCCGTTGGGTTCGTATTGATTAATTATTGTAGAAATTCCAATTTTCGTGTCAATTGGACTTACTGTTTGATCGTGGCAACGATAAACGCCCAAATCAGTTATATTATTTTGGTCAATTCGGACAGGGGTAACTTTAAACGAATAAACGACTGGCCAAATGAACTCCGATTTGGACGAAACAAGTTTCATTGGATCCGTAAGGAAGAGGTCTAGTAAAATGATAGGGTTTCAAATTTATTGGATTTTTTTTTGTAATTTTAGGAAATTTAAACACTTGGTTTTTTCATCAATAGTTATAAAGGTTTTTTCACAAATGACCTCGGAATTGGACGAAACCTGTCCCATTTGGTCCGAAATAATTTTTTATGCTAGGATTAGCATGTTTCGTCTCAAATGGATATCATATGAGCTTGTGTTGAAGTGTTACTTAGTCGTAAAGTTTCACAAAATAAAATATAAATAAATCCTTCCCATTTCTCTATAAATACACTACGGGTAACCCTAAATTTGGGGTCAAACTGAACTGAATGGTCAATGCAAGTTTCTGGCTGCTATCTAATGAAGCCAACAGCAGAATTTTCCCCCTTCCATACACGTTTTACCCTGAATCCGCTCCTCTATGTTAGAAACTTCCCACATGAAAACCGCTCAGCTCTTCAAAAGCTTCGACGTCAACTGTGGAGATCCTTGTTGTCGATCTAGAGTGACCAGAATCAGCTGCCGAAGGCGGCGCAGTCAACCGTCGTTTCTGGAACGTTGACAGAGCTAAAGAGGGTGGGATTCGCTGTGATGGTGGAATGCATAGAGGCGATCACAGTGATGACCTGCGATGAACATCTGGTGGGATTATGAGGGTACGGCGATTGTGTGGAGTTGGCTCGTGTGTACTGTGATACTTCGGACGGAACGAAGAAGGGACAGTAACAAACAACAATTTAAACGAAGTGTTTTGTTTTCAAACCTGGAGCAAGCGGAAGGAGGATTGTCGAATATGCTTTGAACGAGCACAAACCAGAAAGGGACGAAGATGATCTGAATGGAGTCAAAGAATGAAACTAAGATCTGGAGTGATATCTAATCGGTCACTGTTGAATTAAAATTGGATTAGGGTCGTTGTTTGTGGCATCGAGCAGTTCCGGGGGGAACGAAGACAATGCCTGGGAAGTATTAAAACTGATCGGCCGGTTTAATCTCAAATTTAATGTAATTAGTATAACTAATCATTAATTAAGGAATTTAATACTTTGTCTAAACTGGACGTAGGTGATTGAATGCAGTACGAAAGAGAGACTAAGGAAATCAGTTTAGCCGAGGTTCTTTTTAACGTAACTAAACCAAGTTTAATTTAATCAGGGATTTAACTTTCTGTTTAACTCGTATACTTGTAATATTCGATGCCTAGGTTATGTTTGGGATTGAGCACAGTAGCGTGCCTTGGTTACTGGAAATATATACAGTGTGAAGGAACGGAGAAAACTTTTGGCCAGTAACTTGTTTTACCTTAGAAGTAACTAATACAATTAATGAGTTATCACTTTTAAATAGAGAACTCCTATTCACACTTGAACTATGGATCAATGTAGGCGTGAGACCTAACCGGTAAGAAGAGAATAGTACAAAGGAAGACGAATTCAACAGTACAGAGGAAGACGAATTCGATCAGCCAGATTTGAATTTAACGTAATCATCCCGGATAAACTGTAATTAAGACCGTTAATTATTTTATTAAGTTTTGCTTAGGATAATTATACTGAAATGGTGGCAGGTGTTGGAAACAAAATGATACGAGGGTCAGAAGGTTTTAGAACGCAGTATATAGAAGGGAAAATGGACTGAATACCCTAATTAAAAAGTAATTAACTGCTTGAGTTAAATTAAATTATACTTAAGTTGTTAATTTGGTTTATTAAATCAGTGTTGGTTATGCAGAATGATACCTGGAAAGAAATGACCATGCAAGAACCAAGAGTTTGCAGAGGAACCAGACCCATGTTTCAGTTGGAAAAAGGTAATAACCGTATAATATTTCGTTAATGCATGTAATTAAGTTTAATAAAAAATATGACTAGGAGCTAATTAATTATTTAAATTAGTATAAATTATAAAATAAATTACTTGTACATCTATGATCAGAATGGAACAAAACGAGAAATACTGGAGCCGTATGGACAAGCACTACATCATGCAACTAATTTGGATAGGAATGGAGACCACTAGAATTTACGGTTAAATTAAACGTTGTTAAATTTAATTGTAACAACATCGTTCAACGGATCAAATCAAGGTGAGTTGAACTCACTCAATTCTCCCTATTTATATTTTATATAAATTGGGTTTTTATTTTATGTGCTCTGGTTGCTAATGGTTGACTGTTTGTTAGTTATATATTTATTTGTTGATTTAATCGATGAAATTAAACCGTTGTTTAATTTCAGCGAATTACCAAATCGTTATTTTAACGATTTGATCCAATAGAGGTGACTTACCGTGTTGGTCATGTTTATAAAATAAACGTGTTTAATGGTTTGAATTATTTGAACTGATTGAATTGTTTTGTTTATTGGTCGATGTTAAATGGTTGTTGTTTATTGTTATCAGTTAAATGGAATTGAATGATCTAATTTGTAATAACCAATTTGGATACACGGAAGAACAGGTTGGAGGGATCCAACGGGATTCCTCAAATATATTATTTATTTTCATATTTTCATATATAAACTGATCTGATGGGGTGATTGATTTGAATTGTGATCATTGACTGAAAATTCAACCTGTGTTTTGTTTTAACCAATGGGCAATGTTGGTTGAGTAATCGGCAGTAAATGGCCTAAGAATAAATTGTTTTGTTTTATATTGATTTACCGTCTATTGGATCGATAGAACCGAAGTTATAAAATTTGTTTTATAACTGGAAATAGATTTTGAAAATATATTATTTTGAATAAAAGTTTATAAGCAAGAAATAAATATTTATTATTTAATTAGTTAATTTATAATTAATTATTAATTGATTTTATAAAGTAAATTCTGAGTCAATCAGATTTATAAACAAGTAAAGAGAAATTAATCTAACAATTAATTTGGAAAATTGTTTGGTTAAGGAACAATTAAAAGGAAGTATTTAAATTAATTATATTATTAATTAATTTAAAGTGAGAATTAATTGGAATCGGTTAATGAGATAACCGTGTTTGAGTTGACTAAGTCGACCGCTCTAGTTGGGATTAATTATTTAATTAATTGTCTTGAATTTCATCTAATAAATAATTTAAAGAATATTTGTTTAATTTTAATAAGATATTTAAAAAGGGATTAACTATTTATTTTAGTTAATTAAGGAATTAACTGTTTTTACAGTAGTTAATGATCGAAGTAAATTATTATATTAATAATAATTTAGAAATTTTCTTTTTAATTGAAAATCGTTTAAAAAGTAATCGAAGGGGAAATGAACTCTAATGGAATGGTGAAAGGAGTTATAAACATATTTTATTTTAAACCTGAGCTTTATAACGAAGTTATAAAAGGGAAATTTAAGCGATAGCTTAAAATAAATGTGACTTAAATATTCGAATTAAGTAAAAGGGAATTGAGAATAGAAAGGGTTAGATCAAACCAGAATTTATTTAAACAAGAGTTATAAAAGCAATGAGGTGTTATATCATTAATTCTAAATTAACATTACTAAATAATGGGATTAAGCAAAAGTGAGAAATTGAATAAGATTTCCAAAGAGGAAATGGTTAAATGGGTTTGAAAAGGAATTGGTGAAAGTGAATTTGGTGAAAGAAGAGGGTCATAGGATTTTTTAAACAAATCCGAATTATAAATGAGGTTAGTTAAAGAGGCAGAGTTAAGAGTGATGTTACTTATGTATTGAATTAGGAAAGAATGGTATATTCGAGAAAGAGTTTTTCTAAAGGATAAGAAGGTTGTATGAGACTGTATTTTGAATAGAATAGTTAAATGGAATTTGAATTTATATTAAAATGAAATATTGGGTTCTGGGATTTTAACTTGTATTTATCTCCATATATGAACATTGTTGATCAAGGTCTGAGAGGTAATTAAAATACCCCAACTTGAACGACATCGGGATTATCTGCGGATGATATTGGTTGTAATGGTAAAAGAGGTTAGTAAATATGTATTATTTCCATTAGAGAAATAATAGTGCAACGATTAATGGAAAAGTGGGGAATATATAACGAGAGTTCCAAAGTAAAAGGGAAATAAAAAGGGGTTGCCGGAAATATAATGATATGTTCGAGTTAAAAAGGAAATATAAAGTTGAGTTTTATTATATAAGAATAAGCATGGATTTTGTTTCAAGTAATGAATAAAAGATATTTTGTAATGTTGTTTTACGAATAAATAAGTTGAATTGATTTCCCCAATATTAGATAATAATGTGGCTAATGTTTTGAAAGTGAAAATAGGAAACTGGATATATATAAAAGTGAAATTGTTTAAAGAAAAATCTTAGTGAAGGACTATAATTAAAATATCGAAATATTTAAGAGTTTTAAATCTACATTTGTTTTAATTAAAAGGCCAAGTGATGTTGAATACTGAACCAGTGAACTCATTTGATTTTCATGATTGAATCACTGTTTATTTTGATAGTTAAATCACCGACTATCAAAGCTATCCAATACGATTGTTAGTATGGAAAGACCAGGATCGAATTTATATTCGAAAACCATTCCGACCAACAAATACGTGAAGATATCAGAAGATGGTAGAGACGGAGCATTGAAGACCGTAGATCTTCATAAATGGAAGAACTATTAATAATCTCTGATGTTGCAACCAGATACAAACTGTGGTTTTGTCGTGGTTGGAATCTACGGATTGCAAGGACTACTCGCTACTAATCTATAGGGTGATTCCTTGGATGTGGTAGGAGGGTATCTCCAGTTCATCCTGTTCCTGGATGACTTGTCTGGATGAATGTCTGACAGAGTATTTCCAAAGGAATTACGTACGTTGATTTCTTCAAACTTACCATAGTTGATGGCGGAGGAACGGTTTTTCTCTAGCCAAATAACGAGAGTATTTTTGTGGACGTCAATTAGTGATATCTGGCGGATTTGACGATGTGGCATTCAAAGTGAATGGTGACCAAATGTTCGAAAAGGAAATTTAAACCTCAAGCCTCATCAACCGGTAAATGACAAAAATCGGGCAGGCAGCATGGCTATGTGGGTCGCTCCCATTAGGGTGTATAATCATCTATCTAGAGAAATTCCATTTGCTTCTTTAATCTATTTCGATGCTGTCCCTTTTCGTGAAACGATGGTTTGAGCCTAACCGTTAGTGATATACATTCGATACACTTAAGTAAAATGAGTGGTCGGTCATGTGTGGGCCGGGTTGTAAGACGTTCTTGTTGAACGCAGTGTATTCCCCTCTAGAGATACACTATCGGCAGGTGGTTCGATACCTTGTCATAGTCGGAATCCAATCTCCAATAAGCGCCCGTGGTTTTGATTGTATATTATATATGTGGAGTGTGAGATGCCAGCATTCCGCTAGATTGATATCTACTTGTATTTAGACACTATTATAATATTAGAAAAGATATTGATTTTAAAAATGTTTTGGGTTATCGTAAGGTAAAAACCGTCTGTATTTATGTGTGGATTTGGTCTTAGGATTATCCTTTTCTTTCGAAAAGGTTTTTGAACTTTAAAATCAAATTGGATGATCCCCCTTAATACTGTGCGAGTTTTTCTCACTCTGGTTCACTAGACTGACCCGGTGTTTTGCAAATGCTCGGGTTAGATCGGGGTGTACAGGTCCAGGTTATCGGATGCTGCGAAGTCCAGAGACGAGCTGGAGGTGTTCAGACATATGAGATTATATGGTGTGTATTCCGTTGTGTATTGTGTATAAGGACAGGTTATTATAATTGTCCAGATGTGTGATGTACCCTCATATTGTATTTATTTTTAAAAGCTCTCAATAAAGGTTTATTTCTGTATTATATTTTGTTACACTGCGATGTGAGACTGTGTTGTGTTGATTCTTCTTCTTCTATTCTAATATTTCTTTCTTTTCTTATCTCACCCTCTAATTTCTTCCTAATAACGTTCCAGTGTTTTCCGGTGCTTGGAAGGTCGTCATGAGATACGGTAAATGTATTTATGTCGATTTTCGTGGTCGAAAATCCTCGGGCCGTTACAGTGGTAACAGAACTATTGGTTTAGTAATAACCTTGGCTCTGTGGTATAACTCGATAGAGATAGGGTTAGTAATACCCAAGATCGAGATTGAGTGTATATATATGAGGGCGTATTAGTAAATTTTATATACAAATGTTTGGTATTGTGTTGATTGATCAGTTCAAGTGTTGAGAAGCATCGAACTGACAATGGATACAATATTGTTTTGTAAAGAGGGTAAATGAAATAATTTTACCCAAATTATAGTTTTGTATGGAAAAGGAATATTTTTTGTCAAATTATCGAGATATTGGTTTGTGTATTTGATTGATGTTAATGAAATTCAAATGGGATTGGAAAATTTGAATTGAAACTTAACTTTGTTAAGTGTAGTTAAATAAATAATGTTATTTGAATTAAATTAAATAAATTGGAAATTAAATGAATAAATAATAATCAAATTGAAATCAATCGAATAATTAATCGATTGATGTTCAAATATGTGAAACCAAAATAAAATGTCAATATTAAATGCAAATTCAATTGATTTGGTTGATTTGGTTGTGTGTTGGTTGCTGATTGTGAATTGTTTGTCATTGGATGGTAGTTTGTTTGAATAGAAATAATCAACAATTTAAATGGAGCTAAATGAATTATAAATTAAGGAATAATTTCCGGTATAATTTAAACTGGAATAAAACCGCATATGAATTGGAATTTATGATTTAACCCATTATTTGATAATGAATTGATGATGTGTGTTTGATTTTGGAATTAGTGTAGTTATAGTTGTTGATTAGTGAAATATTATCTTAGAATTTCATATAACTGTTACTGATATGTGAATTGAGTTAAGTACAGGTCCTAGATGGTTAGGCAAATTGATATGGGTTGCGTAAATCGCATATACATTGAGAAATCATGCTCAATAGAGCTCGTAAAAGGTACGCCTATGCGAAAATACGGAATTTTGGGTTTTGATTTTTGTTTTCCGACTGTGTGGGTCGATGTATATATATTATTTGTTCCTGCGATATCGCAGATGTCACTTCGTACAAGGGAGACTCTACCGATTTTTTCGGGAATATAACGTGTTAGAATTTTTTTGATATTTTTGAAAATATGTATATACGGTGTTGAATTGGTTTTGTTTCAAAATAAATTGGATTGGAAATTAATAGGTTGGTAATTTTTCTTACCTTAGCAATTTCGAGGACGAAATTATTTTAAGGGGGAAAGAATGTAACGTCCCGTATTTTTGTTAGTCAAATATTTTATTTAATTTATTATTTTAAAATATTTTATTTGGAAAATTAATGGATTTTAATATTTAATTCATTATTAAAAATGAAGTCGAACGTTATATATTTATATAATTATAAATCGAGCTCGAAATGGCGTGGCAGTTCGTAATATGGAGTTTTGAACTTCAATTGGATATACAAGATCCGATATAAGTCGGATTTCTGTGAAACATGAAATATTGGAATCTTATTGATGATAATTTTCATATGAAAGAGAAAAATCCAGATTTCGTTTTATATATTGTCAGTTATGGTCAAATCAAATTTTGAAATAGTCGCTATGGAAATCGTTATTTAAAATATAGGCCTTTAAAATAGTGATTTTGCAAACGGACTCTGTTTTCGACGAAATCAGTTTCATTGGGACCGTAACGTTAAATTATTGTACGGTATTGAATTGCGTGGAAAACCGATGTCGTATGTGATCTAGGTAGCTGAAAACGCCCAATCAATTTCTATAGCGCGTAATTAAATTAGATTAATTCAATAGAGAGATATTTGAGTGTAATTAGAGCATATGATCGAATTAAGCCACGAAACCAATTCTGTTGAGTTCGTATCGACGTTTAGAGTCAGAATAGGTATATAGTTTGTTATTTTTGGGGACCGGGTAATTTGGTGTCCAAAATGACATTGCAGTCGTATAAAAATAGTGTACCGGGAAACAGTTTCAGAATACGATGAAACTGGTGCCGTTGGGTTCATATTGATTAATTATTGTAGAAATTCCAATTTTCGTGTTAATCGGACTTACCGTTTAATCGTGGCAACGATAAACGCCCAAATCAGTTATATTATTTTGGTCAATTCGGACAGGGGTAACTTTAAACGAATAAACGACTAGCCAAATGAACTCCGATTTGGACGAAACAAGTATCATTGGATCCATGAAGAAGAGGTCTAGTAAAATGACAGGGTTTAAAATTTATTGGACTTTTCTGTAATTTTAGGAAATTTAAACACTTGGTTTTTTCATCGATAATTATAAAGGATTTTTCACAAATGACCTCGGAATTGGACGAAACCTGTCCCATTTGGTCAGAAATATTTTTTTATGCTAGGATTAGCATGTTTCGTCTCGAATGGATGTCATATGAGCTTGTGTTGAAGTGTTACTTAGTTGTAAAGTTTCACAAAATAAAATATAAATAAATCCTTCCCATTTCCCTTTAAATACACTACGGGTAACCCTAAATTTGGGGTCAAACTGAACTGAATGGTCAATGCAAGTTTTAGGCCGCCGTCTAATAAATCCAACGGAAGAATTTCCCCCCTTCCATACACGTTTTGCTCCGAATCCGCTCCTCTATGTTAAAAACTTCCCATATGAAAACCGCTCAGCTCGTCAAGAGCTTCGACGTCAACTGTGGAGATCCTTGTTGTCGATCTAGAGTGACCAGAATCAGCTGTCAAAGGCGGCACAGTCAACCGTTGTTTCTGGAACGTTGACAGAGCTGAAGAGGGTGGGATTCGCGGTGACGGTGGAATGCATAGAGGTAATCACAGTGATGACCTGCGATGAACATCTGGTAGGCTTATGAGGATAAGGCGATAGTGTGGAGTTGGCTTCGTGTGTACTGTGATACTTCGGACGGAAAGAAGAAGGGACGGTAACAAACAACAGTTTAAACGAAGTGTTTTGTTTTCAAACCTGGAGCAAGTAGAAGGAGGATTGCCGAATATACTTTGAACGAGCACAAACCAGAAAGGGACGAAGATGATCTGAATGGAGTCAAACAATGAAACTAAGATCCGGAGTGATATTTAATCGGTCCCTGTTGAATTAAAATTGGATTGGGGTCGTTTTTTGTGGGATTGAGCAGTACCAGAGGAACGAAGACAAAGCCTGGGAAGTATTAAAACTGATCGGCCGGTTTAATCTCAAATTTAATGTAATTAGTATTAACTAATCATTAATTAAGGAATTTAATACTTTGTCTAAACTGGACGTAGGTGATTGAATGCAGTACGAAAGAGAGACTAAGGAAATCAATTCAGCCGAGGTTCTTTTTAACGTAACTAAACCAAGTTTAATTTAATCAAGGATTTAACTTTCTGTTTAACTCGTATACTTGTAATATTCGATGCCTAGGTTATGTTTGGGATTGAGCACAGTAGCGTGCCTTGGTTACTGGAAATATATACAGTGTGAAGGAACGGAGAAAACGTTTGGCCAGTAACTTATTTTACCCTAAAAGTAACTAATACAATTAATATGTTATCACTTTTAAGTAGAGAACTCCTATTCACACTTAAACAATGGATCAATGCAGGCATGAGACCGAACTGGTAAGAAGAGAACAGTACAGGGGAAGACGAATTCAACAGTACAGAGGAAGACGAATTCGATCAGCCAGATTTGAATATAACGTAATCAACCCGGATAAACTGTAATTAAGACCGTTAATTATTTTATTAAGTTTTGCTTAGGATAATTACACTGAAATGGTGGCAGGTGTTGGAAACAAAATGATACGGGGGTCAGAAGGTTTTAGAACGCAGTATATGGAAGGGAAGATGGACCGAATACCCTAATTAAAAAGTAATTAACTGCTTAAGTTAAATTAAATTATACTTAGGTCCTTAATCTGGTTTATTAAATTAGTGTTGGTTATGCAGAATGATACCTGGAAAGAAACGACCATGCAAGAACCAAGTGTTTGCAGTCGGACCAGACCTATGTTTCAATTGGAAAAAAGTAATAACCGTATAATATTTCGTTAATGCCTGTAATTAAGTTTAATAAAAAATATGACTAGGAGCTAATTAATTATTTAAATTAGTATAAATTATAAAATAAATATTTTGTACGTCTATGATCAAAATGGAACAAAACGAGAAATACTGGAGTCGTATGGACAAGCACTACATCATGGAACTAATCTGGATAGGAATAGAGACCACTGGAATTTACGGTTAAATTAAACGTTGTTTAATTTAATTGTAACCACATCGTTCAACGAATCAAATCAAGGTGAGTTAAACTCACTCAGTTCTCCCCATTTATATTTTATATAAATTGGGTTTTTATTTTATGTGCTCTGGTGGCTAATGGTTGACTGTTTGTTAGTTATATATTTATTTATTGATTTAATCGATGAAATTAAACAGTTGTTTAATTTCAGTGAATTACCAATCGTTATTTTAACGATTTGATCCAATAAAGGTAACTTACCTTGTTGGCCATGTTTATAAAATAAACATGTTTAATGGTTTGAATTGTTTGAACTGATTGAATTGTTTTGTTTATTGGTCGATGTTAAATGGTTGTTGTTTATTGTTATCAGTTAAATGGAATTGAATGATTAAATTTGTGATAGCCAATTTGGATACAGGGAAGAACAGGTTGGAGGGATCCAATGGGATTCCTCAAATATATTATTTATTTTCATATTTTCATATATGAACTGATCTGATGGGGTGATTGATTTGAATTGTGATCATTGACTGAAAATTCAACTTGTGTTTTGTTTTAACCAATGGGCAATATTGGTTGAGTAATCGGCAGTAAATGTCCTAAGAATAAATTGTTTTGTTTTATATTGATTTACCGTCTGGTGGATCGGTAGAACCGAAGTTATAAAATTTGTTTTATAACTGGAAATAGATTTTGAAATTATATTATTTTGAGTAAAAGTTTATAAATAAGAAATAAATATTTATTATTTAATTGGTTAATTTATAATTAATTATTAATTGATTTTATAAAGTAAATCCTGACGTCAATCAGATTTATAAACAAGTAAAGAGAAATTAATCTAACAGTTAATTTGGAAAATTGTTTGGTTAAGGAACAATTAAATGGAAGTATTTAAATTAATTATATTATTAATTAATTTAAAGTGAGAATTAATTGGAATCGGTTAATGAGATAACCGTGTTTGAGTTGACTAAGTCGACCGCTCTAATTGGGATTAATTATTAAATTAGTTGTTTTGAATTTCATCTAATAAATAATTTAAAGAGTATTTGTTTAATTTTAAAAAGATATTTAGAAAGGGATTAACAATTTATTTTAGTTAATTATCGAATTAACTGTTTTTACAGTAGTTAATGATCGAAGTAAATTATTATATTAATTAATAATAATTTAGAAAATTTCTTTTTAATTGAAAATCGTTTAAAAAGTAATCAAAGGGGAAATGAACTCTAATGGAATGGTGAAAGGAGTTATGAACATATTTTATTTTAAACCTGAGCTTTATAACGAAGTTATAAAACGGAAATTTAAGCGATAGCTTAAAATAAATGTGACTTAAATATTCGAATTAAGTAAAAGGGAATTGAGAATATAAAGGGTTAGATCAAACCAGAATTTATTTAAAAAGAGTTATAAAAGCAATGAGGTGTTATATTTTTAATTCTAAATTAACGTTACTAAATAGTGGGATTAAGCAAAAGTGAGGAATTGAATAAGATTTCCAAAGCGGGAAAGGTTAAATGGATTTGAAAAGGAATTTGTGAAAGTGAATTTGGTGAAAGAAGAGGGTCATAGGATTTTGTAAATAAATCCGAATTATAAATGAGGTTGGTTAAAGTGGCAGAGTTAAGAGTGATGTTACTTAAGTATTGAATTTGGAAAGAATGGTATATTCGAGAAAGAGTTTTTCCAAAGGATAAGAAGGTTGTATGAGACTGTATTTTGAATAGAATAGTTAAATGGAATTTGAATTTATATTAGAATGGAATATTGGGTTTTGGGATTTCAACTTGTATTTATCCCCAGATATAAACATTGTTGATCAAGGTCTGAGAGGTAATTAAAATACCCCAACTTGAACGACATCAGGATTATCTGTAAATGATATTAGTTGTAATGGTAAAAGAGGTTAGTAAATATGTATTATTTCCATTAGAGAGATAATAGTGCAACGATTAATGGAAATGTGGGGAATATATAACGAGAGTTCCAAAGTAAAAGGGAAATAAAAAGGGGTTGCTGGAAATATAATGATATGTTCGAGTTAAAAAGGAAATGTAAAGTTGAGTTTTATTATATAAGAATAAGCATGGATTTTGTTTTAAGTAATGAATAAAAGATATTTTGTAATGTTGTTTTACGAATAAATAAGTTGAATTGATTTCCCCAATATTAGATAATAATGTGGCTAATGTTTTGAAAGTGAAAATAGGAAACTGGATATATATAAAAGTGAAATTGTTTAAAGAAAAATCTTAGTGAAGGACTATAATTAAAATATCGAAATATTTAAGAGTTTTAAATCTACATTTGTTTTAATTAAAAGGCCAACTGATGTTGAATACTGAACCTGTGAACTCATTTGATTTTCATGATTGAATCACTGTTTATTTTGATATTTAAATCACTGACCATCAAACCTATCCAATACAATTGTTGGTATGGAAAGACCGAGATCGAATTTGTATTCGAAAACCATTCCGACCAACAAATACGTGAAGATATCAGAAGATGATAGTGATGGAGCATTGAAGACCGTAGGTCTTCATAAATGGAAGAACTACTAATAATATCTGATGTTGCAACCATAGATAAACTGTGGTTTTGTCGTGGTTGGAATCTACGAATTGCAAGGACTACTCGCTACTAATCTATAGGGTGATTCCTTGGATGTGGTAGGAGGGTATCTTCGGTTCATCCTGTTCCTGGATGACTTGTCTGGATGAATGTATGACAGAGTATTTCCAAAGGAATTACGTACGTTGATTTCTTCAAACGTACCATAGTTGATGGCGGAGGAATGGTTTTCTCTAGCTAAATAACTAGAGTATTTTTGTGGACGTCAATTAGTGATATCTGGCGGATTTGACGATGTGGCATTCAAAGTGAATGGTGACCAAATGTTCAAAAAGAAATTCAAACCTCAAGCCTCATCAACCGAGAAATGACAAAAATCAGGCAGGCAACATGGCTATGTGGGTCGCTCCCATTAGGGTGTATAATCACCTATCTAGAGAAATTCCATTTGCTTCTTTAATCTATTTCGATGCTGTCGCTTTTCAGGAAACGGTGGTTTGAGCCCAACCGTTGGTGATATACATTCGATACACTCAAGCGAAATGAGTGGTCGGTCATGTGTGGGCCGGGTTGCAAGACATTCTTTTTGAACCCAATGTATTCCCATCTAGAGATACATTATCGGCAGGTGGTTCCATACCTTGTCATAGTCGGAATCCAATCTCGAATAAGCGCCCGCGGTTTTGATTGTATATTATATATGTGGAGCGTGAGGTGCAAGCGTTTCGCTAGATTGATATCTACTTGTATTTAGACACTATTATAATATCAGAAAAGATATTGATTTCAAAAATGTTTTGGGTTATCGTAAGATAAAAACCGTCCGTATTTATGTGTGGATTTGGTCTTACGATTATTCTTTTTTTTCCAAAAAGATTTTTGAACTTTAAAATCAAATTGGATGAACCCCTTTAATATTGTGCGAGTTTTTCTCACTCTGGTTCACTAGACTGACCCGATGTTTTGTAAATGCTCGGGTTAGACCGGGGTGTACAAGTCCAGGTTATCGGATGCTGCGAAGTCCAGAGACAAGCTGGAGGTGTTCAGACGTATGAGATTATATGGTGTGTATTCCGCTATGTATTTTGTATGAGGACAGGTTATTATAACTGTCCAGATGTGTGATGTACCCTGATATTGTATGTATTTTTAAAGGCTCTCAATAAAGGTTTATTTCTGTATTATATTTTGTTCTGCTGCAATGTGAGACTGTGTTGTGTTGGTTCTTCTTCTTCTATTCTATTATCTCTTTCTTATCTCACCCTCTAATTTCTTCCTAATAACGTTCCAGTGTTTTCCGGTGCTTGGAAGGTCGTTATGAGATACAGTAAATGTATTTATGCCGATTTTCGTGGCCGAAAATTCTTGGATCGTTACACAAATATATGCAAGTAGGTGTACCAAAACAACTGCCAAAATGTATGTCCTGCTCTCGAAACTTCATCGATGCATTTCTTCTGAATTTCCTGTGTGGTCTGCCTGCGCCGCTGGCTCACCACTCGTCAGGACCGTCCAACCTATCGTGCATTGGATCCCATTTTCAGCACAGTGTTTGCAACAGTCTGTCCTAATCACAAGACGATAATTTTGGATTATCCTACTTCTTTTTAATCTGGGTTCCTGTGTAACCTAGATTAAAACGGTCGTACAAAGCCATCGCGATCGTCCCATAAAAATTGCTAGCGCCACCTGTTCGCTCTGCCAAAAACTCAATGCACACATCAATGAAATCAGCCTCTCGTTCGTTTGTCCAACTAACAAAAGGCTGGGAAGTAGCAGAGCCGGAATCTAAAGACATACTGCAAAACAGAAAAAATCAGAAAAATTCCAAAAAAAAAAATATTATATAATTAAGAAAACTAAACACTACGGTATACAAAAACCTGTTTTGCAGCTTCGTTCGTTGCGAAAAAAATAAAAAGTAAAAGTGGGAGGAGGGGTTTGCTGGTTGGCGATGGAGGAAATGAGATTAGGGGGTGATTTATGTAGCGTGAAGGGGAACGCTGGAAATGAACCATTGGTGTCCGACGCCAACGTTTCATTCTCCAACGTTTGAGAAGTAGTGCATTTGACCTTTGAAATGTGCCATGCATCAGACGTGTCTGACGCGAACGCATCGCAAACATGGCACCATTTCACTACGGATGGCACCTAAGCTTTACATTTTCTTACTGTTTGTTTTGTTTCATGCTATCTTCTACAGTACAAACATTTGGTCTAGCAAACTATATGCGGGAATGGTGATTCATTCATACATATATTGTAACAACCCATATTTTTGGAACTAATTTAAAATTTATTTTTAATTGATTTTCATGGAAAATAAATATTTTGTACGATTTATTTTGAGAATAAACGATTTAAAATTTATTTCATACGAAGTTAGAACTTATAAATTTATAATTCATATAAAACGAGCCTGAGATTGGGCGGTAATTTAAAAATTTAGATTTAAACTTTGAATGAACGTACATAATTCAATATAAATCAGAATTTGATGAAACCAGAAGCGTAAGGATCTAATTAATCATATTTTTCTAACTAATGTAAGAAATTGAGTTTTCATGTTATGAATTGTAAGTTATATTTAAATTAAAATTTAGAATAGTCGCTATGGAATCTATAAGCTTTGTTTTTGAAAAATTTAAAAATTCGATTTTTAAAATCATCGCATTGCCCTTAAAAAGTGAAATTTTGCTAGAAAGCTCAGAATTCAACAAGATAAAAAAGTTTCGATTCATAATGACAAATGATTGTTGAGTTCCAAAATGTGCGTCGAACGAAGATAGTATGTGGCCGTGCGAAGCAAAACCATTTGTTCAAAAAACAGACAGTCACTTTACAAAGAAACATTATAGAGACGATCTCAGAATTCGATTCCATTTTTTCTGGTACGTATCGTCAAATAATAGTTAAATCCAAAAGACCATGATTTTTGGAGTTATCGTTTGTGCGTACAAGAAGAAAATGTATGCTAAAATCACATTTTTGGTGCTTATTTGAGCATCTTTGAGAATTTTAACGGAAGGTCAAACGAATTCGGAATTCGACGAAACTTGATCCGTTGCTCGTCTTGACGTGTACTATCTTGTGTCCGAAATCTGTGGCAAACGAGGATCGTTTGCAGTCAGGCGATTCAGAGAGAAACGAGCATATAATCACTTTCCTTCCTTTCTCTCTTGATTATTTTTCCTCCTTTCTCTCCCTCCTTCCTTCAAAAATGGAGACCTCTCTCCCTCTCCCCCGGACAGCCACCACTGTCCCTCCCCCTCCACCCACAGCCGCTGCACCACCCCCTCCTCCTTCTCCTCCTCTTCCTCCTCTCCTCTTTCTCCTCCTCTTTCTCTCTTCCATTCACAAACCCTAGAACCCATTCCACCGCCAATCACCTCCTCCCGCGCCGCCACCACCACCTATAGTCCACGTCAGGCCCCCTACGCTGCCTCGGTCCCTCTCCCCTTGGCCACCATGGCCAAAATCTCCTCTTTTCAGAAAAATCCCGTTTTACAAAAACAACTCTCCTCTTCTTTCCTCAACAATTTTCGATCCGGGCATTTCTGGCCAAATCTCCACAATACCAAAGTTGCAGATCACATTTTTGTCTTCGATTTTCATATATCACGTTCGAATTTAGGGTTCGGAGCTTTCTGGAAAATGCATTTGAAGTTTGCAGTTTTTGAGCGAAGATTCGCGATTTCTGGAGAATTGGAGCATTTTGGAAAGAAAGTCCACTAGGCGAAAGTTGTTCGGAATGACGCATTTGTGCTAGTGACAAGGTTTGATGAAGATTGAAAGTCGTATGCAAATTCTAGTGCTGGGGAGGCGAATTCGAGTGTGAAAAGCGACAAGCGGTGAAACCGCGACGAAAATTTTTCTACATTAGAAGAGTCGCGATGAATTGGTTTAGCTTATGGGTGTGAACTCGCTCACCAAAATATTATTGCTAGGCTATTATGTCATAATTAGTTTAGTTATGCATTTTAGGTTGCAAGTTAGAAATTGCATCATGTAGTTATTATAGAGTTCAACACTTGAACTATTCCCTAATCATTTGCATTAGAAGCAATGTATGAATATGTAACACTCGCATTTCATACGACATAGATGGACACTTGTGGCGGCCTTAAATGACATTTGGTAGTTGAGTATTTATTTATTTATGATTACGGTGTGTGCATGCACTATATGAGAGTGATGATTCAATGTTGTTGGTTGAAAACCCCACACGGGCCTTGCGATGATATTTAACTCACACATCTCCCTTGTGTGAAATTTTCGTTAATCGGTAGATTGACGGATTTATGTGAGCATCAATTATTTGATTAAAGCTTATATAAAAATAACATGCATACTGGATGTCTTTTTGTATGTTGATAGTTGTTTGCAACTATCGTTGGATGAAAATGATGAATGTAATCCATATAAATTTATTTATATGGACATTGGTTGAGATTTTATTCCGATCCGGAATGAACATGAATATTTTTGAAATGTGATATTCAATAAGAATTAGAAATTGATTTTGATGTCCGATTTTGGATGGACACAAAATGAAACGACCCGAAATCCCCCTTACGGGAAATCACGGATTGAGTTGAGAACAAGCCACATCGGGATGCAAACAGAAGAACATTTCATTGTTAATTACAACAATTCATCAGAATACAAGAATATACAGAGTATAAATAAATATTACACATTATAAAATATCAGAGATTACAACACATTACGTAGCAGCGGAAAATAATACAATACACAACTAGAAGTAATACACGGATATAGAGCTTTCCGAGTATCGTTCCAGCTGTACATCAGGATCCTGTGAATATAAATCTGCAAAACCAAAACTACTAGCTGCCCGTGCGGAAAATAGGGGCACCCAGAGTTTAGGTTAAAACAATAAACTCTAGGTCAGTTATGTGACTGGTGTGAGAACTAAAACAGTTATTAATCTTTATTTTAAAGTTAGATAAATCAAGGGACCACGCCGTATAACACGGAATGGGTTTCCTCCCAAGAACACCAGTGCATAAAACAACAGTGCAATGCTAAATTAAGAAAAATGAAACTATTATAAGACCCAGGTCCCATCACACAATGCAACACAAGCCGGAGGATAAGGTTTTACCTTATAATATCCAAAGAATGCTTGATACGCTAAATTTCATCTTTTATTATTACTATAAAAGTATAGTGTCAAAAACAATTTCAATCATAAGTATGAATCATAGACGACATAACTGCCCCGTACCACTATGTCGCCATATATAGGTTTACAACTAAAACCGCAAAGGTTCGTATTGGAAGTTGGATTTCCATCTATGAACCGAGGCAAGGGATCGTCCTCTACCGAATTCGAGACTGTCTAGCCCGAGCCTCAGGCTACAGCCGCAACTGCACCTAGGAGCCACAAGGCCGGTCCACCGATGTAGATTAAAATGCCTGAACACTGCGTTTCCCCGCCCTTTGGGGCGTAAATGAGCCAACGAATGACTCCATCGGTCTCGGATCGACCGATATAACCGAGGCGCCTCGCAACAGCAACAACCACACAGGTGAAAATAATATAAATGTCAAGGCTGGTAGGTCACTGACACCACCCTAGTTAGAAAGAAACGCATGCCCTCCCTGGATCCTTCTCCCGTTTCTGGTTCACAACCGGGGTGTGAGGCTCACGAATCAACGCTACACAAAGCTATGCCACACAGGCCGTGCTTTGATCATCAACCACAAGACTCAACAGAAGCCTTGATCATATTGCCACTTAGGCATGCCACACAGGCAATTCACTCCATGCGTTTGTTATCCATCAATATATAACCTCTGAGCTCGTACGTCTCAAAGAAGGGCGTTAAGCAAGAGAATAAATTCTCCGCCGCCAAACAGATATATATTTGACAGAAATCAATCACACAGAGTAAAATCCAATGTCAGACACACAATCCATTTACAAGTTCGTTCTGGGTCTGAACAAAACTGGAGGCACCTTGTACCTCGCATATCCATAGATCTCCAAGTACGTCTGGACGATCACCAACTGATTCCCTCCTCTTGGGTGTACAGCCCAATCAAGATCATCAGTAATCACCCAAACGACGTGAAGACCTCCGGTCTTCAACCACCATCTTCCTCTTCGACACCACGTCGAATCAGTTATTCAGAATTGGATAAACCCGGTCTTTCTGAATAACTCACATGTATAATAACCAAGTGTTACACAAACACAACATACGCCTCATTCCAATTCATCAGTCACTAACTGTAGATTAGTAAGAGAACAATTCCCCAAATATTAACCCCGAAGGCCGAAACCAACATCAAATCAATACCCAGGAAACCATTCTTCTTAGCTAACCTACAGTTAGTTTCTAAATTTCACATTCTTAGGGAAAGGTTCCCATCAATTTTATCAAAGATAAATTCTTTTAAATTAATTCTTTAATCTTCCTTTGAATATCACTTCAAACTAGTCGGGATTAGCGAACCACACCGAAGTAATTATTTATTTTATTTCCTAATCCCAACCTATTCATCCCAAGGAGAAAAACTGGTACTACTCCATATCTAACACCACGGTGTTATCGGTAAAGTTAATTACCATTTCACGTTCAAATCTAGTTAAAGATTTAACTATGGCTTGGAGCAAAACTGGTGATACTCCATTCTTGATCATTTCAATCTAATTAAAGATTCATTAAAACTCCGCTTAGTTTTAATCTTTAACTGGGTTAAAGAATCAATGTCATTTAAAACACGGTTCGCGATAAACCCAGAATCGCATTCCATTCCATCAGCCTTTGACCGTAAATTAGCAAGTGAACAATTCCCTAAGTAATATCCCCGAAGGCCGAAACCAACATCAGATTAGTACCCAATAAACCATTCAACTTAACTAATCTCCAGTTAGTTTCTGATTTTCTTAACTCCGTTGGGTCTAAGAACAGTATTATTGAAGATACCGTTCACGACAACCCAAAATCACATTCCATTAATTATCGGGTTAAAGAACAAATGTTATTTAAAACACCGTTCACGATAAACCCAAAAATCAATTCAAATTCAATTCCAATTAAATACCATTTAATTGGTACACTTCATTAAATCTAAATAAAAAGATTTAATCTTTTTTTTCTCAACTGGGTTTAAGAACAGTGTTAATGAAGACACCATTCATGACAAACCCAAATCCCATTTGATATTAAATACAAGGCTCTGAATAGAAAATATATCGGCTTATATTCAATATCAAATTCTACGACCAACAAATATCGTATTGGAAATAACGATATAAATATATCTTTCAAATTTCCATAACAATATATGTATAATCACGAAATCCAACATCGAAATATTCCAAAGACAATTTCGATTCAACTCCATTCCAATTCAATTATTGGAAATTTTGGTTACCTTCAAAACCCCTTTCAAATTTAATTTATTTATTTCAAAAATAAATTGATTTTAATTCTAGTTCAAAACTAGTTCATTTCGATAAAAATCTATTTTTATCTTTTCAATATGGAGCTTTTCATCCCAATTCTTCCCAAATCATTTCTTATGATTTTACACAAATTATTACTATTTTTAATAATTTTATCAAGGCCCGTACAGTCGATTTCCATCAGCGGCCATCAAACAGCACTTACAACGACCTTTTCCAAATTTGATTTGGACATAATTCCAAATCCAACCGTTAGATTTCAAATCTCTAATATTCGTTTGAAAGCTCTTTTCGATACGAACCCAATGGTTCCGGTTTTAGGAGAATCTGACGGTCGGATCTCCCGTAATATCCATTCAAAGTCAATGGTCGAAATTCGTGAACTACCGCTGCGTGGCGCATTCTATTCAGGCCGTTATATATATATTTCGTCGATTTCCTTTCAAAACGTATTTTATAAATCCTTTTAAATTCGTTTTCTAAACGATTTCAACTTCATATTCAATTTCGAATCAAAATTGAATATTTCACATCATCGATATACAAATGATAATATTTTCAAAACGTTATATTTTGAAATCACTTTCTTTTCTATATTTATTATAAAAATGAATAAAATCGATATAAATATCGTTTACGTCAAAATGGCGTCAATCTAATCAACACTGCTTTTATTCAACATATGAATTTTTATTCTATTCAACACATGAATTTTCTATTTCTATTCAACACATGAATTTTTATTCTATTCAACACATGAATTTTTATTCTATTCAACACATGAATTTTTCTTCAACACATGAATATATATATTTTATTCAACACATGAATATATATTTTTATTCAACACATGAATATATATATATTTTATTCAACACATGAATTTATTTTTCTTATTTTCCAAATTGGAATGAGGCCCAATCAATTACCATATAACGTTTATTATATGAATTTTCTACAACACACGTATATAATAACAACGACAAATAATCAACCATCATCCAGAGTGCACCACACAACTGCATAAGCATTAAATATAAATAATTAATGCTTATACAGTCTGTCAATCCATCAATTGACATACAACTAAACAATCGGGATTAGTGTACGTCAAATCTCATCCCAATACCCGTGTGGGGTTTCAAATCAACAAACACAGATTTTATTTGTGCAGTTGGGCGATGTGTAAATTTATCGTCCTAATCAATATCAGTCAATTTAGTGTATATAAACAAATTGTCCGATTTGTTTATAAATATTTATTTTATATACACGTTAAAAATTATATTTTTAACTATAAAATATTTTCCACTATAAAATATTTTATCTCATTCCACATCACACAATCAAATTTCACAACATAGCAACCAAACAAACAACTCATCCATGGTCTGTGGACGATGGGTGTCGGGTGCTGCTAAGCACCGTCTGCATCCTAGTATATATTTCAACTAGAAATCAAAATAAAAGTGAAGAGTTCTCACATTGGGGATCCACTCCGCCAGTTTTATTTCTGAATTTATGAACCGTCTGAATTTCTTTTTGATTTTAATCCGTTCCATCTCACTTCTTTTCACGCTGTATATGTTAAAAATTATATTTTTAATCTTATACTGTTCGTATAAAAATCTCCTTTTTATCATAATGTTATATATAAAAACCATATCCTTTCAAATATAAAAATCATTTCTTCACATTATTAAAAATCTATTTTTTACATAAGGAAAAAATCTAATCTTTACATAACTAAAGATCATAACTTTATCAGCTACTCATATGAATCAAAATCATTTCTTTTATATGAACAAAATCACTTCTTTTCCTCTTTAAAAATCAATCCTTTTCCTCTTTAAAAATCAATCCTTTTATATAGTAAAATTAAAGAAATAGAAAAATAAATAATACAAACTCACATTTCGATCGGAGGAGGGGGTCAGAGTCGGCGCTAGGTGTTAGTGGTCGGAGGGAAGGCGCGCCTGAGGCTGGCGGCGTGGGCCCAGGCAGTGGTGGCGGGGTTGCTTCGCGGTGGGGCTGGTTCTTGTAGTGCTCGATCGAAGGACGGAGAGGCAGACGAAGTGTAGAGGAGAGAGGGGCGCGGACTGAGGGGGATGTGGTGATGGTGGAGGCGACGCTGTAGGCGTTGGTTGGTGGAGGGTTTCGGTTGGTTTGGGGCGGCTTTATTTAGAGGAGAGGAGAGAGACGCGATGGGAAAGGGGGGCGAGGGTGGAGGCGATGGTGGCGGAAGGGGGCGGCGCAGCTGGGAGGGTGGTGGCGGCTGTCTCCTCCCCCCGCCCATCGATTCCCTCTTCATTTTTTTTTCTTTTGACTGTCGTTGACCAAGTAAGAGAGAGAGGAGGGTAGGTTAGGGGTTTATATAAAATATAATTATATTTTATTCAATTTAATTTCAAAAAGTAACTTTTTATTTTGTACTCGAAATCAAACCCACCGACTGTCGTCCGTAGCTAATCACCCCTATTCCGAACACAATGGGATATGTACCGTAAGCCAATTCGATCGTTTCGATCAGTTTTCATCAAAATCAAAATATAAATCTATATATTGAATTTGAACGCGCATTTCAATTTACCGGGGCCACATACTAACTAGAAAAATTCCCAAAAAATATTTTCTAGCTTCGTATTGACGATACGGTCCTAACAAAACTAATTTCTTCAAATTCTGAGACCGTTTGAAAAATGACCATTTTCCAGTCGATTAAAATCAATTGAAACTGGTCAAACGCGTTTTCCTTTGCCACGCCTACATATTGATTCGAAAAATTACGAATTTTGAAACCTAGCAATAATTTGACATCCGGGATCCAACAAAAATGGTTTCGTCGAAAAGCGAGGTCGTTTGCAAAATTCCCATTTTTAAGGGCCAGAATTCCATGGCGACTATTCCGAATTTTCAACTGGGCATAACTTTTTATCCCCGCTATGAAATTTCAATTTTTCGGATTTGTTGGAAAGATATTCCCACTTAGATTCTAATATTTTTGATTTCGCTAAAATCCGGTTTATTTTGAATCCTGTACATTCATTTGAACTTTGAAATCGAATTTTCGAACTACCGCGCCATTTTAGGCTCGTTATATAATTAAAATGAAATATTTATATTCTAACGACGATCTATATAAATATATACGTTCGAATTCTATTCAAAATAAATTTCTCGTCGTTATTATTTAAAATAATTCAATTTAAATATTCAAAATTCATCAAAATTGCCAAAATAAAAATTTTAAATTGGCTCGGATTTCCGGGTTATTACACAAAAATATAAATATATGAAGTCGAGTTAAATAGAACACGCTACTTTAACTCGAACGGATTTCTATATCGATTTTATTCGTTTTTATAATGAAAATCGAGAGGATTGAATTTCAAAATATGACATTTTGAAAATATTATAATTTTGAGATTATAATAAAATGCAATGTTCAAGTTTAATTTAAATTGCTAATGAAAGTGAAATCGTTTTAAAATGAATTTATAAACATTTTATAAAATATGTTTTGAATAGAAATCGACGATATATATTGTAGATATTTAAATGGTTTGAATAGAACACGCCGCGCAGCGACCATTCGCGAATTTCAACCATTGACTTCAAATGGGCGTAACGAGAGATCCGACCATCGGATTCTCCTAAACCTGGAACCATTGGGTACGTATCGAAAAGATCTTTCTAACGTATATATGATATTTAAATTTGAATAGTTAGATTTTAAAATATGTCCAAATCAGTTTTGGAAATGGTCGCTATGGATGTAGTTCGGTGACCGATATTGGAAATAGACTATAAGGGCCTTATTAAAATTATTAAAAATATGAATAAATTATGTAAAATCATAATAAATGATATGGAAAGATTTTGGATGAAATATTCCATTTTTGAAAAGATAAAAGATATTTTTATCAGAATGAACCAGTTGATAACTAGAAAAATAACTCAATGATTTTTGAAAATAAGAAATTAGATTTGGGTCTATTGTGAATGGTACCTTCATTACTACCATTCTTAAACCCAGATATGAATGTAATTAATAATAATCGAGATGATTTTCTGTGAAGGAAGGCGTTTGCTATTTCTGGAATTCAAGAAGGCCTTGCCGTTATTCCACATATAGTATTGGTCGGATATGGAAATTTATATCAATTATAAATGTTTCAGATCTCCGTGATGATTCCATAAAAAAATGGAAGATGATTTTTTGGTTTATTGCGAACGGTGTTTTATATGACATTTGTCCTTTAACCCAAGTAAAGACAAGATTAATTTGCAAAGGTTGAATAATCATTAAGTAACGATTTTTGGAATTAAAACCAAATTAGAGTTTTAATGAATCTTTTAGTAGATAAATTGAGAATGGGATAATTAGATTTGTCAAATTCAAGAAATGTTTGAGAATTGAGTGCCAGCAGTTTTACTTCATGCGATAGTTAAATCTTTAATTAGATTTGAAACGATGAATAGTAATTAAAATTATCAATAACACTATGGGTGTTAAATATGGAGTACTACCAATTTAGCTCCATAGGATGAATAGGTTGGGGCTTGGGAACAATAAAAAAAATGATTACTTCGGTAAAGGCTCGTCCTGACTAGTTTGATAAACCTTAATCTGGTTCAAGTTGTGAAAAGATAAAATAAAAATCTTTTGAAATGATTTCAAAGGAATATTAAAATAAAAATTTATAAGAATTTATCTTTGATAAAATTAAGGGGAATCTTTCCCAAAGATAATGAATATTTGAATAAAACAACATTCTGGATTGGAATGAGATGTGTGTTATTTTTATATATCACATGGTTATAAGATTCGTGAGTTATTCGGAAAGGCCAGGTTTAACCCATTCTGAATAACTGTTACGACGACTAAAAGTCGAAGATATTGAAGATGGTACAAGACCGACAATCTTCACATCGAATGGATTGCTACTGATGCCCTTGATTGGAGTTGCTGCCTTGAAGGGGTTATGGTGGTAGTTGTCTAAACATACTTGTTGATTGTTCGGATATGCGAGGGCCTCTATCCTGTGTTGGACATATGGGACGAGGAATAAGGTGCCTCCGGTTTCGTTCAGCTATAGAACGTACTTGTAAATGGATTATGTCTGACATTGTATTGTGTCCTGTATCTGTTGATCTCTACTAAATATATATCTGTTTGTGGAAGAAAATTTATTCTCTTGCTTAACACCCTTCTCTAAGACGTACGAGCTTAGAGGTTATATATTTCCATAAATTAATGGTATAGTGTGGATTGACAATGTGGCATGCTAAGATGCAAATAATAAAGGCTTTAGTTGAAAATCAAGGTCTTGTGGATGATGATCAAAGCACAGCTTTAAGTAGCATAGCTTTGTGTATAGCGTTAATTCGCAAGCCTCACACCCGGTACGAGTCAAAAACGGGATAGTGACTGCAGGGAGTGCATGCGTTTCTTTCTAGCTAGAAGTTATGTCACGGTATGGAGCCCAGACATTTTTACTTATGTGGTTGTTGGGTTGCGAGGCGCCTCAGATATAGAGCCGACTAAAAGGCTCGAGTGATAGGTCCGATAGGACCGGGAAACATATTATTCAGGAATAACTAATCCTCAAAAGTAAGAGATGACCGACCCTGATGATCCAAGGGTTGCCCATAAGTGTGATCCTGAGACATGTGCTAGAGTGTCTTGAATCGGTGAGGAGACATCCCTTGCCTCGACTCATAGACGGAATCCAATTTCCAATACGCGATTTTTCGGTTTTAGTTGCAAACCTATATGGCGACAAAGTAGGATGGGTACTACGCCGTCTATTATTGATACATTTATATTTGAAGTTGTTTGCCACATTATGCACTTATAATAGTATCAAAGATATTGATTTGTTTTAAGACATACCAAGCATGTTTGGCTATTATAACGTAAAACTTTATCCTCTTGCTTGTGTTGCATTGTGTGATGGGGCCTGAGTCTTATAATAGCCTCATTTTTCGAAAAGCATTGTGTTGTTTACGTATTGTTTTATTTCAAAGTATTCATGGGAGTGAACCCATTCCGTGACATACGGCGTGGTCTTGTGATATACCCTATTTTAAAGTAAAAGTTTAATAACTTTTTAAGTTCTCACACAAGTCCCATGACTAACCTGAAGTTTATTGTTTTCGCCTAAACTCTGGGTGCCCATATTTTCAATATGGACAGCTAGTAGTTTTGGTTTTGCGGATTTCTATTTGACAGGATCCTGATTTATAGCTGGAGCTATATTCAGAAAGCTTTGTATCCGTGTATCTCTTTCAGTTGTGGTAGTTGATGTATTTCCGCTGTGCATTGTATTTATACATTTTATTTTCGCTGCTATGTATTTTATTCTCTGATATTATATTTTTCCGTTGTGTAATATTTATTCGTACTCCGATATTCTTGTTCTCTGATGTAAATTGTTGTAATAGCAATGAAAAAGTTCTCATGTTTGGGTTCCGATGCATCGTGTTCTCAACACAATCCGCGTTCTCGTTCGGTTTAGGCCGGCCAGGGATTTCGGGTCGCGACATATATGGTACTACTTAGAACATGACGAACCGACTTCAAAAAAAAGGCCACCAAAAGGAGATATGCCTGGAAAACAAAACCGACCTCTCTTCCTACCTTTTAACCACCCTTATCATCCCCATCAACACGTCCTGCCTCTCCTCTTCTTCCATCCGACCCTCTTGATACCATATTCGAGCAAATAGCGGTTGGCAATAAATCAAACAACGAAGCTTTCTCTTACAATCAATTGACACCCAGAAATTCGAGATCGACATCAGCAGCTCCGACCTCCCAGACAACAAACCCTCCTATTCCAAAACTATTGCAAGCTCATTTAATAGATGGAGAGGGTTCCAATTCGTGGCTTCAAGGAAAATCCGTATGTTTCAGAGGAAGGAGAACCAAATTAGGGTTAATGATTACCCTCAGTTGAAATCAATGGACGTGAATTCAGTGGACAAAGAATGACCTGCTCTCTCAATTAACAGAAGTAAGAAGGACGGAGAAAGTTTCTTTGTGGGTCATGGAGACGGAAGGAAAATCTAATCTACTACTCTAAACATGAAGACAAAACCATTATGTTTACCATCACCGCTTAATCCAACAGCTACAAATCTCGAAATTCCACGATGAATGCGAGTCGTGCTTGGAAGGAAGTTGTTGTAGGAAATCAGCTTCTGATTTTTATCTCTCTTCAGTTTTATCAACCAAAGGATCATTAAAATATGAAATGCACCAAAATGCCTAATTTAGTTTTATCAACCAAAGGATCATCAAAATTTGAAATGTGATGTCGTGCTTGAAGGAAGTCGTTATAGGACATCAGGTTCTGATTTCTATCTCTCTTCAGTTTTATCAACCTAAGGAACATCAAAAAATGAAATGCGCCAAAATACCTAATGAATTAGATCAAATGGGTAGACAACAATGGAAAAGTGTCATTGTTATATACGTTGTAGGTTCCAGATCCCATACTCCATTTTTCAAAGTCTATATCTATGGAATATGGAAACCGATAGGTGATTCGAGAATTTATTCTCAATAAGATGGGTTTTATATCATCAAATTTGATAGAAAAGAAGACTCTGATACGATACTCCAGAAAGGACCTTATATTTATGATAGGATATTAATGATGATGAAATGCTGGTCACCAGGTACAAAGCTGAACAAACATTTTTTGAGTTCAGTTCCAGTTTGGATTACACTTCCTGGTCTGCCTTTAGAATATTGGACAATAGAGGGAATAAGTAGAATAATGTTTGTTGATAGTAATCAAGTCAAGCTAGATCAGGTGACGTAAGAAATTCTGAAAATTGCGTTTGCTAGGGTTCTTGTTGAAATTCCTTGCCCGTCTTCATTTCCTAGTTAGATTCCAATCTTAACAGAGAATGACAAATTAATCGTGCAAGATGTTGAATATGAATGGAGACCTCTAGTGTGTTTGAACTATAAGAGTTTCAGGCACATAAATAGTTCACAAAGGTCTGGGTTCCCAAGAAAGTTGAAATCCTAAATTGCAACAGGGAAAACATGGATGTAGACTTGGGTTCGCAACCGTTCAGAGGTTAGGATCAAGATACTACCACATTACAAAATCAAGAGAATGAGCTCATGGAGAATAAATGTTCCAACGATAGATCTTCATCTCAGAAGGGAGAATCAGAAGTTACAGAAGCAAATGACAACCCCACATAGTTCTTCATATGATGAGACGCTAGACGACATTACTTCTTTGGCAATTGAAGAAGAGGTGTATACAGAAGTGGCGATGGAGATTCTTGATGACACTACCTTGGACAATTTTATCTCAGGTCAGCGTGCACCCAATAGTAAGACAGTACGAAAAGTCAGATCTGACAAAGAAACCTTTGAGTTTCAGGCAGCTTCTGATTCAGGAGTTATTGACAATCTTGCTTGGAATGGTCTAGTCACTAAAATAAAGGACAAGAAAAAGAAGAAGGCGAAGAAGTTTAAGAAGTTGGAGTTGTTATCCAGTTCTGGTCAGGGTGCGTCTTCTGGATAACAATGAGGAGATCATAATCCAGAAAGAGTCATATTTTGTTGTGGTCTTATAATTTGCCTTTTAGTTTTGGTCTTTTATTAGTCTTATTTGTGTCAATAGATGTCGGTATGTTTTACATCTTTAGTTTGTGCATTATATTTCAGTACGAGTGAGTTTTCAGAGTGAGTAGTTTGTCACTTATTTGAAAATTATACAGCTTAGGATGTAAAATTTATAACATATATAGTAATAAAGTACCAATTCTCTAAAAAAACATATGGTACCATTTGGGATGAATATCATATGTAAAGCTGCTAATGGAAGATTTTGTTAACATAGGTTTGAAATAATTATCTGCCTACTAATTACTCCCTCCAAATTCCTACTCTAATTTCATCCAGCATATGGTATCTTCCTTTGGTTTAACAAAATAATTTATATACCTGTTATAAGTAAAAAGTTCCCTATATTTGTCCATTTAAGGAATTCTATATTTATTCGCATGCAAATAATTCTGAATTGTACATTTTTCCAATATTACTTGGGTCCATATATGGTTAATATGGCTAGAATTGGGCAAAATATAAATTTAATCATTTAGAAAATGGCAGAGATATAAAATGTTTTATTTGCATGCTTTATGTAAAATGATATCCAACAAAATTATTTCTTTAAATATCATAAATTGTTTATTATTTTTAGCCCATTTTAAATGTCCTTACCTTTTTTGAGTTGTTACATGATAGTTGTAAAATCCATTGCATACCAAGGCAATTCTAGAGCTAATTATATCGTGGATAGAAAAAATGACTGTCTTATATAAGTGTGTGACAGGCGGTATTGTTGCAGTTGGTATAACTAGTGGTAGTTCCATACATATTCCCTTACTATTCAAAAAAATTAAAGTAGCTAGACAAATCAATTTATATTGAAACAAATTAAAATACTAAATTGGTACCATGACATTGATTAACTGTTGTTTATTTTATTCCATATGATTTTTCTTAATCTTTTCTACTTCTACGAGAGGCTTATGTTTTTTTTCAACCTATAAACTTGTGTACATGGCTTAACATTTTGAAAAAGCAATATTTTCTTTGGGACAAGTTTATTGAAGTTTGCGAATACTTTCTACATTAGTATACAAATTGGTCCACCAACAGATCGTATGTAAAGCACTGGTCTCGATCTAGTATTCTGTGATATCGAGAAATGTAAGATTGGAGTCAAAAAGCTCTTGGAGAAGCTTTTAGCAAACATGAAATACTCATGAAACGGTTTTTGAGTTTCACAGGGGAAAAAATGAAATAAATTCAGCTTAATAAGAAAATAAGATGAACTTTTAACGCAAAATTTATCTTGTCTGTTGTAGTGGATGCATTAATCAATTCCTATATTTAGTACAAGCATTACGCCATGCACTATGCATGTGGTGATGATATGTACTTTGCGTGTGAATTATTTTTCTACAATATATATGATTAGCACATTCTACAAAAATTAGTTTGCACAAATACGCAACCATGTTTTTATGTTGAAATCATTCACATTTAATTTAAATTTAAATTTATAAGTTGCAACATTTAATTTTTAGTTAATTCTAATTTCCTTATTCATTAATAAACAACGAATTTGTAAATGATGTTTATTTGTTGGATTGTAATTTTAAGTATGGAGGGATATTTTGAATTTTTAAAGAATTTAAATATTATATCCTATTTTAAAGTATGAAGATATATCTTGAGATCATAAAGTAGTTTAATTATTAGATCATATTTTTTAGCATGAAAGGACATTTTGAAGTTGTAAGAATGTTAAACCGTTAGATACTATTGTTAAGGGGTATTTAGATTTGTTAACAGTTGTATAGAGGTATTTTCAGTAGTTCGTGTTGCATCAAAAAAGTATAACACCAAAGGTATTATAACTATTAGTAACTATATTTAGTATGTCTATTAGCAAAGACTACAAACTTCCGTTAGAAAATTTGAAGATATGATATATGTGCAGGGATTGAACTTGTAACTTCGGCTTAATGACATTATTGTTTTTTCCATTAACAACATCATAATTCATATTGCGAATGTAATGTATATCCATGCAAATGTCCATTTAATTTATACAATACTTAAAATGAAAGTTTAAAATAATACCATACAATTAGCTCTCTTCCTCACCATTAATCTCTGCAACTTGATCAAGACAAACTATGCTAGAATCTCTATTCAAAAAACCATTTTATTGTTTTATTGTCAGTAATGTTCAACCCTAGAGCTAGCAATTCTTCACCGGACACACACTCCCTACAGAACATGGACACAGCCAGAATTTTAGATCGTCCCAGGCTAAGAATGCGCTTATGAAAAACAACATGGAATGTGAAATAATAATAATAATAATACTTATGCATTTATTGACTTTGGCACGGTTGTCATTCTTTAATAATTAAATGTTACAATCGGCAAATGATTTCATGCAAATGTAAAATGCAAAAAGATGTACTTTGCGTACATGAATATCAACCTAATAATGATAGAGCTTTAATTTTTGTATGATTGTCCAACGTCCTACTCGTCCAAAATTGAAAGGCATCTAGTCCACATCTATGTGATTCTCATTTAGAACAATATTAAAAATATACTCTTTTAAAAATTTCTGATGTTTTTCTATTGTTCAACATCATTCATCTATCATCCGGCTTGTACGAACAATCTCCTAGATTAATACTTGCGCAGTCTGTATCCATACGAATCTCTTATATGAGAGGTCTAAGACATATATTTGTTCAGTATGATCCAGTCTGTTTACACTCCTAAATGAATGAAGTAATCCAAAATAAATTATACACTAGTTTTACTGGGGAGAATGAATATCAAAAGAACAACTGGACCAAGATTTCTATGTGGGGTCATCATTATAGATAACCCATGTCTGCAAATCTTACCCGGGCTATAGCTCATGGTCCTATAGATATAGCTTCGTCCTTGCTACCGAAGTAGATTCTTTGACTAACCACCAAAGAAATGTACACCTTCGCTCCTCCATTTGGCGTTATACCTTCATCTTACAAATCATATAGAACATCGAAACATTTTGCCCATACTGAAACACTTGATGAATACATGCTAACCAAGTGGTTATTGGTTAACTATAAAAGTTAATAAATGGACCTAAATGTAGTGGATCTGGAGATGGATGCATGGTATTATGTGCACAATTTTTATTTCTAATATTTTTACCTATGGTCTACCACAATGAAATTTCGAATAGATGTAAACTTGGAGACAAAACTACCAACTGAACACATATTTGGGAAAATAGTGAATTGGATGCTTTTAATGATAAGAAAGATGCATGAGATGGTTTGATGGATAACATAACATAGATAAGTAAGGTATGACAAAATTTGAGCATACTTTCAAACATTTAGATCAATAGGCTTGATCGATGACCTCCAAAAAAAGCCAAATATTAATTTACACTTATGTCGTTCTGAGTGAAAACCAACTAAAAGAAGAGTACATAATAATTTAAAATAATAACATACAAGAACAATACATAATAACGCAACATACACATAAAAGTGAAAAAAAAATGATCATGAATTGATTACAAAGAAACTTAAAAGTGATCACGTCTAGATCATAATTTTTTTTTTATTTCAAATATCATCAAACCGATGTCAATCAAAACAAATGAAAAATTCTAGAAAACAAATTATATAATACGTATCTATTGAAAAAGTGTAATCATTGTATCTAATAATGCACTTTTTTATATACTTCTACAACATGTTTACTTCTCCCATGCACTAAGTTTATCATATTTAATTATATCAATGTATTTTCATTTCAGGATTAGGCATTGTAGGGTTACAAGCTGTTTATGAAGCAGTAAATAATAGTACACGCCATTGCTCAAAGAAAGCAATAAGATAGGATACAAAGCACACATAATGGCATACATATACAATTTAAACCTATGAAAACCATCGCAATTTGTGCTATAGTAAATTCAGTAGAACTTGAGCATAATACTATAGAACCATTAAAATAACATGTACTAATTTGCTACACTTAAGGAACATGCAAAACATATGCTAAAATTGAAGAATTCATGACAGTGTATGTTAAGTCTCCATTATTATTAAATCTACCAAAATGCTATAATCTTCTTCTTCTTTTCCCAAAATCGATGAAATAAACAAATGGCATGAAATAAACAAGATGAGAATTCTCTTAGAGAAAGACGAAAGAAATAGTTTCACTTATGGCAGATCTTTTTATATACATCATTTACATTGTATAACTCCTTTATATAGAGACTTAAAGTTTGAGATTAAAATTATCCCACATTGTGAGATTAAATAAAAACATGTAAAATTCAATCTTACATCAATGGCTATGTACTCTTACAATTGACAAATGCTATAATACTCCCCTTGAATATGCACCTTCGTAATCTTGGATGCTCAAATAGTAACATGAGATTGTCACTTTTGAAACAAGTATGATGGTTTCTCCTCCTCACTACTATATATATATGTATATATATATATATATATATATATATATAGACACACACACACACACACACACATATATATATATATATATATATATAACTGAATATAAATATTTCCTGCTATCCCATTAAAAATCTCAATTAGGAAAACCAATGGGAAAAAATTTGAATTAAAAAAATAGTGCAAATTGTAAAACATAAATATCATATAAGAAATGATATTCCTTCTGAAGAGTTTGATACATCAAGATTAAATAAAAGTCTTATTAAAACCTTACTCAGAAAAACATAGTGAGAAAATTTTAGTGGGATATAATGATATATTCTAATATTTTGTTTCATCAAAATAAGTTTGATGCTCGTGGATCACGATAATGCATTGTTAAGAACTTTACTAAGAAAAATCAAATAGGAAAAAACATAGTGATGGAAAAACACTAGAATATATTTTCATATTTCGAAAATTTTCTACATCAAATGGACTTTGATACTTCCACCTTGTTAAAATATTACTAAGAAAAACACTATGAAAATTTTTAATAAAGGAAAAATAATATAATATAGCATGTTTCAATAATTTATTGCATCATGTGGAATTTGATATTTCCAGATTAACATAATACCTCTATAAAACCTAACTAAGAAAAACACTATGGAAAGAACCTTAATAAAGGAAAACCAACATACTATATATATATATACACCATTATATGCTTCATTTGATTTTATAATCTTTTCTTTAAGTATGAAAACATGTCTTGATAATTCAAATCATCTATTATTAACATGTAAAGTTGTACTAACACCAGACAATATTATATATATAAAACAATGATGATTATAAATAGGAAACAAGGAAAATATACAGATAGGATCACACATAACAGTTATAATAGTTCGATAGCAAAGTCCAACGTACAATTTTCAGAAAATTTCACTGTTTCCCACTGATTTTCACAGTACATGATTTTGAATTGATGAAGATCCAGATTGGTACAATATCTCGGGAAATTATCGAGACTACCAAAAGATTCTTCTCCTCGCGTGGGCATCTTATATATTTAGACATAGAAGGCCCAGGAATCATGTAAAGAAAAATAGAAACGTGTGAGGAGTGGAGAACATGTGTAACCTACGTTCAGGTGGAGGATCTAGATAGGCAAATGGGGTGGTTTCAGATCGGTACCGATCCGAATTTTGTACCTCCCTATATCGATCCAGATTGGAAGTAGGCCTGGACTTTACCTATTTCTCAACTTCGACCTTCAGGATAGAGCTTTTAGACTTGTTTTCTATTGCTTGACATTCCCAGTGTGACAACTTAAATTCACATTGGCTTGATCCAAATTTGAGAGTTTCTGTACTTGAGTTTTGAAAGCTCGTCCTATAATTTTCTTGAGTTTATTAGATCATCGTCTTTGTAGTGGACGGGCATTGAATCCGGACATCGTATCATCGTTTCTAAATGTTCGCCCAATGACCATTCGACTAGCAGGTAAGATAAAAGGTTTGAAATAACCAAGCTGAAAAGTCAATTAACATTCTATCCCCTAAAATATGTCTTGGGTAAAGATGACATGCTTTGAATTTGAGTTAGCTTTTGTAAATTGAAAAAACAACGCTATGTCTCTAGAAAAACTAGAGCTTTTTCAAGAGCGTTTCATGCTTTTTGGAATCGTTGTGATGCTTGACCGGCTTTTCCATTGTGAATATTAGCGTCATGTCCTTAAAATGAAAGATGGTTTGAGCGACATCCTCTCCCAATGTTTAATACAATGCGGGTCACTGTTTTTGGAGTTCTGTGTTTTTCAACATTTTTTTTGCGCTGTTGTATACAATTTTTTTTTATAAATATTCATGAAAGTAACTTGCAAAAAAAAAAAAAAACTGCAAAATAAGTAATTATAGTGAATAACTACTGATATGTAAACAATTATTCACCCAGTTCTGTCCCTTCGGGGACATCCGATAAAATTGGAATGATACAGAGAAGATTAGCATAGCCCCTGCGCAAGGATGACACGCACAAATTAATCACCCAGCTCTTAGTTGAAAATTGGATGAACAATTGCTAATTTATCAGCAATTATTCATATATTCTTGTTGATATATCAACAAATATACTTGAATTTTTCAGAAGGCTTATGAATTATTGATGATATGATCAGCAATTAATGTTTATACTTGTTGATATATCAATAACTATGTTAAAGGTGATGGAAGGCTTACGAATACTTGCTGATATATGAGCAAGTATTGTATATGATTGCTGATATGTCAGTAAGTATTTTATATTTGATTAAAAACTGAATTAATTGAAGGCAGATAAAAAATTGCAGCAAAGACTGCAATTATTATTGTAAATTGCTAATATAACAACAATCGTTTTGTAGGTGATGCAAAAATTTGGAAAAGTTGTTGAAATATCGACAATAATTGCAAATAGTTGCATTACTTGCTGCAATATAATGGAGTGTGCTGTTTTTTTTTTTTGATTCATTTTTTTGTTTTAATGCATGAAAACGATGATTATTATGTGTTGAATTTAATTTTGATTTTTCATACCTTTTTATTTTTTATTTTTGATCATTTTTGAAAAATCAAGTACCTAATTTGTGAAGTTTTAAGACAAGGAGTTTTTGTGTATTTTGAAACCTATTAGGGACCTAAGACAAACTTACTCGTTTCCGTTTTGTTCAAATATTTGAGTAGACTTCGCAGGTCTTTTGTTCTAATTCGATTCCATTGAGCTAGATGTTTAAATGAATGGTCTTTGTCGGCTTTTACTGAGTCTCTCTCTGAAGTCCTTAGCTAAGTTATTCTACTCTTGAGAAATCAAGAAATTGATCATGTGTCACACACAAACTTTTGGATTGTGCATATACTTCGGATTTTTCACTTCGAAATGGCTTAATGTATGACCATGTTATGATTGTGTGGAAATAGTCATAGTTATGACCACGTTTAAGCGCAGTCAGGTCCTCCTCTTCTTTTCCTTTTCTTCTTGCTTTGATTTACTTTTATAACTTTTTTACAGGATCCCGAATCGGTATGGTTATACCAATCTTGATCACCTACTTTTGTGGGAAGAATAAGTGTTGGTTTGGCTTCTAACTCCCCCATATAACTCTAGTCTTCCCTTACTTATAACTTCTTATTTTCTTGGTCTACTATTTTCTATCACACTTTTCACACTTTAAGCAGAACCTAATTTTTCTGCATCCTTGGAACATATCCATTCATTGCATTTTCATCATCTGTTCCATCCCTTTCAGATACATATGCCCTCATCGCCTCTCTTCATATTTTCACCCCTACAAGTACACTTGGAATTTATGCTTTGGGTGGGTTTTCAATCTCGATTCTTGTGGAATTAGTTAAGATAGGATTAGTTGTGAGTAACAACAATCGAATGGAGAGGGATAAAGAAAACAAAGGTGATTGACATTGAATTGGAAGTAGTATCAGTGAATCAAAAAAGGAGATGAGTGAAGTCGCGGTTGTCACAACGTTCAAAGCTTCATTAATATTGAACTTATTTGTGGTTTTGGATTATTATAAAATGGTTGATGTATTAGACCTGATAGAGTCCGGAAGCAAGGAGATGTTCATACTAAAGATAAAGGCGTTGGTGGTGAAGACCCTGGCCCTATCGTGCCCTCAGCTCTTAAACATGATGTAACAAGGTAACAAGGTGAAGTATAAGGCGGAGACATATTACAGATTAAGAACTAAGAGTATGTAACAACCCGTATTTTTAATAACATGTAATAATGTAAATCAAGGCAGAATTAAATTCTAAAATCTGAATCAAGGGAAACGGGCTGTGCCATTGCGTTCGACTCGGAAAAATACGCGAAATAGAGTCCGAGTTTTCGAAAAACGGAGTCCGTATGACCAAGTTATGGCCCAATGAAGTTTTCAGAAAATTCTAAGCCCGAAAACAGTTCAAATTCGAATTCAGAATCGAATTTCAGCCAAAACAGACTGGGCGGGAATTTTCCTGCCCAGGCAGGGTCGACATAGGTGTCGACACAAGTGTCGACACCAGTGTCGACCCCCCCAATGGGTCGACACTCATGTCGACCCAGGGGTCGACACCCGTGTCGACCCAGGGGTCGAACCCCCCGGTCGGACCAATTTTTCTGGTGCACCATTTTGGCATGTTGGGTTCTCTTTTGTTGGTTTCTGACGAGAGTTAAGGGTTCAGATTCGTTTTACGGTTAATCCTATGGTCTAAACTACCCCTAATCTCTATAAAAAGACCCCTAGACCTAGCCTAAACCCTCATTAATCATTCCTACAACTTAGTTATGCCAAAATGTTTACCAATCATGGCCTCCACCCTCTTGTCATAATCTCCATCTTCATTCATATGAGAGTTTCTAAGATTATTTGAGTGCTTCTAAGTTTGTATGAGAGTTTCTAAGCTTGATTCAAGCCAAAATTGCAAGCTTTCTCCTTCAAAGCAAGGATCTTCTTCATATTTTCTCAAGGCTTCTTGGAGTTTATCTTTATTTTGGGGTTTTTGGCTAGTGTGGCTTCGTCTCAATCTTGTTTTAATATATTAATAGTCTTCATAGCATTGTAAGCCCTATACTACTCTTAGATTCTAACTATGAAGTTAATTATGACATGTTGCAAGTTTGAGTTTGGGCCTAAGTATGATATGTGCTTTGATCCTATCATGTTATGCATCAATTTATTCTATGCATGTTTGTAAAGCTATCACCTTTACCTTATGCATAGAAAGCTATGAGCTTTGATTGGAAATGTTGCATAAAGCAACATAGAAACTCTCATAAACCTTGTGTTATCTTGCATATGATGTTATATGCGAATCACTAGCCACCATCCTATGTCATTTATGATCATGTTTCACCTATTTGCTTAAGTTTGATATCATGCATATGTTGAGGCCTATGATGTAATATGCAAGCTTATGAACATATTTATGCCTCATATGCCACCATGTTTAACTTGTGGCCAACCTTATTACTTTATGCCCTTTTTGTCATGTTTTGCCAAGTTCCCTCTTTTGATCTATGTCATGTTATGCGAAACGTACATGCGAGGGGAATGCGTTGGGTTTGGGTAATATTAATGACATGAAACATGATTTTAAAATATGACATGAACATTGACTTGTGATTATGTTTGTAAACATGAATTTGGACATGACTTCTAGAAAACATGAGAGTGGCCAACTCGAGGTTGGGTTGAGTTTGTAGCATAAATCTACCCGGAACCGACCGACTTAACTAGTGGCTACAAGCAATAGGACCTAATGTGAGTAGTTGGTCATGTCGCACTTGGAACCCGAGGTTAGACCAAGTTGTGGTGTAAAGCTACCCGGACCCGCCCGACTTAACTAGTAACCACAACAAGGTCTAATGTGAGAGGTTGGGTGCATTAAATTAATTAATGCCACATGATAGGGTTAAGTCATGGACCACTTGAATACTTAACCAATTAAACACGATGGATTGATAGGGTTAAGTCATGAACCTTGGGTACACTTAACCAACTTGATGGGGTAGGGTTAATCACATTTAACCCGCTAGAAACCCTAGTTACGTGGTCCTTTTCACCAGTAACCCTCTTGATTGTATCACGATACCCTAGGGACTAGGCTAGGGTGGGGCACGATTACTGGGCTGACATGTAAGCGACCAAAATGACAGTTGAGTAGGTGCGCCGGTGTAGGTTCAGGCGGACTATGGTCTTGCACATGGTCCGGAGTTGAAAAAGCAGACACGGGCACCCGTAGGTTTAGACTGTGCGTGCTTGATTTGTGTCCGTGATTGGCACCCTAGGGCTTGATACACCCTAGGGTGGACCTAACACAGTTTGACTACACTTCGTGATTGGGCCGTATGACACCGACATTTGACGAGTTAGGCTTTTAGGGAGTCGATCGACTAGACCATGTTGATTGGACCTTGATCTAGGTCATCTCTGGATGTTGGGCCAAGATTGGGCCAAGGGATCTTTTCTTGTTGATACTTGACATAGATTACTAGTACACACTTGGTGCAACTTAACCTTGTATATGCGATGCCACACTTGATCTATCTCTTCACCATGCCAGTTATCACCCCATGTTTCATCTCTGCTTTATATGTCCAGTTAACTTTATTAGTTTTTATACTAGTAGTAGATAGGACTTACCAGTCTTTTTGACTGACCCGTTTTCTTTCGCCTCTTTTCTTCCGTTCCCCCCCAGGTTTGCAGGGTGGGAACACTGGTACCTAGCTGGATCTTTAGCTGCTTTTCTGGATAGCTCATGTATGGTTTGGACTTGATCATGCTATGGTTTTCTACTTTGGGGACAATTACTTTATTTTTTTTTTAGTTTTCAGTTTATGTTCTAGACTTTGTTTTGTGGGAAAATAATGACCAAGTACTTTGATGTAACTTGACTGGTTTTGAAATGTTAGTTTTATCCGCTGCTTTACTACTCTGTTTTACTTATATGTTATGTCTTGTGATATCTGCATGCATGTTTACCTTGTCCAACACCCCTCCAAAGCTAGTGTACTTGCAAGAGTGACCCTGGCGGAGGTGGGTGTTACATTTGGTATCAGAGCGAGGTTTACAGGATTTGAGCAAAAGTGTTTTTAAAACTTACCTTTTTGGAAAACTATTTTCAAAACCAATTAAGTATTTTCCAAGAAAAGTCTAGTTATTTTAAAAGGCTATTCCCCAAAAGCCATTAGCACTATCCTTCGTTTCCTCGTTCTAAATCTATCTTTTCCTTTTTCAGCATGGCCGATCTTAACCTTCCCGAGGGATTAACCATTCTCGGATGGTTCCGGAGGTACTTGGAAGCTAGGGCCAACGATGCGGGCCCAGCAAATACCCCCACCGTAACTGAGGTTCCTCCTCCTCCTCCCCCTCCCCAGCATCCACAAGCGGATTTCGCAAAGGTTTGCAAGGACTTTAAGGCGATGGGTGGCAAGAATTTCATTGGGACGGAGACTTTTGTGGAGGCACGAAATTGGTTGAAAGAAACTGAAGATCTTTTCGCTATCTTTGATGTGGAAGACCATAGAAAGGTTTTATTAGTAGCATGGCTATTAAAAGAAGAAGTTGCTTATTGGTGGGAGGTCACCAATGCTACTAGACCTATAGAGACTTGGGCTGACTTTAGGACGAGGTTTGGGCTTAAGTTTCTATCATCAGCTGAGGCGAATCTGCAATTGGAGAAGTTTATATCTTTTAAGCAAGGGGACATGATAGTGAGGGAGTATGTGAATAAGTTTAACCAGCTTGCTCGATTCGGCTTGGACATGGTTAATACTCCCCAGAAGAAGGCTTTACGCTTTGCACGAGGGTTGAATGAGCCATTACAAGGTTTAGCCCTGTCTCATATACCCATGGGAGCCACTTTTGAAGGCCTAGTGGACATGGCATTGCTTCAAGGAGACGATAAAAATGGCAAGAAAGAAGTCAAGGCTAATGAGACTCAAACCAAGAAGACAGACTCCAAGTGGGGAGGAAACCAGAGCAATCAGAACAACAAGAACAACAAGAACAACAAGGGCAACAAGGCCAAGGCAAAGGACCCAAGAAAATGCAACTACTGTGGGATTGTTGGGCACATAGCTAAAGACTGTAGGAAGAAGAAGAGGAAGCTGGGCGAATGCTTTCATTGTGGAGAGACTGGACACTTTAGCAAGGACTTCCCCAAGAAGCAAGGACAAGGACAAGGACAAGGGCAGAATCAGCGTGTAGGACCTTCTGGAGGGCAAGTGCATGCTCTCAACATTGCTCCAGTCCAGGACCGAGGTAGTATTTCTGTAGAAAGTCTTGTTTATATTTCTGACTTTTCTGTTCGCACTTTATTTGATTCTGGCGCATCGCATACCTTTATATCTTCTGACATTGTTGAAAGTTTGCACCTAAGAACCAGTCTAGTTGAAGATCCCGTCAGTGTTTCAAATCCAATTGGGGGTTCCGCCCATTTATCTATGATTTGTGTGGATTTGAAGATTTCTATCTTGACCATAGAATTCACATGTAATGCTTATGTCCTCGGGTTCACGGGATACGGGTTGATTTTGGGCATGGATTGGTTGTCCAGTTATGGAGCCATCCTCGATTGTGAGCATAGGGTGGTGAGGCTCATAACTCGCCTCGGTAATACCCTAGAGATTTCTTGCAACCCGCTGGATCCCGTCATGTTATGTTATCTTGAATCTCTTGACTCGTCCATCAATGATCTGCAATCTGTAAGGGTGGTTCGGGAATATCCTGATGTCTTTGAAGAGGTTAAGGGGTTACCCCCTAAACGAGAGATAGATTTTCGCATTTATCTTGTTGATAATGCCAAGCTAGTATCATTGCCCGTTAGGCACATGGCCCCACGAGAAAGAAGAGAGCTCAGTAAGCAAATCAAGGAGCTGCTTGAGAAATTTTTTATTAGGCGAAGCATTTCTGAATGGGGTGCTCCGGTGGTATTCGCTACTAAGGCGGATGGTTCGCTTCGTCTATGTGTTGATTATCGAGAGTTGAACAAGCTGACAAAGAAGAATAGGCACCCGTTACCGAGGATTGATGATCTCTTTGACCAGCTTGTTGGTGCTTCTGTTTTCTCTCAGCTCGATCTAGCCACCGGATTCCATCAGCTTAGAGTAGCTGAGGATAGTATTGATAAGACTGCGTTTAGGACTCCAGATGGATTCTTTGAATGTCTTGTCATGCCATTCGGTTTGACTAACGCATCCGCCTACTTCGTAGATTTGATGAGTAGGGTGTTCAGGGAGTTCCTTAACAAGTTCGTGGTTGTCTTCGTGGATGATATTCTGATCTTCTCAAAGGATGAGGAAGAACATGCCAGACATCTCAAGGAAGTGATGGATACGCTTAGAGATCATCAGTTGAAAGCCAAGTTCTCCAAATGCCATTTCTGGAGAAGGGAAGTTCGGTTTCTTGGACTTATAGTTTCTAAGCAAGGCATAGTGGTGGATCCCGCGAAAGTGGTTGTGGTTCAAGACTGGAAAACTCCTAGGAATGCAACCGAAGTAAGAAGCTTTCTCGGTCTGGCGGGCTACTATAGGAAGTTCATCAGGGACTTCGCTAAGATTTCGGCCCCTCTTACTAAGTTGACGAAGAAGAACTTAGTCTTTGCATGGGACTTAGAGTGTGAGCTTGCTTTTCAAAGGCTCAAGAGGGCCCTTACCACAGCTCCAGTTTTGGCATTACCCGATAGTGGTAAGATGTTTACCGTATACACCAATGCATGTGGCACGGGGTTAGGTGTTGTTCTGATGCAAGAGGGAAGAATGATATGTTATGGGGTTGGGCAACTTAAAGTTCATGAGAAGAACTATCCCACTCATGATTTGGAGTTGGCGACGATCGTCTTTGCACTCAAATCCTGGCACCACTATCTCCTAGGCAAAAGGTTTGAGTTGTATACTGATCACAAGTCACTCAAGTACCTCTTCTCGCAGAAAGATCTGAATCTAAGGCAACAAAGGTGGATGGAATTCTTGGCATCATATGACTTCGAGATAGCTTATACCCCTGGCAAGGGTAATGTTGTGGCAGATGCACTAAGCAGAAGGAGGTTGACTTTGAGTCCCTTGTTTATTGAGATGAAGAACTTAGAGTTCTTGGCAACCTTTGATTTCACGACGGCTGTTGAGTCGATGACGGGTTCATTAGTATCCCTTGAGCTTAGACCCACACTTCTTGATCAAGTAGGGACTTCACAGAAGGAAGACCCGCCGATAGTTGAGATCATGGGCAAGTTGATCCGTGGTGAGACGTCTAGTCACCTTGCTAGATATACTATTGATGACAAGGGTTGGCTAAGGCGTGATGGAAGGCTATGCGTTCCAAAAGTAGGAGACTTGGTGCATAAAGTTCTCGAAGAAGCACATCACTCGAAGATGACTATACATCCTGGAGGAGATAAGATGTATAGAGATATGAAGCGCATTTTCTTTTGGGCTGGAATGAAGAAAGATGTGGCAGAGTATGTTTCAAAGTGCATGGTGTGCCAACAAGTGAAAGCCGAGTCGAAGAAACCCGGTGGGCTATTACATCCATTGGAGGTCCCGCAATGGAAGTGGGAGAGTATTTCTATGGATTTTGTGGATGGATTGCCTAAGTCAAGGAGAGGGAACACGAGCATATGGGTCATAGTTGACAGACTTACGAAGAGTGCTCACTTCATTCCAGTAAAGAGCAAGAGGACCGCATCATGGCTAGCATCTATTTATCTTCGAGAGATAGTGCGGTTGCATGGAGTTCCTTCTAGCATAGTTAGCGATCGTGACCCAATTTTCACTAGCTAGTTCTGGAATAGTTTGCAAGAAGCGATGGGTACGCGATTGAATCTGAGTACAGCCTATCACCCCCAGACGGATGGCCAAACCGAAAGGGTGAATAGAGTGCTAGAAGATCTTTTGAGGCTTTGTGTCCTTGACTTTGGTGGTACTTGGGAAGACCACCTTCCTCTTGTAGAGTTTGCTTATAATAATAGCTACCAAGCTAGCATAGGGATGACACCATTTGAAGCTCTGTATGGGAGGCCGTGTAGGTCACCATCTTGTTGGTGGAGACCACGGATAGGCTTATACTTGGGCCCGATATGATACGGGATACATCCGAGAAAGTTGAATTGGTGAGAAGAGGGATGAAAGCGGCCCAAGACAGACAGAAATCCTATGCTGACAAGCGAAGGACAGATTTGGAATTCGAAATTGGGGATATGGTTTTCGTGAAGGTTTCTCCTTTGCGTAATGTGGTACGTTTTGGAGCAGTTGGGAAACTGGCACCAAGGTTTGTAGGACCCTTCCCTATCATAGAGAGAATTGGAAAGATGGCCTATAAGGTGGAATTGCCCGAGAAGCTAGCCGGAGTGCATAATGTCTTTCATGTCTCGCATCTCCGAAAGTGCCTACATGAGTCCGCTGAGGTGGTTGAACCAAGCATTCTTGAAGACGTGGAGGTAGAGAAAGAGGCAACCTTGAGGAGAGCTCCGATTCGTATCTTGGGAACAGAGATCAAGAAGTTAAGGAATCGAGAAGTCAAATTGGTGAAAGTTCAGTGGAGTGAAGCCGATGAAGATGCAACTTGGGAAACCGAGGAGAAGATGCGTGGGCTTTATCCATTCCTTTTTGAGGGTACATTCTCAATCTCCTTTCCTAATCAGCATATCTTTCTTTTTGCTATCCATGTTTATCCCGTTTATCTTGTTAACCTTGTCCTGAGAACCTTAAGTAGAAACTCTTTGGATGAAACATGTATTTGAAACATGTTATACTTGATGTTTGCAAGTGGTTGCAAGTGTTTGCAAGTGGATACTCGTGGATGCATGACACACATTAGGCACTAAGATCGGCTCACACACTTTCATATTGCATATGCATGAGTGCTGATACTTATTCATGGATGAAACTTGTTGTGCTATCACGTGGATGTTGCATATGAATGAATGTTATGTGCACTCATGTAGAGATTATAAATTATTTTAGGAATTTGCATACATATGGACTCATTTCACTAACATACTTTGCATTAAGGAGGTTTACTGAATCAGTAACCGCCTGATTTTTGCATTAGATAAGTACATATACACACACCTTTTGCATATGTTCATACAGCATTTAGAATCTTTTTAAGGACAATGGTTACTTGTGGATGATGTTTCGAGTAGATGGATGATGGATGATAGGATTCGTTCTTCCTAACTTGGAGATTTCGGGGACGAAATCCTTTAAGGAGGGGAGAATGTAACAACCGGTATTTTTATAACATGTTATAATGTAAATCAAGGCAGAATTAAATTCTAAATTCTGAATCAAGGGAAACGGACTGTGCCATTGCGTTCGTCTCGGAAAAATACGCGAAATAGAGTCCGAGTTTTCAAAAAACGGAGTCCGTATGACCAAGTTATGGACCAATGAAGTTTTCAGAAAATTTTAAGCCCGAAAATAGTTCAAATTCGAATTCAGAATCGAATTTCAGCCAAAACAGACTTGGCGGGAATTTTCCCGCCCAGGCAGGGTCGACATAGGTGTCGACACAAGTGTCGACACCAGTGTGGACCCCCCCAATGGGTCGACACCCATGTCGACCCAGGGGTCGACCCTCCCCCCCCGGTCGGACCAATTTTTCTGGTGCACCATTTTGGCATGTTGGGTTCTCTTTTGTTGGTTTCTGACGGGAGTTAAGGGTTCAGATTCATTTTAGGGTTAATCCTATGGTCTAAACTACCCTTAATCTCTATAAAAAGACCCCTAGACCTAGCCTAAACCCTCATTAATCATTCCTACAACTAAGTTATGCCAAAATGTTTACCAATCATGGCCTCCACCCTCTTGTCATAATCTCCATCTTCATTCATATGAGAGTTTCTAAGATTATTTGAGTGCTTCTAAGTTTGTATGAGAGTTTCTAAGCTTTATTCAAGCCAAAGTTGCAAGCTTTCTCCTTCAAAGCAAGGATCTTCTTCATATTTTCTCAAGGCTTCTTGGAGTTTATCTTTATTTTGGGGTTTTTGGCTAGTGTGGCTTCGTCTCAATCTTGTTTTAATATATTAATAGTCTTCATAGCATTTTAAGCCCTATACTACTCTTAGATTCTAACTATGAAGTTAATTATGACATGTTGCAAGTTTGAGTTTGGGCCTAAGTATGATATGTGCTTTGATCCTATCATGTTATGCATAAATTTATTCTATGCATGTTTGTAAAGCTATCACCTTTACCTTATGCATAGAAAGCTATGAGCTTTGATTGGAAATGTTGCATAAAGCAACATAGAAACTCTCATAAACCTTGTGTTATCTTGCATATGATGTTATATGCGAATCACTAGCCACCATCCTATGTCATTTATGATCATGTTTCACCTATTTGCTTAAGTTTGATATCATGCATATTTTGAGGCCTATGATGTAATATGCAAGCTTATGAACATATTTATGCCTCATATGCCACCATGTTTAACTTGTGGCCAACCTTATTACTTTATGCCCTTTTTGTCATGTTTTGCCAAGTTATCCTTTTGATCTATGTCATGTTATGCGAAACGTACATGCGAGGGGAATGCTTTGGGTTTGGGTAATATTAATGACATGAAACATGATTTTAAAATATGACATGAACATTGACTTGTGATTATGTTTGTAAACATGAATTTGGACATGACTTCTAGAAAACATGAGAGTGGCCAACTCGAGGTTGGGTTGAGTTTGTAGCATAAATCTACCCGGAACCGACCGGCTTAACTAGTGGCTACAAGCAATAGGACCCAATGTGAGTAGTTGGTCATGTCGCACTTGGAACCCGAGGTTAGACCAAGTTGTGGTGTAAAGCTACCCGGACCTGCCCGGCTTAACTAGTAACCACAACAAGGTTTAATGTGAGAGGTTGGGTGCATTAAATTAATTAATGCCACATGATAGGGTTAAGTCATGGACCACTTGAATACTTAACCAATTAAACACGATGGATTGATAGGGTTAAGTCATGAACCTTGGGTACACTTAACCAACTTGATGGGGGTAGGGTTAACCACATTTAACCCACTAGAAACCCTAGTTACGTGGTCCTTTTCACCAGTAACCCTCTTGATTGTATCATGATACCCTAGGGACTAGGCTAGGGTAGGGCACGATTACTGGGCTGACATGTAAGCGACCAAAACGACGGCTGAGTAGGTGCGCCGGTGTAGGTTCAGGCGGACTATGGTCATGCACATGGTCCGGAGTTGAAAAAGCAGACACGGGCACCCGTAGGTTTAGACTGTGCGTGCTTGATTTGTGTTCGTGGTTGGCACCCTAGGGCTTGATACACCCTAGGGTGGACCTAGCACAGTTTGACTACACTTCGTGATTGGGCCGTATGACACCGACACTTGACGAGTTAGGCTTTTAGGGAGCCGATCGACTAGACCGTGTTGATTGGACCTTGATCTAGGTCATCTCTAGATGTTGGGCCAAGATTGGGCCAAGGGATCTTTTCTTGTTGATACTTGACATAGATTACTAGTACACACTTGGTGCAACTTAAACTTGTATATGCGATGCCACACTCGATCTATCTCTTCACCATGCCAGTTATCACCCCATTTTTCATCTTTGCTTTATATGTCCAGTTAACTTTATTAGTTTTTATACTAATAGTAGATAGGACTTACCAGTCTTTTTGACTGACCCGTTTTCTTTCGCCTCTTTTCTTCCGTTTCCCCCCCCCCCCAAGGTTTGCAGGGTGGGAACACTGGTACCTAGCTGGATCTTTAGATGCTTTTCTGGATAGCTCATCTATGGTTTGGACTTGAGCATGCTATGGTTTTCTACTTTGGGGATAGTTACTTTATGTTTTTTTTAGTTTTCAGTTTATGTTCTAGACTTTGTTTTGTGGGAAAATAATGACCAAGTACTTTGATGTAACTTGACTGGTTTTGAAATGTTAGTTTTATCCGCTACTTTACTACTCTGTTTTACTTATATGTTCTGTCTTGTGATATCTGCATGCATGTTTACCTTGTCCAACACCCCTCCAAAGCTAGTGTACTTGCAAGAGTGACCCTGGCGGAGGTGGGTGTTACATTTGGTATCAGAGCGAGGTTTACAGGATTTGAGCAAAAGTGTTTTTAAAACTTACCTTTTTGGAAAACTATTTTCAAAACCAATTAAGTACTTTCCAAGAAAAGTCTAGTTATTTTAAAAGGTTATTCCCCAAAATCCATTAGCACTATCCTTCGTTTCCTCGTTCTAAATCTATCTTTTCCTTTTTCAGCTTGGCCGATCTTAACCTTCCCGAGGGAGTAACCATTCCCGGATGGTTCCGGAGGTACTTGGAAGCTAGGGCCAACGATGCGGGCCCAGCAAATACCCCCACCGTAACTGAGGTTCCTCCTCCTCCTCCCCCTCCCCAGCATCCACAAGCGGATTTCGCAAAGGTTTGCAAGGACTTTAAGGCGATGGGTGGCAAGAATTTCATTGGGACGGAGACTTTTGTGGAGGCACGAAATTGGTTGAAAGAAACTGAAGATCTTTTCGCTATCTTTGATGTGGAAGACCATAGAAAGGTTTTATTAGCAGCATGGCTATTAAAAGAAGAAGCTGCTTATTGGTGGGAGGTCACCAATGCTACTAGACCTATAGAGACTTGGGCCGACTTTAGGACGAGGTTTGGGCTTAAGTTTCTATCATCAGCTGAGGCGAATCTGCAATTGGAGAAGTTTATATCTTTGAAGCAAGGGGACATGACAGTGAGGGAGTATGTGAATAAGTTTAACCAGCTCGCTCGATTCAGTTTGGACATGGTTAATACTCCCCAGAAGAAGGCTTTACGCTTTGCACGAGGGTTGAATGAGCCATTACAAGGTTTAGCCCTGTCTCATATACCCATGGGAGCCACTTTTGAAGGCCTAGTGAACATGGCATTGCTTCAAGGAGACGATAAAAATGGCAAGAAAGAAGTCAAGGCTAATGAGACTCAAACCAAGAAGACAGACTCCAAGTGGGGAGGAAACCAGAGCAATCAGAACAACAAGAACAATAAGAACAACAAGGGCAACAAGGCCAAGGCAAAGGACCCAAGAAAATGCAACTACTGTGGGATTGTTGGGCACATAGCTAAAGACTGTAGGAAGAAGAAGAGGAAGCTGGGCGAATGCTTTCATTGTGGAGAGACTGGACACTTTAGCAAGGACTGCCCCAAGAAGCAAGGACAAGGGCAGAATCTGCGTGTAGGACCTTCTTGAGGGCAAGTGCATGCTCTCAACACTGCTCCAGTCCAGGACCGAGGTAGTATTTCTGTAGAAAGTCTTGTTTATATTTCTAACTTTCCTGTTCGCACTTTATTTGATTCTGGCGCATCGCATACCTTTATTTCTTCTGACATTGTTGAAAGTTTGCACCTAAGTACCAGTCTAGTTGAGGATCCCGTCAGTGTTTCAAATCCAATTGGGGGTTCCGCCCATTTATCTATGATTTGTGTGGATTTGAAGATTTCTATCTTGACCATAGAATTCACATGTAATGCTTATGTTCTCGGGTTCACGGGATACGGGTTGATTTTGGGCATGGATTGGTTGTCCAGATATGGAGCCATCCTCGATTGTGAGCATAGGGTGGTGAGGCTCATAACTCGCCTCGGTAATACCCTAGAGATTTCTTGCAACCCGCTGGATCCCGTCATGTTATGTTATCTTGAATCTCTTGACTCATCCATCAATGATCTGCAATCTGTAAGGGTGGTTCGGGAATATCCTGATGTCTTTGAAGAGGTTAAGGGGTTACCCCCTAAACGAGAGATAGATTTTCGCATTTATCTTGTTGATAATGTCAAGCCAGTATCATTGCCCGTTAGGCACATGGCCCTACGAGAAAGAAGAGAGCTCAGTAAGCAAATCAAGGAGCTGCTTGAGAAAATTTTTATTAGGCGAAGCATTTCTGAATGGGGTGCTCCGGTGGTATTCGCTACTAAGGCGGATGGTTCGCTTCGTCTATGTGTTGATTATCGAGAGTTGAACAAGCTGACAAAGAAGAATAGGCACCCATTACCGAGGATTGATGATCTCTTTGACCAGCTTGTTGGTGCTTCTGTTTTCTCTCAGCTCGATCTAGCCACCGGATTCCATCAGCTTAGAGTAGCTGAGGATAGTATTGATAAGACTGCGTTTAGGACTCGAGATGGATTCTTTGAATGGCTTGTCATGCCATTCGGTTTGACTAATGCACCCGCCTACTTCGTAGATTTGATGAGTAGGGTGTTCAGGGAGTTCCTTAACAAGTTCGTGGTTGTCTTCGTGGATGATATTCTGATCTTCTCAAAGGATGAGGAAGAACATGCCAGACATCTCAAGGAAGTGATGGATACGCTTAGAGCTCATCAGTTGAAAGCCAAGTTCTCCAAATGCCATTTCTGGAGAAGGGAAGTTCGGTTTCTTGGACATATAGTTTCTAAGCAAGGCATAGCGGTGGATCCCGCGAAAGTGGTTGTGGTTCAAGACTGGAAAACTCCTAGGAATGCAACCGAAGTAAGAAGCTTTCTCGGTCTGGCGGGCTACTATAGGAAGTTCATCAGGGACTTCGCTAAGATTTCGGCCCCTCTTACTAAGTTGACGAAGAAGAACTTAGTCTTTGCATGGGACTTAGAGTGTGAGCTTACTTTTCAAAGGCTCAAGAGGGCCCTTACCACAGCTCCAGTTTTGGCATTACCCGATAGTGGTAAGATGTTTAGCGTATACACCGATGCATGTGGCACGGGGTTAGGTGCTGTTCTGATGCAAGAGGGAAGAGTGATATGTTATGGGGGTAGGCAACTTAAAGTTCATGAGAAGAACTATCCCACTCGTGATTTGGAGTTGGCGGCGATCGTCTTTGCACTCAAATCCGGGCGCCACTATCTCCTAGGCGAAAGGTTTGAGTTGTATACTGATCACAAGTCACTCAAGTACCTCTTCTCGTAGAAAGATCTGAATCTAAGGCAGCAAAGGTGGATGGAATTCTTGGCATCATATGACTTCGAGATAGCTTATATCCCTGGCAAGGGTAATGTTGTGGCAGATGCACTAAGCAGAAGGAGGTTGACTTTGAGTCCCTTGTTTATTGAGATGAAGAACTTAGAGTTCTTGGCAACCTTTGATTTCACGATGGCTGTTGAGTTGATGACGGGTTCATTAGCATCCCTTGAGCTTAGACCCACACTTCTTGATCAAGTAGGGACTTCACAGAAGGAAGACCCGCATATAGTTGAGATCATGGGCAAGTTGATCCGTGGTGAGACGTCTAGTCACCTTGCTAGATATGCTATTGATGACAAGGGTTGGCTAAGGCGTGATGGAAGGCTATGCGTTCCACAAGTAGGAGACTTGGTGCATAAAGTTCTCGAAGAAGCACATCACTCGAAGATGACTATACATCCTGGAGGAGATAAGATGTATAGAGATATGAAGCGCATTTTCTTTTGGGCTGGAATGAAGAAAGATGTGGCAGAGTATGTTTCAAAGTGCATGGTGTGCCAACAAGTGAAAGCCGAGTCGAAGAAACCCGGTGGGCTATTACATCCATTGGAGGTCCCGCAATGGAAGTGGGAGAGTATTTCTATGGATTCTGTGGATGGATTGCCTAAGTCAAGGAGAGGGAACACGAGCATATGGGTCATAGTTGACAGACTTACGAAGAGTGCTCACTTCATTCCAGTAAAGAGCAAGAGGACTGCATCATGGCTAGCATCTATTTATCTTCGAGAGATAGTGCGGTTGCATGGAGTTCCTTCTAGCATAGTTAGCGATCGTGACCCAATTTTCACTAGCTAGTTCTGGAATAGTTTGCAAGAAGCGATGGGTACGCGATTGAATCTGAGTACAGCCTATCACCCCCAGACGGATGGCCAAACCGAAAGGGTGAATAGAGTGCTAGAAGATCTTTTGAGGCTTTGTGTCCTTGACTTTGGTGGTACTTGGGAAGACCACCTTCCTCTTGTAGAGTTTGCTTATAATAATAGCTACCAAGCTAGCATAGGGATGGCACCATTTGAAGCTCTGTATGGGAGGCCGTGTAGGTCACCATCTTGTTGGTGGAGACCACGGATAGGCTTATACTTGGGCCCGATATGATACGGGATACATCCGAGAAAGTTGAATTGGTGAGAAGACGGATGAAAGCGGCCCAAGACAGACAGAAATCCTATGCTGACAAGCGAAGGACAGATTTGGAATTCGAAATTGGGGATATGGTTTTCGTGAAGGTTTCTCCTTTGCGTAATGTGGTACGTTTTGGAGCAGTTGGGAAACTGGCACCAAGGTTTGTAGGACCCTTCCCTATCATAGAGAGAATTGGAAAGATGGCATATAAGGTGGAATTGCCCGAGAAGCTAGCCGGAGTGCATAATGTCTTTCATGTCTCGCATCTCCGAAAGTGCCTACATGAGTCCGCTGAGGTGGTTGAACCAAGCATTCTTGAAGACGTGGAGGTAGAGAAAGAGGCAACCTTGAGGAGAGCTCCGATTCGTATCTTGGGAACAAAGATCAAGAAGTTAAGGAATCGAGAAGTCAAATTGGTGAAAGTTCAGTGGAGTGAAGCCGATGAAGATGCAACTTGGGAAACCGAGGAGAAGATGCGTGGGCTTTATCCATTCCTTTTTGAGGGTACATTCTCAATCTCCTTTCCTAATCAGCATATCTTTCTTTTTGCTATCCATGTTTATCCCGTTTATCTTGTTAACCTTGTCATGAGAACTTTAAGTAGAAACTCTTTGGATGAAACATGTATTTGAAACATGTTATGCTTGATGTTTGCAAGTGGTTGCAAGTGTTTGCAAGTGGATACTCGTGGATGCATGACACACATTAGGCACTAAGATCGGCTCACACACTTTCATATTGCATATGCATGAGTGCTGATACTTATTCATGGATGAAACTTGTTGTGCTATCACGTGGATGTTGCATATGAATGAATGTTATGTGCACTCATGTAGAGATTATAAATTATGTTAGGAATTTGCATACATATGGACTCATTTCACTAACATACTTTGCATTAAGGAGGTTTACTGAATTAGTAACCGCCTGATTTTTGCATTAGATAAGTACATATACACACACCTTTTGCATATGTTCATACAACATTTAGAATCTTTTTAAGGACAATGGTTACTTGTGGATGATGTTTCGAGTAGATGGATGATGGATGATAGGATACGTTCTTCCTAACTTGGAGATTTCGGGGACGAAATCCTTTAAGGAGGGGAGAATGTAACAACTCGTATTTTTAATAACATGTTATAATGTAAATCAAGGAAGAATTAAATTCTAAAATCTGAGTCAAGGGAAACGGGCTGTGCCATTGCGTTCGTCTCGGAAAAATACGCGAAATAGAGTCCGAGTTTTCGAAAAACGGAGTCCGTATGACCAAGTTATGGCCCAATGAAGTTTTCAGAAAATTCTAAGCCCGAAAACAGTTCAAATTCGAATTCAAAATCGAACTTCAGCCAAAACAGACTTGGCGGGAATTTTCCCACCCAGGCAGGGTCGACATAGGTGTCGACACCAGTGTCGACCCCCCCCCCCCCAATGGGTCGACCCCCCCCCCCCGGTCGGACCAATTTTTCTGGTGCACCATTTTGGCATGTTGGGTTCTCTTTTGTTGGTTTCTGACGGGAGTTAAGGGTTCAGATTCATTTTAGGGTTAATCCTATGGTCTAAACTACCCCTAATATCTATAAAAAGACCCCTAGACCTAGCCTAAACCCTCATTAATCATTCCTACAACTAAGTTATGCCAAAATGTTTACCAATCATGGCCACCACCCTCTTGTCATAATCTCCATCTTCATTCATATGAGAGTTTCTAAGATTATTTGAGTGCTTCTAAGTTTGTATGAGAGTTTCTAAGCTTGATTCAAGCCAAAGTTGCAAGCTTTCTCCTTCAAAGCAAGGATCTTCTTCATATTTTCTCAAGGCTTCTTGGAGTTTATATTTATTTTGGGGTTTTTGGCTAGTGTGGCTTCGTCTCAATCTTGTTTTAATATATTAATAGTCTTCATAGCATTGTAAGCCCTATACTACTCTTAAATTCTAACTATGAAGTTAATTATGACATGTTGCAAGTTTGAGTTTGGGCCTAAGTATGATATGTGCTTTGATCCTATCATGTTATGCATAAATTTATTCTATGCATGTTTGTAAAGCTATCACCTTTACCTTATGCATAGAAAGCTATGAGCTTTGATTGGAAATGTTGCATAAAGCAACATAGAAACTCTCATAAACCTTGTGTTATCTTGCATATGATGTTATATGTGAATCACTAGCCACCATCCTATGTCATTTATGATCATGTTTCACCTATTTGCTTAAGTTTGATATCATGCATATTTTGAGGCCTATGATGTAATATGCAAGCTTATGAACATATTTATGCCTCATATGCCACCATGTTTAACTTGTGGCCAACCTTATTACTTTATGCCCTTTTTGTCATGTTTTGCCAAGTTATCCTTTTGATCTATGTCATGTTATGCGAAACGTACATACGAGGGGAATGCGTTGGGTTTGGGTAATATTAATGACATGAAACATGATTTTAAAATATGACATGAACATTGACTTGTGATTATGTTTGTAAACATGAATTTGGACATGACTTCTAGAAAACATGAGAGTGGCCAACTCGAGGTTGGGTTGAGTTTGTAGCATAAATCTACCCGGAACCGACCGGCTTAACTAGTGGCTACAAGCAATAGGACCCAATGTGAGTAGTTGGTCATGTCGCACTTGGAACCCGAGGTTAGACCAAGTTGTGGTGTAAAGCTACCCGGACCCACCCGGCTTAACTAGTAACCACAACAAGGTCTAATGTGAGAGGTTGGGTGCATTAAATTAATTAATGCCACATGATAGGGTTAAGTCATGGACCACTTGAATACTTAACCAATTAAACACGATGGATTGATAGGGTTAAGTCATGAACCTTAGGTACACTTAACCAACTTGATGGGGTAGGGTTAACCACATTTAACCCGCTAGAAACCCTAGTTACGTGGTCCTTTTCACCAGTAACCCTCTTGATTGTATCATGATACCCTAGGGACTAGGCTAGGATGGGGCACGATTACTGGGCTGACATGTAAGCGACCAAAACGACGGCTGAGTAGGTGCGCCGGTGTAGGTTCAGGCGGACTATGGTCGTGCACGTGGTCCGGAGTTGAAAAAGCAGACACGGGCACCCGTAGGTTTAGACTGTGCGTTCTTGATTTGTGTCCGTGGTTGGCACCCTAGGGCTTGATACACCCTAGGGTGGACCTAGCACAGTTTGACTACACTTCGTGATTGGGCCGTATGACATCGACACTTGACGAGTTAGGCTTTTTGGGAGCCGATCGACTAGACCGTGTTGATTGGACCTTGATCTAGGTCATCTCTGGATGTTTGGCCAAGATTGGGCCAAGGGATCTTTTCTTGTTGATACTTGACATAGATTACTAGTACACACTTGGTGCAACTTAACCTTGTATATGCGATGCCACACTTGATCTATCTCTTCACCATGCCAGTTATCACCCCATGTTTCATCTCTGCTTTATATGTCCAGTTAACTTTATTAGTTTTTATACTAATAGTAGATAGGACTTACCGGTCTTTTTGACTGACCCGTTTTCTTTCACCTCTTTTCTTCTGTTTCCCCCCCCCCCCCAGGTTTGCAGGGTAGGAACACTGGTACCTAGCTGGATCTTTAGCTGCTTTTCTGGATAGCTCATGTATGGTTTGGACTTGAGCATGCTATGGTTTTCTACTTTGGGGATAGTTACTTTATGTTTTTTTTTCAGTTTTCAGTTTATGTTCTAGACTTTGTTTTGTGGGAAAATAATGACCAAGTACTTTGATGTAACTTGACTATGGTTTTGAAATGTTAGTTTTATCCGCTGCTTTACTACTCTGTTTAACTTATATGTTATGTCTTGTGATACCTGCATGCATGTTTACCTTGTTCAACACCCCTCCAAAGCTAGTGTACTTGCAAGAGTGACCCTGGCGGAGGTGGGGTGTTACAGAGTAGGTAATGAGGGAGATACTCAGCTATCTCACCTATAATCCATCTTACGCTAACGCTTGCATTGAATCATCTTCACATCCCGAATATCCTCCAACCATGTTATATAAGGAAGTTTCAATGGCTCCAGAGGAGAGTAGGATCTAAATTAACCCTATAGGGGTGAATAGGGCTTATTACAATTTTCCATAGAATAGAAATTAATAAAAATTCAACATAAATAATAATCAGAGTAAATGCGAAAAGTAAATAACACATAGAAATAACCATCTTTGGCAAAACCATGCCTACTGGTTCCCTAAGGCTTCTACTAGGAATTAGACAATATCTACGCTTACATTCCCTGTAAACTCGCGACACTGGCTCTCAATTTACCTAACCTTATGCTCAAAACCCACAACAACTCAATCCCCTGAATTGCGAATTCTCAAACTACAATTTTCGTTGTTTGTAGCGTAGTTAAAAAACTAGAGTTTGTAAAATAAAAATTTACAATGAAAATAAAAAACCTAGATCTAATACACAACTTAAAACCCTAAGTTCAAAAATTAATAAGACGATGTTAAATAAATTTGGTCGGTCCCTTTTTCTTTACATAAGCTTAGTCATTTTATTTGGTCGACATCCTCTTTAATATCTCTTATCTTCTCTGCTAAATAAAAATTAGGGTTTGATGTGTTGATCGAATCACCGCTTCTTGTACTTTAATCAACTGATTTCCAATGATTTCTGGTCGGCTTTGTTGATCGATTGCTTTAGAGATGCCTCCAGTTGTTAACTTGGGTTGAGATTAAAATTGCGGTTAAAATTTATAAGTAAAATTTTCCCCTTTGTGATTGTTTGCTTACTCAACTTCTATGATTCGATCCTCATATGCCAATGATCATATTGGGTGTATTTATAGGGTTTCGAACCCTTAAATTCTCTAATTTCATCTATTAGACTTGATCATCTTCTTACTGTGAATAAATATGTTGAATTCTTCAATTTTATGGAAACTTTGATTTATTCTCTTATCAAAAATAACAATGTTGAATTCAATGATTCCCAGAAACTTGAATCAATCATCTTTTTGAAAATAAGATATATCATATATATCTTGCTTTTTGGAAATTTGGATCGTTCACCTTACGAATATATTTCTGGAAAGTTTTGAATTTATATTCCTGCTAAAAATAAAAGATTATAAATTATGTATGCTTGACTTTTTCGATGGTTTTTTGTTTTGACTATTTCAATACATTTATGGCTCTGCTTCTTGTATTCTGTTTGAAATGGAAAAAATATTCTCTACCACATCCTTTTGATCAATACTAATAAGAGCACATTGCTTGAATCTTTCACCATAAAAATGTAATACCGTGACTTTAATTTTGATCAAAGTGGAGATACTATACTTGCTTGTGCATTGATATTGGCCATGTTGAAACTGCATTCTACCTATGCATTTGCTTTGATTCTATATTGTGAATATTTATTGCAATTGCTTGTGCCATGATGCTTTGTGCTGAGATGATAGTGTACTGAAAACTTAAAATTGTTTCTTCTTTGAGTTTGTACATGTGTGTGTGGTCACCCTGCTATCCTGATCACTATGACTTATGTTGCATCGATCACTTGCAAATCTCTTGAATTTATGTCACCTTACTTGCTCTGTTGCTCTTAATGCTGGTGGCATACTTATTGTTTACACTTTGTAGTTGACATATGATGTTGCTGCACCTTTGTGTTTGCTAAGCTAACTTGAACCCTTTGTCTATTGGCCATATTATAACCTATTTTGAACTAGTGTTGGCCCATATTGAATGTACTTGAGGCATTTTTACATCTTTCCCTTTGGTCATCATGCTAGAGTCATTCCTTGTACTTATTAATAGTGTTACCCTGTTTTGTACATGCTCATTGCTGTTGAAAGATTGGTACTGACTTGACTTGTAATTTTTGTGACCATTTGTGTTGTGTATTCTTTAAACCATGACCTTGGTTTGCTGCTCATCTTATTGCCATGCCCACTATGTGCATATCTGCCCAGTTTTGATCCTGTAGTGGCCTTGTTCACTTGTTATGGATTTATTGCATGGTGTGTTGATTTTTCCCTAAAATTTGCCTTATACATGTGCATATATATACACACACATTATTCCAGCAAACTAGCTACTAGTTTTGTTGAGGCTAGTCAAGATCAGTAGACCACGAATGTGTATCGAGGTTGGTCTTGACCGACAGACCACTTTAGCTGTGTTGAAGCTCGTTTACCAACACTTGTACAAGTCATCCAAATTCAAATATATACACCTGACCCTATCTGAAAATGATGAGAAAAACCCAATACTGAGGCAAATAAAACATAAAGATAAATTTTATATTTTCATATTAAATTGTTTCTAATTTAACAGGTATACTAGTGACTAGACTAGGTGCTAGAGCATATGAAGACTCAGTGTGTGTCAATGTGTACATATATTTATATGAAAGTCTAAATGTAACTGAATGTACTGAGTGGTCAGTCTATAGTAAGGAATGTATGTATGTGTGATTGACTATATTATATAACAATGAGTTGTATAATAGTGGAGTCAAAAATTTGTACTATTTTAAATACTGAAATAAATTGTTTAATTGAATGAAATAATTGTTTGAATATCAAATTCTGTGCAATAGCATTTTATTTAATATAAATATTTATTTCTATATGAGATGTAATGCAGAATAGTACTACTACAAACACATTTATATAATAGTATATATTTTTGTTATCATCAGACAAAAATCATATTTTTATAATTGTAACACCCCGTAATTCTAATGACACTATAATGATAAATTAAGAATAATTAATTAAATATTGGGAGTTAAGTAAAATGGATTGCGCCATTACGTTCATCTCGGAATTATGCTTAGGATAGACACCAAGTTTGCATAAAACGGACATCGTATGAAGGGGTTATTAAGGTTAGAAGTTCGTATACGCATAAGATTTATATATATATATATATGCATAACCAAGTCAAAACTGCTCAAAATAATTTGAAAACAGAAGCGGGAAGTCTGGGTCGACCCACCCTAAGGGTGTCGACCCATGGGTCGACACCATAACAGGGGTGTCGACACCCCTCAGATTCGAGGCAAATTCAGTTCTGCATATGTGGACTTGTTTTCTGACCAGATTCATTGACCCTAGGCTATAAATAGGACCATATATCCATTGTTTTATTCATTTAATTCAATGGCGACAACGAGGTGTTGCTCCAACATAGTTTGATCCAGCCTTCTTCTTCTTCAACAAACAAGTTATACGTATTCAAGGATCTGTGATTCAACATCTGCAATCGTTCTTCTGTTTCTTAGAACCAATCATAGTGAGTCTATATTAATTTTAGATATAAACACCTAAAATGTAATCTTGACATGTCTATGAATTGAATCTAAGCCTGTGACTATTTAAATCACACCAGATCTACCATTATTTGTATATCTAATTCACTGTTTAGATCTCATCATGACCGTTTATGGTATCCCTATTCTGTTAGTTTTCCTAATCATTTCACTTTATCCCTATTATGCTAGTTTGCCTAATCATGTCACCTTATGCCTATTATGTTAGTTTGGCTAATTTTGTCATCACATGCCAGTTTTATTTACTATGCCTATTCTTGTTCTCTTCTCTCCCTTCTTCCCTTTTTGTTTTTATAGCCAGGCTACCTTCGAGCCTAGGCCTATCGCTGAAATACACGAACGTGGGAAATTGGGAACGATTGGGAATGGTTAGTTTGGGGCATAATTCATATTGTAAACATGATTGGGAAATTTGGGCATAATTTGTACCTTGAACTAAAACTTGGAATTTGGGTCATAATCTATACTTTGATCTAAACCTTAAATTGGTACATAATTTGAATTGAAAACATGAATATGGATTTGGGGCATAAACCAAGCTATGATTAAAGATCTCAATTTAGGGCATATGGTACATGATGAATATGACTTGGGAAAGGGGCATGAGAACCTATAATGAAATAGGAATAATTGTTAAAGAATGAATATGCCAAGATTTACAGTAATTGGAAATTGTAACTGTGCTTAGACACGAGGTTAGATTACACTTGTGGTATAAGTCTGCCTGGAACCACCGGGCATATGTAGCGTCCACAAGTGGTAAATCTAATGTGAGGGGTCTAAGTGCATAAACACGTGACGGTGCTATGACATGAGGTTATGTCCAACTTGTGGAAGAAGTCTGCCCGGACCCAACCGACATATCCAACATCCACAAGTGGCAGACTTAATGTGGGAGGTCTAGCACATTATAACCTTAAATGAATGAATGGTTATAAACCTGTAATACTTAACCTATTTGAATCCATATGGATTACATGAACCTGTTCAACTTGAGTAGGGGTTAAGTAAACTTTCTTGAATCAGTGAAAGGGTTAAGTTAATCTTGTTATGTATGTGGGGATGGGTTATACACATGAACACGACAAACTTAACCTGTTGGGGTTATGCAATCTTGTTAAAATGGTAGGCATAACCTATTGAAATCCTAGTAGTGGGGATGCATGGCAAAGTGGAGAGCTTGCATCATCCGTAGTGGGGACCCATATCAGCCAGTAACCTATCTTGGTATCAAACGGAGTACCCCGAACTAGGTCGAGGTCAGGGCACGCTTACTGAGCTTGTTGTAAGAGGTCACTTAAGAGAGGTGTTTAGCCGACGCGTTCCATCGGAGTCATGTACGTGCGTGGGTCCGCTTGCACGGGAAAATAAGACGCTGAGACATCTGTAGATATAATTATGCATCTTGTTTGTATCGGGGTTGCCACTTTAGGGTGTGATACACCCTAGGAGTGGGGCCATAACAGGGTATCTACGAGAGATAGGGAGCCGATCAATTGGGGTAATAATTAGGGTACATCTAGTCTCGCTTGTTTAGGAGCCCGTTATTATCGTTGGAGGTAACACCCGTCAGTTCTGTTGGGCTACATGTTATTGTATGGGGTAAAACCTCTCGTTAGAAGTACACCTAAGTCTACCATCTTGACTGGTTGGGATCATCTTGTTCTTGTTATACTAGTATTGGTGCAGAGAAAGAGAAAAGTATTAGAGAAGCGCAATGCATGTTCTATTTATCCTGTTTACCTTGTTATACCTGCCTTATGACACTATTATCTCTCTTTCCAACTTATATGCCTGTCATGATGCTTTTACTTATTTATATGCTAAAAGTAAATAGAATCGCCAGACTTTATGTCTGACCCATTTTGTTTTCTCTTTCGTTCCCCCCGGGTTCTTAGGGTGGGAATACTGAAGCTTGAACAGGATTCTTCTTTTCTGCTTGGAGTTGCTTAGATGTATTGCTCATTTTTGTTTTTGCTCTACTATGGCTACATTTTGGAGATTATGTTATTTTTATGTATTATTGTACTCTGTTGATGATTTTGTACAAGGCAAAAGTTTTATGTTTTCAGTATTCCGAAATTATTATGTAATTGGGTTTGAACCATGAAGCTTTTCTATTTAATAAAGTTTTAATTCCACTATCGTTTTATATCTATCTTGTAATGTTTTCGTTTCTGTTTACCTATAACGCTTCATGAAACTTAATGCATTCTGATAAAGAGTGACATTAACGGACGTGGGGTGTCACAATAATCAACAAGGAAATGCACAAATGCTTAGCTAAAATTCATCTTATAAACATGTTATTCAACTTGGAACTGTTAGTCCCCATACCTACTTTACAAGTTTAGAGAGAACCAACACTTCTGTTGAAGTCGAAGAGAATACTCATTTAATTAAGGGTTTGGAAGATTGGTTTACTGGAGAGAACACTCGTACACACACAACTCTTGAACTTCACTTTATCACTTATTGTGCTCCCTTCGGCTGATTCTAACTTATACTCATCTTTATACACAGGTAAAATGACAAGGAAAAGTCATTATGCTAGCAACTTGACCTTCAAAGTTTACAAGGAGAAAGATTCAGAATCTGGATATAATCATCGGAGTAATTGAAATCACCAGGTGCATATGATAGCGAGAATTAAGCTATAAAGCATTCACATCGTTGAAAGAGTTGAGATAAATCGCCTTGTGACAGATGGTGGAAATGATTATACTTATGCTCCTTCAGCTCTTCCTTCAAAACATACAGGTCGAACCCATTCTGAAAAGGTAAAGCCAGTTAAGAAAGTCTTCGCTCATGATAAAAAATCACAAGTCGTTCGACTACGTTTCTCTTATTCCTGATCCAAAACTTCCTACCCATGAGCATAAAGTTCAACTTCAAACTTCTCTTTATACTCTTTACGTTATTTGGTTGATATTTGTCTCATAAACGCATTTAGTTTCTCTAGATGTCAACGGAAAGGTCACGCATAATACATATGATGCTTACAAGCAATATAGGGAATTATTCAAAGTAGTTGATAACTACTTGACCATTCATTAGTAGTCTGAAGCTGGATCTTGATAATGCAAAATAGAGTGCCAGATGCAATAAAAAATAATCAAAAGTCTAGATAAGGAGGAAGTTGATTACAAGACAAAACTGGTTGCAATGGAAAGACATGTCGAAGCTACTAATCGGGAGATAGCCGAAAGCAAGAAGTAGTTTTGTGATGAGTTAGACAATTTGTCTTTTAAAACCACTACTTTAGAGAAGGACAATAAAGCTCTCTCTCATATCAAAGTATAAAAAGGAGATAACTGTCCTAAATTCTAAGCTTGCTAAAATTATACAAGTGAAGACTTTTTCTGACATGACAACTCAGTTAGCTTATGAAGAGGCTGCAGATGAGAGAATGAAGCATGAGAAGGAGACAACAGAGGTAAAGGCCGGACTTAAGGAAGCGTAGAAAGAAAAAGATGAATTTATGCCTACTGTACTTGGGTTTTGTAAATGCCAAAAAGTGGCACCAATGCCCAAAAGTTATAGAGCACAGAACATTATGACTACCGCGCATAACTTCTGCACATAAAAAGGAAAATAATGCGCTAAAAGGTGTGCCAGGCAGCCATGGACGATCATCATGGTAAGATAACAGAAGCGGAACTGGTCGTATAACTCACAACGTAAGGATAAATTATAATAGAACATATACAATAGGCAATAATAATAAAGCATAATTACACATAATTTAAAACTTCCATATCATCAAGGAATATCCATGACATCGTTGGATTACAACATCAAACTCTGTACAAAAGGCCTCATTACAAGCACTCAGAGAAACATTAAACAATGGAAAACATCATAATATGTATAGTAGAAAATTGGTACGCAAGCCTCCAGCTCGTCGTCGATCTGCAACATCGTCCAGTAAGATCTACTACTTGTTACCTGCTACTTAGTCTTCCCATCCACACAATGGATTAACAGCCCAAGGTAATAAGTGGAGACCATAAAACCTTAAGTCAGACAATAGTCTTAGTGAGCGATAAAACAACTATCAAACATCATCAATAAAGTATATAAGAATAGGCAGATTAATCAACCAATCTACCAGCTCACCAGAGAAGAACCCAAACCCGTCTTCCCCAAATCCAAACAGTGATTGCCTTTACAAACACTCAAGTAGAAACAAATGGTACATTCATGGCAATCAGTTATCAAGCGTAGACCATCCTAATCGATATCGACACCTCCCAAGCACAAGCCCCGAAGGCCTAGACCAACATCGGACAAGCACCCAAGAGATTTCTCCTTTGACATCAAATAATCTACACAAGATGATACAAGCAAACAATCATTCATCCATGAATCTGGCTATCACTGCCAATCACGCTTCAAAATCGTTGTTAATCGTATGACCGACTAAACACCTTGCCATCGACTGTTAAGGACTAACGGTAAACCCTGGTTCTAGCAAAACTGCATACTCCATACAACGAAACGTACTAGGCCCATCGAGTTGTCCAGGGAACTCGACCAGTCACTTCTAGTCTTTTAGGAGTCCCTATTATGCTTCTACTTTGAGTCTGCTAGTTACTACGACAACGATAATCCCTCATCCTTCAATATCTCTAGCCATCCAACGCAATGACTATTCATAAGCTCAAGCCCCTTCTCGAGCAACCATTACCCATGAGCTAACCACCTTGAGTCATCCTCACATTCATTGCATAACGACGATCAACAAACACTTCACAACACTTTGAACATTCTTACTTGAATTCGCTTCGAAGCCACAACCACCATCGAGCCAAAAACATACATCGTTTGGTCAATATTCAATTTGTAGTGTCTCAGTCTGACTCATCAGGTCAAAAACGTCCCGACTCACTGGGTCACCAATGACCCGACTCACTGGGTCACCAACGACCTGATTGAGTGACCCGCCTCCATCATAGTCCAACGACCTGAAGCTCTTTAACGACCTGACCCTTATTTCTTAGAGCACAAGCCAGGGACCTATCCAAAAATGACCCGACTCTAGATCTGACCAATTAGATCCAATCTCGACCAAATCATCAGCAAACGACCACATCGATGCAAATAAGTCATCCAAATCATCCAATTCAACCATTAACACTTTATGAAATCATCAACAACACTAAAATGACAATTATTCATCAACAATCAAATAAAATTCACCAAATCATGATAAATCAATGAATAAATGAAATAATATATCTAGACTTGCATAAACATATGAATTAACATAAGAATTTACCAATTTAAATTGCCAGATTAGATCCTATGGTGATTTATATGAAAATATACTTACCATGATGTAGATCTAGGTGAAAACAATTTTAAATGATGAAAATAAGATCAGAATACCTATATACTTGATTGAATCTGTGTGATAGTTGCTTATCACTTACCAAATCTTCGAAATCACTTGAAAACAATAAATTTTCAATCCGAACAATGAAGAATTATCTTAAAAACTATCAATTTGATGCAATATCCCTTACTTGATGTAGATCTATCTTTGTTTGATGTAGATATTCAATCTTCACATGTAGATCTAGAATTTTAAAAGTGGAAATTTGTGTTTGATTGAGCAAGGAGGATCATGAGCCCAACCAAATGAGAGAATGAAGAAAGTAAACTATTCTTCATGCCTTTAACCCCCTATTTATAGCCTACCAACAACCCACTAATGGGTCACTCCAAATCATTTCATCAATGGCTAATAAAACCTGAACAAAAATTAAGAAACACTAAAACCGTGATTCCTCCCAAACCGCTGAACCAAATCTTTAATATGACCACTTTACAGAATTTGCAACACCATTTACTTTCCAATGAAATCGATCTCAACACCTGATTCGACCCTGGTCAAAAGTTATTCCTTGTACAAATATTTAAAATGTGGGCTGTTACAAATATAAATAAATAACAAATAAAAGTAATAAAAAACACGACAACAACGATTTATAGTGGCTTGACGTTAACGAGCCTACATCCACTTAATAATTCTCTTAAATATTACTCAAAAACAAGATTATAATGCTTGGAGATGAATAAAATTCGAGTACACCGCTATAGAGAGTAAAATTTAATAGAGCACCCCAGAGTCCATTTTTCGTAGCCCTTTGGGTCTATTCATAGGGTGAAGCAACTCCCTGTTCGATCGGTCCACGTGGAGGTTGATCTGGTAGAAGTGGAGATCGTGGAGGCAGTGTCAACGCGGTTGGAATGCTTCTTCAGAGATATATCTTCTTCAGTTTCATCATGTCTAGTTCGATATAGGACCTGATGTGCACGTAAAAATGCACATTTATATTCATATATTTATTCTTGTTTAGTTGAATAAATGAACATTTTTGGTTATTTTGTATGATCAAACCATGTTTTAAATATTTTCAAAATCATCACTTATTTCGGGAAAAAAGGGGGTCACTTGTGCATGTTTTAATTTGTGAAATCTTTTACTTGTTCCTTATTCTTTGTTATTAACTCTTGTAGGAATTTATGAGCTAAAATGATACATACACATGAAGAGATGAAGGAAAGCATGCACATACACAAGAGGAGACAAAGAAATTAATTCATCTTATGGATAGTGGAGGGCCCCTCTTTCAACTAGCCCATTTTCTCTTAAGCTTCATATTATTGAATAGGATAAAAGGCCTCATGCATTCTACATGACATACTAGTGGCTAATATCAATTATAAGCTTCATAAATGGGCATTTTGGGGAATTCCCAAGGAAAGTGATCAGGATTTTAGGGTTTTAGATCATGTATATATACCCCTTTGTTTCATGTATTTTGCATCTCCTTTTGAGCATATGAAAGTGTAAGTGGTCAAATAAATAAAAATGGCTTCCAAACCTATTTCTTTCATGTCTCTTTTATGTCTCTTTTAATTTCTATGCTTTACTTTATGTTCATAGTTTAGATTTATTTACATGCACTTAGTTTAGTTCTTTTTAGATTTTCTTTCATTTTTCTTTATTTTCCAATGTTGAAACTTACATGTGTTAATATGATAACATACATTAGAAGCTAAGCCCCTACAATTTAGGGGTAATGAAGCTCTCTAATTTTATGTAAGTTCAACATTTATATGATTTGTGATCTCTCATTTTGTGCTTCTTGATAGTAGATATTGATGTAAGTTTATACATATGAGTTTGATAGCTTATGTTGCATTTGAAAATGGGCTATTCTTATTCAATATAAACACAAGTTACATCAATATTTGCTAAGTGGTTTTTGGTCATGAAATATAAGCAAGAACAAAATTTGATGATCAATGTCACTAATTACAATAGTGAATAGATCATACTTAAAATAGATTTTGCTTTGTTTTCATTTTCATGAGAACAATGAGTGGTTTAATTGTTGTGTTATAGTTTGATAGTTTATGTTATGTTAACTAATAACATAAATAAACTACACTTACGATAAATGCAACATTTATGCCACTTAATATTAAAAATAGAGATCAAGGATTGTATGTTTGTTAATTTGCATAAATATGAGAGGGGATTTACCTCTAAATTGCTCTCTAATCTCATATTTAGCCCTCAACTTAGTTTCTAGTTTTCTTTAGTTTTTGTTAGTAAACAATCCAAAGTTTGGTTTAATTTGATTGAGTAAGATTGAAGTTGTTTCTTTCCCCGTGGATCGACCCGTATTCGCCACGTACTAATAATTGTATGCCATGCGCTTGCGGTATTATCACGATATTTCATGTTAACGGTTTTCTAATTTCGTTTGTGAACAAGTTTTTGGCGCCATTGCCGGGGTGAGAATTTAATTTTGATTTTATTCTTCGAATTAATTTTCTAGTTTGTAGTTCTTTTTTTTAAATAAAAAAATTTGTTTTGTTTCATTTTGTTCGTTTTAGTTGTTTATTTGGTGTGTGTGTGTTTGTTCATTTTCTTTTACTGTTCTTCTTGAAAAAAAAGTTGTTTTTTCCTTTGTTTGATATTTTGTTGTGTCTTTGTTTGTTTATCTCCTGATCTTTAGTTCTCTAGTTCAATTTGCATTTCTGTTGCATCTTCATAAGAAAAAAAAATCCATTTTCAGTCCAGCATCCCTGTTTATTTATTTTTTTTATTGTGGATCCTCTTCTTGGTTTGTTGTCACAAATAGAAAACTGCTCAACAGTTCATTGTGTTGCTCTTCAAAGTCAATGCATTTTTCTTTGTTTAGATTGTTACTGTTAGCTTCTCTGTTGTCTCAGTTTTGTAAACAATACACATTGTGATCCATTTGCAGTCTAGTGTTGTTTTGTTTTCTACATTTCATTTCCAGTTGGTTTTGTTGTCCAGTGTGATTCTCTTTTTGATTTGAAAAAAAAAATAGTGTTAGCTTGCATTTATGATTGTTTCCACTTGCTCATTTTGCTTTCTAAATTTCTTCGTTTTTTTTCATTTCCGAGTTTCACATTTCTGTCTTTGTTTTTACTTCTGTTAAAAAGAAAAAAGAAAGAAAAAATCCATTGCATTTACAGCTCAAACTGTGCAAATTTCACTACATTATTTACAAACTTTCCAGATTTCATTTCAGTTTACAAAATTAGTGCACATTTCATTGCATACATTCTGTTTTTATTCACTGCATACATTCTATTTTCAGTTTACAAAGCTTCTGCAGTTCACCAGGAATAACTCCCACCTTGCAACATTAATCTCCAACTACACCAAACCATCATCTGTTAAAGTTGCCAAAACTTGATCACAACAAGCACCAAACGACCAGAACCCCATTCCCGATTCGAAATTGCTTGCTACCTCAATCAAAAACCAACCAACATCAAAACTCCTCATCAAACTCAACCATACATCTTCTACATCTAAACCACTGACATAAACAGGCTCCATTTCAACACCCTGTTGATAATCACCCATACGTCCATCCCCTCCCGCGATCACCAAGCAACCATCACCAATTCTCCTCAAACCACCCTCCACCGCATTATTGATTCCTTCATCCATTTCCATCTACCGCAGCCCCAAACTGTACCATACAACCAAACTTTTGTTACCCTTCAGACCATACGTTCCAATATCACAAAGAACTCCAACAACTACCCTTCCTCCATCGTCAATCACCTCCCTAAACAACGCACTTCAAGGCCCCCCTTTGACAACCACCGCAACTGCATCATTAACCTCGCAAATATTCCCAAATCAAAACCACATACACAACTGCAAAACTCCAATCCATCTCCCCTCTTTCACTTCACTCTCCACCTCCCTTATTGACAACTCAGTAACCAAACTCCAGCTCCGACACACATCGAACCCCACAAACCCTCAACTTTCACAACACCCCCTTAGCGAATTCGAACCACAAAACACCAATTCAGAAAACCGCTATCCCAAAAGCCAATCCCCAAATTCGATCATCACTCACGAACCCTCTACCCTCAACCGAGTCCATGAAAACCAAAATCGAACTCTCCCCTCTTCGCTTAGGACTTTCAAAGGGCACTCTAGAACTAAGTGCCATGTTTTATTTTAAGTGGACCAAGTTGTTTTAGTTTTGTGCGAGATTATTTGAAGTGGGCTTCGACCTGGCAAGTGGGCTTGCAGGCTTTAAAGTTGTGAGAATATTTGAGTTTTCTTTCTAGTTTATCTTTTGTTTTATATCCTCTTCCTCTTTAAAAAAAAAGGATTTTTAGTTTTCTTTGTTTTGTTACTCTTGAGGTTTTGGATAGCTTGCCTTGATTGGTTTATTTTTTTCTTCTGAGATTTTTAGTGTGGTTGTTTTGTTTGTTTCTTAAAAAAAACATTTCCTTTGCATTTTATATTTTTATTTTGTTTTTCACTCTTATTGTTTTTAGTTTCATTTTATTTTTCTTAAAAAAAAACTTTCTGCTTTCATTTGTTTATATCTCGTCTTCCTTTTCAGGTGGTCAAAGCAGATAAAATAAGGAATCGCTTGCTTTGCTTGGTTAGGTCGCTTTGCTTTGCTTGGTCTCGCTTTATTCGCGCTTGCTTAAAAAAAATTCCGCTTAAAAAAAATTGCTAATAAATTCTGCATGCTCAGGTATCGTATTTTAACCCCTTTATTTTAATTGCATTGTTGTTTGCTTGCATTTGCATAAAAAATCCAAAAACAAAATAAAAAGTCATTCGTAGTTGCATTGTTAATATCACGTTTAATTTCTGTTTTGCATTCATATCATATCATTTTCTTTTCTTAAGGGCACACCCCAATTCACATATGGTGGGGAGTTCATTACCCTTCCTTAGCCCAGAAAATTGCATATCATCGTAGAATTTGACTAATAATAACGATTAGACGTTGGACTTAAGGGAGTCGCGAGCTAATTTAGGGCTTAATTATATTGTGCTAGTTGATATATTTAGAACGAATTATTTCTTGGTGTTTAGACTACGGCAGAGAAATAACCGCTTATAAATATTACAGTGATTCGTAAATATTACATCGGTTATTACTGTGAAGGTACTTAAACCTTCGGTTGCATTTCTAGGGTGATTCCTAGTGCATCGATAACTACTGTCCGTTAACTGGCTGAGAAATATTTTGTTTTAAGTAATCAAACGTGTCACCTTATAATTTTGGGTTAGGAGCCACTAAGGAAAGAAAATTTTGTAGTAAATCTTTGCATTCATTTAGTTGCATTAGATTCATGCATATATAAAAAAACAAAAAAAAACAAAAATCCAAAATCCATAAAAATTCATCTTCATTTGTAAATCAAATCATTTCTTCTCTTATCCAAAAATTTTAAAAAAAATATCAAAACAATTCTCATTTAGTAAAGAAAAAATTAGCTTCTATTCTCTTCTCAAATTTGTTCTTTCTCTTCTTCTCTTATTCTTCTCGCTAGTGCATGAGTATTTGGACTCACGGCACCAATACAAATCGTTGGATACGTGACTTCTCCACTAATCGTTTAGTTCGAACGAACGTCCCTTCAACCATAGGCGAAGAAAACTCCCCTCGAACTCTTATGGATAGAATCTTCCCCGATCGAGTTTCGATTCCTTCTTGCATCATATTGCCCGCCCCAACGGGTAACCACTTTGAAATTCATTCAAATCACATAAATACTCTTCCAAAATTCAGTAATTTTGAACATGATGACCCTTACATTTTCTTAACCAGATTTGAACAAGTTTGTGCAACCATGAAATTTCAACAACTAAGTGATGACGGAATCAAACTTAGGTTAATTCCATTTGCTCTTACCGATTATGCCGAAAAATGGTTGTATAGCCCGCCTTCAAATACAATTGGAATGTGGGATGAATTTTGTGAAAGTTTTCCTTAAGAAATTTTACCCCTTGGAAAAAACATCCAAAATTCGAAACGAAATCATTAATTTTCATCAATTTAGGGGTGAATCCTTTGCAAAATATTTCGAAAGATTTAAAGAACTTCTAGTCAAATGTCCACATCACAATTTTGAAAAATGTACTCTTTGTCAAATTTTATACGATGGACTCGAAAATAACTCTCGAACCATGCTCGAATCAATGTGCCAAGGAAACCTTTTAGCCCAAGATCACGATGCCGCTTGGTAATTTCTCGAAAACTTGGCCGAAAAATCGTCTCAATGGGAACGCTCTAATGAGAAATCAATTTATTCCCGATCAAACACTCATTCGGTAGGATCTTCATCTTCATTGGCCTTAGAAGCGAAAATCGACGCGATGTTAACCAAATTCGATAACGTCCTTTCATCAAATCAAATGAATCAAGATCAAGCTTCTCAACCTTCATGTTACAAATGTAACAATCCTAATCACATTGTCGATTAATGCCCACTTTCGTTAGAACAACTCAACGCGTTTAATAAAGTTAGGAACGACCCATTCTCTCCAACTTACAGTCCTAGTTAGAGAAATCATCCTAACTTTTCTTGGACCCAAAACAACCCAAATTCGAATTTGGTTCGACCCCCTTTTCAACCATTTTCGAATAATCCTTCGAATGCTCCTTTTCAAAATCAATTTCAAAATTTTGTGCTACATTCTCAGAACCAAGCGCAACAATCATTCGTTCCCCTAGACGATAAACGATTTACTTCACTTGAGAAAAGTCTCGAAACACTGGCTAAAGAAACGACTCGAAATATCCAATCAAATAAGAATTTGGAAAATTTATTGACTTCGTACATGCAAACCACGAGTCAATCAATCGCTAAACTTGAAATGAAAATGAGTTAGTTAGCCACATCCGTAAGACGGGAAAGAGGCACTTTCCCGAGTCAACCCATTCCAAACCCCAAGAGCCAAAATCCAAGTCCAAACCAAGCTTATATCATTCAGGATAGCAATCTAACTCAATTGAATGCTATCACGACTTTACAATCCGGTAAGAAAGTCGATAATCAAGTTGAAAACCCAAATAATGTACCGGATCTTCCTCCCGACTCTTCTAAAACCACGGATGATCTTGATCCAAATTCCGAGTCTAATTCTTCTCCAACTCAAGTAGACCGACCTACTGAGTTTCGTACTCCATTTCCTCATCGTCTTCGACTAAAGAGACATTCCGACCAAATGGAAAAGATGTTGGAAATTTTCAAACAAGTGAAAGTTAACATCCCTCTTCTTGACATCATTCAACAAGTCCCCACCTATGCTAATTTTCTCAAAGACTTGTGTACCCAAAAACGACACACTCATGTACCTAAGAAAGTCTTCTTAGCCGCCGAACTTAGCGAAGTCTTGACCTAGTCGATCCCCGTCAAATACAAAGATCCTGGATGCCCTACTATCTCATGCATGATAGGAGATAAAAAATTTAACAAATGCCTAGTTGATTTGGGTACGAATGTCAATTTGATTCCATATTCCGTTTACCAACAACTTGGTTTGGATGAACTTAAACCAACGAAAATAACTCTTTAATTTGTTGATCGTTCAGTTAAAAAACCCATTGAAGAAATCGAGGATGTACTCATAAAAGTGGGTCAATTCATATTCCCTGTCGATTTCATTGTTTTGGAAACTCAACCTATCAATAATCCGATAAGTCAAATTCCATTGATTTTAGGTCGACCCTTTATGGCTACTTCAAATGCTTTAATAAATTGTCGCAACGGTTCAATGAAAATCTCTTTTGGAAACATGACTCTAGATCTTAATATTTTTAATCTTGAAAGTCATTCGAATGAATCGTGTGACCAAACCTTGAAAGTTAATGCCATTCACAAAAATTCCGAAAACGAATCGATTGACCTCAATGATGAATGTGAGGCCGAGTACGAAAAATTGTTCTAGGACGCTCCTAACGAAGTCGAATACATGCTTCCATTTGAATCGCTTTCAGTTGAATCTGACTCTCAAACAAGTTCTTTGATCAAGAAACCACCAAAATTGGATCTTAAGCTTCTTCCCGGTCACCTTAAGTATGTCTACTTAGGTGATTACGAAACTTTTCCTATCATAATTTCTTCATATTTAACTCGTGATCAAGAAATCTCTCTTCTTTCAACTCTTTCTAAAAACAAAGACGCAATTGGTTGGTCTATTTCTGACATCAAGGGAATTAGCCCCGCAATCGTTCAACATCGTATTCACTTAACTGACGAAGCCAAACCCACTCGCGAGGCGCAGCGTAGGCTTAACCCGAGGATGAAAGAAGTAGTTCGCGAAGAAATTCTTAAAGTCCTTGACAATGTTATCATTTACCTCATTTCTGATAGCTTATGGGTTAGCCCCATTCATGTCGTTCCTAAAAAGTCGGGGCTCACTGTAGTCGCAAACGAACAAAACGAACTTCTTCCAACTTGTACTCAAATGGGTTGGCGTGTTTGCATCGATTATCGAAAATTGAATGCTGCAATACGTAAAGACCACTTCCCTCTTCCCTTCATCGAACAAATGCTCGAACGCTTAGCCAGTCACGAATTCTATTTCTTTCTTGATGGTTATTCCGGATATAACCAAATTCCAATCGCTCCCGAAGATCAAGACAAAACGACTTTCACATGTCCATTCAGTACCTTCGCTTATCGACGTATGCCTTCCGAACTTTGCAACTTTCCAACGATGTATGGTTGGCATCTTTTTCGATATAATCGAACGATTTCTTGAAGTTTTTATGGATGATTTTTCGATCTTTGGCGATTCTTTTTCCTCGTACTTACATCATCTTGAACTTGTTTTAAATCAATGTAAAGAAAAACACTTAACGTTGAATTGGGAAAAAGCCACTTTATGGTTAAACAAGGCATTGTCCTTGGACACATAATTTCAAATAATGACATTGAGGTAGATAAAGCAAAAATTGATGTTATCTCAAAACTACCCATTCCAAAATGCGTTAAGGACATTCGTTCATTTCTTGGGCATGCTAGCTTTTACCGACGCTTTGTGAAAGATTTCAGCAAAATTGCTCGTCCTTTGACTACTCTTCTAGGTAAGGACACCATTCGAATTTAACTCTGAATGTGTCACTTCTTTTGAACGTTTTAAAAATGAACTCATTTCAGCCCCAATAATTTGCTCGCCCAATTGGGAACTACCTTTTGAAATCATGAGTGACGCTTCTAACTTCGCGGTTGGTGTTGTCTTAGGACAACGCATCAACAAAATCCTTCACGTAATTTACTATGTGAGTATGAACTCGAACGACGCTCAACTCAATTATACGACCATTGAAAAAGAACCTTTAGCTGTCGTTTTTGCGCTCGAGAAGTTTCGATCTTACTTGATTGGTTCCCACATCACGGTCTACACTGACCATTCTGCTCTTCGACACCTTTTTGCTAAAAAGGATGCCAAGTCACGCTTAATTCGATGGATCCTTTTACTTCAAGAATTCGATCTTACAATCAAAGACAAAAAAGGATCCGATAACGTTATTGCCGATCACTTATCTCATCTTCCGAACACACCATCGTCTTTATCAATTAACGAAAACTTTCCTGATGAACAACTCCTTTCTGTTTCAATTGATCCTTGGTTCGCCAACATAGTGAACTATCTAGTCACTAAGGAAACTCCCTCTTTGCGGTCCAAACAAGATAAATACAAATTTCTGTCCTAAGTGAAATACTTCTACTGGGGCGACCCATACTTGTTTAAGTATTGTCCGGACCACATCATTCGTCGATGCATTCCTGATAGCGAAATTAGGAGTGTTCTCTCATTCTGCCATGATCATGCGTGCTGTGGACATTTTGGTCCTAATAAAACCGCTGAAAAGGTGCTTCAATGTGGTTTTTGCTGGCCCACTCTCTTTAAAGACGCGTTCGAATTCTGTAAAACTTGCAATCGTTGCCAAATGCTAGGAAAGATTTCTCGACGAAATATGATGCCTTAATCCCCATCCTTACGATCGAAATATTCGATGTTTGGGGTACTGACTTCATGGGACCTTTCCCAAACTCTTTCGGAAACTTATATAATCTTCTCGCCGTCGACTACGTTTCGAAATGGGTCGAAGCCGTTCCATGTAAAACCAATGATCATAAAATTGTTGTGAAATTTCTAAAAGAAAACATCTTTTCGAGGTTCGGCACACCTCGCACAATAATAAGCGACAATGGAACACATTTCTGTAATCGATCTTTTGAATTCTTAATGAAAAAATACCCGATAACCCACAAGTTGTCCACTCCTTATCATCCGCAAACTTGTGGTCAAGTCGAAGTGATGAGTCGTCAAACAAAACAGATTTTGGAGAAAACTGTAAATAAAAATCGAAAAGATTGGACATAGAAATTGATCGATGCACTTTGGGCTTACCGTACTGTTTTAAAACCAATCTTGGAATGTCCCCTTTCCGATTGGTTTACGGTAAAGCCCGTCATTTACCCGTTGAACTTAAACATAAAGCACTTTGGGCAATAAAAACTTAAACTTTGATCTTGAGCAAGCCGGCGAAAACCGAAAATTGCAACTCAACGAATTTGATTGAGTAAGATTGAAGTTGTTTCTTTCCCCGCGGATTGACCTGTATTCGCCACGTACTAATAATTGTACGTCGTGCGCTTGCGGTATTATCACGATATTTCATGTTAACGGTATTCTAATTCAATAGAAATTCCGTTTGAGAATAGGACCGTGGCAGCCAATCTGAATCTTGGGGAGGTCATGGAAGCAGTATCTTCGGAGGTGGAACATTTCTTTAGGAGGGTCGAACTGAGATCGACAAACCGATATAGTCAAGACAAGATGATCGAGCTGAGATGGTCTAACTGAGCTGCCTGAGCCGATCTTTATTCGACCCGAGGATTCACCGAGCCGAGATATGCTTTGTCTTTATGATAGAGCATTCATATGTGGTAGGATCCACATCAAGCCGACCCCGGAACACATTTCGATTCGAGAGGATATTTGATGCTATAGGGTTTGGTCGAGCCTAAGTGTGATTGAACCGAAGTGATATGAAGTTGATGTTATCTCACTTAGTTAAGCTGAGAATCAATCGAGCCGAGAACATATATATTCTTCTTAATCGAATAGGCGTATGAATGCTTGTTGTCGATCTCAACGGCCTTGCCAAAAGGCAGGTCAACACTTTGCCCCCAAAGCATGTTGCATTGCAGAGGTTGAATCCGTTGTTATGTACTTCCCAATGATGTCATTTGGTCTTGAGAAAGAGATGATGAACAGGCTATGCCGAATCACTGGCTCTCGTACGTCACTGTACACACACGAGTCGTTGCTAGATGATGTCATCTTTACATGCAATTCGAGCACACGGTTGAGTCAAGTCATACACAAGTCGGTGTATGGATGCGTCATCTAAGTCAGGAGATAATGGTAAGATGCCTTTTGTTCTCATTTTGGATCGAAGGTTGAACCGGACTTCGGTTCGATGCCACTTCGGATCCTATGTTAAGCCGACCCTTGGTTAGTTGCAGCTATATTGTTCAACCTCAGATCGATGCATCGAGCCTGATCTGGTCATGTCAGGTCAAGTCAAGCTGTCATATCGAGGTTATATGAAGAGTCTTTCTTCTTCCCTTATAAGTACCTGACTCACACGCTTATTTACTCTTTACTTTTCCTTTTTCTCCTGCATCGAACCGAGAGTTTCGATATTCTTCAAACCCTAATTCGAATCAAATAACATCTTCGACTCTAATTTATGCGGGTTTTAATTTGTCCTTTCAATATCTTCACCTGCGATTTCAATTAAACCATTAATTTATGTTAATCGAGTTTTAGGTTATATATTGTGTCTTTGATTTTATCGCCGTCGTTGGTGGCATCGAGATCATCATCGGAGATGATGGCAGCTTTGCTTCAACACCATGAGGCAGTCATGGTGGTTGGAAGGCGATCTTCAAGGAGCTTGATGATCGAAGTGGCTCCATATGGATACGTGATGTGAAGTTGGAGAAAATGGTCTGTGGAGGAAGGTGACAGTGTCATTAGAATGAAGAGAGGTACCTAAGAAATCAGTGCGAAAAACGAAAGTGTGGAGTTATGTGAAGCTTTGGTTCGGTGAATAATAAGGTTAACAGGAGAGGCTGTGAACCGAAGAGATTAGGTGCATAAATTTAGAGAAAAGACGGCAGGCCTGGGTCAACATATATGTTCATCGATCCGATGGAGTTTGGCTATGATGGTTAAGAGCCTAGTGGCCCGGCTCAGATAGGTGTTGATCGAGCCGAAAGGGTAGCGAAGATGTTATAAAATGGAGTTGGAAGAATATGGTAGATGGAAGGAAGATCTGAGTCGAGTAAAGGCTTGTTCGAAGCAAGGAATATCAACCCAAAGGTTATGCTAGAGAAGCATGAAGTGGCAGTGGAGTTCAGGTCAAATGAGAAGCGTGCTGAGCTAGAAGGCATCGACCCGGAGTAGTTTGCATATATTGAAGTTACACACATGGGAGCCACACGAAACGAATATCCCCAACCCAAGGGAAAACGACCTGGGCCTGTTTGACCCATCCCTTTACATTCTCGACATGCCAATCATAACAACCCTACATACCATTACTTAATGAACCAAATCATGGCAAACTTCTAGACAACTAGGTTAGATCCTAAGGGACTGAACATATGGAATTAACCTTGCTTTTTCTAAACCATCCGAACTTGAGAATATTGTTCCCTCTAATATTTTCTATCTATGATTCTGGAGTTATTCCTGTGCACTTCCACTTCATGCACCTGCACAAGTACACACACAGGGGTACAGGTTCTTTACTCTAACCAATGACGTTTCTTGGATAGAACAACAATATGTATGGACGTTATTCTACATGACTTTCTGAGTTTAAAAAGTGAAAAAATACTCAACCGGAGCCTGAAAAGCCTTTTAGTTCAGGAACGTACTCGGATGGAGACGATGAACAATATAGGGTCCAACCTCATGTGGGAGAGTAAAACATACCTGAAGAAACTTTGGCTAGTGAAGAGGAAGGAGTCATATTTCTAAATGCTTCGATTGAATCTTTCCCTACCGCGATGGATGAAAACAAGTTAAGGAGGCTAGTCCTAAACATAGGATTCCATGGATGGACATTCGGATTTCGGTAGAAGGCAAGACTGCCTATAATCTACTAGCGTACTTCATGGCTATTAGTAGCAGATGTGTATGGTCAGATGCATGCCTCCTTTCAGCCCATTCATTGTCAACTTTCTTTGACGTATGCAACTAGCACCAATTTAGCTACATCCCACGACCTATTCCTATTCCTTGTACAACGTATATAGAAAGCATCAGGTCAAAAGCCAACCTTCAGTGATGTTGTTTTCTTCTACGATTTCAAACATCGGAGGGAAAAAACCCCATCCTTCCATTACTTCGAGTCCGCTCGCAACCAAAAAATTATCTAAGAGGGCTAGAGCAAAATAGGAGATATTAGAGGCGATTAGTTTTGTGCCCCTCTACAAGAAGGATGTACTCTAAGATGGACTAAGTGCAGTAAACATCAAGACTTAGCCTATCCTATTCAACTCCGCTGAGAATTTCTTAAAACTTGTTGCCTTTTATAAGTGACATTTCGGCTAAACCCACTAGCCATGTATATCACGATCGTATAGCCACTTTGCTAGATACTCCTGAGAGAAGTCAGAGTGTTAAGAGATGTATTTCTGCATGGCTTCCAATTCTCAATCCCAATCGGACCGTGGGATTCTAGGAGCTCAAGCTTCAGCTGAGGCGCCACCAGCGATTATGCCACTTGTCAGGGAGCAAAGGGTGGTGGTTGTTCCCTCATTCGGAAGGCAGCAAACAACAACTGTGACTCAAGTCCGAAAGAAGCGTGTTATCAAGAGAAAGGATGCCCCGGAGACCAGTCGAGACCCATTAGGAAAGGAAGGGGAGGTGAAGGAGAGGACACCTAAGAAGGTAGTTGAGGCAGAGGATACGACTCCCTCCATAGAGAAATTAGTTCTAGAGAAGTCTCTGGCCGTGAAGGAGGTGGGATCGAAAAAATTCATGCTTGAGCATACACCGCAACCTCCAAGCCAAGTGCCTCAGTTGTCGATCACGGAAGGCGAACCACACTCAACATAGAGTCTTTACAAAGGCTTGGACGATTTAGAACTTCCATCCTAGCAATATTTCTTTCCTGATTTAGGCTCACAATCCATCTTTCCAACTCTCGAGAAAGACATTTTACGACCACGATCGGGGAAGTTACTCCTACCAATAAGGCAAAGACATCATTATGACCACGGTCGGGGAAATTACTCTTACCGGTAAGGCACCGACTACTGGTCTGTCGGGGGGACACTTAGGACACACATGCCACACGCACTACATGTCAAAACACTTTTTTTCTTCTATGTATGCAAAGTGTTAACTTGAATTTCCCTTCTTATATTACAGGTAAAATGAATAAAAGGGAAAATATCAAACCTGATTCAGCGCCAGTCCAGTAAAAGCGATCTCGGTGGTCGTACTCCCTCTTAGGAAAGACGAGATCGAGAGTATGAATGAAGACGTGAATGGAAAAGGCAAGAGAAGAGGGATCGATAGGACCAAGAAAGGAAAGAGAAAGTGAGTGAGAGAGCTTGGCAAGAAAAAGGAGAAAGAACACGAGAAAGATAAGTGTCGTCATGACTCTGCTTGATCCCACGACGTAACCTTCAGGGAGATGATAAAACAGATAGCGAGCATTCTCAGACGAAAGGTTCCCAATCTAGACTTCCTGTTGATCCACCTCAGCCGTCACAATCAGTTGTTTCAAAAGGTTGGGATTCCACTACTTCTGGCGATCACAAAGACAAAGCTCCTCAGTTAACTATCCCTATTGGTCAGGAGAAGACCCCAGAAGTGAGGAAGAAAGAGTTAGAGAAGATGTTTCCCCAACACTACTTCTCCCGAATAGTGTTGTTCCTAACTTGCAGCCAATTCCAGAATCATTCAATAATCGAGTTAGGACAGACATTAATTTCATTCTCACCCAGTACCTGGAAATTCTCACTTATTCTAGGCGATTGTCTGAAGATATTAAAGGCTTGGAGCTAGAGATTGACAACATGAATCAATTGTGGAATTGCGACCAATCCATTCTTGAGGCAACCAAGAAGGAGGTGGCGAAGTGTGAGACTCAATTGGCCATCACGAAGGAGTTATATAACAAGACTAAAGAAGAGCTTGACTGCAACGCCCAGATTTTTCGACTATTTGAATTTGAATATTTAAATTAGTTTTAAATATTATATTTGGGAATATTAATGAATTTAATATTAAATTCATTTATTTAAATGATGACTAAACATTTTAATTTATATTTAATTATAAATGAACTTGAAATGATGCGGCAGTTCGTAATGTTGTGTTTTGAACTTCAATTAAATATACAGAATCTATTTTTAAGTCGGAATTCTGTGAAACAAGAAACGTTAGAATCGAATTAATTATAATTTTCCAATGGAAGAGAAAAATCTAGACTTCAGCTTATATATTGTGAGAAATGTCCAAACCAAAATTTAAAATAGTCGCTATGAAATCGTTTATAAAATATAACGTTTATTTAATATTATTTGAAAGAGTTTTATTATAATTCGAATATCGTTAACTTGAAAATGTAAATACTGAGTTATAATTCCATATTGGTTTATATTTAGAGTTGTATATTGTTTTATTTGAACAAATAATAATTTATTATTATTTAATATAACTGTTTTGTAATTTATTTTTATTTTTATTGATATTATATAAACCGTAAAAATAGTTTCCTTTTCAAACAAACTCCGTTTTCGACGAAACGTGTTTTATTGGAATGCATATAACTAGTTATTGCTAGATTTTCAGTTTGGAGCTAATAGGAGTTGTTTTATCGGTGCACGATATTTAAAGGCGAACCAATAAATAAATTGGAATGTAAAATATGTTGTTTGTGCAAATGGAGTCTGTTTTCAGGGAAATTAATGTCATTGGGTCCGTAATGACAAGACATAACAGAGTGTCTATTTTCGTGGCATTTGAAGATTGTGTGTGACGATGCTTATATTTGGCGTCTGAAGTTAAATAGCGGTGAAAATTTGAACTAACCATATTTAAATAAAAACATCTACCCTAGAACAACCTAAACAAAGCACTCTCGTATACATATTTAACTTCTTCACCCCTAAGCTAATCACGTAAGCGACTGTACAAACCCATCTTGTTTTTCTTTTCAGAGGCCTATATATATGTTGGAAATATGCAAAGTAGCCTACTACAAGTACAAATCCATCCTAAATACATCACAAATCTCAATATCAATCCACGCAGCCTAGGATTGAGGGTGAAAACACAATGCCACCCTACTGCATATGCCTATTGATATAAACTCAACTTCATATCTGAAGTCATGTGAAACCATCACCGTACTCAAGGGAATGGCACCCTCCTTTTACACATCTAACTTCTGACAAATGCTACCATTTTCTTTTCAGTTTGCACATGGAAATGAAAGCACGCAATCCAGTCCTTGAATTTTAATACTTGATCATATGTACATAACATGACCTTTTCTCTGTAGAATTGTTACCTCATATTCATGTAATTTGCACCCTTTTTCTTCTTGGCTCGTTTGGTTTTTTCCAGTCTGTTGTTGCCTTCCCATTTGCATTATTTCATGGGTCTGTTTCATGTGTACGAAAGTAAAAATGTTTTTACAATCAATACATAAATCTTCATATTAAATAAAAAAAGAAGAAGAAGAGAAATTCGATCTAGTAAAGACCTACCCTACCTATTGAAGCTACAACATGGCTCTTCTAAACGATTTCCACCAAGCACATGCCTATTTAAGTTTTCCAACAGCAATCTTATTTTATTTGAGTACCTACCCCTATTCTTGTATACACTTAGTACACACTAGTTCCCTCTTTCCAGCTACTCTATTTCTCAGCCTTGCTCATATTGTCATCTTCAACTGGCAGAAAGCTTTCACTTCAACTGATACGATGAAACACAATAGCTACGTAAGGGATGGAAACAGATACCCTGTTCTTTTTCCTATCCCATAATGAGACTTGCGCCTGCTGTATATAAACCATCATAGAGCTTTTCACTTTCGCTTTAGCAGCACACCTATGTATTTTCTTTTTGCAGCATGCCTATACGTCAGAAGCTAGGAACCTATCCTGTACTAGAGAGAAAAACGTTGGTCTGATCCATCTATGCTTCGTCTATATAATGCATCCTCTTCGTATCTTCTTTAGCAAACCAAATATGTTTTGTAACTAAATAATGGCAGGAGTTGTTTGCAAAAATAATAATAATGATTCAAACATCAATACACCACTAAAAATCTCAAACTCAGGTGCATTGAGCTTCTAAAATCGAACACTACAAGCGCGTTGCCTTAGACATTCGATCGATAATGTTTCATGTCGAAGACGAAAATGTGGGTTGCCTTGTTATCGAGATATAGAAGTTTGCTTGCGATTTCGTTAATGCAAAGGAGATCACCAGGAGGAAGCGCACATGCGGAGCAGATTTCGAGGAGATCAGTGCAAATTGAGTTCAGTACCCTCATGGTATCAGCATGTTGAAGCTGGAGACGCATCACGGACGAGGAGAGCGAGTTGTACCTTATTTATATGGGAATCAAAGTTTTACAGAAGTAATATTGTGAGAACTGAATGTAAACTTTTATTAAACTGAATTGTTTTCAATATGTTACAAGATAAGAAATAGCCCAGAATATATATACAAGATTAATTGGGCTTTGGGCTAAAATTGTATTGGTTACAAAGAGCGGTTTGGATAAATAGAATGTATGGCTGATGATGACTGTGATGAACGGTTGAGAGGATGTCATGTATGCAATCCGTGTGAGATAATATAAAGTCTTCATATGTGCCATCGGGTGTGTGCTTTCTCTTATTCATAATATACCCCTCTGGAAACTAGGGTTTCCCAGACCCTAGTTTTCATACTGATTATGGCGGCGCTTTCAAATTGCATTCAAACAGCTTCACCACAGATTCTCTGGCTTTATTGTCTTCTAATTTGAGTATGGATGTATGTTCTTCATTGTCATATGTGCTCGATCTTCTGTTATTGTTGGAGTTTGGTTTAGTTTCATCCTTGAGTTCACCAACGTTGAATTCTGAGCGAATTCTGGTAAAGTTCTTCACATTTGTTGCTTTTGTCAGTATGTCGGCCTTCTGGTAAGTACCAGGTATGTGGTTAACTTCGATTTCTCCTCTTTGAACCATTTCTCTAACGAAATGTAAATCTATCTCAATATGTTTCGTCCTAGCGTGTTGTATTGTGTTTTCTGACATGTATACGACACTTTTGTTATCACACCATAGTATTGGCTTTGCTGTAGTTGTGATTTGAAGTTCTTTTAGCATAGATTGAACCCATTTTATTTCTGCTGATGCATTGGCTATGCTTCTGTACTCTAATTCTGTACTTGACCTTGAAATTGTAACTTGCTTCTTTAAGCTCCTTGAGATTAGGTTTTGACCAACATAAACACAATAGCCACTTGTGGATATTCCATTGCTAGGATCCGAGGCCCAGTCAGCATCTGCATATCCCACTATGTTCAGATGTTGACTGCTTCTTAGTGTGAGACCATAGTTGATAGTTCCCTTGAGATATCTTGAGATTCTCTTAACTGCCTTCCAGTGTGTGTCTAATGGTTTCTACATAAATGAGATACTTTGTTAACACTGTAAGCAATGTTAGGCCTGGTTATAGTAGCATATTGTAATGCTCCTACAACCATTAAATATTCAGTGATGTTGAAAATTGCTTCTCCCCTAAACTTAGAATACTGCTGACTGCTTATCATAGGGGCTGTTGAGGATTAATATTCAACATCTTTGTTTTATTGAGTAACTCAGTGATGTACTTTCTTTGGCATAGAAATATTTTATTGTTAGATCTGGTTACTTCTATGCCTAGGAAATACTTAATGTTACCCAGATTTTTAAAAGAAAATTGCTTATCTAAATATAGTGTTAATTCGTCTATGTCTTTACTGTTGTCACCAGTTATTATCAAGTCATCTATGTATATTAATATATATGTTGTAAATGACTGATTAACTTTTGTGAACAAAGAATTGTCTGATTTGGTGGACTGAAACCCTAATTTACTTAAGGTGTTTTTCATTCTATCAAACCATACACGAGGGGATTGTTTCAGACCATATATGGCCTTGTTTAATTTACAGACATAGTTTGAATTGACACTATAACCTGGTGGCTGACTCATATAAATTTCTTCCTTGAGCACACCATTAAGAAAGCGTTATTGACATCTAAATATCTAGTATGCCAGTTCTTACTTGTAGCAATAGTTAGTACAAGTCTTATAGTTGTGGGTTTTAAAACTGGAGAAAAGGTTTGATTAAAATCAAACCCATACTCTTGTGTAAAACCCTTAGCTACAAGTCTAGCTTTGTACTTATTTATGGACCCATCTGGATTCCTTTTTAATTTGTATGTCCACCTGCATCCTACTATGTTTTTATTAGCAGGCGGGCATACAATATCATAAGTATTATTTTTAATTAGAGCATTATACTCTTCATCCATTGCTGCTTTCCAGTGTTGGTTTTTGATTGTCTTATCAAAAGATTCAGGTTCATCAGTACTGGATGAAACAATGAATACTTTGGGTTTAAAGATACCACTTTTAGATCTTGTAACCATTGGGTGGCCAGTTTGCACTGGTTGTCTAGCTGGTGGTGAGTCATTGTTGTTTTCAGATCTTTCTGAAGTTGATTGTTGATTGTTGGACTCGTCACTCCTTTGATTTTGACTTTGTGCAGGTGAATGAGAAGTCACACTGGGTGGTTCAAATCTTTCATGGTCATCATTGATTGGTGAGCTTTGAGCATTAGATTGTTGATGATTCTCTATTTGCTGCCAGCTTTCATTGATATGGGGCACAGCAGGTATAGAAATTTTTGGGTTTCTAACCTTACCTATAGTGTGTATATCTTTTGTACTATATGGAAACACTTTTTCATCAAACACAACATGCCTACTGACATATATTCTTCCAATATTATCAATGCATTTATACCCCTTTTGATTAGTTGCATATCCTAGGAAAGTGCACTGTTTTGACCTGAAGTTTAATTTGTTAGTGTTATAGGGCCTTAAGTATGGAAAACACAAACATCCAAACATTTTAAGTTGTTTATAATCTAGTTTGACATTGTATAAATTTTCAAATGGAGACATGTCCTTTAATACAGTGGTTGGCTGCCTGTTAATTAGGTAAATAGCTGTATTAAAGGCTTCTGGCCAGAATTTTAATGGCATACTTGCTTGTGCAAGCAATGTCAACCCATATTCGACTAAGTGTCTATGTTTTCTTCCCACCAGTCCATTCTATTGTGAAGTATATGGACAGGTGGTTCTGTTAATAATACCTTTTTGCTGAAAGAATTTATGTAAGGTTTTGAATTCACTACCACCATCAGTTTGAATAATTTTAACCTTATGACCATGCTGCCTTTCAGCCATAGTAATGTAATTTATGATAGCATTGTGAGTTTCTGACTTGGTTTTTAAGAAATATATCCATGTAAATCTAGTGTAGGCATCAACAAATGACACATAATACTTATAACCATAGTCAGAATAAACTGGTGATGGACCCCATAGATCTATGGCAATTAATTGCAAAGGTTCAATATATATGGTATTAGAATCAGTGAATGGCAATATGTGATTCTTTCCCATTTGACAAAATTCATAAATATAAGGTAAGGATACAGAGTCAAACTTGATATGATTGTCATTCAGTATTGTCTGAACAATTTTAACACTAGGATGCCCAAGCTTGCAATGCTAGAAATCAAATACATTCATATTGTTATCAGTTTTAACATTCAAATTATATATGGCATTGCATTTTCCTTGGTTAACATCATTCTTGCACCTAACAGAATTAAACTTGTATAGACCATTTGCCAGTTCACCCTGTAAAATGATTTTTCTAGTTAGAATATCCCTAACTAGGCAATATTTAGGGAAAAATTAAAAGTAAACATTGTTGTCTCTAGCACATTGGGATACACTAATTAAATTCTTGGTGATTTTTGGTACTCTAAGAAGATTGCATAAGTGCAATTGTTTAGTGCCATTAATATAAGTGCCTCCAGTGTGAGTGATTTGAATGTGTTTACCATTAGCAATAGAAATAGATTTATTACCTCGATATTCCTTGCACCCAACATTCAGATTGTCTACATTACTTGTGAGATGATTAGTTGCTCCTGAATCAGGATACCAACTGTCATCTTGCAAGTGTTCTGCTCTGGCAGTATCATTCCCTTTATTTTGACTGCTTGATTCTTGATCTATCTGTGCAACATTTGCATTAGGATTGTTGCTGTTTTTCTGATTCTGATTGTTGTTGGAATATCTGAAGTAGCATTTTAGGGTAGTATGACCAATCTTTTCGCAGATCTGACACTTGGGTCTGTTATTTTTGTTCCATCTGCCTCTACCTCTTCCTCTGTTAGCACCACCACCTCTCTGGTAAGATGTTTCAATTCTGTTATTAGCATTCTGATTTTTGTTCTTGCCACATGTGTCAAGATTTGCATTAAGATCAATTTCTTGAATCCTTTTACTACTTATTCTTGATTCATGAGATAATAAAATGGCATGGACTTCATCAATAGGAGGAACAACTCTTTGTGTGGTGATAACCGCAACAACTGCCTCATATTCCTCATTTAATCCATTTAGTAAGTAAAGAACATGATCCCCTTTAGGTACTTTATTGCCTGTAGCACCAAGTAAATCACATAGCTTCTTTACCTTAGCTATGTACTCTCTCATGTTCAGGTTTTCCATTTTTATATTTTGAAGTTGTCTTTTAAAATGTAAAACCTTGGCAGATGATTGGTTATTGAATTCTTTCTCTATAGTGGTCCATATATCATTGGCAGATGAACATCCAATAACAGTTGGTAACAAGTCTTCACTTATTGAAGATAAGAGCCACAAACTAATTAATCTATCTTGTCGATGATACTGAACATATGCTTCATTAGCTATTGTTCTATTGTCTTGATCAGTAATGAATTTGGCAGGGACAGGAGTGGTGCCAAGTATGAATCCTTCTAAACCATAGCCATGAATGGCAGTTTCGACTTGCAATTTCCGTAGCAAGTAGTTTTCTTCCTGCAGTTGAACAGTAATTAGCTGACTTTGAGGACTTATACTGGTTTTAACTAATTGATGTACAGACCCAGTTGGCGGATTTGGTGGGTTTGGTGGATTTGATCCAACATCTGTTCCTGTAGCTGATGCAGAAGAATTGAGCGTGTCCACCATGATGAAAAGAAAGCAAGAACTCAAAGAAGTTCAAGAAATTCTGAATCAAATGTCGTTTCTAATCGAAAGCAAGAAATAGATGATACTCAGAGAGGAGCAGCCGATAGGTTTGATGATTAGATAGGTAAAAACAATTACAATAATCTGATGAGAACTCTCTAGCGAGGCTTCAACTGGGTTTTGGTGAGTTTCTTTAACTTTCTTGAATTGGCTTCCTGATGATTGATGCAGAATTTCAATAAGTATAACATGTTTTATCGAGATGCAGCCAAATTCACAGTAATTTCAGGCATGGCACCGATGTTCATACTATACTTTATTGTCTCAAATGATGAATGCTTAACTGATGAGAGAAATTATACCCAAATGATGAAAACTAACTGATGGGTATATTATCACCACAAACTTGCAAGAATTTGATGTCGTTAGGCTCTAAAATCGCTATGATACCAAATCAAAGTTTCACAGAAGTAATATTGTGAGAACTGAATGTAAACTTTTATTAAACTGAATTGTTTTCAATATATTACAAGATACGAAATAGCCCATAATATATATACAAGATTAATTGGGCTTTGGGCTAAAATTGTATTGGTTATAAAGAGCGGTTTGGATAAATAGAATGTATGGCTGATGATGACTGTGATGAACGGTTGAGAGGATGCCATGTATGCAATCCGTGTGAGATAATATAAAGTCTTCATATGTGCCATCGGGTGTGTGCTTTCTCTTATTCATAATAATGGGAAAGGAGAGTTTGGAACGAGATGAATTTCGCTGGTGGTTTCATGTGAAATCATGACGCAAGGAGAAAGAACGAGGGGAGCAAAGTTTTTCTAATGGTGGAGGAAATAACCAATAGCGTTGTTTTTTTTTTTTGGAGGAAGAGAACCTTGCGGGTGGACTATGCGTGGGGTAATGGGCTTAAGATAATGGGCCCGGGCCTTAAAAAAAGGAAAAAGGAGGGTGGAGTGTTACTGGAAGAGGCATGGGTCTGTTTAGGGATGGAAATGGGGCGGATAATATGCGGGGAATACATCCTCCGCCTCCATCCCCACTACCCATTTATGTCCTCCGTACCCACCACATCCCCGCTTAATACCCAACGGGTTCGGGTAGGGGAATACCCAGCGGTTATGGAGGACCCGTCGGGTAACCAATAACCATTTACTAAAGTGTACAACAATACACTTAAATGCTAAAGAAATGTCTAAACAATGTCGATGTCACGTCAACAACTTAGAAAAAATGGTGAAAATATGTATATTTATGTCATGCATGCATGTTTATCCATGTTCGTGTTTTACAAACAAATAAAAAGCAGAAAAAGTTTTGTTTTATTACTTATGATACTGTGTACGTTTCCAGGCATGTATAATTATGTCATGCATGCATGTATATTTGTCCTTATTTCTATGTTTATAAAAAAAATAAAAAGAAGAAAAAGTATAGTGCTTCGATACATGCGTATGTTTCCAGGCATGTATGTATATGCCAACATATTTGAAATGAATGGTTTACAACTTTACATCATATAGCACAACAATCTGTGTTTCTACTTAATGTATATAAGCCAAATGTACACGTTTTGTAACAAAGAATATATATCGGGTCGCATATGGGGCGAATAGTATTACCTCCGTACCGCCCCGTACCCGCTTCGGGTATTGAAATCATCCTCCGCCCCCGCCCCATTACCCGCTAAGTCGGGGAATCCCCACCCGATTCGGTGCGGGTCTCCGCGGGTACCCATCCCCGCGGATTAAATTTCCATCTCTAGGTCTATTGGTTAAAGCTGGGAAGTTCCCATGCATTGGCATGCATATGGAAGGAGGGGATTCACACAAGAGGTTGTTGAAACATGTTGAACTACATGGGAACAATTTAGAAAGCACGGAGATGGAAAAGGCTGCGTTTCAGGAAGGGGAAGAGGTAATATACTACGTTAAAACTTAAAATGGAATGGTAAGGATATTTACTTGGGCATTGGGTCATTTATAAATAAGGCCATAATAAATTAATTAAGTTATTATGAATAAGAGAAAACACACCCGATGGCCATATAAAGAGTTAATCTTATCTCACACGGATTGCCTACATGGCACCCTTTCAACCGCTCATCACAATCATCATCAGCCACACGTTTTATTTATCCAAACCGTTACCTTGTATCTAATAACATCTTAGCCCATGGCCCAGTTAACATTGTATATATATTCTGGGCTTCGCATCTTGTAAATATATGAAAAACAATTCTGTTCAATAAAAAGTTTGCTTTCAGTTTTACAATATTTCATCTGTAAAACTTTGATTTGGTATCAGAGCCATTCCAGAGCCTAACGGCATCAAATTCTTGTAAGCTTTTCAGTGATAATATACCCATCAGAGAGTTTTCATCATTTGGGTATAAATTCTGTCATCAGTTAAGTTTTCATCATTTGAGAGAATAAAGTATAGTATGATCATCGGTGCATGCCTGAAATTACTGAGAATTTGGCTACATCTCGATAAAACATACTATACCTATTGAAATTCTGCATCAATCACCAGGAATCCAATTCAAGAAAGTAAAAGAAACTCACTAAAACTCAGTTGAAGCCTCGCTAGAGAGTTCTCATTAGATTTCTGTAATTGTTCTTACCTATCTCATCATCAAACCCTCGGCTGCTCCTCTCTGAGTATCAACTATTTCTTACTTTCGATCAGAAACAATATTTGATTCAGAATTTCTTGAACTTCTTGAAGTTCTTGTTATCTTTTCATCATGGTGGAGACACTCACTTCTTCTACATCAGGCACAGGAACAGACGCTGGATCAAATCCAGGAAACCCACCAAATCCACCGAATCCACCATCAGGGCTTGTACATCAATTAGTTAAAACAGGTATGAGTCCTCAAAGTCAGCTAATTACCGTTCAACTACAAGAAGAAAACTACTTGCTATGGAAGCTACAAGTCGAAACTGTCATTCAAGGCTACGGTCTAGAAGGATTTATATTTGGTATCGCTCCTGTTCCTGCCAAATTCATTACTGATCAAGACAACAGAACTGTAGCTAATGAAGCATATGTTCAGTATCATCGACAAGATCGATTAATAAGTTTTTGGCTCTTATCTTCAATAAGTGAAGACCTGTTACCAACAGTTATTGGATGTTCATTTGCCAATGATATATGGACCACTATAGAGAAAGAATTCAATAACCAGTCATCGGCAAAGGTTTTACATTATAAAAGACAACCTCAAAATATAAAAATGGAAAACCTGAACATGAGAGAGTACATAGCTAAGGTTAAGCAGCTGTGTGATTTACTTGGTGCTACAGGCAATAGAGTGTCTAATGGAGATTATGTTCTTTACTTATTAAACGGATTAAATGAGGAATATGAGGCAGTTGTTGCAGTTATCACTACACAAAGAGTTGTTCCTCCTATTGATGAAGTCCATGCCATCTTATTATCTCATGAATCAAGAATAAGCAGCAAAAGGATTCAAGAAATCGATCTTAATGCAAATCTTGCCACAGGAAGAAAGAAAAAAAATCAAAACACAAGTAACATAACTGAATCATCTTACCAGAGAGGTGGTGGTGCAAACAGAGGAAGAGGCAGAGGCAGATGGAACAACAATAACAGACCCAAGTGTCAGATCTGCGAGAAATTTGGTCATACTGCCCTGAAATGTTACTTTAGACATTCCAACAACAACCAGATTCAGAAAAACAACAACAATCCTAATGCAAATGTTGCACAAATAGATCAAGAATCAAGCAGTCAAAACAAAGGGAATGATACTGCCAGAGCAGAGCACTTGCAAGATGATAGCCGGTACCCTGATTCAGGAGCAACCAATCATCTCACAAGCAGTTTGGACAATCTAAATGTTGGATGCAAGGAATATCGAGGTAATAAATCTATTTCTATTGCTAATGGTAAACACATTCAAATCACTCACATTGGAGACACTTACATAAATGGCAGTAAACAATTACACTTATGCAACCTTCTTAGAGTGCCAAGAATCACAAAGAATTTAATTAGTGTATCCCAATGTGCTAGGGATAACAACGTTTATTTTGAATTTTCCCTAAATATTGCCTTATCAGGGATATTCTAACTATAAAAATCATTTTACAGGGTGAACTGGCAAATGGTCTATACAAGTTTAATTCTGTTAAGTGCAAGAATGATGTTAACCAAGGAAAATGCAATGCCACATGTAATTTGAACGTTAAAACTGATAATAGTATGAATGTATTTGACTTTTGGCATTGCAAGCTTGGGCATCCTAGTGTTAAAACTGTTCAGACAATACTGAATGACAATCATATCAAGTTTGATCCTGTATCTTTACCTTACATTTGTGAATTTTGTCAAATGGGGAAAAAATCACAAATTACCATTCACTTATTCTAATACCATATATACTGAACCATTACAATTAATTGGCATAGATCTATGGGGTCCATCACCAGTTTGTTCTGACTATGGTTATAAGTATTATGTGTCACTTGTTGATGCCTATACTAGATTTACATGCATATATTTTTTAAAAACCAAGTCAGAAACTCATAATGCTATCATAAATTACATTACCATGGCTGAAAAGCAGTATGATCATAAGGTTGAAATCATTCAAACTGATGGTGGTAGCGAGTTTAAAACCTTACATAAATTCTTTTAGCAAAAGGACATTATTCATAGAACTACTTGTCCATATACTTCACAACAGAATGGACTGGTGGAAAGAAAACACAGACACTTAGTTGAATCTGGGTTGACATTGCTTGCACAAGCAAGTATGCCACTAAATTTCTGGCCAGAAGCCTTTAATACAGTTGTTTATCTAATTAACAGGCAACCAACCTCTGTATTAAAGGACATGTCCCAACATGAAAAATTATACAATGTCAAACCTGATTACAAACAATTTAAAATGTTTGGATGTTTGTGTTTTCCATATTTAAGGCCCTATAACACAAATAAATTGAACTTCAGATCAAAACAGTGCACTTTTATAGGATATGCCACACACGAAAAGGGGTATAAGTGCATTGATAATACTGGAAGAATATATGTAAATAGGCATGTTGTGTTTGATGAAAAAGTGTTTCCATATAGTACAAAAGATATAAGCACTACAGGTAAGGTTAGAAATCCAAAAATCTCTATACCTGCTGTGCCCCATATCAATGAAAGTTTGCAGCAAATAGAGAGTCATCAACAATCTGATGCTCAAAGCTCACCAATCAGTGATGACCATGAAAGCTTTGAACCACCCAGTGTGACCTCTCATTCACCTGCACAAAGTCAAAATCAAGGAGATGATGAGTCCAACAATCAACAGTCAACTTCAGAAAGATCTGAAAGCAACAATGACTCACCACCAACTAGACAACCAGCTTTTACTGGCCATCCAATGATTACCAGATCAAAAAGTGGTATCTTTAAACCCAAAGTATTTACTGTTACATCCAGTGTTGATGAACCTAAATATTTTGATCAGGCAATCAAAAACCAGCACTGGAAAGTAGCAATGGATGAAGAGTATAATGCTCTAATTAAAATTAATACTTGGGACATTGTATGCCTACCTGCTAATAAAAACATAGTAGGTTGCAGGTGGACATACAAATTAAAAAGGAATCCAGATGGGTCCATAAACAAGTACAAAGCCAGACTCGTAGCTAAAGGTTTTACATAAGAGTATGGGTTTGACTTTAACCAAACCTTTTCTCCAGTAGTAAAACCAACAACTATAAGACTTGTTTTGACTATTGCTACAAGTAAGAACTGGCATATTAGACACTTAGATGTCAATAATGCTTTCTTAAATGGTGTGCTCAAGGAAGAAATTTACATGAGTCAGCCACCAGGATATAGTGTCAATTCAAACTATGTCTGTAAACTAAACTAGGCCATATATGGTCTGAAACAATCCCCTCGTGCATGGTTTGATAGACTGAAAAACACCTTAAGTAAATTAGGATTTCAGTCCACCAAACCAGACAATTCTTTGTTCATAAAAGTTAATCAGTCATCTACAACGTATATATTGATGACTTGATAATAACTGGGGACAAAAGTAAAGGCATAGATGAATTAACACTATATTTAGATAAGCAATTTTCTATTAAAAATCTGGGTAACATCAAGTATTTCTTAGGCATAGAAGTAACCAGATCTAACAATAAGATATTTTTATGCCAAAGAAAATACATCACAGGATTACTCAATAAAACAAAGATGTTGAATGCTAATCCTCAACCAACTCCTATGATAAGAAGTCAGCAATATTCTAAGTTTAGAGGAGAAGCTATCTTCAACATCACAGAATATAGAATGGTTGTAGGGGCATTACAGTATGCTTCTATAACCAGGCCTGACATTGCCTACAGTGTTAATAAAGTATCTGAGTTTATGCAGAAACCATTGGACATACACTGGAAGGCAGTTAAGAGGATTTTAAGATACCTCAAGGGAACTATCAACTACGGTTTTATACTAGGAAACTGTCAACATCTGAACATAGTGGGATATGCAGACGCTGACTGAGCCTCAGATCCAGACGATAGAAGATCCACTAGTGGATACTGTATTTATGTTGGTCAAAACCTAATCTCATGGAGCTCTAAGAATCAAACTACAATTTCAAGGTCGAGTACAGAATCAGAATACAGAAGCATAGCCAACACGGCGGCAGAAATAAAGTGGGTTCAATCTATGCTAAAAGAACTTCAAATCACAACTACAGCAAAGCCAGTACTATGGTGTGACAACAAAAGTGTTGTATACATGACAGAGAATCTAATACAACACGCTAGGACGAAACATATTGAGATAGATCTACACTTTGTCAGGGAAATGGTTCAAAGAGGAGAAATCGAAGTTAATCACATACCTGGTACTTACCAGAAGGCCGACATACTAACAAAAGCAACGAGTGTGAAGATATTTACCAGATTCCGCTTAGAATTCAACGTTGGTGAACTCAGGGATGAAGTCGAACCAAACTCCGACAATAACAGAAGACTGAGCAAGCATAACAACGATGAACACTCGCCCATACTCAAATCAGAAGACAATAAAGCCAGAGTGAAGCAGTTTGAAAGCAATTTCAAGCGCCGCCATGATTAGTGTGAAAACCAGGGTTTGGGAAACCCTAGTTTCCAAAGGGGTGTATTATGAATAAGAGAAAACACACCCGATGGCCATATGAAGAGTTAATCTTATCTCACACGGATTGCCTACATGGCACCCTTTCAACCGCTCATCACAATCATCATCAGCCACACATTTTATTTATCCAAACCGTTACCTTGTATCCAATAACATCTTAGCCCATGGCCTAGTTAACATTGTATATATATTCTGGGCTTCGCATCTTGTAAATATATGAAAAACAATTCTGTTCAATAAAAAGTTTGCTTTCAGTTTTACAATGTTTCATCTGTAAAACTTTGATTTAAGTTATTTTAATTTATTTAACATATCGATACTAGTTAATGAGAGGTGTCATTCTTAGTATAACAGAATTGAATAACCCAGAGTACGGTGGAATCATATCGTCAAACGCTACAATCTGGAGTTGGGTTGGCCAGCACGGGAAGCTACCGGAATTTTTGATAAAATTAAGCGCGTGTTTAATTTTATTAAAGCAAACAGTTCTAACGGTAGATTTAAACCAAGGTGAGTTAAACTCACTCAGTTCTCCCGCTTATAATTATTATAAGTCGGGTTTATTATTTGTATGCTATGTCTGCTAATTATTGGTTGTTTGATGATTGTTTGGATGCATGTTAAATATTTTTATATCAATTATTTAAATTAAACGGTTGTTTAATTTAAAAGAAATGACATTGTTATTTTTAACGATGATTTCCAAACAAGATAACTTACCTTATTGGTTACGTTTATAATAATATAAACATATTTAAATTAAATTGGATGCTTGAATTTGTTGACCACTATAAATCAGTCAAATTTATTGTTCATTTTCATATGATCATTATATGAACTATTGAACCCATATGATTGGATTATTGAATTGGATATTGATTGTTAAACCCAAATTCAACATTTGTTTAGTTATTAATCAATGGGTGATATTGGCTGAGAAATTTATAGCAAAACCAAAGTTACTAAATTTGTCGAATACTCGACTACTCGACTAATTAAGTTTGTCGTAGCAAAATCAAAGTATCGGGTGAGCCACTACTATCATTGTTGTCGAATACTCGACTAACTAAATTTGTCGTAGCAAAACCAAAGTTATCTATATTATCATCTCCACTTCCGACCGTGCTTACCGCATTATCATCCACAAGTCTTGCTTTCTTTGTTTTTTTTTTGTTATTTCTAACGTTATTGCATGACCCTATTCTTGAAGCAAGATCCTCACACATGTGTGTTTAATTTTTATAGACTAGAGCATCTATTCAATGCACACTTAATTATAGCTGTAAAGCCATGTTATGACTTACATAGAAGATAAGGTGCTTATCTGGTATGTCAATTCTGTATCAACTATCATAGGATACACCTATTACTTTAATAAAAGGGAACACACTTTATATCTATGTGCATGTAGCTAAAAGTTGTATATAATGAACACTTAACGTATGTTGTGTGCATAAAACTAGTAAGTGAATATCTTCAGGCCATAAAGATATTGAAATTAGCGAAGCAGTGTGGTTTACCCGTGGTTGCTGGAAGCTGATTGTTAAGAAGTTTAGCCTGATCAACTTAACTATGCGTTCAAGGGTACCGGCCACAACAAAGGAGGGTACTTAGTCATGGTTGCAGGAAGCTCATGTGCTGCTAGTTGCCCATTTTCCCATGTCATCTCAGCCAACTCACAATTAGATATTGAGAATTGAGGTTTGCTGGAAGATTAATTGGGATGATTATGAGATAAGATGCTAACTATAGGTGTCTTCTATTTCCTAATTTGAAACACATTATTCTTTTTTCTTTATTATTTTAGGATTCTTTCCTCCAGATAACTGTATAATAGAAGCAAATAGATAAGACAGATGTATTAGTCAGTGATAAATTGAAAAAGGGAAGCCTGGAACACTAGTCAAAGTGCCACGTGACATTGTATAAGGCAAGAAAAGTGCGAAAGATTCCATTTTCTTTGAGGCCCTCTCTTTAGGCATGTCAAGTCCAGTTTCAACCCTTCTCGTGACAAAAACAAGGTAAATATTGATGTTCAGTGTCCCTTTTTCCCCGAATACAGTAGTACCAAATTCTAACTCAAAACCATTGAAAACAATTCACGCTAGCTGTTTCATAGGACAAATAATACATAAATCACATAAGGATGTGTACATATATATACATAGTCACATACATATGTTATACACACATGTTAACATAGTAATTATACGTATATGTGTAGAGACAAATATGCTCCTTGTAATCAGAGCCACCGTAACAGCAATATCATCAGTAACCAGATCCGCCCTAGAAGGAAAGAAAACGCTAAACAGAGGCAATGTAGTAATTACAAGTTCATCCTTGGTACTCGGCCTAGAAACAGCGAAAGCCCTGGAAGAAACATGCAAATGGCATGTGATCACAGCATGGAGCGACGACTTCCTAGAGATAGAGAAGACGGTCAAGTCAGCTGGCATGATAAAGAATAGCTATAACATTCTGCACCTCGACCTTGCTTCGTTGGACCGCATTAGACAGTTTGCCGACAGTCTGAAGTAAATGACGGTGCCATTGGATGACTCCATTGATGCAAAAATCCTTAAATCGATGGTTGTAACTGATCAGCGCTTCAGTACTGCTCTTGGTACAAGCAACTCATCTACACTTCGCGAAACTGTAAGTTCTTATATTCTGTATTGAAAATTTTATGAATTATTTAAAATATGAAACAAGTTTACGATGTCTCCTATCTGTGAATAGTCCCACATCATGGGATTATAAGAAAGATGCAAGTATTTATACTTATTTCTAAGAAGTCATGTTGGGGTCTTGACCTCCCAATGCATGCTTTGTTGTGAGGAGAGAGACCATGCATCATGACCACCACACACGCGTGCGACCGACTGACCAGGCTCGGTTCTGGATTGGGCTTGGGCTTGGGGCTTGGCTATGTGGTGTAGACACTTATATTTTTGATCCAGAAAACACTGCATTTTTCAAATCATTTTTTTAAATACAAAAATATTTCTGAGCCGACTTTTATTATGAAGCGGTAAATTTTTGACCAAGTATTTCGCAGATCTTATTTTCCTCCACTGACCAGTATTTTCGTTCAGCCCTAATCCCGTCTGTATATTATCATCAATTGTAGACGAGATTGGAACACAGAAAAAAAAAAAACTATTTTCTCTTCCTCCGCAATTAAAAAAAAATTATTCTTTCAGAATTTTTCAAGCAGTTAAATTCGAAAGTGCAAATCTGCACTGGTTTGTTTGTGCAAAACAAATCGATTATTGATTTAGAGAGGCTGTTTATCCTAGAGGCGGCGGCGGAAGTACGAACTGGTTTTGCACCACCGATCAGATCGCCGAATCGTCTTCAAGAAAACGACAAAGTACGTGACTCAACCATTGTTTCCCAACAATTTGAAGAGGAATTAGAAACAATGCTTCGACAACAACCATAGATGATGCTGCTCCTTCCTCTGCATTCCAGATCCCATTGGTGACTGCTGCCCCGTTTCGTTTTGAAGGTTTGCACTTCAAACGATGACGTCAGAAAATGGAGTTCTACCTGACGATGAGGAAGGTGGCTACTGCTCTGACCACCGACAAACCGCAGTTGCCAGACAAGCCTGACGGAGCTGATGAAGCGCAGATAACATCCTGGACTGAACAATCGAAGCAGTTGCAGACCTGGACTAAACAGGATTATCTGTGCAAGAATTTTATTCTGAACGGATTGAGCGATGATCTGTATGATTACTATAACTCGGAGGACATGACAGGAAAGCAGATCTGGGAAAAACTGCAGAAGAAATACGATATAGAGGAGGCAGGGGCAAAGAAGTATGTTGTGAGCCGCTATCTCAAGTACCAGATGACAGACGATAGGTCAGTAGAGATGCAGTCTCATGAGCTGCAGAAAATAGCTCATGAGATCATCTCCGAAGGTTTGGTTTTGGATGAACAGTTTCAAATTGCTGTTATTATTGACAAACTGCCCCCAGGTTGGAAAGACTTTAAAATTTTCTTACGGCATAAGACTAAGGAATTTTCCTTAGAGAGTTTGATCACTCGCCTTCGCATTGAGAAGGCGGCACGCAAACAGGACCAGAAAGAGGAAGTGTTGTTTGTTTCAAACAACAACACTAAAAAGACCAAACCCGCAGTTCTGAAACCAAATCAGAAGTCTTTTAAGAATCAGAACAGACGCAACAAACAGAATGGGAATCCGCAAGGAAACCCAAAAGGACAGCAAAAATCTGCCCAAAAGAATGACTCTGGACAGTTGTTTCTATGTTACAACTGTAGAAAACCAGGTCATATGGCACGAAAGTGTCGGAACAAGCCTAGCTCTGTACCACATGCTAACTTGACTGAAGAGGAGCCTCTTATGGCTATGATTACTGAGATTCACCTTGTTGGTGGATCAGAGGGTTGGGGGGGTAGACACTGGTGCTTCTCGCCATGTCTGCTATGATCGTGCTATGTTTTCCACATACACGGCTGCTGATGATCAGAAAGTGTTGCTGGGAGATTGTCACACCATTAAAGTTGCAGGGATTGGAAACGTTGAGATCAAGTTTACCTCTGGAAAGACTGTGATCCTCAAAGATGTTTTGCATACTCCAGAGATGAGGAAGAATCTGGTTTCTGGCTATCTCCTTAATAAGGCAGGGTTTACTCAATTAATTGGGGCTGATTTGTATACCATAGTGTATAAGGGAAACTTTGTAGGAAAGAGTTATGCTTGTGAGGGAATGTTCAAATTAAATGTTGAATCTAATAAAGTGAATAATTCTGCTTATATGTTGTGTGATTTTAATATTTGGCACTCTAGATTATGTCATGTTAATAAACGGATAATTCATAACATGAGCACTCTAGATATGATACCTAAGATAGCAAAATCTGAATCTGATAAATGTGAATTCTGTACACAAGCAAAAATCACAAAGAAACCTCATAAATCTGTTGATAGAGAATCTGAACCCTTAGACTTGATTCATTCTGACATATGTGAACTTGATGACACATTGACTAGACATGGACATCGTTATTTTATCACTTTTATTGATGATTGTTCTGATTTCACATATGTTTATCTTATGAAAAATAAAAGTGATGCTTTTGACATGTTTAAAACATTCAAAACTGAGATTGAGAATCAAATAAATAGGAAAATCAAGAGATTACGTAGTGATAGAGGAACAGAATATGAATCTAATTCAATTCTGGACTTCTATAAATTACATGGTATTGTACATGAGAGAACTGCACCCTATTCACCTGAAATGAACGGTAAAGCTGAAAGAAAAAATAGGACTTTTACCGAATTAGTAGTTGTCATCCTACTAAATTCTGGTGCAGCAAAATATTAGTGCGGGGATATTTTTGTTATGTTCTAAATAGAATCCCTAAATCTAAGAATAAAATTTCACCTTATGAAATTTTAAAGAATCATAAACCCAATGTCTCATACTTTAGAACTTGGGGTTGTCTAGCATATGTTCGCATTCCAGACCCTAAGAGAATAAAATTAGCAAGTAGAGCATATGAATGTGTATTTGTAGGCTATGCTATTAATAGCAAAGCATATCGATTTTATGATATAAATGCACATAACATAATTGAATCAAATGATGCCGACTTTTATGAAACTAAATTTCCTTTTAAATTAAGGAATAGTGGGGGCACATTAAGTACGCCTATTAGAACAGAGCTTAATAAAAATTCTGAAGCTGAACCTAGAAGAAGTAAAAGAGCAAGAACCGTAAAAGATTTTGGTTCGGATTTTAGCGCTTTTACTATAGAGGAGGATCCCTTAAACCTCCAAGAGGCCTTATCTTCATTAGATACCGATTTCTGGCGAGAGGCTATAAATGATGAGATGGATTCTCTTGAATCCAATAAGACTTGGCATTTGGCAGATTTACCCCCTGGTTGTAAATCTATAGGCTGTAATGGGTACTTAAAAAGAAACTAAAACATGATGGTACTATAGATAAATACAAAGCACGACTAGTAGCTAAAGGTTTTAGACAAAAAGAAAATATAGATTTCTTCGATACTTTTTCACCTGTAACTAGAATAACATCCATTCGAGTATTAATCTCACTTGCTTCCATTCATAATTTACTAATACACCAAATGGATGTTAAAACCGTTTTTTTGAACGGTGAATTAGACGAAGAAATTTACATGGACCAGCCTGAAGGATTTGTAGTACATGGTCAAGAACATAAAGTATGCAAATTAGATAAATCATTATATGGTTTAAAACAAGCACCTAAACAATGGCATGAAAAATTTGATAACTTAATCATTTCAAATGATTTTAAAGTTAATGAAAGTGACAAATGCATTTATTACAAATTTGAGAATGACATTTGCACTATTATATGCCTTTATGTAGATGACCTACTCATCTTTGGATCAAACATTCATGCCATAAATTCAGTCAAATCCTTATTAAGTGCCAATTTTGACCTGAAAGATCTAGGTGAGGCGAGTGTAATCCTTGGTATTAAAATTACTAGGTCAGAAAAGGGAATTTCTTTGGATCAGTCTCATTACATTGAGAAGATACTAAAGAAATATAATTACTTTGACTGTAAACCTGCATGTACACCATACGATCCAAGTGTAAAGTTATTTAAGAACACTAGTGAAGGTGTAAGACAGTCTGATTATGCGAGCATCATTGACAGCCTTCGGTATGCCACTGATTGTACTAGACCCGACATTGCCTATGTCGTGGGATTATTGTGCAGGTTTACCAGTAGACCTAGTATAGAGCATTGGCATGCTATTGAAAGGGTCATGAGATACCTTAAACGAACCATGAACCTTGGATTACATTATGAGAGGTTTCCTGCTGTACTTGAAGGATATTCTGATGCAGACGGGAATACCTTATTTGATGATTCTAAAGCGACCAGTGGCTATATATTTAGCATCGCTGGAGGAGATGTTTCTTGGAAATCCAAGAAACATACTATTTTGGCTCAGTCTACTATGGAGTCTGAGATGATAGCACTAGCCATAGCTAGTGAAGAGGCAGAGTATTTGAGAAACCTGCTAGCTGAGATTCCCTTATGGGAAAAACCGGTACCAGCTGTGTTGATACATTACGATAGTACCGCGGCTATTGCAAAAGTTCAGAACCGTTATTATAACGGTAAGAGACGACAAATACGTCGTAAGCACAGCACGGTTAGAGATCTGCTTTCCACAGGTACTGTTAGAGTGGATTAAGTACGTAGTGAAGAAATTTTGGTTGATCCTTTGACGAAAGGACTGTCAAGAGAGAAAGTACACAATTCTTCTAAAAGAATGGGACTATTGCCCTTAGATTATTGAGTCACACACAATTGTAACCCGACCTAAATGATTGGAGATCCCAAGAAATAGGTTCAATGGGTAAAAACAAGTTGTGTAGTGATAGAAGTTGAACATGCTATATGGAAAAAAAAACTAAGAAGCATGTATTCCTGAAGTGATAGAGGATGAGTTAATAGAAACTTTTAATGAGATCTATACTCTATTTGGAGTGGAGTACCTACCTTCAGGAGTACTCTTGATAGACTCACCTATGTGAATGTGGAAATGTGGCTGTTTCCTATGGAGTTTTGGGCAAAACTTCTAGAGCGTTCACTAAACTGGGATAGACGTGCATGGCCATAAATTCACGGGCTTATTTGATTGCACTATAGAAAAGACTGTGAGTGGTTTGATGTCAGGAATAGAGTTTAAGACTACGTGTCACTATTGTAAAAACTGAATCTTATTCACTACGCAAAGGTTCAAGTCGGATTACACCTTTGTTTATGCACAGTCTTACGTTTTTAGAAACTGCTCGATAATATTTTAAAAAATTCAAGTGGGGGATTGTTGGAAATTTTATGAATTATTTAAAATATGAAATAAGTTTATGATGCCTCCTATTTGTGAATAGTCCCACATCATGGGATTATAAGAGAGATGCAAGTATTTATACTTGTTTCTAAGAAGTCATGTTGGGGCCTTGGGCTCCCAATGCATGCTTTGTTGTGAGGAGGGAGACCATGCATCATGACCACCACACACGTGCGCGACCGACCGACCGACTCGACTCGACCCGACCCGGCTCGGCTCGGTTCGGTTCGGGATTAGGCTTGGGCCTTGGCTATGTGGTGTAGACACTTATATTTTTGGTCCAGAAAACACTGCATTTTTCGAATTAGTTTTTTAAATACAAAAATATTTCTGAGCCGACTTTTATTATGAAGTGGTAAACTTTTGACCAAGTATTTCGCAGATCCTATTTTCCTCCACTGACCAGTATTTTTGTTCAGCCCTAATCCCGTTTATATATTATCATCAATTGTAGACGAGATTGGAACACAGAAAAAAAAAACTATTCTATCTTCCTCCGCAATTAAAAAAAAAATTATTCTTTCAGAAATTTTCAAGTAGTTAAATTCAAAAGTGCAAATCTGCACTGGTTTGTTTGTGCAAAACAAATCGGTTATTGATTTAGAGAGGCTGTTTTATCCTAGAGGCGGCGGCGGAAATACGAACTAGTTTTGCACCACCGACCAGATCGCCGAATCGTCTTCAAGAAAGCGACAAAGTACGTGACTCAGCCATTGTTTCCCAACATTCTGTATTAGCATTTTTTCATAAATCATGCTTATTAATGATATTTTTATTTGTTTTCTTTGTGAATAGGTTGTTGAAGGGCTATTTAGCTGAGAGGATATTAATGGGCTTGAGAACGTTAAAACGGAAATCCAAGAGGTATTACTTCTTTAAGAGGAATGCCAAATTTTGATAGAAAATTCATTTCAAAACACAACTATGAAAATTCAGTCCATATTTAGAGACACTTGATTGAATCTACAGTTCATGAAGTGTAACAAAACAAGAATTTTGTTTTAGGTTCAGTGATGTAGAGACTCAAGGATAAAAAACCAGAAGTATCACTACAACGGAATTGACCTTTAAAATAAATATTTTAATTTTTAAATAATCAATACGACAATCATAAAAATTGTAATCCAATAAGTGGAAGCTCGTGCATTGCAGGGCACTTAAATGAATGGGTGTTTAGGTAGGAGATTGTATAAAAGAAATGTGAAATTAATTTCTTTTACAAATAACTGTGCAAAATCATTTGAGTTAAGTAGAGTGTGCATCATATATAATTTTGCACAACTTAGTATATTAGTTATTAACCATGCAGACTTAGAAACTTGCATAAAAATAGTGGAGTTTATATCCGATGTTTGATTATCAATAGGAATCATTTGAGTTGTTTCTAGTGCACTTACTGTGATAGAAGTATGTACTGTATAGTTCCATACTACATGTATTTGTGTGGCCACTTTGTTATGTACGTTAAACATGAAGAGTATGTTTGCTGCAATTTTCGATCATAATTGTCTCATTTACTGTTCGTCAAACATGAAGAGTATGTTTGTTATGCACTTAAATTTACATGTCTCATTTACTCAACATATTTGAGATGTTCTGTTTTTGGATTGTTTAAACTATATTGAAACTTTCAATTTTCGATCATAATTGTCCTAAATTATTTTAGTAATTTGCATTCGGTTGGAATTATTGAAGTGTTACTTGGTTTAATTGCCTCCTTTCATCATTCCATGCTACTCTTCCAACCTCTTATCTGCTAAGGATAGAATGCTTATTACATTATGTACTTTGAGTATGAAAAAAGAAATTATTTTGAAAATTTCGAAATGAAGCATTGTGTTAACTTATAAGTTGAATATCTCGTGGTAAACACACTGTTTTTATGTTTACAAATGGGAGATTTATATTTTGGACCTTAAGGGAACCATAGTAATATCATACAAAAATAAACTAAGTAACCAACAAATTTAGTTCGGAAAGAATATATTCTTATTTTCTCATTCTCCATTACCTTTCTATTCTTGTTTGCAACTTCTGCACTCAGTACTTTTGTTTAATTAGCAGCCTAAATTCTTCGGGACAACTAAGTAGTTGGACTGAAAGTGGTGGTGATCCTTGCGGAGACTGTTGGAAAGGCATTACGTGCTTTGACTCATCCTTTATTGCAGATGTGATTATTTATCAAATGAGAATATTAATGCAGCATTGCTTCTCGGTTTATTCCTGTGACTTCCATGTTTTCAGCAAATTATCTAGGTTTGAGCTCACTGGCCACACCTTCATCAGTTGAGCAGTGAGTATCTTAGTTTTTTTTTTCTTCTGGAATTTTTGTTGCAAACTGAAAATTTATCACATAGGGTAGATTCTCATGTAAAGTTTACCACTGCGAATTTGAAATAGAAATGCTAAAACGAATTTGCCTTCCTTCATCAAAGTGTTATCTTTGAACTTAATATCTATTATATTGTGCAGAGACATGAGCAATAATAATCTTGGAAATTGAGGATCAAGCCTATATAATATACCTCCAAGTCTCACAAGATTGTAAGCTGAGGTGCTAAATTAAGATGATTAATTTCCTTATTGGATAAGCACCCCTTAACCTGTCACGAATGCACTAACATTGTAACCTTTTTTATAACCTAATCAAAATACCAATTGGAGAATATTTTTAAAAATTTAATCAATGTCATAAAAATTATGGAGCAACACGACATTGCCGCCTGACTACTCGGTGCAGTCCAAATGCAATTAAGAATGCATTCATATAAAGGTCAAATTCAGAGGTACAGTTAAAAACATATCATAAATTACAATCCAATAAAAACATATCATAAATTACAATCCAATAATATCATAAATTCAGAGGCACTGTAATCATATATTGGCTACGATATGTACGCTTACTTTGCTATTATTTTGTTTTAATCTTTTATCCTTCTGTTATGCATGTGGTAAGACGGTTCAAACCATAGGAATTAAATTATCCAAATGCCAATGTGTTTATTTACGCTATATAAAAATTAGTAAAAGAAAGCTATTGTATTGTGATGCCCAGTTAATAGGATCAACAGGCGATATAGGCACAGAATGATGATTTGCAAGCTCAACTTGTAACGTTCTAGGTTACTGATTGTAGTCATGTAGATCTTGATAAGCATCGGTCGGATGATGATGATGATCACTTAGATGACGACGACGATGGTGCAGAACACTTATCATAACCACTGGTTCTATTATTTAGAGATGTGCATTGCTTCAATGTTCCAACTGCTTCTTTGACTTGGGTACTTTGTTCCATTATTGTTTTTATGACCCATACATATTCTAGCACAGTTTCCAAATAATTCCAAACTCAGTTACAAAACTGAGCTTAGCCCAGTTTCATAACTGGGCTGCAGCTCAGTTACAAAAACTGGGTTTATTGGATCAGTTTTTGTAAACGAGCTATAGCCCAGTTATGAAACTGAGCTAAGCTCAGTTTTGCAACTGAGTAAGCTCAGTTTGAAAACTGTTGCTTCAAAGGTTTTTCTTTGATATTTTAGTTTTTGTTCTATTTAATTCCTTTTTCCACCTATAAAAATGAGATAGTCAACACATTTTTTTTTAACAATAGAATTGAATGAATATATATGAAAGTAGACCAAATATGGTATGCAGTTGCATAATGACAAACAAGAGTTGCTTGAATATGTTCCATCTCTGGTATGATTAAAACATGGTACTGTATAAAGTTGTGCTAAGAGTTAAATAATTTTGTAAAATGATTAAGGATATGAAACTTATAACAGGAAGATGGAATATGCTTCCATCTCCTTAGTTCCGCCAATCAACAACTTCAATGATAATTGAAGGAAGAATGAGATATGATGAAAATGCCTGGTCTTGACAACGTCTGCTTAAAGGCATAGAATTGCATTTCGTTTTCTCTTCTTACTTATTTTCTTATTTTTCAAACATACAGCAATGTTATAAATTTATATTACATTTTATCTTTGAACAAATCTTTAGGCATAACTAAATGTCAGTAAAGTATTTACCCTTAGTAATATCAATAGCTATTCAAGACATGCAGTTGTTTATTAGTTTGCAAAGGCAAAATAAGTATTTATGTTAAATGAAGGTTATTAATCAATGCCTTGGATTGTCATATAAGACATTGGGGACTGTGCAACATTATTAGAGTTTGGAGTGGATGATCTAGAATGGTTAGGTTAACCGTAAGTTAAATCTTGTTACGTGTATTTCACAATTGATTTTTGTATAGCTTATGTTGTTGTAATATCTGAATATATGACATTGTATTATGTTTATACCTGTTTGTCAATGCATTTATTTGTCAAATTTGTGTAACATTTTTTTGATTGTCGTTTGTTCATTATATGATATGATTTTATTATTTGTTTGATGAGATTTGTATAATAAGCATTTACAAAAATTTAAATTTAATTTGATACCTTCTCAGGTTCTTAAACCTGAAGGAGTGTCAAATTCCTTTTGCTTTAGGTTGAATTTGCATCGGTTGTTGTGAACAATTAATAACAGGTGCTACAATTCTATCTCTTGCACTGGTTGTAGAAAACAACCGATGCAAAAAGTAAGTTTTTTTTGTAAGCAACAAAGCATTTTTGCACTGGGTTTTAATAATAGCTGGTGCAAAAAACTTATCTTTTGCACCAGTTGTTACTTACAACCAACGAAAATAACCTATCTTTTGCATTGGCTATTACTTACAATTAGTGCAAGAAACCATTTTTTGCACCGGTTCTATAACCAGCGCAAAAGAAAAAAAGTTCGCACATCATCTACATTTGCACCGGTTGTAGAATCGGAGCTATAAGGGTTAAACAACTGTTGCAAATGACCTGTTTTGCAGTAGTGCCTCTTAACTGTTGGTATGAACTAATGCCCACATTGCTTGTCATATGGGGATAGAACACTATTAAAATCTCCCATCAAAATCCACGTGTTTGAAATAATGACAGATTCATTTTTCAAAAGTTGCCATAGATGTTGTCTATCTGGAAATGAATTACACGCATACACCACAATGAGGACGATAACAAAACCACCCTTGTTAGTAGCCTGCACTGTCATGTGTTGAAAGGTTGTTGTCATAATATTTGTACTCCATACATTTGAATCGCATAGAAGTAATATACGACCAGATGTAAGTTCTGAGATATTAGTCACAGTTCCCCAAGTAGTTGGAAGGAAGGAAGAAAAATTAGCTAATTAACTGAGGATAATTTATTTTTAACAAAACCAACAAGAGATGGTTTAGATTGTATGAGGAGTTTGAAAATATCTGCCATACGGGTAGATGTATTCATCTCCATCATGTTCCATGTTAAAATCGTCATTTTTTTAAGATGAGCTCCTCAGAGTTCTTTTAGCAAGAGCAGAAGAAGTAACTTTTGTTTTACCTTTCATGTAGTTAGTATCTGGATCAACTAAACCTGATGTATCAGGTTGTTATTCTGTAGCAGACTCTTCACTAATCGTTTCAGCAACAAAATGCACGTCATTAGGGGTGATATCAGCTGGAAGTTTGGAGTTTAGAAAGCCAAGTTCATCTCCTGTAACGACTCGAGGACTTTCGATTCCGAAAATCGACACAAATACCAATGTCGACTATTTAGACATCGGAAATACCGGATAGTTTATAGAATGAAATTAGAGGGTGGGAATAGACAAGATAGAAAATTAGAATAGAAGAAGGAGAAGAACATAACGACAGAATCAGAGTAACACGAATCTCACAGCAGAACGAATAAAATATAGTATACAACAGAACTTTGAAACACAAATATGTATTTGAATATTAGAGTATAACACTTACATCACAACGGAATAAACAATAGCTATATAATCCCGAAGCCTCCTGCTCCAGCTCTCCAAGTATATCTGTAAAATCCCGACTACTTGACTGCCTATACAAAATTGGGCACCCAAGAGTTTAGGGAAAACAAAATAAACTCTGGGTCAGTCATGGGACTGGTGTGAGTAAACTCCAACCACTTGGTTTAACTTTTCAAAATCTTTTTCAAAAGGAAAGATAATCGTAAGACCGATCCACACATAAACACGGATGGTTTTTACCTTACGATAAGCCAAAACATTTTCAAAATCAATACTTTTTTGATATTGTGATAATGTATAATCACAAATAATGAACAATCTAGCACAACGCTTGCATCTCACGCTCCACATATATATAGTATACAGTCAAAACCGCAGGCGCTTATTGGAGATTGGATTCCGACTATGACAAGATATGAAACCACCTGCCGATAGTGTATCTCTAGAGAGGAATACACTGGGTTCAACAAGAACGTCTTGCAACCCGGCCACACATGACCGACCACTCATTTCTCTTGAGTGTATCGAATATATTGTCACCTACGGTTTCTAGCAACATAACCGTTCTTGGGAGATACAGAAGCGAAAAGATGTAACAAATATGAATATTCTCTAGATGGTGACAATACAACCTAATGGGGGAGACCCACATAGCCATGCTGCCTGCCCGATTTTTGTCATTTCCCGGTTGATGAGGCTTGAGGTCATAATGTATCTTTTAACAGATCACGCCTTTCTTTACTTTGAATGCCACATCATCATACCTGCTAAATCACAAATTGGTTTCTCCAAAAATACCATGGGTATAAAGCTAAGAGAAACGAATTCCTCCGCCAACAAACGTGAATACGTTTGAAGAGATCAACTTACGCGATCCATTAGATATACTCAGTCAGACATTTGTCCATACAAGTTGTCCTGAGACTGGACAAACCGAAGGCACTATTCTGTAAACCCATCTTAGGCAATTTCTACTTAGGATTTGCCAGAACAGCACTTGCATAAACTCCGTCTTCAATTATCTTCATCATTATTGATTCGCAATGCTAATGCCCATACGAAGTGGTTTTCAGATAATGAATCTGATCCCGGTCTCTCCGTATTGACGACGGAAAAATGGTCAAAAACTTTGATAGTCGGTTATTTAACTATCAAAGGAAAACATGTGTACAAACAACGGTTGTATTTCGAAATGGAAATCTTACCGAGCAAATCATCAATCAACACTGAACCCCTTTAATTTAATTTTCCATTCAATTATTCATTCCCTATTTCCGTTTCCATATATTCATAAATTCTTATTTTCTAAATTTAGAAAATATACATTATTATTATTGGAAAACATTTCCATATTTACTCATATTTCTTATTTTCTATATTAGAAAACATTTTTTGTTCTTATTTCGAAAACATTTCCAAAACACCTTCACTGGATTTAAACAGATGTTTAAATAAAACATCGCTATGCCAACTCGAACCATTAACACTTATTAACTAAATTCAATTAACTAACCTTCCCTATCGAACCTTAACCATTCCTTAGTTAAAAATGAAGTCAATCAAGTTGGGGTATAACTACCTCTCATACCTTAACTGAACAATATTTCTAACCTCGAAATAGACAAAGTTCACATTTTAATCTTCAACAAACTTCCTTATGTAACTCTCGGATTCTATTTACGAATCCACTTCCTTTATAGAATCCATTTGATTATAATAATAGTGTTATAATCCCATATTTCCGATATATATATACATAATAACTTAAATATAACTTTTATTTATTTAATTTGGATAAACAAACAAACAACTAATTTATTAATAAATAAACCTTGATTTAAAACCGGAAAGTAAACAGTACTTTCCTACATCTGATATAGTCGAATTTCAATGTATATTTCTCTCTCGAATAATCTATATTCGATAACTCTCTTTCGAATAACTATATTTGAAAACTCTTTTTCGAATAAACTCTATTCGATAACCTCTCCTTCGAACAAACTATATTCGATAATTCTTTTCCGAATAACTCTATTCGATAACCTCTCCTTCAAATAAACTATATTCGATAAACTCTCCTTCGAATAACTATATTCGATAATCTTTCCTTCGAATAACTATATTCGATAACTCTTTTCTTCGAATAACTATATTCGATTAACTTTATTTGAATAACTAATATTCGATTAACTCTATTCCAATAACCAATGTTGATTAACTCTATTCGATTAACTCTAATTCGGTTAACTCTATTCGATTAACTCTAATTCGATTAACTCTATTCGATTAGCTCTAATCCGAATAACTAATATTCGATTAGCTCTAATTTGGTTAACTCTATTCCTATCCCATTTGAATTCCTATTTCAAAATCCAATTTCTTTGTAAATGTTTTAATTTACAAAATATTTATTTTGATCCATTATTCACATCGAATATAATCCCTTAAGTTTGATTTTGCATTTTAAAATAACATCCCATTTCCAAATTCTATTTATATTTCTATTTATAGAATTATTCATACGGAATCTCCTTTTTATTCTAACACTTAAATCGCATTAATAATCCCTTTTATAAATGCTATGTTCACATTCACTTTAAAATATCGGTGTCAAAACCGATTTCTACTTCTCTATATAAGTTCAGACTTGTATATTATTCCATTTATCAAACGATAAATATTTTATTTAATTTATAAAATATTATTTATAAATTAATTTTCTCCATTTTATCTGTTAAAACAGATTTCTATTTAATTCTACTTTAAATTAATCTTTTCCATTTATTTGTTAAAACATATTTCTATTTAATTCTACTTTAAATTAATCTTTTCCATTTATCTATTAAAAACAGATTTCTATTTAATTCTACTTTAAATTAATCTTTTCCATTTATCTATTAAAAACAGTTTTCCATTTAATATTTATTTACCACTTATTTCCTTTTATAAAATTCTATTTATTTTATAAAATACTTCCTTTTATATCCTATTTATTTCATATAAATATTTCATTTACAATATCCTATTTATTTCATATAAATATTTCCTTTATAGTATCCTATTTATTTCATATAAATATTTCCTTTTCCGATTTTATTTATTTTCTAAATATTTCTATTTCAATTCTATTTGTTTTCCAAATAATTCTTTTTATAAAATCCATTGATTTTATAAAATCCTTAAATTCAATATCCACTTTGAAATTCCTTTGTATAATTCTACTTATTTTCCAAATAAATATTCCTTTTATTATTCTATTTATTTTCTAAATAAATATTCCTTTTATAATTCTATTTATTTTCTAAATAAATATTCCTTTTATAAAATCCTTTGACTTTATAAATATTTCCTTTTATAAAATCCTTTGATTTTATAAATATTTCCTTTTCAATATACACTTTGAAAATTCCCTTTCTACATTCCAGTATCACTTATGGTATTAAAATACCAAATCAGAAGGATCAGTCATCATCCAAACACACATAATCAATAACATATTATATACCACATCATATATCACAATATATATAAAAAACAGTATTATAAATATTGAGGAATCCAGTTGGATCCCTCCAACCTATTTCCCTGCATCCACAGATGTTAACAATATAATTAACATCAATTTCATTTCAACATGAAATATTCTGATCAACAGAATCAATATTTAATTAACGATAAATATATATATATTATATATAACTATATCAATATTTTCAACTAATCAATTAGCAGTTCAACCAACCAATCAACACACAGTAATCAACCAATATTTATCAGTTCTAAAAATACATTATGAAAATATAAACTGAGCAGAGTTAGTGAGATTTACTCACATTGGACGATCATCGTCAAATAACGATAACTGTCGCTTGATTCAGATGGAAAATTTATTTTGCTATAAATTGTAACGAGTTCCAATTCACTCCCAACCAGTTCCATTGCATAGCTCCCGTCCATACGATCCCAACGGATCATGTTTAGACAGATTCCGATATCTTATGTAAAAGATATTACATTAACATGATTGCATACCATATTTAATTAGAATACACTTAATTAACTAAAATGTTTGGGCTTTAACCTTTATATATATATATATATAGGCCCATCATGGAATTCAAAAGCCCACCGGTATGAAATAATACCTGCTCCTGCTCATCCCCATCTTCCTCACGACATACTCAGTAAATACAAACCCGCCATTCCCCAATGTTCCCAAACCCCATACTCATTCGTTTCTCCACCGATTTACATGCTTTGAACACCATTTTCATCCTCGTAAAATCTCCTTTACGCCAATCACTCAATGCACAACTCGAACCTCCATCCCCATTTGCATTTCAGGTGAGCTCGACGTCCTGACAGGAAGTATCACGACAAACATCAGCACAGAATTTCCCCAAACTTCATCAATCAGTGCGCCTTCTCCTCTCGGACACTTCACGATCATCCTCTCGACCTATCCTTGACTCAGGCGTGCGTGAAGTTCTGCCCTTAGTCAACTCTACTTTTTGGAGCTTAAGTTAATCTGCATCGCAAGGATCAAAGTGGGAATTAACATGAAGCTCTGCTCCTCCAGATTCCAAAGCTGCCACTCTCGTGATTTATAGAATTTTATACGAGTTTATACGGATTTTTAAACTTTCATTTTACTGTTGGAATTTCTTCCTAGCGGTGACTACGAAAATTTGACCAGAGAAAATGTATATGAGGGTTAGGGTTAGTGAGAGTATTTATAGGATAGTTTTATTATTTTTATATTGATTATTTTATTCTATTTTAATCAATCGTTGTTCGTATTTACTGTTTAAAAATTGGTATGATCACATATGAATTTCATTTTCAGTGAAAATGGACATGCAGCTATGGTTTGTCATTACGGACCCAACGAAACTTGTTTCGTCGAAATTCGAGTCTGTTTGCTCCCACAACGTATTTTTAAAGTCAAATTATCGACTATTTTTCATATTAAAATTTTGTACGATTGCATACTGACTCCAAAAATCACGAATATTGTAATATAACAATAATTTAATATTCAGGATCTAACAAAATTGGTTTCGCCGAAAACGGAGGTCGTTTGCAAAACTGGCTAATTTTAAAGCTCTAAATAAACCCATTTAAATATTTATATATTTAAAAATAATTAAATTAAATATAAATAAATTTATATTATTGTATATATTCACATAGAATATAATATAGCTCCAAAATATTCCTATCTGAATTTATAACTCGACATTTCAAATTCAGATGAAATCAGTATTCAATTTATATTAAAAATCCATTAATAATATAAATAAATCATTATAAATTTTAAAGGAATTCCGTAGCGACTATTTTAAAATTTGATTTGGACATAACTCTCAATCTACACAACAAAATCTCGATTTTTCTCTTCCATTAGAAAAATATATTTCACCAGCTCTGAACATTTCTTGTTTCACAGAAATCCGGCTTAAAATGGATTCTGTATATTCATTTAAAGTTTGAATCGCCAAATTATGAATTGCCGCACCATTTCGAGCTCGATTATAATTATAATATAAATTATACGTTCAATTGACATTTATAAATATATTCGTTAATAAAATTCAATTCTAAACTGAATTATATATTTTAAATTGTCCAATTCACACAATATTGTCAATTCAACTATTTCTGGTTATTTCAGAAATTAAATATATTATTCTATTATTTTTATTAATTAAATATTCAATATTATTTAATTAAATGACCATTTAATTCTCTAAATCACTATTTAAATAATTAAATAAATTAATTATTATCTGTAAAAATACGGGTCGTTACATCTCCCTTGTTTGGCTATTGCCGATCCAATTGGTTAAGTCCTTGATCATTTGATACAACAGAAGAATTCAGATTTTAAGTAGGAATCCATCTGTTAGTATACATTTTATAATGATAAAAATTGAAACAAAGTTGAAACAAGGTTATTGTCATTAAAACTATAGCCATCAACATCTCAATCTCTAACATATATCCATCACAGGAAATGGGAGAATCTGCACTCTCCTATGGTCCCCCTCACCCTACTTTACCGGCAATTCAACAATTACAAACAATTCATTTGTTAAGCTATTGAAGCCACATATTCGGCCTTTGCATGGCTTCAATACTCATTGAAACACCCTACCTCCATTAAGGTCACTCACAAAGAGAATGCCTTAACTTTGGTGGAGGTTTATAAGTAAAAGCCACAGATAAACTCAAGACAGATATAAATACACATATTTTAAACAGCGGAAACCAAACAAACTTTTATTTCATCAATACGTGTATCAAACAAAAGATTTCAATAATTGTCTCAAAATACTTCCAACATTACAACCTCATAACTGCCTTGATTATTAAAGAAGCATGAAAACATAAATAAATTGACAAAAATCCCCATAGTGATATCCAAAGCCATTATCCGAGCAAGAAAGATCCAAATCATACTTCTACGTTCTTGGTGCTTGTAAAGAGTCTGATTGAGTTGAGCTGTTTCCTCCCTGTGGACCGGGGGGGGGGAGGGGGACGAAAGAAAAGAAGACGAAAAGAAAATAGGGTCAGACATAAAGCCTGAGTAAATCTAGTAACTCTTCAGTATGTGAATAAGAAAAGGGTATGATGGATGTAAACTAAAAATAGGGAATTGTCACAAGCTAAGGAAGTATCCAATGTACTATCGCACCCATACTATATCTCTGCACCTATTTGAGTTTATTCTAATTGGCACCCCGTGGTGAGGGTGAAGTGATCCCCATTTTCTAAAGATTGGCTCCTACTCGCGTTAACATGTGTCATACGGCCCCCAAGAATTGTAGATACCTATGTTGGTCCCACCATGGGGTGTATCAAGACCCATGGTGGCGGCCCCGACACAAAACTAGAAGGCATAGATTATACTACTGGTGTCCCCAATGCCCTGGTTGTCTGCTCCGGAGTGTGTGCATGCCCGCACCCCGTTAGACCTGCACTGTGCACCCGCCGCCGTCGTTTGACCGCTTACAATCAGCCCAGTAATCATGCCCCACCCTGCTTAGTTTCAGGGTACCGTTGATACCTAACTTTGGGTTACTGCTGAAACGGGTCCCTCGTTACCAGGATTTTCTAGTCAAACATGTTAAGTGGTTAAGTGTCTGTATTTACCTAACCCCACCCATCAATTCTTGTTAACATGTTGAATTTGGTTAAGTGTTATAGTTGACTTAACCCTACCATCTGTCCTTAGCCTCTTAGGAGCAACAGACCACTCACATTAGACAGGTATTGCTATGGTTACTGGATGTGCCGGTCAGTTCCGGACAGGCTTACACCGTAGCTCAGTCTAACCTCGGGTCCTTATTGGGCTCAATACTTAACCACCCACATTGGATAGGTATTGTTGTGACTACTGGGCAGCCGGGCGGGTCCGGGCAGGTTTACATCACAACTCAATCCAACCTCGGGTTAAGCATATCGTGTTTTCTAAATTTACATATTTTATTACTTCTCAACTATATGTAAATGTCATATCTTTTTTATTTTTGTGTATTTCAATTCATACCGCTTATGTGTCATAATCATTGGCATGTGCCAAACATGCCAACATATATTTTCAAATTTTACACCCAACGTTATTACCCCCGTTTGTTCGCAACGTTATAACATGTGTTGGGCTTGTCACAATTCAGCCCAACTTTATAAACGTGAGGAAAAGGGGAAAACAAGAACATGTAATACATAAATGTGTGTGGCGCATGAACTTGCAATTTGGCGATTCAACTAACATATAACATGGGTCATGTGAACTTGCATTCAGATCAAAGTATGACTAAGTAGGTGACATATGAAATGGCATAGTTTAGGCAAATACAAACTTGTGTTTAAACATGTTTAACTTAGCATAATATCGACCACAAAACTAGCATGTTATATACTCATCAAAATGTACAATTTTTACATCTAATCACATAGCCCATTTCAACATGAACTTGCGTAGTTTATGAAACCCAAACGATGTTTGACATAGATCCAATCATATTTTGCAAATAAACATGAACTTGCATAGTTTATGAAACATAGATCCAATTATACTTGCAAACATAGATCTAATTATACTTGCCAATAAACATAAGAATGATATCATAGGTTTTGGGTCATGTAGGCATAAAAGGTCTATAACATGTTTACATGAATTCTAATTTAGACTAAGGGAATATACATAGTCCATGCCATCGACATATACAAAAAGGGATCAATTTCTATTTTTTGCCACAAACTTGCAAGTGCCATTGTTTTCATATACATTTGTTCAATAGGCTTGCATCAATCAATTTATGCCACAAACATCAATACACAAGTCATGATAGAATCATTACAATACACAAAATTTATACGATATAATAACATGATTCTATTTTCATTTACATCGAATCACATCATAGTTTTTATTCATATTCTAAAAGGTCACTATACTTACAATGAATGCAGAATCTTGAATTCTGGATTCTGAATTCTGAAACTGAGATGCGCTCCTTTGGGTAGACTAACGTTGCATTGATTGATTTGATTAAACTTTAATTTGATTCGTCTCTCAGGCTTTAGTGTTGGCTTGTCTCTAGGCTTCTAATTGACGGCCATTCCTAGTTCCTTTCCAGCAGTATGACGGCTTTTGTATTCTATTATTTGTGTGAATTTAGGGTTAGACTTGAGTTGTATTTATAGAATTTTAAATTGTTTTGAGCCGTCAGATGAAGATAGGAGGAATCTAGACCATACAAAGTTCAAAGAGCCAATCAAGAGGTGACACGTAAGCCCTAGTGACTCAGCCGAGCCTCAGAATTCGATCAGACCCTGACCAGGCCAGCCAGGACCTGACCAGCAGGTCATTCTGACCTGGGCGCACTTGGCAGGTGCGCTAGGCCAAAATTGTACTGGTGCACTTCCCAAGTGCGCCAGTTCAACTTTGTTCTGGCGCACTTCACAAGTGCGCCAGTGCATTCTGACCCGTTTTCTGGTTTTTCTGCCCAACTTCGTTCGTCCATATCTTCTTCATACGATATTCGTTTTACGCAAACTTGGATTCTATCTCAAGCAGAATTTCGAGACGAACGCAACGGCATAACCCATTTCCCTTGATTTCATCATTTATAATTAATTATACTTTAATTTGTGAAGCTTAACGTTATAGAATTCACGGGGTGTTATATTCTCCCCCTTAAAAGGATTTAGTCCCCGAAATCTTCAAGTTAGGAAGAATGTATGTTGTAACACGTATTTACTTTTATGAAATAAAAGTTGCTGCTTTTCTGCTATTTACAAATATGTGTTCTTATATCTGTCTTGTATATTTGTGACTTATACTTATAAACCTCCACCAAAATTAGGGCATTCCCTTTGAGAGTGACCCTAACGGAGGTGGGGTGTTTCATATATCCTACCATCCAACAGTCCATCTACTCAATCAACAAACACAGGTATCCACTGTCCTTAAAAGACTTCTAATGCTTCATGATCATATGCATAGTGTGTGTACGTGTCCTTATCTAATGCAGAAATCAGGCGGCCTACTGATTCAGTTGACCTCCTTAATGCGAATCATGTAAGTGTCATGAATCCATTATGTATGCAAATTTTTCCTACTTATAATTCTACATGAGTGCACAACTATTCATACAAATGCGACGACCATATGACAGCATATCAAGTTTTCAACCATATACAAATAAGAATACATATATGCATATGCAGTATGAAGTGATTGAGCCGATCTAAGACCTACGTTGTGTGTGTATATGCATCCACAAGCAACCACTAGCAACCACTTGCAACCACTTGCAGCCATCAACCACAACATGTTTCAAATACATGTTTACATCCAAAGGGGTTTCTACCTAAGGATAAAGGATAATATCGAGGAGATATACCTAAAAAGATAGATACAAGCACAACTTTAGAAAAAAGAGAGGTTAAAGATGTACCCTCAAAAAGAAGAGGGTAGGCAGCGCGTATTATGTCCTCAGTTTCCCAAGTCGCGTCTTCCTCGGCGTCGCTCCACTGAACCTTAACGAGCTTCACTTCGCGGCTGCGTAGCTTTTTGATTTCAGTTCCTACGATTCGAGTTGGAACTCTCCTCACAGTTGCTTCACGTTCCACTTCGGCTTCTTCTAGAATGCTTAGCTCCACCACTTCCGTTGATTCATGTAGACATTTCCGGAGATGAGAAACGTGAAAGACGTTGTGAATTCCGGCCAATCTTTCAGGAAGATCTACTCTATAAGCCATTTTCCCAATCTTCTCGATGATAGGGAACGGTCCTACAAATCTTGGTGCTAGCTTTCCTGCGGATCCAAAGCGAACGACGTTCCTTAAAGGGGATACCTTAAGGAAAACCCTGCCCCCAACCTCAAACTCAAGGTCGGTCCTTCTTTTGTCGGCGTAGGATTTCTGTCTGTCTTGGGTTGTCTTCATTCTCCTACGTATCAAGCCCACTTTCTCTGAAGTTTCTCGAATCATGTCTGGCCCAAGTATAAGCTTATCTGTAGACTCCCACCAACAAGTTGGTGATTTGAACGGTCTTCCATACAAGGCTTCGAAGGGTGTCATGCCGATGGTAGCTTGGTAGTTGTTGTTGTAGGCAAATTCCACTAAAGGAAGGTGATCCTCCAACGTCCCTCCAAAGTCAAGAACGCAAAGTCTTAAAAGATCCTCTAAAACTCTATTCACCCTTTCCGTCTGGCCATCGGTTTGGGGGTGATAGGCCGTGCTCAAACATAACTACATGCCTACAGCTTCTTGCAGACTCCGCCAAAATTCACTTGTGAAAATAGGGTCTCGGTCACTGACAATGCTGGAGGGTATCCCATGGAGTCGAACTATTTCCTTGAGATAAAGAGATGCTAGAGATGAGGCAGTCCTTCTACTTTCGATAGGTATAAAGTGGGCACTCTTAGTAAGCCTATCCACTATTACCCAAATGCTAGTGTTGCCTCTTCTTGACCTAGGCAGTCCATCAATGAAGTCCATTGAAATGCTATCCCACTTCCACTGTGGGACCTCTAGAGGGTGAAGTAGTCCTCCAGGCTTCTTTTGTTCCGCCTTGACCCGTTGGCAGGTCATGCACTTATAAACGAAATCTGCCACGTCTTGCTTCATGCTGCTCCAAAAGAAAGTCCTTTTTATATCCTTGTACATCTTATCACCGCCAGGGTGTATAGTCATCTTAGAATGATGTGCTTCCTCGAGAACCTTCTTTGTCAACTCCCTTGCTTGTGGGACACATAATCTTCCATCTCGTCTCAGCCAACCCTTATCATCGATGGCGTATCTACTGAGGTGACTAGAAGTCTCACCCCTAATAAGTTTATCAATCACATCAACAAGCTGAGGGTCTTCACGTTGTGTAGCCCCTATTGAGTCTAAGAGAGTAGGGCGTACTTCGAGATATGCTAACAAACCCGGTACAAAATCCGAGGAGGGCCTAAAGTTAAAACTGGCTATATACTCCAAGTTTTTCCTTTCCACAAAGAGAGGGCTTAGGGTCAGTTTCTTTCGGCTCAACGCGTCTGCTACCACGTTGCCTTTTCCGGGAGTATAGGAAATTTCAAAATCATACGAGGCAAGAAACTCCATCCATCTTTGCTGCCTCAAGTTAAGATCCTTCTGGGAGAAGAGATATTTCAACGATTTATGGTCAGTGTATAATTCAAACTTCTTACCTGGGAGATAATGGCGCCAAGACTTAAGTGCAAAGACGATGGCGGCCAACTCAAGATCGTGGGTTGGGTAGTTCTTTTCATGAACCTTCAATTGCCTTCCGCCATAAGCTACTACCCTTCCTTCTTGCATTAGAACAACGCCTAGTCTCGTTCCACATGCATCCGTGTATACTGTGAACATTTTGCTTCCGTCAGGCAGAGTTAGAACTGGGGCTGTTGTAAAAAGCCCTTTTTAATCGTTAGAAAGCAAACTCGCAGTCCAAATCCCAAGTGAACGCCAGATTCTTCTTTGTTAGCCTTGTGAGTGGGGCTGAGATTTTCGCGAAATCCCTAATAAACTTTCGGTAAAAACCGGCTAGCCCAAGAAAGCTTTGAACTTCGATTGCATTTCTTGGTTTCTTCCAATCTTGTACTGCCACCACTTTCGCGGGGTCCACTGCTAACCCTTCTTTGGACACTATATGCCCAAGAAACCTTACTTCTTTTCTCCAGAAGTGACACTTGGAGAATTTGGCTTTTAGTTGATGTGCACAGAGAGTATCCATGATTTCTTTCAGATGCTGAGCATGTTCTTCCTCTCTCTGTGAGAAGATTAAGATATCATCTACGAAGACAACCACAAATTTGTTGAGGAATTCTCTGAACACCATGCTCATTAGGTCTATGAAATAAGCGGGTGCGTTTGTCAAGCCGAAAGGCATGACAAGCCACTCGAAGAAACCGTCTGGGGTTCTGAACGTTGTCTTATCAACGCTGTCTTCAGCTACTCTCGGCTGATGGAACTCAATTACCAGATCAAGTTGGGAGAAGACCGTCGCACCTACAAGCTGATCAAACAAATCGTCGATTCGAGGAAGAGGGTGCCTATTTTTCTTGGTCAATTTGTTTAACTCCCTATAGTCGACGCAAAGGCGAAGCAAACCGTCTGCTTTGGTTGCAAACACCACTGGAGCACCCCATTCCGAAAGGCTCCGTCTAATGAACCCCTTTTCGAGAAGTTCTTTAACCTGCTTACTGAGCTCCTTTCTCTCCCTTGGAGCCATGTGTCTGACAGGTAAAGCTACTGGCTTTGCGTTATCCACAAGATATATGCGGAAGTCTATTTCCCGCCTCGAAGGTAAGCCTTTCACTTCCTCAAAAACATCTGGATATTCCCGGACTACTCTAACAGATTGCAAATTCTCATCAGAAGCATCAAGCGACTCTAGATAACTAAGCATAACAACATTCAAAGGATTACAAGAAATTTCTAGAGTATTACCAAGCCGAGTCAAGAGTCTAACTACTCTTTTCTCACAGTCAAGAATGACACTATTACTGGATAACTAGTCCATGCCTAAGATCAAACCATATCCTGAGAAGCCCAAAACAAAGGCACTACAACTAAACTCAACGCTGAGAATAGATATTTTCAAACCCAAACAAACCATTGACAAGTAAGCGGAGCCCCCAATTGGATTTGAAACCACTAAGGGATCTTCTACCATACTAGTTTCTAGATGCAGAGATTCTACTAAGGCAGATGAAATAAAAGAGTGTGATGCGCCAGAGTCAAAAAGTGTACGAACTGGATGATCATAAAGATAGACTACACTTTCTACAGAAATATTACTACCTCGTTCCTGTTGAGGTGCCACTAGCGCATGAACCTGACCCCCTGAAGTGGATCCGGCTTTCTGTCCCTGCCCTTTCTTCTTTTGGCAGTCCTTAGCTTGGTGCCCAGTTTCTCCATAATGGAAGCAACCACCCATCTTCGCCTTCCTTTTCCAGCAGTCTTTTGATATATGGCCCACATTGCCACAGAAATTGCACCTTCTCTTCTCATGGGGCCTATTGTTCTTCCCTCCTTTCTTGAAGTCTGTTTTCTTTTCTTGTAGACCTTCTTTCTTCTCTTCCCCCTTAGTTTCCTTCTTGCCGTGGTCTTCCTCGTGTAGCAACGCCATGTCCACCAAGCTTTCATAAGTCGCTCCCGTGGATACATGGGTCATGGCAAGGCTGTGTAGAGGCTCGTTCAAACCCTTGACGAAGTGAAGTGCCTTCTTGTGTTGGGTGTTTACTAAGTCTAGCCCAAATCTGGCCAGCTGATTAAACTGATTAACATATTCCCTGATCGTCATGCTTCCCTGTTTCAAAGTTAGAAACTTTTCCATTTGCAAGCTTCTTTCGGCTTGGGAGAGGAATTTCATCTCAAACCTTGTCGTGAAGTCTTCCCATGTTTCCACCGCCCTCTGAGCATTAGTAACTTCCCACCAATAGGAAGCTTCATCCTTAAGTAACCACACCGCAAGTTGTATCTTTTGCCTGTCATCCACTCCAAAGATGACAAACAAATCCTCAGTCTCTTTTAACCAGTTTCTTGCTTCAACAAAAGATTATGTTCCATAAAATTCTTTTCCACCCATAGCCTTGAAGTCCCTACATGTTTTTGCGAGTCATTTCCACGAGGGGGCGGAGGAGGAGGAACCGCGGCCACTGGAGGAGGGATGTCTGCTGGGCCCGCGCCATTGGCCCTTGCTTCTAAGTACCTCCTAAACCAGCCGGGAATCGGCACTCCTTCTGGAAGGTTAAGGTCTCCAGACATGCTGAAACAGAAAGGAAAAATTCAAAACGAAGGATAGAGAGGGATAGATAGGGCACATGGCTTTGGGGGATTTTGTCTTTTTATAAATATAACACTCTTTCTAAATGCTTCTTTAAACTTTCTTTTTGAAAACAATTTTCAAAAACTTTTATCTTGTCTGGTAAACCTATGCTCTGATACCAAGTGAAACACCCCACCTCCATTAAGGTCACTCACAAAGGGAATGCCTTAACTTTGGTGGAGGTTTATAAGTAAAAGCCACAGATAAACTCAAGACAGATATAAATACACATATTTTAAACAGCGAAAACCAAACAAACTTTTATTTCACCAATACGTGTATCAAACAAAAGATTTCCATAATTGTCTCAAAATACTTCCAACATTACAACCTCATAACTGCCTTGATTATTAAAGAAGCATGAAAACATAAATAAAGTGATAAAAATCCCCATAGTGATATCCAAAGCCATTATCCGAGCAAGAAAGATCCAAATCATACATCTACGTTCTTGGTGCTTGTAAAGAGTCTGACTGAGTTGAGCTGTTTCCTCCCTATGGTCCTTGGGGGGGGGGGGGGGGGGAAACGAAAGAAAAGAAGACGAAAAGAAAATAGGGTCAGACATAAAGCCTGAGTAAATCTAGTAACTCTTCAGTATGTGAATAAGAAAAGGGTATGATGGATGTAAACTAAAAATAGGGAAGTGTCACAAGCTAAGGAAGTGTCCAATGTACTATCGCACCCATACTATATCTCTGCACCTATCTGAGTTTATTCTAACTGGCACCCCGTGGTGAGGGTGAAGTGATCCCCATTTTCTAAAGATCGGCTCCTACTCGCGTTAACATGTGTCATACGACCCCCAAGAATTGTAGATACCTATGTTGGTCCCACCATGGGGTGTATCAAGACCCATGGTGGCGGCCCCGACACAAAACTAGAAGGCATAGGTTATACTACTAGTGTCCCCAGTGCCCTGGTTGTCTGCTCCGGAGTGTGTGCACGCCCGCACCCCGTTAGACCTGCACTGTGCACCCGCCGCCGTCGTTTGACCGCTTACAATCAGCCCAGTAATCATGCCCCACCCTGCTTAGTTTCAGGGTACCGTTGATACCTAACTTTGGGTTACTGCTGAAACGGGTCCCTCGTTACCAGGATTTTCTAGTCAAACATGTTAAGTGGTTAAGTGTCTGTATTTACCTAACCCCACCCATCAATTCTTGTTAACATGTTGAATTTGGTTAAGTGTTATAGTTGACTTGACCCTACCATCTGTCCTTAGCCTCTTAGGAGCACCAGACCACTCACATTAGGCAGGTATTGCTATGGTTACTGGATGTGCCGGTCGGTTCCGGGCAGGCTTACACCGTAGCTCAGTCTAACCTCGGGTCCTTATTGGGCTCAATGCTTAACCACCTACATTGGATAGGTATTGTTGTGACTACTGGACAGCCGGGCGGGTCCGGGCAGGTTTACATCACAACTCAATCCAACCTCGGGTTAAGCATATCGTGTTTTCTAAATTTACATATTTTATTACTTCTCAACTATATGTAAATGTCATATCTTTTTTATTTTTGTGTATTTCAATTCATACCGCTTATGTGTCATAATCATTGGCATGTGCCAAACATGCCAACATATATTTTCAAATTTTACACCCAACGTTATTACCCCCGTTTGTTCGCAAAGTTATAACATGTGTTGGGCTTGTCACAATTCAGCCCAACTTTATAAACGTGAGGAAAAGGGGAAAACAAGAACATGTAATACATAAAGGTGTGTGGCGCATGAACTTGCAATTTGGCGATTCAACTAACATATAACATGGGTCATGTGAACTTGCATTCAGATCAAAGTATGACTAAGTAGGTGACATATGAAATGACATAGTTTAGGCAAATACAAACTTGTGTTTAAACATGTTTAACTTGGCATAATATCGACCACAAAACTAGCATGTTATATACTCATCAAAATGTACAATTTTTACATCTAATCACATAGCCCATTTCAACATGAACTTGCATAGTTTATGAAACCCAAACGATGTTTGACATAGATCCAATCATATTTTGCAAATAAATATGAACTTGCATAGTTTATGAAACATAGATCCAATTATACTTGCAAACATAGATCTAATTATACTTGCCAATAAACATAAGAATGATATCATAGGTTTTGGGTCATGTAGGCATAAAAGGTCTATAACATGTTTACATAAATTCTAATTTAGACTAAGGGAATATACATAGTCCGTGCCATCGACATATACAAAAAGTGATCAATTTCTAGTTTTTGCCACAAACTTACAAGTGCCATTGTTTTCATATACAATTGTTCAATAGGCTTGCATCAATCAATTTATGCCACAAACATCAATACACAAGTCATGATAGAATCATTACAATACACAAATTTTATACGGCATAATAACACGATTCTATTTTCATTTACATCGAATCACATCACAGTTTTTATTCATATTCTGAAAGGTCACTATACTTACAACGAATGCAGAATCTTGAATTCTGGATTCTGAAACTGAGATGCGCTCCTTTGGGTATACTAACGTTGCGTTGATTGATTTGATTAAACTTTAATTTGATTCGTCTCTTAGGCTTTAGTGTTGGCTTGTCTCTAGGCTTTCTAATTGACGGCCATTCCTAGTTCCTTTCCAGCAGCATGACGGCTTTTGTATTCTATTATTTGTGTGAATTTAGGGTTAGACTTGAGTTGTATTTATAGAATTTTAAATTGTTTTGAGCCGTCAGATGAAGATAGGAGGAATCTAGACCATACAAAGTTCAAAGAGCCAATCAAGAGGTGATACGTAAGCCCTAGTGACTCAGCCAAGCCTCAGAATTCGACCAGACCCTGACCAGGCCAGCCAGGACCTGACCAGCAGGTCATTCTGACCTAGGCGCACTTGGCAGGTGCGCCAGGCCAAAATTGTACTGGCGCACTTCCCAAGTGCGCCAGTTCAACTTTGTTCTGGCGGATTTCACAAGTGCGCCAGTGCATTCTGACCCGTTTTCTGGTTTTTCTGCCCAACTTCGTTCGTCTATATCTTCTTCATACGAAATCCGTTTTACGCAGACTTGGACTCTATCTCAAGAAGAATTTCGAGACGAACGCAATGGCGTAACCCATTTCCCTTGATTTCATCATTTATAATTAATTATACTTTAATTTGTGAAGCTTAACGTTATAGAATTCACGGGGTGTTACACTCGTTCTTCGAGCCTTATCTAATGATAGGCTCTCTTGAATAAAATATTTATAGAACTCCCACAATCCACCAAGACTTTCCATATGGTGGCTGGGCTGATGATGGCCCTAATTTCTAATGGATCAATGTTTGGTATTTCCACCTCCTCATGCTCTCTACCATGGAAGACGATGTCGCCAGTCGTTGTCCTATGCTTCTTCATATGAACATTATCTATGGGAGCATTTCACTCCCTAACTTTTAAGTGTTTCACAGCATTCACATACTTCTCAATTGTATTTGCGCTGAAACCCTCGAGATGTGGTCCTCTGAAGACAAAGTTAATAACTGTTCCTTTACCTTTATCGTGATTTCCTGGATGGGCGATGACTCAAGGAGCTTCCCGGCCTTACTTGTTAGCCAAAGCCCCCGCCCTTTGTCCCTTGAGGTAACCTTATATTCATCTAACTTTCCTTCTCTCGGCAACTTCTTCACTATATCTGTAAGATGACAACACTCATTTTTCGTGTGGTCGTAAATCTCATGAAACAAACAAAACTTTTTGGTCTATACCTCCTTCTCAGTTGACTCACGTGGAGGTGGCTTCTTGAACTTCATAGTTTGGCGCATGTCAAGATAAATATTTTCCAATGTATAGTTCATTGTAGTGTAGATGACGAATGTACGGATTTGGGGCCACATCTTAGCATCCCCTTTCTTATTCATGTTTTCTCCATTACCATTCCTTCGCTGATTAACATTTTTCCTATTACGATTTCCAACGTTCACCTCTACATTACCAGAATTGTCTCCAAACTACTTCACTACCAAGTTACTTTGTATTCCCTCGTCGTTGACTGTGTCATTTGTTCTCCTTTTTGGTTCCTCCTCACCTCTTCAATGCATAGGTGTACGTTCATCTTTTCATAAAACACATCAAGGCTCACAATGGGCTTTCCCATCAAATATTTTTCGAATTCAGTCTCGGCATCAACCCCGTCCAGCAACGCCATCAAAACTGACTCTATCTTAGGGTTGGTGACTTCCATAACGTCCATATTGAAATGGTTGAGGTAACCTTTGAGTGTTTCTCCTCAACCCTGCGTTATTCGGCAGAGGGACATCACATTTTTGGACTTGGTTGCATGAAAATGAAATTGGTTCAAAAACTTTCTTCCTAGATCTTCAAAATTCGGTATTGACCTTCAAGGCAGCCTTGTAAACCCATAAGCATTTTCCCATCGAGGTAGATAGGGAAGGCCTTGCACTTTATGTCATCTGGGGCTACCGCGACATTCATAAACTAGGTATATCTAACCAAGTGCTGGCCTGAATCGATCTTACTTGAGTAATGATTCATTTGAGGCACGTTGAACCTTCTCGGGAATTCAGCACCCAAGATGTCATTAGTAAATGGGGTATGACTACGCTCCAAACCCCAGTCCTAGTGGGTATATCCTTTACAGCTTTCATTATTTGATGTACCATGGCTGTAACCTCGGCATTGATTATAACACACTCAGTATCTACGCTTTCGGCTCATTGAGTCTCTCTTGGCCCTGCTTCAAGTGACGTTGCCCGAGCCGCCACCTGGGCGATACTTTCTTGGCCCTAAATGTTCCAGTCGTTCATAGAACATAAGGGAGGAAGTGCGGGAGCACAAGTGGCTCTAGAAGTGTCATCATTCCTCGGAGAGGAAGGATTTTGGATCGACCTGGTGTTGGTATCATCTAAGTTCAGTTGGGTGCCTCTCGGGTCGGTATTCCCGATCTGAGCTGATTCTTCTACATGAGATGAGAGCTTACCAAATTGAAGCTGTTCAATACTATCTGGCCTCTCGTATGGATGTCGCTGTCTTGGTTACTCTTGGCTCCTTCCATACGAAGATGAGTCTTCGGTGACTTGTCTATTTGGTAGGGAAGGTGTTCTTTGCCTCCTGAACTCTTATGTTGCCTCTTCATTTGATCCATTTCCTGCCTCATCGTGGAGTTCACATGTGATTGAGCATTCGATGCCACCGTGGTCTCCTTAATCCGGTCCATCAGAAATCTGAGATCAACTTGATTGGCGAAGGACTAAGTTGGAGCTCGGTATGCTAGTGCAATGGAGGTGGTAGAAGCACTTTAGTCTCAGTTCGGCTCCGACCCAGGTCGGTTCGGATTCGAATCGGTAGCTGGTGGCAGGGCTACTCCAATGGCTGCTTGTTGGTTCTGACTGGAGGAAGGCCTGGAGGCAGCTCGAATTTCATCAGCTCTTGTAGACACCATTGTTGCTAAGATTGATGAAAATGCTGAAATCGTAGGAAGTGTAGGAAGATAGGATTTTCTCTCCAAACTTGGTGATTTAGAAAGTAGATGTAAAAACCCTTAACTATTGAGAAATTGAAGATTTCTCAATGAAAGCACCAAAGTGTTGACACCAAAAATGGCACAACACCCAAGTAGAAAATATGTAGAGAATGAAAATGAATAAATATATATTAAAATGAGAAGAACGCAATGCACACACAGATTATAGTGGTTCGGAACGATCCGAAGTCTACATTATAATTTCTTATATAACTTGATAAATTAGAGTATAATGATAAAATAAGTGTAAAACCCAATTAAAAGACAATTACAATAAGCAAAATGTCATAGTAATGGCCAAAAGTACTTTTCTTATAGCTCTAGGGGCTATAAATAACTGCTTCAGATCTCGGGTTGGTTAGAACACATGGCGGTCTACACGAGAGTGTAAAAAGTGTGGAAAAGCCTTCTTCTCGTGGGAGATGGCCCGGCAGGCTAAGCATGGACACATGGTGATAGATCCATAATAATAGTGATATTTGAAGCAATCATAACGGAGTTAGAATGATTCTTTAGTGAGATATTTTGTCGGCTGGATCCGACTCGGGTCGACTTAATCGAGCCGGGAGTGGTTCGAATTGGGATGCGTATATTCGTTTGTCTTGTAAGTTAATCTTCACCGAACCGAGATCTGGTTGAGCAGAGCTTTATTTGACCTAAGGCTTCACCAAGCCGAGAAATGCTTTGTCTTTGTGATAGAGTGTTCATATGTGGTACCACATCAAGCCGAATCCAGAATACACTTTGAATCGAGAGGGTATTTGATGTTATAGGGTTTAGTCGAGCCCAAGTGTGATTGAACCGAGTGATATAAAGTTGATGTTATCCCACTTAGTTTGGTCGAGAATCAATCGAGCCAAGACCATCTATATTTTGCTTGGTCGAATAAGCAAATGAATGCTTGTTGACGATCTTGATGGCCTTACAAGAGGTAGGAGAACAGGTTTTATGCAGGTTCTTCACCATCATGACATTTCCTGGGTTCTTGAATACTGTAACACTTGTTAATTTTTGGAAATTTTCCATTGAAGAAGAAAAGTTCATAACCAAGAGTGAGACTATGAATGAAGAAGAGCTAATTAAGAAAATTTTACGAAGAAATAAACCAGAAATTCTCATTAAAGGTCGCCATACTCACAAGGAGAAAGGAAGAAAGATGAGCGGGCGACTAAGATAGCCTAGAAAAAGGGGAAAGATACAATGTTGAAAGTTCTTTCATGCACACACTATCGAATCAAAGACTCAATCAATGAGTCATGATATACATATTACTTTGACTTCACAGGCTTCTTCCTTCGATCCTTGTTATGACCCTATACATTCTGGTTTATTGAAAGAATGCATACTTCAACATTCAAATGCCTTAAGATTCTGCACCGGGCAAGGGGTCGAGTTGAATAAGGAGATAACTAATGCTCTCACGGATACTGACACCAGTTCTTTCAAACTAGAAAAGGATCCAAAAGAGGTTATGGTCACTGGAGAGAGCGAGAATGTAACAAACATGGATTTTCGACCCCGAAAATTGACATAATTTCAACATAAATATATCCTATGTCCAAACTCGAGTACTGAAAATCCATATCGTTAAAAGAAAGAAGTTAGAGTGTGAGATAAGAAAGAAATATAAGAATAGAAGAAGATCATCAGAAACAAAATCTCACATCGCAGTGGAACAAAATATAAAAACAAATCTTTACTGAGAGCTTGAAATAAAACTTACAATTATTAGAGTACATCACACATCTAGACAGTTATAATAATCTATCCTCATATACAATCACACAGCGGAATATATAATATCATATGTCTGAACACCTCCAGCTCGTCTCTGGACTTCGTAGCATCTGATAACCTGGACCTGTACAACCCGGTCTAACTCGAGCATTGCAAACGCCGGATCAGTCTGGTGAACCAAAGTGAGAAAAATAGACTAAGTTTAAAGGCATCACACAACTTGATTTTAACGTCAAAATCTTTTCGAAAGAAAAGGATAATCGTAAGACCGAATCCACACATAAATATGGATGATTTTTACCTTACGATAATCCAAATTATTTTTGAAAACAATATTATTATGATAGTGTCTAAATACAAATAATTATCAATCTAGCAGAACGCTTGCATCTCACGCTCTACATATATAATATACAATCAAAGTCGCGCGCTCCTATTGGAGAATGGATTTCCTAGCAAGGTATGGGACCACCTTTCGAACAACGTACCTTTAGAGATGAATACATTGGGGTTCAATAAGAACATCTTGCGACCAAACTAAACATGACCGGTCCCTCACTTTCTCTTGAGAGTGCCGAATATATCATTACCAGGGTTGGGGCCAGCCAACCGAATCGATAGCATACATACATAAATAAAAAGGGACAATTGAAAGCATTTGATTTCTCCAGATTAGGTAATGATATAGCCTTTTGATGGGTGCGACCCATATACCCGCGACCTACCCGATTTTGTGCCATTTCCTGGTTGATGAGGCTTGAGGTTAGAAATATCTTGTTAGAACATCTGGCCACCATTCACTCTGAATGTCACATCATCAATTCCATCAGAAATCACTAATTCGTGTCCTTAAAAAATACTCAAGTTGTTAAGCTAAGAGATGGGCCCTTTTGCGCCATAACTTTGTTACTTTGAAGAAATCAACGTACGATATCCTTTTAGAAATACTCTGTCAGACATCCATCCGTACAAGTCATCCAGGAACAGGACGAACCGAAGTCACCCTCCTACCACATCCTAGGTATCACCCTATAGATCAGTAGCGAGTAGTCCTTGAAATCCGTAGATTCCAACCACGAAAAAAATCACAGTTTATCTCCGGGAGCTAACTAGAAAATTTGAGTAATCCTTTCGCTTATGAAGATCCACGGTCTTCAATGCTCCATCTTTATTCAGCATCTTCCACATATTTTTTGGTTCTGAATGGTTTTTGAATATAAATTCGATTCTGGTCTTTCTGTACCAACATATTGGCCAGATTTGATAGTCGGTTATTTAACTATCAAATAAATAATCATGAGAATAAAATGAGTTCACCGATTCAGTACTTGGCATTATCTAGCCTCTTTAATTAAAACAATTAATGAAAATCTCTTAAATCTTTAAATATAACAAATATAGCTTTTCACTACTTATCTAACATAGGATTTTTTCAAAACTATTTTATATTAATACTTAGGAATATATTCTGTAATCATATTCAATTTTCTATCTTACTATCATTTCAAACATTTGCTATTTCATTACTCATTATCTATAATTGGGAAATAAATTCATCTTATCGCTCATAAAACAAGGTTACGAAATCTTTCTTGATTTATTATTTGAAATAATAACCAACCCTTATTCCTTTCGAAATAATCCATTCTGAACTCCCTTTTCATATCCTTTTTACCATTATAATTTCACATAATCTCCTTTTATCTGTTTTACTTCGGGAAACCCATTATATGTGTATATTCTCCAATCTTACCATTTCAGTAACTTTGAAAATCTCATTATACATATTTCAAATCTTTTTAATTATCACTGCGCTATTATTTCTCATATGGAAACAATAAATCATTCTATACCTCTTTACCATTACAACCAATATCATCCTCGGATAATCCTGAAGTCGTTCAAGTTGGGGTATTTTAATTACCTCTCAGACCTTGATTAACCATGTTCTTATCTTAAGATAGATAGGAGTTGTAATTCAAAAACCAATATTCATTCTAATGCCAAACACATCTCATTTAACTATTTTATTTAAAATATGGTTTGTAAAACCTTTTTACATTTGGAAATGTCTCTTTTTAGATATAACTTATTATTACTTAATTAATTGATCAAGTAATTGCTTATAAAAATATCCCTTTCAACCTTCTTTAAATACTATGTTTAATAGCTCGGATTTTTACTGAATTCACTTTTTTAATCCCTTTTCCTAATCCATTCAACCATTTCCCGCTTGAAAATCTTATTTAATTTTTCTTCATTTTGCTTAGTTGCATTATTAAGTAATGTTAATTTAAAATTAACACTTTAACACCTCATCTCTTTGCATAAACTTCGTTTATATAATTTTGGTTTAATATAAACCCTTTTATTTTCAATTTTCTTTAACTTAATTCAAACATTAAGTAAATATTAATTTAAGCTTATCGTATTCACTTAAAATTCCTTTAATAACTTCATTATAAAAACTCGGGTTTTAATATAAAACTGTTCATAAACTCATTTCACAATTCAATTGTATTTCATTTCAACTTCGATTACTTTTTAAATGGATTTCAATTAAAAAGTAATCTCTTAAATTATTATTAATTATAATAATAATTTACTTCAATCGTTAACTACTACAGAATTATTTAATTTCTTTATTAACTAAAATAAATGGTAAATTCCCTTTTAAAATTTTATTAAAGTTTAAAAAAAATTCGTTAAACTATTTTATTAGATTAATCAACAACAAACTAATTTAATAATCGATCCCAGTTAAAACGGTTAACTTAAGTCAACTCAAAACACGGTTATCTCGATAAACATTTTCAATTAGTCCTTTCCTTTAATTAATTTATAATATAATTAATTTAAATATTCCCGTTTAATTGTTTCTTAGAAAATTTATCCAAAATCCTAACCGTTAGGTTAATTTCCATTTACTTACTTAAGAATCTGATTAACATTATAAGATTATTTAATAATTTCTTATAACTCAAATAATAATGATAATTATTTTTCCCTTTATTGATTTTTATTTAAAATAATATATTTCAAAATCTGTCTTCAGTTATAAAAATAAATTTTATAACTTCAGTTCTATCGGTTTACCTGACGGTAAATCAATATTTATAAAACGATTGATTTGTAGGCCATATACTGCCAATTACTCAACCAATATTACCCATTGGTTTAAACTAAACAAAATGTTGAATTTATAGATAACGGTCAACAACCAAATCAATCACTTAATCAGAGCAGTTCATATAATCATAATATAGGAATAGATAATATATATTATATTTGAGGAATCCAGTTGGATCCCTCCAACCTATTTTTCCCTGCATTAGAATAGATTATCACACATAAATTCATTCAATTCAATTTAACTAATAATTTCTATAACAGTAAATAACGGCTATTTAACATCAACAAACAATTCAAGCAATTCATTAAATTAAACACGTTTATAATATAAACGTGACCAACAAGGTAAGTTACCTTTATTGGGTCCAATCGTTAAAAAAACGATTGGTTTTCACTGAAATTAAACAACGTTTAATTTCATCGGTTCAATTAATAGATAATATATATTTAACAAACAATCAACCATTAGCAACCATTAGCAACTATAGCACACAATTAAAAAACTCGACTTACATAAAATATAAGTGGGAAGAACTGAGTGAGTTTAACTCATGTTGATTTGATTTTTTGTTTAAACAGTTCAGTTCTAGTTAAATTAAACATACGTTTAAATTAACTAGAATTTCCAGCTGTTCCCAGTTCTGGTCAAGTTGGTTCCAGTATGTAGTATTCTCCGATACGGTCCCCATGCTTTTTGTTTTGCTCAATTCTGATCAACCAATAAAAGTTATTAATATTTTACTATTCAAGATTTTTAATTAACAACTAACTTTCTAATCAAAATTTAATTAGAGTTTTAGTTGCTAATTTCACTTGTTATCATCAGGTCGATTATCTCCTTCACGTAAGCCTTCCAACATCTGATATCCCTTCGTTCACGAAGCCTGTTTCACGAATTAAAAACGATACAATGTTTAATAATTTAGTAAGATTAACTATTTTAATTATATCTTAACATATTTTAATTCCAGTTAACAATGTTACCAAGGACAAGTACTTTGATTGGCATAGAACATATCAACTCTTTCTTCCTCGTATCTTATTCACGAACCTATTTCCTTCTATAACATGTGTTTGTTTCCATCGTTCTTGGTTCCCAAACATCATGCTATTACAACATGCATGTAAAACGATATTATTAATTTAATTTATCAAATCCTTAAATTATAATTATCTTTTTAAATAGATGTTATTAATTGTTTTATTGGCCAATATGGTTCCCAGGTCCCTTTCGTTCTTCTTGATGTTCGTTTAAGGCTCCAGCTACCTTCCGCCTATATACAAGATTAACTTTTCAGTTATACAAATTAAAGTAAATTATATTATATAACTCCTAATTAAAGATTAGACTTAATTATATTTAAATTGCGCGATAACTTCATTAACATGACGGCTGAAATACACTATTTTCTCCATGCTGCTTCGTTCATTCAGAATGATTCACTTTGCTGCTGGCTTCAACACGCTTCTGCATATGCCTCAATGCCACTAGGGTAGGATCTGAGATCACTGGAATGAGCGCTCCACCCAGCTCAATGTTCGATCCCAGTACCCCCTAATGTGACTCCCCCAAATGCCTGGAAAAATCCTTGAACCGCCAGCGCTTCCAGTCCAAACCCTGGCCAACACACTGATTAAAAATTGATCACCATCGATCATCTTAGAGTACTCACCTAGCTCTTCCTTTCTGTAATTGGTCATTTTTTATAAGGCTGCGTGGTTCAAGCGGATCGAAGGAAGAAAGGTTTTGGAGTTTTAGCTGTTTAATTTGTGGATGGCAGCTACAAATGTGGTTGACCACGAAAAAGGGTTTGACGAAAATAAATAGGGTTGCTGCAGATTATACATATATATATATATATTTTTTGGTATTGGATTTAATGTTATTTAATTTAACAAAACTTAGAGTTGAAGTATCGTATAAAAACCACTCCATACAATCTCCAATCGAGATGAAACTCCTAATCCTAACATAGAAAAATACTTCGGGCCCGATGGGACTGGTTTCGTCGAATTTCGAAGTCGTTTGTGAAAATCCCTTTATAATTCTAGGCTAAAAACCACGCGTTTAAATTTCTCACGATCCCAAAATAAATCCAATCAACTTGAAACTTTGCAATTCGACTAGACCTTTACCTTATGAATCCAATGAAATTTATTTTGTTAAAACTGGAGTTCGTTTAACCAGTCGTTTATTTCTTTAAAGTTACCATTGTCAAATAATATAAATGATTAAATAAAAACATATACGTTTATTGTTGCCACGATCGAACGACAAGTCCGATTGACATGAAAATCAAAATCTCCTAATAATTAATTAATTCGAATTCAGTGTCATAAGTTTCATCGCATTCTAAGACTAATTCCTGGTACGCTATTTTTATATGTCAAACAGCGCTATTTTAGGCACCAAAATACCAGATGTCCAAAAGTAACAAACTACCTTCCTATTATGACTCTAAACGACGATACGAACTGAACAAAATTGGTTTCATGGCTTAGTTTGATCGTCTGCTCAAGTTATACACAAATACCCTTCTATTAAATTAAATTAATTACGCTCTATATAAAATGACTGGGCGTTTATGGCTGTCGTTGTCACATACGACATATGTTTGCCACGAAATTTTATATCGTACAATAATTTAATGTTACAGTTGCAATGAAATTAATTTCATTGAAAATGGAGACCGTTTGCAAAAATATCTATTTTAACGCTTATATAATATTAATAAAATATTATATAAATTCCAAAATAATCGAATTAAATAATAATAAATTATTATAATAATAAATACCCACTGGAAATATCATGTAGCTTCAAATATAAATTATACAACTCAATATCATCAATTTTGAGTTAAACATTATTCAAATTATATATAAATCCTTTTAAATAATTTATTAACGTTATCGTTTATTAACGAATTCCATAGCGACTATTTTAAAATTTGATTTGGACATAACTAACAATCTATAAGACGAAATCTGGATTTTTCTCTTCCATATGAAAATTATAGTCAACATGATTCCAACGTTTCTAAAAGTTTCAGAAAACAACAATGATAGATAAGCTAAAGAAAGTTAAAATATTATCAATCTTCTTCTCTTTTGAAGAATGATGGAGACGGCTTTCTCTACGTTCTCAAATCAATATTATTTTCCCTTTTTCAATCTGGCGATCTTTCTTCTTCTCTGTTCAATTCGAGTCAAGAATCCCAGTGCTCATATGCGGATATGGTTCGTAAGCCTATCCAAAATTCCGGTTTTGTCTCTAAAGGGTCCTCTCGCATGTATTCTTTTAGTGGAAGAAGACCCAGTTTTCGTAATTGTTTCCATTGTGGTGAAGCTGGACATTTCGCGAAAGATTGTAAGAATTCTTATCGTTGTTTCAAATGTGGTGGTTTGGGGCACAAGAAATTCAATTGTCCAGTTCTTTTTCGAGGTGGTTCAGTGATTGAAATGTTGCGCTTTAATTGTTCGATGCTATGCCTGATACTTATTTCTCTTATGGATCTTTACGTTTTGATTTTTCCTAAGCAAGATAGCGACGGTGTCTATCTGTTGCTGCTTTTGGTTTGGCACACTGAGGGTCTTGTAGATGGGTTGTTGTGGAGTGAGAGGTTTGCCAAAGATTCAACTTCTGGTGTATTTCCGCCCTTACCACGACCGCTCGAGAGAAAAGAACATGCTCTTTCGTTTTATCTGAATTCTTTAAACTTCGAAGGTTTTTTTCTGATTCTGTTTCGAATCACAAGAGGAAGGGAGTTTTGTTGTTGGATGAGATATTATTGCATTTCGATGTTATTAATTCTGTTGTGAACTGTGGCATGGGTGTTGGCGAATATCTGTGTTATTCCAATGGGGAAGATGTCCTTAGTTCGAGGGATGGGGGTATTCAAAAGCCAGCGGTGAACTGTGGGTTTGAGGATGACTTGGTATTTGAGGAAGGTAACGGTGTGGTGTTTACTGAAGAAGTGATGTTGGGTATTTCTGGGCGTCATTTGGTTGGTCATCAGGTCGATTCTTTTATGTTGTATCCTTGCATTAGGATGTGTTTGGATAACACTGAGGAGATGGGGTATGATGTTGGTAAGGATTTCAGGTTTGCGTGTTTTAATGGGGATAAAGAAGTGATGATCAGAGATGACAGGGTGGATATGCAGTGCTGTGATTCTGGTATTCACTGCAAGTTGGCTTCTAACCTAACTACCTTTTCTGTTGTCGTTGAGGATGGGGTTACATGGAAGGTTGCAGATGATATAGAGCGGTTTAACAGCTTTAGGGCGTTGGGGGAACCTGATGAATTGGAAATTCATGTTAATGAGGATATATGTGGTGTTCCTTTGGTAGAGGAGATGGTCTGCCTAATAGCAGCTGATTTGTTCGAGGCAGTACATTGTGATAGGGGCAATGTTGTTAATGAGGATATTTGTGGTGTTACTTTGGTTGAGGAGGTGGTTTGTTCATCGGCAGCTGATTTGTTTGAGGTAGTTCATTATGACAGGGGTGATGCTACTGTTTCTTCTGGAGATTTTTTGTTGAAACCTAGGAAGCATATGCATTGCTGTATTACTGATCAGGGGGTAAAGTTGGATCTGTTAGCTTGGTTATGGAGGGTTATTCAGTAGATTTCCATTGTTCTGTTAGTGCTAGTATAGAAGACGGCTTTGTCTTGAAATCGGGTGATGGTGTCATGCAAGATTATGGAGACTGTAGAGACTTGGTATAGTTTGATGGGGTTTCAGGACTGCCTTGTTGATTTTTGTGGTAATTTGGGTTTTGGCGGCAGGTGTGGATCTGAGGACGGGGTGGGTTCAACGCAGTTTGAAATGGTGGACAGGGTGTTGCATGTTGATATGGGTGGTCTTATGTTTTTGTTTGATAAGTTTAGTTGTTCTCTGATTATAGGTGAGTCGGATCTGAGATTGATATCCATGTTTTTGAGGCCCTGCTTTAGTGTTTTCTAGTCGGATCATATGTTGTTTAGTCCGACGATAGATTCTCCTCATCAGTCTAGCGCTTCGGATGGGGTTGTTTGGCTAGAGGATAGTATAGAGTTATCGTCGACTAATGAGGTGACCATTGTATTGACAAGGAGGGGGATGCGAAAGAGATCCACTCCTAGCTCTGGATTGGTTCGGCGCAGTGCGAAGATTAGATCCCATTCCTCTTCATATCATGGTAGGTTCCCGAGCTTGAGTGCTAGTAGTAGCATTTCGGGTTTGGTCTCAGGTATGGTTCCTATTTATGGTAGCGATTATTCTCCTTTTGCTTTGAGTAGTCTTTCGACTAGTCAGTTATTTCAGCTTGCCAATGATACTGCTTTTATCTTTACTGGTATTGAGTTAGATACGGATTTCATTAGAAGTCAGGAATTAGAGAGAGTTAATTCTTTGAGATGATGAGGAATGTTAGTTGGAATATTAGGGGCCTAAATGATCCTAAAAAATGTGATAAGGTTAGGACCTTTTTAAAAGATTTTCACGTTGATATTGTGTTGCTTCAAGAGACTAAAATTGAGATTCCAGATTTTAGTTTTAATGTGAGGTTAGGTGGGTCCCTCTTTCGTAATTGGGCTTGTCTTCCGGCATTAGGTACTGCCGGGGGACTTATGATTAGTTGGAAAGATAATCAATTTAGACTTGTTCAAGAGATTCCTAAGTTACATTCTTTGCACATCATTTTAGCCTCTCTTATTGATAATTCTTTGCTGGGTATTTCTAATGTGTATGGTCCTCATACTAAAATTGAGAGGAGACTATTGTGGGTTGAATGTGCTGACTTTAGAAACCTTGTCCCCAATCAATGGATTGTGGGGGGAGGGGGTGATTTCAATGTCACTAGGTTTTTAGGTGAGAGATCACCTCGAGAAGGTAATTTCTCTGATATGGAGGAATTCAATGATTTCATTTTAGATAATAATTTGATTGAGATTCTTCTCAACAATAGATCGTTCACTTGGTCTAATGTTAGAGATAGTCCTTCTTTTGCTTTATTAGATAGATTTTTTATTTGTACTGAGGTGGATGATAGATTTTCTGTTTGTAGAGTTAAGGGTTTGCCTTTTTATATTCTGATCATTGTCCTATCATTCTTTCATGTGATTCGAATATTTCTATTAATAACAGTTTCAAGTTTGAGAAGATGTGGTTATTGGACCCTAGTTTTGTTAACCTTGTTTCTGTTAAGTGGAGATCCTTGTTTTATTTTAATAATCTGTAAAGGGGTAATTATGCGAAGATTTTTGTTGTGAAGCTGGGTAAGTTGAGATTTTTTCTCAAGCATTGGAATAAGTATGTTTTTGGTAGTGTTAGAGTTAGAAAAGATAAGATTATGTGTGATTTGTTAGATTTGGACAAGATTAGTGAGTCCAGGATTCTTAATTCCATTGAGAAGGACAGACTTTGCAACCTTAGGTATGATCTCAAGATGATTTTAGAAAGAGAAGAGATCATGTGGAAGCAAAGGCCCGAGTTCAATGGATTAAGGAAGGGGATAATAACACTAAGTTTTTCTTAGTGTGGCTAATAAGAGGAGGCGTGATAATTTGATCCACTCTATTTTTGTTAATGATGTGGAATTGATCATTTAGAAAGATCTTAATGAGGCTTTTACGGGATATTATAAGCAGATTTTTGGTTCTAGGATTAAGAGAAGGATTAATATTAGATGGAACGACATTCATCTGTCTGATGCTAAGGTCGAGTTAGTAGATTTAGATAAACTCTTCTCTGAACAGGAGATTTGGAAGGCTATTTGTGATATGCTAGTGACAAAGCTCCTAGGCCTGATGGTTTTTCTGTTCTTTTTTATAAGAAATTTTGGGAGGTCTTGAAATTTGATATTATTAATTTATTTAATGATTTTTATAGTGGTGATTTGCGATTAGGTAGTTTTAACTTTGCTAATGTTATCCTTATTCATAAGAGAGAGGGTGCTAATTCTCTGAAGGATTTTAGGCCTATTTCTTTAATCAATTGTTCCGTCAAGATTATTTCCAAAGTCCTAGCTGATAGGCTTTGTATTAAGATGAACGATCTTATAGATTGTTCCCAAATTTCTTTTATTAAAGGCAGAAACATAGTTGACGGAGTGGCCGCTGTGCAGGAATATATTAATGTCTATTGTAAAAATAATTTTTCTTGTGCTATTTTGAAGTTAGATTTTGAGAAGGCGTTTGATTCAGTTGATTGGGATTTTATTTGTGAGTTATGTCTCGCTAGAGGTTTTGGTGTCAGATGGATCAACTGGATCATGCTTTTTCTTAGGTCTGGTTGCTCTAATATAGTTGTTAATGGGGTTGTGGGCAAGAAGATTCAATCTGAGAGAGGTCTTAGACAAGGAGATTCTCTATCACCTCTTCTGTTTAATTTAGAGAATGATGTTTTCACTAGAATTATTAAGAGAGCAGTGAGATTTGGAGTGTTAGGTTTAAATGGTAATGAGGAATTTAATAATGAATTATCAATTCTCCAATTTGCAGATGATACATTATTATTTTCCTCTCACTTGCCTAAGCATATTATTGCTCTGAAGTTTATTCTTTACTGTTTTGAGTTGTTATTTGGTCTCAGAATCAATTTTGACAAGAGTGCTATTATGGTTCTTAATGATTTTGATAATGTAGAGTCTCTGGTAGCTGGAACCTTGAACTGTTCTGTCATTAAGTTTCCCTTTGATTACTTGGGTTTTAAGATTAGGCCTTCGAAGCTTAAGAAGGACGATTGGTTTGTTATTATTGATAAGATCAATAATAGATTATCGAGTTGGAATAACAGATTTCTGTCTAGAGCTGGTAGATTAGTTCTTGTTAATTCTGTATTGTCTGCTATTCCTACTTATTGGATGGTTGTTCATCAATTTCCTCAATGGGTTATTGAGAAAATAGATAGAACTAGGCGTAATTATCTATGGAGTGGGGTTCCAATTTGTAGGAGTTACAAATGTTTAGTAAACTGGGAGGCGTGTTGCAAGACCAAGAAGGATGGGGGGCTGGGGATCATTAATTTATATAATTTTAATTCTTCCTTGTTAGCCAAATGGTTATGGAGATTTAGGTGCCCTGATGTGTCGGCCACTTGGAAGATTATTGTTTCCAAATTTTATTATTCTGGTGGTGCGTTTATTATTGGTTGTAGTGTTAGTTGGAATAATATATTATCTTATTTTTGGAAATCTGTTTTGACACGTTTTGGTTTTTTTAACTTAGGTTGTAAGTTGACTTTTCATTCGGGGAATCTTACTTTCTTTTGGCATGAAGTTTGGATTTCTCGTTTGCCTCTTAAAATTGAGTTTAGTGAGCTTTTTAATAATAGTTGCTTAAAAAATTCTTTAATTATAGACGTTTAGAGAGGAGATTTAGATCCCCCGTGGGAGTTTACCTTTGATAATATTTTAGAAGAAGGAATGCTAAGGAAATTAGCCTTACTTAAAGCTTAGTTAGCTGTAATGGCCCGAATTTCCGTACTCTTTGAGTCGACTAGTTACACCGCACGTCCAACCCAAATTGCACAGAAATATGAATCATTATTAGAAAGAAGTTAGAGGATGATAAATAGAAAGAAAGAGAAATTAGAATAGAAGAAAACTAAGATCACAAACTCACAGCGGAACGAATAAAATATATTAGATAACATAAACTTTGAAATACAAATCTGTTTTGTATATACATACCATGATCAGAGTACAGCAACTCTTTCTGGAAACAGTTACTGTTTCCAGAAATAGTTGCTGTACACTGATCATGGTATGTATATACTATTTCCAGAAATAGTTGATGTACTCTGATCATGGTATGTATATACAAAACAGATTTGTATTTCAAAGTTCATGTTATCTAATATATTTATTCGTTCCGCTGTGAGTTTGTGATCTTAGTTTTCTTCTATTCTAATTTCTCTTTCTTTCTATTTCTCATCCTCTAACTTCTTTCTAATGATGATTCGTATTTCTGTGCAATTTGGGTTGGATGTGCGGTGTAACTAGTCGACTCAAAGAGTGCGGAAATTCGGGCCACTACATTAGCTTTGTATCATTTGGATGAGAATGTAGATAGTATTAGCTGGGGTCTTGATAAGAGTCTAGTGAACTCTGTTAATTTCATGTATAATTTTCTTAATTTTTCTGGTGTTTCCTTGTACCCTTTTAAGTTTCTTTGGAAGTTTAATTCTCCTCCTAAAGCTAAGTTTATTATGTGGTTGATTATCCATAAGAAGCTTAATACGGTTGAGCTTTTAAAGAAGAAGAATATTGTTTTTGATGTTAAGCGTTGTTTTTGTAGTCTTGTAGATGAAGATGTTGATCATTTGTTTTTCGCTTGCAGTATCACCAGTTATATCTTAAATATGGTTTAAGGATTTTTGTTTTTGGTTGTTTTACTTCTTTCAGTAGCTGTGTTGATTATTGGAATTATTATAGATTTATTCATAATTCTAGGCAGAGATATGTGTTGGATTCTTTAGTTATTATCATTAGTTGGTTCATTTGGTTAGAGAAGAATCAGAGATTTTTTCATTCTATTTCTATTTCCGTTGATAATTTAATTATTAAGATTGTTTCTTATTGTTTGGATTGAATGTCTAACTCGCACTATAAGTTCTTTGGTGTTTCGTGTTTTGAGCGTTTTTAGTTTAAGGTTAGATTTAATTTGAGTTTATTTATTAGGATCAATAGATATTTTAATGTAATAGTACTCGCATTTGTTGGTAATTCCTGTTTTTTGGTGTTGCCTGATTGTCTCTTTTTTTCCACATATATATGGACATATATATATTTATATATAAATATCCTTGATATCTACATATATATACTAATAGTCTCATATATATATATATATATATATATGTGTGTCATGGTTACTTATGGTTTGACTAGTTTCTTTCAGGTTACAGGTAGTGGATTTAAGTTGAGGAGCTTAGCAGGAAGCTGTCATGGATTAGTGATTGATATTTGCTTTAGTGCTTTTTTGTATGTAGTGTTGGAGAGTTTTTGAGGGTGTTCTTTTTTTTCTTTTTGTTGTACATAGTTTGGAGTGGCTAGTATTAGTATTGGAGTAGATATACTTTACTATCGGGTGGTGGCTTTACCAGAATTCGATATTGAAGTATGATAGGCGGTGGTTAATCCGTACTTTCCTTTACTTTCATATAATCACGATTTGTGTTGCTTTGGGTATCCTTTGGCTCTGTAGTCGGATTTTGTAGTCTTTTGTTATATATTATATATGTGTGCTCTCTTCTTTTTTGAAGATCACACATTTTTGTTTTTGGAAAAAAAAAATGATTCCAACGTTTCTTATTTCATAGAATTCAGACTTAAAACTAATTTTGTATATTCAATCAAAGTTCAAAACTCATTATTACGAACTACTGCGCCATTTCGAGCTCGATTTATATTTATATATAAATTAACGTTCGAACCTCATTATATAATCAAAATATATAATTTAAATCCGTTTAAAATTCCAAATCAATATTTAAAATAATAAATTAAATTAAATATTTGACTACCAAAATTACGGGACAATACATTCTTCCCCCTTAAAAAGAATTTCATCCCTGAAATTACTAAGGTGGAAAGAACATTACAAACCCATTAATTTTTCTGAAATCCAGTTATTTAAATCAAAAACCAATTCATTATTGTAAATAAAAATTTCAGAAATACCAGAAAAAAATCTAATACTTTAAATTCGCGGAAAAAATCGGCAGAGTCTCCCCTGTATGGAGTGACTTTTACGATATCACATGAACAAATAACATATATACATTGACCCACACGGTTGGAAAACAAAAACCCAAACCAAAACCAAAATTTTATATCTTTGCATAGGCATACCTTTTACGAGCGCTATTAAGCATACTTACTCAATGCATATGCGATTTACTCAACCAATATCAATCTACCTAGCCATTTGGCACCTGTACTTAACTCAATTCACATGTAAGTAACAGATACATGAAATTCTTAAATAACATCTTATTGACTAACAAATTTAATTACACGCATTTCCAAAAGTTAAATATGAGTATCAATTCATTCACGAACACAGGGTTAAATCATTTATTTCAAATCATATGCAGTTCCATCCCAGTTCATAATATTGGAATTTATTTACATATGTTCAATTCATTTGACTTTATTAATTTTTTATTATTCCTATTCAAACAATCTATCATCCAATAACAAACAATTCACAATCAACAACCAATATACAACCAAATCAATTAAATTTATATTCAATATAAATATTTTCTTTGGTTTCACATATTTTAACATCAATCGATTAATACCCGATTGATTTCTATTTAATTATAACTTATTAAATTTTCAAATTCCAATCAGCTTTATTTAATTTCATTTAACCAGGTTAATTTCCAGTTCAAATTTTTAATCCAATTTGAATTCCATTCAAATCAACAAAACACATAAAACACACTAATATTTCAATAATTTAATAAAATTATTTCTTTTTTATACAAAAATATAATTTGGGTAAAATTATTTCATTTACCCTCTCTACAAAACGATACTGTATCTATTGATAGTTCAATGTTTCTCAGCACTTGAACCGATCAAATAACACAATACAAAACATTTGCATATAAAATCTATATATATGCTCTCATATATATACACTCAATCTTGATCTAGGGTATTAATGACTCCATCCCTATCGAGTTATGCCACAGAGCCAAAGTTATTACTAAACCAATAGCTCTGATACCACTGTAACGAACAAGAATTTTCAACCTTGAAAATCGACATAATTTTAACACAAATATATCCCATGTCCAAACTTGAGTACCGAAAATTCAAATCGTTAAAAGAAAGAAGTTAAAGGGTGAGATAAGAAAGAACGAAATATTAGAATAGAAGAAGAAGAAGATTATCAGAAACAAAGTCTCACATCGCAGTGGAACAAAATATAAAAATAAATCTTTAGTAAAAGCTTGAAATAAAACTTACAATCATTAGAGTACGTCACACATCTGGACAGTTATAATAATCTGTCCTCATATACAATCACATAGCGGAATATATAATATCATACGTCTGAACACCTCAAGCTCGTCTCTGGACTTTGTAGCATTCGGTAACCTGGACCTATACAACCTGGTTTAACCCGAGCATTATAAACGCCGGATCAGTATGTAGAACCAGAGTGAGAAAAACACACTAAGTTTAAAGGCATCACACAACTTGATTTTAACGTCAAAATCTTTTTGAATGAAAAAGATAATCGTAAGACCTAATCCACACATAAATACGGACGGTTTTTACCTTACGATAACCCAAAACATTTTTGAAAACAATATTATTCTGATATTATGATAGTGTTTAAATATAAATAATTATCAATCTAGCAGAACGCTTGCATCTCACGCTCTAAATATATAATGTACAATCAAAACCGCGTGTTCTTATTGGAGAACGAATTTCCAGGCAAGGTATGGGACCACCTTCCCGATGAGATGAATACGTTGGGGTTCAACAAGAACATCTTGCAACTAGGCTAAACATGACTGACCCCTCACTTTCTCTTGAGAGTACCGAATATATCATTACCACGGTTGGGGGCCATCCAACCGAACCAATTGCATACATATATAAATAAAAAAGGACAACCGAAGGCATTTAATTTCTCCAGATCGGGTTTTTGATGGGTGCGACCCACATACCCATGCGACCTACCCGATTTTTTTCCATTTCCCGGTTGATGAGGCTTGAGGTTAGAATTATCTTGCTAGAACATCTGGCCACCATTCACTGAATGTCACATTGTCAAGTCCATCAAAAATCACTAATTGATGTCCCCAAAAAAATACTCTATTTATTAAGCTAAGAGACGGGCCCTTCTCTGCCACAACTTTGGTACGTTTGAAGAACTCAACGTACGTGATCCTTTTAGAAATACTCTGTCAGACATCCATCCATACAAGTCATCCAGGAACAGGATGAACCGACGGAACCCTCGTACCACATCCTAGGTATCACCCTATAGATCAATAGCGAGTAATCCTTGAAATTCGTAGATTCCAAACATGACAGAATCATAGTTTATCTCTGAGACCTAACCAGAGAATTTGAGTAATCCTTCCGCTTATGAAGATCCACGGTCTTCAATGCTCCATCTTCAATTAGCATTTTCCACGTGTTTGTTGGTTTGGAATGGTTTTCGAATATAAATTCGATTCCGTTCTTTCCGTACCAACAACCATATTGGCCAGATTTGATAGTCGATTATTTAACTATCAAATAAATAATCAGGAGAATAAAATGAGTTCACTGATTCAGTACTTGGCATTACCTAGCAATGTTTAATTAAAACGATTAACAAAAATCTCTTAAATCTTTAAATATAACTTTTCACTTCTTATCTAACATAGAATATTTTCAAAACTATTTTATATTAATACTTAGGAAAATATTCTGTAATCATATCCAATTTTCTATCTTACTATCATTTCAAACATTTGCTATTTCATTACTCATTATCTATAATTGGGAAATAAATTCATCTTATCGCTCGTAAAAGAAGAATACGGAATCTTTCTTGTTTTATTATTTGAAATAATAACCAACCCTTATTCCTTTGGAAATAATCCATTCTGAACTCCCTTTTCATTTCCTTTTTACCATTATAATTTCACATAGTCTACTTTTATCTTTTTTAATTTGGGAAATTCATTATATGTGTGTATTCTCCAATCTTACCATTTTCGTCGCTTTGGAAATCTCATTATACATATTTCAAATCTTTTTAATTGTCACTGCATTATTATTTCTCATATAGAAATAATAAATCATTCTATACCTCTTTACCATTACAACCAATATCATCCTCAGATAATCCTAAAATCGTTCAAGTTGGGGTATTTTAATTACCTCTCAGACCTTGATCAACCACATTTTTATCTTAAGATTGATAGGAGTTGTAATTCAAAAACCGATATTCATTCTAATACCAAACACATCTCATTTGACTATTTTATTTAAAATATGGTTTATAAAAACTTTTTGCTTTTGGAAATATCTCTTTTTAAATATAACTTATTATTACTTAATTTATTGATTAAGTAATTGCTTATTAAAATGTCCCTTTTAACCTTCTTTAAACACAATGTTTAATAGCTCGGATTTTTGTTACAAAATCGTATTACTCTTCCTTTACTGAATTCACTTTTATTAATCCCTTTTCCTAATCCATTCAACCATTTCCCACTTGAAAATCTTAATTAAATTTTCTTCACTTTACTTAATTCCATTACTAAGTAACGTTAATTTAAAATTAATGCTTTAACACCTCATCTCTTTGCATAAACTTCATTTATATAATTCTGGCTTAATATAAACCCTTTTATTTTCAATTTTCTTTTACTTAATTCAAACGTTAAGTAAATATTAATTTAAGCTTATTGTATTTGGTTAAAATTCCTTTTGTAACTTCGTTATAAAAACTTGGGTTTTAATATAAAACCGTTCATAAACTCCTTTCACAATTCAATTCAATTTTGATTACTTTTTAAATAGATATCAATTAAAAAGTAATCATTAACTACTACAGAAGTAGTTAATTTCTTTATTAACTAAAATAGATAGTAAATTCCCTTTTAAATCTTATTAAAGTTTAAACAAATATTCGTTAAACTATATTATTAGATTAATCAACAACAAACTAATTTACTAATCGATCCCAGTTAAAACAGTTAACTTAAGTCAACTCAAAACACGGTTATCTCAATAACCAAATTCAATTAGTCCTTTCCTTTAGATTAATTAAATAATAATTAATTTAAATAATCCCATTTAATTGTTTCTTAAAAACAATTATACAAAATCTTAACCATTAGGTTAATTTCCATTTACATACTTAAGAATCTGATTAACATTATAAAATCATTTAATAATTTCTTATAACTCAATGATAATTATTTATTTCCCTTTAATAATTTTTATTCAAAATAATATATTTCAAAATTTATCTTCAGTTATAAAAATAAAATTTATAACTTCGCTTCCATCAATTTACCTGACGGTAAATCAATATTTAGAAAACGATTGATTTGTAGGCCATATACTGCCAATTACTCAACCAATATTACCCATTGGTTCAAACAAAACGAAATGTTGAATTTCAGGTCAACGGTCAACAACCAAATCAATCACTCAATCAGAACAGTTCATATAATGATAATATGGGAATAAATAATATCTAATATATTTGAGGAATCCAGTTGGATCCCTCTAACCTATTCTTCCCTGCATTAGAATAGATTATCGCACATAAATTCATTCAATTCAATTTAACTGATAATTTCTATAACAGTAAATAACGGCTATTTAACATCAACAAACAATTCAAGCAATTCGTTAAATTAAACACGTTTATAATATAAACGTGACCAATAAGGTAAGTGACCTTTATTGGGTCCAATCGTTAAAATAACGATATGGTTTTAACTAAAATTAAACAATGTTTAATTTCATCGATTCAATTAACATATAATATATATTTAACAAACAATCGACCATTAGCAACTACAGCACACAATTATAAAACCCGACTTATATAAAATATAAGTGAGAAGAACTGAGCGAGTTTAATTCACCTTGATTTGATTTGTTGTTTAAATAGTTCAGTTCTAGTTAAATTAAACAAACGTTTAAATTAACTAGAATTTCCAGCAGTTCCCAGTTGTGGCCAAGTCGGTTCCAGTATGTAGTATTCTCCGACACGGTTCCCATGCTTTTTGTTTTACTCAATTCTGATCAACCAATAAAAGTTATTATTATTTAACTATTCAAGATTTTTAGTTAACAACTAACTTTCTAATTAACATTTAATTATACTTTTAATTATCATTAGGCCGATTATCTCCTTCACGCAAGCCTTCCAACATCTGATATCCTTTTGTTCACGAAGCCTGCTTCACGAATTGAAAACGATACAGTGTTTAATAATTATTAAGAATAACTAGTTTAATTATAGCTTAAATATTTTAATTTTAGTTAACAATGTATCCAAGGTCGAGTACTTTGATTGGCATAGAACAAATCAACTCTTTCTTCCTCGCATCGTATTCACGAACCTATTTCCTTCTATATCATATGTTTGTTTCCATCGTTCTTGGCTCTCAAACATCATGCTTTTACAACATGTATGTAAAACGATATAATTAATTTAATTAATCAAATCCTTAAATTATAATTATGTTTTTAAACGGATGTTATTACTTGTTTTATTGGAGTATGCTTCCAGGTCCCTTTCGTTCTTCTTGATGTTCGTTTAAGGCTCCAGCTACCTTCCGCCTGTATAGAAGATTCACTTTTCAGTTATACAAATTAAAGTAAATTATATTATATAACTTCTAATTAAATATTAGGCTTAATTATATTTAAATCACGCGATTACTACATTAACATGACAGCTGAAATACACTGTTTTCTCCATGCTGCTTCGTTCGTTCAAAACGATTCACTTTTTTGCTGGCTTCAACACGCTTCCGCACACGCCTACACGCCATCAGGGTACAATCTGAGGTCACCGGAATGAGCGCGCCACCCAGCTCAACGTTTGATCCCAGTACCCCCTCATGCGACGCCCCCAAATGCCTGGAAAAACCCTTGAACCGCCAGCGTTTCCAGTCCAAACCCTGGCCGCCACACTGATTAAAAATTGATCACCATCGATCATCTTAGAGTACTCTCCTAGTTCTTCCTTTCTGTAATTGGTCATTTTTGATAAGGCTTGCGTGGATCGGAGGAAGAAAGGCTGTGGAGTTTCATCCGTTTAATTTGTTGATGGCAGCTACAAACGTGGTTGACCACGAAAAAGGGTTTGACAAAAATAAATAGGGTTACTGCAGATTATATATATATATATATATATATATATATATATATAGTGTGGTATTGGATTTAATGTTATTTAATTTAACGAACTTAGCGTTGAAGTATCGTGTAAAAACCACTCCATACGATCCCCAATCGAGATGAAACTCTTAATCCTAGCATAGAAAAATATTCCGGACCCGATGGGACTGGTTTCGTCGAATTCCGAAGTCGTTTGTGAAAATCTCTTTATAATTTACAGGCTAACAACCACGCGTTTAAATTTCTCATGATCCCAAAATAAATCCAATCAACTTGAAACTTTGCAATTCTACTAGACCTTTACCTTACGGATCCAATGAAATTTATTTTGTTAAAACTGGAGTTCGTTTGACCAGTCGTTTATTTCTTTAAAGTTACCCTTGTCAAATAATATAAACGATTAAATAAAAACATATACGTTTATCGTTGCCACGGTCAAACGAAAAGTCCGATTGACACGAAAATTGAAATTTCCTAATAATTAATTAATACGAATCCAATGGCATAAGTTTCATTGCATTCCGAGACTATTTCCCAGTACACTATTTTTATATGTCAAACAACACTATTTTGGACACCAAAATACCGGATGTCAAAAACTAACAAACTACCTGCCTATTATGACTCTAAACGATGATACGAACTCAACGGAATTGGTTTCGTGGCTTAATTCCATCGTTTGCTCAAGTTATACACAAATACCCTTCTACTAAAATAATTTAATTACGAGCTATATAAAATAATTGGGCACTTACGGCTGCCGTTGTCACATACGACATCTGTTTGCCACAAAATTTTATATCGTACAATAATTTAATGTTACGGTTCCAATAGAACAAATTTCATCGAAAACGGAGACCGTTTTCAAAAATCGCTATTTTAAGGCTTGTATAATATTAATAAAATATTATATAAATTCCAAAATAATCAAATTAAATAATAATAAATTATTATAATCATAAATACCCATTGAAAATGTCATATAGCTTCAAATATAAATTATACAACTCAATATCATCAATTTTGAGTTAAACGTTATCCAAATTATATATAAATCCTTTTAAATTATTAATTAAACGTTATCCTATATTAACGAATTACATAGCGATTATTTTCAAATTTGATTTGGACATAACTAATAATCTTTAGCAGGAAGTTTGGAATTTTCTCTTCCATATGAAAATTATAGTCAATAAGATTCCAATGTTTCTTATTTCACGGAATTCAGACTTAAAACGAATTATGCATATTCAATTAAAGTTCAAAACTCAATATTATGAACTACCGCGCTATTTCGAGCTCGATTTATATTTATATATAAATTAACATTCAAACTTCGTTATATAATCAAAATATATAATTTAAGTCCATTTAAAATTCCAAATCAATATTTATAATAATAAATTAAATTAAATATTTGACTACCAAAAATATGGGACATTACAGAGAAAGTTGGTGAGCTAAGCTTGAAAGAGAAAGTTGCTAAGTAGGAAAAGGAGTTAGCTCTCTAGAAATTTTAGCCTCTCGTCTCTCCACAGTCACATGATAGTGCTTACTGATCTGAATTATGGGAAAACCAAGACTATAATCTCCTGCCCATTCACGGTCACGCTTTCATTACAAGAAAAAGCTGATTTTGCAGCTGTAGAATCCATTGGTAATCCATTGCTATATATTGTTTAGTGACGGATTACAGGTGGATATGGGTGGTCGGGAAATTCCAAGTTGGTAGTTTATGTGTAAATTTTACCAAGGATTTTAGGTTGAGTTTTCCAATCATTTCCATCATTACACCCAATGTTAAATATTTAATTTTGAATTTATTCACCCATGTTTTGATGACGGATATGTATTTTTTGGAAATTATTATTAATAAATAAACATCGACAAACCCTAGCTGATTAGTAAGTGATTTGCGACAACATATATTATATTTAAAAATATTTTTGCATGTAATTTGTCGGTAATCCTTTACAGTTTAGTAAAGGAATTAGCGATGGATTTTAATTTATGTGAACATTTAATCTAGAATCGTCTGTTGGTAATCCACTGCTATTCCCCTTTTGATCTGTCAATGTGTGTATATATGTACATTCATATTTCATATACATACAAATATATATATATATATATACACACATATATATATCGAACTAATATCACTTAACTGCGAACATTAAAATTTATAGCATATCCAAACAAAACAGATAAATTTGCCAAAAACATTAATTTTGAACTGAAAAGAACATATATAATCACATACAAAAAAGAACAACTTCCATAATTGTTCATCAATTCATAAACCAAGCTGAATTTTGAACAAAACTATTTAGCTGGTGCTAACATTATCCCATATACAAAAAAGAACATATATCATCTGTAACCTTACTAAATTACATAACTTTATATCTATACAAAACTAAGTCTTAATATATTTTACCTGTAACGGCCCGAATTTCCGTACTCTTTGAGTCGACTAATAACACCACACGTCCAACCCAAATTGCACAGAAATACGAATCATTATTAGAAAGAAGTTAGAGGATGAGAAATAGAAAGAAAGAAATATTAGAATAGAATAAAAATGAAGATCATAAACTCACAGCGGAACGAATAAAATATATTAGATAACATAAACTTTGAAATACAATTCAATAACTTTATATACATACCATCATCAGAGCATAAAAGCTATTTCTGGAGCAGTTATGAATACCTATTTCCAGATACGAACATAGTACATAGCGGAATATATGATAGTTTATAGCTAACTGGTGAAGCCTTCTGCCTCAAACTCCTCCAAGTGAATCTGTAAAATCCCGACTACTTGACTGCCCATACAAATTTGGGCACCCAATAGTTTAGGGAAAACAAACAAAATAAACTCTGGGTCAGTCATGGGACTGGTGTGAGTAAACTCCAACCATTTGTTTAACTTTCGAAATCCTTTCGAAAGGATTGATAATCGTAAGACCAATCCACATATAAACATGGATGGTTTTTATCTTACAATAACCAAAAAAAATTTGATATCAAATCCAATAATATTATAATAATGCCTACATCAAATAAATAGAATCTAACGGAACGCTTGCATCTCACGCTCCATATATAATATAAAATCGAAAACTGCAGGGCGCTTATCGGAGATTGGATTTCCAACATGGCAAGGTATGGAACAACCTTCCGATAGTGTATCTCTAGAGAGGAATACATTGGGTTCAACAAGAACGTCTTGCAACCCGGCCCACACATGGCTGACCACTCATTTAACTTGAGTGTATCGAGCATATTATCACCAACGGTTGTGATCAGCAACCGTTACCGAAAGCATACAGTAGCGAATATAATAAGAAGAAAATGAAATTTCTCTAGATCAGGTGATAATACCCCTAATGGAAATGACCCACATGGCCATGCTGCCTACCCAATTTATGTCATTTCGCAGTTGATGAGGCTTGAGGTCACGGTTAACTTTTCAGTACATTTTGCCACCATTTACTTTGAATGTCACATCATCAGACATTCGTCCATAAACGTTGTCCTAGAACTGGACAAACCGAAGGTACCATCCCATCCATCCATCTTGGGCAATTTTTACCTAGGTTAAACAGAACAACCCTTGCACTTTACTCCGTCTTCAATTATCTTCAGCATAAGTTGATTCATAATGCTTATGCCAATATGGAGTGGTTTTCAGATAATAAATCTGATCCCGGTCTCCCTGTATTGACAACGGAGGTATAAAATAAACCAAAACTTTGATAGTCGGTGATTTAACTATCAAAGGAACATCCATACAATCAACGGTCCTATTTCCAAATGGAAATTCGACCGATCAACCATCAAGCAATACCGATCCCTTTTTATATAAATTCCTTATTATATTATCATTTCCAATTTCCATTTCCCATCTTCCTTATCCTTTCAAAGATCGGTTTTCTCTCTCGGTTCTTGGAAAAATTTCCAATGTCATAATTTCTTTATTTGAGGAAATATCTATATATATACACAAATCCTTATTTTCTATATTCAGAAAATAACCCTTATTAATATCGGAAAATATTTCCATATTTCATTTATTAGTTTCTCGTTGACCAATTCATTTCCTTTTCTATACATAGAAAATATCTCTCATTTTATTTGGGGAAAACAATTCAAAATACTTTAAATTAGCGCGATGTCATAAAACATCGTTATTATAACTCAAAACATTAATCATTTATTAACTAACCATATTGCTAACCAATCTTCACTATCGAACTTTAACTATTTCCCCATCAATCATGAAGTCAATCAAGTTGGGGTATAATTACCTCTCGGACCTTTACTGAACAACATTCTCAACTTTGAAATAGCCAAAGCTCAAAACTTCAAACAAAATATCGCTTACGTGACTCTCAGATTCAATCTAAGAATCCACTTCCTTTACGGAAAAACATTGATTATAATGGTAGCGTTATAATCGTTGTTTCCAAATATTTGATTTAAAAGACATTTATTATAACGGTAGCGTTAAAATCACTGTTTAGATTTATAAAACATTTATTATCACGACAGCGTAAAATTGCTGTTTAGATTTATAAAACATTTACTATAACGACAACGCTAAAATCGCTGTTTAGATTTATAAAACAATTATGATAATAGTAGCACACGATATCGTTATAATCGTTGTTCCCAAATAATTTGTATATAAAAATATAACTTGTACTTATTAATTTAATTAATAGGTAAATAAATAAATAATAGATTTGATTCAAAACGTAAAGTAAAAATAACTACTTCCCTAAATTCGATATAATCGAATTCCAATAAATAACTCTCTCCCAAATAATCTATATTCGATTATATTCCGAACTTCGGAATTTATTTATCATTTCAGGTTAATTCAGATTCCAAACTCACTTTTGAATTTTCCCTTTCCAAATCATTACCAAATTCCTTTTTAATTGTTCCAGTCAACACTTTATTTTATATTATGAATTTTTAACCAAACTCATCGTTTTCTTCTAAAATGATTACCTATTTCCCTTTTCATTCAATTTAGAATTTGGATTCATATTTAAAATCTGAATTTCCTTTAGAGATATCTCATTTGCAAAATATTTTCTTTAAACTATTCGCTTAAATCATGAATATATTTCTTTTATATATATAATCAAATCAGTTTGATTTCATACTTGTAAATAATACCTTAAACCCAAATTTCATTTATAGCTTCTATTCAGATTTTTCCATACCAATCTCATTTGTATTGCACTATTTAAAATCTCATTTTCAATTTTCTTTATAATTTGCTAAGTTCGAATCTCATTTCAAATATTGGTTTCAAATCTGATTACCACTTTTCCATATAAATTCAAATTTGAATTTATATTTATATTTATCCTAAGATAAATACTTTTCTGTATTTATAAACGTCATTTATAACCATTCTTGTATTATCCATTTAAACCAGTTTCTATTTCCAAGTACATTGAGATTAAATTTATGTTTGGTAAATAAATTTCCTTTAAGTTCAAATCTAATTAAAAATATCAAATCCCAAAATTGTTCCCCACTTTTCTATGTAAATTCAAACCTGAATTTATATTCCAATTTATCCTAAGGTAAATATTTTTCTTAATCAATAAACATTGTTTAAAATCAACTGCTTGTTTACTTGAACAAATTTCTATTTCTGCTCCATTCGAAATTCGATTTCTATTTTGAAGATAAATTCTATTTTTAAATCCTAATTTCCTTTCTGCATTTGAAAATATTTTACGGTATTTAAAATACTAATTTCTAGGGTCAAGGTGATTCATAGCATATCCAATCACAAACTATATAACACTTCATATATCAAAATCAATGAAAAATAGTAATTAAATGTTGAGGAATCCAGTTGGATCCCTCCAACCTGTTTCCCTGCATCCACAGATGTTAATCACATCAATAATATTAACTTCACATCAATATGAAATATCACGATAAACAAAACTAATGATCGATCAACGATATAACTATATCAATCATTTCAACCATTTTACCAACCATTCATCCAAACAGCCGTCACACAGTATAAAATTACTGTGAATAAATTTAAAACTTGTTTATATAAAAATATAAACAAGTCAGAGTTAGTGAGTTTACTCACATTGTTTTGCAGTTGATGATTTCAGCGTTGTTTTATTTAAGATCAAAGGAACATCTGATTTTATCTCTAAATTCCTGCAGCTCTGTTTCAGCCACGTCAGTTCCAAAATGTAAACCTCATCGCAATGATTCCAATGTGATGAAGAGTGCTCAATTCAATATTTAACTATGCAAATCTATGCTTCATCGTTCCACAAATCTGATGCCGAATAAATTCTCGATCCTCACCTTCCCATGATAGGTATGTCCGCTATTAAGTTGCTAAGCATTTCTTCCCCAGTGAATACTCCCCTAATGTAAATAGTACATTCTAGTTGACATGTAAATCCATACTTCTACCTAAATCATTTCTTGATATCCAGAACCAAAACCACCTCAAAACTTCATGTCACAATCCCTCAATTCAAAACTCAAACTTCACCTGAAAACTAAGTAGTTCAAGTACGCTACTTTTTAACTAATCTGGTTCCTCCTCTTCGCGCATCCATCTTAACACCATAAAATAAAACCCATATTCAAATGGTCAATCAGCTTTAAATTCAAAACTAGTTTCAAAATCTTGTTTCCATCCTTATGATTTAAAAACTCTTCAGTAAACATAAGTTCCGAGGAAAACACACTTAAATCTAACCTTACCCCCACTTCGTTCTTCACGTACTATCCAAACAGACTGTCATAGCCCAACAGTCCTCCACCCAACATCTACAACAACTCACCGTTCAAAAACAGAGTAAACCTCCAACGTCCACCTTCATGCAGAAAACTTCACCAACTAATTACATCACACTATAAACTCCTTTAATCACGTTTCTTCCCAAGCAACACAACAAAATAGCTTGACTTCTCTCTCTTCCTATTTCCATACGTATACTCTGCTTCAATAGACACAGGCAATGCCCGATGCTTCACAAGCCTCCACACTTACCGAACTAACTTCACCATTACCATGATTCTCGAACACATCCAGTCCCCCTTGCTGTTCAATGCAGAACCCGACCAACAGTATCATCCACCTTCACCCGTTTATGTCTTCTACTATTAGCATATTCAAACCACATGAACATCAATGAATGAGAGCAGTGAACCGACACCAATTATGTTAGCATTGCTCTATCTTGTTCCAACGCATATCCTACGTTCTATCCAATAGTAACACGGTTTGTGATCAATTTGGCATCGACATGTTTGTCAGGGATGCAACATCCAGGAACCAATGGCTTCTTTTTATTTTAATTTTAATTTACTCTCGTTACCTTGAATCTTGTAATCATCCCCTAACTATTCTTCTCCCTAATATCAAGACAAATACCGCAACACTCACAGGGCTTGGAACCCATTTCGCAGACCAATGATGAACCCTTAAGCCTTGTTTTACTTCGTTAATCCATCTCCTACTTCCAATTGTTCGGAAAACCTTCTCCTACACTATCACCCCATCGAACTAACTCTTCCCAGTCAAACGAACCACCTCTCCTATTTACCGAGACCTTAACTCACGCACAACAGTAAACTGCAAAACATTATTACCACTGTTGAACCCACAATTTAACTCCTTTTCAATGTCCCTTCATCACCGTCACCTCCATGGAAAGCTCAAACCTTCCCTTGATCTCCCCAATTCGCAAACCGTTGCACACAACACCTCAGCCACCGACACTTTGACTCACAGAATCAACCACAATTCAACACGCAGGTGCTCATGTATCCCACCAATCCAAATACCACCACCGTTTCTTACATTAAATCTTACATCTTTCGATTTCCTTAACCCTAGTCGTTGTTGGAAAACTAACATTGAATGAAAACCGATTCGAAGGTATGAGGGTGGAGAGCTATTTCGAGAGAATAAATTTTGATTTTTTTATCAATTTTAGGAGTGGCGAAAATTTTGGTTTTATTTTATAAAAGAATAACGATTTGGGAAATAAAGGGTTAAGGATTTGGTTTGTAACATACTGAGGAGTTAACGATGATTTTTAATTGAATTTTATAAAGTGGCCATTTTCGTTGTTTACTGAAAAACAAGGAAAGGAGACGAGACTGAGTATACTTGTATTTAAAGACGAAGAAGATTGGAGTGCATGGCAGATGATAGCTTCACATGCACGGAATTGAAATTTCTTGGCACACACAGTTTAGAAACCGTGGAGTGCACGCTGCTCAAGCGTACTGGAAAAGTTATTTTTTTTCTTTTTTATTTGTTTGTTCTTCTGTATACGATCTTTAGTTGCAAATGAATCTAGGTTGTGTTGGAGTTCCAAAAAAATGAACAAATGTTTATTTTGTGCATTTGATATTGTTAGTTATATTAGTTTGTATATTTGAAAACCATAAAACCTATTTATAGTTTACCTACTATAGATACCTATCCACTAAAGGTAGAAAATAACAAAAATATCACACAAACCAATCAATATTCAATGCAACTACAACTCCAATCATTTCTCATGTGCGCAGCACGGGCCATTCACCATATATATATATTTGTTAAAGTTAACGCGGTATTGACTACGCAGTAAATTCTTTTTTTTATAAATAATTCCTTATAAAAATCATTTTATATTACCAATACAACATTGAAAATTAATTTAAATGTTTTAAAATTAACAGCGAAAAATCCAGGTTGTTACATTCTTTCCCCCTTAAAATAATTTCATCCTCGAAATTGCTAAGCAGTAAAAATACTATAACTCTAACTCCTCATAACCTATTTAGTTGAAATCTTATATCCCATACCTTCATAACCCAGTTCTTACCTGACCTTCAAATTCTCATACAATACTCGATCATTCATAATTCTTTCCAAATGATTTGCCCACCATTTTTAGACAGTCCCTCATCACATTCTTGTCTTCAATCGATATGCTTTTCTGCATATCCACACCCATTCTAATTGATTTTAAATCCATCTATCAATTTCATTATTCCACTTGAAATTTTATTAAGAAATTCTGGTTTTCTTATTTTAATTACAATTAACACTCAAACTTAAATTATCAAAAATTCCTTGAAAATTTTCTAACTCTTAAAACTTTCGAAAAATTTCGCCAGCATTTCCTTTGCATGGCTCAATCGGTACAACCACAACTTGCCTTTCTAGGCCTTCTCCAATCCAAAAGAAAATCAAAAAGCCAAGCGGCTAGCCCTACAGGCTCATAAGACTATCAAACCCAAGTAATATTGTGAACATGTACCTTTTTGTTGGGCATAATTCTATCTCTTGCATTTGCTTCCATTCAATATCTGCTTAGCATACATATATCCATTTCAAATAGGTTCTAAATTAATCCAACTTTTGGTTTTTAATTCACTAATCAACTTACCAATTAGTGCATTTTCATTCTACCAATTCAGTTTGATCTTTACTTCAGGAATCAATCCACTTATTCAATTTGATTTTCAATTTCCATTTAACTTAAGTTAAATTTCCATCCATTTGATTTACTTCCATCATTTCAATTCATTCAACTTATACAAGTTAAATTCAATTTCAGAATTTAAATTCCCGGTTTTTATTTCAAATTAGTTTGAAATCATATAACCATACACATATATTTAAAATCTTTTGCAAATTCAAAACACTTGGATTTTATAGAAATAACTTGTTCTTTTCAAACAAAATTTTCATTCCCAAATTACTATGGTAGCAATCCGTCACTCAGAAACTTGAAAATGAATATTGATAATGTCGCGATCCAAAATTATTTTCTCGCCCCTGAAGTGATTTTAATTCTTAATCAATTCCAAAATCCATTTATAACCATTCTTATTCGAAAAACCTTCAAGTAATGCTATATTACCTTATAATATTTTAGAAAATATTTTCTAAACAACCGGAATTTAAATTCCAATTCTGGTTTGAACTTAATCTTGGTTTATCTCATTTGTATACATTATCATACACAAATTATATAACCATTTCAATATTTCATAATTCCATTTGATTGTAATAACAATTCATATATAATAATTCAGAAATTATTCCTTTTATATCAAAATATAAATTTAAGCAAAATTATTCCTTTTACCCATTTTAAAACAATACTACATTGAATTTCTTTGTTCAAGAGTTTAGAAATGCCTATCAATACAGTTGTACATCCTGTATCGACTAAAATTCATAAACCACTCAACAAATCAATCAATACAATCTAAAACAATTTTTATATCAAATATACAAATACACTCTCTTGTGTATAAACTCAAACTCAATCAAGGGTTTTACTAACCCCATCTCTATCGAGTCACGCCACAGAGCCAAGGTTACTACTCAACCTTTAGCTCTGATACCAACTGTAACGGCCCAAATTTCCGTACTCTTTGAGTCAACTAATAACACCACACGTCCAACCCAAATTGCATAGAAATACGAATCATTATTAGAAAGAAGTTAGAGGATGAGAAATAAAAAGAAAGAAATATTAGAATAGAAGAAAAACGAAGATCACAAACTCACAGCGGAACGAATAAAATATATTAGATAACATAAACTTTGAAATACAATTCAATAACTTTATATATTTACCATCATCAGAGCACAAAAGCTATTTCTGGAACAGTTATGAACACCTGTTTCCAGATACGAACATATTACATAGCGGAATATATGATAGTTCATAGCTAACTGGTGAAGCCTTCTGCTTCAAACTCCTCCAAGTGAATCTGTAAAATCCCGACTACTTGATTGCCCGTACAAATTTGGGCATCCAAGAGTTTAGGGAAAACAAACAAAATAAACTCTGGGTCAATCATGGGAATGGTGTGAGTAAACTCCAACCATTCGTTTAACTTTCAAAATCCTTTCGAAAGAAATGATAATCGTAAGACCAATCCACATTTAAACACGGATGGTTTTTATCTTACGATAACCAAAAATATTTTTGATATCAAATCCAATGATATTATAATAATGCCTACATCAAATAAATAGAATCTAGCGGAACGCTTGCATCTCACGCTACATATATAATATAAAATCGAAAACCGCAGGGCGCTTATCGGAGATTGGATTTCCAACATGGCAAGGTATGGAACCACCTTCCGATAGTGTATCTCTAAAGGGGAATACACTGGGTTCAACAAGAACGTCTTGCAACCCGACCCACACATGGATGACCACTCATTTAACTTGAGTGTATCGAGCATATTATCACTAACGGTTGTGATCAGCAACCATTATCGAAAGCATACAGTAGCGAATAGAATAAGAAGCAAATGAAATTTCTCTAGATTAGGTGATAATACCCCTAATGGGAATGACCCACATGACCATGCTACCTACCCGATTTCTGTCATTTCCCAATTGGTGAGGCTTGAGGTCATGATTAACTTTTCAGTACATCTTGCCACCATTTACTTTGAATGTCACATCGTCAGACATTCGTCCATATACGTTTTCCTGGGACAGGACAAACCGAAGGCACCATCCCATCAATCCATCTTGGGAAATTTCTACCTTTGTTTAATAGAACATCCCTTGTACTTTACTTCATCTTCAATTATCTTCAGCATAAGTTGATTCGTAACGCTTATGCCAATACGGAGTGGTTTTCAGATAATAAATCTGATCCCGGTCTCTCCGTATTGACAACGGAGGTATAAAATAAACCAAAACTTTGATAGTCGGTGATTTAACTATCAAAGGAACATCCATACAATCAACGGTCCTATTTCCAAATGGAAATTCAACCGATCAACCATCAAGCAATACCGATCCCTTTTTATATAAATTCCTTATTATATTATCATTTCCAATTTCCATTTCCCATCCTTCGTATCCTTTCAAAGAACGATTTTTTATCTCGGTTCTTGGAAAATTTTCCAATATCATAATTTCTTTATTTGGGGAAATATCTCTATATATTCACAAATCCTTATTTTCTATATTTAAAAAATATCCCATATTAATATCGGAAAATATTTCCATATTTCATTTATTAGTTTCTCGTTGACCAATTCATTTCCTTTTCTATACATAGAAAATATCTCTCGTTTTATTTGGGGAAAACAATTCAAAATCCTTTAAATTAGCGCGATGTCATAAAACATCGTTATTATAGCTCAAAACATTAATCATTTATTAACTAACCATATTGCTAACCAATCTTCAATATCGAACCTTAACTATTTCTCCATCAATCATGATGTCAATCAAGTCGGGGTATAATTACCTCTCGGACCTTAACTGAACAACATTCTCAACTTCGAAATAGCCAAAGCTCAAAACTTCAAACAAAATATCGCTTACGTGACTCTCAGATTCAATCTAAGAATCCACTTCCTTTACGGAAAAACATTGATTATAATGGTAGCGTTATAATCGTTGTTTCCAAATATTTGATTTAAAAGACATTTATTATAACGGTAGCGTTAAAATCACTGTTTAGATTTATAAAACATTTATTATCACGACAACGTAAAATCGCTGTTTATATTTATAAAACATTTATTATAACGACAGTGCTAAAATCGCTGTTTAGATTTATAAAACATTTATTATAACGACAGCGCTAAAATCCCTATTTAGATTTATAAAACAATTATGATAACAGTAGCACACGATAGCATCGTTGTTCCCAAATAATTAGATAACTACTTCCCTAAATTCGATATAATCGAATTCCAATAAATATCTCTCTCTCGAATAATCTATATTCGATTATATTCGGAACTTCAGAATTTATTTATCATTTCAGGTTAATTCAAATTCCAAATTCACTTTTGAATTTTCCCTTTCCAAATCATTACCAAATTACTTTATAACCGTTCCAGTCTACACTTTATTTTATATTACGAATTTTTAATCAAACTCATCGTTTTCTTCTAAAACGATTATGCATTTCCCTTTTCATTCAATTTCCAATTTGGATTTATATTTAAAATCTGAATTTCCTTTAGAGATATCTCATTTGCAAAATATTATCTTTAAACTATTCACTTAAATCGTGAATATATTTCTTTTATATATATAATCAAATCAGTTTGATTTCGTACTTGTAAATAATACCTTAAACCCAAATTCCATTTATAACTTCTATTCATATTTTTCCATACCAATCTCATTTGTACTGCATTATTTAAAATCTCGTTTACAATTTTCTTTATAATTTGCTAAGTTCAAATCTCATTTCAAATATTGGTTTCAAATCTGATTACCACTTTTCCATATAAATTCAAATTTGAATTTATATTTATCCTGAGATAAATGCTTTACTGTATTTATAAACGTCATTTATATCCATTCTTGTATTATCCATTTAAACCAGTTTCTATTTTCAAGTACATTGACATTAAATTTCTTTTTGGTAAATAAATTTCCTTTAAGTTCAAATTTAATTAAAAATATCAAATCTCAAAATTGTTCCCCACTTTTCTATGTAAATTCAAACCTGAATTTATATTCCAATTTATTCCTAAGGTAAATACTTTTCTTAATATATAAACATCGTTTAAAATCAACTGCTTGTTTATTTGAACAAGTTTCTATTTCTCTTCATTCGAAATTCGATTTCTATTTTGAAGATAAATTCTATTTTTAAATCCCAATTTCCTTTCTGCATTTGAAAATATTTTACGGCATTTAAAATACCAATTTCTAGGGTCAGGGTGATTCATAGCATATCCAATCACAAACTATATAACACTTCATATATCAAAATCAATGAAAAACTGTAATTAAATGTTGAGGAATCCAGTTGGATCCCTCTAACCGTTTCACTGCATCCACAGATGTTAATCACATCAATAATATTAACTTCACATCAATATGAAATATCATGATAAGTAGAACTAATAATCGATCAACGATATAACTGTATCAATCATTTCAACCATTTTACCAACCATTCATCCAAACAGCCATCATACAGTATAAAATTAATGTAAATAAATTTAAAACTTGTTTATATAAAAATATAAACAAGTCAGAGTTAGAGAGTTTACTCACATTTTTTTGAAGTTGACGATTCCTGCGTTGTTTTATTTAAGATCAAAGGAACGTCTGATTTTATCTCTAAATTCCTATAGCTCTGTTTCAGCCACGTCAGCTCCAAAATGTAAACCTCATCGCTATGATTCCAATGTGATGAAGAGTGCTCAATTCAATATTTAACTATGTAAGTCTATGATTCATCGTTCCACAAATCCAATGCCGAATAAATTCTCAATCCTCACCTTCCCATGATAGGTTTGTTCGCTATTAAGTTGCTAAGCATTTCTTCCCCAGTGAATACTCCCCTAATGTAAACAGTACATTCTAGGTGACATGTAAATCCATACTTCTACCTAAATCGTTTCTTGATATCCAGAAACTAAACCACCTCAAAACTTAATGTTATTGTAACAACCCGTATTTTCAATAACCTGTTATAACATAAATAGAGGCAGAATTTAATTCTAAAATCTGAATCAAGGGAAACGGGCTATGCCATTGCGTTCGTCTCGGGAAAACACGCGAAATAGAGTCCGAGTTTTCGAAAATCGGAGTCCGTATGACCCAGTTAAGGCCCATTGAAGTTTTCAGAAATTTCCATGTTAAAAACAGATTTAAACTTTAAATTAAAAACAAGGATTAGGGCTAACTGGCGTCAGGCGGGAAAACTCCCGCCAAGACCCCCATGTCGACAGGCATGTCGACAGGGGTCTAAGGGTGTCGACTGCCCTGTCGACAGCCCTGTCGACACGAGGTGGCCGGGCAGTTTTACCTGGCGCACCATTTTTGATTTGGGCTTGGTTGTGTGGCTTGGTTCTGGAGAATTCCGAAATCTGATGGACCTAATTCAACCTAGGGTTAATCCTATGGTCTAAATCACTAGCCTAATCTATAAATAAGAACCTAACCTACCCTAAATCACTCATTATTCATTCTAGCAACCAAACTATGTCAAATTGAATTCGCAAATGGCCTCCACCTAAAAACCCTAGCCTCCACCCTCTTCAAAAATCATTCCTATGAAGATTTTGATGTTCATACAAGCATTTCTAAGTTGTATGAATGATCACTAGCTTGCATACATCATCAAGTTGCAAGCTTTATTTGCTAAGCTAGAGTTTTTGGGATTTTTGTTAATTGGAGCTTTGTTTTGGGTTTTTATATGCTTGCATAAAGGGCTTCTCAATCTTTATTAGTAGATTTGTGTCTTCATAATATTTGTAAGCCCTCTTACCTTCATTTTAGAAATTATAAAGTTAATATGTGATGAAAGTTGGGATTTATGCATGTTTAATAAGTTATGCATGCTTATGCGAGTTCACTATGCTATGTTATGCATGTTTAATAAGTTATGCATGCTTATGCGAGTTCACTATGCTATGTTATGCATGTTTAATAAGTTATGCATGTTTATGCAAGTTCACTATGCCATGATTTGCAAGTTTAACAAGTTATGCATGTTTATGCAAGTTCACTATGCCATGATTTGCAAGTTTAACAAGTTATGCATGTTTATGCAAGTTCACTATGCCATGATTTGCAAGTTATGCATGTTTATGCAAGTTCACTATGCTAAGTTATGCAAGTCCAACATGTTATGCATGTTTATTATGATATGTGAGATTCATCATGTATGTTGTGCCAAGTTCCCTCTTTCTATCCTTTATGCGTTATGACGAATATGTAAGCGATAGAATGACGTTGGGGGGGGGGGGGGGGGGTTGGGTAAAACTTAAAATACATGAAAATATGAGATTGGGAATTTACCTATTAAGTTAGGTCTACCCCTTGGGAATTTACCTATTAAGTTAGGTCTACCCAAGTATTCATTAAACTTGTAACTATGTTTTGAAAATAAAGTGGACATGACACTTAGAAAACATAAGTGTGGCCAACTCGAGGTTGGGTTGAGTTTGTAGCATAAACCTACCCGGAACCAACCGGCTTAACTAGTGGCTACAAGCAATAGGACCCAATGTGAGTAGTTGGTCATGTTGCCCGTGAAACCCGAGGTTAGACTAAGTTGTGGTGTAAACCTACCCGGACCCGCCCGGCCTAACTAGTAACCACAACAAGGTCTAATGTGAGAGGTTGGGTGCATTAAATTAATTAATGCCTCATGATTAGGGTTAAGTCATGGCCTACTAATACTTAACCAATTTTGGGGATACGAGGGATTAAATGGGGTTAAGTGGTGAACTGTTGGTTACACTTAACTAATTTAATCCATGATTAGTGAGGGGTTAAACCACACTTAACCCTCTTAGAAAACCCTAGCAACGTGGTCTGTTCCAGCAGTAATCCCAGTTTGGTATCATTCACAACCCTAGAGGCTAGGCTAGGGAGGGGCACGATTACTGGACTGATGTAAGCGACCAAAGCGACGGCTGAGTGGTACAGTGGTGCGGGTCCAGGCGGGCTACGGATGTGCACGAAGTCCGGTATTGGACAAACTCGAGGCACGGGTACCAGTAGGATTAGACTGTGCATTATTGCTTAGGTGTCTGGGGTTGACACCCGAGGGCTTGATACACCCGAAGGTGGACCCAGCACAGTCTGACTACAACCATATGTGGGCCGTATGGACACCAACACTTGACGTGTTAGGTTTATAGGGAGCCGATCGACTAGACCGTTGGGCTGGACCTTGTATTAAGGTCACCTCATGCTATTGGGCCAAAGTTTGGGCTGAGGGATCAATACCTGTTATGTTAGTTTGCTAGTACACTATGGTGCAAAGCTTAATCTTCTTTATGTGATGACACCTTTATCTACTGCCAGTATGTTCATCTCAGTTTCCATCATGATGTTAACTTTATTAGTTTATAGACTGATCGTAGTAGGGCTTACCAGTCTTTTTGACTGACCTGTTTTCTTTCGCTTCTTTTCTTCCGTTCCCCCCCCCCCCCAGGTTCTCAGGGAGGGAACAGTGGTGCTTAGCTTGGATCTGGACATTGAGCTCGCTATGGTTTATCATCTTTAATTTGGGGATAGCACTATGTATTTCAGTATTTCTGTTTATGATGTACTAGACATGTTTATTTTGGCAGTTGACTTTATGATGTACTAGACTTGTTTTGAGATGGTTTGAGATATTCCGCTGTTTTATTCTCACTTACTCTGTTTTACATATATATTTATGTTCTTGTTCTGCCTTGATATATCATTATGCATGCTTACCCAGTTCTAACGCCCCCCAGAAGCTAGTGCCCCCGAAAGAGTGACCCTAGCGGAGGTGGGGTGTTACAAATTTGGTATCAGAGCATATGGTTTACAAGAAAGAACAAAAAGTTTTTTTTTTAAAAAAAAAAGACTTTTGAAAAACTATTTTCAAAACAAGTATAAAGTATTTTCCAAAGAAAAGTCTAGTATTTTAAAAGGCTATTCCCCAAAAAGCCATTAGCGTTATCCTTCGTTCCCTTGACCTAATCTTATCTTATCTTTCATTTCAGTATGGCTGAGAATCTTGCCATCCCGGATGGAGTAAATGTACCACTCTGGTATAGGAGACTTCTAGAAGCTAGGGCGGCAGCCGGACCCGCAAACCCTACTCCCACTCCTCCTCCTGTAGTTGAGAATCCTCCCCCTAATGTCCCTCCTCCGGTGGTCCCTGTTCCTCCTCCTCCAGTGGTTAATATTCCTCCTCCCGTTGCTAATGTTCCTCCCCCTCCTGTTGCTGAGGCTCCTCTTCCCCCTCCTCCCCCTCAGCATCCTCAGGTTGAGTTCACGAAGGTTTGTAAAGACTTCAAGGCGATGGGAGGCAAGAATTTCCTAGGCACGGAATCTTTTGTTGAAGCTAGGAATTGGCTGAAAGACACTGAGGACTTGTTTGCTATCTTTAGGATTGATGACGAGAGGAAGATCTTATTGACAGTGTGGCTTTTGAAGGACGAAGCAGCCTATTGGTGGGAGGTCACCAATGGGACGAGGCCCGTCGAGACTTGGGCCGATTTGAGGGCTAGATTTGTGGCCAAGTTTCTATCTTCTGCTGAGGCGAATTTACAGATGGAGAAGTTCATTGCATTAAAGCAAGGTGATATGTCTGTCAAGGAGTATGTGAACAAGTTTAATCAGCTGGCCCGTTTTGGTTTGGATATGGTGAACACTCCTGAGAAGAAGGCTCTTCGATTTGCTAGAGGATTGAATGAGCCGCTGCAGGGTTTGGCGATGTCACATATTCCGCATGGGGCTACTTTTGAGAGTTTGGTCGATATGGCTCTACTTCAGGGAGATGGAATGAAAGAGGTCAAGTCGAGTGATACTCAAGCAAAGAAGACTGATTCTCAGGGTAAAGGCAATCAAGGTGGTCAAAGCAGTCAGGGGAATCAGAGCAAGAACAAGAAGGGAAACAACAACAAAGGCAAGGGAAAGTGCAATTACTGTGGTGTGCCTGGACACTTTGCTAAGGATTGTAGGAAGAAGAAAAGGAAGCTTAGTGGTGGATGTTTTTCCTGTGGTGAGACTGGACACTTCAGCAAAGAATGCCCGAAGAAGAAAGGGCAGGCTGGACCTTCAGGAGGGCAAGTTCATGCTTTCAATACCACTCCAGTTCCCGATCGAGGTAGTGTTTCTGTTGAGAACCTTGTTTATGTTTCCGATCTTCCAGTTCGTACCTTGTTTGATTCTGGTGCATCACATAGCTTTATTTCATCTGATCTTGTTGATAGTTTGCACCTTAGTACTAGCTTAGTGGATGATCCCGTTTGTGTTTCGAATCCCATTGGGGGTTCTGCTTATCTATCTATGATATGTGAGGATCTGAGGATCTCTATACTCAGTGTAGAGTTCTTGTGTAGTGCGTATGTTCTTGGTTTCAGGGGATACGGATTGATTTTGGGCATGGATTGGCTGTCTAGACATGGAGCCATTCTTGATTGTGAGCATAGGGTTGTGAGGCTTGTGACTCGCCTTGGCAACACCTTAGAGATTTCATGCAATCCGAAGGATCCCGTCATGTTGTGCTATCTTAAATCTCTCGACTCGTCAGAGGAAGCCCTTCAGTCTGTAAGGGTGGTCCGAGATTATCCAGATGTTTTTGAAGAAGTTAAGGGGTTGCCCCCAAAACGAGAGATTGATTTTTGCATTTATCTGGTGGATAATGCTAAGCCTGTTTCTTTGCCCGTTCGGCACATGGCTCCGCGTGAAAGGCGGGAGCTGAGCAAGCAAGTGAAAGAGTTGCTTGAAAAGAACTTCATTAGATGAAGTATATCTGAGTGGGGAGCGCCTGTGGTATTTGCTACCAAGGCGAATGGTTCTCTCCGACTATGTGTTGACTATCGAGAATTGAATAAGCTGACTAAGAAGAACAGACACCCATTACCGAGGATTGATGATCTTTTTGACCAGCTTGTCGGTGCTTCTGTTTTCTCTCAGCTTGATCTTGCTACTGGATTTCATCAGCTCAGAGTGGCTGAAGATAGTATAGACAAGACTGCATTCAGAACTCCAGATGGATTCTTTGAATGGCTTGTTATGCCGTTCGGTTTGACGAATGCACCCGCGTATTTCGTGGACTTGATGAGTAGGGTGTTTCGAGAGTTCTTGAACAAGTTTGTCATGGTCTTTGTGGATGATATTTTGATCTTCTCCAAGGATGAAGAAGAGCACGTGAGGCATCTTGTAGAGGTGATGGATACGCTTAGAGCGCATCAGTTAAAGGCCAAGTTCTCCAAGTGTCACTTTTGGAGAAGGGAAGTTAGATTCCTTGGGCATATCGTATCCAAGCAAGGCTTAGCGGTGGATCCCGCTAAGGTGGTTGCAGTTCAGGATTGGAAGACTCCAAGGAATGCAACCGAGGTGAGAAGTTTTCTAGGTCTTGCGGGTTTTTACCGGAAGTTCATCAAGGACTTCGCGAAGATATCCGCTCCTCTTACTAAGTTGACGAAAAAGAACTTAGTTTTTGCTTGGGATATGGACTATGAGCTTGCTTTTCAGAGACTCAAGAGAGCCCTTACCTCAGCACCAGTTCTAGCTTTACCTAATGGTGGTAAGATGTTTACCGTGTACACTGATGCTTGTGGCACGGGATTGGGCGCCGTTCTGATGCAAGAAGGCAGAGTCATATGTTTTGGTGGTAGGCAACTTAAGGTGCATGAGAAGAAGTATCCCACTCATGATCTAGAGCTGGCAGCGATAGTATATGCACTCAAGGCATGGCGCCATTATCTTCTGGGAGAAAGATTTGAGCTTTATACCGATCACAAGTCTTTGAAGTATCTCTTTTCTCAGAAGGATCTGAATCTGAGGCAGCAAAGATGGATGGAATTCTTGGCGTCCTATGATTTTGAAATAGCTTATACCCCTGGCAAGGGGAATGTGGTGGTTGATGCATTGAGTAGAAAAAGGTTGACACTAAGTCCTCTATTTGTTGAGATGAAGAACTTAGAGTTCTTGGCAACCTTTTATTTCTCTTTGGCAGTTGAGTCGATGACCGGTTCTTTAGCATCTCTTGAGCTCAGACCTACCCTTCTGGATCAAGTTGGGGCTTCGCAGAAGGAAGACCCTCAGATAATTGAGATCATGGATAAGCTGATTCGAGGGGAGACATCTAGTCACCTTGCTCAATATTCTATAGATGATAAGGGTTGGCTGAGGAGAGACGGAAGGCTTTGTGTTCCGATGGTGGAAGACTTGGTGAGGAAAGTTCTTGATGAAGCACATCGCTCCAAGTTGACTATACATCCTGGTGGAGATAAGATGTATAAGGATATGAAGCGCATTTTCTTCTGGCCTGGAATGAAGAAGGATGTGGCAGAGTTTGTCTCTAGATGTGTTGTTTGTCAGAGAGTAAAAGCAGAGTCGAAAAAGCCCGGTGGGCTATTGCATCCTCTAGAGGTCCCGCTATGGAAGTGGGAGAGTATTTCTATGGACTTTGTTGACGGATTGCCAAGATCAAGAAAAGGGAATACAAGCATATGGGTCATTGTAGATAGGCTTACGAAGAGTGCTCATTTCATTCCGGTGAAGAGCAAAAGGACCGCATCTGGACTAGCATCAGTATATCTTCGTGAGATAGTACGACTACATGGAGTCCCTTCCAGCATAGTCAGTGACCGAGACCCCATCTTTACTAGTTAGTTCTAGAACAGTTTGCAGGAAGCTATGGGCACGAGGTTGAACCTGAGTACGGCTTATCACCCACAAACGGACGGCCAAACAGAAAGGGTGAATAGGGTACTCGAGGACTTGTTGAGGCTTTGCATTCTGGATTTTGGTGGTACTTGGGAAGACCATCTTCCTCTTGTTGAGTTTGCATATAATAACAGTTATCAGGCAAGCATAGGGATGGCACCATTTGAAGCTTTATATGGGAGGCCGTGCAAGTCGCCTACATGTTGGTGGGAGACTACAGAGAAGCTCATACTTGGGCCTGATATGATCAGAGATACGTCCGAGAAGATCGAGTTGATTCGGAGACGAATGAAAGCGGCCCAAGACTAACAGAAATCCTATGCTGATAAGCGAAGCTCCGATTTGGAGTTTGATGTTGGGGATATGGTTTTCGTAAAGGTTTCTCCTTTGCGGAATGTGGTCCGATTTGGAGCTATTGGGAAGTTAGCACCGAGATTTGTTGGACCCTTCCCTATCATAGAGAGAATTGGGAAGATGGCTTATAAAGTGCAATTGCCCGAGAAGCTGTCCGGAGTGCATAATGTCTTTCATGTCTCGCATCTCCGAAGGTGCCTACATGAGTCCGCTGAGGTGGTTGAACCTAGCATTCTTGAAGACGTGGAAGTAGAGAAAGAGGCAACTTTGAGGAGAGCTCCGATTCGTATCTTGGGGACGGAGACCAAGAAGCTAAGGAATCGAGAGGTCAAGTTGGTGAAGGTTCAATGGGGTGAAGCCGAAGAAGACGCAACTTGGGAAACCGAGGAGAAGATGCGTGGGCTTTATCCATTCCTTTTTGAGGGTACACTCTCAATCTCTTTCCTTTGTTAGCATATCTTTCTCTTTGCTATCCAGGTTTATCTAGTTATCGTGCTAATCTTGTCATGAGAACCTTAGGTAGAAACCCTTTGGATGAAACATGTGTTTGAGACATGTTATGTTTGATGGTAGCAAGTGGTTGCAAGTGTTTGCAAGTGGTTACTCGTGGATGCATGATACACATTAGGCACTAGATCGGCTCACACACTCCTCATATTGCATGTGCATGAGTGTTTATGCTTATTCTTGGATGAAATTTGTATGCAATCACATGGATGTTGCATATGGATGTATGATTGAGAACGCATGTAGATATTATACATTATGTTAGGGATTTGCATACATATGGATACATTTCACTAACATATTTTGCATTGATCTTTGCATTAGATAAGTACATATACACACACTTTTGCATATGTTCATACAGCATTTAGAATCTTTTAAGGACAATGATTGCTCGTGGATGATGCTTTGAGTAGATGGATGGTTGGATGGTAGGATACGTTCTTCCTAACTTGAAGATTTCGGGGACGAAATCCTTTAAGGAGGGGAGAATGTAACAACCCGTATTTTCAATAACCTGTTATAACATAAATAGAGGCAGAATTTAATTCTAAAATCTGAATCAAGGGAAACGGGCTATGCCATTGCGTTCGTCTCGGGAAAACACGCGAAATAGAGTCCGTGTTTTCGAAAATCGGAGTCTGTATGACCCAGTTAAGGCCCATTGAAGTTTTCAGAAATTTCCATGTTAAAAACAGATTTAAACTTTAAATTAAAAACAAGGATTAGGGCTAACTGGCGTCAGGCGGGAAAACTCCCGCCAAGACCCCCATGTCGACAGGCATGTCGACAGGGGTCTAAGGGTGTCGACTGCCCTGTCGACAGCCCTGTCGACACGAGGTGGCCGGGCAGTTTTGCCTGGCGCACCATTTTTGATTTGGGCTTGGTTGTGTGGCTTGGTTCTGGAGAATTCCGAAATCTGATGGACCTAATTCAACCTAGGGTTAATCCTATGGTCTAAATCACTAGCCTAATCTATAAATAAGACCCTAACCTACCCTAAATCACTCATTATTCATTCTAGCAACCAAACTATGTCAAATTGAATTCTCAAATGGCCTCCACCTAAAAACCCTAGCCTCCACCCTCTTCAAAAATCATTCCTATGAAGATTTTGATGTTCATACAAGCATTTCTAAGTTGTATGAATGATCATTAGCTTGCATACATCATCAAGTTGCAAGCTTTATTTGCTAAGCTAGAGTTTTTGGGATTTTTGTTAATTGGAGCTTTGTTTTGGGTTTTTATATGCTTGCATAAAGGGCTTCTCAATCTTTATTAGTAGATTTGTGTCTTCATAATATTTGTAAGCCCTCTTACCTTCATTTTAGAAACTCTAAAGTTAATATGTGATGAAAGTTGGGATTTATGCATGTTTAATAAGTTATGCATGCTTATGCGAGTTCACTATGCTATGTTATGCATGTTTAATAAGTTATGCATGCTTATGCGAGTTCACTATGCTATGTTATGCATGTTTAATAAGTTATGCATGTTTATGCAAGTTCACTATGCCATGATTTGCAAGTTTAACAAGTTATGCATGTTTATGCAAGTTCACTATGCCATGATTTGCAAGTTTAACAAGTTATGCATGTTTATGCAAGTTCACTATGCCATGATTTGCAAGTTATGCATGTTTATGCAAGTTCACTATGCTAAGTTATGCAAGTCCAACATGTTATGCATGTTTATTATGATATGTGAGATTCATCATGTATGTTGTGCCAAGTTCCCTCTTTCTATCCTTTATGCGTTATGACGAATATGTAAGCGATAGAATGACGTTGGGGGGGGGGGGGGTTTGGGTAAAACTTAAAATACATGAAAATATGAGATTGGGAATTTACCTATTAAGTTAGGTCTACCCCTTGGGAATTTACCTATTAAGTTAGGTCTACCCAAGTATTCGTTAAACTTGTAATTATGTTTTGAAAATAAAGTGGACATGACACTTAGAAAACATAAGTGTGGCCAACTCGAGGTTGGGTTGAGTTTGTAGCATAAACCTACCCGGAACCAACCGGCTTAACTAGTGGCTACAAGCAATAGGACCCAATGTGAGTAGTTGGTCATGTTGCCCGTGAAACCCGAGGTTAGACTAAGTTGTGGTGTAAACCTACCCGGACCCGCCCGGCCTAACTAGTAACCACAACAAGGTCTAATGTGAGAGGTTGGGTGCATTAAATTAATTAATGCCTCATGATTAGGGTTAAGTCATGGCCTACTAATACTTAACCAAGTTTGGGGATACGAGGGATTAAATGGGGTTAAGTGGTGAACTGTTGGTTACACTTAACTAATTTAATCCATGATTAGTGAGGGGTTAAACCACACTTAACCCTCTTAGAAAACCCTAGAAACGTGGTCTGTTCCAGCAGTAATCCCAGTTTGGTATCATTCACAACCCTAGAGGCTAGGCTAGGGAGGGGCACGATTACTGGACTGATGTAAGCGACCAAAGCGACGGCTGAGTGGTACAGTGGTGCGGGTCCAGGCGGGCTACGGACGTGCACGAAGTCCGGTATTGGACAAACTCGAGGCACGGGTACCAGTAGGATTAGACTGTGCATTATTGCTTAGGTGTCTGGGGTTGACACCCGAGGGCTTGATACACCCGAAGGTGGACCCAGCACAGTCTGACTACAACCATATGTGGACCGTATGGACACCAACACTTGACGTGTTAGGTTTATAGGGAGCCGATCGACTAGACCGTTGGGCTGGACCTTGTATTAAGGTCACCTCATGTTATTGGGCCAAAGTTTGGGCTGAGGGATCAATACCTGTTATGTTAGTTTGCTAGTACACTGTGGTGTAAAGCTTAATCTTCTTTATGTGATGACACCTTTATCTACTGCCAGTATGTTCATCTCAGTTTCCATCATGATGTTAACTTTATTAGTTTATAGACTGATCGTAGTAGGGCTTACCAGTCTTTTTGACTGACCTGTTTTCTTTCGCTTCTTTTCTTCCGTTCGCCCCCCTCCCCCCCAGGTTCTCAGGGAGGGAACAGTGGTGCTTAGCTTGGATCGCTTGCTTGTTTGCTGGATAGCTCATGTATGTCTGGACATTGAGCTCGCTATGGTTTATCATCTTTAATTTGGGGATAGCACTATGTATTTCAGTATTTCTGTTTATGATGTACTAGACATGTTTATTTTGGCAGTTGACTTTATGATGTACTAGACATGTTTTGAGATGGTTTGAGATATTCCGCTGTTTTATTCTCACTTACTCTGTTTTACATATATATTTATGTTCTTGTTCTGCCTTGATATATCATTATGCATGCTTACCCAGTTCTAACGCCCCCCAGAAGCTAGTGCCCCCGAAAGAGTGACCCTAGCGGAGGTGGGGTGTTACAGTTATCATCCCTCAATTCAAAACTCAAACTTCACCCCAAAAACTAAGCAGTTCATGTACGCTACTTTTTAACTAATTTGGTTCCTCCTCTTCGCGCATCCATCTTAATACCATTAAATAAAACCCATATTCCAATGGTCAATCAGCTTTAAATTCAAAACTTGTTTCATACTCTTGTTTCCATCCTTATGTTTTGAAAACTCTTCAGTAAACATAAGTTCCGAGGAAAACACACTTAAATCTAACCTTAACCCCACTTCGTTCTTCACGTACTATCCAAACAGACTGCCATAGCCCAACAGTCCTCCACCTAACATCTACAACAACTCACCGTTCAAAAAAGTGTAAACCTCCAACGTCCACCTTCATGCAGAAAACTTCACCAACTAATTACATCACACTATAAACTCCTTTAATCACATTTCTTCCCAAGCAACACAACAAAATAGCTTGACTTCTTCCTCTTCCTATTTCCACACGTATACTCTGCTTCAATAAACACAGGCGATGCTCGATGCTCGATGCTTCATAAGCCTCCACACTTGCCGAACTAACTTCACCATTACCATAATTCCCGAGCACATCCGGTCCCCCTTGCTGTTCAATGCAGAACCTGACCAACAGTCTCATCCACCTTCACCCGTTTATGTCTTCTACCACTAGCATATTCAAACCACATGAACATCAATGAATGAGAGTAGTGGACCGACACCAATTATGTTAGCATTGCTCTAACTTGTTCCAACGCATATCCTACGTTCTATCCAATAGTAACACGGTTAGTGATCAATTTGGCATCGACATGTTTGTCAGGGATACAACATCCAGGAACCAATGGCTTCTTTTTATTTTAATTTTAATTTACTCTCATTACCTTAAATCTTGTAATCATCCCCTAACTATTCTTCTCCCTGATATCAAGACAAATACCGCAACACTCACAGGGTCTGGAACCCATTTCCCAGACCAATGATGAACCCTCAAGCCTTGTTTTACTTCGTTAATCCATCTCCTACTTCTAGTTGTTCGGAAAACCTTCTCCTACACTATCACCCCATCGAACTAACTCTTCCCAATCAAATGAACCACTTCTCCTCTTTACCGAGACCTTAACTCATGCACAACAGTAAACTACGAATCGTTATTACCACTGTTGAACCCATAATTTAACTCCTTTTCAACGTCCCTTCATCACTGTCACCTTCATGGAAAGCTCAAACCTTCCCTCGATCACCCCAATTCGCAAACCGTCGCACACAGCATATCAGCCACCGACACTTTGACTTACAGAATCTCCAACAATTCGACACGCAGGTGCTCATGTATCCTACGAATCCAAATACCACCACTGTTTCTCACATTAAAGCTTACATCTTTCGATTTCCTTAACCCTAGTCGTTGTTGGAAAACTAACATCGAATGAAAACCGATTCGAAGATGTGAGGGTGGAGAACTATTTCGAGAGATTAAATTTCAATTTTTTTTATCAATTTTAGGAGTGGTGAAAATTTTGGTTTTATTATATAGAAGAACAACGATTTGGGAAGTAAAGGGTTGAGGATTTGGTTTGTAATATACAGAGGAGTTAACGATGATTTTTAATTAAATTTTATAGTGGCCATTTTCGTTGTTTACTGAAAGAACGAGGAAAGGAGACGAGACTGTGTAAACTTGTATTTAAAGATGAAGAAGATTGGAGGGCACGATAGATGATAGCTTGACATGCACAGAATTTGTGAGGACCCGAAACTTCCTCGTGAAGGAAAGAACGAATTGCTTTGAGAACACGACAAATCAGAACACAGACAGAAGAACATTTCATTGTCAATTACAACAATTCATCAGAATACAAGAATATACAGAGTATAAACAAATAATATACATCAAAAAAATATCAGAGATTTAAATACATTATATAGCAGCGGAGAATAATACAATACACAACTAGAAGTAATACACGGATACAGAGCTTTCCGAGTATCGTTCCAGCTGTAAATCAGGATCCTGCGATTATAAATCTGCAAAACCAAAACTACTAGCTGCCCATGTCAAAATAAGGGCACCTAGAGTTTAGGTTAAAACAATAAACTCTAGGTCAGTCATGGGACTGGTGTGAGAACTAAAACAGTTATTAATCTTTATTTTAAAGTTCGGTAAATCAAGGGACCACGCCGCTAACGTGGAACGGGTTTCCTCCCAAGAATACCAGTGCATAAAACAAACAGCGCAATGCTAAATAAAGAAAAATGAAGCTATTATAAGACCCAGGCCCCATCACACAATGCAACGCAAGCCGGAGGATAGGGTTTTCTCTTATAATAGCCAAAGCATGCTTGATACGTTTTAAAACAAGTCATTTGATACTATAATAAGTGTATAGTGTTTAAAACATTTTCAATCATAAATATCAATCATAGACGGCATGGGTACCATATATCATGTCGCCATACTAGGCTCTACAATCAAAACCGCAAATGTCACGTATTTGAAAGTTGGATTTCCATCTGTGAACTGAGGCAAAAGATAGTCCTCACCGATTCGAGACTCTCTAGCCCGAGCCTCAGGATCACAACGCATCAACCCTTTGGATCGTCAGGGTCGGTCCACCGATGTGGATTATTATGCCTGAACACTACGTTTCCCCGCCCTCTGGGGCGGAAAGGAGCCAACGAATGACTCCATCGGTCCCGGATCGACCAATATATCCGAGGCGCCACGCAACAGCAACAACCACATAAGTCAAACTCGTCAGGGCGTGTAAAACCACTGACGCCACTTATAGCTAGAAAGAAACGCATGCCCTCCCTGATGTCCTCTCCCGTTTCTGGTTCACAACCGGGGTGTGAGGCTCGCGAATCAACGTTACACAAAGCTACGCCACACAGGCCGTGCTTTGATCATCAACCACAAGACTTTGCTTTTCAACAGAAGCCCTGATCAATTGCATCTTAGCATGCCACACAGGCAAACCACTCCATGCAACCGATATCCATCAATCACACAGGATGATATCCAATGTCAGACGCACAGTCCATTTACAAGTCCGTTCTGGGTCTGAACGAAACCGGAGGCACCTAGTACCCCGCATATCCATCGATCTCCAAGTACGTCTGGACGACCACCTACTGATTCCCACCTCTTGGGTGCATGGCCCAATCAAGATCATCAGTAATTATCCAAACGACATGAAGACCTCCGGTCTTCAACCACCGTCTTCATCTTCGACACCACGTCAAATCAGTTATTCAGAATGGGGTAAACCCGGTGTTTCTGAATAACACGCGTATATAATAAACAAGTGTTACACAAACACAACATACGCCTCATTCCAATTCAGAATATTCTTTTGTTCAAATATTCTTATACTTCGGGAAAAGTTCCCATTAATTTTATCAAAGATAAATCCTTTAAATTTATTCTTTAATCTCCTTTGAATATCAATTCAAACTAGTCGGGATTAGCTAACCACACCGAAGTAATCATTTATTTTAATTTCCCAATCCCAACCTATTCATCCCATGAAGTAAAACTGGTAATACTTCATATCTAACACCATGGTGTTATCGGTAAATTCAATTACCATTTCACGTTCAAATCTAATTAAAGATTTAACTATCGCCTGGAGTAAAACTGGTGATACTCCATTATCGATCTTTTCAATCTAATTAAAGATTCATTAAACTCCACTTAGTTTTAATCTTCACAGAAATCAATATCCTATCTTTAACTGGGTTGAAGAACCAATGTCATTTAAAACACAGCCACAATAAACCCAAAATCACATTCACTCATTATCGGGTTAAAGAACAAGTGTTATTTAAAACAATGTTCACGATAAATCCAAAAATCAATACCAGTTCAATTCCAATTAAATATTATTTAATTGGTACACTTCATTAAATCTAAATAAAAAGATTTAATCTTTTTCTCAACTGGGCTTAAGAACAGTGTTAATGAAGACACCATTCACGACAAACCCAAATCACATTTGATATTAAATACAAGGCTCTGAATAGAAAATATACCGGCTTATATTCAATATCAAATTCTACGACCAACAAATATCTATTGGAAATAACGATATTAATATATCTTTCATATTCCCATAACAATATCCGTAACATCACGAAATCCAACATCGAAATGTTCCAAAGACAATTTCGATTCAAATCCCTTCCAATTCAATCATTGGAAATCCTAGTTATTTTCAAAACCATTTCAAATCCATTTTATTTATTTTAAAAATAAATAGAATTATAGTTCTAGTCAAAACTAGTTCATTTCGATAAAAATTTATTTTTATCTTTGCAAATATGGAATTTTTTATCCCAATTCTTCACAAATCATTTCTTATGATTTTACACAAATTATTCCTATTTTTTATAATTTTATCAAGGCCCGTACAATCGATTTCCATCAACGGCCATCGAACTGCACTTACAACGACCTTTTCCAAATTTGATTTGGACATAATTCCAAATCCAACCGTTAGATTTCAAATTTCCAATATTCGTTAGAAAGCCCTTTTCGATACGAACCCAACGGCTCCAGTTTTAGGAGAATCCGACGATCGGATCTCCCGCAATATCCATTCGAAATCAATGGTCGAAATCCGCGAACTGCCGCCGCGCGGCTCGTTCTATTCAGGCCATTATATTATATATATATAATATATATTTCGTCGATTTCCTTTTTAAAACGTATTTTAGAAATCGTTTTAAATTCATTTCAAATCGATTTCAACTTCATATTCAATTTCTAATCAAAATTGAATATTCCATATAATCTATATATAAATTCGTTTTAATTTCATTTCAAATCAATTTCAATTCAATTTCAATTTAATTCGAATTTCAATTCATTTCAATTTAATTCGAATTTAAATTTCAATTTGAATTCAATTCTTTTCAATTTCAATTTGAATTCAATTCCTTTCAATTTCAATTCGAATTCAATTCTATTCAATTTAATTCGAATTTCGATTATTTTCAATATAATTCAAATTTCGAAATCTCTTTCAATATAATTCAAATTTCGAAACACTTTCAATATACGTTAGAAATTGAATAAAATCGATATAAATATCGTTCACGTTAAAATGGCGTCAATCTAATCAACACGGCTTCATATATTTCTATTTTCAAATATTCTATTTCAAATATTTCTTTTTCAAAAATTTCTATTTCAAAACTGGAATGAGGCTCAATCGATCGACATACAGCTAAATAATCAACCATCATCCAAAGTGCACCACACAACTGCATAAGCATTAAATATAAATAATTAACGCTTACACAGCCTGTCGACCAATCGATCGACATACAGCTAAATAATTGGGATTAGTGTACGCCGAATATCATCCCAATACCCGTGTGGGGTTTCAAACAATCAAACGTAGATTTTATTTGTGCAGTTGGGCGATGTGTAAAATTTAACGTCCCAATCAATATCAATCAAATCAGTGTATATAAACAAATCTCCGATTAGTTTATAAATATTTATTTTATATACACGTTAAAAATTCTATTTTTAACTATAGAATATTTTCCACTACAAAATATTTTGTTTCATTTCACATCACATCACATAATCAACTACACAACAAAATCAAACAAACAAGCATACAAGTCGTCTATGATCTGTAGACGACGGGTGTCAGGTGCTGCTAAGCACCGTTTGCATTCTAGTATATAATTTTAACTAGAAACCAAGAATTAAAGTGAGAAGTTCTCACCAAGAGCTAAACCAAACGCCGCGACTCTTTATATGTAGAAAATCTTCGTCGTGCTCGCCTTTTGTCACTTTCGTTGTCTGTATCCACTACATATATTAAAATCGCATCTTTATATTGTTGCTATGTATATAAAAATCACATTTTTATACTACTACTATATAGATAAAATTTCTATTTTTATACCGCTACTATATAAATAAAAATTCTATTTTTATACCGCTACTATATAGATAAAAATTCTATTTTTATACCACTACTATATATATAAAAATCATATTTTTATCGTTGCTATATGTATAAAAATCACTTCTTTATTCGATTAAAAATCTATTCCTTTCACGATTAAAAATTTCATCTTTACATCGTTAAAAATCTAATCTTTTAACATAGAAAAATCTAATCTTTCTTCAATTAAAAATCTAATCTTTCTCCAATTAAAAATCTAATCTTTCTCCAATTAAAAATCTAAACGGTTAACCGACCGACCTTAACCGAACATTTTCGGTTCGGTTAATAAAACCTATATAGGTTCGGTTAACCGACATAATTTTTTTTCAGTTAACCGACATCATCGGTTAACCGAACATGTATCTGAAGATTCTGAACTTCATGCATTAGAATATTGAGTAGTTGAGTACTGGGTAGTGGGTAGTGACTGACTGTATAATGTTCACTGTTAGAGTTCAGCATGTCAATTTGTTTATGAAATTGTTAGATCTATTATTATAAGTTAGTTTATATGGAAAATGGGTAAATTTAAACAGTTAACCATTCGATTTAAACAGCTAAACGTTCGATTTAAGCGGTTAACCGCTAGATTTAAATGGTTAACCGCTCGATTTAAACGGTTAACCGCTAAACCGTTTAAATCAAACGGTTAACCGTCTAAATCGAACGGTTAACCATGGATAATTATTATCGGCTCGGTCGAATAAAGCTACCCTTAATTAACCGAAATTCGGTTAACCGAAATTCGGTTAACCGAACCGTGCAAACTAAGCGGTTAACAAAAAAAATTAACCGATCTGTTCGGTTAACCGCCAGCGCCCACCCCTATCGGGTGCTACTAAGCACCGTCTGCATCCTAGTATATATTTCAACTAGAAAATAAAAATAAAAAGGTGAGGAGTTCTCACAGAGGGTTCCACTCCGCCGTGCTTTACTGTTGAACTGCTGAACCGTCTGAATCTGCTTAAATTCCAATGCAGTCCTTTTCCCGCTGTTTATAATAAAAATTATATTTTTATCACTTCATTTCAATAAATAAAAATTCTATTTTACTTCTACTTCATATTTTTTTTCCGACGCTTATTTCTATATAAAAATTATATTTATATATTTTTATACTTCTTATATAAAGATCGAATTTTTATTATCATACATATATAAAAATTATATTTTTAATCTTCACATCTAATAAAAATCGTATTTTTATATGTGCTATACATGTATAAAAATCAAATCTTTCTTTCTACTTCATGTGAAATAAAATCAAATCTTTCTATGCTATATATATAAAAAGAAATCCGATCTTTACACTTTTAAAAAAACTCGCCTTTACACTTTTAAAAATATGATCTTCCCACTTATAAAAATGCGATTGTTTCACTTATAAAAATACGATCTTTTTCATGTTAATTCAATAAATAAAGTCAAATTTTTATTTCTCTATTTACATACTAAAAATCTCTTCTTTATGTAAAATAAAAATCTAATCTTCTTGTATTAAAAATATAATCTTTTACATATTAAAAATATAATCTTTTACTTATTAAAAAGATCAAAACTTTTCTAACCTAAAAATCAGTTTTTTTTTCACAAAGAAAACAGTTTTATATATATATATATATAATAGTAATAAAAAGAAAAACTTACAGCTTAGAGGCGAAAAAAGGGGGGCTCGCAGCGTTGGACTGAGAAGGAGGAGGGGATGGCACGACTTCCGGTGCGGTGGTGGGCTAAGGAGGATGGCGCGACACGTTTTAACGAGAGGAGGGGTTTCAGGGCTCGACCTCGCGCCTGAGAGGGAGGAGGAGGCGTTGGCGGCGGGGGGGGGATCGGAAGTAGGCGGCGCGGTGGGTTTTGGGTGGCTCGACGTAGCGTTTGGAGCGGCAGAGAGGAGAGGAAGGAGGAGGAGAGAGGCAGACGCTCGAGGAGGGAGGGTACGGTGGTGGTCGGCGCCACCTGGGGGGCGCGATGGTGGGAGGAGCGACGGCGGCTCCTCCCCCTTTTCCTCCCTTTTTTCTGTCGATATGAATGAGAGGAGAGAGAGTGTAGAGATTGAGGGATTATATAATATATATATTTATTTATTTAATTATTTTAAATTCTAAAAAGCAACTTTAAATTTCGATCTCGAAATCGAACCCACCGCTTGTCGTCCCTAGCTAATTACCCCCATTCCGAACACAATGGGTTATATATCGTGAGCTGATTCGATCGTTTCGATCAGTTTTCGTCAAAATCAACATATAACTCTATATATTGAATTTGAACGCGCATTTCACTTTACCGGGGCCACATACTAACTCGAAAAATTCTAGAAAAATATTTTCTAGCTTCGTATTGACGATACGGTCCTAACAAAACTATTTTTGTCAAATTCTGAGACCGTTTGAAAAATGGCCATTTTCCAGTTAATTAAAATCAACTGAAACTGGTCAAACGCGTTTTCCTTTGCCACGCTCACATATTGATTCAAAAAATTACGAATATTGGAATCTAGCAATAACTTGACATCACGGATCCAACAAAAGTGGTTTCGTCGGAATCCAAGGTCGTTTGCAAAATTCCCATTTTTAAGGGCCAGAATTCCATAGCGACTATTCTGAATTTTCATTTGGACATATCTTTTGATTCCCGCTATGAAATTTCAATTTTTCGGATTCGTTGGAAAGATATTCTCAATTAGATTCTATTATTTTTTGTTTCGCTAAAATCCGGTTTATTATGAATCCTGTACATTCATTTGAACTTTGAAATAGAATTATCGAACTACCGCGCCATTTTCATTTCCTTTTATAATTATAAATAAATATTTATATTCTAACGACGATCTATATAAATATATTCGTTCTAATTCTATTCAAAATAAATTTTCCATCGATATTATTTAAAATAATTCATTTTAAATATTCAAAATTCATTAAAATTTCCAAAATAAAATTTTTAAATTGGCTCGGATTTCCGGGTTATTACAATCTCCCCCACTTAAAACTTTTCGTCCCCGAAAAGGAACGAAGCCGAAAGTTGTTTAACAAATAAACTCAACTTTCTTTATTTTCGCTACGGCTTAAGTTCTTCAACTTTTCAGTTTTTAAGAACTTTTCAAATTTTTCAAAAATTTGGCTAACACCCTAAATTTTCGAAAAATTTCGCCATAACCTCCCCTGCACCGGGGACTTCGGGATATTTCATATAGCCTCCCATGGCCTTCTTCAATCAAAAAGAAAGAGAAAAAGCCAAGCGGCTCACAAAATCATTATCACCCAAACAAAACAGTAAATTATGGTAAACATGTACCTATTTGTCGGGCAAACAATTTTATTCTTCTGCTCTAGCCTCCTTGCTATGACCTATTCAGTGCAAGTACATGTATATGCAAGCAAATGCGACTAATTTTCAATACAACCTACTATTTGATACAATTTGGCTATAGGGTACATATTTTAATTATTCAATCAATAATCAACAACACAACCATCAATCAATTAGTGGATTATCGTTTCAAATTCATAATTTTGATATATAGTCAAAAATCAGATTTTTGATGTCAAATCACAACAATAGGCCCTATCTAATTTTGGTTCTCACACCAGTCAATAGGAAATATATAGAAATTCCACCTTCGAAACTCAAACATAAATTCTGATGATGATCGATCAATCATCAGAATCATCTCCGGGCGACTACAGTGTGATCCTATATCTACCCAATATATTAAAATTTCGAATACACGCGGATCAGACGTATACGCAAAATCTGTATATACTTGATAGTTCAAATCAATTTAAATAAATATTCAAATACGAATGATTGATTTAAATTTTCAAAACTAAATTTGTTTTCATTTTAAAAATATACTCTTCACACCCGTTCTAGGATACTACTGATCCCATCCCTAACGAGTCATTCTCATTGGATATTACTCATCCAATTTCTGATGAATTCTTTCGTTTGGTTCTAACGTGTCTTGTTCTCTGAGCTTTGTAAACCAATGCTCTGATACCAAATGTGAGGACCCGAATCTTCCCCGTGAAGGAAAGAACGAATTGCTTTGAGAACACGACAAATCAGAACATAGACAAAAGAACATTTCATTGTTAATTACAACAATTCATCAGAATACAAAAATATACATAGTATAAACAAATAATATACATCAGAAAAATATCAGAGATTTAAATACATCATATAGCAGCGGAGAATAATACAATACACAACTAGAAGTAATACACGGATACAGAGCTTTCCGAGTATCGTTCCAGCTGTAAATCAGGATCCTGCGAATATAAATCTGCAAAACCAAAACTACGAGCTGACCATGTCAAAATAAGGACACCCAGAGTTTAGGTTAAAACAATAAACTCCAGGTCAGTCATGAGACTGGTGTGAGAACTAAAACAGTTATTAATCTTTATTTTAAAGTTCAGTAAATCAAGGGACCACGCGGCTAACGCGGAACGGGTTTCCTCCTAAGAATACCAGTGCATAAAACAAATAGCGCAATGCTAAATAAAGAAAAATGAAGCTATTATAAGACCCAGGTCCCATCACACAATGCAACGCAAGCCGGAGGATAGGGTTTTCTCTTATAATAGCCAAAGCATGCTTGATACATTTTAAAACAAGTCATTTGATACTACAATAAGTGTATAGTGTTTAAAATAGTTTCAATCATAAATATCAATCATAGACAGCATGGGTACCATATATCATGTCGCTATACTAAGCTCTACAATCAAAACCGCAAATGTCACGTATTTGGAAGTTGGATTTCCATCTGTGAACCGAGGCAAAAGATATTCCTCACCGATTCGAGACACTCTAGCCCGAGCCTCAAGATCAGAACACATCAACCCTTTGGATCGTCAGGGCCGGTCCACCGATGTGGATTATTATGCCTGAACACCACATTTCCTCGCCCTCTGGGGCGTAAATGAGCCAACGAATGACTCCATCGGTCCCGGATCGACCGATATATTCGAGGCGCCTCGCAACAGCAACAACCACATAAGTCAAACTCGTCAGGGCGTGTAAAACCACTGACGCCACTTCTAGCTAGAAAGAAACGCATGCCCTCCCAGTGTCCTCTCCCGTTTCTGGTTCACAACCGGGGTGTGAGGCTCACGAATCAACGTTACACAAAGCTACGCCACACAGGCCGTGCTTTGATCATCAACCACAAGACTTTGCTTTTCAACAGAAGCCTTGATCAATTACATCTTAGCATGCCACACAGGCAAACCACTCCATGCAACCGATATCCATCAATCACACAGAATGATACCCAATGTCAGACACACAGTCCATTTACAAGTCTGTTATGGGTCTGAACGAAACCGGAGGCACCTAGTACCCCGCATATCCATCGATCTCCAAATACGTCTGGACGACCACCAACTGATTCCCTCCTCTTGGGTGTACGACCCAATCAAGATCATCAGTAATTATCCAAACGACATGAAGACCTTCGGTCTTCAACCACCATCTTCATCTTCGACACCACGTCGAATCAGTTATTCAGAATGGGATAAACCCGGTCTTTCTGAATAACTCGCGTATATAATAAACAAGTGTCACACAAACACAACATACGCCTCATTCCAATGCAAAATATTCTTTTGTTCTAATATTCTTATACTTTGGGAAAAGTTCCCATTAATTTTATCAAAGATAAATCCTTTAAATTTATTCTTTAATCTCCTTTGAATATCAATTCAAACTAGTCGGGATTAGCGAACCACACCGAAGTAATCATTTATTTTAATTTCCCAATCCCAACCTATTCATCCCATGAAGTAAAACTGGTAATACTTCATATCTAACACCACGGTGTTATCGGTAAATTCAATTACCATTTCACGTTCAAATCTAATTAAAGATTTAACTATCGCCTGGAGTAAAACTGGTGATACTCCATTCTCGATCTTTTCAATCTAATTAAAGATTCATTAAACTCCACTTAGTTTTAATCTTCACAGAAATCAATATCCTATCTTTAACTGGGTTAAAGAACCAATATCATTTAAAACACGGCCCACAATAAACCCAAAATCACATTCATTAATTATCGGGTTAAAGAACAAGTGTTATTTAAAACACTGTTCACGATAATCCCAAAAATCAATACCATTTCAATTCCAATTAAATATTATTTAATTGGTACGCTTCATTAAATCTAAATAAAAAGATTTAATCTTTTTTCTCAACTGGGCTTAAGAACAGTGTTAATGAAGACACCATTCACGACAAACCCAAATCACATTTGATATTAAATACAAGGCTCTGAATAGAAAATATACCGGCTTATATTCAATATCATATTCTACGACCAACAAATATCGTATTGGAAATAACGATATTAATATATCTTTCAAATTCCCATAACAATATCTGTAACATCACGAAATCCAACATCGAAATATTCCGAAGACAATTTCGATTCAAATCCCTTCCAATTCAACCATTGGAAATCCTGGTTATTTTCAAAACCATTTCAAATCCACTTTATTTATTTTAAAAATAAATAGAATTATAGTTCTAGTTCAAAACTAGTTCATTTCGATAAAAATCTATTTTTATCTTTTCAAATATGGAGTTTTTCATCCCAATTCTTCACAAATCATTTCTTATGATTTTACACAAATTATTCCTATTTTTAATAATTTTATCAAGGCCCGTACAGTCGATTTCCATCAACGGCCATCGAACTGCACTTACAGCGACCTTTTCCAAATTTGATTGCATAATTCCAAATCCAACCGTTAGATTTCAAATTTCCAATATTCGTTAGAAAGCCCTTTTCGATACGAACCCAACGGTTCCAGTTTTAGGAGAATCCGACGGTCGGATCTCCCGCAATATCCATTCGAAATCAATGGTCGAAATTCGCGAACTACCGCAGCGCGGCGCGTTCTATTCAGGCCATTATATTATATATATATAATATATATTTCGTCGATTTCCTTTTTAAAACGTATTTTAGAAATCGTTTTAAATTCATTTCAAATCGATTTCAACTTCATATTCAATTTCTAATCAAAATTGAATATTCCATATCATCTATATATAAATTCGTTTTAATTTCATTTCAAATCGATTTCAATTCAATTTCAATTTAATTCGAATTTCAATTCATTTCAATTTAATTCGAATTTAAATTTCAATTTGAATTCAATTCTTTTCAATTTCAATTTGAATTCAATTCCTTTCAATTTCAATTCGAATTCAATTCTATTCAATTTAATTCGAATTTCGATTATTTTCAATATAATTCAAATTTCGAAATCTCTTTCAATATAATTCAAATTTCGAAAACACTTTCAATATACATTGAAAATTGAATAAAATCGATATAAATATCGTTCACGTCAAAATGGCGTCAATCTAATCAACATGGCTTCATATATTTCTATTTTCAAATATTCTATTTCAAATATTTCTTTTTCAAATATTTATATTTCAAAACTGGAATGAGGCCCAATCAATTACCATATAATGTGGATTATATGGGTTTTCTACAACACATGTATATATCAACAATGACAAATAATCAACCATCATCCAAAGTGCACCACAAAACTGCATAAGCATTAAATATAAATAATTAACGCTTACACAGCCTGTCGACCAATCGATCGACATACAGCTAAATTTATTTGTGCAGTTGGGCGATGTGTAAAATTTATCGTCCCAATCAATATCAATCAAATCAGTGTATATAAACAAATCTCCGATTTGTTTATAAATATTTATTTTATATACACGTTAAAAATTCTATTTTTAACTATAGAATATTTTCCACAACAAAATATTTTGTTTCATTTCACATCACATCACACAATCAACTACACAACAAAATCAAACAAACAAGCATACAAGCCATCCATGGTCTGTGGACGACGGGTGTCAGGTGCTACTAAGCACTGTCTGCATCCTAGTATATATTTCAACTAGAAAATAAAAATAAAAAGGTGAGGAGTTCTCACAGAGGGTTCCACTCCGCCGTGCTTTACTGTTGAATAGCTGAACCGTCTGAATCTGCTTAAATTCCAATGCAGTCCTTTTCCCGCTGTTTATAATAAAAATTATATTTTTATCACTTCATTTCAATAAATAAAAATTCTATTTTACTTCTACTTCATATATTTTTTTTCGACGCTTATTTCTATATAAAAATTATATTTATATATTTTTATACTTCTTATATAAAGATCGAATTTTTATTATCATACATATATAAAAATTATATTTTTAATCTTCACATCTAATAAAAATCGTATTTTTATATATGCTATACATGTATAAAAATCAAATCTTTCTTCCTACTTCATATGAAATAAAATCAAATCTTTCTATGCTATATATATAAAAAGAAATCTGATCTTTACACTTTAAAAAAACTTGCCTTTACACTTTTAAAAATATGATCTTTCCACTTATAAAAATGTGATTGTTTCACTTATAAAAATACGATCTTTTTCATGTTAATTCACTAAATAAAAATCAAATTTTTATTTCTCTATTTACATACTAAAAATCTCTTCTTTATGTAAAATAAAAATCTAATCTTCTTGTATTAAAAATATAATCTTTTACTTATTAAAAAGATCAAAACTTTTCTAACCTAAAAATCAGTTTTTTTTCACAAAGAAAATAGTTTTTCTTCACAAAGAAAACAGTTTTTTTATATAAATAATAGTAATTAAAAGAAAAACTAACAGCTTAGAGGCGAAAAAAGGGGGGCTCGCAGCGTTGGACTGAGAAGGAAGAGGGGATGGCACGACTTCCGGTGCGGTAGTGGGATAAGGTGGATGGCGCGGCACGTTTTAACGAGAGTAGGGGTTTCAGGGCTCGACCTCGCGCCTGAGAGGGAGGATGAGGAGGCGTAGGCCGAGGGGGGGAATCGGAAGTGGGCGGCGCGGTGGGTTTTGGGTGGCTCGGCGTAGCGATTGGAGCGGTAGAGAGGAGAGGAAGGAGGAGAGAGGCAGACGCTCGAGGAAGGGGGGTATGGTTATGGTCGACGCCACCTGGGGGGCGCGATGGTGGGAGGAGCGACGGCGGCTCCTCCCCCTTTTCCTCCCTTTTTTTCTGTCGATATGAATGAGAGGAGAGAGAATTTAGAGATTGAGGGATTATATATAATATATATATATATTTAATTATTTTAAATTCTAAAAAGCAACTTTAAATTTCGATCTCGAAATCGAACCCACCGTCTGTCGTCCCTAGGTAATTACCCCCATTCCGAACACAATGAGTTATATATCGTGAGCTGATTCGATCGTTTCGATCAGTTTTCGTCAAAATCAACATATAACTCTATATATTGCATTTGAACGCGCATTTCACTTTACTGGGGCCACATACTAACTCGAAAAATTCCATAAAAATATTTTCTAGCTTCGTATTGACGATACGGTCCTAACAAAACTAGTTTCGTCAAATTCTGAGACCGTTTGAAAAATGGCCATTTTCCAGTTGATTAAAATCAACTGAAACTGGTCAAACGCGTTTTCCTTTGCCACACTCACATATTGATTCGAAAAATTACAAAAATTGGAATCTAGCAATAACTTGACATCACGGATCCAACAAAAGTGGTTTCGTCGGAATCCGAGGTCGTTTGCAAAATTCCCATTTTAAGGGCCAGAATTCCATAGCGACTATTCTGAATTTTCATTTGGACATATCTTTTGATTCCCGCTATGAAATTTCAATTTTTCGGATTCGTTGGAAAGATATTCTCAATTAGATTCTATTGTTTTTGGTTTCGCTAAAATCCGATTTATTTTGAATCTTGTACATTCATTTGAACTTTGAAATCGAATTATCGAACTACCGCGCCATTTTCAATTCCTTTTATAATTATAAATAAATATTTATATTCTAACGACGATCTATATAAATATATTCATTCTAATTCTATTCAAAATAAATTTTCCATCGATATTATTTAAAATAATTCATTTTAAATATTCAAAATTCATTAAAATTGCCAAAAATAAAATTTTTAAATTGGCTCGGATTTCCGGGTTATTACAGAATTGAAATTTCTTGGCACGCACGGTTTAGAAACCGTGGAGAGCACGCTGCTCAAGCGTACTGGAAAAGAATTGTTTTTCTTTTTTATTTGTTTGTTTTGTCGTATACGATCTTTAGTTGCAAATGAATCCAGGTTGTGTTGGAGTTCCAAAGAAATGAACAAATGTTTATTTTGTGCATTTGATATTATTAGTTATATTAGTTTGTATATTTGAAAACCATAAAACGTATTTATATTTTACCTACTATAAACACCTATCCACTAAAGGTAGAAAATAACAGAAATATCACACAAACCAATCAATATTCAATGCAACTACAACTCCAATCATTTCTCGTGTGCGAAGGACGGGCCATTCACCATATATATATTTGTTAAAGTTAACGCGGTACCGACTACGCAGTAATTTCTTTTTTTTATATAAATAATTCCTTATAAAAATCATTTTATATTACCAATTCAACATTTAAAATTAACTTAAATGTTTTAAAATTAACAGTGAAAAACCCGGTCGTTACATTACCAATCTACGAAGACGACGGCGGTGAAGATGCAAGGGAATGTGAAACCAAAGGCGAACCTTTTGTCATACGATCATGCAACTGAGATTCTTTACCAGCAGTGGAGAGAAGACGCAATGTATGCTTTTTTATGCTTCATAATTGGTGTCTTTGTGAATCTCGTAACAACAAACAACTATTCACACATTAATTTACAAAATGCACAACTAAATGAGGCATTAAGCAGGTCAAAAAATATACTAAAAAAACAAAAGCAAACTGTTTTCTAAATTCAAATAACTTGAATAAGTCACGAGTAGTTGAAACAAAGACGAATGGGAATCTATACAAGAAATTAATAAAATTATAAATTCAGTATGAAAACACTTGATTGTTCATAAGTAAAACAAGTGAAATATCTAACCTTTAACCCATTAATAACATTTGGACTTATAGTCTTAAGTTGAATAAATACCTTAAATGAGGTTAAGGAACTTCTAATTTGATATCTAATAAAGTAGTATTGAAAACCAGATGGATATATAGTAAAGTAATGTTAAGTTGAATTCCAGTTTTGTCTTAGGACCATAGAAAAACTCAAGGTCACATCAGCAAACTATTAATTGATATGGTGATAAAAATATATATATTTAACTGTTTTACGTTTCACTTATTTTTAAAAAGTGTGGACTTTCCCATCATATCAGAATATTTCTTTTCATTTCCTTGTCTTCAAATTTAAGTGCGAATATGACTCACCTTAATAAAGCTTTATAATAAATAAAAATTGTTAATACTTAGGCCCAATAAAGAAGCAAAACATAAGGATAAATAGAATGCAACATACAACCAACATTGGCTAAATAACACATCAAATACGCAATCCGCATAACAATATTTACATAGGTTAGGCTAAGAACTTAAAATTTTCAGAATCTACAATGGAATGTTTACCTGAAGGAGAAGGATAACAAGGTAGACATTGCTAATAGATATGCACAATTCACTGTTGCAAAATTAAACCATTAATCCTTTATTATAATTTTTTATTCTGGCCCCCTCTATTCAACAAACCACCAATACAGGTGAGGTCAATCTGGTCAAACTACGCCCCCATATGTATCAACTTCTTTCCTTTAATCTGCATCAATCCTCCCCCTTTTCCTTTAGTAATTTATGTTTTGGTAGTATCCGTGAGTTCAATCTACTATAAGAACACATTCATCCTCTTAAACAAATGCTTAAAATAAGAAGATGTATGCAGTTTATATTGCTAAAACCAACAGTTTGAAATTGTCATGCCTATGCTCGTTAAACAAACTATTATATATGGTGTATACAATTATACTTGTTATGGACATGTAGGATAATAACGAGTCATGAAAAAAAGCTAGCTAAGTGACGGAATTAGAAGTTTTGCATAATGTCTAAGCTAGAACTTAATGAACACACTAAAGAAAATAAGAATAAACATTCCTCAAACATACAACAATATAAATTGCATTTGCTCTTCCTTTTCTAAGAAAAGTTTTCTTATAGGTGCAGAGGCCGATGGCAGTCATTATTTTGATTACTTACACCAGGTTCAACTTGGTTGTTTAAAAAAGGAAAGGAAAAAACTTTTAATACATAAGCATTATGAGCATAGTAGCATGTGCACAAAATTAGAGCAAAGTTAAGTTAGATTCCCAGTTTTTTCTCTCTGTAATCAAACTCATCCGAAATGATATCACTTTTTTTATTTGTAGTTAATGTCAATAGTCGTACTCTATCATACATAATCATAATCTGAGTCATATTTCAGTAATCATGGATGGTTATGAAATAGATAATTGATGTTGTATAATTGTGAATGTTTATTAAATTAGTGTATAAATAAGTTGTATACCTGTTTCACAAAGGAAGGTAGTGGAGAGGACATAGTTTGGAGGAAGTCGCAACATCATACCTAACTAAAGCAGATTGTTACCCAATTCAACAATCACCTCCAGAAAACCATTTTCATCTCAAACTAACACAACCATTCTCTTGGAAAACCCATGTCCCACTAACAGAAGCCTATACCAAAAATATTAAGTTTAATTATTAATTATCAAATACTAAATAATAAACATGAATTTTAATTTACAAAAACTTTGTGTACCAATTAATTATTGGTCTTAATTATTATGTAATAATAGTCATTTTTAATTATTAAAATATAGTTATTAAAATTTATTTTTATTGGGCATTAGTACAAGTTAAAGATGTGAAAATAATTATACGACACTTTTCCTATCAATAATTTCCCTTGGCTCTAATTTTGCGTTAATATTAATATTTAATGTTAATTCTTAATTATATAGTATTAATTATGAAGTACTAATTATACATGTTAATTATTAAATGTAAATAAATATTAATTGTAACGAACTAATTATCTATACTTAACCATAATGTATTACAAAATATAAAAATAATTACTATTTACATTAGCTTAGTCTTTTCCTATTGTTATCATTCACTCAATTTTTTTATAACATATAAAAAAACAACTTTTATAATATTAAATTGATATTTATAGCATTGGAGAAATGTTGTATAGAAACAATTATTTGATATAGTTTTCTGCAATTTACCAATTACAAACCATTAATTACTAAAAATTATTAATTATTAACTAATACTGATTAATAAAAATTATTATTTATTAGTTTCAATATTATTTTAAAAAAGATTAAATATAATTATTGATTATAATTATAAAATATTAAATGTTAAATTCTACAAAATTTTATATTTATTTCAAAATTATGAATACTTCAAAAGTTTATATTTAAACTTTATGTTTATTTTAGCAAATAGATTTTTTTTTGAGTAAATACGTATCAAATATAGTTATTAAATTTTAGATACTAGATAATAAAATTTACATCGTACTTATTAAAAATTACTTATTAATCATTGATTATTAGAGATTAGTCAATGCACAATTAAAAACAAAGGGTTTTTCAAGTTCGTATGTACTAGTTAATGGCGACAAGAACTTTTCCTTTCTTCATCTTCATTTCTATTCTTTATTCCTATCAGCCGCTTCCTCGCAACCAATCGATCTCTTGCCTCTTTCTCTTGCTTCTTGCTTTCTCCCATGTCGGTACATTCAAACTCTTGCTTTATCATATCTATCTAAAACCCTAAATCCCAAACACTTCACTTTTATCATCCACTTCACTCACTTATCGTACAATTTCTATAATGTACAACGTTAGGCATCTCCGTGAGTCTATGCTTTTTCATTGCTAGGTGAATTTTTTTTCTACTTCTGTCTGGCCAAGCCAGTAGGAATGGGGATGGTTGGTATGTGAAGGATCCTTTGTAATGGTATCTGCAGTTTTTTGGTTTGTACTGGATGTGGTTTCGGCTTGTCATGTGGGATTTGTTTGGTATAACGCAAAGTATTAGCGTGAGCATTGAACTCCCAACTCGCTAACCTATTGTTGGCACGTCTGTTCCCTAGTCTACTATGTTAGCTTCAGGGTAGCATTGCTCATTCTTTAGCATGGTAAGTTAAAATATGTTTTGATTCATTCTGGTCAGTAATGTTGGTTTCATAGGTTGAGTTGGTTATTCAATGTGATGGTGGATTTCGTCTTGTTAGTCCGATTTGATAACATTAGAGGATTGTTTGATTTGTTTTTTGTATGGGATTGTCACTTTGGACGGTTGGTGATTGTTTTTATGCAAGGATCTCGTGATGGTCATCTTTATGAGTTGGGTGTTTGTTTGTTTTGGATTTGGTGCTCTGATTCACCTTACATGGCCTTGTTTAGTTCACTAGTGAAGCTTACGCTCTTGGCGAGCTAACACTTGATCTTCTTTACCAGCCCCTCCTTTATCTGCACTGCTCCAACTCATGGGTCAAACTGTGTTTATGTTATTCTATTGGTTAGTGATATTCTCGTTTGTCTGCTTCTTTGATCCCTATGGATTTTTCCAAGTTGGTCGAAGAACCCAGTTGGATGGACTTATCTACTCAGCTAATATTAGTGTTCATGCCTAATGTTTGGTTCCTATGCATTGCCTTCGAGTGCCAACATGTCAAGTTGTTTGTACAGCTATAGCCAAGCTATATTTTTGTTCCCTGTTCATGATGTATATGTGGCTTGTCTAGTTGCTCTAGCTCTGTACTTTGGTACTTGCTTTATTTACTAGTTAGGCTGCTTTGTTTTGAATTCACTATGTAATCTTGTCTACTATTGTAGAATGCTATGTAATAGTTGTCTAGTAATGAGCTACCTCCTACACTACAATCTAGGATAGAATTGTGGACTACACACTTTAAATGTCGTTGGTAGTGGACGAACCACTTTAAAAACCGAAATGTAATTTTGACAATCTGTCAAACTCTAGTACTTATTGTAATTATTATTTGTTATAATAATAAGTGTTACGGATCACTATAAAAACCAGTAGGCTATGCAAAAAAAAAGATTATTAGAGATTACTTATTATTCTATATTATTAATTATTATCACCTTTTAATTATTTTGTAATTATTAATTAATCAATTCTAATTATTGAATATTATTTACTATTAATAGTAATTTTTTGTTATTAGCATATTATTATTAGCATTAATTATTTATAATTTATTTTTACTTATCAATCACTTAGTAAAAACATAATAGTAAATCATTTTATGAAGAATAAGCATATCAATCTCTTGCAAATCCCTCGAAAACCTGCTGCAAAATAGCTTCAAAACATATAAGATGGTAAACCACCTCCATTTGCAATTGAATTTAGCGATGAAAAAATGATGATGGTAAATCGTTGTAGATTGCTACGGTTTAGCGACGAAAAACAAAAATCAACGATAATAATTTAAAACAAGTTGTAATATAAAATCCTAGATAATACCCCTTACAGGTTCTACAAAAATCCATCGCTAATTTGCGTCGGAATTTTCCGCTGCTAAAATCTGCAACTATCTACAGCTTTTCTTGTGGTGTTCCACCCAAAGTCAAGCCCTCCAAAGGTGATAAACCTAGGGATAGTGATGAGTCTAGGAAAGACAATATGACCAGTAATGGCAAGGTCTCCAAACGCAGACTTCATAAAGCTGCTTAAGACAGGCCAGGGGAGAAGCACAAGAGAGATGACAAAGACAAGTTAAGATCATTCACCCTATGGCTTTTGTTTCTTTTTTAATTGGCGGGAACTATTCGAGTGCGACCCTCGCTTTTTGGCTTTACGATTGGGGTTGTATCATTTTTTTCATCCTATCGTAAATAAAGTAGGTATTTTGTCTAAGTGTCTTGAGTATTTTCGTTTTCCATTTAATGTAACAATGATTAGTCTATCGTCGTTAACAATTAAACTTTATGAAAACAAATCTACATGTAGGCAATAACTAGACATATCGTTCTCAAATAGTTCCGGAGTCCCGGGATACGTTACTTTCGACATTAAGTGTTATACTTATTGAATTTTATACTTATGCCCCTATCTCGGATAGGCAGATTTTGTGGACAACTAGGAATCATTCTTTATACTCTTTTGTCGAGGTTCAGGCTAGGATTAGTGGACTGTAACAACCCGAATTCTGACGGACCGATTTTTTTTTCAAAAACCCAATCCATCAAAACCCTAGTTGGTTGCTTTGGTATCCTGCAGAAAAGACAGAGGCAAGAAATATGTCAGAGTTCAGAAAACACCTTACAGCGAAAGGAATAAAATAAAATATATATAAACATAGCTTTACCTTAATTACAATACTGCTAAATCAGTATCTCCAAAGCTATAAGTCTCTGTCATGAATCTAACCTGCGAATGTTATGAGGAGGGGGTCAGAACATAAGTTATGTGCCCCAAACTGAGGTACACCCCGTGGTACCCCACTCGCATGGTCCCCACCGTATCCTCGCAGTGATATACGCAGTCCCCTGTCCTATGTCATAGTAATGTATATTCCTCTTATATATATAATACAACACTACACCCACATAGGATCACTCTAATTTGACTGCCGTTGTCGAATAATGCCCACCGGTCTACGATACACCACCCAGAGCAGACATGGTTATATCTAGACTCTTCCACGTACGTATTCTCTATCGTATTCGATATCTAACCCGCACACCCATCATGTGTGCGTGCCCGAGTTCTGTGGCAGGGCTACACAAGAAACACGGAACTCGGTCTGGAGCTTTCTTTATATTTGTGCAAGGCCCGCCTTTAAGAGCCTCCCACACAAATATCCCTAGGGTCTGTTTTCTATGATGGCTATGGACCCACCTCGGCCCCTTCCATAACTAATAAAGACTACGAGAGCTAAGCGACAAGCCCCTAAGTAATCAATCTAAATATCCATGTGGAGTCTCCCCTCAACCACCGTCCCACGATAGTGAATGGTTAATGGTATATTGGGTCTAGCTCTAGTCTTTCCGCATCTTACTGGCTGTGGTAACAGGCACTCGACGACCTACTATCCTTGTTGGTTCTGACCCTCCACCTCCGTTGGGGCAGCCGTCGAATCACCTTTTCCGTCACCGCGAACAGCATTCTGACTGCCCAGCTATTCTTGCAGTCAAGGCCCACCCACCTAGTAGTTACGCGCAGACCCAACCTCTGCGGGCATAGCCTGAAACATCTGCCACCACACAGAGGACTACTAGGAGCACCTTTAACGTCTCAGGAAGCCGCGTGCTTCCCCTTCGAATCCGTTGGAGCCGCCAAAATAATGAATGTGCGCTCCCCTCGTGTCTTATGACATCGTGATGATTTACCTTGTTGGGTTATTCATCCTACAACGTACGGATTGCCCCAAGCACCTTGATTTTATATGTCATTAGACTCCACGTCTAATCAATTCTTATGTGCTTGTGTTACCTCGTCAGTTTTTCTTATTTAACTTAGTTATTCTTATTCATATTGACTTCCCTTTCAAGTTTACCAAGTTACCCTCGCTTATTAATTCAATTTATGCTTAACCAATTTAATCCATTAATAAGACCACAACATGTTGTTTTCCAACTTCATAAATTATTCCCTTTTAGGGTTACAACAACATGTTATACATAATTCATGGTTAAGTATGTCTTATCCACATATATACTTATTAGGAGAATAAACCCCTAAACACCATCCTCGAAGACCGAAATCAACATCAGACTGGCACCCAGAGAATTACTCAACCCAACCAACATATATGATTCTAATTTACTTCTTTTCCATTCATATAACTTATATCATCTTAAATTTCACACTTCTCCTTCCCAAACTACTTAAATTATAATTAAGTATATCTTCACATATAAGTTACCTTATTTTCCTCTATCATTTCTTATAACTTACCTTATCCCATAAGTTATACTTTCCACTTGTCCCTAGGACAAGTCTAACCTATTATTCTTCCTTTTCTTATTCAAATTCATTCATAATAGGTTATTTACCATTCCCCACTTTTGTCATTAATTTAGATTTACTTAACCCTTTCCATTTATTTAACCCGTTACCTAAACTTTACCCAATTCAATTAATTTGTGATGCCATAACGGGTCCCCTTTGGTTAAGCATTATTTATTTATGTCTTACATGTCGCCCATGTCCCACTTAACCTCTTTTATTATTGTTTCCATGTCTTACACATGATTTAGTACGGTTAAGTCCACCTTAGTCATGTTTTACTTCACGTATCTTACTACAGTTAAGTCCACATTTACATGTTTTACATGTCTTCTCTTACTACGGTTAAGTCCATATTTACATGTCATATTTTACATGTCACCCACTTAACCCTCTAACCATACCCATGTCACCCACATGTCTTATTATGGTTAGTATTCCTTAATTCATTCATTATGACGAACGGTGCATGACCTCCCACATTAGACCGAACACTTTGTGGCTGCTGGATTTGCCGGGCGGTTCTGGGCAGTCTTACACCACAAAGCGGGTCTAACCTCGTGTCACCAACTATTACGCCTACAATTCATGCCTTTGACCTCTCACATTAGGCATCCAATTGCGGCAGTTGGATTTGCCAGGCGGTTCCTGTAAAGGCCCGCAAATCCGTACTATCTGAGTTGACTAATAACACCACACGTCCAACCCAAATTGCACAGAAATACGAATCATTATTAGAAAGAAGTTAGAGGATGAGGAATAGAAAAAAAGAGATTTTAGATTAGAAAAAACAAAGAAGACAAATCTCCCAGCGGAACGAATAAAATATATTATATAACATAACTTTTGAAATACAAATCAGTAACTTTATATACATACCATCATCAGAGCACAACGGTTATTCCTGGAACAGTTATAAACACTTGTTTCCAGATACAAACATGGTTCACAGTGGAATATAGGATAGTCTATAGCTAACTGGTGAAGCCTCCTGCTTCCAGCTCTTCCAAGTAAATCTGGAAAAAAAATCCCGACTAATTGACTGCCCGTACAAATTTGGGCACCCAAGAGTTTAGGAAAAACAAAACAAAATAACTCTGGATCAGTCATGGGACTGGTGTGAGTAAACTCCAGCCATTTGTTTAACTTTCAAAATCTTTCGAAAAGAAGAGATAATAGTAAGACCAGCCCACACATAAACATGGACGGTTTTTACCTTACTATAACCCAAAACACTTTGATATCAAATCCAGTGATATTATAATAATGTCTACATCAAGTAAATAACCAAATAGCAGAACGCTTGCATCTCACGCTCCACATACATAGTATAAAATCAAAAACCGCATGGCGCTTAGTGGAGATTGGATTTCCAACATGATAAGGTATGGAACCACCTTCCGCTAGTGTATCTCTAGAGAGGAATACACTGGGTTCAACAAGAAAATCTTGTAACCCGGCCCACACATGACCGACCACTCATTTCGCTTGAGTGTATCGAATGTATATCACCAACGGTTGGGATCAGCAACCGTCTCCCGACTGGGACAGCATCGAATAGAATAAGAAATTAAATGAACCTCTAGATAGGTGATTATACATCCTAATGGGAGCGACCCACATAGCCATGCTGCCTGCCCGATTTTTGTCATTTCCCGGTTGTTGAGGCCTGAGGCTACGATTACTCATCATTCATTGATAGCACCATCACTTTGAATGCCACATTTTCAGATCCGTTAATCACTAATTGATTTGCACAAATATTCTGGATGTTATGCTAAGGGAATAAATCCGTTGCAACCATATATATTTATACAGACCAACCCATTAGATCATTGGAAATACTTTGTCAGACATTCGTCCATTTACGTTCGTTCTGGGATTGAACGAAACCGAAGGCACAATTTCTATTTATAGAAAAAACCCTTGCACTTTACTCCGTTTTCGATTATCTTCATAGAATCTGATCCGCAACGCTACTGCCAATACAGAGTGGTTCACGGATAATAATCCAACCGGTCTCTCCATATTGACAACGATAGTCAAAACTTCGAGTCTGTGATTTAACTATCGAATAAAAACAAGTGTTCATTCAACATATCAATCAAATCACTGGGCTCTTTAATTAATTATTCATTAATTAAATCTCTTCTCCATTTCCCTATCAATATTTGTTAACCAAATATTTGCAATAATCCTCTTGGCCCTTTACGCCATTTGGAAAACGTTTCCAAATATCAACTGCTTTTATTTTCTATATATTAGAAAATATCTCTATTTGTAATTGAAAACAATTTCAATCACTTATCTATCCCGACTATTTTAATTATACTCAGGAAATATTTACTTTTATATTTCCAAAATTCCATCACTTGAGTTAAAACGAATGTTGTATACAACATCGTTACAAACAACCCAAAATATTTTATTCGACCAAACTATTATTCAAACACTTCTCTTGGAGACTGGATCTTGCTATTTATCCATTAAAAATGAAATCAATCAAATTGGGGTAAAATTACCTCTCAGACCTTAACTGAAAACATTCTCAACTTCAAAACAGCAAAACCACTAACCTCGAATAAACACACTATAAAACCCAATTATTCATTTTTAAAACATGTATATATGTTCGCTTTCTATTTCTACTTTAGATTTCCCTTTCTATTTTAATACTCTGTTTTGATTTCCTTATCGAATTCTACATATATCGATACATTGATTTATAACTATCAAGCTATCTTTAAAATATTCTAACTCCTTAAATTCCCGGAAAAATTCGCCATAACCTCCCCTGCACCGGGAGCATCGGGATATTTCAAATAGCCTCCCGTGGCCCTCACCAATCCAAAAGAAAAAGGAAAAGCCAAGCGGCTTGCCGATACGGCGCATAAAATCTCATATATGAATTTAAACGTGTACCTTTTTGTCGGGCACATAAATAAAAATCTTCATATACTCCATCCCATATCTGTTTAACACATGTTCACCTGTTTCCAATTCAATTCAACTCAATCCATTCGTTTGAATTCAGTTTCGCTCAATTATTCTTTAATTAGCTATTTTGCCTATTTCACTTCTTTGTTTGAACATAACATGTTCAAATAAAATATTTAACTTGCTCATACCCAAATTGAATTTCAATTTCAATTTCAATTCTAGTTTCCTTTTTGATTTCGAATATAAATTTTCAAATCGAATTTACTTATTCAAAACCCATTATCCATTCGAAATCTCATTAACTAATTTCTATTCAACTAATTTCTATTCGATTTAGTTAATTCTATTCAATAAATCAAAAATCTGGTTTCTGTTTCAAAAATCATATTCATTTACACAACTTGAATTCGCATATATTTTACAACTCAACTCTGAAATTTTCTAAATAGAAATTCGGATTTTATTCGCTTAAAATCCTTTTATAACATTAAATAAACCGTTATGGTTTTAAAATGATTTTGGCGCTGCTTTTCTGAAAATTTGATTTTGATATAACTCAAAATCTATACGACGAAATCCAGGTTTTTCTCTTCCATTAGAAAACTATTATCAAATCGGTCCTGACGTTTCTTGTTTCAAAGAATTCCGACTTAATTTTACTTCGATATACTCGGTTGAAGTTCGACTCGCCAATTTTCGAACTGCAGCGCTGCAGCGAGTTTATTTTAATTATGTTTAAATATATGAACCTTTAACTTCGTAAAAACGAATTCAACTCCATTTTTGATATATATTTCATATATTCAAATCCATAGTTTAAATTCCATTTGGATTATATATTCAAATTTCCTAGTTTTAAATTCCATTTGAATTCCATATTCAAACCCCACAGTTAATTCTATTTCGAGTTCTATCTGAGATTCTATTTTCAAAATTTCATTTCAAGTTCTAATTTGAAATTCTATATTTGAATTTCCCTTATTCAAATCCCATTTTCAAACTCCATTTAAATTTCTATATTCAAATCTATTTTCATTCTATATGAATTTCAAATCCCATATTAAATTTCACTTTGAATTCAAACACCATATTTAAATTTCTCTTGAATTCAAATTCTATATTTATATCTCTTTGGATTCAAATTCTAAATTTATATCTCTTGAATTCCCATTCTGGATTTAAACTCCAGTTTCAAACCTATTTGAAATTCCTATATTTAAAGTCTATTTGAATTCTCAAATATTCCAACTCCATTTTAATTCTATTTGAAATTCAAATATTCAAACTCCCTTTAAATTTATTTGAAATTCTAAATGTTTCAAATTCCATTTTCTCTTATTTGAAATTCCAAATATTTCAAAATTACATTTTCTTTTATTTGAAATTCTAAATATTTCAAATTACATTTTCTTTTATTTGAAATTCCATTTTTACTTCTATTTTGAAACGTATATTCAAATTCTATTTCAATTATATTTGAAACCTATATTCAAAATTCTATTTGAAATCTATTTGAATTATATATATTCAAAACTCCATTTCAATTCCTTTTATACAAATTTCTATTCAAATCCGATTTAAATTCCTTGTTGAATTTAAATTCAAACTCTTTTTAAATAAATTCGAATTAATCGAATTCAAAATCATAAATCCTTACGGATTTATTTAGTTCAATTTATATTCTGTCATCAGAATAAATCCCATCGTTTATTTCTTTAAATGATTTTCCCCGTTTATATTTTTAAATTCACATTTGAATTTAAACATCCAAATTATCCAAGTGATAATTTTACCACCTTCTATTTACAAACCGTATTTATTTTACTCGTTTATATCTTCTTAAACAAGTCTCGATTTAAATTTCCCTTTGAAGTAAATATTTCCTACTTTGGGAAAAATAGATTTCCTTTTTCCAAATTCATCCTTGTATTTTTATTTTCTGAATTATCCAATGCTAATTCTTTTCATGTCATTTATAAACTTCGTTTATAAACGAACCACTTGTTCTTATTCCTTTAAAACAAGTAAATATTTCAAATCTATTTAAAAAATTCAAATTCTATTTTAGAAAAATAAAATTCCCCTTTTTTATCTCAAATATCCCTTCCGGATAATTTAAATAAATTAACACTTAGCCCAGTGATATTTAAAACAATCAAATCATCCAATTTTCAATCATTTGATTTTTAACACGTCATATATGAATATATATACGAAATCAAGCAAACAACCAAACAGATAATATATTTTTGAGAGATCCGGTTGGATCCCTCCAATCTGTTTTCCCTGCATCCACAGACGTTAGTCAACATAGTAATACCCATCCTGCTTCGTGGCAGGATATCGCGGTATGAAGGTCATCCACTAATATATTTGTGGGGCGCAATAGGGAAATCATCCGCTATGGTACCGCGGGCATCCGCTAATGAGACTGCGAGAATCCAACCAATCATCAACCCAATATATATAATAGTCAACCCATCCTGGATAACTAATATATTTTTAACAGCAATAAATAAATATTTAAAGCATCCAACAATCAACAAAACAATTATTTTTAACTGATAAAAATAACTGTAAATAAAACAGAGTGAGATTTACTCACCAAGAATTAACTGCGCTGAATATCCAATGAAAATTCCCATTTCATAGTGATTCCTTCATATGTCTGTTTTCCAATGTAAAATAATATTAATTAAATTTCAGTTATTTAATTGTACCAATTCAATTTAATTAATTACCCATGCGTGAATCGATTCCAAATTAAAACTTAACTTTACTTAAACGATTATTCTACATATTTTATTTCTTTACTAACTACATAGACCAATTATATAAACTAATTTACTTTAATCAATTATCACTTATATAATATAATTTCCATGTATTTAAATTTCAATTATTTCACACTAAAAAAATACCCAAGTTGATTATTTATCTTGAAATACATTTCATCCATAATCACTTGAATTAAGTAAATTAGTTTCACCTTACTAAGCTTGAAATTCCTTGACTAAATAAACAAATTAAAACTTAATTATCTAAATTTTAAGATATAATTAGTACCTTATTCTGACTGTCCTTCTTCCCTACCAAACTTCGAACCCAAACAGAGACCCTCCCACAACCTACAGGAGTCGCCACTTCAACCCTAGCTTCTACCCTAACATTCCAGATCGAACTCCAGTTGCACCCATGTCGATGTCAACTGCTTTGAAATCTCACTACTCAACAACGCCCTTCCATCCCAATCGGAACAGGTTTTCCTCAATTCACCATCGCGATACCTCTTTCGAACCCCTGACAACCCTTAAACGGGATCGCACTGAAAGCTGATGGTCCCCTAATTGAAGCGCTCGCGATTTAAGATCGAACTCCTCCACGTCGATCTCCAAACCATGACCTAACCCCTGTTCAAAGAATTTAGGGCAACCACAAGTCCATCACACTCGAGTTGGGGAGCAGCGATCGATTATACACCCTCGAACTAGTGGAAAGAGACCAAAACCAAATGATTTGATTCAGTATTATATTTAATATGGTTTTCGAAAGTTGGAATGGCGATTTTTAGATTCAAGAATTCTTGTGGATGAATTTGCCGTTCGCGATCTTATCTTGAAGTAAGGAGCAGCTCTTCTCTGAAGCTTTGATTTTAATTCGAAAGGGTTCGAATTTCTGAAAAGAGGGGAACTGGATTTTCATTTGTTTGAAGTTAAAAGGAGGAAGCCATTTAAATAAACAAGAATTTAAGTGATGAGAACGGAAATGTAATGAGAAAGGAAAGGGAAGATGTCGCTTTTATAGATGAAGTAGGAGCAAGAAGGACACGATCATTAATTTGATGTTGGCCTTACATAACAATATCTTTTAAAGGATTTAAAAAAGATTTCGAAATCGATTTTAAATATAATTTAATTTAATTCAATTTGATTTCAAGAGATTTTCACTTTATTTTAAACAGATATCGATTTGACTTCGATCCTATCCACAGTCAGATATTTCAGGGTTTATTAATTTAAACCATGAACCACTATTTTAATCAACCGACCGACGTTTCAATGTAATTACACTAATTTGAACTAAACTGGCTATATTTTTAATTTGAACGTAAATATAATTAAAACTATATTAAATATTCAAAATAAATTGCCCAAAAATCCGGGTCGTTACAGTTCCGGACAGTCTTACACCACAATTGCGCCTAACCTCGTGTCAAAGGTTCATTAACATCGCATTTCACCCAAATCCCAATTTTCATGTTATGTGTTTCCAATTCAACTTATAGTCATGTTTACAATTTTGCCTATTCCAACTTGTTACTAATTACATATTAATTAGCCTAAATTACAAATTTCCAATTATAGGCAATTTCATCAATTCCATGTAATCCATACCCAAATATGCCAATTTCTTTTATATTCCAATTATCCAAAATATCCAATAATACTCAAGTTCATAAAATCAATATTTTTCCAATATATTTCCCAACGTTCCCATGTTCATACATATAACCTAATTCACCTTTTAGGCTTATTTTACCAATAAATTTCACCAATCCATGTTATCCAATTACATGTTGTTAATATTAAATTGTACTAATTCCATATCCAATTTCAATCATGCCAAACTACATAAATTTAAAATTACCATACAATTATGTCCATAATTCTATTCAAATCATACATAAATCCTTCCAACCATATTATGCCCAAACAACACCTTTTCTCCCTTTTACGTTCTCGTTCTCGTTTACAACGCATAAATTCATGATAGATGTAGGCTCGAGATAGCCTAGCTATAAAAATAAAAAGGGGAAAGAATAAAAAGGAGAGAACTCAATCGTAAGCATAAATGAAATAACTGATCTTATTAAATTATCATCATATTCATTATGGGGAATGACAAACGATAGAAGTACAATTATACAACAACTGTATTTTAAAGCACTCACCTTGACTGGATTGGAGAAATAAACAATTGGTTGTTGAGGTAGAACGTTGGTTTAGGCTTCTTATTTGATTATTGGCGCAGAACGTGAATTGTTGTTGAAGAAACTTGCTACTTGATTTGATTAAACTCCAAAATTGATGAAGAACTTGCAATTTAATTTAGAGTTTAGAGGCGGCAGCTATGTGGGGTTGAAGTTTGGTGGCATGGAGGCGACTTATAAGTGACAAAATGATTTTAGGGTTAGGTTAGGTGTTCTTTTATAGGTGGGTTAGAGCAACTAGGACCTTAGGATTAAATAAAAACTCATCTAAATCGTCCGCCTCACCCTAGAAAAGAACCATCCAGAACAACCCTTTTCACACTTAGTGCTCCTTTAAATAAAATTAAAAAAAGAAACCGCTTTATTTCTTTCTAATTAATGCATTACATACTATTTTTAACGTATATCAACTTCTTTCCTTCATGCATTCAATTATTTTATTTCTTTATTTATTTGCACTTATACTTGAACCTTTATTTGCTATATTCTTCTCCTAATCAATTAATTGATTTCTTTCTTTTTTTGTCTACTCTTTTTGAAAAGAAACTGCATGTCCTTAAACCATTTTCTTTTATTTATTTACATCTAATCACATGTGCATGCATCTCTAATTTAAATGTTATTTAATAACATTAACCTTCCTCCAATTGTGGCTTGCTTATGGCCTTATTAGTTTACATTTTAAACGTTTAAATTTCAAAAGTTGATCCCCTTCACATTTAATTGCTCCATTTTAATGTTTACAAACTTTTTCTATGCATGCTCTAATTGCACATTTGACATGTTTTGCATTCCATATTCTCTTTCTTTTATTTGCATCACATTAATTTATTTTTATTCAGGTTCATGCATCATCCATTTATTTAATGCAATAATTTCACATATCCTCTTTCCCTTATTGCATTAATTTCAAATAAAATGTATACATATATGCCACTTTTTTGTTTGTCTCTATGTTCGCGCGCAACTTCAAATTTGAATCATGTTCATACACATCCATCTTTTATGCGTATACTAATTTATATATGCGAACAATTGTCTATTTTATTTGAAAATTATCTTCCTTAATCAAGTAATGGTTTATTTCCATTCTTTCAATTAAACCTCCAATTAACTTATCCCCTTTCGCACTGAACCAATTTGCTAAGCCACTATTTAGCCGCTCCTTAAAACAAAACAAAAAATATGGCACTGGTGGGGATTGAACTCACAACATCTTATGTACAAGTCACATGTATTAACCAAATGAGCTACTAAGTCATTTGTTAATAAGACTTAGGACCAAGCTACATATTATTCTTTTCCCATTGCTCTTTTTCATATTTTGTTGCATTTCTTAAATTAAGGATAACTTCTTCGTTTTAAATCTGTTTTCTACAAACTATAGGTCTAAATTGACCAGAAAATCGCCACGAACATAATGACGCTAATTTCATGACCGAATTCTAGAGTCTCTTCAAATTCTCCTTTTTACTTCTTTTTAAATGTTCGCATGTATTTCTTCGCATTTCACGGTATTTCTTCTTATTTCAAATATTGCATGTAATTTCTTTATTAATCTTTTTCTTTATTTCACTGCATAAACTTCTTACATTCAATTATATTAATATTATTTAATCTTTCCTTTAAATATATCCATGCATATATACATATATCTCATTTTTAATTATATTAAAAATGCGGGGTGTTACATTCTCCCACCCTTAAGGAATTTCGTCATCGAAATTCGATAGGGGTAAAATATATAATTCCTCGCATAATATCAAACCATCAAGTGTGCATCCAATTTTTTTGCAAACATTGTGCAAAGTGAAATACATCATAGTAATGCATGTATGCCTAATTTGGTACCACCTATATGTATTCAAACTTTCATTTTTTTTTTCAAAACATGATGCTCACATCCTAAATATACTTTCAGTTCTATATGAATGCAATATTTTTGAAAAACCAAAACATTTTTCATCCAAATTTTCCCATACTCTTATAGAATAAGAGCATAGTTCATCCAATTGTTGCATCCAAAATCCTACAAACCATTATTAAATTCGAAATTTAGAAAAATCTGATTTTCCAAATTCAATTTCTTATGTTACAAAAAGGTATAAAATGGAAGAATTTACATTTTCCGTTTTTCTTTTATGTACCTTTTCTGGTTGCACTTGGATTTTTACATAGCTATTCTATAAAAAGTTCCTATTTTCCCATCCAAGCACAATTACATAAGAAACTTTTTTTTAACTTATCTTTTTCGAGCAACAATTCTAGTCTTTATAATGCTTATGCATTCTACGGGAATTTATTTTTATTATTCTAGGATAGTCCTTATTATTTACTTCCTAGCCTCAAACTCGTTCTTTCTAGACATTAATCCTTACCTACTCCATTCGTTTTAAAACATGGTTTGGTCTCTTTTTTTTCTAAATTTTTCTCCCAAAAATTAAAAATGGTAAAACTTTATTTTCTTTACCAAAACTTGCTTTTGCCAAACCATAAAACCACGCCGTAACAAAAATGCAAAACATTTTTTTCAAACATCAAAAATTGGAGTAGACAGGGACAACTATTTCTTAATCGGGTTTCCAAATTACCTAGGCTTTCCTAGACACATCCACGAAATCATTTCTTCCAACTATATATATTCCTAATGTGACGGCCCGCCCCGCACCAACCGACATTTATTCCAAAAGTGCGCTGTACACATGTCCAGTTAGCACGGAACGGGCCGCCAGAAGGAAAGGGAAGAAGAAGAAAATGAACATACAAAGAACCTGTAGAATGTCTCACAGCGCATAGGACAAAATATAATAATAACATACTTGACATAAAACAGGAGAGACAGTTCATAAGCTGAAAATCAGAACCAAACATCATAGCAGCGGAAATCCAAAATACAGCTTATTACAACTTTTCAAACTGTCTCAAAGCAAAGTAAGATAAATGAGGTACACTACTAATGCCCAAGTAGCGACCACCCACGACACAGGGAGAATGTGTGTGTGTGTGTGTATATATATATATATATATATATATATATATATATATCATACGTGGAAGCCTCCTGCCCGCCTCCGAATCAGCTACTCACACATCACCAGCTAACCTGTCTCTAGTCTGCTCGTGTGAGCACCCAGAGTAATAAGAAGAGGCATAAAACTCTGGGTCAGACATAAAGTCTGGTATGAGCGACAAGCATCTAAGTGAAACAATAACAGGTAGACTAAAACATACCTGAACCTGGACCTGCAACCAAAGAGTTAGCACTACATACTGTACAACACTCTAAGGTATCATATTAAACAGTGTAAAGATACGGAGGTGGGGGAGGTGTGCATGTTATAATGATGGCAAACAATTAAGCATAACATCCATCCTCACATCTCTCACTCAGTGCGTAAAAGCATACGATATTCACCACTTCGATCACCCAACATACCTTGCTACAATCACTTTGCCCCATGAAGTCATAAATGGCTTCACTGCACTGATAACGTAGCCACAAATCCTTTTGCTATGTCCACTTTGCCCCATGGAGTCACAAGAACCCCACTGCACTGGCTCATAGTCTTACTACGCATCACCTTGCCCCTCGGGTCATAATGACCCTACTGCACTGATAACGTAGTCTTGCTACCATCACTTTGCCCTTCAGGTCATAATGACCCTACTGCACCGATAAGTTGTCCATCATTCCCTTTTTGTGGTGAATCGAAGTTATGAACGTCGACAACTCCTTAGCACACGTCCCGCAGCAAAGCCCAACTCATGAAGTGAATTCATTAGTTTCCCACTGGTTCCGGGATCCTGAGCTCTAACTTCCATTTGGACTACCTTTGCATCTCGGGTTATTGGTCATCACCATCGGATCGGATCGGGTCAGCCTTCACATTCTTCATTGGATCGGATCGGCTTAGTTCGGATCACCAACACCCCCTGCGGATCGAATCGTGTTCCTCCAGCTCGTGGCTCCTCCTCCTAGCTCGGATCGGCGTCACCACTTCGGGTCGGATCGTGGTCACCCATTCAGATAGGGTCGTGATCACCCATTCGGATCGGGTCGGGGTTCCTCCTTCAAGTCAGTTCATGCTTCCCCCACTGGTCGAGTCGGGTCGGGTGCAACTTCTCAGGTAGTTAGCTTGTGAGCTTTTGAAATGGATCGGGTCGTGCTCCTCCCTTCGGATCGTGGCGCCTCATCAATCGGGATCGGATCGTGGAGAGGATTCGTGATCGGGGGTGGACATACGGATCGCTGTCTTCGGATCGCATCGTGGCATATGCCCACGATCGGTTCAGGTCGGGTAAAAGGGGTCCGATCCGATCCAGCCTGCAATTTCCTGCAGTTCTTCCAACGAGCAGTTTACGCCATTCGACGGCGTTTTCGACCATTCTAACTATTCTAATCAATCACAAAGCATACCATACAGTCATAGCAACATACATAATCAACCACAAGCATCAAAACATCAATATCATAGGTTAAAATGGATCAAACATACCCAAAACCCCATATTTCCCCTTAAGCATGTTTAGGTGAAACTGATGATAGGATTAGCAAAACTCAACCAAATTAACCCAAATTCATATCAGAGGTCTAAAACATCATTTAGAATTTTATGAACTTTTTTCCCGAATTTTATCTTGCTTAAATTCACTAATTAGCACTAATCACCCCTAATTACCCATAATTAGTGTAAAACTATGCAAATCACTCACCTTAGCCACAAAATAAACTAAGATCTGAAATAATTCTCTGATTTGATGTGAATCTAAATGCCAACAGCAGCTCCTATGTTGATTTGGTGAAGATCTTCCTTGATTAGGGGTTGCTAAGCCAAATCCTTGACCAAAAGATGATTTGGAGGTGATTTAGAGGTTAGAGGCCATTTTTAGGGATCATTGGTGATAAGTGGAGGCTAGAAAACTGAAATGGAATGATTCTCCATCTCATTTCAGCCCTCCCATAACCCTAATTCCGAAATGGGTTATGGGCCTACTCACTAATCACCCGATTTGGCCCGGTTAAGCAGTTTTTCACTCTCCAAACCTTGTTTCAGCCATATCTCCCAAACGGTAAGTCCGTTTGGCTATTATGACCACTCTACGGGAAGGTAAACCACCAAACGAATACAATGGAAGTGGTTTCAGGTCAAAATTCATTTCCAATCAAAAGTTATGGCCAAAACAGTACCAACTAGGGGCAAAATGGTCATTCAAAAATCGACAAAAATCGTGAACATGAGAAATGACTCTAATGGATGTTTCCCAAAGTTACATGACCATACGACTTCATACGGGAAACAAATAAATATTCTACAATCCTATGATGTGTAGAATACGGGTCATTACACTCTCCCCCCCTTAAGAAATTTCGCCCCCGAAATTCCCTAATCCAAACACACACAAAGGTCCCGCATGCCTATCAACCATAAAACAACCATCAAACATGCAAAACAAGTAAAATAAGTCTATCCTAGCATGTGGAATAACTAAATCGCAAGGTAAATCTTACCAGGCAAAGAGTTCTGGATATGCCTCCCTAATGCTCTCCTCTGTTTCCCAAGTACAATCATTCTCGTCCTCGCCCCACTGAACCTTGACTAGCTTCACCGCCTTCCTTCGAAGTTGCTTCGTATCGTGCCCCACAATACGAATCGGCTTGCGGTTCCCAACCGCCTCGGGTTCTACTTCGAAGTCCTCTAACTGATCAGGTGAAATAGTCACATCTGAGTCGTGAACGAACTTCCTCAGTTGGGAAACATGAAATACATTGTGAACTCCTGCCATTTTCTCTGGTAAGCCAACCCTATATGCCAAATTCCCGACTAATTCAAGAACAGGGAATGGGCCAACGAATCTTGGTGCTAATTTGCCTCTCCTGCCAAATCGTATCACGCTCTTCAACGGAGAGATCTTGACAAACACCAAGTCACCAACGGAGAATTTCAAGTCTCTTCTCCTCTTATCAGCATAACTTTTCTGCCTATCTTGAGCAGCTTTCATTCGTTGCTGAATGATCTTAATCTTATCGGAAGTCTCCCTCACCACATCTGGTCCAAGCACAAACTTCTCGCCAGTCTCTATCCAACACGATGGTGAGTTACACGGTCTTCCGTACAAAGCTTCATATGGAGCCATACCGATACTGGATTGGTAGCTATTATTATATGCAAACTCTACTAGATGCAAATGGTCATCCCATGATCCACCAAAATCCAATATACACGCTCTCAAGAGATCTTCCAATATACGATTCACCCTCTCCGTCTGACCGTCGGTCTGAGGATGATATGCGGTACTGAGATGTAATCCTGACCCTAGAGCCTCTTGTAAGCTCTTCCAAAACCCACTAGTGAACAACGGGTCTCGGTCACTCACAATGCTTTTGGGTACTCCATGAAATCTCACTACCCACTTCATATACAATTCTGCTAACTTGGCTACCGTCCTGGTTGATTTGACTGGTATAAATCTTGCGCTCTTAGTCAATCGATCCACAATTACCCAAATGCTATCATATCCCGATCTAGTCCTTGGTAGGCCATCGATGAAATCCATCGAGACTTGCTCCCATTTCCATTCGGGAATTTCTAATGGTTGCAACAACCCACTAGGCTTCTTTTGCTCGGCTTTAACTAGTTGGCAATTCATGCATTTGGATATAAACTTCCCAACGTCTCTTTTCATCCCTTCCCAGTAGTAAGTCTGTCTCATGTCTCGATACATCTTATTACCACCAGGATGTATAGTTAGTTTTGAGTGATGACATTCTCTAAGCACCTCATCTCTCAAATCATTCACGTTGGGCACAACTAGTCTTCCATTCTTCCGAAGCCATCCCTTTCGATCAAGCCCATACACATTCATCTCCTCATCGATACCCATCTCTAACTTGGAGATGATTTCTAATAGATTAGGATCGTCCCTCTGGCTAGAACCAATTCGCTCTATCAAAGTGGGTCTGATCGTCAAACTAGCTAGCATGACTGGATCCAATTCGCACTTTGGTCTGAAATCAAACCCCGCGATATACTCCAATTGCTTCCATTCAAGAAACATTGCCCCTAAGCCGGCATGTCTCCTACTTAAGGCATCGGCTACCTCATTACCTTTCCCAGGTGTGTATGCAATATCAAAATCATACGAAGCCAAGAACTCTAACCATCTTTGCTGACGGAGATTCAGATCTTTCTGGGAGAAGAGATACTTTAACAATTTATGATCGGTAAACAGCTCAAATCTTTCTCCCAAGAGATAGTGTCTCCACATCTTCAGCGCAAATACAATCGCTGCCAATTCCAAATCATGGGTAGGATACTTCTTCTCATGCGGCTTTAGCTGTCGACTAGCATAAACTACAACCCTACCTCCTTGCATCAATACTGCACCCAGTCCGATACCACAAGCATCCATGTATACCGTCATCTCTTCATTCCCCTTAGGAATGACTAACACTGGCGCATGCGTCAACTTCTCCTTTAGACTCTTGAAGGCATCCTCACACACTCCGTCCCAGACGAAGGACTGATTCTTCTTAGTCAACTGAGTCAACGGTGCTGCTATCTTGGAGAAGTCCTGGATAAACTTACGATAATATCCAGCTAATCCCAAGAAACTTCTTACATCTGTAGCATTCTTGGGTGTAGGCCAATCCTGTACCGTAGCCACCTTTGCAGGGTCCACGGCAATACCACTCTCTGAAACAACATGACCCAAGAATCTCACTTCCCTTCTCCAAAAGTGACACTTGGAGAATTTCGCTTTCAATTGGTGTTTCCTCAACACCTCCATCACTATCCTCAAGTGTCCCTTGTGTTCCTCCTCTGTCCTTGAGTAAACAAGGATATCATCCACGAACACAAGAACAAACTTATTCAACTGATCTCTGAATACTCGATTCATAAGATCCACAAAATAGGCTGGTGCATTGGTCAACCCAAATGGCATGACCAACCACTCATAAAATCCAGACGGCGTCCTAAATGTCGTTTTCGGAACACTCTCATCTGCTACTCGAAGCTGATGAAATCCAACTGGGAGAACACTCTTGCTCCTTCCAGTTGATCAAACAAATCATCTATCCGCGGTAGAGGATACTTATTCTTCCTCGTCACCTTATTCAACTCGCGATAGTCCACACACAAACGAAGGGAACCATCTGCCTTGGTGGCAAACACAACTGGTGCTCCCCACTCGCAGACACTCCTTCTAATAAATCCCTTCTTCAAAAGATTGCTGACTTGCACCCCGAGCTCTCGATGCTCCCTTGGTGCCATACGACGAAGTGGCATCACTATAGGTCTGGCATCTTTCACTAAATCAATACGGAACTCAATCTCTCAGTGTGGTGGAAGCCCGGTCACCTCCTCGAAGACGTCCAGATACTGGCCAACCACGGGCACTTCTGACAACTCATCCTGCGGGATGTCGAGGGAATTTACAAAACTAGCCATAACCCCATCACTAGGTAGACTACCAAACACTACCCTCCGCCCATCATCCGCCCTCACTGTCACCAAAAAGCCCTCACAGTCTACCACCACCCCGTACCTTTGGAGCCAATCGACTCCCAATATAATGCCATACCCAGTAAAGCCCAAAACAAAGCAATCACAAACAAACATACATCCATGACTCGATAAGACCAAATTCCTGCAAATCATACTAAGGCTAGTCGAACCACCAATCGGGTTCGTCACAACCAATGGTCTATCGACTATCTCGGGTTCCAGTCCCAACCTATCTACCAGGTCAATAGATATGAAGGAACGGGAAGCCCCAGTATCAAACAAAACTCGAACTGGCATAGCATAAATAGAAAGCATACCTTGAATAACAACATTCTTTCCTTTCTCCGCCGCAGTTGGGGAATTCGACGAAGAAGGAACAACATCAATAGCACATGCTTTCACAATCTGCTTCTCCTTAAGAGGTTGCGGACACTTATCCTTCTGATGTCCCACTTGACCACAGTTGTAGCACTTCCTTTCCGCTAGCTTGGCCCAACATTCCTTAGCATAATGGCCCTTCTTTCCACAGCTGAAGCACTCAACATCCTTCTTGCTCTTTTTCTGGCCACCCTTAGATTGGTCATGCTTCCTCTTATTCTGAGAGTTATTCTTGCCTCCACCGCCTTCTTGCGGCTTTGGCCCTTCTGCAGATGCAGCCTCAGTCTTTGACTTAGGGTAAAGGCTCTCTGATCTCAAAGCTTTCCCCACGATCGATTCAAAAGTCTCATCGATGTGGTTAATAAGCCTTTCCCCCAAGTACCCATCCAAACCAGTAATGAACTTCTCATTCTTCTTTTCAGGAGTGTCGATAAGAGATAGTCCATACTTTGACAAAGTGTCGAACTCAGCAATATAATCAGAAACTGCCCTTCCGTTCTGCTTGAGTTCCAAGAACCTCTTAAACAACACTGATTTCTGGGTAGCTGGAATAAACTTCTCGCTAAAGCGAGCCTTGAACTGATCCCAAGTAACTTGATCCTCTGGAGTAGCTGTTCTAATGGCATTCCACCAATACATCGCTCGCCCTTGCAGCTGACGAGACACTAGCCTTCTCTTCATCGCATCCTCAAGACCCAAGTCATCAAAGATACGGTCACAGCTATCCATCCAGTCCTGAACATCCGTGGCCGACTCCGTTCCGTGGAACGGCTTCCCACCAAGATTAGTGTAATCCTTGCACAACTTGGCGAAATCGACCCTAGGCACCTGCACTACTGGGCCAACACCAACTCCGGGGTTGGGAATTGCCCCTTGCACTTCTCTAAGCATGTCTCTCATGAGGTTAATAAACATAGCCCTCATGTCAGCGGCATTCCCTTGGTTGGTCCCTCTACCAGCACCTCTCGTGTCTCGGCTCATCGTTAATCTGTAAAAAGGAAACGATTAACGACCCCATAGTGGTGCTAGTGCAGTGCGACTTCATTCTTATACTACTAATAGTATATATATATACATAGCTTTTGAAAACCAAAGTAATCACAAATACGCGCTCTCATATACGTACTATCTCTCCCTAGTGTCTTTCCCTAGGTTAACTACGCAACCTAGAGCTCTGATACCAAGTGTGACGGCCCGCCCCGCACCAACCGACATTTGTTCCAAAAGTGCGCTGTACACATGTCCAGTTAGCACGGAACGGGCCGCCAGAAGGAAAGGGAAGAAGAAGAAAATGAACATACAAAGAACCTGTAGAATGTCTCACAGCGCATAGGACAAAATATAATAATAACATACTTGACATAAAATAGGAGAGACAGTCCATAAGCTGAAAATCAGAACCAAACATCATAGCAGCGGAAATCCAAAATACAGCTTATTACAACTTTTCAAACTATCTCAAAGCAAAGTAAGATAAATGAGGTACACTACTAATGCCCAAGTAGCGACCACCCACGACACAGGGAGAATGTGTGTATATATATATATAAATATATCATACGTGGAAGCCTCCTGCCCGCCTCCGAATCAGCTACTCGCACATCACCAGCTAACCTGTCTCTAGTCTGCTCGTGTGAGCACCCAGAGTAATAAGAAGAGACATAAAACTCTGGGTCAGACATAAAGCCTGGTATGAGCGATAAGCATCTAAGTGAAACAATAATAGGTAGACTAAAACATACCTGAACCTGGACCTGCAACCAAAGAGTTAGCACTACATACTGTACAACACTCTAAGGTATCATATTAAACAGTGTAAAGATACGGAGGTGGGGGAGGTGTGCATGTTATAATGATGGCAAACAATTAAGCATAGCATCCATCCTCACATCTCTCACTCAGTGCGTAAAGCATACGATATTCACCACTTCGATCACCCAACATACCTTGCTACGATCACTTTGCCCCATGAAGTCATAAATGGCTTCACTGCACTGATAACATAGCCACAAATCCTTTTGCTATGTCCACTTTGCCTCATGGAGTCACAAGAACCCCACTGCACTGGCTCATAGTCTTACTACGCATCACCTTGCCCCTCGGGTCATAATGACCCTACTGCACTGATAACGTAGTCTTGCTACCATCACTTTGCCCCTCAGGTCATAATGACCCTACTGCACTGATAAGTAGCCCATCATTCCCTTTTTGTGGTGAATCGAAGTTATGAACGTCGACAACTCCTTAGCACACGTCCCGCAGCAAAGCCCAACTCATGAAGTGAACTCATTAGTTTCCCACTGGTTCCGGGATCCTGAGCTCTAACTTCCATTTGGACTACCTTTGCATCTCGGGTTATTGGTCATCACCATCGGATCGGATCAGGTCAGCCTTCACATTCTTCATCGGATCGGATCGGCTTAGTTCGGATCGCCAACACCCCCTGCGGATCGAATCGTGTTCCTCCAGCTCGTGGCTCCTCCTCCTAGCTCGGATCGGCGTCACCACTTCGGGTCGGATCGTGGTCACCCATTCGGATCGGGTCGTGATCACCCATTCGGATCGGGTCGGGGTTCCTCCTTCAAGTCAGTTCGTGCTTCCCCCACTGGTCGGGTCGGGTCGGGTGCAACTTCTCAGGTAGTTAGCTCGTGAGCTTCTGAAATGGATCGGGTCGTGCTCCTCCCTTCGGATCGTGGCGCTTCATCAATCGGGATCGGATCGTGGAGAGGATTCGTGATCGGGGGTGGACATACGGATCGCTGTCTTCGGATCGCATCGTGGCATATGCCCACGATCGGTTCGGGTCGGGTAAAAGGGGTCCGATCCGATCCAGCCTGCAATTTCCTGCAGTTCTTCCAACGAGCAGTTTACGCCATTCGACGGCGTTTTCGACCATTCTAACTATTCTAATCAATCACAAAGCATACCATACAGTCATAGCAACATATATAATCAACCACAAGCATCAAAACATCAATATCATAGGTTAAAATGGATCAAACATACCCAAAACCCCATATTTCCCCTTAAGCATGTTTAGGTGAAACTGATGATAGGATTAGCAAAACTCAACCAAATTAACCCAAATTCATATCAGAGGTCTAAAACATCATTTAGAAATTTATGAACATTTTTCCCGAATTTTATCATGCTTAAATTCGCTAATTAGCACTAATCACCCCTAATTAGCCATAATTAGTGTAAAACTATGCAAATCACTCACCTTAGCCACAAAATAAACTAAGATCTGAAATAATTCTCTGATTTGATGTGAATCTAAATGCCAGCAACAGCTCCTATGTTGATTTGGTGAAGATCTTCCTTGATTAGGGGTTGCTAAGCCAAATCCTTGACCAAAAGATGATTTGGAGGTGATTTAGAGGTTAGAGGCCATTTTTAGGGATCCTTGGTGATAAGTGGAGGCTAGAAAACTGAAATGGAATGATTCTCCATCTCATTTCAGCCCTCCCATAACCCTAATCCCGAAATGGGTTATGGGCCTACTCACTAATCACCCGATTTGGCCCGGTTAAGCAGTTTTTCACCCTCCAAACCTTGTTTCAGCCATATCTCCCAAACGGTAAGTCCGTTTGGCTATTATGACCACTCTACGGGAAGGTAAACCACCAAACGAATCCAATGAAAGTGGTTTCAGGTCAAAATTCATTTCCAATCAAAAGTTATGGCCAAAACAGTACCAACTAGGGGCAAAATGGTCATTCAAAAATCGACAAAAATCATGAACATGAGAAATGACTCTAATGGATGTTTCCCAAAGTTACATGACCATACGACTTCATACGGGAAAGAAATAAATATTCTACAATCCTATGATGTGTAGAATACGGGTCATTACACCTAATCCATTTTCCACTTTATAAGGATTCCCTACTAAACCCACTAATCTCAGTTACTATTGTATGGGATACATCTTTCTTAACACCAATCATTTTGTACACTTTCCACCCAACATACCTAAGGGTCTCAAATTTCCTTGCTCATTCTTTTAGCGTACAAAACAGTTATCCCAATTCTTTCCATATTTTACTCTTTCTATTTAGTGGGCTTCTTTATAGATCTAGGTTTATATATAATATATTTATATTTTTGAAAATACAAATACGCTCTCTCATTATCTATATAGGAATCGTAAACCTATGCTCTGATACCAAATGTAACAACCCGAATTCCGACGGACCAAATTTTTTTCAAAAACTCAATCCATCAAAACCCGAGTTGGATGCTCTGGTATCCTGCAGAAAAGACAGAGACAAGAAATATGTCAGATTTCGGAAAACACCTCACAGCGGAAGGAATAAAATATAATATATATATATATATATATAAACATAGCTTTACCTTAATTACAATACTGCTAAATCAGTATCTCCAAAGCTATAAGTCTCTATCATGAATCCAACCTGCAAATGTTATGAGGAGGGGGTCAGAACATAAGTTATGTGCCCCAAACTGAGGTACACCCCGTGGTACCCCACTCGCATGGTCCCCACTGTATCCTCGCAGTGATATACGCAGTCCCCCGTCCTATGTCATAATAATGTATATTCCTCTTATATATACAATACAACACTACGCCCACATCGGACCACTCTAATTTGACTGCCGTTATCGAATAATGCCCACCAGTCTACGATACACCACCCAGAGCAGACATGGTTATATCTAGACTCTTCAACGTACATATTCTCTATCGTATTGGATATCTAACCCGCACACCCATCGTGTGTGCGTGCCCGAGTCCCGTGGCAGGGCTACACAAGAAACACGGAACTCTGTTGGGAGCTTTCCCTATATTTGTGCAAGGCCCGCCTTTAAGAGCCTCCCAAACAAATATCCCTAGGGTCTGTTTTCTATGGTGGCTATGGCACACCTGGGCCCTCTCATAACTAATAAAGACTACGAGAGCTAAGCGACAAGCCCCTAAGCAACCAATCTAAACATCCATGTGGCGTCTCCCCTCAACCACCGTCCCACGATAGTGAATGGTTAATGGTATATTAGGTCTAGCTCTAGTCTTTCCGCATCCTACTGGCTGTGGTAACAGGAACTCGACGACCTACTATCCTTGTTGGTCCTGACCCTCCACCTCCGTTGAGGCAGCCGTCGAATCACCTTTTCCGTCACCGCGAACAGCATTCTGACTGCCCAGCTATTCTTGCAGTCAAGGCCCACCCACCTAGTAGTTACGCGCAGACCCAACCTCTGCGGGCACAGCCTGAAACATCAACCACCACACAGAGGACTACTAGGAGCACCTTTAACGTCTCAGAAAGCCGCGTGCTTCCCCTTCCAGTCCGTTGGAGCCGCCAAAATAACGAATGTGCGCTCCCTTCGTGTCTTATGACACCGCGACGATTTACCTTGTTGGGTTATTCATCCTACAACGTACGGATTACCCCAAGCACCTTGATTTTATATGTCATTAGACCCTACGTCTAATCAATTCTTACACGCTTGTGTTACCTTGTCAGTTTTTCTTATTTAACTTGGTTATTCTTATCCATACTGACTTCCCTTTCAAGTTTACCAAGTTACCCTCGCTTATTAATTCAATTTATACTTAACCCATTTAAGTCCATTAATAAGACTACAACATGTTGTTTTCCAACTTCATAAATTATTCCCTTTTAGGGTTACAACAACATGTTATACATAATTCATAGTTAAGTATGTCTTATCCACATATATACTGATTAGGAGAATAATCCCCTAAACACCAACCCCGAAGACCGAAATCAACATCAGACTGGCACCCAGAGAATTACTCAACCCAACCAACATATATGATTCTAATTTACTTCTTTTCCATTCATATAACTTATATCATCTTAAATTTCACACTTCTCCTTCCCAAACTACTTAATTTATAATTAAGTATATCTTCACATATAAGTTACCTTATATTCCTCAATCGTTTCTTATAACTTACCTTATCCCATAAGTTATATTTTCCACTTGTCCCTAGGACAAGTCTAACCTATTATCCTTCCTTTTCTTATTCAAATTCATTCATAATAGGTTATTTACCATTCCCCACTTTTTTCATTAATTTAGATTTACTTAACCCTTTCCATTTATTTAACCCGTTACCTAAACTTTATCCAATTCAATTAATTTGTGATGCCATAACGGGTCTCCTTTGGTTAAGCATTATTTATTTATGTCTTACATGTCGCCCATGTCCCACTTAACCTCTTTTATTATTGTTTCCATATCTTACACATGCTTTACTACGGTTAAGTCCACCTTAGTCATGTTTTACTTCACGTATCTTACTACAGTTAAGTCCACATTTACATGTTTTACATGTCTTGTCTTACTACGGTTAAGTCCATATTTACATGTCATATTTTACATGTCACCCACTTAACCCTCTAACCATACCCATGTCACCCACATGTCTATTATGGTTAGTATTCCTTAATTCATTCGTTATGACGAACGGTGCATGACCTCCCATATTAGACCGAACACTTTGTGGCTGCTGGATTTGTCAGGCGGTTCCGGGCAGTCTTACACCACAAAGCAGGTCTAACCTCGGGTCACCAACCATTACGCCTACAATTCATGCCTTTGACCTCTCACATTAGACGTCCAATTGTGGCAGCTGGATTTGCCGGGTGGTTCCAGACAGTCTTACACCACAATTGCGCCTAACCTCGTATCAAAGGTTCGTTAACATCGCATTTCACCTAAATCCCAATTTTCATGTTATGTGTTTCCAATTCAACATATAGTCATGTTTACAATTTTTCCTATTCCAACTTGTCACTAATTACATATTAATTAGCCTTAATTACAAATTTCCAAATATAGGCAATTTCATCAATTCCATGTAATCTGTTGGCTCGCTCTTTGACCAAGCCATCCAGGATCATTCATAAAAGGAAATCAGGAAACCAAGTCCCCCAAGAAAGTGGAAGAATGGATCGCACGTCATCGTCTCGCCCAGGAATGGATCGCACGTCATCGTCTCGCCCAGGAACGGATCGCACGCCATCGTCTCGCCCAGGAATGGATCGCGCTCTATCGACTCGCCTAGGAGCGGATCGCTCCCATCTCGTCGACGAACGTCACCTCCAGGCGATCCGATCCCTTGTAACGAACCGAACCCTCTGACCCGTTCAACCACGAGCTGGTCTTCAGCGATCCGAATCGCACGGATCTGACGATACCTGTTCACAACGGCTAGTTTGACTGTTTCTTCAATGGTGGCGATGCGATCCGAAAATCTCGGGATTCGTGCCACGTGTCCGCGATCCGCCTGACAAAATCAGCTATAAATAGCCCAGAGCTTGGCATTTTTCGGGATCTTTTTGGCAATAGTGAATACTAAGTCCGCCATTGTTGTCAAACCACTGAAATATTGAGAGAAATCACTGTTGTACTTGCTTTTAAAGCATAATCAATAAGATATAAAGTGGACGTAGGCTCGTTAACGCCGAACCACTATAAATTCTGAGTGTTATTTTCTTTTTCCTTGTTCCTCATTTAGAATTCTCTACAGTTCATAACAATTTGGGTGTTAGGTCCAAATTTCGATCTAACATTTTTGGTGCTTTCACTGAGAAACTCAGTCTTAAAGTTTCATCATTCGTTTTCTTGAAGATTCCAGCGATTCGGATATCATGGCTGGAAAAAGATCTAAAGTTTCGCAGACCAACGAAACGATCGAGGAGAGTGTACACGAACTGGGCAACGAAGAGATTCTGGATCGCGGAGCGCAGGGGGCGATCCGTTCCGATGAAAACACCTCGTACCGAGTCGATGAGAACGAGACGATCCGTGCTACTGAAGGGGTTGTTACTCGATCCAGGGGCAACACCTCGCAGCCTCCGCGCACCACGACCACGAGTCGATCTCAGGGGGGCGCAGCGAACCGCCCTCCACGAACCGCAACTACCCGAACTGATGGTCAGAACACAACTCGACCTGGAAAAGAACCTATGACCCACTCCTATCGTCCTGGAGCTTCTGCTCGACCCGGTCCGAGCACTTTGCCCATAAGAGAGGGTGATGATAACCACTATGATCCTGCTGCTCCTGTCACTGAAGGGGATCTTTCCCGCTTTGTCGAAATGTGGGATAGGTTATTTGATGAGTTAGCCGCCCAAAGGCAGGAAAGTTCTATCCTACGGCAAAACCTGACGGCTATGGATAGAAGACTTGATGAGTTAACAAGGCAAAGAACATCGCCAGTTCGTCCACTCACTCCAGCATATTCCTCTTCGTCTGAAGAATCGCCGAGACCTCCACGGCGACCATATGAAAGAGCCGAAAACATAGAACAGCTTCGGTTCGGGACCCTGCCCTCACAAGAAGAAGAAAAATTGGGGGCAAGACCCATAGACCGTAATATGGATGGTCAAGCAACGACCCTCAGGACTCGAGGTGTGAACAGTCTTGTGCATGACAGACCACCTCAGCCCCGTCGCCGTACGCATACTCATGATAACAGGGGGCAGCGAGGCCCCGTCCAAGCCCCGGACTTTGTAGCTACTCCCCGAAGAGAGATCAGAGAACCTCGTCGGGCCAGAGGCACTGACCCCGAACCTCCTTTGACTAGTGCAAACGTTGCCGCCATGGTTCGCCAGATTTTGGCTGACAGCCGTGGACAGCGGAACGAAGATTGGGGGATTGACCGCAGTCATACTCCTTTTACTGATGATATTTTGGATGCAACTTTTCCAAGGCGTTTCAACATGCCACAAATGAACCGATAAGCAAGGAGGTCTGATCCTGTTCAGCACCTAATGAGATACTCTTGGTCGATGACTGTTGCCGCCGCTTCTGACGCGGTTAAGTGTAAAGCGTTTCCCATATTCCTGGAGGACGTGGCTTTGCTATGGTTTACTCGCCTGCCGGCAAGATCGATTTCTAGCTTCAGGGAACTAAGCGAGAAGTTCGTAGAGCAATTCCGTATCTACGCACAGAAGACGAAAAGCGTGATCGATCTATTTCTTGTCAAACAGCGACCAGGCGAAAGTCTGAAGATGTACCTGGATCGTTTCAATTTGGCCGCCACTGAGGTCAAAGATCCTCATGAGCCGACCATTGTCGCAGCACTAATTGATGGAGTGGATAAGGACACTGAATTCGGGAGGTACTTGGCAGGCAAACCACCCCACACCAGAGAATTATTCTATGAGAAAGCCAATGTACATCTACGCCGGGAAGAGGTATACGCGAACCGAAAGCTTAAAACAACTGATAAGGAAGAAGTTCAGAGCAATGTCGCCATCAAACAGACTGGAGACAGCTCAGGGAAAGTTGAGGTTAACGTCGGAAATCAGAACCAGGGTGGTCGCCGACCGGGTAACAACAATAACAATGCTAACAGCAACAGCCGGAAGAGGGGCCGGGGGAACGACTCCCAGAGAAGGACTCGTCCCAGGGCCTTTGAAAGTTATACACCCATAAATGATACTCTGGAGAATATCTTCATGGATGCGTATGAAGTCCTCCAGAATAAGAGGCCACCTCCTAGAGAGTCGACAGAAAAAGAGCGTAAGACAGGGAAGTTTTGCCTCTTTCATCAAATCCACGGCCATTCGACGAATGAATGTCGTCACCTGAGGGACGTAGTCGAAAGGTTGCTTCGAGAAGGAAAGCTAGACGAATACAGAGTAACGCCTAGGGACAGGGGGCAAGCAGTGCAGGCCCCGAATCAGAGTCAAAATCCACTTGCTGCTAGGCCAACTGCTCAGCAAAAGGGAAAGAATATTGTAATCAACACCGTGATCGGTGGACTTTACCTTGCTGGGCATAGTTCCAAAGCTTTAGATCAATATGTCAACACAGCCAAACAACACCTCGAAGTGGGGGAATGTAGCAACCCCGAGGACAGTGTCCCGGTGAAGCAGCAAAAGATGATGACTGATGACGTTGTTTTCCGAGAACGAGAAAGCATCGGGGTCCATGCTCCAACTGAAGATCCACTTGTAATTACGATACCCATCGGGCCAGCCACTGTACATAAAGTACTGGTGGACAACGGGAGTTCCGTTAATATCCTTTTCAAAAAAGCCTTTGACCAGATGAATCTTGAGATAAAAGACTTGAAGCCCTGCCAAGGATGGATTCGTGGATTCAATGGAGCATCCACCGCACCTATGGGTTATGTAGAATTGCCAGTTACACTTGGGGAAGGAGAACGCCAGAGAGTGAGAATCCTTCCCTTTGTGGTTTTGGATGTCGAATCGCCATACAATGCCTTCTTGGGCTGACCGGCCCTCGCAAAATTCAGAGCCTGTATAGCCCCCTGGTGCTTGCTATTGAAGTTCCCCACAAAAGCTGGCATTGGTATCGTCAGAGGGGATCAAGTTGCTGCGCGAGCATGTTATGTTGCCGAATTAAAGTTGCTTCGCAACGGCGGGGATATCGAAACTAAAGGCACTCCTCCCCCTTTGGGGGCGGAAACCTTATAGCAACCAAAGAGGATAATTGTTGGAGAGTTGCCTAGAGTGATGCCCGAGGATATAGATCCCAGAGAGGATCAAGAACCCGAGGGCAGAACGGCAACTCCCAACGAAGCAACTGTGGATGTGCCAATTGATGACAGTGATCCGGAGAAGGTCCTTAAGATTGGATCCCAGTTAAGTCCGACTCTTGCCGAAGAATTGACGACTTTCTTAAAGAACAACTTGGATGTATTCGCTTGGCCCCATGCGGATATGTGCGGGATATCTCCATCAATCATGAGCCATTCTTTGAGCATTAACCCCAAACATCCTCCAGTAAAGCAAAAAAGGCGAATGCTGGGCCCAGAGAGGTCCGCTGCCTTGAAAGAAGAGGTTGGAAAGCTAAAGAGTAATGGGTTTATCAGAGATTCCACTTACCCAGACTGGATTTCGAATCCAGTCCTGGTAAAGAAGGCCAACGGAAAGTGGCGAACGTGTATCGACTTCTCGGATCTAAACAAAGCTTGTCCAAAGGATAGTTTCCCATTACCTCGAATTGACCAGTTGGTAGACTCAACGGTGGGTCATGAGCTTCTCTCATTCATGGACGCTTATTCAGGATACAACCAAATTCCGATGCACGTTCCGGACCAAGAGCATACTAGCTTTATCACTGATCTGGGATTATATTGTTACGTAGTAATGCCCTTTGGTTTGAAGAATGCAGGCGCTACGTACCAACGTCTGGTCAACAGAATTTTTTATAACCAAATCGGGAAAACAATGGAAGTATACGTCGACGATATGTTGGTTAAATCCAAGCAATCCTTTCAACACACTACTGACTTGGCAGAGATGTTCGGCATTCTTCGAAGGTATGGGATGAAACTCAATCCCACCAAATGTTCATTCGGGGTTGCTTCTGGAAAATTCTTAGGATTCATTGTCAGTTCGCGCGATATCGAGATTAATCCGGACCAGATCACGGCAATCAGGAACATTCAGGAACCTAGGCAAATTAGGGATGTGCAAAGCCTTGCCGGAAAAGTGGCCGCACTAAGCAGATTTATCTCCAGGGCTACGGATAAGTGCATCCCATTCTTCGAATTAATAAAGCGAGGAAAACGCCACTTTAAATGGACACCTGACTGCGTGGAAGCGTTTCAGAATTTGCTCAGACACTTGGAGAAACCTCCAATTCTATCTAAACCAATAGACCACGAGGATTTATTCGTGTATTTGGCAGTATCATCTCATGCAGTCAGCTCAGCGTTGGTAAGGGAAGAGGAGAAGGTCCAAAGACCTGTGTATTACGTGAGCAAAAAATTAACAGCGGCAGAGCGTAATTATCCACGGATAGAAAAACTGGCGTATAGTTTACTGATTGCCTCCAGAAAACTTCGGCACTACTTTCAAGCACATCCTATTATCATATATACTGATCACCCACTCAAGCAAGTTCTACAGAGACCAGAGGCGTCTGGAAGATTACTCAAATGGAATATTGAGTTAAGTCAATTTGACTTGAACTTTCAGCCCAGACGATCAATTCGGGGGCAAGTGATAGCTGACTTCATAGCAGAATTCACTGTTCCTGAAGAAGACATAGCAAACGAAGAAGTGGAACCCTCAAAGTTACTTTTCGACCCTAATGTCTGGAGATTATATACTGATGGTGCTAGAAATAACGAAAGATCCGGCGCTGGAATAGTGCTTGAAACCCCCGAGAAACGATTGATAACTTATGCCATCTGAATGGAGTTTCAGGCCACTAACAACGATTCTGAATATGAAGCTCTGATAGCCGGATTAAAGATTGAAAAGGTGCTAGAAGTCACAAAACTGAACATCTTCTGCGATTCCAAGTTAGTTGTGAACCAAGTTACTGGGAGATTCCAAGCTAAAAGTGCAAGATTGATTCTATACTTAAAGAAAGTGAAAGAACTGCTGAATGAGTTTGATCACTACAGCATATCTCATATTCCGCGGTCAGAAAATCAGCAGGCAGACAAGTTGGCAAAGATAGCTAGTTCTAACGATCCTGAAGTGATAGGGCTAGCCCCCGTTGAAGTACTTCGGTCTCCCAGCATTGATCAGATGGAAATCGACCTAGTACTAGAGACGGAACCAGAAAAGGAGTCGTGGATGACCCCTATAAAGAATTTCCTAATGGATGGAGCGCTTCCGACCAGGAAAAGCGAGAGGCGTAAAGTGATTCGTAAAGCCGCCCGATACGTACTGCAAGGCGGAGTCCTTTATAGACAAGGGTATTCAATGCCCCTCCTTCGGTGTATAGCCCACGATGACGTCAAACGTGTGCTGCAAGAAGTCCACGAAGGCGAATGTGGCGACCACACTGGGGGGCAAACTTTGGCAAAAAAGATATTACGGCATGGTTACTTCTGGCCTACCATAAACAAGGATGCAGTAAGATATGCACGACGATGTGATGCATGCCAGAGATTTTCAAAGATACCCAGAGCGCCTCCAAGCCAGTTAAAAACAATGATGAGTCCGTGGCCATTTGCTATGTGGGGAATTGATATCATTGGAAGTCTCCCCATAGCAAGGGGTGGAGCAAAGTTCGCCATTGTGGCTGTAGATTATTTCACTAAGTGGGTCGAGGCAGAGCCACTAACTACAATCACAACTAAACGGGTGATCAACTTCATCGTGAGAAACATCATCTGTCGATTCGGGATTCCAAAAATTATGATAACAGACAACGGAACTCAATTTGATAGTGCTGAATTCAGAAACTTCTGCCAAAAATACCACATCGAGAATCGATACACATCTGTGGCACACCCACAATCGAACGGGCAAGTCGAAGCTGTAAATAAAGTAATTAAGTCCATTCTGAAAAGAAGAATGAAGCGGGCTAGAGCCATGTGGGCTGACGAATTGCCCTTGGCACTATGGGCCTACAGGACGACATATAAATCAGCAACAGGACATACCCCGTTCTCCCTTGCTTTTGGAACGGAAGCAGTCATCCCGATTGAGATAAAGGTACCTTCTCATCGGATAACCTATTATGATCCAATGTCCAATAATGAATTGCTCCTTGAGTCCCTGGATATGATCGAAGAAAAGAGGGATGAAGCCGACCTGCGTGCTCTGAGATGCAAACAACAGGTCGCCCGATATTACAACAAAAAGGTCCGAGCCCGAACCTTGGAACCCGGAGACTTGGTTCTGAAACGTGTCTTTCCACCCCCAACTCATATGGGAGCAAAGTGGGAAGGACCGTATTCTATTCTCAGCAAGCTTGATAACGGAACCTTCAAGCTGGCAACCGTAGATGGAAAGGAGATCCCCAGAGTGTGGAATGCCCAACATCTACGGCCATATCTAACATGAGAAGTTTCAAATCTATTCTTTTGTTTTGTTAAAAAAAACTATGTACAGGGCATGACTTGCCTAGAACAGTCTGATTTCTTAAAGCAAGAGATTATAAAGTGGACGTAGGTCATGATTCGACCGAACCACTATAAAAATACTGTGTGTCATTTACCTTTACTGCGTCTTTATTTATTTGCCTATGAAAATCAGTGTGAATAATGCAGGTACCCGAAGTCCAGTGCCGACAGTTCCTATCGTAAACTAATCAGAGGAACCCAAAGCCTTGGTAAATGCTCTAGCTGCTTGTCCGACTGGTTTTAATCCTCGGAGCTTGGATTAAAATGTAAACCTGAGACGAGTTGGAGGAGCATGCATGATCGCAGACGGCTGAGTCCCAACTCTAACTCTCCAGAGAGAGAGAGAGTATAAAAGCGTCTCCGATTGAGCGCTGAGAAAGAGCTCCTTTCCCGCTGAAGGATCGGGGAGCGAATGAGTCGCTGAGCTCGAACTCTAACTCTCCGGAGAGAGAGAGAGTATAAAAGCGTCTCCGATTGAGCGCTGAGAAAGAGCTCCTTTCCCGCTGAAGGATCGGGGAGCGAATGAATCGCTGAGCTCGAACTCTAACTCTCCGGAGAGAGAGAGAGAGTATAAAAGCGTCTCCGATTGAGCGCTGAGAAAGAGCTCCTTTCCCGCTGAAGGATCGGGGAGCGAATGAATCGCTGAGCTCGAACTCTAACTCTCCAGAGAGAGAGAGAGTATAAAGGCGTCTCCGATTGAGCGCTGAGAAGTAGCTCCTTCCCCGCTGAAGGATCGGGGAACGAACGAATCGCCAAGCATAAAACTCTAACAATTGATTAGGGGGCATCACGCGCTCCTATGCGAACACTAAACTTTGATATAACAAGTGTAACATAGCATGAACATTCTTCTTCCTGTTGATTGACTGACTTATAATTATTAATAGTTGGCTAACGACTAAACGTGGAAAGTTTCTATGAATACAGGTACACAATGATGTAAGAAGAAACAAATCCTTGTTTATGTACTGCAAATCAGCAAAGTGAAAACAAGTTAGAAACAAAAGTGAGGACCAGTCTCACAATTACACTTCCTGGCCAGTGGGAAGCTTAAAAGACAAAATATCAATAAACATCCTATTTATGCTTTGATATCTTCTCTCGCTTCTGCCTCTCCAGCCTCTCCTTGTCGGCTTCAGATGGATCCCCTTCTTCCTTTTCCGCTTGTCCACGAGGGGAGCATCTGACTCCTCTGAGGTCTCCTCTCCCCCATCTTTTCCCTTGCTTCTGCTGGAGAGGGAAGCCGGGAAGTCATCAGGGTTTGCAAAGTGAAGTTGCCGGCTGATGGACTTGGACTGGATTTTCATAATCATCCCAGTTTTGGGATCGAACTCTGCAAGAGGGACCACATCCAAAGCCTCATCCCCCACCTTCTTCAAAGCCAACTCTTTCTCTTGTCTGGCTTTTCGGCTGGCCAGGGGTTCCTCATCATCATCGTCGGCCTTCTTGGTGCCGGTGGTATCCTCTTCGTCATCCACATGCCGACCATCCAAGTCTTTTAAAGCCTCGATAGTCTCATCATCTTTGGGTACGTCGGCGCTAGGCACCGAGATGCTTCCTTCAGCTGTTGCGACCTCGACTCGCTCTGAAACATCGATTTCAGCACCCGGCAGGACGATCCCCTCCTCCACTTCTCTCTCTTTTCCAACACCCTTGTCGGCGGGCTCGCCACCTGCATTATGAGAGACACACATTACTAATTCAATGGGTTGTCCTGTTAGACGACGACAATTCGCAATCGCTTTAGCAAATTGTTGGGAAAAGAGAAAGGTACCTTCAGCAGATACTCCCTCTTGAGTAGATCCGGATGCTCCAACAACCACGGGAGTTAAGCCTAAGGGGATTAGCGGATCGTCAGGGTGATACTCCTCAACTTCGGAGGTTTTAGACTTCGGGGCGGAGCTGGAACCTTCGTCAATTTTTCTTTTTCCTTTAGCCATGGTTCTCTCCTTCTCCATTTCCGCCAGGATTAAGCGACGACCCTCTGCCAGATCCTCAGGCTCGTTGTCCCTTAGGATGCTCTTCATCAATTCATCTTCATTGATCTCTTCGACCCCTAGTCTATGTTTTTCGCCTTCCACGATGGCATCCCATAAGTTGGCCAAAGTAACATGATAATCCGGGATCCATGAGATATTGCGAGTTTTGAGAACCTGACCGAGGAAATCAAAGATCATCTCCTCAAACCCCTCGATTTCTTTCTCTCTTTCAAGGAGTTTGTTGTTGGAGGCAGTGGCCATTTCAATGGCGCTATCAACGTTCTTTTCGGCAAGAGCTGCCCGTCCCTCCGCGTCTGCCACCTGATCGTTCAAAATCACTTTTTCCGCCTCTGCCAGAGCCAACCTTTCTTTTAGGCTCGCTTTTTCCGCCTCCCAAGCAGCCTTCTCCGTTAAAAAATGGCCTTGTGCCGTTACCAATTCGATGTTGGCCATTCTGAGGTCTTCAACTTCCTTTTTTAAGGCCATTTTTTCCTGGCTATTGGAATCCAGTTCTGAATGAAAGCGCTGCTTGGCATTTTCTAATTCAGTTTTATAGTTTGCGGCATCTCTCTGTGCCAAAGCAAGCTGGGCTTGAGCGTCTTCCAGGTCCTTCTCTAATTTTGTCCTAGCCCTTTCATTATTTTCGAGTTTTGCTTTAGACCTGTGAGCTTCTATTTCGAGTGTTCGGATGACCTCCGAAAGATTAAGTGCGTGCTTTTTCATCGCCTCGTACTGCTTGGCCACGTGACGGATATGCCCGATAACTTCTTTATCCCAGTTTTTAGGAACTGGTTCCAAGGCAGGAACAAAGACCATCCTATCGAAGAACATTCCTGGAAATTGTTCCCGTAGCTTTTCCAGCCTACCTTGGATTTCAGGACCGTCAACGTAGTCCCGTGAACCGGAGGCAGCTAATTCTGGTTGGCTGGTGGGGACAATGTTACTTCTCTCTTGCTCAGTGTCTTTGGATGAATCTCTGTCCCCATCTTTGGATTCGTGACGCCTTTTGGACGACCGACTGTGGGAAGGCGCACACTTTGGAGGAGTCAACTCTTTTGGAAGTGTCTTCCCCCCGGTCGGAATTGTTGGATGACTCGAAGGCCTGGTAGAAGTTGATTTGGGTGGAGATCGAGGTTGCGAAGAGCTCGGCTTATGAGAGGGACCGCGAGGGCGCTCAGTACCCGAACGAAGGCTGGGGGTGCCTTCGCGAAGAGAACGGTACGAATAAGATTTCCTGCGCGACATCGCTCCTATAAAAAAGAAAAGAAAAGCATATTATCACATTGAATATCCACAACATAATAGTGCACGGTCAGGCAGTGTGTGTGAGGTGTGCATCCCATATAATTCCCCCTAACAGACCCGGGCCTGGAGACAGGCTCGTCTGGCCCGTTTCACGTCCCCTTGTTGAATCAGTCGCCTCTTCGGGAGCAGAAAAGAAAGGCTCCTCGCCGAAGTCTTTTTCCGTGTATTCAATGTCGGGCAGAGGGATTTTATTCAGCTCGTCGAATAATTGTTCTTCTGTCAAGTCGTCATCACCAACAGTTTCCATTGGAGCAGAGGTAGGGATTTCCTTGGACGCATCACCGCGGGACTCATCCCCTCTGTATACATTCAAGTCTTCGTCGTCTTGGATGACTATCGGAGAAGGACTTTTGTGAAATTTGGTTGTTTCCACCGCTTGTGAAGTTCCCTCTCCTTCCGTTGGGGGCACATATTTATAAGGTTTGCCGCCGGTTCCAAGTCCAAATTTCCTATCCAAGAGGTGATGCTTGTGAAGGTTTTCATCCGTAATGCATTTTTTAATCCTTAAAAAGTCGGATCTGCTTTGCAAAAGAATGGATAACCTGTTGTTGTATAATGCACCCTCTGTTTTCGGGAAGACATGATCTGTTTAAGACAAAGGAAAAGGCGGAAGAATGTTATTACTTAGACTCCCCAAGCAAGATATTCAACTAGGCGATCAAAATTTACTTGATTTGAGCCATCTCCATGAGCATCCAGCCTGTCTTCTTATGTAAAACCAGTCAGACTTAGGATCCCCGATGTTGCTGTATCCGTCGTACAGAACTTTCCTGTTCGCCACTGATTCAAAAAAGGAAAAGTTTGGAGTCGCAGAAGAACGGTGCTTGAAGAGAAAGAAGAACACCAGATCTCTGAATTTAAGTTCGGCATGCAAGATCTCTGCATAAGCAACATATAAAGAGTATAGAGAGGCGTAGGCGTTTGGGTGAAGCTGCATCGGAGCAATGCCTAGTCGTCTCAGAGTTTCAATGGCAATTGGAGGGAACGGAGGAATGGCTCCCACTAGACACATTGTCTGACTGATCGACATGTACCCTTCCGGTGCTAGATGGGGTCTGTCTTCGCTTCCAGGTGTCAAGACATCGTCCCAAGGAATGCCGTGTCTTAAGCAGATTCTCTTGAGTTTTATCTCGTCGAGCTTGGACGCTAAAGAATCAGAGAATTTATCTATCCCGATTGCACCTGGGACTTCATCCGGAGCTCGCTCGTCAGACTCGGAGTTGTTGCTGGATGACGTACTTTCTGTCGGATCTGACTCTGTGGCTTCATATTCAGACCCAGAATCTTCACCTTCTGGATTGATTGAAGGAATTTGAGGATTATGCTGTTCAGGAGTCTCGGATTCCGTTTCGGCTACAGATCTTGAGGAAGAGTGGTCGTTCGACATTGCTGCTAGGACGAGAAAATATGAACGATAAGATCAACACTACCCGTCCCCCGTGTGTGCAAGTGCTGCTGTGTGTGCTTGTGTGTGCGCATTATTAAAAACAATAATAAAACATGAAAGCAGTCGAGGTTATTAAAGGTCGTTAGTCGTCATATGCAGTCAAATCATGAGGTCATTTAGTCCAGAAAGATCAACATCAAGGCTCTATCCTAACTGTCCAGAGTTTTGTAGCGACAAGGCGCTGATTAAAGACTGAAATTTCTTCGTATCACCAGCCGTGAGACGGATCGCATAGCAGAGGGATCGCCCCCTTCGACTCGCATAGCAGAGGGATCGCCCCCTTCGACTCGCATGGCAGAGGGATCGCCCCTTTCCGGATCGTAGAGCAAAGAGATCGCCCCTCATCGAATCGCCGGACGAAGGGAAGGCTCCCTCACGAACCGTTGCGACTACCGTGATACGACCCTTGGTTGCCATCTCAATCTTTCGTCTCGCCACTTGCTTCCGTCTTCAATCATTGACCACGATCCGAGTCGGCCTTCCTTCCCCTTCTGCATCCTTCTTCTTCCTCATCTCCTTCCCATCCTCAAGTTCTGAGCTCCACGCTCAATGGCCATGGCGACTTGGTGATTTATTCGGAAAGTAGCGGATTTATATTGTTTCTCTCTTGAATCAGCCGTAGAAATTCAGGAAAGTAGTATGAGAGTGCTTTCTATAAAGTTACCTTTCTAAAAAACTGAGAGAATTCTTGGATTTTCGAAAAGTTTTAAAAGGTTGGATTCGTTTTTCGATAGCTCGCGCGAGACGATTCAGCAGAGAGGAAAAAGAAGGAGAATGAAGAGGGGAGCGTCGGCTTATATAGGCAGAGAAGGTGACCGTTTGTCTCCCCTCCTTTGTCTTATTCGGTCCACGAAGCGCCCCACAGGCCACGATCCAAAGATGGAATCGCAAAGAAGCCCACGGACCGCTTTGAAATGATGGCCCACAAAACTCAGAGCCCGACACGACTCGAAGGAAGATGCGCCCCGTATCGCACAAGACCCTAGGAACTCAGCACGCGACGAGCAGATGACCAAATCGGACCGTGTCGTCCTATGGCGATCCGATTCATGCATGTGTCAATTTGAACCAATGCGACTGTTAACTTACATCCCTTCAGGAGAGAGTCAATAAGCATCTTCGAAGCATGTTTCATCATCAATAAAACATACTTCGAGGGGGCAAAATGTTGGCTCGCTCTTTGACCAAGCCATCCAGGATCATTCATAAAAGGAAATCAGGAAACCAAGTCCCCCAAGAAAGTGGAAGAATGGATCGCACGTCATCGTCTCGCCCAGGAATGGATCGCACGTCATCGTCTCGCCCAGGAACGGATCGCACGCCATCGTCTCGCCCAGGAATGGATCGCGCTCTATCGACTCGCCTAGGAGCGGATCGCTCCCATCTCGTCGACGAACGTCACCTCCAGGCGATCTGATCCCTTGTAACGAACCGAACCCTCTGACCCGTTCAACCACGAGCTGGTCTTCAGCGATCCGAATCGCACGGATCTGACGACACCTGTTCACAACGGCTAGTTTGACTGTTTCTTCAATGGTGGCGATGCGATCCGAAAATCTCGGGATTCGTGCCACGTGTCCGCGATCCGCCTGACAAAATCAGCTATAAATAGCCCAGAGCTTGGCATTTTTCGGGATCTTTTTGGCAATAGTGAATACTGAGTCCGCCATTGTTGTCAAACCACTGAAATATTGAGAGAAATCACTGTTGTACTTGCTTTTAAAGCATAATCAATAAGATATAAAGTGGACGTAGGCTCGTTAACGCCGAACCACTATAAATTCTGAGTGTTATTTTCTTTTTCCTTGTTCCTCATTTAGAATTCTCTACAGTTCATAACAATTTGGGTGTTAGGTCCAAATTTCGATCTAACATAATCCATACCCAAATATGCCAATTTCTTTTATATTCCAATTATCCAATAATACACAAGTTCATAAAATCAATATTTTTCCAATATATTTCCCAACGTTCCCATGTTCATACATATAACCTAATTCACCTTTTAGGCTTATCTTACCAATAAATTTCACCAATCCATGTTATCCAATTACATGTTGTTAATATTAAATTGTACTAATTCCATATTCAATTTCAATCATGCCAAACTACATAAATTTAAAATTACCATACAATTATGTCCATAATTCTGTTCAAATCATACATAAATCCTTCCAACCCATATTATGCCCAAACAACCCCTTTTTCCCTTTTATTTTCTCGTTCTCGTTTACAACGCATAAATTCATGATAGATATAGGCTCGAGATAGCCTAGCTATAAAAATAAAAAGAGGAAAGAATAAAAAGGAGAGAACTCAATCGTAAGCATAAATGAAATAACTGATCTTATTAAATTATCATCATATTCAATATGGGGAATGACAAACGATAGAAGTACAATTATACAACAACTGTATTTTAAACCACTTACCTTGACTGGATTGGAGAAATAAACAATTGGTTGTTGAGGTAGAACGTTGGTTTAGGTTTCTAATTTGATTATTGACACAGAACGTGAATTGTTATTGAAGAAACGTGCTACTTGATTTGATTAAACTCCAAAATTGATGAAGAACTTGCAATTTAATTTAGAGTTTAGAGGCGGCGGCTATGTTGGTTGAAGTTTGGTGGCATGGAGGCGTCTTATAAGAGACAGAATGATTTTAGGGTTAGGTTAGGTTTCTTTTATAGGTGGGTTAGAGCAACTAGGACCTTAGGATTAAATAAAAACTCATCTAAACTGTCCATCTCACCCTAGAAAGGAACCATCCAGAACAACCCTTTTCACACTTAGTGCTCCTTTAAATAAAATAAAAAAAAGAAACCGCTTTATTTCTTTCTAATTAATGCATTACATACTATTTTTAACGTATAGCAACCTCTTTCCTTCATGCATTCAATTATTTTATTTATTTATTTATATTCACTTATACGTGAACCTTTATTTGCAATATTCTTCTCCTAATCAATTAATTGATTTCTTTCTCTTTTTGTCTACACTTTTTGAAAAGAAACCGCATGTCCTTAAACCATTTTCTTTTATTTATTTACATCTAATCACATGTGCATGCATCTCTGATTTGAATGTTATTTAATAACATTAACCTTCCTCCAATTATGGCTTGCTTATGGCCTTATTAGTTTACTTTTTAAACGTTTAAATTTCAAAATTTGATCCCCTTCACATTTAGTTGCTCCATTTTAACGTTTACAACCTTTTTCTATGCATGCTTTAATTGCACATTTGACATGTTTTGCATTCCATATTCTCTTTCTTTTATTTGCATCACATTAATTTATTTTTATTCAGGTTCATGCATCATCCATTTATTTAATGCAATAATTTCACATATCCTCTTTCCCTTATTGCGTTAATTTCAAATAACATGTATACATATATGCCCCCTTTTTGTTTGTCTCTATGTTCGCGCGCAACTTCAAATTTGAATCATGTTCATACGCATCCAACTCTTATGCGTATACTAATTTTTATATGCGAACAATTGTCTATTTTATTTGGAAATTATCTTCATTAATCAATTAATGGTTTATTTCCATTCTTTCAATTAAACCTCCAATTAACTTATCCCCTTTCACACTGGACCAGTTTGCTAAGCCACTATTTAGCCGCTCCTTAAAACAAAAACAAAAATATGGCACTAGTGGGGATTGAGCTCACAACCTCTTATGTACAAGTCACATGTATTAATCAAATGAGCTACTAAGTCTTTTGTTAATTAAACTTAGGACCAAGCTACATATTAATTCTTTTCCCACTGTTCTTTTTCATGTTTTGTTGCATTTCTTAAATTAAGGATAACTTCTTCGTTTTAAATCAATTTTCTGCAAACTATAGGTCTAAATTGACCAGAAAATCGTCACGAACATAATGACGCTAATTTCATGACCAAATTCTAGAGTCTCTTCAAATTCTCCTTTTTATTTCTTTTTAAATGTTCGCATGTATTTCTTCGCATTTCACTGTATTTCTTCTTATTTCAAATATTGCATGTAATTTCTTTATTAATCTTTTTCTTTATTTCACAGCATAAACTTCTTACATGCAATTACATTAATATTATTTAATCTTTCCTTTAAATATATCCATGCATATATACATATATCTCATTTTTAATTATATTAAAAATGCGGGGTGTTACATGGACCTAGGGAAATCAACCTTTATACTCTCCTCTTGGGGTTTAGGTTAGAATTAGTGGATTAAGTGGGTGTGAATCATTTCATGCCTATCATACTCATCCATGTTTCACACCGAAATTCAATGTCTAAATACTGGAGGTATTGTGGCATGTGAGCAAGTCACATATGCTATGATTATACTCTATTTCAAGCTCCAAGGGGTAGACTTAGTACGACCGAATATCACGTTTGTCTCGATTTATATTTTCAAGCTCTAAGGAATAAACTCAGTGCACCGGTGATCGGTTCAACTTTGTCACACTTTATACTCCAATCCAGGCTTTGAGGATTAGAGTTAATTAATGAGCAAGTTAGTCATGCCCGCCTTAGTGTGCGTAGAAGCTAGTCGGTTGTATCCTAACTATTAATCTGCTACTTGAGTCACATCAATAATAAGACCAAGAGCTTTATGTGTTGCCGCTTTCAAATCATCTCTTCACATTTCTCATTGACCGTGTCTATAGATTCTAAGTTCTTATTGGATAAAGGACTATAATATGAATTATGATGGGAAGGGACTTCTAGTTCAAATGAGTTGATGGTTTCTAAATAGCAGGCTAATGAAAATGGAGTGTCACCAGTCATGCATTTGTGGATGGTTTAATAAGTCCATAATGCTAATGGTAGCTTATTGACCCACTTTTTGCAAGACTTCTCCAAACATTTCTTTAAAATAAACTTGATAATCTTGTCCATAGCTTCAAACTATCCATTTAATTTGGAATGACCAATAAATATTGCTTATAAATACAGTGATGTAGATCGAATTATTGAAAATCAATGCTACCAAATTGGGTCTCATTATATGTTATAATAGTTTGAGGAAGACTAAAGCTACAGACGATGTTTCACACAATGTAGTTGATCACCATTTTAGCGGAGACGGTTGTCAATAGCTGTCTTCAACCCATTATGTGAAGTAATCAACCACAATAATAACATACTTTGCGCCGCCTTTAGAAATCGTCAAAGAGCTAATAATACTGATACACCAAATTATGAATGGCCGGAGACTGACCATTTAAGTAAACTTTATAAGAGGGTCTCTCAAAATCTTAGCAAAATTTTGACACTTGTCACATCATCCCGAATAATAGGTCACATCCCGATTAATAGTGGCAAAAATGTTTGTATTGGAGTACGTACTTTATCTAAGTTTATCTTTCGGTGTGATCATCATACTCGCCTTCATGCGCTTCTAACAACACGTATTTGGCGTTGTTGTGGGCTACAAGTCGAAGCAATGGAACAGAGAAACCTTTCTGGTATGACATACCTTCTTAGATGATGTAGCGAATTGCTTAACCAAGGATGAATCTCTTTTTTTCTATCAGGAAGGTTTTTTTAGTAAGAAGTTCTTGATTAGAGTCATCTAAAACTACTTCTCTGTCTCTATTGCTTATATCTGATTAACTTCTATATGATCAATACTCAAAGCTTCAACAACTTCCACCGGAACCTAGTCCATATATTGTGAATTTTTGAGCTAGCCAACTTCATTGATGAATCCTCCACCTCGATTTTCTTATAGGAGATATGCGAAATAGTGAAATGGTTGAAGTCCTTTAGTAATATGTGGAATTGGTTAAGATAGGGCACAAATTTTGCTCCATTTTCTTGTAACTTCCCCCGCGCGTAGCACACTATGATTTTTGAATCGTAGAAAATTTGGATTGAGTTCACTCCTAGCTCCTTATCCACCTTTATTCCGTCAATCAAGGCCTTATAGTCAGCCTCTTTTTAGTTGCTGGTAAGTTGAGTTTTGAAACATAACAAATCGATTGTTCTATGAGAGCTACAAGCGTGACTCCAACACCAGAAAAACGATTGTTTTGTGTCTATTGGTGTATATATTAAATTGAATGGGTGGTGGACCGCCATGTTCTTGAGATTCCTTTAGGGTAACGAATTCAACAATGAAATCCTTTTGAACTTGTCCCTAGATTGCTCCATGAGGAAAATAAGTGATATCAAAGTAGTTAAAATTGATATTTCACTTAAGCAATCTCCAAGACACTTCGTACCATTGTAGGACCTATTGTGGCGATTGGTCAGTGTAAACTATAATCAGATGAGTCTAAAAATAATAGTAGAGGTTCTTTGTCGTAATAAGGAGATGGTAGACTAGCTTCTCTATCATTGAGTAATTGTGTTCTGCCTTTGTTTTCCTTTTATTGATGTAGTAAACAAACCATTGGACGTGATGGTCATCCCGTACGAGCGTATAACTAACAAAATATAGTGACATAGTTATGTAGATGAAAAAATCCTCGTGATCCACTTGCTTTGACAAAATTAGTGGCCTTCATAGGTGATCCATAAGATCTTGCAATGATTCAATAAAGTTTGTTGTCTAGAAAAATTGCGCTTCACTCTTTTGATTAAGTCTAAGTAAGAAAATACTTGTTCATGGATATCGAAATGAAATGACCAAGGGTATAACTTTCCCACTTAGACATTGCATATCTTTGATTTTCGTGGGCACCTCGATGTTTCTAATGGCGGCAATCTTCTCGGAGATAGCTTTGATCCCTTGAGAGTGAACTAGAAAGCCCAAGAATTTCCTTGATGTAACTACAAAAGAACATTTCAGGGGTTGAGTTTCATTCCGTATTTGCAAAGAATAATGAAGATTTCCGCTAAGTCGGTAACATGGTCGTTCGATAGACATGACTTCACTAGCACATCGTTCATGTACACCTTCATGGATTTTCCGATCTGGTCTTTAAACATTCGATTGACTAGCCTTTGATATATCGCTCCAGCATTCTTCAGTCGAAAGGGCATAACCACGTAACATTATAGTCCCAAATTAGTGATGAAGATGGTATGTTCCTGGTTTGGAACATGCACTGGGATCTCATTATATCTTGAGTAGGCACCCATGAAATAAAGAAGCTAGTGACCAATCGTTGAATCTACATCTCGATCAATCCCGAGGAGTGGAAAACTGTCTTTGGAAATGCTTTATTGAAATACTAATTATCTATGTACGTATGACATTTCCCATTAGATTTCTTTACCATGACTAGTTCAAAACCCAATTCGAGTAAGGGCACCGTGTATAAAAGAATTGCTCATCAATTTGCCCACTTCATCTTTGAGCATTGTCGATCTCTACAGACTTAGCATATGCCTTTTCTACTTAAGTGGCACAATCTTTGGGTTAATATTCAATGTATGGCTCCCTATCAACGGTGAAATTCCAGACATTTATGTGGGAGTCCAAGCAAACACACCAAAGTTTTCCTTAATAAATTAGCTAATTCCTTCATTTGTCGTGAACCGAATTGAGATCCAATTTTCAAAACCTTAGAAAGGTCATCACTATCAATCAGGATCTCAATTATGGTTTCTACAATAATAACTCTACATATCTTGGCCTTTCCTCTTCTTTGGATGCTATGTGTCATTGCTTTTGATGTTGAGAGAAGTCTCCACATCTTTGCCCTTCTTTCCAAGGTCGACATACCTCCATTCTGCCACATAAAATGCCCAACCAATAAGTTGGTCTCCTTTCTCCATCTCAAATCTACCATCCACTGGGAACTTCAATAATAAACATCATGAGAATTGCATGCCCTATATTCAGCAAGATTCAATCGACCTAAAAAGTATTATATAACGGGTAAGATATCTACTGACGTCAAAAGTTGGACACTAGTGATAGTCAACCCCTAATCATGTGAATGATACATGGATAACAATTATAGAATGCAAAAAAGTAAACAGAACAGGGAACATACGCAAAAAAATTATAGTGGTTCGACAAAAGTCAGTGCCTATGTCCACTTTATATATATTGACTTTCTTTTGATTACAAATACAAAGATTTTTATGTTGGGAATGAAGAAGAAAAAGAATGGCTATTTTCTGAATTAGCCATGAGAATTGGAAGTCTTAAGGGGAGAGTAGAGTATCCAAAAAGAAGCTCCTTTCTTCTTTAAGCTTTGTGATATTTATAGGCGAAGTGCTGGGCTAAGCGGGCCGCTACGTGGCCTTCCTCTTTTTCGGAGCTCGGACATGTGGAGCTCATTCACTGGTAGCAATTGCGGCGGTAAGACCCATTTCACTGCTCATTAATAGTATCCTTGGAAATAGCGGCTTACGTGGCATTCGAGGTGAGATGTATCAAAAGTAGAGCTCTGTCCGGATATGGTTCACCGGCTTTATCGCCTTGAGAGTTAGGTGGAGCATTTAAAAAACTCAGCTGGATATTTTAATGCTGATCCGAGGTACTCAGTCGATGTGTCTTTTATGGGAGCGATTTACTCGATCGACGGGGGAGAGCGAATCTTCCGGAGTGGGCGAGTTATTGGCTGGAGGGAACTGGCTCAAGCCGGTGCCCGAAGAGGGCCTATTTGGACAGAGCTTTGACTGGGCCTTCTAGGGTATTAACTGTTCGAATTGGCCGGTTGTGCATTGCTGAAGGGCGCATTTCTGGATATTGGGCTTCGATCTGATCCGTGATAGCTTTTTCCAAAAAGTTGGTTAACACTTTGCCCCTCATAATAGATCTTCTTCGGTAGAGGGAGGTGTGTTCTGAAATGTGATTCGAAGCACAGTTGTTCGGGAGCTATGGTCATACCAGGTCATATTAAGGCTAGAAGTTTGACGGCCCCGAGATTGTATTAAGATCAAAAAACCGACAACCGAAGAAGGTCGTATTAAGGCCAGAAAACCGACAATCATCGAAGACCGTATTAAGGCCAGAAAGGCAGTTGCAAAATTTAGTCGACAGATTTAGTACCTGCAGAAATGGCATTAGCCTTTCTCGATCTAGGGAAGGCTTTTAGTTTTATTTAGGGCGAATTAAGTCATACTCGGCTTGAAAATAAGGACGAGCAGTAGGTACACTTGGCATGGAGGAATGGCGAGTATTAACCATACTCGGCTTATAGAGGTGGCGAGTATTAACCATACTCGGCTTATGGCAAGTGTTTTCCGTGCTCGACTTATGTAAGGTCATCTGGTAAGTTTTAGAAGGGGCGAGTACAGTCCATACTCGGCTTAAAGAGATATAACCGTACTCGGCTCAAGGAGTAGGTTTCCAGAGATGGTGGTAGGCTTTCGTGCTAACCATATTTAGGAGGGGAGAGCGTTTGTCATGCTCAGCTTAAATCATTCAAACATAATCCATGTTTACAAAAGAAAATTCATAGTCGCTAAAGAACTATTACAGGGAAACGAAAATAAATTCTAAGGGGGACAATTGTTGATTCCAGAGCATGCATAGGAGCTAAATCCTAACCCCGTACATGTGTACATCAAAGTGTCCATTTTATAGAAATACATTGAAAAAGAAATCTAAACTTAATTAATGATAATATCGTGGGTGGTAGTCTCGGGGTCCTTTCCGTTTCTAGGAGTTCAGGGACTAACCTGAGGAGCTTGGGCAGAAGATTGTGGCAGTATGGCCTGTGTGTTCTTCTTGACATATTCGGGAAGCTCCCCTCGCCTGACCCTATTCTCGATGAGATCGTGTAAATGCCTGCATTCATTGGTACTGTGACCGGCGATGTTGTGGAACATACAATACTTTCTAGATTCGATCTCTTTCTGGGTCAGCTCTCTTCGAGGAGGTCTTGGGAAAGGTAGGGATCCTCGTATGTCAAGGTAGATGTTGAGAAGGGAAGAATTGAGCTCAGTATATTGATCATTCTTACTTTCTCTTCGAGGTCGCACGTTGCGTTCATTCTTATCCGGGGCCTTTCCTCTTCCTTTATTCTGGCTATTAGTGTTAGATGAACCACCTTGTTTGGTGGCTAAGACCTCGAGGTTATCCATCTCAATGTTGGTGTCTTCTGTCGGAGGAATCGCTCGGCCTCGGCATAGAAATATTCTATATCCTTGGGGGGATCTCTGGTTAAAGAGATTGAGAATTCTGATCGATTGTGAACTCCTGCAATGGCAGCCATAAGCACCATCGATGGCTTGGGTCGATCGGTTGATGCTACGACCGCATTAAATCTCAATCTTTCGAGGAATATTCTATATCCTGGGTGTTGTTTGATGGTGGTCAGGAACATGACACTCTTTGGCTGGGAGATATGAACTCTGAACTGCTCGATGAAGCGGGTGACTAGCGTATTCTAGCTACTGATCAACTCTGTTGTTAGCTGCCGAAACCACATGCCGGCTATATCTGTGAGGAAGAGTGGGAAGCACTTGGCCATAATGTTGGTCGATGCACCGAGTACTTCCATATGTCGCATGTATCGCATGAGATGGATGGTCAAGTCAGTCCGACCATTGTACGGTTCAATGGCTGGAAACTTGAAGTCTGGAGGATTGCAGGAGTTCCCGATCTCCCTAGTGAAGGGGCTGCGGTGGATGTTATCTATATCCTGATGAGAAGAATTGCCCCGAGTGAAGCGTCAGACTATACTTGCAAGTTGGCTTCCATATCTAAGGAGCTGGTGCCATGAATCCAGCCCTGCATTCGAGAGAGTTCCAACACTGGGGTCCAACGAAAGCATGCTCGGAAGGGTGACCACTGGTTGGGCTCGATCTCTGAGAGTTGAGTTGAAGGTGAGGGCGAGGGTTCATCGCAGCTATTGGTTCAGGACCGACTGGCCCCTCTTGAACCTGATGAGAGTTGGATCAAGCCGTACCCAAGGCTGGGGGTCCAGGCTGATCCAGCATAGCATGTGATGTTCGGAGTTCTTCGATGTCCTCGCCCGAGGTGATGTTAGGAGGATCTACAGTAGCGTTTTCACCCGCTTTGGTAAGAACCGGTATGGTAGGGTGGTCTCCCTGGTTCGAAGGGAAGGTCATGCCAACTCTTCGTTGGAGGGGAAGAGTGGTTAGATTAGTCTGCTGTAAGATTCCGGGTTATGATGGAAATGGCATAGATTCTGATGGGCCCGGTAATCGCTCGACTGGTATAGGGGGTCGAGCTGTTCCCAAGAGTGGAGGAAAAGTGGTTGAATGATATTGATCGCAAGCCTCCTGTGAATTTGCAACTGCGGCTGCACTGGTCGCTGGAAGTGATACTCCTAGCTGTGATTGGTGGGAGGTGGAGCCGAGCCAGGAGGAAGCAAAGGTGGGATCTGATCAGTGGCCTGATTCTGTGCAAACCGAAGATTAGTTGTTGCCCCAGTCCCGGTTGGTAGAGGAATTGATGTTGAAGCATTTAGCCTCATCTCCAGTCGACCGAGAAGGTGGTCCATCAACTGCTGCTATCGTTCGAGGAGTTTACCGTTAGATGTCATATGGTCTTTGAATTTGGTCATGATTTTATCCATGTCATCTCGGGTAAGATATCTGGGCACATCTTCATGAGAGGAAACTTCCTGACTTGCTTCTGCAGTGTTTGTATCGGCTGCATCGACATTAGTAGGACAAGAAGATATGGTCTCTGAAGTTGATCACTAGTGACAGTCAACCCCTAATCATGCGAATGATACACGAATAACAATTATAGAATGCAGAAAAGTAAACAGAACATGGAACACACACAAGATTTTTATAGTGGTTCGGCAAAAGTCAGTGCTTGCGTCCACTTTATATATTGACTTTCTTTTGATTACAAATACAAAGCTTTTTCTTTTGGGAATAATGAAGAAAAGGAATGGCTATTTTCTGAATTAGCCGTGAGAATTGGAAGTCTTAAGGGGAGAGTAGAGTATCCAAAAAGAAGCTCCTTTCTTCTTTAAGCTTTGTGATATTTATAGGCAAAGCGCTGGGCTGAGCGGGCCACTACGTGGCCTTCCTCTTTTTCGGAGCTCGGACACGTGGAGCTCGTTCACTGGTAGCAATTGCGGCGGTAAGAACCATTCCACTTCTCATTAATAGTATCCTCGGAAATAGCGGCTTACATGGTACTCGAGGTGAGATGTATCAAAAGTAGAGCTATGTCCGGGTATGGTTGACTGCCTTTATCGCCTTGAGAGTTGGGTGGAGCATTTAAAAAACTCAGCTGGATATTTTCATGCAGATCTGAGATACTCGATCGATGTGCCCTTTATGGGAGCGATTTACTCGGTCGACGGGGGAGAGCGAATCTTCCGGAGTGGGCGAGTTATTGGCTAGAGGGAACTAGCTTGAGCCAGTGCCTGAAGAGGGCTGGTGTGGACTGAGCTTTGACTGAGCCTTCTAGGGTATGAACTGTCTGAACTGGCTAGTTGCGCATTGCTAAAGGGCGCATTTCTGGATATTGGGCTTCGATCTGATCAGTGACAGCTTTTGCCAAAAAGTTGGTCCAAAGCAATGAATGGAAGGATTCACACTCTCCAATGATCTTCTTCCCCTAACTCAATTGGTAATTCGACCATGCCCACCGGCTCATTCGCAGATCCGTTAAAACCATATGAGCTAAGCATGGTTTAAATATTTAGCATCCAACATCATCTGATTGTAAACCTCTTTAAACAAGATAATCATGGAGCTCCTATTGTCAATAAGGTTCTCCCAACCAGTGCTGGACCAGTTATGTCTGAAATTACCAATGGATCAATCGGTGAGGATTCAATCCCATCCATTTCTCGATTTCAAAAGATGATATCATCCATCATCTCTTCCTTGCTAGTTGTCACAAACCCTTACATAGTGATGCACTACTGGTACTCTACATGTTGTACTGTGCTAGCATACTTCGCCACAACATTCCATCTCTTAACAACAATTGTGTCAATAATAATACATTTTCCTTTTTACTAAGGAGTAGCTTTCGTAGGATCTATATTCACCCTAGAGGGGAGGATGAATAGGGTTTATTGCAAACTAAAAATAAAATAAAAAGCTAACACAGAAAAAATATAGAAAAATAAATCACAAATAGAATTACCCAGCTCCAGCAAACCCTGCCTACTGCTGCATCCCAAGATTTATATTAGGTATTAAAATAGTTTCCCGCTTACAAACTCCTGTAAACTTGTAAATAATGCTACAACTCTAATCCTACGCTCAAAAATTTTACACTACTTAACCCCTAAGTTGTGATTTACTTAACTACAAAATCCTGCAGTAACACGACCAAATAAAAGCTAGTTTTGTCAAATAGAAAATAAATAACCAAAGAACAAGTTATTAAAAAGAGAACAAAGCCAGTCCCTTTTTGTTTTTTCACCCAAAACCAACAGCTTCCTCTTTTCACTTTCTAATGGTGGCCAGATGAAATTAGGATTTCGCTCGCTTATCAAATTGTGGCTTCAATTCTCTGATGAATTTTAATGCTTAGCTCGGTTATTTTCTACTCCACTTCCCACGATTTGATTTGTAGAACAATGATGATCGGAGCAATAGAAATTAGTTGTAAGTCCTCTTATTTAATTTCTTTGTTGGCGTGATTTGATTGCTTAGTTTCGATGCCTTTTTCTAGTGATGAAATGATGTTTATATAGGGTTTTCCTAACCCTATCCCCTATGATTTCAAAAAATGTTGGTGTGAATAAGCATTCGATTTCTGGAAATATTTGATTGAATTTTTTGCTTAAAAATTACCTTATTGAAGTTTCCTAGAAAGCTTTGAATTTCTTATTCGATGGAATCGTTCTTCCTTACCAAAAATAAAAACTTTGTAATTGTTGATAATTGTTGTGTGATTTTCAGTGTTGAATACTTTACACCTTTCTGAAAACAACATTTTTGTTGAGTTTAGTGCTTTTCATATTTGGGGAATAATTTGTTAAATATTTTCGGCCATGATTTTGTTTCCTTTAATAATTTTAATTTCTTTACCAAAAAATTAACCATGCAATTTTGGAAATTTAATCGAAACCTTCTTTTCTGCTTCACAGTGTTCATGCTACTTTGTATTTCAATTGATACATGTATACATATATATTCATGTATGCATACGTATATGCATACAACTTGTCATCTTGCTGCCATGAGTTTTCTCTTAATTTTGAACACATACTTGATGATGTGTCATTGTGTATTATCCAACCATTCCTGTCTTTACTTGTGTTCTCTGCCATTGTAACTTCCTGTACTTGATGCTTGCTTGGGTTTGTGTAACGGCACGGAAGATTATCTACCTAGAAAATCGACATACAACACCATGTCAACTATTCAAGAATCGAAAATACCGGAACGTCAATAGAAAGAAGTTAGAGGGTGAGAAATAGAAAGAATGAATTTTAGAATAGAAGAAGAAGAACATAAATACAATAGAATCAGAATAACACGAATCTCACAGCGGAACGAATAATATTATATAACATAACTTTGAAATAAAACCAATATCTATATACAATACCATTATTGGAGTACAACACTTATAACACAACGGAAATAAACAATAGCGATATAATCCTGAAGCCTCCAGCTCTCCAAGTATATCTGAAAAATCCCGACTACTTGACTGCCCGAACAAAATTGGGCACCCAAGAGTTCAGGGAAAACAAAACAAAATAAACTCTAGGTCAGTCATGTGACTGGTGTGAGTAAACTCCAACCATTTGTTTTAACTTTTAAAATCCTTTTAAAAGAAAGAATAATCATAAGACCAATCCACACATAAACACAGATGGTTTTTACCTTACGATAACCTAAAATATTTCTTGAAAATCAATACTTTTCTGATATTATAATAATGTCTAAATCAAATAAATAGCAATCTAGTGGAACGCTTTCATCTCACGTTCCACATATCTTTACTAATAATACAAATACTTGGGTATGGTGAAGTTTTTTTGAATTTCCCAAATTACCACTTACATCCATACAAAATGCTTCGTACCAAAACAGAAAAGCGGGGGTTTATGTGTCATTCTTTTTACCTCGCTACCACGTTTCAGCGCACATATGGACAATTATTCCATTGCCTTGCCCATTTCTTATTCCATTTCCCCGTGCAATAAGTCTTCTCAAATCCACGTTCCCCAAAATTGCTTCTCCATCTTCCCCCAATTCAATGTTAGTTTCATAAATCAAAGTCAACTTAAACCAGTAACGTCATCGCCTTCAATCTCACCGATGTAGGTAGTGCTAGAAACTGTTTCGACTCAATCCGCTGACTCTTCTATTTCCTTCTTCTGAATTCAGGTAACTTTTTGCGTTTTTGAAATCGGTATTTTGCTGGCTTGCAGGGAGATCAACTGGCTGATGATTAAACTTTTATCCAGGTTTCCTATAGACGGTTTTACCTAATTGTTTATTTTCTTCGAAATTGGTAGGGTCTCTTACCTCTTTCCTGAAGTTAATTACAGAGAGAAGACAAAAAAATGGTTCTTCAGTGCCAGATTGCCAGATTTAGAAATTTGATCTCATGACAACATTCCTAAATTGAAGAGTAGATAACAACCAATCTATGTCCATCTCAAATATCAAGTAACATCTGTACCTGTTTTTGTTATTAATATTATTTTCAGTAACTATTTTCATTACGTTCAAAGCAACCAAAAATTGAGAACTTAAAATGTTATGTTGGTGAAGTGGAAAATGTAGACATGCAAGCATTAAGAGTTACAGTATGACTTCACAATGAATTATGAAGATTGCGTTGTTTTTTTTATTATTCTTTTGTATTTTCATTCATCTCATAAACTCCAACTAATTTTGAGTTACTTATTGTTTGCATTAATAGCATATAGCTACATAAGCATTTATGTCTATAGGTAAAAATTTCTTTCTATGGATTCTCGGCTAACTTTATGTACATGGTTTATTCTCACAAACTTAGGCAGTGAGGTACTTCTATAAATCAACTTTCCATCTTTGCTTTTTTCCTACATTTATTTCCATCTTCATTTTAAAATATGAAGGTAAAACAATGCAACAATCTTGCCTGTGCACAAGTACATATATAAAATAAAGAAAGTGTCAGGAGAATTTGTGCAACATTTATCCTTAGGGTAACTTGGGTGTTCACTAACATTTTAGCTTACATAGAAAAAGGGGGATATTCTATAAGAATACTGTTGATGGAAGGAGCAAACTTCTATTAAACCGAAAAAGAAAAAGTTTCTTCTTTAGCGACTGGAAACATTCCTATCAGGATAGGAGAAAATAATGAATTTAGGTACATAATTTATAAATAACTGGCAAAGGAAGGAACAGGGAGAACAATTACGGAAATAGATGGTGGAGATTAGTAATAGGGTAAAGTTTATTGGCTTTGAATAGAGTCGTACCAGCCATATGTTTTTTTTTTGGCCAACTTTAGAAGTATTGTCCTAAAACCAACATCAATGTAACATCATTTGTTAATTAGTTATAGATGCATATTCTGATTTTTACAACTGATATGTGCCAATCTTGCAGTTGATAATTGCAAATGGATTTTTCTAGAAATTGTAGGGTTGATTGTTCAGTTTGGATCAATTAATTAACCATGAGAGAAGAATTAAGCACTTGAGGCTATTAGTTAACTTGGATTGATCAATATCCGATTAGTAGCTGGAGTGTCCAGTTCCACTTCTCCAACATTCCGCTGACCTGCCTCTGAAGTCCTACGCGTCGGAGACGGTATCTTCGTTTTATTTGGATACTATTTCTCCATTCATGGTTTTTTATTGTTTTAACATTTGTTTGAAGTTTTGCAGGTGTGAAGACTTTATACATGGGCGGGGTGGGTGTATGTGAACCATGGACTGGAATTAATCCACCTTAACATAATGTAACACGTGCATGATCAATATGGTTAATACGTGTTACTTCTCATTTTGGTTTGAATCAAAATGGTTTAAATTTGATATTTTTACACTTAACCAATCTCTAAATTGTTATATATATTGTAGTTTCTCTTTGGATGAAGCATGATTCAGAATGAAGGGCTATCTGCAGAAGTAGATCTGCTGTTGATGATCTCAGCCTCAGGTTTGACATCATGAACTCTCTTTTTTCTTTCTTATATGTTAAATCTGTTGTGGATGATCTCAGCCGATATTCATACAAGATCGTATATATTTTGAATTTTCATAGTAAATGGTGAGGTATATTAAATTTTAGAAATTTCACAATAAGTGGTAGGTGCATTAGTTTACCATTTTGTCATATAAAATTTGAAAGAAGAAAAGGAGAATTTAATACATAGTTATACGAATATGATTGTGACCAGAATTTCAGGGTTGAAATGTACAAAAGTGCTAGCATATGCTGCATATAAACTAGAGAACTTAAATGCAAACATAAAAGCTTATACATAAATTTGCTTAGATATAAATGCTAAAAAAGCAGCTCAATTTAAAAAAGTCATGAATGCAAACATAAGTGCAAGCAATGCTACACAAACTCAAAAAAACAAACAACAAAACAATCATAAAAAGAACCATCAAGCAATAAAAAAACATTAGAAGCAATAAATATACTTTAGTCTATTGTATCATACCAGCACCTATAAAATGACCGAAAGTATACAAAATTCAAAAAACAAGAAACCAAATAGGTATAGAAAGAAATAGGGAGCATTAAATATGCATTGGCAAATAAGATCTCAGAAGGCTTCTCTGTTCCTTATAAGTTTCTGTATGGGATAATGCTCCCAGGTGTACAATAAAAAAATACCTACTATGCTTTTCTGTCCGTTTCCTTTTCTCTTTTATCATCTCATTTTGCATTTTATTCCGCAAATTATCATTGTTGTTTTGAATCTCTCAAATAGAGATCATCATATCTGAAATATATATTTGAAAATTTTGAAGTAACATCAAATTAATTTGTAAAATTACATGATAGAAGAATGCAGACTGTCCAAGTGTGAAGCACATATCCTAATGCAGCAAGTACAATTGTTTTTTAGCCATCCTAACAATAATGCATTTCAGTAAATTTGAAAAATCAATTAGAGCTACCTTTCCAAGATGTTATCGATTATAGTTAGGCATTTATAAAATTTCCCTAAACTCGAATCGGCCTCAACATCTATAGTATATACGGTTTGATTTCTTTTATAATATATTAGATATTTCTTCATGATATGAAGTTTTCTTAGGAGGCTACATATTATATTTCAGATGAAGTGATAGATGGGATCACTACATATGACACGTAGACAAGGTTCTTATTTTTGCATGCTCTAGAAACTTTATCAACCAATCCAATTCCAAGTATAATATCGACTTCGGAAAAATTCATGACAATCAAATCAAAGGAAAACCGGTAAAAAGAATAGGAGACAGGCACCCTACTATATAAGGAGAATAAGTGAACCCCCTATCGGAATATGAACACTAATTGATCCTTTAAGATTTCTCAATTTTAAATTTAACTTCTTAACAGTGTTACTCGAAATGAAACTTCGTGATGCTCCCGTATAAAATAATACTTTAACAGGAATATTTTTAATTGTAAGTGTACCTTCCAACACATTGGGTTTACCTTCGCTTGTAGGAGGAGTTGGCGTATTCGCCCCATCATAAACATGGGCCACTTCGGCCTTTTTTAGCAATGGGAAATCCTTGATAAGATGCCCTGTCTTACGACAATTAAAGCATTCCCTAGTGTCTCGAGGTTTCTGACTATGGCCGGATTCATTTCCTCTTGGCCTTTTGGGAGCATTGCATTTATTAGTCCAATGTCCATATTGATCACAATTGAAGCATTTACCCTTTTATTTCTTGTCTTCCTAGGGCTTAGCTGCTTCACCCTTACTTGTTACAGGCTCCTTGTCGAAAATCTTTCTCTTGTTGCTAGCTAGGCTTTTTTCCCAATCCGCTTGAGAATTCTTCTTATCAATACCCTTGTATCTACAAGCCATCTCAACTACCTTGGTAAATGGAAGCTCGATATGTGCAGTCACCCAATTATGATACTTTCGGTGAAGACCCTCTATGAATCGCTTGTTCTTCTGAATTAGTTCCTGAACAAGTTCGAGTCCATAGCAAGAGAGTTCACTAAATTTATTCATATAATCATGAATGGTTCGATCTCCTTACTAGAGATTAGCAAACTCATCATGTAAGCGCTCGACTTCCCGTCAAGGGACAAACCTTTCATTAAAAATTTCTTTGAACCTAGCCCATGTCATGTCAAATCCAAGATCGCCAATAGTCACTGCATCCCACCATATCAAGGCCTCGTCCTTAAGTAGACAAGAAGCCATAAACCTCTTCCTCTGGTATGCTAATTCTAGGCTTGTGAAGATCTGTTCGCACGACCTTAACCAAGCTTGAACTTCCATTACTGTTCCAGGGCCAGTGAATGGCAGGCCACCCAAAATTTTGTACTTTTTAGCGACCCTATCAAGATGAAACAGTGGTTGTGGGGGTTGCAATACGGGCTCATCATTAGCCGCTGATCCACCCTCATCGAGATCAGGCTGATTATTAACAATGGGAAGGTTGCCCCTTCCTTGGCCTCTGCCTCTTCTGCCTCTGCCTCACCTACTCATCTCCTTTCAGTTCTGTGGATAGCAAGGAAAGAGTCAGGCCAATATAAAAGATAGCTTAAGGAATGGTAAGAGAATATAGACATATGCATAGATAATGATGTAATAATCATGTTATATGCTATTCTGATATACTCATTCTAGAATATTACTAATCCTATCTCTAATGAGTTACTCGTCCTAGAATACTACGCATTCTATCTCTGACGAGTTGTCTTAATATGTTATCTTCCAGAACTAAGGTTGACCATCTGATACCACGCCTGGAATGAACCAAACCCTCGCTCCATGGTGGCAAGGTCGGTCTTTGGAAAATAGCATATTAATCACATCAACATAATATAGCATAATACATAAAATTAGAGAATAATTTACATCATATCATAACAGCGGAATCATAATCATCATCAGAGTTACACAGATACATGATCCACTTAATACATAACAAGTTTCATCCAGTAGATAACATGTCCACCATGGAATCAAATCTAACATACACATGATAATGTTTGAACGTTCAAAATAAATGATAAAAAGACAAGTCTTCGTCCTCTTCCAAAATGGCACCACTGCTACGTTGCATATCCAAAAGAACGCCAATCACCTGTTCACTTGGCTGCCCGTGTAAAATAGGGGCACCAAAGTTTACAAGGGAAAAACAAACTACGAGTCAGTCATGGGACTGGTATGAGAAATTCTACAATTACTTAACTTATTTAAGAATAAGGGAAATCATAGGACCACGCCGTATGTCACAGAATAGGTTTACTCCATTGGATTGCCGATGCATAAAATAAAGTAAATCAAGTAAACAATGCCATGCTTTTTAGAAAAATGAAGTCGTTATAAGACTCAGGTCCCACCACACAATGCAACACAAACCAATGGATAGAGTTTTACCTTATAAGGCCCAAACATGCTTGATACACATAAAACAAATCATTTGGTATACTATAAGTGCATAGGGTATAAAACAACTTCGAATGTAAATGTATCAATCATAGAGGGCATAGGTACCATATATTATGTCGCCATATAGGTTTACAATCAAAACCGCACAATGTCATATTGGAAATTGGATTTCAGTCATGAGTCAAGGAAAAGGATGATCTCCTTACCGATTCGGATCACCTCTAGCAAGATGACCCAGGACCCGGACGCTGACGAGCACTTGGATCCTGCAAGGCATGTCCTCCATTACTTTTGAGGATTGATTATTCCTAAACAATACATTTCTCGGTCCTATCGGACCTGTCACTCGAGCCTTTTAGTTGGCTTTATATCTGGGGCGCCTCGCAATCCATCATCCACATAAGTAAAAATGTTTGGACTCCATACCATGACACAACTTCTAGTTAGAAAGAAACGTATGCACTTCGTGCGTCCCTTATCCCGTTTCTGACTCATACCGGGGTGTGAGGCTCGCGAGTCAACGCTTTACGCAAAGCTATGCTACCTAAAGCTGTGCTTTGATCATCATCCACAAGACTTTGCTTTTCAACAAAAACCTTGATCAATTGCATCTTAGCATGCCACACTGTCAATCCATATCCTGTCGTTGATTTCTGTCAATATATAACCTCTAAGCTCGTACGTCTCAGAGAAGGGTGTTAAGCAAGAGAATAAATTCTCCGCCACCAAACAGATATATATTTAGCAGAGATCAAATACATAGCACACGTTACAATGTCAAACATACAATCCATTCATATGTCCGTTCTGGGTCTGAACGAAACTAGAGGCACCTTATTCCTCATTCAATATGTCCAATATAGAAGAGAGGTCCTCGCATATCCGGACAATCAACATGTATGTCCGGACAACTACCACTATAACCCCTTCAAGGGAGCTACCCATATCCAAGGTATTAGTAATAATCCATTTGATGCCAAGATTTCCGGTCTTGCACCGTCTTCATTATCTTCGACTTCTAGTCGTCGTTTAATTATTTGAAATGAGATTTAACTCGGCCTTTTCAAATAATTTTCGCATAAAATTTCAAATCAAATTCTTTCCCTTGGTTAAATCATTGGTTTTCACCATTTGTTACCGTATGTAAAAAGGTTTAGTCGAGAATTTAATTCGGTCATCGAATTAGATTCTTAAGTCATATCCTATCCAATATTCATTTTATACGTTTTCATACCAAATCGTACTTAACCATTTTTATCTTTCAAACCAAGCAAAAATTTATTTGCACACATTATAAATCACTTAACAACTTGAAAAGATTTATAAAATGATTTTGAATAAAATCGAGTGCTGAAATCTGCGAATTAGTGAAATTGACAAGTCACAAACGAAGTTGAAATGGGCCGCAACTCGGCCGGGAAAGAGCCTGGATGATCCTAAACTGTTGATCATGGTCTCCACAGTCAATAGTCAAAAAACATAATTCAAACGTCTAAATGAAAAATTCAAACGTCTGTTTTCGCAATTTCCTAAACCAACAAGGTTTTAATTCATTTTTGAGCTATTTCAGACGTTTGAAATTTTTGGGTCAAACATCTGATTTAAAATTCAAATGTCTGAATTAAAAATTTCAGACATCTGAATTATGTTGCTTGTTTATACAATTATTTGGAGCAGGTCACCTATCTGACCTATATAATTCAGACATCTGAATCCTGTTTCAGAGCATAATTTGCCTTGAAAACATGTCCAAAATGATATCGATCCATGCCCGTAGGACTATGACATTATATACATGATTACGAGGCTTCAAAGATTTGCCGAAACAACTTATAATGCCCAAACACACATGCACAAACATTCATATAAGAGATTAGCAATGGTTTTGATTATAAATTCCAAAATAGGAAAATTTTCTAACCAAAGCAATCTAATATGATTCTAATGACTTGTGAAGGCTTAGAACTTTGCCGGGGCGGCAATGGAGCTTCACAATATCACTAAATCAACTCATAGCACATGAATTAGATTGTGTGGACAATTCTAATCATAAAATTTCAATTCAATGAAACATGAATATATAACATCGACAAAACTACACTAAGATATCCATTCCACTTGCATATGCAAACCCAAATGAACATTTAATTAATCTTTTACAAGCCAATAGCTTGTGGCATAGTTGTGAGTTCATGAATAACTCACCTGTATCAAATAAAAACGATTTTTATTGCAATACTTAACATTTATCCTCATGTTAAACTCATATGATTTATCAATAGTCATTTCATCAACCCAAACTTTATCAACTACTACATATGTAATTAGTACTAGCCCTTTTTGTCTCTCATGACAAACATTATGATAGAAAATCTCACCTTCGCTTGTTCACAAATAATGAATGGATCCAATAGCAAGCAAAATCACCCTCTCTTCCTATATTGCATGCAAATCTCCAATCTAAACGTTAATAAATAGATTTCCTTATAGTTAGGTCATAGGAATCATCATAAATCAAAGAGAAGACAAGCTAGAGAAGATGGAGAAGATGAAGAGGAGCTTACCTAAGCTTCTACACTTGATTTTAACAAGAATTGGGTTTGGAATCAAGAACCCGAGCTTAGGAATTTTAATTTCCCTTTCCACTCTCCATTTTTCTATTTTTTCTTAAGTGTTTTGAGTAAACGAGAGAAAGGGTTGAATTGGGAACTTAAGTGAAGTGGCTAAGTTGGCTAACCAAGCCCTAACCAAAGTGCCAATTTCCACAAACTCCAAATACATCGATCCTTATAGTTTTCGACCACCTAAACGACTTTTTGAACTCAATGGAAGTGGTTTCGAGTCCAAATTCATCCGTATACAAAATGTGACTTTTAGGACTATATATTATATTTCATAGCGACTATTCTAAATTTTAATTTAGACATAACTTACAATTAATAAAGTGAAATCTCCAATTATTACACTCGTTAGAAAATTACAATTCAAAATATTCCAACATTTCTTGTTTTATCAAATTTTGATTTATATTGGATCCTATACATTCATTCAAAGTTTAAAATCGAATTTTCTAACTACCGCACCATTTTAAGTTCGTTTAAATTAAATTTTAAATTTATACGTTCTAACTTCGATTAAAATAAATTCTAAGTCATTTATTCTCAAAATAATTCATCTAAAATATTTAATTTATACGAAAATAAATTTTAAATTGGTTCCAAAAATACGGGTTGTTATAGAGATGGTCGTGAAATATATCTCTAAGTTAATCATATTATGAGATATGTTCAAACGTACCAAGATTTTTGAAAATTTTCAGTTTTCTCTCATTTTGAAAAATAATATAGTCACATTTCCATCACTAAATTTTTTAATCAATACATTCTTTAATGATATCCAAAAACAGTTCTGAGCTATCAGGAATTGAATTAGAGAACAAGCATCTAAGAATATTTGAAAAAAATGCAGAGTGATTAATCAATTTCTATAATCCCCAAATCTAAGCGTAATCTAGAAAATCTATCTTTGGGAAGGGGTTTCGTAAAAATGTCAGCAAGTTGAGATTCAGTTGGAATAAATTCAATGCAAATGTCCTCTCTAGAAATTTGATCTCTAATGAAATGGTGTCTCACATCTATGTATTTCGTGCGTGAATGATGAACAGGGTTATTTGATAGATCTATTACAATTTTATATCACATTTCAATGGTACTTGTTTATAGATTAAGCCAAAATCAAAGAAAGTTTGCATCATCCATAAAATCTGTGCACAACAACTTCCTAAAGCAATATATTCGGCTTCGGTAGGGGATAATGCAACACAATTTTGTTTTTGACTTGACCATGAAACTAGAGAATGTCCTAGCATGAAACAAGTTCCACTAGTACTTTTCCTACCAATAAGTGAACAAGCATAACCAGCATTTGAATACCTAACTAAATCAAAGTTATCACTAGAGGGGTACCATAGACCAAGTTTTTGCGTATGCAACAAATGTCTCAAAATTCATTTTGTGACTTCTAAATGAGATTCTTTCAGGTTGGATTGAAAATGTGCATACAAACAGACATAAAATATAATACCTGGTCTAGAAGCAGAGAGATAAAGAAGTGAACCGATTATCCCGCGATATTTTTTTTGATTAACAGCAAGTCCTTTTTCGTATTTGTCAAGCTTGGTTGACGGGCTCATTGGTATTCTCAGTGGCTTTGCATTTTCAACTCCAAATCTTTTCAACAATTCCATCACGTATTTTGTCTGTGAAATGAAAATTCCGTTGCTACATTGTTTGATTTGGAATCCAATGAAACATTTCAATTTGCCTACCAAGCTCATTTCAAATTTATCCAGCATGACTTTTTCAAATTTCTCACACAAACCCTTATTAGTAGCACCATGAATGATATCATCAACATAAATCTGAATAATCAAAAAATCATCTCCATAATGTAATAGAAACAAAGTCGTGTCAGCACTTCCCTTTTAAAAGCCATTTTCCAAAAGATATGTACAAAGACAGTCATACTAAGTTTTAGGAGCTTGCTTAAGGCCATATAATGCTTTTTCAAGTTTATATACATGATTTGGAAACTAGTGAATTTCAATACCAGAGGGTTGTTCGACAAAAACATCTTCTTTTATCTCTCCATTTAGAAAATCACTCTTACGTCCATTTGCTTAAGTTTGAAAACCTTAAAACATGCAAAACTCAGCAAAATTCTTACTGCTTCTAACCTAGCAACTTGAGAAAATATTTCATCAATATTATTGCCTTCTACATGATTATATCCTTTTGCCACCAACCAAGATTTGTTTCTAATTACATTTCCAAATTCATCAAGTTTATTTTTAAACACCTATTTAGTTCCGACAATTGGATAGTCATTTGGCCTAGGAACTAATTTCTAGACCTTATTCCTCTCAAATTGGTTAATTTCATCTTGCAATGCTAAAACCCAACATTCTTCGTTAAGCTCGACTTCATAAGAACTTGGTTCAAATTTAGAAATAAAAGCATTGTGAATGCAAAAGGCACAAACGTTTCTATTAAATGAAGAACAAGTGTGAACATATGCCGTTGGACTTCCTATGACCAATTTTGGAGGATGATAGGTCTGAAATTCAACTTTTCAACTTCCACTATTGGCTTTATGACCTCATCTCTGTGAGATTCATTTTCAGTACTTTCCTTTTTGCTTTCTTGCACAACACCATCACGTTTATCCATTCCACAAGCCATCTCCAAGTCCGATTCATCAAACTTCACATTAATGGTTTGAACAATTGTTTTTGAATGCTTATTGAAGACTATGTAAGCTTTTCTACTCAAAGAGCAACCCATGAAAATTCCTTTATCATCTTTTGATTCAAAATTTCCAAGTTGATCTCCTATGTTAAGAATATAACAAGGACATCCAAACACTCAAAATAGGAAATGTTAGACTCTTTATCAAACCATAATTCATATGACATTTTATTAAGTATTTGTTTAATCATAATTCTATTCATTACATAACAAGAAGTATTAATTGCCTCTTCCCAGAAAGTCAAAGGCAATTTATACTCACTCAACATGGATCTAGCCAATTCTTATAATGTACGATGTTTTCTTTCGACTACCCTATTTTAATGAGGTGCTTGAGGAGCGGAAAATTCGTGTTTAAATCCATTTTCTTCATGAAATCTTTCAAAGTCTAAATTCTCAAATTTACCTACATGATCACTTCTCAAAGTTTTAATTGAGACACCTTTTTCATTTCGAACGAGTTTTGAAAACTTTGAAAAATAATCAAAAGTTTCAGACTTTTTGAGTAGAAAATAAACCCATGTGAATCTAGAATAATCATTAACCAACACATAACAACAACGTTTTCCATTTAATCTTACAATATGTTTTGGTACAAACAAATCCGTATGAATTAACTCAAGAGCCCGAGAAGTACTAACAATATTTTTAGGACGAAATGTTGAACAACCAAATTTGCCAGTGGAACATGCTTTACACGTTTTATTATTTTTAAATTTATGATGTTGTGAACCTCTAACAAATTCTTTTGTTTCAAGTTATTCCAAGAGGCCCATACTAGAATGTGCTAGTCTCCTATGCCACAAAAATGCCTCTTTTTCTATAGCTACCAAACATCTGGAAAGAGTTAGATCCACAAATGAAAGTGTATAAACATTTCCTTTTCTTTTGCCAGTGATTTTTTTTTTTACCACTCGATGTCTCAATCACTGTCAAAAACTACATTCAAACCTTTATCGCACAATTGGCTTATAGAGATGAGATTGTGATGTAAGTTGTCAACGTATAAAAAATTCAATTAAAGTAAAAGTACTCTTACCTAATTTACCTTTACCAATAATTTTGCACATGCTATTGTCGCCCAATGTCACACTCCCACCCTTATATTTTTCTAGGCTAAGGAACAGTGACTTGTTACCTGTTATAAGTTTAGAGCAACCCAAATCCAAATACCATTTCTATTGCTTCTTAGCCCTCCAACATACCTACAAAAAAGAAGAAGAAAATGGTCTAGATAAGCCCTTTAGATCCAATAGTATTAGTGGCTGAAGCGTTATGGATAAAAGAACTTTTTGAAACCCACATTTGTTTTGCATTTTTATTCGTGTTCCAATAGTTATGATAATTGCTTGCTAAATTCTTAGGATCCCAAACTTGTGTAAATTTTCTGTTCTTGTTCCTATTCTTACAATTTTCAAAACTATGTCTAATTTATTCACATTTCACACACTTAGGAAAGATACTCCTAGCTTCAGCATTATCGTTCACATTATTCTGTGTTTCCAAAATCTAGTCATTTTGTATTGTTAGCGAATAACTGATTTCCTAACAACATTTTAAAAGACGTTTCGCCTGTTGAAAACTTATTCAAAGTAATCTCAAGATCTTGGACTTTGGTTTTAAGTGTTTGTTCTCAATCACAAGTGAGGTGCATCTATTTATGAAATTCTTGCTTTTAATGTCATCATTCTCTTTCAAAATCAAATTTTTTGACTTGAGTTTAGTTATCTCTAAGTCTAAAAACTTATACTTTTCATAGTATAGGTTTTGAATATTTGCAACTTTTTCAAGTTCAGATTCTAACCTATTATTATCGTGAACCAGCTTTAATCTATCATATTTTAATTTCTTCACTTTTAATTTTAGAGCATCAAAAGTTTTGGTAAGATCATGACACATCAAAAGTAAATCCTTGTAACTGTATACCTCACTGGAGTCTTTTCCACTATTTTCTGAATCTTTCCATAAAACATAGATTAGCTTCTTCTTCGATGTTATCTCCTTCCTCATCATCCTATGTAGTCGCAAAGGCTTTCTTCTTATATTTATTTCCTTTGTCGTTCTGAAGTTGTTGGCGGTTTGGTTTGATATGTATAGGCTTCTTGCATTTGTAGCAGATTACTTCCACGACCGAATTGTCAAAATTTCTTAATGTTGGCTTTTGGCTTCTTCTAATGTGATTTGAATTTGGTCCATTTCTTGGGATGTCTGACAGCCTTAACAAGCTTCTCGATAGGATCTTCTGCATCATCATGACTTTGAAAATGTTAGTTAAGGCTATTGACTTCTTATTTGAACCAGAGTTGTGTTCTTCTATTGCCTTCAACTACATTTCATATGTCATCAAATTTCCATTCAGCTCTTCAATGCTTAATTTGTTCAGATCCTTTTACTCTTGAACCGCCATGATTTTAGCCTTAAATTCTTGGCAATATTCATAAAATTTTCCTTATTAGTTCTATTTCACTGTACAACTTTCCATGAGCTCTTGCATTGTAAACTAACACTGAAAAACGTCCATACATGTCTTTTATTCTCTCGTCCTTTTACATCATGAAGTTTTCATATTCAGTGTTGAATAAGGCAAGTTGAGATTATTTCACTTGAGATATTCCTTTGTGTGTGACCTCCAAAGTATGTCGAATTTCCTACGCAATAAAACAATGAAAACCTCTATTAAATTTAGTTTTGTCAAGGGAACAAATTAAAGCATTCATTGCTTTAACATTAGTTGAAAATAATTTCTTATCATCAATATCCCACTTATCCTTCGGTTTTGGAAATTCAACATCATTAATGATCATTGTGGGAGTTTTATAGCCCGTTTCAATAATATCACAAACATCGTAATCAACAGATATCAAATAAATCTTCATCCTAACTTTCCAATAAGCGTAATCATTATCATTGAACATAGATGACCTAGCTATGGATTGTCCCTTAGAAAAGAATTACTCATTGAATTCGTAACTTTATAGTTAATTACACACCAGCTCTGATACCACTTGTAGGTCTTGAATTCCCATTATGGCCCTACAATGTACCTCAGACACTGGTTTTACATCAGGCCTCTCGACATGGAATAACCAATCCCAGGGCATGTGGGGGGCAAGAGTCAATGTTTCGCCACACACATCACAGATCATAAGGCGAGAACCCCCTATCATGCATCAACGAGCTCTCATACCACTAGTAGGATCTATATTAACATTAGAGGGGGTGAATAAAGTGTATTGCAAATTATTATTATTTTTAAAAAAGTTAACACAAAAAAGACTGTAGAAAAATAAATTACACACAAGAATTACCCAGCTTCGGCAAACCCTGCCTACTGCTGCATCCCAAGATTTCTACTAGGAATTAAAACAGTTTCCTGCTTACGAAACCCTATAAACTCGCAAACACTGCTACTGTTCTAATCCTACGCTCAAAATCTTGACACTACTTAACCTCCAAGTTATGATTTACCTTTTACGAAATCCTGTAGTTACACGACCAAACAAAAGATAGTTTTGTCAAATGGAAAATAAATAACCGAAAAATAAGATATTAAAAAGAGAACAAAATCAAACCCTTTTGCTTTTTCACTCAAAATCAACGACTTCCTCTTTTCCCTTTTTAATGGTGAACGAATGAAATTAGGGTTTCTCTCCCTTATCAAACAATGATCGAAACGCTAGAAATTAACTATAAGTCCTCTGATTTAATTTCTTAGTTGTCTTGATTTGATTGCTTAGTTTCGCTGCCTTTGTCAGTGACGAAAAGGTGTTTATATAGGGTTTTCCAAACCTTATCCCCTCTCATTTCAAAAAATGTTTCCATGAATAATCGTTCGATTTCTAGAAATTTTTGATTGATTATCTTGCTCAAAAATTACTCCCTTGCGATTTCCTGGAAAATTATGATTTTCTTATTAGGTGGAATCATTCTTCCTTGCCAAAAATAAAAGCTTTGAATCATTGATAATTGTTGCATGATTTTCAGTGTTTAATTCTTTACATCTTTCTGAAATAACATAATTGTCGTGTTTAGCACCTTTTGTATCTAGGGAATAATTTGTTAATCATTCTCAGATGTGATTATGTTACCTTTAATGATTTTAGTTTCATTACGAAAAATTTAACAATGAAATTTTGGAAATTTAAAATTTCCCTATGTTTTGAATTCGGAACTTTCTCAGCTACTTCACTTTATTCATGATACTTTGTATTTCCATTGATACATGTATACATATATATATATATATATATAATCATGTGTGCATATGTATATGTATAAAAGATGCCATCTTGCGGCCATGAGTTGTCTCTTGATTTTGAACACATTCTTGATGTTGTGTCATCATGTATTCTCCAACCATTCATACTGTTACTTATGTTCTCCGCCATTGTAACTTGTTGTATTTGATGCTTGCTTGGGTTTGTTTCTGTTCTATGCATTCTGAAATGCCCTTGTACACTCATAAGACAGATTCTACGCTATTTGAGTGTGTTTTGTGCCACCTTGTTTCTGCAGCCACTTCTATATTCCCTGAGACATTCTCACAAATGCACTGCCTTGTGTGTTTAAGCTAACTGTCTTGCTTGAACCATTTCCTTGTGTATTCATGCATGCCAACATGTGTTGCCATGTATATCTGATGCTGACATTTGAAATTTCATGTGGTGCATTTGCAATGGCCTCTGTGATTAGCTGAACTTGCTTTGGTCACTTTGGGCTTAATACTACTTTTGAACCTCTTCTTCTCTTAGCAGATCTGACTCCATGTGTATTTGAATTTGCACGTAATTTTTGAACATTCATGGCTGTGTATTTGAAATTGGCCTGGGCTTGTTTTTGAAATCTTTATTTCTTTGATAATGTATGTGACATTGTGCATGTTTGCTGCACCTACGTGACTTGCACTAAGTTGTTTGATTTGGTTCTACTTTCTCCTTGCTGCCTGGTTTGTGTTGGACCTGAACTTCACCACAAAACAGTTGGCTTGATTCTGGAGCTTGCTGCACAGTGTTCTTAAACTTGCATGTGCATTTCTGAAATTTAAACTAGCCATGTCACCTTAAAAAGCTTGTGTATATATGCATACTTATTTCTATGTGAATCAGCAGACCACTATACGTTGTGTCATGGCTGGTCAAGATTAGCAGACTACAAATGTGAGTCGAGGCTGGTCTTGATCAGCTGACCACTATAGTTGTGTTGAGTTTGATCTGCAAGCACTTATGTTCAGTCTACCATGTGATATTTATAGTGAATCACTATGAATATCACAAATAGTCTAGACTCAAATAAATATACATCTGACTAAGTCTAGAAAGATGAACGAGCGACTGAGGAGAAGAATGTGTGACCGACCCTAGTGTTTCTCCTTGCTTTGCACGACCGACCTCTTCGATATAGGAAGAGTGACTTTCCCTAATACGAGCGACCTCTACAGGTTGTATGAGACTTATTTTCCTCGAGTCGTGCCGCACTTGAGCTTGCCTCATGTGTACGATCTCTTTATATGGTCGAGCTATGTTGTACGCGCGACCCTATCCTGATGAGCGGATGACTCAACTGCCCTAATGTGTGCGATCTCCCTTGCTGTGCTCGACCCTTCATGCCCTGTTTGACCTTTAGTTTGCGCTTGACCCTAGTTGTGTGTGATCATCCCTTACCTTGTGCGAACGGTCTAGATGGTTGAACTATAAATGTACGACCGAGCTTTATGATGCTCGACCCATAGTTCTTATACAGATTTAATAAACCAACATACGTATGCCTTTTAAGGGATAAACATTTGCCCCTTGAAGTTTGTAATTTTTATTAAAAAATTACAGGCTTCGACATAATTGATCATAACATAGTTTGGTAGATTAAACCTGGTTTTCTAGGGATGATCACACATAATTTACGGTCGCGCACAGGTAGATATGGGCAAGGTTGGGAACGTCCTTTCACATGATTGAACAAGCCTAGGTCGCTTGGATTCTTTCCTTTTGGATCAAAACGTCAACATGGTCGAGCAGACTATTGAGGCTCGAGCGGGCAATCTGGATCTGACTGGCCAACACACTTTACGCAGTTAAGCGGGCCATTCAAATTCGATTGAGCTGACGTGGAAAAATGGTCTGGACTAGTCTTTTAGTCTTCTCCCTCGTTTTTCTGCTCTTCACTTTTATATCCTTTCCTCGAAGAGGCTTTTAATGGTGGCACTGTTCTAGAGAATTCCACTCACCATTCCGATTTCTCCCAAATTTTAATTGTATTAGACCCTCCAAGTTTCAACTTGTCATCATGCTCAATATCTCTAGCAAGGCCCTACAATATCAAGATTAACCGAAGCAACCTGCCTTTGAATCTGAGACAAACCTGCTCGTTTGCAGGTGAATTCCTCCTTTTAATCTTGTTTTGGGTCAGTTCTAAAGTATGAATTCGAGAATTTTAGGGTACGGTCTGTATGATTTGAATATGAATTGGGGTTTTTGTGGATCTTTGAGTTTGTAACGACTGGAAATTGTTATAATTTGAATTGGTAGGCTCTAGGTTTGCATATGTAATCATCTGATGAAGCTGAATCACATAATACCCCTTGAATTTCTGATTCCAATAACACGCCTTTGAGTTGTTTGTCGAAATGTCCTACACAACCCTTTGCTGTGATTTTGGTTGATCATTACTCAAACTTGTCATACGTTTGCACCTGTATTGTGAAATTGAAGGATATGCACATGTTGTTCAGCATTTGAGTATATGTCCGTTGTATTTGTTTTGATTCTGTATTTAGCTTGGAAACTTTCGGTCTTACGGTTGTTGGCACTCTTGCTCGACCTTTGTGGTCGCTCAAGTTCGGCTTGCAAAGCTCGTTCCTGCTCGACTCCTAAATGGGGTTGGTCATGAACGAGCTTGCTTTGGTTGACTATGAGCGATCGCTTTAAGTTGAGCATGCGCAAAGGAAATGAAATGACCATGCGTGAGCAGGAGTGATGGGGAATGCACGACCGAACTTTTAGTGAACACGTATGACCGGGTCAGAACCCTTCATGAACGACCGGTCATGGGTCGTGTGTGACAGACCAGGTCTAGGTCCTTTACGCCTGACTTAGTCTGAGTACATGACCATGTTGGACCTTCTTGGGCTTAATCATGCACGGCTCTTACTAGCTTGTTCATGTTTAAACTTGGTCGGGTCGTCCTTACTTGACCCTGTAGGGGTCGGTCGTGCACAACTTTGCTTTATTTAGACATGCATGACATATCCCCTTCTTTCCATGCTTGATCTATTTTAAGGCCAAAGATTTTACTGATCGTTGAATTTTCTTGCAGTACCAATTTGTAATGACATAAATGTTTGTGTAGAAATGCTAACTTATCACCAGTTACACAGAATCCCAAGGAAGGAACAATGTCTAGTGAAGCTGGACGTTCTGACCAAGTCACTGAAACTACATCGGGTACTGCCCCCAGAGTGAATGTAAATCAAAACTTTCCTACAACCTTTCCTCTTTCCAATGTACCTCGTGAAAGGCATGTAACAGAATTTTCTTTTAGCTCATACTAGCAGTTACGCAATCAATTTGGAACTTTCAGAAAAGGAAGAGGCCAAGTTCCCTGGAAAGGATGAATTTACTGACATTCCCCCAGCTGGGTATGTTGCCGTTAATCGTGGTATGCTAACGAGCGGTGTGATTCCTCCTTTTAATCCTTGTCTTATCTAGAACTGATTCTTCGACGCTTAGCTATTGTCCCGTACCAATTGCACCCAAATGGCTATGTTGTTTTAGTGAGCCGTTACGTGCTTTTTATGAGGGAAAAAGAACGTGCACCTACATTTGATGATATATATTCTTTATATAGGAGGAAGAAGGATTGTCCCTCATTTGTTTTTGTTGAGAGCCGGGGCTCCAAAATAATTAATAGTTTGGTAGAAAGTGTTCGAGGATTTCCGAACCAATATTTCTTTGTTCGATGCCCTGCCAACTTCTATGGTTTTGGATGGAAGGAGGTGAATGCACTTACTTTTTAGTATTTCATTTCTTTCCTTCTTAATCTAATACTTAAATCTTTTTCTATATTACAGTGCTCCCTAATCAGAGTATTTCCTTCGATCAAGACCTCTGCAATTCTTTACTAGCTGCCAGTGAGCGCGAAAGGAACATGAAATTCTTGATTACAGAAGAGTTCCTTCGTTGATGTAACTTACTTCCTCCCTCACGAACTCTCGTGGTGGATTCAACTGACAAGAAAGGTGTTATTAGCAAGTCTCCGGCCAAGAAGGCTCCAGTAAAGAAGTGTTCTAATCCTGCACGGGGTAGCAAAACACCTCCCAAATCCAAGTCGGTTTCTATTGAAGAGGCAGTGCCCAAATGGTGTGATGTTTAGAATCTCATGACTTTATCCGATCAAACTGAGAAAGAGGGCAATACTTTGGGTTCTACGGAGGAAACTAACCGGGATGATGTAGGTAAAACTGTTCCAGATCCGGTGGAAGAGAATGAGCGGTTTGATGAGGCTAGAGTAATTTCTAAGGAAATTTTTGATGCCGAGGCAGCTGATAGGAATCTTGCCATTCGGGATAGTCAAGAAGAAGGTGTTTCAGAAACTTTTAAGAATCTCGGTGACCTTAGCTCGGTTAAAGGTATTATTCAAGGTGATATCATTGTCCAAACATTTGCACCCCAGACTTTAAATACCGGAATTAGTGTATTCAAATCTCCCGTCTCTAGACTAGGAAAATTACTCGCCAAGCTAGGGATTGCCTTAGAACCATCACTTGAGATTGATTTGTTAATGGATATATACTAGTTTATTTTCCTACTTATGTCACATTTTCCCGATGCTCAGCTTACACCCTTTTTATCTTGCTCTAGTACTTTATAATTTAAATACTAAAATTTTCTTTTTCCTTTTTCCAGATTCAGGAATGAAGCATTCATTATCAGACAGCTTCTGTCAACAGGCTGGTTCCGTTAATCCACAAAGCCTTTTACAGACTCACCTTTCTCGTTGCTCTAAGCGTTCTCAACTATCTTTAGATCCTCCACCTGAACATATTTCTGAACCTTCCTTGACTGAACCTCGAAAGAAAGGAAAGCATGATCATATAACTACATTTGAAAGAGGCGGCAACGGAGAGGAAAAGCTTCAAAAGAAGAGAAGCGAAAATTGACGAGGTGAGGATGAGAATCTAAAACGTCATAAACCCACTGAGTTCCCAGATCCTAATATCCCCACTACTCCTGAGCAACCCTTTGCTGCTTCTCAATCTATTGTCTCGACTTTCGATCAGATCCAGATGATCCTCGACAGGCCTCCCTATAAAATTCCGTCTGGTAAAGATCGATTTGGAGGTTGGGATTTAAGAGGAATGAACTTCAATATGGATTTACATCCAAATGACACGCGGGATGCTGTTGAAGAGATGAGCACTATAAAGAGTTGCATGACTACCCAACTAGACACTACCAAGAAACACATTTAGACAAGGCCATGAACACAGCTAAAAGTCGTTTTGAGTCGTGGAACAAATTAGGCTATGAGTTTCAGAGGTTAAACACCTGACATCTTGAGCATATTGAAACTTTGGAAAATGATAAGGCTGGACTGATCCATGTGATTAAGTCCCAAGAATCTGAAATTACAATTTTAAAGGATGGAAATACCAGGGTACGCAGCATAGAAGCTGAAAATGAGAAGTTTAAAAGTGAGGTTGAGGCTGTTAGAAAACAAGTTCAAGAAGCTCAATCTGCCCGAGAATTTGCCGATTATCCATTGGCTTTAGAGAAGCAAGCTTCGGTTTCTTATCAGAAGGAAAAGGTAGTTCTTGAAGACAAGATTATTTCCAAAAATAATGCTTTTAGAATTCTAGAAGAAGGGTGAGCTAAAACAATAGTTAAAGAACCTAACATAGCTAGATTAAGAGATAATTGAGCATGCCATGGCGTTGTTAGGATTTCATAGAGGCCTTTATGGCCCTGGCCTGTAAATGGACCTTTATGAGCCTCTAAAATGTCTTTAAGGCCATGACCAATACCCCAGTTAGTCCTATACGTATGCCCTGCGATCAAGAAAAGAATTGTAATAGCTAAATGATGATGAGCAATATCGCTCAACCACAGACCTCCTGTTATTGGATCTAATCCTCCACGAAAACTCCAAACTGACTGGTGCTCTTGAACATGCCAAGGTTAAATCTGATGACACTTTGTTCTAATTTTATGTTTATAGCGTTATGAATCGTGGAATCTTGAATTATTTGAAAAATGACTTCCCACGAACTCTGGCTCTGGTTTGGGAACAAGTGCTCATATACTCAGATGGTGCGGAAGATGATGTTCTTTAGGAGGCTCTTCTGGAAGTAGAGGACCGTGATGCTTTGGCTGAGGGCAGGAAGATACTAATAGATTAGCAAGCTCAATCCTTCAGGGAGAAAACCCCAGATGTTACCGCTATTCATGCTCTGTCCTGCCCTGCCAATGCTGAGGCTTCAAGTTCTCAAACTCCCTCTGCAGACCTTCCTCCTACTAGTACTGATAAGAATGCTACTGAAGTTCATTCCCCCAAGGAGCATGTTGTCCAGGAAGATAGTGTTAATCAGTGTGTAGGCAATGACAAAGAAAATGATGACATTTAGACTGGTTGTATATGAAAGTGCCAGTCCTTGCCTACTACTTTATGCATATGTTGTTGATTTTGTGGTCTTCTGACTGACTTGTGGCTCTGTGGTGAACTTGTGCTTTATTTTGTTCGCATGGGACAATGTTTTTATTTGTTGTGCTACAGCCTGTTATTCAGCTTAGTCATACTTTTATTTGTACACTACATGTTGCACTGTATCACAGTACACTTGTATTGCAGTACACTTTGTCGATTATGTTGTTGTAATGAACTTATGGTATGTAAAATTAGCATTATTTGTTTGCTTTTGATGCTATGGTTATGCCCCTATACCAGGGTTCGTTACAATCTTGTTAAACTGGAAGCGATCAATTTTTTTAAATTCTCTTGGTTACAGCTAGAATTTAGTTTAGTTGATCGATTCACACTATTTCTCAGTGCCTCCTTCTGAGGGGTTTTATATTTGTGATGCATTCATTCGTATTCTCACTAACCTGGCAGTCCATGCCCTTCGGAGATTAAAATTGAACATGCCTTCGAAGGTTTTTTTTAAATGTATTCAACCGTATTTCTCGCTAACCTGGCACTCTAGGCCCTTCGGAGATTAGGTTTTAAAACATGTAAGTTTAATCCAATTTTATGTCTTGTCTGTTCTGATTAACTCATAATCGGAAAGACTATATCAATACCCCTTTTCGGTTGGAATTTCTGGTAATGCTGGTCCTTCCAGCTTGGGTTGTCGGTCCTTCTGGCCTAGGAATGGTACTTCTAGCCTGGGTTTTGTCAGTCCTTCTGACATGGTGTTGGTCCTTCCAACTTGGGTTGCCGGTCCTTCTGGCCTAGGACTGGTACTTCCAACCTAGGTTTTGTCGGTCCTTCTGACATGTTGCTTCGTCCCACAAGGCAGACGCTAGTTCTTTTATTGAGTATTGCCTCGATTTATAGAACTAGCATCCTTGACCTTTCTTTTAAGAAGGTGTCTCTACGGTGGAACTTGCAATCTTTTATTTGTTGGAAACTTGTCGGGAATTTGGCATCTTACATCTTTCCTCCTTTTCTAAGAAATGTTTTCTGTGTTGAAAGGTGCAACTTTCCGACTTGGTGCCCATTTGTTGCTCTTTTCGCCATTTGACTCTGGATAGCTTGTTCCTTTTAGATTTGCAAGGTGGTGCGTTTAATCATCATGTTTAGTTTGAATGATGCTTTTGGCACTCAACGCTTGAGTTGTCCCAACCGGGATATGCTTAGGAAGCTTCTAGGTTTGGTTGGATTGTAAATGAGTGATTGTTCTTGTTTTGCCTACATTTATAAGATCAATTTTAACAAGAGTTTGCAAACATATGATTCATGTAAGCAAGTAGATTTTATCACTCATGACTTTTTATATGTACATAGCTCAAATGTAAAGCTTGCAAATGTTTACAACTTTTTACAACAGATTTGAACAATGCATTATAGAAAGTAGCGGCGGAGATGCTCTCTATTCCAAGCTCGAGGAATCTGAGCTCCATCGGTGGTGGACAGTTTGAAGGTGCCATCTTGGAGTTTGTGGCTTATTACATAGGGTCCTTCCCAATTTGGCCCAAAACCCCCGGTTTCGATCACTACTTTTTTCAGCACAAGATTCCGATCTCGAAAGTCCTGTGTCTGACTTTTGAATTAAAATGCTTGGCCACCCTTCTCTAATGCACAACAACCTTGAGTTCTGCCTCATTCCTCTTTTCCTCGAGCTGATCGAGGGCCTCAAGCTATAACCTTTCATTTTCCTCTTGATTGAAGTGAATCCTCCTATGAGTAGGGACTTCCAGCTCCAAAGGAATCATAGCTTCAGAACCAAAAGGCAAGGAAAAGGGAGTGTTCCCAGTCACAGCCTTATGAGTTGTGCAGTATGCCCATAGTGCTAGTGGAAGCTCGTCTACCCAACCACCTTTGGATTTCTCTAAACGTTTTTAATGGTCGAATTTTATGATTTTGTTTACTGCTTCCACTTTCCCATTTGCCTGCGGATGACCCACTGTTGAAAAGCTCTTTTTGATTTTGTACTTGGCACAGAAGCTCTGGAATTCTTCACTTTCAAACTGGTTTTCGTTGTCTGTGATTATCTTTTGCAGCACTCTGAACCTACAAATGATGTTTTTCAAGACAAAGTTAATAACTTTATTTGAAGTTATGGTCGCCAACGGTTTCGCTTCGGCCCACTTGGTAAAGTAATCAACGACGATAATGGCATATTTAAACCTAGACTTTGCAGTGGGAAGTGCTCCTATGAGATCAAATCCCCAGATGGTGAATGGCCATGGGCTGACCATTTGAGTTATGGTAGTGGATGGAATTCTCGAAATCTTCGCATGAGCTGACCATTTGAGTTATGGTTGTGGATGGCATTGTCGAAACCTTCGCAAATCTTTGACATCTATCACACTTTTTAGTGTATGCTGTGGAGTCTTGATTTATATCTGGCTAGAAGTAACCGTATCGCAGAATTTTCTTAGCGAAAGTCCAACCACCAGTATGGCCTCTGCATTCACCCTCAATTAACTCCATCATGATTGCCTTTGATCCCTTCTTCATAACACACCGAAGCAGGGGAATAAAAAAACCTTGCTTGTATAGTCATTCATCCTGAATGAGATATAGGAGCTTTTCTTAAAATCTTTCTTTGCTTATGCCGGGAGTGCACCGGTCATGATATACTCTTTGATTGGTGTCATCCATGAGTCTGGCTCATTGTTTGCTTTCATGACCCAATCCATATCAGTTCGCTCCGTCCTGGGACTAGAAAGGACTTCCACTGGAACCAATCCCATAAGTTATGCATTTGTTGTGCTTGCGATTTTGCTAGTGAATCTGCCTTGGTGTTCTCTTCTCTCGGAATGTGAGAAATGGTATAGTGCTCGAAGCACTCTAGCAGTTCCAAAGCCTTGGATAGATAAGCTGGCAAGTTACCCATTTTGGCCTAGAACTTCTTCCGAATTTGACATACCACCAATTGTGAATCACTGAAAATTTGTAAGGTATTTATATGCAATTCCTTTGCCAGTTTTATTCCTGCAATGAGGGCTTCACATTCGGCTTCATTATTTGTCGATGGAAATTCCAATCTTAGTGCATAGCAGATAAATCTTCCTTCAGGAGTCTTCAGGATTACCCCTACTCCAGAACAGTAGTCGTTTGACGCTCCATCGACAAATAGTTTCCATTGAATGTCGATTTCGGCAACAGGTTCCTCTCTTTTCTCTCCTCAATCGGTGAACTCTATGATAAAATCCGCAAGTGCTTGTCCATTGATTGCTTTTCAGGGGTGGTATGTAACGTCATACCGACTAAGCTCGATATTCCATTTCAATAATCTCCCAGAAGTCTCTGGGCGGAACAAGACCTGCTTCAAAGGCTGATCGGTGTGGACCTTAATAGGACGAGCCTGAAAGTAGGGTCGAAGCTTCTTTGAGGCAATAAGCAGGCAATAAGAGAGCTTTTCCAGCTTCGGGTAATTCAACTCTACCCCAGTCAGCCTTTTACTAATGTAATTGACAAGCCTCTGGACTTTCGAATCCTCTTTTACCAAGGCTGCACTTAGAGCTTGGGCGGACACCACCAAATATAAGAACAAGTCTTCTCCGTCATTGGGCTTGGAAAGCATCGGAGGTGTGGCCATGTATTGGATTAGTTCCTTAAAGGATTTCTGGCAGTCTAGAGTCAACCAAATATCTTTCTTTCGTTTTCTGAGGGCATCGAAGAAAGGAAGGCACCTGTCTGTTGCCCTTGATATGAAGCGATTCAAAGCTGCGATTTTCCCGTTTAAGCACTGAAGTTCCCTCTTGGTATGAAGCGATTCAAAGCTGCGATTTTCCCATTTAAGCACTGAAGTTCCCTCTTGGTTCTTGGAGCGTGCATCTCCCTCAAAGCTGATATCTGAGCAGGGTCGGCTTCTATGCCCCAGGCATTGACCATAAATCCCAGAAATTTGACTGAGGCGACTCCGAAAGAGCACTTTAGAGGGTTCAACTTCATACTGTACCGGCGCAGAATATCAAACATCTGGGCCAAATTCTCCAAATGATTGACAACTTTCTTTGACTTCACCAGCATATCATCGACATAAACCTCCATCGCCCTGCCGATTTGCGCTTTAAACATGGCATTTACAAGCCGCTGGTAAGTTACCCCTACATTTTTTAGGCCGAATGGCATCACTTTGTAACAGTACAGACCGAGATCAGTGGTAAAACTCATATCTTCTTGATGCGTTCCATACATCATGATCTGATTATAGCCTGAATATGCATCCATAAAAGATAGCAGCTCATGTCTAGCTATAAAGTCTACTAGCTGATCTATCCTGGGAAGAGGGAAGCTATCCTTTGGACATGCTTTATTGAAGTCTGAATAGTCTAGGCAGACTTTCCATTTGCCATTTTCTTTCTTTACGAGTATGGGGTTGGAGACCCAATTTGGGTAGGTGGACTCCCTGATGGATCCATTCTCCATTAACCTATCGACTTCTTTCTTCAGAGCTCTTGACCTTTCAGGCCCTTGTCCTTCTTTTTTGTTTGACGAATGGAACATGTGGATCAATGTTAAGATTATGGACCGCAACATCCGGGGATATGTCGCACATGTCAGAATGGCTTCACGTGAACACATCCAAGTTAGCTTTCAAAAAGAAAATCAATTGACACTTCAATTCCAGGCTCAACTGAGATCCTATATTCAGCACATGGTTTGGATCTTTCGAATTAACAGCAATAGGAATTATGATGTCAACTAGAGCCGCTCTTCCCCATATCTTACTTCCTGGCCTTACGCAGCTCTATCATATAGCAATCCCTTGCAGTGGCCCGATCCCCCTTGATTACACCAACTCCATTTTCAGTTGGAAACTTCGTGGTTAAGCACCATGGAGCTAGTGCGACTTTGTAGCCAGTCATGGTTTGTCTCCCGAGGAAGGCATTGTAGGCGGAGAGTTCATCTACCAAGACAAAAGTTTGCATCATAGACACTTTGTGTTCTCCATACGCCAATTCTACGAGCAAATCGATTATACCAATTAGTTGTGTAGTATGTCCTGTGAACCCATGAATTTTACTCGCACATGCCTTCACATCCGTCATTGAGAGGTTCATTTTCCGAAAGGCATTTATGAAAAGCACATTAACTGAAGCTCCTGTATCAACCAAGACTCTTCTCACAATCACAGGGCCGAGGCCGACTGTGATCACCATGGGATCAACAGTTGGCGTAAGTAGCCCATCAGAATTTCTGTCCTTGAACACCACATCGACAGCTAAAGTTTTGGGCATTTTCAATGGAAATTAATTGCTCAAGATTAAGCATCTCTCTTCTTTTGAAGCACCCTTCAGCTCATTAGCATATTTTTCCATATCCCCCCAGCTTCTTCCGATTGGGTGGGGTCCTCCATAAATTGTGTTGATTATCGGTCTTGAGTCAATAGGAGCCTGAGCTTTTCACTGGAGCCAGATTGAGTGGTAGCATTACCCTACCCTTGGGCAATTGGAGCATTTTGAGGATTCCTTACATATTGTTGAAGCCGATTCCTTACATTAACTTCGGCTGTCGTAGCGTGGAACCTTGTAAGAAAAGCTTTGATCATCTCTCTAGGCATTTGCTCCATTTCGCTAAGTGACATCAACTCCCTTAGTTTGGTCGTTTGTAGTCGGAACTGGTCTTGGAACCTTCTTGCCAAATCAACAAATTGATCAACACATTTAGGTGAAAGCCTAGTGAACCATAGTGAAGCCACCCCTTCCAAGCATACGGGGAAGTATAAGCATTTTATCTCATCAGTAACCCTAGCTCCATTCATGTGTTGATCATACTTGAACAGGAAGATGTTCGGATCTCCAGTTCCACTATAGAGTGCTATTGTCGGGGGGTGTGAATTTCTTAGAGAATTTCGCTTGACGAATCCTTTCTGTGAATGGGTTCTTGCTGGGTGAAAACTCCCATTCCATTTCTTCATCTTGATGGGCCATGTTTTCTTTCATTATTCGTTGGATCATGCCCGAGATGCACTCCTCATCGCCACTCCGTTCCACGGAGCACGCCTCAATCCTTTTACCACTGTGACCCCGGTTCAAGTTCCGATTCCCTGGACCTCCCTTGGGAGGTGCTCCTTTAGTGGGACTTGCGGCGCTTCAAGTTGTTCGTTTCCCGACATGTTGTGGTGCTCTGACTTTAGAGTCCTAAACACTGGCCTCCCCTTTGTCTTCCACTAAGAAGTGGGATCGACTTGGGTCTGAGGCAGTAAGTCCTCTTTTTCGTCAGCATTGACCACGACCTTTGGAGGTAGGGGATTGGCTTGAACATTAAGCAAGGCGTTAATTTTTTCCATCATCATTTTAGTTGTAGCATCCAGTTTTTCATTCAATCCAGTTACCACCACATTCAATTCATCTCGAGTTATAGATGGCCCCGAGGACTCTACCACTTCTCAGTTCAAGGTTTGAGGCGTAACTTCATTTTCAACACTCGTAGTAGCTCTAACGGACTTGCTGTTCTTCTTTGAACCAACCATGATTTCTGACAAATTTTTGAACTTGGAAGCGAATTCTTCGATGGGTCCACTCTTTAGGCTCTGGGAGCCTATCGTAGCCAGCAGAATTCCATAAAACACCTCAATGCACCAAAAAGGCTACGGACCTTGTGGAAAGCGAAAGAAGCCCCACGGTGGGCGCCAAATGTTTGAGTCAAAATTGGCTCAAACACCAAGGGTGCTTTCGAAGCACTTCACCAAATGGTTAGATTTAAAGTAACAGGGCCATGATCACTAAAAAAGCAAAGTAAAAGACAAGAGTATTTATAGTGGTTTGATCTTAAGTAGATGTACGTCAACTTTGGCAAGGATTTCATTATGACATCAATGGTAACAAGACATAAATTTTTTCTTTGTACATTCATCTTCTCTTATTACAAGTAAATATCACTTAGATCTATGTAAATTGGTAGAGAAATGATTGGACCAGCGAAGAAATGGTGGAATCGGTGGAGGAATGGTGAGAAATCTTCAAATGCAAGGAGGTTAAAGGAGGATCTTCAATCTCTAAAACACTTAGTTGATCTTGATGGAAGCCATGGCGGATCAAGCTTTAGATCTTTGCTTGGAAGTGTTAAATGATGTTAGGATCATTTGAAATGAGAGAGGAAGTAATTTGGAAGCCTTTCGGGATGGTGGAAGTCGATCCCCTTTGTGGTGGAATCCATGGCCTATTTATAGGTGAGCTCCCATGAAGAAATGAGATGAAATTCATATATGCAAGCTACGAGTCGCTCGTCCCTTTAATTACAAAAATTCAAAACCTAGCTGTAATCAACTGTCAACAGCTGTATCCAGCTGTCTTGTGCGAGTGAGTTTCGTGTGCACGGGCAGGTTGAACGGGTGGACGAGTGGATGGGTGGTGAGTGTATGAGCGACCGATCAGGGTTACAGGGAAGGTGTAAGTGCGACCAACCAGGAATTAGCACAAGCCTTTCTCTGATCCGTCGGTAGGTGGTATCTAATTGAAGCAGTGGTATTTGACAAAAGAATGAACGAGCGACTAGTGTTGTAGATGCGGGCGAGCAAAGGATGTATGCGCGACCCTGTCGTACTTTGGGTTATTTGCCTAGGAGACATGTATGACTGACCGAGGTAGTTTGAACGAGCGACTGAGGAGAAGAATGTGTGACTGGCCCTAGTGTTTCTCCTTGCTTTGCACGACCGACCTCTTCGATATAGGAAGAGTGACTTTCCCTAATACGAGCGACCTCTATAAGATGTACGAGCCTTATTGTCCTCGAGTTGTGCCGCACTTGAGCTTGCCTCGTGCGTACGATCTCTTTGTATGGTTGAGCTACGTTGTACGCCCGACCCTGTCCTGATGAGCGTATGACTCAACTGCTCTGATGTGTGCGATCTCCCTTATTGTGCTCGACAATGCCCTATTTGACCTTTAGTTTGCGCTCGGCCCTAGTTGTGTGTGATCGTCCCTTTCCTTGTGCGAACGGTCTGGTTGTGTGGAACTATGTATGTATGACCAAGCTTTATGATGCTCGACCCGTAGTTCTTATACAGATTTAATAATCCAACATACGTATGCCTTTTAAGGGATAAACACCTAGCTTTAACCACTTTCAATCTACCGCTTATTATTCTCAGTTTAATTCAATTTTGTAAAGATGATCTCTTCAACGTTGGTATGGATACCAATAGAGGCGGTTCATCTCATTTATGCTACAAAGCGATTTGATTCAATTTTTAATCAAATTCAAGTTCGGGAAAACGCTAAAGATAGAAAGGTATAAAATCAAACTTGATTTATCTAATTTTGTTTGGATCTTACCATTTATGGTTTTGAACAGTTAAAACCCATTACGTGTTGATTTCTGCAACCATAAAACAAAGCAGTTGGTTTCTGTAAACAATGTTTGTAAATGGGTTTTATATCTCGGTTTTTAAGTTACTTTTGAATTCTGGGTTTTGATAGTATACCAGATTAAATTTATATGCTTATAACCCCCTTGTTTGCTTCAAAATTGGATCAAGATATACATATAAATGTCCCATAACAGTGTGTATGAAAGCAAATGGTTTTTATACTTGTTAAAATATCTTCCATGTTGTTTGCATCTGAATTGAATGGGTTTTGAATCTGTTTTGTGTGTATATGTTGATTGCCTGAATTATATGGATTGGAATTAAATATGGATATTGATTTTAAAGGTTAAATTGTTCATTTAAATTGCTTGATTGAATACTTGCAACAAATATACTGCACTGATATATATATATAGAAACTTTGCAACGCAAGAATTATATATATATGAGTTACACAGTATATAGGTTATTCAGCATACGTGTAACACCCCGTAATTCTGTTAATATTAATATCCACAAATTAAATAATAACTAATCTCAGACGTGAGAATTGTGGGAAACGGGTTGCGCCTTGTGTTCGTCTCGGAATTCTGGTTGAAATAGAGTCCGAGTTTGTGTGAATTGGACTTCGTATGAAAAAGTTATGGCCATCGGAAGTTTCAGAAAATTCAAAACAGATTTCAAAAAAATTTAAATTTCAAATTCGAAGTCAAAACAGGTAGGCGGGAAAATTCCCGCCAGGCCCAGGTCGACGCTAGGGTCGACTGGGCAGGCGACCTGCCTACCAGGTCGACTATAGAGTCGACCTGGGGGTCGACCTGGCAGTCGACCTGCCTACCAGGTCGATTATAGAGTCGACCTGGGGGTCGACCTGGCAGTCGACCCCCCCTCCCCCCCCGAGCAGTTTTTGTTCTGAGCCTGTTTTTGACTGAGTGATGACCCATTAGGGTTTCTGACCTAATCTGGTTGGCTGGGATTAGTTCTGAATTGATCAAACGGTCTAAAATAAATCCTAACTCAATAAATACCTAGGTAGTCTCTCACCCTAATTCATAAGAAAAATAGAATAGTTACCGTCATACCGTCGCCATGGAAATCAATGGAGCCGCCACCAACTAAGAAGAAAAAAAAAGCTAATTCAATTCTAATTCTCTCAACCTTAAAGCAAAGCAAAACTCTCTTTTCTTCTCTAATTGTGACTATGATAGTCTTAACAAGATTATTATCATTTTAATTAGGTTAAGTCATGAATGGATTGTGAGTAGATGATGTGAATTGTCATATGCTATCATGTATGTTATTAATCCTATGCTATGTGGTGATGATATCCTATATGTTGTAAATCATGCTATGATGATGTTATGTATGTTGAAAGTTTCTATGCTAAGTTGCGATGAATCATACATGTAAAAAGCATGATGTTACTATCTATGCTAGTTAGTTCATATTAATTAAATCATCATGTTTGGGCTATGTTGATCTATATGACAAGTTACATATGCAAGTTAAATTGATTAGAAAAGTTATGAACATATGCCATGACATCTATTATGACATCTAGAATTATGCTATGACATATGTGATATCCTATGCTAGTTCACACCATCATTATGTTGACTAAAAACCCCATATGCAAGTTTATGTATAGATTTGGGCTATGATCATATCATGTAAATTGTGACATTTAATAAGTTGACACCTTTTGATCCTTAACATCGTAGTTTATGTAAGTTTCACCCCTATTATGATTAGATTTATTTTAATTGTCTATATGTTGTGATAATTTATCTTTATGCCATGTGTTAGACTATTCAAGTCTAGCCTATATTATGTGTTGAATAAGCGAACGTATAAACATGGGGTAGGGGTAATATTAAGGATTTAATAACAAGATGTTGGGGTGCAATTGATATGATTTTGCATACCATGAGTGGATGACCATAATTGAGTCAATTATGGACATCAATAAAAGTGGACTTAATTAATAATTTGGATAGGGAATTATTAAAACTGGGGTAAAAGATTATAAGTGATAATCAATGCTTAGGGCACGAGGTTGGACTCGTTTGTGACGTAAACCTTCCCAGACCCGCCCGGCAAATCCAGTGGTCACAAACGTCAGCCCAATGTGAGAGGTCCTAGGCCTAAACTAAAGCATAACAGTTGTAAAGACACGAGGTTAGACTCTTTTATGGTGTAAGACTGCCCGGAACCGCCCGACAAATCCAGCTGCCATAAAAGCCAGTCTAATGTGAGAGGTCTTTATGAGGTTATGGCCTGAATGAATTAAGAAATACTTAACCAGATAAACATGTAAAGTGGGACATGGGGGTTAAGTAGGTGCCTTGGGTGGCATGAGGAATCTAGTGGGTGCCCTTAGCGGCATGTGAAATACGATTAGTAAGACTTAACCAAACACACATGTAAATGAACATGACTAAGAGGGTTAAGTGGGATATATTAATGACAGGCTTAGGTGGGTAGCTTGTGGGGGCCCATTTCAGCCAGTATCCCAACGTATCTTTGTGGGCTCGACCCAAGTCGAGGACGGGACACGCATACTGGGTTTGACTATAAGAGGCCAAAACGGGGAGCGGTGGCAACGCAAGTCCAACGGGTTTCATATGCGTGTGTGGACCCGGGCTGGTAGGTAAGACGTTGTTGCATCGTGTAGGTATAAGTCGTGCATTCTCAAGTTGTATCGGGTTGCCACTTTAGGGGAGTGATACACCCCACTGTGGGGCCAGCACGGGTATCTACGAGTAGGGAGCCGATCGAAAGTGGGTAGTGGGGTACACCTAGTGGAGATAGGGGCAGACGGCACCTATGTAGTCAGCTAGGGGTACGTAAGGCTATTTATATGTTTCTGTGTGAAGCAAGTGGGATCAACCTTTAGGGTGACTGGTGCGGTGCAGTGTAGTAATGTGCGGTGCAGTATAGTAATTATTCGTTAGAAATTAGGTATGCCTTTACTGTTATCTTTAACGTTATCTTAAACACTATCTTTATCTTCCTAATAGTTTATAGACATTTACTTGTCTCCCAGCTTATGCCTTAGTCTAGTTATTTTGATAATAGTATTGTTAGAATTGTCATACTCGCCAGACTTTATGTCTGTCCCCCTCCATTTCTATCTTTTTTCCCCTCCAGGTCCTCAGGTTGGGCCCAGCTCTAGTGGAGTTTGATTGGATTGCTTTATCTCTGTTTTGGAAAGCTTGGACCGCTGAAGTAAAGTCCAGCTTGTTATCTTCTTTAATGGCTATTGATGTAATGGGATTATGTATTTTGTTTTATCAAGATGGATATTGTACTTGACTCTGATTTATGGTTTTATGATGTAACAAACATGTTTAATTTCCGCTGCAATAAAATGAAGTTTTAGATTTCCAAGTACTATTTATTACCTGTCTTGTTGTAATTTTTCTGTTCTATATTCACTTAAAACCTCCATGGAAGTTAATGCATTCCCTTTGTGAGTGACATTAATGGACGTGGGGTGTTACACGTGGTATCAGAGCTCAAGGTTACCAGAACAGATAAAAATACTTTAGAAAAATAGTTATTTTTTTTGAAGAAGTGCTTTCAAAAACATGGTTTAATGAGTAATTTAAGAAAAACATAATCCCTAAATAGCCATATATCTTTATCTTTCGAATTCTCCATTTTGAATCCTTCCTTTTTCGTTTCAGCATGGCTGAAGATCTTAATCTACCCGACGGTGTAACGATACCAGGATGGTATAGGAGGTTGTTAGAGGCTAGGGCCGCCGCAGGTCCAGCCAATGTTCCTCCACCACCAGTTGCACCCGTTCCTCCTCCTCCTCGCGTATATACTTTTGTAAAGACGTGCAAGGAATTTAAAGCTATGGGTGGAAAACCCTTTCAAGGGTCAGAAACGTTTGTGGAAGCTAGAGATTGGCTTAAGGAGGTGGAAGAATTGCTAGAAATCTTTGAAGTGGAAGAAGGGAGGAGAGTTAGATTAGCAGCTTGGCTAATGAAGGGAGAGGCCTCGTTTTGGTGGGAGGTCACTAATGGGGAGCGTCCTGTTGACTCTTGGGCAGATTTTAGACGTAGGTTCGAGGCGAAGTTTCTCTCTAGGGCGGAAGAAAATCTATATATGGAAAAGTTCTTGACATTGAAGCAAGAAAGCTCGTCAGTGAAAGAATATGTCAACAAATTTAATCAGCTAGCAAGGTTTGGTTTGGATTTAGTAAACACGCCGGAGAAGAAGGCTCTAAGGTTCGTGAATGGCTTGAATGAACCGTTGCAAGGGTTGGCCATGACCCACATCCCTATGGGGACCACCTTTGAGAAGCTAATAGAAATGGCGCTCATGCACGAGGAGAAAAGCGCTAATGCTAATAAGGCACCCGAGAAGAAAGGGGATCAGAAGAAACCACAACAACAAAACAAGAAGGGTGGTAAAGACAATAATGGCAAGGGAAAGAATAAATGTTTTAACTGTGGGACCCCAGGCCATCTCAGCAAGGACTGCCGAAAGAAAAAGAAGACTGGCTGTTTTCATTGTGGCGATGCGGGACATTTAGTGAAGGACTGCCCAAGGAAGGGGCAGAGGCCAGGAGGTACCTCAGGAGGACAGGTGCAGGCTCTTATAGCACCAGGGCAGGCAAGGGGACAAGTTCAGGCTCTCGCGGTCCCACCGCTGCAAGAACGAGGTAGAACTATTTATGTTGAAAGCTTAGTTTTTCTGTTTGATCATCCTGTCCGTACCTTGTTCGATTCGGGCGCATCGCATTCGTTTATCTCTACATCATTAGTTGAATCACTGCACTTAAAAACCAGTTTAGTAGAGGATCCCTTAGTTGTTTTGAATCCAATTAGGGGCTCAGCTCATTTGTCCATGATGTGTTTGGATTTGAAAATTTCTATACTTAGCGTTGAGTTTAGATGTGATGCTTATGTGTTGGGCTTCACGGGCTATGGGCTAATTTTAGGAATGGATTGGCTATCCAGAAATGGGGCCGTTCTAGATTGTGAAAGGAGAGTAGTTAGGCTCGTGACTCGCCTTGGCAACACTCTCGAAATCTTTTGTAATCCCATCAATTCTGTTATGCTAAGTTATCTAGAATCGCTTGACGCGTCTGAGGAAAATCTACGATCTGTTAGAGTGGTCCGAGAGTATTCAGATGTGTTTGAGGAGGTGAAGGGCTTACCTCCGAAGCGGGAGATAGATTTTCGAATATATCTCGGGGATAATGCGAAACCAGTATCTTTGCCAGTACGCCACATGGCTCCTCCTGAAAGGAGAGAACTCGATAAGCAAGTGAAGGAGTTGCTTGAGAAGGGGTCCATAAGACGAAGTATATCGGAGTGGGGTGCTCCAGTAGTATTTGCCACGAAGGCGGATGGGTCCCTTAGACTTTGTGTGGACTATAGAGAACTTAATAAGCTTACTAAGAAGAACAGACACCCACTGCCGAGGATTGACGATCCCTTCGATCGGTTAGTTGGCGCCTCAGTGTTTTCGCAATTGGACTTAGCCACTGGTTTCCATCAGTTGAGAGTGGCTGAGGATAGCATTGACAAGACTTCCCTTAGGACTCCAGACGGTTTTTATGAATGGCTAGTGATACCCTTCGGTTTGACAAACGCCCCCGCATACTTTGTTGATTTGATGAGTAGGGTGTTTAGGGAGTACCTTAACAAATTCGTGGTAGTCTTTGTAGACGACATCTTGATCTTCCCTAAGGATGAGGAAGAGCATGCCCTACATCTTAGGGAAGTGTTGGAGACTCTTCGAGCGCATAGCCTTAAGGCTAAATTTTCTAAGTGTCACTTCTGGAAGAAGGAAGTATGGTTCTTGGGGCACGTGGTTTCCAAAGAAGGGATAGCCGTGGATCCCGCGAAGGTGGTGGCCATCCAAGATTGGAAGGTCCCTAAAAATGCTACTGAAGTGAGAAGTTTCTTTGGGTTGGCTGGCTACTATAGGAAGTTTATCAAAGACTTCGCAAAGATATCAGCTCCATTGACACGCTTGACGAAGAAGAACCTAGTTTTCACATGGGACGTAGATTGTGATGATGCGTTCCAACGTTGAAGAGAACTTTGACTTCAGCCCCGGTCTTAGTGCTGCCAGACGGGAGTAAGCCATTTACCGTATATACTGACGCTTGTGGGACAGGACTAGGCGCAGTCTTAATGCAAGAGGGTAGGGTAATAGCCTATGGTGGAAGGCAGTTGAGAGCGCATGAGAAAAATTATCCTATACATGACCTAGAGTTGGCCGCTATTGTTTTCGCGCTTAAGTCTTGGCGTCATTATCTTCTTGGCGAGAAATTCGAATTATTCACTGACCACAAATCGCTAAAATACTTATTCTCTCAGAAGGACTTGACCTTAAGGCAGCAAAGGTGGATGGAGTTCTTGGCGTCCTACGACTTTAAGATAGCATATACCCCTGGCAAGGGTAACGTGGTGGCCGATGCCTTAAGTAGAAAAAGATTATCCTTAAGTCCTTTGTTTGTTGAGCGGCGAAGTTTAGAGTTCATCTCTATGTTTGATTTTAGACCTTCCGTTGACTTCGTACCCGGTTTGCTAGCATCCTTGGAGGTCAGACCTACGCTTTTGGGACGGATTGGCGAGGCACAGCGAGACGACCCGCAGATGGTTGAGTTAGTAGAAAAGCTCAAAGGAGGGGAGTCATCAAACCATCTCCGTAGGTATACCCTAGATGATAAGGGTTGGTTACGTAGGGACGGTAGACTTTCTGTACCAAAAGACGATGACCTAAGGAAGACTATTCTTGAAGATGCACATCGTTCGAAGATGACCATTCATCCCGGCGGGGACAAGATGTACAAAGACATGAAGCGAGTTTTCTTTTGGGGCGGTATGAAGAGGGACGTGGCCGAGTATGTCGCTAGATGCTTGGTGTGCCAACAAGTGAAAGCGGAGCAAAAGAAACCCGGTGGGTTACTTCACCCATCGGAGGTTCCACTATGGAAGTGGGTAAGCGTCTCGATGGACTTTATTGACGGATTACCGAGATCGAGAAAGGGTAATACGGGGATTTGGGTTATAGTAGATAGACTTACTAAGAGCGCCCACTTCATTCCCGTGAAGAGTAAGAGGACTGCTCCATGGTTAGCTTCTGTATACGTCCGAGATATAGTTCGTTTGCACGGTGTTCCTTCTAACATAGTGAGCGACCGCGATCCTATTTTCACTAGCGAATTTTGGAGAAGCTTACAAGAGGCGGTAGGGACTCAGTTATGTTTGAGCACCGCATATCATCCTCAGACGGACGGCCAGACCGAGAGGGTGAATCGCATTCTAGAGGATCTTTTGAGGCTATGTATCCTAGACTTTGGGGGTACATGGGAAGAGCATCTTCTGTTAGTGGAGTTCGCATATAATAACAGCTTTCAATCTAGCACTGGCATGGCACCTTTCGAAGCTCTTTATGGACGACCTTGTCGTTCACCTACATGTTGGTGGGAGTCTACGGACAAGATCTTACTTGGGCCCGATATGATTAGAGAGACTTCGGAGAAGATCGACTTGATTCGGAGGAGGATGAAAGCAGCAGAAGATAGGCAGAAATCATATGCGGATAAGAGAAGGACGGATCTTGAATTTGAAGTTGGGGACATGGTCTTTGTCAAAGTGTCTCCATTACGAAACGTAGTTCGCTTTGGGTCCGTTGGGAAGTTAGCACCAAGGTTTGTAGGGTCGTTTCCTATTAAGGAAAGAATTGGACAGATGGCGTATAGAGTGGAGTTGCCTGAGAGACTTAGTGGTGTACACGACGTATTCCATGTGTCACATTTGAGGAAGTGCTTGCACGAGACCGCAGAAGTGGTAGAGCCAAGCTTGCTTAGAGAGGTGGAGATCGAGCGTGACGCGACGATTCGACGAGCTCCAACGCGCATTCTTGGGTCGGAGATTAAGAAGCTGAGAAATCGAGAGGTCAGACTGGTCAAAGTACAATGGGGAGACGACGAGAGCAACGCTACTTGGGAGACAGAAGAGAAGATGCGTTCACGATACCCTTTTCTTTTTGAGGGTATGTCTTTTAATTTCTCCTTTATCGCTTATCTTGTACTTATCTTATCTTTAGTGTATCCTCTCGCTAGTATCTTTGACCTTTAGTTAGGATCATCCTATGGTTGAAACATGTGTTTGAGACATGTTATGTATGATGAATGCAAAGTGGATGCAAGTGTTTGCTAGATGTTGCTCGTGGACGCATATACACACACTATTAGGCACTAGATCGGCTCAGTCACTTCATACTGCATATTGCATATAAATGGCTGTATTTAGTAAAATGGATGTATAATGGTTGTGCTATCATATGGATACCGCATTTTGGTGAATGGTTGTGCACGCATGTAGAAATAATATGTAGCATTAGGGAACTTTTGCATACATAATGGACGCATGACACTATCATGGTTTGCATTAAAGGAGGTCAACTGAATCAGTGGACCGCCTGATTTTGCATTAGATAGGGACATATACACACTGTGCATTTAAATATGAAAGCATTAGAAGTCTATAAGGACAATGGATGCTTGTGTTTGATGGTTGAGTAGATGGTTGTTTGGATGTTAGGATATACATTCTTCTTGACTTGAAGATTTCGGGGACGAAATCCTTTAAGGACGGGAGAATGTAACACCCCGTAATTCTATTAATATTAATATCCACAAATTAAAGAATAACTAATCTCAGACGTGAGAATTGTGGGAAACGGGTTGCGTCATTGTGTTCGTCTCGGAATTCTGGTTGAAATAGAGTCCGAGTTTGCGTGAATTGGACTTCGTATGAAGAAGTTATGGCTATCGGAAGTTTCAGAAAATTCAAAACAGATTTCAGAAAAATTTAAATTTCAAATTCGGAGTCAAAACAGGCAGGCGGGAAAATTCCCGCCAGGCCCAGGTCGACCCTAGGGTCGACTGGGCAGTCAACCTGCCTACCAGGTCGACTATAGAGTCGACCTGCCTACCAGGTCGACTATAGAGTCGACCTGGAGGTCGACCCCCCCCCCCCCCCCGAGCAGTTTTTGTTCTGAGCCTGTTTTTGACTGAGTGATGACCCATTAGAGTTTCTGACCTAATCTGGTTGGCTGGGATTAGTTCTGAACTGATCTAATGGTCTAAAATAAATCCTAACTCTATAAATACCTAGGTAGTCTCTCACCCTAATTCATAAGAAAAATAGAATAGTTACCGTCATACCGTCGCCATTGAAATCAATGGAGCCGCCACCAACTAAGAAGGAAGAAAAGCTAATTCAATTCTAATTCCCTCAACCCTAAAGCAAAGCAAAACTCTCTTTTCTTCTCTAATTGTGAGTATGATAGTCTTAACAAGATTATTATCATTTTAATTAGGTTAAGTCATGAATGGATTGTGAGTAGATGATGTGAATTGTCATATGCTATCATGTATGTTATTAATCCTATGCTATGTGGTGATGATATCCTATATGTTGTAAATCATGCTATGATGATGTTATGTATGTTGAAAGTTTCTATGCTAAGTTGCGATGAATCATACATGTAAAAAGCCATGATGTTACTATCTATGCTAGTTAGTTCATATTAATTAAATCATCATGTCTGGGCTATGTTGATCTATATGACAAGTTACATATGCAAGTTAAATTGATTAGAAAAGTTATGAACATATGCCATGACATCTATTATGACATCTAGAATTATGTTATGACATATATGATATCCTATGCTAGTTCACACCATCATTATGTTGCCTAAAAACCCCATATGCAAGTTTATGTATAGATTTGGGCTATGATCATATAATGTAAATTGTGACATTTAACAAGTCGACACCTTTTGATCCTTAACATGCGCAGTTTATGCAAGTTTCACCCCTATTATGATAAGATTTATTTTAATTGTCTATATGTTGTGATAATTAATCTTTGTGCTATGTGTTAGACTATTCAAGTCTAGCCTATATTATGCGTTGAATAAGCGAACGTATAAACGTGGGGTAGGGGTAATATTAAGGATTTAATAATAAGATGTTGGGGTGCAATTGATATGATTTTGCATACCATGAGTGGATGACAATAATTGAGTCAATTATGGACATCAATAAAAGTGGACTTAATTAATAATTTGGATAGGGAATTATTAAAACTGGGGTAAAAGATTATAAGTGATAATCAATGCTTAGGACACGAGGTTGGACTCGTTTGTGACGTAAACCTGCCCGGACCCGCCCGGCAAATCCAGTGGTCACAAACGTCAGCCCAATGTGAGAGGTCCTAGGCCTAAACTAAAGCATAACAGTTGTAAAGACACGAGGTTAGACTCTTTTATGGTGTAAGACTGCCCGGAACCACCCGGCAAATCCAGCTGCCATAAAAGCCAGTCTAATGTGAGAGGTCTTTATGAGGTTATGGCCTGAATGAATTAAGAAATACTTAACCAGATAAACATGTAAAGTGGGACATGGGGGTTAAGTAGGTGCCTTGGATGGCATGAGGAATCTAGTGGGTGCCCTTAGCGGCATGTGAAATACGATTAATAAGACTTAACCAAACACACATGTAAATGAACATGACTAAGAGGGTTAAGTGGGATATATTAATGACAAGCTTAGGTGGGTAGCTTGTGGGGGCCCATTTCAACCAGTATCCCAACGTATCTTTGTGGGCTCGACCCAAGTCGAGGACGGGACACGCATACTGGGTTTGACTATAAGAGGCCAAAACGGGGAGCGGTGGCAACGCAAGTCCAATGGGTTTCATATGCGTGTGTGGACCCGGGCTGGTAGGTAAGACGTTGTTGCATCGTGTAGGTATAAGCCGTGCATTCTCAAGTTGTATCGGGTTGCCACTTTAGGGGAGTGATACACCCCACTGTGGGGCCAGCACGGGTATCTACGAGTAGGGAGCCAATCGAAAGTGGGTAGTGGGGTACACCTAGTGGAGATAGGGGCAGACGACACCTATGTAGTCAGCTAGGGGTACGTAAGGCTATTTATATGTTTCTGTGTGAAGCAAGTGGGATCAACCTTTAGGGTGACTGGTGCGATGCAGTGTAGTAATATGCGGTGCAATATAGTAATTATTCGTTAGAAATTAGGTATGCCTTTACCGTTATCTTTAACGTTATCTTAAACACTATCTTTATCTTCCTAATAGTTCATAGACATTTACTTGTCTTCCAGCTTATGCCTTAGTCTAGTTATTTTGATAATAGTATTGTTAGAATTGTCATACTTGCTAGACTTTATGTCTGACCCCCTTCATTTCTATCCTTTTTCCCCTCCAGGTCCTCAGGTTGGGCCCAGCTCTAGTGGAGTTTGATTGGATTGCTTTATCTCTATTTTGGAAAGCTTGGACCGTTGAAGTAAAGTCCAGCTTGTTATCTTCTTTAATGGCTATTGATGTAATGGGATTATGTATTTTGTTTTATCAAGATGGATAATGTACTTGACTCTGATTTATGGTTTTATGATGTAACAAACATGTTTAATTTCCGCTGCAATAAAATGAAGTTTTAGATTTCCAAGTACTATTTATTATCTGTCTTGTTGTAATTTTTCTGTTATATATTCACTTAAAACCTCCATGGAAGTTAATGCATTCCCTTTGTGAGTGACATTAATGGACGTAGGGTGTTACAATACGACTTGGGAGTTTATGAATTTTGCAATATGTGACACTTAACTGATACATTTTACACAAAATTTCTCTTTAGGTTCAGGAGAAGCATTATGTTTTATCCTCTTGTCCCACTAATATCAATAATCGAGATTGCAAAATTTTGTGTTAGGGCATCAATGATCAAGTTGAGCCTGAACCGTATTTGCAATCTCGATAATGATATTAATGAGGTCAGAGAAACATGAATTAATGTGGGAAATTGAAAAGAGAAACAGTTTCAAAATAGGTATACCTACTTCACAATCAGAATGTGTTTATGTATGTTACTTTATTTTATTTTATTCCATCTGATTTGCATGTATAGGAGTATACACGAATACTGAATATGCCATATATTTGTTGTGATTGAACATGTAAATCCGGGCTGTCCACACACACACACACATACATATATATATATATCTTTATAATAATACAAATACTTCAGGATGGTGAAGCTTTTATGCGTTTCCAGAAACATCCCTCTTTCTCTTCATAAGTTGGCGTTACAGAAAATTAGGTTCGAGGGCAAAAAAGTCATTCCTTCTACCACTTTCTGCGATTATTCAACCCGCATTTTCCACGTCTTTTCAAAATTAGGTTCGTCTGTTCTCCACGTTTCCCATATTTTCCACATCTTTTCTTTCTCATTCTCAACCTTTACCTGAATCAGTCTTCTGCCTTTCCTCCACCTTCACCAAATTCAATTTTTTAGCGATTCCTTTCTCCATCGCTTGCTGCCTTCTCCGGCTCACATCCACAAGCTTCCTTTTACCTCCTCCAGTCGAACGACCGATGCTTAAATATCCCCATTGAATTCCTTCTACTTCAGATCTGGCGTCCAGTGGTTAAATCCGTCATCGAGTTTCATCGTCCTCTCCAACCTACGACTCTATTTTAGATCTGGCTATCGATGGTTAGATCTTCTATGCAATTTCAGCATTTCCTCAGATCTGCTACTCTACTGCAGATCTGGTAGTGGACTACTCGACATCGGCGGTAATTTATTTAACTGCTTCCGATCTTCCTGATAAATCGTACTTTTAATTCACTGTAACTGTCCTAGGTTATGCTTGACCAACGGAATAAAGATTTGGTTCTTCAGATCTGACATTCAGACATGTCGTTTCAGGTTTCGTAATTTAACATCTTGCTGTTCATTTTATTGTTTATTGTTTCAGGTTTCATGTTTTACTTCATTTTGTTTTGATTCCAAATGCCAAAACAATTTTCTATCCCAGTGCTTAATTTAGGAAATGATTTGTATATACCCACGATTGTTTGGATTCACTGTGTTTCATTTTTTTTAAGTGGATGGTACCTGACTTAGTTTTTTATATGCGTTTGTATATAATTAATGCTCAGTTCTGATTACATTACTACAAAGGAGCAAGGTAGATGGCCAAGCTATAAAAAAAAACAATATTAAAACATGTTAATTTGTATACTTTCAAAGTAATTCAATGGCCGCCAGTTTACTTTGTTTACGTATTCGTAAAAATTCTATAGGGCATAATAACAATAATCTAACTTAACACCAATCCATAATTTAGAAAGTGGAACAACTAGCTTGCATAAGTGAATCTCTTTTCTTATATTGCTCATTTTTTAATGTGGTAGTTATTTCCTTTTCAGTATGACTATTTTATTTACTGAAATAATTTCCTTTCTACTATTATTTTAACATACACATGCGTTGCCTTCATCAATTTCTTTAGCAATTGAAATCCTTTGTACATCTCTTAGATTCTGTCTCTAAAATATTAAAACCAAAATTGCATGCCACTCAATCAGGTAATTTTAATATTTAATTTTCATCTGTTTTAACTTCTTATTCCACCTGAGTTTGATCTATTTGCTGTAAATACAACTGCATAAAACATCATTTACCACTACACATTTTTATGCTCAACATTAGAGAGAATGATGTTTTAAATTCAACCTATTCATTACAACCAAACATAAATAGTAAAATACCCACTCATCCATGCAGCTCACAGGCTATCGGAATTTATGTTAAAAACTTACTCTCATTCATGTTTTGATATATGATTGTATACACCTAAAAAGATGCAACATTATGTGTACTCCAATTCATTTTGTAAGATCCAAAAAATCTTATGATCGTTGTATATGATAGAGTTCTCCTGTGCATTTCTGTGGGAAACAAAACATAGACCAAGATTTGTTTGGATCCACCTTTAACATTTGATCGATGTGAGTTCTTTTTTATCGTATGATATTTTGGTTTGACTTATCCAATATTATCATTTAATTTTACATCACATGACTTTCTGTTTACGATTTGAAATATTTAGTAAATATAGACAATAGTTCAGCAAAATCAAATTATTTAATAGTTGATAATATCATGCTTCCTGACTAAATTTGAAAAATATGTTTAATATATGAATTAACTTTTGTCATTTACAAATAAACTTTAATGTTCTTATAAATGGTATGGAATAAGCTTGGAAGTAATATATGTTATCGGATCCCAATTAATCCAGAAGGCTTTTATGTCAGCCTTAGATTCCATATTTAATGTGAGTGGAAAGAAAAAACGTTTTGTTTAGCAAATACTAAAAGATCAATAAAATGTCAGTTATATTCTTGAATTTTTTTGCAAGTCTACAGTTTTCTGCAAAGTGAAACTACTTGGGTTATATGTGAAAGGCACACGTTGAGTAATGATGTTATCCTTAGTATGAGTTAAACATTAAAACGATCTTTCTTTTTTATCTCATTTGGTTACAATCGTATTTAGGATAAAGTGGTTAAGCATTTAACTCATGTTTCGCCAACCTTTACTTTTTATCAATATCATGCTTCTTACTAAATTTCAAATATATTTTTGATATTTGCATTAACTTTTGTCATTTATAAATCAATTTTACTGCTTTATGAATGGCATCAAATACACTATAATTCATTGTACATATTCCTGAGTTTTCTACAAGTGTACTGTTTCTACAAAGTGAAAGAAACTACTTGACTTATACATGAATGGCACACTTTGAGTAATGCTATATTTCTCGGCATAAATTTAAAACATGAGAGTGATCTTTCTTTTTTTATCTCACGAGTTACAATTGCATTCAGGGATAAAGTTAGTTATGCATTTAATTCATGTTTCTTCAACCGTTCCTTTTTATAAACATGCTTCCTAACTCCAAATATTCTGTTGATATATGAACCAACTTTTTTCATTGATAAATCAAATTTACTATTCTAATAAATGGTATTTAATTAGCTATGTAGTATATATTATCAGGTCCCAATCAGTGCAAAAGGCTAAGAATTCTTCTTTCTACTAAAGCAATGAGAGAAAATTTCGTAACTGAATACGAGTTTGAGAATTTGATCGTGGATGTCTGCTCAAAAAGGAAACACATGAAAGGTATAGAATTTGCTTCATCTGCATGCTATTTTGAATTATTGGTTGTAGAATTTGCTTTTCAGTTACACAATTTAGTGCATTCTTTTATGATGGCGTTAGAGATTCAGTAGAAGAATTCAAATTTAGCTTGATTAATGCTGATAACAACTTGCTGCAATTTAATTCTATATATTTGTTTGTAAATGATGAACAAGGTAATTACATATAATATTTGTTGTGTTGATATGGTCCTTCTCATTTAATTCTATGTTCTGAGGAAGCTATAATGAAAAACTAGCATTATATCCTAAGGATTGAATAAGGGTACATTTATGAATATAAGGTTAAACGGTAGTTAATGGCAATGTTCCTTTTTTCAGAGGAGAAAATGACAAATTTATATGGTAAATGACTGGATAAATGTCCATAGTATTGGTATGCAATAACCAGGATATGGAGATTAAAGTTAAATATGTTAAGAAAATGTGGAAAATAGGGAGAAGGACAAACTTAACAATAAATTTGGTGAAAAGTATGGAAAGTTTAGAATTTAGTGAGAAGGCCAAATAATAATGTAAATAGGAAAAGGTTAGTGGGCCCCCTGAATTCCACCTTTAGTGTAAATGTGTCATTCTCCCTAATTTTGAAACTTCCCATACCTTTCACCAATTTTTTTCCAAAGTTTGTCCTTTAAAAGAAAATCCCCTTAAAAAAATACAATCCCAATTCAAAATTGGACATAGTTTCACCATTTAATGTATTGCATAGAAAGAATCTTATTTCCTATTTTCACTTTTTGCAATATAGGTAGCTTAAAGGATGTACATCATATTCATCTAAAGAAGTTTGTAAACGATGAACTAGGTAATAGCATATATTTGATGTGTTGATATGTTCCTTCTCATTTTATTATATGTTGTGAGGAAGTTATAACGACAAATTAACACTATATCGTAGGAATGAATAAGGGTACATTTATGAATATAAAGTTAAAAGGTAATTAATGGAAGTATTCCTTTTTTGAGAGGTGAAACTGACAAATTTATACAGTAAATGACTGAATAAATGTCCATGGTATTGGTATGCAATAACTAGGATATGAAGATTAAAGTTAAATATGTTAAAAAAATATAATCCCAATTCAAAATTGGACATAATTTAACCATTTAGTGTATTGCATAGAAAGAATCTTAATTAAGATTGCTTCAGAAAATTGAAGGTAGATTAGATATGGTATCATCATTTGAAACCTGCTATATTCTTATATTTGTACTTTTTGGTAATACTTTCAATTGTTTACGTTGTGCTTTCTCTTATGCATACAGTATAATGATAATTTAATGAATTCAATCATAGCCATGTAAAATTATTTTCTTTTTGGGTCTAAAAGTTGTTTTGAGTCGTTCAATTTATTAGGGTCCTTAGATTCATACATGTTTCAATAGACTTTATTACCTGTCTGAATATAATATTTTAATGGCTAATTTGATTTTGGTTTTTTTATTAATTGTTATGGTTACCTTAATAGCTACAGCTGAGCTTCCATTTTTAATAGTTAGTCAATTAACAACATGCTTACCATATATACTTTGGTTTTTCCTTTTTTTTCAATTTTATTTTGGAATATGATGGAGCTGTAGGAAGTGAAATTATAAATGTCCAGTTCAATTAAACCACAATCCTTCCATTGTCTAGTTCAATTAACAATCACTAAATTACAGGGTACAATTTATTTATTACTGAAATAACACTTGCTGAAATAATGTGTACGATTTAAATGTTACTGATTTTTTTAACTGAAGTAGCACTTATTAAAAAACTATAACTGAAGACTATATAACAAATGTTAGGATGTCTGAAACCTTTGGCCACCATTTTTGATGTGAGGTCAGGATACAAGATGTTTGTAATGCAATCTGGTATATATGATTTAGAGTCAGACAAACATTTGCTTTTGTATTTAAACGTTGATTTTACATATGTTTAAAAAAGGTAATCCACTTTTTTTTTAAACTCAACTAACATTGGAAGTGGTTTTTCACATCCTTAATTCATTTGTTTGATGCTAAATTCTTTGGCTTCCATATGCAGGTGCATCACATTGTTAGATATGCTTTTAAGATTAATTAATTGTACACCTAATAATGTAAAAAATATGAGAATTAGCAGAGCTTTGAAAAGAAAACATAGAGATTGAGTAACCTAGGGTTGAAGATGGCAGACTATATAAAGAATTTCATGAACAATAAGAGAATTTTAAAAGCTTACAAAGGCGTTTTATGTTGGATTAATTTTCAGTTTTTTTTATCATACTGCATTACTAGCTATATGATTCCAATAATTTAAAATGTGCTATGATATGTTGGTATTTGTCTCTTCAATCTCCATCCATGATTTTTCACTCAGTAATGGTTGTTATGTTTGATTTTATTTCGGTTCATTTTGATTATTCCTTTTGTATATGATATGTTGATTTTACTGATTATTAGTACGTCTAACTTTCTTTGTTATCCAAATATGTTTATGGATTACTGTCACAAAATATCAGTTATTTGCCACTATTCATAGCACATATAATGTTTGTAACAATGTTAGCTCCCCCAGTTCTTCCCTTTTAGATCTGTATGCTTATCGTTATCGTGAAAGTGAGTTAATAGATTTTGTATTAAATTAGTATTACTGCTGTTAAGACAAAATTTCCTCATGCTTAACACCTGGGAAGATTATGTTAGGTTCATGATAGTTGTTGATGGTTTTGTGGCTATTTTCTTGATTATCTCAATATCAACTCCACCAGCACCTAGCTAAAATTTGTTGGTTCTTTGAGAAGCTTGCATGATTTAATTCAACAATGAAGTTTTCTGCCTCCATATGATCCATCTGGACACCCATTCATATAACTGGCAACATGCACATGTTTTCTACTTTTCTTGGGAAAGGTTTCAAGTTCACACTTCGGATTTGTAAAATTCCATTATTTTGTGTTTTAAAGAATATCTGCATGCTTTTTTGCAATTTGCATTCTTCGTAATAGTAATTACATGTTGTTTTATGGAATTGCATTTTAAAGGAACACCAAATGTTTACTTAACATTTATTGCAACTTTATATTTAACAAATATGGCTTGGTAATGAAAGGAGGGCATCAAGTTAATTGTTTAGCAAAGAATTAGAAGTTCATTGTTGTCTTAATATTGTAAAAACAGAAAATTAGGATTTTTTTTAATTAATATTGGACAGTTGTAAGATAGTTGCTTATATTTTTGGTTTTCAAGTACAGAGATACATGCAATAGGAGATGATGATGCCAAGTGCCAATAGCCATCCAGTAAATATGCAAACGACAACCTTGAAATGCTTAAACACCAAGCTAGCAATCTGCAGCCATTGCAACATAATTTGGATGAACACTATGAATCAGAAAAGAAAGTACGGGTTACTTTGATCAGGAAAGCACTGTGTAGAAGTGGAGAAGTTTGATTTTTTACCGTCTTCTCTTTGGTTTTTTGTCAGAATAATAATTACCATGGACATGTAATTGAAATAATGATACCTTGCTCTGTTTACTATATGTATGCAATCCATTACCTATTTTTTTTAACCTCAAGCACATCAACGTACATAAATGTCTGCTTAAACTTTAACCATCTGTACGTTTTAAATTTTATAAACTTAAATATACCTGCATCCTTACATTATGTGTACACAGCTGTACGACTTTTGTTACCGCCTTATAACTTGGCCATAGGTATTTTCATGTAACTGACATATAATTATTTTTAAGGTCTGCCAGCTGTATGTGTACTTAAGGTTCAGTTTTCATACTACTGTCTGTTATCCTTTTTCCTACATCTTGCATTCATTTTGTTGTTAGCCTTTGTGGTGTTTTTCCTTCTTACGTTTACAACAAATTATGCATATGACCCAACTTTGGTCTTATTGTCTATGCACACGTCCAACGGACGTGCCTTCGTACTGGTATATATATATATATATATATAGTGATATACATGAAAGATTATTGCTTTCAAGTATAGCTAAATAATGATAGGCTAAAAGAGTGGCATTTATATTTATTAATACCTACTTACCTTGTGTTTGACATTAGGACATGCAAATGGTATTTATTTTACTTTAATTATATGCTAGTTGCTTCTGGACATATAAGCGGATAACTTGTTATATATAAACATTATCTGGGCATAATGATCCATTTAAAGTTTCCATATGAATGTTATGTTGTAAATACAATTGGATAAATAAATGTTTAATGCACGACTTCTGCATGCACATGTATATGTATAACATACAATGATTATAAGCATACAGACATAGTTAGTGCAGGTGAAACTATGTTTTGTATCTGTGAAGCATGAGCACATATGTTTATGAGTGGTGTATATTTCAAGTGTGTGTGAACATTTCGAGAAATCTCAGGAATATGAGCAAGTTACTTTTGTGGCAAAGAGGTCTAATTTATATGAGATGACAATTAATTTGACTTGGAGTTACTAAATTAAGTTAAGTGACTACATTCATTTTATCTTGGGAGTTACTAAATTAAGTGACTACAATCAATGGATTGGCAATTAATTTGAAATGTAACACTAACATGGTAGGATCTCCTATCAAAGTTCATCGTTAGTGTATAGTAGTGATGTCAGGAGGTATATTTCAGATCCATGCGGCATGTGTTTAGTATTTTTAGGATACTATGACTTATTTCCGTAAAAGTGGAACATTCATGTGTTATTAAGAAACAAATCACGAGTTCTATACGTATACGTGGAGGTAAGAGAGGTATTTACCTAGCTATCTGTGATCTGGTTGATGAAACACTTCGAAATGATGAAAACTTTAAAATGAAGTTTTCAATCATTAAACAACTTCGAAATTTAGTTACTCAAGTTCAGAAGATCAATAAGTTTCAACGGATCAATTTAATAACTCCCAAGATAAGTCGAGTTTAGATGGTTTGTTAACCGAACCAAATTATTAAATAGTAAGCAGTAAAAATATTTTTCCATATGATCAACTTTATCATTTTGAAGTGTTTTTCAACCAGCCCACATAATGCTTGTTCGGTACCTCTTTTATCTTCAGGTATATGCCATAACTCGTGATTTAGAACTTAATAAAACGTGAGTGTTCCATCTTCATAGAATTTGGTCGTAGTATCTTAAACTTACTGAACATCTCGTCGGCATGACTCTGGAATATACTTTCTGGCAGTACTACTTAACGGTGTCAAGATCTTCAAAAGTTTGCGTTGGCTAACAAATGTTACATTGGTTAACATACTTTCTACAGTGTAAAATGTTGCATATCATAAAAATGTCGTACTTATCATAAAAATGTTTGTACAAGTGTTGCATTGGTTAATAGTATAAGGATTATGTAACATTCTGATACATTTCATACAAAATTTGCAACAATCCGGAATTTCTGAACCAATTTAAAAAATTTATTTTTGCTATTTTAATGGATTTTAAATATTTCAAATGATTTATTTTAAATAATAAAGACTAAAAATTTATTTAAATCGAAGTTAGAACATATAAATTTATATTAATTATAAATCGAGCTCGAAATGGCGCGATAGTTTGAAAATTCGATTTTAAATTACAATTGAATGTATAGGATTCAAATTAAATCGGATTTCAGTAAAACCAGAAACATTTGAATCTGTTTAATTATATCTTTCTAACGAATGTGAAAAATTCATATTGCATAATATAAATTGAAAGTTATGTCCAGTTTAATATTTAAAATAGTCGCTATGGAATTTATTTAAATTTTAAACATATGTAGTCCTTAAAAATAGCCATTTTGCAAATGACCTCCGTTTTCGATGAAACCACTTTTGTTGGATCCGGAATGTCAAATTATTGCTAGGTTTAAAATTTCATAATTTTTGGAACTAATATGCGAGCATGATGAATTTAAATGTGTTTGGTAAATTCAGTTTAAATTTAATCGACTGGAAAATGACCATTTTTCAAACGGTCTCCAAATTCGATGAAATTAGTTCTGTTAAGACCATACCATCAAAATTTAGCTAGATTTATTTTTCTTTAATTTTTGGAGCCAGTATGTGGCCCCGGTAAATTAAAATGTACGTTTAAATTCAATGTATATTGACTTATATTTTTTTTTTTATGAAAACTAATCAAAACAGTCAAATTGGCTTACGAAACATATCCCATTGTGTTCGGAATGAGGATATTTAGCCAGGGGTGACATTCGTTGGGTTTGATTTGGAGTTCGTGATGATTTTGAGTTTTAAAGCGAAATAAATAATAATTAAATAATATTAAATCATATGTTATAAAAACCCCCAAGAATTCAAACCCTAATCCTAAACAAAACGCATCACCAGTTAATAAAATTAAAGGCCAACAATTTCAGAAATTTGATCCAAGATTTCCCCAATCCGCTGGCTAATTCAACAAGCTTATAACCAGATATTTGTTCAAGGCAACGAGTACTAGTATACCAATGGTGGTGATCGAGTTCTATGTCGTGTGGTGGCCAGAATCAGCGTATAAAGAGGCGGCGGTCGAAGTCGTTTTAGGGGATAACGGTGATGTCGAGTCTAGCAGGGGTTGGGGCGCAGGCGTTAGGCAAGGTGGCGCAAGTTGTGGGGAGCTCCGATCGTGGTCCAGTGGTCAGAAATTCGAGTAGCGACGATGAAATCAATTTAGTGACGATGGGTTTGGGTTTTTCCTCGTAACGGTAATCAGTGAGGAAGGATAAAAATTAACTAAGGCTTAATTTATTAATTAATCATTAGTGATTTAATTATGTAATTAACTTTTAAATGACCATAACTCGTTCAAATCAAAATAGAATTTGACGAGGCTGGAACCGTTGGAACCGAAAAATCGAGAGCTACGCAATGGAACTGACTGAAACAAATTTGGAGCAAATCAGAATTTGAGGTGAATTTAAATTCAAACAGAATAAAATCCTACATTAAAGACTGAAAGAGTGGAAACCAAAGTGAGAATTCTCCCACTAAAATTTTGTACAGTTATTTAATTTATTTTGTAACTGTAAAAATATAGAAATTGCCGGTATAGATTTTTAACTGTTATATTTTGTTTATTTTGGAGTTCAACACACGAATTCGCAAAAATCACATAAGTTAAAATAAAATTTTTATTTGTTTATTTTATGTTGTGATATATTCTGTTCTAAAACGAATACATTTAATATGTAATATCTATAAGTTGTAATATTTTTTTTATATAGATTTATGGATCTATTACAACAGGCCTGTACCGTTGCAAAATGACCTGTTGCAAGAGCAAAAGCCTGTTGCAAAAAAGTATACCACAACATCTCATTGCAACAGGCTGAAAATGTTGCGGACTTTTTGCAACTTCGGCTATACCAACAGGCGCAGGCCAATTGCAATATGTCTACTGCAATAAATATTGCCTGTTGCGGAAAGTGTTTTTTGTTGTAGTGTGAACTGAATTGTTTTATGGAACTATTGTTGCTAGAGTCTCTATAACTATCTGTAAATGTATAGTATTAGTTATAAACTGCATTACAGCATGAGGACTATAGCACTGAACAATTAACCAGTAATTGGTTCACTGCTAATCTGAAATCTTTTCACTATTATCCTGAAATTGTTCCATTGTGAATCTGTGAAAAATGTTTCACTTCAATAAGATAATTTATGATTGTATTTGATACATGATATAAAATTGTGAAATAAATTCAGCTTAGAAATATTAACTTAGTTAATATTCCTATTTGATGAACTTAGGAAACTGGTAGAATTATCATAAATCTGGTTTTTGACCAATCAAAGAAAACAAGTCCTTTTAGATCAGTTTGAATACAACCTTTTAAATCTGTTAACTTGTATAATTACATTTTGAATGGACCTGAGGTAATTCTTTTGTGAACAGATCAATTTGATTGAATCTGCACAATTTTTTTTTTTTTTTTTTTTTTTGAGAAATAAAATGCATACCTGTTGTTTTATATAAAGGCCAAACCCATTATGTTGCTAATATACATGGGCCTGTATTGTATATAAATGTATATACATACCTTTTGCTATACAACTCAATATTGAACTGTTTTAGAAACTGATTTATAATAGCGTACTTGGGTTAATTTATATGATCATGTTATGTAACTAGATACAATGGTGAATATATATATATATATATATATATATATATATATATATATATATATATTACAAATATGATTTGTAAAACTTTAGTTTTAATGTTCACATTATGATATATATGTCATACACCACTATTAGCTTTAAGTCCATATTTATGTCTTCAACATGAAGTTTATGATATATATATATATATATATATATATATATATATTGACATTATTGCTTATGTCAAGATTATCGTGATCTAATGATGGATATGATTCATCAAAGAAAAGGATACATTCCTTAAATATATATGTATTAAAATATTCTGTTTTTATACTTAAAGCATCCTGATGCTTATATTTTTTATACTTAAAGCATCCTGATGCTTATATTTTGACATATAATTTTCTAAACTCAGTTTCAACTTGAACTGGAAGTTTGTTATAATTGTTATTCTATGATTAAACATACTGATGCAACTCCACTTAATTGATGTATATAATCCCACACACTCTAGTCATTACATTTTGAAGAAGATTCCTGCGAGACAAATGTTGTTTCCAGTAGTGAATATAACAGCTTCATATTGGTTATATTTTCTTTCACATTGTTTACGAATGTAAAGATAAATATGCTTTAGAAAATGTTCATGTACATCTGACTTATTGCCTACACATAAAATACATTTGATGTATTAATTTTGTTGCAAGTATATCAATTACATTTGATGTCTTAACCCTATCGATTAAAATTTGTTTAACAAGGGGGCAACCTATACACTGAAACAGTTTCAGTATGAAGTGGCAACACAAATGCATATGGTGGCAGAAGAAACTAATGCAAGCACATGTTGAATAAACACATATGAATTGTTCATTATTAGTTTATTTGCGTGTGCATGTGATTGTGTAAATATATGTATAAGCAGTATTGTACGTTTGATGCTAATAATTGTATAGCTAATACAAACTATGTTATTTTGTTATGTTTAAGTTGTATAGACATATACAGTTCCGTTTTATGTATGCAAGTTGTATTTTGTTTTAAATACAAACCGTATTACATGATTATGAGATGAAGATGTGTAGGGCCTGGATATGCACATATATACATAAACGTTTCCTTGTATTTAGAATATATGTAAAGATGTAGATGATTATCCTATATAATGGTTATACGGTATTGAGTTAGCATGTTAGATGTGTTTCTAATTATATGATAATATGAATTAGGCTTGGACCATATATAATTATGATAATGTAATAATCTTGGGTTTTATATTATATGTATGGTAACCGGTAGATAAGGCCATGTTTGCAGAAATATGAGCTTTGAGGTGATTTATTTATTTATTTTAATTTTATCATCCAAAATTTTGAATTGTTCAAAAGGTCATACGAATATAAGACACATATTTTGGTATGTGTAAATAACTCTAATAATGTTCGTCACTATGAGTTATAAATTCCCTTTAAAGCAAATTATTTTGTTACATTAAATCATGGTGAAGTCTTCCAATAGTACACCCATCAATGTCCAAAATCATTGGATGTAGGTAACGCCAAAGCGTTGTGCGTCCTCTTATTTTGGTTATATGCGGTAGGAGTAATTGTGGTGCTTCGACTGTATTATTGGGTTTGATTTAACTAAGGCTGCATAATAGGATTATGGCCTTAGAGACAATAGCATGAATTATTCTAGATTTTGAGCAAATCAATAATACTGAAAAAAATGTTCATCATGCGATCCAAGAGTTATATACACGATATAATTGACATAAGATGTCTACCTAAAAGGTTGTGTTTTGGGGATTTGCCAAAGCATGATTAGATATGGATCTTGGAACACCATTATATATATATACTGATATATGTGTATAAATAAAGGGATGTTAATTTGAGTGGGAGCATATTTTAGTTTAAAGTACACGTTTATGTTAGTATACAATTTTGATTGTCAAAATATATATTAAATAAATGTTAAAGAATCAGTTATTATTTATTATCTACTGTAGATATTAAATAATAAATAATTCCGATAGTTTAGATTAATCCTTAAGAAGGATAAATTGAGTTGAATCAAATTTCTTGACTAACATTGAAATTTGGGGATTGTCCTCAAACAATTTAAAACGTAATTGTTCTAACAAATATAGAGGATCTAAAATAAAAGTTAAAGTATGACTTTAACCAACTAAGATATAAATATTATAAAATTTGCTTATATATATTTCTAGTATTAGATACTAGATATAAATCACATAAGTGTATGTTGATTTATAGAAATTACAAAATAAGTAGAATTGAGATAAAAGGACAAGTGGACTTACAATTGGAAATGATGCAAATGCTGCAGAATTATCCATAGAAAGGCGATTCCTTTTATTATACCGGCTTAATTAAGTAAATAAATAATTGTTATAATGAAATTCCGCTTAAAATAAATGTTATAATATATCTTGTTCAGACAAGTTTGAATTTCATTTGTAATAAAAGAATAATTGTTATTCATTTTATTTAAATGAAATATCATATGGAATTTCACAAACAGTTAATGATATTTGTAAATCCTTAACAATAATGTACTTGACATTAATTATGAGTGGATTAAATTTAGTGATTTAAATCCAGTAACAAGAAAGTATATCAAAACTCCATAATGATAGGTTTTGAGATAATTTGATTTTGAATTATATGAAGAATACAGATCTTGTTTCTTAGGTAAAATAACTGAATCCTCTTTCACTTGACACTAGTGAATGAGTGATAATTATTGGGTCTCGTACATAATGATGTATATGGAGCAATGAATAGGTAGGTTTTATTACTTCATTATATTTACTGATGATATCAGTAGATACAGATATGTGTATCTTATGAAACACATATCAGAATCCTTTGAAAAGTTCAAAGAATTAAAAGTGGAGATAGAAACCAATTTTAATGAAATATAAACACCTTTCGAATAGATTGAAAAGGATTAAGCCAACTATTTAATGACTATCAAGATGAATTTGAAATTGTTTCATAACTCACTCCATTTAGAACACCATGTTAGAATAATGTGTCTGAAAGGAGAGATAACACCTTATAAGATACAGTACGATTAATGATATGTCATATATAGATCTTCTAATAAATTAAATTTAGAACAACTGCATTCAATCCCACTAAAATGAGTTTGTAGAAGCCATATAGATATGGACTGGGAAATGTCCTAGTTCGTCTATTATGAAGATTCGGATTGTAAGGCATTTATTAAACATTTTATTTTGATAAGATCAGTCCCAAATATGATAATTATTTTGTGGAATATCCAAAAGAAACAAAAAGGATATTATCTCTGTAAATCCTTGAGAATAAAATGTTTATTGCTCGAATTGGTATCCCTATAAAGGAGAGCTAGTCTCTTAAATACCAAAGGAAATAAAATAGAATTTGAAATGTATCGAAAACCACAAAATACTATTGAATCTTGTATAGACAAGAAATTGAGTGGGAGTGTCAAAATAATTCTAATGTTATATCGATAACACATTAATTATTGATGATAATGTTAGTTATTAAACAAGAAATTGATACTGATTCTGAAAATGTTTGGATTAGGAAGTTCATAATTGAACTTAATTCATTGTTGATCCAATGATTTACATTGCAATAACAATGTGGCTGCTGCTCAGGCCTGAAACCTTAAACTCACTATTGATCCAAACATATATATATATGAGATATAATTCTTATGTGAAATTGTTCATAGAAGAAATGAACATATCTGCAAAGTTACAAAAGTTGTAATGTTGCGGACCTACAAAATTAAACTCTGTCACAGCAGAAGTTTAATAGTCATACTATTTTCATGAGTATATGGTACGTGAATGATTGACTCTAGTGCAAGTGGGAGATTGTTAGAGTTTATGCCCTAGAGGCAATCCATTTGATGAGATAGATAACACTGTTGATGTTATTATTTTATTTGAAATAAAATAAAATATTCTGTTATGTTATATTTACTGCGTAATATAAATATTAACATAATGGAAGTCCTTAGAATAATAATACGGAATTATATAGTTCGAGTAAGACTGAACTTGAGATTATATAATGTGATAAGTATTATAATTCTTAAATGTCCCTAGTCGAGTTTTATTGTTTATATAGGACAACAATAAAGCGTTGAGACTAGTATATTGATTGACTGATGATCACATCTCATTGATCATTAATATACGTGATATTAAAGTCAAGATATAAATACGTATTGGAGAATAGCTTATTGGGCTGACCCACCGTGAGATAACTACATGGAATATAATAAACAGTATCATAAGTTGTTCTCATAGTGACAGTGGTGTAATGGTCCTCAGACCTGAAATCATTATAATTTTATTAGAGGATATTTGTGTTTTGATATCATCTAAAGTTATTTCGTAACAGAGTAATGATAACGGTGATTATTGGATATATCTTGAATCAAATGAAAATTATAAATGATCTAGATGGAATTTAACCCTACGATATATTCATAGTGATATCCATGGGCCTCTTGACTGAGACTGTGAAATGCATGGCCGTGCTCAAAAATTGATTTGTTTTAAATAGTCTACCCATCGATCAAGAAAATCGATTAAATTATAATGAGGATGATACGATCCATGCCTCTAGTTTAATCCTTGATATATTGGTTAAAAGGATTATATTATATTGATACACTGGTCACAAAAGGTTGTATCGAATCGTTGATCTTATTACAACTTGGGTAGCAACGACGTATTGCTAGATGCCACTCACTATTTATGATTTTAAATACAATTTAAAATCATTGCCAACGTTGTAATAACCTATAGGGTCACACACTTAGAGCGTTGTAGAGATGAAATCATTTGGATAACTAAAACGTCAATGTGTTGATATTTTATTAAGCATAGAAAAGGTAAAAGGATGGTTCCATATTTGATGGCATACTTTGTTTTAAAAGGGGGCTACACTTTCTTTTAAGTGGTGCGCCTAACCCTTTTATAATAAAAAGGATGGACCAGATAAAAGAGATATAACCCTAATTCGTTTTCAATGAAATCAAAAGAATGGCGGTGGCGGCTAGCACCGCTTCATCTCAGCTACTCTCCGATTCGATCGAAGAGGCAAACGTTCGTGTGGACTTCTCTAGAGACTCGGCGCTTGTCGTGTTCCTCGATTCGATGCTCTCAACATGTTTTGATTTCCAGGTAGATCTGGTTCTTCAGGAATTCAACAATAGGTACAAACCCTAACTTTAATTTAATTCTAGTTTACTATTCTTGCAATAGATCATGTTTTAAACGGTTAAGAACACAATTTTGGATGTCGATCTGATCGTTATTTTCCTTCAGATAAATATGTCAGTATGGCTTAAAAATTTAAACATGAAAGATGCACCAACACAAGATGTAATAACAAATAATAAACAAAATATATTTTTATCAATATAGCAGCTGCATCACTACCACTTGTGACTGCTTATGTACCTTTATCTAATTGAAATAATTTGGTGAGCAATTAGATACATGATTAAGCCAACGTAGTTCTTTTTTATAAAAAACATTAAAAATCGGTATTTATTTCCAAAATACTCTTTATATCAAGTAGGGGTAGAACACTTTGCAAATACTCATTTTGAAAGACATCTGTATATCTCTTGTAGCACTTCCTTTTGAAAGATAAACATCTTCTATTTTAAATACTAATCAACTTCCTTATGCAAAAACTCATTTATAAACAATCTCAAACCAACTTTATATCTCTCTAATATATGTTTGGAAAAATCTTCAAAGATTGAACGAAAAAAGTTAAGTTAAACGTCATTTATACCCCGTTAAATCTTTTAAACTAAAAAGATAACATTTTAGAAAATACTGTAGAAAGTTTTAAACACAAAACCGCTTTTACAGCGTTTCTGGTGCGATGTGAAAAGTTTTGGTCTTGTTCGAGTGCTTTATAAATAAGAGCATTTCATAAATGCTACGAAGTTCAGAAATTCGTATTTTTGACCTGTTTTTGGCAAAATGTTTGATTCTATTTCTCTATGACAAATATAGTTTTTGACTCCAAATTTTCTATAGTAATAGGCTTCCTTAGTCCATTTTGATTTCGGGTAGATTTTTACCTTAAAAAAACACTTAAAATAATTTATCAATTTAATATATAAAATTCAACAATACGAGGCACTTTCAACAAGTCCATTTCGGGCAGATTTTTACCTGAGTTTGCATACAGTTTTTAGGTACATAAACGAGCGAATTGGAAAAAGTGGCCTACACGAAATTGTAGGCCTTTGAAATAGCTTTCCAAAACATTAAAGAAATTAAAACATCATTAAGAAATGAAGGAGTTATGGTAAAATACCGAATGTCATTTTCATAGGTTCGAGCTCTATCATTCATTCTCAATTTTCACAACTTTTCTTCAAAGCATGAAATGAATACATGTACTCAAATAGTTTTCCTCACCTTATAATTGTAGCTTGAACTTGTATTTATTATCTTGGATTCTCCTAAAATTCTCCTCATTATCTTACTTTCTTTTTGTTTTTTGGGAATGTACGAAAACAAATGAACAATTCTATCTTATTTATGACATTCTTTAAGGCTAGTTTGATAATTAGTTTTGGACACTTGTCCATCTTATCTTCATGAAAGGTTTAGGATGTAGCCACATGCCCTCCTTAGGTGTCTTAAGATGCTTCTACACATGGATACCTAATAGGGTTATGTGTCTTTATTTCCGTTAATCTCAAGACATGTGTACCGTTCATTTGATGACACGTGTCCTTATCATTTCATGCCAGTTATCATATTTTAAAATATATATACATGTACCATTTTCTTCTTTTATAAGATATGTATATATGTATATGTGTTATTCTACTGTAATGACATGCACATGATGGTTTGACAACTTTCAACAAGTTAAACGTCATTTATCGACAAAACGATTTTCGATCATATTATCGATATTTTTTCGAACTACTTATCTTTGTAAATAAAAATTCAATAACATATTTTCTTCTCATTATTTAGTAGTTATAGGATTCAACAAGGTTATAAAACAATTTTTATAACATTAAATCCAAGATTTGAATAATAATATTGATATTCAAATATTTACTACTCAAAATTTTGGACTTTTACAATTACTTCCAACTATTCCTTGCATTTTATGCACTTCGTACACTTTTTCATGAAAACACTTTGTGTTCTTTCATTGCAGTTCTTGTTACCTAACCTTTGTGTCCTTCTACTTTTGGCTATCCAGATTGAAACGAATAGATGGTTATCGAGGCGAACCACACAAAGAGATGATCCAAAGGTGCAAACATCATGTACGAATAACATCATGAGACGACGACCAAACGAACTTAGCAGAATACCATTCAAGAACTCACTGAATGAGGGATTGACATAAATCCACGCATCAGATCAGTATGACTCCTTGATGAACCAACTGAAAGTTCAAGTTCCACGGATACCACTTCATATTTCTCAAACAATAAGGCAACTACCAAAATCAACAACAGAAATGTAAAAGGGAAGTCAATATGGAGCCACACCAGGGATAAGACCCTGTGGATTGACATTCAGATGGATTCATACCAATCCTTCCATAAAAATTGTATTAATCCCTGTCTTGGAGCGATCTTTGGCCAGCCTCCCCTATTCTGACTTCATCAACAACCTCTGACATTCCCGGAAGACTTCTAGTGACCAACATCTATAAATAGTAGTTATCCATAAGAGAAATAGATCTTTTGCCTCATTATTTACTTTATATTTAGGGTGTGTTTGGCTCAAGTCCCTATTAAGTTTCAAAATTAGGCTCACATCTAGTCCTAAACTTATTGTAAATTACATCCTTATTTTTCAAAAATGCATTAAAAAAATAAAAAAAATCATGAAAATTTATATTTAAATAAAACAAGTACACGTCAAAAAATTCAGGTGGAAAAACATTCGAAGAACACACCAAAAACCAAAAAACAACAAAACAACGAAAATGCAGTAAAACGCATCTTAAGATGCATATATTTCAAATAGTTGCATACAAGTATGCATCTGTTTCAGTTTATGCGTCAAACTGCATATAAATGCATACATGTATGCAAATTTTGTGAAATAAATGCTTCTTTGATGCAACTATTTAAAATCTGCATATAAAACATGTGCTTCTGCGTTTATGCATACACGTATGCAATTACAGAAAAACTGCATACAAGTATGCAAATTTGTGTGAAGCTTTCGGCCTTTAAACATTTCTGCATACAAGTATGCAGTTATTCTGAATAAATGCATACTATCATCCAAAACATGATTCCTAGACTTCCTGCCATCAATCGGAACCAAACTACAGTTTCTCAGCTTTTGAGAGATGAGCACAATGATGTCGTTCAACCAAGTAACTCACCCCGTTGACACCACTCTGAGTTGGATCACGATCGTTGTTGATTGATGGAGATCACAACTCCATACCTCATCACCAGAATATGACAAATCATGAGTGAGCCATAAATACAAGTCAATGGCGGTTGCAAAACCGAATCGAGGCGAAATCCATTTGTTGAATATGTTTTTAATGATGAATAGCCAAGAAGATTCAACAAACCAATGATATTTTCTTATCCCAAAAAAAAAAAATTAACCATGATGGTTCCTAAATAAATATGGGTGACATGTGGTCTCCGTCCGAGTCAGGATGTAGTAAAGTGCAGGTGCGTCCTTTTATTACTTGAAGGTGTGACACATTTGGCTTCCATGGGAACAACAACCTTCAACCTACTCGCTAGAAAGTCAGTGGAACAATTTTGTATGCATGACACAAGTCCAAAGAATATCACGTCCATTTCCAATATCATCCAAAGGGCTAGAGAGTCACCCATGAGTTTTCTGAAATGCTCTGATAATTCCCTGATAGAGGTCGACAATTCATAGAAGGACATAATCCTCATGGTACTCATTCGAGGCATTCATCCAGAAACTGACTTTGGTGAGTAACTCGACAGGAAACCTCTAGAGACATTGGAACGCTTCTACGAAAATCCAACCCAATACCTACACTAAGATAAAGCACGTAGAAACAAGGTGACCTACATACATCCTTACAAAAAACAACATGATAACGTTCATAGCAATGTTTCGATCAAGCAAATCAGATAATGCACTGGTAAGGTTAGTGTCAGTTTTTAAAACAAGACAAAACAAAGCAACAACTGTATCGATGGCTGAGACAAGAAAAAGGAGTCGAGGAAACGACAATAGTTTTGATTCTGCAACAACTATACTCCACTGAACTTTTAGTTAGAGACCATTTATTTGGAAACTTGCAATATCATCCAATAGAAGAAACCCAACCCAAAGGAATCCATGAAGAGGGAGAAACAACCTGAAAATATTGCATATTCCTTGAGATGTTCGACAATAATTCTAATGACCATCGTTATCCCCGAGACGCAATCAAGAAGCTCGTTCGTGTGAAACTATTAAAGCAACATGTTCAAGCCCACAGGATGAGGAACCGAGTCCTTTGGAACCTAACCATGGACCGACAACACCTAGAACTATCAACCAGAGAAACCATCAACAAGGAATTGTTATAAATATCATTTATGGCGACCCTCATCTAATCGACAAAAGCCGGGGATAAATGGAGGAGTACGTTAACTCTAGCAAGCACATCGAATATAAAGAGTGCTTCGCCGGATGTTCTGTCCAGACGAAAGAGGACGATGACCGACAACATCACTTTTAGACAAAGATGGGCCGACGGGGTAGAGGGCCTGACTGTTGATTCTCTCATCATCTCTTATGTCATCGGTCTTGCTTTTGTATGAAAAGTGCTTGTTGATTGTGGGAGTTTCATCAATATCTTGTTCAAAAAGGCCTACAATCAAATGTAATTTGTGGATAAAAACTTAAACCCATACACTGCTAGAATTCACCATTTCAATAGTACTGTAAACGAACCGGCCAGAATCGTCGACCTACAGGTCGAACTTGGCGAAGTAGAGCATCGTAAAGCCCAAATCATCTCCTTTATCGTCATTGACATCTTCTCTCCTTACAACGCCTTCTTAGACCAACTAGGCTTGTTGACTTCAAAATCCATTTGGCACCATGGTGCTTAATCATGAAATTTCCTGCAGATGTTGGTGTTGGAGTCATCATAGGCAATCAAGTCGCTGGGAGACCATACTGTGTTTGACGTAATGTAAAGATGCCAACCACCGAGAAAAAGAAGAAAGTATGGAGACTTCCTTTTACACTAAGAACGTTGATGCATAACAACCAACGTCTGAGACCTGACTTGAGCAACATGGTCGTCTTTTCCAAGAGATTAACCTAAAAAAACGACGAACTTGAATATTATAAAGACAAACAGTTAAACCCGTTGAGCAAACGATTGAAATTCCAATCGGATATAGTGACCCATATTGGGTCTTAAAAATTGAATCACGACCATCTCGACGAATGCATCAAAGTTTTTAAGATGTTGATATTGTATCATGTTAAGATATAAGAATATAGCATTTCCTTATTTCATGATATAATATGGTAATTTGTCGATGGTTCCACATAAAATTTTGTTTACAAACAAAATCCCAAAATCAATTTCCTTAAGTTTTGAATTTTGAGTGTTCTCAACTTATGATAAGTAATATCAAGAAAACATGGGGAATACAGTTTATAATTCTTAATTGCTCAAAATGACTAAAGAGTTGGATAAATCTTCATACCTTTATATTTACAAAGGTAACTAAACACAAAAGTTAAAATTTAAGGTAGTGTTTGGTTTACTATATGTTTTGAGTTTTCAACGTTGATTTCAAAAGACACGAAAATTTGAAGGATAACGGAGGTGACAGATCAAAGGCTGAGGAGACGATAGAGGAGACGAAGGGATGGTGGATAAATGAATTTGTTATTGTTCTTATGTTATTTCTTAAAATACGAAAAATAATATAAAGTGTGCTGCTATTCACACCTCTATTTAGACTACTGACCACCATTAAAAAATTAATAGATTGCATTATTTTTGATCTACTTCCTACCACCACTTTATTTTTTTTCACTCAGTCAATAACAAACGTATTGTCTCTTCTCTTCTCAAACAACGTAAATTCTCAGATATCAAACCCTAAAACATAAGAAAAAATAACTTTTTTTGGCTGAGTAGAGAATGGAAGATAAAGAGAAAAAAGATGTTAGTTTTGTATATCATGCTCCATAATCTATTCTGTTGTTATAGAATTTTTTTAAGGGTTTTGTATTAATTTTTGTAGGAGCTGTCTTTCACCCTTCTCTCTACTTCGAGTTTGGAAGACATTAATTTCGATTAGGTTGTAATAGAGAATGACATTGTAAGTTATTGAATTTTAGGGTTTTCTTCATACAACAACAATTTATATGTCGAAATTTACAAAAGAAATGTATTTTAATTATTTTTATTTGATTTTTGTAGGAAGATAATGTTATTGACGATAAACTTGATAACTATATGTGGATGACAGCAATAGGCCGTAAGATGATCGGTCAAATGCCGTTGAAGACACAAAAGGTGATTTGACAGATCATTTTACAACTGATGAAGTATGTACTTAATTTACAATCACTATTATTTATGTAAAAACGGAAGTATGTTAATTTTTTTGGTTAAACGATGTGATTTCGGGTATTTGATTTGCAGAACGCGCTGATTCGTTGGTGTAAAACAACAGGGAAAAAGTTGAATATTATTGTAGAGCGATTCGATGGTGTTAATCAACTGATTGGACGCTTGAAATTGCGTTGATAATTTAGGGAAATCTTCAAGCTTGTAGAGCGATGGAGAAAATTTCAGGAAGAAACAGTTTTTTTGGAACGATAAAGAATTAAAGGTGGAGGTGGTAGCCGATTAGAAATTGAATAATTTAGGTGGTGTAAAGGAGTAGAGAGGCATAAAAAAGAGGTGGCCTTTAGTATAGGTGGTCAGAAGTCTGAATGGGGTGGGAATAGCAGCACACTAATAAAAATTGTTTTTTATTTTGTGTTTTAACTTCGTTTTCTAAACATGTGCGTTTAGTTTTGTTCGAGCTTACAAAATATAAACCAAAGGACCTTGAAAATTCTAGTGTTCAATTCATAACCGGGGTCGTCCCTGTCAAACAAACCAATCCACGCAAGATGATCTAGTAATTGCCGCCGTCATATTCGGCAAAACCACCACTGTAGAAACCCTCCTCGCTAGCGGAGCCGATCCATTCTACTTCGACCCAATAACCAACCTGATCCCATGCATGCCGCAATCCACAACCGCAAATCAATCATCTCCCTCTTCCTCTCCCACGGTGCTCCATGCAACGCCCTATCCCCTTCCAACCTTACTGCGAGCAATTTTGCCCTTGAACACAACCATCCAGAATGTCTCCACCTTCTCCTCGATCATGCGATCCGAACAGAACTCATTTTATGAACGATTACTAGGAATGAATCGAAACAAGTGGTTAAAAACAACTATCTAAAAGGGAGGGTGGAGTTTTCTGAAGGGATGTCGATGGATGAGGAGAGCAAGGCAGTTATAATGAAATGGGAGGGACCTTTGATGGAGGCGCACACGGAGGCTGTCTGTGGAAATGGAGGTAGGGTTTTTATTGTGGGATTTGGGATGGTGACGGTGGATAGAGCTATTGAAAGGTATCATGGTGAGGTTATGGAGCGTACGCGGAGGCACATCCAGATGTATGGGAAAGGATGATGAAAGAAGGATGGGGAGAAAAGGAGAAGGTAAAATCTGTTTTTGGGAGGTGGCATGATGCAGTCGATCAACCAGGCTCATATGATGGTGAGTTTTTGTACTGTTAGCTAGTTTTAGTTATGAAACGAAACAGATCGTCAAATTAAATACTAAGGTTGAACGGTTTAGGTCTATTAGAACTTAACATGTTCAGGCACATACACCAAATTATAACAAGTCAGTGAATTTTATGAATCTGTACTCTTTGTTGGTCTTCAATTTTATTTAACTTCTCATTGTTGGCAATGGAGGACTTGTGATTCTTAAAAATGTATACGATGCGTCATTGTTTTATGTTAAAGATTGATACTGATTCGCTGTCCCAATTATTCAAATATTTGTTCAAATCAGTTTTAAATATTGTAAGATCCTGAATTATATAAAATGCTATACCCAGTAAAGATCATCTGTTTTTCTGTTATCTCATTACCATTAAATGTACTTTGGATGTTCAATACTTCGGCTGACTTATCTTTGAGTTATATGATGGATGCCCAATATCAGCTGACCGATCTTTGAGTTATATTGGTGAAAGTGAGGTACTTCAAACCTGTATATAGTCAAATTCTTGTTTTTCGCATAATTAAGGCATGTATGATCCTCAGCTTTATTAATGACACCATCTGCCTTAGAAGTACCACCGACGAAGCCCTCCAAGCTTTGTGGAGAGTATTAGGTTGACTCTGTCGAGTGAACGTTATAAAACTAATTGATATATTGATCAAAATGGGCAGCTAAAAAAAAAATGTGACATACAGTATCATTACTCTACAGTAAGGAACATCCACATTAAATAATAATAAATATTTCTAAAAATAATAATATTAAAACTATTAAGAAGTGCATTTCAATACATAATGAAATTGTAGCTTAGTAATGACCATGACATGATGACATTGTAATACTACAATGAGCAATGACCATGGTCCATGCCGTTATAAGTAACTAAGCACTAAGAATAAATTTAGATCATTACACTGTTAACATTTTGATACATCAGAAATAAAGTCTGGAGCATTGTGGTTTTATTGAGATAAAATATGTTTAAGAAAGATGAATTGTGTCACTATGTTTGGAACATCACAAATATAGTCTGAAACTTTGCGATTATCGCTCGAAGTAGTAGGACCGTAAGTGTTATGAGATTCAATTTGCTAGCAGCAAGTCGCGGTGAAAGCTCTAATATTTGGTAACCATATTCATTAAAACAACATGACTGGATGAAATTGAATACCATAAACAAAACGTAAAGCGCAACGGAGAGCGAGCACCAACCTTAAGCAATACCCCAGATATTGCTTTCACTTCCTACGACGTAGGTGGTGGCAGTTGTAGTTTCCAGTTTATTGGTCTCAGTTCTGTGCATGACAGAAAAAAGGTGGAACTGCAGATGTAATTGGCAGTGGAGGTGATTATGTTCGGTGCGGCGGTGGTTTGTGGTATATTAGTGACGGACGAGATAGGTGCTTGAGCTGATAAAAGGCCTGTGGTTAAGGTTTAAATAATTTTGTAGGAGGAAATACAATGAATTCAATGAAGATAAGTTAAAATTAGAGATCTGAGAATTTCAAGGGAAGAACAGAGAATTAGAGTCATGGAGAATGGAGAAGTGAAATAGAATTAGGATAGTCAAAGATACATAGATAATTTGAAGTGCGGTGCTAAGGCCACCGCGGTTTGTGCTAAGGGCACCGCGCAACGGTCTAACGAACGCTGTTCGGATGGCTGTTAACCGCCGAACACGGCCCAAAAAAAAATGTTGTTCGGCGGTCGCTATGGTACCGCGAAGCAGAAATCGCGATGCCCTTAGCATCACACTAATTGAACTAGTGTTTGGCCCGTGCTTCGCACACGGGAAGTGTTTGGAGAATAATATGTATTTACGCGTGCAAGCCCAAGTTTGAACATGATGTGTCGTACGAGGAAGTGGTAAGTTATCAATATTGCAGCGTATGGTGTAATGATACAACATAATTATGGATTGAAGTTGAAGAAATGATAGTATTATATTATAGTGTTGTGTAAACATGTTGACGTTCAGAGTGACATAGATGTAATTAACGTACGTTACGTCACGTTTGTTGCGGACAAAAGGATAAAAAGAGATGAAATAAGAATTGTATATTGTCACACAGAAATTACGTAGCTATATAGTGTAAGAGAAGGTCAAAGAACACTAACGAAGAATAGCCAATGTCGTGTTGTAAGGGTAGATACCATCACTACAAATGAAAGAAGAAAAAGCAATTTCTTGATTTAGGAAAATTATTATTATTATTATTATCGGTTGGTGAATTAAATGTCTGAAGTGAATTCGTAAAAGTATGTAAAAAATCGTAATCGTTGAATTGTGGGAAAGACGACATAAAATATGAACGTTATGTCAGAAATAAGTAGGCAGTGAAAAACAAAAGCAAAAAAACAGGCAAAATTTCGTTAACGTAGAAAAAAAGAAGGCATGTTGAGTAAGTATGATGCAACTGTCAGAATTTGCATGAAGGACAAAGACGTGTCTTACTGAGCAGGACATGTAGTTTATAATTTTCCGATCATAATGATTAAGTGTGAAACATTGGAAGTGAATCACTTATGCAAACAAAGCTTTTGTTGAACTTATGTTTTCATGCACTACATCTGACGAGAAATTTCTTTTACACACACAAACAGACGTATAAATCCCATCATATATATATATATATATATATATATATATAAAGATAGCTATACACAATAACTGCCAAAACCCAAAAAGACCCATCACAAATCGAATGATATTTACAGACGAAAATATAACAACTGAACTTCATAATCATATTTATTGTAAGTCGAGAAAAATATTTACGGACTGACATCACAATATCACAACATGACTGCTGCTCAAATAGACCAACTACACAATATCATTGAATCTCTTTATCCACTTCAGCTACTCTCAAATAAGCAAAGAAACAAAATGATTAACCGCAAATAAATAAAAGTAGACCCATTTTTCAGCTTGAGGTTGTTGATTGGCTTGCACCCTGCACTGCAGCAGAGGATGTGGAGAGCATTAAGTAACCATGTATCAGTCCTTGAAAAAAAAATGAATTCATGTGTTTAGTGTAACCATCAGGGAACTGTTAATATTACTCCATATCGTGTTATGCGGGCTGAAATAAGTATCTACAATATGTCATCTCAAACATGAACGAAATAAACATCATTCATGTATATGATGCAATTCCAAACAGGCTGCAAATAAAGAGGTCACTATCACACATATGATTATTAATGCCATGATAAGGTAATGTAGATTATGTTGGTGATATTTGATGTCATGGCATTTTTAGTTGGGTCATTTCCGACATTGGTTCTTTCATATAATGATGAATTCTCATCCACAGCTAGAGGCAACAGTGGTTGCATCTTCCAAGAAGAAGGGTTCCAGAAAGTATGTCTTAGAAGACAGCCGCTTCATCCTCGGGCTGTGGATGTGATTCCGCCGTTATATGAAAAAACCAATATTCAAAATGATCCGACTGTGTACTCAATTATTAATGCCATGATGTGAAATATTACCAGCATGATGTACATTGCCTTATCCAAGAGTTTCGACTATGCAAATCCATTACCTTTAAGGATAAAATGCACTGATTAAGAGATAATACAAACATATTCTTTAAAGATAATTAAAATTAAGACATGCACAGATTGATGGTCCATCAAATTGAGAAATTCCAAGGTTCGTTATTGCACATATCTCCTTATTCTTAATAGTGGTGCAATCAAAGATGCTTCTTTACCATCCTGCTAAAAATAAAACATTATAAACCTTAGAGAATAGAATAAATCTACTGTACACAAAGTTGTTATTACATTTGTAGGTAATATATACAAATCTTTTACTCTTGCATCATCCACCTATACAACATGTCGTCTATAATTTTATCGATTGTCCTTTTAAATGATAATTATACTTCCGTTGTCGTTTTCGAGCCGTAAAGAAAAAAATAGTTATAAGTTATAATATTGGGTTTGTACTATTGACCCACAGTCAAAAAATTCAAACGAATTGGGTATCAGTTTCGAAAAATCTTCCTAGCTTACATCAACATTTAATTCTTATGCCTATATGTTATCGAGGGAAAAGAACAAAACCAGAATGCATGAGATTACTATGTTTGAACTAACATAGTAGTTATAAAAAGGGCCAGATGAAATCAAAACTAATGAAATCACTGTGTTTCAACTCTTGTAAAATGTAGTAATTTTTTCACTTGGACATAAGACATCACAATTTGACGATGAAGTGATATCATGACGAAATAACACACGAATGCTATAGAATCATGTAATAAATGTACAATAGATATCATATTTTAAAATAATGATAATAGTTATTTAACCTGACACTGAAGTAAGAATGTCATTCAAAATTGTTGAGGTTATAAACTTTATCAGAAGAGTGAGTCGAATGAAATTTACAAAGGGTCATGTGATCATCAAACGGGATGCGAGTTGTACCAATCATTTAAAGTGTTTGTTTAATTTTTTCATATAAAATTCTTGACAATAAGAAATGGTTAATTGTATTTTTATCAAAAAAAAAAGTAAGAATAGAATAGTAAACAAAAAATAGATGTTGCAACCCAACAATCTGAAAGCTAATGAATCTTATTAACATATTACATCTTGTATTCGATAAATTAAGGTGGAATGTCGAGCAGGAATATTTTTAGCAGGGATTAATTTTTAAACTCTTCATCAAGTGAATAATTTTTTATTTTTTTTGGAAGATGTACAAATTTTGCCAGACAAAAGGCCAGTACTGCATCAAAAACTGGATCATTTTCGGAGGCTAATTTCATGTGTGTTTCACTGAACGGATATCAATTTTATCCCAAATAATAGAGGAGAGTAGAAAATATTTAGTAGCAATTCATAGAAAAATGGTTCGTGTGCATCATTTAGATTGCCGTTGCACCACAATTAAACTCGGTGAAGTTAGGTATCTTACGAAAAACATGATTTTTTTTTTTTAAAGATCTACAGTAACTGAAATTGACACAAATCATATTAAGTATCGATGACTTATTGAGTAGTATTCGACATAAAGGGAATGATTTTCCGTATGGTTTGAAATAGTGATGTCAACAGATACTTTCAGATACATATAGTATTATATCGTTATCTGTATCCGAAATCTTTTTCGGATATTATCGGATAATTATCCTTTCTGCCAACGATTATTAAATCAAGAAATATAAATGAAAATTTCTAGTTTAACATAAATGTTTTTCAATTCCATTGATCACTTAAATGTTAAAAATAAACATATACGATGAAATTAAATAGATTTGAGTAGCTAATATGCATTTAGTGCATATAATATAAACCTTCAACGTAGTAAAACAGTAAATAAATCCAATTCATTGTACTAAAATACATATAATTTTGAGCATAATGTTAGAAAAAATCAAATGAATAAATGTCGGATGCGGCTATCTATGTATCCATACCCGTATTTTTGGATATCGGATATTTATTCGTTTTTTGGATACATATGCGGACAGATATCAGATATTTCGGGCATTCATTGTCAGCCCTAGTTTGAAGGCATGATAATTGTTAACTAAATTAGTATTTTTAGTAACTATATCATTTACAAAAACGCTATTATGCCCGAAAACTGATTTCCGTTCTGAATTGCGGTGAAGGTGGAGAGGAAGTATTGGTTGAAACTTGCGGAAGAAAGAGATAATGGCAGTATTGAGAGGAAGAATGACAATTATACCCCCCTGAATTCAACGTGGGGGGTATATTTCGGGTGAATTCGGGTGAAAAATCACCCGGGTATTCTAGCAGCGTTCTATCATTTAATTTCAGGATATTTCAGGAGAAAGCTGAAACAAAGAGCCCTGCATGTAATAAAATTTGGTAGATGAATTTAAGAGAACTATCCTTTTCAAGCATTAAGAAGTAATAGAAATATAGTCAGTTTCATCAAGAACATCAATCGAGAAATTGAGATGTAATTAAATCATAGTCTTTTTCAAAGTTTCTCAACTTTGACTTGAAGAGGATGCTATTTTGATCAGAATCTAAATTTTTCTTGCCTTCCATTTGAAATTGTATAAGCTAAGCCGCTAATTATAAAATAGTAGTTTAATAAAAATATTGTGATGTACCGCCTATAAGTTTAGCAAAAAAAAAAAAAAAAAGAAGCTTAAAATAAATGTCAAGAACATTAACGAATCCGAATGAAAAAAATTCCAGTTAATGTCCTTTCTCGTAGAAAATAAACTAATAAAACTATTATCTTTTCCATCATGAATTGATCATTGTAAGGGATAAAGATATTGCTGATTGATAGAAATTGATATAACAGTAAATAAGAAAAATGTATAACGTAAGGTCCTATCATAAAACTTCATTAGATGAAATTTCTAATGAAATAACATGGTCAGAGTAATGAGTATGGTATGTCATTAAGAACAATTTGAAAAGATTTCTTAAAGGATAAATCTGGAAACATAACATATTCACTCAACTGAATTGCATAATTCAACCAAAACTGATATTATACAGACTAAATGGGGGGGGGGGGGGGGGTACTGCTCAGTTAAATTTATTATGGATAAAAGCAAAATATTAAACACAACCGATATCCATGATAAATTGGAATCACAACAAATGAATACGACAAATGCTTGTTGGGCTTTTATACGGATTTTAATCCATCGAAATGTTCATGTTCTTAACAAAAATATTATGCAACCAATTTCAGCGAAAAGAAATTAATCTGGTAGAGCCTAACTCACTGAATATCATGTCAAAAATCTATATATATTTAAATGCTTAATTCTGGTGAAGTCATGGTCTGTAAAGTAACCAAAAAAGACACATTTAAATTAAAAACTTGATGTTTGACTGTCGTACATGTAGAGATAGTAAATACAGGCAAACAAATTGTCAAATAATAATATAACACCGTTAAAACCTACAATTTTAGTATGAATATATGGTAAGATGGTTGTTACCTTTACTATTCAACATTAGAGGTTGTATTCATCGATCATGGACGGTGTAAGGAGTTTCTTTCAAGGCACATTTAAGATTCGCGATTCAAAAAACATTTAAGATAAATGAAAGTCAAAGAGGAATTAAATCAAATTAGTTAACGAATAGCCACTGAACTATAAATGTTAATTTTTGGAACATCAATTTCCTATAAAAGTCAAAGAGGAATTAAATCAATCTTAAATCAATCCAATCAACGAATTGGGGAGATACAAAAAACATTTAAGATAAATGAAAATAGTACTCATATTTTCTATTTACCTTTTCTTATTTTTCCTTTAGCTTATTTGCTTGATTTTTTCCTGCTTAAAGATGATGGTTGACATTGATCTCGATGCTACCCTGAAATCAAGAAAGCGCAAAGGATCAATAGCCGAATCTTTGGCTTCCTTTGATGTTGAAAGGCTGTAGTAATGAATTGTGGAAACACCATGGAAGAATTTCACATTAATGGAGGAGAAAAAGTTGTAATGAATGGAAATCGTGAATGGAAAGGCGAAGTGGTCTGAAAGGGAAACGGTTCAGTAGATAGTGGGTTGAAGGAAGCTATTGCTCAACGGCTGTGTAAAACAAAGATTAGAAAGTTGGAAATGTAGAGTATTGAGCACGATTGTAAGAAAAGTGGTTAGAAGGAGAAAATAGAAAACCGTGCGAGGGCACACGTTCCGAATTTTGGAGAAAAAAAATGGAGTAAAGCAGTAGCCTGTATTTTGAAATGAAAATATATGGTGTGTCCACGTCAGCAATGCTTAGTTCCTGCTTTTAGGTTTAAGTAATAGATAAGGAAGGAGCTATGTAGATTTGTCTTCTAAAATTTTTGTTTTCGTGGTATTTTATTTTGGAAGCCTACCGTAGACGAGCAAGTATAAGGATCAGCATTTTAGATTTTTTTTATTTATTTATAAAATAAGTTATGTAGAATTTTCTTATTGAAGAAAAAACATAGAACATTTCCATTTCTCATATGACGGACCGTTAGCCCCATCTATTTTTTCTTGATAAATAATTTACAGCTTATCTATTAAATAATAGTAAAGCGGAACTTTTAAAGCTCTCTCCTTAATTCTATGAGTTTTCTATGTTCTCCTTCATTTTCTCTAGATATTTTATTTTTAAATTAGTTTATCACTTTATACTTATTTACTATTTCTCTTACATTATTTTATCACTTTTGTCATTTCACATTTTGATATAGACATTTTAAATTTTACACAATTATTTATTAACAGTTAGCGCATAACATTTTACATTTAAGTCCGCATATTTAAATTAATTACAAAACCCAAATTTAAGTAATTTAAATAAATTTAGTTAACTAATATTTCTTTAAAATACTAAAAGAATGACAAAATTATTATTTTTTGGCTTTAAATACCTGCACTTTAAATTTTCTATAATCATTTAAGTATCTCTCATTTCTTTTCTAATATTTTACGTTTAGTATCATATTTTACAATTAATTACATAGTATTAAAACGGGGTTTTTACCCTCAAGGACAAAAGGAACAAAAAATTATTCCATAAGGATAAGGGGGCAAAATTTTATCCTCAAGGACAAAATTTAGTGTAAAGGGAGGAATTCAGGGGCCCACTATAATTCATCCCTTTACACTAACACTTGTCCTTATGGATAAAATTTTGGCCCCTTGTCCTTATGGAACAATTCTTTGTTCATTTTATCCTTCACGGTATTTTCCTGTATTAAAACTATTTAAATAACTTTAACAAACTATTATTCATTGATTCTCCTAATAAATCACATCAAGATTATTCATATTCATATTAACAAAAATGAAAAATTCAAATATATAAACATGTCAGTCACTTAACATAAATTATACACAAATTACAGTCACAAGTTCAAAGTTTAACTCATTTATATCAATATATTTACCGCATATTGTACTGTAATATTAATGCCAAATGGTACATATTAAAATTTATTTAGTTATTTACATAACACTGCACGATATCACTTAACATTGTACATTTAAGTCAATATATTTAAATTAATTATGTGATTTTGAATTTAACAAATGAATTCAAATTCAATAAATAAATTGTTGTTAGTTCATATAACTGATGTTAAGTGTGATATTTTAAAATGTATACCATGTTCGTATCAACAAAAATAGCAAAATTGATTTTTCTTTCAAATATAAAGTTAAATAAGTCACATAGTTCAAGTAACATATGTAAATAATAATATAAAGTTCAATATATTATACATTTATCTCAACGAATTTATCATTAATTGAAGAAAACAATTTCCGCTTAATTTAAATATCTGTATTTTAACATTTCTACAATTATTTGCTGGACGTCATCAATTCTTTCGTGATATTTCATATTTTAATGCATATATTTATACTACTCATGAAATCTTAAATTCTAATTATTTAAATAATCTTAGAGAGTATTTAATTCATTTTTTGTTTGCTCTTATATATATACACACACCAATTTTACAATATGTATTCATATTAAAATAATATAGTTGTCTTGTAACGAGCCGCAAATCCGTACTATCTGAGTTGACTAATAACACCACACGTCCAACCCAAATTGCACAGAAATACGAATCATTATTAGAAAGAAGTTAGAGGATGAGAAAAAGAAATATTACAATAGAAGAAAACGAAGATCACAAATTCACAGCGGAACGAATAAAATATATTAGGTAACATAAACTTTGAAATACAATTCGGTAACTTTATATACATACCATCATCAGAGCATAACAGCTATTTCTGGAACAGTTATAAACGCCTGTTTCTAGATATAAACATGGTACACAGCTGTTAGCCCACTTTGTGAACTGGGCAACACAAAGTCAAGACATGAAATATTGAAGAAGCTTGAAAAACTCTGAAGCGGGTTGGATCGGAGCAGGATAGCGGTTCGGATCGGATAAAGTTCTCTGTTCGGATCGGTGAACTATTGCTGAGGAAATTAGAAAGGCACAGCTGTTCGGATCGAAGGGCAATATAATCTCAATTGGATCGGAAAGCCATTTGATTGCTACGGAGATAGATCGGAGCGGAGCGGAGCAGAATAAAGAGGGGAGAGCATTGTTTCCAAGTCAATCCGGGTCGGATCGGATATCCCGATCCGAACCCCTTGTACATGTCTCTCCGACCCGAACCCATTTTCCACGTCATTCCCCTGCATGAACGCCTGGATATCCGGATCGGCTATGACCAGTTCCTGCCCATAACGTCCATTATTCTGATGCGTTGTCAACATAGAAATCCATCCGAACCCGATGCTGATGGGATGGATGACACGTGGCTCCGATCCGGATCGAGTTCTGAGCAAATTCACACCTATAAATACCCCGTCTGGAGACAAAGAAAATGATCTTTTTCTGGCATTTTGAGAATTCAACCACCTTCATAATCCGAACTCCAGTACTCCCGGAGAATCCAAATCTTCTTTCATTATTTGTTTTAGTCAATTGAGTGATTGTAAGTGAGTTGTGAGAGAAATCAAGTGAATATTTCATTGTATTTGCAACTGAATCATTGAAAATAGTGAAAGATAAGTGGACGTAGGCATTTCTTCGCCGAACCACTATAAATTCTGTGTGTTCATTTTCATTTTTATCTCATTTCATTTGCTTTTAATCAATTTGGGTGTTAGAACCACTTTTTGGTCTAACATTTTGGTGCTTTCACTGAGAACTCATCTGAATTCTTTATTTTCCGGGATTATCATTCTACTTTTTGGACCGTTGAGTTCAAAGAAGTTAATCCTTAAGTTTTACGCTCTTAGATATTTGTTGAAGTGATTGTCGAAGAATCATGGCCAAAGGAAAAGGCAAAGAAGTTCAATCTGGTCGAGGAAATGGAGCTGGCGAAGATCAGCAAAATGCGGTTGTGACAAGGTCTCGTGGGCAGAGTTCAGCAGTAGGACGAACCAATGCAGAAAATCCGAACCGTCTTCAGGGGGAGAGCTCCGATCCGATCCGGGTCGGAGATTCTGAAGCAGTGCAATCCCCCAATCTGAACCGACCCGAGCAGCTTGCCATGTACCGACCCGAACAGACTCCCCAGCTCCGAACCGACCCGACCTCCCATCTCCGATCCGATCCGACTCTTGGTGATGTTGGAACTTCTACTCGAGTCCCTGCAAATGCTCCGATTCCAACCGCCAGGGTCAGTGATCAAGTCAATCCATCTGCGCCCATTACTCAAGGAGATTTCTCGCGCCTACTTGATATGCTTGAAAGTACAAGGGAGGCTATGAAAGTTCACGAGCGCACTATTCTCATGATGCAGGAGAATATGAGGCTCATGAGAAGGGAGATTAGCGAACTCCGTCGACAGAGAACTCCATCACCGGTTCGTCACACACCAGTGGATCAGTCTTCATCTTCCGAGGAAGAGCGGCCCCGTGAGCGAAGGCCGCTCGAACGACCTCAGAATGTGGAGCAGCTGACATTTGGATCTTTGGGATCTCGTGAGGATATTGCACGAGCACTAGGAAACAATGACCCCACTCGGGGGCAAAGGCTCCAGTCCCCTCCTCCCGAGATCGACCGGGAGCGCAGGGAACGGAATAGAGCAGAAGCAGCTCGAAGAAAAAGGGCATCTCCTGAACAAGAGCCCAGAAGGAACTCGGATACTAGGACCAGGGAACCTGAGCGGCCCCTAACTAATGCTGATGTACAGGCAATGGTTCGCTAGATCATGTCCGAGAGCCGGAACTATACAAATGAAGATTATGGCATTGATCGAAGCCATACTCCTTTCACCGACGATATCCTCGACTTCCAGTTCCCCCAGCGCTTTAACTTGCCACAGATGGACAAGTACAACGGAAGGACTGATCCGGGACAGCATTTGATGCGATACTCGTGGCTCATGAATGCTGCTGCTGCCCCTGATGAAGTGAAGTGCAAAGCATTCCCAATCTATTTAGAAGATGTGACGCTGTTCTGGTTTACCCGACTTCCTCCTCGTTCGATTTCGAATTACAAGGAATTGAGCGAACGTTTTATGAACCAGTTCCGACTCCATGCCCGAAAGTCCAAAAGTGTTATTGAATTGTCGAGAATCAAGCAGGCACCAAGAGAGTCTTTGAGGGCATATCTTGATCGTTTTAACCTAGCTGTGACTGAAGTTAGTGACCCGCATGAGCCCACCATTCTGATGGCATTAAAGGAAGGAGTCGATCCTGAATCTGAGTTCGGGGATTACCTTTCTGGAAAGAAACCCTCCACGAGAGAAATATTCTATGAAAAGGCCGATATTTATTTAAGACGAGAGGAAGTCAGGACAAATCGGAAGAGAAAGTCTGAAGCGGCATCAAAAGAAAATGTCCAGAGTAACATCGCCGTGAAGCAGTCTGGGGAAAGTTCCGGAAAAGTTGAAGTAAATGTGGGTAACAAGGGTGGAAACAACAATGCTGGAAACGGGGGCAACAACAATAACCGTAATGCGAACGGTAACAGAAGAAACAGAAATAGAGGAAGTGATCCTAACAAAAGACCCCGATTCCAGACCTACGAGAATTATACACCATTGAACGACACCCTGGAGAATATTTACCTAGATACGTACAATGTTCTGCAGTACAAAAGACCGCCACCTCGTGATTCGACCGAGAAAGAAATGGCGACAGGGAAGTTTTGTTTGTTTCATGGAACTCACGGGCATTCAACCAATGAATGCCGGCATTTGAGAGATGTGATTAAGAAGCTGTTGCGTGAAGGGAAGTTGGATGAGTACAAGGTTGCCCCGAGGGACAGAGGGCAAGGAGAGCAGGCTCCAAAACAGATTCTACCTGCTCCCAAGCCTACAGCGCAGTAGAAAGGTAAAGGAATTGTTATCAACTCCATAGTAGGCGGACCTCACCCGGCAATCCGTAGTTTCAGATCAATGGATCAATATGTAAACGCTGCCAAGCACCTAGATGTGAATGAAGGAGATGATTTGGAAGATATCACCCCTATAAAACAACAGAAGACCATGTTTGACGACATGGTATTCCGCAGCCGAGATAATACCGGGATCCAATCACCCACTGATGATCTGTTGGTTATTACTACCACTATTGGGCCGGCTTTGGTTCATAAGGTATTAGTAGACAACGGAAGTTCCGTCAATATTTTGTTTAAAAAGTCATTTGATCAGATGAAGCTGGAATCTGAAGACTTGAAGCCATGTGAAGGATGGATCAGAGGCTTCAACGGGGCGTCAACAGCTCCCATGGAATACATAGAATTGCCCGTGACCTTGGGGCAAGGAGAACGCAGAAGAGTGCGGATGCTTCAGTTCGTAGTATTGGACGTAGATTCGCCTTATAATGCATTTTTGGGGAGGCCTGCCCTTGCTGAATTCAGAGTTTGTATCGCCCCTTGGTGTTTATTACTTAAGTTCCCAACCGAAGCCGGAACTGGAGTAATGAGAGGGGATCAAGTTTCCGGACGGGCCTGCTATGTGGCTGAATTAAAGATGTTGATGAAAGGACTTAACGTCGAGAGTAAAGATGCCTCGTCTCCCTCAAAGGGGGGCTCGACATAGCAATTGGAGAGATTGACCCCGAAGGAGTTGCCCAAAGAAACGCCTGAAGACCTGGATCCCAGAAAAGACGAGGAACCAGAGGCTAGGAATGCAACTCCTAATGAAGCGACAGTGGAAATTCCCATTGATGAAGCTGATCCGACAAAAGTTTTGAAGATTGGTTCTCAGTTGGATCCACGTCGAGCCAAAGAACTAACGGACTTCTTGAAGGCAAACTTAGACGTGTTTGCCTGGACCCACGCTGACATGTGTGGGATATCGCCATCCATTATAAGTCACAAATTGAATGTAAACCCGAAACATCCGCCTGTGAAGCAAAAGAGACGCATGCTGGGCCCAGAGAGGTCGGCTGCTCTCAAAGAGGAAGTGGAGAAGTTGAAGCAGAATGGATTTATCTGAGATTCGACATATCCCGACTGGATATCGAATCCCGTCTTGGTAAAGAAGCCGAATGGAAAGTGGCGGACTTGTATTGATTTTTCAGATTTGAACAAAGCATGCCCTAAAGATAGTTTCCCACTTCCCAGAATTGACCAGCTTGTAGACTCGACAGCAGGTCATGAACTTCTCTCTTTCATGGATGCATATTCTGGGTACAACCAAATTCCTATGCACGTGCCAGATCAAGAACATACGAGCTTCATTACAAATTTGGGATTGTATTGTTATGTTGTAATGCCATTCGGATTGAAAAACGCTAGAGCCACTTATCAGCGCTTGGTGAACAGAATGTTTTATAATCAAATAGGAAAGACTATGGAAGTTTATGTGGATGATATGCTGGTCAAATCGAAACAGTCCTCCAGCCATACGCAAGACTTAGCGGAAATGTTTGGTATCCTGCGAAAGTATCGGATGAAATTGAATCCTCTGAAATGCTCATTTGGAGTGGCATCGGGAAAGTTCCTAGGCTTCATTGTGAGCTCCTGAGGAATTGAAATCAATCCTAGCCAGATAGCAGCGATTAGAAATATTGAAGAGCCGAGGAGAATTAAAGACGTCCAAAGTCTTGCAGGGAAAGTAGCGGCGCTGAGTAGATTCATCTCCAAAGCCACAGACAAATGCGTTCCGTTTTTTGATTTGATTAAAAGAGGAAAGAAGAACTTCGAGTGGACTCCGGACTGTGTTGAGGCCTTTCGAAATTTATTGGAACTGCTAGAGAAACCACCGATTTTGTCAAAGCCAGTAGATCACGAAGAATTGTTTGTTTACTTGGCAGTCTCGGCTCACGCCGTTAGCACAGCCCTGGTTCGAGAAGAAGACAAAGTACAAAGGCCAGTGTATTATGTAAGCAAGAAATTAGCAGCGGCAAAGCGCAACTACCCAAAGATTGAGAAGCTCGCTTACAGCCTCCTAATTGCATCCCGAAAACTTCGTCACTATTTCCAAGCTCATCCAATAACCATATACACCGACCAGCCCTTGAGGCAGGTGTTGCAGAGACCCGAAGCATCGGGAAGGTTGATCAAATGGAATATAGAATTAAGTCAGTTTGATTTGAATTTTCAACCACGAAAGTCGATCAGGGGGCAAGCTCTGGCAGACTTTATTGCGGAGTTCACCATTCCAGAGGAGGAAGTAATCGATGACAGAGTGGTTAAGTCCGAGGATGAGTTAAAGATAGATCCGTGGAAACTATACACAGATGGAGCCAAGAACGATCGAAGGTCCGGAGCTGGAATCGTCTTAGTCACCCCCGAAGGACGGTCGTTATATTATGCTCTACGATTAGAATTTTCGGCGACGAACAATGATTCTGAATATGAAGCCCTGATTGCCGGGCTGAAGCTTGCTAAAGACCTAGGAATAAAAACATTGGACATATACTGTGACTCTAAAATTGTTGTTTGCCAAGTGCGAGAGGAATTTGTGGCTCGGGGACCTCGACTTATTGTCTACCTCAAGAAAGTGAGAGAGCTATTGAGTAGCTTGGAACGGTACAACATAACACATATCCCAAGAGCTGAAAACCAGAAGGCAGATAGGCTGGCAAAGCTGGCTAGTTCCGACAATCCAGAAGAGAATGAAATAATTCGAATTGAAACGTTGGAATCGCCAAGCTTTGAGTCGATGGAGGTTGAGTTCGCTTTCGAAGCGGAACCGGAAAAGGAGTCGTGGATGACCCCAATTAAGAACTTCCTTAAGAATGGGACACTCCCATCAAAGAAGAGTGAGAAAATGGCTGTAGTTCGCAAGGCTACCAGATATGTCATGCAAGATGATACTCTTTATAGGCAAGGATTTTCTATGCCCCTGTTACGATGTATAGCACACGACGACATCAGGCGTGTACTAAGAGAAGTGCATGAAGGTGAGTGTGGAGGTCATACAGGAGGTCAGACTTTGGCAAAAAAGATATTGCGATACGGATACTTCTGGCCCACAATTAACAAAGATGCAGCTGATTATTCACGACGCTGCGATAAGTGCCAGAGATTCGCCAAAATCCCCAGAGCACCGTCGACCCAACTTAAATCAATGGTAAGTCCTTGGCCATTTGCCACATGGGGAATTGATATCATTGGAGTTCTACCGATTGCTAAAGGAGGAGCTAAATATGCAATAGTGGCCGTGGACTATTTTACGAAGTGGTGGAAGCTGAGCCCTTGACCAAGATCACGGCAAGAAAGGTGATAAGTTTTGTGGTCAGAAATATTATATGCCGATTCGGGATCCCAAGGACGATTATAACTGACAACGGAACCCAATTTGATAGTACGGAATTCAGAAATTTCTGCCAGAAGTATAAGATTGACAAGCGATATACTGCAGTTGCCTATCCGCAGTCAGACGGGCAAGTAGAGGCAATAAACAAAGTAATAAAATCCATCCTCAAGAAACGGTTAGAGCGTGCAAAGGCAAAATGGGTTGACGAATTGCCCCTAGCTTTGTGGGCATATCGAACAACATTTAAGACGGCCACCGGCCACACCCCTTTCTCTCTCCTTTGGCTCAGAAGCAGTAATTCCAGTTGAACTGAAAGTTCCTTCCCACAGGGTGACATATTATGACCCGATGACGAATCGGGCGCTCTTACTTGAGTCTCTTGATGAAGTCGAAGAAAAAAGGGACGAAGCAGATTTGCGTGCGGCAAGACATCGACGTCAGATGGCACGCTATTACGACAAAAAAGTTCGCCTCAGGACTTTTGAACCAGGAGATTTGGTGCTAAAGAGAGTCTTTCCATCCCTTCCTCACCTTGGTCCAAAATGGGAAGGACCCTTTGTCATCCAACGGAAACTTGAAAAAGGAACCTTCAAGTTAACGACCGTAGATGGCGAAGAAGTCCCTAGAGCATGGAATGCCCAACACTTAATGCGATATTTGGATTAGAAATGCTGTACTTTTTGTTATTTTTCTTATGAACTCTGTAATAAGGCACGACTTGCCTTGGGAAAATCTGACGATATGAATAAAAGACTATAAAGTGGATGTAGGCTACGACTTAGCCGAACCACTATAAAAATATTGTGTGTTATTTACTTTTATGCATTACATATATACATTCATCGATTTTTCTGTTGTGATTATAGAATACAGGATGACTCAAAACCTGAAAAGGTTGAAGACAGTTTAGACATAAGAAGAAGCACAACGACTATTTGTGCGACAAGACATAAAAGAATGAGAAAACGACATTCTTAACTCTAACTCTCCAGAGAGAGAGAGAGAGAGTATAAAAGCGTCTCCGACTGAGCGCTGAAAAAGAAATTCTTCCCCTAACTCTCCAGAGAGAGAGAGAGAGTATAAAAGCGTCTCCGACTAAGCGCTGAGAAAGAAATCTTTCCCCGCTGAAAGACCGGGGAATGAATAGATTACTGAGCTCGAACTCTAACTCTCAAGAGAAAAGAGAGAGTATAAAAGAAATGCCAGAGAAATGACAGGTGCTGACGACACAGGAGGTGCTATCCCGTCAGAAAATCGGAAGCATTCAGATTGCTTGATTAAGCGTTAATAATTTATTAGAATTAACTGGGGGCATATATGTATACACATATTTCCTCGCTCCGTGACTTCATTTCGTAACTATAGCAAGACATGCATTTTTACATAAGTGCAGAACTACTGACAAACAGACATTGCAGAAAATGAATTATTTTTTATTTATTTACGAATGAATGAATTTGTACAGGAAAGTAGCTAAAAAGGAAGGTGCAAGAGCCGCTCTTGTAGCAGCAATTGTTGGTTCACCAAATGCTAAAACGACACAAGGCAATCCACTATTTAGATTTTGGGTGAACCTTGGACTTCATGGCAGCTTTCTCTGCATCCTTTGCTTCTTTCTCAGCCTCTGTCAAGATTCGTTTTGATTTCTTCTTTCCTGAAGATGCGGTGCTGGAGCCAGTAGACTTCTTCCCGGAGGGCGGAGCGCTGAAATCAAGAGAAGATTTTTTAGCGAGTTCCTCTGTAATAGATCTAGTTGAGAGCTTAACAACTAACCTTGATCCCGCATCCACAACTGCGAGGGGCTTGAGGGCTTCGGGGTCTAGTTCTTCGGCTTTTAATTGCAAGCGTTTGTCTTGATCAGCTTTCATTGCAGCCAAGGTAACATCATCAGCATTTTTTGACTCCCCGACTATAGCAACTTCTGGTTCCTCTTCATGCCCCCGTCACCGCCATCGTCCTTTAAAGCTGCTATCATTTCTTCATCATGGGGAGTGGCGACCTTAGTTGGCTCACTTCCTTCTCCCAAGTCTATAGGAGCAGCCTTATCCTCCCCTCTTTTGGCCTTTTCTGCGGGCTTTGCCCCGGCGGTGGCTCCCTGAGTCACATCTGTCTTTTCGGATGGCTCAACACCTACAGAATGAGAAGCAACGGTTATCAACTCAGGCGAAAACAATGGGTTTTTCATCGATTGCTCAGTCACATGGCGAAAGGTAGAAATAGCCTTGACAAATTGAGGAGAAAAGGTAGGGATACCTTCCGAAGACTTCTCGGCAGGGGTGACTACTACCTCTGATGTTGTTTCAGGAATAAGGGATAGCAGAGTTGTTCGGGCAATTCCCGGATTTTCAGGATCATACCCCTCTACTTCAGAAGTCGCAGGGGCAGAAGAAGAGGAACCAGCTTCGAGAACATTCTTTTGTTTAGACTTTCGTTTCTCTTCTTCCATGGCCTCAGCAATGAGGCGGCGCCCTTCAGCTAGGCGCTCTGGCTCATCATCCCTCAAGTATTTCTTCATTAGCTTATCCTCATCGATGGAATCGACCTTAAGTTCCTCTTTTTCCCACTCGATGATCTGATTCCATACTTGAACTAGAGTGGATGGATAATCCTCGATCCAAGAAATGTTTCGGCGACGGATGATATGTGCGAAGAATTCAATCATTAATTCGCCGAAACCCTGAATATCGGCCTCCGCCTCTGACAGTTGTTTGCGGGCTTCCTCCGCAGATTTGATAGCACACTCCACATTGCCCTCAGCCAGGGCAGCTCTGTTCTCTGCCTCCAATAGCTTAGAAGCTAAGTCAGCGTTCTTCTTTTCTAGTTCAGCACTCCTCTTTGCTAACTCGACATTTTTCCGTTCGAGATCAGCATAAGCAAGGCGTGTCTTAGCAGCTTCCGACTTAGCCTCATCAGCTTGCTTTTTTAACTCAGAACGCTCTTGAGTGTGAGATTCAAGCAAGTCATGATAACGTTTTTGCATGTCCTCAAATTGTTGTTTGAAGTTAGAAGCGTCCCTTTGAGCGACAGCTAGCTGAGCTTGAGTGTCTTCCAAATCTTTTCCTAGAGCTTTTAAAGCCTTGGCATCCTCCTCCGCGGTCTTTTGCATCGAGTCGGTGTTTGTGATTAGAGTGCGGATGATTCTGGAAAGATTGCGTGAATATTTAAACATCTCAGTATATTGTTTTTCAACCGCATCTATCTTTGCTTTGGCCTCATCTGCCCACTTAGAAGAAACAGGTTCAAGGGCAGGTAAAAAAGTCAAAGTCTCGAAGTAGTGTTCGGGAAATTGCTCCTCCAAATATGCCCGCTTTACTGCAGTTTCCGCATCTAGTGGGGGAGGAGCGGGGATTGTCAATTCGGTGTCCCTGTGTGAGGAGGATTCGTAAGTTTCTTTGTCTGTCCTAGGTCGTTTAGTAGCAGGGACCTTGTGCTTACTCCGAGACCCGGTTTCTTTCGGAGGACTTCTCTCTCTACTGTGCTTTTCATGGGAAGAAGTGGAGTCTTTAGATTGTGGCCTGTCCTCTTCTCTTCGGCTTTGATAACCCTTGTATTTCTCTTGTTCCGGCCGAACTGGTGAGCGAGAACGTGAAGGTCGAGAACGATAGGGATCATAAGGCCTTCTCTCATCCCTGCCCCGATCATCACGACGATCATACTCGACATCCTGAGGAGGATTGGACATGCTGCGGCGAAGCTTCCTGATATCATAGTAGGATCGAGACATCGTACCTGCACAATAAGACAAACGAAATTTAGAATTAATGGATTCACGGAGAAAGAGGTGCAATGAATGCTAATGCTGTTGTATAAAGTGTGTCCTAAGTGGTGTGTTTCCCCCCAACCAACCCGAGTCTGAAGCTAGACTAGTACGGGCATGCTCTTTGGCCTTAACAGGAGTGGTCTCTTCAGAAGAGGTGAAGACTAAAGGATCCTTCCTGAAATCCTCTGAAGTGTATATAGTTTCAGGTAAGGGGAGGTCCCCCAAACCCTGAAATATTTGCTCATCAGTACTAGGGACATCCCCCTCGGAAGCATTAAGTGGCGACTCTTGGGAGGATGTTGACTTTTCCAGAGAAGTAGCCTCCTCGGGGGCAGTATATCCTTCACGATGCCTTTCGGCCAGGTTAGCCAATTCGTCATCTTGTGTAGAAGATGAAGAAGGTGAAGTTTGAAGAGGCACTGTAGGAATTCCCGAGCCTTCTCCTGTCTCTGGGACTACCTCCACTGGAGGAATGTATACGTAGGGGGCCGTCCCATGACCGATGCTACGAAAAACGGATAACAACCCATGGAATTGAAGATATTCGTCCTTAAGGACTTCATCGATGGTCAAGAATTTTTGATCGTCATTAAGAAGTTGGTGCATCCGGTCAAAGAACACCTGATCTGATATTTGTTTTGGATTGTCAACTGCAAACAAAGAGGAAAACAAGTTAAGGTGATAATTCAAGTGTATAGAGCCCGGATTTAGAAAATCAGTGCTTCACTTGATTTTGTCCACCTCCTGGCACATCCAGGCTGTCGCTTCACATAGAACCATTCCAATCTGGAATCTCCAGCTTTACTGCTAAATGGTGCCGAGATTATCTTCCTTTTTGGAACTGACTCAAAATAGCAGAAAGATGGAGTCTCTCGAGTCCGATGCTTGAAGTTATAGAAGAAGTGAACATCATCGAACGAGAGCTCTATGCCTAAAATCTCACGATATGCTATGTACAAAGTGTGCAAATAGGCATACGAATTGGGATGCAGTTGCATGGGGGCAATCCGCATTTGTCTTAAGAAGTCAACGATGAAGGGAGAGAATGGAGGAATAGCGCCAACCATGCACATCAATCGAGTGACCGCCATATATCCTTCTGGAGGGTTGTGGGGACGGTCAGAGCTTGAAGGCACTAGAGTGTCCCTTTTCATTATCCCGTACTTTAAGCAAATTCGGATAAGTCGATCATTGTCGATTGTTGATTCAACGGAATCTGGAGGTGATTCCAATATAACGGCCGATTCAAATTCATCGGGGGCTCAATCGTCACCAATCCCTCCTTCCTCCTCAAAACCCAGAGAAACTTCACTTTCTGAAGACACCTCGTTGCTTTCCCGATTTCCAACCCCGTAGTCTGGACCCTCATTGTCCCAATCTGGATCTGACGGAGAAGATATGTCCTCGAGAGTGATTTTGTTAGAGGTTTCCGGGGCTTCTTTCCTCTCAGCTAGTCTGGAAGAGCGTCTGGGTCTCATGGTCATAGAACTATTGAAGAAGCAACAGCACGAATTAGAGTAAATTAGCCCGTACCCCCCTGTGCATGTGCGTGAACTAAAATGTGTGCAGTGAATGTGAGAAATGCAAAGTAAAGATGCAACAATGTAAGGCGAAACTTTGAAGAGAAAGTGATGGTCAGATTAGTTCTTAATGTTCATTTATGTCCGCAAGGCACTATCCTAACTGTTAATGAAGTTGGAAGTAATATCTAGCATTGTTTTAAATAGTTGGACAAAATTTTGTGCTTCAGATTGAGTGGTTCTCGGTTCGGTTCGGGCAGGCATCATAGGATCGGACTGAAGAAAAGTTGTGCATTGGATGAAAGGTTATGTTCAACCGGATCGACTCGGAGATATGTAATAGGAACGGATCGGATGAGTTTGAATACCGACGCCCCCTATTTATCTGTTTTCACCATCCGATCCGATCCGATAGGCTATCCCTTGTTTTCCATTTCCACTCTTCCGACCCGACCCGGAAAGATAAAACTTTGCTCTCCTCCTCCATCTTCCATATTTCCTCGCCCGAACCGATTTCTCATGTCTTTCATCTTCTTCTTCTTCCTCAATCACCTCCGAACCCAATCCCATATCAACAGCTCCAATTAGGAGCAAGCGTACGCCTTCTTCAACCTATCAACGCCTCGAGGTGGTAGCAGAGATATCAGCGACGGCGGTAAAGGAGGGGATGGCCGTGTCATTGAGATTGAACCGTAAATATGCTCAAATCATTCATATTAAACCGCAAATTACAACTGAAATCAGTTAAAGAGAAGCTTAATTGAAGTTATGACCTACCGATACAATTGATTTAAGGATGCGAAAAGGAGTGTTGATTTTCTTTTTGGGAAGTTAGGGTTTTCGTTTTTCCTTTGGAGTAATTCCTGGAAAAAAAAAGAGCGAAAATAAATGAAGAAGAAGGAAAGAAGGAGATGGGGGCAGAGGATCTATATAGGAGGGAGGTGGCTACACGTATTCCCCTCCTATTTTTCTGCTCGGTTCGGAGTACGAGCCCAACAGCCCACACCTTCTGGCCCATTGACGCAGTACAAAGCAAAACAGGAAGAAGAGGCACCCAGGTCGCACTCCGAACCGAAGTAGGATTCACGTGTTGACTTAGCATCTGAATCAAATAGAATTCAAATGAAAAATAAAAGAAGAGTATACCTGAGAGAAACACTGTATGTCGAGAAGAACTTCTGGATTTGACTCAAAATCAAAGAAAGTTGTTCGCAAATTCTACGACCTATATGTAAGCAACAAAAGACACGATTTTATGAAGCAATGCATCTCTACAAACGAACAGAAGTGACTTTCTGACTGTTCAGATTCAAGAACCAATATTCGGGCAACATTAAAGCACGCTTCGTTTTCAACAGAAGCATCCTTTGAGGGGGCAAATGTTAGCCCACTTTGTGAACTGGGCAACACAAAGTCAAGACATGAAATATTGAAGAAGCTTGAAAAACTCTGAAGCGGGTCGGATCGGAGCAGGATAGCGGTTCGGATCGGATAAAGTTCTCTGTTCGGATCGGTGAACTATTGCTGAGGAAATTAGAAAGGCACAGCTGTTCGGATCGGAGGGCAATATAATCTCAATTGGATCGGAAAGCCATTTGATTGCTACGGAGATAGATCGGAGCGGAGCGGAGCAGAATAAAGAGGAGAGAGCATTGTTTCCAAGTCAATCCGGGTCGGATCGGATATCCCGATCCGAACCCCTTGTACATGTCTCTCCGACCCGAACCCATTTTCCACGTCATTCCCCTGCATGAGCGCCTGGATATCCGGATCGGCTATGACCAGTTCCTACCCATAACGTCCATTATTCTGATGCGTTGTCAACATAGAAATCCATCCGAACCCGATGCTGATGGGATGGATGACACGTGGCTCCGATCCGGATCGGGTTCTGAGCAAATTCACACCTATAAATACCCCGTCTGGAGACAAAGAAAAGGATCTTTTTTCTGGCATTTTGAGAATTCAACCACCTTCATAATCCGAACTCCAGTACTCCCGGAGAATCCAAATCTTCTTTCATTATTTGTTTTAGTCAATTGAGTGATTGTAAGTGAGTTGTGAGAGAAATCAAGTGAATATTTCATTGTATTTGCAACTGAATCATTGAAAATAGTGAAAGATAAGTGGACGTAGGCATTTCTTCGCCGAACCACTATAAATCCTGTGTGTTCATTTTCATTTTTTATCTCATTTCATTTGCTTTTAATCAATTTGGGTGTTAGAACCACTTTTTGGTCTAACAACAGCGGAATATATGATAGTCTATAGCTAACTGGTGAAGCCTACTGCTTCAAACTCCTCTAAGTGAATCTGTAAAATCTTGACTACTTGACTGCTCGTACAAATTTGGGCACCCAAGAGTTTAGGGAAAACAAACAAAATAAACTCTGGGTCAGTCATGAGACCGGTGTGAGTAAACTCCAACCATCTGTTTAACTTTCAAAATCCTTTTGAAAGAAAGGATAATAGTAAGACCAGCCCACACATAAACATGGACGGTTTTTACCTTACTATAACCCAAAACACTTTGATACGAAAATCTAGTGATATTATAATAGTGTCTAAATCAAATAAATAACAATCTAGCGGAACACTTGCATCTCACACTCCATATATAATATAAAATCAAAAAAACCGCAGGGCGCTTATTGGAGATTGGATTACGACTATGACAAGGTATGGAACCACCTTCCGATAGTGTATCTCTAGAGATGAATACACTGGGTTCAACAAGAACGTATTGCAACCCGGCCCACACATGACCGACCACTCATTTCGCTTGAGTGTATCGAATGTATTTCACCAACGGTTGGGATCAACAACCGTTTTCCCGAATGGGACATCATCGAATAGAATAAGGAATTAAATGAATTTCTCTAGATAGGTGATAATACACCATAATGGGAGCTACCCACATAGTCATGCTGCCTGCCAGATTTTTGTCATTTCCCGGTTGTTGAGGCCTGAGGCTACGATTACTTACCATTTATTGATAGCACGATCACTTTGAATGCCACATTGTCAGATCCGTTAATCACTAATTGATTGCACAAATATTTTCTGGATATTATGCTAAGAGAATAAATTCTCCGCCACCATATATATTTATACAGACTAACATATGCGATCATTAAAAATACTCTGTCAGATATTCGTCCATTTACGTTCGTTTTGGGATTGAACGAAACCGAAGACACTATTTCCATTAATAGAAAAAACCCTTGCACTTTACTCCGTCTTCGATTATCTTCATAAAATCTGATTCGCAACGCTACTGCCAATACGGAGTGGTTCTCGGATAACAATCCAACCGGTCTCTCCATATTGACAACGATATTGGCAAACACTTCGATAGTCGGTTATTTAACTATCGAAGAAAACAAACATTCATTCAAAGCATCAAACAAATCACTGGACCTTTTAATTAATTTTTCATTAATTAAAACACTTCTCCATTTTTTTTATCAATATTTGTTAACCAAATATTTTCAATAATCATCTTGGCCTCTTACGCCGTTTGGAAAACATTTCCATATATCGTCTTCTTTTATTTTCTATACTTAGAAAATATCTTCTATTTATAATTGGAAACATTCCAATTATTTACCTCTCTCATGACCATTCATTTATTTCTATACTTAGGAAATATTTATTATTATATTTCCAAAATTCCACTTACTTGGATTAAAACGAATGTTGTGTAAAACATCGTTACAACAACCCAAAACACTGCATTCAACTAACTCTTATTCAAACATTTCTCTTCGAGACTGGATTTTGCTATTTATCGGTTAAAAATGAAATCAATCAAGTTGGGGTATAATTACCTCTCAGACCTTGACTGAGAACATCCTTAACTTCAAAACGGACAAGACCACTTACCTCGAATAATCAACATTGTACAAACCAATTATTCATTTTTAAATCCGTATACGTTTCGCTTTCAAGTTTCACCAGATTTAATTATAGATTTTCTTTTTATTAATAGTATTCTATTTTCAAGTTCGTTTCCTTATCGAATTCCATATATATCGATATATTGATTTCTAGTTATCAATTTTCTTAAAAATATTCTATCTCCTTAAATTCTCGGAAAATTTCGTCATAACCTCCTTTGTACGGGTCGATAGTTCAAACCTCAACTCGCCTCTCTAGGCCATTTCCATTCAAAAAGAAAATCAAAAAGCCAAGTGGCTTGCCGATTCGGCGCATAAAATCTCATATGGAATTTAAACGTGTACCTTTTTGTCGGACACACAAATTATAAACTTCATATACTTTATTTCATACCTGTCTAATACATATGTGTCCATTTCTAATTTATTTCAACTCAATCCAGTCATTTTTAACCCAACTCGCTATTTAATCTTTTTATTAGCTCTTTTTCTCATTCCACTTTATGTTTGAACATATCATGTTCAATTATCATTTTATCTTGCTTATGAATTAATTTAATCCCATTTCGACTCAAGTTCCATATTCGATTTCGAATAAAAATTCTCAAATCTCTTTTACTTATTCAAAGTCCATTTTCATATCGAATTTCGATTAACTAATTATTATTCAAATTAGTTAGTTTTATTCAATAACTAAAAATCTGATTTTGTCTCAAAAATCATTTCACTTACTTCACGGGAGTTCATATTTATTTTATATCTCCAGTCTGGATTTTTCTAATGGCAATTCGGATTTTATTTCTTTAAAATCCTTTTATTTATTTAAATAAACCATTATGGTTTTATAATGGTTCTGGCGTTGTTTTTCTGAAAATTTGATTTTGACATAACTCGAAATGTATAAGACGAAATTCATATTTTTCTCTTTCATTAGAAAACTATTATCAAATCGGTCCTGATGATTCTTGTTTCAAAGAATTCCGACTTGAATTGAGTTCTATCTACTCAATTGAAGTTCGAAACGCCAAATTACGAACTACCGCACTGTGGCGAGTTCGTTTTAATTATATATATATATATATATATAAACGTTTAAACTTCGTTTATAATAAATTCAACTCCATTCTGATATATTTTTAATATATATCAAATCAGTTTCCCAATTTAACATAATATTTTCGATTATCTATAATTGTCGATTTTTCCTTACTCGGTAATATATTTATTTATACTTCGATCTTCTATATTTAATTCCAATTCCTTTTATAAATAAATTATTTATAAAATTTGATATAATCGAATTCTAATTGTAAACCCGTTGAATTCTTCTCAATTCAGCTTATATTCCGAATTTCGAAATATAATCAATCGTTTTGTTTCAAAACACTTCCCAATTTACTTTTAAATTCCTATTTGAATTTAAATGGTTTAAATTATCCAAATGATAATTTATTTCACCAAATTTATAACACTATTTATAAATTCAACTTCCTTGTTTCATATATTTAAACAAGTTCCTTTTTCAAATTTCTATTTGAAACTCCATCCCTTTGATATTCCGAATTGCAGAATAAACACCCATTATCTCTTGATAATTAGTTCATTATATATATAAACACCATTTTATAAATTTCCTTGTTTTATATTCAAACAAGTCTATTTCGAAATCTATTTAAAATCAAAATCTTATTTTGGAATATTTCCATTTATGATAACTTATATATATATATATATATATATGTATAACACCCAATTTATTTTCATATTCAATTTAACTTCTATCTAAATAAATTCGAATTAATCGAATTCAAATCATAAATCCTTACGGATTTATTTTAGTTCAATTTATATTCTGAGCATCAGAATAAACTTCATCGTTTACTTCTTTAAAATGATTCCCCATTTCTATTTTAAATTCACATTTTGAATTTAAATATTCAAATTATCAAATGATAATTTTTTTCCACTTCATTTATAAACACCGTTTATAAATTCATTTCAATTCACTTATCCAATGAAAATCAGTCCATTTTATTTATAAACACCGTTTATAATTTTACTTCAATTTCCTATATTATTTAATTTATAAACATCGTTTATAAATTCAATACTTGTTTCATTTATTCAAAACAAGTTAATATCCTTTAGCTCATTTGAAATTCAAATTCTATTTTTGAAAAATAGATTTTTCCATTTTAAATCTCAAAATATTCTTTTTACGATATTTTTATACATCAACGTTTTTGAGCCAGTGACATTCAACAATTCAAAACACCCAATTTATCAACCATAGATTTTCAAACACATCATATATAACAATATATGTGATAACAAACAAACGATAATATTTTTAAGGAATCCAGTTGGATTCCTCCAACCTGTTTTCCTGCATCCACAGACGTTAGCCAACATAAATAATACCCATCCTGCTTCGAGGTAGGATATCGCCGTATAGAAGGTCATCCACTATCATAGCGTGGGGGCATATAGGGTCATCCGTTAATGATACTGCGGGCATCCGCTAATGGTACTGCGGGAATCCAACCAATCACCTATATATATATATATATATATATATATATATATAATAACCACAACAAGCCTAAATAACTAATATATAATAACCACAAAAATATTTAAACGCATCCAAGCAACCAACAATTATTTTTAACGATTAAAAATAATTCTAAACAATAAATTTGAGTGAGATTTACTCACCGAAATTGCAGTTGTCGAATATCCTGTTTACTTCCAAATCACCGGCTATGAATCTTCTCGAATGAATTCGCACCTACGATAGTTTGATTTAAATTTACTGATTAACATTTATTTATTTAAATTAACTATTTTAAACGAATAAATAAATTTCCTATTTATATTCCTTTTTTTCATTTAATTTAATCATCACAAGTCATTTTAAATTAAATATTTAAACCATGATTATAACCTTGAATAAATCCAATATAGTATTTAAAAACGTGCAATTTATATAAGCTATATAATTTATTTTTCTCTTGACAAAATTTGGATTTTTATTTTGAAAATAAAATCTTATACCTCTATTTTTTCTCCTCTTCTGAAAACACTTCCCTACTTTGCCCAAACCTGCCAAACCCTAGTTCTTGCCTCGTCTCCTCGTAGCTTCCACTCCATCCAATTTCAACTTTTCATCGAACACCTTGACGATGCCTTATCCTTCCCATTCAAAATTTGTCGACCAACTTCCACTCCTAGTGAACACGGATGGCCTCCAGAAAACCATGTATATCACCAGTTCATCATATCACACTATTCCACAGTCTTCCCATCAGCGTTTTCACCCTAAATCTGCACGCACCTCATTCCATCTTCCCGAAACCCACACATCAACGGAATTCCACCGAACTCATCTCAAAGCCAAATCGCACTCCCCATTTCACGTACTTCCATTAATCCCTAAGATCGATCAACATCTCATCACAGACTGCTTATTCGATCCCCTGTATTCAATCACAGACCAACCCTATCCGCCTCGCGCTTCCATGGGAAGTCGTGACTTCCTACGAGACACACAAACCCCTGACAATTTAAAACCCTTGCTCGCCATTCCTAAATCGCGATGTTCGATAAACGATTTCCCTAAAAATCCGTATCGCGGTCTTCAAATGATGCTTCACGCCTTCCAGAAACCGCCATGATGAAGCTCCAACATCCATCGATTTAACTTGGACTGCGATGCCCTAAAACGGAGCAAAGATGGTGAAGCTCGAACCCCAAAATACTTGCGCGGTTTTGAAGAGGACGATGATTCCAGTTTAATGAACCTGAAATCTATTGATTATATATACGTATTTGGGTTGTTGGGATTTTTCCTTTGATTTGAGAAGGCTGCTTTAATTTGCCTAAGAAGAAATATAATAGAAAGGAGGATGGGGAGTATTGTGTTATTTAAAGAGGAGAAGGAGACAAGTTTTTAATGTGTGGTCGGCCAAAGTACATGACAATATCTTTTTAAAGGAATTAAAAAGATTTTGATTTTGATTTTAAATATAATATAATTTAATTTAATTTGATTTGATATAAAGAGATTTTTATTTCTTTTAAACAGATTCCGATTTGATCTTCGATTCGATTTTGATCTTATCCATTAAAATATCTCAGGGTTCACACACGAACCACTATTTTAACGTAACCACTGTCGTTTATATGTTATAACGAAATTCTGAACTGAACAGTATATATTCTGAAATTAAATTTTAACCTATATGCCATTTTAAATTCAGAACTAATCAATTCGCTGGTAAAAAAATATTTTTATTATTGTCTATATTCAATACAATTAATATTGTTCATCTGAATTATTTCGATTCAGTTTTTTTTTTCTTTTTTACTTTGGTTTCAATTATTTACGGTTTATGATAATTCGATATACACGAATTAAATTATATTTGATTATAAATCGATAAATCCTATATAAATATCCATTTACATTATCAATTCAATATTTAAAACCATATTAAATATTTAAAATAAACTGTTCGAAAATCCGGGTCGTTACATGTCTACAGCTGTAGCCCAGCGGTTAAGGACAAAGTTAATATGTAAATTAGTTAAGATTCATTTATATCAAGAATTTACCATATACAATATCATTTTTTTTTTTTTAACATCAATAACTACGCAACATATTTAAAAAAAATTCAATTCTTCCTGCTTTGCTATACAGTTAAACTAACTTAGTAATTTTACATTTAACTTATTTAAAAAAAATTATTAAATAATATTTGCCAATACATCGAATAAATTACTAATATGCATTAGTTTCAATATTTATATCTATATTAACAAAAATGATTACAAAAAATTTCAAATACTCACACATACATATTTTTTGTGTAAGCTACAAAAAATAAATTACACACGGACAATAAATAATAATTTTGATTAATAATTTATGTATATCAAATCAAAATTTATCATATATTGCGTAACAATGTTCTTATTTTAACATTCTATTTTTAAATAATATTGTCGTGTGCAACGCACGGGTTACACACTAGTAATTAGTGTCGCTAAACCTAAGACTTCCTGCCCTTGTACTAATTTTTTTTCCCTCTTGTTGTTAATTTCACCACCAAATCAAGTCCAGGTAAAAGCAATCGAGCTAGCCACAACATGGGTACCATCAGACCACTCCAACCTTCCAAATCCAGACGAGCCTGAAGGCATGGACTTGGATGTAAAACTAATTTTGTAACTCTTCTTCTCACCTTGCTCTGTGAAACTCAGTTCAGTTGGATCCACCAAAATCTTTACTTCACAGTCCCCGGTCTGCAAAGTCACCTTCGCCTTATAAGTACCTGCTGATCCTACATTAGTTAAGGTTCTCGTATGTGTGACTGTAACCATGGATCCCTCACCTCCCAATCCACTTGCAGTGGCGAACCGTACTGCAAAAGATGGATAGTTGAGAGCAGAAACTGCATAGCTCTTCTTGCTATCACATGTAAAATTGCTTCCTTTGGCCAATGCCAAGATTTGCTGTGACGTGTAGTTCAGGGCACATAGGAACTCTAAGTAGTCCGTGGCTGTCAGATCATAGATCAGTCCAGGATCCAACGCCTTTGGTGGATCTACGTGTCCTGCTCCATAATCAAATGGAGTGGCAGCTCCATTCGTGGCTATATCTATTAGTCCATTACCATTTGAATAGCTAGAGTAGGCAGTTGTCATCAATGCAGATTTGATTCCAGCAGGGGACCATTCTGGATGCACCACTTTCAGAAGTGCAACCAAACCGCTCACATGTGGGCATGCCATTGAAGTTCCTGAAATTATGTTGAACTCCACTACTCTGCTGTCAACTGCTAACCCTGTCGGACCCAATGCTCCAGTCCAACCAGCCAAAATATTGACTCCTGGTGCTATTATATCAGGCTTGAGTATCTCCGGAGTAACCGCATTCGGACCACGCGATGAAAATGCTGCAACCACTGGCGAAGGCTGGATGTTCACCCTCGTCCCTCGAAAACGGATCGTAGCCGTTGGTTTGGTGGTGCTCAATATATATGATTTTATCGCCTTCCCCGCAGATTCACCTACCAAAGTAGCTGGTAGGACATGCGCATCTGCCACCAGTTCTTCCCCATTCTCAGCCGCATTCGCCAACACCATCCCTGCTCCGCCTGCATCTTTCACTACCAACCCCTTCTCAGCCCTATTCATCCCACGGTCGCAGAGCACGATTTTTCCAGCGACCTTTTCCGGTATCAAAGTCCCAACCATGCACAGATTACCATTAGTTGAATTGGTTGCATTTCCGGCATACACGATCTCCAACTGCGATCTCGGCAGCATCGCATCCCCACCGTACAGCGAAATCCCCGAATGATTCTTTCCGCTACCGAGCTCCACATCTGCAGGAAAGTCTCGGTCCAGGGTCCCTGCCCCAACCGTGGTAATCCAAGGAGCTACGTTGGTCAAGGTCGCTGCTCCAGGCCCACCGTTCCCAGCTGAGCATGACACCAGAATTCCCTTCTCCATCGCGGTAAATGCACCAATCGCCAGACTGTCTCTGTAATAATCTGTCGCACTTCCCCCAAGCGAAAGCGATAGTATGTTCACGCCATCCGTGACTGCAGCTTCCATTCCCATTAATATGTCCGAGCTGAAGCATCCGCCGTCCCAGCACACTTTGTACACAGCAATCCTTGCTCCTGGCGCCATACCACGTGCTGTCCCGTTGGCGTAGCCCAACAGGCTTGCATCAGAGACAATGGTGCCTCCAGCCGTGGTGGATGTGTGGGTCCCATGGCCATCGGTGTCGAGCGGGGATTTGGACTCCTTGGACTGATCGATGGGGCCCCTGCTGGACTCGTACCCGCTCGAGAAGTACTTGGCGCCGATGAGTTTGCGGTTGCAGGCAGTGGCATTGAAGCCTTTCACGACCATGCAAGTGCCTTTCCAAGAAGCGGGGATGGGACCCAAGCCTGAGTCGTCGAAGGAGCGTCTACCAGGCCAAACTCCGGTGTCCAGGACGCCAATGACTATGTCGGAGGCGGTGGAGGATTGGAGGTTGAAGGAGGTGATGTTGTCTATACCGAGGAATTCAGGGGTTCTGGTTGTATGAAGCTGGTAGGTGGTTTCTGGGTTAACGGATATCACTCCGCTAACCTTTTCGAGAAGCTGAGCCTCGGATTTGGTCAATCTGGCAGCGTAGCCATGGATGATGGTGTCGTAGGTGTAAATGACGTCAGCGGTGTTGGATACTGAAAGGAGGGAGGAGTCATACCATTGGGCATGGTGGGTGAATTCTACAGGCATTTGGGACTTAGCCATATGGACGATGTAAGTGGATTTTGAGGTGGAGGAGGTGGATGGGTGGAAGCGTGATACAAACAGAAGGGAGAAGAGGAGAAGGAATGAGTTGGAGCTCATGATGGTTTTGGGTGAGATGAGATGAGATAATTAAGGTAGTAGAAAAGCTTGGGATCTTGTTCTTATAAAGAGAGTGGGCTGAGAACAAAAAGATTGAGAAACTGCACATTTTCAAAATAGTTCGTTCTTCTTTTTGTTCAGGAAAATGAAGGTTTTTTGATTATTTTAAGCTGTACTACATGTAAACTTGGGAAAAAAAAATATGATCACCATAGTTGAATGCGCGCATCTGGGGAAAACTGCGGAAAATATGAGTAAACTTTTGCATCAACTGATAGTACATTTACTAAAAAAATCGAAATCCCTTTATTACAAAAAATAAAATAACTGTCCAATAATTTAAAAATACAAAATACTAATGAATCCGTGGGTTCAGTGTTATCCATGTTCGAAAATTATCCTTTTGATTTCTAGAAAAGTTATACTTATGTTACGTCCATTTAATTACAACAAATAATATTTAACTATGCTTCTGTTAAATTAATATTTTATGCCATATGCCTTTAATACATGTTAACCGTAAATGCTATTTATTACCATTAAATTTGTTTTAAGTTATATTATGTCTACTTTATTTTAACGAATGATATCTAATTGTAGTTTTGTTAATTTAATATTTTATACCTTCTGCATGTAACGCATGTTAACCGATCAATGTTACTTTTTACCATTAAATTTGTTTATTTTTATTCATTTATAGGTGGAAATTTTTCATGCTAAAAAGTGATGTTTTAATATAAAAATTATTTAAAAATTGATGTTTCAATATTGAAAATCGCTATAAGAATTTTGATAAAACATCTTGAGTAAATTTTCAAGTGAGTATGAAATGTTAATTTACGGACAACTCTATTAAAAGATGTTTAGTAACACGAATTTGTTGAATCATAATCTTAAAGCAAAGATGGTTAGGAGCACCCATTTGTTGAACCATGTTCTTAAAGCTCAACCAATGAAATCATTACATTACAAACCTGTACTAAAACACTCATTTAGTCTCATCTTATTATCCTTAACCTATAGTCATTCTATTTTAACTCTTCTTCCATGCTTATTCTTTGTAACTACACCATTTTTGCTCCTCTTCCATGCTTATCCTTTCAACCAAACCTATATAAACCCAGAACATACCTTATTTCTTAGTTCAGAAAGCCAATACACATTAAAGTGGTATTTCTCTCGACTTCATCAACGGATAGGATATGGTTTTATCCTTTCAACGTACTAAGCATGATGCTACTATAATCCTTTTCAATAATATTACAATAAGTATAATCGGTTTTATTTAATATACAGTAATTGCAACTATTTTCTTTAGTCATATAATGAGCCTACATGGATGTAATTAGGGATGAGCGCAGTTCGGTCGGGTGCGCTTTGGAGTCTAAACCGCGTCTGTGCCGCATCAAACGGTTGAATAAAAATATAAACCATTATATTAATCATTCAAACGGTTCGGTTTTGGTTCAGTCCGGTTCTAACCCGTATTAAATATGAAATAAAAGAATTATTTCCATCAGCAATCAATTTACAATTGTGTGACATTGTTACTTAAAGGTTAAAACACACGTTGTTATCCTGAATTGAAAGATTAGTTTTTAATTGTATGAATACTTCAAGTTTACATTTTATGAAAAGTAAAATTGTTTTAATACATTAACTAAACATCAATGTTAATTAATGCATAAACGTTAAGTAAGATAACTCAAATAAAATTATAATTAGCATTATAAAAAAAATGATATGGAAAACTACTGTACTAAAACTATTCGGAAATTCTTTATGGTAACGATTATTATTAATATAACAACATATGCTGGAAATAGATTATACGTCGTTAAAATAAAAATTAGATAATAATTAGTTATATTTTGTCATAAGATTATTATCGGTTCGGTTTGGTTTAATGTGGTTGGGTCAATAGTTCAAACCGCCACCAAACCGCATAATTGCAGGTCGGTTCTGTTTGGGGTATTTGCTTTAGAAAGAGGATTCAGTTCGGTTTTCCAAATCGTTTTTGCGGTTCGGTCTGGGCGGTTTCCGTATTGCGGTGCGGTCTATGCCCACCCCTAGATATAATTTTAATTCTGAAGTTATATTCGTGAGTATCATTCGTGAGTGAGTATCGATTCTTCTACTTCTGAACACTTTTTCTACGTTTTATTTTGTTTTTGATGCAAAATTGGTTGTTTTTTGATGCTAGACAATACATTTTCTAAGCGAAGACTTGATTGCTGAAAAGCTTTACATGATTCAAAGTGGTTAAATGAAATGTTTGATATCATGATATTGATTGTATTGGATGTTATAATTAAAGTATTTTGGATAATTAAAATCGACTGTATTAGTTAAGCAGAATAAAACATTGTTCTGCTTAAAAACAATATTTGATTAGTTTTATATTTTTTCACTTATAGATTCAAAGATATAAGATGTTTATTTATAGTGTCTTAAAACCGTGTAATGGGAGTTGGATGTTCGACAACCGCGATACTTTATTAGCAGTAAAGCAAAACCAAACACCATTCAACTAATAGTTAGTCCCACTCAGTAGCTCTGTTAAAATATTAGTTTTTTTAATTTAAAAACGTATTTTGAGATTTTTAGCATTTTAATAATGGAGTTTGGGTTTTGGAAGTTGTGAAATATCATGAAGCTTATTTTGATAAAATAAAATTGATTTGATGGAGTAAAATGATTTGTAGAATATACCAAAGTAATTTTGATAGTGTTTTCTATTATTGGGAATTTCTCACTTGAAAGAATTAAAATTTTGTTTTTTCGATCTTATCCTTAAGAAAATAGTTATGGTTGTTTTACCTTTCTAAAGTGGATTAATGTTCATTAATGAATTGTTTAGATATTTGCTACTTTTGATTTATATTGCTCAGATGTCGATTTAGATAATTTATTGTAACTAACATATACTATATAATGATCTTTATTTTGTACCAAAATTAGTGAAATTGTGTTGTGTCATGAAATCTAGTTTTGATGAAAATTTGGGAATATTAGAAAACTGGTTTTGGTTAATGGAAAAGTAGCAATTTAAATAAATAATGAAAGATGCTATATTGCACGATTTTGGAAAGATATTTTGGATAAATCGTATTTTGCAAATTGATTTAAGAATAAACCTAGTAACAAGATTCAAAGTGATAAAAATAATAACTATTATATCGTATCTAAAAATCAGATGCAATAACTTCTAAGTACATCTCATGATAGTATATGGCTAAGCATGTATAAGCACATTTTGACCCATAAACCAAGATCGGTGACCTAAGATTGTTTTACGTAACAGTTGAGAGTAGAGACTAATTGTTTGTGTAATCATGCTCGTAACATAACATAACGAGCATGTTTGTTTTAAATATGCTACATAAGTCATAAATATTCGCAGTAATAAACACAACTTTATCACTATACTCCACATACCTATAAATAGTTCAATATGCAATGGGTGATTAAAACATTCTAACTAGAATCCCAAGTTTTTTTTTCCTAAATCATTCCTCTTAAATCACTTAAAACCAATTTCCAAAATACTTTCATGCTTCTTTTACAAAAAATCATATACAAATGATGTCAAAATATTGGTCATGTACACAAAGAGTTTAATACAATATTTCCTAATTTGTATTAAACCTATTTTCTAATATTTTACCCAAATAGCTTTGAAATTTTTGATTTATCGAAACATCTTTTTAAAATATCGTGTAAAATAGCATCTCCTATTATTTTCTTAAATTGTTGTTCTTTCATTTATCAAAAATAGTTTTATAATATTTCCCAATTTTCATTTAATTCAGTACAAAATAAACACCTTCATATGGTAAATGCTAGTCACAATAATTCATCTAAATCGATACCTAGCAAAGGAATTCATTATTCTGATCCCTACGATTTAGGCTTTTGCATACATAAGGAATAACCTTTGAGCAATATATACCAAAAGTAGAAAATATCCAAATGCTTCATAAAACAAGTAGCAATCTCTAATAAAAAAGGTAAAGTGAACAAAACTATTATCAAATGGGGATATGCACAAAATCATAATTTTAACACATTCAATCTGAAAACTCTCGGTAACAGAAGAACAAAATCAGAGTTCACATGATTTACTTTTCACAAATCAATTTGCTTTGCCAAATCAAATTTATTTCATCAAAATCAGCTTCATAATATTTCACAATTCCAAAGTCCAAATCCCACAGTAAAATACCGAGATCTAGGTATCAATCTCAAAATACATTTTTAACAATAAACTATAGTTTAACAAAGCTATTGGTTGTAGTTTACTACCACCATAACGTTATTTGATTTTGCTTAACTACTAAAATATTGTAACTGCCAAATGTGTACATCAACTCTAATTAAACAGTTCTATAATACTATAAATAAATATGTTATTTAAATCAACAAGTCAAAAATATTAGAGGATAACTTAACATCGCTTTTCAAGCAGAACTATATTTTATTGTATCTAACAAACAAAATGTTAATTTTAATCATCAAATGTAATCAAATTTAACATCCAATATAAACAATACCATAATATCAAACGTTCCATTCAACCAACTTGAATCATAACATGCATTTAGTCATGGGTTAGCTCAGCAACTTCTATCATCTAGCATCAACGAACAACCAAATTTGCATTAAAATGAAAACCAAAACCCCGAAAAGGCAAATTAGAAGTAAGAGAAATTATACTCACTCATAGACATAACTTTTGAATTACCTCATGGAAGTTTATTGTGCAACTAAAAGAAACAACCATACCATTATAAAAATAATTATTATATTCATTTGTATTAAATAGAATTTATCATATACTTTGTGGAAGATCAGTTAAAACGATTTTACGCATATCACGTTTTGATTGCTAAAGAGATAAAACCCTAAATGTTGATAAATATGAATTAAACAAACTATGTTGATGCATTTGGGTTTTTTAAACGGAGAAAATAAGGTACATGGCTGGGTTTATAGAAGTATGACTGCTATGGATAAATACAGAAGAAGAGTTAATAAAGTATGAAGGATAAGCATGGAATAAGAGGTTAAATAGTTTAACCATAAGGGATAAGCATTGAAGAAGATTTAAATTAATATGATTACAAAGGGTATGCATGGAGGATGAGTAAAATTTCATGATTATTTTTGGGATGGACTTAGAATATATAGATTTGATTAAATAATTTTAAAAACTAAATTAGTACCCATAGTTGTCTTTTAATCGAACCTCCTATAAATCGACATTTTATACCCATCTAAAAGTCCACTTAGTCAATAAACACATCACTCCCTACCCCACCCTTTTTTTCCTTCCACCTTTCATGGCATCTAATTCACTCCCTACCCCACTTAGCATATATACCATGCCTATAGCTCTTGTCGCTTCAGCCCATCCTTGTCTCCATCCCATCCTGCTCTTGACTGTCCTGCATGTCGCTCCTTCCTATCCTCCTCGTTTTCCATTCCAAGCTTTCCTTTTCTCCTTTTTCCTTTCCTTCCACTAAAGGCACTGATCAACAAAAATGAACTTCTTTATTCAAAAAAAAACAAATCGAGGAACTCACGTTGAAGTTATTGATGTTAATACTCAAGTTTGAAGTGAATATCTGGTTGGCTTCTTTTTAACCAACTTTTGTTATTTGCAACAGTGGTTCATACTCTTATTAAGATATGGAAACTGAAATGATCTATCAAGGTAAAGTCGGATGGTTTAGTATTCTTGTTTATATTGTCTTGCGAAGAAGGCAAAAGGAAGCTCTTACAGGACGATCCCATCATTATGAGGAATAAAATGTTTATTGTGAATCCATGGGATCCAACTATTGGTATTATATGTGAAGCATCCCCTCTATTCCTATGCGGCTGAAGTTTTATAATATCCCCATCTTTCATAGTCTCTTCTTGGAATTAACTTGTTAGAAACTAGGACTTGGGAGGCTGCTCTGTATGGATGATTCAATTGAGAGGCTCGAGAGATTCGATTATGCAAAAGATATGATTGAGGCTAAGCCGAACCAAGAATAACATATAGTTTCAATGTCAAATGAGATGATATAGGAACCAGAGTCTTAGAGGATAGAGGATAAGTACTTATGGAAACTTAATATATGCTACTTCTAAAAAAGAAGTTTGGTCATTGTTTTAATAGTTGTGACAAAGTGATCGACCATGAGGATAAAGGCATAATGAAGAAGAATCAAAATAGGACGGTAAACTGCTAACAATAACATGAAGCGATAGGGTGTTGGAAGGAAAATTCAAAGTTGGCAAGTTGTTAGCAAAATAAATAGAAAATGAACATTCAGTAAGGAAGTTAATAATGAAGTGGTACCAAGAAATAAAGATGTAGATGGAAAGGAACTAGGAAGTAGAGGTGTTGAAGAGGGTGAAATTATGGACAAAGGACGTAGGTTTGTGCGCTGATGAGCTCGAAAAATTAGACTTGAGCTTGGAAAATTCAGCAGTTACCAAAAACAAAATTCATCTTTTGGAAGTTATAGAGCAAGATGATAAAGAAGTGGAGGACATAATAAATGAAACAAATTTTGATTTGTGATATGGTGATCTTGAGTCTCACCTTACTAAGGTTCCAGAAACTAAAAAAGGTCACACTAGTCAAAATTTTGACGCAACAACTACGAATGATTAAAAACAAATAAAGTGTAAAGCTATGACATATAGATAAAAGATCCATTCACATGTTGAATCTCTTAGGGAATTAAATCCCTAGGACCAAATTGATGGTGGTATAATCTTTAATGCCCAAAGAAATTGCGTGCATGTGCATGAGCAAGCGCATAGAAATCGTAGTACCAATGCTGATATGTTCATTACCTCTGACCCTTCTTTAACGCCTTTTCCGCCTAATCAAAACTTTTGCTAAAGAACCTAGAGTAAATGCAGAAAATTTTGATGTGAATGTCCATGCACAAACCATTGTTATTCCTACTCCTACCACATTCATTTCTCTAAATCTTTCTAACCCAGCCTTACTGATTCTTCAACTATCTCCAATCTAATATCTACATCATTTGATCCTGTTATACCACCTTATGATCGCATTATTCCTATAGCGGCTTGGAAGGATCCCTCTCCCACCTCTTCTTCTCTCTTCATCCCCTCTCATTCCACTACCTCTCTCCCCCACTCTACCGGCTAATTCCACCATTGTTATATCTCTTAAAAAAAAGAAAAAAGAAAATTATATATGGTTATTTAAATGAAAGTGCCATCACACCAACCACCTCCGTCATCCTTGACACTCTTGTTACCTGAAGTATGAAAAACAACTACTTATCAGTGATACTCAACATTGGAACTTGGAATATCAAGGGTGTCTACAATGATGTAAAATTTGAACAATGTAAACAATTGATCTTCTCTAACACCCTCGAACTTCTAGCCATTTTAGAAACCAAAACTCAATTCAGCTTTTACTATTAGGGTTGCTAAGCTCATTAACCCAACCTGGTCCATTTCTCATAATATTCTTGAAGCACCTTATGGTAGAACAAGAGTTATGACCCTCGATTTTACGCCCTCCCTCCTTTCATGACCACCAGATAGCTCATCCAATTTCATGTCTTCCACGCCCTCTTCAGCACTCCCTTCTACATCACCGTTATTTAATGCTGAAAACTCCATCTTTTCTTGGTGAGCCTGACTTGACCTCCTTCCTTCCAGCAAGATGTCCACCCTTTGATGGCCATTGGTGACCTTAATTTATCCATCAAAATTTCAAATAGGCATGGTGGTAACCTTTTTTCCATGAATGAAATCTAACCTCTCTATTGGAAAGCAAAATACTAACTTCAAGAGATAATCCAATCTGAATCAAAATACTAACTTCAAGAGATAATCCAATCCGAAACAATTTATTCAAAGTAGTTTAAATGAAGTAAATAAATTAGTTTTATAGTTTTGGAAAGCAAAATATTCAAAGTAGTTTAAATGGAGTAAATAAATTAGTTTTATAGTTTTGGAAAGCAAAATACTAATTTCAAGAGATAATCCAATCCGAATCAATTTATGCGAAATTCCAATGCTAATTTAGCTTTGATTTCATAATACGATTTCAATAACCATTTCTCAAATCGAACACTATTCACAAAAGATAAACTCTTTCAAAAGCTTCTGAAACTAGCTTATAGTTCACACAGTCAAATTTGAATAAAATAACCTTCTTAAAATATTTCTTGGTCAAAATATTTCTAACACATTTCATACAAGTTGGATTCAATATATTTCAAAACAATTAAAAAAAATCTATTTCAATCCATTTTAATTATCCCTTACATCTCATTTTCAATACTTCCTGTAACATCCCGGTTTTTGACTAAGTTTATAATATAATTTATTGTGGATTAATTCAGTAATTGAGTTAAAATAATAAATCTGTCAGTAATAAATATGGGAAAATTTTCAGGAATAATATATATAAGTGGGTTAAATTATTTTAACCAATGTAAAACAAGCAAGAAATGTTTTCTTGTTTTGTTTTGTATTATTATTGTTTTATACACTTGTAAATATATAAATAATATTGGATTTAATCATTTGAGAGGATTAAATGATCTTTTTTTATCCTATATATTTATTTGTTTCTTGGCAAATGAATATATGAGTATACAAGTATGTAATATCTTGTATATTTTGTTTATGGTTTTAAACTTATGTGAATTTAAAAATAAACATCACTTAATAGATTAAATGTAAATAAAATAAGGGAAATATGAATTTACTTCATAGGCAAGAATTGTTTCATTTATAAGGATGTAACCCTTTGTACTTAAAGATCAAAACATTTAATAGGAGAGATATTTCTTGTATTACAGAAGTGCCATTTGAAACATATAAATATATGAACATAATATATTGAAATTTCTTGGCAACTAAGTTTTCCTTTTTAATGATAACAAGTACAAAACTGCACTAGTTTGCCTATTTGTAACATGGTCGTATACCTTCTAGGGAAAGGTTTTAGTGTGACAAGCCATAGCCCAACATCACTTTCATGTATATATACAACAGCTACAAAACCAGCAACATCCTACCCTATCTTCTATTACACACATACTTGGACATTAAGTAGTTAGGCTGTCATGCCTTGGTGATAAAAACAGAATGAATGAGCTACAACATGTTTGCACAAAGCATATATGTACTGCCTTATAGGCTGCATGAATTGTTATTTCATTTGATGTATAGATATAGCTAATGCCTAAGCTATGTATTTCAATCAACTAAATGAAGCAGCCCTTTCAAACATTCCATCTGCTGGTCATTTCCCTTACAAATAATAAATGCCATTCAAAATTTTATCATTTATGTTCATCTATAAATGCACATCTAACCACCGCATACATACACCAATCCTCCGAAATAAAACTGGATCTAAATGGAAGAAATCATGAGAAGCTAATGGTAGAAAAACTGAACCTAAAGGAAATAAAAACCTAGACTGAAAAGCTAAGGACAGAGGGAAGAAACCAAGCTTGAAAGAATGGAAATACATAAGAACAGGGGATGCATATTCGGTGAGTAAACACTTCCTTTACTCCATTAAAACTATTCATGATTATGTATTGCATAGATAGACATATACAGATATGATTAAATGGATTTTATTTATCCAAATTTGATTTTCATGTTAAACCGGGAAAAACAAGGCTAGAATAGAACACTAAAAACAGTCAGTAAATCCTATTGTTAACTCCTCACTCCAATCACTACTTGACAAATTAGATTGTTGATGCCTTGTGTTTACATACCTTTGCTTAGGTTTTTACTTGATATCAGTGTTGAATATACGGGTATGCAATCGACTGTGAAATGTTTCAAAAACTTTAAAACTGTAGAAATAAAAAAAGTTAATAGATAATGGTATTCAACAAACTCCATTTACTTGATTTTGCCTGCCAAATAATAAAACAAAGGGTCAAGATTAGGCATTCTACAACTAGGTGTGTATCTGATGGTAAGGACCATAGTAATGACAGCTTGACTAGGTTTGAGTAAGGTAAGAAGTCGGTTCCAGCTAGCACTCCAACTGGCAAAAATGTTGAAATTGGTACTGCTAGAGATAAGGACCAGTTCAGTGCATAAGATAAGAGGAGTTTGGAGGAAAGTTATTGGTAAGCAACCGAGAAATGAACCTGGTCATGCGTGCCATATTTCAACAGTCATTAATGACTTTAATTGCTTTAGTGTTCTCAACTCTTTTGAGAACAATGATTTGATGCATTGAGATGTTAATAATGTGCAAGACCCTAGTGTAATCACTAAGTATCATGAAGGAAAAATTAGCAAGAATTTGCTAACTGTCGTTAAAGAAACACGAGTATCAAGAGCGTGAAGCTGGCAAAGTTGAAAGAGAAGGTAACTAGCATAATGTAACATTTGGAAAATGTGGTGCTACCGAAGAACGGAGCATAGATGGAATCTCAGGTGAAGTAGCGTGTGTATGTGAAAGGAGATGGCATTTTCGAACGGTGTTGTTGGCAAGTACGAAGGCTTGAATACACTCGGCAATGTAGAGATACACGACCCAGAGCATTAATCTTTGAAGTAGTGTAATAATATGTACCACTAGTATGTCAAAGAAGCTGACATAAATGAACATATATTTTAATTCAAGGATAGTGCTGAGAAAGAAAACCTGAACTGATAAAGTAGTAATGGTGAAATTTTGAATAAACAGGGGATCAAATTGAAGCGAAACTTAAATAATTAGGTGCACGCAATACACAGACAAGAATAGGAAATTTGAGATGAATCAGTGAAAGACAAATGAAACAGTGAAAGGCAAAGAAGTTAAGGACTGATATACTTGGTTTAGGTAAGATATTTAGAATTGGTAATAAACTTGGAAGGCAAATATATATACAAGGACATATGCTATTGATATATGTACTTATATATATATATATATATATATATATATATATACATACATACATACATACATACAAGGACAGATTAATTAGGCTTATGTTACCAATATAAAATCACATATTCTCTGCGTGTGAATGGTGATTCATTAGTATTCATATAACTTAACCTCGAACTAATCTCATCATCATACATAGCACATTTACTTGTTTAAGAGTAGCATGGATATCAATATTCTAAAAACAATCATTGTTGTGAGGCATTCTATATCTGGTTTAATGAAGCATTATTGTGGCAGAGTTCCAGATCTTGTCGAGCATTCTATAACGTGCTATTACCACTGTAAGAGATTATTAGAGATTATTACCTGAATAAAAGCGAATAAATAAGGTAGTATATGCGTGTAAATGGGGTTATGTTGGACCTGGGAAGGGAATAGTGAATCAGGGGAATGGTTGCGTATGCAAGGTGCACACAGGTGCACCAAATCCTGAAATGGTGATTTGGAATGCAAGCTCCTTTAACATCAACTGAAATGAACTTTGTTTCAGTAGGTTCACAGCTGTTATACACGTTCAATCAAAAAGGGAATGGGTGCAGTGATTAAATGTGGCACTGTGATGAAATAAATGCTGGAATAAAAGAACGGATATATATATATATATATATGTATGTATATATATATATAATGAAAAGACGAATTGAACGGAGCAAGTACAACAAGAACAAAGAAGAGGAGAAACAAAAGTGGGCCGACAGTATTAGAGATTAAAGGAAATGAAAGAAGAGAAGGGGCGTGGGCCTCGGGGTAGATGAGTTTTGGGCCGAACAAGAAAAGAGAAGAAAAATAGAAAGGAAACGTTGGGAAAAGAGATGGGCCGAAGGTGTTATATAGATGAAGAGGTAAATGTAAGAAAAGAAATAAGGGAAGCTAAGGAACGTTTAGTCAATAAATTCATAAAAGTAAGATTTCTTTTGAAATATGAATTCAATATAAAATATTTTTTAAAATAAATAAATAAAAAGAAAGCAATGAAAGTATGGATGATAAATTATGGAGGGGTTAAGGACATATGATCAAACAAAGACTGAAGTAAATAGAGTTATACTTCGTCAGAGTTTAACGAAGTTTATTTAAATAAATAGTAGAGTTGAGTTTATTTCTTTCAGAGTAATTAAAATTAGAAAAATCCAGTTCGTGTCGTATTAATCGAACTATAATCAACGGCATGCCGTGCTAAATGGATTATGGTATATCATTATAATTGTGTGATAATGAACTCAATTTTTTTTAAATAGAATGATATTTTTAAATTTAAGCGACTCAGACCAATAAATATATTTTAAATCATGAAATGATTTAAAAGTTGAATTAACAATAAATAAACCAAATAATAAAATAAGAAGGGCGTGGGAGATATTGGTAAGAGAAAATTGGTTGACCAATAACTATGGGAACTATTCTGGAGTTCAAAAAAGAAATATAATAATAGCTATATTTATCTGTCGTATATATGACAACACTGTTATAATCGATATAAATAAACTGAATTAAATCTTAACTAGATATAACATGGGAATATTATTTCCAAAGATCAACCTATTCATGAATGACAATTATTTAATTATTAAATTATGATGGATCTGTATGATGACTGTTTTGTTTGATTATAATGCTGAGGTATAACCCCATGAACTTGTTTAGTTTAATTTAAACATTTACACATCTTATTTAGATAATATAAAACAACTGTTGAAATCTGGAAATTCTGTAAGACATGTCCTAATAAAATAAATATTGGAATTTGTTGAGTAGGATAATCTGATCATTAAATATCACTTGTCCCTAAACGATATTAACTTTCATCGATTCAAAGATACCGGGATTGGTTTTCTTAATGAAATCCAAATACCACTTTGTTTCGATCTAGGCGTTGATTAATTTAAAGTCAAGATGAAGACTAGTGAAGATGGAGTTTATGCAAGGGCCATTCTGTCAATCCTAGGTAGAAATTGTCTAAGATGGATTTATAGGATAGTGCCTTCAGTTTGTCCAGTCCCAGGACAACTTGTATGGACGAATGTCTGACAGTGTATGCCTAACAGATCGCATAAGTTGATCGCTTCAAAACTATGTTTGGTGGCGGAAAAATTCGTTTCTATTAACTTTATACCCATGGTTTTAAGGAAATCAATTTTTGATTTGACAGGTTTGACGATGTGACATTCAAAGTGAATAAAGACGTAATATAAAGGTAAGTTTTGACCTCAAACCTCACAACCGGGAAATGACAAAAATCAGGCAGGCAGCATCGCTAAGTAGATCGCTCCCAATTAGGGTGTATTGTCACCATCTAGAGAATATTCATTTTGTTACTTCTTTCGCTTCTGTATCTCCCAGGAACGGTTATGTCGGTACCAACCGTAAGGTGACAATTTATTCGATACACTCAAGAGAAATAAGTTGTCAGTCATGTATGGTCGGGTTGTAAGATGTTCTTGTTGAACCTAGTGTATTCCCCTCTAGAGATACGCTATCGGAAGGTGGTTCCATACCTTGTCATAGTTGGAAATCCATTACCGAATAAGCGCTCGCGGTTTTGATCGCATACTATATATGTAGAGTGTGAGATGCAAGCGTTCTGCTAGATTGCTATTTATTTGTGGATTGATAGACACTATTATAATATCAGAAGAGTTTTGATACAAAGGATATTTTGGGTTATTGTAAGGTAAAAACCATCCATGTTAATACTAGAAATCTTGATTTTGGCAACCTTTTAAATGCCAATAATACTGTACATTCGTCTGGGAATCCTAGTTTGGAAAATACTAGATCTGATAACCCATCTTCCTCAAAATTCATTTCATCAACTTCCTTGAATCGTTCAAATCTTATTTCGTCGAATACCCCAACTCTAAATTCCGCCGTAGCTAAATCTGATTTTGCATCCCTCTTTAAAGCTCTTCCACGTAATGAGGGAATTTTCAAGCCAATGCAATATGTGATTGACAGAGATGGTAAGCCCAAACTGATTCCAGATCACATCAAAGAAGAAGGTATGAAGTATTGGCATAATCATTTTGTTGGTTTCTTTTTAGATGGAACTCTATAACATCTAACAGTTGTGAATCATCCTAATCGAATTTGGAAATTGGACAGTGGGGTAGATATTAAGTATGATGGATTTAATTTCTTCTTCAATTTTTCGAATGGTAATGATAAAGATAAGGTGTTGCGTGCTGATCCTATTTTCATGAAGGGTAGGATGGTTATCATAACAAAATTTGACCCCTCGATTGGAAATTCGTATTCGCAAATCAAAAGTGTACCAATCCGGATCTGCTTGCATAGAATACCATTACTATTGTGGACTTTATTTGGAATAAACTGGCTTGCATGCCATGTTGGTAAGCTTCTTTGTTTTGATGAGAATACGAAGAGAATGCAAAGGTGCAAGTATGCGAAGGCACTTGTTGAAATAACACCAGAATATGAATTACCTGACTGTATTGAAGTGGATGGCTTACGAGAAAAATGCCCTTCGGTTAAAATTTCCTATAACTGGAGGCCTAAAATTTGTATTCATTGTAAAATGTTTGGTCATAGTACAGTTGAATGTGAGTTAGTAGTTATTGATAATGTGGAGAATAATCAGGAGCATGTTGCTGAAGAAATGGAAAATGTGGAAAATGTGAAGACTAATAGCTATCACACTCAGAACTGGAAAAGGCTTAATGTTGTGAATCGAAATTCTGAATGGAATGAGGTAATTCATAAAAGGAAAAAGGTATGGCGCAGGAAGGGAAATGTGAATAATGAAAATGTATTGAATAAGGATGACAGTGGAGTTTGTAAGGAGTATGAAGGAGGTGGTAAAGATAAACAGTCTATTTAGAATTTGGTTGAGAAGGGCAAAGTATTCATCATTGATAGTAATGGTGTTATTCATCAGTCTGGTGTGAAGTATGGGAATGAAGATTTGAGTAATGATAGTAATATCAATGGGAATAGTGAGAGAAGTAGTGCTTTAAATAAGGGGAAACAAGTCATGTTTGATTGTGATCAAGTAGCTGATGGATTTCATATTCATAATCAATTTTCTATCCTGGACAGTTTGGATATTATGGATGCAACAACTCATACGTCAACTTCTTCATTACCTTATTCATCTGTTTCATCCTCACATGTCCTATCTACATCCTATGTATCTTCATTTAGCAATCAAAATCCGTTCACCTCATCTTCTATCTCTCATGATCAATATGTTTCTTGTGCTTCCACTTTCAGCCATCAGAATCCCTCCAAATCCTCTTTTAGCCTTATATGTTGTTTAGCCTCGCCTTATTCTCATCTTTCTACTCCACCTTATATTATCCTTCCACCTCCTGCTAATTCATCTGCATTGAATCCTGATGCATTGAATTATGATGTTCATACAATACATGGCAGTAAAAAGAAAACTAAAGGCAGAAAGAAAAAATGTAAAAAGCAAACTCCTACTAGTGCTGAAGATTTAAATGAGAGTGTTGATTTTGCTCTTCAAGAAGTTATGCTTTCTGGCAGTCATAACACCCATTCAAAAAGGAAAACTAGGAATAATCCGGACCCATATTTTGATCCTTCAGTGATTAAATGATCCACAACATAGTTTTTTGGAACGTTAGAGGTTTGCATTTAGCCTCGAAGCAATGTGATATAAAAGCTTTTATTAAAGACAATGATATACAATTGTTATGTTTATCCGAGACGAAGTTGGACTTATGTTTGACAAAGAAGGTTGCAACTTATATTTCAAAGTATTGGTGTTTTGAACAAAACTTGGTTGATGCTAGTTATGGGAGGTTGCTTACTCTTTGGAATCTGTCTTTTTTCCATCTTTCCAGAATTTCTTCTTCTGATCAGTATATACACTTTAAGTGTATACATCTACCATCCAATTCCTGCTTCTTTTTAACTTCAGTTTATGCTCACAATGCTTTGTCATTAAGACTTCCTTTCCTGGAAAACTTACATAAGATTCATTCATCTTCCGATCCATGGATTGTTGGAGGGGACTTTAATTGTATATTCTCTTGCTCTCAAAGATCAGGAGGATGTCCTTTATCTATCAAAGACATTGCTCCACTTAATCAAGCCTTAATCAAATCTGAGCTTCATCCTATCAGTAGTTTTGGCTTTGAATACACTTGGTCAAATCGTAGTAAATCTGGCTCTCCTACATGAAGTAAACTTGATCATATCTTTGCAAATTTCAATTTCATTAATACCTGGCCTAAGTCTTTCTATCAGATCTTACCTCCGTCCTTATCTGATCGTTGTCCTTTGTTGTTTAAAGGAGGAGATGATGATGCTATTAACAGGGGTAAATCCATTTTTAAATTTTTAAATTTTTGGTTTAAACATGCGGATTTTTCTAACATTTTAATGCAGGTTTGGTCTACAAAATATAACCCTAATCCCCTGACAGATTTGTTGTGCAAAATGAAGGAGTTAAAACTAAAGCTTAGAATATGGTATTGTAGCAAGTTTGGTAAAAACTTTGTACAATCTTCATCAATTAGGGGTGAATTATTACTGGTGCAAGAAGCTATGAATCAAAAACCAAATGATGCAAATTTGCGTGTGAGAGAGAATGATCTAAAAATGAAACTAGAGCAGGCTTTAAACATTGAATTACAATCATTGAAGCAACAAGCATTCTTGAGAAGAGAGATAGAGTGGGATAGAAATACTAAATTCTATCATAAATTTATTAAAAATCAAGAGAGCCTCAAACTTGGTGTTTATGTTAAAGGACATGGATGGTATAATTCAATCAGATGATAAAGGGATTAATGAAGCTTTTGTGAAATACTTTTCATCAATTCTAGCTGCTCCTATTCCGTTCAAAGCTGATATTACCCCTCTTTTCAATATGCAAGTTCCAACTATTTCTTCTCATCAACCCCAGAATCTCGTTTCACTTATTATTGGGGATGAAATCAAAGCAGCAGTGTTTGGATTAGATGCAAATAGTTGTGGAGCTCCAGACGATTTTAATGCATACTTTCTACAGCAAAGTTGGTCATTAACCAGTGAAGATTTAATCAATGCCCTTCAATTCTTTTTCATGTTTAGTTACTTGCTTGATAGTCTCTGTGCTACTGCAATTTCATTAATTCCTAAAATTGGTAACCCGTTGTCTGTCTCTGATTACAGACCCATCTCATGTTGCAATATTGTATATAAGGTAATCTCAAAAGTTTTAGCGAATACATTGCAAGAAGTTCTACCTTTCATTATTTCTGAAAATCAAGTTGCCTACATAAGGGGTAGATCCATCAGTGTTAACATTTTGATTACGCGAGAGCTTTTATGTGGTTATAGAAGGAAAAATATCTCTCCTCGCTGTATGCTTAAATTAGACATTAGGAAGGCCTTTGACTCTGTCTCTTGGAATGCAATATTAGCTGTGATGTCGAGGATGAATTTCCCTATGTCGTTTCTATCATGGATTTACACATGCATTTCATCACCTAAATTTTCTATTTCAAGAAATGGCAGTTTGTATGGTTTCTTCAAAGGCAGTCAAGGTGTTAGGCAGAGGGATCTGTTATCTGCTTATCTTTTTATTTTGGTAATGGAGCTGTTTAATTCAATGCTGAAGGAACAAGTTAAAATGGGAAAGTTAGAGTTGCATCCAAAGTGTAAGAATCCTTTGATTACTCACCTTTTATTTGCAGATGATTTAATCATATTCACTAAGCCAACCTTATCTAATATCCAATGTATAGTTTCCACTCTTCAGTCTTTCTATCAAACAACTGGGCTTCAATTAAATATTAATAAATCCTTTATTTTGATTGCTGGAATTGATGACAAAAAGAGTGAAATTATATCCTTATCTGGTGTTCAAGAGCTCTCATGTAATGCCACTTATCTTGGACTACCACTAATATGTTCTCGTATTACTAAGGATTTATGTGCTCCATTATTTGAGAAGATTATAAAGAAACTACAACAATGGCCTAGTGATAAACTATCCCAGGTTGGCAGATTAGTGATTATTCAATCTGTTGCCAATGCTATGATGACGTATTGGATGCAACATTACATTTTTCCTGTCAAACTTTTAAAGATGATAAGTAGTGCCTTCAATAAATTTTTATGGCATGGAGACCCATACTCTAAAAAGCTAATCCCTATCTCATATCACAAACTATACGGTGACAAGAAGCATGGTGGTTTGGGTGTCATTAACCTCTTTAATTGGAATAAAGCTACTATGTCAATTTGTGTTAATAAATTGTTTAGTAGTGACAATGGTTTATGGACACGATGGGTGAAATTGAATTTAATTGGTAATAAGGATTTTTGGTCAATGCAAGTGCCACATTCTTGCAGCTGGAGATAGAGATGTATTTTAAAATTAAGGGAGGCCTTTCTTCCTTTCACTCAGGTGAATGGCTCTTTTTGAATGAAGTTTCTTTCTGGCATTCGCCATGGTCTATGTAAGGAATGATTTTAAGCAGAATTGTTGATTACAATATTAGGTTGAATTCTGGAATTCCTAATAATGCTTTGGTTGAGAATTATTATCATGATGGTGATTTAACATTACCGTACTCAAGCTCAGCAGTTCTAAGGCATTTATGGGAGCAAATTAGAAGATCTGTTGGTAACTGGGGAGGAGACATCGCAGTTTATTGGGATGGCAGAAAGCATTCAATTAAGCTTGTATATGATTTACTTCAGAATGAAAGGCATATATTTGCATGGGCGTCGCGCGTTTGGAGTTTGGGTAGCTCGACAAAGCGAAATTTCCTGTTGTGGAAAGTGATGGCTAACGTGCTTAATACAAAACAAAAGTTGTTCTCACTTGGGTTGACTAATGATAATACGTGTATATTCTGTAACTTGGCTGAGGAAACTAATGTACATTTGTTTTTTGATTGTCCAACTGTCTTTCATATATGGGACATGCTACTTGCGACAGGAGGATTTCATAGGTCATCCAACAGTGCAATTGAATGGTATAATATTTTCAAATTTACAAGATGGAGGACTGATAGAACAAGAATTCTTCTGAAAATTTTGAAGTTTTTTGTTTATGAAATCTGGGCTGAGAGAAATAAAGGCATATTTGGAGATGGATGTTCAACTGCAAGTCAACTATATGATGTGATAATGGCAAGATTTTAAGGGACCTTCAAGGTAACAGTTGAAGATTATGCTCGGATCTGAAGCTAATTTTGTGTAATGCTGTTTATAGTATTTTGGACTTGTGTTTTTTTTGCTCTTTTCTGTTTTTCTTTTATAATGTGTAATTGTAGTGTAGTGAGTATGGACAGTTGATTACTTGTAATAAAAAAAAATCTTTTTGCCGTTCAAAAAAAACATCCATGTTTATGTGTGGATCGGTCTTACGATTATCTTTTCTTTGAAAGGATTTTAAAAGTTAAATAAAGTACTCTGGTGTAATGACCCGCATTTGCAGAGGTATTATAATTAATTTATTTAATTATATAAATAGTGATATAGTGAATTAAATGGTCGTGAAATTAAATAATGGTTAATATTTAATTAAAATAATAAATTAAATAATATATTTAATTCTAAAATAATCAGAATTGACTGAAATGGCGATATGGTGTGAATTGGGTCATCCCGAAGATTTAATTCAGTTTGGAATTGAATTTGAATAACGAATATATTATATAAACGATAGTTTGAACGTATAATTATATTATAATTAAAATCGAGCTTGAAATGGCGCTACAGTTCGCGATTTGGCGATTTGAACTTCAACTGAATGTACAGGATTCGTTTTAAGCCGGATTTCTGTGAAACGAGAAACGTGTGGAGCTGGTGGATTATATCTTTCTAGTGGAAGAGAAAAATCGGGATTTTGTCGTGTAGATTTTGATTTATATCCAAATCAAATTTTCAAATAGTCGCTATAGAATCGTCCATCGACCGTAACGGTTTATTTGATATAACTGCATATCGGTTTCGAATTTGAACAAGGTTCTTTTGAGGCGTAGAGAAAATTTAATTTTTAGAATTTTTCTGTAATTTTTAATTAATTAAATAAGCGACTTTTTATTTGAAGTATTTTGCACCCTGTATCAGCGATTCTGTGGTTTCACAAAATGAGTTAACCTACCGACGTTATTATATTTTTGGGATCGTGGCACATCACTTGACACGATGGTATTTTTAGTATCGTCCTTAGTAGTTCGAACGAGACAGAGTTGTGCGCACTAATATTTTCAAAACCCTAAAATATTACATCATTATAGCAAGTCGTTCAAAAGCAAATAATATAAAGGACATGAATCTTGTAATGTGCAGGGCAATTAAGCACATGACTATCAGTTAGAAACCTATATTTTGCTCAGACCTACGTTCATTTGAATAAGTTTCGAACATGCTAGCAAATTATACAAATAAATGTAACCACCTACACAAATATCTTGGCAAATATCTAACTCCAAAGGCTTATAAATACCCCTCTCATCTTGCTTAAGACCTAATTCCTCTTTTTATTTTCTGCGTGGTCAAAGAAAAAGGCAGCCGCCATTTAAAGGAACCAACATCCAGTATTTTCCCGTTCTTTCAATCCAATTTCCTCCTAATCCCTACTTCATTCAAAATACCTCCCACATTAAAATCACGAGCTCATGAAGATCGACTAGATGAATGGCTACGATGGAGTTCTGTGTAGCCAGATGGTCAGAATCGTCTCAAGAAGCCGTCGCGGGTTTCAATGGACTGAGGGCGAACGGATTCGCCTGGAGTGGCAAGACTCCGGTGGGTGCTAGAGCAGGGTTTGGCGCGCCTTGGGGTGGCCTCAGATGAATTCCGGGTGGGTTGGCGTGGAGTGCGGTGGAGGTTTCTTTGATGGAGTGTGGTCCTGGAGTTTGAACGAGGCACGATATGGGTTTGAAGTGCAGAGGTTTACTGATAGAAGGAAAGAACGGTCTACATTTCATTCTGCTGTATATTGTCGGCCCCAATTTAGTTTTAAACAGTGATTAACGTTTCTATTAACTATAATTAAATTAATTAGTCCTAGTTCATGTCAGGGTTTTTGGATACAGGGGGTCAACGCGAGGTCAAAGGGGTATTGGGTACTGGAAATGGCGGATGAAGTGTAGCTCGTGAAGTATGTGAAGTAAATGGTGGAAGGAAAACGAACGTGGGGGCGCGAGTGGTTTTGGGAAGTTTTTATTCTATTTCATTTGCAGAAGTGAGAAACGTTGGTTGTGGATTTCATGTAGGAGGAGGTCACGGTGTTATTACAGTGGACGTTGTTTTGTTTGTGGATGCGGTAATTCCATGGACGTGAGAGAGGAAGGGAGCTGATTTATTAAATGGCGTTGGGATGATTTCTCTGAGCGAGAATGAGCAGACATCGGGATTTAGATTGGGGAAGAAAGGGGATGGGCTTCGTTGGTTATACGGTGGAAGTGGGCCGGTTTATTTTTGAAGATTGACGAACCGTAAGTTGCGTTGGGACCTTATGGACGGACACTACGCACTGGAACTGACTGGAAGTGGATTGGGGCTCATATGAATTTATGGCGAAATAAATTGTTTGATTCAAATCAAATAACAGTTTATCGTTCTTTAACGATGAACTGTCAAAGTGAGTAAAACTCACCAACTCTGAACAGTTTATAATTTCATGTTGTATTTTTAGAACTGTTGGAAATTGTCTGATTGACTGTGTGTTGATTTTGTTGATTGAACTGCTAGTCAGTTAGTTGAATATATATATATATATATATATATATATATAAACCATTTAATATATGTTGATGTTGTTTATCAGAAACATTTCATATTGAAATGAAATTGATGTATATTATACTGTGTAACATCTGTGGATGCAGGGAGACAGGTTGGAGGAATCCGACCGGATTCCTCAACATTTATTTTACCGTTTTCATATATATTGACATATGATGTGATATATAACCAGTTATTGATTTTGTGTGTTAGAATGATATTGATGATTGTTAATTGGTATGTTAATATCATAAGAAACCCTGGGATGTAGAAAAGGAAATATTTCAATGTATTTTGAAATAAAGGAATTTTATAAAATCAGCCGATTTTATAAAAGGAAATATTTTGAAAATAAAGTATTTATAAAATCATAGGATTTTATAAAGAGGAATATTTATTGGGAAAATAAATAGAATAAGTTATAAAAGGAAATTTTCAATGTTATATTGAAAAGGGAATATTTATGAAATCAAAGGATTTTATAAAAGAGATAAGATTTATAAAATCATAAAAGATTTTTAAAAAATGAATTTATTTGTAAATGGAATATTTATAAATAGGAAATATTTTTAAGTGGAATTAAAAATAAAGGGAAATCTTTATACATGAAAATATTTATAAAGGAAAATATTTATAAAATCATAAGGTTTTATAAAGGAGATATTTGCTCGTTAAATAAATAGGATATCATAAACGAATTATTTATTTAGAAAATAAATAAAGATATACATAAAAAATATTTGTAAAACCCTTACAAATGAAATAGAAGGAGAAAACATTTGTAAAACACTTACAAATAGATTATAAAGGGAAATATTTGTAAAACCTTTACAAATAGATTAAATGGGATTTTTTATTTATTTAGGAAATAAATAAAGAAAAAAGGAGATATTTATTTGTTAAATAAATAGAATTCAAGAGAGATATTTATTTGTTAAATGAATAGAAAGGATAATTTTATAAATAACAGTTTATAAATTAAATTAAATATTTATCATTCGATAATTGGAATATATAAGTCTGTACTTATAGAGAAGAGATATTGGTTTTAACACCGATAGGTTTAAATAGAATGGATACATAACACTTGTATAAGTGAAGTAACATCATTAAAGAGAACATTTATAAAGTGCAGAACCGTTACTAAAATAAATCTTTGTAAATGAATAAACGTTATCAAATAGGGGTACTCGAATAAGAGAAATCGATTAGAGTTAGACTTAACCAATTAGAATTAACCAACTAGAGTTAATCAAATAGAATTATTCAAATGGAGTTAAATCGAATATTTGTTATTTGATAGGAGTTAAATCAAGTTAAGCTGAATAAGTCGAGTTAATCAGTTAGAGTTAACCAGTTAGAGTTAACCAGTTAGAGTTAGAGTTAAACAAATAGAGTAATTAAATAGGGTTAATCGAATTAGAGTTAATCGATTTGAGTTAATCGATTAGAGTTAGTCAAAAAGGAATTATCGAATTTAGTTTATTCGAAAGGGAAGATTTTCGAATATGGTTTATTCGAAGGAGTTATCGATTATTAGTTAATCGAAGGAATTATCGATTATTAGTTTAATCGAAGGGGTTATCGAATATAGTTTATTCGAAGGAGTTATCGAATTTAGTTATTCAATGGGGTTAATCGATATTAGTTAAATCAAATGAGTAAATCGAATCTAGTTTATTCGAATAGAATTAAAGGAAGTTATCGAATATTAGTTATTCGAATCGAGTTAAAATGATTTGATCGAATTTAGTTTATTCAAATAGAATTAAAAGAGTAAATCGATTAGAGTTAAACAAATAGAGTTTAAAGGATTTTTCGAATATAGTTTATTCGAAAGGAGTTACGTAAGGAAGTGTTAAAGAGTTAAAAGGTGAACTTACCCTATTTTGAGATTCGAAATGTTGTTCAGTTAAGGTCTGAGAGGTAGTTATACCCCAACTTGATTGACTTCGTTTTTAATTTAGAAATGGTTAAGGTTCGAGAGTGAAAGCGGTTAAGTGCATTTAGTAAATAAGTATAGTGGTTTGAGTTGTCGTCGCGATGTTGATTTAAACATCTGTTTAAATCCAAGTAAAGAAGATTTGGAAATGTTTTCCAAATAGAATCAGAAACGTAATCAAATATTGAAATTGGAAATATGGATTAGAAATGGAAATGTTTTCCAGTGTTAACGTATATTTTCTAAACATAGAGAATAAGGAAATATATATATATATATATATATATGATTGATGATTGATTGATAGAATTTCCATCTGGAAATAATATCGTTGTTTGCACACCTGTTTTTCTTTGATGGTTAAATCACAGACCATCGAAGTTTTGACCATTTTAACGTTGTTAATACGGAGAGACTGGTTGGATTATTATCCAAAGAACCACTCTGTATTGGCATAAGCGTTGCAAATCATATATGCCAAAGATAATTGAAGACGGAGTAAAAGTGCAAGGGCTATTGTATAATCTTAGATAACAGTGCCTAAGATGGATATACTGAATAGTACCTTCGGTTCATCTTGTTCCTGGATGACTTGTATGGATGAATGTCTGACAGAGTATTTCCAGAAAGTTCACGTACATTGATTTCTTCAACCGTACCAAGAGTGGAAGAGGAGAAGGAAACTTCTTTAGCTAACACGTAATGTACTGTTGTAGACGTCAATTAGTTATTTTCGATGAATCTGACAATGTGGCATTCGAAGTGAATCTGATGTGATGATAACGCGTAACTTCTAGCCTCATCATCCGGTAAATGACAGAAATAAGGCAGGCATCATGGCTAAGTCGGTCGCACCGAAGTAGGGTATATAATCACCTATCTGGAGAATATTCATTTGCTTCTTTAATCTATCAATGTTGTCTCATATATATATATATATATATATATATATATATATATATATATATATACGGGAAACGGTTGCTGATCCCAACCGTTGGTGATATACATTCGATACACTCAAGAAAAATGAGTGGTCGGTCATGTGTGGCTGAGTTACAAGATGTTCTTGTTGAACTCCAGTGTATCGTTCCTAGAGTAAACTGATCGGGAGGTGGTTTCGTACCTTGTCATAGTTGGAAATCCATTACCCAATACTTGCTTGCAGTCTTTGATTGTATACTATATATGTAGAACGTGAGATGAAAGCGTTTCTGCTAGATGGTTATTATTATTGTGGTTGATAGACATTATTATAATATCAAAAGGTTTTAATATAAAGATATTTTGGATTCTCATAAGGGAAAAATCCGTTCCGTTATACGGCGTGGTCTTATGAGATATCGTTTACTTGTTCGAACTGTTATAAACTGTTTTACTCATACCAGTCCCATGACTGACCCGGAGTTTGTTTTGTTTTGTTTTCCCTAAACTCTTGGGTGCCCAATTTTGTACGGGCAGTCAAGTAGTCAGGAATTTACAAATATACTTGGAGAGCTTGGAGCAGGAGGCTTAAAGATCATATAGCTATAGTTTATTTCCGCTGTGTTGTAAGTGCTGTACTCTGATAAGTGCTATTGTATACATAACTGTTATATTTCAAAGTTATGTTATCTATTATATGTTATTCGTTCCGTTGTGAGGTTCGTGTTACTCTGATGTTGTGTTCTTCTTCTTCTTCTTCTATTTTAAGTTTCTATCTTATCTATTCTCACCCTCTAATTTCTTTCATTAACCATTCGGGATTTTCGACTCTTGATGTTCGATATGTGTTGTATATCGGATAATCAAGATTGCGATTTTCCGGGTCGTTACAGTTGGTGTCAGAGCTTAAGTTAAGTGAATTACCTTGGCTCTGTGGCGTGACTCGGTAGAGATAGGGTTAGTAATACCCTAGATTGAGTTTGAGTGTATATATACGAGTGAACGTATTTGTATTTGATATAAAAATTTGTTTTATATTATGGAGATTCATTGGTTGAGTTGTTTATGAGTTCTGGTCGATCAGTTTGATCCACTGTATCGGTAGGAGTTACTAAACACTTGAATACGATGGGTCGTCACGATATGTTTTGAAAAGAGGGTAAACTAAAATAAGTTTACCCAAGGTATATCTTGATATAGAGAAGATATATATATCAAAATTATAATATAGTGGATATTTTGGTTGTTATTATAATCAAGTAAGATTATAAATTAAATGGTTGTGTAAATAACAATTAGAATTCATATAAGTGAAATACGTGAAATCAGATGAGTTAAATCTGAAATTTAAACCAGAAACTGAATTAAAATTCTGGAAAATTGGATAAGTGTTTGTAAATGGATTTGATTTAAAAATAAGGAAAATTTAAGATCCTGGGAGATTTTAAATTGTTTTACAAGCAGTGTGAATTATGTTTTGAAATGAATTTCAAAGTGGAAATGTTTAGAAATGGTTTTATAGTATTGAACTCACTTCGATCGTTGGAAAATAGATTCTGATGATGACAGCTGCATCATCACTATTCATTTTCGAGTTGAAAGTGATGAATTACTACCAGAGATACTGTTTTGAATTTGTTTTGGGAAAGACAAGTTGTGTTGAATTTCAAAAAGGAAATTTTGATTTTTGAAAAGAGTAAACTATTTAAAAACTCCCAAGGAAAGACTGTTTAAATTAAAAACAAATTTAACGGAAGTTTATGAAAGCAAATTTGAATCAAAGTAAAATCAGTTAAGTGGTAACTGGAATTGAATTGAAATCGAATAGGATTGGATTTGTGAAATTTGAATTTGAAATGTGATTTGATAATCGAGTTAAGGATTCGCGATCAAGAATGAAACTTGAGTTTGAAATGAAAATTTGGCTTGGTAAAAAGCGAATGGTTGTGTTGGAGATAAAAGGTGGTTTCAGAGTTTGATTGGGATAACATTGGTATATGCTGAGTTGATAGCATATGGAAGTGATAGAGTTGATATGCCCGACAAAAAGGTACAAGCTGATATTTCATATGGCATGAGATTTTGATGAGCCGAATTGGCAAGCCGCTTGGCTGTTTGATTTTCTTTTGGGTTGGAGATGACCTAGAGAGGCGAGTTGGAGTTTGACCGATTGACCAGTACAAAGGAGGTGCTGGCTAAAATTTTCGAAAAGTTAAGGTGTTAGAAAATTTTCAGGATTTTTGAAAATTTTCGATGATAAGAATTAATTAATATTTAATTGAAATTAAATTGGTCCAGTTGGAAACTGAAGTTAAGAAGTGAACAAATATGTTCTAACCAGTCGATAGGGTCGTTCTCTACCTTAGCAATTTCGAGGACGAAATTATTTTAAGTGGGGAAGAATGTAAAGTCCCGCATTTGCAGAGGTATTATAATTAATTTATTTAATTATATAAATAGTGATATAGTGAATTAAATGGTCGTGAAATTAAATAATGGTTAATATTTAATTAAAATAATAAATTAAATAATATATTTAATTCTGAAATAATCAGAATTGGCTGAAATGGCGATATGGTGTGAACTGGGTCATCCCGAAGATTTAATTCAGTTTGGAATTGAATTTGAATAACGAATATATTATATAAACGACAGTTTGAACGTATAATTATATTATAATTAAAATCGAGCTTGAAATGGCGCTGCAGTTCGCGATTTGGCGATTTGAACTTCAACTGAATGTACAGGATTCGTTTTAAGCCGGATTTCTGTGAAACGAGAAACGTGTGGAGCTGGTGGATTATATCTTTCTAGTGGAAGAGAAAAATCGGGATTTCGTCGTGTAGATTTTGATTTATATCCAAATCAAAATTTCAAATTGTCGCTATAGAATCGTCCATCGACCGTAACGGTTTATTTGAAATAACTGCATATCGGTTTCGAATTTGAACAAGGTTCTTTTGTGGCGTAGAGATAATTTAATTTTTAGAATTTTTCTGTAATTTTTAATTAATTAAATAAGCGACTTTTTATTTGAAGTGTTTTGCACCCTGTATCTGCGATTCTGTGGTTTCACAAAATGAGTTAACCTACCGACGTTATTATATTTTTGGGATCGTGGCACATCACTTGACACGATGGTATTTTTAGTATCGTCCTTAGCAGTTCGAACGAGACAGAGTTGTGCGGACTAATATTTTCACAACCCTAAAATATTACATCATTATAGCAAGTCGTTCAAAAGAAAATAATATAAAGGACATGAATCTTGTAATGTGCAGGGCAATTAAGCACATGACTATCAGTTAGAAACCTATATTTTGCTCAGACCTACGTTCATTTGAATAAGTTTCGAACATGATAGAAAATTATACAAATAAATGTAACCAGCTACATAAATATCTTTGCAAATATCTAACTCCAAAGGCTTATAAATACCCCTCTCATCTTGCTTAAGACCTAATTCCTCTTTTAATTTTCTGCGTGGTCAAAGAAAAAGGCAGCCGCCATTTAAAGGAACCAACGTCCAGTGTCCCGTTCTTTCAATCCAATTTCCTCATAATCCCTACTTCGTTCGAAATACCTCCCACATTAAAAATCACGAGCTCATGGAGATCTACTAGATGAATGGCTACGATGGAGTTCTGTGTAGGCAGATGGTCCGAATCGTCTCAAGAAGCCGTCGCGGGTTTCAATGGACTGAGGGAGAACGGATTCGCCTGGAGTGGCAAGACTCCGGTGGGTGCTAGAGCAGGGTTTGGCGCGCCTTGGGGTGGCCTCAGATGAATACCGGGTGGGTTGGCGTGGAGTGCAGTGGAGGTTTCTTCGATGGAGTGTGGTCCTGGAGTTTGAACGAGGCACGATATGGGTTTGAAGTGCAGAGGTTTACTGATAGAAGGAAAGAACGGTCTACATTTCATTCTGCTGTATATTGTCGGCCCCAATTTAGTTTTAAACAGTGATTAATGTTTCTATTGACTATAATTAAATTAATTAGTCCTAGTTCATGTCAGGTTTCGTGGATACAGGGGGTCAACGCGAGGTCAAAGGGGTATTGGGTACTGGAAATGGTGGATGAAGTGTAGCTCGTGAAGTATGTGAAGTAAATGGTAAGAGGAAAATGAACGTGGGGGCGCGAGTGGTTTTGGGAGGTTTTTATTCTATTTCATGTGCAGAAGTGAGAAATGTTGGTTGTGGATTTCATGTAGGAGGAGGTCACGGTGTTATTACAGTGGACGTTGTTTTGTTTGTTGATGCGGTAATTCCATGGACGTGAGAGAGGAAGGGAGCTGATTTATTAAATGGCGTTGGGATGATTTCTCTGAGCGAGAATGAGCAGACATCGGGATTTAGATTGGGGAAGAAAGGGGATGGGCTTCGTTGGTTATACGGTGGAAGTGGGCCGGTTTATTTTTGAAGATTGACGAACCGTAAGTTGCGTTGGGACCGTATGGACGGACACTACGCACTGGAACTGACTGGAAGTGGATTGGGGCTCGTATGAATTTATGGCGAAATAAATTGTTTGATTCAAATCAAATAACAGTTTATCGTTCTTTAACGATGAACTGCCAAAGTGAGTAAAACTCACCAACTCTGAACAGTTTATAATTTCATGTTGTATTTTTAGAACTGTTGGAAATTGTCTGATTGACTGTGTGTTGATTTGGTTGATTGAACTGCTAGTCAGTTAGTTGAATATATATATATATATATATAAACCATTTAATATATGTTGATGTTGTTTATCAGAAACATTTCATATTTAAATGAAATTGATGTATATTATACTGTGTAACATCTGTGGATGCAGGGAGACAGGTTGGAGGAATCCGACCGGATTCCTCAACATTTATTTTACCGTTTTCATATATATTGATATATGATGTGATATATAATCAATTATTGATTTTGTGTGTTAGAATGATATTGATGATTGTTAATTGGTATGTTAATATCATAAGAAACCCTAGGATGTAGAAAAGGAAATATTTCAATGTATATTGAAATAAAGGAAATTTATAAAATCAGCCGATTTTATAAAAGGAAATATTTTGAAAATAAAGTATTTATAAAATCATAGGATTTTATAAAGAGGAATATTTATTGGGAAAATAAATAGAATAAGTTATAAAAGGAAATTTTCAATGTTATGTTGAAAAGGGAATATTTATGAAATCAAAGGATTTTATAAAAGATATAAGATTTATAAAATCATAAAAGATTTTTGAAAAAGGAATTTATTTGTAAATGGAATATTTATAAATAGGAAATATTTTTAAGTGGAATTAAAAATAAAGGGAAATCTTTATACATGAAAATATTTATAAAGGAAAATATTTATAAAATCATAAGATTTTATAAAGGAGATATATACTCGTTAAATAAATAGGATATCATAAACGAATTATTTGTTTAGAAAATAAATAAAGATATACATAGAAAATATTTGTAAAACCCTTACAAATGAAATAGAAGGAGAAAACATTTGTAAAACACTTACAAATAGATTATAAAGGGAAATATTTGTAAAACCTTTACAAATAGATTAAATGGGATTTTTTATTTATTTAGGAAATAAATAAAGAAAAAAGGAGATATTTATTTGTTAAATAAACAGAATTTAAAAGAGATATTTATTTGTTAAATAAATAGAAAGGATAATTTTATAAATAACAGTTTATAAATTAAATTAAATATTTATCATTCGATAATTGGAATATATAAGTCTGTACTTATATAGAGAAGAGATATTGGTTTTAACACCGATAGGTTTAAATAGAATGGATACATAACACTTGTATAAGTGAAGTAACATCATTAAAGAGAACATTTATAAAGTGCAGAACCGTTACTAAAAGTAAATCTTTGTAAATGAATAAACGTTATCAAATAGGGGTACTCGAATAAGAGAAATCGATTAGAGTTAGAGTTAACCAATTAAAATTAACCAACTAGAGTTAATCAAATAGAATTATTCAAATGGAGTTAAATCGAATATTTGTTATTCGATAGGAGTTAAATCAAGTTAAGCTGAATAGGTCGAGTTAATCAGTTAGAGTTAACCAGTTAGAGTTAGAGTTAAAACAAATAGAGTAATTAAATTGGGTTAATCGAATTAGAGTTAATCGATTAGAGTTAGTCGAAAAGGAATTATCGAATTTAGTTTATTCGAAAGGGAAGATTTTCGAATATGGTTTATTCGAAGGGGTTATCGATTATTAGTTAATCGAAGGAATTATCGATTATTAGTTTAATCGAAGGGGTTATCGAATATAGTTTATTCGAAGGAGTTATCGAATTTAGTTATTCAATGGGGTTAATCGATATTAGTTAAATCAAATGAGTAAATCGAATCTAGTTTATTCGAATAGAATTAAAGGGAGTTATCGAATATTAGTTATTCGAATCGAGTTAAAATGAGTTGATCGAATTTAGTTTATTCAAATAGAATTAAAAGAGTAAATCGATTAGAGTTAAACAAATAGAGTTTAAAGGATTTTTTGAATATAGTTTATTCGAAAGGAGTTACGTAAGGAAGTGTTAAAGAGTTAAAAGGTGAACTTACCTATTTTGGGATTCGAAATGTTGTTCAGTTAAGGTCTGAGAGGTAGTTATACCCCAACTTGATTGACTTCGTTTTTAATTTAGAAATGGTTAAGGTTCGAGAGTGAAAGCGGTTAAGTGTATTTAGTAAATAAGTATAGTGGTTTGAGTTGTCGTCGCGATGTTGATTTAAACATCTGTTTAAATCCAAGTAAAGAAGATTTGGAAATGTTTTCCAAATAGAATCAAAAACGTAATCAAATATTGAAATTGGAAATATGGATTAGAAATGGAAATGTTTTCCAGTGTTAACGTATATTTTCTAAACATAGAAAATAAGGAAATATAAATATATATATAGATATATATATATATATGATTGATGATTGATTGATAGAATTTCCATCTGGAAATAATATCATTGTTTGCACACCTATTTTTCTTTGATGGTTAAATCACAGACCATCGAAGTTTTGACCATTTTAACGTTGTTAATACGGAGAGACTGGTTGGATTATTATCCAAAGAACCACTCTGTATTGGCATAAGCGTTGCAAACCATATATGCCAAAGATAATTGAAGACAGAGTAAAAGTGCAAGGGCTATTGTATAATCTTAGATAACAGTGCCTAAGATGGATATACTGAACAGTACCTTCGGTTCATCCTGTTCCTGGATGACTTGTATGGATGAATGTCTGACAGAGTATTTCCAGAAAGTTCACGTACATTGATTTCTTCAACCGTACCAAGAGTGGAAGAGGAGAAGGATACTTCTTTAGCTAACATGTAATGTACTGTTGTAGACGTCAATTAGTTACTTTCGATGAATCTGACAATGTGGCATTCGAAGTGAATCTGATGTGATGATAACGCGTAACTTCTAGCCTCATCATCCGGTAAATGACAGAAATCGGGCAGGCAGCATGGCTAAGTCGGTCGCACCGAAGTAGGGTATATAATCACCTATCTGGAGAATATTCATTTGCTTCTTTAATCTATCAATGCTGTCTCATATATATATATACGGGAAACGGTTGCTGATCCCAACCGTTGGTGATATTCATTCGATACACTCAAGCAAAATGAGTGGTCGGTCATGTGTGGCTGAGTTACAAGATGTTCTTGTTGAACTCCAGTGTATCGTTCCTAGAGTAAATTGATCGGGAGGTGGTTCCGTACCTTGTCATAGTTGGAAATCCATTACCCAATACGTGCTTGCGGTCTTTGATTGTATACTATATATGTAGAACGTGAGATGAAAGCGTTTCTGCTAGATGGTTATTATTATTGTGGTTGATAGACATTATTATAATATCAAAAGGTTTTTGATATAAAAATATTTTGGATTCTCTTAAGGGAAAAACCCATTCCGTTATACGGCGTGGTCTTATGAGATATCGTTTACTTGTTCGAACTGCTTTAAACTGTTTTACTCATACCAGTCCCATGACTGACCCGAAGTTTGTTTTGTTTTGTTTTCCCTAAACTCTTGGGTGCCCAATTTGTACGGGCAGTCAAGTAGTCAGGAATTTACAGATATACTTGGAGAGCTTGGAGCATGAGGCTTCAAGATCATATAGCTATAGTTTATTTCCGCTGTGTTGTAAGTGTTGTACTCTGATAAGAGCTATTGTATACATAATTGTTATATTTTAAAGTTATGTTATCTATTATATGTTATTCGTTCCGCTGTGAGGTTCGTGTTACTCTGATGTTGTGTTCTTCTTCTTCTTCTTCTATTCTAAGTTTCTATCTTATCTATTCTCACCCTCTAATTTCTTTCATTAACCATTCGGGATTTTCGACTCTTGATGTTCGATATGTGTTGTATATCGGATAATCAAGATCGTGATTTTCCGGGTCGTTACATCTGGATTCTCAGAAGGGAAAAACTCGTTTCGTGTTATACGGCGTGGTCTTATGAGATATCTTTTATTTCCACAAGATGTTTTAAAATCGTTTACTCACACCAGTCCCATGACTGACCCAGAATTTATTTTCTATGTTTTCCCTAAACCCTTGGGTGCTCAAATTTGTACGAACGGTCAAGCAGTTCAGGATTTTACAGATATTTTGGAGGAGATCGGAGCAGGAAGCTTCAACGATAGATACTTAAGGTTAAATTTCCTATGTGTTGTATATGTGATGTACTTTGGTGGTGTATGTAAGTTCAAATACAGTTTGTATTTCAAAAGTTGTATTATATAATATATTTTGTTCATTCCATTGTGAGATCGTATCTATTCTGATGTTCTATTGTTGTGTTCTTCATTCTATTTTTACTTTTCAATCTTTCTATTTGTCATCCTCTAACTTCTTTCTATTAATGATTCGTATTTTCGTGCAATTTGGGTTGGACATGAGTCATATTCAATCGATTCAAACGGTACGATTTTGTGGGTCGTTACACTTCCATTAACATAGTACAAAAACAATACTTCGAAATTCGATTGTTAATTGTTGTCATAATTCAACGTCCAAATGTTTGTTTCAAATCCAAACCATGGTATTATCCAAATTTATTTTAGACTTTTTCCAATGCACGGTAATCAAAAGGGTACAAGGACATGAATTCTGTAGTAATGAAAGCTCAAACATGAATAAAACAAGGGCGGGAAGGTCAAACAACAACTACAAAAGCAAGGTGAACCGATCAAAATGAACGAAGAAACTATATATTCTCAAGGCCAAGGGGGTAAACGATGCAACTATGAAATTTCTTTGATTAATTCACTTTAGTTCAAATTTCAAAGTATTCACATTTGTCGTTGTAAAATTTAAAGCTCATTTCTTTTTCTTCAATATTATTCACGTTAACTTCTTTTTAAATTTTCAGTTTAATTCTAACATTCACTTGTCGTTCTAGATTTTTAAAGTTCACATTTTTTTTTCAATTTCATCATTCACTATTCACCTTAGAATTTAATTTTAAAACATTCATTTGTAAAATCTACTTATATTTCACAATAATGTAATTTTATTAAAATTTTGATCATTTAACCAATTTCACATTAATTTTACAAAAGCATTTTCATTAAAATTTATCCAAATCATTTTCAAATATTTATCAAAATAATTAGTCTAAGTACTTCTCGACGTTTCAATCAGAATCATATAGTCGTCCCGCTTTCGAAACTCGAAAATAAATACTGGTGATGTCGCGATAATCACCGGAATCATCTCCAAGCGACTAGAGTGTGATCTCATATCTATCTAGTACAGATAAGACTTTGTATATATGTTAGCTAGGCGTATATTCAAAAGTTTACATACTCAATAGTCCAACCTTGACGTCGAATAAATACTCAAAATTCTTTTTATAAGAATACACCATCTCCAAATATAAGACAAAATGGTATATTTTGAAATAATCCATTAATTTGAAAATAAATTTGTTTTAAATTTTATTAATTTAAAAACGCTTCCACTACCCTTTCAAAGTATTAGTTTCTTGACCATTTATATTTCAAATTACGCTCTCTCTATTGTAATTTCTAGCCAATGATTCTTATTAAACTCCGTAAGCTAAGCTTTGTGTAAACCAAAGCTCTGATACCAACTGTAACAACTTGCTTTTTCAACCGCTTCAAGTCAGTATTTAAACCAACTTAAACCGCTCAAAATGACAGATTATTATTTGGCTTACAGGGTTTAATAGAATCACATCACAAAAATCATAGAATAAACAAACTATAATATCTCACAGCGGAAGCTTTTACATAAAATATCAGAGTTTGTACAATAAATTTTACACAGTGGAAATATATATACATAGATTATAATAAATAAGATTTACATATTTTACGATCCAGAGTGCGCGCGTCTTCACATGCTTTTAACTTTGATAGCTGAATTCTTTAAATCTGTAACACTCGGATCTGACCCGAGCATTCAATGAAAAACATAAAATACTCGAGTCGGGATTAATCTTTGTTCAAGTAAATTTGTTCAAAAGCAATACTCAAATATAATCGTTAATCCCATAACTGCATGAAGTAACTAAAATCCATAATACATGCCAAATGCCAAATATTCGTGGTCAATAAATCTTGTGCAGAATCAAAAGCAGCACGAGATAATACAAGGGCAGAGTCCAAATTGCGGCTTAACAAGTTGAAGAAAAAACAATAGCAGGGGCCAAAAATGTGTAGACTATAAAACGATAAATGACAGGTAAGAGGCAACGTACGAGCAAATGACGTTAGGTGGTACAATAAACCCTTTTTTTCCAAGTGAAGTTTAAAGTCTTATTTTACTTTGATGTCAACAAAACCCAAAACTGTCCAAGTATACTTGCCAGCATACGTAAGATGCCAATATGAATAAGATAATAAACTTCCAATGTGTCCATACTTAAAATCAAGAATGCAGTATATGTTTCAACATTTCAACAAGTTCAAGTATGGTGCAACAGTGGATGCAAGAAAGTGTTTGACTACCACACAGAGATTTTTTTTCTAGCAGACAAAAGATTTTATTCCTATTACATATTATATTATCCTACTATTCAAAAAATATATTTAACTAAACATAGTAATAATTACTCACAGCTATTCTTTCCATATAGGGTTTATTAGTTCTTTTTCACAGTGATATGCCGTAACAAATTGGCATATATTCCAAATATGTCAAGCTGACAGGCGCAAGAGGGGTTATGAACAACATATGCAACTTGGCCAGCAAATGTAATTAAACCATATTTTACAGCATAGACAAGATATTCATACATGTATGTTATATAAAAAATTATGCCTCCTATAAACAAGACAAATACAAGGGGAACAAACAGTATATGCAACTTATATACATAATTAAGCCTCACATAAACAAGACAGGCACAAGGGGGTACAAACAGTCTATGTAAATTGGTCAGCAAATGTAATAATTATATTACAGTAACTCAATTGAATAAATAGACGTGAATCAAAGGCTGATCATGAGTGAAAACTCACTTTAAAACAAAAGTGATTTAAGTTGCAGCGGCGAATAGAATTGGGGAGGAGCAAGGTCCGAACATCAGTGGCAGCGCACGGGTCCAGAGCTGATTGGTTGTGGGGGAGAATGGCGGTTTCATATCTGAATAGGTACGAACTTTTTTTATATTTTTATGGAGCTTCAGATGGCAAACCAGAAGAAAGAGGAGAGAGACCGTGAATAATGGAGAAGGACGTGCTATAAATATATTTTTATTTTTATACGTGGATGAACGTGTCATGTTGTTTCACATTCAAGGCTGAAATGGAAGAATATGTATTCAATTCTTTCCATTTAAAAGTTATGTGTTTTTTTCATTATAAATATATTAATTAATACATGCCATTTCAGAATTTCAAAAGGAAAAGAGAGAGAACAAGGAGAGTGGGGTGAGAGGAAACGATCAAAATAAAAAAAAGTAGCAAATGTTTAATTCATGGTTTTCCAATTGAAGGAAAGGGAAATTAACGGAAAAGAAGTAGATAAAAGGTATGTGTTAATGAGATATTTAATTTCAAATTATTTTGAATCGAAGATGAATTGGTTGAGATCCATAAATTAAGGTGATTTTTGAACATTCCAGCTTGCCAAGAGGCGCATGCGAAAAAGGTTTTGGAATAGAAAATAACAAAATTTAAAACTAACTGAACGTGAATCGGTATTTGTCTCTATTAAATGTCAATTTAACAGAGTAAATTTTGTTTATTGATTTTTAAGCTTAAATTGTGGTCAACCGTAGGCCCAGCATAATATGTTACATGATAATACGCTAAAGTTTAATGATTTATTTTTTATTTGAAATTCCTTTATTGTTGTAACCAATACTCTCCGCTAACTATTTATATAAAACTATTCAACCGCAACTAACGAATTCAAAATTCAGTAAAAAAATATTGATGTTTCGTTTTATTTTATATTTTAAGATTCCTAAATCATATTACATAAAGTGGTTATAACCCGAGAATAGATATATATATATAGCTGTTATTATTAATTGAATTTAAAGCTATAAAATAAGACTAATTTATATTTCCATTATTAACACTCAATTTAATTTAATTAAATGAAAGAAAATAGTCGCAATATAAATTTAAATTCAAAAAGATTAAATTTAACGTCAAAATCATTTCCGCATCACTAGAGCTATTATTTCACGATCTACAATCATCGTTTCAGTTCTTATATCAAAAGTTCACACAAATCAAGGATTAGACTACTAACCTTTCCTTTTTTATAAACAATACTTCAAAGCTGATGATTCCAAATACATATACAATTTGATAATAATTTTTATTGTTATAAATCACCATTCTTTTTATCATAAATTGTTGTTTATTTGAAGTTGTTCATCAATAACATCATCAATTAAATTTAAATATCATTCCAAATTCAAATATTAAATTAAGTTTTAAATGGTCGTTATTTGCGGGATGTTACGATGGTGATGGCTTATAACATTATCTAAGTGACAATGAAGCTTCCGAGGCTAGCCGAAACAACTAAAAAAACTCAAATCTAAGATTTACACTAGAATTCATATAAGTGATGTCATTACTCGTAAATTGGACAATTCACACATAAACAAACCAATCCACCAAATGCATACACAACATAAAAATGCTAAGAGAACACAGGACAAGCCTAATAGCTTGATTACATAGATGTGAGTTCCCAAGAATTCACAATTGATTACTAGAAGCAAAGAGAATATGGACAACCAAGCTAAATCACTCTCTCTTCCAATATAACTCACTAATGTTCAATCTGCACACAAATACACAAAATTTACCAAGATCTAGGTTTAGGAAAAATATTAGAAATCGAAGAGAAAACATGTTGTAGAAGATGGAGATGAACTTACCCAAGCTTCTCTTTGAATTTGCAAAGAAAATCACTCAAATTTCTTAATATTGAAGCTTAGGAATATTGATTTCCCTTTCCTTCTAGGGCTTGAGTAGTTAGGAAATTATGAATTATAAGTGATGATGAGAAGGGGAGGGGTTAAGTGGGATATAAGGAAACAAGCTGATGGGTTAATTTTACAAACCCAAGTCCTACCCGAAATACTGAATACTGGTTAACTCTAAACATATCAATGTTTATACTCAAAAAGGCTGTAAACAACATTTTGAACTCAATGAAATCTGTCTTGAGTCCAAATTCATCTGTTTACAAAAAGTCACAAATTTTGGGATTTAAACCGAATGCACGATACAATATTCAAATAAATCTCTTAATTAAATAATTGTAAATTATACATGTAGTTAAAGAAATCCACTGCGTTTTTCAGTTTTGCACGTTTTTCGTTTTGGTTCCATGAGCTAACTTTAGATGACGTGGGATGCGCAAGCCAAAATGTGAAAATTGGATGTGCTCTTTTTCTTGATTTTCATGCACACCATTGATCCAATCGACAAATAATGAGCAATGTTGATTTCGTATCGATGATACAAACAACTTTCATGGTTTGAGTTTTGAATAAAATAGAGGTATTGAGAGAAACAACGTAGACCATTGAATGTTAGAGTTTCATGGCGGTGAGCGTTAGGTTTTTAAAAGAGAATAATATTATTCTCGAACTACATGTTCATATTTATAATGTAATGTATAAAATGGGATAAATGGATCTGGACTGCGAGTGACATGTTCCAATAGGCAATATAGGCATAAAACCCTCTTTTGAACCTTGGCATGTGCTTTGAGTCGAAATTCCATCATCTGTGATACCTAACCCGTTTTTCAAAGCATTCAATTTAGCAATTAAAATTGACACATGTTTAGAGTTCGCATGACTAAATGGTAAATCCAATCATAACTAAACTTGCTTGTGCACATCACCTCATCGTTATAGTTTAGAAAATATAAGTTTTGTCCAAATTCTACACTATACCCCAGAATGATAGTTTTTGTGTGTATCTGGATTGTTTTTCCGCATAAACTTCAAATCCCAAAACATGGTGATCCTTAAACTCTATCTTCACATAATGAACTATCCAAACTCAATAGAAATTGTTTCAAGTTCTGATTTTCTCGTATGTGTCACATTCTGGAATAATCATCTAATTAACAGTTAATATTTGAATAAAATATTTTAATATCCAATTGTTAGAATATAGGTCGTTACAAGCATAGTCTTTAAATAAATAATATATTTGCAATATGTTGACATAAAATTTTGTTCTTTTGAATTCAACACCCAAATCACGTAAATATCACATATCATACTAATATTCAATCACGAAATGCAGGAAAGGTAAAGGGACACAAGATTTTAGAGTGGTTTGGCAATCAAGCCTACGTCCACTAAGTGTAATCTATCTTTATTATATTGTACGATTACGACATAGTTAGTTATTATGAAATAAAGTGGAGAAATAGGAAGTGAATTTTCCTCCAGAGCAGTGTCCTTGCATATAGGATTTTAGGAATTAGGAGCTCGATCCCCTTCCCAACAAGACAAAATACTAAACACACTCTGGAGACTCATTTAACTGCCTAAACGTGATGCACTCAGTACGCTGCGATATGTTGACATAGAATTTGTTCTTTTGAATTCAACACCCAGATCACAGAAATATCACAGATCACGATAATATTCAATAACAGAATGCAGGAAAGGCAAAGGGACACACAAGATTTTATAATGGTTCGAAAATCAGGCTTATGACCACTAAGTGTAACCTATCTTTATTACATTGTATGATTACAACATAGTTGTTTGTATGAAAGAAATGTAGGTAAAGAAAGTGAGTTTTCCTCCAAATCAATATCCTTGCGCTTAGGAGTTTAGGAATTAGGAGTTCGATCCTTCAAAAATGAGGCCCTGAGGGAATATTTATAGATGTGAACGAATCCAATTCAACCAAGACACATGACATTCAATCTAAAGTTCACAGCATAGTGAGTGGATCATGTTCAGGCAGTTGAATGAGTCTCTAGAGTGTGTTCGGTATTTGGCTCGACATAATCGAACCGGATTGCCCGTTTCGGAAACCAAGTTAAAATGTGATGATGGTGATATGATAGACCGAGCCAGATTAGTCAAACTGTCTTCATCGATCCGGGGAACATTGAACCAAAACGTGTTGTGTTGGTTGGTCGTGCTGAGCCATGCTGAACCAAAATCCAAGCATGAAGAGTTTTCTTACTTCAATCAAGCATGTCTAGGCCTTTCCAAGTCCATGCCCAAGTCCTGAGCATTTCGATTGCCAGAAATCCAATATGTGACTGGCTTGTAAAATAGCGAGTCAACACTTTCCCATCGAAATGGAAGACATGTTTCGAATAATACATAAGTCTATAGAAATCTTAATATAAGTACAAATAGAAATCCATTATTCGAAGTACGAAATCAACGATTGCGTTGGATCGTAATAAAAAAAATTAAAAATCCATGTTCGCATCAGACCGTATTTGTAGAATACCCTAATCGCTCTAGATCATATTAATAGAAGGCCACGATCACTTCGGATCGTATTAAACAGAAAACAAGGATCACTCTGGATCATATTAATATATAAATAGAAATCCAAATTTCTAATAAAATTCCATTATCTCTTCGGATAATAATATGATAGAAAATCAATAGAATACAACGATCTCTCTGGATCGTAATATGAAAGAAATTCAAATCAAAGAAATCCATGGCCTCGCCGGACATATTCGATGCGAGTATGGTCCATACCTACAAACAAAAAAGTGAACTGTTTTACCAAGTCCTAACAAAATTGTTCAGCCTCTTCAAGCATAGTCCATGCCTGAAAATCCTTGCTGAGTATAGTCTATACTCAAGTTAGGATTGAGTTATCTTGACAAATTTTAACAGAACAATCAAACCTTCAAGCATAATCCATGCCTGGAAAACCAAATTGAGTATGGTTCGTACTCGGGCCATAACCAAGTGATCTTGCTAAGTGTTGACAAGTCAACTAAGTCCCTCAGACATAGTCCATGCTTGGAAATCCATGATCAAGTAATCTTGCCAAGTGCTAACAAGATGGCCCAATCCTTTAAGCAAAGTCAATGTCTGGAAATCCATTTATTATTATCCATAATTATTGAAAGTCAATCATGATATAACGGTCTGCCGTGAGACGCAGAGCATGCCTAAGATGTCCTAATCTCGTACGTGTGTAAGCCAACATAGCTGTTTCTTATTACATATTAAAAAGAGGATGGTTTGTTATATGCAAAGAGCATGACTAAAGTTCCCTCAAGTTCCTGTACATAGGTAGGGAGGCGTAGTGTTAACATCAAGTTGTCACTAGTGACGGTCAACCCCCGGTCGTGCGTAGAACTCACGAATATCAATCACAGAGTACAAAAAATAAGTAAAAATAGGGAACGCACATAGAATTTTGTAGTAGTTCAGCAAAATTGGTTCCTACGTCCACTTTATATCTATTGGTTTTTTAGAATTACAAAGTACAATTGGTTTTTTTCGGTGAAGGAGAAGTAGTGATTATAATATCTTTGTAATACGAGTGCATGGTTGGAAGTTTTCCAGTCTACCGGGCGTGGGTTGGAAGTGAGGAATTCAACATACCTTTCCATTTTTAGCAATGGGGTATTTATAGATGTAGAAGTGGGATGAGCTTCGTGCCACGTAGCTTGTCTCTTTTGCGGAGCTTGGACACGTGGAGCTCGATCCAGCTTAATAGCTGCGGAGGTGGGACCCAGTTTACTGTTGAGTAATAGTTCTCTCAAAAGTGTGGCTTGCATGGTACTTGAACTATGGTGTATTAAAAGCAGCGTTTTGGCTAGATGCGCTTGACCATTTTAATTGCATCGAGAATCGGATTTTCTTGAATAAATCATCTAGATATTTCCAAGAAAATCAGATCGATCCGAATTTTAAGGAGAGGTCGACTCGATCAGCTGAGAGAGCAATTATGCAGGGAAGAAATATGCTGCTACTAGAAGGAATATGTACCAGGCCAAACCTTGTTTGAACTTTATGGAATAAAAGGCCATTTGTTGTGGTTGGTCAATGTTGTATAGCGAGCCTTGTGCCATTAGGCTCCTATCTATTGATTCGTGACAGCTTTTGCCAAAAAGTTGGCCAACACTTTGCCCCCCAGAATACATCTTTTTTGGTAAAGGGAGATGTGTTCTGGTTCTTTTGAAGAATGTTGCAACGAAGCTCAATGTGCATACTAGCTATGGTTGCGCCGAACCATATTAAAGCCGAAAAACCGACGTCCTGATGGTTGAATTAAGGCCGGAAAACCGACGATCGGTGTAGATCATATTAAGGCCAGAAAATCGACAACCACCGAAGACCGTATTAAGGTCGGGATTAGTTGACAGCCTTTGTTGTAATGTCTAATGCCTGTAAAGATAGTATGGGCCATTCTCGGTTTAGAGATGGCTGCGACCTTAATCAGGAAGAGGTGGCGAGTATTAACCATACTCGACTTGAAGAGTGGGCGAGTATAAGTTATACTCGGCTTTGCCTTGAGAGACGGTATAGTCAGTTATTCCAGGGTTTCTAAGGTCGGATCTTGACCATGTTTCCATAAGTAATCAGTAGGTTTAAGGACAATTCGTGCTCTTGAAAATGTATTGTAAAGTTTGGCGAGTGGTAGTTTACACTCGGCTTAAAAAGGGGGCGAGTATTAACTATACTCGGCTTAAGGAAGTGGCGAGCATCGAGCATACTCATCTTATGGAGTTTTAACTGTACTCGTCTTATGGAGTCGATTGGATATGGTGGCAAGTATCGATAATACTCGGCTTATGGAAGGTGAGCCATACTCGGCTCGCGGAGTTGGCGTGGATATGGTGGCAGGCATTGACCGCAGCTTAGAGGTGGTGGCTAGCGCTGACCATATTTGGATCAGCGAGCAGCAATCATGCTCGGCTTAGAATAATTTATAACATAATCTATGCTCAGGAACGAAACTTTATTGCTGCAAAAGAGCTATTATAGAAAAATGGAAAATAAATTCTAAGTGGGGAGATAGCTGAATCCATAGCACGCTTAGGAGCTAACTTCGTACGTTTGTACTTCAACATACCCACATTATTGAAAGAAAATATTAAAAATACATTTCTTACATTCTTAAGAAATAGAAAAAAAAATCTAATTCTTATTAATTGATGATGAAGTCGCGATTGCTGGGCTCGGGGTCCTTTCCATTTATAGGAGCTCGAGGACCGGCCTGAGGGCTTGAGCAGAGGATTATGGCGGCACGGCCTGTGTTGGTTTCTTGACATACTTGGGCAGTTATCCTCGCCTAACCCTATCCTCGGTGAGATCTCGCAAGTACCTGCATTCAGTGGTGTCGTAGCCTGCCATGTTGTGGTACATGCAGTGCTTTCCAGAGTCGAGTTCCTTTTGGGTTGGCTCCCTTCGAGGAGGTTTTGGAAGGGGTAGAGTTCCTTGTACATCGAGGTAGATGTCGAGCAAGAAGGAATTGAGCTCGGTGTATTGATCATACTTGTTCTCTCTCCTGAGTTGTACAATGCGATTGTTCTTGTCGAAGACTTTTCCATTGCCCTTGTTCGGGCCACTGGTGTTGGATGGACCTCCGTTCTTGGTGGCAAGCACCTCGGGGCTTTCTATCTCGATGCTGGCATCCTCTTGTCGGAGGAATTAGTCTGCTTCGGCATAGAAGCCATCAATGTCCTTAGGGGATCCCCGTTTAAAGAGATCCTGAATTCTGATCGGTTTTGGACACCTGCAATGGTGGCCGCACCATCAATGGCTCGGGACGATCAACAGATGCTACGGTCGCGTTGAATCTTTCTATGAAGGACCGGCGGGTTTCGCCGGGTCTTTGTTTGATGGTAGTGAGGAACGCGATGCTCTTTGGTCGGGAGATGTGAACTTTGAATTGCTCGTTGAAGCGGGTGACCAACATGTTCCAACTGCTGGTCGACTCAGTTATTAGCTATCAAAACCACATTCCAGTTATGTCGGTGAGGAAGAGAGGGAAGCACTTGGCCATAACATTGGTCGATGTGGAGAGTACTTCATGTGGTGCATGTATCGCATAAGATGAATGGTCTGGTCGGTCTGGCCGTTGTAGGGCTCTATGGCCAGAAACTTGAAGTCTAGAGGATTTCGGGAGTTTACAATTTCGCTGGTAAACAGATTGCGATGGATGTCATGTATATCCTGCTGAGGAGACGTGCCCTGGGTGAAGCGTCTGATGATTCTTGCAAGCTGGCTTCTCTCCCCGGGGAGTCGCTTCCATGAATACAATTTTGCATTGGGGACACTGGTGAGTATCCCAGGGTTCGGATCCACCGAGAGCATGCTCGGAAGGGGAGCGATCAGTTAGGCTCAACCTCTGAGAGTTGAGTGAAGGTGAGGGAGAGGTTATGTGCTAACTTTGGGACCTGGTTCAGCTGCTGCTAGAGTCACTCAGTTGTTATTGGACTGAAATACCCGTTCCTGTTGGGAGTAATGGGATCAGGCGAGTGGTTCCCATCTGGAGTTCGGCATTGGCTCCGCTCGGGGCCATGTTAGAAGGATCTAAAGTATTTTTTCACGCCGCCACATTGGGGACCAATATGGTAGAGTGGTCTTGGAGACACGAAGGGTTGTCGTCACCAGCTCTTCATTAAGGGAGAGGCGGCATAATATGGGTTTGTCGTAAGATGCTCGGCCGAACCAAATGTTGCAACGTTCTTGGTTTTGGTCGACCCATTGGTTGCACTGGATCTTGAGCTATATGTCCAGGGGGTTGAGTCGAACCCTGGTGTGGAGACAATATTGTCAATTGATCCTAAATTTAGCCACGGTCGATCTATGAATCTGCGACTATCAGAGCTCCACTTAGTACTAGTAGTGATGATCCTGACATTGGCCGATCGGGAAGTGAAGTTGAACCTGGAGGAAGCAAAGGTGTGGTCCGATCTGGGGCTTGGATTTCCGCAGACCGAAGATTGATTTTTGCCCCAGTCCTGCTTGGTGTAGGAAATGATATTGGAATGTTGGATACCTTTTCCACCCGAGCGAGGAGGTCATTCATCGCTTCCTGCTGACGTTTGAGGAGTTCACTATGAGATGCCATCTATTTTCTAAATTCGGTCAAGACTTTGTCCATGTCGTCCTAGGTGAGGTATTGGGACATTTCTCCGTGGGAGGAAGCCTCATGGCTTGCCCCCGTTGTTGTTGTTCCTACTGCATCGGCAGGTAAAGGGTGAGACGATGAGGCATCCTTCTTCCGCTTATTTGGCATCGTCTAGTTAAGAAATCACTGAAGGTGGTCGAAGGTTGCAGGGTAGATCTGGTGCAACCCCTATCTGGCGTGCCAAAGTGTTGACGTCAAAAGTTGGTCAATAGTGACGGTCAACCCCCAGTCGTGCATAGAACACACGAATATAAATCACAGAGTATAGAAAAGTAAGTAAAGATAGGGAACACAAACAAAATTTTATAGTGGTTCGACATGATTGGTGTTTACGTCCACTTTTTATCTATAGAATTTTTTAGAATTACAAAGTACAATTGGTTATTCTCGGTGAAGGAGAAGTAGTGAATATAATATCTTTGTAATACTTTGTGTACACGGTTGGAAGTTTTCCAGTCTACCGAGCGTGGGTTGGAAGTGAGGAATTCAACATACCTTTCCTTTTCCAGCAATGGAGTATTTATAGTTGTAGAAGTGGGATGAGCTTCATGCCATGTAGCTTGCCTCTTTTGCGGAGCTTGGACATGTGGAGCTCGATCGGGCTTAGTAGTTGCAACGGTAGGACCCGATCTACTGCTGAGTAATAGTTCTCTAGAGAAGTGTGGCTTGCATGACACATGATTTATGGTGTGTTAAAAGTAGCATTTTGGCCAGATGCGCTTAACTTTTTAATTGCCTCGTGAATCATATTTCCTTGAATAAATCATCTGGACATTTCCAAGCAAATCAGACTGGTCCGAATTTTAAGGAGAGGTCGACTTGGTCGGCTGAGAGAGCGATTATGCAGGGAAGATATATGCTGCTACTAGAAGGAATCTGGACCAGTTCGAACCTTGTTTGAAATTTCTAGAATAAAAGGTCGTTCGTTGTAGTCGGTCGATGCTGTATGGCGAGCCTTGCGCCATTGGGCTTCGATCTATCGAGCCGTGACAAATTTTGCCAAAAAGATGGTCAACTCGTAGCCATCCAAAAAATCTAAAATAAAAGAAAGCAATTATCCAAAGAATCCAGATCAACTGATGATCAATCAACGTAAACCCGATCTTGGTTTGTTTCTCTCCAGGGAGAAGGAGGCTGCACCTATTTTGTCAGCACAGTTTAATTTTTAACATAGTGTGCTGACTCCCACTTTTGAAACGCTCTTCGACTATGTCACACAAATGCCTGCATTCCCTTGTTGCGTGACTATGCATTTCATGAAACATGCAATGCTTTTCATAATCTCGTCCTTTCAGTGTGGCCTCCCTTCTGGGAGGCTCCTTGAAAGGGGTAATCTCGTGCATATCCAAATAAATATCTTCTATCGAGGAATTGATTTGTGTATCTGAAGAATTTAGTCTCTTTTTACGGTTGAATGTTTCGATCGTTCTTAGCCGGAGCTTTTCCTTTACCCTTATCCTTTCCTTTTCCAAATTCAGATGGTCCTCCGCCCTTAGTCATATTGACTTCAAGAACTTCCTTCTCGGCTCTAGCATCCTCCTCAAGCGAAAATCTGTCTGCCTTGAAATAAAATTCGCTAAGGTCTCTCGGTGGACCTCATTGCAAAGAAATCTTATAATCTGACTTATCCAAGACTACAGACACAACAACCATCAGCACCATTGATGGTTCTGGTCAGTCTACTGACTCTATCGTTGCATTTAATCTTTCTAAGAAAGATCTAGAGTCTCCTCAGTCCACTTGATAGAAGAGTCATCACATTCTAGGGTTTAGACATGTGGACCCTAAACTGTTTAACAAATTTTGCGATGAAAGCATTCAAACTATTGATCGACTCCGACTCCAGCTGTCCGAACCACATAGTAGCAATATCATTTAAATACAGTGGGAAGCAGTTAGCCATGACGTTCTTCGACGTTGATAATAATCTATATGACGCATATAGTGCATTAGGTGCACTGTAGGATCCTTCGTACCATCGTAAGCTTCTAGGACGGGTAAATTGAAATCCGGTGGATTTCAAGAATCCTTGATAGCTCGAGTAAAGGGGCTATGGTTACGCAATCCATATCTATGTGAGATGTCCCACCTCTCGTAAAGCGTCGAATCACATCCGCAATTCGGTTTCCATTACCGAGTAGTTGTTGCCAACTTTCCAAACCAATATTATTGACCTTTTCGCGTAATCCAACAGTTGACTGATGCTTGTTCATAGCACCAGTATCCGGTTTAGCCATGCTCTGGGGATCTGATTCGAAATAATCGAACCAGGGTGCTGGTGTCACTGCATAATCTCTGTCCAGAGTTGCATGTGGTCACGTTTGACTAATATACCCAGTGTCATTATTAGAAGAATCACGAGTTAAAGTATAACGAGCGATATTATAAGTTCCAGGGAGGCTTCCCGTTTCCATATGCGGTTCGACATTCCTGATAGGTCAAACTGGGTTGTGGTAAATTTTCTTCTCGAGGTGCTCAGCGACTTTGCCTGGCCTCCCAAATCCATTTAGCCGGAAGAGAAAAGTATTCATCATCTCCTCCTATCTACGGAGAAGCCCATCTTGTCACTCCATGAGGTTTTGTAATTCCTTAATGATCTCGTCCATCTCATCCTACGTCAAGAAGTTAGAGGGATTACCAGTAGAGGAAGCCTCGTTACTTCCTTCATTCCTTGCGCCTTTAGTGTGGGTGAAGGTCTCATCTTTCTTTCTCTTAACCATAACTGAAACTTGAGAGGATTGGCAATTCGAATTTAGTAAATATCTAGTGGTGTGCTCCCTACTTGGCATGCCAAAACAAGAACTCAAAATTTGGTTAGTGTGAATTCAACTCCAAATCAAATTAATATCACAAAATCACAGTAATACTCAATCATGCTGGAAAGGTAAAGGGACATACACAATTTCATAGCGAATCGTCAATCAGGCCTACGTTCACTTAGTGTAATCTATCTTTACTATACTGTAGATTGCAACATTGATGTTTATATAAAAGAAACATTGTGAAAGAAAGTGAATTTTCCTCTAGGGCAATGCGCATTGGAGTTTAGGAATTAGGAGTTCGATCCTCCAAAAATAAGGGAATGGGGGCATATTTTAGATGCGTACGAATCTGTCTAGACCAAGACACGTAACATCCGATCCGAAGTTCGCGGCGTAATGAGTGGATCACATTCAAGTAGTTGAATGAGTCTCCATAGTGTGTTCGGTATTTGGCTTGACATAGTACAGTTCGACATAGTCGAACCGGATTGGCCGATCCGGAAACAGAGTAAAAATGTTATGGTGGTGACGTAGCACACGGAGGTGGATTAGTCGAATTGACTTCATCGATCCGCGGAACATCGAACCGAAATGAGGTGTGTTGCTTGGTCGAGACAAGCCTTGTAGAACCAAAATCCAAGCATATAATATTCATGTCTTTAAGAGTTTCGTTACTTCAATCAAGTATGTCTTGGCCTGTCCAAGTCCAATGCCCAAACCTGAGAACTTTTATTGCCGGAAATACAATATGTGACTACCATGTCAAAGGTCAAGTCAACACTGATACATATTTTTTTTCTTAATCAATTACTAAAATTAGGTCTATCTCTTCATTTTATCTGGTTCAAGTTTAGATTTGAAAATCATTAAATCTGCTTTTCTAAATTTGATTTTCTAATCAATTTAACCTTAGATATAAGCATCCTTGATTATCTCTAGTTCTATTGCCTAACTTTTCATATTTTAATTTTAAGTTTTAGTAGATTTATTTTTTAGATCTTATTTTATCTATTTTATCTTTAAAGATCTGTACATGACTTGGAAATTTAGTCCTCGTTTTGAAAATCACTTTATTTTAGATCGTGATTCAGATGAAGGTTTTGAAAATGATTTTGAGTTATGATTAACAAACACCACCTGCGTAGTTTTCTATGCAGTCTATCCCAAGTAAGGGTAAAGGTGGAGAGTTGTTATATGCTTGGCGAGCCAATGTAAAAACATAGCCCCCTTATGGATACAAAACCTTATGACATTTCACTGGGGGCTTAACTCCCTTAGGGACACGCCAAATTAAGACTCATGTATGGTTATAAATGGGCAAAGGCTGGGTCGCATCTCCCTTAGTAGTGTACAATATTGAGGCCCTGGTATGGTTCTAAATATGCAAGGGCTGGGTCGTCACTCTCTTAGTAGCGTGCTACATCGATGCCCCAGTGTAGTGATAAATGAGAAAGGGCTTCGCATTTTTCTCGACAGGTGCGAGGGGCAACAAAGATGGTCGATGATAGTATTGTCCGGTTAGGTTGTTTGAATGTAGGGTCCTTAATAGAAAAGTTATAAGAGATAGTTGATACTATATCTATTAGACATGTAAATATCCTATGCGTTTAGGAGAACAAATGGATAGGCCAAAAGGTGAAGGAATTGGAGAACACAGGCTATAAGTTATGGTATATTGGAAAAGAACATAATAAGAACAGGGTTAGCATATTGATTGAAAAGAACCTAAAGAACGATGTTTTCGACGTCAAAAACGAGGGGACACATCATCCTATCCAAAATAGTAGGTGGTGATGTGGTTCTGAATGTCATTAGTCCTATGCTTAACAAGTAGGCTTATGTAAAGAAGCCAAGAGGAATTTCTAGGAAGACTAAGATGTCATTGTTAAAGATTTGCCTAGTACCGAGAAACTTTTTGTAAGAGGAGATTTCAATGTTCATGTCGACTCAACTAGTGGGGGTTTCAGAGAGTGCATGGTGGTTTTGGATATGGAAGTAAGAACAAAAATTAGAAGTAATATTGAATTTCACTTTTTCTTATGATCTCATGATTGCTAATACCTTCTTTAGAAAGTGACAATCATATCTGATTATATTCAGTAGTTGCCAACATTCTAGCGAGATTGACTTTGTCTTTACTAGAAGAGACAATAAATGAGATTGTATAAATTGTAAAATCATACTTCGAGAATGACTCGCCTCACAACATAAGCTTTTGGTATTCGTATTTCGTCTTTGGGTGTTTAAGGATAAAGGGGCTAAGATTATTAGGATGAAATGGTAGAAGCTCAAAGGAGACGTCTCACTAGTGTTTAAGGGTAAAGTGTTCTGAGATGGGGCATGGAACGTGGAAGGATATGCGAATGACATGTGGAATGAGATGGCTAGATGCATTTGAAAAGTGGCTACTGAGATGGTTGGGATTACAAGAGATAATAAGCGAGAACCTAAAGATTCATGGTGGTGGAATAGTGATGTGCAAAAGGCTATCAAGGAGATCAAAGAATGCTATAAATGCCTACATCATTATAGGAGCGAGCACATAACATGGAAAAGTACAAAGTGGCAAAGAAAACTAGAAAGAGAGCGCTGAATAAGCGTAAGAAGATCTATATCAAAAGCAAAGTACAAAGGAGGACGAAAGAAACATCTACAGGTTAGCCAAGCTATGCAGGAGGAAGACAAAAAACTTAACTAATTTAAATGCATTAAGGATGAGAATGATAGAATTTTGGTAAAGGATAGCGAGATAAAAAATAGATAAAGAGAACACTTTGATAAGCTTTTCAATGAAGAAAGCGATAGCTCTACGATCGAGTAAGAAGACTTTTTCAACGACACTAGTAGACATTTTGTTCAGGGAATTACAGAGTCTGAGATAAAGGAGGCATTGAAACGGATGAATATAGGCAAGTTGTTAGGGCCTGATGACATCCCCATTGAGGTAAGGAGATGCACTGGAGATGCAGGGATATCCTGACTAACTAAGCGATTCAATAATATTTTCAAATCAAACAAGATGCCAAATGAGTGGAGGAGAAACATTTTAGTTCCAATCATCAATAATAAAGGTGATATTCCAAGTTGCACAAAATATAAAGGAATTAAACTTATGAGTAATATACTGAAGCTCTAGGAGGGAGTCTTCGAACATTGTTTGAGAAGGTTGGCAAATTTTTCAAAAAATCAATTTGCTTTCAATCCCGGAAGGTCAACCACAAAGGCAGTTTTCTTGGTAAGGCAATTTATGAAGAGATTTAGATAACAAAATAAACATCTACACCATGGTATATATCTATTTGGAGAAATATATGATAGAGCACCGAAGTTGGTTATGTAATGGGTATTGGAGAAGAAGAGTGTCCCAGTAAAATACACTAACATTGTCAAGGATACGTATAATGAGGTTGTGACTAGCACAGAGCATGCAAGGGTGAACCAGTGACTTTCCCATTAACACAAGATTACATCAAGGGTCGACATTGAGCCCTTATATTTTTGTATTAGTGATGGATGAAATCATGAAGGATATACAAGGTGAGAATCCTCGATGTGTGTTTTTTGCTGATGATGTTATGCTGACTGATGAAAGTAGGATAGAGTTAGTATACAGCTGAATTTGTGGAGGAAGTCCTAAGAATCAAATGGTTTCAGGTTTAGCTGAACTAAAATGGAGAATATGAAGTGCAAGTTCAATGTTGTCAGTTTAGATGATCGAGAGATCACCCTGGCCGATCAACTAGTACCCAGGAAAGAATCTTTTCGATAATTAAGATTTGTGTTGCAATTTGATGGTGAAACTGATGAAGATGTTTGTTTTAGAATTCGAGCCGGATTGGTAAAATTACGAGGAAAGATCTATGGAATAGAAGTCAGGTTTGCGATGTTATATGGTGCAGAATGTTGGCCTATTAAAAAGTGAAACATCCATAAGATAAGTGTAGCAGAGATGTGTTTGTTGCAACCGAGTTATAGGCATACCAAACGGGGACAAATTAGAAATGATGACACTCAGAACGAACTTAAAATTGCATCGGTTGAGCAGCGCGCGAAAGTTAGTGATTCATGTACTAGAACCTTGAGTTTTTAGTTAATTCAACGAGAGCATTATTAGTATTAGATAATAGAATAGTGTATAAGAGCATAAGGAGTGGTGTTGGTCTTCATAATTTATTACTATTATTATCAACACCTTCATTAGCATCGTGGTTATTTATTTATTTATTATTAATGTTACTATTTCTTATTTTGTTTTTTAATTTTTATTTTGATTTATGCTTTCACTTTTAAATCTCTTATTATTAGCTTTATATTGATTCTATCTTTTAGTTTTGGTTTCCACATCTAACCACCACATCTTGTTTGTGATTAATGGTCTAGCTATCGTTATTATACTTATATTTTCGTAAGAAATATTTTATTATTATAGACTTTTGTAAAGGAAATACAAACCCAGAAGATAATATTCAGTTTAGATCTAACATTAGTTTTGATTTAACACACCTAAACTGAATGTAAAAGCATTTAAAAAAATGAATTAAGAATTGATGCAATTACTATAATGTTAAAAGGAATTTTTGATGCAAAAGGAAAAATCTAAATGATCTTTATACGAATTGTGTAATGAAATCAAATTTTGAAATGTTTTTATTTTAAGAAATAATCTTAGTTTCCTAAACTTCAGCGATATCTTGCATTTAATTTAGGATCCATTTATTTGTTCCATAGTAATTTTTCGAAAAAAATATATGAAATTAATGACTTTTTGAGGGGAATAATTTGGACCTAAGGCATGTAGTTATTTTTGTTTATGTTTGTGAATTTTATGTGCACACCTACATAATTTGAAACTATTTATGCAAGATAATAATTTTAAAAGAAAATTGGTTCTATGTCTCTATCTCAATTTTTTGACAGAGCATTATATTTTTTTCAATAGATTTTTGATTATTGGAAGATATAGTATATCACTAAAGGTATCTATTTCAATTTTATCATTGGTTAATGTTATAACTTGATCTTGTTGGAGAATGGAATTTAATGACAACAACCTTATTTCAATCATTATCATTACTGATTATAAAATATATATATATATATATATTAATACTTTTATCTAGAATATATATATATATATATGGAGGAAATAAATATTGAAGACTGTATAGTTTAAGAGATTCAAGATTTCAAAGCAGAATCAAGACTCAAGAGTATTAAGATATCAAGAGTTCATGATCATCCGAGTAATAAAGTCTAGTTATTATGTAAAACTCTGAATAGCACTCAAATTCTGTTTTTAAAATATCTTTTTAAAATTGATTTCTAAATATTTTCAAACTCTTCTCAAAAATGTTTTAATCATTTAAGGATTTTTTAAACTTATGATTTCAAATATATATACTTCCAAAGTTTCTTATGGTTATATATTATAAAGTTTTGTAATTATATATGTTTATAATTGTATTATATAGTTTTATATCATATATATATATATATAGTTTTTAAATTATATGTTTAAATATGTTTTTATACTTGAGAAATTATATTTTAAACAATTAGTTTTATTTCAGGAATTTTCAGAATATATTGTGGTTTAAATACTTGAAAAATGATTTAAAAATCAAATTTACATATATACTTATGTCGACATACACCTATATACATGTCGACATATAACTATCACAAATTTTTAAATTCCAAAGGATGTGTCTTTTCATATTAAAACGGTTTTAGAAATGGTTGTGAAAGAGCTTGATTTCGAATTTTTTCACAATCTATCATCTCCTTCTTCCCTACTTTACATACCACTACTATTCTTCTTAATTTTCTAAGATTCTGCACTTATACTCTGCCGTTTTTAATACAAATTATATCATTTTTTTTCTATTTTCAATCTCTATCAAATACTCCATGTTGGAAGTGCTACTCAAGAATTCTAAGGCAGCTGTAATCAAAGATAGGAAGGGTGTGTTCCTTATAGCCCTGAAATCGAGGAAAAGGATAGGGTGTGTTCCTTGTAGCCCGTAAATCATGGAAAAGGAGCGATGTTAACCTTATAGCCGTGAAATCAAGGGTGTTGAATCGATGTTAACCTTGTAGTCATGAAATCAAGGTTGTTATAATTGGATACTAATATTAATAAAACTCTGCACAATCCAGCGTTGTGTGGGACTAGACGTAGGAGTAATCCGAACAAGTATAAAATCCGGTGTGTTCTTTCCGTTTCTGCATTTTATTTCTCTTTATATCTGCATTTGTGATTGCTTCTATTATGATATTCATTTTTTGATTCATATAGTTGTTTAAATAATTGTTAACTGGGTTAAGATTTCTATAAATTATTTAAACACTATTCACCCCCCTCTGGCATTAGTTTTGCCTTAAGATCCTTGATCATCATCCCTAACAATTGGTATCAGAGATGGTTAGACAACGTGATAGGGGGTTCTGGCTCGGTGGTTTGGTGTCAAGCAGGAGACTCTTTACTCCTACATCTCCTCATGGGTGGGTTGGTTGAGTCACGAGGCTAACCGTGAAATCAATTCTGAGGTACCATTGTTACGCCACGGTGGAAGGTTAGGCCACTAGTTGTTGATGGCCCATAACAATTGGTATCATAACAAAGGTTTTCAAAATTTCATCATCTGAATTTTTGGAAATATTTAACAGCAACCAACACTAGAATTGCTAACGATAATAGTTCGTTTGTAGAGGGTCAGTCCATCGTTTGACCACCACTATTTAATGGCAGTAATTATTCTGTTGGGCATGTAGGATGAAAATATATTTACAATCTATAGGATTAGACACTTAGAATATTACACAAGCTGAATATATTGAACCACTACTAATTTTGCACAATGGACTAATGAACAAAAGGCCTCTACACAAAGTAATTCTAAGGCTATGAATATGTTATTATATTCATTAGATAGAAATGAATTTAATAGAGTATCAGTTTGTAAATCTGCTTATGAAATATGGAAAACCTTGCCAGTTATTCATGAAGGAACAAATAAAGTTAAACAGACAAAGGTATCGATATTGACAAATCAATTTGAGTTATTTAAAATGAATCAGAATGATCTATCTCCGATATGTATTGAAGATTTCAGGAAATCGTGCATTCATTAATGGCTATGGGAAAAACTTATTCTGAAGAAGATCAAGTAGGGAAAATTCTTAACTCTCTAACTCCATAATGGGATCAGAAAACACTGACAATTGGAGAGGCTAATAATATTAGTGAAATGAAGATTGATGAGTTAATCGGGAATTTAATGTCACTCGAAGTACAGTTACAGAAAAGAATGGAGAATAAGTCATCAAAAAATAAATCTATAGCATTCAAAGCAACAACTGATGGTTCAGATTCAAGTAGTGAGGACGATGAAGAAATTTCCTTAATGACAAGGAATTTCAGAAAATTCTTGAGATATAAAAGGAGGAATAATTTTCCGAAAAATATTCAAGGAAGTTCAGGAAAAGATACTAATAACGATAGATACTACAATTGTAACAAACCAGGCCATATAAAAAGGATATTTCCATATCCAGACAAATCAAGTCAACAAACAAACGAAAATTCATCAAAGAAGAGAAAAAGAGCATATGCATCAACGTTAGATGATTCAGATTCATCGTCAAGTGACGAATAGCTAGAAACCGAAAATTCAGGTATGTGCTTCCAGTGATTAAGGAATCAGAAAATATCGAAGGGATGAATCTAAAAACCAGGTACGCCTTAGTTAATAATTTTTATTGAAATGGTTGAATGGATGCTTGCTTGCTTGCCTTGTTTGAATTTGAATCCTAAAATTTAAATTTAAAATTTGAAATTCAAAGTAATAAAATATTAAATAATAATGAAATAAAAATTTTAAATTTTTTTTTAAGATTAATATCATATCATTAAATAATTAAACATAGAATATAAAATATTAAATAATATAAACAAAGTCAAAAAGTCACTTGAATTTTGAATTGTCACATGTATGTTGTTGGCGTCAAAAGTTGGTCTAACGACGATCAACCCCCATCGTGTGTTAACCACACACAGTAATATTCACAGAATACGAACAAAAGATAAATAAATACAAAAGACATGATATTTTATAGTGGTTCGGCTTAATCCAAGCGTACATCCACTTTATAATCTTTGTTTATACTGTCAATCACAGGTTACAGTTGTTGTTCAATGGAAGAAAGTAGAGAAAGAAGGAATCTTTACACAAAATCCTTGTGTTATACTTAGAATATATGGAATGCTATTTTAGGATGTCGAATAGAAGATTTTGAGTAACCGATTCCATATGTCTTTCCGCCTCAGGAAATAGTTGTATTTATAGGCGATAATGTGTGCCAAATTAGTATGCGATGTAGCACATATCTTTTTCGGGCTTGGACACGTGTAACTCAATCCATTAAAGTAGTTGTAGGCGGAGGGACCTGGTCTACTACTAATGAATAGCTCTTCTCGATAATAGTGGCCTACGTGGAGCTTGAAACATGGCATATGAAAAATCTTGCTTGATTAAAGCTGACCGGTTCTATATCCTTGAGAGTAGGACTCCGTCTTGTAATAAATAATTTAGACTCTGGATATTTCTAGTCTGGTATTCTAGGTTTGACCCGATTCTTCAGGAACTGCTCGGTCGATCGATTGATGATTCGATCGATCGGTTGGTCTTTGGCTTCGGAAGAACACTGTTTCTTGAAGGCAAACCTTTATTAGCTGTGGAGTCGTTTCGGGTTGACTTATGATGAAAGCCGACCCTGGAAACATAAAACTGAACCGATGTCTTGTTAATAAGCTTCGATCCTTGGTTGTGGCGGCTTTTGCCAAAAAGTTGGTCAACACTTTTGCCTCTAGAACGTATCTTCTTGAAGAAAGGAGATGTATTCTGGATCTTCTAGAGAATGTTGAGTAACAGAAATCCAAAGAGCTACGGTTGCGCCGAACCATATTATATGACGGCCAGAAAATCGACAATTGATGACTGTATTAAGGCCAGAACACCGACGTTCGTTGAGGATCGTACTAAGGTCGGAAAACCGACAATCATCTAAGGATCGTATTAAGGCCGGATCTTTGAGAATGCCTGAAAACTAGCCGACCGTATCGAGACGACCTTTAGAGAAGTGTAGTATAACCGGGATCCGAGTTGAGTAGTGCCTGTAAACAGTTTAACATGCCAAACCCTGATAGTGTCGCTTGAGGTGTTCAAGCATAAGCCATGCTTGGATGAGTGTTAAGAGTATAAACCATACTCAGCTTATAATTGTGGAGGGCATGATCATAATCCAGGAAGTCAAGTAAAAAACATGCTCATTTACTAATGTTGGGGTGTTAATCATTCTCGGGGTCTCTGAGGGAGGCGAGCATAAACCATGCTCGACTTTAGTAAAGGGGAGTATAAAACATACTGGAAAATCTGAGATTTGAGCATTTGCCATGCTCGTGGAGTAAATTTTCAGGAAAGGTCGAGTAAAAACCATACTCATGACTTTTACTATAAGGATGAGTATAAGCTATACTTGGATTTGTAAGGTTAGTAAGTATTAACCATACTTGACTTAAAAAGGTTGGCTAGTATTAACCATACTCGGTTAAAGAGATTGGCGAGCATTAACCATACTCGACTTAAAGAGGTTGGCGAGCATTAACCGTACTCGGCTTTGAGGCACTTGTCGAATCCCGACAAGGTGCTTGAATTGATCAAACATAATCCATACTTCAGAAATAAAGTTTATTGCTGCTAAGGAGCTATTATAGAAATTAAAGAAAATCCTAATGGGTTTATAGTTGAATCCAGAGCACAGCTAGTGATTAAATCTTAACCCCGTACTGTGTACTTTAACACAACCACTATATTGAAAAACTAAAAGTAAATTTCTTATATCCTATAAAATGAGATGTATCCATAATGATCTAATCCAGATCATTTGATGATGATGTCGTGATTGCTAGGCTCGGGACCGTTTCCATTTCGAGGAGCTCGGGAACCGATCTGAGAAGCTTGAGCAGAAATTTTTGGCGGCGTGGCCAGTGCAGATTTCTTAACATATTCGGGTAGCTCTCCACATCTAACCCTTTCCTCGATGAGATCGCACAAGTGTCTGCATTCCTTGGTGCCTTGACCTGCCATGTTATGATACATTCAGTGCTTTCCTGATTCAAGTTCTCTTTGGGTTGGCTCCCTTCTAGGAGGCTTTGGGAAAGGTAGAGATCCTCTTACGTCAAGGTAGATGTCCGGAAGGAAGGAGTTGAGCTCGGTGTATTGACCGTGCTTGTTTTCTCTCCGGAATCGAGTTACGATCTTTTTTCTCTAAGGCTTTCCCTTTTCCTTTGCTCTGGCCATTGGTATTGGGTGGGCATCCGTCCTTAGTAGTAAGTACTTCGAGATTTTCCATCTCGATGCTAGCATCTTCTTGTCGGAGGAATATATCTTCTTCATCATAGAAATCTTCAATATCTTTAGGGGGATCTCTAGTTAGGGAGATCCTGAAATCAGATTAGATCTGAACGCCGGCTATGGCGGCCATAAGTACCATTGATGGCTTGGGTCGATCGAATGATGCTACGGTCGCGTTAAATCTTTCTAGGAAGGAGCGTAGGGTCTCGCCAGACCACTGCTTGATGGATGTGAGGAACATGATGCTCTTCGGTCAAGAGATGTGAACTCTGAACTGCTCTACGGAACAGGTGACCATCATATTCTAGCTGTTGATCGATTCAGTTGTTAGCTGCTGAAACCACATGCCAGCTATGTCGGTGAGAAATAGAGGGAAGCACTTGGCCATAATGTTGGTCGGTGTAGAAAGCACTTCCATGTGATGCATGTATCGCATAAGATATATGGTCGAGTCGATCTTGCCGTTGTAGGGCTCCAGGACCGGAAGCTTGAAGCTTGGAGGGTTGCGCGAGTTTCTGATTTCTAGCATAAACGGACTACAATAGATGTTGTCCACGTCCTGTTGAGAAGAGGTGCCTTTGATAAAGCGTTTGATGATACTTGCAGTCTAACTTCCATCCCCAAGGAGTTGTTGTTATGAATTTAATTCTGCATTGGGGGCATTGGTGAGAAGCCCAGTACTAGCATGGGGTGGAAGCGTGTCTTGAGTCCTTGAGTTTGGTTGGGTTCGGCCTACGAAATTTGAGTGAAGGTGGTCCACAACCTCAGGCCTTTATTCAGGAGTAATTGGAGCCGCTTGGTTAAACTGAGGGTTGGACCTAACCATGCTCGCTTCGGTCGGAAGGGACCTGTTCAGGTGAGTGGTATCCATCAGGGGCTCGGTATTACCCCTGCCCGGGGCAACATTAGGGTGGTTTACGTTAGAGTTTCCCTCCATCACATTGGGGACCAGTATGGTAGAGTGGTCTTGGTGACACGGAGGGTCGTTACCCCCAACCCTTCTTGGATCAGCAAGCTGGGAAGGCTGTACGAGGGGCTGTAGAAGACGGGTTTGCAGCATGACGTTGGGTCGAATTGAAGTTTGCATCGATCCATGTTCTGGTTGGCCCAAAGGTTGCACTGGTTTAAGAGCTGGTTGTCCAGGGAGTTGATTAAAACCTTAGAGTGGAGCCAAAATGGTCGACTGGTCCAAAACTTGGCCATGGCCGACCTGAGAATCTGCAGCCACCTCAGATCCATTTGATGTCGAAAGTGATGATCTTAACAATGGCCGATCGGTAAGTGAAGTTGAATTAGGTGGCAGCATAGATGGAGACCTATCTGGGGCGTGGGTTTCGTTAGATTAAAGATTAATTGTTGCCCCAACTTCGGTTCGTGCAGAAAGTGACGCTTGGTTGCTTGGTCCTCCTTCCGTCCGATCGAGAAGGTCGTCCATCATTTCCTATTGCTTCACGAGAATTCCATTTTGATGTGTCGCTTGGGCTCTGAGCTCAGCCAAAAAATTGTCCATATCGTCCCTTGGTTGGTATTGGGACGAATCTTCGTAGGAGGAAGCCTCCTGGCTTGCCCCCGTTGCTACTGGTTCTGCTGCACTTAACCATTGCTTCTATAAGAGTTGCCGAAGGTCGTAGGGTATATCTGTGTGCCCCTATCTTGCATGCTAAAGTGTTGATGTCAAAAATTGGTCTAATGGCGATCAATCCCCAACATGTGTTAACCACACACGATAATATTCACATAATGCAAAGAAAATATAAATAAACACAGAAGACACAATATTTTATAGTGGTTCGGCTTAATCCAAGCCTACGTCCACTTTATAGTCTTTGTTGGTATTGTCGATTATAGATTACTGTTGTTGTTCAGTGGAAGAAAGTAGAGAGAGAAGAAATCTTTACACAAAATCCTTATGTTGTTCTTAGAATATATGGCATGCTATTTTGGGATGTCGAATAGAAGATTTTGAGTAGCCGATTCCAGATGTCTTTCCACTTCAGGAAATAGTTGTATTTATAAGCGAGAAGGTGGGCCGAATTGGTATGCGACGTGGCACATATCTTATTTAGGCTTGAACACGTGTAACTCGATCCATTAAACTGGTTGTAGGCGGAGGGACCCGGTCTACTGCTAATGAATATCTCTTCTCGGAAATAGTGGCCTACATGAAGCTTGAAGCATGGCGTATGAAAAGTCGTGCTTGATTAAAGTTGACCGGTTCTGTAGCCTTGAGAGTAGGACTCCATTTTGTAGTAAATAATTTTGAATATGAACATTTCTAGTCCGGTATTCTAGGTTTGACCCGATTCTTCAAGAACTGCTCGGTCGATCGATTGATGATCTGATCGATCGATTGGGCTTTGGCTTCGGAAGAACACTGTTTCTTGAAGGCAAGCCTTTACTAGCTGCGGAGCCGTCTCGGGTTGACTTATGATGGAAGCCGCCCCTGGAAAAATAAAACTGGATCGGTGTCTTGTTAATAAGCTTCGATCCTTGGTTGTGATGGTTTTTGCCAAAATGCTGGTCAACATATGTCGACATACATGAATGTACATGTCGACATATACACCAAAATTTAAAATTCAAACTTTGAATTTCAAATGTTTAAACTTTCAAACTTCCCATCACCTTTTCACCAACTCCCAAGGTCGAAAAAGGTGTCCTTCTATTCAAAAAAAATGTGTACATTTGCTCTTTATTTAATCATTTATTCAATACTACTCTTTCTACCTCTCATTCAAAATTCAAAACTATTTTCATCATCCTATACTCTTCAAAACTATTTTATAATGGCTTCCTCAAGTACTCCGAAGACCATGAGATTAACCAACACTCTCAAAGGTCATCTCAACAGTAACCCAGAGGTTATCCAAGTGTACATTGACTATGTTACGAATGGAAAAGTCAATATGGGAACATTCGCTATCTTTCAAGATTTTTCGTCCTATGATCTTCGTACTCTTTTCAATCAAAATGAAGTTTCAAGTTTGAATGATTCTCGAGATAACGATGAAGTATGTTATCCAAATCTTATCAAACTGTTTTATGCGAATTTAAATTGTGGATTTTTTGAAGGAAATGAAAATCAATTTTGAAGTAGTGTGAAAGGCACTCAAATTATTTTAGATAGTGATGTTTTGGGAACCATTTTAAATTTCAAGAAAACGGGTTTGGATTTTTCGGACGTTGAAATTAACGAACATGATTTGGAAACTTTTCATCATATTTTTGAAAGTGATGAACATATGGAATTCAAGAATCGCTTTTTCCGTCCACAACAAGAATTCTTAACCTTCTTCTTCAACATACTCTTACTCCCCATTCCGTAAACTTTAATAACCCCACTCTTAAGGTCCAAAAAGCTCTTTTTTCATCTTTGGCACTTATGATATTAATTAGGCCGAAGCAATTTTGAGAGAATTTAAACCAAAGGAAATGTCTACAAAAGAAAATACTATTTACCATGGAATTTACCTTACTCGAATCTTTAAATATTTTGGAGTGGATTTCAAAGGAGGGGATTTTGTTCCTAGAAAGGTCTTTAATACGGGAAATATATCCCTTATGCAAATTCCAATCACTTTCAAACCATATGAGACATGTTGGAAAACAAGCTAGAATGGAACAAGAAGAAGTTCAAATGGAAATCGACGAAGAAGAATCCTCTATTGAAAGCATATAGTTTCCTACTTCATCAAGAGCCATATCCAAAAGAAGCAATTTTTCAAAACCAAGTCAAACTAGCCAAAAATCAAAAGAAAATCAAAAAGACTTTCAATAAAATGTCTTCAAAAATGAACAAGTTTCTCGGAAAAATTAGAAGTAAACTTGGAATATCAACTTCCTCATCTTCATCCGCTGAAATCTAAGTTTACTAGCTTATGTTATCATTTCATATTAGCTTGTATTTCCTTTCCAAACTTTCTTTTTTAAGTATTTCAAATATTTCATGTATCGTTTGATTGTTATCTCTCATTAGTAGTAATGTATGTTTATTCTCTGTCAAAACCACCTTTATACATCTGTAAAAACACATTAGAATTAAATAAAATAAAATAATACAATAAGAAATAATACAAAATTGTGTAAAAAAACAAAATACCCAAAATTATATGGGTATGTCGACATACATGTTTTTGTATAACTGTCAGAAATTCAAATTTGTTCAAATTTGAATTTTCAATAACTACCTTATGTCTATTCATTTTTAAACGAATTCTAGACTCTATATATACCATTTTCTTTTAGAAAAAACATTTATAGTTCTCTACTTCTTCTCTAATCACTCTCTTTCTATATATAAAATTTATGGCTAATCCTATTCATAATCTAAGTGAAAATCTTGAAGAAACTCTCAATTCTTTCAAGAATATCCCATCTATCATTCTCCACAATCAACGTCATCTAGTATTTAGTCAGATAAAGATGATTGAACGACAAGAAAAAAACTTTGATATTATTCATTGGATGTTCTCTTCTCTTTCCAAAGATGAAGATAACAACATCATTGGAGCAGTTCTTACCAAAGACAGCGAAGACTGGGAAGTCATAAAAGCAGATCCAATCTTTGGTGGGGATAGATGGGTAGAAGTTCCAAGTGATGTATGAATAATTTGTTTGATTTGTGTGGTATGGTTTGATTAAAAACTTAATTTATCCTGTAAACATTTGGATTGCTTGTGAATTTATTTGGATTGCTTACTTAGTTTATACAATGTTTGATTATCTTTCTGTCTAAGTTTGTTTAGTAGAATTATAATAGTATAGTCATAGAGTTAGGGGGAGTTATAGGAAAATTATAGATTTAGGAGAGTTATAATTTCAGGGAGAGCTATAGAATTAGTCTTTAAGATTAGTTTATACACTTTTTGTTGATGAAAAAGGGGGAGAAATTATAAAATATGTATAGTTTAAGGGAAGATCAGAAGGAATTCATGGTGAAATGGGGAGTAACCAAAGAATCAGTTTGAGAAGTAATATCAGATATGAATATTTTATAAACCAAGGTTGTCCTCATCAAAAAGAGGGAGATTGTTGGAAAATGGAATTTTGATGACAACAACCTTGTTTCAATCATTATCATTATTGATTATAAAATATATATACTAACACTTTTTATCAATAATATATATATATGCAAGAATTATATGCATGAAATAAATTTTGAAGACTGTACAGTTTAAGAGATTCAAGATTTTAAAGGAGAATCAAGACTCATGAGTATCAAGATATAGAGAGTTCAAGATTAACAGAGTAATAGAGTCTAGTTAGTATGCAAACTCTGAATATCACTCAAATTTAGTTTTCAAATTATCTTTTTTAAACTGATTTCAAAATATTTTCAAACTAATTTCAAACTCTTCTCAAAAATGTTTTTAATCATTTAAGGATTTTTTAAACTTACGATTTCAAATATATATACTTCCTAAGTTTCCGATGTTTATATATTATAAAGTTTTATAATTATATATATATTTATAATTATATTATTTAGTTTTATATCATTCATATATATATAGTTTTTAAATCATATGTTTAAATTATACTTGAGAAATTATATTTTAAACAACTAATTTTATTTCAGGAATTTCCAGAATATATATTGGTTTAAATACTTGAAAAATGATTTAAAATTCAAATTAACATATATATGTCGACATACACATATATACATGTTGACATATAATTGTCACAAATTTTTGAATAGTTGTTTGAGTAATTGTTAATAGGTTAAGATTACTATAAATGATTTAAAACACTATTCACCCTCCCCCACCCCATCTAGTGTTAGTTTTGCCCTAAGATCCTTTATCCTAATCCCTAATATATTTAAGAAGAAGTTTTATTGTTTTATGTGATGACCGCCCACAACCCCCGCACTAAATAAGAGGAGTAATGCATTGAAAGATGTTTCAGGAAGCTATGGACGGTCATCAGAGTAAGTAAACAACATCGAAACCTTTCATAGAACTCACGACGCAAGGATAAAATATAATAGAACATATACAACTGGTACTATTAGTGAAGCAGAAAACACTAGACCTTCATAACAACTGGAAAGTAATATCCATACACTTAGATTACAACAATAGTGTTTATACAAATTGCCTCACTACAGCACTCAGAAAATAACAAACAGCGGAAATCCAAATACTATATAGTGGTAAGATAGTACCCAGCCTCCTGCTTGCCTCCGAACTGCTACATCGTCCTCACTAAGCTATCACCTGTCACTTAGTATGCCCGTCCACAGCCGGATGAACAACCCAAGGTAATAAGAGGGAAACATATAAGTTTGAGTCAGACAACAGTCTTAGTGAGCGATAAAACAACTAACAAACATCATCAACAAAGTATATGAGAATAGGTAGATTAACAAACCAATTTACCAAACACCAGAGAAGAAATCAACCCTGCCTTCCCTACATCGGGCAGTAATAGCCTTTACATCAAACACTTCAATCATTCATTCATGGAAACTAGAACAAACACCACTAGCACTCGTAGTATCCAGATCATATGTATCTCTCGTAAACCATCCTAATCGAATTCAACATCCCTCAACCAAAAGCCCTAGAGGCCTAAACCGATATCACACAAGCACCAAAGAAACATCTCCTTCAACGTTGGACAATTTACGTGAGACGATACATACAAGGCAACTAATCAAGCATGACAGACTTTGGCTATCACCGCAAATCCTGCTTCGAAATCATCGTTAATCGTACGACGACCAACCTTGCCATATGTCAAGGGATAATGGTTACCCCAATTCTTGCATAAACTCCATATGCCTTTCAACGATATGTATGTTTTTCCGACCTTGACAACTAGCCCTTTCAGTGATACCCAGGGTACTTGACCTACAACCGGTCATTTAGACGTCTCTATTGTACTCCTGCTTCGAGCCTGCTAGAACTTACGACAATGATAATCTTTTGGCCTTCACATATCTAGTCATCCAACCCGACAACTTTTCTTAACTCATGCAGCCTTCTCGAGTAACCATTATTCACCAACTCACGACATTTGAGTTGTCACCTCATTCGTTGTTCTACACCGATCAATGAACACCTTTCAACACTTCGAAACTTCCTACTTGAATTTACTTCGAAGCCACACCATCACTGAGCCAAATTACATCACCGCGCTGCGGCTAGGGTTCGGGGGGGGGGGGGGGTACCAGAAAAAATAAATTTTTCAGAAATAATCTTGTGCGACCGATCCATCCTCTTGGAGCCGAACGACCAGATCTTGTCCTCCCTGCACAACCAACCAACCCATCTTAACATATTCGGACCGACCGACCCATATGAAACCGATCGACCCAACCCATCTCAATCATATTCGGACCGACCGACCTATATGAAACCGACCGACCAAACCCAAAAGTAATCCGACCGAACCATTTCAGAAAACAGGACCCGGCCTGTACTCACATGGATCCAGACCGATTTATGCCTTTAGATCCATCCCGACTGATCCACCTGAGACTGATCCTTCTACTTGACTGGCCCTTCCCATCAAGGCCGACCCATCTCTCACCTTGAGACCGACCCAACTTCACCTGAGTCATGACAGAGACGTATTGATGCCGATCGACCCAACCCTGAATTGCTCCCCAGTCCACATACCAACCGACCAACTTCAGGCCGATCCACTTCCGACCGACCAGACCGACCCAAAACCTAGACAGATTTTGTTTAACCCCGAATTCAACCAAAACATTACCAAATGACCAATTCGACGAAACCAACTCATCCGATTCTTCCAGTACAGCCACAAGCATGTTATAAAATCAATAACAACATGAAAATAAAATTTTCATCAAAAAATATGTAAACTTCACCAAAATCATTATAAATAAGCATATGAACAACACGATGGATCTAACTTGCATAAACATATGAAAATACATGGAAATTACCAATTTTAAGTTGCTAATTTAGATCCTATGGCGATTCATATGAAAATAAACTTACCATAATGTAGATCTAAGAGAAAACACTTTAATTCGATGAAAAACAAGATCAAACACTCGTATACTTGATTGAATCCGTGTGAAAGATGCATATCACTCACCAAATCACAAAATCAAAGCAAAAATGGTGAAATTAAATTCCGGACAGCGAAGAACTTGATCCAATCCTTCGATTTGATGAACTCTCACTTCAAATGATGTAGATATAGCTTCAAACGATGTAGATCTTGGATTCCCTTCCTTAGATCTCGATTCTAATGGTGGAAAGGTGTTAGAGGAAGGAGGAACACAAGGCCACCAAATGAGAGAATGAAGAAAGTAAACTATTCTCCATACCTCTCACCCCCTATTTATATCTTCCACCAGCCCACTATTGGGCCTCCCCAAATCAGCCCATTATGACTTACAAAACATGGACAACCAACTGAAAAGCCTTAAAATAGCGATTCCTCCCAAACCGCTGAGCTGAATCTTTAATGTGTCCACTCTTCGGAAAGGGAATCATCATTTCCTTTCCAATAGCATAGGTCTCAACACCAGATTCAACCTGAGTCAAAAGTTATGCCCTATACAAGACTAACAGGGGCAAAATGGTCACAAACAAAATTGGTAAAAATTATGTACATGTCTTACATCCCCATAAGCAACATATTAAAATATGAGAACGATGCAACCCTCAGGGAATAAAATAAAAATATTTTACGATCTTCCGATACGTAAAATGCGGGATGTTACATTTTAAGTAGCATTGTTGATTAATTCATTTATTTGTATAATAAAACATTTGTTGTGACAACTGTTCATATTTTAGATCATATACGACTAATTGCATTCGTTTTCGTAATAAATGCATTGAATGTGGTTGTTATGGTAATAATTTATATTACTTTGTTACCATAAACGTATTTTCAACTTTAAAAGATTGATTAACAAACTTCTTTATAATACATTTACTTTTTAGTATTTGTATTTTTGTTATTTATAATTCAAGTTATGTTAATGGCACACCCAAAATTGTTAGGGGGTATGAGGGTTGGACACATCAGAAAACAGAATTTGGTGCACATCCACCATTTTGTTTTCTTCCATTTTCAAGAATCATTTCTCGAATTTAAGGGTGAAACTCAACCATACTCCCGTAATATATGGCAAATGCTTACATAATCACCCGTATCCCCCTTTTATTCAAATCCCGTGTGTTAATAACAATGCTACACAGTTGATTTAGTCAATTTATTTCTTCAGCAATATCTGTGAGATGTAACAATAGTAGCATTTGGATCGAACAAAAAAGAAATCATCTGTTTTTAATCCAAGAGTCAATGCAGAAAATAGATGACAAATCCAGTTTCAAAACACTCTTTTACATGCTTTTCTCACCCTCACAGATTCCCTTCACCTATCAAACACGCATCAACACATAAACTTTTGACACTAGGTATATCTTTACACAACATCGTAATAATCTTTGGACCGTCTCACATTTCATCTTCTCTATTAAATTTTTATTCAAAATGCATCCTCGTTAATACTGCTCGTAAAGTGTTTGACGCAATGCCCATTAAAAACATAGTCCCATGGTCCACAATGATTGCAGCATATTCGAATTAGGTGATCATATTAACACATTTTTTATTTATAGAAAAATGACCAGCGAAGGAATATATCCAAATTCAATTACATTTCTTGGTACGGTTTCTGTATTATCACAACCAGACCATCTGGAATGCATTCACACATTGGTTTTGAAACATGGGTTCAGTGCTGACTTAGTTGTTTCTAATTCTATGGTGAATATGTATGCAAGGTTCGGACGATTAGATTTTGCTCAATCATTGTTTGATACTATGGCGTTTAATGGCATCGTTTCTTGGAATTCTATAATCTTAGCTTATTCTTGAATTGGTGAGGTAAAGGAAGTTTTAAAATTGTTTGAATATATGTAGGTTATCAGGGAATGCCCGAATAGCCAAACATACAGATCATTTATTCCTCAATTATTGATAATGCACTAGTATCAATTCGATTGGGCGAGTCAGTGCATTCGCTAGTAATACACTCAGGGTTTAAGTTTGATATGAAAATCATAACTACATTATTTAGCTTCTACCTGAATTTTGAATACCATGAAAAAGCATTTATCATATTTGATCACACATTAAACATCGATGTTGTTTTACGGACTGCGATGATCTCAGGATTAGTTCAAAGCAATAGAGTTGACAAACCTTTGAGCTTTTTCAAAGAAATGATCAACTGTGGAGTGATACCGACTATTGCAACCATGGCTAGTGTTCTATTTGGATGGGCACAATTCGGCTTGTACAAAATTGGTGCATCCATTCGTGGTTTTATTGTAAGGAGTAGTTTGCCAATGGATGTTTAAGCGAAAAACTCACTTATAAGCATGTATGCAAAATGTGGTTACATAGCATGATTTATACATGTTTTCGAATTAATTAAAGATTGAGATTTGGTGTCATGGAATTCTCTGATATCGGGTTGTATTCAAAATGCCCTTTTGGAAGATGCTTTTGTATTTTTTAGAAGAATGCAAGAAAAGATGCATAAACCCAATAACATCATCATAATCTCACTTCTTCAAGTTTGTGCATTTTTAGATGCTTTAATGCATGGAAAATCAGCACATGCTTTTACAATTGAAAGCTGGTTGAATTCATGCATATCACTGGATACATCGTTAGTTGACATGTATTCAAATTGAAAAGATGTAAAAACAACTCCAAAAATGCTTTGATTCAATGCTCGATAAAGGTTTGGCGACCTAGAGCGCTATAATTGATGGATATGGCGCAAATGGGTTTGGAGAAAAACTCTTCGTTTGTACTCAAATTACATTAATGGAGAACTGACACCAAACGAGGTAATGTGCATGTATGTGCTCTTGGATTGTAATCACTCTGGGCCTGTTGCAAAAGGCTTACAAATCTTTCATTCCATTAAAGAAGTCAACATAAAGCCTAGACTCGAGCACTATGCTTGCATTGTTGATTTATTATGCAAAGATGAAAGAGTCAAAGAAGTTGTCCATTTTAATCGAACAATGTTGATTAAAGCTAACATAGATGTATTAGGGATAGTTCTTGATGGTTGTAGAATGAAAGGATATGACAAAATTGTAGAAATGATCGCGAATGAGATCATAGCAACGAAGCCTGAAAATCGGGGACTTACGTGCAGTTGACACATGGGTATGCTGCACTGAATCGATGGGATAACGTTGGCCGGGTTTAGGTCCAGATTAGATCTTTAGGTCCGAGGAAAACTCCAAGATGAAGTTCTATCGAGTGTAATGGAAGGATTATGACATTTTTTACCGACAACACCTTGCATTTTAACTATGAAGGGGTTGTTTTATTGTTGATGTTGATGGAAAGTGAGATAGTCGAGAATGATGAATGCATGGTTGGAAATCTAGTTCATAAGAATTCACATATTTATTTGTTAAAATTACCTTTCGGATTTAAAATGAAATGAACATGGAAATTGTTGGGATTGAAAGAAAAAAAGGTATAAGCCAAATTGTGCTCAAATTTAATGTAATTATGTCAAGTTGGGAAAAGTAAGTAGAGAACATGAACTAATGTATACCGATTAAAATAGGAAGTTGGAATAACCTAGATTGATTGGTTAAGAAAAGGAAATATATCTTCATAGTTTGGTTTGTAAGAAAATTGTAAAACACAATTGCAAGTACAAAAAGAAATAAAGACATGGATTAGTGAAAAATATGAATTTACCCGTATTCCACACTTTCCAATAGCCTAACTATTAGAAAAAATATCTTATAATTATGGGTTTATATTGCTGCAATTACCTCAAACTATGAAAATAGATTATTGTACGATTTCAATAACTAATCAAATAGGAACATGCTAACTTCTTAAAGAATAAAGTGCAAAGACGGAAAAAAGCATAACATAACTGAAGATGTTATATAGAGAAAAGAAATAAGAAAAAGGCCTATTGTAAACTTGCAGCTGTAAATTTAGTTTAATAAGCGCAATCCTATGGCAATGGTGCGTAATTCGATGGCAACAATTCTATGGTGAAAGTAAGATTATGGCATAAAAGTTATAATTTAAAAAGTAAAATGAAATAAGGAAAGCTTATCATGAATTAACTTAAAATTATGAACTAAGTCTAATAAGCAAGATTCTATGATGGCCTTGTGATTAGGCAATTCTACGGTTCTATGGTGGCTTTGTGATTAGGCAATCCTATGGTATTTGTGGTTCTATGGTGACCTCGTAAATAGACATTCTGTGGTTATTCAATGGTTCCATGGTAACTAATAAAGCTGATAAATAAGTAATTAAAATTCAGATTAAATGGACTAAATAATATTGTTAATCAATGAAAATAAAAGTATGTAAAACACATAACGGTAAGTCAGACATTGGGTCAAATAAAATAATGAACGATATGTGTTTGGACTATTCTGAAGACATGGTGGGAGCATGCCAAACTTAATATTAAATGGGTCTGGAAAGATGTTCGAGACAACTACATAATGTGAGGATACTATGAGATGGCCCTTTAGCGTAGGCCTAATGAAGTTGTACCACCAGAGACAGTTTTGTAGGGTCTATCCATCGAGTATGCATTGGCTGCATTTATGTTGCGGGCGGCCAGAAGACTATTGGAATGATTTTTAGGATTCGGCGGCTGCCTCAACTTTGAGAGAAGGCTTCGTGGCTAGGACCCAGTAAGGATAGTAAGTCGTTGGATACCTATCATCGTCAGTCAAAGCAAGTCATGAAAGTCTGGAGCTAAACCAACATGCTAATGATCTTTCACTATCGAGACATTAGATGAGGGACAATGCCAATTTGCATGATTAGATTGTTTGTTAGGGCACGGTCACTTAGCTCTTGGAATGGTCTTTCATTAGTTGACGGGGGACGAGTGGGGCCATAGCCATCAAGAAAATAGACATACCAATCTATGGATATCTTTATTGTAGGCCTAACGAAGTTGTCCTTTATAGATATAGAAATCCCCCGATTGAGTTCTATAGTGGAACTCAGACGGTAGATAGTACGCTTTCGTAGCATAGTGATGGAGGCTTGGTATGCTTTTGTAGCGTGGCTTAATACGCTTTCGTAGCGTGGCGATATAAATCTAGTGTATGCTTTCGTAGCACGACGATGGAGATCTTTCGAGGAGGGTACTATAGGAAGTACCTCGATATAAGGGGCAATATAGCTACATACATACATACATACATACATATATATATATATATATATATGATTTATTAGGTTAATCTACTATGGAATTGATGGGTATGATTTATGCGAAGAATTGGAAGTGTAATGTGCAATAAACCCAAATAATTCATAAAATTAACCCAGTGATAGAACGGTATATGTAGTGTTATTTATAGAAAGTATAATTTGTCCATTCACCAGAACTTTTATTCAGGTCCCCTCCTCATAACAAACCCTCAGGTTAGAAAGGTGACAGAGACTTCATAGCTTAGAGACGCTTGCTAGGCAATGTCATTATTATAGTATGAATTTACTTACTGTTATATTTTATTCGTTCCGCTATGAGATATTTTATTGTGAGCTTTGATATATCAATCATTGCCTTTCTGCATGATACCAGACAAATCAACTCTAGTTTCAGCTAACTTGAATTTCTGGATTTTGCGAAAACTTAGTACAGATAATATTCATGAAAGCAATTTGTATATATAGTTGATCAATGGTTTTAATCGATTTTTACAGCTCTTTAGATTATTTTATTCGAACGGAGGTTACTACTATTGTCAAAGGGATGTAGAGAAGGAAGAGAGATTGAAGTTTCTTTTTGTGTGGATTAGTTATTCAATAGGTCAGACGTCTAGATATACAAGTTAGACGTTTGACTTAGGTCTAGGAAAATTCCTAAGACTTAAGTCGGATGTCCGACTTAGGACTCAAACATTTGATTAAGTCCAGAATAGTTTCCCCATAATTAAGTCAAATTTTTAACCATTATTTTAGATGTCTAACATATGTATATGTACATATGTGTGTGCATCAGACGTTCGAATTATAGAGTCAAACTAACATTATATAAAATTGCATGATTTGTTTATTTGAATATATAAATGAATGCACATTTGTGTGTGTTCACAAGAGTGATCATATAAATTGTTGAAGACATAGTATAATCCACTCATTTGTTGATTTGTCATGAGTTCCTCGAACTCTTCTCTTAACAGAATGACTTCATAGTGAAGCCCGATCTTCATTTCTTTTTTATATCTACAGATGGTTGGATAACTTGATAATATATGGTTATATAGTTGTTGTCATTAAAACCTAAGAGGTGAGGTTCTAGTAGCAATTCAAATACAGTGCACCTATTATGTCCCCAACGAAGGAAGATGGCTCTTTGAGATTGCATGTGGAATATCGTGAGCTGAATAAGGTGACTAAGAAGAGTATGTATCATCTTTTATAGACCAATGACTTATTTGATCTAATGCACGGGCATAGGATGTTTTCTCAAATGGATTTAGCTACAAGATTTCACCAGCTTAGAGTGTCATTGGATAATGTTTCTATTAGTACATTTCGGGTGCCTTGGGTTTCTACGAGTGGTTGGTAATGCCTTTTGAATTGACCAATTCTCTAGTATATTTTTTTTTGGAACTTATGGATATAGTTTTTCGAAATTAACTGAAGGAGTCTATACTAGTTCTTGTGGATGATTTTGATTCTACTCTAGAATAGAGGAAAAATACAAGACACACTTAAGGGTTGTGCTTGAGGCTTTGAGGAAGTACGGTTGATACATAAGTTTTTCTAAGTGTTAATTCTAAAAGGAGAAAGTGAGGTTCTTGGGTCATGTTGTATCTGGACAAGAAATAACAGTTGATCCTACGAAGATAGTAATTGTCTAGGATTGAAACCGACCCAAGAATGTTGCAGATGTTAGAAGTTTCCATGGACTAACGGGTTATTTCAAACACTTTATCAAGGAATTCTCGAAGATTGCAATATCACTGAAAATTTTGGCAAAGTAGAATCAAGCCTTTGGATGCGAGCATGATTTTATAGCTATGAATGAGAGGTTGACAAGTGTACCTATTTTGACTACTCTAAGTGAGAATGAAGAGATGATAGCACTACACCATAGATGGCCTACGGCAACCCAGAAAAGTGATGCAGTAGGTGCCAAAATTTGTTGCTATAGGTCTGTGGCAACACTTTTTTGGGGTTGCCTTTTGCCGCGTTGCCTTAGAGTCAAAGGCAACGCCTTTGCGACTCAATGGCGATATCAGTACAGGTGTTGCCACAGGTATCAATACAACAAAAAATACCCTTTCGCAACTGCCAAAAACAGTTGTAATATGTCTAGTACAGCTGACAATTGTAATAAAGTCAACCTTTTTTACAACTGTTTCTAGCAGTTGTTAAAAATTATTTTACAATTGCTAAAAGTAATTACACCTCAACCGCTATTAATCAAAGATTTCATAATATTATAATAAATATTATTATAACGCAGTATTTTATTCGAATAAATATTTATTTCAACATTTCAAATGGTATAAATTTTTTGACTCCACTATTGTACATTCGCTCGTATATTACACAATCATTCATATTTACATACATTCCTCACTACATTGTAACTCGATTCACTCATATACAGACTCACACATACAACCATAAGCAAGAAAAAATACATGAAAATGATTTATATAAACTAGTACCTTTATTTTTTTCCTTCTGATGATTCGCTTGCAAAGATGGCTGTGGTTTTCCTCTACAAAAGTTAGATAAAGTCCAGCTAGCATTTCTCAACATTGACAGTTTGGCATGCTCATTCAAGTGAGATAACTAGGGAATCAATGCACCACTAGCAAGAACATGATTCGTTGACGAACCCTAACCACAAAATCACCCCAATTGAAAGTAGACTTGAACTGCATATAATGAACACAGGGCTACAACGAGCCAGTGATGATTAAATCCAGTTAGAAGAGCCAAAGCTTAAAATGCGATTAGCTCAAACTTGAATTGACTAAAAAAATGTACATTATTGACCAATGTACCTTGCAAATAAAAGAAATTGTATCTACCTGCATATAATGTAGTTTATTATCCAACCTAATTTAGATGATATCTTGATAGTAAAGCTGACTTCAACACCATTTTAAGTACTCTGAAAAGCAAGTTAAGGTATTGTTCCACTGATCATGATTCCAAGAATATGATGAAAAATGCATAAGTTGATGTAAAAGTTACCGTACATCTTTTTGTAGCTTCTTTATCTCTGAAAGCTGTTGAGAGGATCTTTTAGACAATGAATCGGACTCACTTGCCTGCAAGTATGATACAACTTGCTTGATGACATCTATGAACATAAAAATATGAAATATATCTGAGCATATGGATCACCAGGTACCATTCCATTACGTCCAACAACAACAAATCATTTTATTCTCTGATCCCCAATACTCAACTGTAAATCAGCCGTTAAAACAATTCTGCACTTAAATCCCAAAATATTCAATACACGGAACAAGAATCCAAGAACCATTTCTAAAATAAGAGCTGAAACAAGTTAAGTGACAAGAAGAACCTTTAAAAACTTGTTTCACATAACAGAGTTGAAAAACCATGATCCAATTGGAGATCGTCATAATACCCAGTAACCAGAGAAACCAAATGCAGTTATTTTAAAACACATATAGGATGTTTGAAGACGGAGGGGTAAAAGATGCAAAGCTATCAGATGCATCATGCATTCAAGTCATTTTCACTTAGTCCAAAATTTGTCCATCATGGAATAAATAATAGTGATGATCATACAACACCAAAACATGTTTGTGCGTTGCCTGATTATCAGTACATGCCAATTGTCATGCTATAACCACAATACTTATAATAGGATTTACACATAAAACGTAAATAAAAATGATATCCATCAATGAAGGCCTGAAAGAATACTTGTATTAAGTTACGGTACAAACGTCAGTGCTTACGTATGAATTATACTGGAGTTCCAGTAAAGCCAATCACTCATCACTAAACCATCGCATTTATTCTCACAATAGTTTCAGTCTAAAATAAATGAAAATTCAGACACACAAAGTTAGTTACATATGTTCCAGGTTCATATATAACAAAACTAAGAGAAGTGACTTCACCTGTATCTATTAACGTGTTACCTCCAGAAAACAGAAACTTCCCAATTTCTGGATGAACATAACACTATTTCCGCATGTTATGCTTCAAGGTAGTAAGCAGAAAATCAGAGCACAAACAAGCATGATTTCATAGCAAAGAAAATGAGTGATTAGAAAAACCAATTCCGCATTTCTGAATGAACTAATGTATGTATATTCCCATATCTTGTACGAATCGTCCACTTTATGGATCTGCTAATATTATCTTCCTCAAGGATCGAATATATGGGGAAAAAACTAAAGAAACATGCTGAATACCTTACACAAATTGGAGTAAAAATCACGAGAGGGCTTACTGTTTCTTGACAAAATAAAACCAATAGAGACAGATCTTAAATCGACCCATACATATAATCCAAAAATATCGCTTTACTGTAATCAAAATATCGCTTACTGTAATCCAAAAAATATCGCTTACTGTAATAAAAAATTCCGCTTTGATTTGGCGATTGCAGTGGCCTCGAAACGCTGGAGCTTCTCTGCCCTTGACTTGTGGAGCTTCGTTCGCTGGAGCCTCAAAAAAGGAGTGCGAACTCATGGAGGTGCTTCGATTTGTCGGAGGCGAACCGATTCACGGAGGTAGAATGGTTTTGGGGAAGTGATTAGGGCAGAAGCCATTAACGATAGAAAAGAGAAACACAATATTTGTCTGAAGCATTTGGGGAAAACTGGTTTTTATTAAAAAGGAAACGATTTTACTTTTTGTTGAAGAAATTAAACGAGGAGCGGTGGCCATTAAAATTAGAAGGGAGGATTGATTGTGGTTCGATATGGAATTAGATATCAATGATTTTGAAAATTAGGGATCGGTGATTTTGGAAATTAGGGTTCCTTGATTTTGAAAATTTGGGGCAGAACTGAAATGAAAAGGGACCTGGAAAAAAGAAAATAAAAGCGGGAATAGAAATAGGTCAGGCGCGGATTGATGGTTTGGACGGATGACTGAGATTTTGTTTTAACGGATGGGATGGATCGCTGAGGTGTTTTTTTTTTTATTTTTCAAATTAGAATATATCTATAGCTACTGCAACACTATTTGATATCTATGCTAACACATTGAAATGTGTGTAGCAATAGACAAAAATCAGTATAGCTATGGTAACATTATAGCTAGCAACACCTTTAATTTTCGTTGCAGTAGATCATCTATGGCGTAGTGTAGATATGCTTATGGTACTGGTCTAGGAGAAATGTTGATGCACAAAGGGAAGATTGTAATTTGTACTAGTCAATAACTGAAGTCGTATAAGATTAACCACCCAACTCATGATTTAGCATTATAGACGATTGTCTTTGCTTCGAAGATGTGGATACATTACTTGTTGAGAGAAAGATTTGAGCTGTTCACGAACTATAGATCCTCGAAAGTACCTTTTCTTTCAGATGGGCTATACTTTGGCATCATCGGTTATTGAAATTCTTATCCTCATATGATTTTGATATTTCTAGAGAAAGATGATGTAGTTGCAAATGCATTAAGCCAAAGACAAGTTGGAAAAGGTGTTATGTTCGTGAAAAGGAAGCATTTGGAGTTCATAGCTAGATTTAATTTCATTCCACATTGTGATCTTGTCCATCAACATACTCTCATAAAAAGATTAGCACTATGTAGAAGCGAGAAGTTACAATAGTGGAGATTATAAAAAAATTGAAGCGAGAGTAGAATTGAAGATTTAAAGTAATATGAATTCGGTCGAGATGGCTTTGTAAAAACGAAGGACTGTTTGTTTATATGTTTATGGGTAATGGGATGAAGTATTACTATAATGTTATCATTTCAGACAAACCATTCATTCTAATGGTAATATGATGAGACATGAAGAAGACATGCTACACGAAGATATGAAGTGGGGTATTGGGAAGTTCATCTTAAAGTGTATGAATTACTAATTAACGAAGGTTGAGCAGAAGAAGTCTTGTGGGTTGCTTCAACCACTAGTGTAACGGCTGGAAATTTCCGACTCCTCGAGAGTCGGAAATTCCGAGACGTTAGTGAAAGAATTTAGAAGGTGAGAAAGAAAAGATAGAACTAATAGAATAGAAGAAGAAGAAGAACATCAGAATCATCAGAGTAACACGAATCTCACAGCGGAACGAATAACATATAATGTATAACATAACTTTGAAGTAAACAGTTATATATATACAATAGCACTTATCAGAGTACAACACTTACAACACAGTGGAAATAACTATAGCTATAAAATCTTGCAGCCTCCTGCTCCAAGCTCTAAAAGTATATCTGTAAATCCCGACTACTTGACTGCCCGTACAAATTTAGGCACCCAAGAGTTTAGGGAAAACAACAAAGTAAACTCCTGGTCAGTCATGGGACTGGTATGAGTAAAACAGTTTAAAACAATTGAACAGGTATATGATATCTCATAAGACCACGCCGTGAATACGGAACGGGTTTTTCCCTTATGAGTATCTGAACAACTTTGACAAGCAATATCATTGTGATATTATAATAATGTCTAAGTACAAATAGGTATCAATCTAGCAGAAACGCTTGCATCTCACGTTCTACATACATAGTATAAAATCATAAACCGCAGGGCGCTTATCGGAGAATGGATTCCAACAGACAAGGTATGGGAGCACCTTCTGAATAGTGTACTCTAGAGGTGATACACTCAGGGTTCAACAAGAACGTCTTGCAACCCGGCCACACATGACCGCTCACTCATTTAGCTTAAGTGTCGCGAATATATTGCCACCACGGTTGTAGGCCATCAAACCGTCATCCGAAGATACAGAATCAAAAAGAAGTATAAATATGAATAGTCTCTAGATCGGTGACAATACACCCTGCTTGGGGATGACCCAACTAGCCATGCTGCCTAGCCCAACTTTTGTTACTTCCCGGTGTGAGGCTAGAAGCTACGTCTATCTTCAGAACATCTGATCACCATTCACTTTGAATGCCACATCGTCATACCCGCCAAATCACAAATTGACTTATTCAAAAATAACACGGGTATACAGCTAAGAGAAACGAATTCCTCCGCCACCAAACGTGAATACGTTTGAACAGATCAACTTACGCGATCCATTGGATATACTCTGTCAGACCTTCTTCCATATACGTTGTCCTGGGACTGGACAAACCGAAGGCACTATTCAGTATATCCATCTTAGTCACTGTTATCTAAGACTTATACAACAGCCCTTGCACTTTACTCCGTCCTCAATTTATCTTTGGCAGATCTTGCTCGCAACGCTTATGCCAATACAGAGTGGTTCTCTGGATAATAATCCAACCGGTCTCTCCATAATAACAACGTTAAAATGGTAAAAACTTTGATAGTCTGTGATTCAACTATCAAATGAAAACATGTCGGTGTACAAACAACGATCTTATTTCCAAATGGAAATTCGATCGATCAATCATCATATGTTCATATTTCCTTATTTCATATATTTAGAAAATATATGTTATTAATCATTGGAAAACATTTCCATAGCTTATTTTCACATCACTTTTATTTCGCAACTATCAGTCCCTAACTGTAACTAGTATGAGAACAATTCTCTAAGTATCAATCCGGAAGGTCAAAACCAACATCATATCGTCACTTAGAAAACCGTTCAACTTACCCTCTCCAGTCAGTTTCTGAATTTGCTTAACTCTATTTCTTAAATTCTTATCAAGAAAACATTTCATTTTCTATGTTTAGAAAACATATCTGACTATATTTGGAAAACGATTCCAAAACTCATTTACGGATTTCAAATGAACGTTGTATAAAACATCGTTATGCTTAATCCATTAATCGCTTATTACTTCTATATTTCAAATCAACCTTTTCTATCGAACCACAACTATTTCTTTGTCAATTCTAAAGTCAATCAAGTTGGGGTATAATTACCTCTCAGACCTTAATTGAACAACGTCCTTTACTGTGAAATAGGTGAAGCTCGTCACTCACTTTTTCCAATCATCTGTTTACGCAAATTCTCGGATTCAGGTTACGAATCCACTTCTTATATGACAGCGTTTGATTATAACTATAACGTTATAATTCCTACTTCTGCAATATCAAATCTTAATTATAACTTTATCTCCTAACTCGAATAATTTAACAGACACCTAATTTCTAAATCAATAACTAAATCTTGATTTAAACCCTGGAAAGTAAATAGTACTTTCCCGAATTCGCTATAATCGAATTCGACGTATAACTCTCTTTCGAGTAATCTTTATTTGATTAACTCTTCTTCGAATAACCTATATTCGATTATCTCTCTTCGAATAACTCATATTTGAAATCTCTCTCTTTCGAATAAACAATATTCGATCTCTTTCTTTCGAATATGCTATATTCGAAAATCTCCTTTCGATTTACTAATCGATAACTCCTTTCGATCAAACTAAAATCGATAACCCCTTTAACTTTATTCGAATAACTAATATTTGACTAACTCCTTTGGATCGACTCATTTGATTAACTCCTTCGAATAACTAATTTGAATAACTTAACTTCGAATAACCAATATTCGATTTACTCTAACTCGATTAACTTAATTCTAATCGATTTACTCCATTTCGATTCCACTTAATTCAAATCGATTAACTTAACTCAAATTGATTAACTCTTTTCGAATAACTAAATTCGATTTGACTCTTCTCGAATAACTACATTCGATTAACTCAAATTGAATAACTAATATTCAATTAACTCTTACGTGTTTTACTCTATTCGAATAACTAATTCGAATAACTCTAATGTGTTTAACTCTATTCGAATAACTAATTCGAATAACTCTAATGTGCTTAACTCTATTCAAATATCTAATTCGAATAACTCATTTCGAATTACTAGATTCGATTAAATCTTTTAACTTTACTCGAATAACAATATTCGATTAACACCTTCTTTCGAATAACTATATTCGATTAACTCTTCGACTAACTCCTTTGGATTAACTAACTTCGAATAACTCCTTTGGATTAACTCTTCGACTAACTCCTTCGGATTAACTCTTCGATTAACTCCTTCGGATTAACTAACTTCGAATAACTCTTCGACTAACTCCTTCGGATTAACTAACTTCGAATAACTCCTTTGGATTAACTAACTTCGAATAACTCTTCGACTAACTCCTTCGAATTAACCCTTCGATTAATTCCTTCGGATTAACTAACTTCGAATAACCAATATTCGATAACTACTCTTCGAATAAATAATATTCGATAACTCTTCTCAAATGAATAACATTTGATTTCTCCACTCGAATAAACTATATTCGATAACTCTTGTCAAATGTATAACATTTGATTTCTCCACTCGAATAAACTATATTCGATTACTCTTCTCTCGAATATCCTATATTCGATAACTCTACTTCGGATAAGTGATATTCGGCAACTCTACTCGATTAACTCCACTTGGATAACTCTAACTGGTCAACTCTAACTGGTCAACTCTAACTGAGTAACTCTAACTGGTCAACTTTAACTGGTCAACTTTAACTGGTCAACTCAAATGGTTTAACCTAACTGGTTGACTCAAATGGTTTAACCTAACTGGTTCACTTTGATTAACCACTTAGTTTAACTTAACTAATTCACTTCGATTAACCACTTAGTTTAACTTAACTAATTCACTTCGATTAACCACTTAGTTTAGCTTAACTAATTCACTTCGATTAACCACTTAGTTTAACTTAACTAATCACTTTGATCAACCACTTAGTTTATCTTAACTAATTTACTTTGGTTAACTTAACCAATTACTTTGATTAACCTGACTAACTTGCTTTGGTTAACCTAACAAATTACTTTGTTTAACTCTATTCGAATAAGTAATTCGAATCACTCTAATGTGTTTAACTCTATTCAAATATCTAATTCGAATAACTTATTTCGAATAACTTAATTCGATTAACTCCCTTTATTAACGTTTATTCATTTCAAAAGATTTCCTTTTTACAACGTTTATCCATTTATAAAGATTTACTTTTTACACGTTTAACCATTTATAAAGATTTACTTTTAGTAACGGTTCTTCACTTTATAAATGTCCTTTTAATAATGTTTCTACTTCTCTATATAAGTCCAGACTTATATATATATTCCATTTATCAACGATAAATAATTTATTTAATTTATAAAACATTATTTATAAATTAATCTACTTCAATTTATCTGTTTAAAACAGACTTCCTATTTAATATCTCATTTAAATCCATATCGTGTTATACCGTGTGCGAAGCACGTGTTTAAATCTATCCTTGTATAATTCTATTTATTTTCCGAACAAGTGTTCCTTTATTTATTCCCTAAATAAATATTCCTTTATCCCATTTATTTAAAATCTAAATAAATGTTCCTTTATTTATTTCCTAAATAAATAAATGTTTTCATTTTATAAAATCCTATCGATTTTATAAATAAGATTTATTTTCAATATAAACATTGAAAATTCCCTTTTTACATTCTAGTATCACCTACGGTGTTTAACGTGTCGTATAACAATGATCGGTATCATTCAAACATATGAAATCAATAACAGATTTCATAACACATCATATATCACAATATATAAAAAACGGTAAAATAAATGTTGAGGTATCCAGTCGGATTCCTCCAACCTGTTTCCCTGCATCACAGATGTTAGACAATACAGATAACATCACTTTCAGTTCCATATGATATATTCTGTTAAACAGAATCAATATAGAAATTTAACTAACTGACTAGCAGTTCAATCAACACACATTCAAACAAACAATTTTAACAGTTCTAAGAATACGTTGTAAAAATAGAACTGTTCAGAGTTAGTGAGATTTACTCACATCAGCGCGTTAACCGTTAAATAACGGTTTGCGTTATTTGACTGTGACAGACAATTTATTTCGCCATAAATTGTAACGAGCTCGGATTCACTCCCAGTCAGCTCCATTGTGAAGTTCTCGTCCATACGATCCCAACGCAACTTACGGTTTGTGAAACTGATAACGTATGACACAGTTACAACATTTCGAAGTTTATACATTGTTTTTAAATTAAAACACTTGGATTATATGATTTTGGGCTCACCCCTTTTCCCAAGGCCCAAGCCCGTTTCTAAAGCCCATCAGCCCTTTAAATACACCGGACCCGATTGTTTCCATCTCCCCCAAATAGAAAACGCGATTTCCAGTATTCAGACCACCCTTTTCCCGACTTTGACCATGCCTCACCACCACCTCGGTCAATGAACTCCGGCGCCTCCTCCACCAAACCCTTTCTCTTCCAATCCCGCTTCCCTCCAACCCCTTCTTGCTTCGTTCGATCCCCATAACCCGGTGCAACGTTCGCCGTTTCTACAGTGACCCCGTCACTGTTTTGGTCACCGAAACCCATCGGAGTCACTCACAAGGAGCGGCTGACCTCGACAACGCCAACGCCACACTCCATTCCAGAGATCGATGCTCAAATCCCAAGAACGTTGGAGCCCTAGCTTTAATGCAAATGTTCGAGCTCCTCAAACACGTATCGCAAGCTTCAAAACTGGTGCTACATCGAAGAGAATCCCAATGGAAACTCGTCTAAACTTGTTTGAGGATTTATTGAGTTTGATTTTATTTGTTATGGATTTATTTTCTTTGTTCAACCCTTGCTGTATTTGGTCTAATTGGGTTATATAGGCTGTCTTGAGGCAGGTAGCTCTTGTGGTTGAAATCTGATGATGCGTGGCTTCAAATTTAGCCAAGAAAAATATTAAGATATTTTTTTTATATTGATTTTCTATTTTTCTTCTCCTTTTACATGTCCTTAAAAATTCCTACGACCATGTATGATAACCAAAAATCACCAAACTGGACATGTAGCAAGAGTTTGACATTACGGTCCCAACGAAACTGGTTTCGTCGAATTCCGACTCCGTTTGCTCAAACTGCGTATTTTTAACTGTCGAAAAACTGACTGTTTCTCACTCTAAAAATCCGTTCGGCCACACGGTGACTCTAAAAATCACGAAACTAGAAATCTAACAACTATTTGACATTGCGGATCCAACAAAACTGGTTTCGTCGAATTCCGACTTCGTTTGCAAAACTGGCTATTTTTAGACCCCTGAAAAATCCATTTAAATATATAAATATATTTAATAAATTAAATTAAATATAAATAAATATATATTATCGTATATATTCACATATGATATCGTACAGCGCCAGAATATCATATCAGAATTTACGGCTTGATATTTCAGATTCCAGATTATCCCGATATTCAGTTTATATCGAAAATCCTTTTATAACGTATATAAAGCGTCGCAAATTATAAAGGAATTCTACAGCGACTTTTCTGAAATTTGATTTGGACATAACTCAAAATCTACACGACGAAATCCCGATTTTTCTCTTCCACTAGAAAGATATACTCCACCTGCTTCATACGTTTCTTGTTTCACAGAAATCCGGCTTAAAATGAATCCTGTACATTCAGTTGAAGTTCAAATCGCCAATTTACGAACTGCAGCGCCATTTCGAGCTCGATTATAATTATATTATAAACTATACGTTCAACTGTCGACGATTGAATATATTCGTTGTTCACACTCAATTCCAAGCTGAATTAAATATCATAGATGATCCGGTTCATACCATATCGCCATTTCAGCCAATTCTGATTATTTCAGAATTAAATAAAATCTTAAATTTATTATTTTAAATTAAATATTCACCATTTAAAAGTTCGAACATTGTGCTTTACGTTATCGATATCGCCAAATCGATATATAAATAATTAAATAAATTAATTATTTGACAGCTAACAAAACGCGCCATTACAGACTTCCCCCCTTAAAATAATTTCGTCCTCGAAATTGCTAAGCTAGGAAAATGCTACCAACTTTACTAACTAGATTCAAATATCTTTTAGTTTACTTCTCAACTCCAGTTTCAACTGAACCATTAAATTTTAATTAATTTATTAATTCATTTCCGACCAACTAAAATTTTCAAAAATTCTGAAAATTTTCTAACACCTTAAATTTTCAAAAAAAATTCGCCATAACCTCCTTTGTACGACTCAATACGTCAAACCACAACTCGCCTATCTAGGCCTTCTCCAATCCAAAAGAAAATCAAACAGCCAAGCGGCTTGCCAATTCGGCTCATAAAATCCAAACTCATATATAATATAAACTTGTACCTTTTTGTCGGTCGTATCATTATATCCCTACCCTCTGTTATCACTTCTGCATATATCATGGTCATTCCACTCAGTTTATATCCTCAAATCCAAATCGAATTTCATTCGAACCCAAATATCAAATTCCAAATTATTGACTTATCAATTTGGTTCCATTCTAGATTATCTTTAATCCAATTAAATTTTATTTAACTCGGTTCAAGTTAAATTTCAATTTATTTTTACCATCTCATTTTATTAAACTTCATTAGTTAAATTTTAATTCCAGAACTTATGTTCCTGGGTTTCTTTCAAATCAATTTGAAATCATAATGCCAATGCAAAACCTTTGAATTTCTAAACAACTTGTTTTCTCAAAACAATTCAAAAACAAAGCCTTTGGTAGTAATCCGTCACTTAGAACTCGAAAATGAACACTGATGATGTCTAGATTCATCATCAGAATCTATTTTCCAGCTATCGACGTGAGTTCAATACTATATCATTTTCAATGTGAAAAACATTTTCAAAATCTCCCAGGAACTTAAAATTTCCTTATTTTAAATTCCAAATTCTGATTTAAATTCATATTTAATTCAAACTATTTCATATATTACATTCATATGAATTCTGATTGGTCATTTATAACCATTTCACCCTTTTATAATCTTATTCGATTATAATAACAACCAACACAATCAATATACTATAATAATTTCAAGATGTATATTTCTTCTATAAACAAATATATTTTGGGAAAAATTATTTCATTTACCCTCTTTCAAAACATACCATGTCGGTTCATCGTATTCGAGTGTTTAGTAACCCTTATCGATACAGTGGATCAACTGATCGACCAGAATTCATAAGCCACTCAACCAATGAGTCTCCACAATATAAAACCATTTTATATTGAATAACAATTACGCGCTCATATATATACACTCAAACTCAATCTAGGATATTACTAATCCCATCTCTATCGAGTTATGCCACAGAGCCAAGGTAATCACTTAACTTAAGCTCTGATACCAACTGTAATGGCTGGAAATTTCCGACTCCTCGAGAGTCGGAAATTCCGAGACGTTAGTGAAAGAATTTAGAAGGTGAGAAAGAAAAGATAGAACTAATAGAATAGAAGAAGAAGAAGAACATCAGAATCATCAGAGTAACACGAATCTCACAGCGGAACGAATAACATATAATATATAACATAACTTTGAAGTAAACAGTTATATATATACAATAGCACTTATCAGAGTACAACACTTACAACATAGCGGAAATAACTATAGCTATAAAATCTTGCAGCCTCCTGCTCCAAGCTCTCCAAGTATATCTGTAAATCCCGACTACTTGACTGCCCGTACAAATTTAGGCACCCAAGAGTTTAGGGAAAACAACAAAGTAAACTCCTGGTTAGTCATGGGACTGGTATGAGTAAAACAGTTTAAAACAATTGAACAGGTATATGATATCTCATAAGACCACGCTGTGAATACGGAACGGGTTTTTCCCTTATGAGTATCTGAACAACTTTGACAAGCAATATCATTGTGATATTATAATAATGTCTAAGTACAAATAGGTATCAATCTAGCAGAAACGCTTGCATCTCACGTTCTACATACATAGTATAAAATCATAAACCGCAGGGCGCTTATCGGAGAATGGATTCCAACAGACAAGGTATGGGAGCACCTTCTGAATAGTGTACTCTAGAGGTGATACACTTAGGGTTCAACAAGAACGTCTTGCAACCCGGCCACACATGACCGCTCACTCATTTAGCTTGAGTGTCGCGAATATATTGCCACCACGGTTGTAGGCCATCAAACCGTCATCCGAAGATACAGAATCAAAAAGAAGTATAAATATGAATAGTCTCTAGATCGGTGACAATACACCCTGCTTGGGGATGACCCAACTAGCCATGCTGCCTAGCCCAACTTTTGTTACTTCCCGGTGTGAGGCTAGAAGCTACGTCTATCTTCAGAACATCTGATCACCATTCACTTTGAATGCCACATCGTCATACCCGCCAAATCACAAATTGACTTATTCAAAAATAACACGGGTATACAGCTAAGAGAAACGAATTCCTCCGCCACCAAACGTGAATACGTTTGAACAGATCAACTTACGCGATCCATTGGATATACTCTGTCAGACCTTCTTCCATATACGTTGTCCTGGGACTGGACAAACCGAAGGCACTATTCAGTATATCCATCTTAGTCACTGTTATCTAAGACTTATACAACAGCCCTTGCACTTTACTCCGTCCTCAATTTATCTTTGGCAGATCTTGCTCGCAACGCTTATGCCAATACAGAGTGGTTCTCTGGATAATAATCCAACCGGTCTCTCCATAATAACAACGTTAAAATGGTAAAAACTTTGATAGTCTGTGATTCAACTATCAAATGAAAACATGTCGGTGTACAAACAACGATCTTATTTCCAAATGGAAATTCGATCGATCAATCATCATATGTTCATATTTCCTTATTTCATATATTTAGAAAATATATGTTATTAATCATTGGAAAACATTTCCATAGCTTATTTTCACATCACTTTTATTTCGCAACTATCAGTCCCTAACTGTAACTAGTATGAGAACAATTCTCTAAGTATCAATCCGGAAGGTCAAAACCAACATCATATCGTCACTTAGAAAACCGTTCAACTTACCCTCTCCAGTCAGTTTCTGAATTTGCTTAACTCTATTTCTTAAATTCTTATCAAGAAAACATTTCATTTTCTATGTTTAGAAAACATATCTGACTATATTTGGAAAACGATTCCAAAACTCATTTACGGATTTCAAATGAACGTTGTATAAAACATCGTTATGCTTAATCCATTAATCGCTTATTACTTCTATATTTCAAATCAACCTTTTCTATCGAACCACAACTATTTCTTTGTCAATTCTAAAGTCAATCAAGTTGGGGTATAATTACCTCTCAGACCTTAATTGAACAACGTCCTTTACTGTGAAATAGGTGAAGCTCGTCACTCACTTTTTCCAATCATCTGTTTACGCAAATTCTCGGATTCAGGTTACGAATCCACTTCTTATATGACAGCGTTTGATTATAACTATAACGTTATAATTCCTACTTCTGCAATATCAAATCTTAATTATAACTTTATCTCCTAACTCGAATAATTTAACAGACACCTAATTTCTAAATCAATAACTAAATCTTGATTTAAACCCTGGAAAGTAAATAGTACTTTCCCGAATTCGCTATAATCGAATTCGACGTATAACTCTCTTTCGAGTAATCTTTATTTGATTAACTCTTCTTCGAATAACCTATATTCGATTATCTCTCTTCGAATAACTCATATTTGAAATCTCTCTCTTTCGAATAAACAATATTCGATCTCTTTCTTTCGAATATGCTATATTCGAAAATCTCCTTTCGATTTACTAATCGATAACTCCTTTCGATCAAACTAAAATCGATAACCCCTTTAACTTTATTCGAATAACTAATATTTGACTAACTCCTTTGGATCGACTCATTTGATTAACTCCTTCGAATAACTAATTTGAATAACTTAACTTCGAATAACCAATATTCGATTTACTCTAACTCGATTAACTTAATTCTAATCGATTTACTCCATTTCGATTCCACTTAATTCAAATCGATTAACTTAACTCAAATTGATTAACTCTTTTCGAATAACTAAATTCGATTTGACTCTTCTCGAATAACTACATTCGATTAACTCAAATTGAATAACTAATATTCAATTAACTCTTACGTGTTTTACTCTATTCGAATAACTAATTCGAATAACTCTAATGTGTTTAACTCTATTCGAATAACTAATTCGAATAACTCTAATGTGCTTAACTCTATTCAAATATCTAATTCGAATAACTCATTTCGAATTACTAGATTCGATTAAATCTTTTAACTTTACTCGAATAACAATATTCGATTAACACCTTCTTTCGAATAACTATATTCGATTAACTCTTCGACTAACTCCTTTGGATTAACTAACTTCGAATAACTTGTAACGACCCGTGTTTTTCGACCATTTGAATCTGAATATTTAAATTAGTTTTAAATATTAGATTGGGAATATCAATGAAATTTAATATTGAAAACCGTTATTTAAACGAAGTTTGAACGATATATAATTATATAAATATAAATCGAGCTTTAAAATGGCGTGCAGTTCGTAAATTCGAGTTTGAACTTCAACTGGATATACAGGATCCGATATAAGTCGGATTTCGGTGAAACAAGAAACGTTGGAACCGTATTGACGATAATTTTCATATGAAAGAGAAAAATCTAGATTTCGTGTTATAGTTTGATAGTTAAGGCCAAATCAAATTTTGAAATAGTCGCTATGGGAAATGGTTATTAAATTATAGGCCTTTAAAGTAGCCGGTTTGCAAACGGACTCTGTTTTCGACGAAACCAGTTCCGTTGAGTTCGTAGCGTCGATTATAGTCAGGGTAGGTATATAATTTGTTATTTCTAGAGATGGGAAAAATTTGGCGTTAAAAAGGGTAGGGCGGTTCGCGGTAAAAATAGTCTACCGGGGCAACAGTCTCAGAATGCGACGAAATTAGTGTCGTTGGGTTCGTATCGAAAAGTTATTGTCAGACTTCGCAGTTTCAAGTTGATTTGACTTATCTGATGATCGTGAAAAAATTAAACGCGTGTTCATTTCTGGTTTCATAAAGGAAATTTTTTCATATGACCTCGGATTGCGATGAAACTTGTCCCGTTGGGTTCGGAATACCTTTTTACATCAAGAACAGCATTTTTATCAGTAAACAGAAGTTATTTGTGGTGGTTTCTGCGTGTTACTTCACGGCGAAGCATCGTATAATATTATATTAACATACAAATACCCTTACAGTTGTCTAACCCTATTGTTTACACACGTGAACCTACTCCGTCTAACCACTGGTTCTTCATTAATGTGTTTCATACTTCTGTCTTTTCGTTGTCAATCCATTAACGCCTTGCCGACCACGTTCTGAGAGACTTAAAATCAAACAGCTACTCTAATACCTTACTGCAAAACTATACCCTATATTTCCTTGCTCTCCACGACGTCTCGCTCCTATAAAATGACCTGCTTCATTCGTCTTCTTTTCGGTAATGGCGAAAAACAAAAACGCCACCTTCTTTCCTTGTTAAAAACGAAACCTCCCTCGCCACCAAAACTATGAACGCGAGAGCAAAAGCTGGGAGTTGGGGGTACTGTGAAGACCAAAGAAGGGAGTAAAGTAGCGTGAGCAGTAGGGTGGGACTGAAGTGTGGTTGCATGGTGTATGTAAGGGGAGTGCTGTGTAGAAAAAAAAAGGGATGTGTTGGGACTGAAGGGCGGACGATGAATACTGGAAGGAGGGCACGGTTGGTTGGCAATAATGAACGAATGGGAGTTCGGGAAGGGGGACTGTATGGTGTTTAACGTGGAGGAGCTTGCCTGAATCGAAGCTGCATGGGGAGAGTTCGAAAGCGTGAAAACAGAAGTTGAGAAGGAAGAGTATCACTAATCAGGTCAATTATGTTGTATTGCGGTGTGGAGTATTTTTGGAGCGGATCTCGATGGGCCTATGGGCTTTCCGGTGAAGCAGAAAACGTAGCTTCATTCGTTGGGACTCATGAAGGAAGGATGGGGGCTGAGTATGGTGCATGGTGACCGCAAGTAAACAAAATCATGGTGGCATACAGAGGGCGCAGAGAGGTCAGAGGTGGCGTTTCTAGAAGGCGCAACATGTGGAGTGGTGACGGATGGGGTGAAGCTGCTGGGTAGCATGAACGCCAGTCGGGGAAATGGGTCGAGAGGTGGAGGTTGGCGGGGGTGTGGGGTCAGGCCACGTGGTGTGTGTTGCACAGAAGTGGGGTGGTGCTGGCAAAAAGATGAGGCTGGAGAAATTACACAGTAAGTATATAAAGGTGCCCATCTACAATTATTTTGCCTAATGATGCTTAACCGCCCCTAATTATATAATAATATATATAACGTGCCTACCTTATCCACTATAATTCCTAATCAAAAACTTAACTAACGTAAATAGTTTTAAGGGTTAACAATATTAGTTTTGCAATGAACAGTGAAGTGGATTCACATAATAAAAGCAGTTCGAAACTTTACCTGGAAGAAGATTGATACTGAGACAAGGATGCAGGTTGGATTTTCTGTTGGATGATGGGCTTGTTTAATTCGGGTAAGGCTAGTTAATTTCCAAATGGTTAATCCCTCTTTTAACTATGGTAAGTAGCTAAGTTAACATTATTTTATATAACGAGCCACCTGGGTAAATATTGCAATTGCCTGACAATACCTTAATATATTAATCTACTCTTTATTATGCCTAAATAAAATAATAAATATAATTAAGAATTTAGTTAATAACATTATTATTAAGATATTTATAATATTTTACTAAATTGTGAATATTGTATTAAAATTGTAGCGGTGTCGTACAGTATCGAAATCAGATGAAACAAAGGACGTTGGGACCGTGCGGACGCAATATTCTGGATAGAGTTGAACGCAGCTGGAGGCTTGTAAAACAAACTGTTTTGACGACAGCAAAGTGAGTTAAACTCACTCAGTGTTCCCATTTATATTTTATATAAATTGGGTTTTTATTTTGTGTGCTCTGCTTGCTGATGGTTGCCTGTTGGCTAGTTATACACTTGTTGTTGATTAAAACTGATGAAATTAAACTGTGTTTAATTTCAGTGAAAATACCAAATCGTTATATTTTAACGACTGGTTCCAATAAAGGTAACTCACCTTGGTTGGTCACGTTTGTTTATAAACGTGTTTAAAATGGTTGCATTGTTTGAATTGCTTGTGGTTAAGGTTAAATGGTTGTTATTTTAGTTTATCAGTTAAACAAAACTAAACAGTCTGATTTGAGAAAACCAGTTGAATACAGGGACGAACAGGTTGGAGGGACCCAACCGGATCCCTCAAATGTATTATTTATTCTCATATGCTCATATATGAACTGATCTGTTGGTGGGATTGATTTGATGGTTGATTATTGACTGAATATTCAACATCTGTTCGGTTTAAACCAATGGGTGATATTGGTTGGGTATTTGGCAGTGTATGGCCTATAAAATCAATCGTGTTATAAATATTGATTCACCGTCAGGTGAATCGATAAAGATGAAGTTATAAAATTTACCTTATAACTGGAGTTGGATTTTGAATATATTATTTTGAATAAAGGTTTATAAAAGAAAAGTAAATAAATAAATATTTTATTTATTTAAGACTTCGATTTGTTCTGATGTTAATCAGATCTACAATTATGAGCATAAGAAATGAGATGAATGGTTAAACTTTAATAAATGTTTTGTAAACAGCGATTTTAGCGCTGTTGTTTTGTAAATCTAAATAGTAATTATAACGCTATTGTTATAACATATGTGCTATAAATTTCTTTGTTAAAACTAATGGATTTCCGAATTTAAAGGAGGATTTGGAAGGAAGATTTAAGTGGGAAATCGAATATAGTTATTCGAGCTAGAGTTAGTCAAACATAGTATTCAAGGTAGGTTGCCATTGCATACGACTGCTAGCGAAATTCGCAGGGCTGCAGATAGCCTACGGCGGTCGGATGTTCCCTGAGGGAATCAGGCGTAACCATTGTGATCACTGCGATCTAGAGTCAAGCGAATGGATTTAAGTCGAGTATTAGTTAATCGATAGGTGTTAAATAAGTCGAGTTAATCAGTTAGAGTTGACCAGTTAAAGTTAATCAATTTGAGTTAATCCGTTAGAGTTAAATCGATTTGAGTTATTCAAATATCGTATTTTTGAATATTAAAAGAGTTAGAAGTTTTAATTTAACAAAAGTAAATCAGTTTGTTAAAGGCCAGAGATGCTGAACACTCAACCAGTGAACTCATTGGAGTGTCATGTTTGAAACACTGTTTATTTTGATAGTTAAAACACCGACTATCAAATCTGTCCAATACGATTGTTGGTATGGAAAGACCGGGATCGAATTTATATTCGAAAACCATTCCAACCAACAAATACGTGAAGAGATCAGAAGATGATCGAGATGGAGCATTGAAGACCGTGGATTTTCATAAACGGAAGAACCACTAATCTTCTCTGCCTGGCAAGCAGAGATAAACTATGATTCTGTCGTGGTTGGCATCTACGGGTTGCAAGGACTTCTCGCTACTGATCCCTGGGGTGATTCCTATATTGGATGCAGTAGGAGAGTGCCTTCGGTTCATCCTGTTCCTGGATGGCCTGTATGGACGGATGTCTGACAAAGTATTTCCAAAGGGTCACGTACGTTGATTTCTTCAAACGTACGATAGTTGTTGGCGGGGCGTTGCCGTTCTCTTAGCTTCCAGCTAAAGTATTTTTGGGGTCTTCAATTAGTGATATCTGGCGGATTTGACGATGTGGCATTCAAAGTAAATGGCGACCAGATGTCAAGAGTTAATTCTGGCCTCAAGCCTCATCAACCGGGAAATGACAAAAATCGGGCAGGCAGCATGGCTATGTGGGTCGCTCCCATTAGGGTGTATGATCACCTATCTAGAGAAATTCCTATTTGCTTCTTTAATCTATGTTTCGATGCTGTCCCTTGTCGGGAGACGGTTGCTGATCCCAACCGTCGGTGATATACATTCGATACACTCAAGCGAAATGAGTGGTCGGTCATGTGAGGGCCGGGTTGCAAGAAGTTCTTGTTGAACCCAGTGTATTCGTCTCTAGAGATACACTATCGGAAGGTGGACCCATACCTTGTCAAGTTGGAATCCAATCTCCAATAAGCGCCCGCGGTTTTTGATTGTATACTATATATGTAGAGCGTGAGATGCAAGCGTTCTACTAGATTCCGTTTACTTGTATTTAGACATTATTATAATATCAGACAAGATATTGGTTTCAAAACTGTTTTGGGTTATCGTAAGGTAAAAACCGTCCGTGTTTATGTGTGGATTTGGTCTTACGGTTATCCTTTTCTTTTGAAAAGGTTTTGAACTTTAAAATCATGATTTGATGATTTACCTTTATACTGTGCGAGTTTATCTCACTTTGGTTCACCAGACTGACCCGGTGTTTTGTAAATGCTCGGGTTAGCCCGGAGTGTACAGGTTCAGGTTATCGACTGCTGTGAAGGGACGAGCTGGAAGAGTCCAGACGTATGATATTATTATTCCGCTGTGTGTTATATGAGGACAGATTAGTATCACTGTCCAGATGTGTACTCTGATATTGTAAGTATTTCAAAAGCTTTCAATAAAGGTTATTTCTGTATTATATTTTGTTCCGCTGCGATGTGAGACTCTGTGTTGTGTTGCTTTCTTCTTCTTATTCTATTCAATATTTCTACCTTATCTATTCTCACCCTCTAACTTCTTTCTATTAATGATCTGGAATGTTCGATGTCTGAATGGTCAACACGATAGTTTGATGTTGATTTTCGGAGTCGAAAATCCCGGTTCGTTACAGTGGTATCAGAGCTGAAGGTTAAGTGATTACCTTGGCTCTGTGGCGTGATTCAGTAGAGATGGGGTTAGTAATACCCTAGACTGAGTTTGAGTGTATATATACGAGTGAACGTATTTGTAGATTTTATAAAAATTGTTTTATATTGTGGAAATTTATCGGTTGAGTTGTTTATGAATTCTGATCGATCAGTTTGATCCACTGTATCGATAGGGGTTTATAAACACTCGAATACGATGAGTCGTCACGATATGTTTTGAAAAGAGGGTAAATGAAATAATTTTACCCAAAGTATATTTTGATATAGAGGAAATATATATATTGTAATTATAATATATTGGATGTGTTGGTTGTGATTATAATCCAATAAAATTATAAAATGTGAAATGGTTATATATAACCAATCAGAATTCATATAAGTGAAATATAGGAAAATCAGAGGAGTTAAATCCGAATTTAAATCAGAATTGAAATTAAAACTTTGGAAATTTGGACAAGTGGTTGAAAATGGAATTGGACTTAATATATGAGAATTTTAAAATCCTGGGAGGTTTTTAAATTGTTTTACAAGCCTAGCAAAGGATATTTTGAACTGATTTCAAAATGAAATTTTTTAGAAATGGTTGTGAAAGTGGTATAGTATTGAACTCACTTCGACAGCTGGAAAATAGATTCCGATTATGTGCGCGCCATTATCGGTGTTCATTTTCGAGTTCTAAGTGACGGATTACTACCAAAGATTTTGTTTTGAATTTCTGGGAGAAAAACAAGCTGTTTTGAGGCCTGAAAAGAAATATTAATTTTTGAAAGAGCTGAACTGTTTAAAACTTCCAGGGAAATTGTTGAACAAAATTGTAAATAGAAATTGTGAAAACAAATATGAATTGAATTGAAACAAATTAATTGGGAATTAAATCAGGATATAATATATTGAGTAGAATCAGATTTGAATTGTGAGACAAGAATCTGAAATGGTATTGGACTGGTAAGTTAAGAGTCGGAATTGAAATTGGATGGAAATTGAGTTAAGAATGGGATTTGGCAGGGACGCGTGAACGATTTGGTTTGAGGAATTTTGTTTGGGAATGCATTTGTATATGCTGACAGGACAGCAGATGGAAAGGATATAATGATATGCCCGACAAAAAGGTACACATTTATTTGGATTTGGTGATTTATGAGCCTATTTGGCAAGCCTCTTGGCTGTTTCATTTTCTTTTGGATTGGAGAAGGCCTAGAAAGGCGAGTTGGAGTTGTACCAATTGAGCCGTACAAAGGAGGTGCTGGCAAAAATTTTTGGAAATTTAAGGTGTTAGAAAATTTTCAATATTTTTGAAAATATTTATTTACAGTATTGAATTGATTTCTGTTTTAAACTAAATTGGATTTGGAAATTTTTGAGTTTATAACGTTCTTTCTTACCTTAGCAATTTCGAGGACGAAATTATTTTAAGGGGGGAAGAATGTAACGACCCGTGTTTTTCGACCATTTGAATCTGAATATTTAAATTAGTTTTAAATATTAGATTGGGAATATCAATGAAATTTAATATTGAAAACCGTTATTTAAACGAAGTTTGAACGATATATAATTATATAAATATAAATCGAGCTTGAAAATGGCGTGCAGTTCGTAAATTCGAGTTTGAACTTCAACTGGATATACAGGATCCGATATAAGTCGGATTTCGGTGAAACAAGAAACGTTGGAACCGTATTGACGATAATTTTCATATGAAAGAGAAAAATCTAGATTTCGTGTTATAGTTTGATAGTTAAGGCCAAATCAAATTTTGAAATAGTCGCTATGGGAAATGGTTATTAAATTATAGGCCTTTAAAGTAGCCGGTTTGCAAACGGACTCTGTTTTCGACGAAACCAGTTCCGTTGAGTTCGTAGCGTCGATTATAGTCAGGGTAGGTATATAATTTGTTATTTCTAGAGATGGGAAAAATTTGGCGTTAAAAAGGGTAGGGCGGTTCGCGGTAAAAATAGTCTACCGGGGCAACAGTCTCAGAATGCGACGAAATTAGTGTCGTTGGGTTCGTATCGAAAAGTTATTGTCAGACTTCACAGTTTCAAGTTGATTTGACTTATCTGATGATCGTGAAAAAATTAAACGCGTGTTCATTTCTGGTTTTATAAAGGAAATTTTTTCATATGACCTCGGATTGCGATGAAACTTGTCCCGTTGGGTTCGGAATACCTTTTTACATCAAGAACAGCATTTTTATCAGTAAACAGAAGTTATTTGTGGTGGTTTCTGCGTGTTACTTCACGGCGAAGCATCGTATAATATTATATTAACATACAAATACCATTACAGTTGTCTAACCCTATTGTTTACACACGTGAACCTACTCCGTCTAACCACTGGTTCTTCATTAATGCGTTTCATACTTCTGTCTTTTCGTTGTCAATCCATTAACGCCTTGCCGACCACGTTCTGAGAGACTTAAAATCAAACAGCTACTCTAATACCTTACTGCAAAACTATACCCTATATTTCCTTGCTCTCCACGACGTCTCGCTCCTATAAAATGACCTGCTTCATTCGTCTTCTTTTCGGTAATGGCGAAAAACAAAAACGCCACCTTCTTTCCTTGTTAAAAACGAAACCTCCCTCGCCACCAAAACTATGAACGCGAGAGAAAGAGCTGGGAGTTGGGGGTACTGTGAAGACCAAAGAAGGGAGTAAAGTAGCGTGAGCAGTAGGGTGGGACTGAAGTGTGGTTGCATGGTGTATGTAAGGGGAGTGCTGTGTAGAAAAAAAAAAGGGATGTGTTGGGACTGAAGGGCGGACGATGAATACTGGAAGGAGGGCACGGTTGGTTGGCAGTAATGAACGAATGGGAGTTCGGGAAGGGGGACTGTGTGGTGTTTAACGTGGAGGAGCTTGCCTGAATCGAAGCTGCATGGGGAGAGTTCGGAAGCGTGAAAACAGAAGTTGAGAAGGAAGAGTATCACTAATCAGGTCAATTATGTTGTGTTGCGGTGTGGAGTATTTTTGGAGCGGATCTCGATGGGCCTATGGGCTTTCCGGTGAAGCAGAAAACGTAGCTTCATTCGTTGGGACTCATGAAGGAAGGATGGGAGCTGAGTATGGTGCATGGTGACCGCAAGTAAACAAAATCATGGTGGCATACAGAGGGCGCAGAGAGGTCAGAGGTGGCGTTTCTAGAAGGCGCAACATGTGGAGTGGTGACGGATGGGGTGAAGCTGCTGGGTAGCATGAACGCTGGTCGGGGAAATGGGTCGAGAGGTGGAGGTTGGCGGGGGTGTGGGGTCAGGCCACGTGGTTTGTGTTGCACAGAAGTGGGGTGGTGCTGGCAAAAAGATGAGGCTGGAGAAATTACACAGTAAGTATATAAAGGTGCCCAACTACAATTATTTTGCCTAATGATGCTTAACCGCCCCTAATTATATAATAATATATATAACGTGCCTACCTTATCCAGTATAATTCCTAATCAAAAACTTAACTAACGTAAATAGTTTTAAGGGTTAACAGTATTAGTTTTGCAATGAACAGTGAAGTGGATTCACATAATAAAAGCAGTTCGAAACTTTACCTGGAAGAAGATTGATACTGAGACAAGGATGCAGGTTGGATTTTCTGTTGGATGATGGGCTTGTTTAATTCGGGTAAGGCTAGTTAATTTCCAAATGGTTAATCCCTCTTTTAACTATGGTAAGTAGCTAAGTTAACATTATTTTATATAACGAGCCACCTGGGTAAATATTGCAATTGCCTGACAATACCTTAATATATTAATCTACTCTTTATTATGCCTAAATAAAATAATAAATATAATTAAGAATTTAGTTAATAACATTATTATTAAGATATTTATAATATTTTACTAAATTGTGAATATTGTATTAAAATTGTAGCGGTGTCGTACAGTATCGAAATCAGATGAAACAAAGGACGTTGGGACCGTGCGGACGCAATATTCTGGACAGAGTTGAACGCAGCTGGAGGCTTGTAAAACAAACTGTTTTGACGACAGCAAAGTGAGTTAAACTCACTCAGTGTTCCCATTTATATTTTATATAAATTGGGTTTTTATTTTGTGTGCTCTGCTTGCTGATGGTTGCCTGTTTGCTAGTTATACACTTGTTGTTGATTAAAACTGATGAAATTAAACTGTGTTTAATTTCAGTGAAAATACCAAATCGTTATATTTTAACGACTGGTTCCAATAAAGGTAACTCACCTTGGTTGGTCACGTTTGTTTATAAACGTGTTTAAAATGGTTGCATTGTTTGAATTGCTTGTGGTTAAGGTTAAATGGTTGTTATTTTAGTTTATCAGTTAAACAAAACTAAACAGTCTGATTTGAGAAAACCAGTTGAATACAGGGACGAACAGGTTGGAGGGAACCAACCGGATCCCTCAAATGTATTATTTATTCTCATATGCTCATATATGAACTGATATGTTGGTGGGATTGATTTGATGGTTGATTATTGACTGAATATTCAACATCTGTTCGGTTTAAACCAATGGGTGATATTGGTTGGGTATTTGGCAGTGTATGGCCTATAAAATCAATCGTGTTATAAATATTGATTCACCGTCAGGTGAATCGATAAAGATGAAGTTATAAAATTTACTTTATAACTGGAGTTGGATTTTGAATATATTATTTTGAATAAAGGTTTATAAAAGAAAAGTAAATAAATAAATATTTTATTTATTTAAGACTTCGATTTGTTCTGATGTTAATCAGATCTACAATTATGAGCATAAGAAATGAGATGAATGGTTAAACTTTAATAAGTGTTTTGTAAACAGCGATTTTAGCGCTGTTGTTTTGTAAATCTAAATAGTAATTATAACGCTATTGTTATAACATATGTGCTATAAATTTCTTTGTTAAAACTAATGGATTTCCGAATTTAAAGGAGGATTTGGAAGGAAGATTTAAGTGGGAAATCGAATATAGTTATTCGAGCTAGAGTTAGTCAAACATAGTATTCAAGGTAGGTTGCCATTGCATACGACTGCTAGCGAAATTCGCAGGGCTGCAGATAGCCTACGACGGTCGGATGTTCCCTGAGGGAATCAGGCGTAACCATTGTGATCACTGCGATCTAGAGTCAAGCGAATGGATTTAAGTCGAGTATTAGTTAATCGATAGGTGTTAAATAAGTCGAGTTAATCAGTTAGAGTTGACCAGTTAAAGTTAATCAATTTGAGTTAATCCGTTAGAGTTAAATCGATTTGAGTTATTCAAATATCGTATTTTTGAATATTAAAAGAGTTAGAAGTTTTAATTTAACAAAAGTAAATCAGTTTGTTAAAGGCCAGAGATGCTGAACACTCAACCAGTGAACTCATTGGAGTGTCATGTTTGAAACACTGTTTATTTTGATAGTTAAAACACCGACTATCAAATCTGTCCAATACGATTGTTGGTATGGAAAGACCGGGATCGAATTTATATTCGAAAACCATTCCAACCAACAAATACGTGAAGAGATCAGAAGATGATCGAGATGGAGCATTGAAGACCGTGGATTTTCATAAACGGAAGAACCACTAATCTTCTCTGCCTGGCAAGCAGAGATAAACTATGATTCTGTCGTGGTTGGCATCTACGGGTTGCAAGGACTTCTCGCTACTGATCCCTGGGGTGATTCCTATATTGGATGCAGTAGGAGAGTGCCTTCGGTTCATCCTGTTCCTGGATGGCCTGTATGGACGGATGTCTGACAAAGTATTTCCAAAGGGTCACGTACGTTGATTTCTTCAAACGTACGATAGTTGTTGGCGGGGCGTTGCCGTTCTCTTAGCTTCCAGCTAAAGTATTTTTGGGGTCGTCAATTAGTGATATCTGGAGGATTTGACGATGTGGCATTCAAAGTAAATGGCGACCAGATGTCAAGAGTTAATTCTGGCCTCAAGCCTCATCAACCGGGAAATGACAAAAATCGGGCAGGCAGCATGGCTATGTGGGTCGCTCCCATTAGGGTGTATGATCACCTATCTAGAGAAATTCCTATTTGCTTCTTTAATCTATGTTTCGATGCTGTCCCTTGTCGGGAGACGGTTGCTGATCCCAACCGTCGGTGATATACATTCGATACACTCAAGCGAAATGAGTGGTCGGTCATGTGAGGGCCGGGTTGCAAGAAGTTCTTGTTGAACCCAGTGTATTCGTCTCTAGAGATACACTATCGGAAGGTGGACCCATACCTTGTCAAGTTGGAATCCAATCTCCAATAAGCGCCCGCGGTTTTTGATTGTATACTATATATGTAGAGCGTGAGATGCAAGCGTTCTACTAGATTCTGTTTACTTGTATTTAGACATTATTATAATATCAGACAAGATATTGGTTTCAAAACTGTTTTGGGTTATCGTAAGGTAAAAACCGTCCGTGTTTATGTGTGGATTTGGTCTTACGGTTATCCTTTTCTTTTGAAAAGGTTTTGAACTTTAAAATCATGATTTGATGATTTACCTTTATACTGTGCGAGTTTATCTCACTCTGGTTCACCAGACTGACCCGGTGTTTTGTAAATGCTCGGGTTAGCCCGGAGTGTACAGGTTCAGGTTATCGACTGCTGTGAAGGGACGAGCTGGAAGAGTCCAGACGTATGATATTATTATTCCGCTGTGTGTTATATGAGGACAGATTAGTATCACTGTCCAGATGTGTACTCTGATATTGTAAGTATTTCAAAAGCTTTCAATAAAGGTTATTTCTGTATTATATTTTGTTCCGCTGCGATGTGAGACTCTGTGTTGTGTTGCTTTCTTCTTCTTATTCTATTCAATATTTCTACCTTATCTATTCTCACCCTCTAACTTCTTTCTATTAATGATCTGGAATGTTCGATGTCTGAATGGTCAACACGGTAGTTTGATGTTGATTTTCGGAGTCGAAAATCCCGGTTCGTTACATAACTCCTTTGGATTAACTCTTCGACTAACTCCTTCGGATTAACTCTTCGATTAACTCCTTCGGATTAACTAACTTCGAATAACTCTTCGACTAACTCCTTCGGATTAACTAACTTCGAATAACTCCTTTGGATTAACTAACTTCGAATAACTCTTCGACTAACTCCTTCGGATTAACCCTTCGATTAATTCCTTCGGATTAACTAACTTCGAATAACCAATATTCGATAACTACTCTTCGAATAAATAATATTCGATAACTCTTCTCAAATGAATAACATTTGATTTCTCCACTCGAATAAACTATATTCGATAACTCTTCTCAAATGAATAACATTTGATTTCTCCACTCGAATAAACTATATTCGATTACTCTTCTCTCGAATATCCTATATTCGATAACTCTACTTCGGATAAGTGATATTCGGCAACTCTACTCGATTAACTCCACTTGGATAACTCTAACTGGTCAACTCTAACTGGTCAACTCTAACTGAGTAACTCTAACTGGTCAACTTTAACTGGTCAACTTTAACTGGTCAACTCAAATGGTTTAACCTAACTGGTTGACTCAAATGGTTTAACCTAACTGGTTCACTTTGATTAACCACTTAGTTTAACTTAACTAATTCACTTCGATTAACCACTTAGTTTAACTTAACTAATTCACTTCGATTAACCACTTAGTTTAGCTTAACTAATTCACTTCGATTAACCACTTAGTTTAACTTAACTAATCACTTTGATCAACCACTTAGTTTATCTTAACTAATTTACTTTGGTTAACTTAACCAATTACTTTGATTAACCTGACTAACTTGCTTTGGTTAACCTAACAAATTACTTTGTTTAACTCTATTCGAATAAGTAATTCGAATCACTCTAATGTGTTTAACTCTATTCAAATATCTAATTCGAATAACTTATTTCGAATAACTAAATTCGATTAACTCCCTTTATTAACGTTTATTCATTTCAAAAGATTTCCTTTTTACAACGTTTATCCATTTATAAAGATTTACTTTTTACACGTTTAACCATTTATAAAGATTTACTTTTAGTAACGGTTCTTCACTTTATAAATGTCCTTTTAATAATGTTTCTACTTCTCTATATAAGTCCAGACTTATATATATTCCATTTATCAACGATAAATAATTTATTTAATTTATAAAACATTATTTATAAATTAATCTACTTCAATTTATCTGTTTAAAACAGACTTCCTATTTAATATCTCATTTAAATCCATATCGTGTTATACCGTGTGCGAAGCACGTGTTTAAATCTATCCTTGTATAATTCTATTTATTTTCCGAACAAGTGTTCCTTTATTTATTCCCTAAATAAATATTCCTTTATCCCATTTATTTAAAATCTAAATAAATGTTCCTTTATTTATTTCCTAAATAAATAAATGTTTTCATTTTATAAAATCCTATCGATTTTAAAAATAAGATTTATTTTCAATATAAACATTGAAAATTCCCTTTTTACATTCTAGTATCACCTACGGTGTTTAACGTGTCGTATAACAATGATCGGTATCATTCAAACATATGAAATCAATAACAGATTTCATAACACATCATATATCACAATATATGAAAAACGGTAAAATAAATGTTGAGGAATCCAGTCGGATTCCTCCAACCTGTTTCCCTGCATCACAGATGTTAGACAATACAGATAACAGCACTTTCAGTTCCATATGATATATTCTGTTAAACAGAATCAATATAGAAATTTAACTAACTGACTAGCAGTTCAATCAACACACAGTCAAACAGACAATTTTAACAGTTCTAAGAATACGTTGTAAAAATAGAACTGTTCAGAGTTAGTGAGATTTACTCACATCAGCGCGTTAACCGTTAAATAACGGTTTGCGTTATTTGACTGTGACGGACAATTTATTTCGCCATAAATTGTAACGAGCTCGGATTCACTCCCAGTCAGCTCCATTGTGAAGTTCTCGTCCATACGATCCCAACGCAACTTACGGTTTGTGAAACTGATAACGTATGACACAGTTACAACATTTCGAAGTTTATACATTGTTTTTAAATTAAAACACTTGGATTATATGATTTTGGGCTCACCCCTTTTCCCAAGGCCCAAGCCCGTTTCTAAAGCCCATCAGCCCTTTAAATACACCGGACCCGATTGTTTCCATCTCCCCCAAATAGAAAACGCGATTTCCAGTATTCAGACCACCCTTTTCCCGACTTTGACCATGCCTCACCACCACCTCGGTCAATGAACTCCGGCGCCTCCTCCACCAAACCCTTTCTCTTCCAATCCCGCTTCCCTCCAACCCCTTCTTGCTTCGTTCGATCCCCATAACCCGGTGCAACGTTCGCCGTTTCTACAATGACCCCGTCACTGTTTTGGTCACCGAAACCCATCGGAGTCACTCACAAGGAGCGGCTGACCTCGACAACGCCAACGCCACACTCCATTCCAGAGATCGATGCTCAAATCCCAAGAACGTTGGAGCCCTAGCTTTAATGCAAATGTTCGAGCTCCTCAAACACGTATCGCAAGCTTCAAAACTGGTGCTACATCGAAGAGAATCCCAATGGAAACTCGTCTAAACTTGTTTGAGGATTTATTGAGTTTGATTTTATTTGTTATGGATTTATTTTCTTTGTTCAACCCTTGCTGTATTTGGTCTAATTGGGTTATATAGGCTGTCTTGAGGCAGGTAGCTCTTGTGGTTGAAATCTGATGATGCGTGGCTTCAAATTTAGCCAAGAAAAATATTAAGATATTTTTTTTATATTGATTTTCTATTTTTCTTCTCCTTTTACATGTCCTTAAAAATTCCTATGACCATGTATGATAACCAAAAATCACCAAACTGGACATGTAGCAAGAGTTAGACATTACGGTCCCCACGAAACTAGTTTCGTCGAATTCCGACTCCGTTTGCTCAAACTGCGTATTTTTAACTGTCGAAAAACTGACTGTTTCTCACTCTAAAAATCCGTTCGGCCACACGGTGACTCTAAAAATCACGAAACTAGAAATCTAACAACTATTTGACATTGCGGATCCAACAAAACTGGTTTCGTCGAATTCCGACTTCGTTTGCAAAACTGGCTATTTTTAGACCCTTGAAAAATCCATTTAAATATATAAATATATTTAAATAAATTAAATTAAATATAAATAAATATATATTATCGTATATATTCACATATGATATCGTACAGCGCCAGAATATCATATCAGAATTTACGGCTTGATATTTCAGATTCCAGATTATCCCGATATTCAGTTTATATCGAAAATCCTTTTAAACGTATATAAAGCGTCGCAAATTATAAAGGAATTCTACAGCGACTTTTCTGAAATTTGATTTGGACATAACTCAAAATCTACACAACGAAATCCCGATTTTTCTCTTCAACTAGAAAGATATACTCCACCTGCTCCATATGTTTCTTGTTTCACAGAAATCCGGCTTAAAATGAATCCTGTACATTCAGTTGAAGTTCAAATCGCCAATTTACGAACTGCAGCGCCATTTCGAGCTCGATTATAATTATATTATAAACTATACGTTCAACTGTCGACGATTGAATATATTCGTTGTTCACACTCAATTCCAAGCTGAATTAAATATCACAGATGATCCGGTTCATACCATATCGCCATTTCAGCCAATTCTGATTATTTCAGAATTAAATAAAATCTTAAATTTATTATTTTAAATTAAATATTCACCATTTAAAAGTTCGAACGTTGTGCTTTACGTTATCGATATCGCCAAATCGATATATAAATAATTAAATAAATTAATTATTTGACAGCTAACAAAACGCGCCATTACAACTAGGGATTCCCGAATGGAAACCTGGGCAATATCCATGGATTTTATAGATGGATTTCCATGGACCAGATCAAGTATATAGTATTTATGTGACAACACACACCCGTTAGTATACCTCAAAATGGTCATATTAAATGATACATATTGTAGATTGAAACAACATAACCGTGCATAAACTAAGATATCAATGCACAATGAAACTAATTGATAAAGAAAACATCATCACATCAGAAGAATATCATATCATAGAAAAACAAAGTACATAAAATAGTCTTAGAAAATACGAGTAGTCGTCTCATAATTTAAGTTTCATAGTCCCATAAAAATACCAGTACATATTTGAAAATATAAGAGTATATAAAGGAATCCCCCTAATAAAAATGAAAGCAAATATAATGATAAAAAAGATATATAATGATAATGGAGTGATTCAACTAAGGTCGAAGACAAGATATCTGGTTACACTTCTCACTCATTACCCTGTCCACCCGAGGTGGGAAAAAATGATTTAGACAGGAAGTCCGGTGAGTGCAAATAAAATAAAATAAAAAGATCAAATATAACAATTCTTAAATTCACTTTAATTATCATAGAGTGTGCATAATATTTGTGCCTCCCTAAGACCAACTCCTTAAGGGAACCTATTTACACCATAGGGTCTAATATAAAGGTCAACCTAAACCCAACCATCGATCGGCCAATCGTGATCTTCTGTCCCTTTTATACTCTATTAACCTAGCGATGAAAAATATGAAAGGTAAACTTGCAAAGTGACTCATCGAATACACCCTTGCCTCCCTTTCATATGTACTAGAAAATTGCCTCTTATTGCCTGATTTAGTGGTTGCCTCAGACGAAAATTGCCAAGACCGAACCACCCATATAGCCACTTATTTCCTACTTTGAGCTATCCGTGAACCAACTGGGACCGAGCACCTTTCCTATCATCTCCTCGAGAACATAAAGCCTCTTATTACCTACTCTAATGTTACATGCCATACATCGCCAGGACGGACTTCTCCTTTCCTTGTTCTTACCTTTTGTTACTTATTTTCTACTCTAACTTTGCATGCACACACGCCATTATGGTAGGCCCCAAAAAAATCTATGTCATGGCGTACCGATTTTCATTCATATTATCATCTATAATGGACCTCCCAAATGCCTACATTGCGCCAATGGTTTCCCAAATGTCCACATTGCTCCAACGGACTACTTCCAATTGCCTAAGTTTTGTATTTACTAAATCAATTAGTCTAACCTGTAGCATAGTTAGAATCACCTTCACTCTTCAAGGTTAAATGTATAATCCAAGTTCCCAAACCAACCCATCAAATATGGGCCGAGTGGACCAAGGTTTACTGCGCCTTTGAAAAGTGCACAACCAACGACCCTCCTAGGAATGGTCGTCACAGTCGATTGTCCTTTGGAGCGATCTACTATCGTCTGGTGATGGCCATTGTTTCGCCTCCCCACTTATAGTTCACTGCAATAAATTTTTTTATTACTTTGTTTGCTTCCCCTTTCACAATGTTTACCCCTCCATGTTAGAATTTAATTTTGTTTATCCTTCCTGATTTGAATTAATTTTATCATATTGCACACTAAGGTTTCAATATCTAGTTATTTTGATCCAATCCAACATTTATGGATTCAATTATAATTGAGGTTTAAGGATTAACCATTGAAGGATATCAATTCAAATTTCTAGATCATAGTTCCCTAATTATCTTTATCAGTCTAATAACTTGGAGGAAATTTATTATTTTATATTTTTGATTCAAAATTTGAATCCCACTCACTTGGCAATCTAATCTTTAACAATGCAGATTACTTTCAGATCCTTCCCTTACGTGAATATCCTCATCAATTTGATTTATTTTTAATTTATAGTATTTTATTTGGAAGAGAAGAGGTTTAAAGGAAGAAGAATAAATACGTTTACAGTAGGTTGTAAACTTTGGAAGAGTTATGAAGGCTTTAGGTTAGAGATTAGAATTTATGTATAGTGTTTCTTAGGGTCTCTCTACCATTGGATTAACCCTATATTTAATCCAGGCCATTTGAACTTATCACAACAATTATCCAACCATTTAAACACGTCACCCCTTGAAATCTATTCGTCTAAATACATCATTGCTAACCAAATACATCGCTTAGAACAAAGGGCTTGATTGATCGCCTAACCCAATAGTCGACCTTTACAATTGAGTTACCCTAGGCCCGGTCGACTACCCCATTTTATTATCTTTTACTTCTAACTCCTCCATAGAAACACGAATTATCATGAGTTATATAAAAAAACTATTTAGAAAATCGCTACAAACACCATGGTGTAGCACCCGTTGTTAGACTCAGACGTTTATGAAGAGATTACTTTTAATTTTTTGTTGACTTCAATTTATTATTATTTAATAATATTTGGGGTATTACAATTTGGGTAGTTGAGGATCGATTGATCAAGAGCGCAAGATTCATAACTACTAAGTCTACCAAAACGTTACCCAAGTTAATAATATTGTATTAAATAGATAATTTATTCCATGTTGTGCCTAAGATTATTGTGAACAATAGTGACCCACTATTCACTGGATTATGAAAGAGTTTGCAAGAGATATTAGAATTCGAGCTACATTTGAGAACAACTTACCAACATAAACAGATAGGCATACAAAAAAGAGTGAATCGAGTATTAGAAGATCATCTTATAGCACATGTTACATATTTTAGAGGATCTTGGAAATACCATTTGCATTTGGTTGAGTTTGCCCATAATAACAATTATCACTCAAGAATTGGCATAAAACCATATAAAAAACTGCATGGATAACCTGGCAATGCACCTTCCCATTGATGGGAAGTAGGTCTGAATACAATATTTAGGCTAGAAATTATTCGAGAGACATCAAAAAGAAATAGAGATCATTCGACAGTGAATGAAAGCTTCTAACAATAGTTGAAAGAGTTGTACAGACAAGAGAAGAAAAGGCTTGGAATTCTTCGTGGAAGATATCATACTTTTGAACATTTTTTCTCTAATGATTGTTGATCGAATTGGTAGGAAAGGAAAATTAGCACCTAGATTTGTTGGATTATTTTCGATAGTCAAAAGGATTGAAAAATGACTCATAAAATGAACCTATTTCTGAAGATGAACGATGTGCACTATAGTTTTCATATCTTTTATCTACCGGAAGTTCGAACATGACTCGGGTATCTTAGTGGCATCATTAGCTGGAAAATATAGAGGTAGAGTCAGAAGTCTCAAGATCTTGTAAGCCACTTTGAGTCATTGAGAATAACACATAAATAATATAGGAGAAGTTAAGGTACAATGTAGCGAGGATGGTAGCGATTGCACATGGTACTGAACAGAGTATAGTGATAGTCTATCTTGAACTCTTTGAGTGACAAGACCCATTTATTGTATTTACTTGCATAATTGTGCCTTATACTATTAGAATTTTGCATGCTAGGATATGTTTTGGTTGCTAAAGTTGCATGGTTATTTGATTACTTAGTGTTGAGGCAGTCATATTTGCCCATTTCAATGTCAAAATTCCTAGGGGTGTAACAATTTGTATTATACATGTTAAAGGATCAGAAAATAATTTTGTTTAATTTATTTTACTAATATTTGGAATATGGTTCTTAGAGATGTTTGCACATCCATGATTTTTGCAGAATTTCTATAAGATCATATTGGCCTTATAATTATTATTTAGGCTATAACTTTTGATGGGAGCAAAATAAAAGCTCTAACTTATTTCATTGTCGAGGATGACGGTTTCCCATTTTGTAGAGTGGCAATATAGGAAAATCAGATAAGTGGTTAGAAATTTATAGCAATTTTAAAATTTGAAAACTGATGACTAGAATTAAAAGAGGATTAGTGGGCTGAATCATCAAGTCTGTTAGTCAAATCAGGTTTGGCAATAAATATCTGGTGAAACGAATAATTTGAAAGCTCCGCTCTGATTTCACATCTTACCAAACCCTAGATATATTTTAGTCCTTTAATCAACTCATTAGCTCCCTCTTAACTTCATCTCAAATCATCTTTATCTTCAAATTAGAGTCTAAATCTATAGTTATTGGATAGATCTCATTATTCAGATTGCATCTACGTCCGACTGCTTACTATATAGATTGGATCTACTTTAGATCTTGTTGAATTAATTGATTTGGTGAATGATAGTGATCTCTAACTAGTCTATGGTGGATTATATGTTGCATTTCGGTTATTTCATGTTAGAACTATCAAATTAGACTTTAAAACTGATTTAGTCCAAATAATTTCAGATTTAGAAATTCTATGTTAGCCTAATTGTGCATGTAATTGATAATTGTCTAGATCTTGTATAAAATGTAGATGTACACACAAGTTTTATGTTAGATCCGTGCTTAGAAATGATTGATCTTTGAATTGTAATGATTGTATTGATGAAATTATATGTAGCTATATGAAATTGTACGTAATTTGTTGTCTGAACCATTACTATGGTTGAATTGGATGGTATCGTTGGTTTGGTCACTAGTTTTAGGACTTAGATTTGTGATTAGAGTATATCAAAAGTAAAAATCATTGAATTGCATGAAACTTGGAGGATATGCTCTAGATTGCAATAGGAAGGCACCATGTGAGTCACACCTTGAATTGAGCTAAATATTAAAATTGTTGCTGACTCGTCATGCACAGTCAGGTCGACAAAAACTAGTATAGGGCTTTAGTTTGGTGACGACTCGTGTGCTTAGCAAGAGCATGTCTCGTGAAGGTGTGCAGTAGCTTTGGATTGATGGATATAGTTATTTTTGAAGGATGGATGGGTCGTCTTCAGTGAATGAAACTATGATGCATAAAAGAGAAGACCATAGGGATAAGAGGGTTGAGTCGGGGTCATTGGCATCAAGGAAGAGTATACCATAGGTTGGTAGAGGATCTAAGTGGAAGTGGCTAAGTAAATAAATAGTAGCTTACTCATAGACTTAAGTCAGTATTGATTCATAAAGTATAGTATGATCCAGACACGACACATGGGAGAGGCTAGAGTTGCAGATTATCATGTTATAGGTGATGACTCGTTGATATCTTATATGATGAGGAAGTAATAGCATGACAAAATTTCGACTGTTCGATCGAGTGTTTGGATATGGTGTAGGATCAAAGGATTTGAAAGGTAGTTCAAGATGGAAGGAGGCTACGGATAATGCACTGGTCTGACTGTTATGACTTTTTCCTGAAAATGGAGTTCTAAAAGATCCGTAAGAATGCAAGTGTCATGGAAACATTGATAACTTATAGTGTTCTAGTTATGACTTAAATCAGGGGTACTGTATATATAGGGACGCCAATGGACTTATAGTGATGGTTGTGTACCCTGGGCTCCAACTGAGGGTTTAATGCTAGATATCATATCATAAAAATTATGCATTGGATTTTGGATCTTATAAGCCATATTTTTTTTGGGGATCCTGTAAGATACGAGAGTACAAATAGAACCGGGACTTCCATTAATCCTTGACATAAGCAAGGACAGTCAAATGGATTATCGTGTATTTGAGGATTTAGTAGGTAATTTTTAGTATTTTTATGGATGTTACGGTTGCTCTTACTCCTTTTATGGGTAGACTATCGCCTATAGGACACCAGAGAAGGGATTGATAATACGGCCAGTGAAGGAGGCTGCTTAGATTTTTCAATCAATTTTTTTTTGCAGTATCATTTACTATTTATTTGAGTAGCATATTATATATTATTTTCATGTGCTAACTCTTTGTTTGTAGGGAAAAGTGTATCTAGTACCATATATTCTGGTACAGTCTTTGATAGTCAACAACTGCTCACACCGGACTATTGTCCGACTCAAGGTTTTATGTTTTCTTAATATTATCTTGAGTACTCTTAAATAAGTAAAATTGATGATAGGTTTGGTGACGTAGTTTATGTGCTTGATACAGACTATACAGCCTTAGCATATTACACCTTTGTGTATTTGTTGTTTATTTTTATGTGAGAGGTTCTATAACTAGGAAAATGTCATACCATATATTATGACATTTTATACATGACTTGGTGATTCTATAGAGTTGGTGTTTTCACATTGTTTTGTCTAAGTACTATTATATTGTATTTATTCTTATAATATTTTAGTCAATGCACTGCGAGATATATGGCACGATGCTTTGCTTTTGTTTCTTCCTCGATGATAGTTTCATATTAGTTGGGCACTCACGTAGTGATTTTTTTAATCCTTTTTTTTTTTGCAAGTGGTGTAGGTTGGTCATCACAGGGGAAATACATCAAAATATTGTATATTAAAAACTACATACAAATAGGCAGGAATTAATAATCATAGCTGGCCCTCTCCACAAGCGTGGCACAGAAGAAATCTGGATTGTATATAACCTGTATAGTAAATCCATCTCAAATAAAAGGATTATACCATATCCTTATCTTCTCTTATAATAACAGGTTAGCATAATATCTCTTATTACACTACACTACCCCAAAAGCAACTAATAATATTTCACCTAAATACCATGATTTAACCATGATCCCATGTCAATGGTCACTACTACTAAGATTGATAAGGTACACCCCAATGCATACAGTCGCTACTGCTAAGGCCAAAATTGTATGCCACAATATGTATGGTTCCTACCGCGCTAAGGCTAAATGGTATGTCACAATGCATGCGATCGTCACTATTAGGAGTAGATGTTCGTAATGTTACGAACGTATGACCAAATAACATCCAAGCAATCATAATAAGATAAAGTTACTCACCATCTTAGATGAAGGCTATGTCAATTGTGTCATAACCATTAAAAAGCACTCTAGGTACACCATAATGAGATAAGTCAGTATTTTAGTTCCATACCCTTGATGTGCCACAAAAAATCAATACTAAACAAATCTTATAATGCTCTAAGGTTGAAACCTTAAGAGTATCGTCTATATATGTAACATATGGAATCACCAAGCATGACTCCAACCACCACGGTCTAAAACTCACAGAACAACTTTATAAAACCTCATACCATGCATTCCCAATTGAAATCATGACCTCAGTGTCATACTACTCCTTTGGTATATTATTTCTGTTTACCTAAAAGTATACGATTTTGGAATATGTGCCAAAATGAGTCCTAGGTAGGCCTTCAATTCGAAATACTTCAAAAAATACCAAACTTTCTAATACTGTATTCCAAAAAAAACAACAAACACCACTTTACACCGTACCTCAATTCGACTTTGCTTTCAAAAATTATCGCACTTTGAAGTTTAGATCGATAGATCGACAAAAATCAAACAACTCGCAGTCGGACATTAAATTTCTTAGCTCCGGTGTATGAAATTTTTCTGGTCAAATGTCAAAGCTAACGATCAAACGTTTGAATTTTTAATCTAAGGCTTCACTCTATTCTTAGGTCTTATTCAGACGTTTAAATGGTAGGTTCATAAGCCTAGATGCCTGTTATGAGCAGAATCAACATTTATACACTCGTAGCTTTTGACCAATAAATCTAGATGACATGCCGTTTCTTCCATTGCGATCGTGGAGAAATTATCTTTAATCTACTCAGTTCAAACCACTTATTTGAACAAATTTTTAAATGGGTGCTTCCTCTTAAACGCTATAGATATACGGGTCAGTATAAGCGAGACACGTTGCCCAAATATCGTTCCGGCCATTTTCAAGCACACTTCCCAACATGGTAAATTAACAATCTAATCCCACATTATATTCATTTGTAGTTGGGTTCATATCATCAACAAGTTCTTCATAGGATGAACATTGATAATGGTGATATGATGAATCATTTCGGAACTCAAACAAACGACAAAATGATTGCTTTAACCTTAGTATCTTCTATGTACGGTAGTGTATCTATGGAATGCACCCATTGGATATTTCTAACATGAACCTATGTTCATAACAACCCGCACTTTCCAAGTCCGAATTTCGACAAAAATCAAAATCCAAACCTTTCCAAGCATGGATCGTACTGACCTGGTACCTGCAATAATGGGCATGAGCATAAATAGAGTATTATATAACGAACTAACTGTGGAAACAAGATACGATAATAAGTATTGACTATGATAACTATCATAAAAACAACTTACCACACCAATACCGAGCATGAGAGAACACAAAAGAAAAAATGAAACACATCCACTTCTAAAGACCTGTTCCCTAAGGTGAACCTGAGAGATGTTATGGAAGGAGGTCAGAACAACAAGTCCTGATGAGTAGAAAATATATAAAAATTTCACAATACACAAATGAATTCCATGTGGTTTGACCCAAATTATATTCCTAACAAGGTTAATGACTCTAGCATAACCTTGCACTGTCATGCATAATGATTTAACTACCATACCCAAGATAGTGGTCTTCCTAAGTCAAGTTATTAAATCGTGAAATAGTGCCTTTTTATATATGAAGCCTTTAAACCACCCCACTACCCAATAATTGAGAGATGGACCTTCTAACCACTTAATACCTCACTCAATTCTTAAAAGAGGTGGGTTCCATAGCTACTTATGACCTCACTCTAGATGTAATATACAAGGCAGATTCAACGATCACTTAAGACCTTGACAAGTGATTTCCTAATACATTATTATTGATTAGAGGTCGCTAGCTACTAAATTCTATGTCTACTAATTAAGGCTTCCATCATTCGTATATCCCAAACCTGCATAATGTAAGAGATAGTAAGCAGCCACTTAGCACCTACAAGATAGGTAGACGATAACTCACCAGTTAAGACCTCTCCCCGATAGGCCCATGTCTTACAACCTAGCTGACATTATTGGGTAATATCTGAGCCAGTTAATACTTCTCACGTGATAGGAAAACCTTTGTACCTCCATAATGGCCATTTAATATCGTATTCCCATGCTGACTCTAGCCCAGTCACTTAATACATTAAAGAAGCGTGCCCTTTCAGAGATGACCTATTTCATACCCAATTTGCCATTTAGTATTTCAATTGAGAAAGGGAGATTCCTTTAATAACTTAATACCTAATAAGGGCAGACTTATGACTACCACTCGTACTCCTCGAGATCCTAAGGAAAGGGGTAGGTCTAATTACCACCCGTACTCCTCAAGTTAAATCCTAAGGAAAAGGGCGAACTCGACTACCATCCTTACTCCTCACGTTAAATCCTAATGAAAGAGGAGAGCCAATCACTTAATACCCCAAAAGATGGATCCAGCTACTTAATACCTTAATCCTGAAGTAGGCTATAACATTAAGTTTTCCTTAAGCTTCTTATTTCGGAAAGGAGGCAAACCCCTATGACCACTTAGCACCTCAACGCTTGAAGTAAACCATTAGGAACATTCTTTACCATGAAACGATAGTTGTCATGGGTTCTTATGATCGATAATATTCCACGCCAGTTGTACGTATATTTGATTACTGAAAAATGTAGAATTTAAATAGTTAACTCAACTGACCTTGCATTATCAACCTACTAAATCAAATTTCTATTTTTAATTAGAGATATTTTCCTATATTTAAACTAAATATAAGATGAGATTGATATTCCAAAGATAAGGCTTATATTTATAAGATGATTTATTGGACGTATTATAATTATGGTAATTCTACCCAAAAATCCTCATTTAAATATTTATTGTCATAATTTTCTTATGTTATTAATAACCATAACAACCATTTTTTCTAAGGCAAATGAACATTGAAATAAATGATATCGATATCAATCATGTTCATTCCCATTAATTGAAACTCAATATTAATTACCTAGAACATTAAGTTATAACATTTAGTTCTTTTTAAATCTAATTGTAATCGTTTTGAATTCTTTAATTTTTTATTACATTTATTTCCTATAAACCCTGATTACAATTGTATAATCTCAGTTTATTGAAGGTAGTTTTAATTTATACCCATAATTAATGGAGAACATTTCGGATTCAAACCTAACCTAAACTTCTACTTAATAATAATAATAATAATAATAATTTGTGTTGTTCACATATGATTTACGTGGATAAAATATTATAATATTTTAGCATGATAATTACATATATAATAATTTCTAAATCTAAATAATTAACATTCTAGTCCATACTGATAACTAGAATAATCTTTCTATTGTCTGATTTGTTGAAATTCAAATCTAAATTAAAGGTCTTTTGTTATAATTTCCATAAATGTACCCAAACATTAAAAAGAAAAGGTATATTGACATATTTAAAATTACAAGAAATAGATAAAAAAATATTCGGAGTATATAGTACAAACTACATATAAAAATGTAAATTTATGCATCTCTTCTTTGTATTTTTTGCATATTTCTTACAATTTCAAACATAGTTATTCTGCATAACAGGACAAATAGGCTAATTTATATTTTAAAAAATTAACAAACCAAAGCACAAATAGTTTCAAATTAAAAAGGGAAATTTACACAAATTCTACTTGAACACCTATTTTTACAAATTTGGAACATAACTGCAAACAAAAATTTTAATAACTTTTAGGGACTGGTTTCCAAATCTTGGTGCAAATATAAATCAAAAGATATAGAAAGGATTGTAGGCAAGATTTAGGTGTTTATTAAAAAGTCTGCAATTTAAATTATTAGAATTAGGCATATAAATTTAAATTATACCAACAATTTTTTTTAATATTACAAACAATGTATATATTTCCCACTTACTGCAAAGCTTTCCCAAATCTCAGATATAATTGCAACTTTTAGGTTTAATTCCAAATCCTTCTAGATCCAAATATTATGTATATAAAGGGGAGGTGTACATATTAAAAATTGTAGATCTAGATTAAGAAATTAGAATAGAGAAAGAAAATAAGTTTGGAAACAAAAGAGATTCATTCTCTCCAATTCTAGTAAATAGGATTGAAATTCAGTACCATTCTCTCCTATTCTAGTAAATTTGTGTGGCAGTTAGTAGTGATTATCGGTGATTGGAGGATATGCAGATTTTGTAATTCTTGGTTCTATTTTGGTTGTACTGTGAGTTCCTAGGTTCTCTAGTCATCGATAAATACAGTACCATTGGTGTAGCTCTTGCTTTCGTCGGTGTTGTTTTCTATTAATGCATATCTTTTCTCATGGCATTTCCAAAGTATGGCCTTATTGGTGATGGAAAGGCGCCTTGCCTATCTACTACTGATCATGGTATTTTATATAATGTCATTGAACGTGCTGCATACGGATGGTGTGGATTGTTGGCACCTGTTCATTGTATTAGAGCAGTTGTTGTACCCCACGTCATGTTTTACTACTACTCTATTCTTGCTACTGGGCCCTTTTCTTTGTACCTGTGTACATGGATATTGTGCTGGGTTATTTTTTGTTAGCATGTAATTTAAATGTAATCTCTACTTTGTAGAATGTAAGCATCAGAATATGTGACTCCCTGCGTGGAGCTTTTTTGTAGACTAGTTAATATAGACTAGCTCCATTTCTTTTAGCTTGATAGGCACTTCTTATTGTAATCTAGTAATTTAGCTAGCTCCAGTATTGTAAGCCTGTAGGTAGAGTGGACGAAACACTATAAACTCCGTAGACGGTGGACGGTCCACCTTAAAAACTGAATTAGCTGATTGTAACCACAATCACCTGTACTTTACTGTATTTTTATTATTGGTTATAATAAAAAAGTGTTACAGATCACTATAAAAACCGGTTGGCTTTGCCAAAAAAAAGTAAATAGGATTGAAATCTATTTTATATAATAAAGTTTGGAAGAGACTAGAAAAATGAAACATGCAAAGCATCGCTGCTGCCTTCAGAAAATGTGAGCAAAGCTAGGGGTTGAGGCCTTTATTTACAAACACTAGAATGACTGTAAGACCCCGTAATTTTAAATATTAAAATGAAAAATTAAAGAATACTTAATTTTTAGAAGAAGAATTAAGTGAAACGGGTTATGCCATTGCGTTCGTCTCGAAATTCTGCTTGAGATAAAGTCCGATTTTGCGTAAAACGGACATCGTATGAAGAAGTTATGAAGCTCGGAAGATTTAAAGTTTAAAGCTATAAAAAAAGTCGACCGCCCATTTTTCACCATTCGACCAGTACAAGTCGACCGCCTAAATATCACCAATCGATCGTTTTTAGACAGAAGTGAAAACTGTCAACTGGTTGAAATTGGCCAGTCGACTGGTTGATTCTGGGCAGTTTTCTGATGATGTGTTTTTCTAATTTGAGTGGTTCGGATGGTTCCTAATGAAATCTAAAGGTCCTAATTCACCTAATACTCCTATAAATAAACACCTAAACCTAACCGTAATCTCATTGTTTTCATCCACGGTGCCTTTGTGTTGTTCTAATCTAAACTAGCCTTTCTTCTCCATCAAAAAAATTAGAATAGGAGTAGTCCAATTAGAAGATTAGATCTAAAAACAATCAATTCAAAAAGGATTATACATATTTGAAGATTGCTACAACAAATTTAGCGATGCCTACAACAACTTATTCAACGTGTTCCTCGCAGCAAATTCACTATGAGTTCATGTTGCTTTTAGATCTAAATATCTAAATAGTAATCTTGATATGTATATAATAATTGGATCTTGAATCGGTGCCTAATCAGTTATATTATGACATATTCCATTGATTTGTTCTTATATGTTTATATCATCACCAAGTCTAATCTTTTCGTAATATGTCAATCCAGTTATGCCTATTTCTATCGTTATGTTGTTGATTCGTTATTATGCCTGTTCTGATTCTCTTCTCTCCTTCTTTTCCTTTTTATTTTCATATAGTCAGGCTACCTTCGAGCCTAGGCCTAACGCTGAAAAATGCGGACGTGCGAAATTGGGAATAATGGGAAAAGACATAATTTGGGGCATAATTGGTGTTGGAAAATATGGATCTAAATTTGGGCATAAATTTGGAAATATACGAATATGGGTTTAGGTATATGTCATATTTGATATTATGAATTTAGGTACGCATTGGAATATATGTAAATATGGAATTGGGTATAACATGGGAAATGTCTAATTATTTAATTGAGGCATAAGTTAGCACCTTTGTGAATATGAATTCTAGGCATAAGTTGGAAAATATGTGGGTTTGGGGTTTGTGCAACATACACACACACACACACACACACACACACACACACACACACATATATATATATATATATGCCTTAATTTATGATAAGGGACATATGGTGCATAATTAAAAAGGTGAATTAAAAAAGGCATATAGGAATATGATTTGAATAGTGTATTAGACATAATTCAAATGGGGAAACATAGAATAATCACCTATAATGACATAGGTAGATTTGGATAAAAAATGGTATAATTTGAATATGAACATTTTTGGACGTGTGATTCAAATTACTGGCGTAAAATAGGTATTGACACCTATAAAAGGAAAGGGTTGATTAATTGGTAAATTAATTAATAATGGAAAATCTAGTAATTACAATTAGGAATTGTAATTGTACTTATGACAAGAGGTTAGGTTGCATTAGTGGCGGAAGTCTGCCCAGACCCGACCGGCATATCCAGCAGCCACTAATGTTGAACCTAATGTGGGAGGTCTAAGTACGTAAGTACGAATTGGGCTAAGACACGAGGTTAGGCCCAACTGTAGAATAAGACTGCCCGGACTCGGCCGGCATATCCAACATCCACACGTTGTAGGCCTAATGTGAGAGGTCTAGCCTATTATAACCATAATTGGACATGGTAATGAATTGGACTACTTAACCTGATTTAATCCGTAAGGGTTGTGTGAGTATGAACTTAAGTTAGGGTTAAGTTAAATTGGATGGGTAGTGGGTGGGTTAAGTAAATTTGAGGGGATGGGTAATACATGCATATAGGCTCATAAACTTAACCCGATAAGGTTGTGTACTTAAAGACACCTAGTGGTATACATAACCGGTAGAAACAATAAAGTTATGTAATTAAAGGACACCGTTTAGGGTAAGCATAACTTGTAAGGAAATGAGACAACCTGTGTAATAAGATAAGAGGTACTTAATTATAAATTAAGTAATCTAGAAGTCGGGAACCCGCTGATGTAAACAACATGCTTAGGCATGTCCTAGGGACAAGAGGAAATCATAACGTATGTTATAATTAATTGGTTGGGAAACTTGTTAATGGGCCTTAGTTGATAGAACTAAGTTAATAAGTAAACAAAGATAAGTTGTATTAAAAATGAAAAATGGAATTATGATTAAATGAGAAAGAATGCGGAAAACTTATAAGATAAGTTATATTTAATCATAAACAATGACTGACATGTTAAAAAGGAAACATGTAAAATGAGACGTACTTAATTACACGTTAAGTAAAAACATGTTATGGTAATGATGTAACCAAGCAAGAATATTAAATAGATTGTAGATTATAGACCGTGGGCCACAATCTAGAGAATAACATGTTGTATGCTTATTAATAAACTTAAATGAATTAAGTTGTATAACTGAAATTAATAAGCAAGAGAAACTTGGTAATTTGAATAAGAATTCATTATGAATTGGAATAACCAAGTTAGCTGGAAACCTGGTAAGGTGAGACAAGCACATAAAAGAATGTTTAAACATAGGGTCTAACAACATGCTAAAGTAAGGCGCTTAGATCAGTTCGTACGGTTGAGGGTGAATAACCCAACGGGGTAAATCATCGAGGTCTTATAAGACACGAGGGGAGCGCACATTCATCTGATTGGTTTGATGGCTCCAAAGGACTGGAAGTACGCGGCTTCTTGAGATGTTGAAGGTGCTTCTAGTAGTCCTCTGTGGTGGTGTAGTTTCAGACTGTGCTCACAGAGGTTGGGTCTGCGCGTAACTACTAGGTGGGTGTGCCTTGACTGCAGATGTAGCTATGCAGTCAGAATGCTATGACGAGATGGCACTGGGGTAGCTCGGCGGTTGCCTCACGAGGAGTTAGAGAGGGCCACGACCAACAAGGATAGTAGATCGTCGGATATCCGTCATAGGCAGCCAGCGGGATGCGAAAAGACTAGAGCTAAGCCCAAAACATCATTTCACCTTTCACTAGCGAGGTACGGGGTTGAGGGGATATGCCACGTGGATGCTTAGATTGGTTGTTATTAGGGGCGGTCGCTTAGCTCTGTAGTCTTTACTAGTTGAGGGAGGGCCCGAGGTGGGGCCATAGCCACCACGAAAACAGACCCAAGGTATATCTGTATATAGAGGTTCATTAAAGATGGTCCTATACAGATATGGAAAAGCTCCCAGCCGAGTTCCGTGTCACGCCATGCCATGGAACTCGGTGCACATTAGAGGACGTGCGATTAAGGCATCGAGCTACAATTACAATACGTACGTGGGATAGTCTAGATACATGCACATCTGCTTTGGGTGATGTATCGCAGACTGGAGGGCATTATTCCGATATGGAATCTGATTCGATCGATGGTGGCAGTCCGTCCGCTTACGTAGCATAGTAATGATAGACATATGCAGAACATAACATTATTATGTAGACTCCGACATAGGACAAGGGTCTGCGTTCACTTCTGTTGCATTACGGTGGAAACCGTGCGAGTGGGTTACCATGGGGTGTATCTCAATATTGAGAGATAGCTACATATATTGTATTTGGTGAATCCATGGAAAAGTAAATGGGTACGATGCACATATAAATCTTGAGTGCGATTAACCTAAGTGACCTAATAAACAAGAAAATAGAATGGTATTGATAGGGATCATTCCATTTCTGATATACTAGTATCTATGCGGTACAGAGAAATGTATATAAAAAGCGCAATATATCATGTTCATCTTATCTTGTTCAGTTCACACTTGTCCTTGCTATTGTTATCTTGTTCTTCCAGTTTTTATATACCTGCCATGACACTTTTATTTATTTATATTTAAAAGTAACTGGACTCGCCAGACTTTATGTCTGACCCTTTTTGTTTCCTCTTATCTCTCTTCCGTTTCCCCCTCCCCCAAAGGTTCTCAGGGTGGAAGTGCTTAGAGTTGATTTGTATACTTTTCAGCTTAGCTTGGATTTGGATATTGATGTACAGCTTTGACTCATTATCAACTCTCGTATGGCTTTGCTTAGGAAATATGGTTTATTTTTTTGTACTCTGATATTTTTGGCAAGACAGATTATTAAACATGTAACTGGTTATTTCAAACCTGTGATGTAAATTCAGTATTTGGGATCATGATGTTATGATTTAAATAAAGTTTTTAATTATGCTGCTATTTTACATGTCTGTCTTATGCTATTATGTTCTTATTAAGCTATAACGCTTCACGAAAGTTAAATGCATTCCCTTAGTGAGTGACATTAACGGACGTGGGGTGTCACACTGACCGTGAACTATTAGATATTAGTCCAGAAAAATCCATTCGTATATGTAATAAAATTCTCTACCAAAACCTAACGACCACTGGAGCAGACCAACCAAGATGTCGATCTAGAGGCATTGGTCGACCAGGCTCCATTAAAGTCAGAAGATTAATGGCAAGAGTTAATATGTTTTTTCATATTATTTATTTTCCATCTGAATTTGTATTTGTTCGTAACTTCTTAATATAAACTTTGTTCGTGAAGTTCCAAACATAAAAATTGACCTAAATTCCATCACAAATGCAATGATAGCAATTTCGTGGCCAAATTCCAACATATGCTTAAATTTCATTTTTAGAACTTAATTAAATAACTACTGCAACTAACGTAGATTTTGAGATATTATAATATCCAAGTTATAGATCATTCGAGAAAGGAACAATTGAGTGCTTGACTACACTCATTAGAATAACCTTTGGGAAATAGATCGGTTTCATAACCAAACACACAACATTTATCAATTCAAGTTTTAAACTTCATTGAAGCAATTACTTGATCCGTCAATTCCCATGCAAGTTCGGGCATGTGATAGTCGCTATGGATACATGAAATGCTCATAATGAACTTGCATTTGGCAATACAACTATACGATCAAGCAATTGCATAGCTATGTTCATATATTTGTTGTTCTGCTCCAAATGCATATTAAAATAAGTAATTCCATTATTATTTAAATCAAGACTTACTAATTGCAAATCAATTCAAATGGATTAGTTAGTCATGGCTAATGACGTGCACATTACTGCTCTACATAATCAAGCAATAACATCACGACAAATCATCCAATTAGCCCTAATTATATCCAAAGCATACCAACTATTTTAAAAACATAGTATAAGTGTCTTAAATAATTAATTGGCTTTGCAAAACATGTTTACAACATCAGTACATGTCTAAGCCTTAGCATAGTAATTTTCAAATCACTTCACATGGTTTTATAATCATCAATGATCAAAATATGAAGATTGAACACTTAAACATATATGGAGAATCATTACACTTATCTCTTCTTCTTCTTCAGACAGAGATCCAAATCACTAAAACTTATTATTTTGTTCTCTTGAAAGTTGAAATCTCTCTTCAAATTCCAACTCAAGTTCATTTCTTTATGTAAAAACCCGAATTCCGATAGACCGAATTTTTTTCGAAAATCCCAATCCAACGGAACCCAAGTTGGCTTGTCTGGTATCCTGTAAAAAGGACAAAGATATAAAATATATCAAAGCTCAGAAAACATCTCGCAGCAGAATGGATAAAATAAAATATAACCAAATATAGCCTTACTGTAGTAATAATACTGCCTAACTAGCATCTAAAGCTATTATATCTCTGCCATAAACCTAACCTGCGAGTGTGTTGTGAGGAGGGGGTCGGAACACAAGTTCTGGTGACTGGACTAAATTACAAAATCTGAAGTAACCCTACATATAACGTTCAATCATATTACTTATTTATTAGGCTACTTGGTTTAATAGCACTCAAGGCTTTATACTCATGCCATACCCATCTACCTCCCAGTAGATTAACCTAATATAACATCTATGTAGCTACCCCTAATATCGAGGTATCTCCCATTGTATCCTTCTCGCACGGTCTACTCCGTCATGGCACGAAAGCTTATGCAACTCTTATCCTACGCCAGAGCAACGTATGGATCTCTATAAAACTACGCCACATATATAACTCTCATCCTGAGCTGAAGCGACGTACAGGTATCCATATCCAAACTCCTCAGTCAATCATGGAGTAATTCCCTAGTGTCTACGATACACCACCCGGTGCGACATGTAGGGGGGATCCGGTGTGTAATGAGTGGGTGGCTAGGACCCCACTCAAATTTTTATTTGTATTGAAATTTTTTTAATTTTTTTTTGTATAAGAACCCAACTGGCCCCACTCGAAAAAACTTCTGGATACGCCACTGGCAGCATGCATGTATCTGGATCCTCACACATATGTACTGTCCACTATACCCTGAGTTCCGTAATAGGACTACATTTAAATGCACGGATCTCGTTCGGGAGCCTTTTCCATATCTTTATAGGTCTACTAAAGAGGCATAAAGTACAAATATCTAAACTATGGTCTGCATTTCTACGATGCTATGGTCCTACCTCGACCCCTCCCTTAACTAGTGAAAGACTACTCAAGAGCTTAGTGACGTGCCCCTAGTAAACAATCTACATCCAAATTGGCGTGTCCCGCAACCAAAGTCTCTATAGTGAAAGATCGATGGTCTGTAGGTTTAGCTCTAGTCTTTCCACGTCACACTGACTGCCAATGACAGGTACTCAATGATTACTATCCTTTATTTGTTCCTAACCAGCCTCTCTGTAAGAAAATCGTCGAATCAACCCAATGCCACCAAACAACCTTTTGACTGCCAAATTACCATTGCAGTTAAGGTATACCCACTGGGTGGTTTCGCGCAGACCCAACCTCTGCGAGTACTACCTGAGCGCTTCCACCACACAGAGGACCACTACAGAGTACCCTACCACGTCCCTCGAAAGTCGCGTGCTTCTTTCCAGTCCCCCAAAGCCCGCAAGCAGAATATCAGCAAAATAATCAGATGGACGTGCTCCTTTTGTGCTTCAAGACACCACAATGATCTACCCTGTTAGATTCACTACAAGAAAAGCTATGTTTAGATGCAAATAGTTGTAGCGTTTGTAGATCAAGTGCATCCATAAGCTCCAGAGATAACTGGAGAAGCGCGGGGTTAAGTATTTCTTGGCCCGCCTATAATTTTGGCGATATTTGTTTTAGTGCCGCTCATTTTTCATTCCTTTGCTTTCGCCTTGGAGAACCCTATATCGACGTCTCCCTAATCCACTTACAAAAACCGCTTCACTGTTTTACACCAGATCGTCAGCCATCTACTAATACACTAATTTGAGCTTCATCGATTTATAAATCCGGCTATGTCCCCCTTATCGACAAGGTAATTATATCTGTATTGACCAAGTTAGGGTTTAGGGATTCAGCCTAAGATGTGCATCGATGGAGCTATTGATTCAGCTTTTATCTTCATATAACTTTTGAACCATTTGGTGATTTTGAAGCTATGTAACTAGCCTGCTCATATTATATTCTTTTTGTTTAGTTTTAACTAGAAAAAAATGGAGAAACTGTAGAATAGAATAGTTTCCTGTTGATACATGTGAAGATCCCAAATATAATTATATATTCTCTCGCATTTTTACTTGCTTACTTTAGATTTGGAGATATATAAGTAACAATTACATTTTCAAAGGATCCACTTGTAGAGTGTTGAAATTGAATGTTAGAACCTTTACTCTAAAATTAACAGTTTAATATTAATAACTAACATCATTCATCCAAATTTATAACTTCATCCTCGTTCTTGTCTCCATCAATTTCACTATGGAAGTATCCTCCACTAAATTTTAACAAAGAAATTTCAGAAATTGCCCGCAGTGAATTTGTAAGCATCAAAATCTATAATGCCACAGCATAGTGACAAATAATTATTATGTACTAGCAATAATTGATGTAGATTTTCTTTTCTTTTTCCTATGGGGTTTTTATTTATCCTGTGCATAATTATAGTAGATTTATTTCAATTACATTTAATTTTTGTATACTTTCAGTTCAACAATTCATTTTCTCAGCATTTCACACTTTTTTGTTTCTTTGTATTGATAAAGATATGTAGAGTCGAAATACATCACTCTTTTCCAAGCCAAACTTGTTTACTACATACACCATGTACTCTACTTATTTGAACATTATGTTTATGTCAAACTTGACCGTTTTCATTGATGAGTGTTCACGTAATTACTAAGGCAATAGATAATTAGGATTAGAAAATATACTTGGAGCTGCTTACTATTTGCGTAGCTTCTTGTTCCTTGTTGGCATGATTTTCATCCCCTATATGTGTTTATTTTGGCCAAAGTGTCAAAATTGATGGGGTTAGATTGCAAGCCAGTCGGGTTATTAAGCTATTAATTTGGTTGCATACTTTGAAGTCCTATTGGACCTAAGAATTGACCACAACTAAATTTGGAAATAACCTTACACGGTGCTGTTGAAATAACAGGTCTTGAAGCTTGAAGCTGTAATGAGCCAGATACCTGTCATCAGGGTCTATTTGAAGAGCTCAGAAAGGAAGCCAAATAAAAGCAATCAGTTTCTTGCGTAAATCTTCAAAATGGGTATTTTCAGTGGTGAGGGTAGTGCAAAAACTAAAGGTAACTATAACTTATCAAAGAGGAATAACGTGAAGGTTAACATTTATTCAAACTAAGGTTCTCAACTAGGTTTGAACAATCTAAGCTACATGTTTCAGCTAGGTTTAAAATGAATAAGCCTTATATTTCAGCTGTAGATTTGATAAATAAGATTTTCACGTACTTTAGAATGTGGTTATAAAGAGTGATTCAAGTTTTGTCTAGTCATATAAATGGAGGCTTGTTTGCTTATAATTGCACATTGTGTTTAGCTAGATTCTTATACACTTGTAAATCATTTATTAGAGTTAGACTATGTTAATCTTCTGCTCATGTATATTAGATATATAATATATTTTTGATTCATGAAACTGATTCTTAACTTCAGTTACATATTTGTATTTTTAGCACACTTAGGATTGCAACAGTTTTCGCCTAGTACCACTATTAGTGAAACCTATGTTGCATATGTGGGTGTATATATTTATATATACTATAAGTACCTTGTAACTTGTTTTATAACATATTTAACCCTCTAGTTATCGATATTTATGTATACTAGTAGTGCACTTGTTTGGGTTACATTTTCATATCAATAAGCTTATATCTTTATAAGTTTATGTTTCCTGGAGTTCTCTCAGGAACTTCAATGGGAACTGCAGCAGTAATGGCAAGACCAATGGCGAGCATTCTAGAAGCTACTGGAAAGACAACGCAAAATATAAGAAAAAGAAGCCGTCTGCATCAAGTAAACGGTCTCAGGATCCGCGCGCTTCCCAAGATCTTCAGCAAGAGACCTTCCTCTAATACCGTACTCATGGGAAGAAGCCGTTGGAGTTTTAATGCTTCTACAAGTTGGTAGGTTATGACTAAGAGATGAGACACTCATCTTATGCAATTCGCTTAAGCAACCTGGAAAATTCATTATGATTAGCGAAAATCATGTGTTTTCCATTCTGTTCCAGTCTAGTAAATTTGGGTTCTCCTGAATCTCCTCAGTTTGCTGGTGTGAGTTATAATCCAGAATGGGTAATTGAGATAGGGATGGAGATTGAAAGCATCGTACATACAGATTGAACAGACGAATCCGTTAATATTGTTGGCAGCAATGCAGATCTTCTTCTTCTTCTTCATGTTCGAGGCAGAAAAAAGGAGAGATTAGGGACATTAGGCTCTGGAAAAACCTTCCTGCTTCTTTACCACTTGTCTATGTGAAGTTGGAGCTAAAGTGTGATGAAGCAGCTGAAGAGGATGTATGGCGGGTGCTTCTGTCTATGATCGATCAAGTAAAGGAGAGGAGGCAGGGAGAGCATCTGCTGCATTGAAGTAATCTAAGATGAATGAGTGAGTGCTTCTATCTATTATTTTTTTGTGTTACATATTTTATATATGTTGTGTTCTCTTTCCCTGACATGGTAGATGTTGGGTACATGTACAAAGTACTAATATTATTACAAGGTAATGTTAAGTGAAACTCAATCAACGAAAACTGCCTTATTTTCGAAAAAAAAAATTATAAGTTTATGTTTAGTATAGTATATTTATGGAGTTAAAGAGGATCTCATATAATATATGTTAAAAGATAATTTTTGAACAACTCGGATTGATGTAATATTTTATTAAGTAGTGATTAATTATATACGGAAAATTGGATAACAAATGATTTTATGGGTTTTAAATTTAAAATAAATATTTTGAAAACCTTAGTTTGAACATTGAGAATAATGACGATATCTAATATGATTTTAAAAACCAAAAACATCATATGACTATTTGTAAATTTAGTGGAAAAAAAAGATTTTACTGGTAAATTAAAATGAAGTAATATTCAAACTTAAATAAACAATGATACATGAACTTAAGAACCCCTTCAAACTGTAAGAATTCCAACCGAGAATGACCAATCCTTGAGACTGTAGAAACCATTCAAATAACTGAAAAAAGGTTTGATTCAGGTGGTGCTTTCTAAATCTCTATACCACTGGAACTAAGTTGTTAAAGCCATGTTTTCGTGTACAATAATTTAACTATTATCATTAGCAAGTTGCTATATGTAATATATTATATATTTTGCTTGTATGTATGCACGAGCATCATTTGCAACATAAAAAACAAGGATTGTCATAAAATTCCAGATGACCTTTCTTTGAACTCATTTTTATAGAGTTGGGAAATAATAGTGATAGACGCAGAAAACAAATGGTTAAACACAACTAGTAAGCCAATAATGACACGTGGGAATCATTTAATAGAATTTATATATAGTTTGATTGCACCCAAGTTGCATGGACCATTGTATGGTGTAATATATGTTGAAATTGAAGCAGGTATATGCCTTATCAACATGTATACTGGGTGTGCCATTGACAATTTAGAGCACCAACTGGATAACAACCGCTTACCTCTAATTTAGAGGCTGAAACTTTCTGCGTATATGATATAAATGCTGATCTGAAGTCAAAACCACTATAGAAGTTTGAGAGCTGTTCCTTCTTGTTAAAACAAAATTTTGTAATCATTAGTGATATATTAGAAAATTAATGATTTTATTTATTTATTTATTTATTTATTTACCTTTTCTAAATGCAGATGATAAAGTTGGATGAACAGCAAATTCTTGGAGAAGCTAGCTGTCGTCTATCTCAGGTATTACTGTGTGATATATCTATCATAAGAATTAGAATGTTGACAAACATTAATGTTATATTAGTATAAGAGTAGGGCTGTCAATGGATACCTAAAAAATTCAAAATCCATCCGCATTTGCACCTGAAAAGCGGATAAATATCCGATATCCAGAGAAAAGGATGCAGATGCATATATAGGCATATCCACACTCGGAAATTATCTGCTTGGTTTTTTTTCATGATTACAGTTTAAATTATGTGTAGCATAATGAGATATGTTAATTTATGATTTTATTAAGTTGGAAGTTTATATTACACACATTAAACACATGTTAATTTCTAAAAATTATCTATTATCATAATATTTATTTATTTTTAGCAACAGTCGGAATTTGAACTAAAGAAGCTAAAGCTATCGGTATGCAAGTTTTTAAGCTTTTCAAACTGAAACTAATTAGAGGTATTATAGGGTGATGTGTGAGCTATAGAGGAAGAAAGAAACTATTTAAGGACGGCTTAGAATAAGTGACATGCAAATTAGTCAGTTAGGTGACATACATTCATTCTAGATTAAATGGTTACTCGGCATAATTAATAATGAAATTTGAACCGAACATGAGGTTACTAATTGGATACTCACCAAATTGAAGTGGCGGGTTGAGTGAGATATGCATTCTAGATTAGACCTAACCAATTTACCTGATTTTAAAAGAGTTCAAGAACAATCAACATTAAACACTAAGAACTAATTATCAAAGTTACACACATTGAATAGTAATTGAAAATATAAAAATATCAAAACAAATTTACTAAATATTATATCTTATGCTAAACAGTATTCATAAAATCAACAACTTGAAAACACTAACATTGATAATTGGACTCTTTTAAAATCATGAGGATATTGACTGGATACTCACCAAATTTATGAACAGATGCGAAATAGAATAATAATTTCGATTATGAATTTTTGAGCTGTTGGTTCGGTACAAGAATTTTAACATGAAATACGTTCGAATGAACTGATGGGTTTTAAACCAAAACCATAATAATAGTATGGATTTTGGGTAATAGATTTTCGAGAGCTCGCTGCTAACGGATATGAACATTGTTTGTGATATCCCAATATTCGCTTTTCATAAAAAGGGAAACAATATAAATTGTCGACGTAGAGTGCAATAAAATATATAAAGAAATGGATAAAAGCATCACTTGATTTAACACATTTATAGAAGTAGGTTATGAATATTTGACAATTGCATTCATAAGTAAACTTTGAAAGTAAATAAAAGTACTAGAAAACAATTGCAGAAGTGCAGAAATAACATCTTCCCTTAGATTTGCACATGGTAGAAGACGAATTTGACAGGTCAATAATTCATGCCACAAATAATAGATCCAAAGGAGTAGACCATGGTAGGAGTTGAGTAAGACAATTTAGGCAATGTTAATCTAGATTAGTTTTCTTCTATTTCAACGATCTTTTTTAGGAAAGATGAGATGAAACATACATCAGTGGAATGGTTGAGATGAACTTATCCTTAGGGAATAAAAAATTTATGATTTCATTTCAACTGTTACTGATAAGAGCCAGAGAATGTAGTGGAAATAAGGAAGGAAGAGTATATTCCGTTCAGCGAGGATAGTGGTAGGGAAGGGAGATCCGGGAATAGAGGTCGAGCAGAATGTTCACAGATACCGCTAGGACATCTAAAAAATTTAATTGTAGATGTATCTTGCTGCTATGATTAAATGTGAAATGCAACATGCAATATCCCTATTATGGTACTGCTCAGTGCTCACCTATATGATAGTCAAAGTTACACAGCGGTTATACTTTTAGAAAAAAAACATATATTTTTATGATCTTCATGCATTAGTATTCTGTGTTTGTATTTAAAAGTAATCCACCTGCTAGGACAGTTAAAGATGTGAAACTATTATTAGAGTATACAAAAAGGAATATAGCATAGCTAACAGACATGTTATGAGAGGATATTGACAAAAATGTGATTTTATCTAAAAGCATTTTTAGATAAATTATTTCTGCTAATTTAATTTTGCTTTTCGCAGGTTAGGTTGCAGCAAAGGTTTTTGACAAATTAAAGCAAAAGTTCAGGGACCTAAGAGAGGTAGGTGCATGTTGGTCCTACATTTTTTATAAGCTATTTATAAAGTTTATATGGTCATGTTCTACTATTATCTAGCTGATATCCCATCTGTTCAATAATTCGATAACAACCAATAATCTTTGTACCTATAGATGTTCGAGAGCTCGTTGCTAATGTATGTCTTGTTAAAATAATTCGATAGCAAACTATAATCTTTGTACCAATAGCTCATTTATTACAACAATTTATTATCCCTCCATACTTTGATCGTAACTGTGATTGAGATCTTACAAAAATGAATATGGAAATAATTTGTAATAGATATAACAACATAAGGTCCATTAATTCTCAATCGCTGCCTTCTAGCATCAATTCGCTGTTTTTATCTTTTTTTCCCATCTCGAATTTCATCGCACCAATGCTTTCATAAGAATTGCTTATACTAAGCAATCCATTTATCATTTAATATCACTGGTGAATCCTTTCATATTCATTAATAGAGGTTAATTATATAAGGTTTCTGTAGTTGACTAATCATCTGTATATTACAAACTGCTGTTTTCTCAATTTTCATCTGTTATTACAAAATTCCACTGTATTTTCCTACTTTTTATTACAAAGCTTATTGCATGCTTTCTCATTCATTTACTATTGTTTTTATGAAGATATTCTAATATTCCACTAGTGAAAAAGAGGCAATGCATTGATATATGAGTTTTGATTCAAAAGATAACTGAATATAATATATACGGCAGTGCTGACACTGATTTATGGAGTTCATTGGATAAGATTAAGTGTAGCATATTAGATAGTTTTATAGTACCCCAATATGCATTAGATGAATTGATGTAAATTACAAAATAATGTGTAGTTCTGTGATACTATTGCAGATCAATCTGTGTACGATCTGATATGATATTTTACCCATAATGTGTCCGTAATTAGTTGTGGCATTTATCTATGTAAACTTTGCCTTCAGCTCAAATGATCTGTCACTCACAACATTTTGCAACTTCTGGTATAATTAAATTTTAATTTATCCGTAATAATGAAGAAGATCTGAGAATCGTGTTTGTCAAAGTATACATATTTAACTACATTTATCAATTTTTTTTTGTTTTGAATAGAGAGTCTCAGAATATACATATATAACTATATATATTTATCAAAATATACAAAAACATTATCGTTATTGTATTTGTGGACCCCTGATTTTGATTTAATTGCGATATGTGGACATGATTTATATTCTTATTATTCAGTTTCTGTAAAATACCTGAAAATCTAAGTGTAAATGTTGCTCATACTAAGGAATTGGGATACTAAACTAAAAACATAATTGTTAATTGTTTAAAAAAGCAAGTTTTGCTTTGTATAAAGCATTTTACACATTTACGTAATTCTGACTGTTGACCATTATACTTGTATGCAATTCTTACTGTTGACTGTTATACTTATGTATTGGTAATTAGTATTTTCGAAGTCAAGAGCAGCCGCATCAAAGAACCGATGGTAATTAAGCTATGAACAAGACTTTAATTATTATATATTATAATATTTTGTTTGCACTAGTCGTGTACACTTGTTTGTAAGCAGTTATGGTATCCGGATTCACTTATGTTGTTGAAATACTACTATTGAGATGATTATGCGTGTTATATTTGATATTGCGAGTAATGTGTTTTTTCAAATATTTAAATATGGTGATTACCAATGTTAGTTTGAAAATGATACTTATATGGTCGCTTATTTGTTTTAATATTTTTATTATATATAGGTGGTCGATGGAAATGATACAAGCCATTAATGGTAAATAACTGCAATAAAGAATGTGTTGTACATCAGTAAGTTTTAGTAGCGTTGAAAAGGTGATATAAATGTAATTTACAAAAAATATTGTAGCTGAAATAAAACGCAACAAAAAATATATAGTAGGAATGATTAAATGCTACGGAAATATTACGGTAGCATTGAAAAACCGCTACAAAAAATAGAAAAATGATGCAAGTATCACTTTAGTGGCATTTTTAAGATGCTGCCAAAAAACCTTTTTGTAGGGTTTTTGAAATGCTACAATATGTTCATTTTTGGTTGCGTTCACCAAAACGCAACAAAAACTTTTAGACTTTTAGTTGCATGTCATGTAGCAGCGTTTATCGAAATGCTACTACAAGTTTTTGTAGCATATTTACAATGCTACGAAAGGCATTTTCTGGTGTAGTGGTTCTTCACCTTCAGACGTGCAAACTGGTCCAAGCGCATCATACTAACGTGTTATTAGACCCTATGTCTAAACGTTTAATTACGTGCTTGATCTATCTTATCCGTTTTCCAGTTAACTTGGTTATTTCCAATCATATTAAGCTCTTATTCAAGTTACCAAGTTCTCTCCCATCCCCTTATATCTCTAAGGAATGGACTCCTCTCGCGTATTACTTTCAGTTATATAACTTAACCCATTTAGGTTCATTAATAAGACAATTACATGTTATCATATAGTTTGCAATTCAAGGTCTATAATCTACAATCATTATTTTCCTGTCATCCATTGTCCAATTTCAGTGTTTACAAGTTTCAATAACATGTTCTGCTTAATGTATAATTAAGTATGTCTTATCTCAATCAGCAGGCTCTATGTTAACATGTTACTTAATATATATCAATGTTTACAACTCATTTCATTTCATAAGTTCCCTTATGTAACGACCCGAAATTTTGGGGCCAATTTAAAATTTTTATTTTAGAAATTTTAATGGAAATTTAATATTTAAAATAATTTATTTTAAATAAGAACGACTAAAAATTTATTTTAAAAACGAATAAATTTAATTATAAAAGGAGTTTAAAACAGCGCTGCAGTTTGAAAATTTGATTTTAAACTTTGACAGAATGTACAAGATTCATTTTAAATCAGAATTGAGCGAAACAAGAAATATTTAAATCTGTTTAATCATATCTTTCTAACGAATGTAAGAAACTGAAATTTCACTTTGAAAACGGAAAGATATGCCCAGTTTAAAATTTAGAAAAGTCGCTGTAGAATTTATATATATTTTAATTAAATATATTGGCCTTAAAAATAGTCATTTTTCAAACGACCTCTTTTTTCGACGAAACTACTTTTGTTGGAACTGGAATGTCAAATTATTGCTAAGTTTCAATTTTCATAGTTTTTCAAATTAATATGTGAGCTTGGTAAAGAAAAACATGTTTTGTCAGTTTCGTTCAAATTTAATCGACTTGAAAAAGGCTATTTTTAAAACAGTCTCAGAATTCGACGAAATTAGTCTCGTTAGAACCGTATCGTCAAAACATAACTAGAAATAATTTTTCTATAATTTTTAGAGGTAGTATGTAGCCCCGGTAATTTAAAATGTATGTTTGAATTAAATAATTAAATGATTTATATTTTAAATTAAAGAAAAACATATCGTAACAGCCGAATTGGGTTACGAAACATATTCCATTGTGTCCGGGACGGGGGTTATTAGCTAGGGGTGACACTGGTTGGGTTCGATTCGGAAATTGTATCGACGAATAAATAATTTTTGAATTAATGGATTAAAATGAATAGAAAATACACAGTATAAATACCCCTGTATACTGTATGGTATACGAAACCATAATGTCCAAATTACCAGCCGCCACAAACCAAGTTCAATGGCCGAAATCTTCCAAATTAAATCCAGTTCGTTCTCCAAATCTATGAAGTAATATGCAAAGTTCTTAAGACAATATTAAAGAGGGTGCTGAGAACTACATTATCAATGGTTGTGATCATCTGAAGAAGAATTAATCGGCCAGAATTGGGGCCTAAACCCGTCGTCGTTCGAACTGGATTTCAGTGCCGTAGGGGCATGAAAGTTCAACGACGCTTCTGCCGTGGGGTGGAGAGCTCAAGGCGGTCGGAGGGGCGGATTCCGATCTGAGGTCGGTGGTCCGATTGGTGGTGCGTGGTGGAGGTTCCCAGAAACAACGATGGGTTTCGGTTTGCTTCAGTGAAACAATAAGGAAGAAGGAGGTTTAGCTCTCTAATGGCTTTACTAATTAAATTAACCATTATTTAATTATATAAACGGTAATTTAATGTTAAAACATCCGTAACTTGATCAAACATGAATGAAATCATACGATTTCGATTGCGTTGGAATCGTGAAATCCAGATCTAGACCATGACACAGACCAGATCAGAAACATGGCACTTTGGAAATTCAGCCAAATCTGAACACGAGCGATTTCTGAAAACAAATCAAAGTGAGAAATCTGTTTAATTCTCTTCTTTATAATTATGAATAATTCTGAAATTATTGTTATTAATCTATCGTTAATTCATGCTGTTATTTTTCTGTGTTAAGTGTAAATTACACATCTGTTTGTTTGATTATGTTATGTGACAGTAGAATTGTTCAAATTAACACCTCTGTTAACTAGGATTTGATTAAACAAAATATATTATTTTGTTCATATAAAAGGATCAAATTTCTAAAATGACGAATTTTGTAAATATGTTGAATTAGAATTTTCAACATATATGAAACACAGAAATATGATTAACTTATTAAATTAGCAATTTTAACATTTAAATGAATCAAACCTTTTATTCATTTTTATTTAGTCAAAATTTCGAATACACATTCTTTTTTTGTGTTATTTTGTTGAACTAGATTTTCAACCAAATATAATACACATTTTGATGCAGTATTGTCTATAAAAGAACGCTTTTGTTAGAACTTGATTTATTGAAAACAAAAATTTATTCCTTTATCTGCATTTACTAATGCAAATATACATTGAAATTAGGACCAGTTCTTTTATCTGCATTCACTAATGCAAATATACTTTGAAAGGAAAATATTTCTTTTATTTGCATCCACAAATGCAAATATACATTGGAAATTAAAATTTGTCCTTTTATTTGCATTCACAAATGCCAATATTCATTGAAAATAAATTTTGTTATTTTATTTACATTCCTTATTGCAAATAAAACATTAAAAATTAAGGTTTTACTTTTGTTTGCGATTCTAAATGCAAATAAAACATTAGAATGTAAGATACATTTTGATTACATTTTTGATATAAATAAAATGTCATTTTGAGAGTTGCAATTTTTTTTTATTTGCATCCTTTGATGCAAATTAAAACATGAATTAAATCTCTCATTATACTTTCAAATTAAGAATTACCTTTTTATTCACATTTTCAGATGTAAATAAAAGATAGGATTTAAAAGTTATATTTTAGTTACATTCTAGTTGTAGTAAAAATTAGAAGAATTAATGTTTCATTTATTTTCATTTAAAAGACAAGAGGAAGCATAGATTTTAGAATTTCCTTTCTTATTGAAATTTTATGTGAAATGAAAAGAGTCATTTTGTCAAATATGTTATAGGAAATAAAAAGAGTCCTTTTGATCTCTTTAAAAGAATGAATTGAAATTGTTTATTTTAGCTATGGTAAAAGAATGAATAATTAAACATTCATATTTTTATCATTAAAGTAGAAGTAGACAAAAATACCCATTTTTGGTCTAAATCAAAAGAAGGTAACAAAATATAGCACTTGTATGTTAAATTAGAATTAAAATACAAATTGTCCACCTTTATCAATTTATAATAGTTAAATATAATTATTCTCCTTCGTCAATTTATAGTTGTTAAAACAAATTGGTCTCTTTGCCAAATTACAATAGTTAAAAACAAACACGATCATTATTTTGGTGCATAAGTTTTGAAAAAACAAATACATCACTTTTAGGTGTTTGATAAATTTAAAATTTTCGATTAAACAAACACATCACTTTTATTTGTTTGGTCGGAATAGATTTGTCGACAAAACAAAGTCATTATTTTTATTGTTTGACCAAATAGATTAATTGAACCAATATATTTATTTTCTCAAGATATAATAGTTGAAGCAAAATTACATTTTGTTAATTAAATTTAGAATAAAACAAAAATCACATTTTTGATTAAATAAAGAGTTAAATACAAATAACATTTTGTAAAATGGGTTTGTGTTACGTCAAAGTAGAAGTAACATTTCTTGTACATTTTGTTGGAATAAAACGTATATGTAAATATAATAATTATTTTTATTTGCATAACATGAAATATATTTTATAAGTAAATATAAAGATCATTTTTATTTGCGAACCTACATTAGAAATTATATTCAAATATAGGAATCATATTTTTGGTCAAAACATACATTAGAATGTGTAGGTGAACTAAAGTGACAATTTTTATATATTAATGCATACATTAGAATTTGTGTGCGACTAAAAAATACACATTTTTATGTGTTAGATTATATATTGGAAATATATAACAAATGAACGTATCTTGTAGTTGTCATCTCCAATAATGCCACATAAATAAATCACAGTTTATGTGACATTAGAATTGTATAGGGAAATTTTTACGAATAAAAATACATTTTTATTTGACATTAGAAATAAATTACATGATGGTTCATTATCATCAACTTGCTAGCAGAATTGGATTGGTTAAATTCTTTAACCAATCATTTATTTTATGGACTGTTTGTTGGCTAAAAACCCCACACGGGTGTTCGGATGAAAATTGACTTACACTAATCCCAATATTAATTTGTATGTCGATCGACAGGCTGCGATGAGCGTTATTATTTCGTTTAATGCTCACACAGTCATAGATTGCACTCGGGATGTGAATGGATGGTTTGTTGATATTTATCATTACGATTATACACATTCAATGTATGAAATCCATATAACAAAGTTATATGGTAAATGATTGAGTCGCATTCCAATTCAGGATTTCTTTTAAATAAAGAATATCTTTTAAATAAGGAATAATTAGAAAAAGAACATTGTAATATAAATATCTTTTAAATTAAAGAATACCGTACTATAAAGGATAATTTATATAAAGAATATTTTTATATAAAGAATATTATTATGCAATATTTAACCAATAATGAAATGATGATTTCTATGTCCGTTCTTGAATGGACAAAAAGAAAAAGAAAATCTAGAAAAGAATATAATTTGGAAAAATACATTTTATTTAAATGAACTAGTTATTAACTAGAATAAATCATTAAATTAAGATTTAATGAAGTTTTCCCAATTAGTGAATATTTAATTTAAATTAAATTAGATAAATTGGATTTGGGTTTGTCGTGAATGGTGTCTTCAATAACACATTTCTTAAACCCCGTATGAAAAGGATAATCTTTTAATTTAATATTATTAAAAGTTTTCAATTATATCTAGTAATTGAAATAAGATGAAACGTGAGTTGGGTTTATTGTGAACCATGTTTTTAAGTGACATGTGTTCTTTAACCCAACCGATAGTGAAAATATGATTTGGAATTTATAAATCTTTTATAAAGATTTAAATGGGAATTTTCCAAAAGCCAAGTTTTCCTATTTAATATATAAAATTGGAGTTGAATGGAATTCGAATTATTAATAACCGGGATGAGTTTCTGTTAAAGAAGATCGATAGTACATATGGAATTTAAGAAGCTTTGCCGTTATTCCATTTATATGGTTGGTCGAATATAGAAATTTATAACGATTATATATATTGGTTTGATTTCTGTGAAGATTCCATATATTATGGAAGTCGATTTTGGGTTTATCGTGAACGGTGTTTTAAAATGACGTTAGTTCTTTAACCCAGTTAAAGATAAGATTAATTTCTTAAATTTAATTAATCCTTGAATAAGGATTTCTGATATTTTAAAAACCAATTTGGGTTTCTAATAAAACTTTAAAAGAAAGATTTTAGGATAATTTAAAGAATTTATCTTTGACAGAATGATACGAATATTTTATTAGAAGAAAATTTGAATTGGAATGAGGCGTTGGATGTGTTTTTATAGTACTTGATTTTTAATTATGAAATACGTGAGTTATTCGGGAAGACCGGGTTTAACCCATTCCGAATAATTACTACGACGATGAAGAGTCGAAGATGAAGACGGTGGTTGAAGACCGACGATCTTCACATCGAATGGATGTGTTGCTACAGAGACCCTTGATGGGAGTAGCTACCTTGAAGGGGCTTCAGTGGTGGCCGTCTGGACTATGGTTGATTGTTTGGATTTGGTTTTCGCTAAGAACCAGAGCATAAGCTAGTAAATGGATGTGTGTATGACATTGGATTTCGTTCCATGTGAATTAAATTGATTTCTGTTAATGTATGTCTGTTTGGTGGTGGAGGATTTATTCTCTACTTAACACCCGGGTATATATTAACAGTGATTGATCGCATGACGTGAATTGTCAATGTGGCACGCCAAGATGCAAATGATCAAGGCTTTTGTTGAAAAGCAGGGCCTTGTGGGATGATCAAAGCATAGCCTATTACGGCATAGCTTTGTGTATATCGTGACTTCGCGAACCTCACACCCCGGTATGAGTCAAAAACGGGATATGGACCGTAGGGAGTGCACACGTTTCTTTATAGCTAGTGGTAGTGTCAGTGCTTAAACTGGCTGGCATTTTACTTTTGTGGATGATGGATTTTGAGGCGCCTCGGATTTTTATAGGCCGTTAGTGGTCATATTATAGGTTCAAAGGAACCGGGAAACATGTGTTTAGGCATAACCAATCCACTGCCGATAGGCGGGGACCGGCCCTACCGCTCCAAGGGTTTTCCATAGGTGTGATCCTGAGGCATTTGCTAGAGTGTCTCGAATCGGAGAGGAGCTTGCCCCTAGCCTCGACTCATGATGGAAAACCAACTTCCAATACGACGTTGCGGTTTTGATTGTAGTACTAGTATGGCGACATGATATATGGTACCCATGTCGTCTATAATTGATATATTATGATTGAAATGTTTTATTAAAATATATACTCACTAATATCAAATCTGTTTTATCGTATCAAGCTTCTCTTGGCCATTATAAGGTAAAATCCTATCCTCCAGTTTGCGTTGCATTGTGTGATGGGACTTGGGTCTTATAATAGTTTCATTTTTCTAAAAAGCATTGCGTTGTTTGACGATTTACTTTATGTTATGCACTGGCAATCCAATGGAGTAAACCCGTTCCACGTTAGCGGCGTGGTCCTGTGATTAGCCTTATTATTAGATAAGTTAAGTCAAGATTTCTCATACCAGTCCCATGACTGACCTGTAGTTTGTTTCACTGGCAAACTCGGGTACCCTTATTTTTCCACACGGGCAGTCGAGTAGCTTTTTGCAGATATATTTACATGATCCTAGCTTACAGCTGAAGCGGTATTCGGAAAGCTCTGTATCCGTGTATTCCTTCTAGTTGTATATTTGTATTATTTTTAAGCTTCTATTTAAATGTAATTTAAATCTCTGATATTATTGTATTTCTATTATGTAATAAGTATTCATGCTCTGTTACATTCTTGTACTCTGATGTAATTGTTGTAATCAACAATAAAATGTTCTTCAGTTTGTGTTCTGATGTGTGTTGTTCTCAAAGCAATCCAGCCTTTCCTTTACTGGGAAGTTTGGGTCGTCACATTTGGTATCAGAGCTTTGGTTTACAGAGCTCGAGAATAAGACACATTAGAACTGAACGAAAGAATTCATCAGAGATTGGATTAGTAATATCCAATGATAATAACTCGTTAGAGATGGGATCAGTAGTATCCTAGAACGAGTGTGAAGAGTATTATTTTCTTTAAAATAAAAGTAAAAACAAATTAGTTTTGAAAAGTTTATTTTAAAACACGTATTTGAGTATATTATATTTTTATGTGGACAATCGAGTATATAAAGGTTTCGAATATACGAGTAATTAACGGATATTTGAAGTTTTAATATACTAGATAGATATAGAATCACACTCTAGTCGCCCGGAGATAATTCTGATGATCGGTGCACCATCATCAGTATTTATGTTCGAGTATCGAAAGTGGGATTTATATATATTTCCATTGACTGTTATGAGAAGCAAAACTTATTTAGGACACACTGCTGTGATTTGCACTAGAAATATGATTTTTGGCTATATATAAAAGCTATATATATTTGAAAGGTTAATCACCTAATTGATTGCTGGTTGCGATGTTTGATAATTAGTTTCACCAATTAAAATATTAGAATAATAATTAATTGAAACCAATAAATAAAATTTAGTTGAATTGGTAAATTAAACAACTTTTAGCTACGTTCCTTTTCGAGGACGAAAAGAATTTAAGTGGAGGCGATTGTAACGACCCGGAATTTTGGGGCCAATTTAAAATATTTATTTTAGAAATTTTAATGGAAATTTAATATTTAAAATAATTTATTTTAAATAAGAACGACTAAAAATTTATTTTAAAAATGAATAAATTTAATTTAATTATAAAAGGAGTTTAAAACAGCGCTGCAGTTTGAAAATTTGATTTTAAATTTTGACTGAAAGTACAGTTATCATTTTAAATCAGAATTGAGCGAAACAAGAAATATTTAAATCTGTTTAATCATATCTTTCTAACGAATGTAAGAAACTGAAATTTCACTTTGAAAACGGAAAGATATGCCCAGTTTAAAATTTAGAAAACTCGCTGTAGAATTTATATATATATTAATTAAATATATTGGCCTTAAAAATAGTCATTTTTCAAACGACCTCGGTTTTCGACGAAACTACTTTAGTTGGAACCGGAATGTCAAATTATAACTAAGTTTCAATTTTCATAATTTTTCGAATTAATATGTGAGCGTGGTAAAGAAAAACGTGTTTTTTCAGTTTCGGTCAAATTTAATCGACTTGAAAATGGCCATTTTTCAAACAGTCTTAGAATTCAAAGAAATTAGTCTCGTTAGAACCGTATCGTCAAAACATAACTAGAAATATTTTTTCAATAATTTTAAGAGGTAGTATGTAGCCCTAGTAATTTAAAATGTACGTTTGAATTAAATAATTAAATGATTTATATTTTAAATTAAAGAAAAACATATCGTAACAGCCGAACTGGGTTACGAAACATATTCCATTGTGTCCGGGACGGGGGTTATTAGCTAGAGGTGACACTGGTTGGGTTCAATTCGGAGATTGTATCGACGAATAAATAATTTTTGAATTAATGGATTAAAATGAATAAAAAATACACAGTATAAATACCCCCGTATACTGTATGGTATACGAAACCCTAATGTCCAAACTACCAGCCGCCATAAACCAAGTTCAATGGCCGAAATCTTCCAAATTAAATCCAGTTCGTTCTCCAAATCTATGAAGTAATATGCAAAGTTCATAAGACAATATTAAAGAGGGTGCCGAGAACTACATTATCAACGGTTGCGATCATCTGAAGAAGAGTTAATCGGCCAGAATTGGGGCCCAAACACGCCGTCGTTCGAACTGGATTTCAGCGCCCTAGGGGCGTGCGAGTTCAATGGCGTTTCTGCCGTGGAGTGGCGAGCTCAAGGCGGTCGGAGGGGCGGATTCCGATCTGAGGTCGGTGGTCCGATTGGTGGTGCGTGGTGGAGGTTCCCAGAAACAACGATGGGTTTTGGTTTGCTTCAGCGAAACAATAAGGAAGAAGGAGGTTTAACTCTCTAATGGCTTAACTAATTAAATTAACCATTATTTAATTATATAAATGGTAATTTAATGTTAAAACATCCGTAATTTGATCAAACAGGAACGAAATCGTACGATTTCGATTGCGTTGGAATCGTGAAATCCAGATCTAGACCATGACATAGACCAGATCGAAAACAGGGCACTTTGGAAATTCAGCCAAATCTGAACACGAGCGATTTCTGAAAACAAATCAAAGTGAGAAATCTGTTTAATTCTCTTCTTTATAATTATGAATAATTCTGAAATTATTGTTATTAACCTATCGTTAATTCATGCTGTTATTTTTCTGTGTTAAGTGTAAATTACACATCTGTTTGTTTGATTATGTTATTTGACAGTAGAATTGTTCAAATTAACACCTCTGTTAACTAGGATTTGATTAAACAAAATATATTATTTTGTTCATATAAAAGGATCAAAATTCTAAAACGACGAATTTTGTAAATATGTTGAATTAGAATTTTCAACATATATGAAACACAGAAATATGATTAACTTGTTAAATCAGCAATTTTAACATTTAAATGAATCAAACCTTTTATTCATTTTTATTTCGAATACACATTCTTTTTTTGTGTTATTTTGTTGAACTATATTTTCAATCAAATAGAATACACATTTTGATGCAGTATTGTCTATAAAAAAAACACTTTTGTTAGAACTTGATTTATTGAAAACAAAAATTTATTCCTTTATCTGCATTTACTAATGCAAATGAACATTGAAATTAGGACCTGTTCTTTTATTTGCATTCACTAATGCAAATATACTTTGAAAGGAAAATATTTCTTTTATTTGCATCCACAAATGCAAATATACATTGGAAATTAAAATTTGTCCTTTTATTTGCATTCACAAATGCCAATATTCACTGAAAATAAAATTTGTTATTCTATTTACATTCCTTATTGCAAATAAAACATTAAAAATTAAGGTTTTACTTTTGTTTGCGATTCTAAATGCAAACAAAACATTAAAATGTAAGATACATTTTGATTACATTTTTGATATAAATAAAATGTCATTTTGAGAGTTGCAAATTTTTTTTATTTGCATCCTTTAATGCAAATTAAAACATGAATTAAATCTCTCATTTTACTTTCAAATTAAGAATTACCTTTTTATTCACATTTTCAGATGTAAATAAAAGATAGGATTTAAAAGTTATATTTTAGTTACATTCTAGTTGTAGTAAAAATGGTAAGAATTAACGTTTCATTTATTTTCATTTAAAAGACAATTGGAAGCATAGATTTTAAAATTTCCTTTCTTATTGAAATTTTATGTGAAATGAAAAGAGTCATTTTGTCAAATATGTTATAGGAAATAAAAAGAGTCCTTTTGATCTCTTTAAAAGAATGAATTGAAATTGTTTATTTTAGCTATAGTAAAAGAATGAATAATTAAACATTTATATTTTTATCATTAAAGTAGAAGTAGGCAAAAATACCCATTTTTGGTCTAAATCAAAAGAAGGTAACAAAATATAGCACTTGTATGTTAAATTAGAATTAAAATACAAATTATTCACCTTTATCAATTTATAATAGTTAAATATATTTATTCTCCTTCGTCAATTTATAGTTGTTAAAACAAATTGGTCTCTTTGCCAAATTACAATAGTTAAAAACAAACATGATCATTATTTTGGTGCATAAGTTTTGACAAAACAAATACATCACTTTTAGCTGTTTGATAAATTTAAAATTTTCGATTAAACAAACACATCACTTTTATTTGTTTGGTCGGAATAGATTTGTCGACAAAACAAAGTCATTATTTTTATTGTTTGACCAAGTAGATTAATTGAACCAATATATTTATTTTGTCAAGATATAATAGTTGAAGCAAAATTACATTTTGTTAATTAAATTTAGAATAAAACAAAAATCACATTTTTGATTAAATAAAGAGTTAAATACAAATAGCATTTTGTAAAATGGGTTTGTGTTACCTCAAAGTAGAAGTAACATTTCTTGTACATTTTGTTGGAATAAAACGTATATATAAATTAATAATTATTTTTATTTGCATAACATGAAATATATTTTATAAGTAAATATAAAGATCATTTTTATTTGTGAACCTACATTAGAAATTATATTCAAATATAGGTTTGGTCAAAACATACATTAAAATGTGTAGGTGAACTAAAGTGACAATTTTTATATATTAATGCATACATTAGAATTTGTGTGCAACTCAAAAATACACATTTTTATGTGTTAGATTATATATTGGAAATATATAACAAATGAACGTATCTTGTAGTTGTCATCTCCAATAATGCCACATTAATAAGTCACAGTTTATGTGACATTAGAATTGTATAGGGAAAATTTTACGAATAAAAATACATTTTTTATTCGACGTTAGAAATAAATTACATGATGGTTCATTATCATCAACTTGCTAGCAGAATTGGATTGGTTAAATTCTTTAACCAATCATTTATTTTATGAACTATTTGTTGGCTAAATACCCCACATGGGTGTTGGGATGAAAATTGACTTACACTAATCCCAATATTTATTTGTATGTCGATCGAGCGATCGACAGGCTGCGATGAGCGTTATTATTTCGTTTAATGCTCACAAAGTTACAGATTGCACTCGGGATGTGAATGGATGGTTTGTTGATATTTTTCATTACGATTATACACATTCAATGTATGAAATCCATATAACAAAGTTATATGGTAAATGATTGAGTCGCATTCCAATGCAGGATTTCTTTTAAACAAAGAATATCTTTTAAATAAGGAATAATTAGAAAAAGAACATTGTAATATAAATATCTTTTAAATTAAAGAATACCGTACTATAAAGGATAATTTATATAAAGAATCTTTTTATATAAAGAATATTATTATATAATATTTAACCAATAATGAAATGATGATTTCTATGTCCGTTCTTGAATGGACAAAAAGAAAAAGAAAAAATTTAGAAAATAATATAATTTGGAAAAATACATTTTATTTAAATGAACTAGTTATCAACTAGAATAAATTATTAAATTAAGATTTAATGAAGTTTTCCCAATTAGTGAATATTTAATTGAAATTAAATTAGATAAATTGGATTTGGGTTTATCGTGAATGGTGTCTTCAATATCACCTTTCTTAAACACCGTATGAAAAGGATAATCTTTTAATTTAAGATTATTAAAAGTTTTCAATTATATCTAGTAATTGAAATAAGATGTAACGTGAGTTGGGTTTATTGTGAACCATGTTTTTAAGTGACATGTGTTCTTTAACCCAACTGATAGTGAAAATATGATTTGGAATTTATAAATATTTTATTAAGATTTAAATGGGAATTTTCCAAAAGCCAAGTTTTCCTATTTAATATATAAAATTGGAGTTGAATGGAATTCGAATTATTAATAACCGGGATGAGTTTCTGTTAAAGAAGATCGATAGTACATATGGAATTTAAGAAGCTTTGCCGTTATTCCATTTATATGGTTGGTCGAATACAGAAATTTATAACGATTATATATATTGGTTTGATTTCTGTGAAGATTCCATATATTATGGAAGTCGATTTTGGGTTTATCGTGAACGGTGTTTTAAAATGACGTTAGTTCTTTAACCTAGTTAAAGATAAGATTAATTTCTTAAATTTAATTAATCCTTGAATAAGGATTTCTGATATTTTAAAAACCAATTTGGGTTTCTAATAAAACTTTAAAAGAAAGATTTTAGGATAATTTAAAGAATTTATCTTTGACAGAATGATACGAATATTTTATTAGAAGAAAATTTGAATTGGAATGAGGCGTTGGATGTGTTTTTATAGTACTTGATTTTTAATTATGAAATACGTGAGTTATTCGGGAAGACCGGGTTTAACCCATTCCGAATAATTACTACGACGATGAAGAGTCGAAGATGAAGACGGTGGTTGAAGACCGACGATCTTCACATCGAATGGATGTGTTGCTACAGAGACCCTTGATGGGAGTAGCTACCTTGAAGGGGCTTCAGTGGTGGCCGTCCGGACTATGGTTGATTGTTTGGATTTGGTTTTCGCTAAGAACCAGAGCATAAGCTAGTAAATGGATGTGTGTATGACATTGGATTTCGTTCCATGTGAATTAAATTGATTTCTGTTAATGTATGTCTGTTTGGTGGTGGAGGATTTATTCTCTACTTAACACCCGGGTATATATTAACAGTGATTGATCGCATGACGTGAATTGTCAATGTGGCACGCCAAGATGCAAATGATCAAGGCTTTTGTTGAAAAGCAGGGCCTTGTGGGATGATCAAAGCATAGCCTATTACGGCATAGCTTTGTGTATATCGTGACTTCGCGAACCTCACACCCCGGTATGAGTCAAAAACGGGATATGGACCGCAGGGAGTGCACACGTTTCTTTCTAGCTAGTGGTAGTGTCAGTGCTTAAACTGGCTGGCATTTTACTTATGTGGATGATGGATTTTGAGGCACCTCGGATTTTTATAGGCCGTTAGTGGTCATATTATAGGTTCAAAGGAACCGGGAAACGTGTGTTCAGGCATAACCAATCCACTGCCGATAGGCGGGGACCGGCCTTACCGCTCCAAGGGTTGCCTATAGGTGTGATCTTGAGGCATTTGCTAGAGTGTCTCGAATCGGAGAGGAGCTTGCCCCTAGTCTCGACTCATGATGGAAAACCAACTTCCAATACGATGTTGCGGTTTTGATTGTAGAACTAGTATGGCAACATGATATATGGTACCCATGTCGTCTATGATTGATACATTATGATTGAAATGTTTTATTAAAATATATACTCACTAATATCAAATCCGTTTTATCGTATCAAGCATCTCTTGACCAGTATAAGGTAAAACCCTATCCTCCGGTTTGCGTTGCATTGTGTGATGGGACTTGGGTCTTATAATGGTTTCATTTTTCTAAAAAGCATTGCGTTTTTTAACGATTTACTTTATTTTATGCACTGGCAATCCAATGGAGTAAACCCGTTCCGCGTTAGCGGCGTGGTCCTGTGATTAGCCTTATTATTAGATAAGTTAAGTCAAGATTTCTCATACCAGTCCCATGACCGACCTGTAGTTTGTTTCACTGGCAAACTCGGGTGCCCTTATTTTTCCACACGGGCAGTCGAGTAGCTTTTTGCAGATATATTTACAGGATCCTGGATTACAGCTGAAGCGGTATTCGGAAAGCTCTGTATCGGTGTATTCCTTCCAGTTGTATATTTGTAATATTTTTTCACTGCTATTTAAATGTAATTTAAATCTCTGATATTATTGTATTTCTATTATGTAATAAGTATTCATGCTCTGTTACATTCTTGTACTCTGATGTAATTGTTGTAATCAGCAATAAAATGTTCTTCAGTTTGTGTTCTGATGTGTGTTGTTCTCAAAGCAATCCAGCCTTTCCTTTACTGGGAAGTTTGGGTCGTCACACCTTACTTCATTCAGTCTTATGTCGCCTAAGAGGGCTTCCTCTTGTTATTATTTTCTATTATTAGACTTCTAAATTCCCATTTTATAAGTCTTCTAATAATAATCCTACTTCATTCTTATTCATTAACCATGACTTGGTTTATTTCAACTTCTTGTTGTTCTTTACTTATTTACTTAGTTCTCTTAACTAAGGTTTATCAATAAGTTTCTTTCCATTTTTTATAACCCACGTTATAATTCCCACTTATCCCTAGGACAAGCCTATATATTATATAACATTCTCATTAATGTAATTAATTATAATAGGTTATTATCATTCCTCATTCATTACAATTTTTATACTGTTGTAATATCCATTCATTACAATTAATTTCATTTACTTATTTCCCTTTACACACATATATTCATATATATATATACATATATATATTTAAGCACCAGACCTCTCACATTAAGCTGACTACTTGTTGATGCTGGATTTGCTGGGCGGTTCCGGGCAAACTTCTACCACAAGTTGAACTTAACCTCGTGTCTCAGTACCATTATATGTATGTTTATGCATCAGGTCCTTCACATTAAATTGACCACTTGTGGATGATGGATTCGTCAGGCAGTTCTGGGTAGACTTCTACCACAAGTTGAATTTAACCTCGTGTCTCAATGCAGTTACAATTTCTTAATTACTATAAATTTTCCATCCAATTTAGGCATATCTATTATTACAAATTTTACTGTAATTCTATTTACAATCTTTGGCATAATAATATTCTTATGCAAATGTTCAGGTTTATCATAAATTCCATAATTATAGCATTTATAGTAATTTCCCACTTAGATGAATGTTTAAATGTAAACAGTCTTATGTGACATAAATGTCCTCAGCATATTTAACCCCAATTACCACAATTATTGACAATTTCATTAAAACTCGATTCACAACATCCAATTAACAGGTTCTTAGGATGGTTCTATATACAACAGTAATCATTTTAATATGTCTTAAATAGTTTTAATACCCAGTTTTCCATAAATATCAACTGTTTAGCAGATTAATTATAACAGGGAATACAAACGATAAATTACCATTATTTAAAATGGTATAGTTTAGATCCAGTCACCTTACAGTGTTCCAATCCATGAGTCTGATCCAGTTATGTTATTCCATGGTCTTCCTAACTGAATCTGTAATCAAAACAATTATGGATTCACAAATCTAATACTAAAGAAGAGGAAAAAGGAAGAGAAAACAAAATAAACCAAATTCAGGGACTTACCTCATGCTGATCAGAATTATGAACACCCATTTTGTAGATATATGTATACTCTTTTCCTTCAAATTTCGAATCATAATTTCCTAAGACTAATTATTCTATTTTCTGAAGAGATTTGAGGAGGAAGAAAAATGACAGAGCCTAGGTAGCGCCTAAAAAAAAATATGAGAATTAGGCTTGGCACTTCTAGTTTTTTTGTAGGTGTACAAGAAAGTCTGAACCATCGGATTTGATCCCTTAAAATTTGAACAGAACACATAAGCAAAAACACGTCATAAATCAAATATGGACCCGCACTGGGTTGACCTCTGGGTCGACCCAGCAACCTTGGGTCGAACCAAGCATAGTTTGTGCCGACCTAATGGGTCCAGGCACGACATTAGTTGCCGAACCTAACGTTTTTTTATTAAAACATTGATTTATTTGCCTATTTTACTTTCTTTGATTTATTTTATTCCTATTATAAATCTTGATTATGCTTGAAATTCAAATTTATGCGTATGCATGCACATACAATCTTTCAAATTCCTTGCCTGTTAATCGCCATTCAATTAATGTAATTAATTACATTATCAGTTAGCTGTTTAATTCCTTTTTATGCAATCTAATTCAAATTCAGCTTAATTCTTCTCCATTTTCCATTTATTATGCATTAATTATATTCTGCTCTTAACATGCACATTTTATCTCAATATTTGAATTTGTGCATATATATATACGCACAACATTTATATCATTTTCACAATTCAAACGGCGTTATGCCATCATTTAACTACTACTTATTTTCATTGATTGGAGGTTTCTTTTGGATTTCTTTTTCATATGTATCTTTTTTTTGCATAACATATGCATATATTTACGTACGCATGTATACATATATTTTTATATTCACATTTATGTATAATTTTCCTTATATGTGCATTTATACATATTTTTCTTCTAGAGCATATATTATTTTAGCCATTCCCCTAAAATAAAAATATGGCGCCAGCGGGACTCGAACTTGCGCCACTCACTTGCGAGTCACATGTCTTGACCGATTAAGCTACATAGGCTTTTGTTAACTAGACTAAAAACATTAGTGGTCATTGTTCTTTTCTTGTACCTTCTTTTCATGTTTGTGTAATATTTTATTTTAAAGATATATTTTTCATCTTAAATACGTTTCCTGCAAATCATAGGTATAAATTGGTTAGAAATTCGCCACGAATGCAATGATACTAATTCCATGACCAAATTCTGAACACCTCTCAAATTTTATTTTATTATTAAATTTAAAAATGTGGGGTGTTACATTCTCCCACACTTAGGAAATTTCGTGCCCGAAATTTGGTAAGGGTAAAATTAAGTAATTCCTCGCATAATTCACAACCATCACGTGTACATCTAATTTTTCAATCACTTGTGCACTTGTGCAAAGTGTAATTCAACATGATAATACATGGATGAAATGAATGCCTAAGCAGTACCTCCTATATGGATGCAAATTTTTCTTGAAAGTCTTTTTGAAAACATGATGCACACATTCTGAATATACTGACAATTTCTATATGAATGCAATATTTGAAATTCAAAATATTTTTTCATAAAAAATTTTCTACACTATTACAAAGCAAGAGCGTAGTTCATCCAATTTTTGCATCCAAACCCTACTAAACAATTTTAAATTTGCGAATTACAGAAAAATTTAATTTTCTGAATTTGATTTCTTATGTAATAAAAAGGTGGAAAACGGAAAACTTCACATCTTTCGTTTTTCTTTTATGTACCTTTTCTATTTGTGCTTGGATTTTATGCAACTATTATATAAAGATTCCTTATCTTCCTATTGAAGCACTGTTTACATAAGAAAATTTTCTTTCTCAACTTACTTAGGAAAAATCCATTTTTCTCAGCTGTCTTGTCAGTTGCTTTACTGGATTTGTTATTTTCTTTTTAGTTATGTCATTACTCTTTTCTTACCTTATTTAACTTAATCCACTGGTCTAAGTTTAATTTTTAAATAAGCCTTCTTATCCTTTAACTAAAACAGAAAAAAGCACTATACATAGCTACTACCAAGGGTTAAGTATCCTAGTACCATGTCCCCTCTGATAAAGAAAAGTCCAATCCAAAGGATCTAAACACTTACTTACACTTTATCATCTAGTAGTCGCCACTAGTCCTTGCTGTGTACTACCTGTCTTTTCCAAGCGACAACCTAAGTTCTATAATGCTTAGGCATTATACTGGAACTAACCATTATTTTCAAAATAGTCCTTTATATTTACTTCATAGCCTAAAAGATATTTCTGCTTTCACTAGGTATTAATCCTTTGCCTACTCCATGATTTTAAAAGTGGGGTTTGTCTTTCTCATTTCATTTTTGGTTCAAAAATTAAAAGTGTCAAAACTTTTTTTTTCCATATTAAAACTTTCCTTTTCCAAACCATAAAAAATGTCATCAAAGAAATGCAAATCATAATTTTTTTTCAAATCACAAAAAGTAGAGTAGACAAGGACAACTACTTCTCTATCAGTTTCACGACCGTTCATGTTTATAATGCCAGTTCAATTACTTACAACTAGGTGCAAACATCATCTATTCTAAATTATTACAACTTATTTTGTCCACCCAACAAATTTTTGTGTCAATACAATTATAAAAATGTGCTATCAAAAGAATAGAGAACTTCAAAATTTTCCTTACTGAAAATTTTAGTTTTTAACAAAAATGCGATATTTTCTACGTTTTTTAACTCAATATGTATATTTCAAATATGTTACTTACATATTTTTTTTCAAACACCAAAATACCTCCTTTTGATTCAAAAATGGTTTCTACACAATTTATCTGGTGCATATTTCAAAATTGTAACTTTTTAATGTCAAAACTTGAAAAACACCATAAACTTTCACCCAATTTTTTTTAAATTTTCAAGTTCTCAAAAGTTAACAATGGGGCTAGACTCAAAGTGGGTTTCCAACTTACCTAGACTTACCTACATATTCCCACAAAGTCATTTCTCTAAATATATATATATATATATTCCTAATCCATTTTTTTCGAATTTATAAGGCTCTACTGCCAGACCCACTAATCCAAAGTACCAATCTATGGGATACACCTTTCAGCAATATCAAGCACGTTGTACACTTTTCACCCAAACCACCTAACATATTTCCATAACCATTTCTTTAGTGTACATAAATATCACTACCAAAATTAGTTCCCAAAACCAGTTAACAGAAAAGGGGAATCGGAAGAGCACAAGCATGTATGTGACGAGAATATCAACAAAGTTCATCTGATGGGGTCAATCTGACAGCACTTATGTAACGAGAAGTTCCATAGCAAAAGGCCATCTAAGTCAAAACCAAGAAAGAAGAAGATATGAGCTCCATTCCTTAAAACCCAGAAAGGTTATTAGCGTTAACCTTCTTAATACTGATACATCAGAAGGCACTGAAGGTACCAAGCCTGAAGCGTGCAAAGATCATCCGGAACCGGCTTCCGAAACAACTGCAGGGAAAGTACCGAAAGGTCGCATTAATAGACAAACAACACATCCCCCGGAGCAACCTTTCGGAGGACCGAACCATCCCAAAAGGCTCTATCGAAAAGCTAACTGCAACCCTAGCGGAGATACAGGCTATACATGTTAATCTGCTTTGTATAGACATCGACAATGGATTTCAAACCAGCAGCTATCCACATACACCGGGAGGGCTAGCTCCTTTAAGTATACACGAGAATGCTAGTAGCCTACCTCTGGACGCTTACATCCGAGAGCCTACAAATGGGAGCCACTACCGGAGGTCCACATGTTGCCCGAGAGTCATCACATCAACAAGCACATGTCACTCTCAATAAGGCTCCTAACTAGCCAAGACCTTCATTGCGGAAGCCCTAATTAACACCTCAAAGCGGCCGGGAGCAAGAAACATCCATAACCAAGGAAATAGGCGACCGATAAAGGCTCTTGAAGGCCTAACGGCCCAATAGCAGAAAGGGCTCCAAGTTTTCTATAAATAGGACCCTATGGGTTACATTTGAGAGGACTTTTGATTTTTTAGCCTTCTACTCCTTGTAACCCTTCTCTCAAAACCCTAAGACAGGGATCAACTGAAGAATTTCTTCTATTTTGCTTATGTATTCTAAATCAAAGATTAATAAAGTGTGCATCTATATTCAAAGAGTCTCCCTGTTAGTTTGTGATACTATTTTCTTAATTATTGATTGTCATGGTTTACTGTTCATTTTCTGCAAATGCATGGATTCCTGTTCGAGTTTCCCTGTAGATCGAAGGAAACACCTTTTTTCCTATATGTTGAACCCCTCCAGTGAGTTCCTACCCTCTCTATGAGCTTAGATCTCCCAACGAGCTTGGTATAGAGTCCCTTGTTGTCCATCATTGAACCCTTTGTTAAGAGTAGTAGGCTAGCGACCTTTTCATCCAAGTCCCGATGCCTTGGGACGGAGAACCAACCGAGGCTTGTGAGGGTTAAACAATCTACTTCTTTTCCTTTGATTCATCCCCATTGACCTATCTCCGGTGTTGACAAAAAATACCATTAACATTTTGGCGCTAGAAGGAGGGCCTGAGCCTCTGACCTTGTGGTTAACAGCCATATATCTACCTGTGTTGTTCCATCCCGGATTGGACTAAAGCCTTGAAAAAACAAATTTATGGGTAATAGGTCCCAATAAAAGCCTTCAAAATCCCGAATTGATGAATCGGAAATCATGAACCCAGGAGTAACAGAGGAACTAAGGTTAAGAGTAAAAGTCTTACACATAATGAAGCGGTAGAGGGAAATGGAACAATACGCCCCCGATGTCAAAAATTATAGTTATTCCCACATAGGGAAAACCCTAGAGCCTCCTCCAAATGACTCTATATCCATGGGTATTAGCATATTCTCTCACCTAAAGAAAACCCTCCTCAAGAAAGTTAGGGGGACGACGCTTGAACGACAAATAATGGACGATTTCAACCACTTCACCGACAAGTGGTCCAAAGGGATAACATCTCAACCTTAGTATGTTTTTGGAGGAAAGAACGAAAGTGTAGGCACAATAGCTAGGCTGGGTCACAAAAGGATTAGACCCCAGCGACAAGAAGAAGGGCATGCGCCGGGGTTACCTAGGGAATACTACCTCACCACTTCGATGGAGAACATTTACTTCCTAACCAAACACGAACTCAACTATTGGCCACTCATGAAGAAAAATCTGTGGTACGAAGCAAAACAAGAGGGCCCTGCTACCATTACGACATAATGAATGGACACGGGACTAATCACTGTAGAATCCTCGGGGAGACTATCGTTAGATTCATCAGCCAAGGCCAATTACGAGAATTTATGAAAAAAATCAAAGTGAATTCGGTAAAATTCCTTAGGAGAAGGATTACTAAACATGTTCAAGGGTACGAAAAACCCTCCTCTTGGAAGTTAAAAAGGAAACCCAAAAAGGGTCAAACCGTAAACGGATTAAATCCCTCGTCATCGCCAAATTGGTCAGGATGAGGCATCCCCTGGAAAGGGATGGCGTGTTAGCCTTTCTCCATGCCTAAATCAGAGTGGGAAGGGTTAAAGCATCAAAAGCGTAAGCCTCTGTTTCACACCAGAAATGGTCGTGGCGGTGCATTTAACCTTAGCATGCCCTACCTCTGCTCGTAGAAGAGTACGCCCTGCCTCTACTAGAACTAAGCACATCCTACCTCTGCTCGCAGAAGAGCACGTCCTACCTCTGCTTATGTTCCGCGTTACCCGTAGAAGGGAACGCTAACCCCTATCATCGCCTACGATGGTCAAGATAGGGCATCCCTCGGAGGGGGGGAGGGTGGTGTGTAAGCCTTTGTCAGCACCTATGATGGTCAATATAGAGTGTCAAAAGAGTAAACCTTAGTTCTGTGCCAATGATGGCCCCGTCTATGTGTCTAAGACCTTATCATCACCTACGATGGTCGAGATAAGGCGCCTCCTGGAGGGAGGTCGGGTAAGTCCTTGGGCCCTAATTGTATATAAGCTAGCCAAGCGCAGCAAATGCACAAGCCTAGAGAGTGTCCAACAAAGCACCTGCATCCTCTGCTTTGACATCAAAAGCCCGGGGAGTGGCTCAAGAAGCACGTACAGCCTCTGCTTCAAAAATCAAATCCAAGTGGGATGCCAAAACACAAATGCAGGAGGGGACTCTCGGCCCTTATATTAATACCCGAATCTGGGTTGATTTGGATCTTCACAAATGCTGGAATGGGTTTCCGGTATTCTACCCTTATATTAATACCCAAATCTGGGTTGATTTGTGTTGACATCAAAAAATGTTGTAAACACCAAAGATTCCAATTACTAGGAATAATTAATCTGGTCATATAGACAAGAGCGAAAAGCAATAAATAACACAAGAGATTTATAATGGTTCAGCCTCGTGAGGGGCCTACGTCCACTTTGAAGCATTGTTGGAATATTATTGATCACAAAAGTTTACAAGGATGAGACCCTCTCATGACTTCACATTACATTCATTTCAAAGCCATATGATGTCATCTCTAAGCTATATGATGTCATCTGTAGGAGATGATGTCATCATTATAATATATGATGTCATAATTATCATATATATAATATACTAGGGAAAAGACACTTTTCCCTTCTTCTTCCTCAAATAGGAGATACCATTAATGGAGCTCTTTAGAGGTCCCAAGGTCTTAGATTCCAAATCCTTTCATATGTGAAGTCTTGGGGTATTTATAGGAGAGGGAGTAGGTAGAAATGGGGGAGCAAACCCAGAATTACGAACCTCAGGCCCGCACATGCCAAAATTTTGCACCTAGAGGCATGTTGGAAATTCGCAACCGAGCCCAGGGTGCGAATTTTTGCACCTCGTGGGTGCGAAATTCCGCACCTCATGGGTGCGAAATTTGCACCCTATAGAGGTGTGAAATTCGCGCCTCCTGTGGTAAGAAATTAGCGCCCTAGGGTACGAGTTTCGCACCCATGTTGCATGCAAATTTCGCACCCTGCTGGGTGCATATTTCGCACCCTATTGGGTGCGAATTTCGCACCCCTACAGGGTACAAATTTCGCACCTCCCGGGGGTATGAAGTTCGCTTCATAACGCACACGAAGGCTGCATGAATAGGTGTTTGGGGTGCCGCGAGGTCTTTGTTAGCGCGATCCCTCTTCATCCTATTTCCTTCGCTCTTAAGCGTCTCTTTCGGCTTTAGATCCACGTGATGCGTTGAGCCGAGCGTGTCTTGTGTACTTTTGGGAACCAGACCAAAAAGCCAGTTAACAATTGCCCCCCCCCAAAGTACATCTTGTGTCGACATGATGTGCTTTGGATTGGTTGAAGTAGTAATTGAGTTACTGGTTTATCCTGTAAGTTAAAGGAAAACACATGTTAATTGATATGCTCATTCGCTGTAGAATTGCTAGTGAGCTGTTGCTGATGTGGCGTCGTGCTCACGTTGCTAAGTATTCGCAGTGCGTTGCCCCCGTGTGTTCGCGGGGTCGGTATGTGCACAGAATACGTGTACATGAGCGTGTGGCGTGAAGTTTCAAACCCAAGGATTCGATTTTTTCCTTCTCCTTTTGTTTTTATGGGGTGCAAAATTTCGAACCATAGGGGTTCGAAATTTCGACCTGCCGAGGCTCGAAATTTCATAATTTGTAGGTTCGAAATATCAAACCCAGGAGGTTCGAAATTTCGAGACCTCGAGGTTCGAAGTTTCGAAGCTCACAGGTTTGAAATTTCGAACCCACGACCTCGTACTTTTCTTGAATACCAAGGGACTTTTCTTTTTATTATAAATAGCCCCCCTTCACATTTTCCCTTCCATTTATTTTCTTGCCTTGACCGCCATTGACTCAGAGTTTCGAAACCCAATGCTTTTTTGCACTAGACTTAGGTAATGGCTGGGGCTGAAAATAGAGGAGGAAGGTGGTCGAAGGGCTGAGACTTGAAGAAGTAGTTTGACGCGAGGGAGAGAGGCGGAGGCTTTCGAGCCGGGTCGGAAGTTCGAACCCTCCTAGGGTCTGAAATTTCGACCCCCTGGGGGTTCGAAATTTCGAACCTCCATGGGTTCGAGTTCTCGAACCCTCGAGCTCAGATTTTCAAGCCTGGGGGATTCGGATTTCCAAACCTCCAGGGGTCGGATCTTCGCGCCTCTGAGGCTCGAAATTTCAAACCTCGGGGGTTTGAAATTTCGAACCCTAAGTGGTTCGAATTTCCAGACCTTTGGGGGTCGGATTTTCGAAACTCTAAGTCTCTAAACTATGAACCTCGAGGGTTCGAAATTTTGAACCCTGAGTGGTTTGAATTTTGAGACCTCCAGGGGTCAGGGTTTTGAACCTCTAAGGCTCGAAATTCCAAACCTCGGGATTCGAAATTTCAAATCTTGAGTGGTTCGATTCTCCGAGCCTGGGAGGTTTTGAATTTTTGAATTCTGAAGTGGGTTAGAGCCTCTTTCGCCTATCGTGGTTCTCAAGTTTGTTGCTAGCCCAACTTCTCTGTGCCATGCCTTAGAAGGGTGTTGTTTCCTTTGCACAGGACTTCGATCTCCCAACTTCCCACCTTCAGATTTACATATTGATTATATACTTGCGCGCTTGGCGCCCATGCATATGACAAATAGTGGACAGGGATTTGAAAATTTTCACATAGGATAGCTCACATATCTGAATTGCGACTGAACTGTTGGACTGTTTTAATTTCCTTTGTACATCTTAATTTTGCATGACACCGCACGCACCTGTTAGCTTTAACCGGCACGAGGGGTACAGGTTATTCCAATGCGATGTCTAATATTAGTGTGTTAAAGTATAGCTAGCCATGCAAACAAGTTCAAAGACCGGGAATATCCTAGAAGTCGAGACTTCCCCGTCATCGTCACATGCATATGATTTTACCAATAGCAGTAGCTCGAGTGGCAGCGAGCTTGAGACTACCGAAGGATCCGTTCCATCTCAAACGGCTAGTTCACCCAAAGTATTTGATCATGGGGAATAGATTGAGAGGCTACATTCTCTGATGATAAATAAAGAGGTTGAGAATGTGGATATTATTATTGAAGTTGCAACAGCGGGCCCAGTAGCCCCGGATATGTTGCCCGATGTTGTTATCATGGAAAATCCGACGGACTCAGTACCGTCGCGCATGGATGTTACAGCAGTTAGGAAAATGGCGCTGCGATTCAATATGCCGGAGGGCGATGTCCATGCACTAGGAGAGGGTGATAGGGCTCATGTGCCGCATGAGGGTTTGACCGCCTAGAACAGGCAAGCTTGTTTTGCGAGATGCATGCCCCAAGCCAATGACTTCATTCGGGACATGCTATCCTATTTCCGCCTTGCACCTTCGCAACTGCATCCAAATGCTTATTCATCGCTCTTAGGCACTTACGTTCTATACCGAGAATATTTGCACATGGAACCCACCGAAGAGGACATTCAGTATTTTTTTCAGTCTGAGGAGGATATCTAGCGGATCGCCTTCCCAATGGTTCTTGGAAGCAACTGCCGCCACCAAATTCTTCGTCGGGAAGTGGCCTAGGCCGTCGGTGTTCAAACAAGAATGCTTCCTGTATTTGCAAGGAGGTGGACTGAAGGGAGTAAGTACTTTCGAACTCCGTTCCCTATTATAAAGTTCTTGGAGCCCGTATCTCATTATTCTTTTTCGACCACGGTAGGGAATCCAGATGCACCCTCCGGTGAAGAGTACAAGCAGCGTCTTAACACCTTGCGGGAAATTCCCAAAGATTCCTGCAAAACTGATATCGTGACAAGCCAAGAGCGCCTTCGCCGTGCAGGGCCGCTCCTGGATGATCGAGCAGTAATCAGGCCTGTCATTGCAAGCAGCATACCGAAAGGGAAGGTGAAGGAAGTTCCTGCCGCTTCTGGTTTGAAAATAAAGCTGCCTTCTGCTGGGCCCAAGCCAAAAAAGGCTGTCAAATTTCAAGGAGATGCACACGGAGACGAGACTCATTATCAGGGGAGGCCTACCGGGGACGAGGGTGTGTCGAGTATTCCGGTCCTGCCTCTGACAGGAGAGGCGGGGGAGGAACGTTAGACATACCCCAGTCTCCGGTGATTCTGACAGAGACCGCCGCCTTGCTCGAGATTGAGGGCTAGTTTGACGCCCTTAATCAGCTTGATTTAGAATAACTGCGTAGCTAGTTACGACTAGCCTAGAAGAACTAGCTATTATTGCGGAGGGGTTAACTCCTTCGGGTGGACCACAATCTGGTCTGTTGAGAGAACACTTAGGGCATACAATCTTCACGCTGCATAACATAGTGGCTTTTCTGAGCGTGTGACTTGATAGACGTTGCTTTACTTCTTCGATAGGTGATATGGCCAGAGGGCGTGGAGGACGAGGTTATGGTCATGAAGGCCGCCTACGCCCTAGGAATCCTTTCTTTGAGGGATTTATAAGACGGACCAACTTGTATGGCACTCCACCCCGATTGGTCGCGGCAGTGGACAACGTGATGGGGATCGATCTCGGCGATCTCCGACTCCTCCTCCCCCTCCGATTCGCGTGTCCGAGGGAGATTCTCAACTTAACCTAGGGGGTTCTCAGCGTTCGTCTTTGACAACATCCTCACATATAGTGCCTTTAGCTCCTACTCCAACTACTAAAGGGAGGGAGCCGCCATTTGGACAATAAGGACCGAAGAGGACGACCACGGTAGGGAGGAAAGACCTTACAAAGCCCGAGAGGCAAGAGTTCCCTCTGGATAAAAAAAACGCTACTGAAGCAGGACTTTCCTTACCATTATTTCGATGAAATAAAGTTCCTTCTAGACCTCCAACCATCCTCTGTTAAGTAGTCCGGGGATGTCTGGATGCGCGTAAGGGTTGAATATCATTTGGCCGACCAACTTCTGAAGTACTCCCACCAACTCTCAAAGCTGATTAGGAAGAAAACCTTAGAGCTCATCAACCAGGGGTTGGCTATCGATGCTGAAATGGTCACCGTCGGCAATCTGAATGCTGAAATAGGTAAGTTGGTTTCTTGTATCGTGGGTATAGTGTCGTCCATTTCTCGTCTCTTCACATGTTAATTTGTGAATATTGTTGTGGTAGCTGGGATGAAGAAAGTGTAACAGACTCTCAAAAGGAAGGCCGATCACTCTTGATCCGTTTTCACGGAATCTGTAGCTGATCTGACCACTGAGAACACGACCCTAAAGAAGGACAAGGTCGAGGTGGATAAAGTATGCATCGATCTAGAGAGGGATAATGCTAGAGTCTTTGACCTCCAAAATGACAACAATGCTCTGAGAGAGGAGAATGACAGTCTGAAGAAACAACTTGAGGAGATGAAAAAGACCAAGGAGGGTGCGGAGGCCAGTAACGGGGATGTGTTGTGAACGATGGATGGATTGAGAGCAGGCCATCTAAGAGAGGTGGAACAACAGAGAGAGGAGCTGGAGGATACAGAGTTCCGTGTGCAATCATCTGTGGAGGAGGATATCCGAAACATGTATGTTAAGGTTCTGAGATTACATGGACTCTCGTGGGTTAACGATTTTCTCTGGGAACTAGCTCGGACTTGGGAGAAGTTGGTTCTGTACGAAGCCTATCTGCGCCAAGTTGATGTTTGAACTTTAGATGAACGCCAACTCGCATTGATCTCCTGACAGTTGAGGAGCGCGAGAAGCTGGAGGAGGGTAAGAGGTTGCTGCTTGAGGATGTTGAGAGAAGGAGGCTGGAGAGGCTCTCTGCCGAGAAAGGGAAGTGGATTGTGACCGAGAGTGTGGTAGTAGCAGATACATTTGGAGTAGGAAGCTCTTATCGGCTATTAGACCCCGAACCTACTATGGTGAGTGATCCTGCTGCTTTGGTTGGGGTTTCAACTGAGTATGACCCTGAACATCCGGGGCTAGGAGAGACCGAATTCACTTTACCTACCCCCACAGGTTCCCCTCTTGTCACTTCTAAACCATCCCTGACCGAAGATAAATTTCTTTTGCCATGCATCCCTGAGGATGACATAATTACCGAATTTGCGGACTAAAAGGTTGTGTTTTCACTGTACAGCCCTTCCTGGACTGACCATGGCATTGGGTCCTGCCTCCGTGGTTCCACGAACAACTGAACCTAGGCCATGACCTACGGCAGTGCAATTTGGAGAAGGCGGCGATCAGTTGGACACCTATTCAGATATAAGGTTAACCCCTAACATGTTTGAGAGCCTTATGGAGGAAGGAGAGGTGGTTAACGGGCAGAGTTCTCGTACTAGAGATCCAGTGGAAGCCGATGTGCCTTCGATGGTTGCTATGGTGGAGGCCCAAAAAGCCAAAATGGTGGCTAAGTGTGAAGAGGTGGACGAGAAGCAGAAGCATGATGAGGCTTCCAGGAAGGAGGTCCTAATGAAGACCAGGTAGGATGTTGAGGCGAGGACCGCTGAGACGGTTGCAAAGAGGAAAGCCGATGAGGAGGCCGAGAAGAAAAGGGCAGATGATGAGGCCCGGACTAAAGGGAGGATGAGGAAGCCCAGTAGAGGGCTACTGAGTTCCTTAAGAAAACCAAGGCTGGTGATGTCACGCGGCATAGTTCCTAGAAGCTTGCTGAGCGACGGGTTGCTAAAGAGGCCAATGAGAAGGTTGAGCGGGAAGACAAGGTGATCGTGGAGAAGAGCGACGTTGTGGTTGGCCTTGCTGCTGGGGATTCCCCCAAGCCTACACCGCATGTCACCCTTGTTGATATTATTGAGATCTCTAGTGGCGATTGGGCAGACGAGAGATGCCTTTTAGCTTCTCATGAATCGACTTCTTCCCAGAAGGGTCGAGGTGGAAGGAGCGGGTCTGGTAAGAAGAGGCCCAGCACGAAGGATGAACCATCAAGTGTGGAATCTGCAAAAAAGAAACACAAGCACAAACGAAAGAAGCATGATTAATGTTAGCAACTTAAGTAGAAGTTATTGTTTATTTCGATAGTATAGGCCAAGAGTTTACGCGAGTACGACCCTCACTTTTGGTTTTTCAAGACATGGTGTGGTTTTCATGTACACCCTGTCATTAGAAAGAAAGATGTTAAACACGTAGTTTGTCTTAATGTGTGTGTGTTGAAATGGAATATGAATTAGTAAAGATCGCGATTTGTGTCAATTGTTTGGATGTTCTTCTTATGTTTTTCGGCGTCCCGTACTTGCATAAGCATACTTATCATTACACTCAACAAAAAAGCGATTGTGTACCGCGCTCTGGGTCAACTATTCCAGAGGGGTGTGATTGAGCGTAGGCTTCTAGTAAGTTTTCCTCAGCTCAGGAAACCTGTAACACCCCGAATTTTAGTTAATACTAAAATTCACTAATCGCAGAATAAATAATCTCAGACATGGGAATTGGGGGTAACGGGCTGCGTCATTGCGTTCATCTCGGAAAAATACGCGAAATAGAGTCCGAAATTTTGTAAATTGGAGTCCGTATGGCCCAGTTATGGCCCAATGAAGTTTGCAGAAAATTCAAAGTTAAAAACAGATTTAAAATTCAGTTCTAAAACAAGTTTGGAGCCAAAAGCGGAAAGGGCGGGAAAGTTCCCGCCTAGCCAGGCATGTCGACAGGGGTGTCGACAGGCATGTCGACAGGGGTGTCGACAGCCCTGTCGACAGGGGTGTCGACACAGGGTGTCGGCCCTGTTGATCTGGGTGCACCAGATCTGGTTTTTGGGTTAGTCTTGGGCTGTGTTCTAGAGGGTTCCGAAATCTAAGGGTCCTAATCTAATCTAGGGTTAATCTAAGGGCCTAAAACACTCACCTAATCTATAAATACACCCTAAACCTACCCTAATCCATACTAAAAATAGAATTGAGGGCTACATGCCGCCAAATTAAATCCTAGAAGGAGCCTCCACTAATTTATGAAGAGGGTTACAAGCTAATCACTCTCTAATCAACCTCTAATCCATTCTAAGCATCTTAATCTTCTTCATTTGGAGTGCAAATTTGCTAGTTGTGAGTTTCTATCACTTTGATGATCAATTGCTAAATTAAGTAGATGAGATATGATGAGATCTATGGTTTTGCATGAGGATTAATGGGTTTTCAAGTCATATGATATGATGTGAATATGCTAATCTATGTTTAATATTAATCCTATGTTTTGCAAGTTGGATATGTGGGTTTATGCAAGTTAAGTATGTGGGTTTATGCAAGTTAAGTGGTGGGTTTATGCATAATAAGTAATTGATTCTATGCATGCTAAGTATGTGGTTTTATGCATGCTAAGTGTTTGGTATTATGCATAAATCATGACATGCAAGTTTACCCTTTTAAATGTGATGCATACATATGCAAGATGACACCTTTATATGCTATGTATATATATATATATATATATATATATATATATATATATATATATGCATGTTTAAGATGCAAGTCATGTGTATGCAAGTTATGTGTATGCTTATATGCAAGTTCAACATGTTATGCAAGTTATGTGTATGCTTATATGCAAGTTCAACATGTTATGCAAGTTATGTGTATGCTTATATGCAAGTTCAACATGTTATGCAAGTTATGTGTATGATGTTATGTAAGTTATGTGCATGTTGTTATGCAAGTTCATATGCAAGTTATGTGTATGATGTTATGCAAGTTATGTGCATGATGTTATGCAAGTTATGTGTATGTTGATATGCAAGTTATGTTTATGATATTATGCAAGTTATGTGTATGATGTTATGCAAGTTAACATGTAACATGTTGTGCAAGTTCACACCTTTAAGACACATGCAAGTTCACCTTTGTATAACCTATGAACACTTATACAAGTTGCCTTTATACATGACATATGTATGTTCATGCAAGTTGGGTTATTTAGTAATGCTAGTTGGGTTAATATCATGATGTAAGTGGACACCTTTTAACCCATGTTAATGCTAATGTATGCTAAGTGAAACCCATGTTAATTGTGAAAGAATCTTCTCTTGGAAATATGTCGTGTTAGCATAAGTACGTGGGAAACGATGGGGTTAATAGACATGTTAATGAAATGGTGTGAAATGGTTATGATTAAGCATACCATAAAATGAATAAGCATAAGTGGGAATTTACCTATTGAGTTAGGTCTACCCCATGGGAATTTACCTATTGAGTTAGGTCTACCCATGTTATGGAATTGGGAATTTACCTATTTAGTTAGGTCTACCCATATTCTTAAAAATGTGTAATTAATTAGGGATAATTAATATAAATATGAGGGTGATTACTTAGGTGTAATTAATCGACTAAGACACGAGGTTGGACTCATTTGTAGTGTAAAACTGCCCGGACCCTACCGGCTTAACCAGTTGCTACAAATGTTAGCCCAATGTGGGAGGTCTTAGGCACAAATTAATTACGTGATTAAAGTAAAGACACGAGGTTAGACTCTGTTATGACGTAAAACTGCCCGGACCCTACCGGCTTAACCAGTTGTCATAAAAGCCAGTCTAATGTGGGAGGTCTTTATGGGAGATCACGGTCTTAATTAATTAAGAAACACTTAACCATATTAACATGTAGTGGGACATGAGGGGTTAAGTGGGTGCCTTGGGTGGCATGAGGAAACTAGTGGGTTGCCTTAGGTGGCAATAGAAAATACGATTAGAATACTTAACCAAAGTGGAACATGTAATTAAAACATGGTTAAAGGGTTAAGTAAGTGCTTTTGGGTGGCATGTGGAAATCTAGTGGGTGCCTTGAATGGCAATTAAAATATGATTAATGACTTAACCAAAATTTATAACATGTAAGTGGACATGGTTAAAGGGTTAAGTGGGATTCACTAGAAATAACAAGCTTAGGTGGTAGCTTGTGGGGGCCCATTTCAACCAATATCCCAAACGTATCTTAGTGGGCTCGACTCTAGTCGAGTGACGGGACACGCATATTGGGCTTGACTATAAGAGGCCAAAACGGGTTAGCGGTGGCAACGCAGGACCAACGGGTTTCATATGCGTGTGTGTGCCCGGGCTGGTTGGTAAGTCGTTGTTGCATCGTGTAGGTATAAAGCCGTGCACCGTTGATATTATCAGGTTGCCACTTTGGGGAATGATACACCCCATCGTGGGACCAGCACGGGTATCTACGTAAGGGAGCCGATCGCTTGGGGAGTAGTGAGTACACCTATGTAGTCAGATAGGGGTACACGAAACTACTAAATTACTAAGTACACTTAGGGGGATCAACCTTTAAGTAGGAATGACTGGTGTGGTGCAGTAATTATCCTTGGGTGGGTGGATGCGTCTTTACGGTTATCTTAGTTTATCCTAAGTCTGCCAAGCTGCTTAGTGTAGCCATTCATCCCCAGACGTTACCGTATATCAAGCTTATGTCTTCTCTGGTTACTTTAATGATTGTATTGTTAAAGTTATAGGACTCGCTCAGACTTATGTCTGACCCCGTTGTTTTTATCTTTTTTCCCAACCCTCAGGTTATCAGAGTGGGCCCAGTACGAGTGGGCTTTGATCAGGCTGCTTTATTCTCTTTTGGAGCTTGGACCATAGGTGTAGAGCTCAGCTTACCCTTTCTTTTATGGCTATCAGTTCATGTAATGGGATTATGTTCTTTTATTTATCAGGATGGATATTTTGTACTTGACTCTTATTATGGTTTTGTGATGTAACCAAACATGTTTTACTTTCCGCTGCAATGAAAAGAAATGATGTTTTAAAATTTTCAAGTATTACTTATATCTGTCTTGTTGTAATTTTTCTGTTCTATATTCACCACCGATGTTATGGCATTCCCTTAGCGAGTGACCATAGCGGGTGTGGGGCGTTACACGTGGTATCAGAGCTTAAGGTTACCGGAACAGATAAAACTTTTAGAAAATTATTTTCTAAGAATATTTTTGAAAGGAGTATTTTCAAAAACATGTCTTTAAAGAGAAAAGTTTTTGAAAGAAAAGCATAACCCCCGATAGCCATATCTTTATCTTTCGAATTCTCCGTTTTGAATCTTTCCTTTTTCGTCTCAGCATGGCTGAAGATCTTTATCTTCCGGACGGTGTAGCGGTACCGGTATGGTATAGGAGGTTGTTAGAGGCTAGGGCTGCCGCTGCAGGTCCAGCAAATGTTCCTCCTCCACCCGTTGCACTCGTTCCTCCTCGCACGGATACTTTTGCTAAAACCTGTAAGAAGTTTAAGGCTATGGGAGGGAAACCTTTTGTGGGAGCTAGGGATTGGCTTAATGAGACGGAAGAGTTGATGGAAATCTTGGAAGTGAAGAGGGAAAGAAAGTCAAGTTAGCCGCTTGGTTAATGGAAGGAGAGGCCTCGTTCTGGTGGGAGGTCACTAATGAGGAACGCCCTGTTGACTCTTGGGTGGATTTCAGGCAAAGGTTTGAGGCAAAGTTTCTCTCAAAAGCGGAAGAAAATATGCACGTGGAAAGGTTCTTGAATTTAAAGCAAGGGAACTTGTCGGTGAAAGAATATGTTAACAAGTTTAATCAGTTAGCGAAGTTCAATATAGACTTGGTAAACACACCGGAAGAGAAGGCTTTGAGGTTCGTTAAAGGCTTGAACGAACCCATGCATGGGTTGGCTATGACCCACATCTCTATGGGGGCCACCTTCGAGAAGTTAGTAGACATGGAATTCATGCATAAGGAAGAGAGGGGCCCCAATGCTATTATGGCACCCGAGAAGAATGGAGATCAAAAGAAACCTCAACAACAAAATAAGGGTGCGAAAGGTAAGGGTGGCAAGGGAAAGAAGAGGTGCTTCAATTGTGGGACACTAGGCCACTTAAACAAAGATTGTCGTAAGAAGACTAAGACTGGCTGCTTCCACTATGGCGAAGCGGGGCATCTGATGAAAGACTGTCCAAAGAAGGAGCAAAGGACGGGGTCTACCTCAGGAGGACAGGTGCAAGCTCTTGTGGCACCAAGTCAGGCTAGGGGGCAAGTACAGGCTCTCGCGATTCGGGAAAGAGGTAGAACTATTTCTATTGAAAGTCTAGTTTTTCCGATCGATCATCCTGTCCGTACTTTATTTGATTTTGACGCATTGAATTTGTTTATCTCATCATTGTTAGTTGAGTCACTGCACTTAGACACCAATTTAGTAGGTGATCCCTTAGTTGTTTCAAACCCTATTGGGGCTCCATGATATGTTTGGGTTTGAAAGTTGTTATACTTAGCGCTGAGTTTAGATGTGATGCTTTTTGGGCTTCACGGGCTATGGGTTAGTTTTGGGCATGGACTGGTTATCCAGTAATGGTGTCGTTCTTATTGTGGAGGGAGAGTTGTTAGGCTTATGACCCGCTTGGGTAACACTCTCGAGATCTCTTGTAATCCCATGGAATCTGTTATGCTAAGTTATCTAGAATCGCTTGACACGTCGGTCGAGAGTTTGCGATCTGTTAGAGTGGTCCGGGAATACTCGGATGTGTTTGAGGGGGTGAAGGGCTTACCTCCGGAGCGGGAGATTGACTTCTGAATATATCTGGTAGACAATGCCAAACCAGTATCTTTACTAGTGCGCCACTTGGCTCCTCGCGAGAGGAGGGAACTCCATAAGCAAGTAGGGGAGTTGCTTGAGAAGGGGTCCATAAGACAAAGTAGATCGGAGTGGGGTGCTCCAGTAGTTTTTGCTATGAAGGCGGATGGGTCCCTCAGACTTTGTGTAGGTTAAAGAGAACTAAATAAACTCACAAAGGAGAATAAACACCCATTGCCGAGGATTGATGATCTCTTTGATCAGTTGGTTGGCGCCTCAGTATTTTCGTATGTTGGACTCAGCCACGGGGTCTCGTCAGTTGAGAGTGGCTGAGGATAGTATAGAGAAGATTGCCTTTAGGACTCCGGATGGTTTTATGAGTGGCTGGTGATGCCATTTGGTTAGAAGAATGCCTCCACATACTTTGTTGATTTGATGAGAAGGGTGTTCAGGGAGTACCTAAATAAGTTCGTGATGATCTTGGTGGATGACATCTTGGTCTTTTCTAGGAGCGAAATAAGTTTTCGTATGTGCTCAATAGGTTGAGCAAAGCCCGTTATGGGATAAACGGTGGTTTTGGAGCGAGACTGGCAAGGACATCCAGAGTTGGACAAGGGCTTAATTATTTAGCCGTTTTTACTAGTATCATCTCACGTAGGTCATCTGAATTCGAAGGAGGTATCCCTTGGGTGTTTGTCTGATATTGGTTTAGGCCTTTGGGGCTTGCATTTGGGGGATGTCGAGTTCGACTAGGGTGGTCTGCGTGAGAGATGGATAGTTGTGACGATTTTGCATGGGAGAATATCCTGATTTTCTCTAGAAGTGGAGAAAAGCATGCCCTACATCTTAGGGAAGTGTTGGAGACTCTTTGAGCGCATTGTCTTAAGACAACAAAGGTGGATGGAATTCTTAGCATCCTATGAGTTTGAGATAGCGTATACCCCTGGCAAGGGTAACGTGGTGGCAGACGCCTTAAGCAGAAAAAAGGCTGTCTTTGAGTCCATTGTTCGTGGAATGGCGAAGCTTGGAGTTTAATTCTATGTTTGACTTTAGACCTTCCATTGACTTTGTACCCGGTTTGCTAGCCTCCTTGGAGGTTAGACCTACTCTTTTGGGATGGATTGGCGAGGCTCAGCGAGACGACCCACAGTTGGTTGAGTTGGTAGAGAAGCTTATAAGGGGGGAGTCGTCCAGCCATTTGGGTAGATACACCATAGATGATAGAGGACATGGTTTTTGTCAAAGTATCTCCGTTGAGAAATGTTATTCGCTTTGGGTCCGTTGGGAAGTTAGCACCGAGGTTTGTTGGGCCGTTTCCTATTAAGGAAAGGATTGGACGAATGGCATATAGAGTGGAGTTGCCCGACAGACTTAGCGGTGTACATGATGTATTCCATGGGAGGAAGTGCCTACATGAGACCGCAGAGGTGGTAGAGCCGAGCTTGCTTAGAGAAGTGGAAGTAGAGCGTGATGCGACGAGCTCCTACTTGCATCCTTGGGTCAGAGATTTGGAAGTTGAGAAACATAGAGGTTCAACTAGTCAAAGTACAATGGGGAGATGAAGAGAGCGACGCTACCTGGGAGACGGAAGCGAAGATGCGTTCGAGGTACCCTTTTCTTTCGGAGGGTATGTCCTTTTGCTTCTCCTTCATCGCACATCTTGTGCTTATCTTATCCTTAGTATGTCCTCTCGTTAGTACCTTTGACCTTCAGATAGGATAGTCCTATGGTTGAAACATGTGTTTGAGACATGTTATGTACGATGGATGCAAGTGGATGCAAGTGTTTGCTAGTGGTTGCTCGTGGATGCATATACACACACTTTAGGCACTAGATCGGCTCAGTCACTTCATATTGCATATTGCATAAAATTGTGTGTAGGAAGCTATATTTATGGATGTATAATGATTGTGTTATCATATGGATGATGCATTTTGGTGAATGATTGTGCACTCATGTAGATATTGTATGTGTCGATAGGGTTCTTTCGCATACATAATGGATGCATGGCACTATCATGGTTTGCATATGTTCATACATTAGATAGGGAACATATACACACACTTTTTGCATATGCTCATACATCATTAGAAATTTTGATTTAAGGACAATGGATGCTCGTGATTGATGGATTGAGTAGATGGTTGTTTGGATGGTAGGATATGCATTCTCCTTAAACTTAGAGATTCGGGGACGAAATCCTTTAAGGAGGGGAGAATGTAACACCCCGAATTTTAGTTAATACTAAAATTCACTAATCGCAGAATAAATAATCTCAGACATGGGAATTGGGTGTAACGGGCTGCGTTATTGCGTTCGTCTCGGAAAAATACGCGAAATAGAGTCCGAAATTTTGTAAATTGGAGTCCGTATGGCCCAGTTATGGCCCAATGAAGTTTGCAGAAAATTCAAAGTTAAAAACAGATTTAAAATTCAGTTCTAAAACAAGTTTGGAGCCAAAAGCGGAAAGGGCGGGAAAGTTCCCGCCTAGCCCCGTGTCGACAGGCATGTCGACAGGGGTGTCGACAGGCATGTCGACAGGGGTGTCGACAGCCCTGTCGACAGGGGTGTCGACACAGGGTGTCGGCCCTGTTGATCTGGGTGCACCAGATCTGGGTTTTGGGTTAGTCTTGGGCTGTGTTCTAGAGGGTTCCGAAATCTAAGGGTCCTAATCTAATCTAGGGTTAATCTAAGGGCCTAAAACACTCACCTAATCTATAAATACACCCTAAACCTACCCTAATCCATACTAAAAATAGAATTGAGGGCTACATGCCGCCAAATTAAATCCTAGAAGGAGCCTCCACTAATTTATGAAGAGGGTTGCAAGCTAATCACTCTCTAATCAACCTCTAATCCATTCTAAGCATCTTAATCTTCTTCATTTGGAGTGCAAATTTGCTAGTTGTGAGTTTCTATCACTTTGATGATCAATTGCTAAATTAAGTAGATGAGATATGATGAGATCTATGGTTTTGCATGAGGATTAATGGGTTTTCAAGTCATATGATATGATGTGAATATGCTAATCTATGTTTAATATTAATCCTATGTTTTGCAAGTTGGATATGTGGGTTTATGCAAGTTAAGTATGTGGGTTTATGCAAGTTAAGTGGTGGGTTTATGCATAATAAGTAATTGATTCTATGCATGCTAAGTATGTGGTTTTATGCATGCTAAGTGTTTGGTATTATGCATAAATCATGACATGCAAGTTTACCCTTTTAAATGTGATGCATACATATGCAAGATGACACCTTTATATGCTATGTATATATATATATATATATATATATATATATATATATATATGCATGTTTAAGATGCAAGTCATGTGTATGCAAGTTATGTGTATGCTTATATGCAAGTTCAACATGTTATGCAAGTTATGTGTATGCTTATATGCAAGTTCAACATGTTATGCAAGTTATGTGTATGCTTATATGCAAGTTCAACATGTTATGCAAGTTATGTGTATGATGTTATGTGCATGTTGTTATGCAAGTTCATATGCAAGTTATGTGTATGATGTTATGCAAGTTATGTGCATGATGTTATGCAAGTTATGTGTATGTTGATATGCAAGTTATGTTTATGATATTATGCAAGTTATGTGTATGATGTTATGCAAGTTAACATGTAACATGTTGTGCAAGTTCACACCTTTAAGACACATGCAAGTTCACCTTTTTATAACCTATGAACACTTATACAAGTTGCCTTTATACATGACATATGTATGTTCATGCAAGTTGGGTTATTTAGTAATGCTAGTTGGGTTAATATCATGATGTAAGTGGGCACCTTTTAACCCATGTTAATGCTAATGTATGCTAAGTGAAACCCATGTTAATTGTGAAAGAATTTTCTCTTGGAAATATGTCGTGTTAGCATAAGTACGTGGGAAACGATGGGGTTAATAGACATGTTAATGAAATGGTGTGAAATGGTTATGATTAAGCATACCATAAAATGAATAAGCATAAGTGGGAATTTACCTATTGAGTTAGGTCTACCCCATGGGAATTTACCTATTGAGTTAGGTCTACCCATGTTATGGAATTGGGAATTTACCTATTTAGTTAGGTCTACCCATATTCTTAAAAATGTGTAATTAATTAGGGATAATTAATATAAATATGAGGGTGATTACTTAGGTGTAATTAATCGACTAAGACACGAGGTTGGACTCATTTGTAGTGTAAAACTGCCCGGACCCTACCGGCTTAACCAGTTGCTACAAATGTTAGCCCAATGTGGGAGGTCTTAGGCACAAATTAATTACGTGATTAAAGTAAAGACACGAGGTTAGACTTTGTTATGACGTAAAACTGCCCGGACCCTACCGGCTTAACCAGTTGTCATAAAAGCCAGTCTAATGTGGGAGGTCTTTATGGGAGATCACGGTCTTAATTAATTAAGAAACACTTAACCATATTAACATGTAGTGGGACATGAGGGGTTAAGTGGGTGCCTTGGGTGGCATGAGGAAACTAGTGGGTTGCCTTAGGTGGCAATAGAAAATACGATTAGAATACTTAACCAAAGTGGAACATGTAATTAAAACATGGTTAAAGGGTTAAGTAAGTGCTTTTGGGTGGCATGTGGAAATCTAGTGGGTGCCTTGAATGGCAATTAAAATATGATTAATGACTTAACCAAAATTTATAACATGTAAGTGGACATGGTTAAAGGGTTAAGTGGGATTCACTAGAAATAACAAGCTTAGGTGGTAGCTTGTGGGGGCCCATTTCAACCAATATCCCAAACGTATCTTAGTGGGCTCGACTCTAGTCGAGTGACGGGACACGCATATTGGGCTTGACTATAAGAGGCCAAAACGGGTTAGCGGTGGCAACGCAGGACCAACGGGTTTCATATGCGTGTGTGTGCCCGGGCTGGTTGGTAAGTCGTTGTTGCATCGTGTAGGTATAAAGCCGTGCACCGTTGATATTATCAGGTTTCCACTTTGGGGAATGATACACCCCATCGTGGGACCAGCACGGGTATCTACGTAAGGGAGCCGATCGCTTGGGGAGTAGTGAGTACACCTATGTAGTCAGATAGGGGTACACGAAACTACTAAATTACTAAGTACACTTAGGGGGATCAACCTTTAAGTAGGAATGACTGGTGTGGTGCAGTGTAGTAATTATCCTTGGGTGGGTGGATGCGTCTTTACGGTTATCTTAGTTTATCCTAAGTCTGCCAAGCTGCTTAATGTAGCCATTCATCCCCAGACGTTACCGTATATCAAGCTTATGTCTTCTCTGGTTACTTTAATGATTGTATTGTTAAAGTTATAGGACTCGCTCAGACTTATGTCTGACCCCGTTGTTTTTATCTTTTTTTCCCAACCCTCAGGTTATCAGAGTGGGCCCAGTACGAGTGGGCTTTGATCAGGCTGCTTTATTCTCTTTTAGAGCTTGGACCATAGGTGTAGAGCTCAGCTTACCCTTTCTTTTATGGCTATCAGTTCATGTAATGGGATTATGTACTTTTATTTATCAGGATGGATATTTTGTACTTGACTCTTATTATGGTTTTGTGATGTAACCAAACATGTTTTACTTTCCGCTGCAATGAAAAGAAATGATGTTTTAAAATTTTCAAGTATTACTTATATCTGTCTTGTTGTAATTTTTCTGTTCTATATTCACTTAAAATACTCCACCGATGTTATGGCATTCCCTTAGCGAGTGACCATAGCGGGTGTGGGGCGTTACAAAACCCGTTGTTTGCGAAGCTAGGCTGAGTGCCTGCTGTTTTGGGTTGCTCGAGGTTAATGCTAAGTGTAGTGAAGGCATAGGGCATCGCGTTTTGCAGTCCACCTAGTGTGTGGCTCTCCCGTTGTTCATTGGGTTGAGGCGAGCCGCAGGCGTCGTTTATTCGCCTGAGAAGAGAAGCCCGGATCATCAGCCCTTAGGATCTGATCATGGCCATGTGCTACCCCTTAGCGTTGAGAGCTTCGGGGAAGAAATGATTTAAGGGTCGATCTCGGTGCTGCGCTAAGATTCGACCGGTACCCGTAGCAGAGAGAGGGATTTACATCACTCCTGCCTAGCTATTGGGTGGCCCCAAGTCGCTTGGGACTCGGGCGTGGAACGATTTATCCTCAATCTCAGCATGAGGCTGAGATTCGAGTTTGTGGTTATTTATACTCGGTCGCGCTGCGGGCCAACGACTCGAGTAGCGTTGCCGGCTCCCATGCTCGGGGTGCCGGTCGTAGCCATTGTGTTTTTGCCTCGAGGTTTGCTCGAGACTCGGACGGCGGTACCGACTCCATGCTCGGAGGCTGATACGACAACCGAATGTTTGAACGTAAGATAGTTGTCATGTAATGACCCGTATTTTTACAGTGGAATAATTAACTTATTTAATTATTTAAATAACGAATATATTATTTAATCGACGACGTTAGAACGTATAATTTTATTTTTAATTAAAAGCGAGCTTGAAATGGCGCGGCAGTTCGCGATTTGGCGATTTGAACTTCAACTGAATGTACAGGATTCGTTTTAAATCGGATTTCTATGAAACAAGAAACGTGTGGAGCTGGTGGAGTATATCTTTCTAGGGGAAGAGAAAAATCAGGATTTCTTTGTATAGATTTTGAGATATGTCCAAATCAAATTTTAAAATAGTCGTTATAGAATCGTTTATCGACCGTAACAGTTTATTCAAAATAACTAGAGATCTGGTTTGAATTTAGACAAGGTTCTTTTGAGATATAGTGATAATTTAATTTTTAGAATTTTACTATAATTTTTAATTAAGTTAATGAGCAACTTTTTATTTGGAGTACTTTGCACCCTGTAATCAACATTTTGGGGTTTCACAATATGAGTTAATCTACCGATATTATTATATTTTTGGGGCCATGACACACTGTTCGTCACAACGGTATTTTTGTTTCTGTCTGTAGCAGTACATATGTTGACAAAAAATTGAGTAACGAGTACGTGCTTAAACTAACAATCATCAGCCTATGACTTCAAATGCCAACCATTTCCATGGAGGAAATAGCACCCACGTAGACAGATAAAAGGGATATGCGTGGTCTAGTTTTTGGCCTTCAAACTTTTCGTGGCCAATACAGAAACACGCATCACTTACCCAACATATATAAATAACCTTCTTTGGCTAAACCTAATTACTTTTGCTGAAACAAAGAAATCGCGCCTCCATTATCCTCTATTAACGAACGGTTTAAAGTTCGAAATCTCTTCTTCAAATTAACGTTCGACCTACTGATTTAAATCCTAACACCCAACTGAAAAGATTTAAAGCTCGGCAAGAGCTGGAGATCCGATGACCATGATCTAATTTGGGGCTTCGGTGTGGCCTGAATCTGACGATGAAGGGGCGGGTTTCGTCATCGATCTGGAGATCGATGGGAGCATCGTACAGGATGATGCTTGGGGCACTGGTTCTCGACGTAAAGGCGAGCGGTGGGGTGGCGACTGATCGATGGATATCTGATGGTCTGAGGCGCGATTATGGGTTGAATGAAGGGTATTTTTGTGTGCTGGTTTCTTTGATTGGATCCGGTGTACTGGCGAGTGTCGGGAAGACGACGAGACTGGTCTGGGATGAAACAGGGGACGGAGGCGAGCTCGGCAGTGAGGAGGGTTGTTCGAAGTGCGATATTGGTGAGGGTCAGTCCATGGTGGGCCTGGCGACGAGGAGGACACAGAGCGAATTTGTTTCATATGGAGATGGATGTGTGCGAGATGGTGAAGGATTTGTTTGAGGGGAGTATGAGCAGTTTTTGAGTGCTGTATTGGAGAGGCAGGTACAAGTTTTGGGGTTCGAATTCTATGGTGAGTGGAGGAGGTGCAGAGGCGCAACTGGGTTGGTGGATAGGTCGATGTCTAATCGCCTGAGGCGGGTGCTGTTGATCAATGTTAGGAAGGGGTTTCCTCGTTGAAGTAGTGAAGAGGAAGTCGACTATTTTGTTTTTCTTGGGAAGTGTGCATGCTGATGGTTAGGCGCATAAATTGGAACAAAGGAGTTTGAATTGGAATGTTTTCTCCTGATAATCGTTGGCAAGTTGGAAGTGGTTGCAGTGTTGTTCGATTAAGATGGGGTAGGTGATAGTTGTGGGACAGTTTGCGTTGAATAGAATGCTGGGTCCGCAAGTTCTTGGTTTGAAGTGATGAATGGAATGAAATACTGATGATAAGAGAGTTTAGTTTTGGGGATATTTGTTTCAGTAGTACTTTAGTAGGAGGGAATACAGAGGTGGTAGGTGCGGATCATGGGGAGAATAAGGTATTGTTCATGTACAGTTTTGTATGTAAAGCCAATGGGTGATTTGTGGTAAATGGGTCTTGTATGTAAACGGTTCGAAGAATTACAGAACAGGATGTTTTGGAACTGTGTTTAAATATTGGAGGCGCGGGTTTCACAGACCTGAAGCATGGAAGTCATGCGGACAAAGGCTATGCTATGAATTTAGTCTGGAGCAGGTTGGAACTCATCGGAAATTATGGCAACGTAAAATGCTAGATTGAATCAAAGACAGTTAATCGTTTTTAAACGATAACAGTCCAATGTGAGTAAAACTCACTAACTCTGCTCAATTTATATTTTAATATAAATTGTACTTTATTTATTGACTGTTGTATATTGATTGTTAAACTGGACTGTTAAATAGATTTGATTGAAAACGTAGTTATAGTTAATCTATGTACTGTTAATCAAATATGGTTATGTACAGCAGGATATTTCATTTCAAAATGAAATATGATATATATTATATTGTGTAACATTTGTGGATGCAGGGAGACAGGTTGGAGGAATCCGACTGGATTCCTCAACAATTATTTTACTGTTTCCATATATTGTGTTATATGATGTGTTATATAATCTGTTCTGGATTATGTGTGTTAGAATGATATTGATCATCGTGTTTGATATTTTAAATATCATAAGAAACCCTGAGTTGTAAAAAGGAATATTTCAATGTATATTGAAATAACGGAATTTTATAAAATCATAGGATTTTATAAAAGGAAATTATTTATAAAACGAACACGGTTTTAAAAAAGGAAATTATTTAGAAAATAAATAGAATTGAAAAGGAGAATATTTATTTAGAAAATAAATAGAATAAAGAAATATTTATTTAGAAGATAAAAAGAAGTTATAAATAGGAAATATTTGTAACGGTAAATAGAAGTTATAAATAGGAAATATTTGTAACGATTTATAAATAGGAAATATTTGTAACTGATAAATAGAAGTTATAAATAGGAAATATTTGTAACGGATAAATAGAAGTTATAAAAAGGAAATAGTTGTAACGGAAAACGTAGTTTATCAAAAGGAGTTAATCAAACGTAGTTTATCAAAAGGAGTTAATCAAACGTAGTTTATCAAAAGGAGTTAATCAAACGTAGTTTATCAAAAGGGGTTAATCGAATATAGAAATTAAGAAGTGAAGTTAAACAAAAATTAGAAACTGACTAGAGATTAGTAAGTTGAATAGTTTTCTGAGTATGGATCTGATGTTGGTTTCGACCTTCGGGGTTTATACTTAGAGAATTGTTCTTTTACTAGTACGGTTAGGGACTAATAGTTGTGGAATGGTAGTGACGTGTGAATGAGGATTGGAAATGTTTTCTAATGTTAATAACGTACATTTTTCTAAATCATAGAAAATAAGGAATGTGGATATATATATATATATATGTATGTATATATGTTTTGATGATTGGATCGATAATTCCATTTGGAATTTAGATCGTTGTGTGAACACCGACATGTTTTCATTTGATAGTTAAATCACAGACTATCAAGTTTTTACCATTTTAATGTTGTTGATATGGAGAGAGCGGTTGGATTCTTATCCAAAGAACCACTCTGTATTGGCATGAGCGTTGCGAATATGCCAAAGAAAATTGAAGACGGAGTAAAGTGCAAGGGCTATTGTATAAGTCTTAGATAACAGTGACTAAGATGGATGTACTGAATAGTGCCTTCGGTTTCATTCAGTCCCAGAACGAACGTATATGGACGAGTGTCTGACAGCATATTTCCAATGATCGAATGGGTTGGTCTGTATAAATATATATGGTGGCAACGGATTTATTCCCTTAGCATAACATCCAGAATATTTGTGCAAATCAACTAGTGATTAACGGATCTGACAATGTGGCATTCAAAGTGATCGTGTTATCAATGAATGGAAAGTAATCGTAGCCTCTGGCCTCAACAACTAGGAAATGACAAAAATCGGGCAGGCAGCATGGCTAAGTCGGTCGCACCGAAGTAGGGTGTATAATCACCTATCTAGAGAATATTCATTTGCTTCTTTAATGTATCAATGCTGTCCCATATATATACGGGAAACAGTTGCTGATCCCAACCGTTGGTGATGTACATTCGATACACTCAAGCGAAATGAGTGGTCGGTCATGTGTGGCTGAGTTGCAAGATGTTCTTGTTGAACTCCAGTGTATCGTTCCTAGAGTACACTGATCGGAAGGTGGTTCCATACCTTGTCATAGTTGGAAATCCATTACCCAATACGTGCTTGCCGTTTTGATTGTATACTATATATGTAGAACGTGAGATGAAAGCGTTTCTGCTAGATGAGTATTATATTGTGGTTGATAGACATTATTATAATATCAAAAGGTTTTTGATATAAGGATATTTTGGATTCTCATAAGGAAAAACCCGTTCCGTTATACGGCGTGGTCTTATGAGATATCGTTTACTTGTTCAAACTGTTTTAAACTGTTTTACTCATACCAGTCTCATGACTGACCCAGAGTTTACTTTGTTTTGTTTTACCTAAACTTTTGGGTGCCTAAATTTGTACGGGCAGTCAAGTAGTTCAGGATTTTACAGATACATTTGGAGAGCTTGGAGCAGGAGGCTTCAAGATTCTATAGCTAGTATTATTTCCGCTGTTGTTGTAAGTGCTGTACTCTGAAATGTTATTGTATACATATACTGTTTGTATTTCAAAAGTTATGTTATATTTTATTCGTTCCGCTGTGAGATTCGTGTTTACTCTGGTGATGATGCTCTTCTTCTTCTTCTTCTATTCTACTAGTTCTATCTTATCTATCCTCACCCTCTATCTTCTTTCTATTAATTTCTTGAATTTCCAGTGCAATTTGGGGTTGGACTTGTGTTATTTAGTCAGCTCAAATTGGACCGGATTTTTGGGTCATTACAGTTGGTATCAGAGCTTAAGTTAAGTGAATTACCTTGGCTCTGTGGCGTAACTCAGTAGAGATGGGATTAGTAATATCCTAGACTGAGATTGAGTGTATATATACGAGTGAACGTATTTGTTATTTGATATAAATTTTTTTTTTATATTGTGGAGCTTTATGGGTTGAGCGGCTTATGAATTCTGGTCGATGGTGGGGCACCACAATATTGATAAGGGTTTCTAAACGTTCGAATACGATGGGTCGGCACGGTATGTTTTGAAGGAAGGTAAATAAAGTAACTTTACCCGAATTATATTTTGATATAAAGGAATGGTTAAGATTTGAATCATTATAGTATGTTGGATGTGTTGGTTGTTATTATAATCAATGAAATTATTAAAAGGCGAAATAGTTATAAATAACTAATCAGAATTCATATAAGTAAAGTATGTCAAATAAGATGAATTAAATCTGAAATTAAATCAGAATCAGGAATTAAAATAAGGAAATTTTAAGTTCCTAGGAGATTTTGAAAATGTTTTCAAATTGAAAGTGTTATAGTATTAAACTCACTTCGATAAACTAGGAAATAACCCTGATGAGTGTGGCCACATCATCAGTGTTCATTTTCGAGTTGCTAAGTGATGGATTATTACCAAAGATTTTGTTTTTGAATTGTTAGAGGAAAACAAGTTGTTTAGAAATTCTAAGGTTTTGAATTGGTATTATGATTTCAAATTGATTTGAAATGAGCCTAGGAATTTAAATTCTGGAATTTGAATTTAACTTATGAAGTTAAATAGATTAAAATTTTGAAAGTGAATAAATTAATTTGAATTAAACTTGGACAAGGTTATATATAATATGGAATTATATTGGGATGATATCGAGTAAGTTGATCGATTTTATAAGGATTTGGAATCAAGAATTGTACTTAAGTTTGAAATGGAATTTGACTTGAGTATAAGCAATTGCTTGAGTTTGAGGATAAAAACTGACAGGAGATGGATTGGAATGACATTGGTATATGTTAAGTTGATAACCAATGGGAATGGTATAATGATATGGTCAGCAAAAAGGTACAAGTTTATATTTCATATGAGTTGGAATTTATGAGCCGAATTGGCAAGCCGCTTGGCTGTTTGATTTTCTTTTGGGTCGGAGAAGGCCTAGAGAGGCGAGTTGGATTTTTACCGATAGGGCTGTACAAAGGAGGTTATGGCAAAATTTTCCGAAAAAATTTAAGCGTTAAATTTTTTTCAGAATTTTTGAAAATTTTAGTTAGTCGGAATAAATTAATATCTTAGTCGATATTAATTGGTTCGTTAAAACCGAAGTTAAGGGGTAAACTGATAAATATTTACCTAATAGATAGGGTCGTCCTCTACCTTAGCAATTTCGAGGACGAAATTATTTTAAGTGGGGAAGAATGTAATGACTCGTATTTTTACAGTGGAATAATTAACTTATTTAATTATTTAAATAAAGGATATATTATTTAATCGACGACGTTAGAACGTATAATTTTATTTTTAATTAAAATCGAGCTTGAAATGGCGTAGCAGTTCGCGATTTGGCGATTTGAACTTCAACTGAATGTACATGAATCGTTTTAAATCGGATTTATGTGAAACAAGAAACGTGTGGAGCTGGTAGAGTATATCTTTCTAGGGGAAGAGAAAAATCAGGATTTCTTTGTATAGATTTTGAGATATGTCCAAATCAAATTTTAAAATAGTCGCTATAGAATAGTTTATCGACCGTAACAGTTTATTCAAAATAACTAGAGATCAGGTTTGAATTTAGACAAGGTTCTTTTGAGATATAGTGATAATTTAATTTTTAGAATTTTACTGTAATTTTTAATTAATTTAATGAGCAACTTTTTATTTGGAGTACTTTGCACCCTGTAATCAACATTTTGGGGTTTCACAATATGAGTTAATCTACCGATTTTATTATATTTTTAGGACCATGACACACTGTTCGTCACAACGGTATTTTTGTTTCTGTCTGTAGCAGTGCATATGTTGACAAAGAATTAAGTAACGAGTACGTGCTTAAACTAACAATCATCAGCCTATGACTTCAAATGCCAACCATTTTCATGGAGGAAATAGCACCCACGTAGACAGATAAAAGGGATATGCGTGGTCTAGTTTTTGGCCTTCAAACTTTTCGTGTCCAATACAGAAACACGCATCACTTACCCAACATATATAAATAACCTTCTTTGGCTAAACCTAATTACTTTTGCTGAAACAAAGAAATCGCGCCTCCATTATCCTCTATTAACGAACGGTTTAAAGTTCGAAATCTCTTCCTCAAATTAACGTTCGATCTACTGATTTAAATCCTAACACCCAACTAAAAAGATTTAAAGCTCGGCAAGAGCTGGAGATCCGATGACCATGATCTAATTTGGGGCTTCGGTGTGGCCTGAATCTGACGGTGAAGGGGCGGGTTTCGTCATCGATTTGGAGATCGATGGGAGCATCGTACAGGATGATGCTTGGGGCACTGGTTCTCGACGTGAAGGCGAGCGGTGGGGTGGCGACTGATCGATGGATATCTGACGGTCTGAGGCGCGGTCATGGGTTGAATGAAGGGTATTTTTGTGTGCTGGTTTCTTTGATTGGATCCGGTGTACTGGCGAGTGTCGGGAAGACGACGAGACTGGTCTGGGATGAAACAGGGGACGGAGGCGAGCTCGGCAGTGAGGAGGGTTGTTCGAAGTGCGATATTGGTGAGGCTCAGTCCACGGTGGGCCTGGGGACGAGGAGGACACAGAGAGAATTTGTTTCATATGGAGATGGATGTGTGCGAGATGGTGAAGGATTTGTTTGAGGGGAGTATGAGCAGTTTTTGAGTGTTGTATTGGAGAGGCAGGTACTAGTTTTGGGGTTCGAATTCTATGGTGAGTGGAGGAGGTGCAGAGGCGCAACTGGGTTGGTGGATAGGTCGATGTCTAATCGCCTGAGGCGGGTGCTGTTGATCAATGTTAGGAAGGGGTTTCCTCGTTGAAGTAGTGAAGAGGAAGTCGACTATTTTGTTTTTCTTGGGAAGTGTGTATGCTGATGGTTAGGCGCATAAATTGGAACAAAGGAGTTTGAATTGGAATGTTTTCTCCTGATAATCGTTGGCAAGTTGGAAGTGGTTGCAGTGTTGTTGGATTAAGATGGGGTAGGTGATAGTTGTGGGACAGTTTGCGTTGAATAGAATGCTGGGTCTGCAAGTTCTTGGTTTGAAGTGATGAATGGAATGAAATACTGAAGATAAGAGAGTTTAGTTTTGGGGATATTTGTTTCGGTAGTACTGTAGTATTAGGGAATACAGAGGTGGTAGGTGCGGATCATGGGGAGAATAAGGTATTGTTAATGTACAGTTTTGTATGTAAAGCCAATGGGTGATTTGTGGTAAATGGGTCTTGTATGTAAACGGTTCGAAGAATTACAGAACAGGATGTTTTGGAACTGTGTTTAAATATTGGAGGTGCGGGTTTCACAGACCTGAAGCATGGAAGTCATGCGGACAAAGGCTATGCTATGAATTTAGTCTGGAGCAGGTTGGAACTCATCGGAAATTATGGCAACGTAAAATGCTAGATTGAATCAAAGACAGTTAATCGTTTTTAAACGATAACAGTCCAATGTGAGTAAAACTCACTAACTCTGCTCAATTTATATTTTAATATAAATTGTACTTTATTTATTGACTGTTGTATATTGATTGTTAAACTGGACTGTTAAATAGATTTGATTGAAAACGTAGTTATAGTTAATCTATGTACTGTTAATCAAATATGGTTCTGTACAGCAGGATATTTCATTTCAAAATGAAATATGATATATATTATATTGTGTAACATCTGTGGATGCAGGGAGACAGGTTGGAGGAATCCGACTGGATTCCTCAACAATTATTTTACTGCTTCCATATATTGTGTTATATGATGTGTTATATAATCTGTTCTGGATTATGTGTGTTAGAATGATATTGATCATCGTGTTTGATATTTTAAATATCATAAGAAACCCTGAGTTGTAAAAAGGAATATTTCAATGTATATTGAAATAACGGAATTTTATAAAATCACAGGATTTTATAAAAGGAAATTATTTATAAAACGAACACAGTTTTAAAAAAGGAAATTATTTAGAAAATAAATAGAATTGAAAAGGAGAATATTTATTTAGAAAATAAATAGAATAAAGAAATATTTATTTAGAAGATAAAAAGAAGTTATAAATAGGAAATATTTGTAACGGTAAATAGAAGTTATAAATAGGAAATATTTGTAACGATTTATAAATAGGAAATATTTGTAACGGATAAATAGAAGTTATAAATAGGAAATATTTGTAACGGATAAATAGAAGTTATAAAAAGGAAATAGTTGTAACGGAAAACGTAGTTTATCAAAAGGAGTTAATCAAACGTAGTTTATCAAAAGGAGTTAATCAAACGTAGTTTATCAAAAGGAGTTAATCAAACGTAGTTTATCAAAAGGGGTTAATCGAATATAGAAATTAAGAAGTGAAGTTAAACAAAAATTAGAAACTGACTAGAGATTAGTAAGTTGAATAGTTTTTTGAGTATGGATCTGATGTTGGTTTCGGCCTTCGGGGTTTATACTTAGAGAATTGTTCTTTTACTAGTACGATTAGGGACTAATAGTTGTGGAATGGTAGTAATGTGTGAATGAGGATTGGAAATGTTTTCAAATGTTAATAACGTATATTTTTCTAAATCATAGAAAATAAGGAATGTGGATATATATATGTAAGTATATATGTTGATGATTGGATCGATAATTCCATTTGGAATTTAGATCGTTGTGTGAACACCGACATGTTTTCATTTGATAGTTAAATCACAGACTATCAAGTTTTTACCATTTTAATGTTGTTGATATGGAGAGACCGGTTGGATTCTTATCCAAAGAACCACTCTGTATTGGCATGAGCGTTGCGAATATGCCAAAGAAAATTGAATACGGAGTAAAGTGCAAGGGCTATTGTATAAGTCTTAGATAACAGTGACTAAGATGGATGTACTGAATAGTGCCTTCGGTTTCGCTCACTCCCAGAACGAACGTATATGGACGAGTGTCTGACAGAATATTTCCAATGATCGAATGGGTTGGTCTGTATAATATATATGGTGGCAACGGATTTATTCCCTTAGCATAACATACAGAATATTTGTGCAAATCAACTAGTGATTAACGGATCTGACAATGTGGCATTCAAAGTGATCGTGTTATCAATGAATGGAAAGTAATCGTAGCCTCTGGCCTCAACAACTAGGAAATGACAAAAATCGGGCAGGAAGCATGGCTAAGTCGGTCGCACCGAAGTAGGGTGTATAATCACCTATCTAGAGAATATTCATTTGCTTCTTTAATCTATCAATGCTGTCCCATATATATACGGGAAACGGTTGCTGATCCCAACCATTGGTGATGTACATTCGATACACTCAAGCGAAATGAGTGGTCGGTCATGTGTGGCTGAGTTGCAAGATGTTCTTATTGAACTCCAGTGTAACGTTCCTAGAGTACATTGATCGGAAGGTGGTTCCATACCTTGTCATAGTTGGAAATCCATTACCCAATACGTGCTTGCGGTTTTGATTGTATACTATATATGTAGAATGAGAGATGAAAGCGTTTCTGCTAGATGAGTATTATATTGTGGTTGATAGACATTATTATAATATCAAAAGGTTTTTGATATAAGGATATTTTGGATTCTCATAAGGAAAAACCCGTTCCGTTATACGGCGTGGTCTTATGAGATATCGTTTACTTGTTCAAACTATTTTAAACTGTTTTACTCATACCAGTCCCATGATTGACCCGGAGTTTACTTTGTTTTGTTTTACCTAAACTCTTGGGTGCCTAAATTTGTACGGGCAGTCAAGTAGTTCAGGATTTTACAGATACATTTGGAGAGCTTGGAGCAGGAGGCTTCAAGATTCTATAGCTAGTATTATTTCCGCTGTTGTTGTAAGTGCTGTACTCTGAAATGTTATTGTATACATATACTGTTTGTATTTCAAAAGTTATGTTATATTTTATTCGTTCCGCTGTGAGATTCGTGTTTACTCTGATGATGATGTTCTTCTTCTTCTATTCTACTAGTTCTATCTTATCTATCCTCACCCTCTATCTTCTTTCTATTAATTTCTTGAATTTCTAGTGCAATTTGGGGTTGGGCTTGTGTTATTTAGTCAGCTCAAATTGGACCAGATTTTTGGGTCATTACATGTCAGGACTAGTCAAACGTGTCATGCGCGGAGTAAACATAAACAGGAAGAGATGGGAAGTTAAACATCATTTTCACTAATAACTTTGGAAGTAATAGCCTTTACAATGCATTGAATTGTTAGAAAACAAAACATTGTTGGAAAGCGTAAATAACCGTGTACTAAATTACGTAAAGTAGCGGCGAAGTTGTTCACTGTTGCATGCCCTTGGGAGCCCAGCTCCATCCACAGTTGCGAGTTTGAAAGATCCGTTACTGAGCTTATGTTGTACAGAGTATGAACCTTCTCAACGAGGGGCAAGGCCTGTCGGTAGAGGATAGATCCGTTTTAAGACGAGGTCGCCGATGTTGAGGTCCTTATGACGGACCCTGGAATTGAAGTATTAGGCGACTTATTACTGCTGGGCAGCAAATTGGAGATTAGCTTCGTTCCTTTTCTCTTCCACCAAGTCAAGTGATCCCAAAAGTAAATATTGGTTTGTATTTGGGTCAAAATAGGTGACTCGATGAGATGGAAGCTTGAGCTCGATGGGAATGATGGCTTCTGATCCGTAGGCAAGGGCGGAGGGAGTATGTCTGGTTGTTGTATTGTGGGTGGTTCGGTATGCCCATAGGGCTAGTGGAAGTTCATCTGACCACATGCCCCCAGTATTTTCCAGGCGCTTCTTGATGACGGACTTAATAACTTTGTTGACCGCTTCGACCTGCACATTGGCTTGGGGATGAGCCACTGTCAAGAATCTCTTTTCGATGTTGTGCCGTTGGCAGAAAGCTTTGAATTCGGCGCTCTCGAATTGAGTGTCGTTATCAGAAACGATAGCTTGAGGGACCCATATCGATTAATGATGTTGTGCACGACGAAGTTGATCATCTTCTTGGTGGTAATCATGGAGAGAGCTTCGGCCTTTGCCCATTTGGTAAAATAATCAACTACGACGACGGCGTATCGTTCCCTGTCTCTGGCCATTGGAAGAATTCCAATGATGTTGATTCCCCATATAGCGAAAGGCCAAGGGCTAATCATTTGTGTTAGCTCTGTAGGTGGGGCTCTCGGGATCTTTGAGAAGCACTGGCATTTTTCGCACCTACGAGCATAGTCTGCAGCGTCTTGATCGAGTGTGGGCCAATAATAACCATGTTTAAGTATTTTTCTTGCCATGGTTTGTCCTCCAGTATCGTCGCCGCATTCCCCTTCATGTACATCAGTTAAGACTTTGATGGCGCCATAATGGGCTATACATCTAAGTAATGGGACGGAGAAACCTCTACGGTAGAGAATCCTAACCATAAGAGGATAGCGAGCCGATTGGCGGTTGAGTGCTCGTATTTCCTTGTAGCTCGTCGGAAGGGTCCTGTGCTATAGGTAATTACTAGTTGGTGTCATTCAAGATTCATTTTCGAGTTCGGTATTCATGACCGCCTTAGTTTGAATTGCTTAATACTAGGGGAGTTGAGCACTTTGACGGGGGTGAATCGCAAAAGTTGTGGATCCTCGGAGCTTGCTAGTTTAGATAGCGAATCTTCTTTTTCATTCTGTTCTCGGAGTATGTGAGTGATGATGAAGTGATCGAGATGAGTGAGTAATTCATGAACCTTGGTTAAGTACAGGGCGAGTTGTTCCTCATAGCTTGATATTTCCCTTGTACTTAACGCATGATGAGTTGTGAATCGAAGAAGATTTGGATCGTCTTTAGATTAAGCTCGATCGAAATTCTAAGTCCGAATATCAAGGCCTCATATTCCGCATCGTTGTTGGTAGCAAGGAAATTTAGTTTTAGCGCGTAGCATATTGGGCGTTCCTCGGGGGTGATGAACACGACTCCGGCCCCAGAGCATCTGTTGTTGGAGGACCCATCCACAAATAATTTCCATTGAATACCGGGAGCTTCCGCGTTCTCTGTCGAGGTCTCCTTGGGGGCAGTGAACTATACTATGAAGTCGGCGAGAGCTTGGTCGATGATGGCTCAGTGGGGAATGAATGTTATCTCAAATTGGCTCAGCTCCATACTCTACTTCAATAGCCATCCCGATGCTTCGGGTCAATGCAAGACCGATCGTCATGGCTGATCGGTGAAAACCTTTATAGGATGAGATTGGAAGTATGGTCGATGTTTCAAAGAGGAAATGAGCAAGCAGAATGCCAGCTTTTCCAGCTTCGGGTAATTCTTCTCTGCGACTGTCAATCGTTTGCTTATGTAGTAGACGAACCATTGGATGCAGTCCTCGAGGCAAATTAATGTCAAGCTAAATGCCTGCATAGAAACAGCCAAATAAATATATAAGTCCTCATGGTCTGCGGGCTTAAATATGATAGGTGGTCGCTTTAAGTGATCCAGAAGTTCTTTGAATGCAGAAATGCATTCTAGGGTCTACTCGAAAATGCATTTCCCTTTTCGAAGTAAATCAAAGAAAGGAATGCACTTGTCGGTGGCCTTTGATATGAATCGACTTAAAGAGGCGACCTTTCCATTTAAAATTTGGACATCCTTGATGTTCTTGGGGATTTGGATGTCCCGAATAGCTTGGATTTTTTCTGGATTGGCTTCGATTCCCCAGGAGTTGACGATGAAACCCAAGAATTTTCCTAAAGCAACTCCGAAGGAGAATTTCAAGGGGTTGAGTTTCATGTCGTATCGGCGGAGGATATTGAACATTTCAGAGAGGTCATAGATGTAACCGCATGATACTTTAGATTTTACCTACATGTTGTCCACGTACACCTCCATGGACTTTTCGATTTGGTTTTTAAAGAGTCGGTTAACCATTCGCTGATAAGCAGCGTCGAGATTCTTGAGGCCGAAGGGCATGACGCGATAGTAGTAAAGTCCGAGGTCTATCATGAAGGAGGTATGATCCTGGTCGCGAAGGTTCTTTGGGATCTGATTGTATCCTAAGTAGGTGTCCGTAGAAGATAGCAGTTGGTAGCCGGCGGTTGAATCAACAAGTCGTTTGATCTTAAGGAGTGGGAAGCATTCCTTTGGGCATGCCTTGTTTAAATCATAGAAGTCGACGCACGTTCGCCATTTACTGTTGGCTTTTTTGACCAGGATCGGATCAGAGACCCAATCGGGGGAGTTGGCTTCGCAAATAAAGTTGTTGTTGAGTAAACGGTCTACCTCTTCCTCATGTGCCTTGGACCTTTCGGGTCCCAAGAAGCGGCGCTTCTGCTTGATCGGAGGCATCGTGGGATCGATGCTTAGACAATGGCAAGCGACCGTAGGTCGATGCCTCTCATATCGGAATGAGTCCATGCAAACACATCCAAATTTGCCTTCAAGAAATCTACAAGATCTTCTTTGATTGCGGGATGGAGTTGTGATCCTATCTTCAGCACCTTTGATGGATCATTGGGATTAATGAGAATATCTAATGTAGATTCGACCAGGGTAACCCTCTCGTATTTGGGCTCTTTGTCCTTCCGTGGGTCGAGGTCTTTAGAAAGACGGCAGTGGCGTGTGAGCCAAGGCCCAAACGACGTTGATTGCTATGCTGAAATAGTCTGGTGCAAGAAGGCGTGGACACTGCTTTTCCCTTGTCCTTATTGCGTGCATTCTTCCATTCTAGTGCATAACATTCTCTAGCGTTCACTTGGTCGCCTCTAACTGTTCTAATCCTATTTTCTGTCAAAAATTTCATTAGGAGAGACCATGGCGACATGCAGCGCGAAACTCCATGAGAAAACGACGTTCAAGGAAAGAGTTGTAGGGGGAATCAATGTCTATAACCACGAAATTGAGGATTCAGATCCGGCTTCGATCCCCATCGCCTAGCTCCACAGGTTAATCGATCAATCCCACTAGGGAACTAGAAGCCCCATTGGAGCCATGGATTGTGGCGCGTCATGGCTTTAAGTCATTTGTTTCTAATTTCATCTGGTCGTAAGAAGCTTTGAAAATGATGTTGACTGAAGTTCCGAAGTCGATTAATACCTTTCGGACAGAAGTGGCACCGATCTGAGCTGTAATAACTAGTGGATCGATGGTTGGGATTTCCACCTAAGTGGAATCTCTTTCGCGAAAAACGATGTTGTCCCGCATGGTCTTTTGGAGCTTAGCCGGGACAGATTCGTTGGGTGTTGAGCAATTTTAATAAGTAGCATGCTTTATTGAACTAACATACTCTTCCATTTTTCGGAAGCTGTCATGTGTGGGATAAGGTTCGCCACATATGGTGTTGATTATGATCCCATGCCTTGGGTTAAATGGACTTGGAGCTGCCTTGGCGGCTACCTGAGGTGCTGGTGCCTGAGGCTTTGGATTTGCTTCAGGAGGAAAAGGCTCTTGGATGTATTGCTCAAGTCGCTTTTCGCGGATAAGCTTCTTAATTGCATCCCTGAGCTAGCGACATTCACTGGTATTGTGGTCGTACACGTCATGGTATCGGCAGTACCTCCCAGTACTTTTCTCAAGGTCGGTTGATTCCCTGGTGCGCGGCTTCTTATATGGCAAAGTGTTGCATGCCTCCAAGTAAATTATTTCTAGATCCTCGTTTATTGGGATGTATGTCTCGAAGGCTCGGTAAGAGCCGGGCTTTCTTGGCTTGGTCGGGGCCTGATCATTGTTCCGACCACCTTGCCTACCATTGTTTGGTATTGTCCTGTTAGGACCTGCCCCCTTGTTCTGATCAAAGGGTTGTTGATTAACATAGAATTGTGTTTATTTTATGCTCTTATATCTTATCTTTTGTATATAAATAAATATTACTTGGGTATTATTTTGTAACTTTTACAGATATGTCGACCAAGCCACATGTAGTAAAAAGAAAAAAGAAAATAGAGATCAAAATGTTGTGCATTTATATTTGAAGACTTGCAGATGAAGATCTTACATAAAGTTTCTTTTTGGACAAGAAAATAATTGGCCCATATCATAACTCAAGGAAGGATTGTCAAGGAAGTAAGAGGAAAAGAGAAAATGCCCGAATTTACTAGATTTGACTAAGGCCCATTTGTGATTGTTTTAGGGTTTAGGTTGGCTATCTATCCTATAAATACCCTTGTATTCTCATTGTAAAGATCATCCTGGAATTAATAAAGTTTTCTTCTTTTTCTCTCTGCATTTTTTATTTTCTTAGCAACTAGTGTTGTCTACACAATTAGATTTGTAGAGCACTATTTGTATTTTACACGTATTTTCATTAGTGATTGACCGTCTGATTAGATTTAACGGTAATCCTAATTTTATTTCCTGTTTGTTATTTTAATTTCTGCAATTTTAATTTTTGTTCTTTTTATTGCTTTCCTAAGTCATATTGGATTGAATATAAATTTGATTAGATTCAAATCTGATTTAATTCAATAATAGTTTTATTTGCAGTTTCAATTTTTATTGTTTTTCAACCCAACCTCCAAGTTTTGTCTAACTCGCCCAAGAAATATATAAATAATAAAATTTAAAATTCCTCCCTATGTTCAACCTGCATATTACACGATCTGTGCGCTTGCAGTATTATTATAAAATTCACACTTTTATAATTTCTAGGAAGCGTCGATCAAGTTTTTTTTCGGTCGATAACATAGTGTAGCCATGAAATAAATTCTTAGTTTGCTTGTCATAATTTGTAAAGTGATATTATTATTTCCTCGTGTTTGGCTAGTCAAATCAATAAGGTTAAGAAGTGTTTGGGCATCATCGTTTATTCTATATCTCTTTAAAAGTTGAAATTTACGATTAATTCAGTCACAATTCTCCGACAGTCCGCAAGATACACCGATGCTGACTTTGTCAACAACGTGTTGGTAATCCTTAGGTGTCCAATCTCATAAAATGAGACCAAGAAACACCGACGCTGGCTTTGTCAACAGCATGTCGGATAGAGCTTGGCAGGTTTGCACACCAACGCTAGAATTACAAGCAATGTTGGATACCCTTGGATTACTATTATTATTGTTGAAAATATAAGGACAAGATAGAGTTACGTGAATTCATCTTAACACAACTTAGTTTTAAAGATTCGAAAAGCCAATATAAGTATTTTAAATCCTCCACTCATTGAACAAAGACTACAAATTAGAACAGACTTCATGGCCATCACCTAAGAATCTCTCTATGTACCAGTTATGCTGTTATCCCTCAAAATTCAACTTTTCATTATATTTCTTATTCGATCTTAGTTGAGAGAAAAAAAATACTATTAACTGATTAACAATCGTTAACTTATTTTGTTGTATCATCTAAAATGAGTCATATTTTCAAAAAAAAAATTGGTATGTTACTACGATCTAAAATGTATGATGGTCCTGTTTAAATGCACGACACTGGAATAGAAAAAGAAAAAAATAAAAAAAAATAAAAAAAAGGATGCGATGCAAACTCCCCCTACACTTGATCTAAACAGTGTCCACACTGAAAACACGTTTCCTGAATGTGAAAGATAAAACCCAAAGATGGATTAAATGCAAAATTATTTGTAGAATGAAAAGCAGTCTAGCTATATGTAACAATAGATCATATGTACAATGATATATGTGTTTCTGATGCATGCGATGCAAAGAATGCCACCAACTTTTTCCCCCACACTTGGTTCTAGCCTGATGAATTTCATTCCCACTATGTCTAGGCATGTCTTCTAATAAGCAAAGGTTTTTGAAAACCATCTCATCTTTATACCTAGATTTATAGTCCAGTAAATGAATGTCCAATGTCATCATAACATGAAGTTTTTCAATCAAGCTAACATTCCAAAAATAATTCATGTGTTCAACAAATTTATCAGTGTAATTGTTCAAAAATTTGTGATCGTATATAAACTCAGTTGCAATCGTGAAATTTAAATTTTGAGTGTTGTTCAAGACTATGTGATCACATTTTTCAATTTCATTGCTAGACAACATATTTTTGATCCGCACAACTTCATGTTCGTTGGAAGTTTTCTCAAAATTAAAATTTTCGAACTCATGACTTGAATCTACTTCTTCCTCATTTGGCAACTTATCCTCATACTATCCAAAAAATTCATGTTCATTGAAATCCTTCTCCAATTTTGAGTTTTTGGAAAATTCAACATTTTTATTCTGTTTAATTTCTAAAATTTCAAGTTTCTCGTAGCCTGAAAGAAATAGATCAAAATCTGAGCTTAAACATTTTTCTTGAAAAGAATCAAAGTCCAAATCATTTGTTGAATTTAGAACAACTTCATTTAGACCATTATTCTCAATTTCCAAAGTTATTATTTGAAAATTTTCACTATCAATAAAGAATGGATTATTTTCTGATTCATCACATGTGTGAATTTTATTTTGTTGTTCGAGTTGTCCTTTAAAAGACGTCATTAAACAAAGAAGTTCATCAAGTTGTCTATCTTTTTCATCAAGTTGTCTATCTTGCCTTTCTACCCTTTCTCTAAGAATGTTAAGATGATATTCTTAGAATCGTTGATTTGAGAGCTCTCATTTTGGATTTCTTGATTCTCAAAATTATAGTCCACATTAATTTCATGATCAATATTATTTCCAATGAGGTGGTTTTGTCTGAATTTTCAGAAAAATGACAATGATATTGGAAATCATTTTGATTATAAAAATTATGTTCATAACCAAAGCTATTGAAATTCGATGGAAAATTGCAATTTTAGTTATTTTCAAGATGTTGATATAAGCTATGACTTTGAAAATTTTGGTTTACAACCCCATATTGATGTTAATCAAAGCTATATTGGGATTCAAAGCTATATTGATGTAGATGTGGCCCATAATCGAAATTGAAATTTGAATTGAAATCGCAATTTCTATAATTTATATGACTTTGAAAATTGTAGAAATTTCAGAAAATTTTGCCTTATGAGTTGTAATTCATACTCATGCTCTTCCAGGAAACGTCTTCTCAGGTTATTATCCCACAATTCTCTCAAAGATTTTTTTGAATTAGACATTTGAATGAAGTCAAGGCAAGATAGAAATTATTCTCACTATAAAATACTGAGTTGTGTTCTATTAATTAACTGGCTCGATTAGAAGGGGGAAGAGGGTCTTATGGTCATTCATTACGGGTAGTATGCAACCTCTTTTGCCAATAGTTCATTAAATTGAACTACTATATATCTGTGATCCAATTATACGAGACAGTCAATTTCACAAAGCACCACTTTTCAATTATATTATTTCGAAAATCAAATCAATTTTTATAATTGAAAATCGATGAGAGTGATGACTTCCGGTATGTAAATTTATGCTCACTAAACAAATTCAGAAATTTCAATAACAGAATAGTCACAAAATAATAAATTGAAGAAAATTAAAATATTGTACAAGAAATCCGCTGCCCCTGCAGAAATACGAGAAATTTCTATATTTTTCAAGCAGCTACAGAACCTATAGTGTTTGCAAAATTTTACAGAGCAGGGTATGGCAGTTTGTTGAGAGCAATTGAGTATCTACAGTGATTAATATCCCAGTGTTCGCAATTTGTTCACCTCTGAATTCCTTGATTGATTTTTTGAATTCTTATCTCCGCTTTGACCTTTGAATTGTTTTTGAGATTCCACTTTTTTTTTTGAAAGCAAATAAAATGAAAAATTACAACTAGCTAAAAAAACTAAATAACTCAACTCAACTTAAGAAGAAAAAGGAAAAAAATAACTAGCTAAGAAGACAATTAAAAAAAGGAAAGAAGAAACTAAAAACAAACAGATCACTATCTCACCAAATTATCACCAAATGTATATGTCAACACCACAGGGCACGTTCACACTTGAAAATAAAACAAAAGACCATAAATCAAAGCTAAAATCAAGTTCCCAAAATAAAACTCATTACGCCCCTTCTATTTTCAACAAACTGAAATCAAACCCCAAAATAAAAATAAAATAAGAACTCAGTATATCACGCAATCATGCCTCTTTTCTTTTTGGAAGTCGATTTGGGTTTTGATTTTGGGCTAGGGATTGGCTGTTCTAATCGAAGGTAGGTGGAAATTTTGAAGTAGCGTGGTTTGGAGAAGGTTGTTGAAACAGGAGCGGTTTGTGGCAGAGGATGCGGGTGGATCTGAAATGGTGGTTGGATGTTGTGGAGTAAAGGAATTCGTGAATTATGAGTTAGGTTCTGTGAAGTCTGAGATGATGCTGGCTGTGGTGAGGTTCAAGATCAAGAGGGAAATGTTGTTGGAATTCAAACATTGGTGCACTGATGAAAGTGGAAATTGCGGCATGGTTAATGAGGTAAGGTTGGTGATGGACTCTGAAATTGGGACTTAGGGGGATTGGCTAAGGTATGGACAGTTGTTATAGTTAAATCGGAGCTTGCGTGACGAGAACAGTGTGGCGATGACTGCGTGAAACTGTAAGACAAAGGGAATTGGACTAGTTGATGTTCACTGGATGTTTGTGGCAGATCTTCGGTTTGGTGCAAACTGGGTATTGTGGGGTTTGCGTAATGAAGGCTAGATGATCTTGATGAGTTGTGGACTATTGATGATTGTGTAAGATTGTGGTATGGACGAGTTGTTGAGGAGGTTTAGACAGGCTTTCAAACTAGGTGTAGGTAGTATGAATTGTGATGTGTGTGATTGAATAGTTTGTGACTGAACAGTGGTCAAGGAAGGAGGCTTGTAGGACTGGCTTGAAGTGGTGATCGGCGAAAATGGTTGTGCTGATGTGCTTCACTGAAACTGTGGCAGTAGAAAAGAAAACACAACGAAGAAAAGAAACTTGTAATAACATTTTTTTTGAAATCTTGAAAAATATGGAAAGAAATCAATGTAAAAGGAAAAGAAATAAATGAAACGAGGGAAAAAGATTGCATTGAAAGCGGAAAGGATGGTGAAAGGAAAGAAATCATATAAATTTGGCAATTTTTTCTCTTGTTTAGTGGATGATAACACCAATACAATTAATATACCAAATCACTAGTCAGGATTTTTTTTCTATATATATAAGAAGACAAAAGGAAATAAAAATAAAAATAAAACTAACATGAATCAGAAATTAAATAAATAATAAAATTTAATCGTTACCTCCCCGGCAATGGGGCCAAAAACACGATCGACGCTTCCTAGAAATTAGAAAATGAGAATTTTAAAATAATACTGCAAGCGCATAGATCGTGTAATATGCAGGTCGAACACAGGGTGGAATTTTAAATTTTATTATTTATATATTTCTTGAACGAAGTAGACAAAACTTGGAGGTTCGGTTGAAAAACTATAAAAATTGAAACTGCAAATAAAACTATTATCAAACTGAATTAGATCTGAATCTAATCAAATCTATATTCAATCCAATATGACGTAGGAAAGCAATAAAAAGAACAAAAATTAAAATTACAGAAATTAAAAAAACAAACAGGAAATAAAATTAGGATTATCATTGAATCTAATCAGACGGTCAATCACTAATGAAAATAAGTGCAAAATACAAATAGTGCTCTACCAAATTTAATTGTGTGGACAACACTAATTGCTAAGAAAATAAAAAATGCAGAGAGAAAAAGAATAAAACTTTATTAATTATAGGATGATATTTACAATGAGAATACAAGGGTGTTTATAGGATAGATAGCCATCCTAAAACCTAATACAATCACAAATGGGCCTTAATCAAATCTAGTAAATTTAGGACTTTTCTCTATTCCTCTTACTTCCTTGACAATCCTTCCTTGAGTTACGATATGGACCAATTATTTTCTTGTCCAAAAAGAAACTTGATGTAAGATCTTCATCTGCAAGTCTTCAAATATAATTGCACAACATTTTGATACCTATTTTCCCTTTTTCTGATTGCATGTGGCTTGGTCGGCATATCTGTAAAAGTGACAAAATAATACCCAAGTAATATTTATTTATATACAGAAGATAAGATATAAGAGCATAAAATAAACATATTTCTATGTTAATCAGCCGTGTTCTCATTTTTTAATTAACCGCGCGGATTTGAGCTTGGGTTGTAGGCGCGTTGGGGTCCACAATAGGAGGGACGGTTTCATTAGTGGTCGGGATGTCCGCCGGTTGAGGTTGTTGGGATGTACCTGCCTCGGCTGCAGCTGAATAGTCGACCATTGCATTCTTTGGTCGCTTTGCCATCGTGAGCGGACTCGATGGCCGGTTTAGCAAGGAGTCTCAAGCTCATTGGGGGTCGAGATGACAATGTGCGACAAAAGGCGCAAAATCCTGAGTTCAATTCCCAGTGAAAGCACCAAATGTTGACGGCAAAAAATGTCGTAAACACCAAAGATTCCAATTACTAGGAGTAATTAATTTGGTCGTATAGACAAGAGCGGAAAGTAGTAAATAACACAAGAGATTTATAGTGGTTCGGCCTCATGAGGGGCCTATGTCCACTTTGAAGCATTGTTGGAATATTATTGATCACAAAAGTTTACAAGGTTGAGACCATTAATGACATCTCATTACATTCATTTCAAAGCCATATGATGTCATCTCTAAGCTAGATGATGTCATCTCTAAGACATGATGTCATCATTATCATATCTGATGTCATGGTTATCATATATTTAATATAATAGGGAAAAGACACTTTTCCCTTCTTCTTCCTCAAATTGGAGATGCCATTCATGGAGCTCTTTAGAAGTCCCAAGGTCTCAAATTCCAACCTCTTTCATGTGTGAAGTCTTGGGGTATTTATAATAGAGGGAGTAGATTGGAGTAGGTAGAAATGGGGGACCACACCTAGAATTTTGCACCTCAGGCCTGCACATGCGAGAATTTCGCACCTAGAGTCTGCGCATGCTGGAAATTCACACCCGGGCCCAGGGTGCGAAATTCCGCAACTCGTAGGTGCGAAATTCCGCACCTCATGGGTCCGAAATTCTCGCCCCATGGAGGTTTGAAATTCGTGCCTCTTGGGGTGCGAAATTTGCACCCCAGGTACGAATTTCGCACCCCTATTGGGTGTGAATTTCACACCCTGCTGGGTGCGTATTTCGCACCCTGTTGGGTGTGAATTTCGCACCGTTGGGGGGTGTGAAATTCCCGCCTCCTAGGAGTACAAAGTCTGCTTCATAACACACGCAAAGGCTGCATGAATAGGTGTTTGGGGTGTCACGAGGTTTATGTAGTTGCGATCCCTCTTCATCCTGTTTCCTTCGCTCCTAAGCGTCTCTTTCGGCTTTAGTTCCACGCGATGCATTGAGTCGAGCATGTCTTGTGTATTTTTGAGAACCGGACCAAAAAGCCGGTTAACAATTTGGATCTTCACAAATGCCGGAAGGGGTTTCTAGTCTTTTACCTATATTAATACCTGTATCTGGGTTGATTCGGCTATTCACAAATGCCGGAAGGGGTTCCCGGTCTTCTATCTAAATTAATACCCGAATTTGGGTTTGATTAGTTTCTCAGCAAATCCAGAAGCAGGCCCCTGTTCTTACATCTCAATACCTAAAACCGGGATGATCCTAGAGTAAATCACAACCGAATGTGGGGTTTCGGCTTAGTCACAAATACCCCGAACTTGGGCAGGGTCAAACTCTCGAATCTAAACAAGGAACTGTTCGTCCCTCTCGAAAGTTCGAGTATGGCTAAAAATTACAATTCTGTTACTACCAAGGATGGGCTTATGATCCTCTCAAAGAATTGTCTTTAACCTATGCATTCATTAGTTTATTTTCTAAATATTTAGTTGCTTTCAACGCATGGGAAACCACGTCATATCATGACACATGTTCTGGGAAGAATTGGGAAAATATCCCAAGCGTTTCTAATAGAATTTTGCAATTAGAACTATCCCCTTTTTCTAGGAGATCTTTCATTATGGATTGTCCCAATGATAATCGTTGCACGAAGAAATTTTCACCAACACTTAGAACAAATAGGTTTCCACGCATTACAACACATTAGGTTATAGTAACATTGTTCCGACAAAAGCGATACATCATGTAAGTCACACAACACACGGACATGCCCACCGGAAGTCACGACATAAACCATCACACAGACACAGTAAACGTTTGAAAAAGTTTATGTCACCAACATACAAGAAAGATCTATCATTCCGAATCAAGATTTTGCAAAGCGAATGCTAAAGAAGTGCAATTCTCTTTAGCTTTCTTTAGTTTATCCTCCAACTTATCGATTTGTTGGTATAATCTACCTACCGCCGCATCCGAGCTCTCAGAGAATTTTGTTGCTAACTTACGTTACAAATTGCAAATAATTTCATCTTTCTCCTTCGGTTGTTTTTCCAAATGAGACATTTGTTCCTTGAGATTCGTGACTACTATCTTTTGGAGATAATACATCTTTTTATAGCTCGACAGGTGGGCATTACCAAAAATATCCTTGCAACTGTTGGATCTAGATTAACCCTAGAAGGGGGTGAATAGAGTTTATTTAACTTTCGCGAGATATTAAAATATTCATAGATCACAGAATATAGAAGAAATAGAAATGCAGAAAGTAAACGACACAAAATATACCCAGCTTCAGCAAAATCCTGCCTACAGCTGCATTCCTAATGTTTCTACTAGGTATTAAACACAGATCGCGCTTACAAACCTTGTAAACTCGCGAACTCCTCGCTCCTATCCTAACCCTATTCTCAAAACCATAGACTGATCTAATCCCCTAGATAAGATTTCCCCTGATTATAACCCTGTAACCAGTAACCCTAGATTATACAGACTCTGGTAAACTACCAGTTAATACCCTAACTGGATATCCTAGTATTTTTACAAACACTAGAAACTAATTCGGACGAATTACAAAACAAATTTTAAATAAAAATACTTCAAAAATAAAATAATAAAAACCCTAGTCCCTTTAAAAAAATAGGTCGGCCTTTTGTATATTGGTTCCACCCCTTTGATTATTCCCGATCACTTTCCTATTGTGTTTTGAAATGGCGGCGGCCCTGATAATTATCTAGGATTTTTGCTCGCTTTCCCCAAATCTATTCCGATTGCTGAAAGAGATGGTTGCCTTGATGCTTCTTGTTCCTTGCTCGATCGATTTGGAAATTCATCGAATCCCTCTAAAAAATAGTTAGTTTCTCTGAACTTATTTTATGCTTGAAAAATGTTGTGTGGATTCTCGATGTTTAACAAGCTAGTGATGATCGATGTTTATAGGGTTAAAATAAAAACCTATTGTCTCTGATTTCGTAGAGATGATTTGGCTGATTTATTGTGAATTCCTCTTTTGATTTCTTGCGTGAAAAATGTTCCCTTTTTGGTATTGTAATTCTCGGCTGAACATGAATGAATCTGGACGTGATTTGATTCTTTGAAACAGATTTTCCTCTTTGAATTTAAAATGGCATTCTCGATTTAAAAGACTGCGTGATTTCTTCTTTGTTGCCTTGGTTTAAAAATAACATGAATGTAGAAAGGTTCCTGGAATTTCTGGAATTAAAATTGCTTCCCCAAAACAATTGACTACCTCGACTTTGTTGTTTACTTATGAATGAATTCAGGAAATTTCTGAATTAAATATCTTTCCCAAAATGTTTGATAAGTTCTGGAAATAGCTGAAAAACACTTGCCAAATAATTGCATCAATGCACTGATTTGTTTCTCGTATACTTGGTAACAAATGATACTACCTTTGTCCAAAACACTGGAAACAGGTTTGAAAAAAAAATTGTTTCCATTTGTCAATTCTTGCTAAACATGATTTTCTGCCGAATTGTGTTTTTCCCGAAATACTTTTTCAAAACCGGAAACAAATTTAAAATTTGAAAACCAATTTATTTCATACTTGTATTTCTGTAAATCTTGGCAAATAATCTGTTCCACTTGACATGCACTTGCAGCTGTATCACCATGCGTATCCATCTTCAAGAACTGCTCCATATACATTCTTAGCTGCTTTGTGTGTGTGTGTGTGTGTATGTGTATTTGTTTCCCTACCATGCTATTATTCCACTTTGCTATTTACATTGTCCATGCTTGATCATCTCTGTTTTACTTGAAATATCTTAACTATTTTGCTTTACCATTGTTTGCACAATAATGTCTTGTGTGCCTTGAGTATGCATGTGTATACATGAGCTCTGCCATGCCATCTCACCATTTGATCAACGTGAATGTTCAGTTATCAACTATACCAGGTACGTGAACCTGTTTCACTTACACCATGATGTTGCATGTCCAATTACAATTGTTGCTTCCCATTAACTTGTATACACCATTTTCTCCTGAATGAATAGCTTGTATATGAAAGTCGTTGTCATGGCACATCTACCTGCCTCTTGTGCCTGATCACTGCACTTATTCCATTTTGTGTCTGCATGCATTGCTTGTTGAACATTGTTTCATGCTGCTTTGAATGTATGTGTTGAGTTGACCCATTTCATGTCCACTGATGTGTTGCACCATCTTGTACAAACTGATTTAAACCTATTTTCACGCATATGATAATGCTGAACAATGCTATATCCATTTTCGTTGTGTACACAGTTGCATCATGTTTATGTTGATGTTGCTCTCTCCAATTTTGCTCAGTACTAACTTGCAATGTTGTGCATGCTGGCTCGACCATTAATGTTGAGCTGCTTGATTAGTTGACTGTCGAGCTGCCTCGGCCTCTTTGGTTATGTGTTGACTATGTTTTCGTGTGCACTGAGTCGAGAAGGTCCACGTGGCTACTCCTCAGTTTCTCACTGACTGGCGAGGCAGTGCACACGTGTATATTTATACACGGGTGTATATGTAGCCATCAGACTGATTTTCTTGTCCCTACACTGAAATATATATATATATACATACTGACTCCCTTGTGGTATTTACAGTGTTTCACTGTGAATATCACAAGCTGTCTAGACACTGATAAATCAGATCATGTCATGAAAAATGATGGAAAACACACCAAAATTCTGAGGAAAATATTTTTTTTAAAAAAATTATATCTGCTAGAATTTAAAATATTATTTCTATTCCAGATACTATGTGTGTGTTTCTGTATGTGACAGGTATGTCAGATGGTGACTGGACTGACTAAAGGATGTTGTGCAGATAGAAGATTGGAGATGAGAGAGACTTGTATATAAGAATATTTGTATTTGAGTGATTGTGTATGTTTGTATAAATGAAATTGTAAAGAGAGAGTATGTAACAATGTTGAGTGAACTGTAGTGAGGAGTACTGTATAAGATTGAATATCAGTGAATTTGAGTTGTATTATAGAAATATACAAATAGTGGAGTAAAAAACTTATACTGTTTAAAATGTTGAAATAAAATATTTTATTCAAATAAAATACTGTGTGAATATTTAAATTTCTGTACAGTTGTATTTTATTTAAATAGAAATATTATATTCCTGTCTGTTGTGTAGTATACCAGTACAGTTACAAACACATTTAATAATGAAATATATTCGTTTGTTATCATCAAACAAAAATCATATAATTGTATACAACACCGTTACATACAACAATATCCCCCTTTTGATGATGACAAACAAATATTAAGATTTTGAATATAATATTATTATAAATTTGTTTGACAGTGAATTATTGAAATCCCCCTATATGTATGCTCCCCCTACAACATGAACTCCCCCTATAAATGTGAATGAGTGAAAAGAATGAATTTTCAAAATTAAAAATATTTATAAAATATTCACTCATAAATCAAAATCTCAATCCATTCTTCCCCTTTTGTTATCATCAAAAGGATTCAGAATTTAAAATATAGATGAAAATTGACTAAAAATTATAATTTCAGCTTAAGAGGAAGAATGGTCATCATAAATCTCAACCAATCAAACAAAAATCATAATAAACTGAGAACTAGTGGCATATTTCACATTGTAGAGAATGACAGATTTACAATGAATTTTATAAAAATGGAGAGAGTTAAAAAAAAGAGTTCCAATTATTTTCCAGAAGAATTCTATAAAAAAGAGGCACAAAAAACAATAATGGATTTGGACTATAATTAATAATTCAATTTAAGTGACAAATTCGTATAATCTCAAATCTCAATAGCTATCAATCAACAAATCATAATACGTCATAAGATTTCAACACATTTCACATATAGAAAATAGATTGATAGGTTGGTTTTTAAACACCAAGGAGAATTTCAGATTAATTTTTATTTATTCAAATTATTTTCCTTTTCTTTTAATTTAAGAGCACACTGACCACGCTTAGCCAGATCCTGGATTTTTAAATGAGATCAGTTGCGACTTAAATATAAGTAATCTCATAACCATGAATAACCAGAGCTTGGATTTTTAAATGAGGTTAGAGAAACACTTATGAATATTATATTTTTTATTATTTTCAGTTTCAAAATGAATAAACTCCTCAGTATATAAAACCAATATGGATGATAGAAATGTGATAGGTACAGAAATGGTTTGTGAAATAAATTTATAAATTAATCATATTATGATATATGCTCAACTGTACCGGGATCATTGGAAATATTCAATTATCACTAATTCTGAATAATAACATAGTCCCATTTCTATCACAAATTTTTCACTGTTTATTCAAGAATATTTTAAAAAAATAAACTCTCCACATTAATATAAAAAACATGATGGATGATAGAATAATGGTAGATAAAGAAAATGGTCGTGAAATAATCGCCAATTCAAAGATATTATAATAAAGTGAAAATTAGGCACACATCCCTAAAAGCAAACTTAATTAGGCTCACATCCTCCTGTTTCAAAACATATAAATTACATCCCTAATTTCAAACAGCGGCTGGTATTTTTACAAAAGTGCCCTTTTCCTTAATTCACGCCGTATTTACCTAGGTTGGATCTATTCATTACGTATTTACTTTTTTTTCTTTTCCAGAAACCTAAAATTCGTTCTTCATAGCGGCGGCGGCTCCAACAAAATTGATGGCCTCTAATCGGTGGTTGCTTCCTCCTTCAACCAAAACCCCTTAATCCCCAAAATTCTTATCGCGTTCAATTTTTGGTTCTAGCGAAGAGTCAGCAGCGATTCCAGTGATTCTGGCAGGCATCGCATCGAATCCAGTCAAGCGATTTGGATTTCAATTTGCATAGAAGGAGAGATTAGCAATCCAGGCAGACGGGCGCGACAACGAAGTGATTTCAGCGAAAGGTATTCTTCTAGTTTTTTTGGGCGGCTAGTAATTCAATCATTTGACTATGTTTTAATCTTATTTGTATGTCACTATATTTATATTTTCTATCTGTAAAACTCATTCGACAACTCCCTGGAATGACAATTTGTAATGTGTGTTTTAATTGACAGTGTATACAGTTTTAAAGTTTTCTTTTGCAACATGGTTGATTCTTGCTGAATTTCTGTTAAAAAGTTGCGGACAATTATGCAGCTATTCTTAAATATATGCATATATGTATTCAATTTTTGATGAAAATGCAAACAGAAAAATATTCAAAATCGCGATCTGTAAGATGATGAAAAGTTGCGGACATATATGCAGCTATTCTTAATATTTGCATATATGTATGCAGTTTTTTATCAAACAAACAGAAGAACATATTATTTTACAAATATATTCATATTTCTATGCATATATCTGGAATACTTGCATATAAATATTCTGAAATTATTGTGTAAGATGTAGGAAAATATCTTTGATTTTTGCTGAACTTCTGCTAAAAAGTTGCGGAGAAATATGCAGCTATTCTTAATATTTGCATATATGTATGCAGTTTTTTATCAAACAAACAGAAGAACATATTATTTTACAAATATATTCATATTTCTATGCATATATCTGGAATACTTGCATATAAATATTCTGAAATTATTATGTAAGATGTAGGAAAATATCTTTGATTTTTGCTGAACTTCTGCTAAAAAGTTGAGGAGAAATATGCAGCTATTCTTAATATATGCATATATGTATGCAATTTTTTATCAAACAAACAAAAACATATTATTTTACAAATATATTCATATTTCTATGCATATATCTGGAATACTTGCATATAAATATTCAGAAATTATTGTAATTTTGCTGAATTGTACGCATGTATTTATATTATTCTGAAGCAGTTTTTGTAATTTAGGTTACTGCACATTAAGCTTATTAATGTTGATTTTCTTTTTTTGATAACAGTGTTCCGGCGGATATTGGTGTACTAGTGTTGTTGAAGCTCGGTCGTCCATCTTTTTCCGAATGATTGAACACATTTGTTGTTTCTACAGAGACTACTAGATGTGGTTTACGCAATAAGCTGGGTCTTAACAAAATAACTTGTTCTTCAAAAGACCATCATCTCTGCTTTGTAAATGTTCTGAAATTTTTGATGTAGTACATGTAAATGTGGTCTGTACTTATTTTTTGATGTAGTACATGTAAATGATATGAAAATTTTCATGTAAGTATGCACATATTTCTTTTATTTGCATATATATATGCATGTTGTTATAATTATCTGTATTTACTTTTTTGTCATTTTTTTTGTTTCAGCAATTGTGCAGTACAGTTCTGTATATATATGCAATTATTTCACTTAGTTGCGCAAAACTAATAATTTATTTTCTGCATAATATTACTATATTTATGCAATTATTACACTTAGTTGCATAAATGTATGCAATTTTACGTAATATATGTATATAATTGTCCAGTTTTTCGTGAAAATAAAAAAAAGTAATAAAAAAAATCATTTTATGTAATGTATGTATATAATTGTCTAGTTTTTCGTAAAAATAAAAAAAAGTAATAAAAAAATTCATTTTACGTAATTTATGTATATATTTGTCTAGTTTTTCGTTAAAAAAAAAAAACCACGTTGGAGTGATTGAATGTTTTCCAGAATTGTTGGATTAGGTTTATGAGCGAGATAATAGGAGCGATAGACTAAGTAAATGAGGACAAATAGTTGTTGGATAGTTTTTTAGGTGTGTAAGGGTAGATCTGGAATTTTTTTAGCGGAAATTCAAAAATAGGGATGTTTTCTATATTACTTTTATCGCCGGGTTTTTTTTATATTTTGAAACTTAATAGGGACCTGTAAAAAACGCACCCTATAATAAATGTTCAGCCATCATGAAAAATTTAAATAAAATCTCCTCTTGTTTGTGAAATATACTAAAGTCACAATTCATCACAATTTCAAAATCTGATAATAATTTTGATGAATTATAAATACAGTTCGTTTTGGTTATTAATTTCAATTTTTGAATGAATAATCAATAAATAATTTTAAAATTGAAAATTAATTACAAGTCGGAAATGAAAGATCTATATAAGACACGCAAGACTAAAAATATATATAGTAAAAACAAATTCAGCATTTCTAAACTGATACCACTTGATGTCTCTATTAATGAGGATTGTAACAAGACACTGGAGACAAACAAGGATATCTCAGACAACATAATTTTTATTCGCAAAGCCCAATAAAATAAATTTAGCACACAAATTTCATTTATCAGAGCAGTAACCAATTTTGATCAAAACAAGCAGTTTCCAATTTGTTTTCCAAATCAATATCAGGGCAGCACAAATAGTTTCAAAGCAAACTTGTTAGGATGATGGTCACATAAGATGATTCATGATCCAAGATTAAAAGTACCGTTTATTTTAAATCATTTGATGGAATATGAAGATATCAGAATTCAATGAATCGATCGCACCAGATTATTAATTTTTGATTCGAGATATGTGTGAAATTCAAAAAATAATTTCAAATGATTTTAAACAAATAGATATTCAAATCAAATAACCATGAAATACCAATAAATTTCAAGAACCAAATTTTTCAAAGAATTTTTTGAAATTTTTTCTGATAAGCACATGAGTAATTTTAGATCATTTACATCAAACTTAAGAGATATTCATGATCTAGAAATTTAAAAAATAATTTATTTGTAATCACTCGAATCAATGTCAAGTTTTTAGGTATAATGAATCAGTCACACAAGATTGATAATTACTTTCAAATTTAAGAGGTATGTGAGATTCAGAATATCAAGTATTTCAGATGATTTCAAACAAACAAATTTCAACCCTAAAATGATCATGAATATAAGATGAATTTCTAGATGTATTACTGTAATTCAAGACAATTTAACATATTCAAGCCCATCTGAAAATCAATGAAATTGTCACAACAGAGAAGTAGCAGTGTGTTGTAATGAGTATAACATTTCAAGCATTTCTAAAAAGAATTAGACGAAACTCAAAACAGCATAGGTGTGTGAATTTCCATTTAATTTTCAGATCTTCACAAATTTAGAATTCAAATTAACAGTGTTCAAGATATGACAAGAATACATCAACACTGTTATGAATTCAAAAAAACAAAAATAAACTTCAAAACAATTACAGATATTTACAAATTTATATTCAAGATATGTAAAAGATTAAAACATCATATTTTCATTCAAGTGAAATAAAATTCCTGAAAACATAAGAGTTCTGCAACTGGAAGTTAAGGAAGCCCAAGAGGAAAAGGAAATAATATGGCAGTGATAAATAAAAAAATAGACAGAAGAGGTAGAAGGAGGAAAAAATAGATAAAAGAATATATAAAAAATGAGTCTAGAGATCATACATGAAATCCGTGTGAGAAAATGAATCTTTAACTCAACAAATCCTGGCTGGAGGAACTGTAAAGGATACAGAAGTATAAACCACCTTGATTTCAAATTTCTTTTTGCACAGCAGTTCCTCAACCTCCACTGGTACCTAACTGTTTTTGGAATTGAGTGGTCTAACAAAAGGTTGTTTTAACACTCATAGGAGTGTGTCGAACTTTCAGTACCCAAACTTGTTTGAACAACAACCCATCAGAATTTACCAAAGTGCCTTTAGGGACCCAGATATGTTTGAATTTAGATAAATTCGTTTTGCTTCTTTTTGTGGTCAAAACAGGATTGTTTCTAAAAAAGTTATTACTTTGTTCATGATTTAAAAATCCTTTGAAATTATTTGAATTCAAATTTTCAAGATGAATATTTCCAAAACTATTTGAAGGATTTTTAAAAACATTTGAACTTCTCTTTTCAAACTCTTCAAATTTTCCAAAGCCAAAACCATTCCTATTTCCAGAAGAAAGTTGATTTTTCAATAACATATTTAAAGATTTTTCACCAGTTGAAAAACGTTTCAAACTCAAATCAAGATTGTTGATTTTGAATTTAAGATCAGAATTTTCTTTCATCAGATTTGAACAATGATTAATGCTAATTTTCCTCCTTTCAGTCTCATTCTGTTTCAAAAACGAGTTTTCTTTTTCAAGCAGTTTGGTTTTGGCCTTGGATTCAAAAATTTCTGATTCAAACTAATTTTTTTCTTTTCAAATAGTTGTTTCTCAGAACACTTGAACTTTTCAATCTCCTTTTCAAGTTCTTTCAAAATAGATTCAGCCTTCAACAAGCTTTCTTTTTCAAAAATTTCAAGATTGAAATTTTTAGTCATCTAAAAATTTTCAATTTCGTTTTGCAAAAAATTGTTTGTATTTTCAAGCTCGATTTTGTTCTCTTTTAAAATTAGAATTTCATCTTCAAGCTTTTGAATAATTTTATTTTGATGAACAAGACTGTTTTCCAAATTTAAGAAATTTTTGCAATTAGAGTTTGAAGAATTTTTAGAACATTCAAGTTTTGTTTCCAAATCATTAATTTTGCTGGTCAACTCAGAATTCTTAGATTTCAGAGATTTGGTTTTTAGTTGGAGTTTATCAATAGATTTGGTTAAATCAATACAAAAATAAACCATGTCTTCATATGAAAAATTTCTTATTTCATCATCCATTGAATCTCCAACACTATCATCATCTGATTCTTCTTTGGTAAATCCTGTTAGACATACTTCTGAATCTAAGTTGATCTTCTTGGGTTTTGAGCAGTTGTTGTCTATTCCGTACACGTTGTCGAGAGTTTTCCAAATATCCTTCGCAGTCAAACAATGTGAGATAAGTTTAAGCTGATTATTACTGAGATAAAAATACAAAATATGCATAATACGAGCATTGACAACTTTATTTTTCTTATCTAGCATATCTCCCAAATTTTCAATAATATTACAATATTCAAATTTAACATATTTAAAATAGATTTCCATTTTCGATTTCCAAATTAAAAAATATGTCCCACCGAAAATAATTGGAATATCACTGGACTGATTCTCGCTATATTGACAATTAGGATCCATGATTCTAGGGTAAATGAAATTACTAGGATTTGATACCACTTATTGGATCTAGATTAACCCTAGAGGGAGGGTGAATAGGGTTTATTAAATTTTCGCGAGATATTAAAATATTCATATATCACAGAATATAGCAGAAATAGAAATGCAGAAAGTAAATGACATAAAATATACCCAGCTTCGGCAAAATCCTGCCTACTGCTGCATTCCTAAGGTTTCTACTAGGTATTAAATACAGATCTCGCTTACAAACCCTGCAAACTCGCGAAATCCTCGCTCCTGTCCAAACCCTATGCTCAAAACCCTAGAGTGATCTAATCCCCTAAATCAGATTTCCCCTGATTAGAACCTGTAACCAGTAACCCTAGATTTTACAGACTCTAGTAAACTGCCAGTTAATACCCTATCTAGATATCCTAGTATTTTACAGACACTAGAAACTGATACAGACGATTTACAAAACAAATTTAAAATAAAAACACTTCAAACATAAAATAATAAAAATCCTAGCCCCTTTAAACAAATAGGCCGGCCTTTTGTATGTTGGGTCCATCCCTTTGATTATTCCAGATCACTTTCCTATTGTGTTTTGAAATAGCGGCGGCTCTGCTAATTTTTTAGGGTTTTTTCTCGTTTTCCCCTAATCGATTTCGATTGCTGAAAGAGATGAAGTGATGTCCATGGTTGCTTTGATGCTTCTTGTTCCTTGCTCGGTCGATTTGGAAATTGATCGAATCCCTCTGAAAATAGTGAGTTTCTCTTAACTTATTTTATGCTTGAAAAATGTTGCTGTGTGGACTCTCGATGCTTAAAAATGCCAGTGATGATCGGTGTTTATTGGATTAAAATAAAACCCTATTGTCTCTAATTGCGTATAGATGATTTGGCTGATTTATTTTGAATTCCTCTTTTGATTTTTTGCGTGAAAAAAGTTCCTTTTTGGTGTTGCAATTCTCAGCTGAACATGAGTGAATCTGGACATGATTTGATTCTTTGAAACAGATTTTCCTCTTTGAATTTAAAATGGTATTCTCAATTTAAAAGGCTGTGTGATTTCTTCTTTGTTGCCTTAGTTTGAAAATAACATGAATGTAGAATGGTTCCTGGAATTTTTGGAATTAAAATTGTTTCCCCAAAACAATTGATTACCTCGGCTTTGTTGTTTACTTGTGAATGAATTTAGGAACTTTCTAAATTGAATATCTTTCCTAAAGTGTTTGATAAGTTCTGGAAATAACTGAAAAACACTTGCTAAATAATTGCATCAATGCACTGATTTGTTTCTTGTATACTTGGAAACAAATGATACTGCCTTTGTCCAAAACACTGGATACAGACTTGAAAAAAAAAATGTTTGTTTCCATTTGTCAATTCTTGCCAATATGATTTTCTGGCGAATTGTGTTTTTACCAAAATACTTTTTCAAAACTGGAAACAACTTTAAAACTTGAAAACCAATGTATTTCATACTTGTATTTCTGTAAATCTTGGCAAATAATCTGTTCCACTTGACATGCACTTGCAGTTGTATCACCATGCATATCCATCTTCAAGAACTGCACCATATACATTCTTAACTGCTATATATATATATATATATATATATATATATATATATATATATATCGGCTCTGTGCTATTATTCCACCTTGTTGTTTGCACTGTCCATGCTTGGTCATCTCTGTTTTACTTGAAATATCTGAACTGTTTTGCTTTACCACTGTTTGCACAATACTGTTTTGTGTGCCTTGAGTATGTACATGTATACATGAGCTCGACCATGTCGTCTTACCATTTAATCAATGTGAATGTTCAGTTATCAACTATACCATAAACATGTTTCACTTGCACCATGTTGTTGCATGTCCAATTACAATTGGTGCTTCCCATTAACTTATATACACCATTTTCTTCTGAATGAATAACTTGTATATGAAAGCTGTTGCCATGGCACATCTTCCATGCCTCTTGTGCCTGATCATTCTACTGCACTTATTCCATTTTGTGTTTGCATGAATTGCCTGTTGAACATTGTTACATGCTGTTTTGAAAGTATGTGCTGAGTTGACCCATTTCATGTCCATTGATGTGTTGCACCATCTTATACAAACTGATTTGAACTTGTTTTCAAACATATGATAAAGCTAAACCATGTTATATCAATTCTCGTTGTGTACACAGTTGTGTCATGTTTATGTTGATGTTTCTCTCTCCACTTTTTCTCATTACTAACTTGAAATGTTGTGTATGCTGGCTTGACCATTGATGTTGAGCTGCTCGATTAGTTGACTATTGAGCTTCCTCGGCCTCTTTGATTATGCGTTGATTATGTTTTCGTGTGCACTGAGTCGAGAAGGTCCACGTGGCTACTCCTCAGTTGCTCGCTGTTTGCGAGGCAGTGCACACGTGTATATTTAAACATGTGTGTATATGCAGCCATCAGACTGATCTTCTTGTCCCTGCACCGAAATATATACGTACATACTGACTGCCTTATGGTATTTTCAATGTTTCACTGTGAATATCACAAGCTATCTAGATATAGATAAATCAGATCAAGTCATGAAAAATGATGAGAAACACACCAAAATTCTGAGGCAAATAATTTTTTAATAAAAAATTATATCTTCTAGAATTTAAAATGTTATTTCTGTTCCAGATACTGTGTTTGTGTTACTGTACGTGATAGGTATGGCAGATGGTGACTGGACTGACTGAAGGATGTTGTGTAGATAGAAGAATGGAGATGACAGAGTATATAAGAATATTTTTATATGAGTGAGTGTGTATGTTTGTACAAATGAAACTGTAAACAGAGAGTATGTAACAATGTTGAGTAAACTGTAGTGAGGAGTAAAAACTGTAAACAAAGAGTATTGTTTAAGATTGAATATCAGTGAATTTGAGTTGTATTATAGAAATATACAAACAGTGGAGTAAAAACTTGTACTATTTAAAATGTTGAACTAAAACATTCTATTCAAATAAAATACTATGTGAATATTTAAATTTTTGTATAGTTGTATTTCATTTAAATAGAAATATTATATTCCTGTCTGTTGTGTAGTATATCAGTACAGTTACAAACACATTTAATAATAAAATATATTGGGTTGTTATCATCAAACAAAAATCAGATAATTGTGTATACAACACCGTTATATACAACATCAATCAACGACATTTGAAGTTTCCTCTCTAAATTGTGAAGAGGGGGTCTGGAACGAGTCCTCCTAGACACAGACAAGATGAAATATCGTAATACATAAAATGAAAATATCAGGTATACACTAATTACATCATGCATTCCAGGGAAAAACAGTCACATGACCATTATCAATTCATACACACCATAAATACCATGTCCACACTAGCATATTACTACGACACCATAAACCATCAAATATCGTGAGACCAACACAATTCACGGACAAATAAAAAGAAAATGTGTACTTCATACAATAACCTTCAAAACCCCTTATTAAATTGTTTTCGCTGAACCAAAATCCTTGAGAGTTCCCCCCTGTATTTCTAAATGTAGAATTTAAAAGCATAACTATAATTCACATCTTCGGAGAAGCATAGAACTACTGTATGAAGACTAGTTATTAATGAAATTTCAAGGGAAAGGAAAGCATTTAAAATGGGAAAGCCATACCTGTGTGACATCGACGTTGGACCGATCAGGAGTCCCTTTCTTCTTGGAATCTAAAGAACCACCGTCTTTAGAAAGCAACTCCTTTGAGGCGAGAGAGGATGTTCCATCACCTTTCTCGAGCCCGCCTTGCTGATCCATGTGTTCTTCCATCTCTCCTTCTGTTATGTTTTCCTCCTCCACTTTTTCCTCATAATCCTCAGAAAATTCATCAACAAAAAAAAAGCGACGCGGGATTTATCTTATTCATTGAAGGAATCTTATGCTCTCCTCTCACTTGCTCAATCTTCTCTAGAACTCTGTCTCGGACGGAGGGATCAAGTGAAGAGAAGTCACATTTCGAAAGCCTTTCATAATTGTCTGAGAAAGCAAGGATGAGGGCATCTTCATAATACTCCATAGCTATTTTATTAAGATGGACGTTCAAAAAAATGGAAATTATATCACCAGCCACATAAATGATTCTTTTTGCGGTGGAGACCTGAGTGTTAATCTTGTCCACCTTGGCAGCATAGTCAATCTCCAGCTCCAATTTCTCTGCCTTAAGGTCTTCGACCTGCTTCGTCAACTACTTTTTAGTCTTCCTCTCCTCCTCTACTGAAGCTGCCAACTCCCTGCGTTCGTTATCTCCCTCCGTCTTCTCCCGCAACAAAACATTAACCCTATCAGACAACACCCTATTCTCCTCCCTTAGAGTGTTGACCTCGGTCGCCGAGGTGGAAGGTAATCCTCGGGAGACATACCAAGTTTTCATCATCTAAAGAAGAGAAGTAGGCTAAGTCTCTCAAAAAAAAGTATATGTATGTATAATACGAAAATGTAACCCTGATTTGTTGTACACGGAAATCTTTCGCAGAAGTTGAGGTAATATAAGCAACTTCGAGAGATGAAAGAGCCTGTTTTACAAAGCCTATCAAAATCTGAGACTGACGAAGGAGGTGCAGAAGAGGAAACAAGTTGAGAGGAGGAAGGTGCCGGGAGATCAAGCCTTCTCCCCGCCTATCTCACAGAAAGCATCAAAGGAGACAGGGCTGCTTATGGACTTACCTTTCGGAGAGACTTTGGGGGAAGCCACAATATCAACCACCTGTTCATTTGCTATAGTAGAAGGATCAAAAGTATGCCTTGTTCTCAGAGTAGCGGTAGTGTCTCCTGAGAAGCCAACTGGCTTGTCACACTTAGACTTCTTCGATGAAGGACTAATGGCGGATTGAGTAAGACTCTTCATGGCCTGGACACTGGACCGACTATAAGCGGCAAGGGCAGTTGCGTCCTGAGGGGATGAAGATCCTAAACAAGATAAGGATGAATTAGAGAATGCAACAACAAAAAACAAGAGAGAAAATGATGGATGTTGTCGAAACAAATGAATAAATCTCATCCAAATCACCCGGATGGATGGGAGAGCCTACGTTGAAGGAATTAGAGTTCAACAGTAATCCTTTAGAGCCAGAGAATTGGATGAGAGGCTGCCCCAATATCTTCTGTCCGGAAGGAAGCAAGCCATATTCACGAACTCTGTCAGCAGTCAATAGAAATGAACGACGCATATGCTTTACCAATATTTTAAAGAGAGCCTCGACCACTCGAGCCTCCCCCGGGGTTAAAATCACGTCTTTAGAGGGGGAATCTGTGATAAGAGGAAGATATAGATAAACTAAAACCACAATGATTGGGACATTTTACCTTCCGATACAAGAAACCTACCGTCATCAACAAATTTGCCTGATATGTCAGGGGGACATTTGATATGGAAATATTGGTCCTTCCACGTCCTAGTTTTGTTAATACCATCACTAACCAGTCTCCTTACGGGATTGACCCTCCATATCGGCGATTCATTGCTTTTTGAAAATTGGATCATATGAAGGATGAGTTTAGGGCTTAAATAACCTTGACCCGAAGCGAGCGTTAGAGCCTACAAGCATAAGAGGGTTGTGTATGTAATAGGTGAAAGCTGAATAAGAGCAACTTTCAAGTTAACTAAGAGCCTGTGTAGAAAAGGGGGGAAAGGAAGAAAGCGTCCATGCCAGATATGAATTGCCGAATACACAAAGTACCCTTCTAGGGGATTCTTGAGGAAACTCGGAGAAGCAGCTATCATAGCATCTATATCCGCTGTGCCAAAGTTATCCAATATCGCATCCACAGAACGTTGAGAAACGATTAAGGATGTATTGGGCATGAATGCCTTCTTAGGATGGGACGCCTTGGAATCTTGGGTCTTCTCCATAGCAGGTCTTTTGTTAGACATGATTCTACCAGGTAACATCGTTCCATAATAATGCAATTAGTACGCATATCTCTTACACAAATACACATATATCAATCAATCATAAATGAATACCATTGCATCTTGATTAACGCCAAAGTTAATTGGACAAAAATCCAAATATGAGTTCTTAGGAGGTTTATATCTATTGCACTTTAGTTAGCTTACAGCTAAGTCTTTTATACAAGGGATACAGGAATCCTAGCATCATTTTTTTTCTGGGGAAATTAAGCATTATCACCCCAATACCTAAATAAGCCAACACCAACGGTGCGGAAAAGTTGTCCCTAATTATGATAGAACTCTTCCATTATGTGTCGACTGCATGGAATTTCAATTAACGGTCACTAATGTCGGACATTAGGCATGGGAAAGAAGAGATTGGTATCTAAACCTATTTTATTATCAACGTAATCCGAACCAACTTTCCTGTCAATCTTGGCATGTAATTAAGATTATGACTCACGTAAAAAGTAAAAATACTCACAAAGGATCAAACTTGGATTTCCGAAAAGAAAAATTTGAGCAGCTTCTTAGAGGAATGGTAATCTTATTCAAAGATTTGATTTGCAGGTTAAAAAGCAGAAACGAGGGAGAAGAAGAATTTATGTTCAAATTCCAAGACAGATCTGAACCATAAAAGCAAAGATCAATCAATGCTTCTGATCGAGGGAGATCAAAAGACACTGAAGTGACACTTGGGAAAAGACAAATAATTTGACTTAAAAAGTCAAAAACACCCCTTCACCCCCGGGGGGGGGGGGGGGAGGCAAATGTCACTAACAAAATTAGCTCCCAAAACCAGTTTGTAATGACCCGAATTTTTGGTCGGTTAATTTTAAATATTTAATATCATTTTAAATATTATGTTGATAATATAAATGAATTTTCATATTAAGTTATCGATTTAATAATTGGTTTCGATTTAATATCGAGTATATCAAAATATCGTAATACATAAACAAAGAATAATTCAATTCCAAATTTAAAACAATATAAATTCTAACTGAACAGAAATGATAATAATAATAATAATTTATTATCAAGGAATTATTTGTTTTGAATTTAAAATAATATTATTTAATCATCGGTTTAAATTGATATCTTTTCCAGACGATCGAATCAGGCTTCGAAGGTTATCCCAATGTGTTTAGAATAGCGGTTAAACCCTAGAAATGGCAGTTGTGTCCCGATTGGAGTTTGGAACCGCGAAATATATTAATATATTAATATAATATATAATGGATAAGATCAATTTCAAATCAAGTTAAATCAAATCAAATCATATTTAATAACGGTGTACTTAACCTACCCTAACCTATCACCTAAGATGTACTGTACACACTCTAATTCGTTAGTGCCTAAGTATCGTCTTCTATAAATCACGATATTTTTCCTTTTGTTTATTTCTCATTTTCGTTACTCCAGACTCTCTTTAACAAAATCAAAGAAAAATGGTTGTCCCTGACTCTTGAAATCAAATAGAAACCCCGATTACCCCTTCTCGTTTTCAATTCACTCCTCTGTAAAACAAAAGTTTCTGAAACAAATAAATGGTCGACCTCAATATATTTCGTTTCTCATTTGTGTTCGCAGTTATAACTCAAATGGGCACTGCAATACCACCCCCCTTTATTTAATTTCCTTTTTTTGTCATTCCTTTGATAAAATTGAAAGCCCAAATACCCTAAAATCGATCAGTAAAAAAAATTAAGATCGATGAACAATTGGCGATCGATCTAAACAAGGGGTGCGATGGATGTCTGGGAGGAGAACGACTTGAATGCAGAAATAGGCAAGGACACGGATCGGGATTTTTTTGGGAAGGTCGTGATATGTTAAAGGAGTTCTGAGTAGTCGCGAGTTTTAAGGAAGCGTGTGATGAAGGAGTCTGATTGGAAGGGTTCAACAAGGTTCAGTGATAGGAGTTATCGCAAGTTTCTACGTGATCGTGTACTGACCAGGTGATGGAATTGGAATCACTGTAGGGTGCCTCTGAATTTGGGGAGGAAGATGGTGATTGGGTTTCCTGATTTTCGAACTGGGTATTGGTATGAGAGTGTAAATGTTAATCCGAAATTTGATTAGTGATGAGTGAATGGGTATGGTTTTGGGAAGAATTCGACAGTTCGATTACTGTTTGAGTTTGACTTTGGAGTGTGGAGGAAGGTTCAATATTTATTTTGGTAAAGTGGATGTTCGTGATGGCTTATCACTAGTGGGAGGGTTGTCTACATTCGGTGTTCAGGTTTGATGGGGTTGCATTGCTATAGAGATGTGCAATGGTGATGGTGTTAACGGATAAAAGGTATAAAGTTACTAAATAATTTAATTACTTTGTTTATTTTTATATAATCAAAAAATTCAATGCAATATATTTAATTTACAGGAAAAAATTGTGAAGGACAAAAAAACCAAAAAAATTGCCCAAAAGGACAAGGGGAAAAAAACTTGTCCAAAAGGACAAGTTTTAGTGCAAAGTGGAAAAACATGGGACCCCCCTGAAATTCACCATTTGCACTAAAACTTGTCCTTTTGGACAAGTTTTTTGGTGGTTGTCCTTTTGGAAAAATAATTTGGTGAGTTTGTCCTTGTGGGAAAAATCCCCTTTAATTTATGCGAGGTCCAAAATAATAACGCAATGCGAGTTGACTCGTAACGGGAAACGGAATTCACTGAAAATCGACTGGATTCAGAATGAATCGAATATAAAGAATTTAAAATCAGGTGAGTAAATCTCACTCGGATTTTATATAAAGATTTATTTTTATCATTAAAAATATTTGTTGGTTGTTTTGAAATATTACTGTGGCTATTTTAAATATATATTAATTATATAGGCTTGGTGATTGTGGTTATTATATATATATATATATATAAATTGGTGGTTGGATATTTCCCGTAGTAACATTAGTGGATGCCTGCAGTATCATTAGAGGATGACCCTATATGCCCCCACGCTATAATAGTGGATGAACTTCTATACTGTGATATCCTGCCTCGAAGCGGGATGGGTATTATTTATGTTGCCAAACATATGTGGATGCAAAAAAAAAAAAACTGGTTAGAGGGATCCAACTGGATTCCTCAAAAATATTTTTATTTGTTTGTTTACACATATATTATCATATATGATGTGTTAGAAAACCTATGATTGATAATTTTGTGTTTTTGAATGTTTAAATATCATTGGGCCCAAAATGTTGATTTATAAAAATATCGTGAAAAGGGATTTTTGAGATAAAAAGGGGAAATCTATTTTTCTAAAAATAGGATTCGAATTTCAAATGGACGGAGAAATATTAACTTGTTTAAATAATAAAAACAAGTAAAGAAATTTATCAACGATGTTTGTAAAATAAAGAATGCGCGAATTTAAGAAATTTATAAACAATGTTTATAAATTAAATAATGCGGGAATTAAAGAAATTTATAAACAATGTTTATAAATAAAATAATGTGGGAATTGAAGAAATTTGCAAATGATGTTTACAAATTAAATAATATAGGAATTGAAGAAATTTATAAACGATGTTTATAAATTAAATAATGCGGGAACTGAAGAAATTTATAAACGATGTTTATAAATTAAATAATACAGGACAGTGAAGTGGATTTATAAACTGTGTTTATATATAAAATGGAATGATTTTCATTGGATAATCAGGGAATTGAAATCAATCTATAAACGGTTTTTATAAATGAAGTAGAAAAATTATTATTTGATAATTAAAATATTTAAATTCAAATATGAATTTAAAAATAGAAATGTGGAATCGTTTTAAAGAAGTAAATGATAGAATTTATTCTAATGTTCAGAATGTAAATTGAACTGAAAATAAATCCGTATGGATTTATGATTTGAATTCGATTAGTTCGAATTTATTTAAATAAAATATGTCTAGAAAAAATATTAGGATTGTATTAAATAGAAGTCAAATTTAAATATGAAAATAGATTCTATGTAATATATGGATAAATTAAATTAAATAGAATATTCCAAAATAAGATTTTGGTTTTAAATAGATTTTGAAATGGAACTTGTTTTAATATATAAAACAAGTAAATTTATAAATGATGTTATAATTTTAGAGAATGAATTATCAGGAGATAATTTGAAATATTAAATTCAAATTTGAATTTAAAAATAGAAAGTTGAAATCATTTCGAAAAGGGAACGATGGTTTTTATTCCGGAATTCGTAATATAAAAAAAGGAATGGAGTTTCAAATAGAATTTTGAAATGGAAACTTGTTTTGGTATATAAAACAAGGAAGTTAAATTTATAAATGATGTTTATAAATCAAGTAAGATAATTATCATTTGGATAATTTAAATATTTAAATTCAAGTACGAATTTAAAAGTGAATTAGAAAAGGTTTGAAATAGAGAGATTTGATTATATTCCGGAATTCGGAATATAAACTTAATTGAGAAAAATCCAATGAATTTATTAATTTAAATTCGATTATATCAAATTTTTATTTCTAAAGGATTTGGAATATAAAAATTAAAATACAGCGGTAAATAGATTTACAATTAAGTTATGCAAAATTGACGATGTAGAAAAATTAAAATGATTAAGTTAGATGTGGAAATCTAATCTAATATATATTAAAATATATTAGAAATGGAATTGGAATTTATATAATAAACAAAGTTTAACATTTATATTTAAATATAATCAAAACAAACTCGCCGCAGCGCGGTAGTATGTAAATTGGCGTTTCGAACTTCAATTGAGTATATAGAACTTAATTTAAGTCGGAATTCTTTGAAACAAGAACCGTCAGGACCAATTTGATAATAGTTTTCTAATGGAAGAGAAAAATCTGGATTTCGTGTTATAGATTTTGAGTTATGTCAAATTCAAATTTTCAGAAAAGCAGCGTCATAGCCATTTTAAAACCATAATGGTTTACTAATTAAATTTAAGTATTTTAAGTTCATAAAATATGGATTTTTAATGTAAATATTCAGATTTGGATTGTAAAATATATACGAACTCAAGTTGTGTAAATGAAAAGATTTTTGAAACAAAAATCATATTTTTAATTATTGAATTAAATAATCAGTAGAAATTAGTTAATGGAAGTTAGATTGAATTTGACATTGGATAAGTAAACTGGACTTGTGAAAATTGAATATGAAACTCAAGTTAGAACTGAAATTTGACGTGTTTATAAGCGAATTAAAATATATTTGAACATGATATGTTCAAACTAAAGGGATTTGGCAAAAGTGCTAATTAAAGAATAAATTGGCGAATTGAGTTAGGAATGACTGGATTAAGTTGGGATGAATTGGAAACAGGTGAACATTTGTTAAATAGATATGGAATGAAGTGTACGAAGATTATAATTTGAGTGCCGACATAAAGGTACACGTTTAAATTCGATATGAGGTTTTATGCGCTGAATCGGCAAGCCGCTTGGTTTTTTGATTTTCTTTTTGAATGGAAAGGGCCTAGAGAGGCAAGTTGAGGTTTGAACTATTGACCAGTACAAAGGAGGTGCTAGCGAAATTTTTTGGAAATTTAAGAAGATAAAATATTTTTAAGAAAATTTGATAACTAGAAATCAATATATCGATGTATATAGAATTTGATAAGGAAACGAACTTAAAATAGAATTTTATAAACAAAAAAAGAAATCTATAGTTAAATCTGGTAAGAATAGAAAGAGAAATGTAAATGTGTTTCAAAAATGGATAATTGGTTTTTATGGTGTTGATTATTTGAGGTAAGTGGTCTTGTCTGTTTTGAAGTTAATAATGTTATTCAGTCAAGGTCTGAGAGGTAACCCAACTTGATTAATTTCATTATTTACCGATAAATAGCAAGATTCAATCTTGAAGAGAAATGTTTGAATACGATTTAGTTGAATGTTGTATTTTGGGTTGTTGTAACAATGTTTTACACAACATTCATTTTAACCAAAGGAAGTGGAATTTTGGAAATATAGTAATAAAATATTTCCTAAGTATGGAAACAAATGAGTCGGGAAAAGAGATAAGTAATTTGAATGTTTTCCAGTTATAAATAGAAGATATTTTTGTAATAACCCGGAAAATCTGGGCCAGTTTAAAATTTTTATTTTGGCAATTTTAGCGAATTTTGAATATTTAAAATGAATTATTTTAAATAATATTGTCGAGAAAATTTCTTTTGGAATAGAATTCGACGTATATATTATATACGTCGTCGTTAGATTATATATAATTATATATAACTATAAATAGAATTGAAAATGGCGCGGTAGTTCGATAATTCGATTTCAAACTTCGATTGAATGCACCGGGTGCAAAATAAACCGGATTTTAGTGAAACCAAAAATAATGGAATCTAATTGAGAATATCTTTCCAACGAATCCGGAAAATTGAGATTTCATAGCGGGAATCAAAAGATATGTCCAGTTGAAAATTCTGAAAAGTCGCTATGGAATTCAGGCCCTTAAAAATGGGAATTTTGCAAACGACCTCGGATTTCGATGAAACCACTTCTGTGGGGTCCGCGATGTAAAGTTATTGCTAGATTCCAAATTTCATAATTTTTCGAATCAATATGTGAGCGTGGTAAAGGAAAACGCGTTTGACCAGTTTCAGTTGATTTTAATCGACTGGAAAATGGCCATTTTTCTAACGGTCTCAGAATTCGACGAAACTAGTTTTGTTAGGACCGTATCGTCAATACAAAGCTAGAAAATATTTTTCAGGAATTTTTAGAGTTAGTATGTGACCCCGGTAAATTGAAATGTACGTTTAAAATTCAATATAGCGATTTAAATGTAAATTCAACGGAAACTGACCGAAACGGTCAAATCAGTTTGCGATGCATATCCCAATGTGTTCGGAATGGGGGTAATACGCTATGGACGACAGGCGGTGGACCTCGTTTAGAGGTCGTATGAAAAAGTCAACTTTTTGCAATTAAAATAATTAAAATAAATTAAAAAAATTTAATTATCTCCCTCATCCCCTTTAATCCTTCTGCCCCCCCCACTCGTTTTCAAATCGGATTCAGAGAGAAAAAAAAAACAACGAAACCGTCGATGACGGAAACCGACCGCCGCCACTCTCCTCATCGCCGCGGCCATCTCTCCACCTCCAAGCCCTCGCCCTCCTTCCCCCTCAGCCAATCGAAGCCCCTCCTCCATCGAAGAACCCACGGACCGTCGCCCCCAAAACCCCCCGAAACCCTAGCCTCGACAGCAACCCCGCTGCCTTGCAGCGCCTCACGCAACCCTCCGACGAACGATGACCCTGCACCCTTCAGCCTGTAAGTTTTTATTTAGTTTTATTTTGGTTTTATTTTGTTTTATTTATTTTGAGCAAATATAAAAGTATTGTTTTGCTTCTATAAATATATATATATATATATATGCAAAGCATAAAAATCCAATCTTTTAAAAATATGTATATATTAGCAATTATAAAATCAGTTTTTATAGAGGAAGAAAAATTCGATTTTTAGAGGAAGAAAAATTCTATTTTTAGTTGAAGGAAAATTCGATTTTTAGTTGAAGGAAAATTCGATTTTTAGTTGAAGGAAAATTCGATTTTTAGTGAAGAAAAATTCGATTTTTAGTTAAAGGAAGATAGGATTTTCATGATAGAAAAATATGATTTGTACTCGTAGAAAGATTTGATTTTTAACTATATAAAAATACGATTTTTATACACATGAAAGTAAGATAAAAATACGATTTTTACATATTTGAAGTAACGGTAAAAATTCAATTTTTATGTATTGAATAGCAAAATAAAATTGTGATTTTTATATATTGAACATCGAAGTAAAAATGTGATTTTTATATATTGAACATCGAAGTAAAAATATGATTTTTATATATTGAATAGCGAAGTAAAAATTCGATTTTATATATTGAATAGCGAAGTAAAAATTCAATTTTTATATATTGAATAGCAAAATAAAAAAAATTCGATTTTTATATATGTAGAGAATACGGGCAAAGTAAGTGACAAAGGGCGAGTGGCGAAGATTTTCTACAAAGAAGCATCGAGGCGTTGGATTTAGCTTTATGTGAGAATTTCTCACTCTTCAATTTCTTTTCTAGTTATATATATATATATATATACTAGGATGCAGACGGTGCTTAGTAGCACCCGACACAATCGTCCACAGACCATGGACTTGTTTGCTTGGTTGCATAAATTAGTTAGATGATTTGATTTGAAATTGAATTGTTTGGTGAAATGAATTGATTTGATTGATGTGTGAATGGCGTGGGCCTTCACTAGACCGGGGATAAGGCTAGGCCTCGTCCCGTTTCTAGTATCGTGCCGTTATGCCGCCGAAATTTTCTAAAATATTTTAGAAAAATAAAAATATCATTTTATTGAATAAATGAACTGAATAGAATATTCATAGGTTGAATAAAATGTTTTATCGTTAAAAATATAATTTTTAACGTGAATGTGAATAAATAAATATTCATTTACAAACCGGACGGTTTGTTTATGTACACCTATTTGAAGGACATTGATTGGGACGATAAATTTTACACATCGCCCAACTGCACAACTAAAATCTGTGTTTGATTGTTTGAAAACCCCACACGGGTGTTGGGATGAAATATGAAGTTCACTCGTCCTGATTGATTAAATATGTCGATCGATTGATTGACAGGCTGTTATAAGCGTTAGATATCTATATTTGATGCTTATACAGTGTAGTGCACTTTGGTTGATGGTTGATTATCTATCGTTGCTATTATATACATTTGTTGTATGGAATCCATATAATTAACTTTATATGGTAATTGATTGGGCCTCATTCCAATTTAGAAAATAAAGAATATTATAAAATAAAGGTTCATGTGTTGACAGTACTCATCCATTGAGATTGGTCATGTGTTGAACGAAATATTTTAGTAATAAAATTTACATCTTTATCAATATAAAATAAAGGTTCATGTGTTGACAGTACTCATCCATTGAGATTGGTCATGTGTTGAACGAAATATTTTGATAATAACAACTGTTTTGAAAAAGAAATATTTGAAATAGAATATTTGAAAATAGAAATTTACGAAGCCGTGTTGATTAGATTGACGTCATTTTGACGTAAACGATATTTATATCGATTTTATTCATTTTGAAATGAATTGAATTGAAAACGATTTCGAAATGAATTGAATTGAAAACGATTTCGAAATGAATTGAATTGAAAACGATTTCGAAATGAATTGAATTGAAAACGATTTCGAAATGAATTGAATTGAAAACGATTTCGAAATGAATTGAATTGAAAACGATTTCGAAATGAATTGAATTGAAAACGATTTCGAAATGAATTGAATTGAAAACGATTTCGAAATGAATTGTATTGAAAACGATTTCGAAATGAATTGAATTGAAAACGATTTCGAAATGAATTGAATTGAAAACGATTTCGAAATGAATTGAATTGAAAACGATTTCGAAATGAAAAATGAATTGAATTGAAAACGATTTCGAAATGAATTGAATTGAAAACGATTTCGAAATGAATTGAATTGAAAACGATTTCGAAATGAATTGAATTGAAAACGATTTCGAAATGAATTCAATTGAAAACGATTTCAAAATGAATTGAATTGAAAACGATTTCAAAATGAATTGAATTGAAAACGATTTCGAAATGAATTGAATTGAAAACGATTTCGTAATGAATTGAATTGAAAACGATTTCGAAATGAATTGAATTGAAAACGATTTCGAAATGAATTGAATTGAAAACGATTTCGAAATGAATTGAATTGGAATTGAATTGAATTCAAATTGAATTGAAATTTGAATTGAATAGAAATGAATTTTAAAACGAATTTATAAAGAAGAATTCAATTTTGCTTTGGATTGAAATGGAAGTTGAAATTGTTTTTGAAACGAATTTAAAACTATTTATATAATTCGTTTTAAATAGAAATCGATGAAATATATATTATATATATTATATATATAATATAATGGCCTGAATAGAACGCGCCGCGCCGCGGTAGTTCGCGAATTTCGACCATTTATTTCAAACGGACATAACGGGAGATCCGACCGTCGGATTCTCCTGAAACCGGAACCGTTGGGTTCGTATCGAAAAGAGCTTTCTAACGAATATTAGAAATTCGAAATCTAACGGTTGGATTTGGAATTATGTCCAAATCAAATTTGGAAAAGGTCGCTGTAAGTGCAGTTCGATGGCCATTGATGGAAATCGACTGTACAGGCCTTGATAAAATTATTAAAAATAGTAATAATTTGTGTAAAATCATAAGAAATGATTTGAGAAGAATTGGGATGAAAAACCCCATATTTGAAAAGATAAAAATAGATTTTTATCGAAGTAAACTAGTTTTGAACTAGAATTATAATTCTATTTATTTTTAAATAAATAAATTGAATTCGAAAGGGTTTTAAAAATAACCAGAATTTCCGATGATTGCATTGGAGTGGATTTGAATCGAAATTGTCTTCGGAATATTTCGATGTTGGAATTCGTGATTATACGGATGTTGTCATGGAAATTTGAAAGATATATATTTATATCGTTATTTCCAATACGACATTTGTTAATCGTAGAATTTGATATTGAATATAAGCCGATATATTTTCTATTCAGAGCCTTGTATTGAATATCAAATGTGATTTGGGTTTGTCGTGAATGGTGTCTTCGCTAACGCTGTTCTTGAACCCAGTTGAGAAAAGATTAAATCTTTTTATTTAGATTTAATGAAGTGTACCAATTAAATAATATTTAATTGGAATTGAATTGATATTGATTTTTGGGTTTATCGTGGACAGTGTTTTAAATAACACTCGTTCTTTAACCCGATAATTAATGAATGTGATTTTGGGTTTATCATGAACTGTGTTTTAAATGACACTGATTCTTTAACCCAGTTAAAGATTAAAACTAAGTGGAGTTTTAATGAATCTTTAATTAGATTGAAAAGATCGAAAATGGAGTACCACCAGTTTTTCTCCAGGCGATAGTTAAATCTTTAATTAGATTTGAACGTGAAATGGTAATTGAATTTACCGATAACACCGTGGTGTTAGATATGAAGTATTACCAGTTTTACTTCATGGGATGAATAGGTTGGGATTGGGAAATTAAAACCAATGATTACTACGGTAAGGTTCGCTAATTCCGACTAGTTGAATCGAAATTCAAAGGAAGATTAGAGAATAAATTCAGGAATTTATCTTGGATAAAATTAATGGTAACCTTTCCCTATGAATGTGAAATCAGAAACTAACTGTCGGTTAGCTAAGCAGAATGGTTTTCTGGATATTGATCTGATGTTGGTTTCGGCCTTCGGGGTTAATATTTGGGGAATTATTCTCTTGATTAATTTACGGTTAGTGACTGATGAATTGGAATGAGGCGTATGTTGTGTTTGTGTAACGCTTATTTAAAATATACGCGAGTTATTCGGAAAGATCGGGTTTATCCCATTCTGAATAACTGATACGACGATAAGTCGAAGATGAAGACGGTGGTCGAAGACCGGAAGTCTTCACGTCGTTTGGATAATTACTGATGATCTTGATTGGGCTGTACACCCAAGAAGATGGAAACAGTTGGTGATCGTCCAGACGTACTTGGAGATCGATGGATACGCGGGGTACTAGGTGCCTCCGGTTCCGTTCAGACCCAGAATGGACTTGAAAATGGACGGTGTGTCTGACATTGGATTTTAGTCCGTGTGATTGATCTCTATTAAATATATATCTGTTTGGCGGCGGAGAATTTATTCTCTTGCTTAACGCCCTTCCCTGAGACGTACGAGCTCAGGGGTTATATATTGATGGATATCAAACGCATGGAGTGAATTGCCTGTGTGGCATGCCTAAGTGGCAATTGATCGAGGCTTCTGTTGAAAAGCAAAGTCTTGTGGTGATGATCAAAGCACGACCTTTGTGGCGTAGCTTTGTGTAATGTTTACTTCGCGAGTATCACACCCGGTATGAACCAAAAACGGGAGACGGACCTCAGGGAGGGCATGCGTTTCCTTCTAGCTAAAAAGTGGCGTCAGTGGTTTTACACGCCCTGACGAGTTTGACTTATGTGGTTGTTGCTGTTGCGAGGCGCCTCGGATTGATCGGTCGTTCTCGAACCGATGGAGTTATTTAGTTGGCTCACTTACGCCCCAAAGGGCGGCGAAACGCATGTTCAGGGTTTAAGTTTAATCCACATCGGTGGACCGACCCTGTCGCTCCAAGGGTCGATGCGTTCTGATCCTGAGACTCGGGCTAGACAGTCTCGAATCGGTTGAGGACTATCTTTTGCCTCGGTTCATAGATGGAAATCCAATTTCCAAATACGTGACATTTGCGGTTTTAATTGTAGAACTAGTATGGCGACATGATATATGGTACCCATGCCGCCTATGATTGACATTTATGATTTGAAATTGTTTTGACACTATACACTTATAGTAGTATCAAATGATTTGTTTTAAACGTACTAAGCATGTTTGGCTATTATAAGGGAAAACCCTATCCTCGGCTGCGTTGCATTGTGTGATGGGACCTGGGTCTTATAATAGCTTCATTTTTAGAAAAGCATTGCGTTGTTTACTTATATGCACTGGTATTCTTGGGAGGAAACCCGTTCCGTGTTATACGGCGTGGTCCCTTGATTTACCTAACTTTAAAAATAAAGATTAACTGTTTTAGTTCTCACACCAGTCACATGACTGACCTGGAGTTTATTGTTTTAACCTAAACTCCGGGTGCCCCTATTTTGACACGGGCAGCTAGTAGTTTTGGTTTTGCAGATTTATATTCACAGGATCCTGGTTTACAGCTGGAACGATATCCGGAAAGCTTTGTATCCGTATATCCCCTTCAGTTGTGTATTGTATTATTTTCCGCTGCTATGTATTTAAATGTAATTTAAATCTCTGATATTTCTGTGTAATATTCATTTATACTCTGTATATTCTTGTAATCTGATGCATTGTTGTAATATACAGTGAAATGTTCTTTTATATGCATTCTGCTGTGGCTTGTTCTCGAACTATCCGACGCTTTCCTTTACGGGGAAGTTGCGGGTCTTCACAATTTTCTACGTATAGAAAATAAAAGTAGTCGATATATGGAAATCTTTTCCAAATAGTGTAGGAGGCCAATATGATTGTCGAAAATATCATGTTAACGAATATTGATAAGGAAATGGGAAAGTGATTTAATTAATAAAATATTAATTAAGGGGCCCAATGATTGTTTGATGCTTTGGGTGTGTTTGCGAACAAATTAAACAGTTGTAAACAACTGTAAAATCTGTTCGGCTTTCCTAAACAACAAGGATTGTTGTTGAGGGTGTCGAACTTTGAGACCAAAAATATTTTAATTAATAAATCCAATCGAGTTATTACAGGATTTTGATTGATTGAAAACACAGAAAATAACAGGAATTAAATAAAAAGTGAGATTTATATAATAACAGAAAGCAATTAGGGGATAATGACATAGATTGGATTCACACTCATCAATAGCCAACAAATAAATATAGACTAATTCATATTTCTGTCACACATATGAATCAACGATAATTAGGTTCTTAGAAACAAATAAGTAAATAACGACAATCATAGCCTATGCAGGAGCCGAGCTCTTAGACAACCATAGACTATCAGGATAGATTCACTAATTAATTTCTAAAACCCTAAAATTAGATCTAAATCTGATAATTGTTAGATCGAACACGAATATACCCTGTGAAGGAGCATAGCTCTTAAACGACACAGAATATGAAGGTTCAGATCTAACCCTTGATTCAGATCCAGATCTACATGTTTAAAGTCCTCATCTATTGGCTATGTGATTCATGTTGAATCATATCTGTTAGTGTCATCACCCCCTAATCAAAGGGGATTAGCTAGTCATGGCTAAAGAAGAAGAGAAAAAGAAAAGGAAACTAAATAACATGAACATAAATAAAATAAAATAACAACTGATAGAAAGGGAAAAGAAGAGTTTTATTCCAAGAAGAGAATTACATAATAAAACTAAGTATGTTTTTACATGAATGAAATACAATGTATTTATAGTTGCTTTGGCCAATATTAAGGGGTTAATTACACAATGTGGGACTAAAGATTTAGCCCAAATAACACATAAGCCAATATGAACGCAGCTGTAGAGTGAGAGGCTTTGCAAGTGAGCCATGTGAACGCAGTGTGAATGGATTTGCAATTGGCATAGCTTGCGGGCATCAAACGACATCAATTTCAATTGTTTTGAGCATGAATAGGAACTCCTTAACATTTGCAACAAGCTATCTTTATGAAAAGGCATTAGATCATTAAAATATGCGGCAGAAGGTGGTTGAACAGCAACATTTCTTCAAGCTTTAATCTAACTCTCAGAATCAACACTCTTCATACACCAATTCTTCAAGCTTTTGAATAACAACATGCACTAATCCATTCATCATAAATAATCTAAAAACACAACTATAAATACACAGTATCAATTATTTTAAATATAAAATAAGATAAATAAGCAGATAAAATATACACATTTACGTGTATATCAAATACCCCCACACTTATCTTTTTACTCGTCCTCGAACAAACTAAACAAAGATATGTCGCACTTTCGTAGGAAACACGATTGCATTTTGCATATGCAACAAGCCATTAAACCCCTAGGTATCCCTAGTAGGAAGAGTGTTGTCTCGTGAGGGTTTTCAGCGGATACTACCCACAAAATCCAAAACGTCTTGTGTACGCGGATTAATCAAACAATATATTTAAGATCTATCACATTCCAAGGATTTCACCTAACTTCAATAATAACGGTTTAGCCCCAAATTGTTCATCCCATAATTGGTGCAAAAATGAACAAAAATTTTCAAGCTGAATCGTAATTCCTTGATAACATTGTAATTGTCTTGAAGGTTAAGAGAGTGGTGTCAACCAAAGTTCTACACATCGACAATGTGCACCCAGTCATTTTTTCTTCTCTCCCTCTTTTTCTCTTCAAAATAATCTTGCACCAGTGTAACTGTACTGTATTGGATGTGAGTTATGCATAGATGAAGGAAAATTTTGTAAGTTCTAAAAATGTTATAGGTAAGAGGGCAAGTGTATTAGTTGAATCTCAAGCTATAAAAGATAAAGTAATACTAAGGCACATATGAACCTTTTTTGTTTCCTTTCATCTCCTCAACTACAATCCTTGCTTCTAAGTACGGTATGATGGATGTGGATGGAATGTAAATGAATGCTTTATAGTCAAGAATGATGGATGACTATATTATTCTGAGATATTTTCTCTTTATTGCTTTTTTTCTTCTTTTTTTTCTTTCTTTTTTTTCTTTTTTTTCTTTTTGCATGACGAATGATGAGTGGAGATGGAATGGAATGATGCCATATTATTTCATTTGATTCCTCCTTTACTAAGCGAATTATAACCAACACTTCATGAAAGTAAAGTTTTGTGCCTTAATTACTCTACTTCAATAACCCTAATTCAACACATAAGTCTGGATTGATGTTATATGAAAAGTTGAAAGGAATGATAAACAAAGTTTCGTAAGATAGATAACCCATATAAAATAAGATGTGGTATATGGTTATCCTACCTTAAAACAAGTACGGATTGGCTAGTGTAATATTGGTATAAAAATGACGTTTTTAACCTTTGAAAATGAAAGGTTCTTAAGTATACCAATATAAGAAAAACTTATCGAAACATGGATGTATATCGACTAAAACTTGGGTTTAAATAATGTGGGGTATCGAAGAAGAATGCTACAATGAGCCATTTCTCCTTAATTGGGCCAAGTGGATTCAGAATTTACGATTTTGAAAATTTGAGTGAGAAAAAATATTATGCATGAAAACAAAACTCAGAAAATCCAACAAATGTAGGTGCAAAATCATTTTTATTTCATGATTTTTTTTTTTGATTATTTTTACTTGCACATTCTAACATGTATAACAAGGGCTGGCACGCTTACTCCAGAACACGACTAACGTCTACACAGTCTCAGGCTAGCATCTTAAAGAGACACATTATGATTCAATGAATGAATAATGTTCATTCTCATCACCCAACAATTCAACTTATCAAACAAGAACCAAGGTGTTATTTATAAGTTTAAGTTAATCCTTGTTCAATGAGTGACCTAGTTCATAAAATTTGATTGCTGACGTAATGTAAATTCCCCCACACTTGAGTGTGACTGTGTCCTCACAGTCGTGAATCAGACATATCTTAGTGAAAGGAAAAAAAATAAGAGAATATTTACATACGTACAAAATAGGGTTAGTGTGTTTTACCGGATGTAATGTGGCTCATGGAGGACCATGAGCTCTTCCTCCTGGTTGTGTATTGGTTCCAAGTAAGGTTTAAGGCGTTGACCATTAACCTTATAGGATGATCCATCGGTTCGTTTCTCAATTTTTACCGCACCATGCGGGAAAACAGTCCATACAGTGTAAGGTCCTGTCCATCTAGATTTTAACTTACGTGGAAATAAATGCAATCTTGAGTCATATAACAAGACTTTTTGACCTGGCATGAAAGTTTTACATAAAATGGATTTATCATGAAAAACTTTTGTCTTCTCCTTGTAAATTCATTCCTTTTCATAAGCATCATTTTGAATTTCATCAAGTTCATTAAGCTGAAGCTTCCTAAGTTCACCTGCTTGCTTTAAGTCAAGATTTAAAGTTTTTATTGCCCATAATGCCCTATGTTCTAGTTCAACTGGCAGGTGACATGGCTTACCAAAAATCAACCGATAAGGGGACATACCTAAGTTTGTTATAAAAGCAGTGCGGTAAGCCCAAAGAGCGTCGGTTAACTTTTTGGGCCAATCTTTACGATTTTGATTCACAGTTTTCTCAAGGATTTGTTTAATCTGCCTATTTGATACTTCAACTAGCCCACAAGTTTGAGGATGGTAAGGAGTGGATAACTTGTGGGTTATCGAATACTTTCTCATGAGAGTTTCAAAAGAACGATAATAGAAGTATGTTCCATTATCACTGATTATTGTGCGAGGTGTGCCAAACCTAGAGAAGATGTTTTCTTTCAAGAAGCGCACAACAACCTTGTTATTGTTTTTTTTGCATGGAACAGCTTCGACCCATTTAGAAACATAATCTACAGCTAAGATAATGTAAAGGTTCCCAAAAGAATTAGGGAAGGGTCCCATGAAGTCTGTACCTCAAACATCAAAAAATTCGACCTCTAGAGTGGGGTTTAGGGGCATCATATTCCGTTTAGAAATTTTCCCTAAGAATTGACATCGATCATAAGTTTTGCAAAATTTGTACGCGTCTTTGAAAAGGTTAGGACCGAAGTGACCACCACAGGCTTGGTCTTAACAGAAAGAGAGGACACAGTGAGTTTCAGTGTCAGGTACAAACCTTTGAATGATTTGGTCGGGACAATACTTGAAAAGATAAGGGTCATCCCAATAAAAACGTTTCACTTGGGGAAAAAATTTGTATTTGTCCTTCTTAGACCAAAAAGAAAGGGTCTGCTTGGTGACTAAGTAGTTGACAATGTCAGCGAACCAAGGATCAGTGGATAGAGAAAATAGCTGTTCATCAGGGAAATTCTCATTGATCAGAAGAGAAGAAGATGGGGCATTTGGAAGACGAGACAAGTGGTCGGCAATAACATTGTCAGATCCTTTTTTATCCTTAATGGTATGGTCAAATTCTTGAAGTAGAAGGATCCAACGAATGAGACGAGCCTTAGCATCCTTTTTAGAGAAAAGGTACCTAAGTGCGGAATGATCAGTATGAACAGTGATGTGTGAGCCGACTAGATAAGGTATGAATTTTTCTAGAGCGAAAACGACTGCCAAGAGATCATTTCAGTGGTCGTATAATTGATTTGAGCGTCGTTCAGAGTCTTACTCGTGTAGTAAATGACATGAAGAATCTTATCGATACGTTGTCCTAAGACAGCGCCAACAGCGAAATTCAAGGCGTCACACATGATTTCAACAGGCAGCTTCCAATTAGGAGAGCAGATGATCGGGGCAGAGACAAGTTCATTTTTAAGATGCTCAAAAGATGAAATGCAATCAGAATTGAAGTGGAAAGGAACATCCTTACCAAGAAGGTTAGTCAAAGGTCGAGTGATTTTGCTAAAATCTTTTATAAAGCGACGTTAAAAACCAGCATGACCTAAAAAGGATCGGATTTCCTTAACGGATTTAGGAATGGGAAGATTAGAGATAATGTCAATTTTGGCTTTATCTACTTCAATTCCTTTATTAGAGATGACATATCCTAAAACAATGTCATGTTTGGCCATGAAGTGACACTTTTCCCAATTAAGCATTAAGTGTTTATCTTTGCAACGGTTAAGAACAAGATCCAGGTAATGTAAACACTCGGTGTAAGAATCCCCGAAGATGGGAAAATCATCCATGAACACTTCCAAAAATCGCTCGATCATATCAGAAAAAATGCTAATCATGCACCTCTGAAAGGTTGCAGGTGCATTACAGAGACCAAAAGGCATACGATGGTACGCAAATGTACCAAATGGACAAGTGGAAGTGGTTTTCTCTTGGTTCTCAAGAGAGATAGGGATTTGATTATAGCCCGAGTACCCGTCAAGGAAACAATAGTACTCGTGACAGGCTAGTCGTTCTAACATTTGAACGATAAATAGCAGAGGGAAATGATCCTTACGTGTTGCAGCGTTAATTTTCCTATAGTCGATGCAAACACGCCAACCGGTTTGGGTGCGGGTTGGGGTAAGCTCGCTAGCTTCATTTTGGATCAGGTAACCCCGGATTTCTTAGGTACGACATGAATCCGACTAACCCATTGACTATCGAAAATTGGGTAGATGATTCCATTGTCAAGGCATTTAAGGATTTCAGCACGAACTGCTTCTTTCACGGTTAGGTTTAGTCGACACTGGGGATCAAGAGTGGGTATGGCATCATCTATAAGATGGATTCGATGTTGGACTATCGAAGGACTAATCCCCTTAATATCAGCCATGGACCAACCAATTGCTTCCTTACTTTTCTTAAGGATGGGAAGGAGCAATTGTTCCTGCACTTAAGTAGGGTCAGAAGCGATAATGATAGGAAAATTTTCATTGTCTCCTAAGTAAGCGTACTTAAGATGACTGGGAAGCACTTTGAGTTCAGATTTTGGGGACGACTCAACTGAAGAAACCGGTTGAGGGTCAGACTTAATTGTGAGCGGCTCAACAGGAATCAAATCAGAGACATTTTTGGGAATATCTTGAAACAAGGTTTCGTAATTCGATTCAATTTCGTTATTCAGATGGTCGAGCTCGGGTTCATTGTCATGGACAACATGAATTTCAGAAAACTGGTCCACACAAGAGTTAGGAGAGTTTTCGGTTCTAAAGATGTTTAGCTCGACGGTCATGTTACCGAAAGAAAGTTTCATAGACCCATTTCTGCAGCTGATAAGAGCATTGGAGGTTGCTAAGAAGGGTCGTCCTAAAATCAAAGGGATCTGGTTCACAAGATTGCTTACCTGTTGAGTTTCTAGGACAATGAAGTCGACTAGAAAGATGAATTCGCCAACATTTATCAACACATCCTCGATTTCGCCCACAGGTTTTTTAATTCAATGGTCTGCAAGCTGAAGGGTAACCTTGGTGGGTTTCAGTTCTCCTAGCCCTAATTAGCGATAGACGGAATATGGAAGCAAGTTAACACTAGCACCTAAGTCCAGCAGGCATCTATCGATTTTCTTGTCTCCAATAGTACATGATATTGTGGGGCAGCCAGGATCTTTGTATTTCACTGCCATTGATTAGGACAAGACCTCGCTTAGAGTTGCTGCCAGAAACACTTTCTTAGGTACATGTATATGATGTTTTTGAGTGCTCAAATCTTTTAGAAATTTTGCGTACTGTGGAACTAGTTATATAATATCTAAAAGAGGAATGTTCACTTTAACTTGCTTAAATATTTCAAGGATCTTTTCTAGCTGATCCGTCTTTTTCCTAGGTCGGAGTCTATGAGGAAATGGAGCAGACAACTTAGTAGGTTGGTCTACTTGAGTTTGAGGATGATCCTTGTCAGAAATTGGCTCAGTATTCTGATCCGAGTTGGTCGAATTTTCGGTGGGGTTTGGAAGATCGTCTGGTAAATCATTTGGGTTACCCATATGGTTGTCAATCTTTTTGCCAGATCTAAGAGTCATTACAGCATTCAATTGACTGACATTTGAATCTTGAATGATGTGAATTTGGTTGGAGTTTGAATTTTGTCCTCTAGGGTTTTGAATGGGTTGACTTGGAAACGTACCCCTTCACTTAATCCAGCGTTAAGTTGAGACATTTGTTTTTGAAGTTCACTCATTTGTTGATTCGTGTTTTGCATATATGATTGCAAGGAGATGTCTAACTTGTTCTGATTTTCAACACTTTGCTTAGTCATTTGCGCTAATAAGTTGTTCACCTCAGATAAATTCCCCTTAATCGTAGAAAGGCGTTTTTCATGTTGGGGTGCAACCGTTTGATTGTGGAAAGGCGCCTGGTTCAAAGTGTACTGATTTTGCCTAAGAGGAGGGTTCACAGCATTGTTAGGAAATGCTCGATTCGAAGCTATGTTCGTCAGAGGGTTATTTGGACCATAAGAAAGATTTGGGTGGTTGTTGGGTTTATTGAAAGCATTCACTTGCTCAAGGGACTGGGGACAGTCATCAGCCATATGATCAGAGTTAAGACATATGTGACACATGGCTTGGGAGACGTTATTAGACTGAGTGTGTGTTCTAACAACGTTCAATATGGTATCAACAAGAGTATCAGAAGAAGAAGAAGAAGAAGAGGCTCCGATAAAATTACTACCGGAACGCGAATAAAGAGATTTTTCATTGGTTCGTTCTCATTGTTTCGATTTTTTGGCTAACTCGTCCAGAAATTCCCAAGCTTCTACATCAGTTTGTTTTAGAAAATTGCCCTGACACATGGATTCTAACATTTGTCTAGAACTATTATCGAGTCCATCGTATACAGTTTGACATAACGACCATATTTGATAACCATAATGGGGACAACTTAACAACAGTTCTTTAAATCTTTTGATGTATTGCCAAAAAGATTCACCCCCTTTTTGGTGGAAATTAGTGATTTCATTTCTGAATCTAGCCTTTTTTCTGGAGGGTAGAATTTTTTAAGGAAAACTGCTATAAATTCATCCCATTTTTTAATCGAATTTGGGGGCAAGCTGAGAAACCATTTTTCTGCGGAGTCAGTTAGTGCAAATGGAATCAAACGAAGTTTAATACCATCCTCACATAACTGTGATAATTAAAGGTTGCACAAGCATATTCAAATTTTGTTAAGAAACTATATGGTCCCTCATGAGAAAAATTACCGAATTTGGGAAGGATGTTTATCTGACTCGATCGGATTTCAAAGTGATTGCCCACATGATTGGGTAACTGAATGCAAGAAGGGAAAGAAACTCTATCGGGAAGAATTCTATCCATCAGGTTGCGAGGTGTGGGCTCGTTAGCCATTTCTAAAGGTTGGTCGAGTAAATTGGGTTTTGAGGAAAGAGAAGGTAGTTCGATTCTAACTAAACGACGAGATTCTGGGTCACGGGTCCAAGTTTGCATGCACTAGAAAGAAGAAGAACAGAGTTCACCAAGGAAATGTAGACAATGGAGGCGTTTGGAAAGAAGTGAGAAGGAAAAAAGTTTTGAAAATGGGAGTTTTTTCGGAAAAGTATGACCTACAGACTAGCGAGGTTTAAAAAAATGTTAATTTTTTTTATTTGTTTTTGTTTTTTAAATTTTTATTTGTTTTTTTGAGGAATTTTGAATTTTTTTTATACACAAAACAATCACACACAGAAATTAGCTACAATGAAATTTTTTTGTCCTTAATGGCTCCTAACCCAAAATTATATAGTGACACATTTGATTACTTAGATCAAAAAATTTCTCAGCCTGTCAACGGACAGGAGTTATCGGTGCACCAGGAATCACCCAAGCAATGCAGCCGAAGGCTTAAGTACCTTCAGAGTAACAACCGATATTATATTTACGAATCACCGTAATATTTATAAATGGTTATTTCTCTGCCGTGGTCTAGACACCAAGAAATAATTCGTTCTAAATAAATCAACTATCAAAATACAATTAAGCCCTATATGAGCCCGCGACTCCCGTAGGTTCAACGTCTAACCGTTATTATTAGTCAGATTCTACGATGAAATGCAATTTATGGGCTAAGGAAAGGGTGATGAAATCCCTCACCTTATGTGCATTGGGGTTTTGCCCTTAACAGAATGAATACAGATGCAAAAATAATAATCAAAGAAATTAAAAGATTTTACAAGCAAGCCGCTCCCCCTGCAGAATATTTTTACAAGCAATGTCTATATATATTTTTTATTTGCAACAGCAGTCCCTGTAGAGTTTAGAAAAATTCTCACCTAGATCGGCAGTCTGTCCAGTGCAACTAGGTAGCGCTAGTGCGTTCACACCCCCACTTGTTTTGCAACCGCTCCAACCCATCTTGAATCTCTGAAATCCCTGTTTCGCTTGCTTGAATTTGTTCTTTCACTTTGGTTATGTTTCTCCTTCTTCCCTTTTTTTTCTTTTTGAAATAAACAACTAAATTTGCAAATTAAAACTAACAAACAACTTTGAAAGAAGAAAAAAAGGAAAAAACAAAAAATAAAATAAAAAAATAATGTCTACACAAACCAAACAAATTGTCTAGATTAGGAAATATAAAACACCCACTACCTAAGCTAACTTGACTATTCAACCAATGCAAATGCAGAAAGAAAAAAATTCAACTACCTAAGCTAACTTACGCACTCAATTAAAGACTCGACACAAATTGATGGACTCAACCCACTTGAAACAGACAGAAACACCCAATTCAAAATCTAGGCTTAAAGCACTTAAATCACGGATCAGCACAATGATAAGTCGCTGCCTTATGTACTTGGACAACGCTGGTCTCTCCCAAATCAACACAAGAACGATCAAAAGGAAAATCTACGTCCTCTTTCTCTCTTTTTTAGTATAAAATACCACAATCGCAAACACTAATTCCCAGGAAACCAAAAGGGAATAGATAGAAATCACACGGGCTTAAGGTTCGAATCTCTGAAGTTGGAGGGTTCGAAGTGTTGTGTTTTCAGAGAACTAGGGTTTTCACTCAAATCTGAATTGGATTCGTTTTGTAAAGCTTTTAGTTTGGAGTTCGGTTTCAGTACGGTGGCTGTGAAGAAGGATTGTGGTGGAGTTCAGAGATCTTCGGGTTGAAGGAGGTTCGAAGGGGTAGGGTGATTTGAATAGTCAGTAGAGAGGGTAAGTTGCGTTGTGGGGTTTGTGAGAGTTCAGAATGGTTGTTTGAGGGATTGGTCTACGAGCGACGTTGGTTAATTGGTGGATGGAGGATGTTGGAATTGTCAATGTGGGAGTTGGATGGAAGTGGCATGACATGGCAGCGTTGGATGTAGGGGATCTGGTTTGTGAAATAACGGTGATCGGATTGTGAACGGTGGTGCGAGGATGGCTTGGGGTGACAGTGTGTGGACCGGGAAGAAGTTGGGTGGTTGAGTACGTTTATAGAGTGAACGGTTGGAGAAGATGGTGAGGGTTTGAAAGGGTCAGTAGAGGGTATATATGGAGAAGGCTATGGGTTGTGAAGGGAAGCGGTTGGAATCCATGAAGGGAGAAAGTGATCGAATTTGAAGGGGGGTTTTTATTTGTGCTTCAGGAGCGTGGGTTGTTTTGTGAAGAGGATGCTTGTCTGGTTTAGGAAAAGAAGAATAGTGGACGGTGAGTGGTCAAAAAGGTGATTTGTGAAAGATGAAGTGGTTGCGGTCTTCGTTTGCTGGCTTGCTGGAGTTGTGTGAGGACGCTTTTATGGTAGGACTGGAGGATGACTGGTTCACGCTGAGGGCAAGGGGGAATTTGTGGTGAGGAGAATGATCTGGTGAAGAGGGTATGGACTGAGAAGTGAATTGTTTGCAAAAAGGTTGGGTTGTATTATGGTAGAAGGGATGCTCAGGAGATGATGTAGGTTTGTGGAAATTGGTGAACTGGGGAGGACCAAATGGTGGCAGAGGAATATAAATAGGAAAAAAATGGAAAGAAGGAAACCTTTTTTATATATTTTTTTTTGTGAAAATAGCAAGAGGTATGTAAAAGGAGAAAAAACTAATTGTAAAGGAGAAGGAAATAATTGAAGAAAGAGAAAGAAAATGCACAAAAGTTGGTAAGAATTTATTTTTATTTTTATTGTAAAAGAAGAAATATATGTAAAAGAGGAAAAGACATGAATGAAAGAAAGAAAGTGAAGGAACTTGTAACGACCCGGATTTTTTGATCGATTTATTTTAAATATTTATTTTTATAATATAAAGGAATTTTTATATACAGTTATCGATTTAAAAATCAATTTCGGTTTAATATCGAATATATTAAATTTTCTTAATATGAAATATAATTTATACCGAAGTTATAAACTAAATCGAAACAATTCAGATGATCAACATTAATTGTATTTGAATATAGGCGATAATAAAAATAATTTATTACCAGTGAATTGATTAGTTCTTAATTTAAAATGATATATAGGTTGAAATTAAACTTCAGAATATATATATTGTTCAGTTCAGAACAGCGTTATAACATTTAAACAACAGTGGTTACGTTAAAATAGCGGTTCATGTGTGAACCTTGAGATATTTTAATGGATAAGATCAAAATTGAATTGAAGATCAAATCAGAATCTGTTTAAATAAAATAAAAATCCCTTTATGTCAAATCAAATTAAAAACAATGTACGTACCTATAACTACCTATATGACATTGTACACTTCTTTCCTTAATGCCTAAGTTCTTCCTCATTATAAATACACGGTGCCCCCTTTGCCAATTTCTTTCCTTGTTGTTCCTCAGCTAAAAGGAAATCGATTTCCTCTTATTATTGTTTTCACTCGGCAAATTGAAGAAACCGCTCCGCCCTCCCTCATTTCTAAAAATAAAATCGAAGCCTTGAATAAATTAAAACAATCATGATGGTTTTCTTCTTTTCGAAACTCGATTGAGCAAATCGAAGACTTTGAAATCAAAAACCGATGGGGGGTTTCATGATCAGCTCGTTTGGTCCTAGCGACAAGAGGGGGACAGTCGCGATCTGAAATTGGATTTGGATAGTCTGTAAGGTTGACTTGAGATCTGTGACGATGGAGGAAGGGTCGTCGATCAGTGGTGAAGATATTGGGGGAAGAAGTGGCACTGTTCGAATTCCAATTTGGGGGGGATGCGATCAACGATGGAGCGATGTAATTTGAGAAGTTGTGATTGGGTAGAGAGGGAAGAACAGCAGGCCAATGAATTAAACATCACAATTCCTCCTTGTACTTTGAACTCAACATAATACTATGGGTTTGGGAGTTTGCGTTATGGGAGACGAGTGATAGCTCATGCGAGTGTTTCGTGAAGTATGGATGAACTGAGGTTGTAATCGGGAAGATGAGCCGACAAGGAGAATGGTGGAGTTTGCGTATGGTTCGAAGGGAGGGGTTCTGCATTCAACTGGGAAGTTGACAGTGAATATGGTGGTTGATATTATATATATATATTGGTGGTTGGATTCCCGCAGTCTCATTAGGGGATGCCCGCAGTATCATTAGCGGATGATTACCCTATGCGCCCCACGCTATGATAGTGGATGACCTTCTGTACCGCGATATCCTGCCACGAAGTAGGATGGGTATTATTTCTGTTGGCTGACATCTGTGGTGCAGGAAAAAACAGGTTGAAGGAATCCAACTGGATTCCTCAAAAATTTATTATTGTTTGTTTTCACATATATATTATCATATATGATGTGTTATAAAACCCATGTTTTGGTAATTGGGTGTTTTTGGATATTTAAATATCGCTGGGCTTAAATGTTTATATTTAAGAATATCGCGAAAAGAAATTTTGAGGTTTAAAAGGAAATTTCTATTTTCCTAAAATAGAGCTTGAATTTCGAATGGACTAGAAGTAACTTGTTTTGAAAAATAAAAACAAGCAGTTCATTTATAAACGATGTTTATAAATGAAATGAAATAAATTATCATTGGATAATTTGGGAAATGTAAATTCAAATGTGAATTTAAAAAGGAGAATTGAAATTAGTTTCTAATAGAAATGATGAAATATGTTCTGATGTTCAGAATTTAATTGAATTGAATAAATCTGTTTGGATTTTGATTTAAATTCGATTATATCGAATTTAATTAAATAAAATAATTTCAGAAAAGATATTAGGATTGTATTAAATAGAATTTTAAATTTAAATGTGAAAATAGATTTTCCAATCACATATATTAGTTAAAATAAATAGAAATTTCCAAAATAAGATTTTGGTTTTAAATAGATTTTGAAATAGACTTGTTTAAATATAAAACAAGGAAATTTATAAAATGGTGTTTATAAATACAATGAGTTAATTGTCAAGAGATAATTTGAATATTTAAATTCAAATACAAATTTAAAACTAGAATTTGAAATCATTCGAAAGGAAGCAACGACTATATTCCGAAATTCGGAATATCAAGGGGATGGAGTTTCAAATAGAAATTTGAAAAAGGAACTTGTTTAAATATATGAAACAAGGAAGTTGAATTTATAAATAGTGCTATAAATTTGGTGAAATAAATTATCATTTGGATAATTTAAACAATTTAAATTCAGATAGGAATTTAAAAGTAAATTGGGAAGTGTTTTGAAACAAAACGATTGATTATATTCCGGGATTTATGATATAAACTGAATTGAGAAAAATCCAAAGGAGTTATAATTGGAATTTGATTAAATTGAATTTTATAATTTATTTATAAAAGGAATTGGGATTTTGAAATAACAGATCGAAGTATAAATAAATATACTACCGAGTAAGGAAAAATCGACAATTATAGATAATCGAAAACATTATGTTGAATTGGGAAACTGATTTGATTTATATTAAAAATATATCAGAATGGAGTTGAATTTATTATAAACGAAGTTTAAAAGTTTATATTTATAAATATAACTAAAACGAACTCGCCGCAGTGCGACAGTTCGTAAATTGGTGATTTGAACTTCAATTGAGTATATAGAACTCAAACTAAGTTGGAATTCTTTGAAATAAGAACCTTCAGGACCAATTAGATAATAGTTTTCTAATGGAAGAGAAAAAACTAGATTTTGTCGAATAGATTTTGAGTTATGTCAAAATCAAATTTTCAGAAAAACAGCGCTAGAAGCATTATAAAACCATAATGGTTTATTTAAATAAATAAAAGGATTTTAAACAAATAAAATCCGAATTTCCATAAGAAAAGTCCAGATTTGAGTTGTAAAATAAGTATAAAATCAAGTGGTGTAAGTGAACCGATTTTTGAACAAAAAATTAGGATTTTAATTGTTGAATTTGAATTAACTAATTTGAAGAAAAAAATTAGTTAATGAAATTTGAAATTGAAATTGAAATTTGGATCAGAAAAGGGGATTGTAAATTCATATTCGAAATTGAATATGGAATTTGAATTGAAAATGGGATTCGAATGGTAATAAGTAAGTTAAAATATATTTGAAAATAGAAAAAAATGATATGAGCAAACGAGCTGATTAAAGAATTAATTAGCGAATCGAGTTAAAATGACCAGATAGAGTTGGAATAAATTAGGAATGGAAATATATGGGTTATATAGGTATGGAATGAAGTGTATGAAGATTATAACTGAAGTGCCCGACAAAAAGGTACACGTTTAAATTCCATACGAGGATTTATGCACCGTATAGGCTAGCCGCTTGGCTTTTGCTTTTTGATTGGAGAAGGCTTGTGTGGCAGTTTCGGGATTTTCCCGATGCTCCTAATATAAAGGAGGTTATGGCAAAATTTTCTGAAAATTTAAGGAGTTAGAATATTTTTAAGATAATTTGATAAATAGAAATCGATAAATCTATATATACAGAATCTGGTAAGGGAACGAACTTAAAAATAGAATACTATAAACAAAAAAGAAAATCTATAATTAAATCTGATAAAATTAGAAAGAGAAAAGTATGCGGGTTTAAAAATGACTAATTGGGTTTAGGATGTTGATTATTCGAGGTAATTGGTCTTGTCCGTTTTGAAGTTAAGGATGTTTTCAGTTAAGGTCTGAGAGGTAGTTATACCCCAACTTGATTGATTTCATTTTTAATCGATAAATAGCAAGATCCAGTCTCGAAGAGAATTGTTTGAATAAGAGTTAGCTGAATGCAGTTTTTTGGGTTGTTGTAACGATGTTTTACACAACATTCATTTTAACCCAAGGAAGTGGAATTTTGGAAATATAATAAATAAATATTTCCTGAATGTAGAAATGAACTGGCGTGAAAGAGATAAGTAATTGGAATGTTTCAAATTGTAAATAGAAGATATTTTCTACATATAGAAAATAAAAGAAGACGAGATATGGAAATGTTTTCCAAATAGCGGAAAAGGCCAAGATGATGGTTGAAAATATTTGTTTAACAAATATTGATAGGGAAATAAAGAAGTGAATTAATTAATGAAATATTAATTAAATGGCCCAGTGATTTGTTTGATGTTTTGAATGGATGTTTTTTTTCGATAGTTAAATAACCGACTATCGAAGTGTTTGCCAATATCGTTGTCAATATGGAGAGACCGGTTGGATTATTATCCGAGAACCACTCCGTATTGGCAGTAGCTTTACGAATCAGACTATATGAAGATAATCGAAGACGGAGTAAAGTGCAAGGGATTTTTCTATTAATAGAAATTGTGCCTTCGGTTTCGTTCAATCCCAGAATGAACGTAAATGGACGAATGTCTGACAGAGTATTTCCGTTGATCGCATATGTTGGTCTGTATAGATATATGGTCGCAGAGAATATATTCTCTTAGCATAATATCCAGAATATATTTGTGCAAATCAATTAGTGATCAACGGATCGGATAATGTGGCATTCAAAGTGATTGTGCTATCAATGAATGGAAAGTAATCGTAGCCTCAGGCCTCAACAATCGGGGAATGACAAAAATCGGGCAGGCAGCATAGCTATGTGGGTTGCTCCCATTAGGGTGTATAATCACCTATCTAGAGAAATCCCTTTTACTTCTTTAATCTGTCGATGCTATCCCTTTTGGAGAACGGTTGTTGATCCCAACCGTTGGTGATATACATTCGATGCACTAAAGCAAAATGAGTGGTCGGTCATGTGTGGGACGGGTAGCAAGACATTCTTGTTGAACCCAGTGTATTCCTCTCTAGAGATACACTATCGGAAGGTGGTTCCATACCTTGTCATGTTGGAAATCCAATCTCCAATAAGCGCCATGCGGTTTTTGATTTTATATTATATATGGAGTGTGAGATGCAAGAGTTCCGCTAGATTGTTATTTATTTGATTTAGACACTATTATAATATCACTGGATTTTCGTATCAAAGTGTTTTGGGTTATAGTAAGGTAAAAACCATCCATGTTTTTGTGTGGGCTGGTCTTGCAATTATCTTTCTTTCGAAAGGATTTTGAAATTTAAACAAATGGTTGGAGTTTACTCGCACCAGTCCCATGACTGACCCAGAGTTTATTTTGTTTGTTTTCCCTAAACTCTTGGGTGCCCAAATTTGTACGGGCAGTCGAGTAATTGGGATTTTTCAGATTCACTTGGACGAGCTTGAAGCAGGAGCCTTCACCAATTAGCTATAGAATATCATATTCCCGCTGTGTACTATGTGGCATCTGGAAACAGGTGTTTATAACTGTTCCAGGAATAACTGTTGTGCTCTGATGATGGTATGTATATAAAGTTACTGATTTGTATTTCAAAATTTATGTTATATAATATATTTTATTCGTTCCGCTGTGAGTTTGTGATCTTCGTTTTTCTTCATTCTTCTATTTCTTTCTTTCTATTTCTCATCCTCTAACTTCTTTCTAATAATGATTCATATTTCTGTGCAGTTTGGGTTGGACGTGTGGTGTTATTAGTCAAATCAGATAGTACGGATTTGTGGGCCATTACAGTTGGTATCGAGCTTAGGTTGAGCGAATACCTAAGCTTTGGTGGGAATGTGCTCATTAGAGATAGGGTCAGTAGTACCCTAGAATGAGTTGAGCGTATATATATGAAAGCGTGTATTTGTTAATTGATATGAAAACTATTTTATATTGTGTTGGCTAGTCTGTTGGGTGGGTTATGAATTCGGGTCAAACCGTGGGACGCCGCAAAGTCGATAGGAATTTTTAAACACTTGAACAGAGAAATTTGACACAGTATTGTTTTTAAGTAGGTAAATGAAATAATTTTACCCAACTATATTTTTATATAGAAGAAGTATTATTTTGAATTTATTATAATACATGGATGTGTTGGATGTTGTTATTATAATCAAATTAGATTATAAAAATCAGAATGGTTATATATAACCAAAATAAAATTTGTATATGAATTAATTATACAATTAAGATGAATTAGAATTGAATTCAAACTAGAATTTGGAATTTTAAATCCTGGGAAGTTTGAAAATATTTTCTAAAGTATATTAGAACAATATAGCTTATGTTTGAAGGATTCTGAATAAAATCATTTTGAGATGGATTTTGAAAGTGATTAAGCACTGAACTCACTTTAGTGGCTGGGAAATAATTCTGATAATGATTGCAACATCATCAGTGTTCATTTCCGAGTTTCTAAGTAAAGGAATGCTGCCTTAGAAAAGTTTTTAAAGGAATTTGTTCAAAAGAAAACAAGTTGATTTGAAAAATTCAAATGTTTTGAATTTAAAAAGGAAATAAATATATGTATATATTTATTGATTTCAGAAGGATTTGAAATGAAAACCCAGGGATTTGAATTCTGGAAATTTAAATTTAACTTAAGCAAGTTAAATGGATCAAAGCAAACAAATTGATGAGAATCAATTTGAATAAATTTATATAAATACAATACGAATTGGATATGAATATATTGTAGATCATTCGAATTAAATAAAGGAAAAACCAAATGTTTTGGTGAATTAAAGTTGTAGAAATATAAAATGTTGAGTTCATCATAAATTGATTTTGAAAAGTAAATATGTTAGTAGCATTTTTCTTACCTTAGTAATTTCAGGGATGAAATTATTTTAAGGGGGAAAGAATGTAACGACCCGGATTTGTTGATCGATTTATTTTAAATATTTAATATTATTTTTATAATATAAAGGAATTTTTATATTTAGTTATCGATTTAAAAATCGATTTCGGTTTAATATCGAATATATTAAATTTTCATAATATGAAATATAATTGATACCGAAGTTAGAAACTGAATCGAAACAATTCAGATGATCAACATTAATTGTATTTGAATATAGGCGATAATAAAAATAATTTACTACCAGCGAATTGATTAGTTCTTAATTTAAAATGATATATAGGTTGAAATTAAACTTCAAAATATATATATTGTTCAGTTCAGAATACCATTTAAACAATAGTGGTTACGTTAAAATAGCGGTTCGTGTGTGAAACCTGAGATATTTTAATGGATAAGATCAAAATCGAATCGAAGATCATATCAGAATCTGTTTAAATAAAATCAAAATCCCTTTATGTCAAATCAAAATAAAAACAATGTACTTACCTATACCTACCTATATGACACCGCACACCTCTTTCCTTAATACCTAAGTTCTCCCTCATTATAAATACACGGTGCCCCCTTTGCCAATTTCTTTCCTTGTTGTTCCTCAGCTAAAAAGAAATCGATTTCCTCCTATTATTGTTTTCACTCGGAAAATTGAAGAAACTACTCTGCCCTCCCACATTTCTAAAATAAAATCAAAGCCTCGGATAAATTAAAACAACCATGATGGTTTTCTTCTATCCGAAACTCGATTGAGGAAATCGAAGACTTTGATGAAATCAAGAACCGATGGGGGGTTTCGCGATCAGCTTGTTTGGTCCTAGCGACAAGAGGGGGACAGTCGCGATCTGAAATTGGATTTGGATAGACTTTAAGGTTGACTCGAGATCTGTGATGATGGAGGAAGGGTCGTCGATCAGTGGTGAAGATAGCGGGAGAAGAAGTGGCACTGTTCGAATTCCGATTTAGGGGGACGCGATCAGTGATGGAGCGATGTAATTTGAGAAGTTGTGATTGGGTAGAGAGGGAAGAACAGCGGGCCAAGGAATTAAACATCGCGGTTCCTCCTGGTACTTTGAACTTAACACAATACTGTGGGTTTGGGAGTTTGCGTTATGGGAGACGAGTGATAGCTTTCTCGTGAAGTATGGATGAACTGAGGTGGTAATCGGGAAGATGAGCCGACAAGGAGAATGGTGGAGTTTGCGTATGGTTCGAAGGGAGGGGTTCTGCATTCAACTGGGAAGTTGACAGTGAATATAGGAGTTTGGACCTATCATCTGGGATGATGAGATGAAATTAAAAATGGATTCATGGTTTTGTAAATATCGGACTGAAGAAAGAAGGTTAAGTTTGCTATGTTTTGTTTAAGGGAAGTTGACGCTGGAATCGTTGGCGATTACAGTAAGTATACTTTTATTTTATAAATTTAAAATTTATATTACATAAAAAATGGTTTATATTGATTAGTAGCTGATCAAATTAATTTGAATAAATCTATATAGTTAGTAATGGCGTACTTAAATTATAAACTGACGAATTAAATATGAAATTAGAGAAGGAAAGGATTAGGATTCACTAATCATGATAATTAGCTTATTTTAATAACAGCAATAAATCGTAGTAAGGTCATTAATGGATTGACTAATTAAATTAAATCATTTTGATAACGTATAAAAATCATAATTTATGATATTAGATTTGAGCAAGGCGAAATACCTTGGAACCAGAACGACGAACACATCAAAATAAACTTGGTTTGAGCTAGATTGGAGCTTATTAGTATTTTTGATTAAATTAAACACTCGTTTGATTTAATCAGAAACCAATAGTTATTTCGACAAATAAAATTAGTGAGTGAACTCACTCTCTGGATTTTAATTAAATAATTTTTATATGCTGTTTGTTGGATGATTGGTTGCACTACTATTTATTTTTAAATTGTGATTATCAAATATATTAGTTATTTTGGCTTGGTGGTTGCTATTATATATATATATATATATATATATATTGTTGGTTGGATTCCTGCAGTCTCATTAGCGGATGCCCGCAGTATCATTATCAGATGATTACCCTATGCGCCCCACGCTATATAGTGGATAACCTTCTATAGTGTGATATCCTGCCACGAAGTAGGAGGGGTATTATTTCTGTTGGCTAACATCTATGGATGCAGGAGAAAACAGGTTGGAGGAATCCAACTGGATTCCTCAAAAATTTATTACTGTTTGTTTCACATATAAATTATCATATATTATGTGTTATAAAACCCGTGATTTGGTAATTGGGTGTTTTTGGATATTTAAATATCACTGGGCTTAAATGTTGATATTTAAAAATATCATGAAAAGAAATTTTGAGGCTTAAAAGGAAAATTCAATTTTCCTAAAATAGAGTTTGAATTTCGAATGGACCAGAAGTAACATGTTTTGAAAAATAAAAACAAGCAGTTCATTTATAAACAATGTTTATAAATGAAATAAAATAAATTATCATTGGATAATTTGGGAAATGTAAATTCAAATGTGAATTTTAAAAGGAGAATTGAAATTAGTTTCTAATAGAAACGATGAAATCTGTTCTGATGTTCAGAATGTAATTGAATTGAATAAATCCATATGGATTTTGATTTAAATTCGATTATATCGAATTTAATTAAATAAAATATTTTCAAAAAAGATATTAGAATTGTATTAAATAGAAGTTTAAATTTAAATATGAAAATAGTTTTTCCAACAACATATATAAGTTAAAATAATTAGAAATTTCCAAAATAAGATTTTGGTTTTAAATAGATTTCGAAATTGACTTGTTTAAATATAAAACAAGGAAATTTATAAAATGGTGTTTATAAATATAATGAGTTAATTATCAAGAGATAATTTGGATATTTAAATTCAAATACAAATTTAAAAATAGAATTTGAAATCATTCGAAAGGAAACAACGGCTATATTCCGAAATTCGAAATATCAAGGGGATGGAGTTTCAAATAGAAATTTGAAAAAGGAACTTGTTTAAATATATGAAACAAGGAAGTTGAATTTATAAATAGTGTTATAAATTTGGTGAAATAAATTGTCATTTGGATAATTTAAACCATTTAAATTCAAATAGGAATTTACAAGTAAATTAGGAAGTGTTTTGAAACAAAACGATTGATTATATTTCGGGAGTTAGAATATAAACGGAATTGAGAAAAATCCAAAGGAGTTATAATTGGAATTCAATTATATCGAATTTTATAATTTATTTATAAAAGGAATTGGGATTTTGAAATAAAAGATCGAAGTATAAATAAATATATTACCGAGTAAGGAAAAATCGACAATTATAGATAATCGAAAATATTATGTTGAATTGGGAAACTGATTTGATATATATTAAAAATATATCAGAATGTAGTTGAATTTATTATAAACGAAGTTTAAATGTTTATATATATAAATATAATTAAAACGAACTTGCCGCAGCGTGACAGTTCGTAAATTGGTGATTTGAACTTCAACTGAGTATATAGAACTCAAATTAAGTCGGAGTTCTTTGAAACAAGAACCGTCAGGACCAATTAGATAATAGTTTTCTAATGGAAGAGAAAAATATAGATTTCGTCGAATAGATTTTGAGTTATGTCAAAATCAAATTTTCAGAAAACAGCGCCAGAACCATTATAAAACCATAACGGTTTATTTAAATAAATAAAAGGATTTTAAACAAATAAAATCCGAATTTCCATAAGAAAAATCCAGATTTGGGTTGTAAAATAAGTATGCACTCAAGTGGTGCAAGTGAACTGATTTTTGAACAAAAAGTCAGGTTTTAAACTATTGAATTGAATTAACTAATTTGAAGAAAAAAAATATTTAATGAAATTTGAAATCGAAATTGAAATTTGGATCAGAAAAGGGGATTTTAAATTCATATTCGAAATTGAATATGGAATTTGAATTGAAAATGGGATTTGAATGGTAATAAGTAAGTTAAAATATATTTGAAAATAGAAAAAAATGAAATGAGCAAACGAGCTGATTAAAGAATAAATTAGCGAATCGAGTTAAAATGACCAGATAGAGTTAGAATAAATTAGGAATGGAAATATATGGGTTAGACAGGTATGGAATGAAGTGTATGAAGATTATAATTGAAGTGCCCGACAAAAAGGTACACGTTTAAATTCCATATGAGGTTTTATGCGCCATATCGGCTAGCCGCTTGGCTTTTTCTTTTTGATTGGAGAGGGCCTGTGTGGCGGTTTGGGGATTTTCCTGATGCTCCCAGTACAAAGGAGGTTATAGTGTAATTTTCTGGAAATTTAAGGAGTTAGAATATTTTTAAGATAATTTGATAATTAGAAATCTGTATATCAGTATATATAGAATCCGGTAAGGGAACGAACTTAAAAATAGAATACTATAAACAAAAAAGAAAATCTATAATTAAATCTGATAAAATTAGAAAGAGAAAAGTATGTGGGTTTGAAAATGAATAATTGGGTTGAGGATGTTGATTATTCGAGGTAAGTGGTCTTGTCCATTTTGAAGTTAAGGATGTTTTCAGTTAAGGTCTGGGAGGTAGTTATACCCCAACTTGATTGATTTCATTTTTAATCGATAAATAGAAAGATCCAGTCTCGAAGAGAAATGTTTGAATAAGAGTTAGTTGAATGTGGTGTTTTGGGTTGTTGTGACGATGTTTTACACAACCTTCGTTTTAACCCAAGGAAGTGGAATTTTGGAAATATAATAAATAAATATTTTCTGAATGTAGAAATGAATAGGCGTGAAAGAGATAAGTAATTGGAATGTTTCAAATTATAAATAGAAGATATTTTCTACATATAGAAAATAAAAGAAGACGAGATATGGAAATGTTTTCCAAATAGTAGAAAAGGCCAAGATGATGGTTGAAAATATTTGTTTAACAAATATTGATAGGGAAATGAAGAAGTGAATTAATTAATGAAATATTAATTAAATGGCCCAGTGATTTGTTTGATGTTTTGAATGGATGTTTTTTTTATAGTTAAATAACCGACTATCGAAGTGTTTGCCAATATCATTGTCAATATGGAGAGACCAGTTGGATTATTATCCGAGAACCACTCCGTATTGGCAGTAGCGTTGCGAATCAGATTATATGAAGATAATCGAAGACAGAGTAAAGCACAAGGGCTTTTTCTATTAATAGAAATTGTGCCTTCGGTTTCGTTCAATCCAAGAACAAACGTAAATGGACGAATGTCTGACAAAGTATTTCCAATGATCGCATATGTTGATCTGTATAGATATATATGGTGGCGGAGAATTTATTCTCTTAGCATAATATCCAGAATATATTTGTGGAAATCAATTAGTGATTAACGGATCTGACAATGTGGCATTCAAAGTGATTGTGCTATCAATGAATGGAAAGTAATCGTAGCCTCAGGCCTCAACAACCGGGGAATGATAAAAATCGGGCAGGCAGCATGGCTATGTGGGTCGCTCCCATTAGGGTGTATAATCACCTATCTAGAGAAATTCCTTTTACTTCTTTAATCTATCGATGTTGCCCCTTTTGGAGAACGGTTGCTGATCCCAACCGTTGGTGATATACATTCGATACACTCAAGCGAAAAGAGTGGTCGGTCATGTGTGGGCCCACGTTCTTGTTGAACCCAGTGTATTCCTCACTATCGGAAGGTGGTTCCATACCTTGTCATGTTAGAAATCCAATCTCCAATAAGCGCCATGCGGTTTTTGATTTTATATTATGTATGGAGCGTGAGATGCAAGCGTTCCGCTAGATTGTTATTTATTTGATTTAGACACTATTATAATATCACTGGATTTTCGTATCAAAGTGTTTTGGGTTATAGTAAGGTAAAAACCATCCATGTTTTTGTGTGGGCTGGTCTTACTGTTATATTTTCTTTCGAAAGGATTTTGAACTTTAAACAAATGGTTGGAGTTTACTCACACCAGTCCCATGACTGACCCAGAGTTTATTTTGTTTGTTTTCCCTAAACTCTTGGGTGCCCAAATTTGTATGGGCAGTCGAGTAGTCGGGATTTTTCAGATTCACTTGGAAGAGCTGAAAGCAGGAGGCTTCACCAGTTAGCTATAGAATATCATATTCCCGCTGTGTACTATGTGGCATCTGGAAACAGGTGTTTATAACTGTTCCAGGAATAGCTGTTGTGCTTTGATGATGGTATGTATATAAAGTTACTGATTTGTATTTCAAAAGTTATGTTATATAATATATTTTATTCGTTCCGCTGTGAGTTTGTGATCTTCGTTTTTCTTTTATTCTAATATTTCTTTCTTTCTATTTCTCATCCTCTAACTTCTTTCTAATAATGATTCGTATTTCTTTGCAGTTTGGGTTGGACGTGTGGTGTTATTAGTCAACTCAGATAGTACGGATTTGCGGGCCATTATAGAACTTGTATGGAAAAAGGGAAAGAAATAAAAACGACAATGAAAATTGCAATTGTTTTTTTTAGTTGAAAGAAAATAGGAAAGAACTAAAAGAAAGGAATTGTTAGAAAATTTGAAAGAATTTTTTTTATATGGAAATGTTGAAATGAGGAAACAATATGTAAATAAAAGTGGAAAGAAATAAATAAAAAAGGAATGCAAGTATTTTTTATTGTTGTCAAAATAGAAGAGAGAGAAGAGATTGTGTAAAGAAAATTACAAAAAGATTTTTTTTTATATATACATAAATAAAATGTAAATAGAAGGAAGAAAAATGAAAAGAAATAGGAAAGAAATCAAAACAAATTTGGCATTTTTTTACGATAGAAATATATGTAAAAGAGGAAAGAAAATTAAAGTAAAAAATTGGCAAGTTTTTGTTTCTTTTTTCTCTTAATTGGAAGATTAAGGTATCATTTACTAACACTAAATCAAATCAATAAGGAATTTTATGCTATATAAAAGAAAAAGGAATAAAATAAAAATAAAACTAACACAAATTAGAAAATTAAATAGTTTTGTGAGTTTTCTTATGGAAAAAGAAGAAAATAAAAGGGAAAAAAATATTATAACCCGAAGGGTTTAAAAATAAAAATTATTTTGGTCCCCGGCAATGGTGCCAAAATTTGTTTGCGAACAAATTAAACAATTGTAAACAACTGTAAAATCCGTTCGACTTTCTTAAACAACAAGGATTGTTATAGAGGGTGTCGATGGGACCAAAAATATTTTAATTAATAAATTCAATCAAGTTATTACAGGATTTTAATTGATTGAAAACACAGAAAATAACAGGAATTAAATAAAAAGTGAGATTTATATAATAAGAGAAAGCAATTAGGGGATAATGACATAGATTGGATTCACACTCATCAATAGCCAACAAATAAATATAGATCTAATTCATGTTTCTGTCACACACATGAATCAACGATAATTAGGTTCTTAGAAACAAATAAGTAAATAATGAGAAGCATCGCCTATGCAGGAGCTGAGCTCTTAAACAACCATAGACTATCAGGACAGATTCACTAATTAATTTCTAAAACCCTAAAATTAGATCTAAATCTGATAATTGTTAGATCAAACACGAATATACCCTGTGAAGGAGCATAGCTCTTAAACGACACAGAATACGAAGGTTCAGATCTAACCCTTGATTCAGATCCAGATCTACATGTACAAAGTCCTCATCTATTGGCAATGTTATTCATGTTGAATCATATCTGTTAGTGTCATCACCCCCTAATCAAAGGGGATTAGCTACACATAGCTAAAGAAGAGAAAAAGAAACTAAATAACATGAACATAAATAAAATAAAATAACAACTGAGAGAAAGGGAGAAGAAGAGTTTTATTCCAAGAAGAGAATTACAAAATAAAACTAAGTGTGTTTTTACATGAATGAAATACAACGTATTTATAGTTGCTTTGGCCAATACTAAGAGGCTAATTACACAATGTGGGACTAAAGATTTAGCCCAAATAACACATAAGCCAGTGTGAACGCAGCTGTAAAGTGAGAGGCTTTGTAACTGAGCCATATGAACGCAGTGTGAATGGATTTGCAATTAGCATAGCTTGCGGGCATCAAATGACATCAATTTCAATTGTTTTGAGTATGAATTGGAACTCCTTAACATTTGCAACAAGCTATCTTTATGAAAAGGCATTGGATCATTAAAATATGTGGCAGAAGGTGGTTGAATAGCAACATTTCTTCAAGCTTTAATCTAACTCTCAGAATCAACGCTCTTCATACACCAATTCTTCAAGATTTTCAACAATTAGTGCACTAATCCATTCATCATAAATAATCTGAAAACACAACTATAAATACACAGTATCAATTATTTTAAATATAAAATAAGATAAATGAGTGGATAAAATATACACATTTACGTGTATATCAGGGTGATTGTTTGTTTTTCGTCGATAGTTAAATAACCGACTGTCGAAGTACTTGCCAATATCTTTGTCAATATGGAGAGACTGGTTGGATTATTATTCGTGAACCACTTCGTATTGGCAGTAGGGTTACAAATCAGATTATATGAAGATAATTATAGACAGAGTAAAGTGCAAGGGCTTTTTGTATTAATCCTAGGTATAAATTGCCTAAGACGGATTAATGGAAATTGTGCCTTTGGTTTCGTTTAGTCCCAAACGAAGTTGTATGGACGAATGTCTAACAGAGTATTTCCAATGATCGCATATGTTGGTCTGTATAAATATATATAGTGGCAGAGAATTTATTCTCTTAGCATAATATCCAAATTATATTTGTGCAAATCAATTATTAGTTAACGAAACTGGCAATATGGCATTCAAAGTGATTGTGCTATCAATGAAAAGTAAGAAAGGGTAGCCTCAGGCCTCAACAACCGAGGGATGACAAAAATCGGGCAGAAAGCATGGCTAAGTGGGTAGCTCCCAATTATGGTGTATTATCAGCTATCTAGAAAGATTCATTTCATTCTTTATTCTATTCGATGTTATCCCATTCGGGAAAACGGTTGCTGATCCCAACCGTTGGTGATATACATTCGATACACTCAAGCGAAATGAGTAGTCGGTCATGTGTGGCCGGGTTACAAGATGTTCTTGTTGAACCCAGTGTATTCTCCTCTAGTGATACACTATCAGAAGTGGTTCCATACCTTGTCATAGTTGGAAATTCATTACCCAATAAGAAGTGCTCACAGTTTTGACTGTATATTATATATATATATATATATATATATATATATGTGGAACATGGGATGCAAGCGTTCTATTAGATTGTTATTTATTTGATTTAGACACTATTATAATATCAAAGAGTTTTGATATAAAGATTATCCTTTCTTTCAAAAGGATTTTGAAAGTTAAGTCAAGTGTTTTGGATTCTCATAAGGGAAAAACCCGTTCCGTGTTATACGGCGTGGTCTTATGAGATATCGATTATTTTCTTAAACTGTTTTAAATTGTTTACTCATACCAGCCCCATGACTGACCCAGAGTTTATTTTGTTTTGTTTTGCCTAAACTCTTGGGTGACCAAATTTGTACGGGCAGTCAAGTAGTTCAGGATTTTACAGATTTATTTAAAGGAACTTAGAGCAAGAGACTTCGGTGTTAGTTATCTAGTGTTATTTTCCGCTATGTTGCATTTGTAATGTACTCTGATAATTGTATGTATATATACTTAAAGTTTTGTATTCCAAAAGCTGTTATATATTATATTTTATTCCATTGCGATGTGAGATTTTGTGTTGATGTTTCTGTTCTTCTTCTACCTTTTCCTTCTTATTTCATAATGATCCGTAATTTTGTGCAATTTGGGTTTGACGTGTGAAGTATGTAGTCAATTCAGATAGTACAAATTTCCAGGCCATTCTAGTTGGTATAAGAGCTTAGGTTGAGCGAATACCTAAGCTTTGGTGGGGGTTACTCATTAGAGATAGGGTCAGTAGTACCCTAGAATGACTTGAGTGTATATATATGAGAGAGCGTATTTGTTAGTTGACATAAATTTTGTTTTATATTATGCTTGTTTGTCTGTTGAGTGGCTTATGAATTTTGATAGAATAGTGGGACGCCACAAAGTCGATAGAAATTTCTAAATACTTGACCAGAGGAATTTGACATAATATTGTTTTAAATGGGTAACCTAAATAATTTAACCAAAATTCTATTTTAATAGAAAATAAATAATTTTCTGAAATTATTATCATATATGGATGTGTTAGTTGTTATTATAATCAAATGATAATATAAAAATTGAAATGGATATATATAAGCAAATATAATTTGTATATGAATGGAATATACAAATAAGATAAACTGGAAAATGGATTCAGAATCAGAATTTAGAATTTTAAATTCTGGGTGGTTGGAAAATATTTTTCTAAATTATATTAAAATAATATAGCTCTGTTTTGGAAGAATTTTTGGTTCAAAATCATTTTGAATGGATTTTGGAATTGTTAAAGCACTGAACTCACTTCAGTGGCTGGAAAATAATTCTAATGATGACTACAGCATCATCAGTGTTCATTTTCGGGTTTCTAAGTGATGGATTGCTACCTTAGAAAAGTTTTTGTTGGAAATTGGTTTGAAAGAAAACAAGTTGGTTTGAAAATTCAAATATTTTGAATTTGAGATGGAAATGTGTATATATATATATATATATGTGTGTGTGTGTGTGTGTATGTGATTTTAGAAGGGTTTGAAATAAAAACCAAGGTATGTGGATGTTGGAATTAAAATTTAACTTAAGCAAGTTAAATGAATTAAAGTAAATAAATTGATCAAAATCAGTTTGAATAGAACATGAATTGACTGTAAATCATTCAGATAAAAATAAGCATATATGGTGTGTAATATAAACAGAAACCAAAGTTTCTTGGAATTAAATTATTTGAAATATGAAGAGTTGAGTTTAACCATAAGTGAGTTTCTGGAAAGTAAATGGGTTTGTAGCATTTTTCCTACCTTAGTAATTTCGCGGACGAAATTCTTTTAACGGGGAAGAAAGTAACGAGCCGGATTTTTGGTCGGTTAATTTTAAATATTTAATATCATTTTAAATATTGTGTTGGTAATATAAACGAATTTTTATATTAAGTTATCGATTTAATAATCGATTTTGATTTAATATCGAGTATTTCAAAATATCGTAATACGACAACGAAGAATAATTCAATTCAGAATTTAAAAATGAGTCAAAATGATTCAAATAATCAATATAAATTCTAACTGAACAGAAACAATAATAATAATAATTTATTATCAAGGAATTATTATTTTTTGAATTTAAAATAATATTATTTAATCATCGGTTTAAATTGATATCTTTCCCAGACGATCGAATCAGGCTTCAGAGCTTGTCTCAATGTTTGTTCAGAATAGCGGTTAAACCTTAGAAGTGGCAATTGTTGTGTCCCGATTAGAGTTTGGAACTGCGAAATATATTAATATAATATATAGCGGATAAGATCAATTTCAAATCAAGTTAAACCAAGTCAAATCGTATTTAATAATGGTGTACTTAACCTACCTAAACCTATCACCTAATATGTATTGTACGCACTCTAATTCCTTAATGCCTAAGTATCATCTTCTATAAAACGCGATTTTTTTCCCTTTTGTTTATTTCTCATTTTCATTACCCTGACTCTCATTCACCAAATCAAAGAAAAACGGTTGTCCCTGACTCCATTTGAAATCAAAAAGAAACCGTGATTACCTCTTTTCATTTTCAATTCGCTCCTCTGTAAAACAAAAGCTTCTAAAACAAATAAATGGTCGACCTCAATCTATTTCGTTTCACATTTTTGTTCGTAGTTATAACTCAAATGGGAACCACGATACCACCCCTCTTTATTTAATTTCCCATGTTTTCGTTCCTTTGATAAAATCGAAAGCTTAAATGCCCTCAAATCGATTAGTAAAAAAAATTGAAACTAAGATTGATGAACAAATGGTGATCGATCTGAACAAGGGGTGCGATGGATGTCTGGGAGGAGATTGACTTGGACGCAGAAATAAGCAAGGACATGGATCAGGATTTTTATAGGAAGGTCGCGATGTGTTGAAGGAGTTTTGAGCAGTCGCGAGTTTTAAGGAAGCATGTGATGAAGGAGTTCGACTAGAAGGGTTCGATGAGGTTCGATGATAGGAGTTAACGCAAGTTTCTATGTGATCGTGTACTGACCTGATGATGGAATTGGAATCACTATAGGGTGCATCTGAATTTGAGGAGGAAGATGGTGATTGGGTTTCCAGATTTTCGAACTGGGTATTGGTGCGAGAGTGCAAATGTTGATCTGGAATTTGATTATGAATGAGTGAATGGGTATGTTTTAGGGAGAATTCGACAGTTCGACTACTGTTTGAGTTTGACAGTGAAGTGTGGAGGAAGGTTCAATCATTATTTTGGTAAAAGTGGATGTTCGTGATGGCCTATCACTATTGGGATGGTTGTCTGCATTCGGTGTTCAGGTCTGATTGGGTTGCACTGCTGTAGAGATGTGCAATGGTGATGGTGTTAATGGATAAAAGGTATAAAGTTACTAAATAATTTAATTAATTTGTTTATTTTTATATAATCAAAAATCTTAGTGCAATGTACTTAATTTATACGAGGTCCAAAATAATAACACAAGGCGAGTTGACTCGTAACAGGAAATGGAATTCAGTGAAAATCGATTGGAATCAGAATGAATCGAATATAAAGAATTTAAAATCGTGGTGAGTAAATCTCACTCGGAATTTATATAAAGATTTATTTTTATCGTTAAAAATATTTGTTGGTTATTTGGTTGTTTTTAAATATTATTGTGGTTATTTTAAATATATATTAGTTATATAGGCTTGGTGATTGTGGTTATTATACGTATACTAATGGTTGGATATTCCCTGCAGTAACATTAGCGGATGCCCGCGGCATCATTAGCGGATGACCCTATACGCCCCAAACTATGATAGTGGATGACCTTCTATACCGTGATATCCTGCCTTGAAGCAGGATGGGTATTATTTATGTTGGCTAACATCTGTGGATGCAGAAAAACAGGTTGGAGGGATCCAACTGGGTTCCTCAAAAATATTTTTATTTGTTTGTTTACACATATATTGTCATATATGATGTGTTAGAAAACCCGTGATTGATAAATTGGTGTTTTTGAATGTTTAAATATCATTGGACCCAAAATGTTGATTTATAAAAATATCATGAAAAGGGATTTTTTTGAGATAAAAAAGGGAAATCTATTTTTCTAAAAATAGAATTCGAATTTCGAATGGAGTGAGAAATATTAACTTGTTTGAATAATAAAAACAAGTAAAGAAATTTATAAACAATGTTTATAAATTATAGAATGCAGGAATTGAAGAAATTTATAAACAATGTTTATAAATTAAATAATGCGAGAGTTGAAGAAATTTATAAATGATGTTTATAAGTTAAATAATGCGGGAATTGAAGAAATTTATAAATTATGTTTATAAATTAAATAATACGGGAATTGAAGAAATTTATAAATGATGTTAATAAATTAAATAATACAGGACATTGAAGTAAATTTATAAACGGTGTTTATAAATAAAATGGAATGATTTTCATTGGATAATCAGGGAATTAAAATCAATCTATAAACAGTGTTTAAAAATGAAGTGGAAAAATTATTACTTGATAATTTTAATATTTAAATTCAAATATGAATTTAAAAATAGAAATGTGGAATCGTTTTAAAGAAGTAAATGATGAAATTTATTCTGATGTTTATAATGTAAATTGAACTGAAAATAAATCCATATGGATCTATGTTTTGAATTCAAATAGTTTGAATTTATTTAAACAAAATATGTCTAGAAAAAATATTAGGATTGTATTAAATAGATGTCAAATTTAAGTATGAAAATAGATTCTATGTTATATATGGATAAGTTAAATTAAATAGAATATTCCAAAACAAGATTTTGGTTTTAAATAGATTTTGAAATGGAACTTGTTTTAATATATAAAACAAGTAAATTTATAAATGATATTATAATTGTAGTGAATTAATTATCAGGAGATAATTTGAAATATTAAATTCAATTTTGAATTGAAAAATAGAAAGTTGAAATCATTTCGAAAAGGGAATGACAGATTTTATTCTGGAATTCAGAATATACAAAAAGGAATGGAGTTTCAAATAGAATTTTGAAATGGAAACTTGTTTTAGCATATAAAACAAGGAAGTTAAATTTATAGACGACGTTTATAAATCAAGTAAGATAATTATTGTAATACCCTGTAATTTAATAACAAATTAAAATCATAAATCAAGGCAGAATTAAATTTTAAAATAAGAATCAGGGAAAACGGATTGATCCATTGTGTTCGTCTCGGAATTCTACATGAAATCGAGTCCGAGTTTTCGAAAAACGGAGTCCGTATGAGTGAGATATGATCCTCCGAAGTTTCAGAAGATTTTATAATCAAAAACAGCTCAGAAATTCGAATTCAAATTCGAATTCAAAACCCAGAAGCGGGCTGGGAAGGAAAATTCCCGCCCAGAGCCCAGGTCGACCAGGGGGTCGACCTGGGAGTCGACCTGGCCATACCAGGTCGACCATATGGTCGACCTCCCTGGTCGGGCTGGGTGGGTCTGGTTGGCTGGGTGAGTCTGTTTCGGGCCTGTTACGAATTTTAATGGTTCAGATCGGTTCTAGGGTTAATCCTAAGGCTTAAACTAGTTTCCTACTCCTATATAAACACCGTAAGACCTAACCTAATTCACAACAAATCATTCTTACACAGTTATGCTGCTGATTTACCTCTTGAACCATCGCTGCCGCCTCCAAATTAAAGCTTAAGAATTCAAACTCGATTCAAATCAAAGAACAGAGCCTCTACAACAATTCAAGAAGATAAATCAACGTCACTGCAACGTTCTACGACAATTTCAGTTCTTAATTTGTTAGCCATGCTCTGTAAGTTCTAGTTGCTTTTAGATTTAAATATTTAATTATGATATGGCCATGGAATAAAGTGGAATTGGATTTAAGTATGTTTATCGATTCATACCTATTTTTGTTGCTTCTTGAATCTTGAGTTTTGAGACTTGTCTATCTTTTCTCATGTCAAGTTCATGATCTATTTAGCCTGTTTAAATCAGTTTTCTTAATTCATGTTGATATTATTATCAAGTTGTAATCTTCATGCCTATGATGATGTTTTTCTCTCTGATCTTATTTTTATGCAAAATTCTATCTTCCTCTATTTATTTTCTTTTGATGAACCTTGGCCAATTTCGGACTTAGGCCTAAACCGCGATTTGCGTACGATTGAATATGGGGAAATATTGGGATATTACCTATTTGGATATATGTATTTGGTGGAATTGATGGCATAACATGAAATTGGAAATTTGGGTATTGTCAATATAATTGAAATGGCAAGTTTGGGCATTGGCATAAGTAATTTGGCATGAAGTGGGCATACATGAATTGGCATGTAAATTAAATCACGATTTTGGGACTATGTAAATTAAATCAAAAGATTGGGCTTATGTTAATTAGGCATATGTAGAATTGGGAATTTGAACATGAAAGCGATTGTAAACTTGATAATTGGCATAAACATGTATTATGAACTTGGGCAACTGGAATGTATTGTAATAAAAAAATTATAGTTTGGGATAACTAAATCATGAATCACGATTTGGGTTTATTGGGTATGAAACTTGATACATGTAATTTTGGCTAGAACTTGTTATGGGTAAAATGACATAAACTTGGCATACATGTAAATAGGAAAGAATTGGACATATGTAAACTGACTAGAATTGGGTACATATATTAATGGGCATGTAATTTGGAACTTGGGCATATGTTTATTAATATGTAAAGTTGGGAATTTTGACTTATATGACACATATGTAATTAACAATCTAACGGATGCCTTTGACACGAGGTTAGACTTGAGTTGTGGTGTAATTCTGCCTGGAACTGCCCGACATATCCAGTGACCACAACAATAATAGTCTAATGTGAGAGGTCATAGGCAAAGACTAGGTTGTGGTGATGCCTAACACGAGGTTAGACTGAGTTGTGGTGTAATTCTGCCCGGAACTGCCCGGCATATCCAGTGACTGCAACAATATGTCTAATGTGAGAGGTTAGTGCATTGAATGCTTGAACCCGAGGTTGGAATGGGTTTGCGGTGTAATTCTGCCCGGAATCGCCCGGCATATCCAGTGACCGCAAATAAGTCCAATGTGAGGGGTTGATGCACTAGTAAATAATAAATGCTAATGAAACCTGTTAAGTAGGGTAAGGTTAAGTTAACGTGACGGGACTAATGACACTTAACCAATATAACACATTAATTAGACAAGTGGAGGGGGTTAAGTAAACTGAGAACACTTAACCAATACAACATGTTAGTTATACAAGTGGGTGGGTTAAGTAATATGACTAGACTAACGACACTTAACCGATATGACATGAATGGGTCGGTTAAGTAAACCTGAACTTGATCGCTTGAGAACACTTAACCATTTTAACATGTTAATTAGACAAGTGGGTGCGGTTGCGTAGATTAATAACACTTAACCAACATAACATGACAAGTGGGTGGGTTAAGTTAACTTGAATTAATTGATGACACTTAACCGATATGACATGATACACTGGTGGGTTAAGTTAACACAAGGGAGAACACTTAACCAATATAACATGACGCGTGGCAGGGTTAAGTCAACTTGAACATATAGATAATACTTAACCAACTTGACATGATACGTGGGCGGGTTAAGTCATGAACCGCTTGAATATACTTAACCAATTTGACATGATTATTTGGTAGGGTTAAGTCATGAACCGCTTGAATATACTTAACCAATTTGACACGATGATTTGTTAGGGTTTAGTCATGAACCGCTTGAATATACTTAACCAAGTTGATACATGATTCGTAGGGCTAAGTCATGAACTTGAACGACAACACTTAGCCAATTTGACATAACACGTAGGCGGGTTAAGTCACGAATTTGAATGACAACACTTAACCAACTTGACATGCTAGACTGATAAGGGTTAAGTCACAAATTTAAATGACAACACTTAACCTGTTGGACAGAAACCCTTGTTGCGCAGTCCATTTCAGCAGTAACCCACATAGATGTATCAAGATACCCTGGAACTAGGCAGGGTGGGGGCATGATTACTGAGCTGATTGTTAGCGACCAGAACGACGGCTAAGTTGGTGCGCTAGTGTAGGTTCAGGCGGACTATGGTTGTGCACGTAGTCCGAAGTTGAAAAAGTAGGCATTGGGCATCAGTAGGTTTACACTGTGCGTGCTTGATTCGTGTCGGGGGTTGGCACCTCAGTACCCTATGGTGGACTCATCACAGGTAACTATATTCGTGATAGGGCCGTATGACACAAACACATGAACGAGATAGGACTTGTAGGGAGCCGATCAATTAATAGATCGTTTCGTGGGACCAAGTAATGGGTCATTTCATGACATTGGGCAAGGGATCATTTTATAGTCAACACATGACACGGGTTGGGATACTAGTACGGGTGGTTCAGAGCAAATAGATATCATAGAAATATTTTAATGGTGAAGCAGAGAAATCTTGCGATGCAAATAGATATCATAGAAATATTTTAATGGTGAAGCAGAGAAATCTTGCGATGCTTGATAGAAATCTTGCGAAATTATACTTAGTTTTTCTTAAATGGGAACCTTGCGATGTTATACTTGACAAAAATCATATGATGTTATTCTTAGTAATCTTGCTTATTGCTTACCTTGTCATCATGCTTATGTTTACTTTCAGTTTATTCATGTCATGTAATCTTTACATGTTTATCTACTGAAAGTAACTGAACTTACGCAGTCTTTATAGCTGACCCATTTTGTTTCACCTCTTTTTCTTCCGTTTCTCCCCCTCCCTAGGTTCGCAGGGTGGGAATACAGCTTAGTTTGGATCTTACCAAGCTTCTAGACTCTTTCGTGTACGGCTTGGATCTCTCTCTTTTGGCTATGGCTGCCTTGTTGCTTTCAATTGGGGAATTATTCTACTATTGTTATTTAAGTTATTTATGCTTCTTTGTTTTTGAACAAGACAAATATTTTGGCTATGAAATTGGTATTGGAAGTTGATGGGTTTATGTTGTAAACAATTATGTTAACACTTGGATTTTCCGCTGCTATTTAATAAATGATTTGAGGTTGCTTTTCAGCTGTTTCATATATGTTTGTCTTGTAATATTTTTGTTCCAGTACCCGTAATACTCCATAGAAGTTAAGGCATTCCCTTTGTGAGTGACTTTAATGGACGTGGGGTGATACAATTATCATTTGGGTAATTTAAATATTTAAATTCAAGTACGAATTTAGAAGTGAATTAGAAAAGGTTTGAAATAGAAAGATTAGATTATATTCCGGAATTCGGAATATAAACTTAATTGAGAATAATTTAACGGATTTATTAATTTAAATTCGATTATATCGAATTTTATAAATACTTTATTTCTAAAGGAATTGGAATATTAAAATAGACAATACAGTGGTAAATAAATTTACAATCGAGTCATGAAAAATTGACGATGTAAAAAAATCAAAATGTTTAAGCTAGATGTGGAAAGCCGATCTAATATATGTTAAATTATATTAGAAATGGAATTGGAATTTATATAATAAATGAAGTTTAACGTTTATATTTAAATATAATTAAAACGAACTCGCTGCAGCGTGGTAGTTCGTAAATCGGGGCTTCGAACCACAATTGAGTATATAGAACTCAATTTAAGTCGGAATTCTTTGAAACAAGAACCATCAGGACCGATTTGATAACAGTTTCCTAATGGAAGAGAAAAATCTAGATTTCGTGTCATAGATTTTGAGTTATGTAAAATTCAAATTTTCAGAAAAGCATCGCCATAACCATTTTAAAACCATAAAGGTTTATTATTTAAAATCGATGTATTTTAAGTTCATAAAATATGGACTTTTTATGAAAAAATCCAGATTTGGTTGTAAAATAAATACGAACTCAAGTTTTGTAAATAAAATAATTTTAGAAACAAAAATCATGTTTTTAATTATTGCGTAGAATTAATTAATTAGTAGAAATTAGTTAATGGAAGTTGGATTGAATTAGATGTTGGATAAGTAAACTGGACTTGTGAAAATTGAATATGAAACTCAAGTTAGAACTGAAATTTGACATGTTTATAAGAGAATTAAAATATATTTGAACATGATATGTTCAAACTAAAGGGATTTGGAAAAAGTGCTAATTAAAGAATAAATTGGCGAATTGAGTTAGGAATGACTGGATTTTGTTAGGATAAATTGGAATCAGGTGAACATGTGTTAAATAGGTATGGAATGAAGTGTATGAAGATTATAATTTGAGTGCCAACATAAAGGTACATGTTTAAATTCGATATGAGTTTTTATGCGCTAAATCGGCAAGCCATTTGGCTTTTTGATTTTCTTTTTGAATGGAAAGGGCATAGAGAGACAAGTTGAGGATTGAACTGTTGACCGGTACAAAGGAGGTGCTGGCGAATTTTTTTTGAAATTTAAGAAGATAAAATATTTTTAAGAAAATTTGATAACTAGAAATCAATATATTGATGTATATAGAATTCGATAAGGAAACAAACTTAAAATAGAATAGTATAAACAAAAAAAGAAATCTATAATTACATCTGGTAAAAATAGAAAGAGAAATGTAAATACGTTTCAAAAATGGATAATTGGTTTTTATGGTGTTGATTATTCGAGGTAAGTGGTCTTGTCCGTTTTGAAGTTAAGAATGTTACTCAGTCAATGTCTGAGTGGTAGTTGTACCCCAACTTGATTAATTTCATTATTTACCGATAAATAGCAAGATTCAGTCTCGAAGAGAAATGTTTTAATATGATTTAGTTGAATGCAGTATTTTGGGTTGTTGTAACGATGTCTTACACAACATTCGTTTTTACCCAAGGAAGTGGAATTTTGGAAATATAGTAATAAAATATTTCCTAAGTACGGAAACAAACGAGTGGGGAAAAGAGATAAGTAATTGAAATGTTTTCCAATTATAAATAGAAGATATTTTCTACGTATAGAAAATAAAAGGAGTCGATATATGGAAATGTTTTCCAAACAGTGTAAGAGGTCAAGATGATTATCGAAAATATCGTGTTAACAAATATTGATAAGGAAATGGGAAAGTGATTTCATTAATAAAATATTAATTAAGGGGCCTAGTGATTGTTTCATGCTTTGGGTGATTGTTTGTTTTTCTTCGATAGTTAAATAACCGACTATCGAAGTATTTGCCAGTATCATTGTCAATATGGAGAGACCGATTGGATTATTATCTGAGAACCACTCTGTATTGGCAGTAGCGTTGCGAATCAGATTATATGAAGATAATCGAAGACAGAGTAAAGTGCAAGGGCTATTTCTATTAATCCTAGGTAGAAATTGCCTAAAATGGATTAATGGAAATCGTGCCTTCGGTTCCATTCAGTCCCAAACGAAGTTGAATGGACGAATGTCTAATAGAGTATTTCCAATGATCGCATATGTTGGTCTATATAAATATATATGGTGGCGGAGAATTTATTCTCTTAGCATAATATCTTGATTATATTTGTGCAAGTCAACTAATGGTTAACGGAACTGACAATGTGGCATTCAAAGTAATTGCGCTATCAATGAAAAGCAAGAAAGGTAGCATCAGGCCTTAACAACCGGGAAATGACAAAAATCGAGCAGGCAGCATGGCTAAGTGGGTAGCTCCCAATTACGGTGTATCACCTATCTAGAGAGATTCATTTCATTCTTTATTTCATTCGATGTTGTCCCATTCGGGAAAACGGTTGCACATCCCAACCGTTGGTGATATACATTCGATACACTCAAGCGAAATGAGTGGTCGGTCATGTGTGGCCGGGTTACAAAATGTTTTTGTTGAACCCAGTGTATTCTCCTCAAGAGATACACTATCGGAAGGTGGTTCCATACCTTGTCATAGTTGGAAATTCATTATCCAATAAGTGCTCACAGTTTTGACTGTATATTATATATATATGTGGAACATGGGATGCAAGCGTTCTATTAGATTGTTATTTATTTGATTTAGACACTATTATAATATCAAAGAGTTTTGATATAAAGATTATCCTTTCTTTCCAATGGATTTTGAAAGTTAAGTCATGTGTTTTGGATTCTCATAAGGGAAAAACCCGTTCCGTGTTATACGGCGTGGTCTTATGAGATATTGTTTATTTTCTCAAACTGTTTTAAATTGTTTGCTCATACCAGCCCCATGACTGACCCAGAGTTTATTTTGTTTTGTTTTGCCTAAACTCTTGGGTGACCAAATTTGTATGGGCAGTCAAGTAGTTCAGGATTTTACAGATTTATCTAAAGGAACTTAGAGCAAGAGACTTCGGTGTTAATTATCTAGTGTTATTTTCCGCTATGTTGCATTTGTAATGTACTCTGATAATTATATGTATATATAGTTAAAGTTTTGTATTCCAAAAGATGTTATATATTATATTTTATATATGTGGAACGTGAGATGCAACGTTCCACTAGATTGTTATTTATTTGATTTAGACACTATTATAATATCAAAGAGTTTTGATATAAAGATTATCCTTTATTTTAAAAGTATTTTGAAAGTTAAGTCAAGTGTTTTGGATTCTCATAAGGGAAAAACTCATTCCGTGTTATACGGCGTGATCTTATGAGATATCATTTATTTTCTCAAACTGATTTAAATTGTTTACTCATACCAGTCCCATGACTGACCTAGAGTTTAATTTGTTTTGTTTTACCTGAACTCTTGGGTGCCCAAATTTGTACGGGAAGTCAAGTAGTTCGGGATTTTGCAGATTTATCTAAAGGATATTGGAGTAGGAGACTTCAGTGTTAGCTATCTAGTGTTATTTTCCGCTGTGTTGCATTTGTAATGTACTCTGATAATGGTATGTGTACAGTTAAATTTTGTATTCTAAAAGCTGTTATATATTATATTTTATTCCATTGTGAAGTGAGATTCTGTGTTGTTGTATATGTTCTTCTTTTATCTTTTTCTTCTTATTTCATATTGATCCGTATTTCTATGCAATTTGGTTTGAACGTGTGATGTATGTAGTCAACTGAGATAGTACGGATTTCCAGGCCATTAAACTATTAACGGTGAAGGGGTATCGGAAGAGCACAAGCACGTATGTGACGAGAATATCAACAAAGTTCATCTGATGGGGTCCATTCGACAACACTTATGTGACGAGAAGTTCCGTAGCAAAGGGCCATCTAAGTCAGAAACCAAGAAAGAAGAAGATATGAGCTCCATTCCTTAAAACCCGGAAGGGTTATTAGCATTAACCTGCTTAATATCGGTACATCGAAAGGCATTGAAGGTACCAAGCCAGAAGCGTGCAAAGATCATCCAGAACCTGCTTCCGAAACAGCTGCAGCGCAAGTACCAAAAGGTCGCATTGATAGACAAACAACGCATCCCCCGGAGCAACTTTTTGGAGGACCGAACCATCCCAAAAGGCTCTACCAGAAGGCTAACCGCAACCCCGGTAGAGATACAGGCTATATATGCTAATCTGCTTGGTATAGACACCGACATCGGATTTCAAACCGACAGCTATCCACATACACTGGGAGGGCTAGCTCCTCTAAGTATACACGAGAAAACCGGTAGCCTACCTTTGGAAGCTTACATCCGAGAGCCTACAACCGGGAGCTACTGCCGGAGGTCCACATGTTGCCTGAGACTGATCACATCGACAAGAACATGTCACTCTCGAAAAGGGTCCCAACTAGCTAAGACCTCCATTGCGAAAGCCCTAATTAACACTACAAAGCGGCCAGGAGCAAGAAACATCCAAGACCAAGGAAAAAGGCGACCGATAAAGGCTCTTGAAGGCCCAACGACCCAATAGCGGAAAGGGCCCCAAGTTTTCTATAAATAGGACCCCAGGGGTAACATTTGAGAGGAATTTTGATTTTTTTAAGCCTTCTACTCCTTGTACTCCTCTCAAAACCTAAGAGGGGATCTACTGAGGAATTTCTTCTATTCTGATTATGTATTCTAAATCGAAGATTAATAAAGCATGCATCTATATTCAAAGAGTTTCCCTGTGAGTTTGTGATACTATTTTTTAATTATTGATTGTCACGATTTACTGTTCTTTCTATGCAAATACATGAAGGAAACACCTTTATTCCTATAAGTTAAACCCCTCTAGTGAGTTCCTACTTTCTCAATGAGCTTAAATCTCCCAACGAGCTTGGCATAGAGTCCCTTGTTGTCCATCATTGAACCCTTTGCTAAGAGTAGTAGGCTAGCGACCTTTTTTCTTCAAACCTCGACGCCTAGGGAAGGAGGACCAACCCAGGCTTGTGAAGGTTAAACAATCTACTTCTTTCTCTTAGATTCGTTCGCATTGACCTATCTCCGGTGTTGACGAAAAATATCGTTAACGGTAACTGATATCCGAACTCTTTGCATCAATTGCTCTTCCTATTTAGTGGGTTCCTTTATGGACCTAGGTATATGTATACAATATATTTATATTTCTTATAAATACAAATACGTTCACTCGCTATCCATACAGGAATCCTAAACCTAGGCATTGATACCAGACGTAAGAACACGAATTCCAACAAAACGCTTTTTTTTCTCAAAAATTCCAGTCAATCGGAACCCGAGTTGGCTTGTCTGGTATCCTGCAAAAAAGACAGAGATATAAAATATATCAGATCTTAGAAAACATCTCACGACAGAATGGATAAAATGTAATATGACCAAATATAGCCTTACCATGGTAATAATACTGCCTAACCAGTATCCAAAGTTATCATATCTCTTCCACAAACCTAACCTGCGAGTGTGTTATGAGGAGGGGGTCAAAACACAAGTTTTGGTGAATGGACTAAATTACACAATCTAAAATAACCCTACATATAACGTTCAGTCATGTTACTTATTTATTAGGTTGCTTGGGTTAATAGCACTCAAGACTTTACACTCACGTCGTACCCATTTATCTCCCAATAGATTAACCTAATATAACATCTTTGTAGCTAACCCCAATATACTGGCACCTCCCATTGGACCATTCTCGCACGGTCTACGCCGTCATGCCACGGAAATGCATGCAACTCTCATCCCACACCAAAGCGACATACGGATCTCTATAAAACTACACCACGTATATGACTCCCATCCTATGCTGGAGCGACGTACAAATCTCCATATCCAAACTCCTCAGACAATCACGGAGTAATGCCCTAGCGTCTACGATACACCACCTAGAGCGGCATGCATGTATCTAGATCCTCATAAGTATGTACTGTCTACTGTACCTCGAGTTCCGTAATAGAGCTGCATTTGAATGCACGGAACTCAATCGGGAGTCTTTTTCCATATTTATGCAGGTCTGCTAAAGAGGCCAAAAGTATAGGAATGTAAACCATGATCTGCATTTCTACGGTGATTATGGTTCCACCTCGACCCCTCCCTCAACTAGTGAAAGACTACATCAAGAGCTTAGTGGCGTGCCCCTAGCAAACAATCTACCTCCAAATTGGCGTGTCCTGCAATCAAAGTCTCGATAGTGAAAGATCGATGGTCTGTAGGTTTAGCTCTAGTCTTTTTGCGTCACACTGACTGCGAATGAAAGGTACCCGACGATTACTATCATTTATTTGGTCTGACCAGCCTCTATGTAGGAAAATCATCAAATCAACCCAATGCCATCAAACAACCTTTTGACTGCTAAACTTCCATTGCAGTCAAGGTATACCCGCTGGGTGGTTTTGCGTAGACCCAACCACTGCGAGTACAGCCTGAGGGCTGCCACCGCACAAAGGACCACCATAAAGTATCGTACCATGTCTTTCGGAAGCCGCGTGCTTCCTTCTAGTACCACAGAGTCTACAAGCAGAATATCAGCAGAATAATCAGATGGACGTGCTCCTCTCGTGCCTTAAGACACCACGATGATCTACTCTGTTGGATTCTTCACCTTTAGACGTGTAGACTAGTCCGAGCAGATCATGCTAACGTGTAATTAGACTCTACGTCTAAACGTTTAATTGCGTGCTTGCTCTATCTTATCTGATTTTCAGTTAACTTGGTTATTTCCAACCATATTAACTTCTTATTCAAGTTACCAAGTTCTCTCTGAGCCCCTTATGTCTCTAAGGAATGGACTTCTCTTGCGTATTAATTTCAGTTATATAACATAACCCATTTAAGTTCATTAATAAGCCCCTAACATGTTATCCTCTAGATTGCAATTCAAGGTCTATAATCTACAATCATTATTATCCGATCATTCATTGTCCAATTTCAGTGCTTACAGGTTTCGATAACATGTTCTGCTTAATGTATAATTAAGTATATCTTATCTCAATCAGCAGGCTCTATGTTAACATGTTACATAATACATATAATCAAGTACTACTTATTTCATTTCATAAATTACCTTACTGTAGTCAGTCTTATTCCACCTGAGCGGGCTTCTGCTTATTATTACTTTATATTATTAGACTTCTTAATTCCCATTTATAAGTCTACTAATTATAAGCCTACTTCATTCTTATTCATTAACCATGAGTTGTTTTATTACAACTTCTTGTTGTTCTTTACTTATTTACTTAGTTCTCTTAACTAAGGTTTATCAATAAGTTTCTTTCCATTTATTATAACCTACGTTATAATTCCCACTTGTTCCTATGACAAGCCTACCTATTATATAACATTCTCATTAATGTAACTAATTATAATAGGTTATTATCATGAGCTGTTCATTCCAATTCTTATACTGTTGTAACATCCATTCATTACAATTAATGTCATTTACTTATTTCCTGTTACACACACACATACATACATATATATATATAAGCACTAGACCTCTCACATTAAGTAGACTACTTGTGGATGCTGGATTTGTCGGGCGGTTCCGGACAGGCTTCTACCACAAGTTGAACTTAACCTCGTATCTCGGTACAGTTATTTACCATTATATGTATATTTATGCACCAAGCCCCTCACATTAAATTGATTACTTGTGGACGCTGGATTTGCCAGGCGGTTACGGGCAGACTTCTACCACAAATTGAATTTAACATTGTGTCTCAGTGCAGTTACAATTTATTCATTACTTTAAATTTTCCGTCCAATTTAGGCTTATCTATTCTTCCAAGTTTTACAATAATTTTGTTTACAACCTTTGGCATAATAATATTCTTAAGCAAATGTTCGGGTTTATCACAAATTCCATAACTACAACATTTATAGTAATTTCCTATTCAGACGAATGTTTAAATGAAAACAGGCTTATATGACATAAATGTTCTCAGCAAATTTAACTCCAATTACCACAATTATTCACAATTTCATTATAACTTGATTCCCATCATCCAATTAATAGGTTCCTAGGAAGGTTATATATATAACAATAATCTTTTTAACATGTCTTAAACAATTTTAATACCCAATTTTCCACAAATATCAACTTTTTTAGCAGATTAATTATAACGGGAAATACAAACGATAAATATACCATTATTTCAAATGGTATAATTTAGATTCACTCAATTAACAGCTTTCCAACCCATGAATCTGATCCAAATATGTTATTCCATGGCCTTCCTAACTAAATCTATAATCCAAACAACCATGGATTCACAAAATCTGATACTAAAGAAGAGTGAAAAGGAAGAGAAACCTAAATAAACCAGAATGACGGACTTACGTCACGTCGATCAGAATTCTGGACACCCATTTTGTAAATATATATATTCTTTTCCTCGAAATTTTGAATCAGAATTTCCAAAGACTAATTAATATTTTCGCTGAAGAGATTTGAGGAGGAAGAAGAACGGTAGCGCCTCAGAAAATATGAGAATTAGGCTAGGCCATGCTAGTCTATTTATAGTTGTACAAGAAAGTCTGAACTGTCGGATTTAATTCCTTAAAATCCGAACTGCACACTTAAGCAAAAACACGTCACAAATCAGATATGAACCCTTCATGGGTCGACCCTTAGGTCGACCCAGGCACAAATTAGGTTGAACCATGTGGGTCTAGGCGCGACATTAGTTACCAAACCTAACATTTTTATTTAAACTTTGATTTTTTGCCTTAGATTTGTTTTATTCCTATTATAAATCTTGGTTACGTTTGAAATTCAAATTTATGCGTGTGCATGCGCATACAATCTTTCAAATTCCTTGCCTGTTAATCGCCATTCAATTAATGCAATTAATAACGTTATCAATTAGCTGCTTAATTCCTTTTTATGCACTCTAATTCAAATTCAGCTTAATTCTTCTCCATTTTCCATTTATTATGCATTGATTATATTCTGCTCTTAACATGCACATTTTATCTCAATATTTGAATTTGTGCGTGTATGTATGTATATATGTGTGTGTGTGTGTGCGCAACATTTATTTCATTTTCAAAATTCAAACAGTGTTATGCCGTCATTTAATTCTTATCAATTTTGATTGACTGCAGCTTTATTTTGGATTTCTCTTTCGTATGTATCTTTTTTGCACACACATATGCATATACTTACATATGCATGTATAGATATATTTTTATATTCACGTTTATGTATAATTTTCCTTATATGTACATTTTTACATGTTTTCCTCGTAGAACATGTATTATTTTAGCCTTCCTCTAAAATAAAAATATAGCGTCAGTGAGACTTGAACTTGCGCCACTCACTTGGGAGTCACACGTCTTTACCAATTGAGCTACATAGGCTTTTGTTAACAAGACTAAAAACAATAGTGGTCATTGTTCTTTTCTTGTACCTTCTTTTCATGTTTGTTGTAATATTTTATTTTAAAGATATCTTTTTCATCTTAAATCCGTTTCCTACAAATCATAGGTCTAAATTGATCAGAAAATCACCATGGATGCAGTGACGTTAATTCCGTGATCGAATTTTGAACACCTCTCAAAATCTATTTTATTATTAAATTTAAAAATGCAGGGTGTTACATTCTCCCACCCTCAGAAAATTTCATCCGCGAAATATGGTAAGGGTAAAATTAAGTAATTCCTCACATAATTCACAACCTTCGTATGTACATCCAATTTTTCAACCATTTGTGCACTTATGCAAAGTGTAATTCAACATGATAATACATGGATGAAATGAATGCCTAAGCAGTACCTCCTATTTGAATGCAAATTTTTCTTGAAAACCATTTTGAAAACATGATGCACACAGCCTAAATATACTGGCAATTTCTATATGAATGCAATATTTTGAAATTCAAAATACTTTTTCATCCAGTTTTTTCTACACTCTTACAGAGCAAGAGTGTAGTTCATCCAATTTTACATCCAAACCCTACCAAACAACTTTAAATTTTCCAAAAAAATCTAATTTTTTGAATTTGATTTCTTATGTTATAAAAAGGTGGAAAACGGAAAACTTCACATCTTCCGTTTTTCTGTTATGTACCTTTTCTATCTGTATTTGGAATTTATGCAACTATTATATAAAGATTCTTAATCTTACTATCCAAACACAGTTTACATAAGATCCGCAACATCAATCCAGAATCAACGAAAGTGGTCTTAAGTCTTAATATTGTTGGGAAATATGGATTAAGGATCTTAAGGCAAACTTAACACTATATAAGGGTGAATAGTGTTTAGTGGAATCTTATAGTATTTATGAAATCATTATGAATTTATTATAAATAGATGCAAACCACAAATATAAAGTCAAACACAGATGCAGAATAAATAAAATCAGTAAAGAAAAGAACGCACCAGGATTTTTATACTGGATCGGAGTTACCGTACATCAAATCTCGCACAACTTTGGGTTAATGCAGATTTCTTTCAATAATAAACTTAAAATACAATCCTCGATTACATCGTACACCATACGTGTTTCCGGAGTATAGCAAGACTTAATTGATTTTTGGGCTACAGAGTAAACCAGTTGATTTATACAGGATACAACCACACCTTTTCAATCTCAGTTTTTGGAAGGTAGACTCGATAGAACTTAATCGTTAATTACAAAAACCCCTATACCTCTGAATAACACTTGAAATCTTGAGAAAATGTGATAGAGAATCTATCTATAGTAGAATTGGTTTGATTCTTTTTGAAACTCGTTGGAATTTGATTATAGAATTTAGAAAATTAAGAGTAGAAATGGAGAGGAGAAAAGAGAGAAGAAGATAAATGAAATCAGTTATAAAAATTTGAATTAAGAAGCTTATTTATTATTGCCCAACAGTCATAACCTTTTAGGAAAAGATTCAAACTAATAGACACAACTTTTGAAATTCAAAATTTGACGATAACCATGACGACATGCCTAGTACCCTATGCCGACATCCCATAGAAAAAATTTGAATTTTGATTTTTTTTGAAAATAGTGTAAATGATGTTGAAATAAATCAAGGTAATTTTGTAGTTTAAACATACTATTATTCTATATAATAAAATAGTATAATAGAGTAAAATTATAAATAAAATCCTTTAATTATAATTTACAAAAGTGATATAAAAGTTAATTTTATATTATAAGAATAAATATAAAAATTTAAAACTTAATATATAAATCAACAAATATAAGAAAATAATAATATTAAAACTTAAGCAATCATATATAACTAAAACTTATAAGTAATAAAATCTAAAGTATTTAAATTAGGAGTTAAATTTAAAATCCAAGAAATATGAAAAGACATATTGGTAGTAATTTTGAAATCAAATTGGAAAATAGGAAGATTTAAAATAAGTTAAAAATGATAAGGGATTTGAAAAAGGGATTCACTCTATTACAAAGTTTTAACAACAAAATTTAGAATATATATCTTATTCTATTTCTTGAACTCTTGATCTCTTGTTACTTATGACTCTTCAATCTTGAACTCTTCTTCTTCTTTGAAATCTTAATTCTTGAATCTCTAAACCGTACGGTCTTCAAATGAGTACATGTACACAATTCCTGCATATACAATTACATATATTTCTGAATAAAAGTGTTAATATATATTTTATAACAGTAGTTGTTAAAACAAGGTTGTTGTCAGCAAAACCATCATCACAAACATCTAAGTCCCTAATAATATCCCTATTTTGATGATGACAACCTTTGTTTACAAAATATACTTATTTGATGTCTTGATACTCTAATTACTTCCCTTTACTTCAACAACTCCTTCCGAAACTACTAGTCCCTCTTACTCTAAGCCTAACCCCCCGTACTCTTAGCCTATTTTTTAAATTCTCCCTTTTGTCATCAACAAAAACTATAATACTCATAATTTATTTATAATACTCCTCCTTAGACTAATACAAGACTAAATCTAGTCTAAGAACTAACTTTAATACTCTTAAAAACTATGATATGGCCTATAATACTCCCCATAATACTATGACATAACCTTACTAAGAACAAACTTAATATGTAATATTGTGGCTAAAGCTATATTACCACTAAACACAATGTTATAATCGAACTAATTTTTTATTATAATGTTTGTTACATACTATAATACACATAACTGTATAATGAATACTTAAACTATACAATGAATATTAGCGAGTTTACATAATTAAACTATACAAGAAATATTTATGAATACATGAAGCCTATATATTGAGTGTTTTTTATAACTGGAGATTTATAAACTGGACAATTTGGATAATGGAGACAAAATTTTCCACTTTATTCGATTACATTTCCATCCTTATCAAAACACACCTTGTCGACGCAAATGACTCGATCATCTTCGTCTATTTGAACTTCTTGTTCTTTTTCTTTCGCAGGATTGTGAATTTGAATATTATACCAGTCATCCTCGATAACGATTGGATTAGAATGGTTATCCATATGAAATTTCTGTGAGTTCCTAATGATTTTCCCTTGTTTCTCTTGTTCTCTTACCATTCGTAGTTGCATCTATTGTGTTTCAACGAGAATTCGCAGTGTATCCTTCATTGATTCTTCCAATTTAATTACTTGTGCAAGCGTAGTTCGCTAAAATGGACCTTGAGCATAAGTAGGGAAAGAGAAGAGGTTGTTTTGGTTGGTATTCGATGAGAAGGCCATTATTATTTTATTTCAGAAGTTTACTATAGAGAAGAATGAGTGAAGAGACGGGAATTGAGAGTTTAAATAAGTATAAAAAATGATTTTGGAGGAAATTTTAAGTTTGAAATATTACTGTTATATGTCAACATAAGGGGTAGCACATGTCGACATGTATCTTATAATTTTTAAAATATTCAATTTTTCTATGTTTTATTATATATGTGTACAAATATATCTGGTTATTCTATTTCGGTCAATGAGCAAATACCTAGTTTTTTTTTCTTAATTTAGTAAATGTTGCTTGATTGAAGGGTTTAGTAAAAATATTTGCAAGTTAATTCTTTGTTTTAATGAATTCTAGTGAAATATTTTTTTACTTACATTATCTCTTAGAAAATGGTATCTAACATTTATATGTTTCGTTGTAGCATAATGAGTAGGATTTTTAGACAGATTTATTGTACTCAAATTATCGCAGTATACTGGTGATTTGGTTATATTTAATCCAAAATCTTTTAGAGTTTGGTGCATATAAATTACTTGAGAACAAGCTAAAGAAGCAAAGATATATTCTGCTTTGGTTATTGATAAGGAAACAATGTTATATTTTTTTTACTAAACCAGGAAACCAGGGAATGCCCCAAAAAGTGACAAATTTCACTTGTACTTTTTCGGTCTAATTTATAACCAGCATAATCAGCATCTCAATATGAAATTAAATCAAATGGATTGCCCTTAGGATAAAATAAACCAAATTTAATGTTTGTTTTATGTATCGTAGAATTCATTTTATGGTTTTTAAGCGTGTTTCCTAAGGTTGAGACTGATATCTTACACAAAGACAAATGCTAGGAATAATATCTCGTCTACTTGTAGTTATATATAATAAAGAACCTATCATACCCCAATATTATTTTATCCACATCTTTTGATGAGTCATCTTTGCTTAAGGCTTCAATTGTTGTCATGGGCGTGTGCTTTCCTTTGGTATTAACCATTTTAAATTTATTAATTATGTGTCTAAAATATTTTTCTTGATTAATAAATAAACCGGCCATTATCTAATTGTTTATTTGTAATCCTAAAAAGAAGGTCAGTTCTCCAATATGACTCATTTCAAACTCTTTTGTCATAATTTCAAAAAAAATCTTGGTTTATTTCATTATTCGTTGATCCAAAAATAATGTCATCAACATAAATTTGTACTAATTGAACATCATTATTATTTCTTTTAATAAAAAGAGTATTACCTACTTTGTCACTTTCAAAGTTTGATTGTAAAAAATAAGATCTTATTCTAACATAATAAGCACTGGGAACTTGTTATAAACCATATACTGCTTTCTTTAACTTATAAACATGGTGTAATGGATGCGAAATTTTTGACCTAAAAAATCAACATAAATACCATATTGATTACTCAAGTATCAAAAATACCGGGTCATTTACAGAAAGAAGTTAGAGGATGAGAAAGATAAGACAGAACTAATAGAATAGAAGAAGAAGAAGAAGAAAAACAAAACTAAATAGAATCAGAGTAAATATGAAACTCACAGCGAAACGAATAAAATATAATATATATCATGTCTTAGAAATACAAATCTGTATTTCTATATACATACCATATCAGAGTATAACTCATACATATCACAGCAGAAATAATCTCTAAATAACTAATAGTGAAGCCTCCTGCTTTGTGCTCCTCCAAGTGAATCTGTAAAAGCCTGAAACACTTGACTACCCATACAAATTTGGGCACCCAAGAGTTTAGGGAAAACAAACAAAATAAACTCTGGGTTAGTCATGGGACTGGTGTGAGTAAACTCCAACCATGTTGCTTAACTTTGAAAATCCTTTTAAAAGAAAAGGATAATAGTAAGACCAACCCACACATAAACATGGACGGTTTTTACCTTACTATAACTCAACATATTTTGATATCAAAATCCAGTGATATTATTATAATGTCTAATCAACTAAATATCCAGATAGTAGAACGATTGCATCTCACACTCCACATATGTAATATAAAATCAAAAACCGCAGGGCGCTTATTGGAGGTTGGATTCCAACAGACAAGGCATGGGATCACTTTCCGATCAGTGCACTCTAGAGGGTATACACTGGGGTTCAACAAGAACGTCTTGCAACCCAGCCGCACATGACTGGCCACTCATTTAGCTTGAGTGTATCGAATATATTGTCACCTACGGTTTTTGGCCATCCAACTATAATCCGAAGATACAGAATCAAAAATAAGAACAAATATGATTTTTTCCTAGATCGGTGATAATACACCCTGCTTGGTTATGGCCCAACTAGCCCTGTTGCCCCCCCTCCCCCCCCCCCCCCCCGATTTTTGTCATTTCTGGTTTGTGAGGCTAGAGGCTACGTCTATCTTTCAGAACATCTGATCACCATTCACTTAGAATGCCACATCGTCAAACCCATCAATTCACTAATTGATTTCCAAAAATATCTGGGGTATAAAAAGCTAAGAGGAACAAATTCCTCCGCCACCGGACGTAATACTGTGAAGAGATCAACCATACGTGATTTATTAGGTATACTTTGTCAGACACTCGTCCATACAAGTTGTCCTGGGATTGGACAAACAGAAAGCAACAGAACAACCCTTGCATTTCACTCCGTCTTCAATTATCTTTAGCATAATCTAATTCGCAGCGCCTATGCCTATACGGAGTGGTTTTTGGATAATAAATCCAACCGGTCTCTCCATATTGACAACGATGGTCAAAACACTTCGATGTCGGTTATTTAACTATCGAAGTAAAAACAAACATTCATTCAAATGTACAACTAAGCATCACACAACCATGGGCACTTTTTATTTAACATTCGTTTTTATTATTCAAATTTCCATATCTTACCAGATATTTCTCAAAACCCGTTTGCCCTTCACATTTTCTTGGAAAATATTTCCAGTTATTATAAACCTTTATTCTCCCATATTCCAGATATATATATTTTTAATGTTCGAAAAACATTCTCATCCTTTCACATTTCCTATTTCTGGTATATTAGAAAATATACGTTATTTACATTGGAAAACATTTCCAATTTAACTACTTAATATGCAAACATTTGCTTTTTAAAACCTTATTCACTTTGAAATGTGAACATTTATTTCTTATAGGTATTTGATTTCGTTTATCATATAATTCTTTATTTAGATAATAAATACCATTATAACTTAATGTTGACCTCCTATTTGATTAAAACTCGTTTAGCCTTCCTTTAGTTCGGAAATAACAATACATATTATTTGTTCAATATTCAATTACCATTTCTTATATGATCCAGAACAATGTCGAATGACATGTTATATAAACTCAAATGTTTTTATCACATTCCCATATTTTAAAGAATTCCCTTCAGTATGGGTAATATATATCAGATCTTAATTATTTACTTCTACTTCCAACTTCGTATAATTCATTTAGACTTCTTCGGGGAAAACATAATTATTTTCTTATCACTTAGCATAAGTGAAGTTCAAACCTTTCTAGGGAATAGTGTTATATATAATAATCACGCTTAAGCTTGGTTAACAACGTTAATTTATTGTTACGATTCAAAAACTTGCAATACGCTGCCATATTCCCATTTATAGCTAATCTCGATGTCTCTTCTATTTCAACTAATATCATTCCTCGATAATAGTGAACTCGTTCAAGTTGGGATATTTTATTTACCTCTCAGATCTTGATCGACGACGTTCTTACCTTAGGATAGATATAAGTCTGTAACACTAACTCCTTATTATTTATACTCTGTCAAATCGTATTTCTTGCTTTATTCTAAATATGGTTTTATGACGCCATATCCTTATTTTGAAAGCTCGGTTGTTTATAATTATTTATATTAAGTATTAATTCTTCGCTTCATCTTCCTTATATAATTCCAATTATAACTTCGTTACCCAGGTCCATTGACGCACTTTGTCTTTTGACGTTTCTCTTTCATTTGAATCATTATACCTTACTCAGGTAACATCTCATTACAAATTCAATACTATCTTAAACGAGTTCCTTTTAAGAAACAATTACTTTAATTACATGATAATTAACTTCATCATTGCTAAAGTAAAACAGTTTACTTCATTATTGATTTTAAAATAGATTAGTTGCTTACTTAATAAAAAATAACTAATTATATTAGTTCATTAATCATTTAAACTTCATTAAATGTAAATGTCATTAATAATTAAGGAATCCTATTTATTTAAACAATTAATTTCTAAAACCATTATTATTTGATTAATTGAAGATTAATTAATCAAATAATCAATTTCTAACAAAACAGTTGATTTAATCAACTTCAAATCATCAGTTAATTTGTTAACTGATCGCAATTTCTCCTTATTGTTTGATTAATAAAATTTAATCTAAAAATATTGCTTAATCCTTTTTGTCTTAAAATGATTATCCTCATAGGACAATTTATAACTTCACCTGATTAAAAATAATCGCTTATAATTTCTTAATAAAAATTAACTACAAAATGTTTATAATAGAACTTCAATTATAATCTAGGACTTCACTTTAATTATAAAAATAAAATTTTTATAACTTAACTTTGTTTATTCGCCTACCGGAATATCAACTTTTTAACAAAGAGATGGATATATGGTAGATGATGCCACTATCTTAATCTATATCGTCTATTGATTAAATCAAAATAGCGTTGAATTTCCATTCAACATCAATTCCATACAGGATTTCAATGTCATTTGGGTTCATACAATGCATATATAAATAGTTTAAAACAAATAGTACATATAAATATTGAGGAATCCGGTTGGATTCTGTAACGTCCCGCATTTTATCGGGTGGTATTTGAATATTTAAAACGGTTTAAATATTTAATTCGTAATATAAATGGATTTATATATTAATTAAAACGCCCGAAACCCCTATCAAATGACCTCATTTGGATCTATTCACCTCATATACTCGTAGCCCTTTGAATTAGCTTCAGTTTGAGCTTTGGTTTGGTTCAATCGGACTTACGGTTTGAAAGTTACGCCCATTTCCGTGTATATATTAATTAAAACGAAGTTGAATGTATATAAATATATATTAATTAAAATCGAGCTCAGAACGACCCTGCAGATCGTAATTTAACGTTCTGAACTTCAACTAAGTGTACCGGACTCGTTTTAAATCGGATTTCTTCGAAACAAGAAGCGTTGGAATCTGTTGAACTGTATCTTTCTAACAGAAGTGAAAAACCAAGATTTCGTTTTGCAAATTGCATGATATGTCCAAATCAAATATTCAAAAAAAAAGTCGATGTGAAATCGTATATCGACCATAACAGTTATTTGAATATAACTAGAAAACGGTTGCAAATCGGGACAGGGTTCTTTTGAGGCGCAGCGATAATTTAATTTTTTGAATTTTTCCGTAATTTTTAATTAATTAAATATGCAACTTTTTATTTGGAGTATTGTGCACCCTGTATCGGTGTTTCGGGATTTCCAAATACGAGTCAAACTACCGGTATTATTATATTTTTGGGATCGTGGCACCTCGTTGAGCACGACTGTACTCTTACTTCTGTCCGTACGTGAGTGTAACTTTAGAAAAATCAAACCGACATATTACTTCACTATGAAGCGACCTACACCATACATTGGAAACAAAATATCTAATTTATATATATAAAAATCCATACTCTAAATCTGGAAACCTAAGTCTAAATGTTTTGCCTACCCACGAAATGCCCATTCCCGATAGCCTATTACTTCATATCAAAGTGAAAGGAGAACATGCAGGCAATTAATGTACAAACCATACCCTATTAGCCATACCCTATACGGCTATACACACGTCCCTATTGCTTACAGATGAAGCCTTCTTTCTCATATAAATACACCTTTTGATCACTTCTTCTCGCTGGATCTAAAAAGCAACATCCGAGCAAAATTTATGGCATCATAAAAATCCAAATACCAATCCAAATAAATAGAGCGGATCACAGTTTTGTGTAGAAGAGTGGTTATGTTATTCTATGGAGAATGTTGGGTGCGTGAAGATTGAACAGTGAAGATGGGGGCAGTGTTTCCATGCAGTGATGGCTTTGAAGACATGACAGCGGTGATGAAGAGATCTGGAAAGAGGAATGAGTGCATGTTTGTTGTAGCTCGCGAGAGGGGGTGTGTGACGAGAATTGCATGGAGTGGGAAAGACGTGTATTTAGGGGACTGTTCTTTGCATTATTAATTGTGGGAAAGACGTGCATTTCTGGCAAGGAGCGGGAGCAGCATTTGGTTAAATGGAGGAAGAAACGGCGGACGAACTCGTGCTGGAGCCATGCGATTTCATACAGGTGAAGTATTATATAAACAGGAGTTGTTTTGGTCTATATAATTTGGAGAAGTATACGGGCGAGCTATTTCTTTTGGGTCAGTGGGTTAGTGCGAGTGAGTGCATGAAGTTGCGAGGCTTTTCAGGCATGTAAGGAGTGTTTTAACGTGGGAAGTTTGGGCTATACGCATGTGTAGTCATGAGTTGGTGACAGTTGAGTGATCAAAGTGGGCGCATGGGAACGTTGCATGCTAAAACGTTTATGTATAGGTAGTTTCATGGGGAACTGATGTTGGGTATTGAAAAGGAAGGGGAAATGTTTTAAAAATGGAGTGAGCACGGAGCATTTTAATGTGAAGTGTGGAGTAGAACCATGGAAAGGTAGGGGAATACAGGAAGTGCGGTTCCTGTTCACACGTGGGAGAATAATGGAAGGAGCTGCTCATGAAGAGCAAATGAATAGTGTGGTGGAATTAAATTCTTTTGGGAAGGTCGATGAACAGTAGGGGAAAAGAAGTTTTACATGAGTGGACGTGTGATGACTTTGAACGTGGGATGAGTACTGGGTGAGTGGAGATGGAATTGTAGAAGGGAGAAACAGTGTTGGAAAGAGACTGGAAGGTTCAAGCGAGATTTGGGTCGATACAGAACGTGGTGGTTTCAATAAAGAGAATGGAGTAAACAGTAACATGAGTGAGGAGACTGATGGTATATGTTAACCGGTGTTGTGTACTGACTATGTAAAGGAGGAGCACCGGTTTACTTTTTCAATGGAGAAGAAGAACAGTAAGGGGATGCTGTACAGAACGAAGTTGACTGCGGCGTTATCTGACGATGTTGGGGAGGGACATTGGCACAACGAGAAACACGGTATACATACGGTAGTGGATCAAGCGGCTTGTTCTATCGAGGAAGAATTTAAAAGAAGCCGCGAGTCTTCTATGGAGTAATGGTCCGAGTAATATAGGATTACGAACGGACTGTCATTTTGGAATCATGGGGTCACCGACTTCATACTGGAACTGGTTGGAAGCGAACTGGAGTTTTTACAATTTATGGCAAATCTAACGCTGGATCAGATCAGCCGACGCAAACCATATTAAACGGTTAACGCGCGAAGGTGTGTAAAATCACTAACTCTGATCTATTTTAAAATATTTTAATTATATTTTAATGTTGTTTGAATGTTGTGTGATGGTCGATTAGGTAGATTACAATTAATTTGGTTGAATATTATATACCGTTACATATGTACACACCATCGGTTGGACACTGATTCCATCGATTTGGATATCCCCTAGTATAGAGTTAGTGTAAATTGTGTTGACTGACAACTGTGGATGCGGAAATCGGTTGGAGGAATCCGACCGGATTCCTCGATATGTATATGTACTGTTTGTTTGTATGCACTGCTTGAACTCAAATTATGTTTAAAACCCCATGTGAATACTTGATGTTGAACGGAAATTCAACATCTGTTTCGATAAATAAATAAACAATATCGATTAGAAAGGTGACAACAGTCGACTGTAAACCCGTTGTTTTGTTAAGAAGTTGATTGGCCGTCAGGCAAATCAACGAGGTTAATTATAAAAATTATATTTTTATAATTAAAAAGAAGATTTAAATTTATAATAGGAGTTCTATTATAAACCAGTATTTTAGAGTCCGTTTTTATAAAATAAATAAAAACGATTGCTGATATTTAAAATAAGTTTATAAAGCCGAAATTATCCGATGATTAAGTATTTGGATACTTATATTTAAGATATACAATTTTAGAAATATTATTAGATTAATTATATTAATCTAATGAGAAGAAATTAAGATCAGTTAACGGGTTTACTGACGAAATGAAGTTGATTTAATCAACTGTTATTTGGAAAATGATTATTAGATTAATTGATCTTTAATTAATCTAATGAAAACAGTTTAGAAATAAATGAGATTTAATTACCTTTTAATTTAAGAAGTCATCAATAGAACCGTGGAATAGAGAAAGCGAAAAGTTAATGTGGAATATAAATAATCGTAAAACAACCGAGTTCAAAATAAAGATGTGGTATTATAAAACCATATTCCAAAATAAAACAAGGAAATACGATTTGATGTATATTATAAGTAATAAGGAGTTTAGAGTTACGAACGTATATCTGTTCTAAGATAAGAACGTTGTCGATCAAGGTCTGAGAGGTAAATAGAATACCCCAACCTGAACGGCTTCACTATTATCGAGGAACGATAACAGTTTGTAACGGAAAGAGATGTCAAGATGTGTATAAAAGGAATACGGCAGCGTATTTCCAGTCTTAGAATTATAGCGATAAAATAACGCTGTTGATAAGATAAGTGTGACTCTTATGTCAAGATTAATTATAACAAAGAATATTACAGCGTATGACAAGTTTAACTATAGCAATAAAATAACGCTGTTGATAAGGTAAGTGTGACTGTAATGTTGAGATTAATTATAAGGAGAATATTACGGTGTATGACAAGTTTAGAACTATAGCGACAAATTTACTGCTGTTGATTAGACTTAAGCGTGACTTTTATATATAGCAGCACTTCCTAGAAAATGTAATAGTTTGGTTTGAAATCCACTTATTCTGGAGTAATAAGTAACGACGTTTGTTCCAAGAAATTGGGGAATCGTATTAGAAAGCGATGACAGCATTTCGATGTTCGAAATGTGATTAGAATTAAACCGTTAGGATTTGAAACTAGAATTCGACGATGTCGAATGTATTAAAAGTAAACTATTTTTAGGGATTATAATCTGATAGAATAATTAACATTTAGTTGTAAACAAATAAATGTTAATAGGATAGGAGTCAGTACTTAGCTATAAACTTGATATCGATTTGATAAGAGGTTGACGTAGGAACAGAGTTTATAAAGTAAAATAGGAATATAAATAGTATGAAAGAGATTTCGGAAAACAAGATAAGGGAAAGTATTTTGTGAATAAAGAGTTATATGATAAAGGTGTTCAGATTTCTATAATAAGGGAGGGTATTCACATTTCAAAGTGAATAATGTTTTAAAAGTGAACGTGGGGCCGATTAAAAGGTTAAAAGGAAATTGGAAACATATTCCAATGTAAGTAGGGTAGATTATCCGAGTATAGAAATAAAGAATGTGAAAATAATGGATCGAACGTTAATAACGTATATTATCTGAAACATGAGAGGATAAGAGTTTATAATAATTGGAAATGTTTTCCAATAAGTAAAAAGGCTAAAACATGATTTGAGAAATATCGGGTAAGATATGAGAATTTGAATAAGAAAAACGAATGTTTAAAGTACCCGTGTTGTGTGATGTCTAGTTATACATTTGAGTGAATGTTTGTTTTACTCCGATAGTTAAATAACCGACTATCGAAGTGTTTTGACCATCGTTGTCAATATGGAGAGACCGGTTGGATATGTTATCTGAAAACCACTCCGTATAGGCATAAGCGCTGCGAATTAGATATGCTGAAGATAATTGAAGACGGAGTTAAATGCAAGGGTCGTCCAGTTCCAGAATGATGTTTTCTGTTTGTCCTATCCCAGGACAACTTGCATGGACGAGTGTCTAATAGAGTATTTCCAACGGTCACGCCATTGATTTTACGAATATACCAAGTTGGTGGGTAGAAGGTAACTTCTTTTTATTCTACACCCAGTGTGCATTTGTGTAATCAATGTGTGATTACGGATTTGACGATGTGACATTCAAAGTGAATGGTGATCAGATGTTCTGAAGAATAGACGTAGCCTCTAGCCTCACAACCAAGAAGTGACAAAGTTGGGCTAGGCAGCATGGCTAGTTGGGTCATCCCCAAGCAGGGTGTATTGTCACCGATCTAGAGAAAATTCATATTTATACTTCTTTTCGATTCTGTATCTTCGGATGACGGTTGGATGGCCTACAACCGTGGTGGCAATATATTCGCGACACTCAAGCTAAATGAGTGAGCGGTCATGTGTGGCCGGGTTGCAAGACGTTCTTGTTGAACCCTGAGTGTATCCCCTCTAGAGTACACTATTCAGAAGGTGCTCCCATGTGAAGACCCGTAACTTCCCCGTAAAGGAAAGCGTCGGATAGTTCGAGAACAAGCCACAACAGAACGCATATAAAAGAACATTTCATTGTATATAACAACAATACATCAGATTACAAGAATATACAGAGTATAAAAGAATATTACACAGAAATATCAGAGATTTAAATTACATTTAAATACATAGCAGCGGAAAATAATACAATACACAACTAGAAGAGATATACGGATACAAAGCTTTCCGGATATCGTCCCAGCTGTAAACCAGGATCCTGTGAATATAAATCTGCAAAACCAAAACTACTAGCTGCCCGTGTCGAAAATAAGGGCACCCAGAGTTTAGGTTAAAACAATAAACTCCAGGTCAGTCATGTGACTGGTGTGAGAACTAAAACAGTTATTAATCTTTAATTTAAATCATTAGGTAAATCAAGGGACCACGCCGTATAACACGGAACGGGTTTCCTCCCAAGAATACCAGTGCATAAAACAAACAGCGCAATGCTAAATAAAGAAAAATGAAGCTGTTATAAGACCCAGGTCCTATCACACAATGCAAACGCAAGCCGGGGGATAGGGTTTTCCCTTATAACAGCCAAAGAATGCTGGATACGTTTAAAACAAATCATTTGATACTCTTATAAGTGCATAGTGTATAAAACAACTTCAAATCATAAGTATCAATCATAGGCGACATGAGCGTCCCATGCCACTATGTCGCCATATATAGGTTTACAACTAAAACCGCAAGTGTCACGTATTTGGAAATTGGATTTCCGTCTATGAACCGAGGCAAAAGATAGTCCTCAACCGATTCGTGACTCTCTAGCCCGAGCCACAGGACCCAGACTCAGGTGAGCCCTTGGAGCGACAGGGCCGGTCCACCGATGTGGATTAAAATGCCTGAACACTACGTTTCCCCACCCTATGGGGTGTAAGTCTGGTCCGTCAGCCGACCAGAAGCATCGGCCGAAACCGATATAACCGAGGCGCCTCACAACAGCAACAACCACATAAGTCAAACTCGTCAGGGCGTGAAAAACCACTGACGCCACTTCTAGCTAGAAAGAAACGCAAGTCCTCCCTGAGGTCCGTCTCCCGTTTTTGGTTCATACCGGGTGTGAAACACGCGAGGTAAACGTTACACAAAGCTACGCCACAAAGGCCGTGCTTTGATCATCACCACAAGACTTTGCTTTTCAACAGAAGCCTTGATCATTTGCATCTTAGCATGCCACACAGGCAAACCACTCTATGCAACCGATATCAGTCACACAGAATGAAATCCAATGTCAGACACACAGTCCATTTACAAGTCCGTTCTGGGCCTGAACGAAACCGGAGGCACCTAGTACCCCGCATATCCATCGATCTCCAAGTACGTCTGGACGATCACTAACTGTTTCCATCTTCTTGGGTGTACAGCCCAATCAAGATCATCAGTTATCACCCAAACGACGTGAAGACCTCCGGTCTTCGACCATCGTCTTCATCTTCGACTTATCGTCGTATCAGTTATTCAAAATGGGATAAACCCGGACTTTCCGAATAACTCGCGTATATATTATAAAAGTGTTACACAAACACAACATACGCCTCATTCCAACTCATTAGTCATTAACCGTAAATTAATCAAGAGAATAATTCCCCAAATATTAACCCCGAAGGCCGAAACCAACATCAGATCAATATCCAGAAAATCATTCTACTTAGCTAACCGACAGTTAGTTTCTAAATTTCACGTTCAAATCTAATTAAAGATTTAACTATCGCCTGGAGCAAAACTGGTGATACTCCATTCTCGATCTTTTCAATCTAATTAAAGATTCATTAAAACTCCACTTAGTTTTAATCTGTGACCGGGTTAAAGAATCAGTGTCATTTAAAACACGGTTCACGATAAACCCAAAGTCACATCCCATTAATTATCGGGTTAAAGAACAAGTGTTATCTAAAACACTGTTCACTATAAACCCAAAAATCAATATCCATTCAATTCCAATTAAATATCATTTAATTGGTACACTTCATTAAATCTAAATAAAAAGATTTAATCTTTTCTCAACTGGGTTCAAGAACAGTGTTAGTGAAGACACCATTCACGACAAACCCAAATCACATTCATTAATTATCGGGTTAAAGAACAAGTGTTATTTAAAACACTGTTCACGATAAACCCAAAAATCAATATCAATTCAATTCCAATTAAATATTATTTAATTGGTACACTTCATTAAATCTAAATAAAAAGATTTAATCATTTCTCAACTGGGTTCAAGAACAGTGTTAATGAAGACACCATTCACGACAAACCCAAATCACATTCGATATTCAATACAAGGCTCTGAATAGAAAATATATCGGCTTATATTCAATATCGAATTCTACGACTAACAAATGTCGTATTGGAAATAACGATATAAATATATATCTTTCAAATTTCCATATCAACATCTGTATAATCACGAATCCCAACATCGAAATATTCCGAAGACAATTTCGATTCAAATCCATTCCAATGCAATCATTGGAAATTTTGGTTATTTTTAAAACCCTTTTCGAATTCAATTTATTTATTTAAAAATAAATAGAATTATAATTCTAGTTCAAAACTAGTTCAATTCGATAAAAATCTATTTTTATCTTTTCAAATATGGAGTTTTTCATCCCAATTCTTCCCAAATCATTTCTTATGATTTTACACAAATTATTACTATTTTTAATAATTTTATCAAGGCCCGTACAGTCGATTTCCAACAATGGCCATCGAACTGCACTTACAGCGACCTTTTTCCAATTTGATTTGGACGTATCTCCAAATCCAACCGTTAGATTTCAAATTTCTAACATTCGTTAGAAAGCTCTTTTCGATACGAACCCAACGGTTCCGGTTTTAGGAGAATCCGACGGTCGGATCTCCCGTAATGTCCGTTTGAAATAAATGGTCGAAATTCGCGAACTGCCGCGGCGCGGCGCGTTCTATTCAGGCCATTATATTATATATAAAATATATATAATATATACTTCGTCGATTACTATTTAAAACGAATTATATAAATAGTTTTTTTTTTTAAATTCGTTTCAAATTCATTTCTATTCAATTCAAATTTCAATTCATTTCGAATTCATATTCAATTCAATTCATTTCGAAATCGTTTTCAATTCAATTCATTTCGAAATCGTTTTCAATTCAATTCATTTCGAAATCGTTTTCAATTCAATTCATTTCGAAATCGTTTTCAATTCAATTCATTTCGAAATCGTTTTCAATTCAATTCATTTCGAAATCGTTTTTAAAATCGATATAAATATCGTTCACGTCAAAATGGCGTCAATCTAATCAATACGGCTTCATATATTCCTTTTTCAAATATTTCTATTTCAAATATTTCTATTTCAAATATTTCTATTTCAAATATTTCTTTTTCAAATATTTCTATTTCAAATATTTCTATTGCAAATATTTCTTTTCAAATATTTCTTTTTTTTTTCGAAACTGGAATGAGGCCCAATCAATTACCATATAATGTTAATTATATGGATTTTCTACAACACATGTATATATCAACAACGATGAATAATCAACCATCAACCAAAGTGCACTACACTGTATAAGCATCAAATATAGACATTTAACGCTTATAGCAGCTTGTCAATCAATCGATCGACATATTTAATCAATCAGGATGAGTGAACTTCAAATTTCATCCTAACACCCGTGTGGGGTTTCAAACAATCAAACACATATTTTATTTGTGCAGTTAGGCGATGTGTAAAATTTATCGACCCAATCAACGTCATTCAAATAGGTGTACATAAACAAACCGTCTGGTTTGTAAATGAATATTTATTTATTCACATTCACGTTAAAAATTATATTTTTAACGATGACACATTTTATTTTAACATATGAATTTATATTCAGTTCATTCGTTAAATAAAATGCTATTTTTATTTTTCTAACTTATTTTAGAAAATTTCGGCGGCATAACGGCACGATACTAGAAACGGGACAAGGCCTAGCCTTATCCCCGGTCTAGTGAAGGCCCACGCCATTCACACATCAATCAAATCAATTCGTTATGCAAACCACAAACTTTGGAGTAAGGGTCTAACCTAGCCTTACTCCTTCGCCTTATAACGGCGCACGTCTAATCCTAACCAAATTATCGATTCGATTTTTTTTTTTTCACACCACAAACCACATTCAAACCAATATCGCAATCAATCACCAAACAGTCAAACAAACAAGTCCATGGTCTGTGGACGATTGTGTCGGGTGCTACTAAGCACCGTCTGCATCCTAGTATATATATATAACTAGAAAAGAAATAGAAAGGTGAGAAATTCTCACATATAGCTATCCTAGCTCCACGGCTCTTCTTTTGCAGAAGTCTTCATTGTTTTCGCATCTTCGTCAGCTTCGTCGTCCGTAGCCACTACATATATAAAAATCGAATTTTTCTCTTATGCTATTCAATATATAAAAATCATATTTTTCTTATGCTATTCAATATATAAAAATCATATTTTTCTTATGCTATTCAATATATAAAAATCATATTTTTAGTATGCTATTCAATATATAAAAATCATATTTTTAGTATGCTATTCAATATATAAAAATCGAATTTTTAGTATGCTATTCAATATATAAAAATCGTATTTTTAGTATGCTTATTCAATATATAAAAATCGAATTTTTACTTTTGACTTCTTAAAGAAATCAGTTTTTATATCTTTTAAAAATCAGTTTTCCTAACCCAAAAATAAATAAATAAAATAAAATCAGTTTTTCTAAACCAAATAAATAAATAAAATAAAATCAGTTTTTCTAAACTGAAAAATAAATAAAATAAAATCAGTTTTTCTAAACCAAATAAATAAATAAAATAAAATCAGTTTTTCTAAACTGAAAAATAAATAAAATAAAATCAGTTTTAACTTTTTATTTAAAACCAGTTTTAAAATCTAAAACAAAATCAGTTTTTACTTAATTAAAATCAGTTTTAAAGTAAATAAATAAATAAATAAAATAAAAAAAAAACAGTACAGTGAACTTACCGGGGGGGGGGCTGATGTCGGGTCGGCTCGGAGGGGTGCGCCTGAGGCGGTTGAGGTGAGGGAAGGTCGGGTTGCGGAGGAGGGGAGGAGCAGGCGGGGAAGAAGGAGCGGGAGGAGAAGAAGAAGGGGAGGGGGGGGTTTCGCTGCGGAGGCGCCAGGCTGCGGCGCCGCTATGGGGGGGGCGCGCGCGAGGCGGCGGCGGCGGCGGCTCTCCCCCCCCCCCGTCGCCCTCGTCTGTCCTCTTTTTTTTTTTTTTTTTTCGTTTATCTGATTTGATTTCAACGGGGGGGGGGGGGGGGGGCAACGGGTAAAAAGGGGGAGATAGTATATTTTTTTTTTATTATTAATTAATTAATAAATTTTATCCTAAAGAGTTGACTTTCACATACGACCTCGAAACGAGGCCCACCGCCTGTCGCCCATAGCGTTTTACCCCCATTCCGAACACAATGGGATATATATCGCAAGCCGATTTGATTGTTACAATCAGTTTCCATTAAATTTACATTTAAATCATTATATTGAATTTTAAACGTACATTTCAAATTACCGGGGCCACATACTAACTAGAAAAATTCCAGAAAAATATTTTCTAGCTTCGTATTGACGATACGGTCCTAACAAAACCAGTTTCGTCGAATTCTGAGACCGTTTGAAAAATGGCCAATTTCCAGTCGATTAAAATCAACTGAAACTGGTCAAACGCGTTTTCCTTTGCCACGCTCACATATCGATTCGAAAAATTATGAAATTTGGAATCTAGCAATAATTTGACACTGCGGACCCAACAAAACTGGTTTCGTCGAAATCCGAGGTCGTTTGCAAAATGTCCATTTTTAAGGGCCTGAATTCCATAGCGACTATTCAGAATTTTCAACTGGACATATCTTTTGAAACCCGCTAAGAAATTTTGATCATTCGGGTTCATTGGAAAGATATTCACTATTAGATTCCATTATTTTTGGTTTCACTAAAATCCGGATTGTTTTGCACCCGGTACATTCAATTGAAGTTTGAAATCGAATTATCGAACTACCGCGCCATTTTCAATTCTATTTATAATTATATATAATTATTTATATTCTAACGACGACGCGTATAATATATACGTTCGAATATATTCAAAATAAATTTCTCCTCGATAATTATTTAAAATAATTCATTTTAAATAATCAAAATTCGTTAAAATGACCAAAATAAAAATTTTAAACTGGCCCAGATTTTACGGGTTGTTACAATCTCCCCCACTTAAAACTTTTCGTCCCCGAAAAGGAACAAAGTCGAAAGTGGTTTGATTATTCAGCTCCACATTCGATCTGGCTTCCATTCTCCAACTCTTTAGTTTCTGAGAATTTTTAAAATTTCAAAAATTTGGCTAACACCCTAAATTTTTGAAAAAATTTCGCCATAACCTCCCCTGCACCGGGAGCATCGGGGAATTTCAAATAGCTTCCCCGGTCCTTCAGATCTCAAAAAGAAAAAGAAAAAGCCAAGCGGCTAGCCAATAGGCTCACAAAATCATCATCACCCAAACGAAACAGGAAATTATGTAGTAAACATGTACCTATTTGTCGGGCAAACAAATTTTATTCTTTGCTCTAGCCTCCTTGCTATGACCTGTTCAAAGATATATATGTATATGCAAGCAAATGCAACCAATTTTTCAATATAATTCAATATTTGGTTCAATTAGGCATAATGGTTCAAAATTAGCGAACAAATGAACAAACAACACAAACATCAATCAATTAGTGAATTTAACGTTTCAAATTCATAATTTTGATACATATACAGAAAATCTTGTTTTTGATGCCAATTCACAACAAAGTGTTCTAGCTATATAAGATTTGGTTCTCACACCAGTCTAATGGAAATATATAGATATCATACCTTCGAAACACGAATATAAATACTGATGATGTGGCCACATCATCAGAATTATCCCCGGGTGTCTAGAATGTGACTCTATATCTATCCAGTATATTAAAATTTCAAATACACGTGGATCAGACGTATACGCAAAATCTTTATATACTGGACTGTCCAACTCAATGTAAATAAATAATCAAATACGAATAATTGATTTAGATTTTCAAAACAAACAATGTTTTCATTTGAAAAATATACTCTTCACACTCGTTCTAGGATACTACTGATCCTATCTCTAACGAGTCATTCTAATTGGATATTACTAATCCAATATCTGATGAATTCTTTCGTATGTTTCTAATGTGTCTTGTTCTCTAGCTTTGTAAACCAAAGCTCTGATACCAACTGTGAAGACCCGTAACTTCCCCGTAAAGGAAAGCGTCGGATAGTTCGAGAACAAGCCACAACAGAACGCATATAAAAGAACATTTCATTGTATATAACAACAATACATCAGATTACAAGAATATACAGAGTATAAAAGAATATTACACAGAAATATCAGAGATTTAAATTACATTTAAATACATAGCAGCGGAAAATAATACAATACACAACTAGAAGAGATATACGGATACAAAGCTTTCCGGATATCGTCCCAGCTGTAAACCAGGATCCTGTGAATATAAATCTGCAAAACCAAAACTACTAGCTGCCCGTGTCGAAAATAAGGGCACCCAGAGTTTAGGTTAAAACAATAAACTCCAGGTCAGTCATGTGACTGGTGTGAGAACTAAAACAGTTATTAATCTTTAATTTAAATCATTAGGTAAATCAAGGGACCACGCCGTATAACACGGAACGGGTTTCCTCCCAAGAATACCAGTGCATAAAACAAACAGCGCAATGCTAAATAAAGAAAAATGAAGCTGTTATAAGACCCAGGTCCTATCACACAATGCAAACGCAAGCCGGGGGATAGGGTTTTCCCTTATAACAGCCAAAGAATGCTGGATACGTTTAAAACAAATCATTTGATACTCTTATAAGTGCATAGTGTATAAAACAACTTCAAATCATAAGTATCAATCATAGGCGACATGAGCGTCCCATGCCACTATGTCGCCATATATAGGTTTACAACTAAAACCGCAAGTGTCACGTATTTGGAAATTGGATTTCCGTCTATGAACCGAGGCAAAAGATAGTCCTCAACCGATTCGTGACTCTCTAGCCCGAGCCACAGGACCCAGACTCAGGTGAGCCCTTGGAGCGACAGGGCCGGTCCACCGATGTGGATTAAAATGCCTGAACACTACGTTTCCCCACCCTATGGGGTGTAAGTCTGGTCCGTCAGCCGACCAGAAGCATCGGCCGAAACCGATATAACCGAGGCGCCTCACAACAGCAACAACCACATAAGTCAAACTCGTCAGGGCGTGAAAAACCACTGACGCCACTTCTAGCTAGAAAGAAACGCAAGTCCTCCCTGAGGTCCGTCTCCCGTTTTTGGTTCATACCGGGTGTGAAACACGCGAGGTAAACGTTACACAAAGCTACGCCACAAAGGCCGTGCTTTGATCATCACCACAAGACTTTGCTTTTCAACAGAAGCCTTGATCATTTGCATCTTAGCATGCCACACAGGCAAACCACTCTATGCAACCGATATCAGTCACACAGAATGAAATCCAATGTCAGACACACAGTCCATTTACAAGTCCGTTCTGGGCCTGAACGAAACCGGAGGCACCTAGTACCCCGCATATCCATCGATCTCCAAGTACGTCTGGACGATCACTAACTGTTTCCATCTTCTTGGGTGTACAGCCCAATCAAGATCATCAGTTATCACCCAAACGACGTGAAGACCTCCGGTCTTCGACCATCGTCTTCATCTTCGACTTATCGTCGTATCAGTTATTCAAAATGGGATAAACCCGGACTTTCCGAATAACTCGCGTATATATTATAAAAGTGTTACACAAACACAACATACGCCTCATTCCAACTCATTAGTCATTAACCGTAAATTAATCAAGAGAATAATTCCCCAAATATTAACCCCGAAGGCCGAAACCAACATCAGATCAATATCCAGAAAATCATTCTACTTAGCTAACCGACAGTTAGTTTCTAAATTTCACGTTCAAATCTAATTAAAGATTTAACTATCGCCTGGAGCAAAACTGGTGATACTCCATTCTCGATCTTTTCAATCTAATTAAAGATTCATTAAAACTCCACTTAGTTTTAATCTGTGACCGGGTTAAAGAATCAGTGTCATTTAAAACACGGTTCACGATAAACCCAAAGTCACATCCCATTAATTATCGGGTTAAAGAACAAGTGTTATCTAAAACACTGTTCACTATAAACCCAAAAATCAATATCCATTCAATTCCAATTAAATATCATTTAATTGGTACACTTCATTAAATCTAAATAAAAAGATTTAATCTTTTCTCAACTGGGTTCAAGAACAGTGTTAGTGAAGACACCATTCACGACAAACCCAAATCACATTCATTAATTATCGGGTTAAAGAACAAGTGTTATTTAAAACACTGTTCACGATAAACCCAAAAATCAATATCAATTCAATTCCAATTAAATATTATTTAATTGGTACACTTCATTAAATCTAAATAAAAAGATTTAATCATTTCTCAACTGGGTTCAAGAACAGTGTTAATGAAGACACCATTCACGACAAACCCAAATCACATTCGATATTCAATACAAGGCTCTGAATAGAAAATATATCGGCTTATATTCAATATCGAATTCTACGACTAACAAATGTCGTATTGGAAATAACGATATAAATATATATCTTTCAAATTTCCATATCAACATCTGTATAATCACGAATCCCAACATCGAAATATTCCGAAGACAATTTCGATTCAAATCCATTCCAATGCAATCATTGGAAATTTTGGTTATTTTTAAAACCCTTTTCGAATTCAATTTATTTATTTAAAAATAAATAGAATTATAATTCTAGTTCAAAACTAGTTCAATTCGATAAAAATCTATTTTTATCTTTTCAAATATGGAGTTTTTCATCCCAATTCTTCCCAAATCATTTCTTATGATTTTACACAAATTATTACTATTTTTAATAATTTTATCAAGGCCCGTACAGTCGATTTCCAACAATGGCCATCGAACTGCACTTACAGCGACCTTTTTCCAATTTGATTTGGACGTATCTCCAAATCCAACCGTTAGATTTCAAATTTCTAACATTCGTTAGAAAGCTCTTTTCGATACGAACCCAACGGTTCCGGTTTTAGGAGAATCCGACGGTCGGATCTCCCGTAATGTCCGTTTGAAATAAATGGTCGAAATTCGCGAACTGCCGCGGCGCGGCGCGTTCTATTCAGGCCATTATATTATATATAAAATATATATAATATATACTTCGTCGATTACTATTTAAAACGAATTATATAAATAGTTTTTTTTTTAAAATTCGTTTCAAATTCATTTCTATTCAATTCAAATTTCAATTCATTTCGAATTCATATTCAATTCAATTCATTTCGAAATCGTTTTCAATTCAATTCATTTCGAAATCGTTTTCAATTCAATTCATTTCGAAATCGTTTTCAATTCAATTCATTTCGAAATCGTTTTCAATTCAATTCATTTCGAAATCGTTTTCAATTCAATTCATTTCGAAATCGTTTTTAAAATCGATATAAATATCGTTCACGTCAAAATGGCGTCAATCTAATCAATACGGCTTCATATATTCCTTTTTCAAATATTTCTATTTCAAATATTTCTATTTCAAATATTTCTATTTCAAATATTTCTTTTTCAAATATTTCTATTTCAAATATTTCTATTGCAAATATTTCTTTTCAAATATTTCTTTTTTTTTTCGAAACTGGAATGAGGCCCAATCAATTACCATATAATGTTAATTATATGGATTTTCTACAACACATGTATATATCAACAACGATGAATAATCAACCATCAACCAAAGTGCACTACACTGTATAAGCATCAAATATAGACATTTAACGCTTATAGCAGCTTGTCAATCAATCGATCGACATATTTAATCAATCAGGATGAGTGAACTTCAAATTTCATCCTAACACCCGTGTGGGGTTTCAAACAATCAAACACATATTTTATTTGTGCAGTTAGGCGATGTGTAAAATTTATCGACCCAATCAACGTCATTCAAATAGGTGTACATAAACAAACCGTCTGGTTTGTAAATGAATATTTATTTATTCACATTCACGTTAAAAATTATATTTTTAACGATGACACATTTTATTTTAACATATGAATTTATATTCAGTTCATTCGTTAAATAAAATGCTATTTTTATTTTTCTAACTTATTTTAGAAAATTTCGGCGGCATAACGGCACGATACTAGAAACGGGACAAGGCCTAGCCTTATCCCCGGTCTAGTGAAGGCCCACGCCATTCACACATCAATCAAATCAATTCGTTATGCAAACCACAAACTTTGGAGTAAGGGTCTAACCTAGCCTTACTCCTTCGCCTTATAACGGCGCACGTCTAATCCTAACCAAATTATCGATTCGATTTTTTTTTTTTCACACCACAAACCACATTCAAACCAATATCGCAATCAATCACCAAACAGTCAAACAAACAAGTCCATGGTCTGTGGACGATTGTGTCGGGTGCTACTAAGCACCGTCTGCATCCTAGTATATATATATAACTAGAAAAGAAATAGAAAGGTGAGAAATTCTCACATATAGCTATCCTAGCTCCACGGCTCTTCTTTTGCAGAAGTCTTCATTGTTTTCGCATCTTCGTCAGCTTCGTCGTCCGTAGCCACTACATATATAAAAATCGAATTTTTCTCTTATGCTATTCAATATATAAAAATCATATTTTTCTTATGCTATTCAATATATAAAAATCATATTTTTCTTATGCTATTCAATATATAAAAATCATATTTTTAGTATGCTATTCAATATATAAAAATCATATTTTTAGTATGCTATTCAATATATAAAAATCGAATTTTTAGTATGCTATTCAATATATAAAAATCGTATTTTTAGTATGCTTATTCAATATATAAAAATCGAATTTTTACTTTTGACTTCTTAAAGAAATCAGTTTTTATATCTTTTAAAAATCAGTTTTCCTAACCCAAAAATAAATAAATAAAATAAAATCAGTTTTTCTAAACCAAATAAATAAATAAAATAAAATCAGTTTTTCTAAACTGAAAAATAAATAAAATAAAATCAGTTTTTCTAAACCAAATAAATAAATAAAATAAAATCAGTTTTTCTAAACTGAAAAATAAATAAAATAAAATCAGTTTTAACTTTTTATTTAAAACCAGTTTTAAAATCTAAAACAAAATCAGTTTTTACTTAATTAAAATCAGTTTTAAAGTAAATAAATAAATAAATAAAATAAAAAAAAAACAGTACAGTGAACTTACCGGGGGGGGGGGGGGGCTGATGTCGGGTCGGCTCGGAGGGGTGCGCCTGAGGCGGTTGAGGTGAGGGAAGGTCGGGTTGCGGAGGAGGGGAGGAGCAGGCGGGGAAGAAGGAGCGGGAGGAGAAGAAGAAGGGGAGGGGGGGGTTTCGCTGCGGAGGCGCCAGGCTGCGGCGCCGCTATGGGGGGGGCGCGCGCGAGGCGGCGGCGGCTCTCCCCCCCCCGTCGCCCTCGTCTGTCCTCTTTTTTTTTTTTTTTTTTCGTTTATCTGATTTGATTTCAACGGGGGGGGGGGGGGGGGCCAACGGGTAAAAAGGGGGAGATAGTATATTTTTTTTTTTTTATTAATTAATTAATAAATTTTATCCTAAAGAGTTGACTTTCACATACGACCTCGAAACGAGGCCCACCGCCTGTCGCCCATAGCGTTTTACCCCCATTCCGAACACAATGGGATATATATCGCAAGCCGATTTGATTGTTACAATCAGTTTCCATTAAATTTACATTTAAATCATTATATTGAATTTTAAACGTACATTTCAAATTACCGGGGCCACATACTAACTAGAAAAATTCCAGAAAAATATTTTCTAGCTTCGTATTGACGATACGGTCCTAACAAAACCAGTTTCGTCGAATTCTGAGACCGTTTGAAAAATGGCCAATTTCCAGTCGATTAAAATCAACTGAAACTGGTCAAACGCGTTTTCCTTTGCCACGCTCACATATCGATTCGAAAAATTATGAAATTTGGAATCTAGCAATAATTTGACACTGCGGACCCAACAAAACTGGTTTCGTCGAAATCCGAGGTCGTTTGCAAAATGTCCATTTTTAAGGGCCTGAATTCCATAGCGACTATTCAGAATTTTCAACTGGACATATCTTTTGAAACCCGCTAAGAAATTTTGATCATTCGGGTTCGTTGGAAAGATATTCACTATTAGATTCCATTATTTTTGGTTTCACTAAAATCCGGATTGTTTTGCACCCGGTACATTCAATTGAAGTTTGAAATCGAATTATCGAACTACCGCGCCATTTTCAATTCTATTTATAATTATATATAATTATTTATATTCTAACGACGACGCGTATAATATATACGTTCGAATATATTCAAAATAAATTTCTCCTCGATAATTATTTAAAATAATTCATTTTAAATAATCAAAATTCGTTAAAATGACCAAAATAAAAATTTTAAACTGGCCCAGATTTTACGGGTTGTTACATCCCATACCTTGTCTGTTGAAATCCATTCCCCAATAAGCGCCCTGCAGTTTATGATTTTATACTACATATATGTGGAACGTGAGATGCAAGCGTTCTGCTACTTGATTATTTAATTGAGTAGACATTATTATAATATCATTGGGGTTTAATATCAAAGTATTTTGGATTATAGTAAGGTAAAAAACCGTCCATGTTAGTTGTGGGCTGGTCTTACTATATTACTTTTTCTTTCAAAGATTTTCAAAGTTAAACAGTATGGTTGGAATTTACTCACACCAGTCCCATGACTGACCTAGAGATTATTTTGTTGCTTTCCCTAAACTCTTGGGTGCCCAAATTTGTACGGGCAGTGAAGTGTTTCAGGCTTTGCAGATTCACTTGGAGGAGCTAAAGGCGGGAGGCTCCACTATTAGTTATTAGAGATTATTTCCACTGTGATGTATACCATGTATTATACTCTGATATGGTATGTATATATACAAACTCTGATTTGTATTTCAAACTTGTTATATAATAAAGATTATCATTCCGCTGTGAGATTCGTGTTTACTCTGATTTTGTTCAGTTGTTGTATTCTTCTTCTTCTATTCTATTAGTTCTATTAGTTCTATCTTTTCTATCTCATCTTCTAAATTCTTCTATTAATGACACGGTTTTCAAGGTATCGAAAATCGCGCCGTTATAGTTGGTATCAGAGCATAAGGTTAAGTGATTACCTTGGGTCTGTGGCGTAACTCAATATAGATGGAGTTAGTAATACTCTAGATTGAGTTGAGTGTATATATATATATGAGCGCGTATTTGTAAATTAATATCAAAACTGTTTTATATTGTGTTGACTGGTCAGTCGAGTGGTTTATGAATTCTGGTCGAAACAGTAACGCAAACTGCGTCGATAGGTGTTCCTAAACTCTTGAACAGAGTAATTCGACACAGTATGTTTTGAAAGGATGGTAAATGAAATAATTTTACCCAAAATAAATTTCAATATAAAAAGAAGTATATATCTTGGTATTATAATATATTGGATGTATGATCATTATTATGATCGAATAAGATTTATAATTGAGTTGACTATATAAATAACCAAATCGAAATATTATATAATTATAATATGCAAAATCAGATGAACTGAATCTGAATTCAAAAACAGAATTAAGTTAAAACTCTAGAAACTTGAAAAAGAATTGAATTTGAATTAAATATATGGAATTTTAAGATCTTGGGTGAATTCAAAAATGTTTTTCCAAGCATTCTGAAAGGAATATTTTGATGTAATTTCGAATATAAGTGTTTGAAAATGAGCTTTAAAAGAAATATAGTATTGAACTCACTTCGATGGTTGGAAAATAAATTCCGATGATGATCGCGACATTATCGGTGTTCATTTTCAAGCTGGTAAGTGACGGATTACTACCAAAGATTTTGTTTTGTATTTTTTGAGTTACAAGTTGTCAGAAATTCAAATGTTTTGAATTATATATGATTTCAAACTGATTTGAAATAAATCCCAGGAATTTGAATTCCGAATTAAAAATTTAACTTATGGGGTTAAAAGGGTAAAAGTGGAACTTAAACTAAGATAAACGAAATTGGACTGAAGTTGAGACGATCCACATTGGAAATTGTAAAAGAGAAATGTTGGAGGTTCGAGTTACTAATGAATCGATTCTGGGAGAATAAGAATCGAATTGTGAATTTGGAGATGAAGAGATAACTGATTTGAAAGATAAATAAGTAAATGAAATTGGAGTTGAAATATAATTGGGTTGGGTAGAAAGTGAAAGATTGGATTGAGAATGGATTGATGGAAACCAACCAACGATGCTTGGATATATGTTAAATGGCAGAGATAGAGTTAAATGCCAACCAAAAAGGGTCATGTTTATAATTTATACGAGTATGAGATTTTGATGAGGCTGTTTGGCAAGCCGTTTGGCTGTTTGATTTTCTTTTGGATTGGAGAAGGCCCACAGTGGCAAGTTGTTGTAGTACCAAATAAGCCGTACAGAGGAGATGCTAGCGAAATTCTTCGAAAATTTAAGCTGATAGGAAATTTTCAGAATTTTTGAAAATATTCGAAATAAGAAGAAATTAATATTTTAATTGGAATTAATCAGTTCAGTTGAAACTGAAATTATGAAGTAAACCAAAATGATTTTTAACCTGTTTATAACAGAGATTGTAGCTTTCACTATCTTAGCAATTTCGAGGACGAAATTATTTTAAGGGGGAAGGACTGTAACGTCCCGCATTTTATCGGGTGGTATTTGAATATTTAAAACAGTTTAAATATTTAATTCGTAATATAAATGGATTTATATATTAATTAAAATGAAGTTGAACGTATATAAATATATATTAATTAAAATCAAGCTCAGAACGACCCTGCAGTTCGTAATTTAACGTTCTGAACTTCAACTAGTGTATAAGACTCGTTTTAAATCGGATATCTTCGAAACAAGAAGCGTTGGAATCTGTTGAACTGTATCTTTCTAACAGAAGTGAAAAACCAAGATTTCGTTTTGCAGATTGCATGATATGTCCAAATCAAATATTCAAAAAAAAAGTCGATGTGAAATCGTATATCGACCATAACAGTTATTTGAATATAACTAGAAAACGGTTGCAAATCGGGACAGGGTTCTTTAGAGGCACAGCGATAATTTAATTTTTAGAATTTTTCCGTAATTTTTAATTAATTAAATATGCAACTTTTTATTTGGAGTATTGTGCACCCTGTATCGGTATTTCGGGATTTCAAAATACGAGTCAAACTACCGGTATTATTATATTTTTGGGATCGTGGCACCTCGTTGAGCACGACTGTACTCTTACTTTTGTCCGTACGTGAGTGTAACTTTAGAAAAATCAAACTGACATATTACTTCACTATGAAGCGACCTACACCATACATTGGAAACAAAATATCTAATTTATATATATATATATATATATATATAAATCCATACTCTAAATCTGGAAACCTAAGTCTAAATGTTTTTCCTACCCACGAAATGCCCATTCCCGATAGCCTATTACTTCATATCAAAGTGAAAGGAGAACATGCAGGCAATTAATGTACAAACCATACCCTATTAGCCATACCCTATACGGCTATACACACGTCCCTATTGCTTACAGATGAAGCCTTCTTTCTCATATAAATACACCTTTTGATCACTTCTTCTCGCTGGATCTAAAAAGCAACGTCCGAGCAAAATTTATGGCATCATAAAAATCCAAATACCAATCCAAATAAATAGAGCGAATCTGAGTTTTGTGTAGAAGAGTGGTTATGTTATTCTACGGAGAACGTTGGGTGCGTGAAGACTGAACTGTGAAGATGGGGGCAGTGTTTCCATGCAGTGATGGTTTTGAAGACATGACAGCGGTGATGAAGAGATCTGGAAAGAGGAATGAGTGCATGTTTGTTGTAGCTCGCGAGAGGGGGTGTATGACTAGAATTGCATGGAGTGGGAAAGACGTGTATTTAGGGGACTGTTTTTTGCATTATTCACTGTGGGAAAGACGTGCATTTCTGGCATGGAGCGGGAGCAGCATTTGGTTAAATGGAGGAAGAAAGGGTGGACGAACTCGTGCTGGAGCCATGCGATTTCATACAGGTGAAGTATTATATAAACAGGAGTTGTTTTGGTCTATATAATTTGGAGAAGTATACGGGCGAGCTATTTATTTTGGGTCAGTGGGTTAGTGCGAGTGAGTGCATGAAGTTGCGAGGCTTTTCAGGCATGTAAGGAGTGTTTTAACGTGGGAAGTTTGGGCTGTACGCATGTGTAGTCATGAGTTGGTGACAGTTGAGTGATCAAAGTGGGCGCATGGGAATGTTGCATGCTAAAACGTTTATGTATAGGTAGTTTCATGGGGAACTGATGTTGGGTATTGGAAAGGAAGGGGAAATGTTTTAAAATTGGAGTGAGCACGGAGCATTTTAATGTGAAGTGTGGAGTAGAACCATGGAAAGGTAGGGGAATACAGGAAGTGCGGTTCCTGTTCACACGTGGGAGAATAATGGAAGGAGCTGCTCATGAAGAGCAAATGAATAGTGTGGTGGAATTAAATTCTTTTGGGAAGGTCGATGAACAGTAGGGGAAATGAAGTTTTACATGAGTGGACGTGTGATGACTTTGAACGTGGGATGAGTACTGGGTGAGTGGAGATGGAATTGTAGAAGGGAGAAACAGTGTTGGAAAGAGACTGGAAGGTTCAAGCGAGATTTGGGTCGATACAGAACGTGGTGGTTTCAATAAAGAGAATGGAGTAAACAGTAACATGAGTGAGGAGACTGATGGTATATGTTAACCGGTGTTGTGTACTGACTGTGTAAGGGAGGAGCACCAGTTTACTTTTTCAATGGAGAAGAAGAACAGTAAGGGGATGCTATACAGAACGAAGTTGACTGCGGCGTTATCTGACGATGTTGGGGAGGGACACTGGCACAACGAGAAACACGGTATACATACGGTAGTGGATCAAGCGGCTTGTTCTATCGAGGAAGAATTTAAAAGAAGCCGTGAGTCTTCTATGGAGTAATGGTCCGAGTAATATAGGATTACGAACGGACTGTCATTTTGGAATCATGGGGTCACCGACTTCATACTGGAACTGGTTGGAAGCGAACTGGAGTTTTTACAATTTATGGCAGAATCGAACGCTGGATCAGATCAGCCGACGCAAACCGTATTAAACGGTTAACGCGCGAAGGTGAGTAAAATCACTAACTCTGATCTATTTTAAAATATTTTAATTATATTTTAATGTTGTTTGAATGTTGTGTGATGGTCGATTAGGTAGATTACAGTTAATTTGGTTGAATATTATATACCGTTACATATGTACACACCATCGGTTGGACACTGATTCCATCGATTTGGATATCCCCTAGTATAGAGTTAGTGTAAATTGTGTTGACTGACAACTGTGGATGCGGAAACCGGTTGGAGGAATCCGACCGGATTCCTCGATATGTATATGTACTGTTTGTTTGTATGCACTGCTTGAACCCGAATTATGTTTAAAACCCCATGTGAATACTTGATGTTGAACGGAAATTCAACATCTGTTTCGATAAATAAATAAACGATATCGATTAGGATGGTGATAACAGTCGACTGTAAACCCGTCGTTTTGTTAAGAAGTTGATTGGCCGACAGGCAAATCAACGAGGTTAATTATAAAAATTATATTTTTATAATTAAAAAGAAGATTTAAATTTATAATAGGAGTTCTATTATAAACCAGTATTTTAGAGTTCGTTTTTATAAAATAAATAAAAACGATTATTGATATTTAAAATAAGTTTATAAAGCAGAAATTATCCGATGATTAAGTATTTGGATAATTATATTTAAGATAAACAATTTTAGAAATATTATTAGATTAATTATATTAATCTAATGAGAAAAAATTAAGATCAGTTAACGGATTTACTGATGAAATGAAGTTGATTTAATCAACTGTTATTTGGAAAATGATTATTAGATTAATTGATCTTTAAGTAATCTAATGAAAATAGCTTAGAAATAAATGAGATTTAATTACCTTTTAATTTAAGAAGTTATCAATAGAACTGTGGAATAGAGAAAGCGAAAAGTTAATGTGGAATATAAATAATCGTAAAACAACCGAGTTCGAAATAAAGATGTGGTATTATAAAACCATATTCCAAAATAAAACAAGGAAATACGATTTGATGTATATTATAAGTAATAAGGAGTTTAAAGTTACGAACGTATATCTGTTCTAAGATAAGAACGTTGTCGATCAAGGTCAGAGAGGCAAATAGAATACCCCAACTTGAATGGCTTCACTATTATCGAGGAACGATAACAGTTTGTAACGGAAAGAGATGTCAAGATGTGTATAAAAGGAATACGGCAGTGTATTGCCAGTCTTAGAATTATAGCGATAAAATAACGTTGTTGATAAGATAAGTGTGACTCTTATGTCAAGATTAATTATAACAAAGAATATTACAGCGTATGACAAGTTGAACTATAGCAATAAAATAACGCTGTTGATAAGGTAAGTGTGACTGTAATGTTGAGATTAACTATAAGGAGAATATTACAGCGTATGACAAGTTTAGAACTATAGCGACAAATTTACTGCTGTTGATTAGACTTAAGCGTGACTTTTATATATAGCAGCACTTCCTAGAAAATGTAACAGTTTGGTTTAAAATCCACTTATTCTAGAGTAATAAGTAATGACGTTTGTTCAAAGAAATTGGGGAATCGTATTAGAAAACGATGACAGCATTTCGATGTTCGAAATGTGATTAGAATTAAACCGTTAGGATTTGAAACTAGAATTCGACGATATCGAATGTATTAAAAGTAAACTATTTTTAGGGATTATAATCTGATAGAATAATTAACATTTAGTTGTAAACAAATAAATGTTAATAGGATAGGAGTCAGTACTTAGCTATAAACTTGATATCGATTTGATAAGAGGTTGACTTAGGAACAGAGTTTATAAAGTAAAATAGGAATATAAAAAGTATGAAAGAGATTTCGGAAAACAAGATAAGGGAAAGTATTTCGTGAATAAAGAGTTATATGATAAAGGTGTTCAGATTTCTATAATAAGGGAGGGTATTCACATTTCAAAGTGAATAATGTTTTAAAAGTGAACATGGGGCCGATTAAATGGTTAAAAGGAAATTGGAAATATATTCCAATGTAAGTAGGGTAGATTATCCGAGTATAGAAATAAAGAATGTGAAAATAATGGATCGAACGTTAATAACGTATATTATCTGAAACATGAGAGGATAAGAGTTAATAATAATTGGAAATGTTTTCCAAGAAGTAAAAAGGCTAAAACATGATTTGAGAAATATCGAGTAAGATATGAGAATTCGAATAAGAAAAACGAATGTTTAAAGTACCCGTGTTGTGTGATGTCTAGTTATACATTTGAGTGAATGTTTGTTTTAGTCCGATAGTTAAATAACCGACTATCGAAGTGTTTTGACCATTGTTGTCAATATGGAGAGACCGGTTGGATATGTTATCTGAAAACCACTCCGTATAGGCATAAGCGCTGCGAATTAGATATGCTGAAGATAATTGAAGACGGAGTTAAATGCAAGGGTCGTCCAGTTCCAGAATGATGTTTTCTGTTTGTCCAGTCCCAGGACAACTTGTACGGACAAGTGTCTAACAGAGTATTTCCAACGATAACGCCGTTGATTTTACGAATATACCAAGTTGGTGGGGAGAAGGTAACTTCTTTTTATTCTACACCTAGTGTGAATTTGTGTAATAAATATGTTATTACAGATTTGACAATGTGACATTCAACGTGAATGGTGATCAGATGTTCTGAAGAATAGACGTAGCCTCTAGCCTCACAACCAAGAAGTGACAAAAGTTGGGCTAGGCAGCTTGGCTAGTTGGGTCATCCCCAAGCAGGGTGTATTGTCACCGATCTAGAGAAAATTCATATTTATACTTCTTTTCGATTCTGTATCTTCGGATGACGGTTGGATGGCCTACAACCGTGGTGGCAATATATTCACGACACTCAAGCTAAATGAGTGAGCGGTCATGTGTGGCCGGGTTGCAAGACGTTCTTGTTGAACCCTGAGTGTATCCCCTTAAGAGTACACTATTCAGAAGGTGCTCCCATACCTTGTCTGTTGAAATCCATTCCCCAATAAGCGCACTGCGGTTTATGATTTTATACTATATATATGTGGAACGTGAGATGCAAGCGTTCTGCTACTTGATTATTTAATTGAGTAGACATTATTATAATATCATTGGGGTTTAATATCAAAGTATTTTGGATTATAGTGAGGTAAAAACCTTCCATGTTAGTTGTGGGCTGGTCTTACTATATTACTTTTTCTTTCAAAGATTTTCAAAGTTAAACAGTATGGTTGGAATTTACTCACACCAGTCCCATGACTGACCCAAAGATTATTTTGTTGTTTTCCCTAAACTCTTGGGTGCCCAAATTTGTACGGGCAGTCAAGTGTTTCAGGCTTTGCAGATTCACTTGGAGGAGCTAAAGGCAGGAGGCTCCACTATTAGTTATTAGAGATTATTTCCGCTGTGATGTATACCATGTATTATACTCTGATATGGTATGTATATATACAAACTCTGATTTGTATTTCAAACTTGTTATATAATAAAGATTATCATTCCACTGTGAGATTCGTGTTTACTCTGATTCTGTTCAGTTGTTGTATTCTTCTTCTTCTATTCTATTAGTTCTATCTTTTCTATATCATCTTCTAAATTCTTCTATTAATGACACAGTTTTCAAGGTATCGAAAATCGCGCTGTTACAGATTCCTCCAACGGTTTCCTACATCAATAGATGTTAGTCAACACAATTAACACTAATTCCATACTAGGGAATATCATAATGGATGGAATCAGTATCCAACCAATGATGTGTACATATGCAACGATATATATTATTCAACCAATTTAATTGTAATCTACCTAATCGACCATCACACAACATTCTACCATTATTTATCAATATTAAAATCTAGTTAAAATGTTTTAAAATAGAACAGTGTCAGTGAATTTACTCACCTTGTGCGTTAACCGTTAAATAACGATTTGTGTCAGTTGATTATACCCGGCGCTTTAATTGCGTAAACTGTAATGTGCTCCAAATCACTCCCCATTGGTTCCATTACGTATCTATTTTTAGAGTAGTATCATACTGTTAAAACCTTGACCGCGACGCGTACATTGCTTCTGTAACAACCCGCAATTTCTGAACCAATTAAAAAAAATTATTTTAGCAATTTTAACAGATTTTGAATAATTAAAATGGTTTATTTTAGATAATAATGACGAAAAAGTTATATTAAATGAAGTTGCAATGCATAAATTTATAATTTATATATTACGAGCCTGAAATGGCGCGGTAGTTTCAAATTTTGATTTTAAACTTTGAAAAAGTATATAAAATCGAATATAAGTCAGAATCGAATGAAACCAGAAATGTTGGGAGCATATTGACGATATCTTTCTAATGAATGTAAGAAATTGAACTTTCAGTTTATAAATTGTAAGTTAAGTCCAAATCAAAATCTCAGAAAAATACGGGAAAGTTTTTATATATAATATATATGGCCCAAAAAGCTACTTTTTGCATATGAATGAGTTTGGACTCGAAACCACTTCCATTGAGTTCAAAATGACATTTATGAATTCGAAAAGTATAAACATTGATATATTTCTTGATTCAGAAATTATTCATTTAAATATGTATTTTTAATATTAAATATATACGCCTTAAAAATGGAAAATTTACAAACGACCTCCAAATTCGACGAAACCACTTTCTATGGATCCAGAATATTAAATTATTGCTAGATTCCAAAATTTGTAATTTCTGGAGTCAGTATGTGGTCGTTATTATTTTTTCAATGAAAACGGTCAATTTTCAGACTTTAAAAATTCACTAATAATTCATACGGACTCGGAATTCAACGAAACCAGTTTCTTTGGATTCGTATCATCAAGAAATAGTTGGGTTCCAGTTTTCAGCAAAATTGAATAACTTATGTATTCGTACGGATTTTAATACCTTGAGAAGGACTTAAAATAAATAAAATAATATAACATAAGGGGTAATCATTATATAATTAAAACATGATTAAATACTCGGGGGTGTTAAAACAATTTCCTAACGTCTATATAATATCTCATTAGCCCACCCTAACCTAATTCTAAAACCTAATCTCTCCTTCTTCATTTTCATGGCGGCTACTCACCTTCCTCCAAAAATTTCTTTGCAAATAAGACCCTAAAATTCAATAATTTAAAACTCCAAATCGGAACAAAATCAAACCAAACCCTTTCTGGGTTTTGTCCATATCAATAACCACTACGTACCACGAAAAATTCAAGACCTATCGCCGTATGAATTCGCCGGGATCTGAGATTAAACAGAAAATTTCAGTTTCGGATTTTGGTGAATTCCGGCCAAACCGTCGAGAATTAGACGATGGTGTCAAAGAAGAAATGTAGCCAAGAGATAAACAAACAACTTTTCTTCAAAACGTTTTGTCCAAAAGTCGACAGAATTGAATGAAAATCGAGATGAACTGAAAAGCACCAAAACAGAAATTTCCAACGAGCTCAGAACAAAGATGATCGATTTCTGGCGAATCTAGGAAGAATCAGAGGAAGTTGTCAACACGGAAGTTGTTCGTCTACGTGAGGGGAAGGTGCTCAAAAATTTTCATGGTGTTTGGATTAGCGAGGCGGCCTGTGGGACCCGCAAACGGAAATCCATTCTTGGGCACGGTAGCGGCGGTCGGAGGCATAACGGCGACGGGGGTTTACGGCATGGGTGCAGTGAGCGGTCAAAGCATAGGAGGGAAGGGTTGACCGAATTTGGGAAGATGATGAATAGTAACTTTTTAATTAATTAATTATTTAATGTATTCAAAGTTCGAAATTGTATAACTCTCCCATACAAAGTCGAAATTTGACGATTTCAGATCCGCCGCGATCGTGGCGACGAGAGCTTCGCGTAGACACCAAGTTTGTCCAATTTGGAGGAAGTTGAAATTTTGGGTAATTTTTACAAATTCAAATATTATTTTAATCGATTTGTTAACTTCGTAAGTGCGTAACTTTTTGTCATGTTATCGAAATTGCATGGAACTGAATCCGTTGAGATCGTTATGTCAAGAGCTTCGAGCGAGCAGTAATTTTGTCCAATTCGGAGCTAGTTGACAATTTGGGTAATTTTTTTACAATTTAAATCAATTATTTAAGTGAAAATAAGGCTCAGGTCCCTAAAAGCAAACTTTATTAGGCTCATCCGGTCATAAACTTATCATAAATTAGGTCCCTATTTTTCAAAAGTAGAAAAAAATGAAAAAAATTCGAAAATTATTATTTAATTAAATAATGCAGTCGACAAAAAAATCACTCAAAAAAAGCTAAAAAACACGCAAAAAGCAAAAAACAGCAAAAAAACAAAAAACGATGCAGTTAAATGCATAATATTATGCACAAATTACATTTTTATGCATATATATATATATATGTGCTAGTATTCCAGTGTTGCATTCGTATTTAATTTTTTTTTCATATTTATGTGCAAGTATTGCTTCATTCTTGCATGAAAATGTGCACTAATTCATAACCATGAAGCTTAGTTCATTCTAATTTGCATTCAACTGTGCAAATAATCCGAAAACATGCACACATGTGTGCAACAAATCTGCAGGCTAAAAAGTTAGCTGAATTTCCTTTATGCAATAGTTGCATACATGTATGCAACTATAGACGATAGTTGCATACATGTATGCAATTTCTTTTTTTGACTGGCGTGGACTTCTGGGATTATTTTATGATTTTAGAATATATATTTTTTATACAGTTCCGCATTGTTTTCTGGCTGGAAATGGGGGAGGCGACATGAAAAGAAGCAAAAGGCGGAACTACAAAGTAGGTAACAGATCCACAAATGTAGGAAGCGAGAATTAAAATATAGGTGGTGGATTTACATTATAAACTATGACCGGATGTGAGCCTAATTTTGAAACTTAATAGGGACCTGTAAAAAACGCACCCATTATTTAATTTGGTCAAATTTCGAAAATTCATAACTTTGTGAAACGAACTCGAAACCGCGCAAAACTGGATTTGCCATGATCAGTGAATCATAAGCTTTGCATAGAAACCAATTTTGCCAAATTTGGAGCATGTTGGATTTTGGGCCAAAATTGGGCTCGATCCGTCAATTTTGAAGCCGGAAAAGGTGAGAACTTTTATCTCACTCAAATTTCTGAATAGTTATTTATTTTATAATTAAATTTAAATTAATTATCTGTGTTTGAATTGTTTTTTGTTGGATAAATGTTGATTTGGATGTTGTATGGTGAAATGTTTGGAATTGGAATCATGTAGCATGTTATAATAATGTTATTACTTTTTAATTTTCCAAAAACATGTTTACACAGCCATAACAAGTTTCCTGACTTGTTTATGTTGATTGGACGTTAAATTTTCACACATCATCCAAAAGCACAATTGATAATATATTATTCGAACTTGTGTTGTTTGAAACCCCACATGGGTCTTGGGTTGATATTTGACTACACATCACCCATGTGTTTAGTTGTAAATTGCACTTTGGCTATTATTTGAATGTTTTGTCATTATTATGAAATTAATGCAATGTTTGAAATCCATGTAATTAAAATATATGGAAATTATTGGGTCTCATTCCAATTTAGGATTAAAAGAATATTTTAATCTAATATTCAATTAGGTAATTAAATGATGGTTTTGATATTGACAATTAAAAAGATTATATCTTTATTGTTTAAAAGTTACGATGAAAAGGTTGAGCTGAAAAGATTATATCTTTATTGTTTAAAAGTTACCATAAAAAGATTGAATTAAAAGATTACATTTTTAATTGTCATATGTTAAAATAAAAAGATTGATTTCAGAATTGAACATTTGGAAAGATTTTTATTATTATATTATAATAATATGGAAAGTTCAATTTTTATTAAAAATTGAAATGTAAGTTAGGATATTTGGAAACAAAGTATTTTTAACAAATTAATAAAAAGATCATATTTTTATTATGTAAAATATTTTAATAAAGTTATATTTTAAAATAGGAGATATTTTAAAATTAAGATATTTTAAAATAAAGGATGTTTTAAAATAATATTTCTCAATGAAATAATTATAATCATAAATTACAATCGTACTTGGACACGAGGTTAGGTTACATTTGTGCTAGAAGTCTGCTCGGACCCAACCGGCATATCCAGCAGCCACAAATGTTAGGCATAATGTGAGGGGTCTAAGTACGCAAATTCGAAAAGGTCCATGACATGAGGTTAAGCCCAACATTTGGGATAAGTCTGCTCGGAACCAACCGGCATATCCAGCATCCACAAGTCGCGGGCTTAATGTGAAAGGTCTGACCCAGTATAAAATATAAATGAATAAGATAATGAATTGGGCTACTTAGTCTGTTTTAAATAACAATGCCATTTTACCCGAATGTGTTTATTGATTTATTTTATCAATTTTATAATGAATATTAAAAGAGCTAATTTCAAAATTAATATTTTGGAAATAATATTATTTTAATACGATAATAGATAGAATATTCAATTTGGATTTAAAATTGAAATAAAAGTTGGAGTCGTCTTATAAATGAATTTATAAACGTTTTAGAATATGTTTAGAAAGGAAATCGACGAAATATATATCATATATTTATAATGGTTTGAATAGAACGTTTCGCGCAGCGACCGTTCGTGAATTTCGAACGTTAACTTTGATTTGACGTAGCGGAAGATCCGACCGTCGGATTCTTCTGAAACCAGAACCTATGGGTTCGTATCGAAAAGAGTTTTCCAATGAGTATTTAAGATTTGAAATCCAACGGTTAGATTCTGAGAAATTTTGTTAAATCATAATAAATGATTTAAAAGGGTTTTTGATAAAATTCCAAGTTTATAAAGATATATGATATCTTTATCAGAATAACTGGTTTTTTTTTAAATAAATAAAAGATTTTTAGAATGGTTTTATTATAATTAAGAATTTCCAATGAATATATTAAATTGAATTGGACTTAACTGAAAATTATTTACGGATTATTTCAATATTTATTTCAGTGATTTTACGGATATTATTTTGGAAATTTGGAAGATATTTAATATCGTCATTTCTGATGTGATATCCATTGGTTTTAGAATTTGATATTGTATATAAGTCGATATAATTTCTATTTAAATTCTTGTATCTAAATATCAAGTTAGATTTTGGGTTTGTCATGAATGGTGTCCTAATTAACACTATTCTTGAACCTTCTTGAAAAAATAAATCTTTTAATTAAGATTTATATGAGATTTTCCTAATTTAATATATTAAATGGGAAATTAATGAAATATGAATTTTGGTTTACCGTGAATTATGTTTTAAGTAACATTTGTTCTTTACCCCGGGTTAAAGATAAGATTAATTCCTTGAAGTTGATTGATCATTTAATAATGATTTTAGAAGATTAAAACTAAATGAAGTTTTTAATAAATCTTTAATTAGATTGGAGGGGAATAAAGTGATTAAAATTATTGAATTTAAGAAGTGACGAAAATAGAGTTCCACCAGTTTAACTCCATGCGATGGTTAAATCTTTAATTAGATTTAAACGGAAAATGGTAATTAAATTTACCAAAACGAACGGAGATGAATAGGTTGGGATTGGGACTAATCAATAAATAACAACCTCAGTAAGACGTAAATCCCGACTAGTTTGGATAGACCATAATTTGGTTGAATATGGATAAAGGTTTAAATAGAATCTTTTGAAATAAAGATCAAAAGGGAAGATTAAAGAATAAATTTAAAAGATATATTTTCGATAAAATCCTTTCCCTTATAATGTGAATATTTTAGTTAAAGAATATTCTGAATTGGAATGAGGCGTTGATATGCTTATATAGCACTTGATTTTAAATCACGTGAAAGACCGGGTTTAACCCATTCTGAATAATGAATACGACGACTAACAGTCAAAGAAATTGAAGATAATGGCAAGATCGATGATCTTACCATTGAATGGATGTGATGCTATTGATGCCCTTGATTGGAGTAGCTACCTTGAAGGGGCTACAGTGGTATCCGTCCGGACGTACGTGTTGATTGTTCGGATATGCGAGGAATAAGGTGCCTCCGGTTTCGTTCAGACCCAGAACGGACTTGTAAATGGATGGTATGTCTGACGTTGTATTCCTTTATGTTGTATTAGTTGATCTCTGCTAAGTATATATATATATATATATATATATCTGTTGGTGGCGGAGAATCTATTCTCTTGCCTAACACCCTTCTCTGAGACGTTTGTGCTCAAAGGTTATATATATTGGCAGAAATCAATGGTATAGTATGGATTGGCAATGTGGCATGCTAAGATGCATGGATCAAGGATTTTGTTGAAAAGCAGAGCCTTGTGGATGATGATCAAAGCATAGCTTTAATTAGCATAGCTTTGTGTACAACGTTACTTCGCGAGCCTCACACCCCGGTATGATGGTGAACGATTTGTTTGATTAGTAGGTTTGACCAATATACTTTATCTATATACATATTTGGTCGGCCGAGTTGTGTTGCATGTGGTCGCTCCACACTTGGAGATTGGAATAAGTCATTTCAGCCGACTGAATCCCATGAGGATAGAATGATGGATCTAGAATAACCCTAGAGGGGGGGTGAATAGGGTTTTTCACAGTTTTTAAATAAAATTGAAAAACTGACAGGATATTAAAATAATAGGCAAATCACAGAATATAGCAGAAACAGAAATGCAGAAAATAAATCACACACAGATATACCCAGCTTCGGCAAAACCCTGCCTACTGCTGCATTTCTAAGGTTTCTACTAGGTGATAGAACAGATCCCGCATACAAGACCTTGTACACTCGCAAACCCTGCTCCTATTCTAACCCTACGCTCAAATCCCTAGACTGATCTAAACCTCTAGATCAGATTTCCCGAATTACAAACCCTGTAACTCGTAACTCAGATTTACAGACTCTGAAACTGACAGTCAACTCCTTGACTAAATCCCCCTAGATTTTACAGACCTAGAACTGTTCAGAAATGATTTTACAACACAATTTAAATAAAACAACAGAATGTAAGACAAAAATATAAACCCTAATTTTTAAAATAAAAATAAAAATAAAGGAGTTTATATTAAAGGGGTCATCCCCTTTAAACAAATCCAAAGCCTCTTTTTATCTTGGCCGGCCCATTTGTTTATTTGCCCGATCACTTTTGCTTTTGCTCTGGAAAAAAAAAATGGCGGCGGCGATTAGAAACTAGGGTTTTCTGAAATCCTCCAAAACAAATCGACTTCGAACGATGATAGATGATTCTCTGAAACTTGAACTCGTGTAGCTTGAATCGTCGATTCTGTTTTAGCTTGGCTTCCGATGTGAGTGATTTTTTAAAAATGATATCTCTGTATGCTCTATGATTTTGTTGCTCTGAATTTTTTCGATTTCACTCACTTGCCGATGATGTAATGGATGTGTAAAAAAATAGGATTTTGGAAAGCCTATAAATCAACACTCTGATTTTATTAGAATGATTTGATCTGAATTTTTGTAGCTTTCCCTTTTTGAAATTCCGGCATTGAAATCAATTTGTTGCCTTGAACAATTCATGAATTAATTTGAAATTCATGCGCATATTTGGACATGCTTGTGGTCCTTTGATTTAACATTGATTTTCTCGGCAAAAAAGAATTGTGTGACTTTTTAATGTTTCCTAGAATGAAATAGTTACCAAAAAAACTTTGAGTAAAATCTGCAACTCCAATTGACTTTCCCAATTTGCTGTGAACCATTCAGGAAACAAAAAAAAATGTTTTTGTGTCCCCTTGTGATAATTCCTTGTGTAATTTGATCACTTGCTCGATTTAAATTCTGAAAAATTAATCCTCTGCTGAAATGATGCCGTATAAAAATTTATCTGCTCAACACTGGAAATATGTCTTTGGCCAAAGAAAAACTTGCTCAAAATACAGTGTGATTTCTGGAATTTAATAACTTGACTTTGTGGTCTCCCTTGATTTCATACTTTGCCAAAGATTTGCCAAATAGAAATGCCAACTGACTTGTTGAAATCTGGAAAGAAATCTTGGCAAAAATAGATTCTGAAAAACTGAAAATAATGTAGAAATGATTTGTGTAACACATTTCATATATGATGGTGGATTTCTTGCCATAAAATTGTAATGAGCTGATTTGAAATTGAATCATAAATACTTGCCAATTTTTGCCTTTAAAAGCTCGATTTGATTTCACCTATATAGCCATGCTGATTTGTTTCTTGTCAAAATTAATGCTGCTTTGACATTTTTGAGCTGCTTTCCTGCCCATGAGCATTGCTGGCTTGTCTTGCTTCATTGTATTCATGCAGTCTTGAGCATTAGTCCATGTTTGTGCACAGCCTTGTATCATTGTGATACTCATGTAGATTTTGCACATTTGTACACTTGTTTGCTTTAACCATGGTTGTACATGCATGTTACATCCCCATGCCTTGTTGTGTGAATACATGAAGCTGCACCACCTTGTTGTTGCACCATCTTTGCATTTGTTTGTTCTTCTTTGGCCTGTTCTAGTTGCAATTGTTCCTCGACATGCTGAAACACACTACTGCACCATCTTATATTCATGCATTTGTTAGAATAGTGTTATTCCTTGACCATTTTGAAAACTGCACCTGAACTGTGTTGCAATGACATTGGCAACACATTGTCATGTAGTCCATTTGCTTTATGAACCGTGTGTGTCTCCTGGCTTGGATTGAACTTGTGACCACTTTCCTGTTTGCATGAGCCACTAACCATTGCTGTTGTGGCCCATTTGTTTTGAACCTGCCTTGACCATGTATACTTGAAGTGGTTGACCATGCTACCTTATTGTTACTATCTAACCAATGATCATTAAAACAGATTCAATTGAGTTGTTGCATTTCTGAAACTTTTGAACCATGTTGCTTTGTATTTGTGCCATGCTGTATTGAGCTCGACAATGTTGCTATTGTTGATGCTTGTCCCTCGACATGAATATGCTGAACCCCATGTTGCAGCTCCATATGTTTGTTGATGATTTTATTGGTTTCATGTTTTGCTCGACCACATTGAAACTGCTTTTGTATTGACTTTTGTTGGCTTTGACATTTGCTGGTTGACATTTGTTTTGTTGCTTTTACTGTTGTGCTTGATCATTCTTACACTCGACTGCTTTGTCTTCATAGAACCATGTTGAAAGACATTTCAACCATCGCTGCTGCATACTGAAATGCTACTTCACCTACATGCTACTATTGTTTGCACATGAACTTCATGTTCAATGTTACTCTGAGCTTGCACTCCACTGACTTGTGCATGTTGCACCACTTTGGCCTGTTCTGTTTCACCATATATACTTGTGCATCCATATACTTTACTGTTGCCTCTTGCTTGTTCACATGCTTGAACCAGTTTTGAAGTTTTGAGCAGCTTTGATTATTTTTGACAGTTCACTTTTGCTGTTTGACATGTATTTTCTTTTACGTATACATATGTGTATATATGCACGTATGTGTGTGTATACATGTGTGTATATACGTGAATTTTATCAGCAGACTACTGCACTGTGTTGTGGCTGATCAGAATCAACTGGTTCTGATCAGCAAACCAGTGTAGTATGTTGAGGCTGATACAAATCAGATCAAGTCAGAAAAATGATGAGAAACACACCAGAAAACTGAGGCAAATAAAATTTCAAAAACTAAAATTCAAATCTGCATGTATTCAATTTTTATTTCTATTGCAGTGTATTGTGTGTGTGTTTCTGTGTATGACAGGTGTAGATGACTAGACTGAAAGAGAAAGCTGTGAAGACAGAAGATAGAAGACAAGGACAGAGTGTCAGTGTGTCTGTATATACAAGTGAAAATGGATATATATGAAATGTAAACTGAATGAATGTATGAGTGTTGCAGTGAGGAGCTGTGTATATATGAAATGTACTGATGTCTGTAATAAACAAGTTTGATTGAAATAAAATATCATTTTATTGTTGTCAAACGAACTTGTCTATTTTATTCTGTTTATACAAGTACAAATATTCTGTGAATGTATAAATAGTGGAGTTACAAATAATTGTACTGTTTGAATATTGAAATAAAATATTCTATTTAAATAAAATACTGTGTTAATATTTGAACTTCTGTACAGTTGTATTTTATTTAAATATAAATATTATATTCATTGCTGTGATGTATATATATAACAGTACAGTACCAAACACATTTATAATAAAAATATATTTGGTTGTTATCATCAAACAAAAATCATATAATTGTGTATACAACACCATTATATACAACAATCTCCCCCTTTTGATGATGACAAACAAATAAAAGATTTTGTGTATAATAAATGTGTTTGTTCGTGGATATTTGAACTCCCCCTATTTAAATGCTCCCCCTACAACAGAAACTCCCCCTATAACTATGCATGAGTGAAATGTATGAATAATTAAATTTTCAAAATTAAAAAATATTTATAAAATATTCACTCATAAATCAAAATCTCTATCCATTCTCCCCCTTTTGTTATCATCAAAAGGATACAGATTTTGAAATATAGATGAAAAATTGACTAAAAATATAGTTTCAGCTTAAGAGGAAGAATGATCATCATAAACCTCAATCAGTCAAACAAAAATCATAATAAACTGAGAACTAGTGGCATATTTCAAATTGCAGAAAATGACCGATTTACGATGAAATTTATATAAAATGGGGAGAGTAAAAAAAATGTATTCCAATTATTTTCCAAAAAAAATGGGGTTAAAAAAAACGGAGATGGAAATTGGACTATAATTATAAATTCAACTTAAGTGACAAAATCAGATAATCTCAAATCCCAGTAGCTATCAATCAACAAAACATAATACGTCATAAAATTTCAACATATTTCACAGATTAGAAAGTGGATTGATAGGCTGGTTATTATACACAAAGGAGAATTTCAAAATAATTTCAAATTATAGCACAATTTTCCTTTTTCTTTTTATTTTATTTAAGAGCACACTGACCACGCATAACCAGAGCTTGGATTTTTAAATGAAGTCAGTCGCAGCTTAAATTATAAGTTGTCTCTTAACCATGCATGACCAGAGCTTGGATTTTTAAATGAGGTTAGAGACACACTTATATATTTATTATATATATTTATCATTTCAGTTTTTTTTTTTTTTTAAAAAAGAAAAACTCCTTGGTATAAAAACAATATATGGATGATAGAAAATGTGGTAGGTACAGAAATGGACTGTGAAATAAATTTCTAAATTAATTATATTATGAGATATGACCAACTGTACCTGGATTATTGAAAATTTTCAATTATCACTAATTCTGAATAATAATATAACCACAATTCCATCACAAATATTTTCACTGTTTATTTAAAATGATTTTAAGAAAAAAAAATTAAACTCTCCACATTTATATAGAATCATAACGGATGGCAGAAGGATGATAAGTAATGAAGATGGCCGTGAAATAATTGCCAGTTCAAAGATATTATAATAAATATTCAACCATCATGAAAATCTAAATAAAATTCTCCTCTTGTTGTGAAATATACTGCAGTCACAATTCATCACAATTTCTAAATCTGATTATAATTTTGATGAATTATAAATACAGTTTAATTTGGATATTGATTTCAATTTCTGAAAGAATAATCAATAAATAATTTTAAAATTGAAAATCAATTACAAGTGTAATATGCTGATCTATACATGACAAGAGGGAAAAAAATATATATATATACAGCAAAAAAAATATGCAGCACTTTTAAACTGATACCACATGGTGTCTCTTCAAAGTGAAAAATCAGAACAGATGGATGAGACAAATATAAGGCGCTTCTGATACCAAATGTTCTCGCTTTCTCGAGGATTTTAATGACACCCCGGTGGCAAACAAATGGTACCTCAGTCAACAGAAAATACTTAATTACAAAGCAAGCAACTCAAGCACACAAATTTTATTTATCAAAGCACGATAAACCTTTGATACCAAAAACAAGCAGTCCAAAAAAAAATATTTACAAATCAATTTCTTATAATCAGAGCAGCATGATTTCAAAACAAACATTTTTCAAAAACAGTATCAGAGCAGCACAGAGAAATCAGTATCACAACAGACTTGTCAAGATGTTGGTCACATAAGGTGGTTCATGATCCAAGATTTGCAAATATACTCTATTTTAAATCATTTGAAGAAATGTGAAAGTATTAGGATTTAATGAATCAATCACACCAGGTTATATTTCAGATTCAAGATATGTGTGAGATCCAATAAATCAATAATTTCAAATGATTTTAAACAAACATATATTCAAATCAAATAATCATGAAATAACAATGATTTTCAAAGACCATTTTCAAAAAGAAATTTCAAGAATTTCTCAAAACTATTTCTGACAAGCCCAAGAGAAATTTCAGGTCATTTACATCAAATTTGAAAATATTCATGATCGGGATAATTTATTTGAAATCACATGAATCAATGTAAAGTTTTGGGATATAATGAATCAGTCACACAAGATTGACAATTTAAAAAAAATAAGAGGTGTGTGATATTCAAAATATCTAGAATTTCAGATGATTTCAAACAAACATATTTTACTATAATGATCATGAATAGAGATGAATTCCAAGATGTATCACTGATACAAGCCAATCTGAAAATCAATGAAATTATCACAACTGATAAATAACAGAGTGTTGTAATGAGTATAATATTTTGAGCTTTTCTAAAATGAATTAGAATAAACTCAGAACAACAAAGGTGTGTGACATTTCATTAGATATTCAGATCTTCAAATATTTAGAATTCAAATTAACAATGTTCAAGATATGACATGAATACATCAACACTGTTATGAATTCAGAAATAAAAAAAATCTCAAAAACAATTGCAGATATTTACAAAATTAAATTCAGGAAATAGAAATGATTAACACACGATGATTTTATACAAATAAAGCATATTTCCAAAAAGAACATGAATTCTGCAACTGGAAGTTTAAGAAGTACAGACAAAGAAGAATATGGCAGTGTCAAATCAAAAAAAAAAAAAAAGGAGATAGAGGAAGGAATAAAAACAGACAATAAAAACAAAGAGAATATACAAAGGTGAGTTTAGAGATCATACCAGAATCCAATGTAAAGCAGAATCTCTAACTCAACAAATGTTGGCCTAAGGAACTGTAAATGACACAGAATTATAGACAATCTTGATTTCAAATTTCTTTTCAGCACAGCAGTTCCTCAGCCTTCACTGGTACCTAGCAGTTGAGTGAATTAAGTGGTCTAACAAAATTTGTAAAACCACTCTGAAATACGTTTACCACTTTTGGTACCCAAACCTGTTTGTATAACAAACCATCAGAATTAACCTTTGTACCCTTAGGAACCCAGATCTGTTTAAATTTAGTCAAAGTCGTTTTATTTTTATTCGGGATCCAAGATTGTTTAAATGGTTTATTATAAAACGATTTCTCATCACAATTTTGATTCAAAAAACCTTTGAAATTTTCAGAGTTCAAATTTTCAACGTAGTTCTTTCCAAAGCAATTTGAGGGATTTTTCAAATCATTTGAATTTTGTTTTCCAAAAACATTATTCTTCCCAAAACCAAGACCACGTTTATTTCCAACAGAAAGCTGGTTTTTCAACAACATATCCAAAGATCTTTCACCGTTTGAAAATTTAGATAGAATTGTTTCAAGTTGTTGAATTTCAGTTTTAAGATCATCGTTTTCTTTTATTAAATCTGAACAACGACTTTTAGTGATCTTGCATCTTTCAAACTCAGATTTCAAAACCAAATTTTCATCATTAAGCAATTTGATTTTGGTTTGGGACTTAGCCATTTCAGAATCAAAATATTTTCGACTTTCAGATTCAAGTTTCTTCCAATTTTCAATTTCGATTTCAAGCTCTTTCAAAATCAGATCTGTTTTCAACAAACTATCATTTTCAGCGTTTTCATGTTTGGAATTTTTGATAGCCTTGAAATTTATAAATTCCTTTTGTAAACAATTGTTTGCATTTTTTAGCTCAATCTCGTTATCTTTTAAAATTAAAATTTCTTCTTCAAGCTTTCGAATATTATTATTGAAATGAACGAGATCAGTTTTTAATTTCAAACAATTTTCACAATTAGAATTTTCAAATTTCACGACATTTGACAATTTCGATTCCAAACAATTTATCTTGTTGGTCAACTCAGAATTTATAGATTTCAAAGATTTATTTTTCGATTGAAGCTTGTCAACAGATTTGGTTAAATCAACACAAAAATAAACCAGATCTTCATATGAAAAATTTCTTATCTCATCATCTGTTGAGTCTTCATCAGCTGATTCATCTGTTGAACAAAGATCTGAATCTGAGTTGTCAGTTGAGGGTTTTGAGAAGTTGCTGTCGTTTCCATATCTTGTATTTAGAGCTGTCCAAATTTCCTACGCAGTTAAACAATGAGAAATCAGACTGTATTGATTATCATTAAGGTGAGAATACAGAATATGTGTAGCACGAGAATTAGAAGCTTTATCTACCATGTCAAACCCATTGATAACAACATCCCAACATTTAATATCAACAGATTTTAAATAAAATTCCATTTCGGATTTCCAATTTAAAAAATCTGTTCCAGTGAAAATAGTTGGAGATGAACTGGACTGACTCTCTGTGGACTGACAGCAAGGGTTACCCATGTTAATGAAATTACCAGGCTCTGATATCACTGATGGATCTAGAATAACCCTAGAGGGGGATGAATAGGGTTTTTCACAGTTTTTAAATAAAATTGAAAAACTGACAGGATATTAAAATAATAGGCAAATCACAGAATATAGCAGAAACAGAAATGCAGAAAATAAATCACACACAGATATACCCAGCTTCGGCAAAACCCTGCCTACTGCTGCATTTCTAAGGTTTCTACTAGGTGATAGAACAGATCCCGCATACAAGACCATGTACACTCGCAAACCCTGCTCCTATTCTAACCCTACGCTCAAATCCCTAGACTGATCTAAACCTCTAGATCAGATTTCCCGAATTACAAACCCTGTAACTCGTAACTCAGATTTACAGATTCTGAAACTGACAGTCAACTCCTTGACTAAATCCCCCTAGATTTTACAGACCTAGAACTGTTCAGAAATGATTTTACAACACAATTTAAATAAAACAACAGAATGTAAGACAAAAATATAAACCCTAATTTTTAAAATAAAAATAAAAATAAAGGAGTTTATATTAAAGGGGTCATCCCCTTTAAACAAATCCAAAGCCTCTTTTTATCTTGGCCGGCCCATTTGTTTATTTGCCCGATCACTTTTGCTTTTGCTCTGGAAAAAAAAATGGCGGCGGCGATTAGAAACTAGGGTTTTCTGAAATCCTCCAAAACAAATCGACTTCGAACGATGATAGATGATTCTCTGAAACTTGAACTCGTGTAGCTTGAATCGTCGATTCTGTTTTAGCTTGGCTTCCGATGTGAGTGATTTTTTAAAAATGATATCTCTGTATGCTCTATGATTTTGTTGCTCTGAATTTTTTCGATTTCACTCACTTGCCGATGATGTAATGGATGTGTAAAAAAAATAGGATTTTGGAAAGCCTATAAATCAACACTCTGATTTTATTAGAATGATTTGATCTGAATTTTTGTAGCTTTCCCTTTTTGAAATTCCGGCATTGAAATCAATTTGTTGCCTTGAACAATTCATGAATTAATTTGAAATTCATGCGCATATTTGGGCATGCTTGTGGTCCTTTGATTTAACATTGATTTTCTCGGCAAAAAAGAATTGTGTGACTTTTTAATGTTTCCTAGAATGAAATAGTTACCAAAAAAACTTTGAGTAAAATCTGCAACTCCAATTGACTTTCCCAATTTGCTGTGAACCATTCAGGAAACAAAAAAAAAAATGTTTTTGTGTCCCCTTGTGATAATCCCTTGTGTAATTTGATCACTTGCTCGATTTAAATTCTGAAAAATTAATCCTCTGCTGAAATGATGCCGTATAAAAATTTATCTGCTCAACACTGGAAATATGTCTTTGGCCAAAGAAAAACTTGCTCAAAATACAGTGTGATTTCTGGAATTTAATAACTTGACTTTGTGGTCTCCCTTGATTTCATACTTTGCCAAAGATTTGCCAAATAGAAATGCCAACTGACTTGTTGAAATCTGGAAAGAAATCTTGGCAAAAATAGATTCTGAAAAACTGAAAATAATGTAGAAATGATTTGTGTAACACATTCCATATATGATGGTGGATTTCTTGCCATAAAATTGTAATGAGCTGATTTGAAATTGAATCATAAATACTTGCCAATTTTTGCCTTTAAAAGCTCGATTTGATTTCACCTATATAGCCATGCTGATTTGTTTCTTGTCAAAATTAATGCTGCTTTGACATTTTTGAGCTGCTTTCCTGCCCATGAGCATTGCTGGCTTGTCTTGCTTCATTGTATTCATGCAGTCTTGAGCATTAGTCCATGTTTGTGCACAGCCTTGTATCATTGTGATACTCATGTAGATTTTGCACATTTGTACACTTGTTTGCTTTAACCATGGCTGTACATGCATGTTACATCCCCATGCCTTGTTGTGTGAATACATGAAGCTGCACCACCTTGTTGTTGCACCATCTTTGCATTTGTTTGTTCTTCTTTGGCCTGTTCTAGTTGCAATTGTTCCTCGACATGCTGAAACACACTACTGCACCATCTTATATTCATGCATTTGTTAGAATAGTGTTATTCCTTGACCATTTTGAAAACTGCACCTGAACTGTGTTGCAATGACATTGGCAACACATTGTCATGTAGTCCATTTGCTTTATGAACCGTGTGTGTCTCCTGGCTTGGATTGAACTTGTGACCACTTTCCTGTTTGCATGAGCCACTAACCATTGCTGTTGTGGCCCATTTGTTTTGAACCTGCCTTGACCATGTATACTTGAAGTGGTTGACCATGCTACCTTATTGTTACTATCTAACCAATGATCATTAAAACAGATTCAATTGAGTTGTTGCATTTCTGAAACTTTTGAACCATGTTGCTTTGTATTTGTGCCATGCTGTATTGAGCTCGACAATGTTGCTATTGTTGATGCTTGTCCCTCGACATGAATATGCTGAACCCCATGTTGCAGCTCCATATGTTTGTTGATGATTTTATTGGTTTCATGTTTTGCTCGACCACATTGAAACTGCTTTTGTATTGACTTTTGTTGGCTTTGACATTTGCTGGTTGACATTTGTTTTGTTGCTTTTACTGTTGTGCTTGATCATTCTTACACTCGACTGCTTTGTCTTCATAGAACCATGTTGAAAGACATTTCAACCATCGCTGCTGCATACTGAAATGCTACTTCACCTACATGCTACTATTGTTTGCACATGAACTTCATGTTCAATGTTACTCTGAGCTTGCACTCCACTGACTTGTGCATGTTGCACCACTTTGGCCTGTTCTGTTTCACCATATATACTTGTGCATCCATATACTTTACTGTTGCCTCTTGCTTGTTCACATGCTTGAACCAGTTTTGAAGTTTTGAGCAGCTTTGATTATTTTTGACAGTTCACTTTTGCTGTTTGACATGTATTTTCTTTTACGTATACATATGTGTATATATGCACGTATGTGTGTGTATACATGTGTGTATATACGTGAATTTTATCAGCAGACTACTGCACTGTGTTGTGGCTGATCAGAATCAACTGGTTCTGATCAGCAAACCAGTGTAGTATGTTGAGGCTGATACAAATCAGATCAAGTCAGAAAAATGATGAGAAACACACCAGAAAACTGAGGCAAATAAAATTTCAAAAACTAAAATTCAAATCTGCATGTATTCAATTTTTATTTCTATAGCAGTGTACTGTGTGTGTGTTTCTGTGTATGACAGGTGTAGATGACTAGACTGACAGAGAAAGCTGTGAAGACAGAAGATAGAAGACAAGGACAGAGTGTCAGTGTGTCTGTATATACAAGTGAAAATGGATATATATGAAATGTAAACTGAATGAATGTATGAGTGTTGCAGTGAGGAGCTGTGTATATATGAAATGTACTGATGTCTGTAATAAACAAGTTTGATTGAAATAAAATATCATTTTATTGTTGTCAAACGAACTTCTCTATTTTATTCTTTTTATACAAGTACAAATATTCTGTGAATGTATAAATAGTGGAGTTACAAATAGTTGTACTGTTTGAATATTGAAATAAAATATTCTATTTAAATAAAATATTGTGTTAATATTTGAACTTCTGTACAGTTGTATTTTATTTAAATATAAATATTATATTCATTGCTGTGATGTATATATATATAACAGTACAGTACCAAACACATTTATAATAAAAATATATTTGGTTGTTATCATCAAACAAAAATCATATAATTGTGTATACAACACCGTTATATACAACATAGAACATACTGGTGCTCATCCAAAGTGCGTAGTGTATGTATTACGGTGTTTTCTCTTGCCGAGACGTAAGCCGTGGAGATACATTCGCGATAGATCTTTCGAATCTGCAGTCATCATGATGGAAACCCAATTTCCAATACGAGCTTTGCGGTTTTAGTTGTATACTATATGGTGACATAGTATATTATGCCGCTTACATGATATATTAAGCCATCTAGGATTGATACATTTACTTTCGAAATTGATTTCTACACTATGCACTTATAGTAATATTAAAAGATGAATTTCGTATATTAAGCATTTTTTAAAACTCTACCCTTCAGCTTGCGTTGCATGGGACTTGAGTCTTTTAATGGTTTCATTTTTCTAAAAAGCATTGCACTGTTTATTTTTGGTATTCTTGGGGTTAAACTCGTTCCGTGTAATACGGCGTGGTCCCTTGATTTACCTAACTTTAAAAAATCAAATTAATAACTGGTTTGAGTTCTCATATCAATCCCATGACTGATCTGGAGTTTATTGTTTTAACTTAAACTTTGGGTGCCCATAATTTCCACAAGGGCAGCTAGTTGTTTTGGTTTTGCAGATACTATGTTCACAGGATCCTGGTCTACAACTGAAGCGATATTCGAAAAGATCTGTGTCCGTGTATTTCTTTCAGTTGTATTTTGTATTATTTTTCCGCTGCTATTTAAATGTAATTTAAATCTATGATATTATAGTATTTCCTGTTGTATAATTATTCATACTCTGGAATATTCCTGTACTCTGATGTAAATTGTTGTCATAAGCAACGAAATGTTCTTCTATTTGTGCTCTGGTGTGTGTTGTTCTCAAAACAATCTGGGCTTTCCTTTATGGGGAAGTTTGGGTCGTTTCATTTGGTATCAGAGCTTTGGTTTCAGAGCTCGAGAACAAGACACATTTGAACCGAACGGTAGAATTCATCAGAGATAAGATCAGTAGCATCCTATAAGAATGACTCGTTAGAGATAAGATCAGCAGTATCCTAGAATGAGTCTGAAGAGTGTTATTTTTAAAATAAAAATGATAACAAATTTAGTTTTGAAAATTTTATCTTGGGATATGTATTTGAAATATTATTACATTTTAATTTGGACAATCGAGTATATGAAGATTTTGCATATTCGCCTAGTTAGCGTGAATACGAAGTCTCAAATATACTGAATGGATATAGAATCACGCTGTAGTTGCCCGAACATAATTCTGGTGATTGACGCGTCATCATCAGTATTTATGTTCAAGTATTCGAAAGTGGGATATCTATATATTTCCATTGACTGGTGTGGGACCAAAACTAGATAGGTATATTGTTGTGATTTGCACTAAAAATATGATTTTTGACTATATATAAAAGTTATATAAATTTGAAAAGTTAATCACCTAAGTGATTGCTGGTTGTGATGTTTGATAATTAGTTTAACTAATTAAAATATTGGAATAATAAAATTAGCTAAATCGAATTTAATATCGAACTGAATTGGAAATTGATTAGAATTGAAAATTGAGTTAGTTAATTAAACGACTTTCAGCTACGTTCCTTTTCGAGGACGAAAAGATTTTAAGTGGGGGAGATTGTAACAACCCGCAATTTCTTAACCAAATACAAATTTTTATTTTAGCAATTTTAACAGATTTTGGATAATTAAAATGGTATTTTAGATAATAACGACGAAAAATTTATTTTAAACAAAGCTGCGACGTATAAATTTATATGTTACGAGCCTGAAATGGCGCGGTAGTTTCAAATTTTGATTTTAAACTTTGAAAACGTATATAAAATCGAATATAAGTCAGAATCAGACGAATCCAGAAATGTTGGGAGCGTATTGACGATATCTTTCTAATGAATGTAAGAAACTAAACTTTCAGTTTATAAATTATAAGTTATGTCCAAATCAAAATCTCAAAAAAATACGGGAAAGTTTATATATATATATATATATATATATATATATATATATAATATATATGGCCTAAAAAGTTACTTTTTGCATATGAATGAATTTGGACTCGAAACCACTTATATTGAGTTCAAAATGACGTTTCTGAATTCGAAAAGTATAAACGTCGATATATTTCTTGATTCGGAAATTATTCATTTAAATATGTATTTTTAATATTAAATATATACGCCTTAAAAATGGAAATTTTACAAATGACCTCCGAATTCGACGAAACCACTTTCTATGGATCTGGAATATTAAATTATTGCTAGATTCCAAAGTTCGTAATTTCTGGAGTCAGTATGTGGTCGTTATTAAATTTTCAATGAAAACGGTCAATTTTCAGACTTTAAAATTTCATTAGTAATTCATACGAACTCGGAATTCAACGAAACCAGTTTCTTTGGATTCGTATCGTCAAGAAATAGTTGTGTTCCAGTTTTCAGCAAAATTGAATAACGTATGTATTTGTATAGATTTTAAAACCTTGAAAAGGACTTAAAATGAATAAAATAATATAACATAAGGGGTAACCATTATATAATTAAAACATGATTAAATACTCAGGGGTGTCAAAAAAATTTCCTAATGTCTATATAATATCTCATTAGCCCACCCTAACCTAATTCTAAAACCTAATCTCACCTTCTTCATTTTCATGGCGGCTACACTCCTTCTTCCTCCAAAAATTTCTTTGCAAATAAGACCCTAGAATTCAATAATTTATAACTCCAAATCAGAAAAAAAATCAGACCAAACCATTTTTGGCTTTTGTTCATATCAATAACCACTACCTACCACGAAAAATTCAAGACCTATCGTCGTACGGATTCGTCACGATCTAAGATTGAACACAAAATTTCAGTTTTGGATTTTGGTGAATTCCGGTCAAACCGTCGAGAATTAGACGATGGTGTCAAAGAAGAAATGTAGCCAAAAGATAAACAAACAACTTTGCTTCAGAAAAAAATTTCCGAAAGTCGACGGAATTGCACGAAAATTGAGATGAACAGAAAAGCACCAAAACAGAAATTTCCGGCGAGCTTAGAACAAAGATGATCGATTTCCGGTGAATCTAGGAAGAATCAGAGAAAGTTGTCAACACGGAAGTTGTTCGTCTACATGAGAGGAAGGTGCTCACCAATTTTCATGATATTTGGATCAGCGAGGCGGCCTATGGGACCCGCGAACGGAAATCCGTTCTTAGGCACGGTGGCGGCGGTCGGAGGGATAACGGCGGCAGCGGTTTACGGCATGGGTGCGCCTCGCCAAGGCAAAGCCATTGGTGGTGGTGGCCGGTCGTCTGGAGGTCTAAGGAAGGTGCAGCAAGCGGTCAAAGCATAGGAGGGAAGGGCTGACCGAATTTGAGAAGATGAATAGTAACTTTTTAATTAATTTATTATTTAATGTATTCAAAGTTCGAAATTGTATAACTCTCTCATAAGAAGTCGAAATTTAAGGATTTCAGATTCGCCGCGATCGTGGCGACGAGAGCATCGCGTGGACACAAAGTTTGTCCAATTTGGAGGAAGTCGAAATTTTGGGTAATTTTTACAAATTCAAATTATTTTAATCGATTTGTTAAGTTCGCAAGTGCATAACTTTTTGTCACGTTATCGAAATTGCATGGAACTGAATCTGTTGAGATCGTTATGTCAAGAGCTTCGAGCGAGCAGTAATTTTGTCCAATTCCGGAGCTAGTTGAAAATTTAGGTGATTTTTTTACAATTTAAATTAATTATTTAATTTGGTCAAACTTCGAAAATTCATAACATTGTGATACGAACTCGAAATAGCGCAAAACAAGATTTGCCATGATCAGTGAATCATAAGCTTCGCATACACCAATTTTGCCAAATTTGGAGCATGTTGGATTTTGGGCCAAAATTGGGCCCGAACCGTCAATTTAAAGCCGGCAAAGGTGAGAATTTTATCTCACTCAAATTTCTGAATAGTTATTTATTTTATAATTAAATTTAAATTAATTATATGTGTTGGAATTGTTGTTTGTTGGATAAATGTTGATTTTGATGTTGTATGGTGAAATGTTTGGAATTGGAATCATGTAGCATGTTATAATAATGTTATTACTTTTTAATTTTCCAAAAACATGTTTACACAGTCATAACAAGTTTCCTGACTTGTTTATGTTGATTGGACGAATTTTCACACATCGTCCAAAACCACAATTAATAATATATTATTCGAACTTGTGTTGGTTGAAACCCCACGCGTCTTGGGTTGATATTTGACTACACATCACCCTTGTGTTTAGTTGCAAATTGCACTTTGTCTGTTATTTGAATGTTTTGTCATTGTTATGAAATTAATGCAATGTTTGAAATCCATGTAATTAAATTATATGGAAATTGTTGGGTCTCATTTCAATTAGGATTAAAAGAATATTTTAATCTAATATTCAATTAGGTAACTAAATGATGGTTTTGATATTGACAATTAAAAAGATTATGTCTTTATTGTTTAAAAGTTACAATGAAAATGTTGAGTTAAAAAGATTATATCTTTATTGTTAAAAAGTTACCATAAAAAAAATTGAATTAAAAGATTACATTTTTAATTGTCACATGTTAAAATAAAAAAATTGATTTCAGAATTGAAAATTTTGAAAAGATTTTTATTATTATATTATAATAATATGGAAAGTTCAATTTTTATTAAAAATTGAAATGTAAGTTAGGATATTTGGAAACAATGTTTTTTTTTAAATTAATAAAAAGATCATATTTTTATTATGTAGAATATTTTAATAAAGTTATATTTTAAAATAGGAGATATTTTAAAATTAAGATATTTTAAAATAAAGGATGTTTTAAAATAATATTTCCTAATGAAATAATTATAAATTACAATTGTACTTGGATAGGAGGTTAGGTTACATTTGTGGTGGAAGTCTGCCCGGACCCAACCGGCATATCCAGCAGCCACAAATGTTGGGCCTAATGTGAGGGATCCAAGTGTGCAAATACGAAACGGGCCATGACACGAGGTTAAGCCCAACATGTGGGATAAGTCTGCCCGGAACCAACCGGCATATCCAGCATCCTCAAGTCGCAGGCTTAATGTGGGAGGTCTGGCCCAGTATAAAATATAAATGAATAAGATAATGAATTGGGCAATTTAATCTGTTTTAAATTACAACGCCATTTTACCCGAACGTGTTTATCGATTTATTTTATCAATTTTATAATGAATATTAAAAGAGCTAATTACAAAATTAATATTTTAAAAATAATATTATTTTAATATGATAATAGATAGAATATACAATTTGGATTTAAAATTGAAATAAAAGTTGGAACCGTTATATAAACGAATTTATAAACGTTTTAGAATATGTTTAGAAAGGAAATCGATGAAATATATATCATATATTTATAATTGTTTGAATAGAACGTTTCACATAGCGACCGTTCGCGAATTTAGATCGTTAACTTTGATTCGACGTAGCGGAAGATCCGACCGTCGGATTCTTCTGGAACCAGAACCTATGGGTTCGTATCGAAAAGAGTTTTCCGATGAGTATTTAAGATTTGAAATCCAACGGTTAGATTTTGAGAAATTTTGTTAAATCATAGTAAATGATATAAAAGGGTTTTTTGATAAAAATTCCAAGTTTATAAAGATATATGATATCTTTATCAGAATAACTGATTTATTTATTTTTAAATAAATAAAAGGATTTTTAGAATGGTTTTATTATAATTAAGAATTTCCAATGAATATATTGAATTGAATTGGACTTAAATCAAAGTGAAAATTAGTGTTACATCCCTATTATGTTTCAAAATTAGGCTCACATCTGGTCATAAACTTTTTGTAAATTTGGTCCCTGTTTTCATTTTTAGTTATTATTCATAATACTTGCATACATGTATACAAATATTCTGAATGAATATATGCATACATGTATGCAAATATTTTGAATTTTTGCATAGCTGTATGCAACTATTTTGATGAATTTTTGCATACATGTATGCAAATATTAAAAATATTTGCATACATGTATGCAACTATTCTGATAAATATTTGCATGTATGTACGCAAATATTCTAAATTTTTGCATACATGTATGCAAATATTCTGAACGAATATTTGCATACATATATGCAAATATTTTGAATATTTGCATACATGTATGCAAATATTCAAAATATTTGCATACATGTATGCAAATAAAGTTGAACCAATGCTCATGAATTATTGCAAAAAATGTATGCAATTTTTCTAAATAGGAAAATAGGTACTAAATTTACAATAAGTTTATGATCGGATGTGAGCCTAATTTAGAAACTTAATAGGGACCTGTCCAAATGGACCCTAAATGAAAATTATCTACGAATTATTTCAATTTTTATTTCGGTGATTGTACGGATATTATTTTGGAAATTTGGAAGATATTTAATATCGTTATTTCTGATATGATATCCGTTGGTTTTAGAATTTGATATTGTATATAAGTCGATATAATTTCTATTTAAAGTCTTGTAACTAAATATCAAGTTAGATATTGGGTTTGTTGTGAATGGTGTCTTAATTAACACTATTCTTGAACCTTTTTGAAAGAATAAATCTTTTAATTAAGATTTAAATGAGATTTTCCTAGTTTAATATATTAAATGGGAAATTAATGAAATATGAATTTGGGTTTATCGTGAATTATGTTTTACGTAAAATTTGTTCTTTAACCCGGATTAAAGATAAGATTAATTCCCTGAAGCTGATTAATCATTTAATTATGATTTTAGAAGGTTAAAACTAAATGAAGTTTTTAATAAATCTTTAATTAGATTGGAGGGGAATAAAGTGATTAAAATTATTGAATTTAAGAAGTGATGGAAATGGAGTTCCACCAGTTTAACTCCATGCGATAGTTAAATCTTTAATTAGACTAAAACGGAAAATGGTAATTAAATTTACTGGAACGAATGGAGATGAATAGGTTGGTATTGGGATTAATTAATAAATAACCTAAGACGTAACTCCCGACTAGTTTGGATAGACCATAATTTGGTTGAATATGGATAAAGGTTTAAATAGAATCTTTTGAAATAAAGATCAAAAGGGAAGATTAAAGAATAAATTTAAAAGATTTATTTCTGATAAAATCCTTTCCCTAATAATGTGAATATTTTAGTTAAAGAATATTCTGAATTGGAATGAGGCGTTGATATGTTTATATATCACTTGATTTTAAATCACGCGAGTTATTCGAAAAGAACGGGTTTAACCCATTCTGAATAATGGATATGAATACTAACAGTCAAAAAAATTGAAGACGGTGGCAAGATCGATGATCTTCACATCGAATGGAAGTGATGCAATTGATGCCCTTGATTGGAGTAGCTACCTTGAAGGGGCTACAGTGTTATCCATCTGGACGTACTTGTTGATTGTTCGGATATGCGAGGAATAAGGTGCCTCCGGTTTCGTTCAGACCCAGAACGGATTTGTAAATGGATGGTATGTCTGACATTGTATTCCTTTATGTTGTATTCATTGACCTCTGCTAAATATATATATATATATATCTGTTGGTGGCGGAGAATTTATTCTCTTGCTTAACACCCTTCTCTGAGACGTATATGCTTAGAAGTCATATATATTGGCAGAAATCAATGGTATGGTATGGATTGACAATGTGGCATGCTAAGATGCATGGATCAAGGCTTTTGTTGAAAAGAAGAGCCTTGTGGATGATAATCAAAGCGCAGCTTTAATTAGCATAGCTTTGTGTACAACGTTACTTCGCGAGCCTCACACCCCGATATGATGGTTAAAGATTTGTTTGATTTGTAGGCTTGACCAATATACTTTATCTATATATGGATTTGGTCGGTCGAGTTGTGCTGGGTGTGGTCGCTCCATACTTGGAGATTGGGATAGGTCATTTCAGCCGACCGAATCCCATGAGGATAGAATATACTGATGCTCATCCAAAGTGCGTAGTATATGTATTACGGTGTTTTCTCTTGCCGAGACATAAGCCATGGAGATACATTCGCGATAGATCTTTCGAATCTGCAGCCATCATGATGGAAACCCAATTTCCAATACGAGCTTTACGGTTTTAGCTGTGTACTATATGGTGACATAATATATTATGCCGCTTACACGATATATTATGCCATCTAGGATTGATACATTTACTTTCAAAATTGATTTCTACACTATGCACTTATAGTAATATTAAAAGACGAATTTCGCGTGTTAAGCATTTTTTTTACCATTATAAGGTAAAACTCTACCCTTCGGCTTGCGTTGCATGGGACTTGAGTCTTAGAATGGTTTCATTTTTCCAAAATGCATTGCACTGTTTATTTTTGGTATTCTAGGGGTTAAACCCGTTCCGTGTAATACAGCGTGGCCCCTTTGTTTTACCTAACTTTAAAAAATCAAATTAATAATTGTTTTGAATTCTCATACCAGTCCCATGATTGACATGGAGTTTATTGTTTTAACCTAAACTCTGCGTTCCCATAATTTCCACACGGGCAGCTAGTAGTTTTGATTTTGCAGATATTATGTTCATAGGATCCTGGTCTACAACTGAAGCGATATTCGGAAAGCTCTGTGTCCGTATATTTCTTTCAGTTGTATTTTGTATTATTTTTCCGCTACATTTTAAATGTAATTTAAATCTCTAATATTATAGTATTTTCTGTTGTATAATTATTCATACTCTGGAATATTCTTGTACTCTGATGTAAATTGTTGTAATAAGCAATGAAGCGTTCTTCTGTTTGTGCTCTGGTGTGTGTTGTTCTCAAAACAATCCGAGCTTTCCTTTACGGGGAAGTTTGGGTCGTTTCAGCTCCCCCATCCTACCATATCAGTTTTGCATTGAACTCCAGGTTCCCGTCTTCAAGTTCAGACAACACAGTATACACGTAAAAACAGAACAACACTTCAAGGCATAAAACTCCACCGTGTTTCCTACTTAACCCACCGCAGTATTAAGCTTGCAAGCTTCAACTTTCATGGCATCTTTCATTTTCCAGTCCTTAAGAACACACCGCTCTCCCTTTTGTTTCAATCAAAGCTGCACCATACTCTCCAATTTTTTCCAACATAATTCGCTCCTCCACTTACAAAAAGAACCTCTCCCTAGCATACACATATCAACGCCATTTCAGTGCCTCTTTTCTCCCTATACACGTATTCGTTTCCATCCTACACCCCTACTGCAAAGCTCGCCAACTCCACTCCTCCTCTGGCCTTTCGACTGCACACCACCAAGGCGATCACTGTTGTGCCGGAAATTACAGCCTTCCCAGTATGATCCTTCCCATGCAGCGTTTGCAAAGTGATCTCACCAACGTCCAAACTCCAAGTAAAGCCCGAAATGTACAGGCCTAGACATGCATGCTTCCATTTAATCCTCTATTTCTACATGCATCGCTATATGTTAGAAACCAGACCTAGAATTCATACTCCTTCCTCAAGACTAACGCAAGTCTCTAGTAATGTTTTGGAACGAATCTTCACTCTTTACTGTGATGAATGGTGGCATCAAATACCCTTGAACCCCTTGCCATTGCTCACCGTTCCTCCATCCAAAACGTCAAGACCCTCACTGGATTTCTTGTTCTCCATTTTCTTTACTGTTTGTTTTTCTTTTAGTTGCATTTTGTATTTATGAATACTACTTGGTGCCTGTACTTATAAGGGGGAAGAAACTTAATCGTTATGTATTTGTACATGGTAGGGTAGGTTTAGTGTAGCTTACATTTTTTTCAAGCCTTAACTGGATGAAAAGAAAGCGCCCATACCTGCTTTACTTTTGGCTTTTAGGTAGGTTTACAATTTACGTTTTCATGTTTTCCTGTATAGGATTAGACTTAGGAAAGAAAAATAATATGTTAACTGAGAAGGATAGGTCATTCAAAATATTTAATTAGATTAGATTTTTCTTTTTTATCTAATTGTATGTAGTTGATATCATCTCTGACTATCATTTGCTCTGTTTTAATTTCTCCAAATGAAGAGAGGCTGAGAGCAGATCGTATAAATAAAAAAAAGAAACTTCATAGTTACGTATTAGGCTATGTAGGGGCTAGGGTAGGAGTTGAAAATAACATTTTTGTTTAATTTCCTTGATTCGACTTTGTATAGCTTAGAGAATAGGTCTTTGCTTGCACGTTATAGCTAGGATTACTTAGATTTGAAGAAATTGGTTATAATATATAGTTTCACTTCAGTGCTAAGGAATGTGTAATTTAAATTATAACATTTTGGTACCTTGCTATATAAAATTATGTTCACATACGAGCTGCTGATGACAAGAATAAAGTTGTCATCGTGTCCAGTGTTGTGCCATGATCCCAAAAATATAATAATACAGACTAATTTACTTATTTTGTGAAACCCCAAAATGGTGACATAGGGTGTAAAACACTCCAAATAAAAAGTTTCATAATTTCCAAAAATAAAAGTTACAGTAAAATTCTAAAAATTAAATTATAACTATGCCTCAAAGGATTTGTCCAAATTCGAATCCAATATTTAATTATATTAAATAATCTGTTATGGCTTATAAACGTTCCACGATGACTTTCTGGAAATTTAATTTGAACATAACTTGCAATCCGTAACACGAAATCTCGATTTTCCACTACCATTAGAAAAACACAGTTTAACAGATTCCAACGTTTCTTATTTCGAAGAAATCCGATTTATAATGAATCTTATACTCTCGGCTGATGTTCAAAACGTTAAATTACGAACTGCAACATCGTTATGAGCTCGATTATAATTATATTATAATTAATAAGTTCAAACTGTCATTCAAATAATATATTCGTTATTATAATTCAATTCTGAACTGAATTAAATCTGTTAAATTATCCAATTCACATTATACTGCAATTTAACCATTTCTGACTGTTTTGGAAGTTAAATATATCACTCCACGTTTATATTTACTAAATAATCAAAATTATTTAATTCAAATCATTTAAAATTATCAAACCAATATAATAAATTAATTATTATATTGCTAAATTTCTAGTACATTACCTTCCCCCTTAAAAGAATTTTGTCCCGAAATTTCTAAGGTAAGGAAAATGCTACAATCCATATTATAACTAGGTTAAAAATCTTTTATTTAATTTCTTAAATTTAATTTTCAACAGAACCGATTAATTCTAATAAAAAATTAATTCCTTCTTATTAACAAATACTTTCAGAAATTTTGAAAATTTCCTAACAGTTTAAATTTTCGGAGAATTTCGATAGCATCTCCTCTGCACGGCTCATTCGGTACTAGCACAACTTGTCTCTCTGGGCATTTTTCAGTCCAAAAGGAAATCAAACGGCCAAGTGGCTTGCTCAATATACTCATAGAAATCTCATACCCAGTATAATTTAAATGTGTACCTTTTTGTCGGGCATTCATCTCTATCTCTTCCATTTGCTATCAATCCAGCATATACCCATGCATTCCAAACACTAATCTCCAATCAGCTTATCCAATCATTCTCTTTTACCAAGCAAAATCCCTTTTCAAACTCCAGTTCCAATCTCAATTCCAAATTATTATCAATCCATTTCCATAACCAAGTTAAGTTCCACTCCAAAATCATATATCACAAATTCAATTTTATTCCAACACGATTTCCACTTAACTGGCTTCAGTTAAATATCTATTTCAATACAATTTCCATTTAGTTGGATTCGATTCAATTCAAAGATTGTTATTTAACTTGTTTTAAATTCAAACGATTTCTTGGGAGTTTTAAATAGCTCAGCCTTTCCAAAATAAAACATTCCTTTTCAAAACAACTTGTTTTCCTCGAAACAATTTAAAATCTGTGGTAGTAATCCATCATTTAGAAACTCGAAAATGAACACAGATGATGTCTGGATCATCATCGAAATTGTTTTCCAGTTATCGAAGTGAGTTCAACATGATATCATTTCAAAATCTATTTCAAATACTTTTATCTTGAAATTTACTCCCAATATCCTTTTCAAATGCTTGAAATACATTTCCAAATCTCTCCCAGTATTTTAATTTTTTTCATATATTCAATTCAAAATTCATTTACAACACCTTTCCAAGTTTCTAGAGTTTTAATTCAATTCTAGTTTTAAATTCAGATTTAATTCATCTAATCTTAAATATTATACTTATATAATATTTCGATTGGTTACTTATATAACCAACTTAATTATAAATCTTATTTGATCATAATAACGATCAACACATTATAATAATCTCAAGATATATACTTCTTTTATATCCAAATATATTTTGGGCTAATTTCAAAAAGAAAAAATATTTTGGGTGAAATTATTTTATTTACCCAGCTTTTAAAACAATATAGTGTCGAATTTCTCCATCCAAGCGTTTATAAATCCCCATCAACCACGTCAACTAAACGTGTTAATCTGAAATTTATATACCACTCAATAGATCAATTAACACAATATAAAATAGTATTTATACATATCTACAAATACGCGCTCATATATATACACTCAAACTCAATCTAGAGTATTACTAACTCCATCTTTATTGAGTTACGCCACAGAGCCAGGTTAATCACTTAACCTTTAGCTTTGATACCACTGTAATGGCCGCGAAATTTTTGACATAGAAAATCAACATAAATACCATATTGACTATTCAAGTATCGAAAATACCGGGTCATTTATAGAAAGAAGTTACAGGATGAGAAAGATAAGATAGAACTATAGAATAGAAGAAGAAGAAAAAGAAGAAGAACACAACTAAATAGAATTAGAGTAAATATGAAACTCACAATAGAACGAATAAAATATATCATGTCTTCGAAATGCAAATCTGAATTTCTATATACATACCATATCAGAGTATAACTCATATACATCACAGAGGAAATCGTCTCTAAATAACTAATGGTGAAGCCTCCTGCTTCGAGCTCCTCCAAGTGAATCTGTAAAAGCCTAAAACACTTGACTACCCATACAAATTTGGGCACCCAAGAGTTTAGGGAAAACAAACGAAATAAACTTTGGGTCAGTCAAGGAACTGGTGCGAGTAAACTCCAACCATGTTGCTTAACTTTGAAAATCCTTTTAAAAGAAAAGGATAATAGTAAGACCAGCCCACACATAAACATGGACGATTTTTACCTTACTATAACCCAACATATTTTGATATCAAAATCCGGTGATACTATAATAATGTCTAATCAGCTAAATATCCAGATAGTAGAACACTTTCATCTCAAGCTCCACATGTATAATATAAAATCAAAAATCGCAGGGCACTTATTGGAGATTGGATTCCAACAGACAAGGTATGGGATCACCTTCCAGTCAGTGTACTCTAGAGGGTATACACTGGGGTTCAACAAGAACGCCTTGCAACCCGGCCACACATAACCGACCACTCATTTAGCTTGAGTGTATCGAATATATTGTCACCTACGGTTGTTGGCCATCCAACCGTAATCCGAAGATACAGAATCGAACAGAAGAACAAATATGAATTTTCTTTAGATCGATGACAATACACCTTGCTTGGGTATGACCCAACTAGCCATGCTGCCCGCCCGATTTTTGTCATTTCCGGTTTGTGAGGCTAGAGGCTACGTCTATCTTACAGAACGTCTGGTCACCATTCACTTAGAATGCCACATCGTCAAACCCGTCAATTCACTAATCGATTTCCAAAAATATCAATGGTATAAAAAGCTAAGAGGAACGAATTCCTCTGCCACCAGACGTAATACCTTTAAGAGATCAACCATACGTGATTTGTTAGGTATACTTTATCAAACACTCGTCCATACAAGTTGTTATGGGATTGGACAAATAGAAAGCACCATTCTGGAATAGAACGACCCTTGCATTTCACTCCGTCTTCAATTATCTTTAGCATAATCTAATTCGTAGCACCTGTGCATATACTGAGTGTTTTTCGGATAAAATATCCAACCGGTCTCTCCGTATTGACAACGATGGTCAAAACACTTCGATAGTCGGTTATTTAACTATCGAAGTAAAAACAAACATTCATTCAAATGTACAACTAAACATCACACAACCACGGGCACTTTTTATTTAACATTCTTTTTTATTATTCAAATTTCCATATCATACCAAACATTTCTAAAAACCCGTTTAGCACTTCACATTTTCTTGGAAAATATTTCTAGTTATTATAAACCTTTATTCTCCCATATTCCAGATATATATTGTGTTTGTTCGAAAAACATTCTCATCCTTTCACATTTCTTATTTCCGGTATATTAGAAAATATACGTTATTTACATTGGAAAACATTTCCAATTTCCATTTTAACTACTTAATCTGTAAAAATTTGCTTTTTAAAACCTCATTCACTTTGAAATGTGAACATTTATTTATTATAGGAATTTGATTTCGTTTATCAAATAATTCTTTATTTAGATAATAAATACCATTATAACTTAATGTCGACCTCCTATTTGATTAAAACTCATTTAGCCTTCCTTTAGTTCGGAAATAACAATATATATTATTTGTTCAATATTCAATTACCATTTCTTATATGATCCAGAACAATGTCGAATGACATGTTATATAAACTCAAATGCTTTATCACATTCCTATATTTTAAAGAGGTCCCTTCAGTACGGGTAATATATATCGGATCTTAATTATTTACTTCTACTTCCAACTTCGTATAATTCATTTACACTTCTTCGGGGAAACATAGTTATTTTCTTATCACTTGGGATAAGTGAATTTCAAACCTTTCTAGGGAATAGTGTTATATATAATAATCATGCTTAAGCTTAGTTAACAACGTTAATTTATTGTTATGATTCAAAAACTTGTAATACGCTGCCACATTCCCATTTATAGCTAATCTCGACATCTCTTCCGTTTCAACTAATATCATTCCCCGATAATAGTGAAGTCGTTCGAGTTGGGGTATTTTATTTACCTCTCAGACCTTGATGGACGACGTTCTTACCTTAGAATAGATATAAGTCTGTAACACTAACTCCTTATTATTTATACTGTGTCAAATCGTATTTCTTGCTTTATTCTAAATATGGTTTTATAACGCCATATCCTAGCTCGGTTGTTTATAATTATTTATATTGAGTATTAATTCTTTGCTTCATCTTCCTTATATAATTCCAATTATAACTTCTTTACCCAAGTCCATTAACGCTCTTTGTCTTTTGACATTTCTCTTTCTATTTGAATCATTATACCATATTCAGGTAACATCTCATTACAAATTCAATACTATCTTAAACTAATTCCTTTTAAGAAATAATTACTTTAATTACATAATAATTAACTTCATCATTGCTAAGTAAAACATTTTTCTACATTATTGATTTTGAAAATAGATTAGTTGCTTACTTAATAAATAATAACTAATTACATTAGTCCATTAATCATTTAAATCTCGTTAAATGAGAAGTTCGTTAATAATTAAGGTATCCTATTTATTTAAATAATTAATTTCTAAAACCATTATTATTTAATTAATTGAAGATTAATTAATCAATTCTAACAAAACAGTTAATTTAATCAACTTCAAATCGTCATTTAATTTGTTAACTGATCGTAGTTTCTCCTTACCATTTGATTAATAAAATTAATCTAAAAATATCACTTAATCCTTTTTGTCTTTAAATGATTATCCTTATAGGACAATTTATAGCTTCACCTGATTAAAAATAATCGCTTATAATTTTAAAATCAACTACAAATGTTTATAATAGAACTTCTATTGCAATCTAGGACTTCGCTTTAATTATAAAAAATAAAAAATTTATAACTTAACTTCGATGATTCGCCTACCGATAAATAAACTTTTTAACAAAGAGATGGGTTTACGGTCGGTGCTGCCACTTTCTTAATCTATATCGTCTATTGATTATATCAAAATAACGTTGAATTTCCATTCAACATCAATTTCCACATAGGGTTTCAATGTTATTTGGGTTCAAACAGTGCATATATAAATAATATAAAACAAATAGTACATATGAATATTGAGGAATCCGGTTGGATTCCTCCAACAGATTTCCTGCGTCCATTATTGTTAGTCAACACAATTAACACTAATTCCATACTAGGGAATATCGTATTTGATGGAATCGATATCCAACCAATGATGTGTACATATGCAATGATGTATATTATTCAACCAATCTAATTGTAATCTACCTAATCGACCATCACACAACATTCAACCATTATTTATCAATATCAAAATCTAATTAAAATATTTTAAAATAGAACAAAGTTAGTGAATTTACTCACCTTGCGCGTTAACCGTTAAATAACGATATGCGTCAGTTGATTATACCTGACGCTTTAATTGCCTAAAATGTAACATGCTCCAAATCATTCCCCATTGGTGCCATTGCGTAGCTATTATCAGAAAAGTATCATACTGTTAAAACTCTAACCGACACGCGTACCGTGCTCCCCCATCCTACCGTATCAGTTTTGCATCGAACTCCAGGTTCGCGTCTTTAACTTCAGACAAAACAGTAAACACGCAAAAACAGAACAACACTTCAAGGCATAAAACTCCACCGTGTTTCCTACTGAACCCGCCACACTATTAAGCTTGAAAGCTTCAACTTTCATGGCATCTTTCATTTTCCAGTCCTGGAGAGCACACTTCTCTCCCTTTTGTTTCAATCAAAGCCGCACCATACTCTCCAATTTTTTCCAACATAATTCGCTCCTGCCACTTACAAAAAGAACTGCTCCCTAGTATACACATATCAACGCTATTTCAGTGCCTCATTTCTCCCCATGAACGTATTCGTTTCCATCCTACGGCCCTACTTCAAAGCTTACCAACTCCACTCCTCCTCTGGCCTTCCAACTGCACACCACCAAGGCAATCACTGTTGTGCCGGAAATTACAGCCTTCCCAGTATGATCCATCCCATGTAGCATTTGCAAAGTGATCTCACCAACGTCCGAACTCCAAATGAAGCCTGAAACGTACAAGCCCATACATGCATGCTTCCATTTAATCCCCTATTTCTACACGCATCACTATATGTTAGAAACCAGACCTGGAATTCATACTCCTTCCTCAAGACTAATGCAGGTCTCCAGTACTGTTTCGGAACAAATCTTCACTCTTTACTGTGATGAATGGTGACATCAAATACCCTCGAACCCCTCACCATTGCTCACCATTCCTCCATCCAAGATGTCAAGACCCTCACTGGCTTTCTTGTTTTTCATTTTCTTTAATGTTTGTTTTTCTTTTATTTGCATTTTGTATTTATGAATACTACTTGGTGCCTATACTTATAAGGGGGAAGAAACTTAATCGTTAACTATTTGTACATGGTAGGGTAAGTTTTGTGTAGCTTACATTTTTTTCAAACCTTAATTGGGTGAAAAGAAAGCGCCCATACAACCTTTACTTTTGGCTTTTAGGTAAGTTTACAATTCACGTTTTCATGTTTTCCTTTACAGGATTAGACTTAGGAAAGAAAAATAATTTGTTAACTGAGAAGGGTAGGTCATTCAAAATATTTAATTAGATTATGTTTTTCTTTTTTATCTAATGGTATGTAGTTGATATCGTCTTTAACTATCATTTGCTCTGTTTTAATTTCTTCAAATGGAGAGAGGTTGAGAACAGATCGTATAAATAGAAAAAGAAACTTCATAGTTTATTATTAGGTTACGTAGGGGCTAGGGTAGGAGTTGAAAATAATATTTCTATTTAATTTCGTAGATTCGACTTTGTATAGGTTAGATAATAGGTCTTTGCTTGCACGTTATAACTAGGATAACTTAGCTTTGAAGAAATTGGTTATAATATATAGTTACACTTCAGTGCTAAGGAATGTATAATTTAAATTACAACATTTTGGTACCTTGCTATATAAAATTCTGTTCACATCTGGGTTGCCGACGACAAGAATAAAGATGTCGTCGTGCCAGCATGGTGCCACGATCCCAAAAATATAATAATATAGAGTAGTTTACTTATTTTTTGAAACCCCAAAATGGTGATATAGGGTGTAAAACACTCCAAATAAAAACTTGCCTATTTTCCCAAAATAAAAATTACGGTAAAAAAATTAAATTATAACTACGTCTCAAAGGAGTTGTCCAAATTCGAATCCAATATTTAATTATATTAAATAATCCATTATGGCTTATAAACGTTCCACGGCAACTTTGTGGAAATTTGATTTGAACATAACTTGCAATCCGTAACACGAAATCTCGATTTTCCACTTCCATTAGAAAAATACAGTTTAACAGATTCCAACGTTTCTTGTTTCGAAGAAATCCGATTTATAACGAATCATGTACGCTCAGTTGAAGTTCAAAACGTTAAATTACGAACTGCGGCATCGTTATGAGCTCGATTATAATTATATTATAATTAATACGTTCAAACTATTGTTCAAGTAATATATTCGTTATTATAATTCAATTCTAGACTAAATTAAATCTGTTAAATTATCCAGTTCACATTTTACTTCAATTTAACCATTTCTGACTGTTTCGGAAATTAAATATATCCCTCCACAATTTATATTTAATAAATAATCAAAATTATTTAATTCAAATCATTTAAAATTATTAAACCAATATAATAATTTAATTAAATAAGTTGATTATTATATTGCTAAAATTCTGGGAGGTTACACATGGTTTGTAAAATTTTCATCTTCGAATAATGGGGTTGTTCAATGTAAACATCTTCTTTAACGAACCCATTTAAAAATGCACTTTCACATCCATTTTAAATAATTTGAAATTATTATAACTAGAGAAATCAAGTAGAATTCTAATATCTTTTAATCTTTCTACGGGGGAAAAGGTTTCACCATAATCTATCCTTTCTTCTAGACAATATCCATGTGCGACTAATTGAGCTTTATTTCTAACAATCTCACTACACCAAAACAGCAAATTTTGCACATGAGGATGCGGAGATTTGATAATGCTTTTAGCCGTATCAAATTTGATACTACTTACAGTCGTATCAACTTTCCTCTTAGCGATCCTCACCTTCCTAAACACGTAAGATCTAACTATACATCAACAAAGCTCTGGATCAGTTCATTAGATATGACTTTGGGTTGTATGAAATCTGTATCATACCCCCCCACCCCCGACTATTTTATTTATGGAACCATCTATGCCGGCTTCCCTCATTTTAATTTCCATGGTGACTGAAAATCCAAATTAGGGTTTTTGAACTCGGCGCACCACTGGCTTCGTAAATAAACCATCCACCGCTCGAAGCACAGTCCACCGCTGTCCATCGTCAGCTCGCGCTACCTTCAGCTCACTGGCGAACCTTCAGTCCACTGCTGTCCATCTTTCTCGTCGGCACTGAAGGTGAGTATTAGCTCACGGTTTAATTTGAATTTGAATTGGGTTTAAATTGGGTTTAATTTGAATTTGAATTGGGTATAAATTGGGTTTAATTTGAATTTCCATGCCTTGGTTCAAAAATATGAATGATAGATATGTACATGTTCTTGTCTACCTCATTTTTACAATGAGGTACATCTTTGATTTATACATATGTCGCATACTGCCTTAAATTTATGTTTTGTATAGTTTTGGAACTGAATTTTCTTGCTGCTTTATGTTGTGTCTTGCTTCCCTTGCCTAGTTTTGAAACTTGATTATGTATATGTATATAAATTAAATCTTGCCCTTTGGTTCGTATGTCACCTAATTTCAGCTTTCCCTTATGTTTGAATGGAAAATGCAATTGTGTATATCCTTGAGTTTCCTGTGCCTCCCTGTTATAATGGAACATCCTCTGTTTGGTTGGTCATTTATAACGTGTTTTCACCTATATTATTACTCTTTTGTGCCAAATAGGGTGAATGACTTATATTTCATTTTCTTTCGTTTGTAACTACATATATTAATGTGCTTTGAATGCATGTTACATGTACATTGGTGGAAAGAAAAAAAGGCAGTCATGTATTAGCAGAAAATCAACTACACTACTAGGGTACCTCATACCCCTCATGATAAGAAATATTATGCATTTGTATCCTAACTAAGGGTATGAGCTATAATAAGCTATAACATAGCAGGAAATCCTATGCATTTGTAGGCAAGTCGATGGCTCGATCACGATTACTCAACTAGTGCTTGCAGTTTTGTACTTGAATTGGTGCATACCTGAATTCAGTTCAATATGTATATTTGAATAATATAGCTGTGTGTGTTGTATATGTGCGTAATGTATGTATGTGTGTCTATGTCTGTGTGCGTGTGTATGTGCAGTGTATGTCTATGTGTCTGTGTTTGTGTTTGTGTTTGTGTGTCTGTGTGTGTGTTGTATATGTATGTAGTGTACGTGTGTGTGTGTGTTTGTGTGTTGTATATGTTTGTGTGTGTGTTGTATATGTGTGCAGTGTATGTATGTGTGCCTGTTTTTGTGTGTCTGTATATGTGTGCAGTGTGTGTGCCTATGTCTCTGTTTCTCTGTGTGTTGTATATGTATGAAGTGTATGTGTGTGTGTCTGTGTATGTTGTATATGTTTGTGTGTGTGTTGTATATATGTGTTTGTGTTGTGTGTCTGTGTTTGTGTGTCTATATATGTGTGTGTGTGTGTGTGTGTGTGTGTTGTATATGTATATTTTGACTCATTGTTTTAATGCAAATTAGGTTGCAAGTATAGACGAAGATGATGCATGTCAATTTTGGTTAAGAATTTACTGGGTGATCCACCAACGAAGCCTCACCAAGCTGAAGGCTTTAACTCTCTGGTTAAGAATTATTGGGTGATTCACCAGGTGGATGCACTTTAGCTCACGCCATCGGATTAGGTATTTATCCTAACGTATGCATTTAACTAAGCACCAGGACTAGCAAAGGGGATAATATCAATTGTCAAATGTTTTTTTCCTAAGTTTTAGTGAAGCAGCATATGACACTTGATATTATCCCCTTTGCTAGTCTAGTGCTTAGTTAAATGCGTAAGTTAGCATGAATACCTGACTCAGGTGCGTGAGCTATAATGCATCCACCTGGTTGATCACCCAGTAAATTCTTAACCAGAAATTTAAAACCTTCAGCTTGGTGAATGGATTAGTTCAGCTGAAAAGTGGATCAAAGTGGTCGATCGCTGAAGTTGAAAAGCGAAGAGTGGTCGCCGAAGTTGCTAAAATACCGAGTTTACCTTCTTTATTGTAATATAATTATGGAAAAAATTGTATATGAAATAGTATGTATCTTCTTTACTGTTATGTAATGAAACAACTTGTATCTTTGACTTCTCTTGGTCCAATATAATGTCCTATGGTTCATTCTAAGATCAATCTAGTCACACATTTGAATCCTTAGGATAACAATTCAATTTGAATTCCAGTTCGAATTTTACAGCTCAACTACTTTGACTATATTTTTTTAATCTATTCTTTTTTATTTTCATTTCATCTTTGTACTTCGCTACCTTATTGTGTTCTAGCTTAGTCGGATCACCTTTCCAAACCATTATCCCTTGATTAATGTCGTGTATGGTTTCACCCTACGTGGTGTCTCGGACTGCCTCTTGTAGCTTGTTGTAGATTGCACCCACCTTGATGTTTTTTCGTGTAGCCTAGGCATTTGACCTAGCTCCAAGACCTTAAACTGGTAAAGTTATTCAATTTTTAGTTGTTGAGGATTTTGACTTACGCTTAAATTTCATGTAAAAGTGGTATGGTCATTGCAAAACCAACTAACCAGTACAAAACTTCTAGGTGTGCGCGCAAGTGGTTAAAGCTTTTGAGCTTCGTTCGAACAGGTTACAGAAAGAGGATGGGAGAGAAAGTGATTAAAAGAGAATTAATTATATTTTAATTATCTTGAATTGTAGTTAAACGTTTACAATATCATATTTTGTGCATATAGAAATGGAATTGAACGAAACGAACTCGTTTAGAATCGTGTCAACGAACACTACGCAGTAGAGCGGATCGAAACAAGATTTGGAGCTCGTAATGTAATGAAACAGCATGCATCTTCTTTATTGTAATGTAATGAAACAACATTTATCATTATATATGTTGTTGGATTGGTATGAAATATTCCGTGCAATTGTTTCGTTTACTGTTTTAATTTTTCAAATAGAGTTTGCATGATATTTACCAGACTATTGAATATATTTGTATCTATAAATAATCAGGATACGATTTATATTCATATCTAGTAATAATTTAGATACATCTTAAAGTTATATGTTATTTGCACTAAGATACGGTTTACAGCCGTATCTATTTATACTTTAGAAACGGCTTAGAGCCGTATCAAATTTCGATATAGATACAGCTTAAGGTCGTATCTAATATTTAAACACGCCATTATTTGATACGGCTTATGGTCGGGTCTAATTGCATTGGGTACGGCCCAAAACACAGCCTAATTTGTATATATGGTGTAGTGTCTCACCAATTTTATTCCTTTTATTTTTATAAACTCATTTAGTTCCTATTATAGATTTATCTTTAACTCTAGGAACAAGTTTTCATACATCATTTCCGGTGAATTAATTCAGTCCTTTTTGCATAGCAAGTATCCATGAATCATCAGTTGATGCTTACTTCGGATTTATAGGTTCAATTGTTAAAATAAAAGCTACATTACTCATATTATTTAATAGGTATCTAGTTCTAACTACAGACTCAATATTTCCTAGTATATTTTCTACAGGATGATCTCTCAAAAGTCTATTTCTTTTATTAGGTTGATTAATTTCATAATTGTCTTCATTTGATTCATTATTTTAATTATTAAATTCATCTTCATTATGTTTTTGGCTTGCTTATTTAAAATCTTCATTAAAATATGCATTCAAAGCTTCTTTAATAACATTAGTTTTTAAATTATAAACTCTATAAGCTTTACTTCTATTTGAGTATTCAATAAAAATTCCTTTATCTGATTTGGAGTCAAACTTATCTAAATTTTCTTTAGTATTTAAAGTAAAATATTTTATTCAAAAAACTATTAAAATAAGATACTTTTGGTTTCATATTGTGAAGAAGTTCGTATGGTGTTTTATTAGTTATTGGTCTAATTAAAATTCTATTTAAGATACAACAAGCTGTAAAACCCTCTTCATCCCATAAATTTCTTAGTAAATTACTATCAGAAAGCATCGTTCTTGCATACGCTTGAATCATTCTATTCTTACGCTCCATTACTTTGTTTCGTTGTGGAGTTCTTAGAAAGGAGAAATCATGAATAATTCCCATTTTATTACCGAATTTCACAAAATTTTCATTTTTATATTCTCCAATGTGATTCCTACCTATAGTTTTGATTTTTGAAGAAAATAAATTTTGAATTCTCTTTACAAAAGTTTTAAATAATTCAATCAATTTTATGTTTAAGAAATAATCCAGGTATATCTAAAGTAATCATCGACAATTACAAAAATGTTTTTAATATGGTTTATTGACTGAATTCGAGAATAGACCAAATAAATCCATATGGAGTAATTCTAAAGGTTTTGTTGTATAAATTTCATCTTTTGGAACGAACTTTTTCTTAATTTATCTAGTTGATAGGTATCACACATACTGTCTAATTTAACATTCATTTTCGGGAGACCACTTACTAAATCTAGGTTGGAAATCTTAGATATGAGTTTAAAATTTAGATGCCCAGATCTTTTATGTCAAATCCAAGGATCACTTGTATTAGCCAAAAGACATAAGTTGTCATTTGAAATTTTCATACTAAAACGTGAATATTTTTCTTTCTAATTCCTTCAAAAATTATATTTGAAAAATTATCTTCGATGTAACATTTATCTTTTTCGAATTTAATTTTATAACCTTTATCGCATGATTAGCTTATACTAATAAGTTGTGTTTCAAATTTCTAAATAATAAAACATCACAAATAGTAGGAGTTTTAGAATTACGGACGTTGCCAATGCCAATCGCATATCCTTTTAAGTTATCACCAAAATTAACCATTCCTCCATCTTCATAAACTATATCATTTAGTATCTTTGGATTTCCAGTCATATGCCTAGAATAACCACTATCAAATATCCATTTATCTTTCTTGATTTCCACCATCTTCCCATTGAGTGTTGAATTGTCAAGAGCTATATAGCACATCTGTTTCTATACAACATACCAGTTTGGTAGATAACTTGATTTTTCAATAAAATTAAGTGCAGACTCATAAATCAACAATGAATGAATATTTTTGAACTTGTGTTAAAGTAATTTCTGAAAATTACCATTTAAACTTTTCAAAAAACAGATTATGACCCAATGCTCTGATACCACTTGTTGGGAAATGCGGATTGAGGATCTTAAGGCGATCTTAACACTAGATGGAGGAGTAAATATTGTTTAGTGGAATCTTATAGTTTTTATGAATTCTTTTTGAATTTATTAGAAATAGATGCAAAGCACAAATATATAACAATCACAGAATCAAACACAGATGCAGAATAAAAAGTAAAAGAAATAAAGGAAAGAACATACCAGTATTTCTATACTGGTTCGGAGTTACCTTAAATCTAGTCCTACACAACTCTTAGTTGATTCATATTTCTTTTCAATAATAATCTTCAAATACAATCCTCGATTTCATTAGCCATGAGGTACACCACATCTATTTCCGAAGTATAGTGACACTCGATTTATTTCCGAGCTACAATCACACTCAATTGATTTATACGGGCTACAATCACACCTTTTCAATCTCGGGTTTTGGAAGGAAAACTCGATAGAACTTGGTACTACAATCTTTGATTACAGAAACCCCTATAACACTGAATAACACTTGAATTCTTAAGAGTGACTGATAGAGAATCAACCTAAAATGGAATTGGTTTGATTCTCTTTGAAATCAGTAGAGTTGGATTATAGAATAGAGTAGAAATGGAGAGGAGAAAAGAGAGAAGAAGGTAACTGAGGTTAGTTATAAAAATTCGAATTTAGAAGCCTATTTATTGTTTTCCAACAGTCATAACCTTTCAGGAAAAGAATCACACCAAAGACATAATTTTCGAAATTCAAAATTTGATAATAACGTTAACCATTTCAACATGCCTAGTACCCCAAGTCGACATCCCTTAAGAAATTTTATGGTTTTGAGTTCTTTTGAAAATAATGTAAGGGATGTTGAAATAAATTAAGTTAATTTTGGAGTTTAAACATGCTATTGTTCTATATAATAAAATAGTATAATAGAGTAAAAATGTAAATTAAAAACATTTCATTATAATTTTCAAAAGTGGTATAAATTTAATTTAATATTATAAGTATAAATATAAAAACTTTAAAACTTAATATTCAAAGCTATAGATAAATAAGAAACTTAAAAACTTAATATATAAATCAACAAATATAAGAAAATAATAATATTAAAATTTAAATAATCATATATAATTAAAACTTAAAATATAAGTAATAAAATATGAAATATTTAAATTAGAAGTTAAATTTAAAATCCAAGAAATATTAAAAGATACATAAGAAGTAATTTTGAAATCATAATAGAAAATAAGAAGAATAAAAATAAGTTTAAAATGATAAGAGATTTGAAAAGGAGATTCAGTGTTATTACAGAGTATTAACAATAAAATCTCGCACTAAAATCCAGAATAGGCTAGAAGCCGGGTTGCTACAGTAACCAGAGTAAATTCCGGAGCTACAGTGACTACAACAGCAAGCTACAGTGCACTAAAAGCCGGAAAGCTACAGTAACTGTGCAAAAAATTCTGGATAGGGCAGTGTTAGCAGGATCAAAGTAAAATCAAGTCTCTGGTCAAGCCATTGGAATTCAGTGACCAAGTTGAAATATTATGCAGCATCAATAAAACAAACATGTCAATGTAAAACCTTTAAAGCTAAATGTTAGTAGGAATTTTACATGAAGACAATCCGTCTAACATCAATTTAGATAAAACACATAAATGTGCCAAATAAAAGCCCAAATTACTACCACAAACAACGGGCATTACAGCACTACATGTTTTCCAAATTGATACTGCCAGAGAATCTTCATAACCCTAGCTTTAAAAGTTTAACCTCAACATATTTATTTTTATGACAGTTACATATTATTTCATTTCAGACAGAATTCCAGTCTTTTGATTCATATACTTGACTTTACTTTACATGTTTGATATTAGATCAGTTGCATACATATAAGTAAACATGATATAATTCAACACACAAAGTTTTAGCCTGCCATTCAGGCTATAATAAACACAATAATGATATTAAACTTAATAAACAGAAAGTAAAAACAAGAAAGACTTACGAGAACTTGCAGCAAACTTTTTCTTTATTCCAACAGCAGAACACTCTTACAACACTTGAAAGTACACACTTAATTTACAACACACACTCTGAGTCCTCCTTCCATACTGGGGGAACCCTCTATTTATAATACTTTACAAACCGACTTAACAAAACCGACGTACTATATAGACTCCAAACTATCGTACATAATTTACATAAAATATTCATACCGCCTTTAGAGCTTCAACAGCCTTCAGAAATCTTCCAAGCCACGTATATGTACATCTAACACCATGTCTATCAACATGCACATACTTCCAAACTTTTGCCGTTACACGTATATAAACCTCCAGATGATGATATGACTATTTTATTCTTAATTTTTGCGGCTAATACTTCTGGCAACTTCACTTCTTAACTTGTTGTTTTACCCAGAAAATTCTCTTTGAACTGTTCAAATAATGCATCAATGTCTTCTTCTTCATCAAGAAGGTCGTCTTGTGATTCATCCACAACTTCTTTTCCTTTAGATGACATCATAGATGTATCGAATTTTGACTCTTCGTCTCTGAGATTTTTGACTAGATCTTTTTTCATTTCTTCTAGGTAAGATTGGATGATATCTTCCCTTGTAGCTATGCCTTTTTGCATCTGTAGTCTTTTGCTGATGTGTTCAAAAGGACTTGGAGGATCTTTCTTTTGACTTAATTTTTTCTCCTGATAATCTTTTATTGTTTCTTCTATTAGAAGAATAAGTTCATGTCCAAATATTTCTCCGGTAGATTTATCAATTTTCATTAATTTATCCCAAAATTTTGTAAATGAGCGTCTTCGAAGGCAAGGAATACCCTGTTGAGTAGTACTTGTCTCTGGTACCCATTTCCATATGTATGGGATTGAAAACTCTATAAAAAAGTACATTGGAGCCATACCTTCAATCCAATGTCTATTTTCATTAATTTCGCTTACTTTTGGTGATATATCAATCCAATCACAATATAATTCTTTAAATTTTTCTGGCAAATTTTTTAAGTATGGACCAAAATTTATCCACCACTGAACAAACCAATTGGGGATTGGGCGCTTGTATATCTCGCCACAAATTTTTATAAACCAAGAATGCTTCTTTTTATTATTTTCATAAAGGAGCACTCTATATAGCGCATCTACATAATCCCAATAATTAAATTTTATAGATATTTTCTTTTCTTTAACAAACATTTCCTTCTCTTTTAGGGGCGATAGTCCCCATTCCTCAGGTAGTATCAACCTTTTGATTAATATTTTACTGAAACTGTAAATATTTGGATCATTTCCATGAAAATGTGTTATTTCAGCTGTTTCAGTATCCTTTAAAATTGCTTCATAATAACCTCTTCGATTATATGCAGTAACAGCATAAGATGATGTATCAACATACCTTTGCATTAAGGCCTATGGATTATCTTCCCTATTTATATCAGAGAACTCTAACAGAAGTATTACTTCTTTTTAAGCACTTTCTTCATATGAAGTTATATTTCCTTCATTTTCTTCATTCCCAGTGACACTAGCATATGTCTCAGTCTGGTCTTCTTTGGCTATAAATTCCATAAACTTTTTATATAAAGGATCATTTTTATCCATAGGAATATTATTCCTTGATGAACTTGACGCAATATTTTCTGCTATTAGCTGTCTATTACCATGTTGAGCCAATATATTGCCTCTCCCTCTCCCTCTATTAGAGAGATATCCCCTGGAGAAATTACCTCTTCCTCTAGGTATCATCATCCTGTAAATATTCACGAGTTAAAAAATCAGGAAGATTACTTTCTTCTCCCTTTTGTAAACAATTTCAAAATCAAAAGGTGCTAAATGAGCTTGCCATCTTGCAAACATTTATTTGGAAACATCATGCTTAAAGTCCTTATTAAACATGTATTTTGCTGATTTGCAATCGGTTTTCATAATGAATTTTTGATTGTATAAACCATCTTGAAATTTTAGTACACATTTTACTATCGCAAGAATTTCTTTTGCAACGGTTGCATAATTTTTTTGACTATTATTCCATTTTCCTGAATGGAATCTTACAAGATATTCTTGTTTTGTTTTCAGGTCTAGTTGTTTTAGAATTCCACCATACCCTATATCCGAAGCATCAGTCTCAATAATCTTTTTCCAATTTGGATTGGCCAGCATTAGACAAGGAAGAGTTTTTACTTTCTCTTTTATTTTTCTTATGGCTTGCGTATGTCGGTCAGTCCAAGGACCTGGATTCTTTTTAAGCCTTTCATATAAAATAGCTGCGTCTTTAGCCAAATTCACATAATAGGATGATACATAATTTAAGCTTCTTAGAAACCTTTGTAATTGAGTTTTATCTGTTATTTCATCGAGAAATTTCGAAGCAAATTCTATACTTCAATTTATAGGAATAATTTTTCCTTTTTCTATATTATGTCCTAAAATCTTATATTAGTCTGGAAAATAGACATTTTTGGTTTAGATATTATTAAACCATTATGTATCACTATTTTCTTGAAAATTTCTAAATGTTTAAAATGAGTTTCAATATCTTTTGAGAAGACTAAAATATCATCGATATAAACAATTATAAATTCACTATAAGGAATAAAAATATCATTCATAATCTTTTGAAATTCTGAAGGAGCATTTTTCAGTCCAAATGGCATGACTCTCCATTCATAATGTCCTATAGGAACGTTAAAAGCAGTTTTGTATTGATCAGGCTCAGAAATCTATATTTGCCAATATCCTGATTTTAAGTCAAATTGAAAAAATATAATAGCATCAAATAATCTATCTAGTAAATCTTTTTTATTAGGGATCGGATGCCTTATCCATTTTAGGACTTTATTAAGAGGTTTGTAGTTTATTACTAGTCTAGGGGCACCTCTGTCTTGCTCACTATGTTTATTGACATAAAACGTTGTACAAGACCATGGAGATTGTGAAGGTCTTATTAGCCCTTTCTGTAAAAGAGATTCAATTTCTTTTTTAAACAATTCTAAATATTCAGAATTCATTTGGCAAGGTCTTGCTTTTGTTGGAATCTTCTTTTCATCAAAATCGTCTTCATAAGGAAGATTAACAATATGCTTTTTTCTATTCCAGAAAGCATTTGGATGTTCATTACATATCTCTGCTGAAAACATGTTGAAAACCATTTTGATCTTTTCTTGTAATTTAGGATTTTTTTTTAGTTTTTCATCTATTGTTAATGTATGTATTTATTGTTTGAGAAAATTTAAATGTAATGTTTTTTGTGTTACAAGAACTTTGATTTCATGTAAGACTTTTGTAAATGGTTTTTTAATAAACTGAAATGTGGTAGATTTATTTTGATAGGTTCCTGTTATCTTATTATTATCAACATGAGTTATAGGATATATCTTATCTATAAAAGGTGTTCCTAGTATCACTTGGTTTGTAATATTCTTTACAAGTTAAAAACTTGTTAGGATACACGTTTTATCTTTACATATATAAGCTTGTGGAAGTTTAAAATTTATATTAAGTTTTTCTCCACCTGCATGTCTCAGTGAATTTGTAGTTTTATGAAAATATCTAGTAGGTATTAATCCTTCTTGTATTACATTCATATCTGCACCACTATCAATTAATGCAGTTAATTCTTTTTGAAAATAATTATCGATTAAAAGTGTAATTTTAACAAACCATTTTTGCGAAATAACAATATCTAATGTAGATAGAAAATCCCTCTGCTCTGGAGAACTTTCATGATTACTATCAAAAGTTGTTATTTGTCTTGACGTTTCTAACAGGGATACTCTTTCATCTAGATCTTTATTTTTATTTTGAATTAATTGAATTTCTCTCTTAAGGTTTTGAATTTCTTCAGTAAGATCTTGTATAGTTGTGGGGTATTCTATCTTTTGTCTTTCCATAAGGAGTTTATAAACTTCATTAATAGAATATGGGTTTTGTGATATTTTTGCTTCTATGTTTGGAAAAGATGTATCACTTCGGCTTGTTTCCGGAACATCTTCAATTTGGTCTATTAATTTATATCTTAATTCCGGATCTTTTACTCTTTTTAGAAATTCTAAAATATTATTACTAGTTAAAACATTTATATCAAAATTTTGAAATTGTGATAGAATTTTATAAAATCCCTCGTTTTCACTTTCACTACTACTAATTGGATTCAAACATGGTTGGCCATTTATACATGGCTCACAACATCCTTCAGATAAAGATTCATCATCTAATTCTTCATAATTTTCTGAACCAGAAGAATTAGTTCCAGATTTTTCATCTTCTATATTGGCTTCTTAATCATAATTTAGTAAAAGTTTAATAACGTATTTTTTAGTTCTTCATCAACATTTAAACTGTTAATTTTCTTTTTTAACTTACATCTATTTGCATAATGTCCAATTTTTCCACATTTATAACAATGAACAATTTTCTTTTTCTTGTTATTTGACCTTTCCTCTTTTCTTTGGGCGTTTTGTTCTAATTTTTTCTTAGAATAATGTTTCCTTTTCTTTTTATAAGGACATTCAATAGCCTTATTATTTTTTAGTTTTTTATAACTACTTTTATTGATTGGGATATCCATCCCAAATTGGGTACATAATTGTTCTAATTGATTTCTTTCTGTTAACTTTTGTCGTTTAATTTGTTGATTTAGCTTTATTTCATTACATAATGATAATCCTTCTTGAATACATGTTCCAATCAGTTTCCCATAAGTATAACTTTCATATGGAATATTGACTTTGTCTTTCCTTAATGCTTTTCTTACTCTTTGCGCAAATAAGGAAGGAAGGCCATCTATGAATTTTGATTTCCAGTGAGAACTATTGCTCTCCGGTACTTCCATTACTCTATTCAAAAATATGTCTGTATACCATCTGAAATCTGTTAGAGTTTTACGTCTTAAATTTTGTAAAAGTGTATGAGTATTTTCGCTATTGTTAGATATTCTTCCTGTAAAATGTTCTAAAATAGTAACTATTAATGTATATACAGCGTTCTGTACTACTTGCCCATCTTCTAGTTTTATAGTATTATAAATTTCACTTTTATTTGCTGGAGACAGATAATTATCCCACCAACCTTTTAGTTAGCCTGTAAATCCAGCAACTATCATTTTTGCAAAAGTAGCGTCAGAATTTCCATAACTATTGCAAATTGTACTATACATAAGCATACGATGAGCAATATTATAAATTTGTTTTTCAGAATATCCATCTATATTCCATTCATAAATCTGTTTACCACTATAATTATAACTAATAATATAATCTTCTTCTTCATGGAATGTATCCATTGGAGAAGGTCTATTATAGTAGATTAATCTTTAATTTGGTTTACCATATTTGTCAAGTTTATTAATTTCATCTTGGACAACCCTTTTATAGTTATCAGTATTTTCTAGGTTAGATGAAAATTCTACTTCAAGAGTATTTATTTTCATATCTTTAAACTTTTCTTCTAAAAAAAATTCAAAATGATTTGTTGATTTTAATTTAAAATCTTTAATTTCAGGAGGTGGTTGAAGGGTAGAAGAGGAGACGACGTCGGTCAAGTCTATTAAATCTTTGGTTTCTATCTGGATATTATACTTTCCTTGACAAATTACAGAATATACTGCTTTATTCTGTTATGTAATGAACATATTTGTTCTCCTAAGATATTTAGATATAAGTTTGTATAATTTTGTTTTTCTAGTATTTGGTTTATATGTTTTACAGAAATCTGTAAAGTATCACTTTCAAATAGTTTCGAAAAAGCATTAAAATTTAATATTTTTCCATTTTTATCAATTTGAAAAGATGATTGAGGTAGATAAATTCCTTTGACAATACTTCCATTCAACAACTTATAATCTCTTTCTATTATGGAAATATATTGTTCTATGTAGTTTGATACAAACCAAGGAACAAAAGGGAATATTATATTTCTTTCAGATGTGAACTCATAAAATTTAATTTGAAAAATAATTTTGTTCTTCTTTTGAATTTTTTTTAAAGAACCACTCTCTAAACATTTTCCATTTTGGTAAATTGAATTCATTTCTTATCTTTTGCCTAGCTGGAGAGCCAGGACTAAAATCTATTTTAGTTGTAATATCCATTTACATAGAAAAGTTCATTTCAGATTCAGTTATATCCGCATCTTGAATGTTGTAAATGCCCTTTACAATATTGTTTTTATTTATATGTAATTTTTCAATAGGATTATTATGTTCAGTAATTTCTTCATCAGTAATTTTCCTTTCATAAGTTGAGCTTCTAGGAGTTTCTACAGTATAGTCTAATGGTAAAATATGGGAATAAAAAGATTTTCTTCTAGATATATTATAACTATCAGATCTGTTTATGATAGATTCGCAGGGATAATTGTCCATATGTATTTGGATAGATCCTTCGGGAGTTTGAACAATACTAGTTATGTTATTGCTTATAGTGGACTGTGGAGGCACGACCTTTTCTATTTGCCAACTATCAGGTAGTGGAATTTCTTCCCACTTTATTGGCCTTCTGGTAGTAATATTTGATTTACTAAAATTGGTTTCTATTATGATAGTTTCATTGGAGGGCTTATATATTATTTTACATTGTGGATTTAATGTATGAAGTGGTTTATAATAAATTCTATAACATATACAAATTACTTCTGAACCAGGAACATAGTTATAACCATGAGTTTTTATATTTAAGGTAAGCGCATCTAGAATATTAACATCGGTTAAGGATAGTTGTAAATTTGGATAAACATCAAAATAGACTGGTCCATGCGCTAAACTGGATTGTATTAATCCCATTAATGACTTTTTCCAATCCATATTTCTACCATCTCTTAAAGCTAATATAGAACTTTCAGGTAGGCCTTCTAATGTCAGGGGTTTCAACGCAATTTGCACTAAGCCTATGTGTATAAACTTATGAGTTTGTCTGTAAGGATTTATATCCTTACTACTCAACAATTTTATAACCATTTCATCATTATTTAATGAGACAAACTCTTCAGTAGTTTTAACTACTTTTTTTAAGCCAAGTTTCTCAAAAGTTCCTAGCTGGTATATAACCTTAGGTTCAATTTTGGGAATTGTCCATTTATTAAGTAGATCCAAATTATCTGGGAAATCATATTCTCGTTCAATACTATTTTTGACAGTATCTCTTTTCCTAATCATTTTTATTTGTAAGTCTGTGTTGAATCATATCAGTCTACTTCTATGTAAACCATGGCTCCGATACCAAACTGAACACCCTATCAACCATCACACTAAAATCCAGAATAGGCTAGAAGCCGGGCTGCTACAGTAACCGGAGTAAATTCCGGAGCTACAGTGACTGCAATAGCTAGTTACAGCAAACTGAACACCCTATCAACCATCGCATTAAAATCCAGAATAGGCTAGAAGCCGGGCTGCTACAGTAACCGGAGAAAATTCCGGAGCTATAGTGACTGCAACAGCAAGCTGCAGTGCACTAAAATCCGGAAAGCTACAGTACCTGTGCGAAAAATTCTGGATAGGGCGGTGTTTGCAGGATCAAAGTAAAATCAAGTCTCTGGTCAAGCCATTGGAATTCAGTGACCAAGTTGAAATATTATGCAGCATCAATAAAGCAAACATGTAAATGTAAAACCTTTAAAGCTAAATGTTAGTATGAATTTTACATGAAGACAATCCGTCTAACATCAATTTAGATAAAACACATAAATGTGCCAAATAAAAGCCCAAATTACTACCACAAACAACGGGCATTATAGCACTACATGTTTTCCAAATTGATGCTGCAAGAGAATCTTCATAAACCAAGCTTTAAAAGTTTAACCTTTGTTGGATCTAGAATAACCCTAGAGGGGGGGGAATAGGGTTTTTCACAGTTTTAACTGAATTAAAAAAAAACTTAATGAGATATATATAATAATAAACTGATCAAAGAAAATAGCAGAAACTGTAATGCAGAAAATAAATCACACACAGATATACCCAGCTTCGGCAAAACCCTGCCTACTGCTGCATTTCTAAGATTTCTACTAGGTGATAGAACAGTTCCCGCATACAAGACCATGTACACTCGCAAACCCCTGCTCCTATTCTAACCCTACGCTCAAAATCCTAGACTGATTCAAACCCCTGAATCAGATTTTCCCAGATTACAAACCTGTAACCTGTATTCCTAGATTTTACAGATTTTATTACAGTCAGTTAACTCCTAACTGAAACTCCCCTAGAGTTTTGCAACCTCTATAAACTGTTCAGGATTGTTTACAATTTACAACTCGAATTAAAACCAAAAATAAAAACAAATTAAAAAGAATTGAAACCCTAGGAGTTAAAGAGGGTCATCCCCTTTTATTCTTGGCCAGCCATGTTTTAATTTGTGCACCCCTTTATTTTTCTGGCCCGATCTCTTTGTCTCTGGAAATAGAAAATGGCGGCTTCAAAGAAACTAGGGTTTCTGATAAATCCTCCAAATCCAGATCGATCTGATGATGATTTTGTTTCAGTGATGCCTTGAATCGAAGGATGCTTTCAGTGTTTTGATTTGAGAATTGCTCTGGCTCGATTCACAGACTTGGGTTGCTACCGACAACGATTTGTGAGTTCTCTTAATTTCAGTTTTTCTCTTGAATTGATTCTGTGGGTTTTCGATTTCAGTTGCTTGGGATTTCCTCTGATTTGCCAGTGATGAAATGCGTGTACATATAGGGTTAGAAATAGAAAACCCTAAATAACTGATTTCATATATGACCCGATCTGATTTCGCTGCTTTCCTCGATTGAAATTCTCGGCTTTGATTGAAAGAGAAATTTGCGTGATTTTGCCCTCTGATTTTCCCAGCTTTGAAAATGATTTGCTGCGTGTATTTCTTCTGATAATTTGCGAGATTGAATCTTGAATTTATTGATGGGTTTTGGATAAATTTATTATTTGTTGTCCCTTCTGAAATTATGTCGTGACTCATTTCTTGATTTCTTGCCAAAAATTGATGCATGTAAATTTCTGAAATAAATCAAGCAGTTTCTTCATCCCTTGTTTGAATTCCTTTGCTCTGATTGTTCCCATGACTATTGTGAATTTAATCGATGAACCTGGACACGAATTTTCAAACAGATTTTCCCTTTTGAGTTATAAACACTTTGGCTTTGTTTGAATACGTCAATTCTGGAAAAAAAAATTAAATACTTGCCAAAAAATGATTTCACCATAAATCAAACCGATATAAATGTGAGATTTCAAAACTGGAAAAAAAAATATGCACTTGCCAAAATGTTTACTGATTTTAGTAAACATATCTAAACAGAATTCATGGCCCCTTGAAATTTCCTTTGCGTCACTTGATTCATGAATGGATTGTTGCCTTAAAAAAAACTAAATTTCTGGACTGATTCTTGCCGATATTTGTTTGTGCCAAACTGTTTTAGTTGCCAGTGTATACTTGAGACACATTTCTGAAAATCATTTTCTTTCTTGCCAAGAATACTGTGATTTCTTCCAAATACAGCTTTGCATAATTACTTTAATGAGCTTAGTTCCTTGCTAGGGATCATTCATCTGCAATGATCATGTTGTTGCTCAATTTTCTTGCCTTTTGAAAACATGCCATTTTATTGTTTAACATTGAGCTTGCTGAAGACATTAAACTGTTGATCCACCACCATGTTTGTGCTTCCATGTAAATGCTGCTCTCTGATTTCTTGGAAATAAATGATTCATTCTGAATCTGTCTTGATTACCCTTTTGTATTGTTGCATCTTTGTATACACCATTGTTGTACTTGGCTATGTAGCCTGGCTTTGCATTTTCTAGTACTTGTCTTGAATTTGGTATGACATGATATGTTTTGTGACTTGACAAAAACAAAAATGCCACATTGCCTTGTCCATTGTAAACTGCAGTTTGAATTCCCTGATGCACTGCTGAGCTTTGCATTGAGTACATGAATTTGTTTCAGTTGCACCATACGGTTTGTGCATTCATACTTGATTACCATCTATGTAACTACCCTCTCTTGCTGCATGCACCATTCACGTGTATCATCTAACCTTGTTGTCTTGTGCATGTTTGGACTTTATCATGGTTGCATTTACATATCCCTGTTTGCCAAAATAAATAGAAAAAACTGATTTGAACTTGGCACTTGGGATTTCCATTTCATCACTGATTTGATTATTTGCTGAAACATGAACTTGAGCTTTGCTTTTGTGTTGGCTACTTTGGCTTTCATTTGTATTACTCACGACCATGTTAATTTTGCTGCCTTGTTCACATACACCATTTACATTGTCAACACCATGTAAACTGGCTGATTGCATTTCATTTTGACATTGTGTCATTTCTGTGTTGGTTTTGAGTGCTACTTCACCTTTGACCACACAGCACTTGTCCATGTTTGCTGCCATCATGTATTTGAGTTGTTTTGACTTTTTGCTCGACCTTTTATTTATTTTTGTTGCACTGAGTCGAGACGGTCCACTGCGGCTACTCCTCAGCTGCACACTGATTGGCGTGGCAGTGCACACGTGTATTTATACACGTGTGTATATGCAGCCGTCAGTCGGAAAAAAAAAAACAGATCGAGTCAGAAAAATGATGAGAAACACACCGAATTCTGAGGCAAATAAAATTTTAAAAAAATAAAATTTATATTTGCGTGTAATTAGAACATTATTTCTGTTCCATATACTGTATGTGTATGTTTCATGTGTGACAGGTAAGCAGGGATGACTGGACTGACTGTGATGACTGGACTGACAATAAGCAGTGAAGACTGAAGATGAAAAAAAAACAGTGAATGAAGCAGTGTCAGTAAAAAAATGTCTGTATACGAAAAATGTATGTAGAGTGATGAAATGTAATACAAAATTGTATATCAGTGAATATATACAAATAGTGGAGTTTATAAATTTGTACTGTTTTGATAGTGAAATAAAATATTATATTTAAATAAAATACTGTGTGAATATTTATATTTCTGTACAGTCGTATTTTATTTGAATATAAATATTATATTCCAATCTGTAATGTATAATACCAGTACAATATCAAACACATTAAAATAATATATATTTGGTTGTTATCATCAAACAAAAATCATATAATTGTGTATACAACATCGTTATATAAAACAATCTCCCCCTTTTGATGATGACAAACAAATAAAAGATTTTGTATACAATAGATGTGTTTGACAGTGAAATTTTAACTCCCCCTATTTACCAGCTCCCCCTACAACAGACAACTCCCCCTATAACTGTGCATGAGTGAAAGGAATGTTATGAATAATAATAAATTTTCAAAATTAAAATATTTATAAACTATTCACTCATAAATCAAAATCTAATCCATTCTCCCCCTTTTGTTATCATCAAAAGGATACAGATTTTAAAATACAGATGAAAAATGACAAAATATAATTTCAGCTTAAGAGGAAGAACGGTCATCATAAATCTCAATCAGTCAAACAAAAATCATAATAAACTAAGAACAGGTGGCATATTTCACATTGTAGAGAATGACGGTTATACGATGAATTATATAAAAATGAGGAGAGTTAAAAAAATGTGAATATTTCCCAATTATTTTCAAAAGAATTTTATAAACTGAAGCACAAAAACAGTGATGGATTTGGACTATAATTAATAATTCAATTTAAGTGACGAGATCGAATAATCTCAAATCCCAATATCTATCAATCAACAAAACATAATACGTCATAATATTTCAACACATTTCACAGATTAGAAAGATGGATTGATAGACTGGTTTTTATACTCTGAGGAGAATTTCAGATTAATTTATATTTATAGCACATTTTTCCCTTTTTATTTATTTATTTAAGAGCACACTGACCACGCATAACCAGAGCTTGGATTTTTAAATGGGATCAGTCGCAACTTAAATTATAAGTTGTCTCATAACCATGCATGACCAGAGCTTGGATTTTTAAATGAGGTTTGAGACACACTTATGTATTAATTTTATATTTTTATCATTTCAGCTTTAAAAGGAAAAACTCCTCGGTATAAAACCAATATATGGATGATAGAAAATGTGGTAGGTACAGAAATGGACTGTGAAATAAATTTCTAAATTAATTATATTATGAAATATGACCAACTGTACCGGGATTATTGAAAATTTTCAATTATCACTAATTCTGAATAATAATATAACCACAATTCCATCACAAATATTTTCACTGTTTTAAAATGATTTTAAGGAAAAAAAAATTAAACTCTCCACATTTATATAACATCATAACGGATGGCAGAAGGATGATAAGTAATGAAGATGGTCGTGAAATAATTGCCAGTTCAAAGATTTTATAATAAATATTCAACCATCATGAAAATCTAAATAAAATTCTCCTCTTGTTGTGAAATATACTGCAGTCACAATTCATCACAATTTCTAAATCTGGTTATAATTTTGATGAATTATAAATACAGTTTAATTTGGATATTGATTTCAATTTCTGAAAGAATAATCAATAAATAATTTTAAACTTGAAAATCAATTACAAGAGGAATATGCTGATCTATACATGACAAGAGGAAAAAATATATATACAGCAAAAAAAAATATGCAGCACTTTTAAACTGATACCACATGGTGTCTCTACAAAGAAAAAAAAACAGAACAGATGGATGAAAAAAAACTGATACCAAATGTAGTCTCCCTTATTGAGGAAATTAATTACACCATGATGGACTTTCATGTACATCTCAGACCAAAGAAATTTAAACACAAATTCAGCCAGACAAATTTAGCACATTTATTTGTATAAGGCAAAAAATATGTGTGGATCTATACAAGGTGAAAATTTGAATCTCAGAACAGATGGGTGAAACAAATGTAAGCACTTCTGATACCACTTGTTATCTCGCTCTCGAGGATTTTAATCACACCCCGGTGGCTAACAATGGTACCTCAGTCAACAGAAAAGACTTAATTACAAAGCAAGCAACTCAAGCACACAAATTTCATTTATCAAAGCACGATAAACCTTTGATACCAAATCAAGCAGTCCTCAAAAAAATATTTACAAATCAATTTCTTATAATCAGAGCAGCATGATTCCAAAACAAACAATTTTTAAAAACAGTATCAGAGCTGGTTCCTTTTATCAGAGTAGCAAGCAGATTAAATCAAGTAATTTCCAAACCATTTTTCAAATCAATATCAGAGAAAATCAAGAATCAGTTCATGTCAGACTTGTCAGGATGATTGTCATAACAGACAGTTCATGATTAAGATTAAAATACCGTTTATTTTAAATCATTTGATGGAATATGTAAATATCAGGATTTAATGAATCAATCACACCAGATTTTAAAAATATGATTTGAGATATGTATGAGATTCAATAAATCGATAATTTTAAATGATTTTAAACAAACATATATTCAAATCAAATAATCATGAAATAACAGTGATTTTCAAAACCAAGTTTTTCAAGGAATTTTTCAAAATATTTCAGACAAATGCAAAGATAATTCAGATTATTTACATCAATTTTGAGAGGTATTCATGATCAGAAAATAATCTATTTGAAATCACTTGAATCAATGTCGATTTTTGGGATATAACGAATCAGTCACACATGATTGATAATTTCGAATTTAGGAGGTGTGTGAGATTCAAAATATCGGGAATTTCAAATGATTTCAAACAAACAAATTTGAACCGTACCGATCATGAAAAAGAATGAATTTTATGATGTATCACTGTAATTCAAGATAAATCAAAATTCCAAGCCAATCTGAAAATCAATGAAATTATCACAACAGATAAATAACAGAATGCTGTAATGAGTATAATATTTCGAGCTTTTCTAAAATGAATTTGAACAAACTCAGAACAGCAGAAATGTGTGAAATTCCACTAATTATTCAGATCTTCAAAAATAATTTAGAATTCTAACTAACAGTGTTCAAGATACGACAAGAATACATCAACGCTGTTATGAATTCAGAAAGCAGAAAAAATAAACCTCAAAACAATTATAGATATTTACGAAACTAAAAACAAGATCTGGAGAACAGAGTTCTATTCAAATAAAGCAAATTTCCAGAATAAGATGAAAACTGTAATTGGAAGTTAATGAAGTCCAGAAGAAATCACAATGATATTGCAGTGATAAAACAAATAGAGAAGAAGAAGAGGGAAGAAGTAAACAAGAAAATAAAAACTAAAAATATTTACAAAAGTGAGTTCAGAGATCATACCAGAATTCGATTGTAAACTAGAATCTCTAACTCGACCAGATTTGGCTAAGGAACTGTGAATGATTTAATAATATTTGAAATCAGTTTCTCTTTAGCATTGCAGTTCCTCGGCCTCTTTTGATACCTAGCAATTTGAGGAAACGAGTGGTCTAACAAAATTTGTAAAGCCACTCACAGTTGTACCCATTTGCTTTGGTACCCAAACCTGTTTATATAACAAACCATTCGAATCGACTTTTGTACCTTTCGGAACCCAAATCTGTTTGAATTTAGTCAAAGTCGTTTTATTTTTATTTGGGATCCAAGATTGTTTAAATGGTTTATTATCAAGCAAATTTCCACTTCGATTTTGTTTCAAAAATCCTTTGTAATTTTCAGAGTTTAGATTTTCAAAACGATTCATTCCTAAGTTGATTGAAGAATTTTTAAAACCGTTTGTATTCTGTTTTTCAAAATCATTCATTTTCCCAAATCCAAGTCCATTTTTATTTCCAGACGAAAATTGATTTCTCAACAACATATTCAACGATTTTTCTCCATTTGAAAATTTATTCAGAGTTGATTCAAGCCGTTGTATTTTATTTTTAAGATCAGAATTTTCTTTCATTAGATTTGAGCAACGATTAATGCTGATCTTTCTCCTCTCAGTGTCATTTTGTTTTAAAAACAAATTTTCAATTTCAAGCTGTTTGATTTTGGTCTTGGATTTTAAAATTTCAGATTCAAACTGAACTTGTTTCTCAAGTTGATGTTTCTCAGAGGATTTAAAATTTTCAATCTCTTTTTCAAGCTTATTCAAAATCGAATTCGTTTTCAACAGACTATTATTTTCAGCGATTTTATGTTTGGAATTTTTGATAGCCTTGAAATTTATAAATTCCTTTTGTAAACAATTGTTTGCATCTTTCAGCTCAATCTCGTTATCTTTTAAAATTAAAATTTCTTCTTCAAGCTTTCGAATATTATTATTGAAATGAACGAGATCAGTTTTTAATTTCAAACAATTTTCACAATTAGAATTTTCAAATTTCACGACATTTGACAATTTCGATTCCAAACAATTTATCTTGTTGGTCAACTCAGAATTTATAGATTTCAAAGATTTATTTTTCGATTGAAGTTTGTCAACAGATTTGGTTAAATCAACACAAAAATAAACCAGATCTTCATATGAAAAATTTCTTATCTCATCATCTATTGAGTCTTCATCAGCTGATTCATCTGTTGAACAAAGATCTGAATCTGAGTTGTCAGTTGAGGGTTTTGAGAAGTTGCTGTCGTTTCCATATCTTGTATTTAGAGCTGTCCAAATTTCCTGCGCAGTTAAACAATGAGAAATCAGACTGTATTGATTATCATTAAGGTGAGAATACAGAATATGTGTAGCACGAGAATTAGAAGCTTTATCTACCATGTCTATCCCATTGATAACAACATCCCAACATTTAATATCAACAGATTTTAAATAAAATTCCATTTCGGATTTCCAATTTAAAAAATCTGTTCCAGTGAAAATAGTTGGAGATGAACTGGACTGACTCTCTGTGGACTGACAGCAAGGGTTACCCATGACTCTAGAGTTAATGAAATTACCAGGCTCTGATACCACTTGTTGGATCTAGAATAACCCTAGAGGGGGGGTGAATAGGGTTTTTCACAGTTTTAACTGAATTAAAAAAAAACTTAACGAGATATATATAATAATAAACTGATCACAGAAAATAGCAGAAACTGTAATGCAGAAAATAAATCACACACAGATATACCCAGCTTCGGCAAAACCCTGCCTACTGCTGCATTTCTAAGATTTCTACTAGGTGATAGAACAGTTCCCGCATACAAGACCATGTACACTCGCAAACCCCTGCTCCTATTCTAACCCTACGCTCAAAATCCTAGACTGATTCAAACCCCTGAATCAGATTTTCCCAGATTACAAACCCGTAACCTGTATTCCTAGATTTTACAGATTTTATTACAGTCAGTTAACTCCTAACTAAAACTCCCCTAGAGTTTTGCAGACTCTATAAACTGTTCAGGATTGTTTACAATTTACAACTCGAATTAAAACCAAAAATAAAAACAAATTAAAAAGAATTGAAACCCTAGGAGTTAAAGAGGGTCATCCCCTTTTATTCTTGGCCAGCCATGTTTTAATTTGTGCACCCCTTTATTTTTCTGGCCCGATCTCTTTGTCTCTGGAAATAGAAAATGGCGGCTTCAAAGAAACTAGGGTTTCTGATAAATCCTCCAAATCCAGATCGATCTGATGATGATTTTGTTTCAGTGATGCCTTGAATCGAAGGATGCTTTCAGTGTTTTGATTTGAGAATTGCTCTGGCTCGATTCACAGACTTGGGTTGCTACCGACAACGATTTGTGAGTTCTCTTAATTTCAGTTTTTCTCTTGAATTGATTTTGTGGGTTTTCGATTTCAGTTGCTTGGGATTTCCTCTGATTTGCCAGTGATGAAATGCGTGTACATATAGGGTTAGAAATAGAAAACCCTAAATCACTGATTTCATATATGACCCGATCTGATTTCGCTGCTTTCCTCGATTGAAATTCTCGGCTTTGATTGAAAGAGAAATTTGCGTGATTTTGCCCTCTGATTTTCCCAGCTTTGAAAATGATTTGCTGCGTGTATTTCTTCTGATAATTTGCGAGATTGAATCTTGAATTTATTGATGGGTTTTGGATAAATTTATTATTTGTTGTCCCTTCTGAAATTATGTCGTGACTCATTTCTTGATTTCTTGCCAAAAATTGATGCATGTAAATTTCTGAAATAAATCAAGCAGTTTCTTCATCCCTTGTTTGAATTCCTTTGCTCTGATTGTTCCCATGACTATTGTGAATTTAATCGATGAACCTGGACACGAATTTTCAAACAGATTTTCCCTTTTGAGTTATAAACACTTTGGCTTTGTTTGAATACGTCAATTCTGGAGAAAAAAAATTAAATACTTGCCAAAAAATGATTTCACCATAAATCAAACCGATATAAATGTGAGATTTCAAAACTGGAAAAAAAAATATGCACTTGCCAAAATGTTTACTGATTTTAGTAAACATATCTAAACAGAATTCATGGCCCCTTGAAATTTCCTTTGCGTCACTTGATTCATGAATGGATTGTTGCCTTAAAAAAAACTAAATTTCTGGACTGATTCTTGCCGATATTTGTTTGTGCCAAACTGTTTTAGTTGCCAGTGTATACTTGAGACACATTTCTGAAAATCATTTTCTTTCTTGCCAAGAATACTGTGATTTCTTCCAAATACAGCTTTGCATAATTACTTTAATGAGCTTAGTTCCTTGCTAGGGATCATTCATCTGCAATGATCATGTTGTTGCTCAATTTTCTTGCCTTTTGAAAACATGCCATTTTATTGTTTAACATTGAGCTTGCTGAAGACATTAAACTGTTGATCCACCACCATGTTTGTGCTTCCATGTAAATGCTGCTCTCTGATTTCTTGGAAATAAATGATTCATTCTGAATCTGTCTTGATTACCCTTTTGTATTGTTGCATCTTTGTATACACCATTGTTGTACTTGGCTATGTAGCCTGGCTTTGCATTTTCTAGTACTTGTCTTGAATTTGGTATGACATGATATGTTTTGTGACTTGACAAAAACAAAAATGCCACATTGCCTTGTCCATTGTAAACTGCAGTTTGAATTCCCTGATGCACTGCTGAGCTTTGCATTGAGTACATGAATTTGTTTCAGTTGCACCATACGGTTTGTGCATTCATACTTGATTACCATCTATGTAACTACCCTCTCTTGCTGCATGCACCATTCACGTGTATCATCTAACCTTGTTGTCTTGTGCATGTTTGGACTTCATCATGGTTGCATTTACATATTCCTGTTTGCCAAAATAAATAGAAAAAACTGATTTGAACTTGGCACTTGGGATTTCCATTTCATCACTGATTTGATTATTTGCTGAAACATGAACTTGAGCTTTGCTTTTGTGTTGGCTACTTTGGCTTTCATTTGTATTACTCACGACCATGTTAATTTTGCTGCCTTGTTCACATACAAATTTAGATTGTCAACACCATGTAAACTGGCTGATTGCATTTCATTTTGACATTGTGTCATTTCTGTGTTGGTTTTGAGTGCTACTTCACCTTTGACCACACAGCACTTGTCCATGTTTGCTGCCATCATGTATTTGAGTTGTTTTGACTTTTTGCTCGACCTTTTATTTATTTTTGTTGCACTGAGTCGAGACGGTCCACTGCGGCTACTCCTCAGCTGCACACTGATTGGCGTGGCAGTGCACACGTGTATTTATACACGTGTGTATATGCAGCCGTCAGTCGAAAAAAAAAAACAGATCGAGTCAGAAAAATGATGAGAAACACACCGAATTCTGAGGCAAATAAAATTTTAAAAAAATAAAATTTATATTTGCGTGTAATTAGAATATTATTTCTATTCCATATACTGTGTGTGTATGTTTCATGTGTGACAGGTAAGCAGGGATGACTGGACTGACTGTGATGACTGGACTGACAATAAGCAGTGAAGACTGAAGATGAAAAAAAAACAGTGAATGAAGCAGTGTCAGTAAAAAAATGTCTGTATACGAAAAATGTATGTAGAGTGATGAAATGTAATACAAAATTGTATATCAGTGAATATATACAAATAGTGGAGTTTATAAATTTGTACTGTTTTGATAGTGAAATAAAATATTATATTTAAATAAAATACTGTGTGAATATTTATATTTCTGTACAGTCGTATTTTATTTGAATATAAATATTATATTCCAATCTGTAATGTATAATACCAGTACAATATCAAACTCATTAAAATAATATATATTTGGTTGTTATCATCAAACAAAAATCATATAATTGTGTATACAACATCGTTATATACAACAACCTTAACATATTTATTCTTATGACAGTTACATATTATTTTATTTTAGACTGAATTCCAGTGTTTTGATTCATATACTTGACTTTACTTTACATGTTTGATATTAGATCAGTTGCATACATATAAGTAAACATGATATAATTCAACACATAAGGATTTAGCCTGCCATTCAGGCTATAATAAACACAATAATGATGTTAAACTTAATAAACAAAAAGTAAAAACAAGAAAGTCTTACAGAGAATTTGCAGCAATCTTTTTCTTTATTCCAACAGCAGAACACTCTTACAACACTTGAAAGTACACACTTAATTTACAACACACACTCTGAGTCCTCCTCTCCATACCGGGGGAACCCTCTATTTATAATACTTTACAAACCGACTTAACAAAACCGACATACTATACAGACTCCAAACTATCGTACATAATTTACATAAAATATTCATACCGCCTTTAGAGCTTTCACCGCCTTCAGAAAACTTCTAAGCCACGTATATGTACTTCTAACACCATGTATATCAACATGCACGTACTTCCAAACTTTTGCCTTTACACATATATAAACCTCCAGATGATGATATGACTTTTTTATTCTTAAATTTTGCGGCTAATACTTCTGGCAACTTCACTTCTTAACTTGTTGTTTTACCCAGAAAATTCTCTTTGAACTGTTCAAATACTGCATCAATGTCTTCTTCTTCATCAAGAAGGCCGTCTTGTGATTCATCCACAACTTCTTTTCCTTTAGATGACATCATAGATGACATCATAGATGTATCCAATTAGAATAGAATTCTTTGAATTTTTCTGGCAAAGTTTTTAAGGATGGACCAAAATTTATCCACCACTGAACAAACCAATTGGGGATTGGGCACTTGTATACGTCGCCACAAATTTTTATAAACCAAGAATGCTTCTTTTATTATTTTCATAAAGGAGCACTCTATATAGCGCATCTACATAATCCCAATAATTAAATTTTATAGAAATTTTCTTTTCTGGAACAAACATTTCCTTCTCTTTTAAGGCCGATAGTCCCCATTCCTTATGTAGTATCAACCCTTTGATTAATATTTTACTGAAACTGTAAATATTTGGATCATTTCCATGAAAATGTGTTATTTCAGCTATTTCAGTTCCCTTTAAAATTGCTTTATAATAACCTCTTTGCTTATATGCAGTAACAGCATAAGATGATGTATCGTCATACCTTTGCATTAAGGCTCATGGATTATCTTCCCTATTTATATCAGAGAATTCTAACAGAAGTATTACTTCTTTATAAGCACTTTCTTCATATGAAATTATATTTGCTCGATTTTCTTCATTACTAGTGACACTAGCATAAGTCTCAGTCTGCTCTTTTTTGGCTACAAATTCCATAGACTTTTTATATAAAGGATCATTTTTATCCATAGGAATATTATTCCTTGATGAACTTGACGCAATATTTTCTGCTATTAGTTGTCTATTACCATGTTGAGCCAATATATTGCCTCTCCCTCTATTAGAGAGATATCCCCTGGAGAAATTACCTCTTCCTCTAGGTATCATTATCCTGTAAATATTAACGAGTTAAAAAATCAGGAAGATTATTTTCTTCTCCCTTTTTGTAAACAATTTCAAAATCAAAAGGTGTTAAATAAGCTTGCCATCTTACAAACATTTGTTTAGAAACATCATGCTTAAAGTCCTTATTAAACAAGTATTTTGCTGATTTGCAATCGGTTTTTATAATGAATTTTTGATTGTATAAATCATCTTGAAATTTTAGTACACATTTTACTATCGTAAGAATTTCTTTTGCAACGGTTGCATAATTTTTCTGACTATTATTCCATTTTCCTAAATGGAATCTTACAAGATATTCTTGTTTTGTTTATGGGTCTAGTTGTTTTAGAATTCCACCATACCCTGTATTCGAAGAATCAGTCTCAATAATCTTTTGCCAATTTGTAACAACCCGGAAAATCTGGGCCAGTTTAAAATTTTTATTTTGGCAATTTTAGTGAATTTTGATTATTTAAAATGAATTATTTTAAATAATATCGACGTGAAATTTATTTTGAATAGAATTTGACGTATATATTATATACGTCGTCGTTAGAATATAAATAATTATATATAATTATAAATAGAATTGAAAATGGCGCGGTAGTTCGAAAATTCGATTTCTAATTTCAAATGAATATACAGAATTCAATATAAGTCAGAATTGAACGAAACAAGAAATATTTGAATCTGTATAACTATATCTTTGTAACGAAGTTAGCAAACTGAGATTTCATCTTAGAAATGATAAGATATGTCCAGTTGAAAATTCTGAATAGTCGCTATGGAATTCAGGCCCTTAAAAATGGACATTTTGCAAATGACCTCGGATTTCGACGAAACCAGTTTTGTTGGGTCCGCGATGTCAAGTTATTGCTAGGTTTCAAATTTCATAATTTTTCGAATCAATATGTGAGCGGGGCAAAAGAAAACGCGTTTGACCAGTTTCAGTTGATTTTAATCGACTGGAAATTGGCCATTTTTCCAACGGTCTCAGAATTCGACAAAACTAGTTTTGTTAGGACCGTATCGTCAATACGAAGCTAGAAAATATTTTTCTGGAATTTTTCTAGTTAGTATGTGACCCAGGTAATTTGAAATGTACGTTTAAAATTCAATATATTGATTTAAATGAAAATTCAAAAGGAAACTGATTCAAATAGTCAAATCAGCCTACGATACATATCCCATTGTGTTCGGAATGGGGGTAATACGCTGTGGACGACAGGCGGTGGGCCTCGTTTCGAGGTCGTATGTAAAAGTCAACCTTTTTGCAAATATAAATAATAAAATAATAATAATAAAAAAAAAAATTTAATTTCTCCCCCCCTTTTTTATCTTCATTGGCCCCCCCCCAATTGATAAATCAGAAAAGAGAAAACGAAAAAAAAAAAAAAAAAAAGAATCGCGATAGGCGATCGACGCCCCCCCCCCCTCAAGCGGCGGCGCCGCGATCGACACCCCCCCCCCCCCCTTCTTCTTCCTCCTCCCCTTCCCTTCCTCGCCTGCAACATCGAGTCCCTCCCCTCTGCCCTAAATCGACAGACCGCGCCAACCCCCATCCACGAGCCCACCGCCGCGAGAGGCCAGCGCCGCCCTCCGACCTCCGAGCGTCTTCCTCGCGTCAGAGCCCCTTTTTTTTTCTTCAAAAATACTGTAAGCTGTTTTATTTTTTTTTTCTTTCTTCTATTAAAACTGTATTTTCTTTTAGGTTAAAACTGTATTTTCTTTTAGGTTAAAACTGTATTTTCTTTTAGGTTAAAACTGTATTTTCTTTTAGGTTAAAACTGTATTTTCTTTTTGGTTAAAACTGTTTTTAAAGAAAGTTAAAAACTAATTTTTAGATAAGAAATTTAAAACTGGATTTTTTTTTTTTGTAAAGAAAATAAATACTGATTTTATTAATATGTTATTTCTGTTTTTATTAATAAGTTTAAATACTGATTTTTATATTTTGTTAAAACTGATGTTTATATATTGCAAAAACTGATTTTTATTTTCTATTCGTCGAAATAAAGTGCTGATTTTTATAAAGATGAAATCTTTATAGTTGAAAAGGCGAGATCTTTATATATAGAATAACGAAATAAAAATAGCATTTTTATCCATATGGCGTGGAAATAAAAATTCGATTTTTATATATTGAACTTTGAACTAAAAATTCGATTTTTATGTATTGAACTTCGAAGTAAAAATTCGATTTTTATATATTGAACTTTGAAATAAAAATTCGATTTTTATATATTGAATAGCGAACTAAAAATTCGATTTTTATATATTGAATAGCGAACTGAAAATTCGATTTTTATATATTGAACTTTGAAATAAAAATTCGATTTATATATACTGAATAGCGAAATAAAAATTCGATTTTTACATATGTAGTGGCTACGGGCAACGAAGATGACGAAGGTGCGATAGCGATGAAGTTTTCTATCAGTGAAGTGCCGTGGAGCTAGGATAGCTATAGGTGAGAATTTCTCACCTTTCTATTTCTTTTCTAGTTATATATTTATACTAGGATGCAGACGGTGCTTAGTAGCACCCGACACAACCGTCCACAGACCATGGACTTGTTTGTTTGACTGTTTGGTGATTGATTGAGATATTGGTTTGAATGTGGTTTGTGGTGTGAAAGATCGAATCGATAAATTGGTTAGGATTAGACGTGCGCCGTTATAAGGCGTAGGAGTAAGGCTAGGTTAGACCCTTACTCCAAATTTTGTGGTTTGCAAAATGAAATTGATTTGATTGATGAGTGAATGGCGTGGGCCTTCACTAGACCGGGGATAAGGCTAGGCCTCGTCCCGTTTCTAGTATCGTGCAGTTATGCCGCCGAAATTTTCTAAAATAAGTTAGAAAAATAAAATTAGCATTTTATTTAAAGAATGAACTGAATAGAAATTCATATGTTAAAATAAAAGGTGTTATCGTTAAAAATATAATTTTTAACGTGAATGTGAATAAATAAATATTCATTTACAAACCAGACGGTTTGTTTATGTACACCTATTTGAATGACGTTGATTGGGTCGATAAATTTTACACATCGCCTAACTGCACAAATAAACTATGTGTTTGATTGTTTGAAACCCCACACGGGTGTTAGGATGAAATTTGAAGTTCACTCATCCTGATTGATTAAATATGTCGATCGATTGATTGACAGGCTGTTATAAGCGTTGAATATCTATATTTGATGCTTATACAGTGTAGTGCACTTTGGTTGATGGTTGATTATTTTCAATGCTATTATATACATGTGTTGTATGAAAAATCCATATAATTAATTTTATATGGTAATTGATTGGGCCTCATTCCAGTTTTGAAAAAGAAATATTTGAAAAAGAAATATTTGAAATAGAATATTTGAAAATAAAGGAATATATGAAGCCGTGTTGATTAGATTGACGCCATTTTGACGTGAACGATATTTATATCGATTTTATTCATTTTAAAATGAATATTGAAACGTGATTTCGAAATCGAATATTTTGAAATGAATTGAATTGAAAACGATTTCGAAATGAATAGAATTGAAAACGATTTCGAAATGAATTGAATTGAAAACGATTTCGAATTGAATTGAAAACAAATTGAAATGAATTCAAATTGAATTGAAATTTGAATTGAATAGAAATGAATTTTAAAACGAATTTATAAAGAAGAATTCAATTTTGATTTGAATTGAAAAGGAAGTTGAAATTGTTTTTGAAACGAATTCAAAACTATTTATATAATTCGTTTTAAATAGAAATCGATGAAATATATATTATATATTATATATATAATATAATGGCCTGAATAGAACGCGCCGCGCCGCGGCAGTTCGCGAATTTCGACCATTTATTTCAAACGGTCATTACGGGAGATCCGACCGTCGGATTCTCCTAAAACCGGAACCGTTGGGTTCGTATCGAAAAGAGCTTTCTAATGAATGTTAGAAATTTGAAATCTAACGGTTGGATTTGGAGATACGTCCAAATCAAATTCGAAAAAGGTCGCTGTAAGTGCAGTTCGATGGCCGTTGTTGGAAATCGACTGTACGGGCCGTGATAAAATTATTAAAAATAGTAATAATTTGTGTAAAATCATAAGAAATGATTTGTGAAAGTTTGGGATGAAAAACTCCATATTTGAAAAGATAAAAATAGATTTTTATCGAAATGAACTAGTTTTGAACTAGAATTATAATTCTATTTATTTTTAAATAAATAAATTGAATTTGAAATGGTTTTGAAAATAACCAAAATTTCCAATGATTGCATTGGAGTGGATTTGAATCGAAATTGTCTTCGGAATATTTCGATGTTGGAATTCGTGATTATACAGGTGTTGTTATGGAAATTTGAAAGATATATATTTATATCGTTATTTCCAATACGACATTTGTTAGTCGTAGAATTCGATATTGAATATAAGCCGATATATTTTCTATTCAGAGCCTTGTATTGAATATCGAATGTGATTTGGGTTTGTCGTGAATGGTGTCTTCACTAACACTGTTCTTGAACCCAGTTGAGAAAAGATTAAATCTTTTTATTTAGATTTAATGAAGTGTACCAATTAAATAATATTTAATTGGAATTGAATTGATATTGATTTTTGGGTTTATCGTGAACAGTGTTTTAAATAACACTTGTTCTTTAACCCGATAATTAATGAATGTGATTTGGGTTTGTCGTGAATGGTGTCTTCACTAACACTGTTCTTGAACCCAGTTGAGAAAAGATTAAATCTTTTTATTTAGATTTAATGAAGTGTACCAATTAAATAATATTTAATTGGAATTGAATTGATATTGATTTTTGGGTTTATCGTGAACAGTGTTTTAAATAACACTTGTTCTTTAACCCGATAATTAATGAATGTGATTTGGGTTTGTCGTGAATGGTGTCTTCACTAACACTGTTCTTGAACCCAGTTGAGAAAAGATTAAATCTTTTTATTTAGATTTAATGAAGTGTACCAATTAAATAATATTTAATTGGAATTGAATCGATATTGATTTTTGGGTTTATCGTGAACAGTGTTTTAAATAACACTTGTTCTTTAACCCGATAATTAATGAATGTGATTTGGGTTTGTCGTGAATGGTGTCTTCACTAACACTGTTCTTGAACCCAGTTGAGAAAAGATTAAATCTTTTTATTTAGATTTAATGAAGTGTACCAATTAAATAATATTTAATTGGAATTGAATCGATATTGATTTTTGGGTTTATCGTGAACAGTGTTTTAAATAACACTTGTTCTTTAACCCGATAATTGATGGAATGTGATTTGGGTTTATCGTGAACCGTGTTTTAAATGACACTGATTCTTTAACCCAGTCGAAGATTAAAACTAAGTGGAGTTTTAATGAATCTTTAATTAGATTGAAAAGATCGAGAATGGAGTATCACCAGTTTTGCTCCAGTCGATAGTTAAATCTTTAATTAGATTTGAACGTGAAATTTAGAAACTAACTGTCGGTTAGCCAAGCAGAAGGGTTTTCTGGATATTGATCTGATGTTGGTTTCGGCCTTCGGGGTTAATATTTGGGGAATTATTCTCTTGATTAATTTACGGTTAGTGACTAATGAATTGGAATGAGGCGTATGTTGTGTTTGTGTAACACTTATTTAAAATATGCGCGAGTTATTCGGAAAGACCGGGTTTATCCCATTCTGAATAACTGATACGACGATAAGTCGAAGACGATGGTCGAAGACCGGAAGTCTTCACGTCGTTTGGGTGATAACTGATGATCTTGATTGGGCTGTACACCCAAGAAGATGGAAACAGTTGGTGATCGTCCAGACGTACTTGGAGATCGATGGATATGCGGGGTACTAGGTGCTCCCGGTTTCGTTCAGACCCAGAACGGACTTGTAAATGGACTGTGTGTCTGACATCGGATTTCATTCTGTGTGACTGATATCGGTTGCATAGGATGGTTTGCCTGTGTGGCATGCTAAGATGCAAATGATTAAGGCTTCTGTTGAAAAGCAAAGTCTTGTGGTTGGTGATCAAAGCACGGCCTTTGTGGCGTAGCTTTGTGTAACGTTTACTTCGCGAGTTTCACACCCGGTATGAACCAAAAACGGGAGACGGACCTCAGGGAGGACTTGCGTTTCTTTCTAGCTAGAAGTGGCGTCAGTGGTTTTACACGCCCTGACGAGTTTGACTTATGTGGTTGTTGCTGTTGCGAGGCGCCTCGGTTATATCGGTTTCGGCCGATGCTTCTGGTCGGCTGACGGACCAGACTTGCGCCCCAAAGGGCGGGGAAACGTAGTGTTCAGGCATTTTAATCCACATCGGTGGACCGGCCCTGTCGCTCCTAGGGTCACTCGAGCTCTGATCCTGAGACATGGTAGGCTAGATTGTCTCGAATCGGTTGAGGACTATCTTTTGCCTCGGTTCATAGACGGAAATCCAATTTCCAAATACGTGACATTTGCGGTTTTATTTGTAAACCTATATATGGCGACATGATATATGGTACCCATGCCGCCTATGATTGATACTTATGATTTGAAGTGTTTTATACACTATGCACTTATAATAGTATCAAATGATTTGTTTTAAACGTATCAAGCATTCTTTGGCTGTTATAAGGGAAAACCCTATCCCCCGGCTTGCGTTGCATTGTGTGATAGGACCTGGGTCTTATAACAGCTTCATTTTTCTTTATTTAGCATTGCGCTGTTTGTTTTATGCACTGGTATTCTTGGGAGGAAACCCGTTCCGTGTTATACGGCGTGGTCCCTTGATTTACCTAACTTTAAAAATAAAGATTAACTGTTTTAGTTCTCACACCAGTCACATGACTGACCTGGAGTTTATTGTTTTAACCTAAACTCTGGGTGCCCTTATTTTGACACGGGCAGCTAGTAGTTTGGTTTTGCAGATTTATATTCACAGGATCCTGGTTTACAGCTGGAACGATATCCGGAAAGCTTTGTACCCGTATATCTCTTCTAGTTGTGTATTGTATTATTTTCCGCTGCTATGTATTTAAATGTAATTTAAATCTCTGATATTTCTGTGTAATATTCGTTTATACTCTGTATATTCTTGTAATCTGATGCATTGTTGTAATATACAATGAAACGTTCTTTTATATGCGTTCTGCTGTGGTTTGTTCTCGAACTATCCGACGCTTTCCTTTACGGGGAGTTGCGGGTCTTTACAGGTGGTATCAGAGCTTTGGTTTACATTCATTAATTATCGGGTTAAAGAACAAGTGTTATTTAAAACACTGTTCACGATAAACCCAAAAATCAATATCAATTCAATTCCAATTAAATATTATTTAATTGGTACACTTCATTAAATCTAAATAAAAAGATTTAATCTTTTCTCAACTGGGTTCAAGAACAGTGTTAGTGAAGACACCATTCACGACAAACCCAAATCACATTCGATATTCAATACAAGGCTCTGAATAGAAAATATATCGGCTTATATTCAATATCGAATTCTACGACTAACAAATGTCGTATTGGAAATAACGATATAAATATATATCTTTCAAATTTCCATAACAACACCTGTATAATCACGAATTCCAACATCGAAATATTCCGAAGACAATTTCGATTCAAATCCACTCCAATGCAATCATTGGAAATTTTGGTTATTTTCAAAACCATTTCAAATTCAATTTATTTATTTAAAAATAAATAGAATTATAATTCTAGTTCAAAACTAGTTCATTTCGATAAAAATCTATTTTTATCTTTTCAAATATGGAGTTTTTCATCCCAAACTTTCACAAATCATTTCTTATGATTTTACACAAATTATTACTATTTTTAATAATTTTATCACGGCCCGTACAGTCGATTTCCAACAACGGCCATCGAACTGCACTTACAGCGACCTTTTTCGAATTTGATTTGGACGTATCTCCAAATCCAACCGTTAGATTTCAAATTTCTAACATTCATTAGAAAGCTCTTTTCGATACGAACCCAACGGTTCCGGTTTTAGGAGAATCCGACGGTCGGATCTCCCGTAATGACCGTTTGAAATAAATGGTCGAAATTCGCGAACTGCCGCGGCGCGGCGCGTTCTATTCAGGCCATTATATTATATATATAATATATAATATATATTTCATCGATTTCTATTTAAAACGAATTATATAAATAGTTTTGAATTCGTTTCAAAAACAATTTCAACTTCCTTTTCAATTCAAATCAAAATTGAATTCTTCTTTATAAATTCGTTTTAAAATTCATTTCTATTCAATTCAAATTTCAATTCAATTTGAATTCATTTCAATTTGTTTTCAATTCAATTCGAAATCGTTTTCAATTCAATTCATTTCGAAATCGTTTTCAATTCTATTCATTTCGAAATCGTTTTCAATTCAATTCATTTCAAAATATTCGATTTCGAAATCACGTTTCAATATTCATTTTAAAATGAATAAAATCGATATAAATATCGTTCACGTCAAAATGGCGTCAATCTAATCAACACGGCTTCATATATTCCTTTATTTTCAAATATTCTATTTCAAATATTTCTTTTTCAAATATTTCTTTTTCAAAACTGGAATGAGGCCCAATCAATTACCATATAAAATTAATTATATGGATTTTTCATACAACACATGTATATAATAGCATTGAAAATAATCAACCATCAACCAAAGTGCACTACACTGTATAAGCATCAAATATAGATATTCAACGCTTATAACAGCCTGTCAATCAATCGATCGACATATTTAATCAATCAGGATGAGTGAACTTCAAATTTCATCCTAACACCCGTGTGGGGTTTCAAACAATCAAACACATAGTTTATTTGTGCAGTTAGGCGATGTGTAAAATTTATCGACCCAATCAACGTCATTCAAATAGGTGTACATAAACAAACCGTCTGGTTTGTAAATGAATATTTATTTATTCACATTCACGTTAAAAATTATATTTTTAACGATAACACCTTTTATTTTAACATATGAATTTCTATTCAGTTCATTCTTTAAATAAAATGCTAATTTTATTTTTCTAACTTATTTTAGAAAATTTCGGCGGCATAACTGCACGATACTAGAAACGGGACGAGGCCTAGCCTTATCCCCGGTCTAGTGAAGGCCCACGCCATTCACTCATCAATCAAATCAATTTCATTTTGCAAACCACAAAATTTGGAGTAAGGGTCTAACCTAGCCTTACTCCTACGCCTTATAACGGCGCACGTCTAATCCTAACCAATTTATCGATTCGATCTTTCACACCACAAACCACATTCAAACCAATATCTCAATCAATCACCAAACAGTCAAACAAACAAGTCCATGGTCTGTGGACGGTTGTGTCGGGTGCTACTAAGCACCGTCTGCATCCTAGTATAAATATATAACTAGAAAAGAAATAGAAAGGTGAGAAATTCTCACCTATAGCTATCCTAGCTCCACGGCACTTCACTGATAGAAAACTTCATCGCTATCGCACCTTCGTCATCTTCGTTGCCCGTAGCCACTACATATGTAAAAATCGAATTTTTATTTCGCTATTCAGTATATATAAATCGAATTTTTATTTCAAAGTTCAATATATAAAAATCGAATTTTCAGTTCGCTATTCAATATATAAAAATCGAATTTTTAGTTCGCTATTCAATATATAAAAATCGAATTTTTATTTCAAAGTTCAATATATAAAAATCGAATTTTTACTTCGAAGTTCAATACATAAAAATCGAATTTTTAGTTCAAAGTTCAATATATAAAAATCGAATTTTTATTTCCACGCCATATGGATAAAAATGCTATTTTTATTTCGTTATTCTATATATAAAGATCTCGCCTTTTCAACTATAAAGATTTCATCTTTATAAAAATCAGCACTTTATTTCGACGAATAGAAAATAAAAATCAGTTTTTGCAATATATAAACATCAGTTTTAACAAAATATAAAAATCAGTATTTAAACTTATTAATAAAAACAGAAATAACATATTAATAAAATCAGTATTTATTTTCTTTACAAAAAAAAAAAATCCAGTTTTAAATTTCTTATCTAAAAATTAGTTTTTAACTTTCTTTAAAAACAGTTTTAACCAAAAAGAAAATACAGTTTTAACCTAAAAGAAAATACAGTTTTAACCTAAAAGAAAATACAGTTTTAACCTAAAAGAAAATACAGTTTTAACCTAAAAGAAAATACAGTTTTAACCTAAAAGAAAATACAGTTTTAATAGAAGAAAGAAAAAAAAAATAAAACAGCTTACAGTATTTTTGAAGAAAAAAAAAGGGGCTCTGACGCGAGGAAGACGCTCGGAGGTCGGAGGGCGGCGCTGGCCTCTCGCGGCGGTGGGCTCGTGGATGGGGGTTGGCGCGGTCTGTCGATTTAGGGCAGAGGGGAGGGACTCGATGTTGCAGGCGAGGAAGGGAAGGGGAGGAGGAAGAAGAAGGGGGGGGGGGTGTCGATCGCGGCGCCGCCGCTTGAGGGGGGGGGCGTCGATCGCCTATCGCGATTCTTTTTTTTTTTTTTTTTTTCGTTTTCTCTTTTCTGATTTATCAATTGGGGGGGGGGCCAATGAAGATAAAAAAGGGGGGGAGAAATTAAATTTTTTTTTTTTTATTATTATTTTATTATTTATATTTGCAAAAAGGTTGACTTTTACATACGACCTCGAAACGAGGCCCACCGCCTGTCGTCCACAGCGTATTACCCCCATTCCGAACACAATGGGATATGTATCGTAGGCTGATTTGACTATTTGAATCAGTTTCCTTTTGAATTTTCATTTAAATCAATATATTGAATTTTAAACGTACATTTCAAATTACCTGGGTCACATACTAACTAGAAAAATTCCAGAAAAATATTTTCTAGCTTCGTATTGACGATACGGTCCTAACAAAACTAGTTTTGTCGAATTCTGAGACCGTTGGAAAAATGGCCAATTTCCAGTCGATTAAAATCAACTGAAACTGGTCAAACGCGTTTTCTTTTGCCCCGCTCACATATTGATTCGAAAAATTATGAAATTTGAAACCTAGCAATAACTTGACATCGCGGACCCAACAAAACTGGTTTCGTCGAAATCCGAGGTCATTTGCAAAATGTCCATTTTTAAGGGCCTGAATTCCATAGCGACTATTCAGAATTTTCAACTGGACATATCTTATCATTTCTAAGATGAAATCTCAGTTTGCTAACTTCGTTACAAAGATATAGTTATACAGATTCAAATATTTCTTGTTTCGTTCAATTCTGACTTATATTGAATTCTGTATATTCATTTGAAATTAGAAATCGAATTTTCGAACTACCGCGCCATTTTCAATTCTATTTATAATTATATATAATTATTTATATTCTAACGACGACGTATATAATATATACGTCAAATTCTATTCAAAATAAATTTCACGTCGATATTATTTAAAATAATTCATTTTAAATAATCAAAATTCACTAAAATTGCCAAAATAAAAATTTTAAACTGGCCCAGATTTTCCGGGTTGTTACAATCTCCCCCACTTAAAACTTTTCGTCCCCGAAAAGGAACAAAGTCGAAAGTGGTTTGATTATTCAGCTCTACGCTCGATCTGGCTTCCATTCTCCAACTCTTTAGTTTCTGAGAATTTTTAAAACTCCAAAAATTTGGCTAACACCCTAAATTTTTGAAAAATTTCGCCATAACCTCCCCTGCACCGGGAGCATCGGGGAATTTCAAATAGCTTCCCCGGTCCTTCAGATCTCAAAAAGAAAAAGAAAAAGCCAAGCGGCTAGCCAATAGGCTCACAAAATCATCATCACCCAAACAAAACAGCAAATTATGTAGTAAACATGTACCTATTTGTCGGGCAAACAAATTTTATTCTCTGGCTCTAGCCTCCTTGCTATGACCTGTTCAATGATATATATGTATATGCAAGCAAACGCGACCAATTTTCAATACAGTTCAATATTTGATTCAGTTAGGCTAAATGGTTCAAAATTAGCAAACAAATGAACAAACAACACAAACATCAATCAATTAGTGAATGTGATTTGGGTTTGTCGTGAATGGTGTCTTCACTAACACTGTTCTTGAACCCAGTTGAGAAAAGATTAAATCTTTTTATTTAGATTTAATGAAGTGTACCAATTAAATAATATTTAATTGGAATTGAATCGATATTGATTTTTGGGTTTATCGTGAACAGTGTTTTAAATAACACTTGTTCTTTAACCCGATAATTAATGAATGTGATTTGGGTTTGTCGTGAATGGTGTCTTCACTAACACTGTTCTTGAACCCAGTTGAGAAAAGATTAAATCTTTTTATTTAGATTTAATGAAGTGTACCAATTAAATAATATTTAATTGGAATTGAATCGATATTGATTTTTGGGTTTATCGTGAACAGTGTTTTAAATAACACTTGTTCTTTAACCCGATAATTGATGGAATGTGATTTGGGTTTATCGTGAACCGTGTTTTAAATGACACTGATTCTTTAACCCAGTCGAAGATTAAAACTAAGTGGAGTTTTAATGAATCTTTAATTAGATTGAAAAGATCGAGAATGGAGTATCACCAGTTTTGCTCCAGTCGATAGTTAAATCTTTAATTAGATTTGAACGTGAAATTTAGAAACTAACTGTCGGTTAGCCAAGCAGAAGGGTTTTCTGGATATTGATCTGATGTTGGTTTCGGCCTTCGGGGTTAATATTTGGGGAATTATTCTCTTGATTAATTTACGGTTAGTGACTAATGAATTGGAATGAGGCGTATGTTGTGTTTGTGTAACACTTATTTAAAATATGCGCGAGTTATTCGGAAAGACCGGGTTTATCCCATTCTGAATAACTGATACGACGATAAGTCGAAGACGATGGTCGAAGACCGGAAGTCTTCACGTCGTTTGGGTGATAACTGATGATCTTGATTGGGCTGTACACCCAAGAAGATGGAAACAGTTGGTGATCGTCCAGACGTACTTGGAGATCGATGGATATGCGGGGTACTAGGTGCTCCCGGTTTCGTTCAGACCCAGAACGGACTTGTAAATGGACTGTGTGTCTGACATCGGATTTCATTCTGTGTGACTGATATCGGTTGCATAGGATGGTTTGCCTGTGTGGCATGCTAAGATGCAAATGATTAAGGCTTCTGTTGAAAAGCAAAGTCTTGTGGTTGGTGATCAAAGCACGGCCTTTGTGGCGTAGCTTTGTGTAACGTTTACTTCGCGAGTTTCACACCCGGTATGAACCAAAAACGGGAGACGGACCTCAGGGAGGACTTGCGTTTCTTTCTAGCTAGAAGTGGCGTCAGTGGTTTTACACGCCCTGACGAGTTTGACTTATGTGGTTGTTGCTGTTGCGAGGCGCCTCGGTTATATCGGTTTCGGCCGATGCTTCTGGTCGGCTGACGGACCAGACTTGCGCCCCAAAGGGCGGGGAAACGTAGTGTTCAGGCATTTTAATCCACATCGGTGGACCGGCCCTGTCGCTCCTAGGGTCACTCGAGCTCTGATCCTGAGACATGGTAGGCTAGATTGTCTCGAATCGGTTGAGGACTATCTTTTGCCTCGGTTCATAGACGGAAATCCAATTTCCAAATACGTGACATTTGCGGTTTTATTTGTAAACCTATATATGGCGACATGATATATGGTACCCATGCCGCCTATGATTGATACTTATGATTTGAAGTGTTTTATACACTATGCACTTATAATAGTATCAAATGATTTGTTTTAAACGTATCAAGCATTCTTTGGCTGTTATAAGGGAAAACCCTATCCCCCGGCTTGCGTTGCATTGTGTGATAGGACCTGGGTCTTATAACAGCTTCATTTTTCTTTATTTAGCATTGCGCTGTTTGTTTTATGCACTGGTATTCTTGGGAGGAAACCCGTTCCGTGTTATACGGCGTGGTCCCTTGATTTACCTAACTTTAAAAATAAAGATTAACTGTTTTAGTTCTCACACCAGTCACATGACTGACCTGGAGTTTATTGTTTTAACCTAAACTCTGGGTGCCCTTATTTTGACACGGGCAGCTAGTAGTTTGGTTTTGCAGATTTATATTCACAGGATCCTGGTTTACAGCTGGAACGATATCCGGAAAGCTTTGTACCCGTATATCTCTTCTAGTTGTGTATTGTATTATTTTCCGCTGCTATGTATTTAAATGTAATTTAAATCTCTGATATTTCTGTGTAATATTCGTTTATACTCTGTATATTCTTGTAATCTGATGCATTGTTGTAATATACAATGAAACGTTCTTTTATATGCGTTCTGCTGTGGTTTGTTCTCGAACTATCCGACGCTTTCCTTTACGGGGAGTTGCGGGTCTTTACACAATTTGGATTGGCCAGCATTAGACAAGGAAGAGTTTTTACTTTCTTTTATATTTTTCTTATGGCTTGCGTATGTTGGTCAGTCCAAGGACCTGGATTCTTTTTAAGCCTTTCATATAAAATAGCTGCATCTTTAGCCAAATTCACATAATAGGATGATACATAATTTAAGCTTCCTAGAAACCTTTGTAATTGAGTTTTATCTGTTATTTCATCTGGAAATTTCGAAGCAAATTCTATACTTCAGTTTATAGGAATAATTTTTCCTTTTTCTATATTATGTCCTAAAAATCTTACATTAGTCTGGAAAATAGACATTTTTGGTTTAGATATTACTAAACCATTATGTATCACTATTTTCTTGAAAATGTCTAAATGTTTAAAATGAGTTTCAATATCTTTTGAGAAGACTAAAATATCATCGATATAAACAATTATAAATTCACTATAAGGAATAAAAATATCATTCATAATCTTTTGAAATTCTGAAGGAGCATTTTTCAGTCCAAATGGCGTAACTCTCCATTCATAATGTCCTATAGGAACGTTAAAAGCAGTTTTGTATTGATCAGGCTCAGCAATTTGTATTTGCCAATATCCTGATTTTAAGTCAAATTTAGAAAATATAATAGCAACAAATAATCTATCTAGTAAATCTTTTTTACTAGGGATCGAATGCCTTATCCCTTTTAGGACTTTATTAAGAGGTTTGTGGTTTATTACTAGTCTAGGGGCACCTCTTTCTTGCTCACTATGTTTATTGACATAAAACGCAGTACAAGACCATGGAGATTGTGAAGGTCTTATTAGCCCTTTCTGTAATAGAGATTCAATTTCTTTTTTACACAATTCTAAATATTCAGAATTCATTTGGCAAGGTCTTGCTTTTGTTGGAATCTTATTTTCATCAAAATCATCTTCATAAGGAAGAATAACAATAAGCTTTTTTCTATTCCAGAAAGCATTTGGATGTTCATTACGTATCTCTGCTGAAAACATGTTGAAAATCATTTTGATCTTTCTTGTAATTTAGGATTTTTTAGTTTTTCTTCTATTGTTAATGTATGTATTTCTTGTTTGAGAAAATTTAAATGTAATGTTTTTTGTGTTACAAGATCTTTGATTTCATGTAAGACTTTTGTGAATGGTTTTGTTATAAACTGAAATGTGATAGATTTATTTTGATAGGTTCCTGTTATCCCATTATTATCAACATGAGTTATAGGATATATCTTATCTATAAAAGGTGTTCCTAGTATCACTTGGTTTGTAATATTCTTTACAAGTAAAAAACTTGTTGGGATACACATATTATCTTTACATATATAAGCTTGTGGAAGTTTAAAATTTTTATTAAGTTTTTCTCCACCTGCATGTCTCAATGAATTTGTAGTTTTATGAAAATATCTAGTGGGTATTAATCCTTCTTGTATTACATTCATATCTGCACCACTATCAACTAATGCAGTTAATTCTTTTTGAAAATAATTATCGATTAAAAGTGTAATTTTAACAAACCATTTTTGTGAAATAACAATATCTAATGTAGATAGAAAATCCCTCTGCTCTGGAGAACTTTCATGATTACTATCAAAAGTTGTTATTTGTCTTGACGTTTCTAACAGGGATACTCTTTCATCTAGATCTTTATTTTTATTTTGAATTACTTGAATTTCTCTCTTAAGGTTTTGAATTTCTTCGGTAAGATTTTGTCTTTCCTTAAGGAGTTTATAAACTTCATTCATAGAATATAGGTTTTGTGATATTTTTACTTCTATGTTTGGAAAAGAAGTATCACTTTGGCTTGTTTCCGGAACATCTTCAATTTGGTCTATTAATTTATATCTTAATTCCGGATCTTTTACTCTTTTTAGAAATTCTAAAATATTATTACTAGTTAAAACATTTATATCCAAATTTTGAAATTGTGACAGAATTTTATAAAATCCCTTGTTTTCACTTTCATTACTACTAATTGGATTCAAACATGGTTGGCCATTTATACATGGCTCACAACATCCTTCAGATAAAGATTCATCATCTAATTCTTCAAAATTTTCTAAACCAGAAGAATTAGTTCCAGATTCTTCATCTTCTATATTGGCTTCTGAATCAGAATTTAATAAAAGTTTAGATAACATATTTTTTAATGCTTCATCAACATTTAAACTGCTAATTTTCTTTTTTAACTTACATCTATTTGCATAATGTCCAATTTTTCCACATTTATAACAATGAACAATTTCTTTTTCTTATTATTTGACCTTTCCTCTTTTCTTTGAGCTTTTTGTTCTAATTTTTTCTTAGAATAATGTTTCCTTTTCTTTTTATAAGGAGGTTCAATAGCCTTATTATATTTTAGTTTTTTATAACTACTTTTATTGGTTGGGATATCCATCCCAAATTGTCTACAGAATTGTCCTAATAGATTTCTCTCTGTTAACTTTTGTCGTTTAATTTGTTGATTTAGCTTTATTTCATTACATAATGATAATCCTTCTTGAATACATGTTCTAATTAGTTTCCCATAAGTATAACTTTCATATGGAATATTGACTTTGTCTTTCCTTAATGCTTTTCTTACTCTTTCCGCAAATAAGGAAGGAAGGCCATCTATGAATTTTGATTTCCAGTGAGAACTATTGCTCTCTGGTAATTCCATCACTCTGTTCAGAAATGTGTCTTTATACCATCTGAAATCTGTTAGAGTTTTACATTTTAAATTTTGTAAAAGAGTACGAGTATTTTCGCTATTGCCATATATTCTTCCTGTAAAATGTTCTAAAATAGTAACTATTAATGTATATACAGTGTTCTGTACTACTTGCCCATCTTCTTGTTTTACAGTATTATAAATTTCACTTTTATTTGCTGGAGACAGATAATTATCCCACCAACCTTTTAGTTGGCATGTAAATCCAACAGCTATCATTTTTGCAATAGTAGTGTCAGAATTTCCATTACTTTTGCAAATTGTACTATACATAAGCATACGATGCGCAATATTATAAATTTGTTTTTCAGAATATCCATCTATATTCCATTCAAAAATCTGTTTACCACAATAACTATTACTAACAATATAATCTTGTTCTTCATGCAATGTATCCATTGGAGAAGATCTATTACAGTAGAATAATCTTTGATTTGGTTTACCGTATTTGTCAAGTTTATTAATTTCATCTTGGACAACCCTTTTATAGTTATCAGTATTTTCTAGGTTAGATGAAAATTATTCTTCAAGAGTATTTATTTTCATATCTTTAAACTTTTCTTCTAAAAAATTTTCAAAATCATTTGTTGATTTTAATTTAAAATCTTTAATTTCTGGAGGTGATTGAAGGGTAGAAGAGGACAGGACGTCGGTCAAGTCTATTAAATTTTTGGTTTCTATCTGGATATTATACTTTCCTTGACAAATTGCAGAATATACTACTTTTATTCTATTATGTAACGAACGTATTTGTTCTCCTAAGATATTTAGATATAAGTTTATATAATTTTTTTCTAGTATTTGGTTTATATGTTTTACAGTAATCCGTAAAGTATCATTTTCAAATAGTTTCAAAAAAGCATTAAAATTTAATATTTTTCCATTTTTATCAATTTGAAATGATGATTGAGGCGGATAAATTCCTTTAACAGTACTTCAATTCAACAACTTATAATCTCTTTCTATTATGGAAATATATTGTTCTATGTAGTTTGATACAAACCAAGGAACAAAAGGGAATATTATATTTCTTCCAGATGTGAACTCATAAAATTTAGTCTAAAAATAATTTTGTTCTTCTTTTGAAATTTTTTTAAAGAACCATTCTCTAAACATTTTCCATTTTGGTAAACTGAATTCATTTCTTATCTTTTGCCTAGCTGGAGAGCCAAGACTAAAATCTATTTTAGTTGTAATATCCATTTAAATAGAAAAGTTCATTTCAGATTTAGTTATATCCGCATCTTGAACGTTGTAAACGCCCTTTACAATATTGTTTTTATTTATATGTAATTTTTCAACAGGATTATTATGTTCAGTAATTTCTTCATCAGTAGTTTTTCTTTCATAAATTGAGCTTCTAGGAGTTTCTACAGTATAGTCTAATGGTGAAATATGGGAATAAAAAGATTTTCTTCTAGATATATTATACCTATTAGATCTATTTATATTCAAGGTAAGCGCATAGTTATAACCATGTGTTTTTATGTTCAAGGTAAGCGCATCTAGAATATTAACATCGGTTAAGGATATTTGTAAATTTGGATAAACATCAAAATAGACTGGTCCATGAGCTAAACTGGATTGTATTAATCCCATTAATGATTTTTTTCCAATCCATATTTCTACAGTCTCTTAAAGCTAATATAAAACTTTCAGGTAGTCCTTCTAATGTCAGGGGTTTCAACGCCATTTGCACTAAGCCTATGTGCATAAACTGATGAGTTTGTCTGTAAGGATTTATATCCTTACTACTCAACAATTTTATAACCATTTCATCATTATTTAAAGAGACAGACTCTTCAGTAGTTTTAACTACTTGTTTTAAGCCAAGTTTCGCAAAAGTTCCTAGCTGGTATATAACCTTAGGTTAAATTTTGGGAATTGTCCATTTATTAAGTAGATCCAAATTATCAGGGAAATCATATTCTTGTTTAATACTATTTTTGATAGTATCTCTTTTCCTAATCATTTTTATTTGTAAGTCTGTGTTGAATCATATCAGTCCACTTCTATGTAAACCATGGCTCCGATACCAAACTGAACACCCTATCAACCATCGCGCTAAAATCCAGAATAGGCTAGAAGCTGGGCTGCTACAGTAAACGGAGTAAATTCCTGAGCTACAGTGACTGCAACAACAAGCTACAGTGCACTAAAAGCCGGAAAGCTACTGTAACTGTGCAAAATTTTTTGGATAGGGCAGTGTTTGCAGGATCAAAGTAAAATCAAGTCTATGGTCAAGCCATTGGAATTCAGTGACCATGTTGAAATATTATGCAGCATCAATAAAACAAACATGTCAATGAAAAACCTTTAAAGCTAAATGTTAGTATGAATTTTACATGAAGACAATCCGTTTAACATCAATTTAGATAAAACACATAAATGTGCCAAATAAAAGCCCAAATTACTACCACAAACAACGGGCATTATAGCACTACATGTTTTCCAAATTGATGCTACCAGAGAATCTTCATAACCCTAGCTTTAAAAGTTTAACCTTAACATATTTATTCTTAGGACAGTTACATATTATTTCATTTTAGACTGAATTCCGGTGTATTGATTCATATACTTTACTTTACTTTACATGTTTGATATTAGATCAGTTGCATACATATAAGTAAACATGATATAATTAAACACATAAGGATTTGGCCTGCCATTCGGGCTATAATAAACACAAGAATGAGATTAAACTAAATAAACAGAAAGTAAAAACAAGAAAGACTTACAGAGAACTTGCAGCAAACTTTTTCTTTATTCCAACAGCAGAACACTCTTACAACACTTGAAAGTACACACTTAATTTACAACACACACTCTGAGTCCTCCTCTCCATACTGGGGGAACCCTCTATTTATAATACTTTACAAACCGACTTAACAAAACCGACATACTATACAGACTCCAAACTATCGTACATAATTTACATAAAATATTCATACCGCCTTTAGAGCTTTCACCGCCTTCAGAAAACTTCCAAGCCACGTATATGTACTTCTAACACCATGTCTATCAACATGCACATACTTCCAAACTTTTGCCTTTACACGTATATAAACCTCCAGATGATTATATGACTTATTAAGTATTCTTAATTTTTGTGGCTAATACTTCTGGCAACTTCACTTCTTAACTTGTTGTTTTACCCAGAAAATTCTCTTTGAACTGATCAAATACTGCATCAATGTCTTCTTCTTCATCAAGAAGGTCATCTTGTGATTCAGCAAAATACATGTTTAATAAGGACTTTAAGCATGATGTTTCTAAATAAATGTTTGCAAGATGGTAAGCTCATGTAGCACCTTTTGATTTTGAAATTGTTTACAAAAAAGGAGAAGAAAATAATCTTCCTGATTTTCAACTCGTGAATATTTACAGGATAATGATACCAAGAGGAAGAGGTAATTTCTCTAGGGGATATCTCTCTAATAGAGGGAGAGGCAGAGGCAATATATTTGCTCAACATGATAATAGACAGCTAATAGCAGAAAATATTGTGTCGAGTTCATCAAGGAATAATATTCCTATGGATAAAAATGATCCTTTATATAAAAAGTTTATGGAATTTATAGCCAAAGAAGACCAGACTGAGACTTATGCTAGTGTCATTGGGAATGAAGAAAATGAGGGAAATATAACTTCATATGGAGAAAATGCTTATAAAGAAGTAATACTTCTGTTAGAATTCCCTGATATAAATAGGGAAGATAATCCATGGGCCTTAATGCAAAGGTATGTTGATACATCATCTTATGTTGTTACTGCATATAAGCAAAGAGGTTATTATGAAGCAATTTTAAAGGGAACTAAAATAGTTGAAATAACACATTTTCATGGAAATGATCCAAATATTTACAATTTCAGTAAAATATTAATCAAAAGGTTGATACTACCTGAGAAATGGGGATGTTTGTTCCAAAAAAGAAAATTTCTATAAAATTTAATTATTGGGATTATATAGATGCGCTATATAGAGTGCTCCTTTATGAAAATAATAAAAAGAAGCATTCTTGGTTTATAAAAATTTGTGGTGAGATATACAAGCGCCCAATCCCCAATTGGTTTGTTCAGTGGTGGATAAATTTTGGTCCATCCTTAAAAACTTCGCCAGAAAAATTTAAAGAAATATATTATGATTGGATTGATATATCACCAAAAATAAGCAAAATTATTGAAAAAAGACATTGGATTGAAGGTATGGCTCCAATGTACTTTTTTATAGAGTTTTCAATCCCATACATATGGAAATGGGTACCGGAGACAGGTACTACGCAAAAGGGTATTCCTTGTCTTCGAAGATGCTCATTTACAAAATTATTGGATAAATTAATGAAAATTGATAAATCTACCGGGGAAATATTTGGGCATGAACTTATTCTTCTAATAGAAGGAACAATAAAAGATTATCAAGAGAAAAAATTAAGTCAGAAGAAAGATCCTCCAAGTCCATTTGAACACATCAGCAAAAGACTACAGATGCAAAAAGGCATAGCTACAAGGGAAGATATAATCCAATCTTACCTAGAAGAAATGAAAAAAGATCTAGTCAAAAATCTCAGAGACGAAGAGTCAAAATCCGATACATCTATGATGTCATCTAAAGGAAAAGAAGTTGTGGATGAATCACAAGATGACCTTCTTGATGAAGAAGAAGACATTGATGCAGTATTTGATCAGTTCAAAGAGAATTTTCTGGGTAAAACAACAGGTTAAGAAGTGAAGTTGCTAAAAGTATTAGCCGCAAAAATTAAGAATACTTAATCAGTCATATCATCATCTGGAAGTTTATATACGTGTAAAGGCAAAAGTTTGGAAGTATGTGCATGTTCATAGACATGGTGTTAGAAGTACATATACGTGGCTTGGAAGTTTTCTGAAGGCGGTGAAAGCTCTAAAGGCGGTATGAATATTTTATGTAAATTATGTATGATAGTTTGGAGTCTGTATAGTATGTCGGTTTTGTTAAGTCGGTTTGTAAAGTATTTTAAATAGAGGGTTCCCCCAGTATGGAAAGGAGGACTCAGAGTGTGTGTTGTAAATTAAGTGTGTACTTTCAAGTGTTGTAAGAGTGTTCTGCTGTTGGAATAAAGAAAAGTTTTGCTGCAAGTTCTCTGTAAGTCTTTCTTGTTTTTACTTTCTGTTTATTAAGTTAAATATCATTGTTGTGTTTATTATAGCCTGAATGGCAGGCCAAATCCTTATGTGTTGAATTATATCATGTTTACTTATATGTATGCAACTGATCTAATATCAAACATGTAAAGTAAAGTCAAGTATATGAATCAAAACATTGGAATTCAGTCTAAAATGAAATAATATGTAACTGTCATAAGAATAAATATGTTAAGGTTAAACTTTTAAAGCTAGGGTTATGAAGATTCTCTGGTAGCATCAATTTGGAAAACATGTAGTGCTATAATGCCCGTTGTTTGTGGTAGTAATTTGGGCTTTTATTTGGCACATTTATGTGTTTTATCTAAATTGATGTTAGACGGATTGTCTTCATGTAAAATTCCTACTAACATTTAGCTTTAAAGGTTTTACATTGACATGTTTGTTTTATTGATGCTGCATAATATTTCAACATGGTCACTGTATTCCAATGGCTTGACCAGAGACTTGATTTTACTTTGATCCTGCAAACACCGCCCTATCCAGAATTTTTTGCACTGTTACTGTAGCTTTCCGGCTTTTAGTGCACTGTAGCTTGCTGTTGCGGTCATTATAGCTCCGGAATTTACTCTGGTTACCGTAGCAGCCCGGCTTCTAGCCTATTCTGGATTTTAGGGCGATGGTTGATAGGGTGTTCAGTTTGGTATCAGAGCCATGGTTTACATAGAAGTAGACTGATATGATTTAACACAGACTTACAAATAAAAATGATTAGGAAAAGAGATACTATCAAAAATAGTATTAAACAAGAATTTGATTTCCATGATAATTTGGATCTACTTAATAAATGGGCAATTCCTAAAATTGAACCTAAGGTTATATACCAGCTAGGAACTTTTGAGAAACTTGGCTTAAAACAAGTAGTTAAAACTACTGAAGAGTCTGTCTCTTTAAATAATGATGAAATGGTTATAAAATTGTTGAGTAGTAAGGATATAAATCCTTACAGACAAACTCATAAGTTTATACACATAGGCATAGTGCAAATTGCGTTGAAACCCCTGACATTAGAAGGCCTACCTGAAAGTTTTATATTAGCTTTAAGAGACTGTAGAAATATGGATTGGAAAAAATCATTAATGGGATTAATACAATCCAGTTTAGCTCATGGACCAGTCTATTTTGATGTTTATCCAAATTTACAACTATCCTGAACCGATGTTAATATTCTAGATGCGCTTACCTTGAATATAAAAACACATGGTTATAACTATGTTCCTGGTTCAGAAGTAATTTGTATATGTTATAGAATTTATTATAAACCACTTCATACATTAAATCCACAATGTAAAATAATATATAAGCCCTCCAATGAAACTATCATAATAGAAACCAATTTTAGTAAATCAAATATTACTACCAGAAGGCCAATAAAGTGGGAAGAAATTCCACTACCTGATAGTTGGCAAATAGAAAAGGTCGTGCCTCCACAGTCCACTATAAGCAATAACATAACTAGTATTGTTCAAACTCCCGAAGGATCTATCCAAATACATATGGACAATTATCCCTGCGAATCTATCATAAACAGATCTGATAGTTATAATATATCTAGAAGAAAATCTTTTTATTCCCATATTTTACCATTAGACTATACTGTAGAAACTCCTAGAAGCTCAACTTATGAAAGGAAAATTACTGATGAAGAAATTACTGAACATAATAATCCTATTGAAAAATTACATATAAATAAAAACAATATTGTAAAGGGCATTTACAACATTCAAGATGCGGATATAACTGAATCTGAAATGAACTTTTCTATGTAAATGGATATTACAACTAAAATAGATTTTAGTCCTGGCTCTCCAGCTAGGCAAAAGATAAGAAATGAATTCAATTTACCAAAATGGAAAATGTTTAGAGAATGGTTCTTTATAAAATTTCAAAAGAAGAATAAAATTATTTTCAAATTAAATTTTATGAGTTCACATCTGAAAGAAATATAATATTCCCTTTTGTTCCTTGGTTTGTATCAAACTACTTAGAACAATATATTTCCATAATAGAAAGAGATTATAAGTTGTTGAATGGAAGTATTGTCAAAGGAATTTATCCGCCTCAATCATCTTTTCAAATTGATAAAAATGGAAAAATATTAAATTTTAATGCTTTTTCGAAACTATCTGAAAATGATACTTTACAGATTACTGTAAAACATATAAACCAAATACTAGAAAAACAAAATTATATAAACTTATATCTAAATATCTTAGGAGAACAAATATGTTCATTACATAACAGAATAGAAGCAGTATATTCTGTAATTTGTCAAGGAAAGTATAATATCCAGATAGAAACCAAAGATTTAATAGACTTGACCGACGTCATCTCCTCTTCTACTCTTCAACCACCTCCTGAAATTAAAGATTTTAAATTAAAATCAACAAATGATTTTGAAAAATATTTAGAAGAAAAGTTTAAAGATATGAAAATAAATACTCTTGAAGAAGAATTTTCATCTTACCTAGAAAATACTGATAACTATAAAAGGGTTGTCCAAGATGAAATTAATAAACTTGACAAATATGGTAAACCAAATCAAAGATTATTCTACTATAGTAGACCTTCTCCAATGGATACATTGCATGAAGAACAAGATTATATTGTTAGTAGTAGTTATAGTGGTAAACAGATTTATGAATGGAATATAGATGGATACTCTGAAAAACAAATTTATAATATTGTGCATCGTATGCTTCTGTAAAGTACAATTTGCAAAAGTAGTGGAAATTCTGACACTACTGTTGCAAAAATGATAGTTGTTGGATTTACAGGCCAACTAAAAGGTACGTGGGATAATTATTTGTCTCCAGCAAATAAAAGTGAAATTTATAATACTGTAAAACAAGAAGATGGGCAAGTAGTACAGAATGGTGTATATACATTAATAGTTACTATTTTAGACCATTTTACAGGAAGAATATCTGACAACAGCGAAAATACTCGTACTCAGTTACAAAATTTAAGATGTAAAACTCTAACAGATTTCAAATGGTATGAAGACTCATTTCTGAATAGAATAATGGAATTACCAGGGAGCAATATTTCTCACAGGAAATCAAAATTCATAGATGGCCTTCCTTCCTTCCTTATTTGCGGAAAGAGTAAGAAAAGCATTAAGGAAAGACAAAGCCAATATTCCATATGAAAGTTGTACTTATGGGAAACTAATTGGAACATGTATTCAAGAAGGGTTATCATTATGTAATGAAATAAAGCTAAATCAACAAATTAAACGACAAAAGTTAACAGAAAGAAATCAATTAGGACAATTCTGTAGCCAATTTGGGATGGATATCCCAACCAATAAAAGTAGTTATAAAAAACTAAAAAATAATAAGGCTATTGAACCTCCTTATAAAAAGAAAACGAAACAATATTCTAAGAAAAAATTAGAACAAAAAGACCAAAGAAAAGAGGAAAGATCAAATAACAAGAAAAAGAAAATTGTTCATTGTTATAAATGTGAAAAAATTGGACATTATGCAAACAGATGTAAGTTAAAAAAGAAAATTAACAGTTTAAATGTTGATGAAGAATTAAAAAATACGTTATCTAAACTTTTACTAAATTCTGATTCAGAAGCCAATATAGAAGACGAAGAATCTGGAACTAATTCTTCCGGTTCAGAAAATTTTAAAGAATTAGACGATGAATCTTTATCTGAAGGATGTTGTGAGCCACGTATAAATGGCCAACCATGTTTGAATCCAATTAGTAGTAATGAAAGTGAAAATGAGGGATTTTATAAAATTCTGCCACAATTTCATAATTTGGATATAAATGTTTTAATGAGTAATAATATTTTAGAATTTCTAAAAAGAGTAAAAGATCCAGAATTAAGATATAAATTAATAGACCAAATTGAAGATGTTCCGGAAACAAGCCAAAGTGATACTTCTTTTCCAAACATAGAAGCAAAAATATCACAAAACCCATATTCTATGAATGAAGTTTATAAACTCCTTAAGGAAAGACAAAAGATATAATACCCCACAACTATACAAGATCTTACTGAAGAAATTCAAAACCTTAAGAGAGAAATTCAATTAATTCAAAATAAAAATAAAGATCTAGATGAAAGAGTATCCCTGTTAGAAACGTCAAGACAAATTACAACATTTGATAGTAATCATGAAAGTTCTCCAGAGCAGAGAGATTTTCTATCTACATTAGATATTTTCATTTCACAAAAATGGTTTGTTAAAATTACACTTTTAATCGATAATTATTTTCAAAAAGAATTAATTGCATTAGTTGATAGTGGTGCAGATATGAATGTAATACAAGAAGGATTAATACCCACTCGATATTTTCATAAAACTACAAATTCATTGAGACATGCAAGTGGAGAAAAACTTAATAAAAATTTTAAACTTCCACAAGCTTATATATGTAAAGATAAAACGTGTATCCCAACAAGTTTTTTACTTGTAAAGAATATTACAAACCAAGTGTACTAGGAACACCTTTTATAGATAAGATATATCCCATAACTCATGTTGATAATAATGGGATAACAGGAACCTATCAAAATAAATCTATCACAATTCAGTTTATAACAAAACCATTTACAAAAGTCTTACATGAAATCAAAGATCTTGTAACACAAAAAATGTTACATCTAAATTTTCTCAAACAAAAAATACATACATTAACAATTGAAGAAAAACTAAAAAATCCTAAATTACAAGAAAAGATCAAAATGGTTTTCAACATGTTTTCAGTAGAGATATGCAATGAACATCCAAATGCTATCTGGAATAGAAAAAAGCATATTGTTAGTCTTCCTTATGATGATAATTTTGATGAAAAGAAAATTCCAACAAAAGCAAGACCTTGCCAAATGAATTCTGAATATTTAGAATTGTGTAAAAAAGAAATTGAATCTCTTTTACAGAAAGGGCTAATAAGACCTTTACAATCTCCATGATCTTGCACAGCGTTTTATGTCAATAAACATAGTGAGCAAGGAAGAAGTGCCCCTAGATTAGTAATAAATTACAAACCTCTTAATAAAGTCCTGAAATGGATAAGGCATCCGATCCCTAATAAAAAAGATTTAATAGATAGATTATTTGATGCTATTATATTTTCAAAATTTGATTTAAAATCAGGATATTGGAAAATACAAATTGCTAAGCCTGATCAATACAAAACTGCTTTTAACGTTCTTATAGGACATTATGAATGGAGAGTTATGCCATTTGGACTGAAAAATGCTCCTTCAGAATTTCAAAAGATTATGAATGATATTTTTATTCCTTATAGTGAATTTATAATTGTTTATATCAATAATATTTTAGTCTTCTCAAAAGACATGGAAACTCATTTTAAACATTTAGATATTTTCAAGAAAATAGTGATACAGAATGGTTTAGTAATATCTAAACCAAAAATGTTTATTTTCCAGATTAATGTAAGATTTTTAGGACATAATATAGAAAAAGGAAAAATTATTCCTATAAACGAAAGTATAGAATTTGCTTCGAAATTTCCAGATGAAATAACAGATAAAACTCAATTACAAAGGTTTCTAGGAAGCTTAAATTATGTATCATCCTATTATGTGAATTTGGCTAAAGACGCAGCCATTTTGTAACGACCCGTATTCTACGCATCATAGGATCGTAGGATATTTATTTCTTTTACATACGAAGTCGTATGGTCATGTAACTTTGGGAGACGACTATTGTGGTCATTTCCCATGTTCATGATTTTTCCCGATTTTTAAATGACCATTTTACCCCTAGTTGGCACTGTTTTGGCCATAACTTTTGACTAGAAAGGAATTTTGACTTGGAACCACTTCCATTGGCTCCGGATGATGGTTTACAATTCCGTAGAGCGGTCACATTAGCCAAACGGACTCACCATTTGGGAGATATGGCTGAAACAAGTTTCAGATGGTGAAAAACAGCTTAATTGGGCTTAACCGGGTGATTAGCAGCTAGGTCCAGAGGGAAATTTCGGGTTTAGAGGTATAGGAGGACTGATTAGGGTTAGGAAATCACTTTCATTTCAGTTTTGAGCCGCCACAAACCTTCTTGAGACCTTAGTAATGGCTTCCATCCTCTAAAACCACTCCAAAACACATTTTTAGTGAAGATTAAGCCTAAACTACATCAAAACAAGGCCAAATAGCAACAGAGCAAGGTTGGAGCTGCTGCTATACATAGCACTTCGACCCAAACAGAGAGTATTTCAGATTTGGTGTTTCATTTGTGGCCAAGGTGAGTGATTTGCATAGTTTTTGCACTAATTACGGTAATTAAGGGTAATTAGTGAGGATTAGCGGATTTATACACTAATAAATTCTGGAAAAATGTTTAGAAATTCTTAAATAATATTTTATGCCTCTGGTAGGAATTTGGTTTAATTTAATTGAGTTTTGTTAATTCTATGATTAGTTTTATTTAATCATGCTTAAGGGAAAATAAGGGGATTTTGGGCACATTTGATCCATTTTGACATGTAAATTCATTGTTTTGGTGTTTGTGATTAGTTTGCTATGTTGTTATGACTATTTGACATGATTTGTGATTGATTAGAATAGTTAGATTTGTCAAAAACGTCGTCGAACGGCGTAAACAAGTTGCTGGAAAAAGTTGCAGAAAGTTGTGCAGGGCTTCGGATCGGATCGGATGAGGGCTCGGATAGAATATGTGAACTGGGAAAGAAAACCCGACCCGAACTGGAGTTTGGCACATAAGAGGCTTGACAAAAAGGAAGGCCGTTTACTTAGAGTTGGAGTGGACAAGGGGATCGGATCGGAAGAATAATGGAGGCCAGATCGGATCGACTCAAGAATGGAAGGCTACGACTGGAGTAAGGCGAAGGGATCGGATCAGATCGGAGTAGATGGAAAACGAGGGAGATGATCGGAGAAGGAGCATGAACTGGAAGGAAGACAGCAACCCGACCCGACCCGGAGGAGGATACCGACCCGACCCGAAGTGAAGTACCCGATCCGAACCGAATGGAAAGATGACAAGGAAGGAGGACCGAACCGAACCGACGAGGGTAATGATTACCGAACCGAACCGAATTCTAGGGCTGCTACTGCACGACAACTCTTCTGAAGACCCACTCCAATTCGACCAAACCCGAGATGCAAAGGAAGTCCAAATGAGAAGCTAGAGCTCAAGATCCAGATGGGAATCAACGAGTTCGCTTCATGATTGGGCTTTGCTGCGGGACGCGTGCTAAGGGGTTATCGATGTCTATAGCTTTGGACCACTATGGTAGGAGGTACGAAGGCGGATTCAGGGCCATTGTGGCATTGGTAGGACCAAGGGCTACGACCAATGAGGTGGGTCATTGAAATGTTTGGTCATGACTCCATGTGTTTAGCTTGGTCACAGCAGGGTTTCAACAAGTCGGGATTCGTCGTTACCTCAATTTGTCTAGTGTTCCAAAGTGGTAGATATCGTATGCTTTACGCACTGAGTGAGAGATGTGAGGATGGTAGCTATGGTTGATTTGTTTGCTATCATTATGAAATGCACACCCCACCCCCGTATTCTTACACTCCTTATTATGACACCTTAGAGTATTGTACGGTATGTGGTACTGACTCTTTGGTTGCAGGTCCAGGTTCAGGTATGGTTTAGTATACCTGTTATTATTCTTTTTAGATGCTTATCGCTCATACCAGGCTTTATGTCTAACCCAGAGTTTTATGCCTCATCTTATTACTCTGGGTGCTCACACGAGCAGACTAGAGACAGGTTAGCGGGTGATGCACGGGTAGATGATCCGGGGACGAGCAGGAGGCTTCCACGTAATATATATAGTACTCTCCCTGTGTTGTTGAAGATCACCGCTTGGGCATTGGTGGTGCATCTTCTACTTTAGCTTTCTTTTGTTAGAGACAGTAAATTTGAAAAGTTGTAATAAGCTGTATTTGGATTTCCGCTGCTCTGATGTTGATGTTGATTATTAGTTATCAGCTTATGCACTGTCTCTCCTGTTTTATGTCAAGTATGTTATTATTATATTTCATTCTATGCGCTGTGAGACATTCTACAAGTTCTTTGTATGTTCATTTCCTTCTTCCCTTTTCTTCTCACGACCCGTTCCGTGCTAACTGGACATGTGTACAGCGCACTTTTGGAGTAAATGTCGGTTGGTGCGGGGCGGGCTGTCACACTTGGTATCAGAGCTCTAGGTTGCGTAGTTAACCTAGGGAAGTTATCAGGGAGAGATATTATATGTATACAAGAGAGCGTATTTGTGATTACTTTGGTTTTTAAAAGCTATATATACTATTACTAGTATAAGGATGAAGTCGTGCTGCACTAGCACCACTATGGAGTCGTTAATCGTTTCCTTTTTCAGATTGACGATGAGCCGATATACTAGAGGTGCTGGTAGGGGAGCCAATAATGGGAATGCTGCTGACATGAGGACGATGTTTACTGACCTCATGAGAGAGATGCTTAGAGATGTACAGAGGGCAGCTCCCAATGGTGGAAATGGTGGTGGTCCAATAGTGCAGGCGCCAAGAGTCGACTTCGCCAAGCTGAATAAGGATTATACTAGTCTTGGTGGGAAGCCGTTCCACTGAACGGAGTCGGCCACGGATGTTCAGGATTGGTTGGATAGTTGCGAACGTATCTTTGAGGATTTGGGTATCGAGGATGCGATGAAGAGAAAGCTAGCGTCCCGTCAGCTGCAAGGGCGGGCAATGAATTGGTGGAATGCTATAAAGGCAGCTACGCCCGAAGATCAGATTACTTGGGAGCAGTTTAAGGCTCGCTTTAGCGAGAAGTTCATTCCAGCTGCTCAGAAGTCAGTGCTATTTAAGAAATTCTTTGAGCTCAAGCAGAATGGCAGAGCTGTCTCGGAGTATATTGCTGAATTTGACACTTTGTCAAAATATGGGTTATCTCTTATTGATACTGCCGAGAAAAAGAATGAGAAATTCATAACTGGTTTGGATCAGTACTTGGGGGAAAGACTTATTAACCACATCGATGAGACGTTTGAATCGATTGTGGGGAAAGCTTTAAGATTAGAAAGTCTCTACCCTAAGCCGAAGACTGAGGTTGCATCCGCAGATGAGCCAAAGCCACAAGCAAGTGGTGGAGGCAAGGGTGGTTCCCAGAATAAGAGAAAGCAGAATCAGACTAAGGATGGCCAGAAGAAAAAGAATAAGCAAGATGTTGAGTGCTTCAGCTGTGGTAAGAAGGGCCATTATGCTAGTAATTGTCGGGCCAAGCCAGCGGATAGGAAGTGCTTCAACTGTGGCCAAATGGGACCTCACAAGGACAAGTGTCCGCAACCCCCTAAAGAAAAGCAAATAGCGAAATCCTACGCCCTTAATGCTATTCCTTCTTCGTCGAATGCCCCAACAGCGGCGGAGAAGGGAAAGAATGTCGTCATTCAAGGTATGCTTTCTGTTTATGATGTTCCTGATAGAGTTTTATTTGATACCGGAGCTTCCAGTTCTTTCATATCTAGTGACCTGGTAGATAGGTTGGGATTGGAGCCCGAGATTGTTGATAGACCTTTAGTAGTGACGAACCCGATTGGTGGTTCGACTAGCCTTAGCATGATTTGTCGTAATGTGGTCCTATCGAGTCATGGATGCATGTTTGTTTGTGATTGCTTTGTTTTGGGCTTTACTGGGTTTGGCATTATTTTGGGAGTAGATTGGCTCCAAAGATACGGGGTGGTGGTAGACTGTGAGGGCTTTTTAGTGACAGCTAGAGCGGATGATGGGCGGAGGATAGTGTTTGGTGGTCTATCCAGTAAGGGGGTATTGGCTAGTTTTCTAAACTCTCTCGACATTCCGCATAGTGAGTTGTCAGGTTTGCCCGTGGTTGGCCAGTATCCGGATGTTTTCGAAGAAGTGACCGGACTTCCACCACACCGAGAGATTGAGTTTCGTATTGACTTGGTAAAAGATGCCAGACCTATATTGATTCCACTTCGTCGTATGGCACCAAGAGAGCAGCGAGAGCTCGAGGTGAAAGTCAGCGATCTTTTGAAGAAGGGATTTATCAGAAGGAGTGTTTCTGAATGGGGAGCACCAGTTGTGTTTGCTACCAAGGCGGATGGTTCCCTTCGTTTGTGTGTAGACTACCGCGAGTTGAATAAAGTGACGAGGAAGAACAAGTATCCTCTACTGCGGATAGATGATTTGTTCGATCAGTTGAGTGGCGCGAGAGTATTTTCTCAGTTGGATCTCGCGACAGATTTTCATCAGCTTAGAGTGGAAGCTGAGAGTATAGCTAAAACGGCATTTAGAACGCCGTCTGGATTTTATGAATGGTTGGTCATGCCATTCGGGCTGACCAATGCCCCAACATATTTTGTGGATCTTAGGAATAGGGTATTCAGAGATCAGTTGAATAAGTTTGTCCTTGTGTTCGTTGATGATACTTTGGTCTATTCGAGGACAGAGGAAGAACACAAGGAACATTTAAGAGTAGTGATGGAGGTGTTGAGAAAACACCAATTGAAAGCAAAGTTTTCTAAGTGTCACTTCTGGAAGAGGGAAGTGAGGTTCTTGGGCCATGTTGTATCAGAGAATGGTAGTGCCGTGGACCCGGCGAAGGTGGCTACGGTACAAGATTGGCCTACGCCCAAGAATGCAACAGATGTAAGAAGTTTCTTGGGATTAGCTGGATATTATCGTAAGTTTATCCAAGGTTTCTCCAAGATAGCAGCACCATTGACCCAGTTGACCAAGAAGAATCAAGCTTTTGTCTGGGATGAAAGGTGCGAGAATGCATTCAAGAGTCTAAAGGACAAGTTGACAAGCGCACCAGTGTTAGTCATTCCTAAGGGGGATGAAGAGATGACGGTATACACGGATGCCTGTGGTACCGGACTGGGTGCTGTATTGATGCAAGGTGGTAGGTTGTAGCTTATGCAAGTCGGCAATTGAAACCGCATGAGAAGAAGTATCCTACCCATGATTTGGAACTGGCAGCGATCGTGTTTGCGTTAAAGATGTGGAGACACTATCTCTTGGGAGAAAGATTTGAGCTGTTTACAGATCGTAAGTCGTTAAAGTATCTCTTCTCTCAGAAAGATCTGAATCTCCGTCAGCAGAGATGGTTAGAGTTCTTAGCTTCCTATGATTTTGACATCACATATACACCGGGAAAGGGCAATGCGGTAGCCGATGCGTTGAGTCGAAGACATGCCAGTTTAGGGACTATGTTCCTTGAATGGAAGCAACTGGAGTATATCGTGGGGTTTGATTTCAGGCCAAAGAGCGAATTGGATCCAGAAATGTTAGCAAGTTTGACGATCAGACCCACTTTGATTGAGCGGATCGGCTCTAGTCAGAGGGACGATCCTAACCTATTGGAAATCATCTCCAAGTTCGAGATGGGTATCGATGAGGAGACGGACAAGTATGGGCTTGATCAAGATGGATGGCTTAGAAAGAATGGAAAGCTTGTTGTACCCAATGTCGATGGATTGAGGGATGAAGTGCTTAGAGAGTGTCATCACTCAAAACTGACTATACACCCCGGTGGTAATAAGATGTATCGAGATATGAAGCAGACCTACTACTGGGAAGGGATGAAAAGAGACATTGGGAAGTTTATATCCAAATGCATGAATTGCCAGCTAGTTAAAGCCGTGCAAAAGAAGCCTAGTGGTTTGTTGCAACCATTAGAAATTCCCGAATGGAAATGGGAGCAGGTCTCGATGGATTTCATCGATGGTTTACCAAAGACTAGATCGGGACATGATAGCATTTGGGTAATCGTGGATCGATTGACTAAGAGTGCAAGATTCATACCAGTCAAATCGACCAGAACGGCAGCCAAGTTAGCAGAATTGTATACGAAGTGGGTAGTGAGATTTCATGGAGTACCTAAAAGCATTGTGAGTGACCGGGACCCGTTCTTCACTAGTGGGTTTTGGAAGAGCTTACAAGAGGCTCTAGGGTCAAAGTTACATCTCAGTACCGCATATCATCCTCAGACCGACGGTCAGACGGAGAGGGTGAATCGTATTTTGGAAGATCTCTTGAGAGCGTGTATATTGGATTTTGGTGGATCATGGGATGACCATTTGCATCTAGTAGAGTTTGCATATAATAATAGCTACTAATCCAGTATCGGTATGGCTCCGTTTGAAGCTTTATATGGAAGACCGTGCAACTCACCATCACGTTGGATAGAGACTGGCGAGAAGTTTATGCTTGGACCAGATGTGGTGAGGGAAACTTCAGATAAGATCAAGATCATTCAACAACGAATGAAGGCTGCCCAAGATAGGCAGAAGAGTTATGCTGATAAGAGGAGAAGAGACCTAAAATTCTCCGTTGGTGACTTGGTGTTTGTCAAGATTTCTCCGTTGAAGAGCGTAATACGATTTGGCAGGAGAGGCAAGTTGGCACCAAGATTTGTTGGCTCATTCCCTGTTATTGAACTAGTCGGGAATTTGGCATACAGAATTGACTTACCGGAGAAGATGGCGGGAGTTCACGACGTATTTCATGTTTCCCAACTAAGGAAGTTCGTTCACGACTCAGATATGACTATTTCACCTGATCAGTTAGAGGACTTCGAAGTAGAACCCGAGACGGTTGGGAACCGCAAGCCGGCCCGTATTGTTGAGCACGACATGAAGCAACTTCGAAGGAAGGCGGTGAAGCTAGTCAAGGTTCAGTGGAGCGAGGACGAGAATGATTGTACTTGGGAGACAGAGAAGAACATTAGGAAGACACACCCAGAACTATTTGCCTGGTAAGATTTTGACTTCGATTTAGTTTTCCGCATGCTAGGATAGGCTTGTTTGCTTGTTTTGCATGTTTGATTGTTGTATGTGGTTGTTAGACATGCGGGATCCTTTGTATGTTTTGGGTTAAGGAATTTCGGGGACGAAATTTCTTAAGGGGGGGAGAGTGTAACGACCCGTATTCTACGCATCATAGGATCGTAGGATATTTATTTCTTTCACATACGAAGTCGTATGGTCATGTAACTTTGGGAGACGACTATTGTGGTCATTTCCCATGTTCATGATTTTTCCCGATTTTTAAATGACCATTTTACCCCTAGTTGGCACTGTTTTGGCCATAACTTTTGACTGGAAAGGAATTTTGACTTGAAACCACTTCCATTGGCTCCGGATGATGGTTTACAATTCTGTAGAGTGATCACATTAGCCAAACGGACTCACCGTTTGGGAGATATGGCTGAAACAAGTTTCAGATGGTGAAAAACAGCTTAATTGGGCTTAACCGGGTGATTAGCAGCTAGGCCCAGAGGGGAATTTCGGGTTTAGAGGTATAGGAGGACCGATTAGGGTTAGGAAATCACTTTCATTTCAGTTTTGAGCCGCGACAAACCTTCTTGAGACCTTAGTAATGGCTTTCATCCTCTAAAACCACTCCAAAACACATTTTTAGTGAAGATTAAGCCTAAACTACATCAAAACAAGGCCAAATAGCAACAGAGTAAGGTTGGAGCTGCTGCTATACATAGGAATTCGACCCAAACAGAGAGTATTTCAGATTTGGTGTTTCATTTGTGGCCAAGGTGAGTGATTTGCATAGTTTTTGCCCTAATTACGGTAATTAAGGGTAATTAGTGAGGATTAGCGGATTTATACACTAATAAATTCTGGAAAAATGTTTAGAAATTCTTAAATAATATTTTATGCCTCTGGTAGGAATTTGGTTTAATTTAATTGAGTTTTGTTAATTCTATGATTAGTTTTATTTAATCATGCTTAAGAGAAAATAAGGGGATTTTGGGCACATTTGATTCATTTTGACATGTAAATTCATTGTTTTGGTGTTTGTGATTAGTTTGCTATGTTGTTATGACTATTTGACATGATTTGTGATTGATTAGAATAGTTAAATTTGTCAAAAACGTCGTTGAACGGCGTAAAAAGTTGCAGAAAGTTGTGCAGGGCTTCGGATCGGATGAGGGCTCGGATCGGATATGTGAACTGGGCAAGAAAACCCGACCCGAACTAGAGTTTGGCACATAAGAGACTTGGCAAAAAGGAAAGCCGTTTACTTAGATTCGGAGTGGACAAGGGGATCGGATCGGAAGAATAATGGAGGCCAGATCGGATCGACTCAAGAATGGAAGGCTACGACTGGATTAAGGCGAAGGGATCGGATCGGATCGGAGTAGATGGAAAACGAGGGAGCTGATCGGAGAAGGAGCATGAACTGGAAGGAAGACAGCAACCCGACCCGACGCGGAGGAGGACACCGACCCGACCTGAAGTGAAGTACCCGATCCGAACCGAATGGAAAGATGACAAGGAAGGAGGACCGAACCGAACCGACGAGGGTAATGACTACCGAACCGAACCGAATTCTAGGGCTGCTACTGCACGATAACTCTTCTGAAGACCCACTCCAATTCGACCAAACCCGAGATGCAAAGGAAGTCCAAATGAGAAGCTAGAGCTCAAGATCCAGATGGGAATCAACGAGTTCGCTTCATGATTGGGCTTTGCTGCGGGACGCGTGCTAAGAGGTTATCGATGTCTATAGCTTTGGACCACTATGGTAGGAGGTACGAAGGCGGATTCAGGGCCATTGTGGCATTGGTAGGACCAAGGGCTACGACCAATGAGGTGGGTCATTGAAATGTTTGGTCATGACTCCATGTGTTTAGCTTGGTCACAGCAGGGTTTCTACAAGTCGGGATTCGTCGTTACCTCAATTTGTCTAGTGTTCCAAAGTGGTAGATATCGTATGCTTTACGCACTGAGTGAGAGATGTAAGGATGGTTGCTATCGTTGATTTGTTTGCTATCATTATGACATGCACACCCCACCCCCGTATTCTTACACTCTTTATTATGGCACCTTAGAGTATTGTACGGTATGTGGTACTGACTCTTTGGTTGCAGGTTCAGGTATGGTTTAGTATACCTGTTATTATTCTGTTTAGATGCTTATCGCTCATACCAGGCTTTATGTCTGACCCAGAGTTTTATGTCTCATCTTATTACTCTAGGTGCTCACACGAGCAGACTAGAGACAGGTTAGCGGGTGATGCACGGGTAGATGATCCGGGGACGAGCAGGAGGCTTCCACGTAATATATATAGTACTCTCCCTGTGTTGTTGAAGATCACCGCTTGGGCATTGGTGGTGCATCTTCTACTTTAGCTTTCTTTTGTTAGAGACAGTAAATTTGAAAAGTTGTAATAAGTTGTATTTGGATTTCCGCTGCTCTGATGTTGATGTTGATTATTAGTTATCAGCTTATGCACTGTCTCTCCTGTTTTATGTCAAGTATGTTATTATTATATTTCATTCAATGCGCTGTGAGACATTCTACAGGTTCTTTGTATGTTCATTTCCTTCTTCCCTTTTGTTCTCACGACCCGTTCCGTGCTAACTGGACATGTGTACAGCGCACTTTTGGAGTAAATGTCGGTTGGTGCGGGGCGGGTTGTCACACATTTTATATGAAAGGCTTAAAAAGAATCCAAGTCCTTGGACTGACCAACATACGCAAGCCATAAGAAAAATAAAAGAGAAAGTAAAAACTCTTCCTTGTCTAATGCTGGCCAATCCAAATTGGCAAAAGATTATTGAGACTGATGCTTCAGATATAGGGTATGGTGGAATTCTAAAACAAATAGACCCAAAAACAAAACAAGAATATCTTGTAAGATTCCATTTAGGAAAATGGAATAATTGTCAGAAAAATTATGCAACTGTTGCAAAAGAAATTCTTGCGATAGTAAAACGTGTACTAAAATTTCAAGATGATTTATACAATCAAAAATTCATTTTAAAAACCAATTGCAAATCAGCAAAATACATGTTTAATAAGGACTTTATGCATGATGTTTCCAAACAAATGTTTGCAAGATGGCAAGCTCATTTAGCACCTTTTGATTTTGAAATTGTTTACAAAAAGGGAGAAGAAAATAATCTTCCTGATTTTTTAACTCGTGAATATTTACAGGATAATGATACCAAGAGGAAGAGGTAATTTCTCCAGGGGATATCTCTCTAATAGAGTTAGAGGCAGAGGCAATATGTTGGCTCAACATGGTAATAGATAGCTAATAGCAGAAAATATTGCGTCAAGTTCATCAAGGAATAATATCCTATGGATAAAAATGATCCTTTATATAAAAAAGTTTATGGAATTTATAGCCAAAGAAGACCAGACTGAGACTTATGCTAGTGTCACTGGGAATGAAGAAAATGAAGGAAATATAACTTCATATGAAGAAAGTGCTTATGAAGAAGTAATACTTCTGTTATAATTCTCTGATATAAATAGGGAAGATAATCCATGGGCCTTAATGCAAAGGTATGTTGATACATCATCTTATGTTGTTACTGCATATAAGCAAAGTGGTTATTATGAAGCAATTTTAAAGGGAACTAAAGCAGCTAAAATAACACATTTTCATGGAAATGATCCAAATATTTACAGTTTCAGTAAAATATTAATCAAAAGGTTGATACTACCTGAGGAATGGGGACTATCGGCCCTAAAAGAGAAGGAAATGTTTGTTCCAGAAAAGAAATTTTCGATAAAATTTAATTTTTGGGATTATGTAGATGCGCTATATAGAGTGCTCCTTTATGAAAATAATAAAAAGAAGCATTCTTGGTTTATAAAAATTTGTGGCGAGATATACAAGCGCCCAATCCCCAATTGGTTTGTTCAGTGGTGGATAAATTTTGGTCCATCCTTAAAAATTTTGCCAGAAAAATTTAAAGAACTATATTCTGATTGGATTGATATATCACCAAAAATAAGCGAAATTAATGAAAAACGACATTGGATTGAAGGTATGGCTCCAATGTACTTTTTTATAGAGTTTTCAATCCCATACATATGGAAATGGGTATCGGAGACAGGTACAACGCAACAGGGTATTTCTTGTCTTCGAAGATGCTCATTTACAAAATTTTGGGATAATTTAATGAAAATTGATAAATCTACCGGAGAAATATTTGGGCATGAACTTATTCTTCTAATAGAAGGAACGATAAAAGATTATCAAGAGAAAAAATTAAGTCAAAAGAAAGATCCTCCAAGTCCTTTTGAACACATCAGCAAAAGACTACAGATGCAAAAAGGCATAGCTACAAGGGAAGATATCATCCAATCTTACCTAGAAGAAATAAAGAAAGATCTAGTCAAAAATCTCAGAGACGAAGAGTCAAAATCCGATACATCTATGACGTCATCTAAAGGAAAAGAAGTTGTGGATGAATCACATGACGACCTTCTTGATGAAGAAGAAGACATTGATGCAGTATTTGAACAGTTCAAAGAGAATTTTCTGGGTAAAACAACAAGTTAAGAAGTGAAGTTGCAAGAAGTATTAGCCGCAAAAATTAAGAATACTTAATAAGTCATATCATCATCTGGAAGTTTATATACGTGTAGAGGCAAAAGTTTGGAAGTATGTGCATGTTGATAGACATGGTGTTAGAAGTTCATATACATGACTTGGAAGTTTTCTGAAGGCGGTGAAAGCTCTAAAGGCGGTATGAATATTTTATATAAATTATGTACGATATGAATATTATGTACGATAGTTTGGAGTCTGTATAATATGTATGTCGGTTTTGTTAAGTCGGTTTGTAAAGTATTATAAATAGAGGGTTCCCCCAGTACGGAAGGAGGACTCAGAGTGTGTGTTGTCAATTAAGTGTGTACTTTCAAGTGTTGTAAGAGTGTTCTGCTGTTGGAATAAAGAAAAGTTTGTTGCAAGTTCTCTGTAAGTCTTTCTTGTTTTTACTTTCTGTTTATTAAGTTTAATATCATTATTGTGTTTATTATAGCCTAAATGGCAGGCTAAATCCTTATGTGTTGAATTATATCATGTTTACTTATATGTATGCAACTGATCTAATATCAAACATGTAAAGTAAAGTCAAGTATATGAATCAAAACAATGGAATTCAGTCTAAAATGAAATAATATGTAACTGTCACAAGAATAAATGTGTTAAGGTTAAACTTTTAAAGCTAGGGTTATGAAGATTCTCTGGCGGCATCAATTTGGAAAACATGTAGTGCTATAATGCCCGTTGTTTGTGGTAGTAATTTGGGCTTTTATTTGGCACATTTATGTGTTTTATTTAAATTGATGTTAGACGGATTGTCTTCATGTAAAATTCCTACTATTTAATTTAATATTATAAGTATAAATATAAAAACTTTAAAACTTAATATTCAAAGCTATAGATAAATAAGAAACTTAAAAACTTAATATATAAATCGACAAATATAAGAAAATAATAATATTAAAATTTAAGTAATCATATATAATTAAAACTTAAAATATAAGTAATAAAATATGAGATATTTAAATTTGGAGTTAAATTTAAAATCCAAGAAATATTAAAAGATATATAAGAAGTAATTTTGAAATCAGATTAGAAAATAGGAAGATTAAAAATAAGTTTAAGGTGATAAGAGATTTGAAAAGGAGATTCAGTGTTATTACAGAGTTTTAACAATAAAATCTAAACTCTATAACTTATCCTATTTTCTTAAACTCTTAATCTCTTGTTACTCAAGAGTCTTCAATCTTGAACGCTTCTTCTCTGAAATCTTTATTCTTGAATCTTTAAAATTGTACAATCTTCAAATCAATACCTGTATATAATTCATGCATATACACTTATATATATTTCTAGATAAAAGTGTTAGTGTGTATATATATATATATATTATAACAAAAATAGTTAGAACAATGTTGTTGTCATCAAAACCATCATCACAAACATCTTAGTCCCTAACAATCTCCCGCTTTTTGATGATGACAACCTTCGTTTGTAAAATATACTTACCTGATGTCTTGATACTTCAATTACTCCCCCTCACTCAAATAACTTCTTCCGAAACTACTAACTCCCACTTACTCCCTAACTCCCCTTACACTAAGCCTATTATATAATTCTCCCCCTTTGTCATCAATATAAACTATAATACTCATAAACAATTTACAATACTCCCCCTTAATCAAATATAAGACTAAATCTAGTCTAAGAACAAACTATAATACTCTTAAAACCCATGATATGACTTATAATACTCCCATTATGACTACAACATAACCTTAGACTAAAGAATAACCTTAATATGTAATATTGTAACTAAAACTATATTACCACTAAAACACAATGCTATAATCAAACTAAAATATTATAATGTTTGTTACATATTGTAATACATGTAACTGTATAATGAATATTTAAATTATACAACAAATATTAGCGAGTTTATGTAATTAATCTATACAACGAATATTTACAAAACATGAAGCCGATCTACTGAGTGTTTTTGATAATTGGATATTCATGAAGTGGACAGTTTGGATAATGGAGACAAAATTCTCCAGTTTATCCGATCACATTTCCATCCTTACAAAAAAAAGACCTCTTCAACGCAAATGACTTGATCATCTTCGTCCATTTGTACTTATTGTTGTTGTTGTTCTTCTTCTTCTTCCATAGGATTATGAATTTGAATATTAGGCGAGTCATCCTCGAAATGATTGGATTAGAATGGTTATCCATTAGAAATTCTGCAAATCCCTAATGATTTGCCCTTGTTTCTGTTGTTCTCTTGCCATTCGTAGTTTCTTCTTTTGGGTTTCAACGAGCATTTCAGTATATCCTTCATAGATTCTTCCAATTTGATTACTCGTGCATGCGTAGTTCGTTGAAACTGACCTTGGGGAGAAGTAGGAAAGGAGAAGATGTTGTTTTCGTTGGTATTTGATGAGAAGGCCATTATTTTTTCCAAAAGTTTATTACAGAGAAGAATGAGTGAAGAGACAGGAATTGAGAGTTTAAATAAGTATCAAAATTGATTTTGGAGGGAATTTTAATTTTGAAATTTTACTGTTATATGTCGATATGGGGGTAGCATATGTCGGCATGTCTCTTCTAATTTTAATTTTTTTGAATTATTATATATTTTATTATATATGTTTACTAATATATCTAGTTATTCTATTTCAATTAATGAGAAAATACCTAGTTCTCTTCTTAATTTAGTAAATGTTGCTTCATTCAAGGATTTATTTAAAATATATGCAAGTTGATTTTCTGCTTTAACGAATTCTAGTGAAATATTTTTCTTTACTTACATTATCTCTTAGAAATTGATGTTTAACATCTATATGTTTTATTCTAACATGATGAGTAGGGATTTTAGATAGATTTACTGCACTCGTATTATCGCAGTATATTTGTGATTTGGTTATATTTAATCCAAAATCTTTTAGACTTTGTTGCATACAAATTACTTGAGAATAAGTTAAAGAAGAAGAGATATATTCTACTTCAATTGTTGACAAGTAAGCAATATTCTGCTTTTTACTAAACTAGGAAACTAGGGAATGTCCCAAAAAGTGACAAGTTCCAGTTGTACTTTTTCAATTTGATTTATAACCAGCGTTGTCAGCATCGCAATATAAAATTAAATCGAATAAATTACCCTCAGGATAAAATAAACCAAAATCCAATGTGTGTTTGATGTATCATAGAATTCGTTTTATGACCTCACTACAACAAATTAGGGTTTTCATAGCGTTTGAAAAACACTATTATATCCTAACATAGCGTTTCAGAGAACGCCATGTAACGTACGACATGCTATGTTAGACCTTCTACTTTAAATAGCGAGAAAAAAAACGCTATGAAAAATGAATTTTGCATAGCGTTTTTGTTTGCTATTAAAAAAAAGCTATACAATATACCATCTGATACATACTTTATATAGCGTTGGTATGTACAATTCTATAGCATTTGTATGTATAATTCTAGAGCGTTTGTACCTATATTTTATAGCGTTTTCTGTAATGTGTTTCTATAGCGTTTTTAAAACGCTATCGCCTATATTATTTATTTGTACATTTTATTCATCGTCATTTCAGCCTTTTTTCATGTATAAACACACATTTAAACGTTTCTTATATGTATATAAATATAACAAATTTTAACAAACAACTATACAAATTACTACATAATATTTCATATATATCGTTCAAACGACATTTCTTATATCCATACTTGGTATTTCATGCACATCATTCAAATAAATTCTCACATATTCAAACTTAGTATTTCATACAAATTGTTTTATCAACTGTTCTGAATCCACACGTAATATATATATATATATATATATAATGTCACATTTTGCTACAACAAGTTACTTACAAAACAGACAAATAATACATTTGATCTTGCTTTGCTTCTGATATTTCCTCCTTAACTGCAACAATTGCGGTCCTGCTTATGTCAAATAAAACGTCAATCTGTTATTAATTGCTATGTCGTATATTGACAAAGTAAAAGAAAAAAAAAGCAGCTATGACAGAAAATATAATGCACTTAGCAATCCAAACAATCCCGAATGATTTCAATATGCAACAACTATGTCGTGTTATTAGGTTTAGAGATAACCAACCGATCAGTCACAAACTTCCGTACAATTGAAAGGGGTGAACTTTGACAAATTAATTAACAAAATCAAACAAACACTACATGTGTGGAGCAGCAAACTACTATTTATAAGTGATACACTCAAGTTAATCAAAACAGTAAATGTTTTCTATTCACGTTTTTATAGTTTTTTTTTTCATTCAGAGCATCAGCAACTTCTGATAGACATTGCCTACAGTAAATGCTATAGGTAAAGTTTCTGTATGCTCCTGTGAATAACACAAATACATGCATCCTAGGTGGTTGGTTACGAATTGTGTGTAATTTGTGGCATTCTGCAGGTTGTGGAATTTTAGAACACTGTGGAAACGTGTGCATGAGTAGGATAGAAAATGGAAAAGATGTTTCCTACTCGCACATTGCATCTACAGTGGAAATGCTAGGCCAACTAGCTAAGAACTAAAAAGGATGTCATAATAATATAGTTGAATATATCTGTAAAGTAGACAGGAACTTGTACCTATTTCCACTGAGAACTAAGACAATTTTACCCAGAACTATAAAATTTTGACAGTGATGAGATGTTTTTCTTGGTCTCTTGTAATAATGAAATCCTTAGATATTCTCAACCTCAGCATAACTATAGTAAACATGAGAATTAATATTACTTACATGTGAGAAATCTTATACCAGTGTATTAGGCTCTTCTTCGACCAATGTTTCATTCTCTTCTTCGGTCGACTTTTACTTCTCAATGGATCAAAAGAAAATAAACAAGGAACTGCACTCAAAAATTAACATTTACTTCAACAACATTAACTTAGCTTTCTATTCAAAATTATGGAAATAAACAATGTAGAATCCTCATTTCAACAAGTCATAAAAACAGCAACCCATCCTTTGATTCAAAATCGAATTCTAAGATAGTAAACCAACTGCAAGTAAACAGGGTTGCAATAGCAGTAGAAAACAATATTTGTTTTAGCCAAAACATGTAACTTGTTACTCTTCCTCAAAAACAGATATGGACATTGAATATCCATCTATATTGCAACTGAATGTAATAAAGATGATGCAACAGTGCACTCATTCAATTTTCACGAGCATATACTTCTTCAAGCTAACCATGTAAATAGTAAAATCTAGACGATATAACTAAACATGCCATTACACCCTTAGTTCCCCCTATTGAAGGTGCATGCTTAAATAAGTCATTTTGCAGTCCTAATAATGGGATTACAATTGATTTGGATGATGAAAATACAACCTAAAAATCTGCAAATTTTGAAAATAAAAGAGTCATGCATTTGCAGTCCATTTTAATGCTTTCATTTCCAAGCTCATCATCATACTACACACTTTTTGAAATTGATCCATTGACACTAATAAATTTATATTTATATCCAGTATTTGTGTAAAAATCTGAATACTCAAACTATAATATTGATGATTGTTGATTGATACTATCTACTTATGACCAAGCTAGCTATTGGATCACTCAAAAAATAAACAACTTTATTGTTTTTCCTTCTTCTTTTGGGGTAAAGTCCTTTTGAGCAATGGCTAAAGATGTAAAGGCAGTGGAAAAAGGCAACGGGCAGTTGAGGACGAAGGACTACGCGGACCCTCCGCCCGCTCCTTTTCTCAACATAGAGGTATTGACCAAGTGGTCGCTTTACATGGCGGTGATTGCGGAGTTTGTGGCGACGCTGCTGTATCTATACATAACGCTGGTGACAGTGATTGGGTATAGTCACCAAACCGACGCAACGCTGCCTGGGAACGTGGACGCGGCGTGCAGCGGCGCTGGCGTTCTTGGAATTGCATGGGCTTTTGGGGGCATGATTTTCGTTCTTATTTACTGCACTGCTGGAATCTCTGGAGGACACATCAACCCAGCAGTGACATCCGGTCTATTCCTAGCAAGAAAAGTATCCATAGTCCGTGCAATCCTATACATGATCGCCCAGTGCCTCGGCGCCATATGAGGAGCGCGTACTACAGCAGGTACGGAGGTGAAGCAAACATGCTAAGCGCGGGTAACACAAAAGGAACCGGCCTCGCTGCTGAAATCATCGGCACTTTCGTCCTAGTCTACACCATGTTCTCCGCCACCTATCCCAAAAGAAGCACGTGCGATTCTCATGTTCCCGTTCTGGCACCGCTTCCAATTGGATTTGCCGTGTTCATGGTTCATTTGGCTACCATTCCCATTACCGGGACGGGGATCAACCTGACTAGAAGCTTTGGAGCTGCTGTCATCTACAACAAAGACAAAGCATGGGATGACCATTGGATCTTATAGGTCAGTCCGTTTATTGGTGCAGCCATTGCAGCAGCGTATCACCAGTATGTGCTAAGGGAAGGCGCGGTGAAGGCTTTGGGATCGTTCACGAGCAACGCATGATATTTATTATCGATCCTATCGTCGTCGTCCTGTTAGTGTAAGAAGAATTGTAGATATCATGCATGAAAAGTGAAAATGGAGGGGGGTCTGTTTGTCATGTTTATTGATCAACTTAGCTGTTGTTCATATCATCATTTCATTATGCTTCCTTCTTTTTTGTATTTGAATTATTGACTGTCCATCCTACGTTTTTCTTTCCTTTTTTCCTTTTCTTCTAGCTTTTGTATCATTGTAGTCTGTCTAAAAGGTTCAGATTGAAATTCTTCTCCTTTGTCAATTAAATTAACACATGATGTTTACATTTAAAAAAAAATCTAGCTACTGGAAAACAAGTTAGTGGTTGGAAATTTGTTTGATTTAAAACTAGTGATAGGTTTAATTTTTCTTGGATAAATAGGTTAGATTTTCCTTCCAAAAAGCACTTGTTGTGAAACAATGAGAAAAAGGGCTTTTTTTCTCAATTATTTTCTTAGTATTTAATTGAGCACCTAATCAAAACTAGTAAAAGCAGCAACCAAAAAAACTGAAGTAAAATTTCAAAAACTACCATTTTAGTACAAATATTTCCAGTGGAAACTATAAATATTTGTAATTTCCATTGGATATATTTTTGTAAAAAACTATAGAAAAAAATCCAAATATATTTCTCCACTTTTGGTGCAAACTTTAGCACTAAAAATTTGTACTAAAAGGCATAATTATATACAGTTAATTACAAGTATGGTTCGTTGATTTTCAGAAAGTTATATTATCTTTGAATAATCGCAAAATCCACACGTAAGTTTTAAAATGGTATTAATTAATTTTATCAAATTAACCAACGTCAGATATTGTTACATAGGTAGTAAATGACTGACACCCTTGGAACAAAATAACTTTATAGTTTAGATGCAGCATTTCAATGTAGGTTAAAATAAATAGTACAAATTTCAAGCTTTATATACTGATAAGTAATAGATGTATTCAGTTCATCATGTCAGGATCAAACGTAATAAGAAGCATAAGTCTGCGTAAAGCATAATACACACTACAAGCTAGAATATTGAACTCATTGGATAAAAAAGCTAAAAGATACAATGTTACCTTCAGTGTCATTTATGACCAAGAAGCCTGCAACGCCACTTAACTGAGCAACTATTGCTTTAGCACTGAAGGTATAGTCTCGCTGCTCAGCCAATGCAACTAATTAGACAACCGATAATGTTTACAATACACGTCATAAACAACCATTTTGAAAGATACCTACTAATGCTTGGTTTTTTTTCTACTGAAAAAGATGATAAAAAACTATTACTAAATTAGACAGCTTCAGATATACATGTAGCTACTGCAAAAGAAAATTCAGCAACTAATGAAACGGTTGAAGAAAAATCGATGATGTCTGAAATGAGTTCGCGGCAATCTCATGATGAACTGATGTTGGGAGGTGCCGATGAAGCGTGGTTTAACATTTGGGGGCCTGGGAGCTCGGTTTGGGACGATGGAGATGGAGCTTATAGTCTGCTTCTTCAGTTTGCAACAGCATCGGCTGTAGATCATAATCAAGAAACAAGCGCTTAGGCTGATAATTCTGCTTCTCAAGATTCATACATTTCAAACATGTTCATGTGAAGGATGCATAGTCATCGTACAGGTCATTGGTTTCATAATTTTTACAGTGCAGCCATGGCATTAGTTAAAGGTACCCTGCACATCTGCATATTATAGGATAGTAGAGTTTCACTCTCACCTCTCTTCAGGCTTTATTATCAAGAGAGGAGTGTTATTAGTATTTACTATACATGTCGTGGTCAGTCTGTTCATGCCATTTATTTCAGTGTTGGGATGTAACGGAGTTTGAGATGTCTTTTAGTCTCTTCTTCATGTTCATGATTTGTACTATGTTTGTATTATGGTTTGATACTATTAAAATAAGATATTTGAGCACATATCATATTCAAATTTTTGTTTTTGAATGTTAAGGATATGTTTTAAGTTATTTAATGTTATGTATCACTATCTGATGTGCAGTCGGTGCGATGTTGATTAGTTCAATTTAAACGTATGTCTCAACAGCTTGAGATGTATGAGGCGTACGCTACACATGTGCCAAAATGTCGGGGTATAGGCCATGGACAGAAAAAGTATTTCTAAGCAGGGGCCAATATGCTTTTACATTTTCTTGCCTTCAGGCAAGCCTTGAGACGACTTTTTAAATTGGTAACAAATCGAATTGGTTAAAATGCCAAAGTTGTTATTTGTAGGATTTGACAACTTGAGTTTACGTCTCAATTTCTTCAATTCGTATTGCATATTTTTTATACTGTTATTGTTGCCAGGCTCTATCTACACAAAGGGCCAGACTGGTGGTAAGATATTTGGTTGTTTTATTAGAAATTTGGGATTTCCTGCTCCTTGATATTATTATATATAATAAGAATCAGGTTAAAAGAGTACTGCAATAAATGTAAGATTCATGCATGCAGCTAATTTATTCATACAGCGGGCTAATTTACGTAATCTGAACATCAATAGAATATAATTTAATGGTTGAATTTTCAATGCTATCCACATCTTTATATTAAGGTCTAAATCCAAAATCGGTCTACTCTAAACCAAACTACTATATTTCAGTTTGTGCATGTAATCACTTAATTAGGTTCACTGGTCCTTTTTGCCAACATTACTATCACAACCACTGTCCGCAAGTTAGCAATAGTGCAATTTAGAAGATAATGGTAAGGAATAACATACAAAGACAAGGCCACCTGACCATGCAACATCTGCATACACAATGTACCTATTACAGTAAAATTGAGATAAGAATATATTTAAATATGGCATTTCGAGGTAAGCAGTTGTGCTTTCTCCACTTTGGGATGCAATGTCATAGTTTTCTACTCTAGGGATTTTTGTAATGTGCTGATCTTCATAACCAAGCACACCTACCAACTACTTATGTACAAACGAAGGTCCATTGCAACCAATTTTTTTAATCATTTACTATTGGTACAAGATGGTCGGTGTTGAGAATGCGGTTAACCATTGCAGTAAATGTTCTGGTAATAATAAGGAAAACAAACAGCCAGATAGCTAGCCCTACTTTCGCATAGCGGTTGTGTATTTTCCCAGTAAGGAATGCATAACACATTAGTTGTGTTCCCTGTAACATATGCATATGAAAGTTTGTCTTTGTGATCGCTATTTCAATTAGTTTCACTATCCACCAAGAATAAGCATATTTAAACAGAAAGAAACTCCTAAAATAACAGAAAAGAGTGAAAACTATGCACCATGTACAAAGAAAATAGTACTGAAAATCAGCCAAAGTGCATCTGCAAGGAAGATGACAAAACTGAGGGTTCTATTGGAACTCAAGATAGCCAACGGTTGCACAACTATATTTGTAGCTTACTACGACTAGCAACCAAATTTTTTTGCTAAATAAGTCGAGGTTGTATGTTTTTGTCAACAGTGTCAAATTACACCTCCTCAAGGATATAGGTGCATGATTTTTCATCAGCAATATAACCGTGTTCATTATCATTAATTGTTTTCAATGCAGTCGAAGCACATATAATATCACCAAAGTACAATATCTCAACAAAACTTAGAAAATCCTGACTTTGAGTATATTTCGGAAATTATAGTTTTGGACTATAACGAATCACATAACACAATATTAAAGATCTAACAAACAAAAATAGTATGAAAATATATATGGTAAATGTTGCAGTACCTCTTAGGGCAGCTCAAATTGGAGAGGCGTGAATCTAGGATCTGGATAGCGGAAAGGGTTGTTGTATTTGGGGATCGGGATCGGGATCGATTATGAAAGAGACGGATTACGACACCAATTTGGGATCACAACATTTAAGTATCCTGATTTAAGAATCTGGATTACTACAATGTGAGAGAGCGATTTTGTGTTGCGGTTTAGGGATTTCGCATAGTAGTTGTTTTCTAAAGAAGTTAATGAAGTGAAAGTGGAATGGGTTTTTTTCACTAATTGCCGACGCCTTTTTTCTTATTCCCGCACAAATTTTAGTTTTTCCCTCCTTTTTCATTGGATAGCGTTGAGTGTACGATATTTATTTGGTAAACAGCTTTGGAAACCCAGCTGTAAGGCGGAAACGCTATACGTCGTTGCTATTAGAAGCCCTTATCTTTGTAGTGCCTTTAAGTGTGTTTCCTTAAGTCCAGACTGATATCTTGCGCAAAGACAAATGTTATACATAATATATCGTCTACTTGCAGTTATATATAATAAATAACCTATCATACCCCTATATAATTTTTTATCTACATCTTGTGACGAGTCACCTCTGCTTTAGGCTTCATTGGTTGCCATGGGTGTGGGTTTTCATTTGGTATTATCCATATTAAATTTATTATTTATGTCTCTAGCATATGTTTCTTGATTAATAATTATATCATTACCTAATTGTTTTATTTGTAATCCTAAAAAGAAGGCCAGTTCTCGTATATGACTCATTTCAAACTCTTTTGTCATAATTCCAAAAAGTTCTTGGTTCATTTTATTATTTTTTGATCCAAAATAATGTCATCAACGTAAATTTAAAATAATTGAATATCATTCTTCTTTCTTTTCATAAAAAGAGTGTTATCTACTTTACCAGTTTCAAAGTTTGATTGTAATAAATAAGATCTTAGTCTATCATACCAAGCTCTTGGAGCTTGTTTTAAACCATATAGTGCTTTCTTTAATTTATGAATATGATTTGGAAAATTTCCACCTTCGAATAACAAGGGTTGTACAATGTAAACATTTTCTGTAATGAATCCATTTGAAAATGCAATTTTTACATCCATTTGAAATAATTTGAAATTATTATAATTAGTGAAAGCAAGTAGAATTATAATAGTCTATATTCTTGCTATAGGGGCAAAGGTTTCATCGCAATCTCTCCCTTCTTCTTGGAAACATCCCTATGCGACAAGTTGTCACACTTTATTTCAAATAATCTCACCAAGTTCATTCATTTTATTTTTGTAAACCCACTTAGTTCCTATGATTTATCCTTTGGTCTAAAAACAAGTTCTCATACATCATTTCCGGCAATTTGATTCAATTCTTCTCGCATAGCAAGTATCCATGAATCATCATTCGATGTTTCCTTCAGATTTTTAGGTTCAATTGTTAAAATAAAAACTAGATCACTCATACTATTTAATTGGTTTCTAGTTCTAATTACATACTCAAAACTCTTGTATATTTCCTATAGGATGATCACTCAAAAGTCTAATTCTTTTATTAGGTTGATCAGTTTCATTATTTATTTCATTTGATTCATTGTTTTCATTGCTAAATTCATCTTCATTATTTTTTGGCTCACTTCTTTAAATTCTTCATTGAAAGATACATTCATAGTTTCTTCAGTAGTGCTAGTTTTTAAATTAAAAACTCTATAAGCTTTACTTCTATTTAAGTATCCAATAAAAATTATTTTATCTAATCTAGATTCAAATTATCTAAATTTTCTTTAGTATATAAAACAAAACATCTATTTTGTGGTCTAGATTTAGTGTCAAGCTCCAATGTTGTAGCCACGTTAGGATGGTAGTGGATGGTCCACCTTAAAAACTGAATGGTGGTTGGTCCACCTAAAAAACCGTTTGTAGTTGATTAGTAATTGGCCGACCTCCTGGAACTATTGTAATTATTATTTGTTATAATAATAAGTGTTTGCAGTCAATTTAAAAACCGGTCGACTTTTCCAAAAAAGAATCATTTACTCCCAAAATCTCTAAAATAAGATACTTTTGGTTTCTTATTATGAAGAAGTTCTTATATGTTTTATTAGTTAATGGTCTAATTCAAATTCTACTTAAGATATAAAAAGCAGTAGCAACCGCTTCAGCCCAACAATTTCTTGGAAAATTACTATTAGAAAGAATCATTCTCACACACTCTAGAATCATTCTATTCTTATGTTCAACTACTCCATTTTGTCATGGAGTTCTTAGAAAGGAGAAATCATAAGCACTTCCCTTTTAATTACAGAGTTTCTCAAAATTTTCATTTTTGAAATCCCCTATGATCACTAGTATAGTTTTGATTTTTGAAGAAAACATATTTTGAATTCTCTTTGCAAAGTATTAAATAATTCAAAAGCGTCACTTTTATGTTTACCAAATAAAGTCTAGGTATATCTAGAGTAATCATCGACAATTACAAAAATGTATTTACTATGATTTATTGACTAAATTCGGGATGGATCAAATAAATCCTTACAGAGTAATTCAAAAGGTTTTATCGTAGAAATTCCATCTTCTAGTTTAAACGAATTTTTCTTAATCTGCTTAGTTGGCAGGCATCACATATATTATCTAATTAAAAATTCATTTTCGGGAGACCATTTGCTAAATCTAGTTTGGAAATCTTAGAAAGGAGTTTAAATTTAGATGCCCAATTCTTTTATGCCAAATTCAAGGATCACTTATATTAACCAAAAGACATAAGTTGTCATTTGAATTTTTCATACTTAAAACGTAAATATTTTCTTTCTAATTCCTTTAAAGACTATATATGAATTATTATCTTCGATGTAACATTTATCTTTTTCGAATTTAATTTTGTAACTTTTTATCGCATAATCGGCTTATACTAAGTACGTTTTATTTCAAATTTCTAACTAATAAAACATCGAAAATTGTAGGGATTTTAGAATTACTGACATTGCTGATGTCAATCACATATCCTTTCGAGTTATCACCAAAATTAACCATTCCTTGATCTTCATAATCTATGTCATTCAGTATCTCTAGATTTCCAGTCATACGCCTTAAACAACCACTATCAAGTTTCCATTTATCTTTATTTATTTGCACCATCTGTCCATTGAGTGTTGAATCGTTAAGAGTTATATAGCACATTTGTTCCTGTACAATACACCAATTCGGTAGATAACTTGATTTTTTCCAAATAATTAGATGCAAACTCATGAAACAATAACGAATTGAATATTTTTGAAGTAGTGCTAAAATAATATCAGAAAATTGCAATTTGAACTTTTCAATAATCAAATTATGAAAATTTTGAAAACCAATGCTCTGGTACCAATTGTTGGGAATGCAGATTAAGGATCTTAAGGTGAACTTAACACTAAAGGGGGTTGAATAGTGTTTAGTGGAATCTTATAGCTTTTATGAAATATTTTTGAATTTATTAGAAACAGATGCAAATCAAAAATATATAACAATCACAGAATCAAACACAGATGCAGAATAAAAAGTAAAAGCAGTAAAGGAAAGAACCCACGAAATTTTTATACTGGTTCGAAGTTACCCTACATACAATCCCACACAACTCTGGATTAGGGTTGAGCACTGGTGGTTAGTCGAACAGATGGTTAATTTTTTTCGGTTAACCGCTTATTTTGTTCGGTTAACCGAGTTTCGGTTAATTGAGGGTAGTTTGTACCAACCAAACCGAAACTATTTATCCATGGTTAATCGTTTGATTTAACCGGTTAACCGTTTGATTTAAACGGTTAACTATTTAACAGTTAACCGTTTAAATCGAACGGTTAACCGCTTAAATTGAACGGTTAACTGTTCAAATTTGTCCATTCTCGATGTAAACTAATTTATAATAACAGCCGACAGGTCTAGCAATTTCAAAAACATAAAGAGATAGCTCAGAACTCAATTACAACTCACAAAGTCGTCCACCGTCAGTTCTCTACTCACTGCTGAGTTCATACTTCAGTTCAGGATTCATATACATATTTGATACTTGATAATAACATTACTACCTTCGATACATGGACACAAACATTAACACATACTTCAGTTTCACTTCTAAGATACAATGATACATAATATATATTACATACTGGTACAGTGATACTCTAGTACTAAGCCGAAAGCTTGAAACAATCAGTCTCCGACAATGAAACATTGAAAGTACCTAATGCATCAATAAAAAATGTCATTGACGTTCTATCATGCAATGAATTGTTAGAAAATCTAGCTTCATATCAATTTACTAAAACCTAAAGATGAAGTACAAAATATTTAATTGAAAACATGGGTGAGAGTTTTATCAATCAATAGAATCAGAAGAACAATTAGCAAGGAAAAAGAAAAAGGCATATATTAATATGAACCTAAGTAAATGTATCCCTAATGCACCAGTTTACAATAAACTCACTGAGGTGAAAAAGATTTGCAATATTACACTTATTCTATGTAAAAATAATAATATGTAAACTGGCATCACAAGTGAAAGCATGCATCATGCACAAGACAAAAACAAGCCAACTTACCGCAATACAAAGCAGTGCACTGGACAGAAATAGGAAAGTATGCAACATCAAAAATGCACAATAAGTAAAGATACGTGCAAAACAACTAAAGTTAGGTAGTCAACACAATATAATCACATGAAACTATTGCAACATGGCATTAAAAGTTAATTAAATCACATGAAACTTTCTTTTTCGTTTACAAACTACTGCCGACAACAACTCCCATGCTGCTACTATATACCCTTTTTTAGTTTGTAACTACGTAAACATATGTATTTACTTGGTTTGTTTAAAAAAAATAGATTCTTATACTTTCTCGATGCTTTAGTTCCTTCTCTTTACGTTCTCATCCCTATATTTACGGAACCTATTTTCTACTACTCTATCACATTTAGTCAATTCATATCAGCTAAAACTACTCAAACATGCAATTCATATTTAATATAAGAAGTAAAAACTTACCGATGAACTCAGCGCTATCTTGTAGATGGCGATAAAATACCAGTTGTTGTTTCTGTAGTTAAAGAGGTTGTCGAATCAAGCCCATTTACAAAATCTATAGCCACAAACAAGTTATTGATAACGTGCGGTATATTTGTATGTAATGATTAAACAATAATATTTTACAAGCTAAACAAATACTAATATTACCTGAAAAAACTACATCATAATATTTCACATCGTCTAAAGGAACCTCAATTCGGTGATCTACAAAAATCGGTTTAGACCTTATCCAATTTTGGGTAGTAACCAATGCCTCAACCATTCTAGGACTTAGTGTACTGCGGAATGGATCTATAACACGCCCTCCGATGCTAACAGCAAACTCTGAAGCGGCCGTAGATACCGGAATTGCCAGGAGACCTCACACAACTAAAGATAAAATATAATACTTTGGACTGTTCATCTTCCACCATAATAGAGTATCAAAGTTACTAGTTGGCTTTTAAATGAATCATTTAAATATCTTTCTAATTCATTAGTTTCGTTGTCCAATTGCTGCACTTCCTGTACAAAAGTATTCATTCTTCTAGAACCACTACTACTAGTACTTCCACTACTAGCATGTGAAGATGGCGGTTCATCCCAACTTTGTGTCCCAAATATAGAATCAATGGCATAATAATCAAAAAATCTTACTATAAGGTGGCGGTTCATCCCAACTTTGTGTCCTAAAAATAGGTGATATAAATACCATCACATTCTTTCATTTCATTAAAAACTCTTTTATATTTCATAGCAGTTTCTAACACCAAATAAGTAGAATTCCACCTAGTAGGCACGTCTAATGCAAGCATAGATTTATCATCCATTTCCAAATTTACAGAAATCTCTTTAAATTTAGCCAATCTAGAAGGAGATGATCTTACAATTCTAATGGCGATATGAATCCCGACAATAGTGCTTCCAATTTATTTCAAACCATCATTGACAATTAAATTAACAATGTCTGCACAACAACGTGTTGGGATAAAGTTTCCTAAAAAATGCCTTGGCAACAAAACCCAACCTTGTGGAAAAACAAATAGGAACGGATGATGGTGAGGTAAAACAAACAACAGATAGTCACCAGCAAAACAATCACGGATCAAGCAAAAAAAAAAAGAACACAAAAGATTTATAGTGGTTCCACTAACATCTTGTTTGTGTACGTCCACTTGGGGAGAGGTGATTTTATTACTTTTATAAATAAGAAAATATTACAAGACTGATAATGGAGAAGATTAAGAAGAAAATACAACTTTTAGATATGATGCATACATTTACCTAATCCTTATCCTTATATAATGATTAATACTTGGTGTGACGATCCCAAAACCCCGTACTACGGTGTTAAGGATAATCATTGGAATATAACACATTAATCATCATTAGCAGAGTTCAGATAATAGCATAAACAAGAAATAAAATAATTTACACAAATATGACAGCGGAATCATATATATTACCACATCAGAGAGCACAGTGCAGGATACTACTTAGTGCATAATAATACATGATCAGTCTACATCGCCTGTGGCGGAATCATACATAGAGAATATATAAACTAAACATCAGTCTACATCGCCGGTGGCGGAATCATAATACGTATATAATAATGGCGGAAAAGTCACAGTCATCACAATGTAGTCAAGCCTCGCCATGAGCCCAAAAGTGCACATCTACTGTGGTGCCAAGCCAAAATATGCCAGCTACCTGTAACTAGGTTGCCTGTGTGAAAATAAGGGCACCCGAATTTGCAAGGTGAAACAAACTACGAGTCAGTCATGGGACTGGTATGAGAAATCTACCTATCTTATTAAACAACAAAAATAAGGCAAATCAAAGGGCCACGCCACTTTCGCGGAACGGGTTTACTCCAATGAGTGCTAGTGCATGAAATAAAGTAAATGATTAAATCATCGCAATGCTTTTTATAAAAATGAAGCCATTATAAGACTCAGGTCCCATCACACAATGCAACGCAAGCCGGAGGATAGAGTTTTACCTTATAATGGCCAAGAAATGCTTCATACGTATAAAACAAAAGTGTTTGATATTATTACTAGTGCATATATGTTTCAAAAGTGATTTCAATCATAAATATCAATCATAGACGGCATGGGTACCATATATCATGTCGCCATACCAGTAATACAATCACATCCGCAATTTCGTATTGGAAATTGGATTCCATCATGAGTCGAGGCAAGGGGCAAGCTCCTCTCCGTTTGAGACACTCTAGCAAATGCCTCAGGACCGCACACAGCAATCCCTGGATCTTCAGGGTCGGTCCTCTCTTACTTTTGAGGATTAGTTATTCCTGAACACACGTTTCCCGGTCCTTACAGACCTATAATCGAGGCGACTCGCATTCCAACAACCACACAGGTGAGAAGTAGATATAAATGTCAGTGCTGGTAGGTCACTGACACCACCATAGCAAGAAAGAAACGTCGTGCTCTCCCTGCAGTCACTCCCCCGTTTTTGACTCATACCGAGGTGTGAGGCTCGCGAATCCATGTTATACACAAAGCTACGTCACACAGACCATGCTTTGATCATCAACCACAAGACTTTGCTTTGCAATAAAAGCCTTGATCATATGCCACTTAGGCGTGCCAAACAGGCAATTCACTCCACGCGACTGATTTCTATCAATATATAACCTTTGAGCACGTACGTCTCAGAGAAGGGCGTTAAGCAAGAGAATAAATTCTCCGCCGCCAAACAGATATATATTTAACAGAGATCAATCAGCATAGAACAAAATCCAATGTTAGACACACAGTCCATTTACAAGTTCGTTCTGGGTTTGAACGAAGCCGGAGGCACCATATTCCTCACATATCCGCACAATCAACAATACGTTCGGACGGCTACTACTTCAGCTCCTTCAAGGTAGCTACTCCAATCACGAGCATCAGTATCGCCCATCCATCCAATGTGAAGATCGTCGGTCTTGAACCGTCTTCATCTCTTCGACTTCTCACCGTCGATCAATTATTTGAAATGAGAATTAACTCGGCCTTTCCAAATAATCCACGTATATTTAGATTTTCAAATCAATTCTTCACATGGTTAAATTACTCAACATTCACATTTTAGTTCCTTAGTATAATTTTCATGTTAAATACATTCAACCATCACATATCAAGCAAACCCAGCAAAATTGGTTTATTTCCATTATATATCGTTATAATATTTTATAACGATATATCGCCATTTTTATTTATTTAAAAACGACTATATTTAATTAAACGACGTTTTAGGTCATGCCGAGGCACTTGCGCTGTTTTTCACTAAATTTGTTTTACACATATCTGAAAATCTAACCATTGGATCTTCACAAATTTTATTTCATTAGAAAGATCCTTTCAAAAAAATCCAACGGTTTCAGTTTTGGGAAAATCCGACGGTCGGATTTCCCACACTAGTCGTTTGAAGTTACGATTTCAAAATACGAACTACAGCGTCATTATTTGATTTAATTTAATTATATTTATATTTATATATAAATATAATCGATTCTGGCGCTGTTTTTCTTCAGATTTGAATTAAACATTCCAGAGAATCCAACCGGCAGATCTTTACAAAGTTGGTGCCGTTGGAAAGATATTTCCAAGGCGAACCCAACGGTTGCGGTTTCGGGAAAATCCGATGGTCAGATTTCCCGCACTAGTCGTTTGAAATCACGGTTTCAAAATACGAACTGCACGGCCACGATTCGTTTTAATTATATATATATATATATATATATATATATATATATATATAGTTCATTCGACGATTTCAGTATCGTTTTCACTTCAAATATTTCACTAATGCCTTTAAATTTTGGAAAATTTCGCCATAACCTCCTTTGTACGGGAGGGGCTGGGAAAATTCCCAAATAGCCACATGGGCGTCTCATCTCAAAAAGAAAAAGAAAAAGAAAAAGCCAATAGGCTCATAAAATCATCACCCAAGCAAAACAGTAAACATGTACCTATTTGTCGGGCAAACAATTTTATTCCTCTTCTCTAGCCTCTTTGCTATAACCTGTTCAATAAATATGCATGTACATATGTGCAATTCTTATCACTTATCATTTTCCATTCAACTTCATATTTGATTCAATTTGGTTTAAAGTCACCATTCATTCTAATGTTGCATACACAAGCAAAAATCACATCATTAGCTAATTAATGAATATTTCAACTCATGCATATTTATTTGAACATGTGGTTATTTTTAACGCTTCACATTTCAAAAATGATATTTTTGGCGAACTAAAATATATTTCAACACATGACTATTTCATTTAGTTCCTATACATGTTAAAAATAATATTCATAGCAAACAAATATTTATTTCAACACTCGTATATTTTTAGCAAATCACATACATGATAAAAATGGTATTTTTATCATCTAAAATATTTATTCAACACATGAATATTTTTAACACTTTATAATTTCAATAAAAATGTAATTTTTATTGCTCGATCTTTTTATTCAACACATGAACCTTTTCAACACATGCACTTCTCAACACATGAGCATTTCCACACATGGATAGTTTATATAGTTTGTTCATATTAGAAAGATGTAATTTTTATTGTTGAAACAATTTATTTATAACGCGAATATTTTACATACTTCATATATATTATAAAAATGTGATTTTTATTGTTTAAACACTTTATTCATTCAACACATGAATTTAATTTTCAACACATTACTTCTCAACACATGAGCATTTCCACACATGGATATAGTTTCAAAACATGACTTTAGTTTCAACACATGAAGATAATTTCAACATATGAAAATAATTCTAACACATGAATATTATTCAAAATTTCGGTAGCATAACGGCAGGATAGTTAAAACCGACACCGTCCCGAGTACGGCTCCTCTCTCTACCTTAAAACCTCGCGGTTTTTGACAATGGGGATTTCATACATCTAATTCGCATGCAGGCGAGTATGATTTTCTTTTCCACAATTATTTCAAATTTGTTTCAATCACCAATGGGTATTTTTCAACTACAACCAAACAATATCAACCACAAACAATTCTATCAACCATTCGCATTATTCACCAAATTTTCACACCAATTCACAATCAATAAATATCATCCATGGTTTGTGGACGAGGGGAAGTATATATATATATATATATATATGTATGTATTATTTCTATATTTCACTTGCATTTCAACACACATATCATTTATACAATGCATGTATAATTCATACTTTGCTCATATAGCTTACACAACGCATGTACATGAGGTATACGACACGTGTATAATTTGTATTTTGCTTATATAATTTATACATGACATTTTCATTCACACTTCAGTTAGAAATCTCACCTTGGTTTTTGTGATGCTAAAAATCGTAGATAGTTCAGAAAAATCTGCGGTCTCTTCTAGATGGTAGAGAGCCTCCTTGCGGTCACGATGTTTCCTGTTTCATCGAATTTCGTTAACGTAGCAAAAAGAAACGATTTTTAAACGAAGATCGAAATTAACAACACATAAAAGTGTTATTATTCAGTTTAAATAATCAAAGTCGCACCTTTCACGAAGGGTTCAAACCTAGGGTTCGAGATTACTGCAAATCCGAAGCACGATGTTGTAATCGGGTAATACCACGTCGAAGAGTCCAGAGAGGGGCTCAGAACGAGGTATGGGTGGTCCTACTCAGTGGCGTTAATCAGAGGTGGCGGCGGCGAAAAGCTCGGGTGTTTGAGGGCGTGTTCTCGGAGCACAGACGACGAGGGGGAACGAATCGGGTATGGATTTAAAGAGGGGAGGGAGACGAACAAAAAACCCAACTGGAGGCGGGGCTGAAGATCGACGCGGCGGCGGCAAAAAGCTCGGGAAGTTTCGAGCGACTTCCGTCGTTCATCAAGGGCAATCGGGGGGGTTTCTGATATTTTTTTGTTTGAATGGAGAATTCTAATTGGCCGATGGTTTTATTAGATTTTAAAATAGTGTTTCTCCATACGGACACCAGTTCAAACCCAACGACTGTCGCCTCTAGCTAAATACCCCATCCTGGACACAATGGGATATGTTTCATAGGCCAATTCGACTGTTACAGTCAGTTATTTTTCAAATTAAAGTATAGAACTTTTAATATTCAATTTGAACGTACATTTCAATTTGCCAGGGCCACAAACTGATTCGAAAAATTCCAGAAAAATAAACCTAGCTATGTTTTGACTCTACGGTCCCAATAAAACTAGTTTCGTCGAATTCTGAGATCGTTTGAAAAATGGCCATTTTCTGGTCGATCCAATTTAACAGAAACTGACCAAACACATTTTCTTTTGCCACGCTCACATACTAGCTTCAAAAATTATGAAATTTGAAACCTAGCAATAATTTGACATCCCAGATCCAACAAAAGTGGTTTGTCGAATTCCGAGGTCATTTGCAAAATGTCTATTTTCAAGGGCTATATATTCTATATAGCGACCTTTCTGAAAATTCATTTGGCCATAACTTTTGATTCCCGCTATGAAACTTCGATTTTTCAGATTCGTTAGAAAGATATTCATAAACAGATTTAAATATTTTTGGTTTCACTAAAATCCATTATATTTTGCACCCAGTGCAGTCAGTCAAAGTTTGAATTCAAATTTTCAAACTGCCACACTATTTCTACTTCACTATTTTATTGAAATATTCTATTTCAATTGTTTAAATTTCTTTGAAATAACCAATTTAAAAATTTTTAAATTGGCTCGTATTTTCCGGGTTGTTACAATCTCCCCCACTTAAAACTTTTCGTCCCCGAAAAGGAAATAGCAGTAAAGTTGGAAACAAAAATGTAAATGCAAAGTATTGTAAAGGTACCTTGCACCGGAGTTAGTCAGAGATGTCCACTCTGCATTTGGGGTAAGCTTGCTTAATGCTTTCCTCAGTCTCCCAAGTACAGTCTCTAGGATCATTACTCCACTGCACTTTAACTAAATGAACCTTCTTGCTCCTTAGCTCTCTAGTTTCTTTGCCAACAATGTTTAATGGCTCTCTTCTGACTGCTAATTCTGGAGTAATTTCCAAGTCCTGTTGCGCTGCTTCTTCCACAACAAGATCCGGATCATGCATATGTCTTCTAAGTTGAGATACGTGAAATACATCATGCACTCCAGGCAACCAATCAGGTAATTGAACCCTATAAGCAAGAGTTCCAATTCGTTCTAGTATAGGAAAGGGACCAATAAACCTAGGTGCTAACTTCCCAGTTTTATCGAATCGGATCACTCCTCTCATCGGAGAAACTTTCAAATAAACATGATCACCAACAGCAAATGTCAAATCTCTTCTTTTAGAATCTGCATAACTTTTATGTCGGCTTTGTGCGGTTTTCAATCGCTTCTTAATGAAATCGACTTTATCAGATGCTTCTCTAATCATATCGGGTCCCAACACAAGTCTGTTGCCAGGTTCTACCCAACATGCTGGAGATCTGCACGGTCTTCCATATAATGCTTCAAATGGCGACATGCCCAAACTTGCTTGATAGCTATTATTATATGAGAATTCTTCCAAATGCAAGTCATTTTCCCACGACCCACCAAAATCAATAATACAAGCCCACAGTAAATCTTCTAGAATTCTATTCACACGCTCAGTTTGGCCATTTGTCTGAGGATGATAAGCGGTGCTCATATTCATTTTCATTCCCAATTCTGTCTGGAATGCCTCCCAGAATTTTCTAGCAAATATTGGGTCTCTATCACTGACTATGCTGATGGGAACTCCATGCAGCTTAACAATTTCTTTGAAATATATCTGTGCTAGACTTTGAGCGGTTCTATTGGATCTGACAGGTATGAAATGTGCAGTCTTCATGAAGCGATCTACGATTACCCAAATACTGTCATTACCTTTCTTGGTTCAGGGCAAACCATCTATGAAATCCATGGAAATCTGTTCCCATTTCCAACCTGGGATTTCCAACGATTGCAACAATCCGTCTAGCTTTTGTTGGTCGCTCTTGACTAATTGACAAGTAGGGCATCTGCTAACATATAAAGAAATGTCCCTCTTCATCGCCTTCCACCAAAAAGTGCATTTGATATCGTTGTACATTTTGCTTACTCTAGGATGAATGCAAAGCTTGGATTTATGGCATTCATCGAGAACCTCTCTTTTGAGCTCTGGGATGTTGGGAACACAGATTCTCCCTTTCAGTCTCAGAAATTCTTCTTTATCTACCTGAAAACTTGAGGGCTCGCCCTTCTGTATTCTCCCTCTGATCCTTTGAATGAAGTGATCATTCTTCTGGAGAGCAGATATCTTATCAATCAATCCAGGCGTAATTATAAGATTGGCAATGATTGTGGTTTTTCTACTAAGCGCATCCGCTACAACGTTAGCCTTTCCCGGCGTTTACAGGATATCTAGATCATATGCTGCAAGAAATTCTAGCCAACGCTGCTGTCTCAAATTCAGATCTTTCTGGGTGAACAAATATTTCAATGATTGATGGTCTGTAAACAGTTCGAATTTCTCACCCAATAAGTAATGCCTCCAGATTTTCAGAGCAAAAACGATGGCTAGCAACTCAAGAACATGAGTTACATAATTCTTCTCATGTGGTTTCAGCTGGCGGCTTGCATAAGAGACTACTTGGCCTCTTTGCATTAACACTGCACCAAGACCTCTAATAGAAGCATCCATCCAAATCGTCAAGTCCTGATTGCCATCGATAATGGTTAACACTGGAGCAGTTGTCAGTTTTGATTTCAATTCCTGGAAAGCTTCCTCACAGTCGAAAGTCCACTTAAACTTCTCATGCTTCTTCGTAAGCTTCGTTAATGGACCGGATATCTTCGAAAAATCCTTAATGAACTTTAGATAATAACTAGCCAACCCCATAAAACTTCTGACCTCTGTGGGTGTAGTAGGTTGTTTCCAGTCTTGAATTGCTGTAATTTTGCTCGGATCTATAGAAATCCCTTCCTTTGACACGACATGGCCAAGGAACTTCACTTCTTCTTGCCAGAAGACACATTTAGAGAATTTGGCTCTGAAGACGTTCTTTTTCAGAATCTCCAATACTTGTTCTAAGTGTTTTTCATCCTCAGGTTTTGACTTGGAGTAGATTAAAATATCATCAATGAATACGAGGACAAATTTATTCAGAAATCCCCTGAACACTCTATTTATTAGATCGATGAAGTATGTTGGAGCATTGCATAAACCGAACGACATTACTAACCATTCATAAAATATGTCTAGACCTCTGAAAGCTGTCAAAGGAATACACTCTTCTTCAATTCTCAATTGATGGAGACCTGTAGCTAGGTCCATTCGGGAAAATACTCTCGCCCCATTTAATTGGTCTAGCAGATCATCGATGCGGGGTAATGGGTATTTGTTTTTGAGCGTTTATTTGTTGAGGTCTCGGTAATTAACACACAATCGAAGAGCACCGTCTGACTTTGGGACAAACACTACCGCTACACCCCAACTAGAAAAGCTAGTCTGATCAGACCCTTCCATAGCAGTTGACGAGTTTGATCGCCTAATTCTTCCTTTTCCTTTGGAGTCATTCTGCGAATTGGATGTACTACTGGTCTGGCATTGGGAATTAGATCAATTCTGAATTCTATTTCTCTTTGTGGAGGTAAGTTTTCGACTTCTTCAAACACATCCGCATAGTTTCTAAAAACAGGAATCTTTTCTAAGGAAGTGGGGATAACTTCTAACGCAGACCAAAATTCCTTTCTATTTGGATTTGAACCATGACATGGTACAGTAATATATCCAAGCTTCGTTCGAATTTTTACTATCCTTTCCGCACACTTTACTTCGGCTTCGTATATTGTTAACCAATCAAGTCCGAGAATGATATCAAATTCGGGAAAAATCCATGGTGATCAAATTAAAAGAAAACTTGTAGGAAGAATAAGAAAGTGGCACTCTACAATATGAACTGAGAATAAGAGATCCTCCTATCGGATTATGTACTTCAACCGATTCTTTAAGCTTTCTTTGTTTTAACTTTAATTTGTGAACTGTGTTACTGGCAATAAAACTACGTGATGCACCCGTGTCAAACAATACATAAACAGGAATATTTTTAATTGTAAGGGTATCTCCCAAAACATCGGGTTTACCTGCTCCGTCGGAAGCAGCCGGCGGGTTCGTCCCGTCATATACGTGAGCAACCTCGGCCTTCTTAAGCAAGGGACAGTCTCTCACAAGATGATCTGTCCTGCGGCAGTTAAAGCATGAGCGAGGGTTCTGAGAGCACTGGCTTGAACCTTGAGAGTCAGTCTTCTGCCTTTTCGGGGCTGTGCAAACATTTGAGTAGTGCCCCACCTTGCCACAATTGTAGCAGCTTCCCTTTGGCGGCCTGCTAGTCTGCTGATTCGAGGACGCCGCGTTGCTTGATTCTGGCTGGTTTGTAGCGGGCTTGCGCTTATTCTCGGCCTGGCTTTTAGCACGATCCTGATCCAGGTGCCTTTGATGCAGGTCCTCATAGTTGCACGCCATCTCCACTAATTCATTAAACGCCAGCTTGATGTGGGCCATTGCCCTGTCTTGGTACTTCGCTTCAGCCCGAGGGTGAACCTCTTGTTCTTGGACTTTGCGGTGGCGATGAGCTCGGGAGCATAGCGGGATAATTGTGTAAACTTATTTAGATAGTCTTGCACCGAGAGATCCCCCTGCTGGAGGTTTGCGAATTCGTCGTGCATGCGCTCAAGGGCTTGCTTTGGGACATACTTCTCTTTGAATAATTCTTTGAATTCGTCCCATGTCCTACCAGCATTTCTGTTTGTTGCGGTAAGAGCTTCCCACCATAGTTCGACTTCCTCTTGTAGAAGCCAAGCACCCATGAAAGATTTGTCTTGATCACCCAGCCTTAGGTCTCCTAATATCTTCTCGCAAGTATTCAGCCATGTTAGGGCCTCAATTACAGTGCCCGTTCCAGAGAAGGTTTTGCCTCCTAGGTTTTTATACCTTCTAGCCACGCGGTCCATCTCGAATGGTTGAGCGGCCGGGGGTTGTATTAAGGGTCCATCTTCAGCTGGGACTTCACCTCGTCCTCTACCACAGCCAGCTCGGCCTCCTCTACCAGCGGCTGCTCGGGTAGCCATTGTTCAAATTCTGTATAAGCAAGAAAAGAGTCAGCCTACAAAAACGATAATTTTATTGTATGGTAAAGCAGAAGAACTTAAGGAAAGACAACGATGTACTGATCAAATTGTTTTTGCTATTCTGCTTAGCTCATTCTAGGACATTACTAGTCCTATCACTAATGAGCTACTCGCCTTAGAATACTACTGATTCTATTCTGACGAAGTGTTTAATGTGTTAGATTCCAGAACTAAGGTTAACCAAAGCTCTGATAGCAGCTGTGACGATCCCAAAACCCCGTATTACGGTGTTAAGGATAATCATTGGAATATAACACATTAATCATCAGTAGCAAAGTTCAGATAATAGCATAAATAAGAAATAGAATAATTTAAACAAATATGACAACAGAATCATATATATTACCACATCAGAGAGCACAGTGCAGGATACTACTTAGTGCATAATAATACATGATCAGTCTACATCGCTTGTGGCGAAATCATACATAGAGAATATATAAACTAAACATCAATCTACATCGCCGGTGGTGGAATCATAATACATATACAATAATGGCGGAAAAGTCACAGTCATCACAATGTAGTCAAGCCTCGCCATGAGCCCAAAAGTGCACCTCTACTGCGGTGCCAAGCCAAAATATGTCAGCTACCTGTAACTAGGCTGCCCGTGTGAAAATAAGGGCACCCGACTTTGCAAGGTGAAACAAACTACGAGTCAGTCATGGGACTGGTATGAGAAATCTACCTATCTTATTAAACAACAAAAATAAGGCAAATCAAAGGACCACGCCACTTTTGCGGAACGGGTTTACTCCAATGAGTGCTAGTGCATGAAATAAAGTAAATGATTAAATCACCGCAATGTTTTTTTTATAAAAATGAAGCCATTATAAGATTCAGGTCCCATCACACAATGCAACGCAAGCCGGAGGATAGATTTTTACCTTATAATGGCCAAGAAATGCTTCATACGTATAAAACAAAAGTGTTGGATATTATTACTAGTGCATATATGTTTCAAAAGCGATTTCATTCATAAATATCAATCATAGACAGCATGGGTACCATATATTATGTCATCATACTAGTAATACAATCACATCCGCAATTTCGTATTGGAAATTGGATTCCATCATGAGTCGAGGCAAGGGGCAAGCTCCTCTCCGTTCGAGACACTTTAGCAAATGCCTCAGGACCGCACATAGCAATCCCTGGATCTTCAAGGCCGGTCCTCTCTTACTTTTGAGGATTAGTTATTCCTGAACACACGTTTCCCGGTCCTTACAGACCTATAATCGAGGCGCATAGCATTCCAACAACCATACAGGTGAAAAGTAGATATAAATGTCAGGGCTGGTAGGTCACTGACACCACCATAGCTAGAAAGAAACGCCGTGCTCTCCCTGCAGTCACTCTCCCGTTTTTGACTCATACCGAGGTGTGAGGCTCGCGAATCCACGTTATACACAAAGCTACATCACACATACCATGCTTTGATCATCAACGACAAGACTTTGGTTTGCAATAGAAGCCTTGATCATATGCCACTTAGGCGTGCCACACAGGCAATTCACTCCCTGCGACTGATTTCTATCAATGTATAACCGCTGAGCTCGTACGTCTCAGAGAAGGACGTTAAGAAAGAGAATAAATTCTTCGCCGCCAAACAGATATATATTTAACAGAGATCAATCGGCACAGAACAAAATCCAATGTCAGACACACAGTCCATTTACAAGTTCGTTCTGGGTTTGAACGAAGCAGAGGCACCATATTCCTCGCATATCCGCACAATCAACAATACGTCCGGACGGCTACTACTTCAGCTCCTTCAAGGTAGCTACTCCAATCACGAGCATCAGTAGCGCCCATCCATCCAATGTGAAGATCATCTGTGTTGAACCGTCTACCGTCTTCATCTCTTCGACTTCTCACCATCGATCGATTATTTGAAATGAGAATTAACTCGGCCTTTCCAAATAATCCACGTATATTTAGATTTTCAAATCAATTCTTCACATGGTTAAATTACTCAACATTCACATTTCAGTTCCTTAGTATAATTTTCATGTTAAATACATTCAACCATCACATATCAAGCGAACTCAGCAAAATTGGTTTATTTCCATTCTATATCGTTATAATATTTTATAATGATATATCGCCATTTTTTTAATTTAAAAACGGCTATATTTAATTAAACGACGTTTTAGGTCGTGCCGAGGCACTGGCGCTGTTTTTCACTAAATTTGTTTTACACATATCTGAAAATCTAACCGTTGGATCTTTACAAATTTTATTTCACTAGAAAGATCCTTTCAAAATGAATCCAACGGTTTCGTTTTGGGAAAATCCGACGGTCGGATTTCCCACACTAGTCGTTTGAAGTTACGATTTCAAAATACGAACTGCAGCGTCGTTATTCGATTTAATTTAATTATATTTATATTTATATATATATATATAATCGATTCTGGCGCTGTTTTTCTAGATTTGAATTAAACATTCCAGAGAATCCAACCGTCGGATCTTTACAAAGTTGGTGCCGTTGGAAAGATATTTCCAAGGCAAACCCAACGGTTGCGATTTCGGGAAAATCCGATGGTCGGATTTCCCGCACTAGTCGTTTGAAATCACGGTTTCAAAATACGAACTGCACGGCCACGATTCGTTTTAATTATACATACATACATATATATATATATATATATATATATATAGTTCATTCGACGATTTCAGTATCGTTTTCACTTCAAATATTTCACTAATGCCTTTAAATTTTGGAAAATTTCGCCATAACCTCCTTTGTACGGGAGGGGCTGGGAAAATTCCCAAATTGCCACACGGACGTCTCATCTCAAAAAGAAAAAGAAAAAGCCAAGCGGCTCATAAAATCATCACCCAAGCAAAACAGTAAACATGTACCTATTTGTCGGGCAAACAATTTTATTCCTCTTCACTAGCCTCTTTGCTATAACCTGTTCAATAAATATGCATGTACATATGTGCAATTCTTATCACTTATCATTTTCCATTCAACTTCATATTTGATTCAATTTGGTTTAAAGTCACCATTCATTCTAATGTTGCATACACAAGCAAAAATCACATCATTAGCTAATTAATGAATATTTCAACTCATGCATATTTATTTGAACAAGTGGTTATTTTTAACGCTTCACATTTCAAAAATGATATTTTTGGCGAACTAAAATATATTTCAACACATGACTATTTCATTTAGTTCCTATACATGTTAAAAATAATATTCATAGCAAACAAATATTTATTTCAACACTCGTATATTTTTAGCAAATCACATACATGATAAAAATGGTATTTTTATCATCTAAAATATTTATTCAACACATGAATATTTTTAACGCTTCATAATTTCAATAAAAATGTAATTTTTATTGCTCGATCTTTTTATTCAACACATGAACCTTTTCAACACATGCACTTCTCAACACATGAGCATTTCCACACATGGATAGTTTATATAGTTTGTTCATATTAGAAAGATGTAATTTTTATTATTGAAACAATTTATTTATAACGCGAATATTTTACATACTTCATATATATTATAAAAATGTGATTTTTATTGTTTAAACACTTTATTCATTCAACACATGAATTTAATTTTCAACACATTACTTCTCAACACATGAGCATTTCCACACATTGATATAGTTTCAACACATGACTTTAGTTTCAACACATGAAAATAATTTCAACATATGAAAATAATTCTAACACATGAATATTATTCAAAATTTCGGCAGCATAACGGCAGGGTAGTTAAAACCGGCACTGTCCCGAGTACGGCTCCTCGCTCTACCTTAAAACCTTGCAGTTTTTGACAATGGGGATTTCATACATCTAATTCGCACGCAGGAGAGTATGATTTTCTTTTCCACAATTATTTCAAATTTGTTTCAATCACCAATGGGTATTTTTCAACCACAACCAAACAATATCAACCACAAACAATTCTATCAACCATTCGCATTATTCACCAAATTTTCACACCAATTCACAATCAATAAATATCATCCATGGTTTGTGGACGAGGGGAAGTATATATATATATATATATATATATATATATATATATATATATATATATATATATATGTATGTATGTATGTATGTATGTATTATTTCTATATTTCACTTGCATTTCAACACACATATCATTTATACAATGCATGTATAATTCATACTTTGCTCATATAGCTTACACAACGCATGTACATGAGGTATACGACACGTGTATAATTTGTATTTTGCTTATATAATTTATACATGACATTTTCATTCACACTTCAGTTAGAAATCTCACCTTGGTTTTTGTGATGCTAAAAATCGTAGATAGTTCAGAAAAATCCGCGGTCTCTTCTAGATGGTAGAGAGCCTCCTTGCGGTCATGATGTTTCCTGTTTCATCGAATTTCGTTAACGTAGCAAAAAGAAACGATTTTTAAACGAAGATCGAAATTAACAACACATAAAAGTGTTATTATTCAGTTTAAATAATCAAAGCCGCACCTTTCACGAAGGGTTCAAACCTAGTGTTCGAAATTACTGCAAATCCGAAGCACGATGTTGTAATCGGGTTATACCACGTCGAAGAGGCCAGAGAGGCGCTCAGAACGAGGTAGGTTGGTCCCACTCGGTGGCGTTAATCAAAGGCGGCGGCGGCGAAAAGCTCGGGTGTTTGAGGGCGTGGTTCTTGGAGCACAAACGACGAGGGGGAACAAATCGGGTATGGATTTAAAGAGGGGAGGGAGACGAACAAAAAACCCAACTGGAGGTGGGGCTGAAGATCGACGTGGCGGCGGCAAAAAACTCGGGAAGTTTCGAGTGACTTCCGTCGTTCATCGAGGGCAATCGGGGGGGTTCTGATTTTTTTTTTTTTTTGAATGGAGAATTCTAATTGGCCAATGGTTTTATTAGATTTTAAAATAGTGTTTCTCCACACGGACACCAATTCAAACCCAACGACTGTCGCCCCTAGCTAAATACCCCCATCCCGGACACAAAACTAGTTTCGTCGAATTCTGAGATCATTTGAAAAATGGCCATTTTCTGGTCGATCCAATTTAACAGAAACTGACCAAACACATTTTCTTTTGCCACGCTCACATAGTAGCTTCAAAAATTATGAAATTTGAAACCAAGCAATAATTTGACATCCCGGATCCAGCAAAAGTGGTTTCATCGAATTCCGAGGTCGTTTGCAAAATGTCTATTTTCAAGGGCTATATATTCTATATAGCGACCTTTCTGAAAATTCATTTGGCCATAACTTTTGATTCCCGCTATGAAACTTCGATTTTTCAGATTCGTTAGAAAGATATTCATAAACAGATTTAAATATTTTTGGTTTCACTAAAATCCGTTATATTTTGCCCCCGGTGTAGTCAGTCAAAGTTTGAATTCAAATTTTCAAACTGCCACACTATTTCTACTTCACTATTTTATTGAAATATTCTATTTCAATTGTTTAAATTTCTTTGAAATAACCAATTTAAATTTTTTAAATTGGCTCGTATTTTCCGGGTTGTTACACTTGGGGTTGAAGTAATCGATTTATGGTTATAAATCAATGCCTAATTAATTCTATAATTTATTTGCTCCTAATTATATAATTACTTCTTTACTTCCATATCCCAATAAAAACTTCTTCATATTCTTCCACTTATGTAGGTATTTATTGCCCTGTCTAATTTTACAAAAGAGGCAATAAATTTCTAATATCTTCTAAATTTTTTCTGTAGTTGAAAATATTAATTATTCAAATTAACAGTATTTCTCATATCTTCTCTAAATGGAAACATTGTATCACCATAATCAATAATATCTCCCAAATCTTCTGCAAATGGAAATATTGTATCACGAAGTCTAACAATCTCCACCTTGATACTATATTTCCTTGAAAGCATACCAACTCCACCTACATCTTCTTACACTAAGCATCTTCTCGGACAAGACATCATGATTACTTCCCCCAATGAGCTTCGGCATGGCCATCACCCATTGCACTTTGTCAACAAACTTCGGCAACACCACCGTCTGCCAATAAAGTGTTCAAAGTACCCCTTCATGTAAGACCTATCAATCTTCACCATGAAAACAAACGTCTCCATGAACCATCTCAACTCTCTCCCCACACCGTGCAACCGCGTGGCACCTAGCATTTCGATAAGCGATTCCAGCTCGAGCAACGCCCGAACTTAGCAGTCTGCAAAGACTTATGCATATATGCTACTTTCTCCTTTGATCTCTGACCAACTTCAAACGATCCCTTCTTCTGCTTATCAAGCACATTCTTTTGGTAAAATCCCACCTTGTTGAAGCTTTCCCCTTTGATCATATTCTACCTATGCAGAAACTCAAAGTCCCTTCTCGTATGCCTAGATTTGACATCTTTTCCACGAGAACTGTAGACTCCAACCCTTGACACTCCAAGTACAGTGCTTCCCCTCAGGAGATACAAATTATGAAACATATCTTCCTTCATCACTACAAATGCACCCTTAGAAACCCTTAGACTATCCTTACCAATAGTCACCTCGCATCCTTTGGATGCCAACTACCTAAGAGATATCATTGACTTCCAAAGGCCTAGAACATAATGAACACCTATAAATGTGCGTATTACGTTGTCATACATGCGAGTCTGCACAGTACCTTCGCCCATGACTCTACAACTAGCATCATTCTCCATAAGAATTAGTTTCCCTCCTTTTCTTTAAAAAAACTGAAATAAAAAAACTAAAATAATTCTTATTAGGTGTCATATGAAAAGACGCCCCTGTATCTAGCACCCAATGGTCTGATACATCTGATACTACTGCTGTCAACAAGTCATCAGACAAAAATTCCTCCACCGCAACTAATGAATTTCCAGCTTCAATTTTTTTCTTCAATTCCGGACAATCTCTCTTCCAATGGTCTGGTTTCTTGCAAATGTATAGCACTTCCCATCTCTTGACTTTATTTTCTTCTTCTCCCCTCTCTCCATACCAACTAATAAGGCTTCCGTACTACTTCCTCCTCTACCTTCACTCAACCCCATCATATGATCCCTCAAGTCCTCAGATAGAAAATCTGCCTTCACATCATCTACTATTAGTGTATCTCTGTCATAGTTAAGACTGTTAGCAAAACTTGTGTATCGCTCCGGAAGAGAACATAAAATAACCATTGCTATTTGCTCCTCATCCACATTGAAGTCAGCAGTCTTCATCTTCATCGTGAGATCATCAAAGAAGCTTAGATGTGCCTTCACTGAAGTACCCTCTCTCATCCGCATGGTGAAAAATATCTTCAGCAAAATCAGACAGTTGGTTAGTGACTTCTTTAAATAGAGTTTTTCCAGCTTCGTCCAAATTCCTTGTCTCACCGCTAATCTCTGAAACGATATTTTCTCCCATTGCTAATTGTAGAGTAGTAAATGCTCATCGTTCCATCTCCTTCCATTCCATGGCTGAAATATTATCCATCAACTCCTCAGGAGCAAACACCACAAGATGAACATTGTTCCTCATCAAAACAACTTTCATCCTCCATTGCCAGTTCTCGAAGTCTTTATCCCCATTCCATCTTTCTATTGCTAACTGAGATCCTGCTACCATATATGTCCCTTTGACATATGGCCTTGATACAATTGCTGAATTCTCCTCATCTCCTGCCATAATGTCTAACATCCTTTCTTAATCAACCTCGTAGCTCTGATACGAATTATTGGGGTAAAGTTTCCCAAAAATGCCTTGGTAATAAAACCTAACCTTCAGGGAAAATAAATAGGAACGAATTGATGGTGAGGCAAAACAAACAATAGATATTCACTAGCAAAACAATCACGGATCAAGCAATAAAAGAAAGAACACAAAAGATTTATAGTGGTTCCACTAACGTCTTGTTAGTGTGCGTCCACTTGGGGAGAGGAGATTTTAGTACTTTTCTAAATAAGAAAATATTACAAGACTGATAATAAAGAAGATTAAGAAGAAAATACAACTTTTAGAGATGATGCATACATTTCCCCTAATTCATATCATTATATAAGAATTAATACTTGGGGTTGAAGTAATTGATTTATGGTTATAAATCAATGCCTAATTAATTCTCCAATTTATTTGCTCCCAATCAGATAATTAATTCTTTACTTCCATATCCCAAAAAAACATCTTCATATTCTTTCACTTATGTAGGTAATTTATTGTCCTGTCTAATTTTACAAAAGAGGCAATAAATTTTCTAATATCTTCCAAATCTTCTGTAGCTGGAAATATTATATTATTCAAATTAACAATATTTCCCAAATCTTCTCTAAATGGAAACATTGTATCCCGGATTTTGACAAAGTTTCAATATAGTTTATTTTGAATTAGTTTAATAACTAAATTAAATTAAATAAATTTAGTATAATAAACATTGGGAAAAATTCAAGAATAGCATGAAATATTTTGACAATTGTATGTATATATGTATATGATTACAAATCAAGTAAGAAATGTTCGTTATATTATTTTGTTTTAAGATCCTGTAAAGATATTGTTAACATTGAATTTGAAATATTGTAGCAAACTAGATTTTATAAAATCCTATGTACGTATTTTTATATACTGGTTCACTTAAAGGTATATGAGACAAATATGAAATTAAATGGTTATGTACATTTCCTATCAGCCTAAATATGTGTAGTATTATATGTTAACAAAATAAAAAAGGGGAAAGCATATAAAAAGAGCTTGAAAGAATCTAAAAGTCAAGAGTTTGTAATTATTAACTTAAAACTGAAGTAAACAAGTCAAGACAGCAAGTTATAGAGCAGCTGTGCATTGAGTATAGACTAGGGCCATTGGAAATGAAAACTAGCATGAATGACAAGCTGAGAAACAGTCTATGTTTTATAGTCATACCATTAAACAGTATGAATTACATAGGATCCAAGTATGGGTTTTAGTTCATTAAGTATAGAGGCTGTACAAAATATAATATGGACTTAACATCCACTTTCAAATCAAAAACATATAGACAGGGACATTTGAAAAGCTTGAAGCTACTTAAAAGCTGGGAACTGGACAACTTTCCAAACATTTAGGTAGGCAGCTAGATCGTACGACCCTTTCATCCTTGGTAGATAAAGTTAAGTAAAGCAACTTATGCATGGGTTTGTACATGCTATGAAGAGGCAGGACATACTGAAAACTATGGGAACATCAATTAAAAGCTGCACACACTAGTGCATAGCTAGAACATATAGCTAGCCAAAACATATTTTAAGAACATGGTTCGTACGCTCTTATACACATCAATTCAATACTACCAGCATAGCTTAGCTGTTCATAGCTAGAAGAATTGAAATGAAGTGTACCCAAGCTCAAATTTTCTTCGCAGAAAAGTAAAGAGAGTGGCTATCCATGTGCAAACTGAAAATGAGTATGCATAAGCATCTTTCTCAATCACTACGATAGCTAGCATATCAGCTATAAACATTGATGTGTTCCTCATCAAACTGTGCAACTGCATGACTTCTCTAAATAAGTCATGACAGAAAAACAACCTATAAGACTACCCTGCCAAAACCGTTGAACCATGGACCATTTTCCATCTATAAATACCATGTTACAGCTGTATGATTTCCATAACCTAGAAGCCATATTCAACACTCTAAACTGAAAAAGAAAAATGGCCGAGACAACCATATGAACAGAGGGTTGAAAATGGGAAATGGCAGAGCAAATGTGGTGAGTAAACACTAATTTATTTCAATACTACTAATAAGGCACACATAGATGTTGTTTAATATGCTTATATCGTGTTTAATGATGTCTGGACTTGATGAGATAGCAAGCTTAAGATACTAAGGATAAACCTAACAGTTAACATTGTGAGAAAACATCACTTATGTTTCCCTCTAAAATATACCCTGTTTGATGCAGCTCATATATGTGTTCATACATGTATTAGATGTATCACTTATGAATCCAAGATCTGGTTTGTATACTCGACCAAATCACCGATTAATACTTTTGAATCATGACTGTATTTGAGTGAGTAAACCCCTTTTTATTTTGACTCTATTAAAATCTAACTTTGAATGTTGACTATATATCGTAAGTATATATGCTAATATATGATAGATTACATTACATTGAATAAAAATCTAAACCGGGAACCTATATACGGGCAAGAATATAAAAGGGAAGAAGAAAAACTGGTAATATTTAGAAACAAAGGACCCATGTATATATTGTGATATCTTCTTTGGAAGTGAAGTGAGAAATGGATAAATGAGGTTATATAGAAGAATAAAGATGGAGACAAATTTACTGTGATAAAATAAATTTACTGCACATATATTATAGGAAGTAACTAACAATAAAACTAATGAAGCTTGAAGAACCGAAAGATATTGAAGCGCTTGGCACATAGAAATGACAAACAATAGATAAACCAATGACAAAAGAAAAAAATATCAAGTTAATAACTGGAAACTTTCTTTGGCCATTTTCTGGCGATGGTAACAATTAGAAAGGACGGTGTTTGGTGTGGAGCTGCGATACGACATAGAGAGTCGCGGAAAATACTAATGAAAATTTCCCATCTACTAACTTGAGCGAATGAGCGGATTCAAGGGTTTCAACTGTTTTTGTTTACTGCGGTTCACTATGGAACTGCGCTGCCGAGGAGTCACCGAAGGATGCCGCACCTGGACGAAGATGTCGGGCTTCGAGTCGACAACATGTAAATGAAGTTAAAGGGGGTCCTCGTGTGTTGTGCTGATAGCAGGAGGAGGAAGGTGAACAAAATTATTTGTGCATTTTTGGTTGAACAGTGACAGTTTGATTGAGATGATCAGATTTTGATGCACCTGATTGAAGCAAGAACTGAAGTTGGAGATGGATGCTAAGGGTAGAGATACGTTTGTGGAGGCGGTCGCGATAAGTGGATGATGGGTCGGGCGTCGATGCACATGCACAAGTGCGTTGCCGTGCACTTCAGTGGAAACCAAAAGAAGAAAGGAAGAACATAGCATGCTGAAAATAAGAAAGTAAAGGCATAATCAAATAAAAGATGTAAAGAAAACAAGAAAAGAATCAAAACATTTCAAATTTTATTCAACTATTTTCGGCATATAAAAAGAAACAAAGGAATAGACTAAGGGAATGGGGAGGGCAGAATCGCATGGTACATAGCACGTGTGTGAAAACCGATTGATACTGAGAATGGGAAGGGGAGTAACAGATTGAAGAAAGAGGATAGAAAGGGAGGATTGAATGTTGTTGTTGCCAAACTAGTGTACCGTATAGTTTTATTTCACTGTGTATGGTGATGGGCGCATGTACTAAAGGATGAAGTTAATGATGTAGAAAAAGAAAAAGAAAAATAAATGAAGAATAAAATAAATGGAAGAAAAAGAGAATGAACTGATCGACGCTTTCTAAGTAAACAGAAAAGCACAAATTTTAAAATAACTGCAAGGGCACAGATCGTGTAGTATGCAGGTCGAATCACAGGGAGGTAAATTAAATTAAATTATTTATAAAATTTCTTGGGCGAGTTAGAAAAATCTTCGAGGTTGGTTTTGAAAGCAAACGAAATTGAACTGCAATTAAACTATTATTGAATTGAATCAAATCTGAATCTAATTAAATCTATATTCAATAAAATTGACCTAAGGAAGCAGTAAAAAGAACAGAAATTGGAATTGCAAAAATTAAAATAACAAACAGGAAATAAAATTAGGATTACCGCGGAATCTAATCAGACGGTTAATCACTAAAAATAAAAAATAAATGAAAAAGACAAATAGTGTTCTACCAAATCTAATTGTGTAGCCAACACTATTGCTAAGAAAAAGTAGAAAATGCAGAAAAGAAAAAAGAAGAAAACTTTATTCCTCCCATAAAAATTATTCCTCCCCTCTTAATTAGCCATTATTCCTTCCCTCTTAATTAACCATTATTCCTCCAATATCTTCCTTGTTTGACATGTGACTAATTGAAGGAAGATAATATTTCAGGAGATTTCTTCTATCAAAAATGGACATATCTTAACTTTAAAAGAAACACAATGCAAAGTCTTTATCTGCATATCTTCATTTGTATATACACAACATTTTGATCTTTATTTTCTGTTTTTCTAACTGCATGTGACTTAATTGGCATATCTGTAAAAGTGAAAAAATAATACTCAACTAATATTTATTTATATACAAAAGATAAGATATAAGAGCATAAAATAAACACGTTTATATGTTAATAAAATACCCCCACACTTATCTTTTACTCGTCCTCGAGTAGAACAAAAATTAAAAACTATCTAGATAGGTCACACTTTCGTAGGAAACACGATTGCATTGAGCGTATGCAACAAGCCGTTAAACCTCTAGGTGTCCCTAGTAGGACGAGTGGTGTCTCGTGAGGGTTTTCAGCGGATACTACCCACAAAATCCAAATGCAGTATGCTATGACTCTAATGTAACTACATGAATGCAGAGGACTTATGCAATTGAAAACAAAAATTGAAAACACGACTTGTTTTGGGAAAGTTGTACAACAAATTAAATTAACAATTTCTAATCAGTTGATTTTATTTCGGATACCTCAACTTGTCACAAATTTTCAACATAAATCAAGTTTTCAAATGTTAAATTCCAGTTTGGCCAGTTGGTTCGGTTGATAACATAGTGCAGCCATGAAATTAATTCTTAGTTTGTTTGTCACAGTTTGTAAAGTGTTATTCTAATTTCCTTGTGTTTGGCTAGTCAAATCAATAAGGTCAAGAAATGTTTGGGCATCATCGCTTATTCTTTATCTCTATTAAAGTTAAAATTTATGATTAATCACATACACTTAACTTAAAAGGCCAAGGTATACCATCCATACACTGCCTCGCGGACTGACGGAGAGTTGGGACAGAGCTTGGCGGATTGTGCAGACCGACGCTGACTTTGTCAACAACATGTCGGTAATCCTTAGGTGTCCACCTCATAAAATGAGACCAAGATATTCCAACGCTGACTTTGTCAACAACATGTCGGATAGAGCTTGGCGGGTTTGCACACCAACGCTAGATATACAAGCAATGTTGGATACCCTTGGATTGTTATTATTATTATTGAAAATATAAGAACAAGATAGAGTTACACGAATTCAGATTAACACAATTTAGTTTTAAAGATTCAAAAAGCCAATATAAGCATTTTAAGTCCTCCACTCATTAAACAAAGACTATAATTTAGAATAAACTTCATGGTCATCACCTAAGAATCTCCCTATGTACCGGTTACACTATTATCCCTTAAAATTCAACTTTTCATTATATTTCTTATTCGATCTTAGTTGAGGAAAAAAAATACTATCAACTGATTAATAATCGTTAACTTATTTTGTTGTATCAATCTAAAATGAGTCGTATTTTCAAATAAAAAATATATTTATGGTATGTTACTACGATCTAAAATGTATGTTGGTTCTATCAAATGCATGAAAATAAAAAGGGGAAATTAAAGAAAAATAAAAATGAATGCAATGCAGAATCCCCCACACTAGAACTAAACAGTGTCCACACTGTAACGTTTCCTAAATTTGAAAGATCGTACCCAAAGGTGAATGAGTTGCAAAATTATTTGTAAAATGAAATGAAGTTTAGCTACTATATATGAATGCCAATCATATGCAAAGTGAAATCTAGGATGACGATGAGTGCTATGTGAAAAATGCGATTTCCTTTTCCCCTTATACTTGCCTCTATCGAAAATGATGCACAATGATTTCTTATTTGATTTGTGAGGTATAACAAGCATGTGAGTGAACTTTGAAGTGAAAATCTTTCCTATGAAAATTGTGTCATGCCAATTATTTATACAATTCATATGTAGATTATCCCATAAAATTTCCAAATGTTTTTCTTCTTGGTCCTAGGTGAGATCAAAGGCCAAGATCATGGGAAATTTTTCTGTAGATTCCAAGTAAGCATACTCAAGGTCTTGTGATAGGGGTTCAAGGTCTTGTGATAGGGTTCGAGGTCTAACTTAGGAAGTTTATGTGTGTTAACATTGGTCAACATTCCTTTGTTAGATTCAGGTGACAAGGGTTTCGAGTCAAGAAGTTCATTTAATTCAGAAATGTATTCGAGCTCATCGAAATTAGAGTTGAAATGGTTAAAACACATTTTCAAGGCTTCAGAACTGTCAATAAAGGTTTCATTAACTGTGGTCTAAATCATGCCACTTTCATCAATCTAAAAATTTCTAGGAGAATTATAATGGCTAAAACTCTTTTCTCTCATTGTTGTTGAATATAAAAAAAAAATCCAAGACTTAAGATTGACACAAGTAACTGTTATTACAAAATAGATAACATACTCACACTACAACAAAATGAGGCTTAGATAGCAACAACAAATAGCATTTGTTCGATTTTGTTCAAAAATGCCTGGACGCGGATGATATCCAACGTTATAAGAAAGGTGGGAATTAAAATTATTTTGCACGAGAAATTAAAATTCAAGCTTTTGCCCTTTCCTTCAGCAAATATACGTTTTCTTCATTTTCCTCTTTATCGCCTCCAAAAGAGGGCCAACATTTGAAAAACCCTAATCTTAACATTGAATCACAGAATCCCGAACCTGCAATCATCAAATCCTCTCGTCATCACCAGCCAATCCCGAAGATCTCCAATTTAAACGACCAAGAAAGGTACCACTGACTTCCTTATATATATTTTCACTAATTTATTGATTTTTAAAATCGAAAATCACTATTTTGAAATTGCGATTCGTTTTTTGGTTTAGTTTGAATTCGCAATTGCGATTTAGGTTTCGGAGGGAAATTTTGGTGATGAGAATTGGTTGTGTAAGCGGAACTTGCTCAATTGTAGAGTTGGTTGTGGGTCGATATCAGGTTGTGCTTGCGGGTATAGGTGAGGATGATTTTCTGGTTGACGGAGATGGTTGTTTGCTTCTATTTTGTTCATGTTGATTGGCAAAGAAGCTAGATTCAGGATGTAGAAAGCGATAACTTCGATTTGTCAATGGTAGTGGGGCAGTTTTATATGTATATGAAGCATGGTTGCGTGATGAGAAAGTGAGGTTGTTGTGATTCCCGTTTTGGATGGTTTAGGAAGGATGTGTAGGTGGCTCGTTTGTGCATGAAGTGTGTTGTGAAAGTGGGGAGGTGGTTGGAGTTGCTTGTTGGTTAACTATTGGTGGAGCTTTAGGCTCAAGTAGACGATGGTGTAGAGAGTGGCATGTAGTCGGTTGTTGTAGGCATGATGAAAGTGGAATAGATGGCTGTAGTGCACTAGTGAGTTTTGTGATGAGCTGTATGTAAAAGCTCTAGTAAATATTATTATATATTAGACCTTCCCATGTTTTACATTTAAGGAAGTTTTGATAGGACGTATTCTTGTGTTCCTGAGCAGCCGACCTATCCTTACATTTTTGTCTGAGCATGCTTGCTTCCTCTTTGTGTGCTTGGGTTAGTAGGCCAGTTAGCTTCAGCTCCTGTAGGATATAGAATTATTGAAAGGATTAACAGATGAATGAACTTGTACCCGAGACAATTATTGTTGTAGGTTTGAAGACAGCTTGGAACCGTAGCCAAAATGCTCTCTGCTCTATAGTGATTGATTGATGTTGATTAGTTTAAACTTTAATTTAATGTTAACTAATAAAAACTTAACCATTTTTAATGTTATTATGTTTTGGGATAACTTTAGTAATTATAACATGGGATGTTAGTCCTGCTTGGATCTTGGCATATTATATGCATTCATCTTATTGTGTCATGCATAACATAACCCATATAATCATGCTTAAGATGGAATACTCTGACATGTGATAATGTATTGTATTTCTAACACAATTATCTTCTTTTGCAGATTGGACACAAGTCAGCAAACTTTGTGAGTGAATTCACATTGCATTTAAAATATTTTTGATCACCTAAAATATTTTTGAAGAATCATATTGTAATTTTCACGACTCCAAGTTTACCATGGATGACCAGAACTGCTGTAAATCCTTTGTATCAAGTAAGTATGGTTTCCGAACTTCTCAAACATACTAGAATACCATTTCAATTATCATTGGCCTTGCATACTGGAATACTACATGCCAAAGTGTCAAAGTGTAAGATCTTTTAAACTGTCAAGCTTACATATGTAAAAACATAGCTTTAGATGTATATTTCTAAAGCATGTGGCATGGTACGTCTTCTGGTATGTATACGTCTTATATAAAACTTTAAGGTTTTAGAAGTAACAGACTTAAAGATCACTCACAAGTTTTGAGTTTGAAACCATTAAACAGCTTTATACAATTAGTCTTTGAGAATATGTATGTTTCTGAGGATCATAAATGAAGTTTTGATGTAAAAATAATCATTCTATACTTCAACTTTGAAAAGATTTTTTTTCAAATATAAGAGCTGATGAATGTTGTACAATAAAACATATATGCAGTTTTCAAAATGCATTTAGTCTTGAGAGTATATTTTGGGTTTTAGTTCTATGATTGCTTTTCGTACAAGGAATCATAAATGTGTACATATAAAATAAAACTACTATACTAGTTTATACAAAAATGTGTTTGCAATTTCAGATATTTGGCAATTATAGATGATTCAATTTCTTCTAACATATTAATCAGTTGAACAAGATAACTTCTTCTCAAATTTTGGATGCAACCCTTTATTAATGTCATTTACCTTTTCACATTTTATAGATGGTTCAATTTGTTAAAGGCTATATTTTTGCACATGGTTTAACTTCTTAAAGGCTATATTTTTTCACATTTACCTTTTCTATTATTATATGTCGTCCAATAACTTGTTTAATCTGTGAACATTTGGTTTATGTTCCTCTAGTATCATTTTCAATTCATAAGCATTTACCTTTTCTTGTTGTGGTAATTTATTCCTTATATATGTATATGTGAAATGGCTTACCAGCAATTTCTTATGTACAGCTTAGTATACATAAAGTTCTTCCTGTTATATAATTACACGTACTCATTGAAGATCATTTGCTAAGCAGCTCTGCATCCCAACGTGCATGGCAACGACCATTACATAGAAGGTGATTTTTGATATAATTTAAAGTTGATTTTTTTTCTTGCACGCCATTTGTTTCCCTTTACTGCTCCATTGCCTTAGCTTGAATGCTAACTGGAAGGAGATTCTTCTTCTTCTTTCCTCTGTTTTGTTTAATTGAATCTGCTTCTACCCAGATTAATTAATATGTCCTTATCTACCATTAATTCAGCATATTAATGGGATGCAAATAGGAACAAGGATGATAACTCAATTCATTTTGAATTAGAGCTACGACTATTTAACAGGATTGAGCAGTTTGAGAGAATGCAGCAAGTTTGAATTTATCTTTACAAATTTGTTATCTTTATGTTTTTAATTCCTTTTGTGGGTTTATTACATCTAATAGCTTCTACTTTGTTTGCATGATTATGGTAAACTAACACAAAGGTGTTAGCATCGATTATGTTTTTAATATAACAGGCACAAAAGTTTCAAATGACAATGATATCATCAGGAAAAGCTTCTAGCATCCGTAGTTGTGCTCTGCCCAAACTGGAGCAATTCATTTAAATATTTGGTCTTGTCAGATAAGTTGTTAACATATTTTTTCTTAAAGTAATGTGGCTGCAGTACTACCTGAAATGCCTTATGATCTCAAGTACATTGACGGTTTCATATACATTTCTACCAGAAACTTCTAGATTCATGCTCTAAAGAGCTCATCAGTATGCTATTGATCCTAGAAACATAATCACACACACATACGAACAAAAACATACCCCAATACATGCAAGGATTATTGGAGTTGATGTTCCCATGCCTTATACTATAAATCTAGAACAGTAGATATTGCACATACATTCACGAAGTTTTGTAATAAGAACCAAATGAGTTAATAAAATTAATTAAGATTATAATAAATAAATAAATAATGTTTACATTGATAATACTAAATTAACTAAGTTTATGAAAAATGTATAAGTTAGAGATAAATGATTCTCGGATTTTCCAATTTTTGGTTGATTCCTTGTTTGTGAAGAATGTGGTTAGGTTTTCTGAGTGCGGTTGCTATTTCTAAATGTTTGAATTAATGATTGGAAATTGCATTTGTGAATCGAATTAGCGATTTGCAATTATGGAACCAGGAGTAGAATTAGAGGCGTTTTAAATTTCTAGGTTACTATAATGTGGGCATGTGTTGTTTGTGGGTAGGGAACATGTTCGGCTCTCTTAATTCTGGTGAACCGTGGTTAAGGTGATGTAAGGAAATAAGTGTTATTTGTAGAGTAGCTTGAAGGATTGGTTACCGAAGGCAGTGTTGTGTTGGTGGTGTTGGAGGGAATTGGTTAATGGAAGGTGCAAGCATGAATATTGTTAACAGGACAGTTAGCAGTTTGGTTAGCAGGTTGAGGAAGTCACTGGTGGGATGTCTAACTACATCTGCTATGGAGTGTGTGTCGGTGTCTATGTATGTGTGTGTCAGTGTGTATGGCTAGAAGGTTGAGTGCACTGATTTTATGGAGTGTGTGTCGGTGTGTAGTCTAACTACATCTGCTATGTGTATATACAGTTTTATGTAAATGAATGCGTGCATAGTTACTTTGTGCCATGCCTTGTTAAAGCATGTCCGAGTGTATGCGCAAAAGCCTAAGAAACCTCTTTATGACTTTCATGCATGTAATTACATTCATCTATAACAATGGGAATTAGGCTCGTATTTGTTTTACATTTAAGGAAGTTTTGATAGGACGTATTCTTGTGTTCCTGAGCAGCCGACCTATCCTTACATTTTTGTCTGAGCATGCTTGCTTCCTCTTTGTGTGCTTGGGTTAGTAGGCCAGTTAGCTTCAGCTCCTGTAGGATATAGAATTATTGAAAGGATTAACAGATGAATGAACTTGTACCCGAGACAGTTATTGTTGTAGGTTTGAAGACAGCTTGGAACCGTAGCCAAAATGCTCTCTGCTCTATAGTGATTGATTGATGTTGATTAGTTTAAACTTTAATTTAATGTTAACTAATAAAAACTTAACCATTTTTAATGTTATTATGTTTTGGGATAACTTTAGTAATTATAACAAGGGATGTTAGTCCTGCTTGGATCTTGGCATATTATATGCATTCATCTTATTGTGTCATGCATAACATAACCCATATAATCATGCTTAAGATGGAATACTCTGACATGTGATAATGTATTGTATTTCTAACACAATTATCTTCTTTTGCAGATTGGACACAAGTCAGCAAACTTTGTGAGTGAATTCACATTGCATTTAAAATATTTTTGATCACCTAAAATATTTTTGAAGAATCATATTGTAATTTTCACGACTCCAAGTTTACCATGGATGACCAGAACTGCTGTAAATCCTTTGTATCAAGTAAGTATGGTTTCCGAACTTCTCAAACATACTAGAATACCATTTCAATTATCATTGGCCTTGCATACTGGAATACTACATGCCAAAGTGTCAAAGTGTAAGATCTTTTAAACTGTCAAGCTTACATATGTAAAAACATAGCTTTAGATGTATATTTCTAAAGCATGTGGCATGGTACGTCTTCTGGTATGTATACGTCTTATATAAAACTTTAAGGTTTTAGAAGTAACAGACTTAAAGATCACTCACAAGTTTTGAGTTTGAAACCATTAAACAGCTTTATACAATTAGTCTTTGAGAATATGTATGTTTCTGAGGATCATAAATGAAGTTTTGATGTAAAAATAATCATTCTATACTTCAACTTTGAAAAGATTTTTTTACAAATATAAGAGCTGATGAATGTTGTACAATAAAACATATATGCAGTTTTCAAAATGCATTTAGTCTTGAGAGTATATTTTGGGTTTTAGTTCTATGATTGCTTTTCGTACAAGGAATCATAAATGTGTACATATAAAATAAAACTACTATACTAGTTTATACAAAAATGTGTTTGCAATTTCAGATATTTGGCAATTATAGATGATTCAATTTCTTCTAACATATTAATCAGTTGAACAAGATAACTTCTTCTCAAATTTTGGATGCAACCCTTTATTAATGTCATTTACCTTTTCACATTTTATAGATGGTTCAATTTGTTAAAGGCTATATTTTTGCACATGGTTTAATTTCTTAAAGGCTATATTTTTTCACATTTACCTTTTCTATTATTATATGTCGTCCAATAACTTGTTTAATCTGTGAACATTTGGTTTATGTTCCTCTAGTATCATTTTCAATTCATAAGCATTTACCTTTGCTTGTTGTGGTAATTTATTCCTTATATATGTATATGTGAAATGGCTTACCGGCAATTTCTTATGTACAGCTTAGTATACATAAAGTTCTTCCTGTTATATAATTACACGTACTCATTGAAGATCATTTGCTAAGCAGCTCTGCATCCCAACGTGCATGGCAACGACCATTACATAGAAGGTGATTTTTGATATAATTTAAAGTTGATTTTTTTTCTTGCACGCCATTTGTTTCCCTTTACTGCTCCATTGCCTTAGCTTGAATGCTAACTGGAAGGAGATTCTTCTTCTTCTTTCCTCTGTTTTGTTTAATTGAATCTGCTTCTACCCAGATTCATTAATATGTCCTTATCTACCATTAATTCAGCATATTAATGGGATGCAAATAGGAACAAGGATGATAACTCAATTCATTTTGAATTAGAGCTACGACTATTTAACAGGATTGAGCAGTTTGAGAGAATGCAGCAAGTTTGAATTTATCTTTACAAATTTGTTATCTTTATGTTTTTAATTCCTTTTGTGGGTTTATTACATCTAATAGCTTCTACTTTGTTTGCATGATTATGGTAAACTAACACAAAGGTGTTAGCATCGATTATGTTTTTAATATAACAGGCACAAAAGTTTCAAATGACAATGATATCATCAGGAAAAGCTTCTAGCATCCGTAGTTGTGCTCTGCCCAAACTGGAGCAATTCATTTAAATATTTGGTCTTGTCAGATAAGTTGTTAACATATTTTCTCTTAAAGTAATGTGGCTGCAGTACTACCTGAAATGCCTTATGATCTCAAGTACATTGACGGTTTCATATACATTTCTACCAGAAACTTCTAGATTCATGCTCTAAAGAGCTCATCAGTATGCTATTGATCCTAGAAACATAATCACACACACATACGAACAAAAACATACCCCAATACATGCAAGGATTATTGGAGTTGATGTTCCCATGCCTTATACTATAAATCTAGAACAGTAGATATTGCACATACATTCACGAAGTTTTGTAATAAGAACCAAATGAGTTAATAAAATTAATTAAGATTATAATAAATAAATAAATAATGTTTACATTGATAATAATAAATTAACTAAGTTTATGAAAAATGTATAAGTTAGAGATAAATGATTCTCGGATTTTCCAATTTTTGGTTGATTCCTTGTTTGTGAAGAATGTGGTTAGGTTTTCTGAGTGCGGTTGCTATTTCTAAATGTTTGAATTAATGATTGGAAATTGCATTTGTGAATCGAATTAGCGATTTGCAATTATGGAACCAGGAGTAGAATTAGAGGCGTTTTAAATTTCTAGGTTACTATAATGTGGGCATGTGTTGTTTGTGGGTAGGGAACGTGTTCGGCTCTCTTAATTCTGGTGAACCGTGGTTAAGGTGATGTAAGGAAATAAGTGTTATTTGTAGAGTAGCTTGAAGGATTGGTTACCGAAGGCAGTGTTGTGTTGGTGGTGTTGGAGGGAATTGGTTAATGGAAGGTGCAAGCATGAATATTGTTAACAGGACAGTTAGCAGTTTGGTTAGCAGGTTGAGGAAGTCACTGGTGGGATGTCTAACTACATCTGCTATGGAGTGTGTGTCGGTGTCTATGTATGTGTGTGTCAGTGTGTATGGCTAGAAGGTTGAGTGCACTGATTTTATGGAGTGTGTGTCGGTGTGTAGTCTAACTACATCTGCTATGTGTATATACAGTTTTATGTAAATGAATGCGTGCATAGTTACTTTGTGCCATGCCTTGTTAAAGCATGTCCGAGTGTATGCGCAAAAGCCTAAGAAACCTCTTTATGACTTTCATGCATGTAATTACATTCATCTATAACAATGGGAATTAGGCTCGTATTTGTTTTACATTTAAGGAAGTTTTGATAGGACGTATTCTTGTGTTCCTGAGCAGCCGACCTATCCTTACATTTTTGTCTGAGCATGCTTGCTTCCTCTTTGTGTGCTTGGGTTAGTAGGCCAGTTAGCTTCAGCTCCTGTAGGATATAGAATTATTGAAAGGATTAACAGATGAATGAACTTGTACCCGAGACAGTTATTGTTGTAGGTTTGAAGACAGCTTGGAACCGTAGCCAAAATGCTCTCTGCTCTATAGTGATTGATTGATGTTGATTAGTTTAAACTTTAATTTAATGTTAACTAATAAAAACTTAACCATTTTTAATGTTATTATGTTTTGGGATAACTTTAGTAATTATAACAAGGGATGTTAGTCCTGCTTGGATCTTGGCATATTATATGCATTCATCTTATTGTGTCATGCATAACATAACCCATATAATCATGCTTAAGATGGAATACTCTGACATGTGATAATGTATTGTATTTCTAACACAATTATCTTCTTTTGCAGATTGGACACAAGTCAGCAAACTTTGTGAGTGAATTCACATTGCATTTAAAATATTTTTGATCACCTAAAATATTTTTGAAGAATCATATTGTAATTTTCACGACTCCAAGTTTACCATGGATGACCAGAACTGCTGTAAATCCTTTGTATCAAGTAAGTATGGTTTCCGAACTTCTCAAACATACTAGAATACCATTTCAATTATCATTGGCCTTGCATACTGGAATACTACATGCCAAAGTGTCAAAGTGTAAGATCTTTTAAACTGTCAAGCTTACATATGTAAAAACATAGCTTTAGATGTATATTTCTAAAGCATGTGGCATGGTACGTCTTCTGGTATGTATACGTCTTATATAAAACTTTAAGGTTTTAGAAGTAACAGACTTAAAGATCACTCACAAGTTTTGAGTTTGAAACCATTAAACAGCTTTATACAATTAGTCTTTGAGAATATGTATGTTTCTGAGGATCATAAATGAAGTTTTGATGTAAAAATAATCATTCTATACTTCAACTTTGAAAAGATTTTTTTTCAAATATAAGAGCTGATGAATGTTGTACAATAAAACATATATGCAGTTTTCAAAATGCATTTAGTCTTGAGAGTATATTTTGGGTTTTAGTTCTATGATTGCTTTTCGTACAAGGAATCATAAATGTGTACATATAAAATAAAACTACTATACTAGTTTATACAAAAATGTGTTTGCAATTTCAGATATTTGGCAATTATAGATGATTCAATTTCTTCTAACATATTAATCAGTTGAACAAGATAACTTCTTCTCAAATTTTGGATGCAACCCTTTATTAATGTCATTTACCTTTTCACATTTTATAGATGGTTCAATTTGTTAAAGGCTATATTTTTGCACATGGTTTAATTTCTTAAAGGCTATATTTTTTCACATTTACCTTTTCTATTATTATATGTCGTCCAATAACTTGTTTAATCTATGAACATTTGGTTTATGTTCCTCTAGTATCATTTTCAATTCATAAGCATTTACCTTTGCTTGTTGTGGTAATTTATTCCTTATATATGTATATGTGAAATGGCTTACCGGCAATTTCTTATGTACAGCTTAGTATACATAAAGTTCTTCCTGTTATATAATTACACGTACTCATTGAAGATCATTTGCTAAGCAACTCTGCATCCCAACGTGCATGGCAACGACCATTACATAGAAGGTGATTTTTGATATAATTTAAAGTTGATTTTTTTTCTTGCACGCCATTTGTTTCCCTTTACTGCTCCATTGCCTTAGCTTGAATGCTAACTGGAAGGAGATTCTTCTTCTTCTTTCCTCTGTTTTGTTTAATTGAATCTGCTTCTACCCAGATTCATTAATATGTCCTTATCTACCATTAATTCAGCATATTAATGGGATGCAAATAGGAACAAGGATGATAACTCAATTCATTTTGAATTAGAGCTACGACTATTTAACAGGATTGAGCAGTTTGAGAGAATGCAGCAAGTTTGAATTTATCTTTACAAATTTGTTATCTTTATGTTTTTAATTCCTTTTGTGGGTTTATTACATCTAATAGCTTCTACTTTGTTTGCATGATTATGGTAAACTAACACAAAGGTGTTAGCATCGATTATGTTTTTAATATAACAGGCACAAAAGTTTCAAATGACAATGATATCATCAGGAAAAGCTTCTAGCATCCGTAGTTGTGCTCTGCCCAAACTGGAGCAATTCATTTAAATATTTGGTCTTGTCAGATAAGTTGTTAACATATTTTTTCTTAAAGTAATGTGGCTGCAGTACTACCTGAAATGCCTTATGATCTCAAGTACATTGACGGTTTCATATACATTTCTACCAGAAACTTCTAGATTCATGCTCTAAAGAGCTCATCAGTATGCTATTGATCCTAGAAACATAATCACACACACATACGAACAAAAACATACCCCAATACATGCAAGGATTATTGGAGTTGATGTTCCCGTGCCTTATACTATAAATCTAGAACAATAGATATTGCACATACATTCACGAAGTTTTGTAATAAGAACCAAATGAGTTAATAAAATTAATTAAGATTATAATAAATAAATAAATAATGTTTACATTGATAATAATAAATTAACTAAGTTTATGAAAAATGTATAAGTTAGAGATAAATGATTCTCGGATTTTCCAATTTTTGGTTGATTCCTTGTTTGTGAAGAATGTGGTTAGGTTTTCTGAGTGCGGTTGCTATTTCTAAATGTTTGAATTAATGATTGGAAATTGCATTTGTGAATCGAATTAGCGATTTGCAATTATGGAACCAGGAGTAGAATTAGAGGCGTTTTAAATTTCTAGGTTACTATAATGTGGGCATGTGTTGTTTGTGGGTAGGGAACGTGTTCGGCTCTCTTAATTCTGGTGAACCGTGGTTAAGGTGATGTAAGGAAATAAGTGTTATTTGTAGAGTAGCTTGAAGGATTGGTTACCGAAGGCAGTGTTGTGTTGGTGGTGTTGGAGGGAATTGGTTAATGGAAGGTGCAAGCATGAATATTGTTAACAGGACAGTTAGCAGTTTGGTTAGCAGGTTGAGGAAGTCACTGGTGGGATGTCTAACTACATCTGCTATGGAGTGTGTGTCGGTGTCTATGTATGTGTGTGTCAGTGTGTATGGCTAGAAGGTTGAGTGCACTGATTTTATGGAGTGTGTGTCGGTGTGTAGTCTAACTACATCTGCTATGTGTATATACAGTTTTATGTAAATGAATGCGTGCATAGTTACTTTGTGCCATGCCTTGTTAAAGCATGTCCGAGTGTATGCGCAAAAGCCTAAGAAACCTCTTTATGACTTTCATGCATGTAATTACATTCATCTATAACAATGGGAATTAGGCTCGTATTTGTTTTACATTTAAGGAAGTTTTGATAGGACGTATTCTTGTGTTCCTGAGCAGCCGACCTATCCTTACATTTTTGTCTGAGCATGCTTGCTTCCTCTTTGTGTGCTTGGGTTAGTAGGCCAGTTAGCTTCAGCTCCTGTAGGATATAGAATTATTGAAAGGATTAACAGATGAATGAACTTGTACCCGAGACAGTTATTGTTGTAGGTTTGAAGACAGCTTGGAACCGTAGCCAAAATGCTCTCTGCTCTATAGTTTGAGGAGGTTTTTTGTGGCTTTGAGTTTGGATTGTAAGATAAACCTAGGGTTACCAAAGATAGAAGAGAACATCCACGCATTGGTGACTATGGCAGGCAAGTCTGGATGATCAATCCAAGCATCAAAGTTTTTAAAGGGAGATGGGGGTTTAAGATGAAATGGGTCAAAAGCTAAGCAAAAGAGGTGAATGATCAGATATGAGCAGAGCGAGCACATCATAAATGATAAGTGGCCAAGTTACAAGGGCTTGCTGATTTATGAAAACACAGTCTAGTTAGAGAAAGTTTGACATCCAGATCGAGACTTATTATTCCAAGTGTAGAAAAGACCCTTGGATTTGCATTCAAAAAGTTATGTTTTTAGGTCGCTTCATTAAGTGTGATCAACTCAAACTGAGAAGGCGGATTGACTCCTAGCCTATCGATAGACGTCAGCATATATACTTCTATCCCTTCAAGGCTATCCAGGAAAGATTGAGAGTGTTAAGGGTGGTTAAAGAGTTAAACAGAACACCACCAGATATGTAGTTCAGGGCATAAACAAAACTACAAAGGAAAATAGAATTGGTGGGTATGTGCAAGACTTGAGTATGAATACTTTGTTCAATTATTTGAATGGGATTGAGTTGAAAATAGATGGATTCCATAAGACCACAATTCTACCAATCAAGGCCACCAAAAGGTTATGCACGACATGTCAATTTGGCTGGATAAGATGGCACGTTTGGTGGAAAGTTTGCATGTTGTACTTGTTTTCTAAAATGGCTATCAATTGAAGCTTATGTTTCACTATTTAATTTTTTATTTCTTCCTGCTTGGAGACATCATTTACTCCCCTTACGTTCCAATCTGTAAAGTTGTCAATCATTGATAAAGATAGGCGGTTGTGGGAGATAATGGTGGAGATTGCATGTTGTTCGGCTGAGGGGCTTGCAAGGATTTTGAAAACAACTAAGATAGGCGGACCAGTGATAGGGAAAATTGAATCAGGTGGGAAGATGACGCCTTTGTCCCTATGTTTTGGTTTACTTCTCTTTATTCTTAGAGAGAAATTTGATATATTCAAGGTTCTCTAGTTTCTATCGTTGTCGAAAACGGTGTTAGAAAGTGGGAAGGAGGCAAGATCCAGGTTTGCAATAGGAGAAGTGCATGGAGAAAGGTTTGTTGAGGGGAGCGGAACAGTGGTAAGTGATAATTGATGGGAAAGGATCAAAGGACATGACTGGGTAGTGTCCACAGAACTAGGTAAAGGAGATTGATTGAGGGTGGACGCATCAAGCTTCTTTTTGCTATTGAATACGGTGAGTTTTTTAATATGTGCTAATAATATTCATGGATTTATCAATTGTTTGAATTCGTGCTTAATAATTGTGTTTAGAATATGAAAAATAGTAGGAAACATATTTTTCTACATAAATATACAATACGTATTTAGTTAAACCACTTACTGTGGTAAGTATTTTGTTTTCTATTGAACACTAGGCATTTGGTTGTTTGTTTGACACATAATTGTACACATTTACAATGATTTAATAAGTTGATGCCATTTACTTGTTAAACAGAATGCCTAGGAAACTCCACCTCTTTTTTGCTTGCTACATTATTGTTATAATTCACAGAGATTAATGTTACTACTGGGTGTAGTTACTTTTATTTCTTTCGTTTATACTTGTTACTTCTGTACAACTACATTCATAACATGATTTCAATGTAGTTATCGTTCTTCGTGATGGATGGTGAAGCTTCTTGGGATGCGCCCCTGTTTCTAGTCATGTGGTAACTTTATTTTTCTTACTTCTGAATATGTTTGCTTCTTATTTTGGGAAGAAATCCTTCAATCTTACCTTGTAAATTATTAGTTTACTTAGAGGGGCATATCTTTCGTTTATATTTGAAATAAAGAAATCATTGATGGATGGAGCAACGAATCTTTCTCCAAAACAATAAGGGAGAACAGCCGACGAAGAGCAATTTGAATGCAGGTCATTTTAATGTCTGATGCAATGTGAACATGTAATGTTTTTTTGGACTTTTGTAGATTCATAATTTGGCAATGCATACTTGCAAAGGAGTCCAGAAACATTCTCTGAGTTATATAGAAAGAACAAAATTCAATGTTTTTAATGTCTTTCATCATGGCATTGGTTTTCTTTCAAGGTGAGTCTTCAATTTGCAACTAACCTGTTTGATTATATGCTCTTTAGAATCATATGCATCAAGTTTGATCTGTTTTAAATAGATTATTCCATTCACACACTCCGTATGTACATGTATATTCTGAAAATTTGTTGATTTGAAATTCTAATCAGAAGGTTTTCATTAAATTGTTTCTTTATTTTGTTGATATGCAATATCTGCTGATATGTGATATCTATAATCTTCTTATATCTAAAAGATTAGTCTCCAGTATTTTTATTGAAATGGTAAACAATACTTTTACATAACATGTAGGCCAAATCCTCAATTCGTATGTCTGATCTAAAATGAATCTGAATATTTATTTCAATTCTAAATTCTAGATAGTTATATCGAGTGTGAAATTTGCAAAATCTCCGTAAAGAATAATTTGTATTTACATTAGCATATGTAGCATTTCGTTTGAAGTAATCTAGTGCTAAACCGAACATAAACCCCAGTTACAAAAAAAACTTTGAAGAATGGATGTCCGATTGCTTTTGCATTAACCCTTTTTTTATAAATGCAGATAATCAAAATATAGTTGCTTAGAGTTTTAGTGTTGTGTTTTACACAGTAAAAATAAAAGACAATCGATATGATATATGCAAGCTTATAAGTTAAAACTAGTAGGTTAGCTTTTATTTTGAAAATTGTTGCATGTTCGAATGCACAATTGGATTGATCCCCTGCATAACTATATTTTTGTCTTAGTTGCTTTTTTTTTATTTCTTTTACTTTTTCAATATATGATATAACAATTACTAATATCTTGATTGTTTATTTGACATTAACAGGGCCACTATTGTTGATGTTAAGGAGAAAATATCAGAAGAAAAACAAGATTAAATCTATTGTTTGTCTATTTTGTAAGTAACTTGTTAATACAAAAATGTTTGACCAATTATGTGTGGACATAGAAAAGTTGAGAAAATGATATGTATGAAATATTATGTGGTAATTTATATGATTGTTTGTGAAAATTTATTTTGTTCATATGCAGATGACAAATGTTTAGATGTGTATGTATACATCGAAATAATTGAAACGGCTGTAAATAAAATATATAAATGAATAATATAGGCAATAGCGTTTCAAAAACGCAACAAATACTGAGAATGCTATAAATGCTATCGAAACTAATATAGAAACGCTATATAAACTTACACAGAAACGCTATAGAAACTTACACAGAAACGCTATAGAAACTTAAACAGAAACGCTATATGAAGCAAGTATTTGATGGTATATATTTATAGCGTTTTTGTTTGATAGCAAAATGAAACGCTGTACAAAGTTCGTTTTTCATAGCATTTTTGTTTATGCTATTTAAACTTGGAGGCCTAAGATAGCATGTCATTACATAGCGTTCTCTGAAATGCTATATTAGGATATAATAGTGTTTTTCAAATGCTATTAAATCCCCATTTTGTTGTAGTGTCAAGTATATCCTATTAGTTGATAATCTCGATTTGAAGGGGGAAGAGGGTCTTATGGCCGTTCAAGTATAGTATAAATACTAAGGGATACGACCAATGTTTTACGGGTAGTATGCAACCTCTTTTGCTAGAAGTTCAATAAATTGAACTAATATATATCCGCGATCAAACAATTAAGACAATCAATTTCATAAAATACACTCTAGCAGTTAAATATTTTGAAAATCAAATTAGATTTTATTCTTGAAAAGCGATGAGAGTGATGCTTATAATTATGGAAATTCATTCCTCACCAAATCAATGTAGAAATTTCAACCAACACAACAGTCATACAAGAATAATTGCAGAAATAAAAATTGTACAAGCAAGCCGCTGCCCCTGCAGAATTTTTTTACAAGCAATGTCTATATTTTTCTTTGCAGCAGAGCACCTGTAGAGTTCTGAAAATATTACAGTGGGGTATGACTGTCCATCCAAAAAAATTTGAGTATTGTTCACGTTTCAAACTTCACTGTTTGCAAATTTCTCCACCTCTGAATTCCTTATTTGATTTCTTTGAACTCTTCACTTCAAAGTTGGCCTTTGGTTTGTTTTGGAGATTTCACCTTTTTTTCCTTCTTTTTTTCCCTTTTTTTGAAAGAGAGAGAAAATAGAATGAGAGCAAAAGCAAACAAATAAAAAAAACTAAATTAGCAACAGACTACACTCAAATGACTAAACTAAGCTTAACAGGAAAGAAGAAAGAAAAGGAACCAAACAAAATTAACAACTAAAAAAAACAATAACAAAACTCATGCACTAATTAAAACAGTCCTTGAAGCCTAGCGACTCAAGAATAAAAAAATCCGCACTAACAAATTGCTCACTCACCCAAAAAAAATCTTATTAAACCCAAAATTCACGCAAAAGGTTCTCACTCACTCAAACACCAACTGAAAGCCCAACAATCACGCCCTGTTAATTTTTTTTTTCTTTTTTTTATACACAAAAGACCACTCAGAAAAAGAAAGAAAAAGACATTCTAAAAAAAATTACACCTAAAATAAACCTCCCAATAAAAAAACAATCAGCTCCCTCAATATAAGGAAACAACGCCCCTAATTTCTCATGCTCAAGCCAAAAGTCGCTCTTTTTTCTCTCTTAAAGGAAACAATAATACGCTCCTTTTCTCTTTTATCTTTTTTTTTTCAATCCAATTAAAAAAATATCAATAGCTCAAATTTGGTTCGGATCTGCCTTTCCGATTTGAATCGAGCAGTGCGCCTGAATTAATGGTGGCTTTCAAGTAGGCTTGCAGTAATCGTTTGGATTTTGGTTTTGGATGTGGTGAGTTGAGTAAAGTTTGTGCAGGTGATGTGGTGGATTGGTAGAAGGCAGAGGAGTTGTTTGAATTCTTGTTGCGGTTTTGGACAGTGTTTAGAGGAACTGTGATAATTGACGTTGAAAGGGCTTGCGTGATGATAGAGAGGATTCTGGTGATGATGTTCACGCTGTTTGTTTGTTTGTTTGTTTGGAAGGGTTTATGTGATGTGAGCGGATTCAGGTGAAGGATTTGGGTCTATGGCTGTTTGAAGAAGATGAAGAATGGTTTTGTGAAGATGGTGTGGTGAGGAGTTTGGTTGATGGAGAAGAAATATGGAAGAATAAAGGCAGAAGAAAGAAGAATTATAGAAAAAATATGAAAAGAGAAAAAGAAAGAATTTAAAGCAATGAAAATGTATAGCAAGGAAAGAATTGCAAAAAAAAAGAAGCTTTTTGTGACTTTTTTTATTGTTGAAAAGGAAAGAACTAGTATGATGGGAAGAAATAAATGACAAGGATTTTCTTTTTCTTTTTTGTAAAAGAAGGAAGACAATGTAGAAGATTGGGAAAAAAATGGAAAGACGGAAAGAAATAAAGGAAAATTGAATTTTTTTTAAAAAAAAAGGAAAGTAGATCAATGTATTGGAAAGAGGAGAGGGCGAAAAGGAAAGCAATAAAAGAGAAGACAAAAACGAATGATTTTTTATTGTTGTAAAATTAGAAGAGAGAAAAAAACGAAAAGGGAAAAATTTGAAAAGGGGAAAGAAATAAATGAAAAGGAAAGGAAATAAAATCAAGAAAATTTGGCAACTATTTTTTTTCTCTTGTTTAGAAGATTAGAGTATCAGTAGATAATAATTAAGATTTTTTTCTATATATACACAAAAACAAAAGGAAAAATAAATAAATAAAGCTAACACGAATCAGAAATTAAATAAGTAATAAAATTTAATCGTTACCTCCCCGACAACGGCGCCAAAAACATGATCGTCGCTTTCCTAAGAACTAAAAAAGCGCGAATTTTGAAATAAATATTGCAAGCGCACAGATCATGTAGTATGCAGGTCGAATCACAGGGAGGTAAATTAAATTAAATTATTTATAAAATTTCTTGGGCGAGTTAGACAAATCTTCGAGGTTGGTTTTGAAAGCAAACGAAATTGAACTGCAATTAAACTATTATTGAATTGAATCAGATCCGAATCTAATCAAATCTATATTCAATCCAACTGACCTAAGGAAGCAGTAAAAAGAACAGAAATTGAAAGTGCAGAAATTAAAATAACAAATAGGAAATAAAATTAGGATTACCGCTGAATCTAATCAAACGGTTAATCACTAAAAATAAAAAATAAATGAAAAAGACAAATAGTGTTCTACCAAATCTAATTGTGTAGTCAACACTATTGCTAAGAAAAAGTAGAAATTACAGAAAAGAAAAAAGAAGAAGAAAACTTTATTAATTTTAGGATGATCATTTACAAAGAGATTACATGGATAATTATAGGAGATAGATAGCCAATCTAAAACCCTAATCCAATATATGCATATATGGGCCTATTAATTAGCAATTATTCCTCCCATAATTCCTCCCCTCTTAATTAGCCATTATTCGTCCCCTCTTAATTAACCATTATTCCTCCAATATCTTCCTTGTTTGACATGTGACTAATTGAAGGAAGATAAGATTTCAGGAGATTTCTTCTATCAAAGATGGACATATCTTAACTTCAAAAGAAACACAATGCAAAGTCTTCATCTGCAGATCTTCATTTGTATATACACAACATTTCGATCTTAATTTTCTGTTTTTCTGACTGCATGTGGCTTAGTTGGCATATCTGTAAAACTGACAAAATAATACCCAAGTAATATTTATTTATATACAAAAGATAAGATATAAGAGCATAAAATAAACACATTTCTATGTTAATCATGAACCAAAGAAAAGAAACAACAGTAGGACAGACGAACAAAGAAAAAGTAAGAAGTGGACGATGGCAGAACATTGTTTAACTCCAGGGGTTGATGAATGATATGCGGCGATGGCATTGAGGCCGTGGAAGTCATGGAAAGGTCCATGCATATTCACCATGCACAGTAATGGTGCAAACACAATCAGAAGGAAAAGGTAAAGGGGGAGAACTGGGCATAACACATCATGTTGATGGGGAGTTATTGTACATCGCAAAGCAGTGTCATTTGGGATTTGTTTGCATGGAGAATAACTCAGTTTTGGCTCTTCATGAAAGAAGAAAAGAAGTGGCACACGTGCACAGATAATTAAAGAAGGGAAGACAGTGGTAACACGAAAGAAGGTAGGGGCGGTAGCAACGAGAATAAAGGGAGATGGGGTTTGTAGATGAGATTGGGCCTCCGCCCATTATTTAGAAAAAAAAAAGGAACAAAAAAATAAAATAAAATAAAATAGGAATGGTAGAAGGGGATGGGCCTTATCGGGCCAGTGTAAAAGAATGTAAAGAACAAAGATTTGTTGAAAATAAGTTATAAGATTTTCTTAAATTCTAAATCTAATATTAAAGACGTATATAAAAATATATCTAAAAATGGAAAGAAAACGGTTAGTATAATGATGGAATCTGGAAAGGTGCGAATGATGGATAATCAGACAGTGATCATAGTAAACGAAGTTGTACTCCATTAGAATTTAACCGAGTTAATTTATTTTAAATAAATTAATAGAGTTAAATTATTTCTTTTAAAATTAAATAAATAAACGAAGTACGGATTCATTTTATGTAAAAACCAAATAATCAGTTCAAGTTGTATAAATTGAACTTAATCGACGGTTTATAGTAATCAAATAAATGATGCATGATCATCGATAATGTTGTGTTATACTAATATTTAAAACATTGTTAATCAGCTCAGATTGATAAAAGTTTTTTTTAAAAAGGGGACTTCAAGGTTGAACAAACTGCAATTAAACTAAATATCAAAACTCAAGGTAAGGTAAAGTTATATAGTAATTAGATAAACAGAATCGAACTATGTACTAATATTTATTTATGAAATCAAGTTGATCTGTTAAATGAGTCTTGAAGAATGATATTCACAATCAAAGTGAATAATGTTAGAAGCAAACGTTTTGCAAATAAAATGGTTGTGAAGAGAAGATCGATTGACCGATAACGATGGGATTACTCTAGAGTTCAAAAAATAAATGGAATTGTGATAAATTGGAAGGAGATGTTGAATTGGTATCGACTAAGTTGAATTCAGAAAAGTATCGTTTACTTTCCGTACTTAAATAAGATTTAAATATATTACATATTGAATTATTTACTTATCTAAAGAAATAGAAATAATAATTATATTTTAAGTCATTTACATATACTGAAGTATGGATTATAATGATACATTATAATCAAGTAAGATAAATGGATTCTTAAACTAAATTAAACCTGAGATGTATATGATTTGGAAATAATATATTTCCAAGATCAACCAATTTAAGAATGACATTTAGTTGTATATGAATTGATGAATTGTGATCTGTGATGATTTGTCGATTAAATTTATTATGCTTTGATATGATTCAATAGACTTGTTCAGTTTAATTTAATCATTTACATGTCTTATTAGAAATATCAAATTTCTTTGGAAATCTGGAATTCTATAGATATTATAAATATTGATATTTGTTTGAATATAACAACCCGATCCTTTAAGAATCACTTGGCCCTAAAAGATATTAACGTTCATCGATTCAAAGAGGCCGGGATTGGTTTTCTAATGAAATCCAAATACCACTTTGTTTCGACCTAGGCGTTGGTTAGTTTAAAGTGAAGATGAAGACCCTTGAAGATGGTGTTTACGCAAGGACTGTTCTGTTTACAGAACAGTATCTTAGGTTCGTCCAGACCCAAGACAACTTGTATGGACAAATGTCTGATAGAGTAAACCTAACAGATCGCGTAAGTTGATCTCTTCAAAACTATGTTTGGTGGCGGAGGAATTCGTTTCTCTTAGCTTTATACCCGTGGTTTTGGGGAAATCAACTTGTGATTTGACGGGTTAACAATGTGGCATTCAAAGTGAAAAAAAAGTGATATACCTAAAGTTAAGTTTTAACCTCAAGCCGCACAACCGGGAAATAACAAAAATTGGGCAAGCAGCATGACTATGTGGGTCGCTCCCATTAGGGTGTATAATCACCTATCTAAAGAAATTCCATTTTCTTCTTTAATCTATTTTGATGTTGTCCCTTTTTGGGAAACGGTTGCTGATCCCAACCGTTGGTGATATACATTCGATACACTCAAGCGAAATGAGTAGTCGGTCATGTGTGGGCCGGGTTGCAAGACGTTCTTGTTGAACCCAGTGTATTCCCCTCTAGAGATACATTATCGGCAGGTGGTTCCATACCTTGTTATAGTCGGAAGCCAATCTCCAATAAGCGCCCACAGTTTTGTTTGTATACTATATAGGTGGAGCGTGAGATGCAAGCGTTCTGCTAGATTCTAATTTATTTGTGGAAACCCTAGATATTATTATAATATCAGAATACTTACGATTTCAAAATGTTCTGGGCTATCGTAAGGTAAAAACCATCCATGTTTATGTGTGGATCGGTCTTACGATTACTTTTTCTTTCAAAAGATTCTTTTATAAGCTAAACAAGCTATTTAAAATCGTTTACTCACACCAGTCCCATGACTGACCCAGAGTTTATTTTTCTATGTTTTCCCTAAACTCTTAGGTGCCAAATTTGTATGGGCAGTCAAGTAGTTCAAATTTTATAGAGAATCTGGAAGGAGCTTGGAACAGGGGACTTCAGTATTTTATATATAGAGTTTATTTTCGCTGTGATGTATATATGTTGCACTCTGATGATGTATTCAAGTAAAGATACAGTTTTGTATTTCCCAAAGCTTATATATAAATATATTTTATTCCACTGCGATTGTGAGATTCTGTGTTGTTTAGTTCCTTCTTCTATCATTTTTCTTCTATTCTAATTTTCTATCTTTCTATTTCTCACCCTATAACTTCTTTTTATTAATGATCTGGTATTTCCGATACTCGAAAGGTCGACGTGTTATACAAGAGACGTATTTATGTCGATTTTCAGGGTCAAAATTCCTTGGGTCATTACAATATCTTTCCAATCTTCTGCAAATAGAAATATTGTATCACAAAATCTAACACAACGTATATGTAGGAATTCACCATTCAAAATACAATCGTTAGATCCATCATAATCATTCAACGCATTTCTCACATAATTAAGTGCCACTTCATCAGCACTAGCGTTATCGATTGTGATAAACACTATTCGCTCAAGCTCCCTTTGTTTGATGCAAGAAACCAAAAATTTTCCAATGTTTTCCCCTTTATGACTTGTGATCACACAAAAAATAAAATTATTTTATGCAATTTCCAACAATTATCAATGAAGTGTGCAGTTAAAACCATATAATTTAAGTTTTGGTAAAATGTTCTCATACCACGGACGGTTTTCTAGTATAGGCTTTGTGCTTGGGGACTAACAGAGGCTTTCTTGCATTGTTCAGCTCTATGACAAGTTTTTCTTCTTTACCACCACTGTCTACCCAATCACCGTCAGCAGTGCCAATTATTGTCTGCATATGAACCAAACAAATATGATAAATGATATGTTTTACTTGCAGAAAAATATACAAATTACTGAAAGTGCCAATTATTCAACATATTATATTAAACAGACTATTATATATGAGTGCATAAGTGCATATCATTGTAATATTCATATGATAAACTATTCAACAAATTACTAAATTGTATATAAATTACTGAAAGTTCTAATTAAACATATGATAAACTATTCAATAGATTACAGAAATGTATACAAATTACTGAAAGTGCTAATTATTCAGCATAACATTATACTATTCAACAAATTGTCTGCATATCAAGTATCAACCAAACAAATAACAATTATAAGTTACATTGTTGCACTTGCAGAAATGTATACAAATTACTTTATTATACAAGTATTTCATTATGAAGGGCTTAACACCTATATTTATTAGCAGATCCATTAAGCTATGAAGCGTTCAACACCTATACTGCTATACAATTGTCATTTTCACTAATCAGTAAATAATCCAACTGTTGTCAAATTAAAATACCCAGTTGAAAAATAAGCACGTTCTATGAATTTTTATAGTCAAATTAAAATAGATATACTCACATGCTTTCTCTTCCTCGTCGACGATCTCGTTGCCATGGTTTCGGTTTGGAAGATTCAAATGTCGAAGGAAGCGAGCGATGATCCAGAAGAAACAACATGATTGCAAAATAGATCCAGGGTTTCGTATTTTTCTTGTGAATAAAGAGGGGCACAACAAGTTTTTGGGAAATAGAAAATAGGGTTAGGAGTTAGGACAGTGGACACAACGTGAAGAAATAAGGAGTTATAAACAATGGGTCGCAGCTCAGGCTTGTTATTGGACATTTGGGCTTGCCATATTCCTTTGGGCCCAGCCAAGTTTTTTTTTATAAAAAAAATCACTCGGTTAACCGAACCTACCTAGGTTTTATTAACTGTTAACCGAACCAAAAATGTTCAGTTAAGGTCGGTCGGTTTATCGATGGTGTCGATTAACCGAAATTATCGGTTAAGTCGGCTAAGTCGGTTAAATCGGTTAAACGCCCACTCCTACTCTGAATTGATGGAGATTTCGTTTCAATGATAATCTTTAAATACAATCCTCGATTTCACAAGCCACGAGATACATCCCACTTATTCCCGAAACACAGTGGGACTCGATTGATTTTCAGGCTACAATTACACCTAGTTGATTTATACGGGCTACAACCACACCTTTTCAATCTTGGTTTTTGGAAGGAAGACTTGGTAGAACTTGATCTTGTGATCTTTGATTACAGAAACTCCTATAACCCCGAATAACACTTGAAATCTTAAGAAAGTTTGATAAAGAACCAATCTAGAATAGAATTGGTTTGATCCTTTTTGAAAATCGGCAGAGTTTGATTATAGAATTTGGAAAATTAAGAGTAGAAATGGAGAGGAGAAAAGAGAGAAGAAGATAAATGAAATTATTTATAAAAACTCGAATTTAGAAGCTTATTTATAGTTATCCTTTTTAGGAAAAGATTCAAACCAAGAGACACAACTTTTGAAATTCAAAATTTGAAAATAACAGTAACCATGTCGACATGCCTAGTACCCCCATGTCGATATCCCTTAGGAAAAAACTGAATTTCAAATTCTTTTGAAAATATGTAAAGGATGTTGAAATAAATCAAGGGAGTTCTGGAGTTTAAACATACTATTATTCTACATAATTAAAAAGTATAATAAAATATAAGTATAATTAATAAAACTTTAAAAATTAATCTTCAAAGTTATTGATAAATAAGAAACTTAAAAATTTAATATATAAATCTACAAATATAAGAAAATAATAATATTAAAACTTAATTAACCAAATATAACTAAAACTAAAATATAAGTAATAAATTCTAAAATATTTAAATTGGGAGTTAAATTTAAAATCCAAGAAATATTTAAAGATATATAAGAAGTAGTTTTAAAATAAAATTTGAAATAGAAAGATTTAAAATAAGTTAAAAATGATAAGAGATTTGAAAAAGAGATTCAGTGCTATTAATGAGTTTTAACAATAAAATCAAGATTTTATAACTTATCATGTTTTCTTGAACTCTTGATCCCTTGCTACTCATGTGTCTTCAATCTTGAACTCTTCTTCTTTTTTTAAAATCTTTATTCTTAAATCTATAAAACTGTACAGTCTTCAAATCAGTACCGTTGTATAATTCCCACATATACACATATATATTTCTAAATAAAAGTGTTAGTATATGTTTTATAACAATAACAGTTAAAATATGGTTGTTGTCATCAAAACCATCATCACAAACATCTCGGTCCCTAACAAATATGAATATTTACAAAAACTAAGTATAAGAGGTCTTCCGTCGCTTTGATTAAATATTTAATTTAATCGTTTAAATATCCGTTCGTAAAAAATTGTGGGATGTTATATGATTTGTACTAATATCGTGTACATATACACGAGACACTTATTAATGTTTCAATATATACCATTGTTAGTGTAAGGGAATATCCTCCTGTGTATCCCCTAAAGCCACATTCTCCGTGTTGTTTGATAGTATTACTCTGCAATACTCTCGGACAATATTAGCATAAAGATTGAGTGTTTAGATAAAATCATTTACTTGATTATGAGTATGTTACATTATTTGGTATTATTTAGAAATAATATCTGGTTATAGAAATTTAAGAAACGATCAAAACGAGTTGCTAATGTAACTAATGAATATTTGACTATTAATTAGTTTCATTGAAGATTGAGAATTAATTATTCATTACCATTGAGTTTATTTCTTGTTAACCCTTAAATATCCATTTATTTTTCATTTATAAGCATCTATTTTCTTATATGAGATAAAAATGATATGAATGATTTTTTGATATCTGATTGTCTTATAATTATATTTACTTGGATAATTTATTTCATAGTTTTCATGTTCCGTCTTTCCTCGCATATATTAGGCTTATATCCTTAAAATCGAACTTAATACACCAAAACTACTTTCAAAGAAAGGCTGTAAATTAGGTCTCTAGAATTTAATTATTGGAACAACTACACATGATTATGCAATTATATCAAAAAATTGCATAAATATCTCAATTATTCTATGAATAATTGCTGATATTTCCATAATTTTTTTTTCAAAATGTGCAGCGATTTCCACAATATTTAGATGAATAATTGCGAAATTTCAATAAATTTTCATTAAATAATTACCTAAATTTTCACAATTTTTGTATATAATTGAATAAACGTCTGCTATTATTCGTTTAATAATGTATAAATTTATACAATCACCAGGTAATTTATTTTTAAAAACTTGATTTATACATTTTATTTTTTTTGTTAAGAATGCTTGGTATATTTTAAAATTTAATAGAACTTTAGGTGAACTGTGTGTAACACCCCACCTCCGCCAGGGTGGCTCTTGCAAGCACTCTGACTTTGGAGGGGCGTTTGAATCAGGTAAACACGCATAATGATATATCAAGGCAAAACAAGAACATATGTATATATGTAAACAGAGTAGATAACATAGATAAAACAGCGGAAGATTTTAAACCATTTCAAAACAAGTCTGGTACAACATAATGTCAATTTTCCAAAATAACAAGCCTAGTACATAAAATAACATCAACTGAAACTTGAAAAGGAAAACATAAAGTAGCTATCCCCAAAGTGGAAAAACCATAGCGAGCTCAAGTCCAAAGCATACATGAGCTATCCAAGAAAAGCAGGTAAGATCCAAGCTAAGCTACTGTCTTCCCTCCTTGAGAACCTAGGGGGGGAAACGGAAGAAAAGAGGCGAAAGAAAACAGGTCAGTCAAAAAGACTGAGTAAACCCTACTACAATCAATGTAAACTGATAAAGTTAACTGACATGAGCAGCAGATATGAACATAAGGATAACAACATGATGATTATCTATCAAGGTAGATAAAGGTGTCATCGCATAATCAGGATTAAGGTTTTGCACCACAGATGTACTAGCAAACTAACATGACTTGAATAAACAAGTATTGATCCCTTGGCCCACGCTTTGGCCCAATAACATGAAGTGACCCTCATACGAGGTCCAAAGTGTAAACTAGAAGTGATCCCAGTGATCCCCAGGCCCAAGTTTTGGCCCACCATCAGGAATGACCCAAACCAAGGTCCAACTAGCACGGTCTAGTCGATCGGCTCCCTAAAGCCTAACTCGTCAAGTGTCGGTGTCTTACGGCCCAACTACGAAGTGTAGCTAAACTGTGCTAGGTCCACCCTAGTGTGTATCAAGTCCTAGGGTGTCAACCACTGACACAAACTAAGCACGCACAGTTTAAACCTACTGGTGCCCGTGCCTGCTTTTTCAACTCCGGACCATGTGCACGACCATGGCCCGCCTGAACCCACACCGGCGCACCTACTCAGCCGTCATTTTGGTCGCTTACATGTCATCCAGTAATCGTGCCCCTCCCTAGCCTAGTCCCTAGGGTATCATGATACAACTAAGAGGGTTACTGGTGCAAAGGACCACGTAACTAGGGTTTCCTTAATGGGTTAAACGTGGTTAACCCAACTCATTCAAGTACCAAGTTGGTTAAGTGTACCCAAGGTTCATGACTTAACCCCACCAACCCATCGTGTTTCATTGATTAAGTGTTCAAGCGGTCCATGACTTAACCCTAATCACGAGGCATTAATTAATTAATGCGCCTTAACCTCTCACATTAGACTTTGTTGTGGTTACTAGTTAAGCCGGGCGGGTCCGGGTAGCTTTACACCACAACTTGGTCTAACCTCGGGTTCAAGGTACAACCTGACCAACTTCTCACATTGGGTCTTATTGTTTGTAGCAACTAGTTAAGCCGGTCGGTTCCGGGTAGGTTTACGCTACAAACTCAACCCAACCTCGAGTTGGCCACACTTATCTTTTCTAAGTGTCATGTCCATCATGTTTCCAAAACATATTACAAATTTTCAAGCAATTGGGTAGACCTAACTTAACAGGTAAATTCCCAATGGGTAGACCTAACTTAATAGGTAAATTCCCAAGCTTATGTTTTTAGGTCTTTTAAGTTTACCCAACCCCAAACGCAATCCCATCGCTTACATATCGCAATAGCGCATAAAGGATAGAAAGAGGGAACTTGGCATAACTATGACATAAAAGTGTTGAAGCCACAAGTTCAACATGGTGGCATATGAAAGGTTCATGTGTTCATACACTTGCATATTACATTTTTAGGCCCAAGAAGCATGCATAACATGATAACATGAACCACATGACCATCCCAAACTTGCATAACATACTTGCATATCATATGACAACTTGTATACCAAACTTGCATAAACAAACTTGCATAACATATGACAACTTGCATATCAAACTTGCATAAACAAACTTGCATAACATATGACAACTTGCATATCAAACTTGCATAAACAAACTTGCATAACTTATGGCAACTTGCATATCATACTTGCATAAACAAACTTGCATAACATATGACAACTTGCATATCATACTTGCATAAACAAACTTGCATAACATATGACAACTTGCATATCATACTTGCATAAACAAACTTGCATAACATATGACAACTTGCATATCATGCATTTAACTTCAAAGTTCAAGTATGAGAGGAATAGGACTTACAATGCTTATGCGGACTCAAATGAGTATAGCAAATGTAAGAAACCCCTTATGCAACAAATTAAAACCCCAAAAATGCAAGCAAACTTGATCAAGACTCCTCCTTTATGATGCCAATAGAGAAACAAGACTTTAATGCAAGCTAAAGAGGATCATACAAGCCTAAATACACTTGTATGCATGGAAATCTCTTAGAAATTTGTTTAGGAATTGTATGAAGAGAGTGGAGGCCATGAGAGGTTTGATTTTGACATAGTTTAGTTGCTAGAATGAATAATGAATGATTTAGGGTAGGTTAGGGTCTTATTTATAGGTTAGGCTAGTGATTTAGACCATAGGATTAAACCCTAGTTCCAATCTCAGCCCTCTAAACCGAATCTGGCCCCCAAGCTCAACACATTCTCAAAAATGGTGCACCAGGCAGACCTGGGCGTCTGAGCCAAGTCGACAGGGCTGTCGACCTGGTCAGACCCAGTCGACTCCCAAGTCGACAGGGCTGTCGACTTGGGTACTGTGGCGGGAATTTTTCCCGCCTGGCCCAAACTGGCCCAATTCCCAATTTCAGATTTGAATTTGAAATCTGTTTTTACTTAGGAATTTTCTGAAAACTTCGTTGGGCCTTAATCGGGTCATACGGACTCCGATTTTCGAAAACTCGAACTCTATTTCGCGTATTTTTCCGAGACGAACGCAATGGCATAGCCCGTTTCCATTGATTCAGATTTTAGAATTAAATTCTGCCTCGATTTATGTTATAACAGGTTATTGAAAATACAGGTTGTTACATTCTCCCCTCCTTAAAGGATTTCGTCCCCGAAATCATCAAGTTAGGAAGAACGTATCCTACCATCCAACATCCATCTACTCAAAACATCATCCACGAGCAATCATTGTCCTTACAAGATTCTAAATGCTGGATGAACATATGCAAAGGTGTGTGTATATGTACTTATCTAATGCGAATATCATCAATGCAAATTATGTTAGTGAAATGAATCCATATGTATGCAATTCCTAACATAATGTATATCATCTATATGTGTGCACATCCCATACATCCATATGCAACATCCATGTGATAACACAAAAAAAAAAATTCATCCATGAATAAGCATAAACACTCATGCATATGCAATATGAGGAGTGTGTGAGCCGATCTAGTGCCTAATCGTGTATAATGCATCCACGAGTAACCACTTGCAAACACTTGCAACCACTTGCAACCATCAAGCATAACATGTTTCAAACACATGTTTCAACCAAAGGATTTCTACCTAAGATTCTCATGACAAGATTAACACGATAAACTAGATAAACAAGACAAACATGAATAGCAAAAGATGTGCTAAAGAGATCGGGAGGATAAGCAAGATATACCCCTTTTGGATTACCAGAAATCCCTTCCTAACCCAACCCATATTCCATAAAAGCCCAAAAGGTTTAGTCAACCTAACGGACCCCTTCAAACCCTGACATGTATTACTAGCCAATAAGTCATACCTCCCGACAGAAATAGGACCGAAAATGGGACCGAGAGGATATACATAAAAAGATAATATGCGAGTAAGTTCCACAGGAAAACAAGGATCAAGGATATGCTCTTAAAAAGAGATATGATGCGCGTATCTAGCATTCAGTCTTCACGTTTCCTTGAGTTTAACTCCACTGTGCTTTGGCCGTCTTTTACCTCATGATTTCTTAGCTTCTTAACTCTTATTTCCAGATATGAGTTGGAACCCATTTCATTGTCGCCTCTCGTCTTCCTTTTTCACTTACTCTTCTATCGTACTTGGCTTAAACATAACTGTGACTTCATGGTTTCATGCAAGCTCTCCAAAATTCACTAGTGAATCCTGGATCTCGTCTACTTACTATAAAGTATTCCACGCAGCAGAACTTTTCTTGGAAATACCAATCCATGTTACCAATTGCTCTTACCAACAGGATTTTCTATAACTCATGCTTGAACGAAATGGGTCACCCGCCTGCGAATGGTAGGCTGTACTTAGATTCAGTTGCTTGCCCATGACTTCCCTTAGACTATCTCAAAACTTGACTGGTGAAGATTGAGTCGTGGTTACTAACTATTCTTTAGGGAACCTCGTGCAACTGCTTTATTTCTTGAAAGTAAACTGTCGCTAGTTATGATGCAGTCCTTTCGCTCTTTTCCGGAGTGAAATGGGCACTCTTCATGAGTCTACCTACTATGCCCCACATGCTCGTATTCCCTTTCCTTGATCTAGGCAGTCCATCCACGAAATCCTTCGTGACGCTTTACTACTTCCTTCTATTGCGGGGACCTCCAATGGATATAACAGCCCACCGGGCTTCTATGACTCGGCCTTTAACCTGTTGGCCCAACATGCACCTTGGGACAAACTCGGCCACTTCCCTGTGTGATGTGCATCTTCTAGAACCTTCTTTCTCTCATCGCGTCTTAGCTATCCCTTGTCATCTATAGTGAGGTGTCTTAACATCTCGCCTCGAATCAACTTGTCCATGATCTCGACTAACTGCGGGTCTTCTTTCTGTGAAGTCCCTACTTGATCCAGAAGGGTAGGCCTAAGCTCAAGGGACGCTAACTAACTAATTAAACTGAGAGAACCTCTTACTTCAATTGTCCTCGTCGGAGCTTTCCGGTCTTGAACCGCGACCATTTTAGCGGGATCCACCGCTAAGCTTTGCTTAGAAACTATGTGCCCAAGAAATCTAACTCCTTTTTCTCCAAAATGACATTTGGAGGACTTGGCTTTCAACTGATGCGCCCTAAGCGTATCCATCACCTCCACGAGATGCCTTGCATGCCCTTCCTCATCCTTAGAGAAGATCAGAATATCATCTACGAAGACCACGACAAACTTGTTCAAGAACTCCCTGAACACCCTACTCATCAAGTCGACGAGGTAGGCGGGTGCATTAGTCAAACCGAATGGCATGACCAGCCATTCTAAGAATTCATCCGGAGTTCTGAACGCAGTCTTGTCTATACTATCCTCAGCTACTCTGAGCTGATGGAATCCAGTAGCAAGATCAAGAGAGAACAGATGTTCCTACAAGCTGATCAAACAAATCATCGATCCTTGGCAATGGTTGTCTATTCTCTTCGTTTAACTCACGATAATCAACACAAAGTCGAAGAGAACCATCTGCCTTGGTAGTAAATACTACAGGCACTCCCCATTCAGATATACTTCATTTAATGAAGTTCTTCTCAAGCAACTCCTTGACTTGCTTTCCTAGCTCCCGTCTTTCACGCGGAGCCATGTGCCGAACGGGCAAAGAGACCAGCTTTTCATTATCCACCAGATAAATGCAGGAATTAAACTCGCGTTTAGGGGGGTAACCCCTTCACTTTACCCAAGATATCAGGATATTCTCGGACCACCCTCACCGATTGCAAACTATCGATAGACGAGTCGAGAGATTCAAGATAACATAGCATGACGGGATCTAGCGGGTTGCAAGAAATCTCTAGGGTATTACCAAGGCGAGTCATGAGTCTCACCACCCTATGCTCACAATCAAGAATGGCTCCATAGCGGGATAACCAATCCATGCCCAAGATCAACCCGTATCCCGTGAACCCGAGAACATAAGCATCACACGAGAATTCTACGGTCAAGATAGAAATCCTCAAATCCATACAGATCATAGAAAATGGGCTGAACCCCCAATCGGATTCGAAACACAAACGGGATCCTCAACTAAGCTAGTACTTAGGTGCAAACTTTCAACAATGTCAGAAGAAATAAAACTATGCGATGCGCCAGAATCAAATAAGGTGCGAATAGGATAATCATAAATATAAACAAGACTTTCTACAGAAATACTACCTCGATCGGGAACTGGAGAGACATTGAGAGCATGAACTTGCCCTCCCGAAGGTCCAGTACGCTGAGTCTGACCCTGGCCTTGCCCTTGCTTCTTCGGGCAATCCCTAGTGAAGTGTCCAAACTCACCACAATGAAAGCATTCGCCCTTCTTCCTTTTCCTCTTCTTACACTCCTTAATGAGATGCCCAACTAAACCGCAATAATAGCACTTTCCCTTTCTGTTATTGCCCTTGTTGTTGTCCCCCTTGTTGCCTTGACTCTTGTTCTTGTTCTTATTGCCTTGACTGCTCTGACCACTTGGATTACCCTGATTTCCTTTCCACTGGGAATCAGTCTTCTTGGCTTGCGTATCATTCATCTTGATCTCTTTCTTGTCACTCCTACTCTCTTCATTAAGTAGGGCCATATTCACCAAACTCTCAAAAGTTGCCCCCAAGGGTATATGAGTCATGGCCAAACCATGTAATGGCTCGTTTAATCCTAGAGCAAAGTATAGGGCCTTCTTCTGAGCTGTGTTAACTAAGTCTAAACCGACCTGAGCCAGTTGATTAAACTGATCTATGTATTCCCTAATAGTCATGTCCCCTTGCCTCAGTGATAGGAACCTTAGTCCAAACTTTCCCCGAAAGTCTTCCCAAGTCTCAATTGGCCTAGTAACGGTGGTGGCCACCCACCAACGTGCAGCTTCTTCCTTTAGCAACCACACTGCTAATAAAACCTTCCTACGGTCCTTTATATCAAAGAAGGTAAAAAGATCTTCGGTTTCTTTCAACCAATTCCTTGCCTCTACATAAGTCTCGGTTCCAAAGAAATTCTTGCAACCCATCGCCTTAAAATCTTGGCAAATCTTTGCGAAGTCAGCTTGAGGATGCTGAGGGGGAGGAGGAAGAGGAACCTCAGCGACAGGAGGAGGAGGAACATCAACTACCGGAGGAGGAGTAATATTTGCGGGACCGGCTTCGGTCACCCTAGCCTCCAAAAGTTTCCTATACCAAACAGGTACGTGTACTCCCTCCGGAATGGCAAAGTTATCGGCCATACTGAAAACGAAGAAAAAGACAGATTCAGAATGGGGAAAAACGAAGGAATTTTTGCTAATGGCTTTTTGGGGAATAGCCTTTAAAATAAACTAGACTTTTCTTTGGAAAATACTTTATACTTGGTTTTGAAAATAGTTTTCCCAAAAGTTTTAAAAACCTTTTTTTTTTTTGCTCCAATCTCGTAAACCATATGCTCTGATACCAAATGTAACACCCCACCTCCGCCAGGGTGGCTCTTGCAAGCACTCTGACTTTGGAGGGGCGTTTGAATCAGGTAAACACGCATAATGATATATCAAGGCAAAACAAGAACATATGTATATATGTAAACAGAGTAGATAACATAGATAAAACAACGGAAGATTTTAAACCATTTCAAAACAAGTCTGGTACAACATAATGTCAATTTTCCAAAATAACAAGCCTAGTACATAAAATAACATCAACTGAAACTTGAAAAGGAAAACATAAAGTAGCTATCCCCAAAGTGGAAAAACCATAGCGAGCTCAAGTCCAAAGCATACATGAGCTATCCAAGAAAAGCAGGTAAGATCCAAGCTAAGCTACTGTCTTCCCTCCCTGAGAACCTAGGGGGGGGGGGGGGAAACGGAAGAAAAGAGGCGAAAGAAAACAGGTCAGTCAAAAAGACTGAGTAAACCCTACTACAATCAATGTAAACTGATAAAGTTAACTGACATGAGCAGCAGATATGAACATAAGGATAACAACATGATGATTATCTATCAAGGTAGATAAAGGTGTCATCGCATAATCAGGATTAAGGTTTTGCACCATAGATGTACTAGCAAACTAACATGACTTGAATAAACAAGTATTGATCCCTTGGCCCACGCTTTGGCCCAATAACATGAAGTGACCCTCATACGAGGTCCAAAGTGTAAACTAGAAGTGATCCCAGTGATCCCCAGGCCCAAGTTTTGGCCCACCATCAGGAATGACCCAAACCAAGGTCCAACTAGCACGGTCTAGTCGATCAGCTCCCTAAAGCCTAACTCGTCAAGTGTCGGTGTCTTACGGCCCAACTACGAAGTGTAGCTAAACTGTGCTAGGTCCACCCTAGTGTGTATCATGTCCTAGGGTGTCAACCACTGACACAAACTAAGCACACACAGTTTAAACCTACTGGTGCCCGTGCCTGCTTTTTCAACTCCGGACCATGTGCACGACCATGGCCCGCCTGAACCCACACCGGCGCACCTACTCAGCCGTCATTTTGGTCGCTTACATGTCATCCAGTAATCGTGCCCCTCCCTAGCCTAGTCCCTAGGGTATCATGATACAACTAAGAGGGTTACTGGTGCAAAGGACCACGTAACTAGGGTTTCCTTAATGGGTTAAACGTGGTTAACCCAACTCATTCAAGTACCAAGTTGGTTAAGTGTACCCAAGGTTCATGACTTAACCCCACCAACCCATCGTGTTTCATTGGTTAAGTGTTCAAGCGATCCATGACTTAACCCTAATCACGAGGCATTAATTAATTAATGCGCCTTAACCTCTCACATTAGACTTTGTTGTGGTTACTAGTTAAGCCGGGCGGGTCCGGGTAGCTTTACACCACAACTTGGTCTAACCTCGGGTTCAAGGTACAACCTGACCAACTTCTCACATTGGGTCTTATTGTTTGTAGCAACTAGTTAAGCCGGTCGGTTCCGGGTAGGTTTACGCTACAAACTCAACCCAACCTCGAGTTGGCCACACTTATCTTTTCTAAGTGTCATGTCCATCATGTTTCCAAAACATATTACAAATTTTCAAGCAATTGGGTAGACCTAACTTAATAGGTAAATTCCCAATGGGTAGACCTAACTTAATAGGTAAATTCCCAAGCTTATGTTTTTAGGTCTTTTAAGTTTACCCAACCCCAAACGCAATCCCATCGCTTACATATCGCAATAGCGCATAAAGGATAGAAAGAGGGAACTTGGCATAACTATGACATAAAAGTGTTGAAGCCACAAGTTCAACATGGTGGCATATGAAAGGTTCATGTGTTCATACACTTGCATATTACATTTTTAGGCCCAAGAAGCATGCATAACATGATAACATGAACCACATGACCATCCCAAACTTGCATAACATACTTGCATATCATATGACAACTTGTATACCAAACTTGCATAAACAAACTTGCATAACATATGACAACTTGCATATCAAACTTGCATAAACAAACTTGCATAACATATGACAACTTGCATATCAAACTTGCATAAACAAACTTGCATAACTTATGGCAACTTGCATATCATACTTGCATAAACAAACTTGCATAACATATGACAACTTGCATATCATACTTGCATAAACAAACTTGCATAACATATGACAACTTGCATATCATACTTGCATAAACAAACTTGCATAACATATGACAACTTGCATATCATACTTGCATAAACAAACTTGCATAACATATGACAACTTGCATATCATGCATTTAACTTCAAAGTTCAAGTATGAGAGGAATAGGACTTACAATGCTTATGCGGACTCAAATGAGTATAGCAAATGTAAGAAACCCCTTATGCAACAAATTAAAACCCCAAAAATGCAAGCAAACTTGATCAAGACTCCTCCTTTATGATGCCAATAGAGAAACAAGACTTTAATGCAAGCTAAAGAGGATCATACAAGCCTAAATACACTTGTATGCATGGAAATCTCTTAGAAATTTGTTTAGGAATTGTATGAAGAGAGTGGAGGCCATGAGAGGTTTGATTTTGACATAGTTTAGTTGCTAGAATGAATAATGAATGATTTAGGGTAGGTTAGGGTCTTATTTATAGGTTAGGCTAGTGATTTAGACCATAGGATTAAACCCTAGTTCCAATCTCAGCCCTCTAAACCGAATCTGGCCCCCAAGCTCAACACATTCTCAAAAATGGTGCACCAGGCAGACCTGGGCGTCTGAGCCAAGTCGACAGGGCTGTCGACCTGGTCAGACCCAGTCGACTCCCAAGTCGACAGGGCTGTCGACTTGGGTACTGTGGCGGGAATTTTTCCAGCCTGGCCCAAACTGGCCCAATTCCCAATTTCAGATTTGAATTTGAAATCTGTTTTTACTTAGGAATTTTCTGAAAACTTCGTTGGGCCTTAATCGGGTCATACGGACTCCGATTTTCGAAAATTCGGACTCTATTTCGCGTATTTTTCCGAGACGAACGCAATGGCATAGCCCGTTTCCCTTGATTCAGATTTTAGAATTAAATTCTGCCTCGATTTATGTTATAACAGGTTATTGAAAATACGAGTTGTTACACTGTGCCAATATTTTTTGTTTTGTTCTCATATATCTCACCTCTGATTTGCATCAAATGCACTATGGGTGCGTTCATGGCGAGCGAAAACGAGGTATTTTAGCGGAGTATTTGAGCGTGGTACTGTAGCGAACGGGGAATGTGTTTTTAGCTACGAACGGGGTATTTGAGCGAGATATTTAATTGTTATGAATTAATTAAATACTAATTTTTAAATGGACCGTTAAATCTAATTAGCGAATGTGTTGAAACCATTTTAAACAACGATATTGATGCAAACACATTATAATAGCATTCAACATTAATAGTCTATAATGAAAAAAAGAAGTAAAAAATGACATTAAGCATTAACAAATAGTCTACAGTAGGCGTTAAGCATTAATAAACAATGTACAACAAAACTCTAAAAAAATTAGATGAAGGTGGGGATTAAACTCTAGTCACCCTCCAATATGGACACGTGCACTTATCAACCGCACTATTCGTACTTTCCTTACTAAGTAGAACTAGGCAAATTAATGGTTTTGCTTCCGACGCCAAACGAACAATTTCCAACAACGAGCGAGCGTTCCTTTTGAACGGACAAAAATGTTTTGGCGTCTTCCGAACGTGCAAATATTGACTGCCCTATGTTTTCAAGATTTTGGTACTGTGACAAAGAAATTTACTTTGGTTTTATTTCTCTGAGGGATAATTTCGAAATTTACCTGTGCTCCGTCGTAACTTATTCAGCACAAAAATCCTGCTGTTTGGGTGGCCTTCGTAACCCCTAAAGCCCTAACAAAAACAAAAATGTCGTCTCCGTCAAAAGACCGATCCACCCGTGATGATCTACTGGTCGCCGCCGTTATAGCAGGCGACACCTCCACTGTAGAAACCCTCCTTGCTGACGGCGCCGATCCTTCCTATTTCGACCCAATCACCAACCTGACCCCGCTTATGCACGCGGCAATCCACAACCACACATCAATCGTCTCCATCCTCCTCTCCCACGGCGCTCCATGGAACGCTCTATCCCCTTCCAACCTTTCTGCGGGCGATTTTGCCCTTGAGCACAACCATCTAGAATGTCTCCAACTTCTCCTCGATCATGCAATCCAATCAGAACTCATTTTAGGAACGATTACTAGGAATGAATCGAAACAAGAGGTGGAAAAAAACTATCTAGAAGGGAGGGTGGAGTTTTCTGAAGGGAGGTTGATGGATGAGGAGAGCAAGGCAGTTATGATGAAATGGGAGGGACCATTGATGGAGGCGCATGCAAAGGCTGTCTGTGGAAATGGAGGTAGAGTTTTGAATGTAGGGTTTGGGATGGGGATGGTGGATACTGCTATCCAAAGGTATCATGGTGACGTTGTGGAGCATACCATTGTGGAGGCGCATCCGGATGTTTGGGAAAGGATGATGAAAGAAGGATGGGGAGAAAAGGAGAAGGTAAAATGTGTTTTTGGGAGATGGCAAGATGTGGTCGACCAGCTAGGCTCATATGATGGTGAGTTTTTATACATTCATGCATCTTGGGTTTTATATGAGATGTACCATCAATCGCTGTCAATTTGGACGATGTGATCGAAGAGTTTAGGCTTATCAGAATTTAACATATTTAGGCACATGTTGGTTAGTGAATTATGTAGATCAGTACTTTCTGTTATTGTGTAGGAAGTAGGAACTATATCCAATAAAAATTGTCTGCTTTTTTGTTGCTTTGTTACCATTTTTATTTATGCATACTGGATGTTCAATATTTCAGCTGGCTGATCTTTGAGTTATATTTGTGGATGTTCAATATTTCAGCTGATTGAGTTTTTGAGTTATATTGGTAAAAGAGAGGCAATTCAAACCAATATATTAATACTCTACACTTGGGTTCAATCATATAATGTGTAATTTTCTAATAACAGTAGTTTACTGGATACTTGCATTCAGACCAAGGTTTCGGGTTCCTGTCTGCAATGCATGCAGGGCTCCAAACATTCTGGCCTGGCGATGTTTGAGTTGGAATATCATCAAAAATCCAATTTTGGATTGCGCACTCAAAAATTCCATGTGCTATGGAAATTCTAGTGTTCCAATAAAAGCTTAGTGCTCGCACGACGCCTTAGACAAAGAGCTTAATAAAAAGCTAAAAAAGAAGGGGTGTTGAAATTGCAAAATAGCTCTCTCGCCTTCGATCTCCCTCTACACCTCTCTCCGGCTCCTCCTCCCTCCCACCCCGCTCTCCCTACACCCTCCCCATTGCGCTATCGCTCTCCCCTTCTTGCTCCCGCTCCTTCTCGCCCTCCCTCCCCCACCTCCATCCGCTCTCTCGCTTTCTCGATCGAATAGTTGATTCAAAGGATTTGCATTCATGTCTGGTGTAGATATAGTAACTTCTGGTTATATTTTAGTACAATAGCCATTGTTAGACTAGATCATATCCGTCTAATGGTCTGTGTTTGGACTCTTGAAAATGCATAATTTCAACAAGATTTGCATTCATGTCTAAAACAAGTTGAACATTCCACTGCAATCGTATCACACACGTGCTCGATTACCCTGAATTTTTAGGTTTACTGTGAGGTGTGACAATTTAGAGGATGTTGAAAAAAGGGGAAGATGGAAAATCGCAACTGTAGGTGTAATTCGTGCAAAAGACGTGGAGAACATGGACCCATAGCATGACCAAAAAAGGACAAAACTGCCCAATTACCACAAAAGAAATTTAAAAGGGTGTTTTGGACATTTCAAAAGCTTCATTTGATGGTATTCTCGTTATAATATAGATTAGCCTTTTAAAACGATTTCTTAATCAAATACAATCGTACGACAGATTGAAATTTATTTTATTCACTTGTATTGTTGTAACAACCTGCCATTTTTGAATGATTTAAGTGGACAATAAACCACACAAGTCAAACTCAGATCATCCAAAAATGATGAATTGTTAATGGGATTTAACAGAAGAAAAGGAATAAGAGAGGGAACTAAACAATACACAGAATCTCACAGCCGTACGATAAAATATAATAATAATAACATAAGCAATTAAATAAAACTGTTAAACAATATACATTTGATCTCAATTCACGACATATCTGAGTTACACATTTACTAGAACATACCAATAATGCAGCGGAATAATAATAGTATAAATGGTCTTCAACCTCCATCTTCTTCAAGTAACAGGTGCCTTCGATAACTGAAATACTCGGTCTGACCCGAGTCAAACAAAAACTCGGATCAGGACTATATATTCTTATGTCAGTCAAATCAAATCAATAATTAAAGTTCGATACTTTCGAGTTTAACACAAATGAAATCTAATTACTTAATTCTTCAAAATTAATAGTCCTTTAGATTATAATCCTCTTCAAAAAAATTCCAATTTATTCTAGCATCCTTAGAATAATAATATATCCAATTTCATATTCAAGGTTAACATAATCCTTTATAAACATGGTTAACTCAAAATTCATTTACGGACGGTCATATACAAAGATATGAAATAAAATTAGGAGATTCCTCCCAGTAACAAGGTCAGCGAGTTACGATCTATTGAATTTAATAAATCGATTGAAGTATATTCTCGATAGATTATACTCGGGTTCTAAAGGATCCTCGAAACAAAACTTATTTTCCGATTCCGGGTTATCTGTATCGTTGATAGCATACAAGGCCAATTTGTTACCCAAATACGGCATTTAGAAAATATTCGTAACCACTTTGTAAGTTTAAACGTCAGCAAATTTTCACAATTATTCAAACTTATTTCAAATCCAATAGGGTTTACAACCTTAACATAATATTCTAAATATCATTTGTTTATAAACATCTTAATAAACTAGTTATATAGGTCTATAACTACAAAAAATATTTGATTCAAATATTCCTACTATATCGAAAATCATGATTTAATTTAAACCCTGTGATGACATTATTTTAAATGCTTTAAAAATCAAATATCGATTGGAAATCATTTAAATAACAAATTCATATTTCAAAATTATTAAAAGTAATTTATATTTCTCTTATAGGTATAAACACATTTATAATTCATATCTAATTTAAAGTAATTCAAATCTAGTTAAAAATTTCCTAACCCCAATAAATTTCCAATTCAATTTGTTACAAGTTTAAACGCCCAATTTTACCAAATCGACTTTAAATTTCAAATTAAACTTCGACTTGAATTTCAACAATCTCATCAACAAATTCAAGTCAATAAAGTCAAATTTATTTATAAAATTTGATTCAAAATAATATAAATAAATTGAGTATATTTCATTTCAACTTATTACGGGTTTTCAAGTCATGTCATGGTATAAAACCATTAAATGGTGATGTCACTTTAATAATCTAAATATGTGACAATGTTATAACACACAAATAACACAATATCATTCATCTTGACAAATCGATAAATTTACACAAACCAACAAAATCCGAATCAATATGTAACACAATAGAAAAAATATAACGGTGTGTACAGTTACTAATCAATTTTTAATGTCAACTTTAAATTTAAATCAACGGATCTTAAATTCATCAAATTCAACCTATTCTGAATCACTATTTGAATGTCGGTATATTCAATTTAAATACAGGTCCAAACTTCGATCAAATTGGCAATAATATATATTTAATTCATTTTCAAATTAATATGATAAATTCCAATTCCAATTAATTAAATACCAAACATGTCACAACCAATCGATAACATCCAATGTGATTTATTTCAGTGTCGAGTTTCAATTAACAACATCACATGCAAACGTTGAGTCAAATCATGAGTTAATGATTAAATAAATTAACTTGTATATCAATGATTGTGTGGTGATCTAAGAAATTTAATACAGCCGTGAGGGAACTCACCTTTGCCTTCGCAGTTCGCACTCTCTGCCAATTCATAATTACTTTCCTTTGGAGAACACAAACTCCGTTTGCTACCTTCCTCAACAGCTGATTCCACTTCAAATTGCATCAACAAACATTTCATAGTCATAAACAATAGCACCCATTTATTTCCAAAATAGTAGTGCCTCATTAGAAAAAGAATCGGATACTTAAATACCTTACCCATTTACTACAGGCAATAGGTTCGACTATGGGCTGACGTGGGTGACGCCTGGTTGCAAGGCAGGTGGGCCTGGGGTCTGGAAGTCGGTGCAGGCTTCGAGTGAGTACATGGCAACGACTGCTTGGAAAGGCGGAGGGGTCTCGGTCTTCGGGTTAGTTCCGGTCGGAGGTTCGAGGAGCTTGGGTGGTTTGCCGGAGCTTGAGACGAAGGGGCGAGGTCGAGCTGTTGCGTGTAGGTGGTCGGAGGGAGGTGGTTTATGGGGAGGGCGGTATGGTGATAGGTCGACGATGAGGGTGGAAGCGAATGGGAGGGAGGTTGATGCTTGCCTGGGGTGCCTGGCGCAACGTAAGGTTACCCGGCTAGTAATCTGGAGCGCACAGGTTCGAGCCCCGGCCTCTTCACATAATGTGAGGGAAAGGCTGCGCGCGCTAATCGACCACCCCCAGAGCCCGAAAAGCCGTGAATAGTACCAGGACGGGAGACTGGCCTGGGAAGTCCTCGCGCTTGATTACGGGAGCCTTTGACACCGGGTATCCACCTATAAATATTTATATACAGGCTTTCGAGTTTGATAGACAAGAAGGTGAGGAGAGAACAAAAACGAAGTAACTGGGGAAGTGGAGCAACAGTTATAATAATATAAATAAAATATCACCAAAAGTCAGAACAGACGGTTTCTCCCATTATCACGTGCCCCAAAAATCACCATTTCCACGATGGCAAGCCTACTTAACTGGTAGACTGTAAACAAAATTTCCAACCACTTTAGCATCCCATTTTATTATCCAAACACATAAAAAAAATACTTGTGTTCGATAAATCAATACGAGTATAATATCGCATTGAGATCTGATATATTATTGTTCCCGTGAAAACGCGTTATTCGTATTATATTTGTTATAGTTATCATTAACCGTTTATATATAACGATTTAAATGAAGCTAGTTAAATCAAATTCGACGAACGAAAGTCGTTATCAAAATTTCTGTATCGAATTCATATAATATATATATATATATATATATATAATTAAAACATATATCATTCTACTAATTAATTGACATTACAACGATATCGCTTAAAAAATTCCCTTTATCAACGATTGATTTGATTTCTTTAAATAACTAGACAAACACAACTAAATTTCAACCTCAAAATTTTAGTTTCAAGTTCAACATTTAAAAATCGTTTCTGCATCGTTTACAAGTGTAGTGTAATGATTATAAAATATAGTTTTAAAAATCCAAACTCATTCTTTTATAAAAATTATATTTAACTTCAAAATGAAATCGTAGAAATTCTCTTTCTTCAAATATTATTTTAATTGTACTTCAGTTCAACGCAACAACGTACGTAATCATTAAACTCTGGTTTCCTTTGATTGAAACACTATCACCAATAATACAAGTTTATTTCATTAAGAAATCATAAAATTTTAAATTTTAAACTATCTTATTCAAAATCGCATATAATTATTATTCTAAATCCAGTCTAAATTTCGGGTCATTACAATTGTACTTGAACTTATTAAGAATATTTGTTATACAAATATTTAGTTATTGTTATAACGCAAACTTCGCATGGAAGTTGGCAATCCATGTACTAGAACCTTAGGATTTTTTTTTTTAAATATATATATATGTTAATTATTATTATTTTTAGATCTGTTTAATTATTTTAATTAATTTTTTTTAAATATATATATATATATATATATGTTAATTATTATTATTTTTAGATCTGTTTAATTATTTTAAATTTTTTTTTAGTACTTTATTTCACTTTTATTGAACCTTTTTACTTTAATCTATTTTGTTATTTTAAACTCTTTTTATATATTATTATTAGTTATTTTACCTTAATTTTGGGTTCCATATCTAGCCAACCCCAACTTGTTTGGGATATATGGCTTTGTTGTTGTTGTTGTTGTTGTTGTTATAACGCAAACTTCAATAATAACGTTTTGTTGCCTATATAAAATATAAAAGTACTTGATTCATTTTTAAATGTATATGCAAAATATGCACACATGTTTGTATGCACTATGCCCACACGTTCTCTCTCTCTTTCTCTCGCACAGACGCGCGCGTGCGCGCGCGCGCACACACACACACACACATATACACACATGTATATATATGCATGTATGGACGTACACATATATCACTTACAGTAAACTAAAATGCAATGACTTTCTAATCAAAATCAGTACGGTTTAACCAATAGTGAGTTATTTTATACAATTATTTAATGCGAATATTATTTGCGCAAACTATATGTGATGAATGTCTATTTTCATCCAGTCTCTGCCTGAACTCCGTCTGGACTCTAAAGTCAATCTTAGCACTTAGTGCTCCGCTCCACCTTGAAGTGCATAGACTACGAGTAGTATTATGTATTTCAACGGTACTTGGTTTCATTTCTAAAGGACTGTTTGGATCTAATCATGTGCTGAATCTCAGTTTGAGTGTAAATTTGTGATTGAATTTCTCACTGCTTTTCTGTTTTAGGTTAATCTTAGGTTATTCAGTCGCTGAAAGCCTAATAGCACTGTGATATGTGTTATTGCATGCTTTGCTGCTTATATATGTGCTGTTAGTATAATGATCTCTTTTTGTTTCAGTGTAATAAGAATGATAATAGTTTTCCTAAATTTCATATCTACTTATCTCTATAATTGTGGTTCTTGCAGATTTGACCCTCATCAGTTGTTAAACATGAAATTTTCAGCAGTAATGAAAATACAGTTGTTCCATTGATAACAAGTTCATGTATTTTTGAAATTTAATAATTCCTCGCTCATATACAGGAATATTCTTCGATACCTATGGCGAATATTACGAAGACCTTAGGGAATTTCACCAGCATTTACCTAAGCTTCTAAAGCCTGGAGGGATCTATTCATATTTTAATGGCCTTTGTGGTGGTAATGCATTTTTCCATGTTGTCTACTGTCACCTGGTTGCTTTGGAACTTGAATCCTTAGGTTACTCAACAGAATTCATAACTTTGCCCGTTAAAGATTGTTTGACAGAGGAGGTGTGGGAAGGTATTAATCATAAATACTGGCAACTTGACACATACAACCTCCCAGTATGTCAAGCTTTATCTAATCCTGAGTGATATATGCAAATTTTAATTCTGTTTCCTTAGCTGTTTAGATTTTTTTGGCAACCTGATAGCTTTGTTTAGCTTAATTGGCTTTTGCCATCATGATGTTTCCTGTATGATTCAAAATGTGTTTTTTATGTAGCTTGAGATTACCATTTTCCCGATTTTATGATATGGGTGCATATTTTAATTACACCTGTTTATTCATGGCAAGATTTGTGTTGTGTATCTGCCGTTTTTAGGAGGGTTTAGTTGTTAGTTTGGACCTTAGCTAAATGGCTTCTTTTCCTTCGACAATCCTCTGCGCTGCCTGTGAAGTGTTTTCATTACATGTTCATAGTAAATAGTTCTAGTTTACCGTACCTCTTACCCAGTACCCATTGCCCATAGTCTAATTTTGTTAGAAGCTGTGTCCAACCGTTAACTTTGTCCAGAGTGCACTGAGTATCCCTTTGCCTACTAACCACTAATCTAGTTTTAAGTAGTGGATGACAAAATGAAAGCTGGTCTGATAAGTAGCATTCATCTTAGTTCAAAATTACTTGAATTCCGGTTCATCATGTCATTACTCATCTAGTATTCCTGCTGCGTTGTCATTTGTCATCTTCTTAATGTTATAACTGCTGCTTTTTTTATTCCTTGTTTCACATGATAAAATACATTAGATTAATGCGAGTGCGCTAAACAATGCCACTCTCTGTTGCACATGCTAGAACCATCCCATCTTCCTGTGTCATGTGGCCCTAAGTTCTAAGCCAGCCGTTTATTCCTTTTTTTCCCTTCTAAATATTATGATAGTCTTTTTGTTATTATTTTTTCTTTTTCGTTTTGTTAGATTAGGTTAGGTCTAATAGAGTCTACTTGCGCAGGTATTACTGTTTCAACCCATTGTTTATTATTCTTAAACAAATTGCTGTATTGCTATTCTATCTAAGTTGATATGTTAGAAAATGTTTTTTGAAGAGTAATTACAAGGTTTCGGTAATTGTGAAGTTTACTCTTGCAGATAGGTATTAACGTGGTATATGGATCTAATATTAAAATAAGAGATGAGAAAGGCATTCAGGACACTCCATGTAGGAGGTTTAATTTTAAAACAAATTTTGTTTTCCTTGCCTCTTTAATTGTTCTGAAAGAAAACTGTCTACTGAACCTAATACGTATAAATTATGGTTGAATAATTAAATTAGTGCAACAAACTTAGTTAACTCGCTGATATGGTTACTTTGTACTTCAATTCCTCTGGCACCCATCTCATTTGCTTCTTGACTGTTAGTGAAAATTTAATTGAATTTTTTGTACTAGTATTTTTTTGTTGTTGAAGTGTTGAAAAGGGAGACCATGTTATAACATGTGTCGCCATCCTTCTGACTAGCCGAGCCGGATTTGCGTTCGCTATATTTCCGGAATTTTTTTTATTTAAACAGGTCAAGCCCGCTAACAGATGCTTCCTTTGGCAAATGGACGTTTCACTTCAGCAGGAACAGTTCGGGACGTATCTTTCGGTCAGCAGACGCAACTTCTGCACCCATATAAAGGCACATAATCTTCCTTGAAAAAAATAGTAGTTAGATTTTCCATCTCTCTTCATTCTTTCGTTTTCCTTGATTCTCTAATTTCATAATTATATCAGGTTTGTGTGATATCGCAGACCACAAACTCGAAACTCTTGTTCATTGCAGTTGATGTATGATAGTTTGAATCGCTCTTGGTTGCGTTAATCTCCGTCAGTTAGAATTATTTCTCGATTCTATTGTATCTTTAAAGACGATTTGCTGTAACTCGTGTCCGTTTGTTTTCTCAAACAAGTGAAGAAGGCAAATAACAATAAATCGTCATCAACATGTCTTGAAGCAATCTCTATTTGGTTGATTTTACGGCTATTGTCTACCAAAATTCAGATTAGCTTTCAACAACCTTAAGATGCTTTTTGAGACAATATTATCCTGCAGTTTAAGAGGGTTCACTTTCGATTTGCAAGTGGCATGTATGTGATACAGAAGCACCACTAGAATGGGAACAAGAAGTTTACGATTGCAGATACAGAAGCACCACTAGAATGGGAAGAAGAAGTTTACATTTGCAAGTGGCATGTATGTGATACAATAACGAATACGTTATCTGGTATGCACTGCAGATAACTGACCGCAAAAGATGTCTAGGATACATTATTGGTCAAGTATCTCATGTCTGCAACAACAAAAAACAATTTAAGAAACCTAAACCAGTTGAGGATGAAATTTTTATACGAGAAACTCATTCAAAACAAAAACCAAGGAAAAGAGGATGATAGATTTGAAGTTCACGTCTAGAAACATTCCGGCATTGAATAATGTGTATCATGCACTCGAAGTTAGAAAAAATCTTGTCTTTGTTAGTCTTTTAAATAAGTTTGGCTTCAAACAATATTTTAAGTTAGTTAAACTTATATTGACCAAATGTGGTGTGTTTAGGAGGAAATGGTATAAGAGTGATCAAATGCTCTAATTAAATATTAATAAAGCCGTTGTTTCTGCCTATATTGTTGACTCTTTCTTTATGGTACAATAGATAGAACATGTTAATATTAAATGTATAAATAAGGTGGATACCCAGTGTCGAAGGCTTCCGTACTGAAGCGTGAGGACTTCTAGACAATCTCCCATCTGATACTATTCTCACGACTTTCCGGTCTCTGGGGGTGGTCGATTAGCGCGTGCAACCTTTCCCTCACATTATGTGAAGAGGCCGAGGCTCGAACTTGTGTGTTCCAGATTACCGGCCGGGTAACTTTACCGTTTGCGTCAGGCACCACCTTATTAAATGTATAAATGATACAATTAAATTAAGCATGATCCTTAATTATACAATAAGTTTAAGGATCAGTGTATATGTCGTTTAACGTAAATAACCGGAGAAAATTTTCCGTTGAAATCTGTTATTACTGCTAACTTGTTTTAACTAATTCATAATGATGTTTGTGACATGCATGGTACTTCTAATAGAAATAGAAAATGTATTTTGATAATTTCATGTATGGTTGATGTTACATTATGCAATTCTTGTCTTAGTCCTCATTTATGGAGTAAAGCATTATTGGCTTTAGGTTATATATTAGATCGACTATTTGACATGAAAACCAAAGACAAGAAAGAAAAGAAAGCCAAGGTTGGAATACCTGGAAAAAATTAGGAAATTATGAACAAAGGGTATGCTTGTGTTTTCTTGAGACATGCTCAATACATCAAGGGTTGTAAGTTTTAGTAGTAAAACTCAATACTTTGGTTGAGGTAAACACAGTAAGAGGATCAAGAGTTGTGGTGTTATATGAAAATAGATTCATGTCCGTTTCAGTCAGCCCATCTGTTGATAAAGCAATGGAAGTTATTATATTTGTTGTTCTATGAACTTATTGTGAATTTGAGAACTCAGACAGATGATGAAATCAACGAACCTCTATGAAGAATTAACAGAATAAGATTGAAAAATTCACTTTTATACCCTAGAAGAACCTAACATCATAGCTAGATTAAGAGATAATTGAGCATACCATGACGCTGTTAGGATTTCATAGAGGCCTTTATGGCCCTGGCCTGTAAATGGACCTTTATGAGCCTCTAAAATGTCTTTAAGACTATGACCAATACCCCAGTTGGTCCTATACATATGCCCCGCGATCAAGAAAAGAATTGCAATAGCTAAATGATGATAAGCAGTATCGCTCAATAATTGCAGTCTGTAGAATAATCACAGAAATCTAATCCCTAACCAATTTTAAATTATAATTTAATTTACTGGGAATAACATCAGTCGTCAAAACATTTCCCAACACCCCATAATCCACCTTTCAATTCAATTTTAGGTGCACCGTATTTTGGATGAAGAAGCAGCTTTTTTTGTAGAAATGTGCTTAACAACCGGTCTCGATAACACCGACGGAATGAGATTTGAGAAGATAACCAATATGTACAACAAATTACGATATCTCGATAGTATGCAAGCCCTAGATCGAGAAAGAGGTGCGTGTTTTGATTAATTTTAGCAAAAAATTTAAGAGTTTTAATGGCTGATCACGATTTTCCCAAATGTACCTTTATACACTTTGTCATTGGAAATCGAACATGATGGAAGTGTTTCAAGTGGATTTTCTCGATTATAGCTTATTTTCCTGATGACAGGGCCTGAGGATTGCTAGGTTTATTATATAATTGTTTTTATAGGTGTATTTTCTCAATTATAACCTTCTCCCATGATAGGGCTTGAGTTTCACTAGGTTTATTATGTAATTTGTTTTAGGTGTATCTTCTCAATTATAACTTGTTTTTTTAATGATAGGGCCGGACCTTTTTAGGTTTGTTGTAATTGTTTTTCAATCTTGGATAAACAAGCACACACGTTGCCTCCGCTTAGTTCTGCTTATTTTGATTTACGAAATGATGATTACAATCACCATGAGTGCGTGTATAGTTATCCAAAATCCACCTGAAAAAAAAATCATATAATAAACCTAGCAAAACTCAGTCTTTTCCATTGAAAAAACAGGTTATAACGGGAAACACCCACCTTAGGAAAATTTTTTACATTATAACCTAACAAAACTAAGGCCATATCGCGAAAAAGAAGTTATAATTGAGAAAATCCACATGAAAAAACAATTACATAATAAAACTTGTTAAACTCCGCCCTATCACAGTATCACCCAAAAAAACAAAGGTATAATTAGGCAAACCCACCTTAAAAAATAATTACATGATATACAAAATGAAACTAAAGCCCTATCATTAAAAAACAAAATTATAATTGAGAAAATCCACTTGAATAAAATATTACATAATAAACCTAACGAAACTCAGGTCCGATCACTAGAAAAAACAAAGTTACAATTAGGAAAATCCACTGAAAAATAATTATTTGATAAACCTACAAAACTACGGCCTTATCACTAGAAAAAATGAAGTTACAATTAGGAAAATCCATTGAAAAACAATTATATGATAAACCTAGCAAAACTGAGGCCCTATCACTGAAAAAACAAATTATAATTGAGAAAATCCACTCAAAACACTTTCATCATATTCGGTTTTCAATGATAAAGAGTTTAATTGAGAAAATCATGGTCAATCATCTAAAGGATTTATCACAACACGTACCTTTTTCTCGATCTTGGGTTTGCAACCGTAGAGATAATTTAATCAGTTTTCTGGATTGGTTGTCTTCAAAAATCTTGTTCCGTCCTTGTTCTTTGGACCCATATATTAAGCTTAATTCTACGTAGAGAACTGCATTTGCACGTAAAATACGTTGCACTTGAAATTAGTTTGAAACATTGGTTTCTGGTAGGTGATAAATGTTTTGACAACTGATATTATTTTCAGCAAATTAGATTAAAATTAGCTAGGAGTTAGACTTTTTTGTTATTCTACGGATTACAATAATCCCTAGGTATAATAAAGCTGGATTTTTCAAGCTTTATTCTTTTACTTCGCCTTGGAGGTTTGTACGTTTCATCATTATTTGTCCTAGTGTTCTCAAATTCACGAATAGGTTTATTGACCTCCCCCGTCTCTTAGATAAGTATATAACGTCCACCGTTTTATCAGCAGATAAACCAAAGTAAATAGACGTGAATCTATTTTTATATAACACCACATCTTTAGATCTTATTGTGGCTACTTCGGCTAATGTATTAAGTTCGACTACTAAAACTCATAACCCTTGATTTGATTTGATTCCAAAAATGTAATCTTCTGTTTATTTCAAATATGCAATTATATCCTGATACCCGTAGATCAATGGATCAACTATAACGTGCTAAATTCATTACGAGTCTAATGTATGCCATGACATGCACTACACTTGATATTACCTACGTTGTTGGCAAATTGAATAGATACAAAAATAACCCTAACTTTGTTCATTGGATAATTGTACAAAGGATTAGAAGGAATTTACTATTAAAATTTAAGGATAGTTTGACTAAGGTCTTTGTTAAGTTTTCAAAATACACTAGACATCCTTGGCAAAAACATATGTAAATTAGATCATTTTTTCTTTTTGGAAATTGTCAAAAATCATCATAAAACAAATACTTAATTCAATTTATATTCATCTTCGTATTTATGTAATAAAAGAAAAAAAAATGCATAAAAAACAATAATAAAACCAAAAAAAAAAAACCTCGTTTCTCTAAATTATGCCGGAATAACTACAATTTTTCAAAAAATTTCTGACATTAACGCGGTTATAACCATTAATTGCGTACTTTTATGCAATTTTTGCTGAGTGCTTGAAAATTTTAAATTTAATGTCTACACTTATTCAGTATCACATTATTACAGAAAAATCATCAAAAAATTAATCGTATAAATAAAAAACAATTCATTTCAAAAAGATGCATACAAAAAAACAACTTTACAGAATAATTACAGACATGTCTGCAATCTTTGATTTGTTGAGACATGTCTGCAAATACTATGGTAATTTTTGCAGATATATTTGCACTTTTTCACAATAAATACAGACATTTCTACATTTTTTTTTTCTTTTTCAATAATCTTGTTTTAGTATTTACAATTTTTATGAATTTTTTTTAAGCATTGAAGTAAAAAAATCATGAAAACAAAATTGGTATATTTTAGGGATCCGCTTTATATGGAACTTTGAATAAGGACTCGTTTTATATATAGTTTGGTTTTAGGAACCACCATTTATTTTCACTAATATTTATGTACGATCAAAACAATGCTTTCGACGTCTGTGCGTCTTCTTGATAGTCGAACAACACTATCACGAGCATATAATTAGGTATTAAGACAAATGTTCACTGATGGGTAATTACCAGGATTTGCAATGGACTTTGTGTTGAAGTTGTCAGAAACTTAAAGTCGATATAATTGAAATTCATTATCTTGAGTTTGATTAGCAAAAATACATTAGTTAAAGCACTATAATATTAGTTTGAACAATAATTATATTTCATGTCAAGAGAAGTGATACCTATAATGATATGCTGAAGGCTGTACTGCTTGATATTTAGTAGGTTCACAATATAATTATTGTTGAGGTGTATGATTATGGGAAACTTTTGGTGAATCTACCGACGTAGATGCATGAGTTTGATTTCTGGGAGACTGGTTTAGGGGATTTTATGAATGCAGTAAGGCGGTGTCTACTTTTGCGAGACTGTGGCTTAGTCTTTAAGGGCGTTTCATGAAATCGAAATACAGACGCAAAACCAATCCACATATTGACTGAACCATCCAATTGAAAGACAACAAATGTGCGACACATTCGGTAGTCACATAGGGTTGATGGTTTAATGCTTTGTCAACAACTCCGTCTTGATTTGCTTTGATAGCTTATCACAATGACCCGATTCAAGTCCATAAGAGAATTTTATTACAATTTGATGGAAGATTGTTAGCTAAATTTTAATTTAAATGTTGTGCAAGTGTTTTTTGCTTTGCAGAGGAAGAAAGAGAAAATAGGAAGAATATGAGAAACAATAAATTGTTTAAATATATATTTCACAAGAAAAACGTTAGTCCCTTGACCACCATGTTTTATCTTTGGGTTGAAGAATAAATTCATGCATGTTAATATGCCTCGCCACCCGGTTGAGCTGAGTCGGTTCGAGTCCAATTTGGCTTTTCTTTTGCAAATAAATGCTTCCCATCAGCCGGAATAGTTGTGGATGCATCCTTTTCCTTTGGCCATCTAGCACAACAGTTGACCCGTCACGGTTAACCAATTAATCATATCAGTTTATCGTTTTGACAGAATGAAAAGTGTTTTGCGTAAAAAGAAGGGTACTAGGGCAGCTTTTGTATCATTTCTATGCCTTTCTAAGTTTTGATTCTATAACATTGATAATTATAGGAACCGTATCCAGCTTCCATCTATGATATGTTGAAATGAATCGAAAATTACTTTTTAGTTCCTCATTTATTTCATGCCATAATCCACGTTAGGATAGTTGTACCCTGGCAAGAGAATTTGATCACTGAAATTCATGCACAGTTTGTAGTGATTTTAGCAAGCATAGGTTGAGCATTGAACGCTTTCCACTACATGAGGGAGGAGATCATTGAATATAGAGTTTGTTACAAATAAGTATATCCTTTCTTCTGATGATGTGTGTTTTTTTTTTTTTTTTTTTTTTTTTTTTTTTTTTTTTTTTTTTTTTTTTTTTAACTAACCTTTTTTCTTTTTAAATTATAAAAAGTATGTGTTTGGCTGGTTGAGCACACCAACACAAGGGCACACATAAAAAAGGATCACGATGTGATGTAAAACTATTTGTTTACACATTATATACAATGACGATGTGATGTTAAAACAAGTGCATGAAGTAAAAAGGAAGAGCGTGAGCATCATGTAAATTTGATGGATATTATCTTAATGTGTAAGGATAAGTTTTGGGTTTGCATAGTTTGGTGTTGGCAAAAAGATTCATTGGATTACGACTATTCTCTTGTTTGTATTTTCTGCGAAGTACTTGCAGTTTGTTGAACTACTTCATGTCTCTACCAGTGCCCCTTGTACTGGCTTGCTGGCAACATATCAATTTGAAATAGAAGCCAACACCTAGTAATCATCTCTTTTATTTTTTATTTTTTATAAGCGGTTGCTTTTAGAAGTTTTAGCTTAGATATCGCACTATAGTTTTGTTCTTTTCTATACTTTATCTCTTGTCACACAAAGAACGTGGTTTGGTTAGATTTCTCAGGCATATACGAAATGACACGCTATTCATGCTTGCTTGTTCAAAATTATACATACATCTCTTCCGTTACAGCTTTTATTGAACAGACTGCATTTGGAATCTACAATGTAGTACACAGTTCATATACTGTGGTTATTAATCTATGTTGTCTTTATCATAAGGTAAGAATATTGAAACTGATGCATTCATTGTACCTTAGTTGGAATACTGTGATATGTGCCTGGCAATAAATGTGAAGATTGCTGGATGTATACCTCTTACCATACAAATGAGAAACGGACACAAGGCAGACCACATTGTCAGGTCTATTTCCATGCGGTTACATATTGAAATATCAGACCTAAAGATTCTAAATTCCACATTACTTTATTGCCATCTCTGATTTCATTTTTCAATCATTCGCTCCTTTACACTGGTTGCTGCAGTTCTATTATCTTTTCGTGTACCAATTATTTTGCGTATCCTGCCTTTACTTCACTTCCTGTAGTTTTCATTTCCGTCATGATGTAAAATTGATTGAATTCCATACATTATTCTGCCTACGTAAATAGCTACTGGGTAATTAGATGTTCCTTATCCTCGCTCTTTACTACAGTGAAGGAATATTTGGTAAAACAGTCCGGTATTTGTCGTTTTGTTGTAAATTTTGATGGAGTGTAACAAGTTTAAAGATGAAATTGCAAATGATTTTTCATTTTGACGTGATACTGGAAAAAACACTCTTAAATAATGTTGATAGTGCTTGGAGTCTAGCAATTTTTGGTGCATGTCTTATCTGGATAACCAGATAATGGGGTACGTCTTTAATCCATCATTACAAAGTTATTTATCGCTTTTAAATTATATGGTGTTAGAGAGAAGAATTTAAAATTTTCTGATTGATACGTCCTACCGCTCTCAGTTTGGTGGCATTATAAAAATACGGATTGATTAGTCTATCTCTTGGGCTGTTGTCATGTAAAAAACATTAAAGACCCATGCATCTTATTAGAATTAAATAATAGACTTTCCCATTAAGCAATGTCTTTAGTGTCTTAATATACACTCTCCACGGCATTACGGTCAATTGCGTTTCTTGATTTTGTGTCATATATTTGACCGGAAGCACTTTTTTATCTAGACCGAAAGTACTTGCACTCTGTTATTTTATCCATCACTACGCTAGTGCAACATAAGCATTAAAATTAAAAGTAATCAACCTTCGTGCCAAACAAGAGTCCACTCTCACACGTTAGTATTTTAAACTTAAATAATATTAATTTTTCTCCAACAGCAGTATTTAAAATATTTTTCATTATAATATATGAGTTAATAATTAAAGATGCATGGTTTTCTTATTGAAAATTTGGAAGTAAAGCATAAAACATTTTTAATGCACATGACTGTCAAACCCAACCCCATCTATTTTTTCATGATAAAATAAATTTACAACTTGAGAATTAGTAGCAGTCGCTAGACCTAGGAAGTTTCACTTCCCCGTCGTTGTACTAAATTTTTTTTCCTGCTTGTTGCCAATTTCCCCGCCACCAAATCAAGTCCAGGTAAAAGCAATCGGACTGGACACAACATGGGTACCGTCCGACCACTCCAACCTTCCAAACCCAGACGAACCCGAAGGCATGGACTTGGAAGTAAATTCAATCTTGTAGCTCTTCTTCTCGCCTTGCTCTTTGAAAGTAAGTTCCATCGGATCCACCAAAGTCTTTACTTCACCATCCTGTGTCTGCGAAATAACCTTTGCCTTATAAGTACCTGCCGACCCCACGTTAGTTAAAGTTCTCGTATGCGTGACTGTAACTGTAGACCCTTCGCCTCCTGATCCGCTTGCAGTCGCAAATGGTACTGCAAAAGAAGGGTAGTTGAGAGCAGACAATGCATAGGTCTTCTTGCTATCGCATGAGAATTTGCTTCCTTTGGCCAACGCCATGATTTGCAGTGAAGTGTAGTTCAAAGCACATAGAAACTCTAGATAGTCGGTGGCGGTCAGATCGTAGATCAGTCCAGGATCCAATGCCTTTGGTGGATCCACGTGTCCTGCTCCATAATCAAACGGCGTAGCTGCTCCGTTTGTGGCCACATCTATCAGCCCGTTGCCATTAGAGTAGCTAGAGTAGGCGGTTGTCATCAATGCAGATTTGATTCCAGCAGGGGACCATTCTGGATGCACCGCTTTCAGAAGTGCAGCCAAACCGCTCACATGTGGGCATGACATTGAAGTTCCTGAAATTATGTTAAATTCCACTCTTCTGCTGTCAACTGCTAACCCGGTCGGACCCACCGCTCCAGTCCAACCAGCCAAAATGTTGACTCCTGGTGCTATCATATCAGGCTTCAGTATCTCTGGAGTAACCGCATTTGGCCCACGCGACGAAAATGCTGCAACCACCGGCGATGGCTGGATGTTCACCTTCGTCCCTCCAAAACTGATCGTAGCTGTTGGTTTGGTGGTGCTCAATATATAAGATTTTATCATTTTTCCTGCAGACTCACCTACCAAAGTAGCAGGCAGAAGATGTGCATCTGCCACAAGTTCTTCCCCATTTGCAGCCGTGTTCGCCAACACCATCCCTGCTCCACCTGCGTCTTTCACCACCAACCCCTTCTGAACCCTGGCGCTCACCCCACGGTCGCAGAACACAATTTTTCCTGCGACTTTCTCCGGTATCAAAGTCCCAGCCATGCATAGATTACCATTAGTTGCATTTGTCGCGTTCCCAGCATACACGATCTCCAACTGCGAACTCGGCAGCTTCGCGTCCCCACTGTACAGCGAAACCCCTGAAAACTTCTTCCCATTACCCAGCTCCACATCTGCAGGAAAGTCCCGGTCCAAGGTCCCTGCGCCGACCGTAGTGATCCAAGGAGCCACGTTGGACATGGTCGCTTCCCCAGGCCCAGCATTTCCAGCCGAGCACGACACCAGAATCCCCTTCTCCATCGCTGTAAACGCACCAATCGCCACGCTATCCCTGTAATAATCCGACGTACCTCCCCCAAGCGAAAGCGATAGAACGTTCACGCCATCCGTGACTGCAGTTTCCATTCCCATTAATATGTCGGAGCTGAAGCATCCGCCGGCCCAGCACACTTTGTACGCTGCAAGCCTTGCTCCGGCTGCCATGCCACGTGCTGTTCCATTGGCATAGCCCAACAGGCTTGCATCGGGGACGATGGTCCCTCCAGCAGTGGTGGACGTGTGGGTGCCGTGGCCATCGGAGTCGAGCGGGGATTTGGACTCTTTGGACTCATCGATGGGGCCCATGCTGGACTCGTACCCGCTCGAGAAGTACTTGGCACCGATGAGTTTGCGGTTGCAGGCGGTGGATTTGAAGCCTTTTCCGGTCATGCAAGCACCTTTCCAAGAGGCAGGGACAGGGCCCAGGCCAGAGTCGTCGAAGGAGCGTCTGCCAGGCCAAACGCCGGTGTCCAGTACGCCGATGACCACGTCAGCAGCAGTGGAGGATTGAGGGTTGAACGAGGTGGTTTTGTCTATACCTAGGAATTCAGGGGTTCTGGTTGTGTGAAGCTGGTAGGTGGTTTCCGGGTTAACGAATACTACTCCGCTAACCTTTTCGAGAAGCTGAGCCTCAGATTTGGTCAGTCGGGCAGCGTAGCCATGGGTAATGGTGTCGTAGGTGTAGATGATGTCAGCGGTGCTGGATACTGAACGGAGGGAGGAGTCGTACCAGTGGGTGTGGTGGGTGAATTCAGCTGGCATTTGGGACTTGGCCATGTGGATGATGTAAGTGGATTTTGAGGTGGAGGAGGAGGATAGGTGGAAGCATGATACAGAAAGAAGGGAGAGGAGGAGAAGGAATGAGTTGGATCTCATGTTGGTTTTGGGTGGGAGATGAGATGAGATAAGAAGAAGTAAAGCTTGTGACTAGTTCTTATAAAGAGAGTGGGTTGAGTACAGGGAGAAAAAGATTGAAAAACGACACATTTTCAAAATAGTTTATTATTCTTTTTATTTAGGGAAAAAGAGGGTTAACCCATCACTGCTGTCGTTAAAGTAAGACAATTATTTTCTAAGTTTTTAGGTTAAAAAAATTGTCACCGTGTTCAAATACAGGCAGAGAAACTGGGGAAAGCACAAGCAGACATTTGCAAACACATGATACTGCAGAGCAAGAAAACTGAAACCGTATTCATCCCTTAATGTTTGTTAACTTTGAGTTATTTATTATCATTAAATTTGTCTAATTTTTTTTTTTTTTTTTTTTAATTATAAACAATCAGATTGAATATTATTTTACGTTACTTATTTAATTTATATATTGAATGGTTGTCAGCAAATATGGTAAATATATGGTATTTGCTCTGGCAACTTTGAGTTCATTAAATCTACAAAGTTAACAAGAGCATTGATCCACATAATGGCATGACCAACCGCTAGTCACGATAGGCGTTAAACGGCAGTATCAGCAATGCTCTATTTAGCCATCCTCAGCCGATGAAATCATTTAATTTAGGCTCGATCCCGAGAATGCCCTAGCACCACGTAGCCACTTAAACAAATCACTTGTTTGTGACAATGGTACTAGTTTTTGTATCTTTCTCTTTAGTTCGTGACGGTCAAAACAAACTTTAAGCCAACCATGTGACTTAATGTCAGGGACATGTAGTGCTCCCATAAGGACTTAATCTAGCACACGGTCCTCCCTCTCCTAGACGATCATTCACTTGCTCAAGCTTCTCTTTGAGAAATTGCAATGCATCCCCATAAATAAGCATATACTAGGCTGGTTTCTTAGACCATATCCATCTGGTATCAGTGATGTTACACACAGGGGCGGACACCTGACCTCATCAGAAATCAAAGAAAAAAAAAATTGTTTTCTTCTATGCTATAGCATCAGATTTTCACAACAAGCGGATTTTTGCATCCCTCGGCGATAGAATTTCACACGCTTTTCTCATGTCATCTTTCTACATTCTTTGCATCGCATTAAGGGTAATGGTCGGTAATCTATCAGCCCTAATTTTAGTTTGCACTGATGTGAATGTAGTTATTTAGGGTTTAATTATATAAGTTTTAATTTGAATGGAGCTATAGATTTGACCATTGTCATTGATTTTTTGCTAATTTGAATGAATTGAATTTGTTAAATTGAGGGCTGGAATTCTTTCTTTCTTGAGGTGATACTCTTTTTGAGATTGATTTGCTGAAATGGTAACAAATTTGTTGAAATGACAATGAATCTGGTGCTGAAATGACAATGAATCTACTGAATGAAATGTTAATGATTCTGCTTAAGTTATTGATAATCTTCATTTTTGTAGTAGGATATTATTATATCAAATATATTTATGTCTACTAATTGATTGAGACTTACGGTTTGCACTATAAAATTTGCTTAGAATTACCTTCTTTTTTGTTCAATCGGCAGTAAATTGCTTGTTGGGATCCATAACTTGCTGTCGATTGTAACGAAAAAACTTTGAATTGCATCGTTAGAGTCAACAATAAGCTATCAATCACATTAATTAATACCGATTGAAAAAGAATAATATTTGGGTATTTTTCTGTTGACTTTTTAAGGCAAATAACATTAATTGATTTATTATGCTTCTTTTTACAGCTAACTGAATAATTGTTGAAATATTTGTTTGGGGGGTGTCTCCTTCGAAACCCATGTTTTTTTCCATACCGTAACCTCATCAATGTCAATTCCTAGCTAAGCCACTGGTTACACGCTACTTTAACTGAAATAAACTCAAAATATTTGATGATACAATTAATGAAAATAAGAACTATTAATTCTTGCAGTAGCTCGACCACAACTTAACATACTCAAGTTCACGCAACTCCACTGTTTGCAACTCACAATAAAAGATAGCTATGCACTTAGCGTAGGCTATATACAAAAAAAATAAAAATAAAAAATAAAGTTAGTCTGCTTTTTCTAATGTCCCATTTTCATCCATTGAGAACAGTCAATTTAGAAAATGAGCCTATTCCATCTTTATCTCATTTTATATCAATCTGCTTAAGCTTATTTCAAGGTATATTTTTTCATTAATCCGTTTATTTTTCTATATCTACAACATATTTTTTTTATAGAATTATGTTTTTCATATTTCATTTTCCAATTTGGTGCATTTTTCTAGTTCTACATTTTTCGTATTGGGAAAAATTGCACCTGATAAGGAAGCGCTCAGGATCTTTTTCATCCAATCACTTAAAGATGAATTTGATTGAAAATAACAACACAATAAACCGAAAATAATAACAATACACAAAATATTCCACCTAACCACTCTCTTTATTAATTCACCAAAAACAAATTTTGTTTACACTCAATGAATCAAAACAAAAAATAAACAAAATACAATTGAATTAATAACCTTATTGAGAAAGGGAAAGAATATCTAGATGACTACAAATATTGTTGGAGAAGAAGAGCGATGAAGAACGACGACAAACCTACGACTCAAATGGTTCCTTGATGTTGTCCTGGTCTAACCAAGAAGGCTGCATATATAGAAGAATAGAAGACCTAGGCAAATATTCAAATGGCACCTTCAAAATATCTCCAGAATATAATCATTTATTTCTTTCCTTCTATGATAGAATCAATCAATAAATCAGTCAATCAAATCAATTAATTGATCAATCAATCAAATCAATTAATTGATCACATCCTCTTCATAAAATATTTAAATCAAAAATTCAGCACTCCACCTTGATTCAAATATCACATAGCTCCAACAATCCATAAACAAGTCAACCTAGCTCTTTCAACGACACCTACTCTTAATTAAAACCAACATCGATTTCCAGGTAACGAGATACACCCCACCTGTTTTCAGAGTACGGTGACTCAACTGATTTCAAGGCAACAACCACACCCAGTCGATTGGAAAGGAGTACGACCACACCTCAGTTACAAACACAATCCACCATTTGCAAAAGATGCATCTACCACCTGAGCTGCACCGCGCAAAACTAATAGTCTAAAAGCATTTGTAATACAATAAAGATCTCCATCTCGTCTTTGTGGATTTAACAACTCGACATCCGTCTTCCATTTGACATTGTTTCTTCATCTCCGGGATCCCTCGAGCATCATCAACATCTAGACCCTTGTCGATACAATGATCCTCCACCTTAAGACCATCAGTAATGACCACATTGACCTTTCCACTTTGCTGCGGACTAGGTTCTTCAATTGTAACCTGTCTTCTTCTTCGTCTTTTTCCTTCTTCCCTCATCCATATTAAAGGGCTTCTTCTCATCTCCATCAATCAGACCATTGAAGCATGAACCATCCACCATCATAGGCTTCTAAATCCCTCAATATCTACCATAAAAAATAGTCATCTACGAAAGCAACATCATCTCCGATATCTACAATATTCAACCCAAAAATCACTCCAAGCTATGCAATGAGCTGAGCTCTGATACCAACTGTTGGGGTTTTGTGCGCAGCGGAAGTGAGTTTTGTGTGCAGTGGAAGTTTGACAAAACACCAGAAAAATGGAGCGAACCTATGACTCACATGGTTCCTTGATGTTGTCCTGATCTAACCAAGAAGACTGCATATATATGAGAATAGAAGACCTAGGCAAATATTCAAATTGTCCCTTCAAAATATCTCAAGAATATAATCATTCATTTCTTTCCTTCTATAATAGAATCAATCGATCAATCACACCAATCAATCAATTAGTCAATCAAATCAATTAACTGATCAATCAAATCAATTAATCGATTACATCCTATTCATAAAATATTTGGATAAAAAATTCAACATTTCGGGCCTATTGTTTGATGGACAACCAAAATGGAGGAGTTTTGCATAGATCTATGTGTTGATTACCTATCAGGCATAATGAGTTCAGTCAACAAGTTTTATATGTCAGTTGGTGCAATATTTGTCGTTGGGCTCAACCTTGATTGACCATGTTGGAAACAGTGATAACAATTTTTAGCTAAGTCGTGTATGCCATCAATCTCTTAATAACGTTTTGGCATCTACCCGAAGGTGTAAAGTAGTCTGCAATTAATGTTGTTGCCTCTAGGATAAAACAATATTTCTCAAATTTATATTATGTATCGTGTTACCTGCATAAACAAAGCTGAAATCTATGCATTTTAGAAATTATCTGCTTTGATCTGAAATCTGTGGAGAATATGATGCGTTTACGTTTAGAGAAAAATCGGATAACAGGAAATAGTTATATTTCTACTGGAAATCATTTGAATATGTGGTAGAAAAATATACCTTGTTGTTTTAATGGAGGATGTAGCCCTTAAAAATTAGATCTAAAGAGAGAATGGGTTCAAGTTTAGACGTTATAAACGTTCTCTAATACAGCAAGATTTAATTTAACCATTCCAGCCTGGTCCATTACAGTTCAGAAAATGATTAAAATTTTATATCAAACACATAAGTGATATACCATAACAAGCCTAGCCCGGTCCTGTTCGGACGAGCCGAGTCGAGTTGGTCGGTCAGCGCGCGCACGTGTGTTGTGGTGAAACATTGTCCTTTCTCCTCTCAAAAGAACATCATTGAGTGCTCAAAGGACCTAATTAGGCATTTAAGTATCATGTATAAATACTTGATTTTTCTCTATAATCCTACAATGTGGGATTATTCGCAAAATAAGAGGCAAACACTTATGTGATATTTTAAGCAACTCACTTGAAAAACTTAAGACATTTCCAACAATCCCCCATTTAAATTTTAAAAAATATTTTTGAGCAATTTATGAAAATATAAGACTGTGCATTAACAAAGGTATATTTCAATTTGAACCTTTGCTTAGTGGACAAGAGTTAACTTTTACTAGAGTGACTTGTAGTCTTGAACTCTCTTTCTAACATCAAACCTCGCACCAATTTTCTAGAATGCAATCAAATAATCTCGTGCGTTTATGGCCATGCACGTCTATCTCAGTTTAGTGAATGTTATAGGAATTTTGCCTTAAATTTCAAAGAAAATGACCACATTTCCACATTCACGTAGGTGAATCTATGAAGAGTACTATTGAAGGTAGGTCGTGTAGATCTAACTTAAAGTTACTATTAACTCATCCTCTAATCACTTCAGAAATACATGCTTTTAAATATATGAAAAAGTACATTCAACTCATATCATTTCACAATTTGTTCTTGCCCGTTGAACCAAGTTCTTGAGATCTTTAGTCATTAGGCCAGGTAACCATTTTGCGTGACTTAATAATCTAAGAGAAGTATTCCCATTCTTTTGAAAGATATAAGGATTTTCTCTCTAGCCAATCCTTTCATCAAAGGATTTTCCAAATTTTCATTACTGCATATATGATCCACTCTAACATCTCCTAAAGAGAGTAACTCTCTGACAGTGTTGTGCTTATGATGTAAATGTCGTCTCCTCCCATTGTAATAATGGTTTTGTACTTTTGTAGTAGTCGTGATACTATCACAGTTGATTAACATAACCGATACCGGTTTTTCCCATAAAGCTGTCTCAACTAGCATATTTCCTAAGTAATTTGCTTCTTCACTCGTTGTGCCTAGTGCTATCATCTCAGACTCTATAGTAGATTAAGCCAAAATAGTCTATTCCTTAGTATTTTCAAGAAACAACTCCACAATTAATGCTAAAAATATAGCCACTAGTTACCTTCGAATCATCAGATAAAGATTTCCAGTATGCATCGATGTAACCTTCAAGTACAACTTGAAACTTTTCACCGTGTTGCCCAAAGTTCATTGTTCATTTTAGGTACTCTATCACCTTCTCAATAGCGCGCCAATGCTCTAAACTACGTCTACTAATGTCCCGCCATTTTGAACCATTCTGATCGACAATAAACCATGCATCTATGACCCAAACCATTCAAAAGAACGAATTGTTAATAGAATTTAAATATGAAAATAAAAGAGTTGAAAAGAAATAGAACGAAGAACCTCACATCAAAAGGACAAAACGTAATAATTACATAAGTAAATCATAAAGTTGTTTATAGTAAACATTGTACTATAATATCAAAGTTAGACAATCAATAGATATACCAAGTAATACAGTGGAGTAAAACTAGTAAATACGACTAGTAATCTTCATATTCATTTAAGATTAATGTCTTCGGCTAAGCTTGAATAACCTAGGCTGACCCGAGCAGAATGGAAAAACAATACGCTGGAGTCAAAACTAAAAAAATTCACGTAAGTCAAATCAAAACATGAAGCAAGGGTACAAGTAACTTAAGAGATGAACATAATTTTGCATCTCCTAATGATCTGTTAAGCTTTTTAAATATAATAGAATACGCTAAATATGTAATATCTTTCAGTAACTGCCCGACCACGCACACCACACCAATCAAATCAAGATGCACCAATTGAATCACAAGTCAAGTAACTAATACAAAGAGGTGTGTCCGCTAGAGGCAACTAACATCTTTCGCTGACAGAGGCTTCTGTTTTAGTCCTTTTAATTTTGACACATCGTCCACTTACTTAATTCCAACAAACATTTGTCAATTCAACCACTTCATTCTGGAAGATCCTCCGTGTATAAAGTTGCAAAAGTGGTTCTAGTACCGATAGAGAGTATGCCAATATCCATCTTTTGTATATTTAACATTCACATATCGTGGTCATTTATATTTCAATAAACATAATATTTCATGCCAAAATCTATTCAATTCAAAATTTGGTTTCACATTATCATATTCCAACTCAATTTAATATTGGACTCAAGTTTTGTTTTCATATTTTCTTTCATAATTATGTTTATTATCAATTTCGAACTTTCATGTCACAAATATCATTATTCAAATGTAATACTTTACATTCAAAACAGTTCGGATTCAAAAGCTTGGTTTGGAATTAGATTTTAGTTAAAATTGTTTTATATAAGAGGTAATTAGGGAGAATGAAAAACTTTGAAAAAAAAAGATTGGAAGACACTAAATTTCATTTTTAGTCTGAAGGACAAGCTTTAAAAAAAATTAGGCGGAAGGAAAATGCTAAATATAACTAGTATTATTTTCAGTTTTTACAGTATACCAAAATGCTAGTTACAACTAGCATTATACTCAGTCTTACTTTATACAAAATAGTAGTTATATTAGCACTGTCCTTCAGCCTAATATTTTTCGAATTTGTTATTCAGCCTAAAAAACAAGCTTGTTGCCCTTTAACCTAATTTTTTTTTCAAAGTTTGTTCTTGTTTCTATTTTCCACTTTATATAATAACCAAATTTAAAATAATCGTTTTAACTAAATTAATTTAAGTTTAAAATAGTTTGATTAAAAATAGTGTTCAATAGAGATAATCAGAAATAAAATAAAATATTGAAAAATATTTTGACTAGAAATAGATAAAATAAAACAGTACTAATTTGAAAAGAATTTTTTTTAATAGTGCTGAATAAAATAATTTATTTCCTTTTAAGCCATTTCAAACCCGATTTCAAGTTTCAAAATTCACTTTAAACCGTTTCTCGATCTCATATTCCAATTTGAAACAAATTTCACATCAATCCAAGCTTCAATTTGTAGCCAATTCCAGTTCAATTTTCTAATTCATTAATCAATTTCAATTTAAATAGTTAAAATCTGAATTACCAATTTAAACATATTACATTAAATTGGTTTCAACCTAAATTTCAAACAGTAAACCCGTTTTCATTAAAGGGGATTTTATCGTGAAGGAAAAAATTCATAATTTTTCAAGCACAACGACAACCCACCAAAAAGTTATTCTCAAGGACAATACACAATGTAAACTAATATCGTACACACAGTGAAACTGATACTTAAAAACTGGTAGTCAAATTCTGATATCATGCACACTATAAAATTGATACCTAAAATCTAATGCTTTGTCCTTTAGAATAAAATTTTAGCAGACCGTCCTTACGGCTGAAAAATCCTGTAACTTTGTACTTGATTCTATTTTCCTGTTCATTAAATTGGTTTAAAGTTTTAAATTACAAGTTTCAATTTCAACACTTGAATTTACTCAATTTTAATGAATTCAGATTAAGTCTTAATTTTAACTTTTGCGATTTAAACCCAAGAGATTTTAAGTCAAAAGTTTATCTGTTGGTTTAATTTAGCCAACTCAAATTTATTAGTTCGATTTTTTTATATATTTCATATCATATGGTCCATTTCAAATACTAGATCTCAAACTAAATTCGGCAACTTTAAGCTTAATCATCTCATAATTTACCTTTTATTCCAAAAATTCAAATTTGAATAAAATTAATTTTCATATTTGGATCCAATTTAATCACAACTAAATTAATTTTAAAGTTAGGACCAAGGTAAACTTAATCACTTCCAATTAAAAATCAAATTTAATTAAGTCAAATTCAATTTCACAATCATTAATAAATTTAATAGGATTGACTTAATGCCGAGAGGAAAAATATATTCAATTTTCCAATGTCAATTTTTAAGGTTTAAATTGATAATTTCAGGTCAAAATTCATTATTTACTTCCATTTAACAAATTCGAATTTACAAATTTGAAAGCATTTCATTTTTCTAAATTCAATGTTCACTGTTTAATTTTCTATCATATAGCCAAGTAATTATTTAATTCAAATTTCAATTTTAGGAGCATATATTATTTCAACTCAATCAAATGTCATAGGTAGATATCATTTCATCCTATTACACAATTCAGTTACTTGATGCCAAAAAGATGTATATAACAACATATACAACTTCAATAATATACACGGTGATAACAGTGATACATCATAGTCAGTTATCTTCAAAATTAAAATCACCCAATAAACCCTCAGAACAACCAATAATCCAAACATCCAAGTCGACCAATAAAATTAATGTTGATGTTTTAACTAGTACTTCAATTCTGGCGATAAGTTAAATGTCGATTCAATTTTGTGTCAATTTAATGTCAACCTAAATTTAATCCACTCAAATTCAATTTAACATATATTTAAATATTTTTTTTAGCAAGGCACGTTATTTAAAATTTCAAATAACCAATCAAATAATATGTCAGAAATATATCAATTACCACATATCAAATGTCAATTCGTAGTTATATTCAATCTCGATGTCAATTTAACTTCTCAAATAATAGTTAATAAATTATGTAATATCATAAATTTAAGTTAACTTGCAATGAATGTTTTAGTACATCGCGAGTGGGTTTCAACACTCTCCTTTGATTTTACGCCTAATTAAAATCCGAACAAAAGTGAAATTTCTAACCGCCTCCAGTCTCAACCAAACCAATCCTTTGGAATTTCGATACGAGTCCAACAGAAGAAACTCCACATCAATTAGACCTCATATGCAAAAGTTATTAACGTTAGAAGGCTTAAATTAAAATTAATTTAAAAATAACCAAAAATAAACATTAACTAATGAACAGAAGCTACGTCTCCCGCTCACCCCTTCTCTCTCTCTCTCAGCATAGAAAACATGTTCAGGAATCCATAATTAGTTTCCACCTTCCATCCTAAACCACCGCTTGTCCACTCTTGACCCGACCAGACGTCATCCTCAAGATCTCCTGGGCCTTCTCTACCCTCATCGACTTGCGAGCACCTCAGACAACCCATACTAGTCGAGCTGTCGTTGCCAAATAAAAAATATAATCACCATTTTTGGCGAACTTCAATGCTTATAGTCCCATCGGCTACATGCATGAACTTCCCTCGACCTCCTTTACAAGCCTATGCCTTCCAATCGTTAGATCATCGATGATCAACCATTGGATCATTAAAACCTTAAATGGGCATTTTGGAAAGAACATTGATTTTTGGCCAAACCAAGCGATGATATCTAAAAGAATTGTAGATGTTGATTAAGTTTCTTGAGATATTTCCAACAACATAAAATATGATATGGCTTGAAGGAACTGAAATTTCACTGTTAATTTTACTGATCAGTTAATCGTCTTTTGCTAATAGAGGAATTTCAGAATTAAGGGATGAAATCTGACATTAGGGTTGAAATGGAGGTTGCTAATAGCTTAAGGAAAGCTATATACACAAGCGACAATATGATCGTTGGGTTTTAAGCGGTTAAAACGACCCAAAAGTTCGTTTCTGTCGCCAAATTGGTATATGTCATCCTATATATATATATATATATCAAAATAAATGTTTATGATATTTCTGAATCCAATGGAACTATTAGAAATCTCAATAACACGATTCTATGTAAATTTTGATTTTATCCATCGAATTAAATTTAAGTTAACATTTATGACTGCAATTTAACCACCGTAAATTATTGTTTTGGAATTCACTTTTATTCTTTTTATTGAATTACACTTACATTAAATATAAAATCTTAAATTTTATTTTCCTTGAAATTTTATTTTAGTTTAAGTACAACACTTATTTTATTTAATGTAAAACACACATTTTCTGGTATTAATGCATTAATTATAAATTCATCTTGTCAGAGAATGCCAAATTATCACAGAACCAATTGGCAATGTGAAGGGTGGACTCTTAACAGTTATACAAGATTTATTTTACAAATTCCACGATGTGGGACTTGTCTCAACACGCCCCCGCACGTATGGCATATTCTGAGCCTAACACGTGGATCTTATTGGGTGACGTGGATAAGTGTGACAGTTATGTGCACACGAATTAAACCCACTCTAATACCATGTCAGAAAACCTCAAATTATCACGAAACCAATTGGCAATGTGAAGGGTGGACTATTAATAGTTATAAAAGGTTTATTTTACAAATTTCCCGATGTGGGACTTGTCTCATCTATCACGATCTAGACTTCCCCGATCCCTGAAGAGACGGAAGAGCCCGGATTGTGTTGAGAACACGACGCATCAGAACACAGACATGAGAACATTTCATTGCTATTACAACAATTTACATCAGAGTACAAGATATCAGAGTATGAAATAAATAATATACATCGAAAAACAATAACAGAGATTAATAATTTACATTTAAATACATAAACGTAATATGCAGTAGAAAATATCAACTACCACAACTGAGAGAAATACATGGATACAAAGCTTTCCGAATACAACTCTAGCTGGAAGCCAGGATCCTATGAAAAGAAATATCTGAAACCAAAACTACTAGCTGCCCGTGTGAAAAATATAGGCACCTAGAGTTTAGGTAGAAACAATAAACTCCGAGTCAGTCATGGGACTGGTATGGGAACTTAAAACAACTATTAAACTTTTACCTTGATATAGGGTACACCACGGGACCACGCCGTATGTCACGGAACGGGTTTACTCCTATGAATACTCTAAAATAAAACAATATGTAAACAATGCAATACTTTTTGAAAAATGAAGACATTATAAGACTCAGGTCCCAACACACAATGAAAACACAAACCAGAGGATAGAGTTTTACCTTATAATGGCCAAACATGCTTGATACGCTTTAAAACAAATCATTTTGATATTACTTTTAAGTGCATAGTGTCAAAAACAACTTCAAATATAAATGTATCAATCATAAACGGCATAGTACCTCATCCTACTATGAAGCCATATAGGTTTACAACTAAAACCGAAAAGTCACGTATTAGAAATTGGATTCCATCTATGAGTCGAGGCAAGGGAACTTCCTCACTGGATTTGAGACACTCTAGTAAATGCCTCAGGACTCGGATGCTGGCGAGCCCTTGGTTAGCGTCAGGGTCGGTCCTCCCTTACTTTTGAGGATTAGTTATTCCTGAACAATACGTTTCCCGGTCCCGTCGGACCTATCACTGAGCCTTTTAGTCGGCTCTATATCCGAGACGCCTCGCAATCTATCATCCACATAAGTAGAAATGTCTAGGCTCCATACCATGACACCACTTCTAGCTAGAAAGAAACGCATGTCCTCCCTGAGGTCCTCATCCTGTTTTTGACTCATACTGAGGTGTGAGGCTCGCGAATTAACGCTATACACAAAGCTATGCTACTTAAAGCTTTTCAACAAAAGCCTTGATCATTTTCATCTTAACATGCCACATCGTCAATTCATGCCATACAACTGATATCTATCAATATATAACCTCTAAGCTCATACGTCTCAGAGAAGGGTGTTAAGCAAGAGAATAAATTCTCCGCTACCAAACATATACCTATTTAATAGAAATCAATTAGTTCAGAACGAAATACAATGTCAGACATGATTATTTACAAGTCTGTTCTGGATCTGAACGAAACCGAAGGCACCTTATTCCTTGCCCTATATGTCCAATACAGGAGAGAGGTCCTCGCATATCCGATCTATCTCCAAGTACGTCTGGACGATCACCACTTATTAACTCATCTTTGGTGTACATCCCAATCAAGACGTCAGTAATCATCCATACGATGTGAAGATCTCTGGTCTTCGACCACCGTCCTCATATCTTCGACTTTTAATCGTCGTAAAAGTATTCAGAATGGGTTAAACCTGGTCTTTCTGAATAACTCGTGTATCTTATAATCCACTGATATTTAAACACATCATACGCCTCATTCCAATCCAGAATATTATTTTATTCATATCTTTTTGGAAATCATTTTAAAAGATTTTAATATCTTTTCTCAACTCAAACCAAATTAAGGTTTATCAACTAGTCGGGATTAGCGAGCCTTACCGAAGTGATCATAATTTTATTATCCCAATCCCAACCTACTCATCCTATGGAGCAAAACTGGTGGTACTCCATATCTAACACCCACTGTGTTATCGGTAAAATTAATTACCATTTCATGTTTCAAATCTAATTAAAGATTTAATTATCGCATGGAGTAAAACTGGTGATACTTCATATCTCGATCATTTCTTGAATTCGACAAATTTAATTACTTCATTCACATTTCAATTTAGCTCATCAAATTGGAAAATTCTCATTATATCTTAGTTAAGATATTTATAAATTCTAATTTCATAACATAAGATGCACAAGATGAATTATGCATTTCTGCATAGGTCAAACATCTGACATAAAATGCACATATGTCTGATCTTACAGGGTAAGATTTCCCGAGAGTTTTGACAGACGTCTGACCCCCTTTGGACAGACGTCTGTTTACAGGAAAAAATATTCCCGAGAGTTTGTACAGACATTTGATCTTACAAGGTCAGACATCTGAGCTGAAACCAATATTTTTCTTTTCTTTTAGCCTGAACAGACGTCTAACACCCTCATGGACAGACGTCTGTTTACAGGGAAAAGATATTCCCGAGAGTTTACTTTGGAAACATTCTATTAATCTTAATTAAAAGGTTATAAATTCCAAATCATAATTTCACTGTTAATTTGGTTGAAGATACGATCTAGACTTCCCCGATCCCTGAAGAGACGGAGGACCCCGGATTGTGTTGAGAACACGACGCATCAGAACACAAACATGAGAACATTTCATTGCTACTACAACAATTTACATCAGAGTACGAGATACCAAAGTAAGAAATAAATAGTATACAGCAGAAAAACAATAACAAAGATTAATAATTTACATTTAAATACATAAATGTATAGTGCAGCGGAAAATATCAACTACCACGATTGAGAGAAATACACGGATACAAAGCTTTCCGAATATAGCTCCAGCTGGAAACCAGAATCCTATGGAAAGAAATATCTGCAAACCAAAACTACTAGCTGCCTATGTGGAAAATATGGGCATCCAGAGTTTAGGTAGAAACAATAAACTCCGAGTCAGTCATGGGACTGGTGTGAGAATTCAAAACAGTTATTAAACTTTTACCATAAAATAGGGTGCACCACGGGACCACGCCGTATGTCACGGAACGGGTTTACATCCATGAATACTCTAAAATAAAATAATTTGTAAACAACGCAATGTTTTTTGAAAAATGAAACCATTATAAGACTCAGGTCTCATCACACATTGCAAATACAAACCAAAGGATAAAGTTTTACCTTATAATGGCCAAACATTCTTGATACACTTTAAAACAAATCATTTTGATATTACATTAAGTGCATAGTGTCAAAAACAACTTCAAATATAAATGTATCAATTATAGACAGCATAGTACCCCATCCTACTATGTCGCCATTTAGGTTTACAACTAAAACCAAAAAGTCGCGCATTGGAAATTGGATTCCATCTATGAGTCGAGGCAAGGGACCTTCCTCACCGGATTTGAGATACTCTAGCAAATGCCTCAGGACTCGGACGTTGGCGAGCCCTTGGTAAGCGTCAGGGCCGGTTCTCCCTTACTTTTGAGCATTAGTTATTCCTGAACAATACGTTTCCCGATCCTATCGGACCTATCACTGAACCTTTTAAACGGCTCTATATCATAGGCGCCTCGCAATCCATCATCTACATCAGTAGAAATGTTTGGGCTTCATACCATGACACCACTTCTAGCTAGAAAGAAACGCATGTCCTCCCCGAGGTCCTCATCCTGTTTTTTACTCATACCAAGGTATGAGGCTCGCGAACTAATGCTATACACAAATTATGCTACTTAAATTTATGCTTTGATCATCATCCACAAGGCCCTGCTTTTCAACAAAAGTCTTGATCAATTGCATCTTAACATGACACAATGTCAATTCATGCCATATGACTGATATCTATCAATATATAACCTCTAAGCTCATACGTCTTAGAGAAGTGCGTTAAGTAAGAGAATAAATTCTCCGCACCAACCAGATACATATTTACTAGAAATCAATTAGTATAGAACGAAATATAATATCTGACACAATCCATTTACAAGTCCGTTCTGGGTCTAAACGAAACCGGAGGTAACTTATTACTCGTCCCATATGTCCTATACAGGAGAGAGGTCCTCGCATATCCGATCGATCTCCAAGTACGTATGGATGATCACCACTTATTACCTCATCTTGGGTGTACAGCCCAATCAAGACATCAGTAATCATCCATACGATGTGAAGATCTCCGGTCTTCATATCTTCGACTTTTAGTCGTCGTAACAGTTATTAAAAATAGGATAAACCTAGTCTTTTCGAATAACTCGTGTATCTTATAGTCCTGTGATATAAAAAGACATCATACACCTCATTCCAATCCATAATATTCTTTTATTCAAATCTTCTTGGAAATCATTTTAAAGGATTTTAATATATTTTCTCAACTTAAACCAAATTAAGGTTTATCAAATAGTCAGGATTAGCGAGCCTTACCAAAGTTATCATAATTTTATTATCGCAGTCCCAACCTATTCATCCCATGAAGCAAAACTGGTGGTACTCCATATCTATCACCCACTGTGTTATCGGTAAAATTAATTTCCATTTCACGTTTCAAATCCAATTAAAGATTTAACTATCGCATGGAGTAAAACTGGTGATACTCCATACCTCGATCATTTCTTGAATTCGGTGAATTTAATTACTTCATTTACATTTCAATTTAGCTCATTAAATTGGAAAATTTCACTATGGAAAATTATCATTAAGTCTTAGTTAAGAGATTTATAAATTCCAATTTCATGACATAAGATGCACAAGATAAATTGTGCATTTCTGCACAGGTTGGACGTCTGACATAAAATGCACAGACGTCTAAGCTGAAGCCATTATTTTTCTTTTCCTTTAGCTTGAACAGACGTTTGACACCCCCATGGACAGACGTCGGTTTACAGGGAAAAACTATTCCCGAGAGTTTACTTTGGAAAAATTCTATTAATCTTAATTAAAAGATTATAAATTCCAAATCATAATTCCACCTTTAATTTAGTTTAAGAACTAATGTCATTTAAAACAACGTTCACAATGTACCCAAAATCCACTTTCCTTTAATTCCAATTATATTCGTTAATTGGAAAATCTCATTAAATCTTAATGAAAAGATTATTCTATTCTCAACTGGGTTTAGGAAATGTATTATTGAAGATACCATTCACGACGAACCCAAAATCCAATTTGATATTAAATACAAGGCTTTGAATAGAAATCATATCGACTTATATCCAATATCAAATTCTGAAGCTAACAGATATCATATTGGGAATAACAATATATATATATTCCAAATTCCTCAACAATATCCATATAATCACGGAATTCAATATCGAAATATTTAGAAGATCATTTACATTCAAATCCTTTCCAATTCATACGTCGGAAAAATTCTAGTTATGTTAAAACCATATCAATTCTATATTCTATTTGTTAACCATTTCATTTAGATAAAAATATCTTTTATCTTTTCAAACTTAGAGTATTTCAGTATTTTTGTATCTATCCAAAATCGGACATTAAAAATCATATTTTGATTCTTTACTTAATATTATTTTAAAATATTCGCTATTTCTGAATTTGAATCATATTCAATCCATTACCATATAATTTTGTTTATATGGATTCCATACATCACATGTATAAAAAATTAGCGATAAACAACTATTAAACATTCAACTCACATCCAAAGTGCAACTAGCAACTGTATAAGCATTAAATAATTAAATAACGCTTACTACGGTCTGTCAGTCAAGCAATTGGCATACAACTAAACACAAGGGAGATGTGTAAAGTTATTATCATCCCCAGGCCCGTGTGGGGTTTTCAATCAACATCCAATGATCATTTTTTGCATAATTGGGCGACGTGTAAAATTATTGTTCAATACACATGTGCTGTTTACATCACAATCCATGCGAACTCATCTAATACTTGGCAGACAGGCGGGTAAATTGTCATCCCAATCATTTATAATATAAACATTTTATTTATAAACATTTATAATCATAGTTTAATAATGATAACATTAAAACTGTAAATATCCATCAAACAACGAACAGATATTGCAATCACAGGCAATCAACAAATTTTCAGTTATAGTGTAGATAACTGTACAAAGATTTTGAGTGAGAGAGTTCTCACCTTGGTTTCCACTCCGTCAGTCTTTAATTTACGGTTCTAGTGTCGTTAAATAATGATGAACATTCGATAGTTTACACCGGACGTTTTTCTTCATCAAAAATTGCCACATTCTTCAAATCACTCCAAATCAGTTTCATTGCAAAGCCCTCGTCGATACGGTTCGAACGGATCCGGTTTCACAGAATTCCAACAATGTATGAAAAAGTTATGATCATTTTAAAATTTTCAATTATTTTTCCCCTTGACAGACGTCTGTTGCATCGGTTCAGACGTCTAAACTGATGCAAATAATTATTTCCTACCAGAGAGCTTTGACAGATGTTTGTTGCATCGGACAGACGTCTGACCTGAAACAAATAATGTCCCGAGAGGTTTGATAGACGTCTGTTGCATCGGTCAGACGTCTGAACTGATGCAAATGCAATATTTTACCTATGTAATGACGTGCAAATGGTTCTCGCACGATCTCGGATAGTGGATGATGGCTTATAACGTTTCATAAGTTAAAATGAAGCCTCTTTAACTCATCGAAACTGTTCAAGAACACATGCACAATCACATATACATAAGATTGCAATGATTTCGATTATAAACTCCAAAATGACTAAATTCTCTAACCAAAGCAATCAAATGTGATTCAAGTGAATTATGAAGTTTTAGAACTTGCCAGTGCGACAACGAAGCTTCACAATATCTCCAAGTCAACTAGTAGCTTATGAATTAGATTGTATGGACAATTCTAATCATAATTTTCAACCTAATGAAACTAAAGCATAATGAACCGGAAAGTATATACTTATCTAACCAATTCATATGCATATGTAAACCCAAATGAACACTAAATTACACATTTACATGCCAACAGCTTGTGGCATATATGTGGGTTCATGAAGAACTCACAAGTCTCACACCTACGATCTTAATATGGAAGGAGGAGACACATAACCAAGCTAGAACACTCTCTGTTTCAATACAGCACACAAATCTTCCATCTATACACGAATATATAATATTTCCTAAGGATTAGGTTTAGGAAATCTCACAAATTGAAGAAGAAACAAGATGGAGAAGCTTACCTAAGTCTCCACATTAGATTTCCTCAAGAATTGGAGCTCCAAGATCAAACTAGGGCTTAGGGAATTTTAATTTCCCAATCCCCATTTCTATTTTTTTTCTATGTGTTGGAATGAAGTGAAGAAGAGAGGGGCTGATTTGGTTATATGGAGTGGGCTAGATTTAGCGGAACCAAGACCTAACCAATGTGCCAAAAACTCCGAAGCTCGGAATATATTGAAGTTTATACTTTTCGAATACGTAAACGACATTCTGAACTCAATGGAAGTGGTTTTGAGTCCAAATTCATCCATGTGTAAAAAGTGATATTTTGGTCATTCATCGAATGAAAAAGACCAAATTCTTCAACCCCAAAGGTATCGATGTTAATAGTTTTCGAACACGCAAACGACATTTTGAACCTAATGGAAGTGGTTTCATTGAAAACGGAGGTCGTTTGCAAAATGGCAATTTTTAAGAGCTAATATATATATATATATATAAACTCCATAGCAACTATTCTAAATTTTAAATTTGGACATAACTTGCAATTTATAAAGTGAAAGCTCAATTTCTTACATTCGTCAGAAAATTACAATTCAAAATATTCTAAGGATTCTTGTTTTATCATATTCTGATTTATATTGAATTCTATACATTCATTCAAAGTTTAAAATCAAAATTTCAAAGTACCACGCCATTTCAAGCTCGTTTTAATTAAACTTTAAATTTATATGTTCTAACTTCGATTATAATAAATCTTAAGTTGTTTATTCTCGAAATATTTCATCTGAAATATTTAATTTCTATGAAAATCAATTAAGAATAAATTTTAAATTGGTTCCAAAAATACGGGTTTTTACAATTTTCCATTAAAAATTCACATTAACATGATTGTAATTGAATTCAATTTATTAAGTTTTATTACGAATTCAAATTAACATAGAAAGAATAATTCTATTATTTTATAGAAGTTTGAAAAAAATCAGATATTATTAATTAGATACTTGATTCATAATACTGTAATCAAATTAATCTAAAAATATAATTTAAATCAATAAAATTTTAGTTTCTAGCAATTATATTCATGATTTATTTTAAATCTAAATATTTAAATGGTTAAAATATAGGTTTTTGCAATCTTCACCACTTAAAACCTTTCGTCACCAAAAAGGAAAAAAGCAAGAATCTAAAAATTTGGTATATTTTATAATCAACTTATATATATTTAACTACTTACTTAATTTTACCATATATTGGGAATAACCCAAACCTTTAAACTAATTTTTATTTACTCAAATTTTGAAAGTAACCAAAAACAATTCTTAATTACCTTTTAAAATATTTTATATACGTACTTCATGCCTTGACTGACTTATTATACATTTATCACTTTTGAAAATCAAAGATGATTGTCGATAATGCTGCAATCATCACAAGAATTATTTTCCAGCGACTAGAGTGAGATTCACTAATATTTACACTCGTTTTTACAGAATTCAACAATATGTTGAGTAGCCAAATACTCAAAATCATACTAGGTAGACCAGTTTAACATCTAGTGAACTACTTAAAACTTTTAATTCAAAATAAAGGATATTCATAAATTTCAAAATGCACATTCACAATACCATTTAAAGTCATTCCTTTTTAATATATATTTCAAAACAAGGAAGATCTTATGTATAAGTTTATTCTATAATATAGCAACCTTAGTTTCTTACTAAGAAAAACTTACATAAATTTCATTTATATCAAAACCAACAAATTTTAAAGTATAAATACCTTATAAAAGTTCATTTGCAGAATTTACTTCTGATGTTAAGATATATCATTTATAAATATTATTCAATATTTACCCTAACCTTTATTATAAATATTAGCAAAATATATGAACATGATTATTAACATCATTATTTTTTATTTAAAATGATGCTCAATTCATTTATTAAATCCACTTATCACCCATTAAAATACCTAAACATATGAAAAACAGAAGTACACAACTAACGACTTTTTATTTACATACTCACTATATAACTTTAATAATACTTAATAATGAAATCAATGTTTAGTTTTAATACTAATATTCAATATTTAATTGATATTGTTCTTGCTTATTATTTATGTTATCGATCTCTAATGGATTAACATTAATATCATTCTTTTAAATTTTCCAAAGCAAATTTCAAAATTTCTTAGACTAGGATTCAATTAAATATTCTTTATTATATTATTCATAAATTCACAAATTAGTTTCATAAGCCATGCTTATATAAATTATGTTTATAAAGATTATTTAATGTCCGTACATGAAATTACTATGTATTATTCAAAAAATCATTTATCTTTTATGAACAATATTTCATAAACAGCGTACTAAGAATCAATTAATATCTTTAAAATGTTGTATTTATGAAATGAATTTGGTATTATACTTATAAAAGGTATGGGTGATCTGTTACAGTTTCCCCCGGTTTTTTACCGGGTGCTCGACTATGTATGGGTTGGTTTTGTCGGTGTTCATTTTGGTTGGTAACCTAAGTCACAGCGAGGCCTTGATAGTGTCGTATGTGACTTTCTTTAATTTTGTTGGCCAGCGGTATTTTGTTCGATTTTACGACGGGTTTATTGGGAATTGGGCATATGGGTTGGTCGGTCTTACTATTGTGGACGTATAGCAAATCATTTTCTGATCCACTATACGTTTTACCAGGAAGACGACCCTCAGATATTCCCTCTAGCTAGTATAGCCTGTCGTAAATTTGAACTAGGAACTACACCTGTTTTGCGAGACTATCAATCTAATGACATCTTGGCATTGGTTAAGTTCCTACAGGAAGCTGGGTTGCGTCTTGTGAGCAACCACACGTTTTCCCATCTATTTACTGACATTGCGGCCCCATTGAGTTCACCGCCCCCTTCTTTTTACACTAGGAATTCTGCGACTGCTTCTGCTTCCCTTCTTAGTATGGACGAGATAACGATCATTAATGATCGACTATATCGTCTTACTAAGAATTCCCGTCCTTCGCGATCGGGAGTTTCTCAGCCTGCTCTGTCTGCTCTACGTAGTTGGGTAACTTTTGAGTTCCCTGGTGCCGATGATGAAACAGCTTCCTTTTCTTCCGGTCTTTCCCATTACTTGCATCGTAAACCGAGAGTGACTCCGCGTACTACTCTTACCATTCGCACACGCTCTATAGCGACGTCCGAGAAGATCATTCGATTTACTCGACATACACTTTATCTTGTATGAGCTAGTTTTGAGTAGCATCTTGTTTTTTCTTTTCTTTTTCTTCTTTTTATCTGCTTGCATGCCTTTCTTGGAATGGCGAATTTCCTGTTTTGGAATATTCAGGGTATAGGTAACGACGCGTCTTCGGCTAGGTTATAGCGCATCGTTCGGAAGCACTCTGTTTGTTTGGTTACTCTTATGGATCCTTTTATGGGTCTGGAAGGGTCCACAAGACGGTCTTATCAATTGGTTTTTTGGGGGGAGGCTCGGCCAATGTGACTGCCAAGATTTGGATTCTTTGGTCTAAAGATGTTATTGTTCGTCATGTGTTTGTTTCTGATCAGCTTCTTTCTGTGGTTTGTTCAACTTCTTCTGTTGCCTCGTCCTTTCTGTTTTCGGCGGTCTACGCCTAGTGTGATCGAGTCGAGCGTTTGACCCAATGGTCAGACATCATCGCTCTTACAGATTATGGTTTTGAGGTATTAGTTTTGGGAGGTGACTTTAATGTAGTTGCCTGTCAATCCGAGAAACAAGGTGGTAATGTAGTTAACAGGTCAGTTGTTGCAGGCTTCAAGGACTTCATTATCAGCTCGAGTCTATCTGAAGTTTCCTTCGTCAGTTCAGCTTTCACTTGCTGTAACAACTAGGATGGCCCTAACTGGATTCTTTCCTGACTTGACAGAGTATTCAAATCAGAAGGTTGCTTCAACCTACCTTTCACGTATTCTGTCTCCCACATACATCATACCATCTCTGATCATACTCTTATGATTCTTCGTTGTTCACCTCTGTTCCTGTCTGATCCTTCTTCCTTTCGGTTCTAGAGTATGTGGATATCTCATCACTCTTTCCATCGAGTGGTGGAAGAGTCTTGGAGATCTCCTGCTTCCGGTTCTCCTGCTGCGGCTTTTTCTCGTAAGCTGCAATGGCTCAAGACTTGTCTAAAGGCTTGGAAGGTGTTAGTTTTCAAGAATATTTTCAACCGGGTTAGGGCCGCGGAGGAGCATCTTATCTTAGCTGAAGGATCCTTCGACAAGGATCCTTCTCCTGCCAATAAGGAGGCTAGGGCACTTTCCCAACTTGCCTTTTCCTCGGAACTTCGTATTGAAAACGATTATCTTTGCCAGAAAGCGAGGATCAAGTGGGATGTCGAAGGAGATAAGAACTCAAATTTTCCACTCCTCTATCCGAAAGAAGAATAATCTTCTTCCGATTTGCAAGATTCAACGCGTTGATCTTTCTTTGGCTTCCACGCCGGTGGAAGTCAAAGAGACTATTCTTTCTCATTTCCAAACCTTTATGGGTGTACCCTCTGTCGCTGTTTCTGACCCGACCCTGCTTGCATTCATTCCCAGAATGGTATTTCCTCCTGAGTGTGTGGACATAGCCGTACCACCTTCCACGGAAGAGATACGTGCCTGCTTCTTTGCTCTCAATAAGGATAGTGCGACTGGGCCCGACAGATTCAATGAGGTCTTTAATCATGGTGCTTGGCTGATTATCCAGGAGGATTTTTTCAAGGCTATTCAATATTTCTTATCTGGTGGTGCTCTTCCTAGAGGATGGACTTCCACCAATTTGGTCCATATTCCGAAGTGCGAGAATCCTCGTTCATGCATGGATTTTCGTCCGATAAGCTTATTAACTTCTCCAACAAAGTTATCTCTAAGGTTTTAGCCTCTAGGCTTGCATCGTTTCTGGAACATATTACCTCTACGTCTCAGGATGGGTTTGTAAAAGGACGACTAATCACGGACAACGTCCTTTTAGCCTAAGAATTAGTGTCTCAAATCAATCGGAAGGTCAGAGGTTCTAATGTGGTCGTTAAGCTGGACATGGCTAAGGCTTACGACTGCATGTCCTGGTTTTTTGTCGTTAAGGTTCTGAGGGGTTTCGGGTTCCCAGAATCCCTAATCGATTGCATCTGGAGGCTTATCTCCAACTGTTGGTTTTCCATTCTTATTAACGGATCGACCAATGGTTATTTCTTGGCTGGGAGGGGTCTTTAACAGGGAGATCCTCTTTCCCCATCTCTCTTTGTGATCGCTGCCGAGGCTTTTGTTAGAGGGTTGCATTCCTTTACGAAAGCTGGACAGATTCGAAGGTTTGGTATTACTTCTGGATGCTCGCTTATCTCATCCTTACCTTTTGATGACTATATTATTATTTTCACTAATGGTAGTCATCTCTCTTTTTGCTGGTTGCTTAGCCTTATTCAGCGGTACGAGAGGTGCTCGGGACAACTCGTCAATTCTACTAAAAGCTGCTTCGTTCCGGCAAAAGACTTGCCGCCAGATAGAACGTCTTGGATAGAGGTCTTATCCGATTTCATGGCGCCTCCCTTGCCTTACCTTGGTATTGTCTTATACAGAGGTAGGAAGCTCAACGCCATTTTCGATCCCTTGAAAGACAAAGCAAGGGGTAAGATTATTCGTTGGCATGCGTTTCTTCTTTCGCAGACTGGAAGACTAGTCCTTATAAAATCTGTTTGGATTCTATAGGAACACATGTTTTTGCGACCATGACTTCCACTACTGCCATCTTCTGCTCTTACCGTTCTCTGGCTTTGTCCTTTTTCTGGGGTAAGAAGGACAATGCTAATCTACACCACTGGATTTCTTGGGACGTCTATTGCCACCCCAAAAATGAGGGAGGGAGGGGTGGGCCTTCATAATCCAAAGGATCTATGTACTAATTTTGCTTGCAAGTTGTGGGAATGGTTTTGGAGCAAACGATTCCTTATGGGTATCGTTTCTCCATGCTAAGTACCGTAGGCTGTCAAGCATGAATTTCGCTGGATCCCCACCTTATGCTAGTGAGACGTGGAACATGCAATCCATCAAATCCTTTTCGGACTCACATAGAGGTGGGTCCGGTGAAATGGCAGCCCTTTCTCGATTAAGGCAGCATGGACTTCAGTTAGAACACGAACTCCACATCTTTGTCATTTCTCCGTTATCTGGGATGTTCAATTACAGACGAAGGTTTCTCTGTTTATGTGGAGAATCTTGCATGATGGGTTACCACTTGATGACAACCTCTGGAGAATTGGAATCTATCGTGTCTCGTTGTAGGTGCTGCGGAATAAGTGAGTTGGAATCTTCAACTTACTTGTTTTTTCCATAGCTATTCTGCTATAGCTGTTTGAAGGTTCTTCGGGAACCTGGTGGGTCTCCGAGGAAATGCCAATTCTTTGTCATAATTAATGAGATACTGTTGGATTGGCATCTTAGGGAAATCTATTCATTCGATCCTTTTTCGGCTCATACCTTGTCTTATCTGCTAGTACATCTGGTGTTCGCGCAACAAGGCTATATTTGACGAAATTCCTATGGATCGTTCTACCATCATCAGGCGAGTTAGGAACGATCTTCCGTGCTTTCCGTGGAAGGCCGTTTACGGGTGCTGTTGGCTTCCGTTCGTGGAGGCTGGTGGATTTTATGTCAGTTTCATCTGTTCCTGCTACCTATAGAGCGGGGATCAGCTGAATCCCATCCGGATTTCTGCGAGTTCAGGTGGTTCTTCTTTTCCACCTGAAACACCCCACCTACGTTAAGGTCACTCACAAAGGGAATGCCTTAATTTTGGTGGAGCATTATAGGTAAAAGATGCATATAAATTACAAGACAGACAATTAAAGCATGAGCCAGCCATAGCAGTAGAAGAGAGAGTCTAAGGCAACACGTCAAAGAGTCTTCAAGCTTGGAAAGAGTAACGTTCCAAACAAACCTGAGCTATTCCCTCCCAGACTACCTGGGGGGGGGGGGGGGAAGAAAAGAGGCGAAAGCAAACTAGGTCAGACATAAAGTCTGGTAAGTCCAGTGATTCTTAGTATTTAAATGAGGAAAAGGGTCATGACATGAATAAACTAAATATAAGACTAAACCATAGTAACAAGATAATATGGGATAAGCATGGGATATGGCAAGATAAACTGAATGTACCGATAAACTAAATGCACTGATAAACTGAATGTACCGATAAACTGAATGCACTGATAATCTGAATGTACTGATAAACTGAATGCGCTTCTACTCCTTCTCTGCTTCGCAACTACCCTGTTTATACTGATTTCTATATCTCTGCACTACCTAACTGGTGTCCAAACTAGTAATCTATGATCATATGATAACGTGATCCCAATCCCCGTATTTACGGTTGCCTTCAGGTGTACATCTATTATAGGGATTCCGTTCATTACCTAGATCTAATCTAGGGTTTACTATCGAGTGCTTACTAGATTCAACCAGGGTTTACGCTACCCAGGGCCACTGGGGTTTATGCTACCTATTGAACGCTTCTCGGATTCAGGGTTTACGCGACCTAGGTCCAACTAGGGATTATGCTACCTACTTGTATTAAGTTTCCATGTGTCTGTGTCAGTTTGCCCTCTCTTGCGTGTAGATACTCTGTGCTAGCCCCACCATAAGGTGTATCAAGCCTTATGATAGCGACCCGATACGATTCAAGATGCACAGTGTATGACTACTGGTACCCAGTGCCTGCTTTTTCCCACTCCGGAGTACGTGCACGATCGTAAACCATCGGAACCTACACTGACGTACCCCCTGCCGTTATCTTTGACCGCTTATAATCAGCCCAGTAATCGTGCCCCACCCTGCCTAGTTTCAGGGTACCATGATACATCTATGTGAGTTACTGCTGAAATGGGTCCCCGTTACTAGGGTTTCCTGGTGGTTAAGTTTGTGGGCCTATATATAAAAATATTACCCACCTATATGAGATGTACTTAACCCTCCCACCGATTCTAGCATGTTTTCTTAACGGTTAAGTTTTGTGGGCCTATATTTACTAATATTACCCACCAACCCGACGTGCACTTAACTTCCCACGGATTCAAGTTTATTTAATGGTTAAGTTTTGTGGGCATATATTTAGTAATATTACCCACCTACCCGACGTGTACTTAACCTCCTACTCGTCAAGTCGTTTTGGTTAAGTGGTTCTTATTAACTTAACCTTTCTTTCTTATCATGTTGGATTGGTTAAGTGTGATTTATTAACTTAACCCTGTTCATTCATCAGGTTATATTGGTTAAGTATTTCCCATTTAACTTAACCTCATTCGCTCATCAAGTTATATTGGTCAAGTGTCATTAATCAATTCAAGTTGACTTAACCATCCACCCGTCACGTCCTGTTGGTTAAGTGTTTCCTTCTGGTGTTGACTTGACCCTACCTCAATTCGTGTTATATCGGTTAAGTGTTTTCCTCTTGTATTACTTAACCCCACCACATGCCATTATATATTTTGGTTAAGTGTTACTTTAGTTAACTTAACCCTATCATCTGCTTAATTAACATGTTACGACGGTTAAGTGTTCTAAATTTACTTAACCTCACCCACTTGTCTAATTAACATGTTGTAACGGTTAAGTGTTCTAATTTTACTTAACCTCACCCACTTGCCTAGTTAACATGTTATTACGCTTAAGTGTTTCCCTAATTACTTAACCTCACCATTTCTAGCTTGATTTATTCATGAGCCTTAATTAATTAATTGATTAAAGCACCAACCACTCACATTAGACAGATATTGTTGTGGTTACTGGATGTGTCGGTCGGTTCCGGGCAAGTTTACACCACAACTCGGTCTAACCTCAGGTCGATTTGATGCACTAACCACCCACATTAGACAGGTATTGTTGTGGTCACTGGATGTGCCGGTCGGTTCCGGGCAGTTTTACACCACAACTCAGTCTAACCTCGGGTTAGGCATATTCGTCTTTTACTAAATTTACATATTTACTATTTATGTAAATTTTCCGTAAATCAATTTAGCCTAGATCATATTTATTTGTCATGCAAATTTGCATATTTATATTCTATGCCCAAAACTTGATTTACCCGTCAATCGGCCCAATTTGCAGTTTATACGAATTTTAGATTTAATATTCCCCTTTTTCAATTCATGCCCAATCTAGATGAATATTCCAATTTACGGTTCATTTCAAAACTAGATTTAATATTCTACTTTACCGTTTTACGTCCAAAACTTGGTTTACACGCCAATTATACCCTTTGCGGCCAATTAAATTTATCAACTTATGCCCAAGTCTAATATGCATGTAAATCATTCACTATTATAGCCAATTTAGACTATGCCAACATATTTATTATGCCAAACTAACTTGATTAAGCTATGCCCAATCCCCGCATCATAATCGTACGTATAACATGACTTCACAATGAAATGATACTAATAGTATCAAAGCAAGGAATAAGGGATAAACACGAGAATTGACATAAACGAATAGCCATGCAAGAATGAACCAAATACAAAAATAATGGTTCCAATGGGTTTGATGTACATAACAGTGAATAGAAATAAACTAGACAAGTTACACCCCAAAAATGAGATCCAACATAGTTAGGAGATAGGCATAGGTGATTTGGTCTAACATAATGCCAGTTCGAAGTACAACCTAATAGGTTAATGGGAATAGGCATAAGTCACTGACCACAATAGTTATAGGCAATTAACCACAATAGTCATGGGCGACTAATCACAATAGTTTCTTAATCAATGTCATAGGCAATAGTCTCATAGTCATAAATCTTTGTAATAGTCTCATAGTCATGAATCATATGCAATAGTCTCAAAATTATGAATCATAGTCATAGTCATAGGCAACAGTCTTATAGTCATAGTCATATGTAATAGTCTCTTTGTCAATGGATCATAATCATAGGCGATAGTTTCATGGGCAACGGTTTCATAGTCATAGTCTTAGCCAAAAGTCCCATAATCATAGTCATTGGCAAATTAGCCACAATAAGTTCTAGGCCATAATCGAGAATCAGATCCAAAGGCATAAATAACGTTTGATTTGACATAAGCATGAATGAAAGATAATTAACTTGCAAATTAGTATAGTTCTATATTTTGATTCATTACATTCACAATTCCAATTACACGTTCAAATCTAAGGAATAACCGAACTTACAGTGATCGGTTTAGAAAAGGCGATTTGCTATGATTCGAGTGACGTTGCTTGAAGCGGAATGCCTATGGTCCAACTTGAAGCTTTATCTTGATTTGAATCTCCAATTTGAAGAAGAACTATAACTTGTTTTAATGGAGAATAAGATTTATTTTAATTAGGATTGAGGCAGAGTATAGGCGTAATGAAGTTGTGTGGAGAAAGTGAAGTTTGGGGACGTTTATATAGCGTAGAACTCATGAATTTGGTCCAGAAATCAGCCCGGATACATAAAAATGAATTCTGCCTCGGATCTGGAAAAACAGGGCAGGTAGACCCCTAGGTCGACCTGTAGGAGGGAGGTCGACACTAGGGTCGACCCCCTGGTCGATCTGGGTCCTGGGCGGGAATTTTCCCGCCCAGCCCGCTTCTGACTTCTGATTTGAATTTGTTTTCAAGCTATTTTTAAATTTGAGCTGAAACTTCCAATGGCCATAACTTCTTCATACGAAGTCCAATTCATGCAAACTCGGACTCTATCTCAAGCAGAATTCCGAGACGAACGCAATGGCATAACCCGTTTCCCTTGATTCTTCTCTCAAAAATTAAGTATACTTTGATTTGTTACATTAACGTTTACAGAAAATATGGGGTGTTACACCACCCCTCTCCTTTACCCCCCCCGTTTTGCTATCTTATGTTGTTTACTTTTGTCACCCTCACCTTTACCCCCTTATAATCTTATGTTGTTTGCTACTACCGCAGGTCCAGGTTTTAGGTTTCTTCTGGATGCTTTCTCTCTAGGATTTCAGCTTGGTTGGTAAGCTTATCACTTTTTTTTTCGAAGAACGGGAACCGTGCACACACAAAAGGAAAAAAACAAAACCACAGCCAAAAACCGAGTGGAAAGAATAAAGACAACAAAGAGTAACGTCTAAATATGGGAAGAAAAAAAGCGCAGCAGCAGTAGTCTGAGGAACCGCAAAGGGAACCAAAATAGCTCGATCAAAGATAGAGAACATAGACTTGATGTAGGTCACCACAGTCGGCCGAGGGAAAACGAAGGTACCCCCTAAGAGTCATCTCCGGATGTCCCAGAAAACAAGTTCCTGCCTCTACCAAAATCCTCAACAGCACCTGCTCCAGAGAACCTTCTCACTACTTCAGAGCGACTCCAGTTCTGCCAAATCCAGAACCTAAAACCCATGATCTGCACAACTAGCAAACAACGTGAAATCTTGGGGGGGAGGGGGGACAGTGATGGAAGTAACAAAAAATAAGAAAAATGTAAACCAACAGCATACTCAACAGCAGAAAACAAGGCTCAGCCTATTCCTGCCCTAGGAGTGGCGCTCGCCGATAATATGTCAAAGGTAAGAGCCATCCTACTAGAGCGGGATCCAACAACACCCCTGAAAGGCCTACCCTGAAAAGCAAGGAACACATCGTTCCTTATTTTCCGGATAATGGTAGGCGGATCCATCCTCACATCCTCAAAAACTGCCTTGTTCCTAGCACACCAAAGATGCCAGCAGACAAGACAAGGAATCAGACGCTGGAGAATAGTGCGTACAGATTTTCCTGAGACACCGGACCACCAGAGTCTCAGGAAATCTTCCAATGAAGTGGCATTAAATCGGAAACTCATCAGATTTCCGAAGTAATTCCATATAGCCCTGGCATAAGATCCGGAAACCAGTAAATGAAAAGAGGATTCTGAGCATCCAGAATTGCAGCACCTGACCCTGGACACTAGAGGGATACCGATACGCTGAATGTTCTCGTCAACTGGAATGCCCTCATGTAAGGCTTTCCACATAAAGAGAGAAACCTTCGGCGAGATTCGAACATTCCAAATCGATCTGAAAACAAGGAGACGTAGACTAGGGGTTCTAATCGAATTCCACGCCTCCTTAATCGAGAAGGGTCTGCCGTCCCAAACGACACCACCCCCATGAGCATCCGCTAGAGCCTTCACTGATTGCATACGCTTCCACGTTTCACTGGCGTATGAAGGCGTACCGGAGAAATTCGCCTCAGTAAGTCTACGATACTTGGCATGGAGGAACGTTGCCCAAAGGGAGTTGTTCTCTCCAAATCTAGCCCATAGCTTACAGGCGTAAGCACAACAAATGTCCTTGGGGTTACGGAGACCTAGGCCTCCCTCACTTTTGGGACGACAGATGGTGTCCCACGAAACCCAATGGCGGCGGGAGACATTGTCCTTGCTTCCCCAGAAAAAGGCAGAAACCAAGGACCGATAGGAGCGGAAAAAGGAAGCCGTGGGAGTCATAGCAGCGAAGATATGAGATCCCATAGAATCAAGAACGGCATTGATGAGAACAAGTTTGCCAGCCTGGGAAATCAAGGAAGCATTCCACCTAATAATCTTGCCTCTAACTCTGTCGGTCAGAGGGTCAAAGACGGCGTTTAGATTTCTACCTCTGTATAAAAACAATACCCAGGTAAGTTAGAGGGAGAGTGGCCGCTTTAAAACCAGTAGCAGACTCTATCCAAGAGGATCTAATAGCCGACAGATCTCTCGCGGGCACGAAGCAACTTTTAGAGGAGTTCACGAGTTGCCCCGAGAAACTCCCATACTGATGAATAAGGACAAGCAACGACTGGATAGAGCGACGAGAGCCATTAGTGAAAATAATGACGTCGTCCGCGAAAGACAAGGAGGAGATAAGAGGACAACCACTAGGGATGCCAAACCTATGGATCTGTCCAGTTATCGTTAGAGAGTGCAGACCTCGAACGAATGCCTCGGCAGCAAGGACGAAAAGGGTTGGGGACAGGGGGTCCCCTTGACGGAGACCTCTCCCAGATCTAAAATATCTTGTAGCTGATACGTTGATGAGAACGGAAGACCAACAGTTGGAAATAAGCCTCCAGACAATGTCAATCAGGGGTTCTGGAAAACCAAAAGCCCTAAGCACCTTGATGATAAAGAACCAAGGCATTCGGTCGTAAGCTTTAGCCATATCAAGCTTAACGACCACATTAGAGCCTCGAACCTTCTTATCAATCTGAGAAATCAGCTCTTGGGCTAGTAGGACATTGTCAGTGATCAAACGTCCTTTAACAAACCCCGCTTGCGAGGAGGAAATGACGCGCTCGAGAAACGGTGCTAGCCTGGAGGTTAGAACCTTAGAAATGACCTTATTGGAGAAGTTGCAAACACTAATAGGTCTGAAGTCCCCACAAGAACTAGGATGGTCACACTTAGGGATGAGAATCAGGTTGGTGGAGGTCCATCCCGACGGGAGATCAGCACCAGAAAAGAAGGACTGAATGGCGAAACAGAAATCCGCTTGAATAATAGGCCAGACGCTCCTGTAAAAAACCCCATTGAATCCATCCGGCCCACTCGCACTGTCCTTGCTTAGAGAAAATACGCATGCTCGTATTTCTTCCAAGGAAGGGGGAGCGGCCAGGTCGATGCTATCCGACGAGAGGATAAGACTGGGGATGAAAGCAAGCAGGGAAGGATCAGAGACAGAAACCGACGGAGAGCTAAGGAAGGATTGAAAATAAGAAAGAATAGTGTCCTTGACTTCAACAGGAGTTGAAGCCCACGTAAGGTCCGGACGATGGATTTGGCGAATGGAGAGGAATCTATTCTTCTTACGAATAACGGAATGAAAGAACCTAGAGTTCGTATCTCCATCAACAACCCACTTGATCCTAGCTTTCTGGTTTAGATGGTCGTGTTCGATACGAAGCTCCGAAGAGAAGGCAAGCTGGGCCAGCACCCACGCTTCCTTATTGACTTCATTGGGATCTTCATCAAAAGAAGCCTCAGCGAGGATAAGAATCTCTTCAGCCGCTCTAACACGGTCGAAGATATTTTTGAAAACAAGCTGATTCCACGCCTTGAGACAAGTCTTAAGATAAGACGCGTCAACTTGTGAGAGAAAGTCGTGCAAGGGGATCCAGACATAGGGGAGGTCCAGGAATCTTCGACGACTCAGAGAAAGGAATGGTGCGATCTCCACATACTCTGGAATCTAAAGGAAGATGGTCCAGAGATGGACAGTGGGGAACCGCTAAGGATCATAGGAGCATGGTCTAAAAAGGTGCGATGGAGGTGAGAAATAGAGAAATTGAAAGGTAGGCTGAACCACCCTTCAGATGCGAAAATACGGTCAAGCCTAGAAAGGATATGGCTAGGGCCATCCTGATTGTTACTTCAGGTAAAAGCCGAGCCAACAAAGGGTAATTCGGAAAGACCCGAGTTGATGATGAAGGAGTTAAAGTCTGCAACCGCCTAGCGGTTAACAACGTTACCTCCTCGTTTTTCTGCTTGACTGGAAACTACATTAAAGTCGCCACCTAAAACAGAAACCGCGAACCCCAAGGCAGACAGGGAGATGATATCGGCCCAGTCCTAGTCTCTGGACCCGATCGCACTTAGCATATACCGCAGAGAACAAATAGGAAGAGGAGAAAGAAGGGATCGAACACGCCACCGACAAAAGCTGATCCGAATCGAAAACAGGGTGGACGACAGCGTCTTTGGACCACAAAATCCAAATCTTGTCGGACACGTTTCTAAAGGCACCACCTAATCCTAAAGAAAGAACGATGGAGGAGATTGCGTTCGGACCCATAAGAGGCTCCAACAATGCAATCAGACAAACAGAGTGCTTCCTAACGATGCGTTTAAGTCTTGCAACCGATGCATCATTCCCTATACCTCGAACGTTCTAGAAAAGAAAGTTCGCCGTAGGATCCATACAAAAATAAGGAAAAGCAGAAACCAACTGGGTGGTCCACTAGAAAAAATAAGGGGCAACTCAGATAAGGTATAGAGTGTGTCGAGTAGATCTAACGATCTGCTCGGACGCCGCTATAGAGCATGTACGGATGGTGCGGGGGGTGCGAGGAGCCTCCCGTCGGGACCGACGAGTGGGGGGAACAGACGACCGGGCAGGAACCATCTGAGGGGAAGAAGGGTAAGAGTTCTTAGTAAGTCTTGATAGACGATCGTTGATGATCGTTATCTCGGCTTTACTAAGGAGAGGAGAAGAACTAGTAGAAGACGAAGCGAGGCAACTAGAAGAAGAGTGGAATGCCCGCAAGGGCTCTGGGGGGTTGCGCAACAAAGGCATCACCGGTAGCTGTGTGAACTTTACCAACGCCGATCTATCATCACATTGATATACCCGCAGTATAGTTAAAGTTCGACAGATGGGACACGAAAAACGAAACCAAGACGAGGACAAACATGAGAGGTCACCTCCCTGGTAACACGTATAGTTAACCGCCTCAGTGTCCTCTCTACGCCTACAAAGGGGAAGCCACCCATCCCACGGGGTCAAAGCCATAAAGAGACGCCTACATGAACCAGGAAAAAACGACAACACAGACCGGCTCAACTGAGTCACTAACGACACAGACAACACTGAAAAGGCCTCGCAAAGACTCAAAAATAGGACTAAACTCGACCAAAAAGAAACAGCCCATACGAACCTGGCGAAACGGAAAGGCTCCGTGAAGATGAATAGAACCGAACAAAAACCAGAGAAAGCCGACAACCGACCCAACAAAAAGCAAAAAACCGGTTATTCGCCCAACCGCAAACGAAGACAGCAGGGCCAAAAAAGGAGGCACCAAAAAGAAGGATCTGCACACCCACAGAATCCACCCCCGAAACACACATATGACAAGACGCGGTCAAAGACAAACGTCCAACCGAGTCAGGGAGCTTGTTTATAAAAAAAAAACAAAGCTTAAACCACTCAAAACTGAGCTGAAAAAGTCCACAACGCTCAAGGAAGGGACAGCAGGCAAAAAAGCAGTAGCCGCCTCAAGAACAGCAGGCTCAGGACGAGCAGACAAAAAAGAGAAAAATGGAACCCCCAAACAAGAATTAAAAACAAAACTGTCAAGGGGATCCCAAACGAGATTAAAACCACAACTCTTGATAGACAAGTTAGCAGATGGCCTTAACGGCAAAGGGGAGGAAGGGAATTTAGATAAGTTGCAGCAAAAAAAAGAGGATGGGTACAAAAAACATACTTGTCTGGTAAAGACAGCATCAAAGCTGATGCTTTTGTATCCTATCAACCAAGTCCGAGAACCAACAGAAGTATCCTCACCAAAGCAAGCAGTAACCTCCCGCAAAGTTGTCACTCCAATAGCAAAGTCCTTTGGCTGTAACCTTGCATCAACCTCGTCCGAAAAGGAACTATAAGAATCTGCCACTCTAATCTTCGGTTCATCTTCATAACACAGTGTTGCTTCGCCAAGAGATGAATTAACTGGCTGCAACCGAGCTTCAGAGACCGCCACTGACACGGTGGAAAGAGGATCCTTCAAATCACTAACCGGCAAATCCAAAACTGAGAAAGCATTGGCAAGAGCAAGAGGCAAAGGAGCCTCCGGATCCACCACCGAACTAGCCACAGAGCACAAAGGGTGACAAAAACCAGAGCAAGAAGGAACAGTTCTCCGTCGGGATGATCGACGAGCCCGATGACGGCGACGCTTAAAAGGTGTCTGCATAACAGCCGAATCTACAGAACTATGCAATACATCCACCTGCGATAGATTAGATTTGGGCGGGGTGGTTAAATCCCCTCCAATAACAAGATCTGCGGAGATGAGATTGCCAAAAGCGGGACCAAAGACACCGCCGCAAGCTACGGACCCCACATAGAAACCATTGACAACCACAGTCGGAGCTAGCATTGAGGATTTGAAACACAAACTAGGGGAAAAGCGGGTAGTGAAATCCCGTTCTCCTAGGTTGGCTTCATAACTGACTTTGAAAGTATCATACGCCACAGCACCGAAGGATGGAGCAAATTCCCGAGGTGGAAGAGAGCACACCAGAGAAGATTTATACAGTGGAACTAGCTCGAGAAATTTACCCTCAACATCCAAGAACCTGTGACGATTGAGGCTCACGAAAGATTCTAGAGAAAACAGCGTCACCTCAATCGTCGATTTGCTTGAGAAAATCACCGATAGTGGACACTCCGCCACCTTAAGCAGCGCCTTAGCAATTGCCTCAAAACTAGGGCAAAGATCTGTAAACGATCCCGACATCACAAACTCCCCATCAGTAGAGCAGAGATTCATGTTGAGAGCCCAAGATAACGAGAATGACAACCCCAAAAGAGCAGACACAGTCAAAAAAAGGAGATCAAAAGACAGGGTGAATGAAAAGAAAAGATCTTGAGAAAGAAGAAAGAACGCGGAAAAGATCTCAGAAGAGGATCGCCATTTTTTAGACCGTTGGGTTTTTTCTGTGACAGATGGTTTTTGATAAACTCATTGGTAAGCTTATCACGATCATTCATGAAAAGGAGCTTTGGAAGGGGATATGGAGCTTTCTGGTGCTTTCTTGCTAGTTCAGGTGTGGGGGTTCTCAAATGACTGGCTTAGCATTTAGCCCGATAGGGGGGTTGCTCTGGATCAGGATACTTGTTCTTTGGATTTTGGAGGGACTGGCGCATCTATGACTGGCTGCCAAGGGTCTACTTGCTAATGGACTGCTTTATCATTTGCTTCTGATTGTATTTATTTGTGTACTTCTGCTATATTCTTTTTTGTATTATTTGTGTATGCACAGATTGTGTGGCCATTTCTACATAATCTGTTTTTGTGAGCCTTTGAAGATTGGCTAGATTCTCCCCTTTTGTTATATATATTAAATAAAACTTATAAAAGGTAAATATTATTTAAAAATTATTTTCATGTTTCAAAATCATATACAAAATCTTGATAAAAACTACTTTTCCAAGTTAAATATCTTTGCTTGAAATTTTAATAACTTTAATTATTTGAAATCCTGATACTACAAATTTCATATAAATTAAAGTTTCAAATCTCTTTTCAAAATATCTTTACTTTAAAATAAAATTCCTTTGTTCATAAACATTAACTTATAATGTTATTGTATAAAATCATCCTTCTCTTATAAGGTTTTTTTTATTATAAACACTATTCTTTCAGTCTAAGATTTCCATGCCATCCAATAACAAAACATACAAATTATTATTGGTAATTTGAAGGTTTAATAGGGTTTTCATGGCATATAATCTATTCTTACTTACGTTATACTAAATTTCATTCTTTTAACTTTATTTTAATTTAAGCTTGTTCATTAATTTTCAAAATTTACACTCAAATATTATGGCCTGCTCTTTAATTTTATAGTTTACGCATAAGTTTATATGTAACAACCCGCATTCTACGCATCATAGGATCGTAGAAAATTTATTTCTTTCACATACGAAGTCGTATGGTCATGTAACTTTGGGAGACGACTATTGGGGTTATTTCCCATGTTCATGATTTTTGCCGATTTATAAATGACCATTTTGCCCCTAGCTGATCTTGTTTTGGCCATAACTTTTGATTGGAAAGAAGTTTTGACCTGAAACCACTTCCATTGGCTTCGGATGATGGTTTACCTTTCCGTAGAGTGGCCACATGTGGAAAACGGACTTACCGTTTGGGAGATATGGCTGAAATAAGGGTTGGGAGGTGAAAAACTGCTTAACCAGGCCAAATAGGGTGATTAGTGAATGGGCCCATAACCCATTTCGGGATTAGGGTTAAGGGGAGGCTGAAATGAGTTAGGTTTTCATTCTATTTCAGTTTTCTAGCCGCCACTTACCTCTTAGAAACCCTAATAATGGCCTCCAACCTCTAAAACACCTCCAAATCACTTTCTAATCAAGGATTAAGCTTAGCAACATCAAATCAAGGCGGATTAGCACAAGAATCGAGGTAGAGCTGCTGTGTTGCATTGGTATTCGCACCTAAACAGTAGAGTTTCAGTTCTAAAGGTTTTATTTGTGTCCAAGGTGAGTGATTTGCATAGTTTTGCACTAATTACTGTTAATTAAGGGTAATTAGTGAAGATTAGCGAATTTATACACTAATAAATTCTGGAAAAATATTTATAAATTCTTAAATAATGTTTTAGACCTCTGTTAAAAATTTGGTTTGATTTGATTAAATTTTGCTAATCATATCATTAGTTTTGCCTAAACATGCTTAAGGGAAAATAAGGGATTTTGGGTATGTTTGATCCATTTTTACATGCTATGGTTGTTGTTTTGGTGTTTATAATTGAATGTACATGTTGCTATGATTGTATGGTATGTTTTGTGATTGATTAGAACTGTTAGATTGGTCGAAAACGCCGTCATATGGCGTAAAACAGTCGTTGGAAAGTCACAGGAAATATGCAGGGTTTCGAACCGGATCGGATCAGATAATTGGGCTCGGATCGGATAGGAGAACTGGGCAAGTGGACTCGATTCGGATTGGAACTTAGCATAAGGGGCTTGGCGAGAAGGAAGGCCATTTGCTTAGAATTGGAGTTGGGCAGGGGATCGGATCGGAGAGACCAACAGGATATCGGATCGGAGAGACCAACAGGGATCGGATCGGAGGCAAGGACATAGAGATCGGATTACAGGACCAAGCTTGGAGTTGGAGTTGGAGCGAAGCACCGGATCGGCTCGGGACATCTAGGAGGGAGCAACCAGCGAACCAGGCACAGGGCATTCGAACCGAACCAATGGAGCAAGGGTACACCGAACCGAACCAAGCCAGAAGGGGAACACCGAACCGAACCGTACGTGTGCTATTACTACTACGCGACGACTCTTTTGAAGACCAACTTCAATTCGACCAAAACCCGAGATGCAAAGGAAGTCCAAATGAGGGGCTTTGACTCAGGATCCAGTTGGGAACCAATGAGTGAGCTTCATGATTGGGCTTCGCTGCGGGACGTGTGCTAAGGGGTTGTCGATGTCTATAACTTTGAATCACTATGTGTAGGGAGTACGTGAACGGATTCAGGGCCACAGTGGCCTAGGTACGACTAAAAGGGCTATAGACCAATGAAGTGGGGTCATTTGTAAAGGTTTGGTCATGACTCCATGTGGTAAGCTTAGTAGTAGAAGTAGTTGTACAAGTCGAACTCCGTCACTACTTCGATGGGTCTAGTGATTGACAGTGGTGGACATCGTATACTTTACGCACTGAGTGAGAGATGTGAGGATGGTTGTTATGGTTGATTTGTTTGCCATCATTATGACATGCACACCCCACCCCCGTTATCTTTACACCATTTGATCGGTGGCACCTTAGAGTATTGTACGGTATGTAGTGCTAACTCTTTGGTTGCAGGTCCAGGTTCAGGTATGGTTTAGTATACCTGTTATTGTTCTGTTTAGCTGCTTATCGCTCATACCAGACTTTTTGTCTGACCCAGAGTTTTTTGTCTCTTCTTATTACTCTGGGTGCTCTCACGAGCAGACTAGAGACAGGTTAGCTGGGTATGCATGGGTAGCTGATCCGGAGACGAGCAGGAGGCTTCCACGTATGATACATATAGTATTCTCCCTGTGTTGTTGAAGATTACTGCTTGGGCATTAGTAGTGCATCTTCTACTTTAGCTTTCTTTTGTTTTAGAGACAGTAAATTTAGAAAGTTGTAATAAGCTGTATTTGGATTTCCGCTGCTATGTTGGTTTAGTTTTCAGCTTATGTACTGTCTCGTCTGTTTTATGTCAAGATTATGTTATTATTATATTTTGTTCCATGCGCTGTGAGACATTCTATAGGTTCCTTGTTAGTTCATTCTCTTCTTTCCTTTCCTTGGCGACCGTTCTGTGATAGTCGGGCATGTGTACAGCGCACCTTCGGAGGAAATGCAGGCTAGTGCGGGGCAGGCCGTCACGTTTGGTATCAGAGCTCTAGGTTGCGTAGTTAACCTAGGGAAGTTATCAGGGAGAGATAGTATACGTATATGAGAGCGTGTATTTGTGATTATTTTGGTTTTCAAAAGCTATATATATATATATATACTATTAGTATTGCTAAGGATGAAGTCGCACTGTACTAGCACCACTATGGAGATGGTTAATCGTTTTCTCTTTACAGATTGAACGATGAGCCGATACGCAAGAGGTGCCGGTAGGGGAGCCAATAATGGGAATGCTGCTGACATGAGGACGATGTTTACTGACCTCATGAGGGAGATGCTTAGGGATGTGCAGAGGGCAGCTCCCAATGGTGGTAATGGTGGTGGTCCAATAGTGTAGGCGCCTAGGGTCGATTTCGCCAAGCTAAACAAGGATTATACTAGTCTTGGTAGGAAGTCGTTCCACGGAATGGAGTCGGCTACGGATGTTCAGGACTGGTTGGATAGCTGCGAGCGCATCTTCGAAGACTTGGGTATCGAGGATGCGATGAAGAGAAGGCTAGCATCTCGTCAGCTGCAAGGACGGGCAATGAATTGGTGGAATGCTATAAAGGCAGCTACTCCCGAGGATCAGATTACTTGGGAGCAGTTTATGGTTCGCTTTAGTGAGAAGTTCATTCCAGCTGCTCAGAAGTCAGTGTTGTTTAAGAAATTCTTGGAGCTCAAGCAGAATGGCAGAGTTGTCTCAGAGTATATTGCCGAATTCGACACTTTGTCGAAGTATGGGTTATCTCTTATTGATACTGCCGAGAAGAATAACGAGAAGTTCATAACTGGTTTGGATCAGTACTTGGCGGAAATGCTTATTAACCACATCGATGACACGTTTGAATCGATTATGGGGAAAGCATTGAGGTCAGAGAGTCTTTACCCTAAGCCGAAGACTGAGGTTGCATCTACAGAGGAGCCAAAACCACAAGCAAGTGGTGGAGGCAAGAGTAGTTCTCAGAATAAGAGGAAGCAGAACCAGAATAAGGATGGCCAGAAAAAGAATAAGAAAAATGTTGAGTGCTTCAGCTGTGGTAAGAAGGGCCATTATGCTAGTAATTGTCGGGCCAAGCCAGCGGATAGGAAGTGCTTCAACTGTGGCCAAGTGGGACATCACAAGGACAAGTGTCCACAACCCCCTAAAGAAAAGCAGATGGTGAAAGCATATGCCTCTAATGCTATTCCTTCTTCGTCGAATGCCCCAACTGCGGCGGAGAAGGGAAAGAATGTCGTTATTCAAGGTATGCTTTCTGTTTATGATGTTCCTGTTAGAGTTTTGTTTGATACCGGAGCTTCCAGTTCTTTCATATCTAGTGACCTGGTAGATAGGTTGGGATTGGAGCCCGAGATTGTCGATAGGACTTTAGTAGTGACGAACCCGATTGGTGGTGCGACTAACCTTAGCATGATTTGTTGTAATGTAGTCTTATCGAGTCATGGATGCATGTTTGTTTGTGATTGCTTTGTTTTGGGCTTTACTGGGTTTGGCATTATTTTGGGAGTCGATTGGCTCCAAAGATACGGGGTGGTGGTAGACTGTGAGGGCTTTTTGGTGACAGCTAGAGCGGATGATGGGCAGAGGGTAGTGTTTGGTGGTCTACCCGGTGATGGGGTAATGGCTAGTTTTCTAAATTCCCTCGATATCCCGCATAGTGAGTTGTCAGGGTTGCCCGTGGTTGGACAGTATCCAGATGTTTTCGAGGAAGTGACCGGGCTTCCACCACACCGAGAGATTGAGTTCCGTATTGATTTGGTGAAAGATGCCAGAACTATAGTGATGCCACTTCGTCGTATGGCACCAAGGGAGCAGCGAGAGCTCGGGGTGCAAGTCAGCGATCTTTTGAATAAGGGATTTATCAGAAGGAGTGTTTCTGAATGGGGAGCACCAGTTGTGTTTGCTACCAAGGCCGATGGTTCCCTTCGTTTGTGTGTAGACTACCGCGAGTTGAATAAAGTGACGAGGAAGAATAAGTATCATCTACCGCGGATAGATGATTTGTTTGATCAGTTGAGTGGCGCGAGAGTATTTTCTCAGTTGGATCTCGCGACAGGTTTTCATCAGCTTAGAGTGGAAGCTGAGAGTATAGCTAAAACGGCATTCTGGATGCCATCTGGATTTTATGAGTGGTTAGTCATGCCATTCGGGATTACCAATGCCCCAGCATATTTTGTGGATCTTATGAATAGGGTATTCAAAGATCAGCTGAATTAGTTTGTCCTTGTGTTCGTGGATGATATTTTGGTCTACTCGAGGACAGAGGAAGAACACAAGGAACATTTGAGGATAGTGATGGAGGTGTTGAGAAAACACCAATTGAAAGCAAACTTTTCTAAGTGTCACTTCTGGAGAAGGGAAGTGAGATTCTTAGGCCATGTTGTTTCAGAGAATGGTATTGCCGTGGATCCTGCGAAGGTGGCTATGGTACAAGATTAGTCTACGCCCAAGAATGCAACGAATATAAGAAGTTTCTTGGGATTAGCTGGATATTATCGTAAGTTTATCCAAGACTTCTCCAAGATAGCAGCACCGTTGACTCAGTTGACCAAGAAGAATCAAGCCTTCGTTTGGGACGAAAGGTGTGAGAATGCATTCAAGAGTCTAAAGGAAAAGTTGACGTGTGCACCAGTGTTAGTCATTCCTAAGGGGAATGAAGAGATGACGGTATATACGGATGCATATGGTACCGCACTAGGTGTTGTATTGATGCAAGGAGGTAGGGTTGTAGTTTATGCAAGTCGGCAACTGAAACCGCACGAGAAAAGATACCCTACCCATGATTTGGAATTGGCAGCGATCGTGTTTGCATTAAAGATGTGGAGACATTATCTCTTGGGAGAAAGATTCGAGTTGTTTACCCATCATAAATCGTTAAAGTATCTCTTCTCCCAAAAGGATCTAAATCTCCGACAGCAAAGATGGTTAGAATTCTTGGCTTCCTATGATTTCGACATCGCATATACACCAGGAAAGGGCAATGCGGTGGATGATGCATTGAGTAGGAGACATGCCAGTTTAGGGGCTATGTTTCTTGAATGGAAGCAACTGGAGTACATCGCTGGGTATGATTTCAGACCAAAGTGCAAGTTGGATCCAGAAATGTTAGCAAGTTTGATGGTCAGACCCACTTTGATTGAGCGGATTGGTTCCAGTCAGAGGGGCGATCCTAACCTATTGGAAATCGTCTCAAAGTTAGAGATGGGAATCGACGAAGAGATGAATAAGTATGGGCTTGATAGCGATGGATGACTTAGAAAGAATGGAAGACTAGTTTTACCCAACGTGAACAGTTTGAGGGATGAAGTGCTTAGAGAATGTCATCACTCAAAACTGACTATACACCCTGGTGGTAACAAGATGTATCGAGACATGAAGCAGACATACTACTGGGAAGGGATGAAAAGAGACGTTGGGAAGTTTATATCCAAATTCATGAATTGCCAGATAGTTAAAGCTGAGCAAAAGAAGCCTAGTGGTTTGTTACAACCACTAGAAGTTCCAGAATGGAAATGGGAACAAGTGTCAATGGATTTCATTGATGTATTACCAAGGACTAGATCGGGCCATGATAGCATTTGGGTGATTGTGGAGCGATTGACTAAAAGTGCAAGATATACCCGTCAAGTCAAACAGGACGGCAACTAAATTAGCGGAACTATATGTAAAGTGGGTAGTGAGATTTCAAGGAATACCCAAGGGCATTGTGAGTGACCGAGATCCGTTGTTCACTAGTGGATTTTGGAAGAGCTTACAAGAGGCGTTAGGATCAGAACTACATCTCAGTACCGCGTATCATCCTCAAACTGACGGTCAGACAGAGAGGGTGAATCGTATATTGGAAAATCTCTTGAGAGCTTGTGTATTGGATTTTGGTGGATCATGGGATGACCATTTGCATCTAGTAGAGTTTGCATATAATAATGGTTATCAATCCAGTATTGGTATGGCTCCGTTTGAAGCTTTGTACGGAAGACCGTGCAACTCACCGTCATGTTAGGTAGAGACTGGTGAGAAGTTTGTGCTTGGACCCGATATGATAAGAGAAACTTCAGCTAAGATTAAGATTATCCAACATCGAATGAAAGCTGCCCAAGATAGGCAGAAGAGTTATGCTGATAAGAGGAGAAGAGAATTAAAGTTCTCCATTGGCGACTTGGTGTTTGTCAAGATTTCTCCATTGAAGAGCGTGATACGATTTGGCGGGAGAGGCAAGTTAGCACCAAGATTTGTTGGTCCATTCCCACTTCTTGAGCAAATTGGGGATTTGGCATATAAAGTTGAATTACCAGAGAAGATGGCAGGAGTTCACAACGTATTTCATGTTTCCCAGTTAAGGAAGTTCGTGCATGACCCAGATGTGACTTTCACCTGATCAGTTGGATGATATCGAAGTTGAACCCGAGGCGGTTGGGAACCGCAAGCCTATGCGTATTGTTGGGAACGATACGAAGCAACTTCGAAGGAAAGCGGTGAATCTAGTCAAAATTCAGTGGGGCGAGAACGAGAATGACTGTACTTGGGAGACAGAGGAGAGCATTAGGAAGACGTATCCAGAACTCTTTACCTGGTAAGATTTACTTTGCAATTTAGTTATTCCGCATGCTAGGATAGATTTGTTTTGCTTATTTTGTATGTTTGATTGTTGTCTTATGGCTGATAGGCATGCAGGACCCTTTGTGTGTTTTGGCTAGGAAATTTCGGGGGTGAAATTTCTTAAGGGGGTGAGAATGTAACAACCCGCATTCTACGCATCATAGGATCGTAGAAAATTTATTTCTTTCACATACGAAGTCGTATGGTCATGTAACTTTGGGAGACGACTATTGGGGTCATTTCCCATGTTCATGTTTTTTTCCGATTTTTAAAAGACCATTTTGCCCCTAGCTGATCTTGTTTTGGCCATACCTTTTGATTGGAAAGGAGTTTTGACCTGAAACCACTTCCATTGGCTTCAGATGATGGTTTACCTTTCCATAGAATGGTCACATGTGAAAAACGGACTTACCGTTTGGGAGATATGGCTGAAATAAGGGTTGGGAGGTGAAAAACTGCTTAACCAGGCCAAATAGGGTGATTAGTGAATGAGCCCATAACCCATTTCGGGATTAGGGTTAAGGGGAGGCTGAAATGAGTTAGGTTTTCATTCTATTTCAGTTTTCTAGCCGCCACGTACCTCTTAGAAACCCTAATAATGGCCTCCAACCTCTAAAACACCTCCAAATCACTTTCTAATCAAGGATTAAGCTTAGCAACATCAAATCAAGGTGGATTAGCACAAGAATCGAGGTAGAGCTGCTGTGTTGCATTGGTATTCACGTCCAAACAGTAGAGTTTCAGTTCTAAAGGTTTTATTTGTGGCCAAGGTGAGTGATTTGCATAGTTTTGCACTAATTACGGTTAATTAAGGGTAATTAGTGAAGATTAGCGAATTTATACACTAATAAATTCTGGAAAAATATTTATAAATTCCTAAATAATGTTTTAGACCTCTGCTAGAAATTTGGTTTGATTTGACTAAGTTTTGCTAATCATATCATTAGTTTTGCATAAACATGCTTAAGGGAAAATATGGGATTTTGGGTATGTTTGATCCATTTTTACATGCTATGGTTGTTGTTTTGGTGTTTATAATTGATTGTACATGTTTCTATGACTGTATGGTATGTTTTGTGATTGATTAGAACTATTAGATTGGTCGAAAACGTCGTCGTATGGCGTAAAATAGTCGCCGGAAAGTCACAGGAAATATGCAGGGTTTCGAACCGGATCGGATCGGATAATTGGGCTCGGATTGGATAGGAGAACTGGGCAAGTGGACTCGATTCGGATTGGAACTTAGCATAAGGGGCTTGGCGAGAAGGAAGGCCATTTGCTTAGAATTGGAGTTGGGCAGGGGATCGGATCGGAGAGACCAACAGGGATCGGATCGGAGGCAAGGACATAGGGATCGGATCGGAGGACCAAGCTTGGAGCTGGAGTTGGAGCGAAGCACCAAATCGGATACTGAGACATCTAGGAGGGAGCAACCACCGAACCATGCACAGGGCATCCGGACCGAACCGATGGAGCAAGGGTACACCGAACCGAACCGATGGAGCAAGGGTACACCGAACCGAACCAAGCCAGAAGGGGAACACCGAACCGAACCGTACGTGTGCTATTACTACTACGCGACGACTCTTTTGAAGACCAACTTCAATTCGACCAAAACCCGAGATGCAAAGGAAGTCCAAGTGAGGGGCTTTGACTCAGGATCCAGTTGGGAACCAATGAGTGAGCTTCATGATTGGGCTTCGCTGCGGGACGTGTGCTAAGGGGTTGTCGATGTCTATAACTTTGAATCACTATGTGTAGGGAGTACGTGAACGGATTCAGGGCCACAGTGGCCTAGGTACGACTAAAAGGGCTATAGACCAATGAAGTGGGGTCATTTGTAAAGGTTTGGTCATGACTCCATGTGGTAAGGTTGGTAGTAGCAATAGTTGTACAAGTCGAACTCCGTCACTACTTCGATGGGTCTAGTGATTGACAGTGGTGGACATCGTATGCTTTACGCACTGAGTGAGAGATGTGAGGATGGTTGTTATGGTTGATTTGTTTGCCATCATTATGACATGCACACCCCCACCCCTGTTATCTTTACACCATTTGTTCAGTGGCACCTTAGAGTATTGTACGGTTTGTAGTGCTAACTCTTTGGTTGCAGGTCCAGGTATGGTTTAGTATACCTGTTATTGTTCTGTTTAGCTGCTTATCGCTCATACCAGACTTTTTTTCTGACTCAGAGTTTTATGTCTCTTCTTATTACTCTGGGTGCTCTCACGAGCAGACTAGAGACAGGTTAGCTGGGTATGCACGGGTAGCTGATCCGGAGACGAGCATGAGGCTTCCACGTATGTTACATATAGTATTCTCCCTGTGTTGTTGAAGATCACTGCTTGGGCATTAGTAGTGCATCTTCTACTTTAGCTTTCTTTTGTTTTAGAGACAGTAAATTTAGAAAGTTGTAATAAGCTGTATTTGGATTTCCGCTGCTATGTTAGTTTAGTTTTCAGCTTATGCACTGTCTCGCCTGTTTTATGTAAAGATTATGTTATTATTATATTTTGTTCCATGCGCTGTGAGACATTCTACAGGTTCCTTGTTAGTTCATTCTCTTCTTTCCTTTCTTTGGCGACCATTCCGTGCTTGTCGGGCATGTGTACAGTGCACCTTCAGAGAAAATGCAGGCTAGTGCGAGGCAGGCCGTCACATTATAGCTTCCACTTAAGTTTATTATTGCACTTATTTATACAATGGACACTTAAGCTTTTATAGTTATGCTAGTTTTATTACTTCCACTTAAGGTTTTAAGTTAACATTTTAATGTTAAGGTTTGTAAAACCAATATGTATATTTCATCGAACTCATAAGACGATCTTATAATATATGCTCATAAACTGGTCGAGTGCAAATATAACAAATAAACATAACGTAAATAACTATATTAATTAATGAAAAATTATTCTTTTGCATATAAAATATAATCCCTAGGTAAAATTATTTCATTTCCCCAGTTTCAAAAATTATTCTATTTCAATTTACTTATTTAAGTGTTTAGATATTCCTATCGAGCCCACATTGTCCTATGTGCTGAACAGAATTCATAAATACCCAACAGAGTAAACTAACCTAATATAAACATTTTATAACACTAAAAATATTCCCTCTTCAATATATATACTCCCAAATTCATAATAGGATGTTTTATTACCCATTTTCTTAATGAGTCAACCCCAGAAGGTATTGGCATTCTCTTAACCCAAGCTCTGATATCAACCGTAACATCCCACCATTTTAAATGATTTACATCAATAATAACCAACATATCTTTGGCTCATACCATTAAAAAAGATGAATTATTGACCAGATTTAAATATAAGAATAAAAAGTTGAGAAGAAAAATAATACATAACCTCATAACGGAAGGACAAAATATAGTAATCACATAAGTAGATCATAAAGCTGTTTACATCTACATTGTATTACAATATCAGAGTTGAACAATCAATAGACATACCAAATATGCATTGGAATAATTCTACTAAGTATGACTATCAGCCTTTATCTTCACTTCGGAATAATATCTTTGGTTAAACTGAAATAACTCAGACTGACTCGCGCATAAAGAAATATAATACACTAGTGTCAGGAATATAATTTCTCATGTAAATCAAATCAATGCAAGAAATAAAGGTATAAGTAACTTAAGAGAGTTATGAGATTTTCCATCTCCTAAGGATCCGTTATTCATATATAGTAGAATATGCTATATATGTAATGCCGATCGGTAAAGTGTAATATTGAAAATAGCGATAAGGCATTGAATATAATCGCCTTTAACCTATTTCATATGCATATAGTCTATTTGGGTACCGTAACCCCATAGTAAACTAGTAGCTATTAGAGGGTCCCCTATAGGTATAATAAAATTCAAAATTGCAATGGTCTCGTATAGGGATGGAATATGACAAGGCACATGAGGCAATGCCTAAGGTAGGATTCTACAAGTCTACTTTTTTTGGTTGGTCATAACCCGTACCAGTCGATCGCATACAATACCCCTAATCAAATCAAGTTGCATCAGTCGAATCACAAATCAAGTGTGTTATACAGAGAGGTATGCCCGATAGAGATAGCTATCCTCATTGACCAGACATATGCTCCTGCTTTAGTCATTTTAATTTTTAACACAAGTGTTAAGGCTATCTATCATCGTTCACTTACTGAGTTCCTGTAGACGTTCAACAACTCAACCACTTCATTCTGCAATAGCCTTTGCATACATAGTTATTAAAGGAATATCTATATTGACAAGGTATGGAAATATTCAACCCTAGTCTTTTTAACAACCAATTGTCATTTTGCACACCCTAATCATTTATATTTCAATAAACATCATATTTCATGTCAATATCAATTCAGTTGAAATTTTGATTTCACATTATCATATTCCAAATCAGTTCAATATTGGATTAAAGTTTCAGTTTTATATCAAGAACTAGTTTATTATCAGGTTCAGACTTAAATTTCAGTTTTTCATGTCATAAATATCATCATTCAAATGTAATCCTTTACATTCAAAATAGTTCGGTTCAAATGGACTGGTTGGGGAATAGATTTTTTGTTAAAATAGTTATATATATAATAATTTAATTTAAAATAACAGTTTTAACTAAAATAACTTAAGTTTAAAATAGTTTAATTGAAATAGTTTTCAATAGAGGTGATTTAAAAAAATATAATGGGAAATAGTTTTATAAGGACTAGATAAAATAAAACAATACTAATTTGGAAAAAAAAGTATGGAATGGAATAATTTATTTCCTTTTAAGCCATTTTGAAGCCAATTTCAATTTTCCAAATTCACTTTAAATTGTTTCTCGATCTCATATTCCAATTTGAAACAAATTTTAAATCAATCCAAACTTCAATCTTAGCCAATTCAAGTTCAATTTTCCAATTCAAAATTCAGGTTCAATTTAAATGGCTTAAATATTAATTACTAATTACTAATTACTAATTTAAACATACTACATTAAATTGGTTTCAACTTAAATTTCAAATAATAAAACCCGTTTTCATTAAAGTGGTTTAGAATTTTAAATTACAAGTCCGAATTTCAGCTCTTGCAATTATTCAATTCCGATGAATTCAAATTAAATCTTAATTTCAACTTTTGAGATTTAAACCCAATAGATTTTAAGTCGAAACTTTATATACTAAATTAATTTAGCCAGCTCAAATTTATATGTTCGAAACATTTTGTATATTTCGTATCATTTGGTCCATTTCAAATATGGAATTTCAAATTAAATTAGGCAACTTTAAGCTCAATCATTTCTGAATGTACCTTTTATTCCAAACATCCAAATTTGAATAAACTTTAAATTCCAAATCTTGATCCAGTTTGATCATAATTAGGCTAATTTTATCTCAATTTCAAATTTAGGACCAAGCTAAATTAAATCAATTCCAATTAAAACACATAGTTAATTAAGTCAATTCAATTTCAAAATCAAATCAATATAATAAGCTTGAACTAATGTCCAAAGGAAAATTGTTTAATTTTCTAGTTATAAGTTTTAAAACTAATAATTTTAAGTCAAAATCCATTGATCACTTGCATTTAACAAATTCAAATTTACAAATTTGAAATCATTTCATTTGGCCAAATTTGTTGTTCATAATTTAATTTTCTATCCTATGGCTAAGTGACCATTTAATTTTAATTTTAATTTCAATTTCATGAGTATATATCATTTTAAGTCAATCAAGAGTTTGTCTGTAGGCATGGCCAGAGAAAACTTCTATCCACATTGGTGTGGACCCAGTTTACTCACATTTCGTCCATTCTCGAGCTCTTATTGTCCTTAACTTGTTGGTAAGTTAAATTATTTTGATGTGAACACTATTGCTATGAGGATTTTTGTTTATGCTAGTGCATTGATCAAAACAACCTCAAGCCTCTCCCCTTCCAGATTAAGGTCTACATTGATGACCATATTATTTTAGTTAAAGTGAGATATAGGTGGTAACCTAACATATGTTCATTGTGTAAGACCTTTGGTCACACTTCTGAGTCCTATAAAACAATGATTAATGATCCACCTTGTGATAAGATCCTACTTCCTACGCCTCTGGTTAGGAAGTGGGTTCCAAAGCTAAAATGCTTTAACCTGTCAGTCCATCATTCCCCAACCGATTGATGAGACAAATATAGTTGAGGATCTCGGTATTTTTCCTTCAGTTCCTCAAGATGGATTGAATGTCATGGAAGAACTTATTATTAAATGGAACAATAATGAGGAAGCATGGGTTCACTTGATCACTATGATGCGCCATGATATTGAATACTACTTTTACAAATTTATTGAAGGGGTAAGGGAGAATTAAAGACTATTATACCAACCTATTGGGAACAAATAAAAAATTGACCAAATTCGCTCTTTTGGGTTGTTTTTGTTAACCTTTCTGGCTTTCATGATTATTGCGATTCTGTTTAGGCTTGCAGTTCTAATTCTTGAGGTTTTTTGGGTTTATTTTTAGAGATGCAACCTTCTTAGTGTCACTTTACAAAAATAAACATTTCATCCTTGGTATCCTATTTACGAGATTCCTCCTCAATGCAGATGTGAATTATCAGGATTTCCAATGAAAATTCCTTTGTTTTATGTTTAAGGGAATTTTAAATTCCTTCCAATCAAGGGGAATTTGTTTATTAAAATTGTAACTTGAAATTTTTCATCAGTAGTCATACTTTTGGAGACGATATCATGAGCCTTTGTTGTTGCTTATGAGATTACTCCTTTACTGACCTACCATCTATCGTTTGGTATTTCAGGTAGAAGTCGACTACCTTTTTTTCTCATACCTCCTCTATTCCATACTTTTTCTACAACACTTCCTTGATTTTCCTTATTGTCTTTCCCGGATTGCAGTAGTCGTACAACTCAATACTCAAACCTTTGATAAGGAAGTTTTTTCATAGATAATCCTACTCCATCCAGACATGCAACTCTTTTGATTTCTCCATCCATGCTCACTTCTGATTTAACGTAGGCTTCGTTAGGTTTTTCTTGAAAATACGTTTCGTCCGTTGTCAGTGCATAAGCCACCTTTTGCATAGTCAGAGAAAACTTTATATTTTAACGTTGTCGTTTGAAGTGCAGGCCGTCGAATCCAAATGACACAATAGAAATTACCAAAACCTAAAATAGTGATGCAGGGGAAGCATCCTCCATATTTGCAGCAAAATTCATCTGTATTGGTTCTCCTTAAAATTGTTGGAAATGGTCATAGCGATCTTCAACTGAGTCATGTACTCTATCTTAAAGACGTTTTACCATTCTACACGAAGTTGCAAAGCAATCTATAAATAACATCACCGCCTCTAAGATAAAATAACATTTCTCATATTTGCATTATGTATCGGCTTGTCTTCACAAGCAATGCCTAGTTCGATGCATTCTAAAAGTTGTTTTGGTTTTATTTGAAAAACCATAGAGAAGAAAATATGTTTAGTTTTAGAAAAAAACTTGGACTACTTGATATTTCTATTTCAATTAAAGGTCATTTAAACAGGTAGTACAAAAATATTTCTTACTATTTTAGTAGAGGATGCAACCCAAAAAATTGTATCCAAAGATAGAACGAATATAAATTTGAATGTTACAAACATTCTCTAATACGATTTGGTTTAATCTAACCGTTTCAGACCGATCCATTACCTTTTAGAAAATGATTAAAATTTGTACCACAAATATAAGTATTACATCGCAGAAAGCCCAATTCGGTTCGAGTCGAGTTGGTTGGTGGCACGTGCGCATGTGCGGTTATCAGACATGCACTTCCTCCTCATGAAGGAGTATCATCTGATGCCCAAAGGGTCCAATCAAACTATAATAATCAAGTATAGATACTTAATTCCTATATATAGTTCTGGAATATGGGACCATTCACAAAAGAGGAGGCAAACACAATTATTCATTTTTTATTTAATTCACTTCAAAAAATTAAGACATTTTAAATGGGTCCCATACATGTAAAGAACAAGTGACACAATCTGAAGCGTTCCGGAGTTAATTAGGGTAAACATCTACATATACAGGGAAGGTTATGGGATGTTGAGAATAAATAGTTGGACAGTTCCAAGAAGTGGTAAAACACTACTAGAAGAAATATACGAGATTCAGAATAAATTCCATCATCAAATTCAAAGAATTGGATTAACTTTTCAAAGTTTGCATATCAAAAGACATCTTGAAATGACCTGCTTCCTCGACCCTTAGAAATTGACACCAATATCTATGCGGTATTCACAAGCCGCAAAACCAATTACCTGGGAAGCAAATTGTTTGTGGTAAGAATTGAAAATAGAAAGCAGTAGAAAGAGTAGAATCCTATATAGAGGAAAAATGTATACATATTCATCTTTCAAAATCTTTACAATGAAAATTTTATTGTACTTATTAGATTGTAGTTAATGTCATCCTAGACAATTATATAACCTATCCTTACAAATGTTGTATGAAACTAAGTAAAGATAGGAATAAATAACCATCTTCAGATTCCTCAGCTCCAGGCTCCATCTGATTGACCAAGTAAAACCTAACCTGTTATGGTGCTTGGAATAAATGTAAGCACCCAGATTTTAAGGAAAAATAACTTTAAGTTAGTCATGGGACCTGTGTGAGAAACTTAAATCCGTTACTACAAATTAATGGTATCCCATAATACCACGACCACACATAAACATGTCATGAGTGTTTCCCTTATGGTAACCAAACCTTTTCCAAGTAAAAATAGCTTATATTATTTTTAATGACTTACGGGGTAAAACCCATAAAGTAAATTAAATTAATTATGTGAAATTGTTGCCACTATTATTTTCCCCCATTAGGGCTCTACATACAAAACCGCGAGCTCTTTGGGAGAATGGAATAACATACAATGACAAGGTAAGGAACTACCTTTCTATATTGTACACTTCTAGAGGATGTACCAACGACCCGATAGTCTCCACTTTTCTAATAAAACCGGCTCAGTTACATTGACTCAAAGGTGGTCAACTGACCGAATATGTCATAACCCCACCATAACCTGCTTATCTGAGATGTCTTTTAACAGACACAACACACTCGACATATAATGTAACAACCCGCTCATTCGACGATTTTAGATTTGAATATTTTATCTAAATATATCATCGTACCTTATGTGTCACTCAAAATGTCGTTTTCACAAACGATAAAATTAGGATTCGAGACCACTTCCATTGGGTTCGGATCATCGTTTGCAACCTCTTTGACTATAAGCATCGATACCTTTTGAGTTGGGCGATTTTGGTCATTTTCATTTGATGTATGGAAAAAATATCACTTTTTGTATATGGACGAATTTGGAATCGAAACCACTTCCATTGAGTTCAAAATGTCGTCTAAGGGTTCGAAAAGTATAAACTTCGATATAATCCGAGCTTCGGAATTTTGGCACCTTGGCTAGGGCTTGGTTAGCCAACCTAGCTCATTCACTTAATAGCTCCACCTAGCTCTCTCCTCCTTCATTTATTCTCACTTCAAAGAAAATAGAAAAGGGGGAAGGGAATGGGAAATAAAAATTCCCTAAGCAAGGGCCTTCAATGTAGAGCTTAATTCTTGTGCAAATCCAATTCTAAGACATGGGTAAGCTCTCTACTCTCCCTCTCTACCTTATACTCCTCTCAATTTCGGATTTTTCTCACAACCCTAACACATATATGTTTAGATGTGAATGTATGAGGTGATTTTGGAGGAGCTAATTGAAGAAAGATGGGTTCTTGCTTGAATTGGAGCTTGTTCTTCATCGTTTGCAACCAAGGTGAGTTCTTTTTAAACTCAGATCTATGCCTCAAGCCATTAGCTTGTAAAAGTATAATTTAATGTTCATTTGAGTTTGTATATGCTTGTAAATTGGTTAGGTTAGTGTAACTTAGCCGACTTCATGTGTTTATATTTCATTGAATTGAAAATTTGGATTAGAATTGTCCATACAATCTAATTCATATGTTATGAGTTGATTTGGTGATATTGTGAAGCTCCGTTGCCACCCCGACAAAGTTCTAAGTCTTCACAAGTCCCTTGAATCGTTCGTTGATCGATTTGGTGAGAAAATTCATCCGTTTTAGAAATTATAATCATAGCCATTGTTAAGCTCTTGTATGAATATTTGTGCTTGCGTATTTGGGTGTTATAAGTTGTTTTAGCAAGTCCTTGAAGCCTCATATACATGTATATAACGTCTCAGGCTTTCGGGCATTCGTCAATATCGTTTTAAACATGTTTTCACAGCAAATTTTGCTCTGGAACAGAGTTCAGATGTCTGAATATTATATGTTAGACGTCTGACCTGCTTCAAATAATTATGGAATCAAGTAAGCAAATTCAGAAGTCTGAAAATTTTAGCTTAGAAGTCTGAATTGTAATTCAGAAGTCTATCCGGAATAATTCAGACGTCTGAAAGGGGGCCAAAATGAACTAAATCCTTGCTGGTTTATGAAAATCCCAGTTCATACGTCTGACCTAAATGATTCGGACGTCTGAACCTGTTTTTCTGCTGTGGACCGGAGAGGCCTCGGTCCACAGTCTATCCCCATCCAGGCTCTTTCCCGGCCGGAGCGCGGGCCGTTCGGACTTCGTTTGTGAACTTCAACTTTACGAATTCACAGATTCCAGCAGCTCGATTCATCGACTTTGATTCTCGATTGATTCTTTCAATGTTGATTCTTTTTGGCCTATTTACATTGTTTATGATGTGAATTGAATAAGTGATCATTCTAGAGCCTATGCACTCTATTTTGTATATCGAATTTATTCGATACTCCTGTTAATATGATTCACGACTCTAAAACGTGAATTATCGACTCGATATCCTTCGAGTCTATTCCGATATAGTTTAAAACCTTCGGCTGCTAGTTTGGGATTTCGATTCGTTCGTTGATCGAAATTACAACCGTTATCCCTTTGATTTCCTGTATGTTGTTGTAATGTGGGTTTACGATTTTTGTGTTCCCTTCGCTACGGCGGCGGCTTTTATGAATAATTGAACCACAATGCATAATGGGGTTTTATATTGTCAATGGACATCGAACCAACGTTTAATCCGTCTTGAAATTCAAATCCCCTTTAAAATAAATTCGGTTTCTAAACCCGGTTCTGATTCTATTAATTTATATACGATTCCTTATCCTATCGATCGGACGAGAAATTTAGTTTATTTACCTTAGTAAAACTGAGGACTATGACCCCTTATATGTTTACTTCGGCGAATAACTCTTAGACTCGTGCGTTCGAACATGTGTGGTGATTTTCACTGTTTTGAGAATGAACCAACAACGGGTTCTTAAATATTCGAGAATAGCAAGTGGTTATGGGACATTTAACTATTTTCTTATATTAACTATCTCGGTGTAATTTATACTCACCGGATTGATGCGGTCCTTTTATGACTTGTGTTTTGTGGTCCTTGATCGCCCTAGTGGGATTTACGATTCTTGAATTTTCACTTCTGAGACTTCGGTCCAACCTTTATGATTTATATTTTGTGGTCCTCGATCGCCCGAGAGGGATTTACGATTCTTGGATTTCACTATCCGGGGTCACGACCCAGCTTCGTGAGGAGCTTCGGCTCAAACAATGGGTTTGCTACCTAGAGATCGTTTCTCATTTCGGAGGTATCCACTTTTTATTATGTTTTCTGGATTTCTAGTGATTTTTGGATTCTTGATTCCTTTGATGCGATGTGCATCAATTTGATTTATGTTTACTTTGATGCGATGCGCATCAATTTGATTTGTATTTGGCATTCTGTTGTCATTCAAGTGTTTAGTTTATTTGGCATTCCTATGTCATTTCCTGTTGTGTGCTATTAGTTGAATGTTGCATTCTACATTAGCTAGGAGATTATTTAGAGATATTTGTGTGCCGACATTCCGTTGTCATTTCCTGATTGTGTTGACATGCCATGTTTCATATTTATTTATGATTAGATATTATTACTAGAATCATGTCATCCTTTGTTATATCTCTTGTTATCTCAGTTTATTTGATAAGTACAGCAAGACTGACTTGTTTATTATTTATTCCTATAAACAATACTCAGGTCAGACCGAGTCATTTTAGGTACTCCTTTGGGACTCATCTCGGGATTGATCTTCCGCTTTCAGCTTGCTACTCTGTCTCTGTAGTTTTATGTGCTTTTGTACATATGTCATTATCTATCGTTGTATACATATTCTTTTATTTTGATCATGGTACATGTATTAATGGATCTCTGTTGACCACTAGCTTATTGTACACTTTCTTGGTTTATTCATATCTATTCCGCCTTTGTGATTGATTATTCTGTGTCTGGCTTTGAGATATACCATATTTATATTATTATTGTTGTCTATTTTATACTGCTTTCCGGATTGCATATAGCCATTGTGTAGTTGCCTTATGTGCCGAATGGTAATGTCGAAATTTTAATCGGTATCAGAATTCGATGTGCATTCCTCACATAGAGTAATCATACAATCGGTCGCCCTTCACAAATCTCATTCTCCGTTATGGTCTACGACATTTCTCTGAAATGAACTGGACGATAGTGCGTATAAAGGCGGGGCGTTACAGTTTGGTATCAGAGCCACTTTACGGAACAGTGTAAGATAGTATGACGATGGTATTTGTCTTAAGCCTCTCTTGGGAATCGTGCTTTAGGGTTTTAGGTTGAGTCTTAAGACCCATCATAGCTTATCTTCCTATACGATTCCATTTCGATTCAATTCGTGTCGTTTGAACTCAACTTGAGACTAACTTTTTCCTCCTTATTTTTCCTTAAAGAAGAGAAATAGTTGGTAGTAGCCGTGCAAGTGCCGGTTCACCCTGTGTACCTCCTACAGGAGGGGTGATTATGTCTCAAGTGGCCTATTTTTAGTCTTTTAGAATAGTTTTCAACTCATCCCCTTCGGGTTGGTTTCTATAGTCCATCTAGTGCCCGTGTGCTCTAGTGGTGCTTCTGTTTCATTCTATGACTCGAGTTGCTAATTGTTGTCTGTTTAATATCCTTGTAGTTAATTGATCATTGGATATCTTGCCCGTGCATCCTTACGCACGGTGTAAGCGTCTTTGATCCTAATATTTCTTGATTTCTAGTTAAGATTGTTTCGTACGTCGTTACGTACCTAGCATGGTCTATTGATCACTTGCCGGTCGGTATGGAGCTACATGTCTTTGTGACTAACCCTTGTTGTCAGCTATGTAGTTCTAGTTCGGTGTTGGATCACCAAGCCTTCGGGCTAAAACAACACATTTGTTAGCTCATGTGTCGGTGTGAGTCACCAAGCATTTGTGCTAAATTAACTCAACAAATGTATCGTTGCGTTCCAAACTCAAGATCAAGAATGAGGGAAAGCATCCCGCTTCTTATGATCCCTCTTCTTGAGTTAAGGTACGTGTCATTAATTTCTTAATGTCATTTATCTTGTTCGGAGATAATTTTAATTATGTTCTTTTGATATACGTCGATCTTGTTCTTCATTATCAAAAGATATCATTTGTGTTTTATTCGTAAGTTGATAAAGGAATTTTATTTCCTTTATACCATCCGGAATGATTTATTGATATTTTATATTGATTTGCATGAACGTTAGAAATTATGAGGACTTTCTTGTGTTAACTTGTCCATCGGGTGCGTTAAGGATCTCGAATGAGATATGGGACGCCTTGTTGTAGTTCGGAATTCCTAAACACCATTATGTGACAATCTGACATTCAAAATGATTCCTAAAATTAAAATTCACTTCTAATAAGTTAATCAAAATAATAATATTTTGGATTTTTGCGATTTTTCGTAATCGTTTGTTATCTTTCAAGATAATTTATTTCTAGATTTCCTTGAAGCAATTCCAATAATTTGAGTGGTTCAAGATTTTTAATTAAAAATTATCTTGAATCTTTTCTTTGAGTAAATTAAATAACTTCAGGAACAACCCAAAAAGTTATTTATTTATGTCTCTTGTTTCTGGATTTCAGATCTTTTATTTTTGAGATTCCCAATCAACAAGAAATCTCACCTAATTCCTAATCCATGTTTCGATTTGCTAAAGAGAATCTAGTATTCTTGTGATTCCATGGGTCTCCTTATTTTCTCTAGTGAACGATCACTCGAGAGAATGGGAATCCCGAGAAGGGAAGATTTGGGTTTTACGATCCATGGCAAACTCAATAATTCCTTACTTTGAATTTATGATCTAGTAGATCATCCGGAAGTGCTATAGTCAATCCACTTATGGACTTAGTCTTGCGTTGTACTAAGAAATGAATATCGAAAGGATGATATCTTTTGATATTCCTCCTTTATTTTTTTGAATCATTTGGATTGACAATTGTCTCCGCACGTTTTTTTAACCCTTGTCAATCAAATTTTTGGGGATTACGACCTCTTTGGTTTAATCTAATCTTGTTATAGAAATTATCTATCGCTTCTTTGATTAATTGCTGATGTTTGTGCGATTTGTGATTTTTGGCAGAAAATTATCTTAAATCATGTTGTTCCGAAGTGGTAAGTTGTGCACTACTTATCCATCATCTTGTCGATGTTTCTGATTTTCTAAAATCGATACTCAAGTTTCTGAATATTGGGAATTTCATATAATTCCTAATGATTCATCCTTATGGTTACTAAATGAGATTTAGTATCTAGTTAGAAATCGATTTCCCTGAGTAGTTCATTAGTATTCCGTTACCAACCTTGAATCATTGATCTTAGAATTGTTATTCCTTCGAGAATTGCTCTCTTTAGCTAAATTCGTTGGAATCTCTATGTTTTGCTTTTGTTGGTGTCAGCCACCTTGTCGCAGGACTAAAGTGCTGAAGATTATTGTTTGCTACGTCGTCGTGATTGAGTTTAGGGGATGAAGTAGTCAACCATCGTAAATTCCTATTTCATACCCTAGGAGAAATATCTACCATCGATGTCTCACGTCTGTAGGACGCAGTCCCGTTGCTTCTTGAACTTCCAAATTAGATTTGCATTGTTTTTTTGCATTCTATCGATTCTCATTCCCTTGAGAATCATACTAAGAAAGGCGAGTCTATTTGAATTCATAGCGCTTATGAATTTTTCTAGAATTATTTTACCCATTTGGGATAACTACCTTCACGGGTAATGGAGTTCGAGATTGAACTTTAGTTTTTATGATCTTGCAAGACGAAATTAGGATCTCACCTAGCCGTTGGTGTGACCTTTTCATTTTGTGTCGGTTCTTGTGGTACCACTCCATGGTATTATTTTTGGTTGTTACATATTACTTAAATCTTAAGGAATTGTGGGGATGCAATTATTTTAAGGGGGAAGTCTGTAACAACCCGCTAATTTACGATTTTAGATTTGTATTTTTTATCTAAATATATCTTCGTACCTTATGTGTCACTCAAAATGTCATTTTTCACATACGATAAAATTAGGATTCTGGACCACTTCCATTGAGTTCGGATCATGGTTTGCGACCTTTTTGACTATAAGCATCGATATCTTTTGAATTGGGAGATTTTGTACATTTTCATTTGATGTATGACCAAAATATCACTTTTTGTATATGGACGAATTTGGACTCGAAACCACTTCCATTGAGTTCAAAATGTCGTTTAGGAGTTCGAAAAGTATAAACTTCGATATATTCCAACCTTCGGAATTTTGGCACCTTGGCTAGGGCTTGGTTAGCCAACCTAGCTCATTCACTTAAGAGCTCCACCTAGCTCTCTCCTCCTTCATTCATTCTCACTTCAAAGAAAATAGAAAATGGGGGGAGGGAATGGGAAATAGAAATTCCCTAAGAAAGGGCCTTCAATCTAGAGCTCAATTCTTATGCAAATCCAATTCTAAGACACGGGTAAGCTCTCTACTCTCCTTCTCTACCTTATACTCCTCTCAATTTCGGATTTTTCTCACAACCCTAACACATATATGTTTGGATGTGAATGTGTGAGGTGATTTTGGAGGAGCTTATTGAAGAAAGATGGGTTCTTTCTTGAATTGGAGCTTGTTCTTCATCGTTTGCAAACACGGTGAGTTCTTTTTGAACTCACATCTATGCCTCAAGCCATTGGCTTGTAAAAGTGTAATTTAGTGTTCATTTGAGTTTGCATATGCTTGTAAATTGGTTAGGTTAGTGTAACTTAGCCGACTTCATTGTTTATATTTCATTGAATTGAAAATTTGGATTAGAATTGTCCATACAATCTAATTCATATGTTATGTATTGATTTGGTGATATTGTGAAGCTCCGTTGCCACCCCGACAAAGTTCTAAGTCTCCACAAGTCCCTTGGATCGTTCGTTGATCGCTTTGGTTAGAAAATTCGTCCGTTTTAGAAATTATAATCATAGACATTGTTAAACTCTTGTATGAATGTATGTGCATGCGTATTTGGGTGTTATAAGTTGTTTCGGCAAGTTCTTGAAGCCTCATATACATGTATATAACATCACAGACCTTCGGGCATTCGTCGATATCGTTTTGAACATGTTTACAAGGAAAATTGTGCTCTGGAACAGAGTTCAGACGTTTGAATATTATAAGTCAGACATCTGACCTGCTTCAAATAATTATGGAATCAAGTAAGGAAATTCAGAAGTCTAAAATTTTTAGCTTAGAAGTATGAATTGTAATTCAGACGTCTGTCCGGAATAATTCAAACGTCTGAAAAGGGGCCAAAATGAACAAAATCCTTGCTAGTTTCTGAAAATCCCAGTTCAGACGTCTGACCTAAATGATTCAGACGTCTGAACTTGTTTTTCTGCTGTGGACCGGACAAACCCCGGTCCAGAGTCTATCCCCATCCAGGCTCTTTCCCGGCCGGAGCTCGGGCCGTTCGGACTTCGTTTGTGAACTTCGGCTTTACAAATTCACAGATTCCAGCAGCTCGATTCATCGACTTTGATTCTCGATTGATTCTTTCAATGTTGATTCTTTTTGGCCTATTTACATTGTTTATGATGTGAATTGAATAAGTGATCATTCTAGATCCCATGCGCTCTATTTTGTATATCGAATTTATTCGATACTCTTGTTAATATGATTCACGACTCTAAAACATGAATTATCGACTCGATATCCTTCGAGTCTATTTCGATATAGTTTAAAACCTTCGGGTGCTAGTTTGGGATTTCGATTCATTCGTTGATCGAAATTACAACCGTTATCCCTTTGATTTCCTGTATGTTGTTGTAATGTGGGTCTATGATTTTTGTGTTCCCTTCGCTACGACGACGGCTTTTATGAATTATTGAACCACAATGGATAATGGGGTTTTATATTGTCAATGGGCATCGAACCAACGTTTAATCAGTTTTTAAATTCAAATCCCTTTTAGAATAAATTCAGTTTCTAAACCTGGTTCTGATTCTATTGATTTATATACGATTCCTTACCCTATCGATCAGACGAGAAATTTAGTTTATTTACCTTAGTAAAACCGAGGACTATGACCCCTTATATGTTTACTTTGGCGAATAACTCTTGGACTCGTGCGCTCGAACATGTGTGGTGATTTTCACTGTTTTGAGAATGAACCAACAATGAGTTCGTAAATATTCGAGAATAGCGAGTGGTTATGGGACATTTAACTATTTTCTTATATTAACTATCTCGGTGTAATTTATACACACCGGATCGATGCGGTCTTTTTATGACTTGTGTTTTGTGGTCCTTGATCGCCCTAGTGGGATTTACGATTCTTGGATTTTCACTTCTGAGATTTCGGTCCAACCTTTATGATTTATGTTTTTGTGGTCCTCGATCTCCCTAGAGAGATTTACGATTCTTGGATTTCACTCTCCGGGGCCACGACCAGCTTCGTGGGGAGCTTCAGCTCAAACAATGGGTTCGATACCTAGAGATCGTTTCCCATCTGGGAGGTATCCACTTTTTATGATGTTTTCTGGATTTCTAGTGATTTCTGGATTCTTGATTACTTTGATGCGATGTGCTTCTATTTTATTTATGTTTACTTTGATGCGATGCGCGTCAATTTGATTTGTATTTGGCATTCCGCTGTCATTCATGTGTTTAGTTTATTTGGCATTCCTCTGTCATTTCCTGTTGTGTGCTATTAGTTGAATGTTGCATTCTATATTAGCTAGGAGACTATTTAGAGATATTTGTGTGCTGACATTCTGTTGTCATTTCCTGATTGTGTTGACATGCCATGTTTCATATTTATTTATGATTAGATATTATTACTAGAATCATGTCATCCTTTGTTATATCTCTTGTTGTCTCAGTTTATTTGATAAGTACAGCTAGACAGACTCGTTTATTATTTATTCCTATAAATAATACTCGGGTCAGACCGAGTCATTTTAGGTACTCCTTTGGGACTCATCGCTGGATTGATCTTCTGCTTTCAGCTTGCTACTCTGTCTCTGCAGTTTTATGTACTTTTGTACCTATGTTATTATCTATCGTCGTGTACATATTCTTTTATTTAGATCATGACACATGTATTAGTGGATATTTGTTGACCACTAGCTTGTTGTACACATTCTTGGTTTATTCATACCTATTCCGCCTTTGTGATATGATTATTCTGTGTCTGGCTTTGAGATATACCATATTTATTGTAACGATCCAGAATTTTTAACCAATTTAAAATTGGAATTTTTATTACTTAATTTGAATTTAAATTTGAATTTGATATAAATATATTTGGTTAAGAGTTTTTAATAATTTTGATAAGTTATATGATAGATTTTACTTGAATTATAAATGAGAATGATTATTAATGAGTTTGGATTTATTGATACTATTTGTCGTTCGATCGGATTTGTCAAACCATAACACAAATTAGTAGCGTTAGAATTAAGTATTGCCTTTAGTTTTCAAAACATTTAAAAGAAAGTGCTACCAAAATTTCTTTTTTCTTCTAAAGACAAGTGTTAAGACACATGCCTTTATGCATGCTCCCTTTCATGCATGATTGTCACTTACCCCCTTATGTGTCTTTACCTCCTTACTCCTCCTTTCCTATATAAGGAGGCTCTTTCTCCATTTTATACCATTCCATTTTCATTTCCTCCTCTCCACTTTCTTCTTAAAGCTTATGGCCATGGTTTTCATGGCATAAGTCTTCCTCTTTTCCACCACCACCTTGCCAAAGTTCGTCATTCTTCTCCTCCTCTTATAATATAAAGAGAGATCAGTGTATATTATATTATATATATTTTGGTGAAGAAGACGTTGCGCTGAAATACTGTCCGACAGTTTGCTTAGCTGGGCTCGCCTACCGTGAAGATTTGGAAAGCTGTTAGATGAGAACTATTTAACCACGGTTTATGTATTTAATTAGTAGCTAGACTAATCTAAATATAGTGATGAATTATTATTGGTTAATGATGATTGATATTTGTTGTGATGGATGACGGATGCAAAGTTTAGAACACACACTATTAGGCGTTAGTGTTATAACGCTTGTGCACGGTTATGACTTATTTAATTATGTTGATGATGGTTGCTATGGATGTTTGTAATGGTTGTTGATGTTGTTTCGCACACACTATGATACAACAATTATGGTATCACATTGGTGATCGACAAATCTCCTTCATAATTAAAAGCAATATCATTATTAAAATTGAAGGTTAATAATTGGAAAAGACCATATGTATGGATTCATATATATTGTTAAAGTCCTTTAAATGAATAAATAAATACCGGAACATTCTAGGATGACAAAGAGGATAGTGTCTAGGCTTGGGTTTGGAAATTAAGTTTCCTGCTCTCCCTGGCTATCCTAACTGATCCGACGAATGGGAGGGTTAATTTGAAATTAGTTGAATTTAGAAATGAATTGGAATTTGATTTATTAAGTAAAAATTTGGGAAGTCAATGTAAATTACTTTAAATGGTTTACATAAGTATATAATGGTTTTCTAAGGTATTTTGAAATATTGAAGAATAATTTTTATTGCGATCAAAATAGAGCTTGTCATACAGCGGCAATTCGTGTACTTTAGATGCAAACTTTAAATGCTTATAACTTTTACAATCTAAATCGGATTTCCAAGAAACGAAAAACATTTGATTTATATTAACAAGAGCTTTTAAATGAGTGAAATAAGATTTTAAATTCGACTTATAATTTTCAAGTTATGTTGAAAACCATTTTGGAAAAGGTCGCTATAAGAGAAGTTATCGACCATGACCATAAACAGCCATTTTTAATGTTTCTAAAAATATGGAAAAAAATTGTAAAATCATTATAAATTATGTAAAAAAATGTTTTGAATTGTAAAGGTTTAAGTTTTGACTAAGAAAAGCTATATTTTGATTGAAGTAACTAAGATAAATATTTTGTAACGCTTTTGAAAACACTATTGTAATGCTTTCTTCAAAAACAATCTATTTTGAAGTTTTTAACCTGCAAACTATTTTCTGAACTACACATAATCATTTTTAAATGATTTGTGGAATGTTTTCAAAGGTTCAAAAGTATTGGAAATATTTTATATGGAATTTAAATTGATATTAATATGGGTTTTCAATTTTAAATAATTGGATATGGTTGGAGATAAATCTTCGGATGTTTGATATTAATCCAGTAGATGATGATTCTTACTATTTGAGGAATTTAAAAGGTAGTTCACCATTATCCCGCTTATAGTGTGAGTTGGATATCAAGATTAATATTAAGTATAAGTGAATGATATTTCTATCCAGATCTAATGTCAAAGGTTTGGATAAATCTTTAAATTAAGATACGGGTTTCCCAATTTGATTGGGATAAGTTGGACAGAAATAATCTTAGGATATTTGATAAGAAATTATGTGGTGTAAATGTATACTATTTGAGGAATTTGGAAGATATTATTATATCGTTATTCCACTTATAGTATTCATTGATTATGAGAATTGATATCGAATATAAGTAGATACAATTTCTGTGTAACTTATGTTCAATATCAATTGATTTGGGTTTTGTCGTGAATCATATTTTCAAAAATATCATTCTTGAAACCTAATGAGATTGAGTTATGCAAATTCATATCGTAATTTGAGGATTTAATCAGATCTTTGATTTGAAGAAATTAAAAGTGAGGAATTGGAAAGAAAGTATAATCTTTTAGTTAAGATTAAAGAATGGAATATTGGAAAATCAATTTAATTGGAAACTAGGGTTGAAATGTGGGGAAAGGGTTTTCAAAGGAAACTGGATTTTTGATAACGAGTTATCAAACGAAAAATTAATTAAGGCTTTGGGACTAGATTATCTTAGATTTAAGGGATGTGTTTTAAAGGAGAAGGGTTAAATATGGATTTTGTTAAAGATAATTTGTGAATAGATTTAATGAAGTTTAATTTAACGAAATCCAAAACGGAAGGAGATTTGGTAGAAAGCCTGTGTGTTCCGTGATTGTGTTTTTAATTGCGCTTATTATTTTGAAAGACCGGGATCGGAATTATGTCTGAAAACCATTCCAAGTAATAATACGACGTTGTGGAGCAGTTGAAGACAATGGAGGCGACATTGAAGACCGGGACCCTTCGTGTCGTAAGGGCGACTTGCTGAATGTCTCGAATGGCTGGCTCCCATTCCCAGATGGATTTTATATATCAGCTAAGTGGCAAGAAGCCCAAACGTATGTGAAGGAATTCCGGATTGTTGTTTCTTCAGACCTAGAATGGACATTGTGTGTCTGACATTGTAATTGACTGCGTAGCACTGATCTTTATTAATATATATCTACTTGGTGGCGGAGAATTTATTCTCTTCCTTAACACCCTTCTCTAAGACGTATGAGCTTAGAGGTTATATATTGATAGAAATCAGTGATGCGTAGTGAATGGACATTGTGGCATACTTAAGTTATGTGATGAGCTATGGATGATCAAAGCATGGCTGACTTAAGCGTAGCTTTGTGTATATCGTGACCTCGACGAACTTCACACCCTGGATTGATGGTAAACTGGTAGTCAGATTTTTATGTTCGTTTCGTATGTTCGGTGCACCGAGATGTGATGATGAAAGGGTACTGCGAAGTCCCCGGTCTGGGACGCTATTTGTTGGGTACTCTGATTCATGTATGGTGGGTTAGTATAATGGAGTTCGAGTCTGGACGTTATCCACGAGTACTGGGATGATGTGCGCAAGAAAGTTTGTGAGCCCACGAATGATCTTTCATACCACGAACCATCATGTTCGAAACTCAATCTCTACTATGAGCCCGTACGGTTTTGATTGTATAGCCGGCTGGTTACTGACAGGATTGTCAGTATAATGGGATGGTGCATTATGCTAGCTAGGATTAATACATTTATTTGCGAAAAGGTTTTTCACACTATATATAGTAGTAAAAGAGGATTTTCACGTATGAAGGCATTTTTGGTTATCATAAGGCAAAACTCGCCCATTTGGTGTGTGCTTGCATTGTGTGATGTTGGACGAGCTTATGATAGCTTCATTTTTTTAAAAGTCATTGCGGATTTCTATGCACTGGTATTCACATGGAGTAAACCGGTTCCACATTGGCGGCGTGGTCCGGTGAATTACCTAACTTTAAAATAATCCCTAAAGACAACTGTTTTGAGTTCTCACACTAGTCCCATGACTGACCTGGAGTTTATTGTTCCCGCACCTAAACTCTGGGTGCCCATAATTTTTACACAAGCAGCTTAGTAGTTTGGTTCGCAGATTTAGCCTTGGAGTTAGTTAGAGCAGGATTCTGGTTGTATTGGAGCTATCATGTTTGGAGCATTCACATTCTTCCGCTGAGTTTGGTATCTTTTCCGCGGTGTAACCGATGTACTCTGATGTACCTCTTGTAACTCTGATGTAATATTATTTTAATGATAATGGAAAAGTTGCTTTTATTTTGTGCAAATGTGTAAGTGCCCCTAACAATCCATTTTTGTGAACGGTTTAAGTTGGTTTAATTACCTGCGAAAACCGAGCAAAAAGCCGGGTCGTTACACAGTGGTATCAGAGCTTTGGTTTATACAAAGAAATGGGGTACAACACATTTGAACAAATGGAAAGACTCATCAGAGTTATATATCTCATTAGAGATAGGGTTAGTAATGCCCTAGAATGAGATTTTGGAGTATTATATTTGAGAGAGCATATTTGAAAATATGAAATGAGTTTTTAAAAGTTTTAATTTAAGAAACAAACATATTTTGGAAATATATGGTTAATTATAACCTGGATACTTAATCAAATGATTAAGGTTAAGTTTACATTTTGTGATTATAATTACACATAAAATACTTCTTATGGCATGGTAATTAAGCCACTTCCATTGATCAGGAAAACGATCCGAGTACAAATGCCTTTTGGATTTAATTTCACTATTGGGAATTTCGAAATATTGGTAAACTTGGGTCAAATTTGTTAAGGTAACTAATTAATATGTTAGAAATTAAAAATTAGAAATTGAGTATTGTATTCGATGTTGAGGTTGAACTATCGAGTATAAGAAGATTTTGAATATACGCCTAGCTAACATATATACGTAGTCTTGAGTATACTAGATTGATATAGAATCATACTCAAGTCACTTGAAGATGATTCTGTTGATGACAGTAGCTTCATCAGTATGTATTTTCGAGTTTCGAAAGTGGGATGACTATATGATTCCGATTAAAACATCAATATATACTTAAATCCATTTAGATAAGTGTTTGAAATTGTTTATGAACTTAAATAGAAAAGTGAAAATTTGATTGGGTTGTAAGAATTATACCAAGTAAACTTGTTAGTAAGGGATAAGCTAGTAAATTAAGTGGACGGTAAGCTGGATTTTCAACAAAATTTCCATATAGGAACAAAGATGGAGTTTGGTTTATCAGGTACTGAATGGTGGATGACCCTAAAACAAGAAAGGAAAGCTTACAATCGAAAAGAAAAGGAAGAAAGCCTTAGATTGGGGAAATTCAAAGATATCTATTGTTATCGATGTAGTCAAGAAGGACATTTTGCTGATTTATGCCCAGAAAGAATACAAAAGAAAACCATTCGAGAAGACATAATTTGTTTCAAATGCAGGAAGAAAGGACATTTTATACGTAAGTGTCCTAAAACAAAGAAGAAACCCATGAACCTAACAAAACAAAAGAAGTGTTATCGATGTAGAAAAGTAGGGCATGTAGTCCAGGATTGCCAGTTAAAGAAGGGAGAAAGACCAGCTAAAGCAACACCACCCGTCGTCGTAAGTAAAGAAGAAGGAATGCAAGAATTGTGTAATCAAAACAAGCTCTTTGACCCCTAGGGAATTATCTCTGAAAAGTTGGATGGATGAATAAATGTCTGTATATGATGTTAATTATATATATAAAAAATTATAACTTCTTTTATAAATCTTTTTAATATATTCTATCATATATCCAAATAGATCCTATTCTAATGAAAAAGTTATTGAATTTAATTAAGGGTATAGATAGAAAGATTGGAATTATTGAAGATTTTGGACAAGTCGATAACTTCAAAATATATTGTGGCAACAAAAGGAACTGTTTAAGTAAGCATAAATACCTTGTGAATAAAGTTTCACAATTTGATTAAAGGATTTTGGCAAGCGGGAATAGTAAGAAGAAATTACCTAAACTGAAACGTTTAGATAAGCTGAGTTCGGAGATAATCAAGTTTTTCATGTAACGAATAATAATAAATTTTGGAAACTGAAAAGGAATAAGTTTCATAACCTTTGCATTCGTAAGATAAGATCTAAGAGTATAATTTATAAGTTTGAATTCTTTTGAAACCAGTAAATGGTTGAGTATAAGTAATTGGCCCAGTAAACGATGAATCGAATATAATAGGTAATTGGTGGTTATCGTAGGAGGACATGTAGATATGGTTAACCGTTAATACATGTGAGAACATGGAGCTTTGGTATAAAGAATTTTAATCTTGAATTTTTCGAATAAGTAGTTACGATTCCCTTTCCTTTTCGAGGACGAAAAGTTTTAAGGGGGGTGAATGTAACGATCCAGAATTTTTAACCAATTTAAAATTGGAATTTTTATAAATTAATTTGAATTTAAATTTGAATTTGACATAAATATATGTGGTTAAGAGTATTTAATAATTTTACTAAGTTATATGATAGATTTTACTTGAATTATAAATGAGAATGATTATCAATGAGTTTGGATTTATTGATACTATTTGTCGTTCGATCGGATTTGTCAAACTATAACACGAATTAGTAGCGTTAGAATTAAGTGTTGCCTTTACTTTTCATAACATTTAAAAGAAAGTGCTACCAAAAGTTCTTTTTTCTTCTTAAGACAAGTGTTAAGACACATGTCTTTATGCATGCTCACTTTCATGCATGATTGCCACTTGCCCTCTTATGTGTCTTTACCTCCTTACTCCTCCTTTCCTACATAAGGAGGCTCTTTCTCCATTATTTACCATTCCATTTCCATTTCCTCCTTTCCACCTTCTTCTTAAAGCTTATGGCCATGATTTCCATGGCATAAGTCTTCCTCTTTTCCACCACCACCTTGCCAAAGTTCATCATTCTTCTCCTCCTTTTATAATATAAAGAGAGATTAGTGTATATTATATTATATATATTTTGGTGAAGAAGACGTTGCGCTGAAATATTGTCCGACGGTTCGCTTTGCTAGACTCGCCTACCGTGAAGATTTGGAAAGCTGTTAGGCGAGAACTCTTTAACCACGGTTTATATATTTAATTAGTAGCTAGACTAATTTAAATATAGTGATGAATTATTATTGGTTAATGATGATTGGTATTTGTTGTGATGGATGATGGATGTGAAGTTTAGAACACACACTATTAAACATTAGTGTTATAACGCTTGTGCATAGTTATGATTTATTTAATTATGTTGATGATGGTTGCTATGGATGTTTGTAATGGTTGTTGATGTTGTTTTGCACACACTATGACACAACAATTATGATATCACATTGGTGATCGACAAATCTCCTTCATAATTAAAAGCAATATCATTATTGAAATTGAATTGGAAAAGACCATATGTATGAATTCATATATATTGTTAAAGTCCTTTAAATGAATAAATAAATACCGAAACATTCTAGGATGACAGAGAGGATAGTGTCTAGGCTTGGGTTTGGAAATTAAGTTTCCTGCTCTCCCTGGCTATCCTTAACTGATCCGACGAATGTGATGGTTAATTTGAAAGTATTTGAATTTAGAAATGAATTGGAATTTGATTTATTAAGTAAAAATTTGGAAAGTCAATGTAAATTACTTTAAATGGTTTAAATAAGTATATAATGGTTTTCTAAGGTATTTTGAAATATTGAAGAATAATTTTTATTGCGATCAAAATAGAGCTTGTCATACAGCGGCAATTCGTGTACTTTAGATGCAAACTTTAAACGCTTATAACTTTTGCAATCTAAATCGGACTTCCAAGAAACGAAAAACATTTGATTTATATTAACAAGAGCTTTTAAATGAGTGAAAGCAGATTTTAAATTCGAGTTATAATTTTCAAGTTATGTTTAAAACCATTTTGGAAAAGGTCGCTATAAGAGAAGTTATCGACCACAACCATAAACAGCCATTTTTAATGTTCCTAAAAATATGGAAAAAAATTGGTAAAATCATTATAAATTATGTAAAAAATGTTTTGAATTGTAAAGTTTAAGTTTTGACTAAGAAAAGCGATATTTTGATCGAAGTAATTATGATAACTGTTTTGTAACGCTTTTGAAAACACTATTGTCAACGCTTTCTTCGAAAATAATCTATTTTGAAGTTTTTAACCCGCAAACTGTTTTCCGAACTACAAGTAATCATTTTTAAATGATTTGTGGAATGTTTTCAAATGTTCAAAAGTATTGAAAATATTTTATATGGAATTTAAATTGATATTAATATTTGTATTCAATTTTAAATAATTGGATATGGTTGGAGATAAATCTTCGGATGTTTGATATTAACCCGGTAGATGATGATTCTTACTATTTGAGGAATTTAAAAGGTAGCTCACCCTAATTCCGCTTATAGTGTGAGTTGGATATCGAGATTAATATTAAGTATAAGTGGATGATATTTCTATCCAGATCTAATGTCAAAGGTTTGGATAAATCTTTAAATTAAGATACGGGTTTCCCAATTTGATTGGGATAAGTTGGACAGAAATAATCTTGGGATATTTGATATGAAATTCTGTGGTGTAAATGTATACTATTTGAGGAATTTGGAAGATATTATTATATCGTTATTCCACTTATAGTATTCGTTGATTATGATAATTGATATCGAATATAAGTAGATACAATTTCTGTGTAACTTAGGTTCAATATCAATTGATTTGGGTTTTGTCATGAATCATATCTTCAATAATATCATTCTTGAAACCCAATGAGATTGAGTTATGGAAATTCATATCGTAATTTGAGGATTTAATCATATCTTTGATTTGAGGAAATTAAAAGTGAAGAATTGGAAAGAAAGTATAATCCTTTAGTTAAGATTAAAGAATGGAATGTTGGAAAATCAATTTAATTGGAAACTAGGGTTGAAATGTGGGGTAACGGTTTTCAAAGGAAACTAGATTTTTGATAACGAGTTATCAAACGGAAAATTAATTAAGGCTTTGGGGCTAGATTATTTTGGATTTAAGGGATGTGTTTTAAAGGAGAAGGGTTAAATATGGATTTTGTTAAAGATAATTTGAGAATAGATTTAAAGAAGTTTAATTTAACAAAATCCAAAATGGAAGAAGATTTGGTAGAAAGTCTGTGTGTTCCGTGATTGTATTTTTAATTGTGCTTATTATTTGGAAAGACCGGGATCAGAATTATGTCTGAAAACCATTCCAAGTAATAATACGACGTTGTGGAGCAATTGAAGACATTGGAGGCGACATTGAAGACCGGGACCCTTCGTGTCGTAAGGGTGACTTGCGAATGTCTCGAATGGCTGGCTCCCATTCACAGATGGATTTTATATATCAGCTAAGTGGCAAGAAGCCCGAGCGTATGTGAAGAAATTCCGGATTGTTGTTTCGTTCAGACCTATAACGGCCATTGTGTGTCTGACATTGTAATTGACTGCGTAGCACTGATCTTTATTAATATATATCTACTTGGTGGCGGAGAATTTATTTTCTTGCTTAACACCCTTCTCTAAGACATATGAGCTTAGAGGTTATATATTGATAGAAATCAGTGATGCGTAGTGAATGGACAATGTGGCATACTTAAGTTATGTGATTAGCTATGGATGATCAAAGCATGGCTTATTTAAGCGTAGCTTTTTGTATATCGTGACCTCGACGAACCTCACACCCCGGATCGATGGTATACTGGTGGTTAGATTTTTATGTTCGTTTCGTATGTTCGGTGCACTGGGATGTGATGATGAAAAGGTACTACGAAGTCCCCAGTCTGGGATGCTATTTGTTGGGTACTCTGATTCATGTATGGTGGGTTAGTATAACGGAGTTCGAGTCTGGACGTTATCCGCAAATACTGGGATGATGCACGCAAGAAAGTTTGTGAGCCCACGAATGATCTTTCGTACCAAGAACCATCATGTTCGAAACCCAATCTCCACTACGAGCCCGTACGGTTTTGATTGTGTAGCCTGCTGGTTACCGGCAGGATTGTCAGTATAATGGGATAGGGCATTATGCTGGCTAGGTTTAATACATTTATTTGCGAAAAGGTTTTTCACACTATATATAGTAGTAAAAGTGGATTTTCACGTATGAAGGCATTTTTGGTTATCATAAGGCAAAACTCGCTCATTTGGTGTGCCTTGGATTGTATGATGCGGGATGAGCTTATGATAGCTTCATTTTTTTAAAAAGTCATTGCGGATTTCTATGCACTGGTATTCACATGGAGTAAACCCGTTCCGCATTGACGGCGTGGTCCAGTGAATTACCTAACTTTAAAATAAACTCTAAAGACAACTGTTTTGAGTTCTCACACTAGTCCCATGACTGACCTGGAGTTTATTGTTCCCACACCAAAACTTTGGGTTCCCATAATTTTTATATGGACAGCCTAGTAGTTTTGTTCGCAGATTTAGCCTTGGAGTTAGTTGGAGCAGGATTCTGGTTTAACTGGAGCTATTATGTTTGGAGCATTCACATTCTTCCGCTGAGTTTAGTATCTTTTCCGCTGTGTAACGATGTACTCTGATGTACCTCTTGTAACTCTGATGTAAAATTATTTTAATGATAATGGAAAAGTTGTTTTTATTTTGTACAAATGTGTAAGTGCCTTTAACAATCCATCTTTGTGAACGGTTTAAGTTGGTTTAATTACCGGCGAAAACCAAGCAAAAAGTCGGGTCGTTACATTTGTATTATTGTTGTTGTCTATTTTATACTGCTTTCCGGATTGCATGTAGCCGTTGTGTAGTTTCCCTATGTGACGAATGGTCATGTTGAAATTTTAATCGGTATCAGAATTCAATGTGCATTCCTCACATGGAGTAATCATACAATCGGTCGCTCTTCACAAACCTCATTATCCGTTATGGTCTATCACATTTCTCTGAAATGAACCGGACGATAGTGGGTATAGAGGCGATCTAAAAAGGTGATGATTATATTCTAATGGGCGCGACCCACATAGCCTTACTACGTGTCCTTTTTCTTCCATTGTTGGGTGATGAAGCTTAAAGTCATCGATTATCTTATACCAAGCATATCCTTCACTTTGAATGTCACGTTGCAAAGTCCGACATATGCAACTGATTTCCACCAATGCACAACCTCTAAGTTTGTACGTCTCAGAGAAGGGTGTATATAGTGCAGGATAGTAACTTCCTGCACCACCAAATAGATGTATATTCGCGGAGATCAATATACATGTATCAAAAGTGCAAAGTCAGGCGTTTTTCCATATAAGTTATTCTGGGTTTGGATAAACCGAAGGTACTACTCCCATTAGATCGTGTGATCTAGTAAAAAAAAGCCCGTGCACCAAAGATCTGAATGCAGAAGTACTGCTAACTAGTAGCATGGGAATATTCCGCTGAGGATCAGTGACGACAACCTTTCATTCAATCTCCATAATGCTTCTTTCTACAATCTACATTGCTTCGAAACGTTTAACTGATCTAAAGTGTTTTTCGTACAGGAATCACTTAAATATGATCTCGGTCTCCTTGAATTAATCATCATAAAAAAATTGTTTAAGGAATATTAGGTGTTTTTATTTCTTAATTTCATTAATTCATAAAATATCTTTTAGGGATGTATAACTTTGAATACTCTCTAGGTATATATATATAGAATCATTAAACAGGTATATATACATATATATATGGAATCATTTAACCTTGTTTATCGTTATGTCTTCTTGGATGGTAAATCCATTTAGTAGGATAGATCCAAAGAAATCGTTCTCATTCTATTCAATATCAATTATAGAATCATTAAACAGGTATATATACATATATATATATATATATATATATATATATATATATATATATATATGGAATCATTTAACCTTGTTTATCGTTATGTCTTCTTGGATGGTAAATCCATTTAGTAGGATAGATCCAAAGAAATCGTTCTCATTCTATTCAATATCAATTTTCATGTTAAATTTTTACTATTCATCAAATAACGGTGTAAACAACATTTAAATTCTCACGGATAGCAAGCATTTTCTCCCTGGAATTTGATATTAAATAAAACAAGATCATCTCCAATTATTTGATTTATTTATTTATGAGAAACATGATCTTTTATACTTAACTCGTTTTTGATATTTCAACCTTATCCATATCCTGCCCAGGAAATGGCTGGGTGAGCTAGAGCACTGGTTGCTCTTGAACGTCTCCCTAGTTAAACATCCACATATACATTTCAAAAATAGAAAAATCAGGTATACTCATTGCTTATTAGAGCCAAGTTTAAATCGTTTTTGTTATAGCTTTTATTTATGATTCAATTCAATTATTAAATATATTTTAATAATTTATAGATTTTCAAAATTAAAATTACTTCATCAATTATTTGAAAACGTTCACCAAATATATGGAGAATATTTATTAAGTTCAAACTTCAATTTCAATCATAATTGAAAAGTGCTTTGAAAAATGCTATGAAAGTGCTGTTTTAGCTTAATTGATCAAAACGACTTTTCTATCATTGGAAATTTCATATGTTCAAATTAAATCATTTTAAAAACATTTTAAACGATTTACTAGATTAATTCCATAATTTTAATGAAATTGAAATCTCATTTTCAAATAATTTCCATTTCTGGATTTCGTACTACGAAACAATATTGTTTTTCAAAACTTTCTTTGATCATATTTTAAAATCTACTCAATGGAATATTAATTTTTTTTCGATTCATTGGAAAACTATGGGTGTGAGAGATCAGTAAAATATTTATTTAACAAACTGGGATTCATACTTTGTTGTATACAAAAGATTCATTTTTTATGATGTGTAATCGCTAGTTACATTTCGCGATACCCCACAATTCCTTCAAATTGTATATTCTTTTCAAACTTCATTTCAACACGTAGAAGTGTTTACTCTTCGTTTCTAAAATGTTACAAACCATTTACAAAGGGTTTAACCATTCCATTTTCATCATTTTATTCAAGAAAGCAAAGTGATTTCATTTGTGCTTACCGACGTGTATTTAACATGGCTCGTTAAATAATCCATACAATTAACATAATATCAATCAAACTTAACAAAAAAAATCATAGCATAGATAAACATCATTTTATATCATTTTAGCAATCATAATTACTTCAACAACAAATGGATAGTTGGGATCATTTATAGTTTAGTTTCTCACCTTCATTGGTTTCTTAAGTTCCTTAAATTCGCTATATCTACGCTATGATCGCACTGAACTTCCCCGACTTTGTATTCTTTATCTGAATGCTTGGCTTGCTCCTCCCTTCCTCTATGGCTTTGGCCTTGATTAGATGGGGCATCAAAACCCCTTGTATTGGCTTCAAACTTGGTGTAGAGTATTCAAATGATGATATAAGAGCCTTAAAGAGTTTGAGACGATTTCAATTTCATTTGATATAACTTTGAGAAATTAGTAAGGGATAATCTTATTCGTTTCTTAATGCTTGGAAGCCATTAATGAGTTTAAGAAAAGTAAGAAGTAAAGAATCTAGGTGTAACGAAATGAGAAGAAATGGTGTGTGTGGTATTTATAGGAAAACTTTAGGAAAAATATCCAAATGTGAAATGATGAAAATATCTTCACCCTTCCCCTTAATTATACAAGCTACCATCCTCCTTTCTTGTCATTCATAAATGTGGATGTGATATGGTGCAAGGTTGAGCTCATGTTTTGGAAAGTAAACTCAAGTTTTGTCTTTTTGTGAAAAGTAAAGCTTTTTATCTTTTGTGTTTGTTTTTCTAATATTTCTTAGTTTAATTAATTATTTTGCCTATAATTAAAGAATGAATTAAAGTTTTCATGTATATGTGTTACAATAGCAAAACGTTGATTTTTCGAAATTTGCATTTTGGTGACATTTTCAGTTTTCAGTTCAACTATTCATTTATGTAAACAAAGTTTAAAAATAAATTCCTTGTCATCATTAAGTAATTAAAACCTAATTATTTAAGTACTAAAATCATGTATTGAATGTAATATCCTTATTGAAGATGTCAATATATTTAATTTTCAAATATAAAATAAAATATCTTATTTTGTATCCTTTTCGATTTTGAAAATAAGTTTATGTATTCAAAACCATTCTCGATCTTTATGGATAAAAACTAGTTTTATTGACAGAACGATTTCACTAACTTTATCAGCATTTTCCTTAAGGAAATATTTCCTAAAATAATTTCTAAAAATGAGTTCATTATCATTATTAACTTTAAAATAAATCATTAATTAGAAATTATCCATATCTGAATATTCAAACTAATTGAAATATCTATTAGATTCTGGGTTGTTATACTTCTGTAAATATTAGATATCTCCAACTCCAATAGCCGATCCTTTCACTGCTACTGGTACAGCTTTGTGCTTCGCTTAACTAGATAAAAACACCACACCTCTCAACACAAACATAGTACGCAGATCGAACATGACAACTTGAGCAGGAATACCACTGGTCAATCGTTAGTTTAGACTGACTATTTCAATAATGTCATGCAACATTGTCATTATATATTATCTGCTATTATATTAATTCAATGGTGATCGGCTATGATTTTTCATGAAGATGCCACAAACATGGATATATTAGAAGCAATACGCGAAGATGAGATACCAGAATTTATGTCATTCTAGTTGAGTATATCCAGTGGTTATCGTATATAGCTTTATTTTTTTATTTGCTTGCTATAATGTATTAGTTTATTTTACTGAAAAAATGAGTATTTTAATTTTTATTATTTGTAGTTAATAAAATCATATTACACAATAAAACAATTAGTTAAGTATTTGTAAATCGGTTAAACGAGAATCACAACCAAAATTCCATTCAAATACCTGATTCGTGGCTGTAAATGCTTTCCTCATTCACTCAACGTTCTTGCTCAAATACGTCACTGAAATATTCTGGTTTCGTTCGTTGCAAATAAATCATTAATATTAAACTACGAGGCAAGTTATTATCAAAAGTTCTATAGGAATATCATAAATAAGAATGGTATTCCAAATTCTCGGGTTGAAGAGAGAGTACAACACCAATTAATTAGACAACAATGCAAATATTTCATACCATCAAATAATCTTGTAATGACCCGTATTTTTTAGGATAAGACGTTTAAATAATTAATTTAAATGTTAAATTGTTAATTAAATGATGGTCTGAATATGATTTTTCTTATAAGATCAAGTTAGGATTCGAGACTATTTCCATTGAATCTAGATCGACGTTGCTTAAGGAGTGCATTGCTGGTGTTGGAGCAGGGTATAGTGGCCTGAAGCGGAAATAATTTGGCTGCAAACGTGGCAGTTTAAATGGATCGAATATCGTCAATGAAAGTGTTTCAGGAAGCGGGATTGATGATAGTGAGTCGGGCATGCTAAAAGTTTCCAAACATGGCACGACGGTTGGAGATGGCCTATGCCGATGGTGAGGTGAAGATGAAGGAAGCAAATGTTTATGGGTTTCGGTGGTCAAGGTGAATTAGACAAGGGCCTGGGTAATTAGTTTTATCTACTTCTAGTTTAAATTAATTAATCGTTTGGTTAGTTTTGATTCTTATGCAACTTATATCTTTTACATATTTTATTTGTTTAGAATGCTATTTTTTGCATTTTGCTCATAATGGGGAGGTCTATGATGTGACAATAACTTGATTTGATTTGACTGAGGTAAGCAATATTGTTCCTCATCATACTATAATTAATAGTATACTATTAAATTGACATTTTGAAATGATTTCTAATTTTAAATGAAATTTCAGTTGAACGTATATCTTATTTTGCAAAAGTATTTTAAAATAATTTTAAATTAAATATCATATCTTTCCTGTTTACGTACTATTGTGCCGATATTGCTAGGTTTATTCTATTTCGATATTAACGCCCTATTGATTTCTTTATATGTATTATAAGCATTGTATATATGTTATTATGGATGCTTGTATGCTATTTTAAATGTTTATAAGGTTATCAGGTATTTTTCTACTTAGTTTATGATGAATAAGTGAAAGAATATTTAGACGTGTTGACTAGTTTGAAGGTGAAGGACAATAGACTTAAGTATATGCTTCAGACTTCAAGGAAGATGCATGACGTTTTCATTTAGTTTGTATTTGTCCATTTTTGGCTAAGTATACGACAATGGTAGTATTTATCGATTACAATGAAAACGGTTGATACCTTTTACTATTGATGATGGCAAATTCAGATGATATGGAAGTAGATGATTATGAGGCTTCAAGAAGCAAGATGTGATGGTTCATATGAAATTTTCTTTCGATGTAATAGCTCTTTGATGAACTGTTTTTTGTATTGAGGCAGGGATGAGATGTTTCGACGCGATGATGATTCCATTATGGGAGGCAATGGCTTCGACGATGGGTAGTTGTACTCAAGATAAAGAGTAGGCGCGACAAGTTAGATTGAGGGAACTGATGGAGAAGGATTATAAGATAAATAATATACTATGACAAAGAATGATGGCATAGAATTGTTCCCAACAATAACGACTTATGTTTATGGTTTTATGGACATCCGAGATCAGCTATGTTGTTTAGGATGTATGCAAATGGATCGCTAATACTTGTAGGTTTTAATGGGTACTCGTAAATTAGGGATATGTCTGATAATATCCACTTAGGGCAAAGATAGCTTCTAGATATGTAACATCCCACATTCCTTAGTATTGACCGTATGAGGATTTCATTAAGAAAATATGGAGCATTGTAGGTATAAATATAGTAAACATCATAGAGACTAAGATTTCACAAGACATAAAATAGTAAATTTACAGCAAAAGAAGAAACTTTTATTTAAAAGACAAACCCATCAGTTAATTAACCAAATAGTTACAAAATGTCATGTCTCAAGATCTTAGTCAAAATAGCATCAGAGTACAAAATAATATTATCCCCTAAACAGCCAAAAATATACAACCTAACCTTGGAAAGAAATCAGGAAATAATCCATCTTTTTATAGAAATCCTTTATGACAAAATCAACAAAGAAGTCTGAACTATACACTTTCTCCTTATAAGCCCGGGGGAAAGAAAAGAGAAAGGAAATGGGCCAAAAAAAAGTCTGTGAGCTGCTATGATTACTAGCATGACTGCTAAGTTATTCTAGTGTCATAAAAGGGTAATGCCTGTGCACACCTAAAGGTGAAAAATTACTATTATGAATTGACATAAAGGATTGACTATTCTTATCCAAAAGACAACAATGATAATAATGATCATACAAAAGCTGATTGACTATTTTACACTTTGACAACTTCGAACCGAACTAAATAACTAGGAAGGAATTTCCTAATACTACCCATCGATCGTGTAACAACCCGTATTTTTATAACATGTTAAAACAAGAAATCAAGGCAGAATCAAATTTTAAATTCAGAATCAGGGGAAACGGGTTACGCCATTGCGTTCGTCTCGAAATTTTACATGAAATATAGTCCGAGTTTTTGAAAATCGGAGTCCGGATGAAGAAGTTATGGCCTGTACAATTTTCAGTAGTTTTCAGGCAGGACTGGACCAAGGGGTCGACCTACCGCCCCCCCCCCCCCCAGGTCGACCATAGGGTTGACGTACCCCCCAGGTCGACTATAGTGTCGACCTCCCCCCTTACAGGTCGACCTGGTCGGCCTGTTTTGACCCAGAACTCATTTTTGAAGCCTGAGACGTGTTTTGACGGTCCGGATTGATTCTAGGGTTAATCTAAGGGCCTAAACTAGTTGCTACACCTATAAAAACACCCTTAGACCCAACCTAATTCATATCAAATCATTCTTACACTATTATGCTGTTGAACTCCCTCTTGAACCATGGACGCCCCCCCCCCAAATTAGAGTACAAACATTCAAACTCAAATCAATTCGAAGAACAAAGCTTCAACAATGATTCAAGACAATAAATTAACAACGCCGCAACATTTTTACAACAAATTCAGTTCCTAATTCACTAGCCATGCTCTATAAGTTCTAGTTGTTTTTAGATTTAAACATTTAATTATAATGTGGCCATGGAATAAAGTGGAATTGGATTTTAAGTATGTTTATCGATTCTGATCTATTTCTGTTGCTCCTTTAAACTTGTGTTTTGGGACTTGTCTATCTTTATGCTCATGACAAGTTGATGATCTATTCAGTATTTTTCTTGATTCGTAATGACGTTATCATCAAGTTGTAATATTTATGCCTATGATGATGTTTCCCTCTGATCTCATTTTTATTCAATTTCTATCTCCCCCAATTTATTTTCTTTCATGAACCTTGGTCAATTTCGGACCTTGGCCTAAAATCACGATTTGCGTATGATATGTATACGGGGGAATTATGGGATTATTGCTATATGAATATGATGTAATAATTGGCAACATGAAATTGGATATTATCATTGTATTTGCAAGTTTGGGCTTGATCTGTAAATTTTGGTATAATCTTGTTATGATAAAAATTTGCATAAATATTATATACATGGAATTTGGCACGAATAGGATCTATGTAATGTAACATGAGATTTGGTATATATAACATGTATGTAATTTGGCATGTAAATTAAACCACGAGTTCGGGCCTATGTAAATTAAATCAAAAGATTGGGCTTATGTTAATTAGGCATATGTAGAATTTTGGGAATTTGAACATGAAAGCAATTGTAAATTTGATAATTGGCATAAACATGTATTATGAACTTGGGCAACTGACATGTATTGTAATAAAAAGATTATAATTTGGGATAACTACATCATGAATCATGATTTGGGTTTATTGGGTATAAAACTTGATACATGTAATTTTGGCTAGAACTTGATATGGTAAAATGGCATGAAAATTGGCATACATGTAAAACGGCATGAATTGAACATATGTAAATTTGGTATGAATTGGGCATATGTAAAACTGACATGTAACCTAGAACTTGGGCATATGTTAATTATGTAAAATTTGGAGTAGAAACATATATGATAATTTATGACTTAGAGAAAGTTTAATATGAACGCGCCTAAGTTGGGTTTTGGGTAGTTGGTATGTAGTGGACATCTAGAAGGCACGTAAGCATGCTTATGAACTTGAAACATGAAATGGTTATGAATATGAATCATTAACTTGATAATAGGCATAAGTGAAAGCATGAAACTTAACATGAAACTCGCCATGAAACTAGACACGAACTTGACATGAAACTTGAACATGGACATGACATTAGAATAAACATGAAAATGGCCAACTCGAGGTTGGGTTGAGTTTGCAGTGTAAATCTGCCCGGAACCGCCCGACAAATCCAGTTACTGTAAACAATAGGATCCAATGTGGGTAGTTGGTCATATCGTGCTTGAAACCCGAGGTCAGACTGAGTTGTGGTGTAAATCTGCCTGGAACCGCCCGACATATCTAGTGACCACAACAACAGGTCTGATGTGAGAGGTTGGGGTGCATTAATGAATTAATGCCACATGATAGGGGTTAAGTCATGAACCGCTTGAATATACTTAACCAATTTGACACGATGATTTGATAGGGTTAAGTCATGAACCGCTTGAATATACTCAACCAATTTGACACGATGATTTGATAGGGTTAAGTCATGAACCGCTTGAATATACTTAACCAATTGGATACGATGATTTGATAGGGTTAAGTCATGAACCGCTTGAATATACTTAACCAATTTGACACGATGATTTGATAGGGTTAAGTCATGAACCGCTTGAATATACTTAACCAATTGGACACGATGATTTGATAGGGTTAAGTCATGAACCGATTGAATATACTTAACCAACTTGACAGATGATTCGTAGGGTTAAGTCATGAACTTGAACGACAACACTTAGCCAATTTGACATGACACGTAGGCGAGTAAAGTCACTAACTTGAATGACAACACTTAACCAACTTGACATGCTAGACTGATGGGGTTAAGTTTCGAATTTAAATGACAACACTTAACCTACTGGACGGAAACCCTAGTTGCGCCGTCCTTTTCAGCAGTAACCCACTAGATGTATCACGGTACCCTGGAACTAGACGGGGTGGGGCACGATTACTGGGCTGATTGTAAGCGACCAGAACGACGGCTGAGTTGGTGCGCCATTGTAGGTTCAGGCGGACTATGGTCGTGCACGTAGTCCGGAGTTGAAAAAGCAGGCATTGGGCACCAGTAGGTTTACACTGTGCGTGCTTGATTCGTGCCGGTGGTTGGCACCCTAGGGCTTGATACACCCTATGGTGGACCTATCACAGGTGACTACATTTCGTGATTGGGTCGTATGACACAGACACATGAACGAGCTAGGACTTGTAGGGAGCCGATCGATTAATAGATCGTTACGTGGAAAAAGGGTGTTGTTCGTTAGGTAGCATAATCCCTAGTGGTCCTAGGTGGCATAAACCCTAATCGAATCTAGAAAACGTTCAATAGGTAGCATAATCCCTAGTGGTCCTAGGTGGCATAAATCCTAGTTGAACACGCTATAGTTCATGATAAGGAAACCTAGCCAGAACAAGGGTGGCGGTCCAAACGATTTCAAGAATGGTGGCACTACGTTGGAGTAGTATAGAAATACGTGATGAAACCCATACGATATACGGCAAGGGACTGTACATATACATGGAAAGGATGATACGGGCTGGGGTACTAGTACAGTTGGTGCAGAGAATATAGGAAATCAAAGAAAATAGTGCAATGGTGAAGCTTAGAAATCTTGCGATGTTATACTTAATAGAAACCTTGCAATGTTATACTTGATTCATCGTGCCTGTAGCTTACCTTGTCATCATGCTTATGTTTACTTTCAGTTTATTCATGCCATATTATCTTCACCTATTTTTATGCTGAAAGCCACTAGGACTTACTCAGTCTTTATGACTGACCCAGTTTGTTTCGCCTCTTTTTCTTTCGCCCCCCCCAGTTCGCAGGGTGGGAATACAGCTTAGTTCGGATCTTACCAAGCTCCAAGGCTCTTTTATGTACTGCTTGGATTTCTCTTGGCTATGGCTTGCTTTGCTATTTTACTTAGGGAATGATTTATGACTATGGTTTTATGCTTCTTTACTATTGCAAGACAGATTTCGATGTAATGGATTTAATAGCATTTTGATGTAAAAGGCTTTAGACCTTTCTAGATTTTAAAGCAATGAAATTTGGTTCTTCTTCCGCTGTTTTATACGTTCTGTCTTGTAATATTTCTGTGTATGTTTACCTAGATAATGCTCCACCAAAGCTAGTGCATTCCCTTTGTGAGTGACCCTAGTGGAGGTGGGGTGTTACATTTGGTATCTGAGCAGAAGGTTACCAGAATGGGAAAAAGCTTTTAAAAACCTTCTGAAATTATTTTCAAAACGTTTTCAAAGAAGCATTTTTCTAAAGAAAAGTTTTGTTTTACGAGAGGCATATTTCCCAAAGCCATATGCACTATCTTTTGATTCTCTCCTTGAGTCTCTTCTCTCTTTCTTTTTCACCATAATTTGTAGGCATGCAACACATGTCGGAGGGCAAAGTAGTGTCCAACCTCCATCTGTAGCCGCAGTAGTTTTACTTGCGACTAATCTTATTTCAAGCTTTGTAGGGTTGCCGTGCGATGGAGGTAGCTTCCGAGAAACTTTTCAACAAGCTATACAAGGATAGTAAGAACGAGGATAAAGAACACAAGCCTAAGGATGAGAAACTTGTTGATAAGGCGTAATCCACGAAGGAGGAAAAGGTGAAAGGGGAGAGGTCAAAGTAAAAGAATAATAAAACCCATGACAAGAAAGAACATCGTTGGTATGGTAAAAAGAGACATGTAGCTAAGTATCATAGGACAAGGACAAGGGCAAAGAACAAGATCGTCGAGAGGGCAATTGTATGCTCTCACTACTAGCATACCTAAGAGAGGTGGTAACGTTTATGTTAAAAGTTTAGCTTCTCTTTTCTATCATACCGTGGGAACTTTGTTTTTATACATCGCATCCTTTTAATTCTGCCTCGATAGTTGAGTCTCTGCACCTTAGTACTAGCGTAGTAGAGGATCCCATTTTTGTCTCAAATCCTGCTGGGGAATCGGCTCATTTATTCATGACTTGTTGGATGTGAGAATGTCTATGCTAAGTGTTGAGTTTAGAAGTAAAGCTTATGTTTTGGGCTATGGGTTGATTCTAGGGATGGAGTGGTTGTCCAGAAATGGTACCATTCTTGAGTATGAAAAGAGGGTAGTTAGACGTTTGACTTGCCTTGGTAATGCCCTCGAAGTCTAGTGTAACCCTTAGGGTTCTGCCATGTTTAGTTACCTAGAATCTCTTGATACATTTAACGATCCGCTCGAGTAGTGTTCGCCACTAAGGCGGATGGTTCATTTCGCTTATGCATGAGTTATAGAAAATCTCCTTAGTAAGTACACTTGGCAACATGTTTGGCATTTGTTTATTTTCAAGAGAAAATTCATTTCTGTGGAATACCTTCTAGTAAGTGAATGAGATCCAAGATTCACTAGTGAATTTTGGAGAGCTTGCATGAAACCATGAGCACACAGTTATGTTTGAGCCGAGTATACTAGAAGGAGGATTAGGGAAAATGGGACAAGAGACAACAGTGAAATGAGTTCCAACTCATATTTTGGAAACAAGAATTAAGAAATTACGAAGTTAAAAAACGGACAAAGCACAATGGAGTTAAGCTCAAGGAAATGCGACTTAGAGGATTGAAGACTAGATACGTGCATCATATCTCTTTTTAAGAGTATATCCTTGATCCCTCTTTTCCTGTAGAGCTTACTTGTATGCTATCTTTTAAGTATAACCACTCGGTCTTATTCTTAGTCCTATTTCTGTTGCAAACCCCATAGAGAGTATGACTTATCTGTTAGTAATACATGTTGGGGCTTGAGGGTGTCCGTTGGGTTGACTAAACTTTTTGGGTTTTATAGGATATGGGCTGGTGCTTAGGGAGTTCTTCTCCTATTTAGTATATATGTGACGTAGATTTCCAGCTTTGACATTGCCTAATGGGCACAAAGTTTTTACTTGCTTCTATCATTCGGCTATATCTTTAGGTAGGAACAATTGGGTGAAACATGTGTTTGAGACATGTTATGATTGATGGTTGCAAGTGGTTGCAAGTGGTCGCAAGTGGTTGCTCGTGGTTGCATAACACACATTAGGCACTAGATCGGCTCAAACACATTTTCATATTGCATATGCATGAGTGTTTATACTTGTTTATGGATGAAATTGAATGTGTTATCATGTGAATGCTGCATATGGATGGATGTTTGGGCACACATATAGTGTTTATGTGATTAAGGCTATTTGCATACATGTTGGACTCATGGCACTAAACATATTTTGCATTAAGAAGATCAATCATGCCTGATCATTTGCATTAGATAAGGAACATATACACACACTTTCTGCATATGTTCATACAGCATTAGAAATCTCTTAAGGACAATGGATGCCTGTGATTGATGATTGAGTAGATGGATGATTGGATGGTAGGACACATTCTTCTTAACTTGAAGATTTCGGGGACGAAATCCTTTAAGGATGGGAGAATGTAAAAACCCGTATTTTTATAACATGTTAAAACAAGAAATCAAGGCAGAATTAAATTTTAAAGTCAGAATCAGGGGAAACGGCTTACGCCATTGCGTTCGTCTCGAAATTTTACATGAAATAGAGTCCGAGTTTTCGAAAATCGGAGTCCGGATGAAGAAGTTATGGCCTGTACAAGTTTCAGCAGTTTTCAGGCAGGACTGGACCAGGGGGTCGACCATAGGGTCGACCTACCCCCCAGGTCGACCATAGTGTCGACCTCCCCCCTTACAGATCGACCTGGTCGGCCTGTTTTGACCCAGAACTCATTTTTGAAGCCTGAGACGTGTTTTGACGGTCCGGATTGATTCTAGGGTTAATCTAAGGGCCTAAACTAGTTGCTACACCTATAAAAACACCCTTAGACCTAACCTAATTCATATCAAATCATTCTTACACTATTATGCTGCTGAACTATCTAAGGGCCTAAACTAGTTGCTACACCTATAAAAACACCCTTAGACCTAACCTAATTCATATCAAATCATTCTTACACTATTATGCTGCTGAACTCCCTCTTGAACCATGGCCGCCGCCCCCAAATTAAAGTACAAACATTCAAACTCAAATCAATTCGAAGAACAAAGCTTCAACAACGATTCAAGACAATAAATTAACAATGCCACAACATTTTTACAACAAATTCAGTTACTAATTCACTAGCCATGCTCTGTAAGTTCTAGTTGTTTTTAGATTTAAACATTTAATTGTAATGTGGTCATGGAATAAAGTGGAATTGGATTTTAAGTATGTTTATCGATTCTGATCTATTTCTGTTGCTCCTTTAATCTTGTGTTTTGGGACTTGTCTATCTTTATGCTCATGACAAGTTGATGATCTATTCAGCAGTTTTCTTGATTCGTAATGACGTTATCATCAAGTTGTAATATTTATGCCTATGATGATGTTTCCCTCTGATCTCATTTTTATTCAATTTCTATCTCCCCCAATTTATTTTCTTTCATGAACCTTGGTCAATTTCGGACCTTGGCCTAAAATCGCGATTTGCGTACGATATGTATATGGGGGAATTATGTGATTATTGCTATATGAATATGATGTAATAATTGGCAACATGAAATTGGATATTATCATTGTATTTGCAAGTTTGGGCTTGATCTGTAAATTTTGGTATAATCTTGTTATGATAAAAATTTGCATAAATATTATATACATGGAATTTGGCACGAATAGGATCTATGTAATGTAACATGAGATTTGGTATATATAACATGTATGTAATTTGGCACGTAAATTAAACCACGAGTTCAGGCCTATGTAAATTAAATCAAAAGATTGGGCTTATGTTAATTAGGCATATGTAGAATTTTGGGAATTTGAACATGAAAGCAATTGTAAATTTGATAATTGGCATAAACATGTATTATGAACTTGGGCAACTGACATGTATTGTAATAAAAAGATTATAGTTTGGGATAACTACATCATGAATCATGATTTGGGTTTATTGGGTATAAAACTTGATACATGTAATTTTGGCTGGAACTTGATATGGTAAAATGGCATGAAAATTGGCATACATGTAAAACGGCATGAATTGAACATATGTAAATTTGGTATGAATTGGGCATATGTAAAACTGACATGTAACCTAGAACTTGGGCATATGTTAATTATGTAAAATTTGGAGTAGAAACATATATGATAATTTATGACTTGGAGAAAGTTTAATATGAACGCGCCTAAGTTGGGTTTTGGGTAGTTGGTATGTAGTGGACATCTAGAAGGCACGTAAGCATGCTTATGAACTTGAAACATGAATTGGTTATGAATATGAATCATTAACTTGATAATAGGCATAAGTGAAAACATGAAACTTAACATGAAACTTGCCCTGAAACTAGACACGAACTTGACATGAAACTTGAACATGACATTAGAATTAACATGAAAATGGCCAACTCGAGGTTGGGTTGAGTTTGCAGTGTAAATCTGCCCGGAACCGCCCGACAAATCTAGTTACTGCAAAAAATAGGATCCAATGTAGGTAGTTGGTCATATCGCGCTTGAAACCCGAGGTCAGACTGAGTTGTGGTGTAAATCTGCCCGGAACCACCCGGCATATCCAGTGACCACAACAACAGGTCTGATGTGAGAGGTTGGGATGCATTAATGAATTAATGCCACATGATAGGGGTTAAGTCATGAACCGCTTGAATAAACTTAACCAATTTGACACGATGATTTGATAGGGTTAAGTCATGAACCGCTTGAATATACTCAACCAATTTGACACGATGATTTGATAGGGTTAAGTCATGAACTGCTTGAATATACTTAACCAATTGGATACGATGATTTGATAGGGTTAAGTCATGAACCGCTTGAATATACTTAACCAATTTGACACGATGATTTGATAGGGTTAAGTCATGAACCGCTTGAATATACTTAACCAATTGGACACGATGATTTGATAGGGTTAAGTCATGACCGATTGAATATACTTAACCAACTTGACATATGATTCGTAGGGTTAAGTCATGAACTTGAACGACAACACTTAGCCAATTTAACATGACACGTAGGCGGGTTAAGTCACGAACTTGAATGACAACACTTAACCAACTTGACATGCTAGACTGATAGGGTTAAGTCTCGAATTTAAATGACAACACTTAACCTACTGGACGGAAACCCTAGTTGCGCCGTCCTTTTCAGCAGTAACCCACTAGATGTATCACGGTACCCTGGAACTAGGCAGGGTGGGGCATGATTACTGGGCTGATTGTAAGCGACCAGAACGACGGCTGAGTTGGTGCGCCATTGTAGGTTCAGGCGGACTATGGTCGTGCACGTAGTCCGGAGTTGAAAAAGCAGGCATTGGGCACCAGTAGGTTTACACTGTGCGTGCTTGATTCGTGTCGGTGGTTGGCACCCTAGGGCTTGATACACCCTATGGTGGACCTATCACAGGTGACTACATTTCGTGATTGGGCCGTATGACACAGACACATGAACGAGCTAGGACTTGGAGGGAGCCGATCGATTAATAGTTCGTTACATGGAAAAAGGGTGTTGTTCGTTAGGTAGCATAATCCCTAGTGGTCCTAGGTGGCATAAACCCTAATCGAATCTAGAAAACATTCAATAGGTAGCATAATCCCTAGTGGTCCTAGGTGGCATAAATCCTAGTTGAACACGCGATAGTTCATGATAAGGAAACCTAGCCAGAACAAGGGTGGCGGTCCAAACGATTTCAAGAATGGGGGCACTACGTTGGAGTAGTATAGAAATACGTGATGAAACCCGTACGATATACGGCAAGGGACTGTACATATACATGGAAAGGATGATACGGGATGGGGTACTAGTATAGTTGGTGCAGAGAATATAGAAAATCAAAGAAAATAGTGGAATGGTGAAGTTTAGATATCTTGCGATGTTATACTTAATAGAAACCTTGCAATGTTATACTTGATTTATCGTGCCTGTTGCTTACCTTGTCATCATGCTTATGTTTACTTTCAATTTATTCATGCCATATTATCTTCACCTGTTTTTATGCTGAAAGGCACTAGGACTTACTCAGTCTTTATGACTGACCCAGTTTGTTTCGCCTCTTTTTCTTTCGTTCCCCCCCAGGTTCGCAGGGTGGGAATACAGCTTAGTTCGGATCTTACCAAGCTACAAGGCTCTTTCATGTACTGCTTGGATTTCTCTTGGCTATGGCTTGCTTTGCTGTTTTACTTTGGGAATGATTTATGACTATGGTTTTATGCTTCTTTACTATTGCAAGACAGATTTCGATGTAATGGATTTAATAGCATTTTGATGTAAAAGGCTTTAGACCTTTCTAGATTTTAAAGCAATGAAATTTGGTTCTTCTTCCGCTGTTTTATATGTTCTGTCTTGTAATATTTCTGTGTATGTTTACCTAGATAATGCTCCACCAAAGCTAGTGCATTCCCTTTGTGAGTGACCCTAGCGGAGGTGGGGTGTTACAGATTGGCTCCCATAATATGATTATCCAATGCCAACTATGGAATATAGAGTTATCAATCCTGAACTAATCAACCAAAAAATCACAGCCTTAGTCACAGGCGTTACATCGTCTTATCTTCCCCACTAAAAACAATGCATGCTCATTGCTCCACCGGAACGCCCCTGTACCCACCTCATTTGAACCATTAACTATCTAGTTCAGTAAAGCGTTCCCTAGCATATACCTAGTGCAAGACTCAGTGATAATAAAGGGATACTGACTAATACGGGTTTCCAAATAAAAATGATATTGACACAAGTCACACCTAGACTTGGTCCCCAATTTATAAGTAGGATTTCCACGATCCCCTTATATCCCCAATAGGAACAGACACCCTCTATCTTAGCTTACTAATCCCATAATTTTGACTTAACACATTTAAGTTTATTAATAAGCCCAATATAACCACATATTATATCCCTAAGTTGTAATTAACATTCAAGTTAATTTACATGTTTTTCAATTACATGTTACTAAATGCCTAACTAATTGCAATTTATTCCAATTCATAAATTTGAATATTCTTCAATTAAGGTTTATCCCAATTTACAGTTCTTTATTTGAATACAATGTTCAATTGGTTTTAACTTGTCCAATTATCTCTTTTTCAATTTCATTATCTTCCACGTTATAGTTCATCTGTAGGTTGCAATACTTGTCCAACTTCATCATATTCCCAATGTTACATTTCGTTTGTTGATTATATCTTTTTAATCAAATTCAACATGTACCTCTTATGCTTATTTTATTTGTAAAAAATTTCAATAAACCCTGATTATTCCTCTTTATACATATTTCTTATTATTATCCAATTGCGCTATTATTGTCTCATTTCATGTTTTAACCCATTTTGCGCAAAATAAGATAGAATGAAAGGTTTAGTCTCAAAAAGGCCTAAACTCAACGTCGGAAATAAAAGGAAATGGCCTAGGCTCTTGCATGGCCTAGGCTCAGATAGAAAGTTGTAGATTTGAAATAGAAATAAGGCTAATGATAGAGCTGCAATAAAATTTTATACGAAGAACAAAGGTATAGATAACTGAAATAAACTAGTAATGGATTTAATGAAAAAAGGCAAAAGGAAGAACAAAAACAAATATCAAATCTAAAAAACTTATTTACAGAAAAAATAATTAGAGATAGTTGGTTCTGTAAATAAACAACAAATGAACTAGATCTGTGTATAACTATAGAAAGATTCAGATATGAAACACTGTAACAACTATTATATCAATTTTAACCTCAATTTGAAAGAAATTTCGCAATTATAGAAATACTTACCTAAAATTTGAGAAAATCCAATAAGCGTTGATAGATCCTTTTTATCTATGATTATACTCCAAAAATATGTATAGAACCAAGTCTCAATACTCCACTAGAATTTTATTTGAGAAGAGGGTTATTTGAAAGAGGCAGAGAAATGGAGTAGTGAGGATTATGTTAGGTTTTGAAGGCTATTTATAATAGTGTTCTGGTGTCCAGGTTCATTGGGTTTTAGGTTTATATTTTAGGCCATTAGATTAGAAGAAAGATCTGGAAGCAAAACCTAAAATATAGCCTGAACGGTCGAAATTGTGCCTGGCAAACAACGTTGCCAGGCCACGACCTGGGCCGACCAACCCCCTTAAGTGGGTCGACATAGAGGTCGACCCCTTGGGTACTGGGTTGACCCGGGGTAGACTTACCTTAATGATTATTATCTTTTCCGATTTTTGTTTAATCTTTAAATGACTATAACTTCTACGTTTTAAGCCCAATTTCAGCAAACCAAATGTCTATCTCGACCACAATTTCATAATGGACCAATTGCACAACCCCTATTTCCCAATTCTCAATATTTTTCTGATTAATATTTATTTTATCATTTTATTCCTCAATTATTTAATTTGTTAATTAATTATTATTTGTTAAAAATTCGGGTTGTTGCATTCTCCTCTCCTTAAAGGATTTCACCCCCAAAATCTTCAAGGAGAAAGAATAATACAATTTTTATTTGCATCCATCTACTCATCCATCATCCAATGGCAACTATGGTCCTTAATATATTTCTAATGCAATTTATGTACTTATGCAATAGTGTAGTGTGTATGACCCTAACTAATGCAAAATATTAGGCAGTTTACTAATTCGGTCGACCTCTTTTTTTTGCAATTATGTTTGTGCCATGCGTACAAATGTTTGCAACAATCCTAAGGATACTGATAATTCTATATGTGTGCATCAAACACCATCCATATGCGACAATCATATGATAAAATCCATATGTTTCATCCATAGGAATAATAATAAAATGCACATACATCCATATGCATATGTAAGTGTCATATTTGGCCGATCTTGGTGCCTAATGTGTGTATATGCATCGACTGCATCCACTTGCATCCACTTTCATCCACTTACAACCATCAAACATGACATGTCTCAAACACATGTTTCAACCATATTCTATCATCTACAATCTCAAATCCTAAGATCTACCCTTCTCAACGATATCTTAGAAGGAAGTCCCTAATCAATGGAAGAAGTTACTGATATAATATTAGAGAGTAAATGCTTATCAAAAGAACACAGGTAAGAAACTTGAATTCTACCTATGATGTAAAAGATTTTATAGTTGAATCTGATAGTATCACCCCACATTATGTCTTAAATCATACTCTTTCCGAATCTTTTAAACCAAATAGTTCCTTAACAAAATGCTTAGTTATTTTAACCAATCCCTCGGTGTAGTTCTTTCATCTCATTCATCCTAATTACTTTAGGAAGAATTATGTCAAGTGAACTTAATCCAAAAGCTTACCTTAAAATTACAAGTAAAATTACTTTTTCTCTTTTCCACCTTCCAATTTCTAGTCTTTACTTTACCCATCTTGTGTTCCTTAGTTCGTTCCACTTATATTGTCCAACCCCATAAAGATTTATCTACCGCCCCACGTTATATATAATTTTCCAAAACTTTACATGAAAAATCTTAATGAGGAAAATTTCTAATTATAAAAATTTCTCTTTGAAATATATGTATATATATATATAGTTATGAAATTCCCAAAAATACAAATTTCATATCAAAATACATTAGTCCTTCAAAATTCGCATTTCTTAAAACTGTATACATATGGGGCTTTCGACTCGAAGTGGTTCCACAAGTTTCAATAAAATACCTCCTTGTTACACTCTTGCCTTGGAACACAATTATCCGTTTTAAATCTCTATATTCTCTCTGTTCACTTATCCATTAACCCAACTTTTTACTTGCCTCAATTCTGTGCTCATATAAAGATTTAGTCGGAACTCCTAAAATCCACCTTTTTTGTCCAAATGAATATATATATATATATATATTAATACGCATTAAATCTCAGTAATATATCTTAACAAATGGTGAACACCTATCCAATCATAGGCTATAATCTTAGGTTAAATCTTTTGGGCCTACAAAATATTCCCATTGATATTTACATGAACCCTTAAACTTCCAAAAAGCCAAAAAATGTTAACTACATTCTTATTTTTTTCTCAAATTCGATATATTTTCCTTGTCTTAAATCCCCAATTCCTAGTAAGGAAACAACTAACCAACACCTTATGGTTACTGGAAATTCAGACTTCTTTCATAGTAGGTAATGGTTCCTTTCTAATGGTAATTAATTCGAGATAACTTGTAACGTCCGGGATTTTTAGTGATTAAATAATTTATTTATTTATTTAAATGTTGATTTGGTAATTTAAAATGACTTGAATTAAATAATATTGATTATTTAATTAATTTTTATAATGAAGTAATATATTTAATTTTTGAATTAGTCGAAAATAGCTGAAATTGCAATATTGTGTGAATTGAATCATTTAAGAGATATAATTCAGTTTAGAATAATATAATAACGAATTTATTTATTTAACAAAGTTTGAATGTATTAATTATAATATAATTTAAATCAAGCTCGTAACATCACGGTAGTTCGTAATATCATGTTTTAAACTTTAAACGACCATACGGGATTCGTTATAAGTCGGATTTATGTGAAACAAGAAACATTTGAATCCATTGAACTGTATTTTTCTAATGGAAGTGAAAAATTGAGATTTTGTTTTGTAGATTGTGAGTTATATTCAAATCAAATTTTCAAAAAGCCTTGTTTATATTTTATAATGATTTATTTATATATTAAAGGATTTTAATATAAATCGAATATCGATTTAACCTGGATTTGAAATATCAAGTTATAAATCCAGATATATTTATTTTGGAGATATATGGTATTCTATTTGGATATTTACAATAATAATAATTTATTATTATTAAATTAAATTGTTTTTGAATATATTAAATATTTTATTGGTTTATTTAGAATCTTAAAAATAGCCATTTTCGCAAAAGACCTCCATTTCCGAGGAAATTAATTTTGTTGGATCCGGAATACTAAATTATTTTAAATTTCAAATTTCATGATTTTTGGAGTCAGTATGTGGTCATGCGCGATTTTAATGTGAAAAACAATCAATAATTTGACTTTAAAAATACGCTAGCAAACGGACTCGGAATTCGACGAAACAAGTTTCTTTGGGTCCATAATGTCTAACCACAACTGTGTGTCCATTTGCGTTGAAATTGGACATACATGTGATCATAGTAATTTTTAATCGATGAATACAAGAAGCGATATGGTATAAATTAAATAAATAAAAATACGAAGCTTACGGCAAAAGCTAAACTACCCTATACGTATACTACCCTAACCTTTATAACCTAATTTTTCGCTGGTCAATGCTATTTCTAAGCCGCTACACAAAAGATCAAAACGTACGTTTTAAAATTGGAAATCAAATCAAATAAATTTCTATAATTCATAGTATATATACATTTGGATTGCTGTTGAGAAGCTCTTCAACTTAGTATTAGTTTTATCAAGTTCGAGTAAACTTTATGTCGCGCGGTGAAATACATCGTGCGTTTTGTATATGCTAGGGTTCGAGTAATTGATGAATTGAAGATTTACTATGGGTTTTGAATGTAATATTCGTGATGGTGATCGATTTTTGCATACGTTGGTATATTCTCCTAGATTTCGAGCAGAAAAAGGTGCGCATGGTTACTGCGAAAACCGTGATAGGGCATCTAGACGCAAACTGACATAAGGATGCGAGCCGGTGTTATGGGTGCAGGTTTGATGGAGTTTGGGAAGAGAAGCAATTTGGTGGAATCGGTTTGCATATTAGTGAAGAAGGGAACGAGAATGTTGAGAGTGAAGTTTGATAATGGCTAGGAATGGGAACGGGATTGTTTGCGTGACTGGGAAGAAGAAGCTACAGTAGTAGCAAGTGCGGGTAGTAAGAGTATTGGGTGGGCTTGAAGAAGGTAAGGCACAATAAGGTTTAAATAAGTATAAATTTAAATTTAAAATACATATAACTTTAAAAATGCATAACTTTCTCGTATGATATCAAAATCGTACAAAACTTGATCTGTTAGGGTCGTATGGACGAGGGCTACACCGTGGAACTGGTTTGGAGCGATTTGGAGCTCTTTACAATTTATGGCGAAATAAAATTGTGACGAGCGCCCACAACCCCCGCAGTAAACAAGAGGAATAATGCACTGAAAGGTGTGCCAGACAGCTGTGGACGATTATCGTAGGTAGGTAAACAAAATCGATACATGTTGTAGAACTCATAGGAAATATACAATAGGCAATAATAGTGAAGCATCATATAACAAACTTTTGAAACTTTCACAACATCCTGAAAGATTATCCAAACATTATAGGAAATATCAAAGTCTGTACATAAAGCCTCACTATAACACTCATGGAGAAAATAGCAAACAGTGGAAATCCAAATACTAAATAGTAGGTAAAAGAATACGCCAGCCTCCTGCTCGCCTCCGAATAGTGTCATCGTCTGCACTAAGCTTTAACCTGTCACCTACCACCTAGTCTACCCATCCAATAATCGGATGAACATCCCAAGGTAATAAGAGGGAAACATGAAACCTTGAGTCAGACAACAGTCTTAGTGAGCGATAAAACAACTAACAAACATCATCAATATATATATGAGAATGGGTAAATAAATGAACTAATCTACCCAGCTCCAGAGAAGAACTCACACCTACCTTCCCCACACCTGACAGTGATAGCCTTTACGATCCATACATCCAAAGGAACAACAATTCAGCCATAGCAATCAGGACAACCATTCATACATGGAAAAAGTAATTCACACAACATCTAGTAATATATCACGGAAGCTACCCTTATCGAACTTAGCATCCCTCAAACACAAACCCCAGAGGCCGAAACCAATATCAGACAACCACCCAAAGGGTACCTCATTCGAAATCAAATAATCTCCCTGAGATGGTACAACGAAAGCAAACAAGCGTCCATGACTGACTCTGGTTATCACCGCCAACCCTGCTTTGAAATCATCGTTAATCGTATGATTGGCTAAACAATTTGCCATCAATTGTCAAGGACCATACAAGATGCCCTGGTTCTAGCAAAAACCCCACATGCAATACACAACACGTGTCCAGGCTGTACACGACACCCAGGGTACTCGACCTACAACCGGTCTCTCCATCGTACCCCTGCTTTGAGCCAGCTAGAACCAACGACAATGATAATTCCTCGGCCTTATCATCTCTAATTGTTATGAATTACGACTATTCATAAGCTCAGAACACTTTAGAGCAACCACTTCACACGAACTCAATACATCCTTGAGTCGTTTCCATATTCACTACATCCGATGAACAAATCACCTCACTTCGTCACTCCCCATGGAATTCACTTAGAAGTTACCACCACTTTCGAACCAAAGAAAACATCAATCACGAGGTTCGAAACAATCCATAACATCACATCAATTTGCTATTGGAAACAAAGCACATCATTTAGAAGTGCTGTTAAAACTCTCTAATACGTGCAAGTCGACAGACTGTCCCTTGAGTCGATGACCGACCAACCACACTCCAGTGACCGACCCGATCCACCCTTGGGTAGACCCACTCCTATCCCCATGTGAACCGACCAGAACCAACTCCAAATGTTGGACCGACCGACCCTCTCCATAAGCTTGACCGACCCAGTTTTGAAGGCTCAACCGACCCATCACTTCACCCCTTCTAACTCCATGATCCACCCAACAAGGACGCACGACCAACCATGGGAGGACCGACCCAACCTGACTGCTCGACGGACCAGGTTGTTTCACCAAGGACCAACCCGAATTCTTCTATTCAGACCGACCGACCCCGAACCAGGCTCCCAGGCCTGCTCGACCGACCCACACCGAGACCGACCCGACCCAAAATAAGACCGACCGACCAGGGCATGGAACCGACCCCTCTTCTGACTTATTCCCCAAGACAATTTTTTGGTCCGACGACCCAACCTCGACTGACCCAAAACGTGCACTACCCCAATGCAACTCCTATTTCGACCAAAACTTCGTCAAATGATAAATTCGATGAAACCAACAGGTCCAATTCATCAAATATGGCCACAAACATGGTATGAAACCATTATTAACACGAATATGACGATTTTCACCAAAATTATGCAATCACTCCAAAATTATAATGAATGATTATATGAACAAAACTTATAGATCTAACTTGCACAGACACATGAAATAGCGTAATAATTACCGGTTTAACTTGCTAAATTAGATCTTAAGGTGATTCATATGAAAATGGACTTATCAAGGTATATATCTATGATAAAATGCTTGAATTTGGTGAAAAACATGACCAAACATTCATATACTTGATTGAATCCATGTGAGAGATGCATATCACTCACCAATTCTCTAAAACAAAGCAAAAATGGTGCAATACGAATCCGAACAGCAAGGAATTGAATCCAAACTCCTTGATTTGATGAATTCGCCCTTTAAACAATGTAGATCTAGCCTCCAATGGTGTAGATCTTCGATTTCCCAAGCTTCGATCTCAATTTTAATGGTGGAAAGGTGTTAGAGAAAGGAGAACATAGGCCACCAAATGAGAGAATGGAGGAAGTAAACCATTCTCCATACCTCCCACCCCCTATTTATAGCATTCCACCAACCCACTAATGAGCCTATCCAAATTAGCCTATTAAGGCATTAAAAACCTGAACAAAACCTTAAAACAACGATTCCTCCCAAACCGCTAAGCCAAATCTTTAATGTAACCACTCTACGGAAATGCAATCATCATTTCGTTTCCAATGGCATAGGTCTCACTCTCTGATTCGACCTGAGTCAAAAGTTATGCCCTATAAAAGACTGATAGGGGCAAAATGGTCACAAACAAAAAATATTATGGACATGTCTCACATCCCAATAAGCAACATATTAAAATATGAGAATGATCCAACCCTCAGTGAATAAAATAAAAATATTCTACGATCCTCTGATACATAAAATGCGGGTTGTTATATTCTTCCCCCTTAAGAATTTCGCCCTCGAAATTCCAAGAAAACACAAGCAACCACAATAATTCTGCATGCTTATCATCCATAAGAACTCCAAACTAGCAACCATTAAGCCATGCATCCATAGCCTTATCCTAGCGCGCATAATTCTATCAAAAAACAACAAGATACAACTATGATACGATATCAAAGAGTCCTACCAACGAAGAGTTCTAGATGAGTCGCCTTCATGCTCTCTTCCGTCTCCCACGTACAATCGTCGCCATCCTCACTCCATTGTACCTTAACTAGCTTAATCGTCTTCCTCCTAAGCTGTTTCGTGTCATTTCCCACAACACGAAACGGATTACGAGGTCTTGAAACTACGGTCTCTAATTCTAGATCTTCGTACTGCTCTAGAGGTACCGCCACATTCGAATCATGCACAAACTTCCATAGAAATGACACATGGAACACAATATGCACACTCGACATCTTCTCGAGTAACTCCAATCTATATGCAATTTTTCCAACTAGCTCGACTATCGGAAATGGTCCAACGAACCTTGGAGATAACTTTCCTTTATTTCCGAATCGAACCACATGCTTCAACGGCAAAATTTTCACAAAAACTATATCTCCAATGTCGAATTCCAAATCCTTTCGACGCTTATCGGCATAACTCATCTAACGATCTTGGCCCGCCTTCATTCGTTGCCGAACGATCTCGATAAAATCCAAGGTTTCTCTTATCATCACTGGCCCAAGTATCAACTTATCTCCAGTTTCTAACCAACATGTTGGAGAATTACACGGCCTAATATACAACGCCTTGTATGGTGCCATCCCAATGCTAGACATGTAGCTATTATTATATGCAAACTCAACTAGATGTAAATAGTCTTCCCATGATCCCCCAAAATCCAACACATAAGCTCTTAGGAGATCTTCCAAAACTCTATTAACCCTCTTGGTTTGACCATCTGTTTGGGGATGATAAGCCGTACTTAAGCACAACTTGGTTCCAAAAGCTTCTTGCAAACTTTTCCAAAATCCACTTGTAAACAAGGGATCTCGGTCACTCACTATGATCTTAGGAATACCATGGAATCGAACTATCCATTTCACATAAAGCTCAGCCAATCTCGACGTCGTCCTAATCGATTTGACAGGAATGAATCTTGCACTTTTGGTCAAGCGATCCACGATGACCCAAATTCCTTTGTTTCCTTCCCTAGTTCTAGGTAGTCCATCGATAAAATCTATCGATATTTTCTCCCACTTCCATGTAGGAACTTCTATTGGCTGAAGCAAACCACTCGGCTTCTTCCGTTCAGCTTTCACCAACTAACAGTTCATGCACTTTGAAATGAACTTTCCAATATCCCACTTCATTCCCTCCTAGTAGTAGACTCGCCTCATGTCCTGATACATCTTATTACCACCGAGATGAATCGTCAACTTCGAGTGATGACATTCTCTCAGAACCTCATCTCTCAATCCGTCGATATCAGGAACAACTATTTGCCCTTGCTTTCGAAGCCAACCTTGTATTTCAACTTCGAACTCTTTATCTTTTGGTCCCAGTTTCTGGATAAACTAGACAAGCTTTGCATCTCGCTTTTGGCTCTCGCTAACCCTTTCGATGAGAGTAGGTCTTATCGATAAGCTTGCCAACATTTCAGGTTCCAATTCACACCTTGGCCTGAAATCAAACCCCGCCAAGTACTCGAGGCTCTTCAATTCTGGAAACATCGCTCCCAAACTTACGTGTCTTCAGCTCAATGCATTTGCCACTGCGTTACCTTTGCCCAGAGTATAGGCTATACCAAAATCATACGATGCTAGAAACTTTAACCATCGTTGCTGTTAAAGATTCAAATCTTTTTGGGAGAAAAGATACTTCAACGACTTGTGATCCGTGAACAACTCGAATCGGGCTCCCAACAGGTAATGTCTCCATATCCTCAGAGCAAACACAATTGTCGCCAACTCCAAATCATGAGTTGGGTAATTTCTCTCATGCGGCTTCAGCTGTAGACTCGCATAGGCCACAACCTTATCTTTCTGCATTAGCACTGCTCCAAGCCCAGTACTACATGCATCAGTGTACACAACCATCTCTTTATTCCCACTTGGAGTGGTCAACACAGGAGCACTCGTCCGTCTTTCCTTCATGATTCCAATCGTTTGTTCACTTTTTGCATCCCATGTGAACACTTGGTTCTTTTTCGTCAATCCTGTCAACGGAGCAGATATCTTGGAAAAATCCTTGATAAACCATCGGTAATATCCTTCCAAACCAAGGAAACTCCGAACATCCGTCACATTCTTAGGTCGATCCCAGTTCTGGATTGCTGCCACCTTAGCGGGGTCAACCGCTATTACATTCCAGAAACAACATGGCCTAAGAACCTCACTTTACTCTTCCAAAAGTGACACTTTGAAAACTTAGCTTTTAGCTGATGCTTTCACAAGATTTCCAACACAACTTTCAAGTGCGTCTTGTGTTCTTCTTCATTACAGAACTAAACCAGAATATCATCCATGAACATAAGCACGAACTTGTTCAACTGATCTCTAAAAACTCTATTCATAAGATCCACAAAGTACGCTGGCGCGTTAGTCAACCCGAATGGCATTACCAACCATTCGAAGAAACCAGATGGTATCCTAAAAGCAGTCTTTGGCACACTATCCTTAGCCACCCTTAACTGGTGAAATCCCATCGCCAAATCCATCTGAGAAAATACTTTAGCCTCGTGAAGCTGATCGGACAAGTCATCAATCCTCGGCAACGGATACTTGTTCTTCTTGGTCACCTTGTTCAGCTCTCGATAGTCAACACACAATCTCAACGAGTCATTTGCCTTGGTTGCAAACATGACTGGTGCACCCCACTCGGAAACACTCCTCCTAATGATCCCTTTTCACAAAAGGTCATGAATTTGCACCTCCAACTCTCACTGTTTCTTAGGCGCCATTCGCCTAAGAGGCATAATGATTGGTCTAGCACCTTCGACCAAATCGATCCTAAACTCGATCTCATGATTCGGTGGAAACCCTTTGACCTCGTCAAAGAGTGGCAACCCTTTGACCTCGTCAAAGACGTCTTCATACTCATTAGCGATTAACACAGATGGCAAGTCTTCCTATGTAATCACAATTGAATATAGATATCTCACGAAGACACCATCTTTGGGCTTACATGTAATCAATACCTTTCTCCCTTCCACATCCCCGATCCTCATCTCTAGCTTCTCGCAATTTACTCTTGCCGCATACCTCTTGAGCCAATCCATTCCCAAGATTATCCCAAACCTAGCGAAGTTCAAAACAAAGCAGTCACACACAAAAGTGCAACCATGACTCGACAACACTAGATCACAACACAACATGCACAAACCAGACGAACCGCCAACCAGATTAGTCAAGGTCAATGGTCTATCACAAATCTCGGGTTCCAAACCCAAACAATACACAAGCTCATTACAAATGAAAGAATGCGATGCTCCAGTATCAAACAACACACGAACTAAAACACCATTAACTAGAAGAGTACCTTGAACGACGACACCCTTTCCTTTCTCCTCTGCAGTAGGAGCTCTTGAAGAAGGTGGCACGACTTCCAAAGCATATGCCTTCACAATCTGCTTTCCCTTAGCTGATTCTGGACAGTCTTTCTTCTCATGCCCAGGCTTCCAACACTTGAAGCACTTCTTCTCAGCTTTGGGATTCTTGCACTCATTCGAGTAATGACCCTTTTGTTGGCAGTTAAAGCAAACTGCCTCACTCTTACGCTTCTTCTAGCCATCCTTTCCTTTCTGCTATTGCTGCTTCGTAACACCCCGTATTTTCTGTGAACGTATAAGTAACAAATTATAGTATACTTAATTTTAGGAGAATAATTAAGGGAAACTGATTGTTCCATTGCGTTCGTCTCGAAATTCTGCTTGAGATAGAGTCCGAGTTTGCATAAAACGGATACCGTATGAAGAATATATGGACGAACAAAGTAAGGCAGAAAAACCGGAAACAAGCCAGAATACACTGGCGCACTTGTGAAGTGCACCAGTACAAAAATACACTGGCGCACGTGCCAAGTGCGCCCATACCGATCCAGCACAGAATTCTTGAGTGTTCTGTGATGACATGTCTTCTTCTGAGTGGCTGGATGACCTATCTTCGAGCTGGGTGGTTCTGATGACTTCTGGACTGATCTGAAGGCTCTAAATCACCCTATTCTCCTATAAAAACACCCCCCAAACCTCACTTTCTCTCCACACAATTTCATTCTGCCTATACTCTGCCTCTATTCTAATTAAAATAAAATAATGACGTCGCTACTCTGCTGAAATCTAAGCTAGAACTAGTGCATCTTCTTTGTAACAACCCGGGTTTATCAACAACCGGGAAGTGCAGATTTATTATATTTTGTGATTCTTAAGATTATATGTTGGTGATACGAGTTTGTGATACTAACTCATACAACATTTAAATTAGAGAAAAAAATAAAGTTTTCAGCATTTGTTAGAACTAAACATTTGGAATAAATTATATAATTTTGTTATAATAGAAATTTATTCCAATCTATAACCATAAGATCATAATTTAATAATTAAAGGGTGTATTGAAAATACATTTTTTAGGAATCTATATTTAAGGGGAAATGTATTTTCAATATCAAAGGGTAAATTGTTGATTTAATTATTAAATTACTAATTGGGGTTTTAAATACAAAGATTTATTTCGATAATAATGTCAACAAAGGTATTGTGTTCAAATTACATTAATGAATTTAAAGTGTACATATGTATTTTAAAATATAATCAATGAACAAGTTGGTTTGTTGATTTTATGAGAGTATAAATATTGATGTGAATCATTATTTATAGAATTGATATGTTTTTATCGGTGATAATAAAATTTAAATCGTTGAGTTAATAAAATGTACAACAAAATTGTTGTATGTAATAATACAGATAAGAATGTGTGTTTTAACATGTTAATTACTTATTTGGTTAAAATAAGTCATTGATGATATTTGTTTGTGTATTTGAGAGATAGCCAAGTATAAATAAATATATTTTCAACAAACACATTTATTTTCATGTTATGTTGGAATTAATATTTAAAGCAATGCAAATGTGTTTGTATATTTTGACATAAATTATGATGCATAAAATTAAAAATGGGCAAATTGAGATACTTATTCATTTGTATTTTAAAGGATGTGAAAATATAAGTGAAAAGTTTATAAAGTGTAACTTATGTAAATTTATGATCAAAATTGCAAATTTTGTGTAACAATGATAATTTAGAGATAATAAGCTTTGAAATGATTTTAAAACAAGGTTTACAGATTTATTTAACTTAGTTTGTTGTTAAATTCTGAGTGTGTGTGATCAAGAAGGTAAAACATAGTGTAAAACATGATTGTAATGGGTTAAACTTAGGTTAATTGGCCTAATTTTGGGCTTTTGAGGGTTAATAATCACTTAGAGGCTTAATTAAAGAATTAGGGACTAATTTCATAATTATCAAAAGAGAATTCTGGAGAAAAGAAAGGAACGTAACTTTCTCACTCGTTCTCTTCTTTCTTTTAGCTGAAGCTTTGGTGGTGAATCCATGGCTTGCCTTGCTCCTCAAAAATCCAAACCCTATCTATTGCAAAAATCAAAACAAATCAAATAAATTTCCAAAAATCCTCAAATTTTGATATGATGTTGCTGAGAGGTTCCAGCACCTCTGCTCCAAATTTCATGGCATTTGGATTAGTGTTGATGGATCAAACGTCTTCTTTTCTCTAGTGATTTTCGGGTTAGATCTGGGCTAAAAATAGAGCCTAGATCCAAGCTCTGGTCCATCTCCAATGAAGCGAAAATCAAAATAAAAAGAATTGGGTTTTTGGTGAAAGAGAAAAGTTGTTGCATGTCGCTAATTTGCTTCCTACAGCTGCAAATCAAGAGGAATTCTTCTAATAAACCAATCAAGGTGAGTCGGTAGACTCACACTTTCTAGTTTACATTTTTTTCTAGTTTTATTTATTGAACCAATTTACTGTCCGTATAAGATACGTAGATTTTCCGAGCCATATTGGTCCTTTTGGGTTGTGCTGAAATCACATCGAAACCCCATGTTTGAGCCTTCATAACTTTTAGATAGTTGAGTATTTTTGCTTGATTCTTTTTTTGTTGGAAAGCTAAGGTTTTCTACTGTGTGCATGTCAGTTTTTAGATCATTTAGAGGTCATTTGAATGCTTTGAACTGACCTCAAAGTCGAACTTTGGTCGTGATTCAGACCTGAGTTTGAATTTGTAGAGTGAAAATAGCGCCAAAACCCAACTTTGGGGTTCTATATCTCCTTCTTTATCTATCCTTTTTGAGTGATTCTTTTTGTGTTACAAATTTTGGGATATTGTCTATATGCTTGCAAATTTTTAGCTCAGTCCTAGATTGTTTGGCTGTTCAAACCTGGTCACAAAGTTGGATCTGGAAGTGATTTCAGCCCAGTTGAAATTCAGTCCAAAGTCTAAGTTTGGAGCACCATATCTTTTTCATGCAATGTCGGAATTCAGTGAATCTTTTTTAATTTTGAAGTCAGGTGTTTCTAGTTTGTACATATCAAATTTTAGATCTTTCGGAGATCGTTTGGTCATTTGAAACTATTCTGAAAGTTGCAACCTTGATTGATTTCTGCGCATATTCCATGCCTTTGGGCGTCTTTCCTTAAATGCTTTTATGTTTTTCTTGGTCTACTTTTAAACCATGTTTTTTGTGTTATGTTTTGGCTTACTTTATTAATGGAGAAGCCTAAATTATCACTAATGCATAATTTGGGTTTTGTGTATGTAATGATGAGTTTTGAGCACACATTGCACGATTTAAACTAGTTTTCTAATATACATATAAATTAAGTTTTCATTATAGTTTTGAGGCTAAATAAGATTTATAATTTTGGTTTTTACACTAAGAGGCCTCGAAACAATAGTAGAAAAACCTATCTTCAAATCTATAGCTTTCCAAGAAAGAAAACTATTGGTTTCATAAAATATTTCACAACATATTTCGAAATCAAGTATTTTCTTATATATAAACTACACAATCTTGCACCCTTCAAGATAACATATTGGATTTTAAACGACATCGTAAACTCTGTGGTATGTGACATGGAAGTATACGAAGTTGGTTAATTCCAGTATAGTTAGATTAAAGCTGATTTCTTATTAATGATGTTTTGGTGTTTTAGATGTTTTCTGTTGCAAAATTGATAAGCAGCTAGTGAACCAGTAGTGAGAACGTGTGGTATGGGACACACTATTACCACTACTTGGTTTACCGACTGTGAGTCAATGACGCATATTGTGTTAGTACTTTTCTTCGGGGTGAAGCCGAGACTCGGGGGAGTCATGTATATGTGTTCATTTGACCGGGGGAGGGGGGGGGGTCAAGATACACTCGGCCGGGGGGGGGGGGGGTCGCAGTGACAGGCGCCTAACTTGAATACGTATAAGTACTGAGCTAAGCTCGGGGGGAGCTATATTATCATGTGGTTGCACGTGCAAATTTATTTCTAATGGATCCATATTGTGATGATATTTTGTGATTTGATCTATACGATCATACATGGAGGATTATTGGATTTTAAATTTACATAAACATTTTGTGATCTTCTATGTTGGAGTGTGATGCTCCTTCTGTGATATTTGACTCATTTGAGTTATATGATGATTTTGATGATTTTCATTTGATTATACACGACTATTGCTCGGGATGAGCAACATTATAGCTTAGGATGGGCTCTACTGTTATGGAACGTGCACATTTCTTATGATTTCTTTTATGATTTTGGTTTGATGATTCTTACTCGATCGGGGTGATCGTACATTAGCAAAGAGCAATTGGATTTCTAATCCAACATATTTTGAGACTTAGATTTTTTGGAGTGGGATACTCCCTTTATTGATAATTTAACTCATTTAAGATGTCTATGATAATTTTGATGATTTTGGTGTTATGTTTCCATTGTGCCCGAGTATGGTGATATACTTAGCCTAGATCTAGTCCTTGAGGCTTGTATATTTATCCCTTCCATTATGTCATGTGACTGAAACTAATTAATTCCTTTATATCATCATATCCGCAACTGCTAGGGTAAAGAGTTGTATATCTTGTGCTTATCTATTTCTTATACTAATTTGTAAAATAGACTGACTCGTGTGTGTATTCCTCGGGTCAGACAGAGATATTTCAGGTGTAGTTGCTGAGCTTGGGGTTAGCAGGTTCTCTTTAGTCTATCTTCACCGTAGCTTCATTCACTTGAGCTTATGTAGTCGAGTTCGAATAGTAGGGCTTTCTATTATTTCATTGTTGTATCATTCTGTAAGCGAGAGAAGTTTATCTATTCTTTTTGTAGCACATGTAATTGTTGTACTCTAACGATGTAATATTATGTAACTGTTCTGTGATCTGTGATAGTGTAATTATATGTACTGTGTTCTGAGCTGATCCTGTAGCCACTGTAGAATTGTACCACATAAAGTATTAAGTATGTCGAGCCTCTAGAAAAAAATAGCAATCGCTTTATCGGCATACTTAAGACTTGCTAATGCAAATCTACGAGTGGTCGCCCTTAACCAGCCCTATTCTCCGCTCTAATAGACAACATTAACTAGTAATGCTCTTTATTAGGGTGGGTATTGGGGTGTGGCGTTACAAAATGGTATCAGAGCAGAAGTTCAAAACAAAGTACATTAGACACCGAATAGAACAAGAATAGTACATGTGTTACAACGTGGAAGGATAACAATCGTGTCTACTTTATCGTTTCCTTTGTTATCCTATCTTGAGTTCCTTATCTAAGTGTCGCGGGAATACTTGTGGTTGAGGGATGCATCTAGGAATAAGGGGATTATTCCATAGGTAGTCCATTATTAATATCTCTTTTCGTAATATGATTCGATAAGAGAATCTTTCCATCCTCTTTATCTTTCCAAGTTCGAACCTTTTGGGTTAAAAAAGAAAAGATTGATTGAGTTGGTTGTTGGGTTTGGTAAAAGGAAATATGAGTGTATTTGTAACTTAAAATTTAAAAGTGAATTTTACTTTAAGGATGGAATGTTAGAGTTTAAATAAAGTTAATCAGAGTGCGCAGCGGAAGTAGGAGAATCACTTTGGTTGTGCTAAAATTTTGACGTAATTAGGCATGGGATAAGGGATGAGAATAATGAGGAATTACAAATATCGATGAGCTAATTACTTTGTAAACCGATACTTAAAAAATTAAATTGGAAATTATTTTAAGTGTTGAATGGTCTGATGAGTGTCTTAAGGGTTTTGGTCGATACGTCTGATCAACGATATCGATAAAAATTATTTAAACACTTATTCGAGACTATCTAACACTAAAGATGAGTAGTAAAAAAGAAAATGAAGTTGGATGAAAAAATAAAATAAGAAGTTACCACGTTGGAATAGTATTAAACCACTACGTGGGATGTGGAGCATAGTGACTTTGGTGAGGCAATGGCGATGATTTGTTGACATCGCAACCAAGTACTATGAAGGATTGATAGAAAATAGTGGTTTAATGTTATTCCAATTGAATTATAAATGAAAAATTAAAATGGGTTGAGTATAATAGCATTTTAAATATACAACTTTCTAAAACAAGCGCGTCACTTTTGAGATATACATTGAGGAAAGTTAGATAACTTCAATGGTAAGGTAGCGTCAAGCAATGATGGAGGAGCGAAAAATCTAGAGTGTGTATTTCAAATAACGTCTTGTGAAAGATAAGTTGTGTTATTTAAAGCTTGATATTAGTGATTTAATGAATATGATTAAAGTTTTATTTAAGATTTGGATAAGTTCAAGAGAGAGATTTTGAGGCTAAAAATTTTATATGATGAAAATTTCTAAATTCCATGCGCTAGCATCTTAAATCAACAAGTTTTAAAAAGAAAATTTAGATTTATAACTTGTAAAATCTAAATTAATAAAGTATCATTCTTAACAAATTGCGAGGACGCAATTTATTTAAGGGGGGGGGGGGGAGTCTGTAACAACCCGGGTTTTTCAGTAACCGGGAAATGCAGATTTATTATGTTTTGTGATTCTTAAGATTATATGTTGGTGATACGAGTTTGTGATACTAACTCATACAAAATTTAAATTAGAGAAAAAAATAAAGTTTTCAGCATTTGTTAGAACTAAACATTTGGAATAAATTATATAATTTTGTTATAATAGAAATTTATTCCAATCTATAACCATAAGATCATAATTTAATAATTAAAGGGGATTTTGAAAATATATTTTGTTGGGAATCTATATTTAAGGGGAAATGTATTTTCAATATCAAAGGGTAAATTGTTGATTTAATTACTAAATTACTAATTGGGGTTTTAAATACAAAGATTTATTTCAATAATAACATCAACAAAGGGATTGTGTTCAAATTACATTAATGAATTTAAAGTGTACATATGGATTTTAAAATATAATCAATGAACAAGTTGGTTTGTTGATTTTATAAGAGTATAAATATTGATGTGAATCATTATTTATAGAATTGATATGTTTTTATCGGTGATAATAAAATTTAAATCATTGAGTTAATAAAATGTACAACATAATTGTTGTATGTAATAATACAGATAAGAATGTATGTTTTAACATGTTAATTACTTATTTGGTTAAAATAAGTCATTGATGATATTTGTTTGTGTATTTTAGAGATAGCCAAGTATAAATAAATATATTTTCAACAAACACATTAATTTTCATGTTATGTTGGAATTAATATTTAAAGCAATGCAAATGTGTTTGTATATTTTGACATAAATTATGATGCATAAAATTAAAAATGAGCAAATTGAGATACTTATTCATTTGTATTTTAAAGGATGTGAAAATATAAGTGAAAAGTTTATAAAGTGTAACTTATGTAAATTTATGATCAAAATTGCAAATTTTGTGTAACAATGATAATTTAGAGATAATAAGCTTTGAAATGATTTTAAAACAAGGTTTACAGATTTATTTAACTTAGTTTGTTGTTAAATTCTGAGTGTGTGTGATCAAGAAGGTAAAACATAGTGTAAAACATGATTGTAATGGGTTAAACTTAGGTTAATTGGCCTAATTTTGGGCTTTTGAGGGTTAATAATCACTTAGAGGCTTAATTAAAGAATTAGGGACTAATTTCATAATTATCAAAAGAGAATTCTGGAGAAAAGAAAGGAACGTAACTTTCTCACTCGTTCTCTTCTTTCTTTTAGCTGAAGCTTTGGTGGTGAATCCATGGCTTGCCTTCCTCCTCAAAAATCCAAACCCTATCTATTGCAAAAATCAAAACAAATCAAATAAATTTCCAAAAATCCTCAAATTTTGATATGATGTTGCTGAGAGGTTCCAACACCTCTGCTCCAAATTTCATGGCATTTAGATTAGTGTTGATGGATCAAACGTCTTCTTTTCTCTAGTGATTTTCGGGTCAGATCTGGGCTAAAAATAGAGCCTAGATCCAAGCTCTGGTCCATCTCCAATGAGGGGGAAAATCAAAATAAGAAGAATTGGGTTTTTTGTGAAAGAGAAAAGTTGTTGCATGTCGCTAATTTGCTTCCTACAGCTGCAAATCAAGAGAAATTCTTCTAATAAACCAATCAAGGTGAGTCGGTAGACTCACACTTTCTAGTTTACATTTTTTTTAGTTTTATTTATTGAACCAATTTACTGTCCGTATAAGATACGTTGCTTTTCCGAGTCATATTAGTCATTTTGGGTTGTGCTGAAATCACATCGAAACCCCATGTTTGAGCCTTCATAACTTTTAGATAGTTGAGTCTTTTTGCTTGATTCTTTTTTTGTTGGAAAGCTACGGTTTTCTACTGTGTGCATGTCAGTTTTTAGATCATTTAGAGGTCATTTGAATGCTTTGGACTGACCTCAAAGTCGAACTATGGTCGTGATTCAGACCTGAGTTTGAATTTGTAGAGTGAAAATAGCGCCAAAACCTAACTTTGGGGTTCTATATATCCTTCGTTATCTATCCGTGTTGAGTGATTCTTTTTGTGTTATAAATTTGGGGATATTGTCTATATGCTTGCAAAATTTTAGGTCAGTCCTAGGTAGTTTGGATGTTCAAACCTGGTCACAAAGTTGGACCTGGAAGTGATTTCAGCCCAGCTGAAATTCAGTCCAAATTCTAAGTTTGGAGCACCATATCTTTTTCATGCGATGTCAGAATTCAGTGAATCTTTTTTAGTTTGTAAGTCAGGTCTTTCTAGTATGTACATATCAAATTTTAGATCATTCGGAGATCGTTTGGTCATTTGAAACTATTCTGAAAGTTGCAACCTTGATTGATTTCTGCGCATATTCCATGCCTTTGGGCATCTTTCCTTGAATGCTTTTCTTGATCTACTTTTAAACCATGCTTTTTGTGTTGTGTTTTGGCTTAATTTATTAATGGATAAGCCTAAATTATCACCAATGCATAATTTGGGTTTTGTGTATTTAGTGATGAGTTTTGAGCACACATTGCACGATTTAAACTAGTTTTCTAATATACATATAAATTAAGTTTTCATTATAGTTTTGAGGCTAAATGAGATTTATAATTTTGGTTTTTACACTAAGAGGCCTCGAAACAATAGTAGAAAAACCTATCTTCAAATCTATAGCTTTCCAAGAAAGAAAACTATTGGTTTCATAAAATATTTCACAACATATTTCGAAATCAAGTATTTTCTTATATATAAACTACACAATCTTGCACCCTTCAAGATAACGTATTGGATTTTAAACGACATCGTAAACTCTGTGGTATGGGACATGGAAGTATACGAAGTTGGTTAATTCCAGTATAGTTAGATTGATGCTTATGTCTTATTAATGATGTTTTGGTGTTTTAGATGTTTTCTATTGCGAAGTTGATAAGCAGCTAGTGAACCAGTAGTGAGAACGTGTGGTATGGGACGCACTATTACCACTACTCGGTTTACTGACTGTGAGTCAATGACGCATATTGTGTTTAGTTAAGCCAGTGCTTTGCTTCGGGGTGAAGCCGAGACTCGGGGGGAGTCATGTATACATGTTCACTTGACCGGGAGGGGGGTCAAGATACACTCGGCCTGGGGGGTCGCAGTGATAGGCGCCTAACTAGAATACGTATAAGTACTGAGCTAAGCTCGGGGGGGGGGGGGGAGCTATATTATCATGTGGTTGAACGTGCAAATTTATTTCTAATGGATCCATATTGTGATGATATTTTGTGATTTGATCTATACGATCATACATGGAGGATTATTGGATTTTAAATTTACATAAACATTTTGTGATCTTCTATGTTGGAGTGTGATACTCCTTCTGTGATATTTGACTCATTTGAGTTATATGATGATTTTGATGATTTTCATTTGATGATACACGGCTATTGCTCGTGATGAGCAACATTATAGCTTAGGATGGGCTCTATTGTTATAGAACGTGTACATTTCTTATGTTTCTTTTATGATTTGGGTCTGATGATTCTTACTTGATCGGGGTGATCGTACATTTGCAAAGAGCAATTGGATTTCTAATCCAACATATTTTGAGACTTAGATTTTTTGGAGTGGGATACTCCCTTTATTGATAATTTAACTCATTTAAGATGTCTATGATAATTTTGATGATTTTGGTGTTATGTTTCCATTGTGCCCGAGTATGGTGATATACTTAGCCTAGATCTAGTCCTTGAGGCTTGTATATTTATCCCTTCCATTATGTCATGTGACTGAAACTAATTAATTTCTTTATGTCATCATATTCACTACTCTTAGGGTAAAGAGTTGTATATCTTGTGCTTATCTATTTCTTATACTGATTTGTAAACTAGACTGACCCGTGTGTGTATTCCTCGGGTCAGACCGAGATATTTCAGGTGTAGTTGCTGAGCTTGGGGTTAGCAGGTTCTCTTTAGTCTATCTTCACCGTAGCTTCATTCACTTGAGCTTATGTAGTCGAGTTCGAATAGTAGGGCTTTCTATTATTTCATTGTTGTATCATTTTGTAAGCGAGAGAAGTTTATCTATTCTTTTTGTAGCACATGTAATTGTTGTACTCTAACGATGTAATATTATGTAACTGTTCTGTGATCTGTGATAGTGTAATTATATGTACTGTGTTCTGAGCTGATCCTGTAGCCACCGTAGAATTGTACCACATAAAGTATTAAGTATGTCGAGCCTCTAGAAAAAAATAGCAATCACTTTATCGGCATACTTAAGACTTGCTAATGCAAATCTACGAGTGGTCGCCCCTAACCAGCCCTATTCTCCGCTCTAATAGACAACATTACCTAGTAATGCTCTTTATTAGGGTGGGTATCGGGGTGGGGCGTTACATTCTTCCAATTTGAATAGAATTAAAAGAGAACAAACTATTTTCTAATCTAATCGATAGTCTACGCAAAAGGAGAGCTATTCAGTGTCAGAATACAGATTCCATAATACAAGAATCGTTCCCTTTTTGTGAGTACAGTTATTTTCAGATATGAACTTTAATTATGATCTTGACATGGCTATAAATCTGAATCTGAGGTTATGCATATTCTTATCTGTCAGATCTGTTTTTCTGTGACTATTATCTTTTTTTTTGTTCTATAGCCAGGCTACTACGAGCCTTCGCCAAATCTCATAAGAGATTAACGCACAAACGCTAAATTTTGGAGTAAATAATGAATAATGCATAATTGGACATGACTGATCTGTGACTGATTTGAGAAAAGGACATATGTGATAAATTAGATCTAGATCTGTGCATACTCTGTGATTTGGAAGAAGAGGAATCATTGAATGATAACATATGACTTGAAACTTGGGGAGATAATGCATATAAAAATTAAGATATATTTTGAGAGGATATAATTTAAAGATCTAGATTTTTGGGTATATTTTATATAACGATTCATGACTTGAAAAAGGAATATGAAACTTAGGCGTGATGACCTATATTAAAATAGGATAACTATTAATGTGAATGCGCCTATATATGGATTTTTGGATATTGGCATTAAAGGCTATATTTTGGCATAATTCATATCATGATTTGGGGCTTTTAGAGAGTGTTCTGTACTGTGCAAAGTTTAAAGAAAATTTGGGGGCATATACTGTATTATGAATTATGACCATGATTTGAGCATGTAAGTTTAGGCTTAATTTATGATTAGGCGAGATATTAAATAGAATTTTTAAGAAATGTTAAATTTGCTAATCTACTGAATTGCCTAATCTACTAAATCTGTTGAATTACCTATTCTGCTAATCTGCTAAATTTCCTAATCTGCTAGATCTGTTATCTGCTAAATCTGTTGAATTGCTTAATCTGTTGAAAGCTGAATAATTGTAATTTGGAGGCTCGATCTAAAATTGAGCAAAACATGTTAATAGAACTTTGGATAATCTGCTGTAACTTGTAAAGAAGTTAAATCTGCTAAATGGACATAATTAGTCTTATATTTTCTATAATGGAATAAAGTGATTATGACACGAGGTTAGACTCCGTTTACGGTAGAAGCCTGCCCGGAACCAACTGGCTTAACCAGTGTGACGGCCCGCCCTGCACCAACCGACATTTGCTCCAAAAGTGCGTTGTACACATGTCCAATTAGCACGGGACGGTCGTCAGAAGAAAAGTAAGGGGACGAAGAATCAATAAAGAACCTGTAATATGTCTCACAACGCATGGAATAAAATATAATCATAACATATACTTAACCCAAAATAGGTGAGACAGTGCATAAGCTGAAAACAAACTATCATAGCAGCGGAAAATCAAAATACAGCTTATGTTCCACAACATCATTATTACAACTTTTAAAACTGTCTCTAAAAGCAAGATAAGGAAGGTACACTACTAATGCCCAAGTAGTGATCACCAACGACACAGGGAGAATATCTATATATATCATACGTGGAAGCCTCCTGCTCGCATCCAGATCAGCTACTCGTGCATCACCAGCTAACCTGTCTCTAGTCTGCACGTTTAGGAGCACCCAGAGTAATAAAAAGAGACATAAAACTCTGGGTTAGACAAAAATCTGGTATGAGCGATAAGCAGCTAAACGGAACAATAACAGGTATACAAAACCATACCTGGACCTGCAACCAAAGAGTTAGCACTACATATTGTACAACACTCTAAGGTGCCACTAACATATGGTGTACAAGCATACGGGGGTGGGGGTGTGCATGTCATAGTGATGGCAAACAATCAATCATAGCAACTATCCTCACATCTCTCACTTAGTGCGTAAAGTGTACGATATCCACCACTTCGATCACCCAATACTTTGCTATGATCACTCTGCCCCATGAAGTCACAATGGCTTCATTGCACTGATCCATAGCCACTAATCCTTCGTTATGTCCACTTTGCCCCATGGAGTCGTACACACCCCACTGCACTGGCTCATAGCCTTACTAATCCTTTACTATGTCCACTCTTCCCCATGGAGTCACGATGGCTCCACTGCACTGGCTCATAGACTCACTACGATCACTTTGCCCCTCGAGTCATGATGACTCTACTGCACTGATACGTTGTCCATCATTCCTTTTTAGTGGTGAATCGAAGTTATGAACGTCGACAACTCCTTAGCACACGTCCCGCAGCAAAGCCCAATCATGAAGTGAACTCATTGGTTCCCAACTGGATCCTGAGCTCTAACTTCCATTTGGACTACCTTTGCATCTCGGGTTATTGGTCATCACCGGATCGGTTCGGATCTCCTCACAGCCATCGGTTCGGACTTCAGTATCCCCCACTGGATCGATTCGTGCCAAGCTTCTTCGGATCGGATCGGAGGGTGCCATCGGGTTCGGGTCGTGCTCCATGTTCCAACTCGTGGTGGTTCGGATCGGCCTCCTTCCAAGCACGCTGGGTCGGGTCGGGATACTCTGGCGGATCAGGTCGGGATACTCTGACGGATCGGGTCGGAGAACTCCAGGTGGATCGGTCCGGTCGTGATCTCCTACATGTTTCCAGTCAGCTCGTGGCATGCAGGCTCGGTTCGGATGCAAGGGGGCGGATCGTGGATGGGCCACACGAACGGTTCGGTTCGGACCTCCCCATCCGATCTGGTCCGGTCCCTGTCCATTTCCTGCAGTTTATCTAGCGAGTTGTTTACGCCATTCGACGACGTTTTCGACCACTCTAACTATTCTAATCAATCACAAAGCATACCACAAAGTCATAGCAACAAATAGAATTGACCTCAAACACCAAAACACCAATATGATAGGTTAAAATGGATTAAACATAGCCAAAACCCCATATTTTCCCTTAAGCATGTTCAAGCATAATTAATGATAGGATTAGCAAAACTTAACCAAATTAACCCAAGTTCCTAACAGAGATCTAAAACATCATTTAAGAATTTATAAATATTTTTCCAGATTTTTAACATGCATAAATTCGCTAATTATCACTAATCACCCCTAATTAGCCGTAATTAGTGAAAAACAATGCTAATCACTCACCTTAGCCACAAATAAACCTTAGATCTAAAATAAATATCTGATATGGTTCGAATACCAATGCTAAACAGCATCTCTAATCTTGATTTGGTGAAGGTCTCCCTTGATTTGATGTTGCTAAGCTTAATCCTTGATTAGAAAGTGATTTAGAGGTTGGAGGCCATTTTTAGGGTTTCTAAGAGGCAAGTGGAGGCTAGAAAACTGAAATGGAATGAAACCCTAACTCTTTTCAGCCTCCCCATAACCCTAATCCCGAAATGGGTTATGGGCCCATTCACTAATCACCCTATTTGGCCCGGTTAAGCAGTTTTTCACCTTCCAAACCTTATTTCACCCATTTCTCCCAAACGGTAAGTCCGTTTTCCACATGTAACCACTCTACGGAAAGGTAAACCATCGTCCGAAGCCAATGGAAGTGGTTTCAGGTCAAAACTCCTTTCCAATCAAAAGTTATGGCCGAAACAAGATCAGCTAGGGGTAAAACGGTCATTTAAAAATCGACAAAAATCATGAATATGGGAAATGACCCCAATAGTCGTTTCCCAAAGCCACATGACCATACGACTTCATATAAGAAATAAATAAATATTCTACGATCCTCCGATGCGTAGAACGCGGGTTGTTACATTCTCCCCTTCTTAAGAAATTTCGCCTCCGAAATTCCCTAACCAAAACACACAAAGGGTCCCGCATGCCTATCAGCCATAAAACAACAATCAAACATGCAAAACAAGTAAAACAAGTCTATCCTAGCATGCGGAATAACTAAATTTCAAAGTAAATCTTACCAGGCAAAGAGTTCTGGATACGTCTTCCTAATGCTCTCCCCTGTCTCCCAAGTACAGTCATTCTCGTTCTCGCCCCACTGAACCTTGACTAGCTTCACTGCCTTCCTTCGAAGTTGCTTCGTATCGTGCTCGACAATACGAGTCAGCTTGCAGTTCCCAACCGCCTCGGTTTCCACTTCGAAGTCCTCTAACTGATCAGGTGAAATAGTCATATCTGGGTCGTGCACGAACTTCCTTAGCTGGGAAACATGAAATACGTTGTGAACTCCCGCCATCTTCTCGGGTAAGTCAACTCTATACGCCAAATTCCCAACTTGTTCGAGAACTGGACCAACAAATCTTGGTGCCAACTTGCCTCTCCTGCCAAATCGTATCACGCTCTTCAACGGAGAAATCTTGACAAACACCAAGTCACCAACGGAGAATTTTAAGTCTCTTCTCCTCTTATCAGCATAACTCTTCTGCCTATCCTGGGCAGCCTTCATCCATTGTTGAATGATCTTAATCTTATCTAAAGTTTCCCTTACCACATCTGGTCCAAGCACAAACTTCTCACCGGTGTCTACCCAACATGACGGTGAGTTGCACGGTCTTCCGTACAAAGCTTCATATGGAACCATACCGATACTGGATTGGTAGATATTATTATATGCAAACTCTACTAGATGTAAATGGTCATCCCATGATCCACCAAAATCCAATATACAAGCTCTCAAGAGATCTTCCAATATACGATTCACCCTCTCTGTCTGACCGTCGGTTTGAGGATGATACGCGATACTGAGATATAATTCTGATCCTAACGCCTCTTGTAAGCTCTTCCAAAATCCACTAGTGAACAACGGATCTCGGTCACTCACAATGCCTTTGGGTATTCCATGAAATCTCACTACCCACTTTATATACAGTTCCGCTAACTTAGCTGCCGTCCTGTTTGACCTGACGGGTATAAACCTTGCACTCTTAGTCAATCGGTCCACAATCACCCAAATGCTATCATGGCCCGATCTAGTCCTCGGTAACCCATCAATGAAATCCATTGACACTTGTTCCCATTTCCATTCTGGAATTTCTAATGGTTGCAACAAACCACTTGGCTTCTTTCGCTCAGCTTTAACTAGCTGGCAATTCATGCATTTGGATATAAATTTCCCAATGTCTCTTTTCATCCCTTCCCAGTAGTAGTCTGCTTCATGTCTTGATACATCTTGTTACCACCAGGATGTATAGTCAGTTTTGAGTGATGACATTCTCTAAGCACTTCATCTCTCAATCCTTTGACATTGGGTACAACTAGTCTTCCATTCTTTCTAAGCCATCCATCTCGATTAAGCCCATACTTGTTCATCTCTCTGTCGGTTCTCATCTCTAACTTTGAGATGATTACCAATAAGTTAGGATCGTTCTTTTGACTGGAACCAATCTGCTCAATCAAAGTGGGTCTGATCGTCAAACTTGCTAACATTTCTGGATCCAATTCGCACTTTGGTCTGAAATCATACCCTGTGATATACTCCAGTTGCTTCCATTCAAGAAACATAGCCCCTAAACTGGCATGTCTCCTACTCAAGGCATCGGCTACCGCATTGCCTTTCCCAGGTGTATATGCGATATCAAAATCATACGAAGCCAAGAACTCTAACCATCTCTGCTGACGAAGATTTGAATCCTTCTGAGAGAAGAGATACTTTAACGATTTATAATCGGTAAACAACTCAAATCTCTCTCCCAAGAGATAATGTCTCCACATCTTCAACGCGAACATGATCGCTGCCAGTTCCAAATCATGGGTAGGATACCTTTCCTCATGCGGCTTTAGTTGCCGACTAGCATAAGCTACAACCATACCTCCTTGCATCAATACAGCACCTAGTCCGGTACCACAAGCATCCGTGTATACCGTCATCTCTTCATTCCCTTTAGGAATGACTAACACTGGCGCACGCGTCAACTTTTCTTTTAGACTCTTGAATGCATTCTCACGCACTCCGTCCCAGACGAAGGCTTGATTCTTCTTAGTCAACTGAGTCAACGGTGCTGCTATCTTGGAGAAGTCCTGGATAAACTTACGATAATATCCAGCTAATCCCAAGAAACTTCTTATGTCCGTTGCATTCTTGGGCGTAGACCAATCTTGTACCGTAGCCACCTTCGCAGGGTCCACAGCAATACCATTCTCTGAAACAACATGGCCCAAGAATCTCACTTCCCTCCTCCAGAAGTGACACTTAGAGAATTTTGCTTTCAACTGGTGTTTTCTCAACACCTCCATCACTATCCTCAAATGTTCCTTGTGTTCTTCCTCCGTCCTCGAGTAGATCAAAATATCATCCACGAACACAAGGACAAACTTATTCAACTAATCTCTGAATACCCTATTCATAAGATCCATGAAGTATGTTGGTGCATTGGTCAACCCAAATGGCATGACCAACCACTCATAGAATCCAGACGGCGTCCTAAATGCCGTTTTCGGAACACTCTCAGCTGCTACTCGGAGCTGATGAAATCCTGTCGCGAGGTCCAACTGGGAGAACACTCTTGCTCCTTCCAGTTGATCAAACAAATCATCTATCCGCGGTAGAGGATGCTTATTCTTCCTCGTCACCTTATTCAACTCGCGATAGTCCACACACAAACGAAGGGAACCATCTGCCTTAGTAGCAAACACAACTGGTGCTCCCCACTCGGCGACACTCCTTCTAATAAACCCCTTCTTCAAAAGATCGCTTACTTGTACCCCGAGCTCTCGCTTCTCCCTTGGTGCCATACGACGAAGTGGCATCACTATAGGTCTGGTTCTTTCACTAAATCAATACAGAACTCAATCTCTCGGTGTGGTGGAAGCCCGGTCACTTCCTCGAAGACGTCCGGATACTGGCCAACCACGGGCACATCTGACAACTCATCATGCGGGATGTCGAGGGAATTTATAAAACTAGCCATTACCCCTTCACTAGGTAGACTACCAAACACTACCCTCCGCCCATCATCTGCCCTAACTGTCATCAAAAATCCCTCACAGTCTACCACCACCCCGTATCTTTGGAGCCAATCGACCCCCAATATAATGCCATACCCAGTAAATCCCAAAACAAAGCAATCACAAACAAACATACATCCATGACTCGATAAGACCAAATTTCGGCAAATCATACTAAGGTTAGTCGAACCACCAATCGGGTTCGTCACAACCAACGGTCTATCGACTATCTCGGGTTCCAGTCCCAACCTATCTACCAGGTCACTAGATATGAAGGAACGGGAAGCCCCAGTATCAAACAAAACTCGAACCGGTACATCAAGAATAGAAAGCATACCTTGAATGACGACATTCTTTCCTTTCTCCACCGTAGTTGGGGCATCCGACGAAGAAGGAATAGCACTGATAGCATATGCTTTCACAATCTGCTTCTCCTTAAGAGGTTGTGGACATTTATCCTTATGATGTCCCACTTGGCCACAGTTGTAGCACTTGCTATCCGCTGGCTTGGCCTATCATTCTTTGGCATAATGACCCTTCTTACCACAGTTGTAGCACTTGCTATCCGCTGGCTTGGCCTGTCATTCTTTGGCATAATGACCCTTCTTACCACAGCTGAAGCACTCAACATCTTTCTTGCTCTTTTTCTGGCCATCCTTAGTTTGGTTCTGCTTCCTCTTGTTCTGAGTGTTATTCTTGCCTCCACCGCCTGCTTGCGGCTTCAGCCCTTCTGCAGATGCAACCTCAGTCTTTGACTTAGGGTAAAGACTCTCTGATCTTAAAGCTTTCCCCACAATCGATTCAAAAATCTTATTGATGTGGTTGATAAGCCTTTCCCCCAAGTATCCATCCAAACCAGTAGTGAACTTCTCATTCTTCTTCTCAGGAGTATCGATAAGGGATAATCCATATTTCGACAAAGTGTCGAACTCAGCAATATAGTCCGAGACCGCCCTACCATTCTGCTTAAGCTCCAAGAACTTCCTAAACAATTCCGACTTCTGAGCAGTTGGGATAAACTTGTCGCTAAAGCGAGCCTTAAACTGATCCCAAGTAACCTGATCCTCTGGAGTGGCTGTTTTAATAGCATTCCACCAATTCATCGCTCGCCCTTGCAGCTGACGAGAAGCTAGCCTTCTCTTCATCGCATCCTTGATACCCAAGTCGTCGAAGATACGATCACAGCTATCCAACCAATCCTGAACATCCATGGCCGACTCCGTTCCGTGGAACGGCTTCCCACCAAGGTTAGTGTAATCCTTGCACAGCTTGGCGAATTCGGCCCTAGGCGCTTGCACTACTGGACCACCACCATTACCGGCATTGGGAAGTGCTCCCTGAACATCCCTAAGCATGTCTCTCATGAAGTCAGTGAACATCGTCCTCATGTCAGGAACATTCCCATTATTGGCCCCTCTACCAGCACCCCTCGTGTCTCGACTCATCGTTCAATTTGTAAAGAGAAAACGATTAACTATCTCCATAGTGGTGCTAGTGCAGTACGACTTCATCCTTATACTACTAATAGTATATATATAGCTTTCGAAAACCAAAGTAATCACAAATACGCACTCTCATATACGTACTATCTCTCCCTAGTGTCTTTTCCTAGGTTAACTACGCAACCTAGAGCTCTGATACCCAATGTGACGGCCCACCCTGCACTAACCGACATTTTCTCCAAAAGTGCGTCGTACACATGTCCAGTTAGCACGGGACGGTCGTCAGAAGAAAAGGAAGGGGACAAAGAATCAATAAAGAACCTGTAATATGTCTCACAACGCATGGAATAAAATATAATCAAAACATATACTTGACACAAAACAGGTGAGACAGTGCATAAGTTGAAAACAAACTATCATAGCAGCGGAAAATCCAAATACAGCTTATGTTCCACAACATCATTATTACAACTTTTAAAACTGTCTCTAAAAGCAAGATAAGGAAGGTACACTACTAATGCCCAAGTAGTGACCACCAATGACACAGGGATAATATCTATATATATCATATGTGGAAGCCTCCTGCTCGCCTCCAGATCAGCTACTCGTGCATCATCAGCTAACCTGTCTCTAGTCTGCTCGTTTAGGAGCACCCAGAGTAATAAGAAGAGACATAAAACTCTGGGTTAGACAAAAATCTGGTATGAGCGATAAGCAGCTAAACGGAACAATAACAGGTATACAAAACCATACCTGAACCTGGACCTGCAACCAAAGAGTTAGCACTACATACTGTACAACACTCTAAGGTGCCACTAACATATGGTGTACAAGCATACGGGGGTGGGGGTGTGCATGTCATAGTGATGGAAAACAATCAAGCATAGCAACTATCCTCACATCTCTCACTTAGTGCGTAAAGTGTACGATATCCACCACTTCGATCACCCAATACTTTGCTATGATCACTCTGCCCCATGAAGTCACAATGGCTTCATTGCACTGATCCATAGCCACTAATCCTTCGTTATGTCCACTTTGCCCCATGGAGTCGTACACACCCCACTGCACTGGCTCATAGCCTTACTAATCCTTTACTATGTCCACTCTTCCCCCATGGAGTCACGATGGCTCCACTGCACTGGCTCATAGACTCACTACGATCACTTTGCCCCTCGAGTCATGATGACTCTACTGCACTGATACGTTGTCCATCATTCCTTTTTAGTGGTGAATCGAAGTTATGAACGTCGACAACTCCTTAGCATACGTCCCGCAGCAAAGCCCAATCATGAAGTGAACTTATTGGTTCCCAACTGGATCCTGAGCTCTAACTTCCATTTGGACTACCTTTGCATCTCGGGTTATTGGTCATCACCGGATCGGTTCGGATCTCCTCACAGCCATCGGTTCGGTTCGGACTTCAGTATCCCCCACTGGATCGATTCGTGCCAAGCTTCTTCGGATCGGATCGGAGGGTGCCATCGGGTTCGGGTCTTTCTCCATGTTCCAACTCGTGGTGGTTCGGATCGGCCTCCTTCCAAGCACGCTGGGTCGGGTCGGGATACTCTGGCGGATCAGGTCGGGATACTCTGGCAGATCGGGTCGGAGAACTCCAGGCGGATCGATCCGGTCGTGATCTCCTCCATGTTTCCAGTCAGCTCGTGGCATGCAGGCTCGGTTCGGATGCAAGGGGGCGGATCGTGGATGGGCCACACGAACGGTTCGGTTCGGACCTCCCCATCCGATCTGGTCCGGTCCCTGTCCATTTCCTGCAGTTTGTCCAGCGAGTTGTTTACGCCATTCGACGACGTTTTCGACCACTCTAACTATTCTAATCAATCACAAAGCATACCACAAAGTCATAGCAACAAATAGAAATGACCTCAAACACCAATATGATAGGTTAAAATGGATTAAACATAGCCAAAACCCCATATTTTCCCTTAAGCATGTTCAAGCATAATTAATGATAGGATTAGCAAAACTTAACCAAATTAACCTAAGTTTCTAACAGTGATCTAAAACATCATTTAAGAATTTATAAATATTTTTCCAGATTTTTAACATGCATAAATTCGCTAATTATCACTAATCACCCCTAATTAGCCGTAATTTGTGAAAAACAATGCTAATCACTCACCTTAGCCACAAATAAACCGTAGATCTGAAATAAATCTCTGATATGGTGCGGATACCAATGCTAAACAGCAGCTCTAATCTTGATTTGGTGAAGGTCTCCCTTGATTTGATGTTGCTAAGCTTAATCCTTGATTAGAAAGTGATTTGGAGGTGATTTAGAGGTTGGAGGCCATTTTTAGGGTTTCTAAGAGGCAAGTGGAGGCTAGAAAACTGAAATGGAATGAAACCCTAACTCTTTTCAGCCTCCCCATAACCCTAATCCCGAAATGGGTTATGGGCCCATTCACTAATCACCCTATTTGGCCCGGTTAAGCAGTTTTTCACCTTCCAAACCTTATTTCAGCCATTTCTCCCAAACGGTAAGTCCGTTTTCCACATGTAACCACTCTACGGAAAGGTAAACCATCATCTGAAGCCAATGGAAGTGGTTTCAGGTCAAAACTCCTTTCCAATCAAAAGTTATGGCCGAAACAAGATCAGCTAGGGGAAAAACGGTCATTTAAAAATCGGCAAAAATCATGAACATGGGAAATGACCCCAATGGTCGTTTCCCAAAGCCACATGACCATACGACATCATATAAGAAAGAAATAAATATTATACGATCCTCCGATGCGTAGAATGCGGGTTGTTACAACCAGCGACCGCAAACTGTCAGTCTAATGTGAGAGGTCGTAGGCATAACTAAAATATGCTTAGACATGAGGTTAGGTCCGGCTTGTGGCAGAAGTCTGCCCGGAACCGCCCAGCATATCTAGCGGCCACAAGCTACCGACCTAATGTGAGAGGTCTGTGCATTAATATTTAATTAATGCAAATCTGAGGTAAATATGATGTCTAAAACGTATTGGGTGGATAGGGTTAAACCAACTGAACTGATGAATTTAACAAACCCGTTTCGTGAATCTGTAGGCCCAATACAAAGTTAGACAATCTGTAAGTCTGTTAAAACTGTACATCTGATCCGTTAGTCTGAAAACTTGTTAGCTTGATTGTCTGATCTGTGTACTAGTAAATCTGAACTCTATATGTCTGAAACTTGTAAACAAGTTAATCTGAAATCTGTTAGTCTGGGGACACAAGGTTAGGAGGGGAAATACTTGTGTCATCTGTTGTTTGGGACCCATATTAGTCAGTAACCCTTTCTGGTATCAAAAACTTTGACCCCACGCTATGTAGGGGTCCGGGCACACTTACTGAACTAATTATAAGCGGTTCAATCTGATAATGGTGAGGGGGTGTTGATGGTGCATTCGAACCGGGTCATGTGCGTGCATGGATCCGGTCTGCTCTGAGGATGTTAGACACCGTGACATCTGTAAATAGGTCTGTGCCAATTGGTTGCCACTTTAGGGAGTGATACATCCTACTGTGGGGCCGACACAGGGTATTTATGTATTAGGGAGCCGACCGCTTGGGGTAGGACTTAGGGTACACTTAGTTATGTTTGTTTCTGTTGGTACCGTCTGTTTCTGTTGGGTGGTAACACCTGTCTGTTTCTGTGTGGTACCGTCTGTTGGGGTGGTAAAGGCCCATTACTAGTGTACACCTAATTCTAACATTCTGTTTCCGTAGGGACTATTCTGTTTCCGTCTTTGATTCCGTTTCCGATTCTATTTCCGTACCTTCTGTCTGTTGGGGTGGTAAATGCCCATTAGTTGGGTGGTAAAGGCCCATTAGTTGGGTGGTAAAGGCCCATTATTAGTATTCTGTTTCTGTACCTTCTGTCTGTTGGGGTGGTAAAGGCCCATTATTAGTATTCTGCTTCTGTACCTTCTGTCTGTTGGGGTGGTGAAGGCCCATTACTAGCATTCTGTTTCTATATAGATTATTCTGTTTCGATTCTGTTTCAGTTTAGACATTAGGGTAACACCTAACCCTATTATACTAGTATTAGTGCAGATAAGTAAGATGTAAGTAAGGAACATAACTTGGTTTACATCATTCTGTTTCTTCTGTTAACTCAAAGAATATCTGTTATTCCTGTTGATGTAATCTCTCATCCAGCTTTATTTACATGTCATGATAATATTATCTGTTTATATGCTGGAAGTCACTGGACTCGCCAGACTTTATGTCTGACCTCATTTGTTTTCGCCCCTTTTTTTTCTGTTTCCCCCCCAGGTGCTTAGGGTGGAAACATAGGAGCTTGGTTCTGATTCTCTCTGCTTGAAGTGCTTGGATTATTGCTTGGCTTTGACTCTATCTTTTCATGGCAGTTTATGTTGGGGATTATGGCTTTGAAACTTTACATTATGAAGGATTTTGTATAAGACTGATAGTTGTGTACCTGAGTTTTGGTATTGTGATTTAGAAAGATGTAACCAAACTTATTTCTGCTTCTGCTGTAATAAAGTTACAATTTTTCAAGTACTAATTATTTGTCTTGTAATATTCTGTTTTGTCTACTAAAATGCTCCATCAAAGTTAAGGCATTCCCTTTGTGAGTGACCTTAACAGAGGTGGGTTGTTACATGCTTCCTCTTCTTATTATTACCACCTTGTTATGGTTTCTGAGCTTCCCTGGTTGCAGCGACAACATTTGCTTCCTTATGAAACAAGCTCTCATGGCGAACAGCTTTTTCCACAATCTTCTCAAATGAATCGTCAAGATTATCCACTAGCGGTCTTCCTATGTAGGTATCCAGTACCATAACAAACTTCTCGTTCTTCTGATAAGGTGTATCAATGTATGAACGAGCATATTTGGACAAGGCCTCAAAATCGGAAACATAATCAAGCACAAAACGAACATTCTGCTTTAGCTCTATGAACTTCTTGAACAAAGCAGACTTCTGAGCAGTGGAAATAAACTTTGCTTCAAACTTAGCTTGGAATTTCTCCCATGAAATCTCCTCATCTGTAGTCTCAAGTGTAATTGAATTCCACTACTACATGGCCCTGTCTTGCAGCTGTCTTGACGCAAGCTTTCTCTTAGTTGCATCTTCAAACCCCAAGTCTCCAAAAATACGGACACAAGAATCCATCCACCTTTGAACCTCTTCAGCTAGCTAAGTTCCATTGAATGGTTTCCCTCCTAGAGACGTAAAATCTTTGCATAGCTTCGCAAAATCCACAACCCTGGAACTCGCACACCGACATCTATCGTGGCTGCCACTGGAGCGGGTACCCTTCGCATAACTGTTTCCATTATGGCCTCAAACATGGTTGGGTAGTCTGGTATAACGCCATTACCGCCTCCAGGCATAGCCCCTTCCCTAGCAGTGTGTCATGTAGTTCGTCAACTCATTCTAAATATGCAAATTAGAATGATTAGACACTTGCAAGAAAAGCTGATAAAGAAGTACAAATGCTACTATACTATATAGTATCATATAGTATACATCCAACTGAAATCTACAAATACGTCTATCATACGTAATTACGACTTCGAACTTTGGCTAAAATCCTTAAGCAGAACTTTGATACCAAATGTGAGGACCGCTCATAACCCTTGCACTAAACAAGAGGAATAATGCGTTGAAAGGTGTGTCAGGCAACCGTGGATGATCATCATAGGTAGGTAAACACAATCGATACCTGTCATAGAACTCACAATGCAAGGATAAAATATAGTAAACGAATATACAACAGGTAATAATAGTGAAGCATCATATAACAAACTTTTGAAACTTTCAAAACATCTTGAAAGATTATCCAAACATTGTAGGAAATATCAAAGTCTGTACATAAAGCCTCACTACAACACTCATAGAGAAAATAGCAAACAGCGGAAATCCAAATACTAAATAGTAGGTAAAATAATATGCCAGTCTCCTGCTCGCCTCCGAATAGCGTCATCTTCTTCACTAAGCTTTAACCTGTCACCTACCACCTAATCTGCCCATCCAACAATCGGATGAATGACCCAAGGTAATAAGAAGGAAACATAAAACCTTGAGTCAGACAACAGTCTTAGTGAGCAAATAAAACAGCTAACAAACATCATCAATAAAGTATATGAGAATGGGTAAATAAACGAACTAATCCACCCAGCTCCAGAGAAGAACTCACACCTGCCTTCCCCACACCTGACAGTGATAGCCTTTATGATCCATACAGCCAAAGGAACAACAATTCAGCCATGTCAATCAAAACAACCATTCATACATGGCAAAAGCAATTCACACAACATCTAGTTATATCTCACGGGAGCTACCCTCATCGAACTTAGCATCCCTCAAGCACAAGCCCCAAAGGCCGAAGCTAATATTAGACAAGCACCCAAAGGACACCTCATTCGAAATCAGATAATCTCCGTGAGATGGTACAACCAAAGCAACCAAGCATTCAAGCGTCCATGACTGACTCTGGCTATCACCACCAACTTTGCTTTGAAATCATCGTTAATCATACAATTGGCAAAACAATTTGCCATCAATTGTCGAGGACCATACATGACGCCCCGGTTCTAGCAAAAAACCCACACACATGTCTAGGCCATACACAACGCCCAGGGTACTCGACCTACAGCCGGTCTCTTCATCTTACCCGTGATTTGAGCCCACTAGAACCTATGACAACGATAGTTCCTCGGCCTTCTCATCTCTAGTCATTATCAATTACGACTATTCATAAGCTCAGAACACATTAGAGCAACCACTTCACACGAATTCAATACATCCTTGAGTCATTTCTACATTCACCACATCCGATGAACAAATCACCTCACTTCGTCAACCCCCTTGGAATTCACGTCGAAGTTACCACCACTTTCGAACCAAAGAAAACATCAATCATGAGGTTCGAAACAATCCATAACATCACATCAATTTTCTATTGGAAATAAACCATAATATTTAGAAGTGCTGTTAAAACTCTTCAATACGTGCCAATCGACCGACTGACCCTTGAGTTGATGACCGACCGACCAGACTCTAGTGACCGACCCCACCCACCCTTGGGTACAAGACCGACCCACTCCTGTCCCCATGTGGACTGACCAGAACCAACTCCAAAGGTTGGACCGACCGACCCTATCCAAAAGCTCGACCGACCCAGTTTTGAAGGCTCGACCGACCCATCACTTCACCCTTCCCAACTCCAAGATCGACCAGGCAGGGACACACGAACGACCAGGGGAGGACCGACCCAATCTGACTGCTCGACCGACCAGGTTGTTTCACCAAGGACCAACCTGAATTCTTCTATTCAGACCAACTGATCCCAGACCAGACTCCCAGGCCTGCTCGACCGACCCACACCGAGAACGACCCAACCCAAAACAAGACCAACCGACCAGGGCATGGAACCGACCCCTCTTCCGACTTATTCCCCATGACAAGTTTTCGGTCCGACCGACCCAACCTCGACCGACCCAAAACCTGCACCACCCCATTGCAACTCTGATTTCGACCAAAACTTCGTCAAACGATAAACTCGACGAAGCCAGCTTGTCCAATTCATTAGGTATGGCCACAAGCATGGTATGAAACCATTATCAACATGAATATGATGATTTTCACCAATATTATGCAATCACTCCAAAATTACAATGAATGATCTTATGAACAAAACTTATAGATCTAACTTACAAAGACACATCAAATAACATAAGAATTACCCGTTTAACTTGCTAAATTAGATCCTAAGGTGATTCATATGAAAATGGACTTACCAAGGTATATATCTATGATAAAATTCTTGAATTTGATGAAAAACATGGCCAAACATTCATATACTTGATTGAATCCATGTGAGAGATGCATATCACTCACCAATTCTCTAAAACAAAGCAAAAATGGTGCAATACAAATTTAGACAGCAAGGAATTGAATCCAAACTCCTTGATTTGATGAATTCGTCCTTTAAGCGATGTAGATCTAGCCTCCAATGGTGTGGATCTTCGATTTCCTAAGATTAGATCTCGATTTTAATGGTGGAAAGGTGTTAGAGGAAGGACGAACATAGGCCACCAAATGAGAGAATGAAGGAAGTAAACCATTCTCCATACCTCCACCCCTATTTATAGCATTCCACCAACCCACCAATGGGCCTCTCCAAATCAGCCCATTAAGGCATTAAAAACCCAAATAACCAACTGTTAGACCTTAAAACAACGATTCCTCCCAAACTGCTAAGTCAAATCTTTAATGTAACCACCATACAGAAAGACAATCATCATTTCCTTTCCAATGGCATAGGTCTCACTCTTTGATTCGACCTGAGTCAAAAGTTATACCATGTACAAGACTGACAGGGGTAAAATGGTCACAAACAAAATTGGTAAAAATTATGGATATGTCTCACATCCCCATAAGCAACATATTAAAATATGAGAATGATTCAACCCTTAGGGAATAAAATAAAAATATTTTATGATCCTCCGATACATGAAATGCGGGCTGTTACAAAAATACCTGATCGGACAAATCGACTGTTATTCGTTATTTAACGATTAATGACCAAAGTGAGTACACTCGCAAACTCTGTGCAGTTTTAAAATTTTATAAACGTGTTTTAAAATTAGTATATGATGATTGAATGTTGTGTGACGGTTGTTTTTGTGAATTGCTAATATATTGGTTGAAATTATAGATATTGTTATATATAAAACGTTGATTAAATATTGATTCTATTTATCATAATATCTCATATTGAAATAAAATTGATGTTATTTATATTATTTAATATCCGTGGATGCAGGGAAACGGGTTGGAGGGATCCAACTGGATTCCTCAACTTTTATATTACTATTTTTCCTATATTATGATATATGATGTGATATATTATTTGTAATTGATTGTGTGTGTTTTAATGGTACTTGGCCTTTTTATGTGGTATTTTATACACTATAATTAATATTTGATTATAAAAAGGAACGGTTGAAGTGGGTATCAAATTTAAGGATTTTATAAAATCAATTGATTTTATAAAAAGGTTATATTTGGAAATTAAATAAGAAATTTCTGTAGAAAGTTATTAATAGTTATACGGAATAGATATGATTTGTTTTAAAATTAATACAATATAAAAGGGATTGCGAGTTATAAAAGAATTATGAGAAGATTGATTTAAAGTAGATATTAAATATAAATATGTTTTTAACAAATAAATTGAGAAGAATAATTTATAAAAGATATTTATAAATTAGGAAAAATATTTATCATTGGATAAATAAAAATATAGGTCTGAATTTATGTAGAGAAGTAAAAACCAGTTTTAATACCGATGTTTGAAATTAAATGTGAACGTAGCAGTTAAAAAGGAAATTATCAATGAAATTATAAGTGTTAGAAATAAAACAAGATTTTTATGAATAGTCTATAAATAGAAGTAAAAAAAGAATTTGGATTTGAGATATTGTTGTTAATGCGAAATGAAATCTTTATTGATTTCATATATAAAAAAATTATTCACGTTTGAAGTGAATAATGGGTGGAAGTAAATGGTTGCAAATAAAAACTTTTATAAAGGAAACTGAGTTTTGAAATAGGAATTATAATGGAGTTAAGGGAATTAGAAACTGATTGGAGATTAGTTAAGTTGAATGGCTTTCTGAGTGTCGATCTGATGTTCGTTTCGGCCTTCAGGATTGATACTTAGGAATTTGTTCTCTTACTAGTTAACAATTAGGGACTAATAAATGTGGGAGGATAGTGATGCGTGAATAAGAAAGGAAAATGTTTTCCAATATTAATAATGTATATAGTCTAAATTTAGAAAAATAAGAATTTACGAATATATGGAAACGGGAAATAGGGAAATGAATAAATTAATGACAATTTAATTTAAAGGGAAAATGTTGGTTGATGATTGATCGATAAAAATTCCATTTGGAAATAAGATCGTTGTGTCTATGGATGTTTTCCTTTGATTGTTAAATAACCGACTATCGAAGTTTTGACCCTTTTTTGTCTTCAATACGGGGAGACTGAGATCAGATTTATTATCTGAAAATCACTCCGTATGGGCATTAGAATTGTGAATCAAATATGATGAAGATAATTGAAGATGGAGTTTATGTACGACTGTTCTGGCAAATCTTAGGTAGGAATTGCCTAAGATGGGTTTACAGAATAGTGCCTCCGGTTTGTCCAGTCCCAGGACGACTTGTATGGAAGAATTTCTAATAGTGTATATCTAATAGATCGTTTAAGTTGATCTCTTCAAACGTATTTACATTTTTTGGCGGAGGAATTCGTTTCTCTTAGCTTTATACCCGTGATATTTTTGGAGAAATCAATTTGTGATTAGGTGGGTATGACGTTGTGGCATTCAAAGTAAATAAAGGTTTGATATATCAAAAAGATACGTTATGGCCTCAAGCCTCACAACCAGGAAATGGTATAAAATCGGGTAGGTCGCATGGCTAAGTGGGTGGCTCCCAATTAGGGTGTATTATCACCTGATCTTGAGAAAATCCATTTGCTTCTTCAATCTATTTCGATGTTGTTCCTTTCGGGAAATGGTTGTTGATCCCAACCGTTGGTGATAATACATTCGGTACAATCAAGCGAAATGAGTGATCGGTCATGTTTAGCCTGGGTTGCAAGATGTTCTTGTTGAACCCGATGTATTCCTCTCTAGAGATACACTATCAGAAGATGGTTCCATACCGTGCTAGTTGAAATTCATTTCCCAATAAGTTCCCGCAGTTTTTAATTATATATTATGTATATGGAACATGAGATGAAAGCGTTCCGCTAGATTGCTATTTAATTGATTTAGACATTATTATAATATCAGAAGAGTATTGATTTTAAAGAAATGTTTTGGGCTATCGTAAGGTAAAAACCATATATGTTTATATGTGGATCGGTCTTACGATTATCTTCTCTTCAAAAAGGATTTTGAAAGTTAAACCAAGTGATTGGAGTTTACTCAAACCAGTCCCGTGATTGACCCAGAGTTTGTTTTGTTTTGTTTTACCCTAAACTCTTGGATACCCAAATTTGTACGAGCAGTCAAGTAGTCGGGATTTTACAGATATACTTGGAAGAGCTTGTAGCAGGAGGCTTCAACATTTTTAGCTACAGTTTATTTCTGTTATGATGTTATGTGTTGTACTTTGAAATTTCATGTATATACAGTTATAAGTTTGTATTTTAAAAGTTATGTTATTTAATATATTTTATTTATTCCGCTTTGAGATTCGTGTTTATTCTGATTCTGTTCTGTGTAATCTTCTTCTTCTATTATAACTTTCTTTCTTTCTATAAGTCACCCTTTAACTTCTTTCTATTAATAATCTGGTATGTTCGATGCTTGAATAGTTGACATAAGTTTTATGTCGATTTTCGGGGTCGAAAATTCCAGTTCGTTACATAACTTCCCTTACAGTTTTTCTTATCAATGTTACTTTAATAGAATCGGTACTAAAGCATTAATCCGAAAAAGGTTTTCTCATTCTGTCTTGGACCAACATGTCATTAACACAGACTTTACAGATCGCCCTGCTACATAAGTCAACAACTAGGCTTAGGTACAAGCTAGCGAAAAGGTATGACAACTTTTTCAAAAATTCATTGGACATTCTGTTGACAACCTTTATTCGTATATTTCTTTTACCACTACTCATAACTTTTTCGGAAAATCCAAGCGAAGAAGCCTAAACAAAGGGAAAAATCTGTCTCTCAATCATCCCAAAAAGATTGTCCTCACGAGTTAAGAAAAATGTTCCTTTCCACGCAATTCACTTTTGACTACTGCTAAACTCAGGGAGCTATCCATCTTTGAAATAAAGAAGAATCACACTTCTAATGTTTACACTCATTTAAATTTTCAAAAAATACCCTACGTGGATTTTTCCCAAAAAAATCACTACAATTGAAGTCCAATTACTTCCTTAAAATACATGTGGAAAGTTCCAACATAAGGGCCACATTACTCTTTCCATAAGATACAGTTTAGAGAGTAAAGTAGTCCAATCTAATTAATCCTTCACAGGTCAATACTCGATTGCGCCTTCAATACATACCCCAAAAAAACCACTTTCCTCTCAATATCTGAGATGGATCATTGTACGGATAACCTTTCTAAACTCCAAACCCATCAATCGTCGGCACAACTCCATAGGTAGGAAAGTTCCAGTCAAGGGCATAAAAATCAACCCTTACTTACAACCCCAAAACCACGTGCTTTATCTTAAATGCTACATATTTAGCTTCGTCACAAACAATGACCTGAAAATCAATCTCTCTCTTCTAGAGATAATCTTTCAATTGCTTATTATATTCGGGATTTATAACACAAAGAGAATTGAATCAATACTACCTAGAAATGCAATAAGGAAAATAGTAATATTAACATGACTGACCCTTCGGGTCGTAAAAATTCTCAAAAATTAGTCCACTGCATAGCCAAGTCTGACTATCTTCTCCTTGCGATCAAAATAGCCCCTAGTTGGCTAATTAACCTCCAAATTTTCCTACTTTAAAATCTTAGAATGTAAGCACCTCAATTGAACTCTACTACTAGTTCAAAAATATGGGATAACCAATTATATGGTTGATCTATTTAGGCCCAAAACCAGCCCATACCCGGAAATGCCCAAAACATCTCCTAAATCAAGATTTCCAGTTTCAACCTCGAATCACCATAGATAATCAAGTTAATCTCTCTGCCGGGTTAAGAAACTACTACTGGTCTTAAGTGCAAAATAGTCAACTTGTGTTATCATCACACCCTTGGGGATTTACTACATCTGTAAAGGACGATTTTGTTAGACCTACAATATAAATGCTCCACATGACTGAACTCATCATGGCTATGGCCCCATGCCGCCACCCCAACTAATACATCAAAGGAAAAGGGATAAAATAATCCTAAACCAAATAGGAAAAATAGAAAGAACTAAAGATAGATAACATTCTTTCTTTCACCAACCCTTGCCTTCTACCATTTCTCGATCACTTTTGATCAACACCTTTTCTAATAATCCTTTAGACATTAATATACTCATGTTGATCTTTCAGTTGCCACCCTTAAATTTACCTTTTAGGAAGTTCAGCTTATTCCTAATTGATTGGTTACCGAAAATGTACAGAACTCTATTTCTGTAGTATAAGACAATCATAAAAATTCGTAATTGCAAGATATTTCTTCTTGATTATCTTTAAGTTGACGGGTAGTGTGAAATACGATTAAACCCCTATTTCGCACCAATCCATTCATTCTGGCAATGACGTTTCTATGTTAATTTCAAACCAGGCAATGGAAATACTTCCCTTTTTCTTAACCAATCAATCTAGGTTATTCTTAACTTCCAAAATATCCTTTTATCACTTAACTAATATGGTTGTTCCATCCATGATAAACCCTTTTTAATATTAGTCAAGCAACAAGTTTCTTTCTAACATCGACCCCTCCCAACTACTGAGCTGAACGGGTTTGCCCACTAATCAAATTTTCAACCTATAAAGAAAAGCTTAGGTAGGTTGCCTTATAACTCAACTAAAAAGATTTAGAATTTGAAAGAGTCAAAGGAAGGTTATAACTGACTATATGCGATATTTAATTTTCAAAATTAACTTTTTATTTCCAAAAATGTGTTTTCTTTCAAAAATACATCGTTGCAAAACAAATTTTTAGCGATCTTGTAACCTTAGGTTCTGATACCAAGTATAACTCCTCACATTCCGTAATGTCACCCATATGAGGATTTCATTAAGGAAATATAGAGCATTTTAGGTATACTGTAACAACCTGTATTTTTGGTCAATTTAAAATATGATTTTTGATAGATTTTAAATATTTAAAAACAATTTATTTTGAGAACTAACAACTTGAAATTTATTCAAAAACGAAGTTTGAGCGTATAAGTTTAAAATTTAATTAAAACGAGGTCGTAACGTCGCGCTAGTTCGAAAATTTTAGTTTTGAACTTTAAATTAATTTACAGAATTTATTATAAGTCGAATTTCTATAAAACAAGAAACTTTAGGACATATTGAATTATAATTTTCTAACGAAAATGAGAAATCAATTTTTCATTTTATAAATTGTAAGTTAAGTCCAAATTAAAATTTCAAATAGTCGCGATGAAATTGTTTATAAATTATAACTATTTATTAAATTAAATAAAAGGATTTTTATTGTAAATTGAATACTGTTTGACTAGAAAATTGTAATATCGAGTTATAATCACAAGTATGTTTATTTTACAACTATATGATATTTATTTAGATGTATACAATAATAATTATTTTGTTATTAATTTGAATAATATTGGAATTTAATAATATTATTACATAGGCCTTAAAAATAATCATGTAGCAAACGACCTCCGTTTTTGATGAAACCAGTTTTGTTAGATCCGGAACGTCAAATTATTGTTAGGTTTGAAATTTCAAGTCAATTGGAATTAGTATGTAAGCGTGGTAAATTTAAACACATGTTGAATTTTAGTTAAAATTCAATAAGCTAGTAAAAAAGCCATTTTTCAAATGGTCTCTAAATTCGATGAAATCTGGTTTATTAAAACCGTATTTGTAAAACATAGCAAAATTTCAAATTTCGTAAGTTTTGGAGTTAGTATGTAGTCGTGGCAAATTAAAATGTATATTCAAATTTAATATTGAAGGTTATATTGATGTTTATTTTAATTTTAAGAAAAACTTGTTAAAACAATTGAATTGGCTTTCAAAACCTATTCCATTGCGCTCGTAATAGGGGTATTTGGCTTGGAATGCCAATCGTTGGGATTCGTTTGGAGTTCGGAGCGTGAAACTTTAGAATTAAGAAAGATTGGAATTAAATATTATTAAAAATATGCATATATAACCTAAAAAGAAACCAAAACCCAAATCTACCATTTCAGCTACCACCTACATATTCAATGGCCAAATACCATCGATAATCGCTCTCGTTTTCCACCAAATTCATTCACTGATCCACGAAATGTTCATCTAGGAAATTATTAAGCTCAGTGAGCTCTTACTTCTCAGTGTTGGTGATGGAGTTTCATTGTTTAGGAAATCGAAATCTGGTCTAAAACCCATCGGCGTTCATGGGGTTTCTTGGGTAAACGGGGAGGTCGAGCCTCAAGCTGGGTCAGGCGATGGTCAAGAGCGAAGCGGTGCGTGTCCCGGTGAAGTCTGATCAGCCTCCAGGCGACGTCGGGCGTTGCGTCAATCGATGTTTGGTCGGGCCTAGGGTTACGGGATAGCTGGAGCAAAATGAAGACAGGGAGCAAAGGAATTAGATCAACAGATTTTGGTTAAAACGTACTTAGTTTATACTAATTTTATAATTAATAAAAATAATTAAGGAACTGTTAAGTATAATTAAATCATATATATTAGAACGTCTATAACTCATGCATATATGAACAGAATTGGATGATTTAAGATGTGTTGGAATCGTCTTGGCAAGATCTATGCAATGGAACCAATTTGGAGGAAATTGGCGCTTGTGGGAATTTTTGATTAAATTAAATGCATATTTTAATTTAACTGAAACAATCGTTTATAATGATTCCAAAACCGATCAAAATGAGAACTCTCTCACTTAACTGTTTTGTTACGTTATTATAATCATATTTAAATATGTGTTGGTTGCCTGTTATTGTAATGTTTGCTTCGTGGTTGATGGATGATTTTACAGCTTTTATTAATATTATTGATACTGTGAATATAAGCGTTGTCGATAGAAACACTTATATTATAATTATTGGTTAATGAATGGTAGTAGATATGGATGTATACATATTGTTGACACAAGATTTATACCACGAATATGGAAATTGGAAATTTATTCAATTTTTTGGATTTTTAAATGAATTTTGTACTCATTCAAGTGAAATTTGATAGAAAATAGGAAATGGGATTTTTAAATCCAAACTGATTTAAAAATGAAGTTGTTATAATTTCAAACAACTATTGAAACGATTGAAATGGAATTGAATGCATTTGGATTAAAATGACTTGTTTTAATTCAAATGAGATTTTGAATAGTAATTTCAAAATGTGAAATCGAGTCAAGTATATAAACGAATTTTTAAACTTGAATGGATTTTTTTCCATTATTCTTATTTATTTTAATAACGATTATTAGAAAGATTTGGATTTTAAATTATTATATTTTGAAAAATATTATTATTTGAATATTATAATAATATGGATTATTCGATTTTGATTTAAAATTGAATGGGAGATGGAAACCTCTTTTAAATGAGATTCTAAACGTTTTGTAAAATATGTTTAGGCGTAATCAACTAATTTCATTATAAATAATAAAATGGTTTGAATACGACGAGTCACACAGCCACTGTTCGCGAATTTCAACCATTAACTTCAAATAGACGTAAGGGGGATCCAACCGTCGGATTCTCCTAAAACTGAAACGTTGGGTTCATAATGAAAAGAGCTTTCAAATGAAATAATAAGTTTTAAAATCCCATGGCCTGATTTTAATATAAGTCTAAAACTATTTTGGGAAAAGTCTCCACGAATGCAGCTCGGTGGCTGGATTTGGAAACCGACTGTAAGGGCCGTAATAAAGTTATAAAAATTATGGATAAATTATGTTAAATCATAATAGGTGATTTAAAAGATTTTGGATGGAAAATTCCAAGTTTTGGAAAAATAAAAGATATTTTATCTGAATGAGCTTGTTAACAACTAGAGTAAAGAATCCAGTGGTTTTAAACAACATATTGGATTGTAATGGTTTAAATATAACCAGAGTTTTCCAACGTATAAATTGGATTAGATTTGAATGAAACTAATCTTCGGATATTTTGATATTGGATTCCGCAATTACACGGATACATTGGTGAGGAATTTGGAAGATATAGATATCGTTATTCCCTATACAGTATCTGTTGGTTTCAGAATTTGATATTGAATATAAGTCGATACGATTTCTATTCAAAGTTTTTTATTTGATATCAAATTAGATTTTGGGTTTGTCGTGAAATGTTGTCTTCAATAACACTGAATTTAACCCTAGTTGAAAATGAAGTTTATGAAATTAATCTTTTAATTAAGATAAATGAAGTCTTCCAAAGTGTAGTTTTCTAATTTAATAAATATAATAGGAAGTGAATAGAAAGTTGATTTTGGGTTATCATGAACGATGTTTTAAATAGAATTTGTTCTTTAACCCAGCTAAAAGGGTAGATATGATTTGGAATTTAAAAATCTTTTAATTAAGATTTAATGGAACTTTTCCAAAGTGAAGTTTTCTAATTTAATAAATTAAATTGGAATTAAATGGATTTCAATTTATTGATAATTGAGATGAACCTCCGTGGAGGAAGACCTTTACTATTTAAGGAACTTAAAAGGCTTTGTCGTTATTCTGCTTATATTATTAGTCTGATACGGAAATTTATATCAATTGTGAACTGGTACGATTTAAGTGAAAATTCCATTTTGACTGGAAGTTGAATTTGGGTTTATCATGAACGGTGTTTTAAATAACATTTGTTCTTTAACCCAGTTAAAAACATGATTATAACTTCCTCAAGTAAAAAAATCATTGAATAATGATTTTTAGGATTAAAACTGTGTTAAAGTTTTACTGAATCTTTAATTAGATCTGAAATGTAAGGAGGTAATTAGATTTACCGAAAACACGATGAATGTTCGATATGCAGTATCCTCAGTTTTTCTCCATGAGATAATTAAATCTTTAATTAGATTCGAAATAAAAAGTGGTAATAAAATTTACCTTAACACAGTGGGTGTTAGATATAGAGTACCACAAGTTTTGCTCATGAGATGAGTAGGTTCGGAATGGGATAACGATATGAAATATTATCTTTTGTGTAAGGCTCGTTGATCCCGATAAAGTTTATAAACCTTAATTTGGTTTAAGTTTGTGAAAAGATATCATATAATCTTTTGTAATGATTTCTAAGGAAAAGATTTAAATTAAAAGTTTAAATGATATAAATTTTTGATAAGATAGATGGGGGTTAATTCCCAATGTAAAGAATATTTGAAATAATAAATATTCTGAATTGGAATGAGATGCATGATATGTTTGTATATCACTTGATTTGAAAGATGTGATAGTTATTTGGAAAGATCGGGTTTAACCCGTTTTGAATAAGTGATAAGACGATTAAAAGCCAAAGATATTGAAGACAGTGGTTAAAGACCGGAGATATTCACATTGTTTGGATTATTATTGTTGTCTCATTTGGGGTGTACAATCCAAGACGAGGTTATAAGTGGTGGTCGTCCAGATGTACTTGGAGATTGATCGAATGTGCAAGGGCCTCTCTCCTATATTGGACATATGGGACGAGGAATAAAGTGCCTTCGGTTTCGTTCATGCCCAGAATGAACTTGTAAATGTATGTGTATGACATTGTATTATGTGCCATATTGATTGATCTCTACTAAATATATATATCTCGTTGATGGCGGAGAATTTATTCTCTTAGCTTAACACCTTCCTCCGAGACGTATGAGCTTAGAAGTTATATATTAATGAACATCGGTTGTATGGTATGGAATGACAATGTGACATACTGAGTGTTCCTGGTAGATAGATCAAGGATTCTTGGTGAAAACAGAGCTTTATGGATGATGATCAAAGCATGGCTAATATAGCATAGCTTTGTGTGTCGAGATGGGGACTTCGACGAGCCTCACAACTTGTGAATGAATGATACTGCATAATAAGCGGCATGTTGTAATAGGTTTTCGCTCGACTCTAGCGTAAGTCGTGGGGCTGTGAAAGCCCACGTGAACGCCCATGCAGCAATGGATGTTTCCTGGGGGAACCAGGCGTAACCATTTTGTTGCAGCAATTCTAGGTCGAAGACAAACAAAAGGTAGATATGTTTGTTGGGGCATCCAGGCATAACCACTGTATATCTGGGGTCCAGAGAGAGGTTTCACGAGCATCCTGATAAAGGTGACTCCACGGATGAGGAATCTAGATTCACCCCGATAAAAGTGATGGTTAAGGAGCACTAGTTAATCCTAGAACCTAGGGTTTCGAATTTAGGACCATTTGAGTCTTGGGACACGCATTAACTATGTCAAAAAAGCCTCAGTCATTGATGGAACCCAATTTCCAATATGAATCTTTGTGGTTTTTAATTGTAACCTATGCATGTAGTCGTAGTGCACTAAGTCTGCTATGATTGATATATTTATTTTTGAAATCATTTTTTACATTATGCACTAGTGATAATAAAAGAAGATTTTATGTATCAAGCATTTTTTGCTATTATAAAGTAAAACTCTATCCTCCTGTTTGTGTTGCATTGTGTGATGTGATTGAGTCTTATAATAGCCTCATTTTTCAAAAAGCATTGTGATTGGTATTCACGTGGAGAAAACATGTTCCGTGTTATATGGCGTGGTCCCGTGAGTTACCCAACTTTAAAATAAAGTATAATAATTGTTTTTGGTTCTCACACCAGCCCTATGACTGACCTGGAGTTTATTGTTTCCCACCTAAACTCTGGATGCCTATATTTTCCGAATGGACAGCTAGTTGTTTTGGTTTTGCAAATATTTTATTAAGCAGGATGCTGGATTGAAGCAAAATCTGTGTCCAATACATTCAAAAGTCTTTCGCTGAATGTAATTATATTTCTACTGTGTATTTTTTTAATTTATTGTACTCAATATATTCTATACTCTGATGTATAATTGTTGTAATAGCAATGAAACGTTCTTTTATGTTCTTTTCTGATGTGTTGTATTCCCATAATGGTTCGAGGATTTCTGTCGTTTTGGATCAGACCTGTGTGGCTTATGGTCGATTCGAAAGACGGAAAGTTTCCGGTTGATACATATACAGATAGGAAACATCACGGAGACTAAGACTTTACAAGACATAAAATAGTTGATTTAAATCGAAAGAAGAAACTTTTATCTAAAAAACAAAACCATCTTTATTTTAATTAACCAAATAGTTACAAAATGTCATGTCTCAAGATCTCAGTCAAAATAACATCAGCGTACAAAATAATATTATCCTCCAAATAGACAAAAAGATACAACCTAGCCTTAGAAAGAAATCAGGAAGTAATCGATCCGTTATAAGTCAAATTTCTTCGAAACAAGAAGCGTTCGAATCTGTTGAGCTATATTTTACTAATGGAAGAGAAAAATGGAGACTTTGCTTTATAGATTGTAAGTTATGTCCAAATCAAATTTTCAAATTCGCTATGGATACGTTTATAAGCCATAACGATTATTTAATTATAATAAAATATTTATTTCGAATTTGGACAAGATTTTTAAGACGTATTCTTAATTTAATTTATAGAATTTTACTGTAAATTTTAAATTGGGAAATAAGCAACATTTCGTTCAACGTATTTTGCATCCTAAATTAGCATTTTAGGAATTTCAACAAATAAGTTATCTTGTAAATTATATTATATTTTTGGGATCGTGGCACATAGCTCGACACGATTATATTTTTATTTTTTTCCTTAGCAGCTTGTACAGGAATGGAGTTTTCCGTAATATGGTACGTAAAATTTTCTAACTTAAAATAAGAAGACTTATTTTACTATACTTACATATGCCTACCCTAAATTCCAAATATAGCATAAATCTATATATTTAAATATCCTATACGTCCTCTCATCCTGGTAATGATGTGAAACTAATAAGGGAGAAATGTTCCAATGTAAAGGAAAATAAGGATATAGCTCAGAACGTTTTAGAATAAGATCATGCAAAGGCAAGTTAGACTTGAAATCGTGCATAGGAGGTTGAAGCATTCGTTCAGTTCGAAGTGTCTTTAAAGAATCCGCGGGAAGCAAAATAAGATAAAGAAAATTTGTATTTAGCTTAGCTTCTATACTAAAAAAGAAAATAAAAATGCTAACATGTGTATAATGGTGAGCATATTAGCGCATATAATATAGGACATCACATTTTCTAAGCAGCCACATGGTTTCTTTCCACTTTGTTGTCTGTTAACCAGCCTTTTGGTCCGTTTCCAAAAGTACGCAAGACACGCTTGACTCAACATATCGCATGATATTACAGCCCAGAGGTGTTGCCAACATCATCAGAGGTCCAGTACCAGAAGACTCGAGTCGGGCCACTAGCAGAATGTCGTATTCCTCGAATGCGACATCCATCAGTATCCATCTGCAGCCGAGCCGAAGGCGAGCCATCTGTGGGTCCGGGCGCAGCGCCGGTGGGGGTCCGGGGCCCCATAGTCCCGGCGGCGATATGTTGAGTCGAATCCTTCTTCATCGGATTACCGCCACATCCACATTGTCGTACCCCTCTTCCTGAATCCCCTGTGCCAACCGCCAGCATAAAATTCGTACCCCACGGGGTACGAATTTCCTAGCACGAGGGGGGATCCGAATTTTTGGAACTCTCCTCTGGGATACGAAAATTAGCTTGTGGTCCCCTATTTCTACCTACTCCTACCTACTCCTACCTAACCACTCCAATATAAATATCCCTTGACCTCACACTTCAAAGGGGTTGGAATTTGGTGACTTGACGTCTCTAGAGAGCTCCAAGTAGCCTCTTTAATGGCATCTCAACTTTGAGGAAGAAGAAGGGAAAATTTTTCTTTTTCCCAATACTTGGCATATAACCATTATGACTTCATATAACTTAGAGATGAACGTAAAGAGATGTCATGAGATAGTCTCGACCTTGTAACTTTGTGTTATTAATAATATTCCAACGACTCTTCAAAGTGGACGTAAGTCTCTCACGAGGCCGAAGGACTATAAATCTCTCGTGTTATTTATTGCTTTTTGCACTTACTTTCACGACCAAAACTATCATTCCTAAGTAATTGGAATCTTGGGTGTTTACGACGTTTTTGGCCATCAACACTGCACACATTGTTCCTTAGGATGGAAGTTAAGTATATACATTAATATATCTGTACATTTTTCACTAGAAATTGTACCTACCTCTTTTTAAAAATCGACCTACCTACGAGTGTACAACCCTGTAGATGCTTAAGTCCTAAGCTAACCCCATTGTCACTCAGACATACTGATAAGAAAACACATACCCTACCGCACTTGAAGTACCACCTAAGAACATGTCAATTCCTTAATTTCAAATCCTCCTCCACATATAAATAGAGCACGCTGCCCTCGTATTTCTGCCTTCAGAAAAAAGGGTAATCAGAAGTTTAATGGCCTCTAAATATACACACACACACGAAGTCTGTTGTAGCGTGTACATATACGTGGCATTTCGATGGGAGGGCACTTGCGTGGGTAGCTAGTAGTAGCTTGCGGGCATGCCAGAAAGGAAGTAGAGTATTGGACTAAAGTGGAAAGAGTTTGGGGAGGGGGATTGCACGCATATGGGTTTTTAAGTGCACAATATTGTGGTAGGAGAATGTCGCATGTTCTTTACTGGACGTGCGTATTAAGGAAGGCGACGTATTTTAAAGAAGCATTTTGAGTTGACTGCGTGGAGTGGAGAAGAAGGAGGTTGGGAAGAGTATGGCGACGATGTTTCCGGGTTGGGTATTGGTGTAGTATGGGTAGAGAATGGGGAGTGCAAGTTTAGCCATGGCTGTTTGAAATGACCCGAAAATCACCCTTACGGGAAATCGCCGGATACGCTTACTTTGGGCTACAACACATCAGAACAATAACAACAGACTTTTATAAACATTACAATAATGTTACATCAGAGTACAGAACATATCAGAGTACATTGAATAAAATTACAGCGGAAGATAAATTTCAATAAATTAAATACAATAAACAGCAGAAGACTTCTATGCTCTAGACACAGCTTTAGGCTTCGATCCAGAATCCTGCTCAAGAGATAAATATCTGCAAAAAGCTACACGACTGCCCATGTGGAAAAGAGGGCACCCGAGTTTGCAAAGTGAAACAAACTACGAGTCAGTCATGGGACTGGTGTGAGAATTCTTAACTAATATAACTAATAGCAATAAGGCCAATCCAAGGACCATGCCGCTAACGTGGAACGGGTTTTATCCCAATGGATTGCCGGTGCATAATTAAAAGTAAATCGTTAAACAACACAATGCTTTTTAGAAAAATGAAACCATCATAAGACTCAAGTCCCATCACACAATGCAACGCAAACCAGAGGATAGAGTTTTACCTTATAATGGTCAAAAATGCTTGATACGATAAAAACGAATTTGATATTATTATTAGTGTATATACGTTTCAAAAACATTTCAAAGTAAATGTATCAATCCTAGGAAGCATAGCTACCAAATACTATGCCTCCATACTAGTAATACAATCAAATTCGTAGGGTCGTATTGGGAATTTGGTTTCCATCATGAGTCAAGGCTAGGGAGGAGCTCCTTACCGATTCGAGACACTCTAGCTAATGTCTCAGGGTTCCCTGCAGTTAACCCTTGGATCCTGCAGGGCCGGTCCACACATACAGCTTCGTGGATTGACAATTCCTGAACACACGTTTCCCGGTCCTATAGGACCTATCATCCGAGGCGCGCCTCATTCCATCATCCACATAAGTAAAATATCAGCCAATTTAAGCACTGACACTACCCCTAGCTAGAAAGAAACGTGTTGCTCTCCCTGCGTTCCCTTCTCCCGTTTTAGATTCAACCGGGTTGTGAGGCTCGTGAAGCTACGTAATACACAAAGTTATGCTTATTCAAGCTGTGCTTTGATCATCAACCACAAGGCCTGCTTTTCAACAAAAGCCTTGATCATTGCATCTTAGCATGCCACATTTTCAATCCATACCATACCATTGATTCCTACCAATATACAACCTCTAAGCTCGTACGTCTTAGAGAAGGGTGTTAAACACCAAACAGATATATATTTAGCAGAGATCAACGAATACCGTATAAAGGAATACAACGTCAGACATACAATCCATTTTCAAGTCCGTTCTGGGTCTGAACGAAACTGGAGATACCCTCGTCCCGTATGTCCAGTACGAGAAGGAGGTACCCGCATATCTGTGCAATCAACATATACGTCCGGACAGCCACCCCTGACTCCCCTTCAAGGTAGCTACTCCAATCATGGGCCTCAGTAGAAACACATCCATTCGATATGAAGATCGTCGGTCTTGCACCATCTTCAATTTCTTCGACTGTTAGTCGCCGTATTCATTATTCAGAATGGGTTAAACCCGGTCTTTCCGAATAACACGCGTAATTTAAAATTAGGTGCTATATATAAAACACATCAACGCCTCATTCCAATTTAGAATATCCTTTTAATAAAGTATTCACATTATTAGGGAAAGGTTCCCATTAATTTTATCAAAGATAAATCTTTCAGCTTATTCTTTAATCTTCCTTTATTCACCTTCAATCTTATTAAAGATTTATTTAAACTTTATTAAGTTTAGTCTTCTAAAATCATTGTTAAATGACTAATCACTTTTCTGGAATTAATCTTATCTTTAATCCGGGTATAAGAACTGATGTTATTTAAAACATAGTTCACGAGAGACCCCATTTCATGTTTCATTAATTCCCAATTTAATATATAATATCAGGCATCTCTCCTTTTAGAAAATTCCATTTAATCTTAATTAAAAGATTAATTAATAACAAATCAAAATTTCATCATTTATTTGAGTTTCAAGAAATAATGCCCTTCAAAACATTATTCACAAACAACCCATAATAAATTTCCTTTTTATTTCAATTATATTTAATAATTGGAAATCTCATTTAAATCTTAATAAAAAGATTTTTCTTTACTCAAATGGATTTAAGAATAATGTTATTTAAGACACTATTCACGACAAACCCAAAATCTAACTTGATATTAAATATAAAGCTTTGAATGGGAATTATATCGATTATATTCAATATCAAATTCTAAAACCAACGGATATCATATCAGAAATAACGATATTAAATATCTTCCAAATTCCCAGAATAATATCCGTATAATCACAGAATTAATATTGAAATAATCCGTAGATAATTTCCATTCAAATCCAATTCAGTATACTCATTGGGAATTCTTAGTTGTATCAAAAACCATTCTAAATCCTTTTATTTATTTATAAAATAAATAGATCACTTATTTTGATAAAAATATCTTTTATATTTATAAACTTGGAGATTTTCATCAAAACCCTTTTTGAATCATTTATTATGACTTCACATTTTTTTTTTAATATTTTAAAACGTTTATAAATTCGTTTCCAAGACGATTCCAACTTTTATTTCAACTATAATCTAAAAATTGATTATTCTATACGTTATCCCTTTATAATGATATTATTTTCCAAAGTATTAATTTCTCTTTTAATATTCATTATAAAATGGATAAAATAAATCGGTAAACTCATTCGGGTTTTTCTTTAAAAATGGCATTGCTATTTTTAAAACGGATTAATTAGCCCAACTCATTTTCTTATCCATTTGTATTTTATAATGGGCTAGACCTCTCACATTAAGCCTACGACTTGTGGATGCTGGATGTGCCGCTCGGTTCCGGGCAGACTTAATCCACAAGTTGGGCTTAACCTCGTGTCATGGTCCGTTTTGTATTTGTGCACGTGGACCTCTCACATTAGGTTCAACATTAGTGGCTGCTGGATATGCCGGTCGGGTCTGGGCAGACTTCCACCACAAATGTAACCTGACCTCGTGTCCAAGCACTATAATAATTTATAATTATAATTAATTTTTCCAAAACATATTATTTGAAATTATCCTTTCCATTAAAGAATCTAAATTTTAAGATATTCTTTATTTCTAAATATCTTGATTTCAAGTATCTTAATATAAATTATAACTTTCTATATTATTATGATTTTATAATAACAACCTTTTCAAGATGTTCAATTTTGAAACCATATCTTTTTTACTTTAACGTATTGACACCAAAGATGTAATCTTTTTAATTGCAACCTTTTATCGTAACTTTTAGACAATAAAGACGTAATCTTTCTAAATCAACGTCAATTAATTCCATTAATTGAATATAAAATAAAAACTTAATTGAATATAAAATAAAAACATTCCTTTAATTCAAAATTGATAACGTTTTGAAAACAAATCTTCTTAATTTAACATATTGACAATTAAAAAGGTAATCTTTTTAAATTCCAATTTTTTCCTCTTTTTATTGTAACCTCTTAACAAAAAAAATATAGTCTTTTTAATTCCAAACGTTAAAACTATCGTTCAATTCCATTAATTGAATATTAAATGAAAATATTCCTTTTTGATTCAAAATTGGAATGAGACCACACCATTACCATATAATTTTAATTACATGGATTTCAAAACATCGTATTAATTCCATGATAATGATAAAATACTACATAACAGCCAAAGTGCACATTACGACTAAATACAAGGATGACGTGTATTCAAATATCAACCCAAGACCCGTGTGGGGTTTCAACCAACACAAATTCAAATAATATACGTATTTTTATTTGTGCACTTGGGCGACATGTAAAATTAATCGTCCCAATCAACATAAACAAGTCAGGAAACTTGTAAATGGCCGTGTAGTCATGTTTTGAACATCATAGTATAATAACATATTTCTAACATGATACATGTTCTAAATTTCAAACATTTCACAATACAACATCCAAATCAACATTTATCCAACATACAACAATTCCAACACAGATAATTGATTTATATTTAATGATAAAGAGAATAACTGTTCAAAATTTGAGTGAGATAAAGTTCTCACCTTTGTCGGGCTTAAATGACGGTTCAGGCCCAATTTTGGTCCAAAATTTAACTTGCTTCAAAATTGACAAAATTGGTGTCATCGCGAAGCTCTCGACGCGCTGATCGCGGCAAATCCTGTTTCGTGCGATTTCGAGTTCGTATCAAAAAGTTATGATTTTCTGAAGTTCGAACGAATTAAATAATTAATTTAATTATGGAAAATACCCAAAAATTCAACTTCCTCCAAATTGGACGAATTTAGTGTCCACGCGAATGTCTCATCGCCACGGTCGCAGCGGATCTGAAATCATCAAATTTCGAGTTCGTATGAGAGAGTTATACAATTTTGTAGTTTGAATACATTAATTAAATAATTAAATAATTAAAATAGTACCTCAGCCGGTCAACCAGCCCCTTACGAACTTTGACCGTGTTTTTCCGTTGACTCAGACCTCCGATTGACCTGAAACCACCGCCATCCTCTTCGTCTTCGAGAGGCGCATCCACGGTCCAAGCCGCCGCCGCTGTTGATGCTCCGATCGCCGGAATTTCGCCAGAAATCGAAATTCGCCTCGCGGGCCCCACAGGCCACACCTCTTATCCAAATGACCTAAAAATTTCTAATCACCTTCTCCTTGTGTAGACGAAGAACTTTCGTGTTCGGCCCTTCGCCTGATTCTTCCCGGATTGGCCGAAAATTGATCATCTATGTTATGAGCTCGCCGGAATTTTCTGTTTTGCTCCAATTCAGTTTTTCTCGATTTCCGTGCCCTTACATCGACTTTCAGACAAAACTTTCTGCAGTAAAGTTGTAGATCTTTGCCTCCTCTACAATTTCTTCCATTGCGTCATCCTCCAATTCTTCACGGTTTGGCCAGAAAACACCGAAATCCGAAACTGACTTTTTACAATAAAACTCAGATCCCGGCGAATCCGTGTGACGATAGGTCTTGAATTTTTCGTGGTAGATAGAGGATAAGAAGATGAACAAAACCCAGAAAGGGTTTGGTCTAATTTTGTTCTGATTTGGAGTTATAAATTGTTTAGTTTTAGGGTCTTTTGTGCAAAGAATATTTTTAGAGTGGAGGCCATGGAATATAAAGAAAATGAAGATGGAGGAGGCTATGTTATGTTTAGGGTTCAACTAATGGTTGTTAAAAGATAATATATAGGTAGGTTATAAACTCAATTAGACCCAATTACCCTTATGTACATATATTAATACATTTTTTTTGTCCGCTTTTCGTAGTTTAAAAATTCGTGTTAACACCTACGAATTCCATTGTAATTGAAAATTGAATGAAACGACCCGCAAATCCGTACCCTTTGAGTCGACTAATAACACCACACGTCCAACTCAAATTGCACAGAAATACGTATCATTTTTAGAAAGAAGTTAGAGGATGAGAAATAGAAAGAAAGAATTATTAGAATAGAAGAAAACGAAGATCACAACTCACAGCGGAACGAATAAAATATATTAAATAACATAACTTTTGAAATGCAAATCAGTAACTGTATATATACGTACCATTATCAGAGCACAACAATTATTCCTGGAACAGTTATAAACACCTGTTTCCAGATACAACATAGTACACAGCGGAAAATATGATAGCCTATAGCTAACTGGTAAAGCCTCCTGCTTCGATCTTCTCCAGGTAAATCTGTAAAATCCCGACTACTTGACTGCCCGTACAAATTTGGGCACCCAAGAGTTTAGGGAAAACAAACAAAATAAACTCTGGGTCAGTCATGGGACTGGTGTGAGTAAACTCCAACCATTGGTTTAACTTTCAAAAATCCTTTCAAAAGAGATGATAATCGTAAGACCGATCCACACATAAACATGGATGGTTTTTACCTTACGATAACCCAAATCACTTTTGGAAATCATATCTTATCTGATATTATAATAATGTCTAATCACAAGTAATTTACAATCTAGTAGAACGCTTGCATCTCACGCTCTACATATATAATATACAATCAAACTCGCAGGCACTTATTGGAGATTGGATTCCAACTTGACAAGGTATGGGACCACCTTCCGAACGTGTATCTCTAGAGACGAATACACTGGGTTCAACAAGAACGTCTTGCAACCCGGCCCACACATGACCGACCACTCATTTCGCTTGAGTGTATCGAATGTATACCACCAACGGTTGGGATCAGCAACCGTCTCCCGAATGGGCAGCATCGATAGATTTAAGAACAAATGGAATTTCTCTAGATAGGTGATCATACATCCTAATGGGTGCGACCCACATAGCCATGCTGCCTGCCCGATTTTTGTCCACTTCCGGGTTGTGAGGCTTGAGGTTTTCATTATCTTCCAGCACATCTGGCCATCATTCACTTTGAATGCCACATCGTCAGATCCATCGGAAATCACTAATTGATTCCCACAAAAATACTCATATTGTTAGGCTAAAGAAGTTTCCCTTCTATGCCATCAACTTCGTACGTTTGAAGGAATCAACGTACGTAACCCCCTTTGGAAATACTCTGTCAGACACTCGTCCATATAAGTTGTCCTAGGTCTGGACAAACCGAAGGCACTAACCTGTAAACAGGATAGCCCTTGCATAACTCCGTCTTCAATTTATTCAGCATACTTGATACGCAACGCTTATGCCAATACGGAGTGGTTCTCTGGATAATAATCCAACCGGTCTCTCCATATTAACAACGTTCAAATGGTCAAAACTTTGATAGTCGGTGATTTAACTATCAAACGAAAACATGTCGGTGTGCAAACAACGATATTATTTCCCTATTCCTGTTGTTAATGTTTCTTATTCACTATATTTAGAAAATATATATTATCATTGGAAAACATTTCCATCTCTTGTTTCTATATTCAGAAAACAATTCTGCTTCTCATTTTAAAACATTTCCAAATCTCCTTCATTTGATTAAACAGATGTTTGAATAAACATCACTACGCCAAATCTCCTTTATTTGTTTTCCACTTAACCACTTTCCACTATCGAACCTTAACCATTTCTTAGTTAAAAACGAAGTCAATCAAGTTGGGGTATAATTACCTCTCAGACCTTAACTGAGCAACATTCTTAATTTTGAAATAGTCAGCGCTCACAACTTTAAACCAAACATTGCTTATCACAACAGCGTAAAACCGCTGTCTAGCATTATAAAACACTTATCATAACCATAGCATTAAGATTGCTATTAAAACAGTTATTATAACGGCAGCGTTAAAATTTCTATTTAGATTTATAACATCTATTATAACAACAGCGCTAAAATCACTGTTTAGTTTTATAAAAGCATTCCTTACAAAGACAGCGTTAAAATCGCTGTTTAAAAATTATAAAAGCATTTCTTATAACAACAGCGTTACGATTGCTGTTTTGAACAAAATACCGTGTGCGGCGCACACGCTTCCGTTGTTCATTTATAAACTCTGTTTATTTTAAACAATTCAAGTTCTTCTTTAAACATATTTATAAACTATACATTCTTCTAACCACTTAATTCGATTTCTATAAATCCCCTTTTTAGATACATTTTATTTGCAAAATATTTCCTTGTTTTAAACTATTATTCTTTTATTTTAAGCATTTGAAAATCTTTCTTTAAACTTTTCTCTGTAATTTGCTAAATTCGGATCCATTTCCAAATATTGGTTTCAAAACCGATACTCACTTTTAAATATACATTCATATTTGAACTCACCTTTTAATTTATCCAATGGTTAATGATCCACTTAATTTATATCTTTATTTATAACATTTTTCTTGGTTTACCCAATGGAATAGGTTTCCATTTGCAACTCAATGAAAAAGAAATTATTTCTAATCTGGAAATAAACTCTGCTTTTAAATTTTTATTTTCTTTTTCCACATTCGATGATATTTTACGGTATCTAAAATACCAGGTTCCTAAGGCCAGGGTAAAACAAACAAATTCAACCATGGATAATGTAGCATCAAATAAAACAGTAAATAAAATGTTGAGGGATCCAGTTGGATCCCTCCAACCTGTTTCCCTGCATCCACAGATGTTAGTAACATCAAAAATATCGCATTAATGATAAAAATCAATCAACGATGTGATTATATCAACCAGTTTATCCACTATTCAACCAAGCAATCATTTCACATTATAAAATAATTTTAAACGAGTGAGTTTACTCACCTGGTTGGCAGTTGACGCTTCTGCTTTTAAAACCAAACAGGCATTTGATTTTTTTGTCACGAAGTTCCAGTTGCTCCGTTATCAACCGTGCCAGTTCCATAACATCGACGACGTTGTTACAATTCCAACAGATCCGGCGGCATTCGATTCGTTATCCTTCTAAATCAAGTTTTAAAACCTGATTAGCTTCATTCACGCGATACTGCCCTTTTTCCTTCGTTTCAATTATATATACTCGGACTCTTCCTTTTGTTGCCATGGCCGATAGTGTTTATATTATTTATTTTCACAATACATCTTCATTTCTCCACTCATCACTTCGCCTGTGCCAACACCGTACGTCGGAATGTCTCCCTTCCACTCCTGCTTCTCTATCATGCCCCCGTTTTATTGACACAGTGACCAAATTTTCCTTCACTTGTCAACAAACAATCACCTGTATGGAATTCACGGTCACCAACCATGCACCAGAACCCATCGCACACCCACTAATCAACCTTTAAACCAACGTTTAAATGCCACCCTTCTTCTAACGCATACTGCTCCAATTGAACACGCACACCTCAACTTCTCCCAATAGCCGCACCACTTTCACGGTGGTACCGTACTTTCACGGTGATGACCCAACTTCCCATCAACCCCCTCTTTAATGCGTCCGTTGCCTCATTCTTGAATACGAGACCTGCTGCTTCCATATACAAATTCACGGCCTCCCCTATATTTTAGAATTCCTGTACCCTTCCACCAAAAACCACACTCCTTTCATTTTTAAAAAATCAGTTCGCACTCCTGTAAGCAAACCCAATCTGCTCTTCACCGTTCCCATCTTCTAACTTTATCGTATGCTCCACCATTACAAGCTTCCCCCCCTTCCATTAGCAGTAAAACCGAAATCTGTTGTTCCCTACTAACATGACTTCGGCCATCCTACCTTGTCAGTGATCCACAATACCCACTTCATTTGCAACACAGTTTGAACTTTGCTGCTCCATCCTTCTAACCACCATCGGCCTCCATAGGGCACCCCACTACCATTGATAAACTCGCCATCAAACACCGCCGGAGTCGACCCTGACCACCTCGCCCTCAAGCCGCCACAACTAGAAATCCTCGTTGCAAACAGAAAGAAAGGAATCACCTTGGAGTTCTTGCGGTGAGAAAATCATCCGATCCGGAAGTAGATGATTTTAAATTGGGTTTCAATTTCTAATCTTTTTATTTATTTAAGTTGTGGGATTTTATGCTCAGAAATGGAAACGTGATGCCGTATATTTATAGAGGAAAATACCTTGGTGTCCACGTCATAGGAAGATAGGGTAGGTTTTGATTTTTCCCACATAGGCTCAGTGTCATGTGCGTTATTAATTTTATACAGCGAGGCATGTGCTGAGACCAGGGTAGGTGGTTCGTTCAGAAGGACATGTGCATAGCCGACAACATTATACGAGTATACACAATAGCTTGTCGAGATTTGTTGGATTTTTTACGAATGATGCAGTGTACGGTTTGTATTTGGTTATTTTATTATAATGAAACTTCACGGTGAAGTATCAAGCAAAACTAACCACAGTTGACTTCTGTTTACTGATGAAAAAGCTATTCTTGGTGTAAATAGGTATTCTGAATCCAACGGGACAAGTTTCGTCGAATTCTGACATCGTATGAAAAAATTTCCTTTATAAAACCAGAAATCAACACGCATTTAAATTTTTCATGATCACCCGATAAATCAAATCAATTCGAAACTGCGAACGCCAACAATAACTTTTCGATACGAACCCAATGGCACTAGTTTCGTCGCATTCTGAGACTGTTGCCCCGGTAGGCTATTTTTAGGTGTACCGCAATGCCATTTTTAATGCCAAATTATCCGGTCTTTAAAATTAACAAACTATATAGCTATCCTGACTCTAATCGACGATACGAACTCAACGGAACTGGTTTCGTGGCCTGATTTGATCGTTTGTTCAAGTTACACTCTAATACCCCTTTATTCAGTTGAATTAATTTAATTGCACTGAACGAGCGTTTATGGCTACCGTGGTCACATACGACATCGGCTTTCCACGCCACTCACCACCGTACAATAATTTAACGATACGGTCCTAATGAAACTGATTTCGTCGAAATCTGAGTCTGTTTGCAAAACGGCTATTTTAACACGTATAATTTAAATAACGATTTTCATAGCGACTATTTCAAAATTTGATTTGACCATAACTAACAAATTATAACACGAAATCTAGATTTTTCCCTTTCATATGAAAATTATAATCAATACGGTTCCAACGTGTCTTGTTTCACAGAAATCCGATTTATAACGAATTCTGTATTCTCAGTTGAAGTTCAAAACTCTATATTACGAACTACCGCGCCATTTCGAGCTCGTTTTATAATTATATTATAAATTAACGTTCAAGCTTCTCTTTTTTTTTAATTAATAAATTCCTATATGTAATTCAATTAAAGTTTTTAAAACAAATTTAAATATTCAGAATTTAACGGTCAAAAATCCGGGTCGTTACATTCCTTCCCCCTTAAAATAATTTCGTCCTCGAAATTGCTAAGGTATGAAAAGATGCTACGTACCCTATTAACTAGGTCCAATAATCCTTTTTGTTCACTTCTTAATTTCAGCTTAACTGAATCAATTTATCTCAATTAAAATATTCATTTATTCATACTAACGAAAATTTTCAAAAATTCTGAAAATTTTCTAACACTTTATATTCTGAAAAAATTTTGGCAGCATCTCCCCTGCACGGCTCAATCGGTACAACCACAACTCGCCTTTCTAGGCGTCTTCAATCCAAAAGAAAATCAAAAAGCCAAGTGGCTCGCCTCATAGGCTCATAAAATCATCAACCCAAACAATATTGTAAACATGTACCTTTTTGTCGGGCATAATTCTATCTCTTGCACTTGCTTCCTTTCAATATTTGCTCAGCATGCATATATTTCCAATAGTTTCCCAAGTCAATTCAACTTCCACTTTATCAATCCAAGTCTGATTCTCATTTAAGCCAACCCACCTATTATACCTGAATCCAATTCCACCGCAGTATAATTCCAACCCCATCATCCACTATATATTCAACTTGTTCACACATTAGTCGAATATTTATAATCTGAATCTCAACATTTCTTTATTTACTTCATTCGAAATAATTTCTAATCTAATCCACTTTTAATTTAACTCGACTTAAGTTAAATTTCAGTTCTTTTGGTACATCTTTACCAATTCATTCTCTTCAACTTACACAAGGTAAATTTTAATTTTAGAATTCAAATTCCCGGCTTTATCTCAAATTGGTTTGAAATCGTATATATTTATACTCATATACTTCTAATCAACCCAATTCAAAACTTTTGAATTTCTAAAACATCTTGTCATTTTCAAACAAATTTCTATTTCCAAATCACTATGGTAGCAATCCGTCACTCAGAAACTTGAAAATGAATACCGATAATGTCGCGACCCATTATCCGAATTATTTTCTCGCCACTGAAGTGATTTCAATGCTTAATCGCTTTTAAAATCCATTTAAAACATTCTAATTCAAAAAAATTTCAAACCAATGCTATATTACTTTTAAAATACTTCAAGGAATATTTTAAAATATCCGGGATTTAAATTCCAATTTATGGTTTGAATTAAATTTCAGTTCAGCTTATTTGTATATCCTATTCTTATACAAATTCAATTTGGTTTTATACAACCATTTCAATATTTTATAATTTCCTTTGATTGTAACAATCAACTCATTCGATAATTTCAGAAAATTATCCCTTTATATCAAAATAACTTTTGGGCAAATTATATCACTTACCCACTTTAAAACAATACTGAGTCGATTTGTTCTGTTCGAGAGTTTAGAAACACCTATCGATACAGTTGTCCATCCTGTATCGACCAGAATTCATAAACCACTCAACAAACCAGTCAACACAATATAAAACAATTTTATATCAAATCCACAAATACGCGCTCATATATATACACTCAAACTCAATCTTAGGGTGTTACTAACACCATCTCTATTGAGTCACGCCACAGAGCCAAGGTAATCACTTAACCTTCAGCTCTGATACCAAATGAAACGACCCGCAAATCCGTACCCTTTGAGTCGACTAATAACACCACACGTCCAACTCAAATTGCACAGAAATACGTATCATTTTTAGAAAGAAGTTAGAGGATGAGAAATAGAAAGAAAGAATTATTAGAATAGAAGAAAACGAAGATCACAACTCACAGCGGAACGAATAAAATATATTAAATAACATAACTTTTGAAATGCAAATCAGTAACTGTATATATACGTACCATTATCAGAGCACAACAATTATTCCTGGAACAGTTATAAACACCTGTTTCCAGATACAACATAGTACACAGCGGAAAATATGATAGCCTATAGCTAACTGGTAAAGCCTCCTGCTTCGATCTTCTCCAGGTAAATCTGTAAAATCCCGACTACTTGACTGCCCGTACAAATTTGGGCACCCAAGAGTTTAGGGAAAACAAACAAAATAAACTCTGGGTCAGTCATGGGACTGGTGTGAGTAAACTCCAACCATTGGTTTAACTTTCAAAAATCCTTTCAAAAGAGATGATAATCGTAAGACCGATCCACACATAAACATGGACGGTTTTTACCTTACGATAACCCAAATCACTTTTGGAAATCATATCTTATCTGATATTATAATAATGTCTAATCACAAGTAATTTACAATCTAGTAGAACGCTTGCATCTCACGCTCTACATATATAATATACAATCAAACTCGCAGGCACTTATTGGAGATTGGATTCCAACTTGACAAGGTATGGGACCACCTTCCGAACGTGTATCTCTAGAGACGAATACACTGGGTTCAACAAGAACGTCTTGCAACCCGGCCCACACATGACCGACCACTCATTTCGCTTGAGTGTATCGAATGTATACCACCAACGGTTGGGATCAGCAACCGTCTCCCGAATGGGCAGCATCGATAGATTTAAGAACAAATGGAATTTCTCTAGATAGGTGATCATACATCCTAATGGGTGCGACCCACATAGCCATGCTGCCTGCCCGATTTTTGTCCACTTCCGGGTTGTGAGGCTTGAGGTTTTCATTATCTTCCAGCACATCTGGCCATCATTCACTTTGAATGCCACATCGTCAGATCCATCGGAAATCACTAATTGATTCCCACAAAAATACTCATATTGTTAGGCTAAAGAAGTTTCCCTTCTATGCCATCAACTTCGTACGTTTGAAGGAATCAACGTACGTAACCCCCTTTGGAAATACTCTGTCAGACACTCGTCCATATAAGTTGTCCTAGGTCTGGACAAACCGAAGGCACTAACCTGTAAACAGGATAGCCCTTGCATAACTCCGTCTTCAATTTATTCAGCATACTTGATACGCAACGCTTATGCCAATACGGAGTGGTTCTCTGGATAATAATCCAACCGGTCTCTCCATATTAACAACGTTCAAATGGTCAAAACTTTGATAGTCGGTGATTTAACTATCAAACGAAAACATGTCGGTGTGCAAACAACGATATTATTTCCCTATTCCTGTTGTTAATGTTTCTTATTCACTATATTTAGAAAATATATATTATCATTGGAAAACATTTCCATCTCTTGTTTCTATATTCAGAAAACAATTCTGCTTCTCATTTTAAAACATTTCCAAATCTCCTTCATTTGATTAAACAGATGTTTGAATAAACATCACTACGCCAAATCTCCTTTATTTGTTTTCCACTTAACCACTTTCCACTATCGAACCTTAACCATTTCTTAGTTAAAAACGAAGTCAATCAAGTTGGGGTATAATTACCTCTCAGACCTTAACTGAGCAACATTCTTAATTTTGAAATAGTCAGCGCTCACAACTTTAAACCAAACATTGCTTATCACAACAGCGTAAAACCGCTGTCTAGCATTATAAAACACTTATCATAACCATAGCATTAAGATTGCTATTAAAACAGTTATTATAACGGCAGCGTTAAAATTTCTATTTAGATTTATAACATCTATTATAACAACAGCGCTAAAATCACTGTTTAGTTTTATAAAAGCATTCCTTACAAAGACAGCGTTAAAATCGCTGTTTAAAAATTATAAAAGCATTTCTTATAACAACAGCGTTACGATTGCTGTTTTGAACAAAATACCGTGTGCGGCGCACACGCTTCCGTTGTTCATTTATAAACTCTGTTTATTTTAAACAATTCAAGTTCTTCTTTAAACATATTTATAAACTATACATTCTTCTAACCACTTAATTCGATTTCTATAAATCCCCTTTTTAGATACATTTTATTTGCAAAATATTTCCTTGTTTTAAACTATTATTCTTTTATTTTAAGCATTTGAAAATCTTTCTTTAAACTTTTCTCTGTAATTTGCTAAATTCGGATCCATTTCCAAATATTGGTTTCAAAACCGATACTCACTTTCAAATATACATTCATATTTGAACTCACCTTTTAATTTATCCAATGGTTAATGATCCACTTAATTTATATCTTTATTTATAACATTTTTCTTGGTTTACCCAATGGAATAGGTTTCCATTTGCAACTCAATGAAAAAGAAATTATTTCTAATCTGGAAATAAACTCTGCTTTTAAATTTTTATTTTCTTTTTCCACATTCGATGATATTTTACGGTATCTAAAATACCAGGTTCCTAAGGCCAGGGTAAAACAAACAAATTCAACCATGGATAATGTAGCATCAAATAAAACAGTAAATAAAATGTTGAGGGATCCAGTTGGATCCCTCCAACCTGTTTCCCTGCATCCACAGATGTTAGTAACATCAAAAATATCGCATTAATGATAAAAATCAATCAACGATGTGATTATATCAACCAGTTTATCCACTATTCAACCAAGCAATCATTTCACATTATAAAATAATTTTAAACGAGTGAGTTTACTCACCTGGTTGGCAGTTGACGCTTCTGCTTTTAAAACCAAACAGGCATTTGATTTTTTTGTCACGAAGTTCCAGTTGCTCCGTTATCAACCGTGCCAGTTCCATAACATCGACGACGTTGTTACAATTCCAACAGATCCGGCGGCATTCGATTCGTTATCCTTCTAAATCAAGTTTTAAAACCTGATTAGCTTCATTCACGCGATACTGCCCTTTTTCCTTCGTTTCAATTATATATACTCGGACTCTTCCTTTTGTTGCCATGGCCGATAGTGTTTATATTATTTATTTTCACAATACATCTTCATTTCTCCACTCATCACTTCGCCTGTGCCAACACCGTACGTCGGAATGTCTCCCTTCCACTCCTGCTTCTCTATCATGCCCCCGTTTTATTGACACAGTGACCAAATTTTCCTTCACTTGTCAACAAACAATCACCTGTATGGAATTCACGGTCACCAACCATGCACCAGAACCCATCGCACACCCACTAATCAACCTTTAAACCAACGTTTAAATGCCACCCTTCTTCTAACGCATACTGCTCCAATTGAACACGCACACCTCAACTTCTCCCAATAGCCGCACCACTTTCACGGTGGTACCGTACTTTCACGGTGATGACCCAACTTCCCATCAACCCCCTCTTTAATGCGTCCGTTGCCTCATTCTTGAATACGAGACCTGCTGCTTCCATATACAAATTCACGGCCTCCCCTATATTTTAGAATTCCTGTACCCTTCCACCAAAAACCACACTCCTTTCATTTTTAAAAAATCAGTTCGCACTCCTGTAAGCAAACCCAATCTGCTCTTCACCGTTCCCATCTTCTAACTTTATCGTATGCTCCACCATTACAAGCTTCCCCCCCTTCCATTAGCAGTAAAACCGAAATCTGTTGTTCCCTACTAACATGACTTCGGCCATCCTACCTTGTCAGTGATCCACAATACCCACTTCATTTGCAACACAGTTTGAACTTTGCTGCTCCATCCTTCTAACCACCATCGGCCTCCATAGGGCACCCCACTACCATTGATAAACTCGCCATCAAACACCGCCGGAGTCGACCCTGACCACCTCGCCCTCAAGCCGCCACAACTAGAAATCCTCGTTGCAAACAGAAAGAAAGGAATCACCTTGGAGTTCTTGCGGTGAGAAAATCATCCGATCCGGAAGTAGATGATTTTAAATTGGGTTTCAATTTCTAATCTTTTTATTTATTTAAGTTGTGGGATTTTATGCTCAGAAATGGAAACGTGATGCCGTATATTTATAGAGGAAAATACCTTGGTGTCCACGTCATAGGAAGATAGGGTAGGTTTTGATTTTTCCCACATAGGCTCAGTGTCATGTGCGTTATTAATTTTATACAGCGAGGCATGTGCTGAGACCAGGGTAGGTGGTTCGTTCAGAAGGACATGTGCATAGCCGACAACATTATACGAGTATACACAATAGCTTGTCGAGATTTGTTGGATTTTTTACGAATGATGCAGTGTACGGTTTGTATTTGGTTATTTTATTATAATGAAACTTCACGGTGAAGTATCAAGCAAAACTAACCACAGTTGACTTCTGTTTACTGATGAAAAAGCTATTCTTGGTGTAAATAGGTATTCTGAATCCAACGGGACAAGTTTCGTCGAATTCTGACATCGTATGAAAAAATTTCCTTTATAAAACCAGAAATCAACACGCATTTAAATTTTTCACGATCACCCGATAAATCAAATCAATTCGAAACTGCGAACGCCAACAATAACTTTTCGATACGAACCCAATGGCACTAGTTTCGTCGCATTCTGAGACTGTTGCCCCGGTAGGCTATTTTTAGGTGTACCGCAATGCCATTTTTAATGCCAAATTATCCGGTCTTTAAAATTAACAAACTATATAGCTATCCTGACTCTAATCGACGATACGAACTCAACGGAACTGGTTTCGTGGCCTGATTTGATCGTTTGTTCAAGTTACACTCTAATACCCCTTTATTCAGTTGAATTAATTTAATTGCACTGAACGAGCGTTTATGGCTACCGTGGTCACATACGACATCGGCTTTCCACGCCACTCACCACCGTACAATAATTTAACGATACGGTCCTAATGAAACTGATTTCGTCGAAATCTGAGTCTGTTTGCAAAACGGCTATTTTAACACGTATAATTTAAATAACGATTTTCATAGCGACTATTTCAAAATTTGATTTGACCATAACTAACAAATTATAACACGAAATCTAGATTTTTCCCTTTCATATGAAAATTATAATCAATACGGTTCCAACGTGTCTTGTTTCACAGAAATCCGATTTATAACGAATTCTGTATTCTCAGTTGAAGTTCAAAACTCTATATTACGAACTACCGCGCCATTTCGAGCTCGTTTTATAATTATATTATAAATTAACGTTCAAGCTTCTCTTTTTTTTTAATTAATAAATTCCTATATGTAATTCAATTAAAGTTTTTAAAACAAATTTAAATATTCAGAATTTAACGGTCAAAAATCCGGGTCGTTACATTGAAACATAAATAGTCCTTGACATTACGGATTTAAAGAAACTGGTTTCGTCATTTTCCGAGTCCGTATGAATTAATAATGAATTTTTAAGTCTGAAAATTGACCGTTTTCACTGAAAAAATCAATTATAATTACATATTAATTCTAAAAATTACCGAAAATTCATTTTTAGCTTTGTTTTGACGATACGAACCCAACAAAATTAATTCTGTTGAATTTGAAGACCGTTTGCAAAACTCCACTTTTCAAGGCATATATATTTTATATTAAAAATATATTTTTATATGAATAATTTTTGAAACTCAAAATATATCGATGCTTATACTTTTTCAATGTAGAAACATCATTTTGAACTCAATGGAAGTGGTTTCGAGCCCAAATTCATTAGTATGTGAAAAGTAACTTTTTGGACCATATATATAATATATCTATAGCGTTTTTCTGAAATTTAAACTGGGCATAACTTTTGATTCCCGCTATAAAATATCGATTTGTCGGATTCGTTGGAAAGATATTTTAAAAGAGATTCTAATATTTTTGGTTTCACTAAAATCCGTTAAATTTTGCATCCTGTACGGTCAGTCAAAGTTCAAGTTTGACTTTTCAAACTACCCCGCTATTTCTAACTCCTTTTAGAACTAAAATTAAATTATTCGTCCTAAATTCGATTTAAATAAATTTTTAATCATTATTATTATTTTACATATCAAAACCCATTAAAACTAGTTAAAATAGATTTTTAAATTTACCCCAAAATTCAGGGTTGTTACACTGTTCGAAATATAGGAGCAGCGGTTTTTATTTCTATTAGAGGAAGATGAGGTTTGTTTGTAATGAAGGAGACCTAGTTTTCACAAATAACTGGAGTGTAACCGAAGTTCTGCGTGAATACTAAAGGAGAATGCAATGGTGTTGTCATTTTTTTTAGATGGAAGTGAGTATAAAAACTTTGTTGTTTTCATACCTACAACAAGATGAAGGGAGTCGATGGGTTTCAAGGGGGGACGTCAAGTAGCGTGATCTCGATATGGGAAGGGAGCATTTTTTATAGGATTAATTTAGGATATTTTTGTTCGAGATTTAAGGGAACGCGTGGGGAGTATAAGCCTTTAAGATGTTCGGCCATTGGGACTTTTCACTGAAGCAGGTTACGCGAGGATTCATTTGGACAAGAAAGGAATTTGCGTGCGGCCTGGGCTTTTAAGTGGGAAGATGGCCCGAGGTTATAAGGGGTAAGGCAAGCATGAATTTAAAATTTAGTTTAATTTAATTTAAATGTATATAGTAACTTATAATTATCATATCTTGCGCATATATTGCCAGTTTCACGAACGGTTTGATCTGTTGGGATCGTATGGACAGAGGCTACACAATGGAAGTGTTTTTTGAGCGATTTGGAGATCATCTCAATTTCTAGAAAATTAAAATGCCTGATATAATAAATCGACGTTAATCGCTATTTAATGATTAACGACCAAAGTGAGTAAACTCACTAACTCTGTCTAGTTTAATAATACTATAAACGTTATTTAATATTGATAAAATGATTGAATACTGTGTGATGGTTGTTTGGATGATTTTCTAATTAACTGGTTAAATAATATATCATTATATATATAAATTATTCGTTGAATACTGGTTCTATTTATTATAATATTTCATATTGATATGTAATTAATGATATAAATGTTGATTAACATCTACGGGTACAGGGAAATAGGTTGGAGGGATCCAACTAGATTTCTCAACAATTATATTATTGATTTTCGTACATTGCATTATATGATGGGATGAATAATCTATGGTTGATTATTATGTATTAGGATGTTTGAATAATAATGACCCTGAAATAATTGCTATTTAAATACCGTAAAATATATAGGAAAATGATTTGGGTTTTAAAAAGGAAAAATGTATTATTTTTAAATAGAAATGAATTTCGAATAGACTAGATATGATAACTTGTTTTAATTATATTCGATCAAGTAGCCTTATTTATAAATGATGTTTAGAAATAAAGTGGAATAATAATTATTAAATTTATTTGGAAATATAAGAATGAATTTAGAAAGAGGAAATTGGGGAATTATTTCAAATGAAAACGATGAAGTTATTTCGATGTTTGAAATGTGAATAGAACTAAATAAAACCATAAGGATTTGTAATAAAAATACAACAATGTCGAATGTTATTATATAATTTATTTTCAGAAATTAGGTATTATATGATTCAGAATTTGACAAGATAAATAATATTTGGTTGTAACCGATAATTTATAACCGAATATGTAATTAAGATTAAGTTATAAACTTAACATATAATTAATAAGAAATGGATTTATAAACAGAGTTTATGAGGTGAATTACGAATATGAATTTATAAAATAACTCGGTAAACATGATTTGAACCTGTAAGAGTATTTATAAACAAAAATGAAGATTATATTGATATAACGAGTCCAGTTTTCTGTAATGAAATAATATTCATGTTTTAAGGTGAATGATGATTTAAGAGCAAACGTTTTGCAGATTTAATTGGTTAAAAAAGGAAATTGGTTAATATTTGAAATAATTTTGAAGTTAAGAATGGAGTAAAGGAAATTAGAAACTGACTGGAGATTAGTTATGTTGAATGGTTTTCTGAGTATCGATCTGACGTTGGTTTCGTCCTTCGGGGTTGATACTTAGGAAGTTATTCTCTTACTAGTTTACGGTTAGAGACTGATGGATGTGAAAGAATAGTGATACATGAATAAGATATAGAAATGTTTTCCAATGTTAATAATGTATCTTTTCTAAATATGGGAAATAGGGAGTTGTGAATATATGGAAATGTTTTCCAAGAAATCGTGAGAGGCTAAACGAGTTGGAGGAGTATCTGTGTAAATATATTAATCGGAAATTGGGAATGAAATGATTACTGATAAATTAATTTAAAGGGGCTCACTGTTGATTGATGGTTGATCGATATAAATTTCCATTTGGAAATAAGATCGTTATTTGTATGAATGATTTTCCTTTGATAGTTAAATAACCGACTATCAAAGTGTTTGAACATTTTTCCGTTGTCAATACGAAGAGACCGAGATCAGAAATATTATCTGAAAACCACACTGTATTGGCATTAGCGTTGCGAATCAAATATATTGAGGGCAATTGAAGAGGGAGTTTATGCAATGGTTGTTCTGGCATTCCTAGGTAGAAATTACCTAAGACGGATTTACAGAATAATGCCTTCGGTTTATCCAGACCCAGGACAACTTAAATGAACGAATGTCTGACATAGTATATCAACAGATCGCTTAAGTTAATCTCTTCAAACGTATTTACGTTTGGTGGTGGAGGAATTTGTTTCTCTTAGCTTTATACCCGTGGTGTTTTTGGAGAAATCAATTTGTGATTTGGTGGGTATGATGATGTGGTATTCAAAGTAAATGAAGGTGTGATCTGTCAAAGGATACGTTTTGACCTCACACCTCACCAACCGGGAAATGACAAAAATCGGACAGACAGCATGGCTAATGGGTCGCTCCCAATTAGGGTATATTGTTACCATCTAGAGAATATCCGTTTTTGAACTTCTTTTGCTTTTGTATCTTCTGGGAATGGTTATGTTGGTATACCAACTGTAAGGTGACAATATATTCAGAACATTCAAGCAAAATGAATGGTTGGTCATGTGTAGCTGAGTTGCAAGATGTTCTTGTTGAACTCTAGTGTATTCCCTCTTGAGTACAATGATCGGAAAGTGGTTCCACACCTTGTCATTGCTAGAAATCCACTCTCAAATAAGAGCCCGCAGTTTTGATTGCATATTATATATGTAGAGCATGAGATGCAAGAATTCATCTAGTTTGCTATTTACTTGATTTAGACACTATTATAGTATCAGATTAGTATTTATTTCAAGAAACATTTTGGGTTATCTTAAGGTAAAAATAGTCTATGTTAATATGTGGATCGGTTTTACGATTATCTTTTATTTTGAAAGGAATTTTGAAAAGTTAAATGAAATGGTTCGAGTTTACTCACACCAGTCCCATGACTGACCCAGAGTTATATTTTGTTTTCTCTAAACTCTTGGGTGCCCAAATTTGTATGTGCAGTCAAGTAGTTGAGATTTTGCAGATATACTTGGAAGAGCTTGGAGCAGGAGGCTTCAGTATTTTATAACTATCGTTTATTTCTACTATGATATATATATGACGTACTCTAGTGATGCATGTAAGTACAAATACAGTTTTGTATTTCAAGGTTTTGCTATATAATATATTTTATTCGTTCTGCTGTGAGATTCATATTTACTCTGATCCTGTTCTGTTATGATTCGCCTTCTTCTTCTATTCTAACATTCTTTATTTCTATTTATCACTCTCTAACTTATTTCTATAAATAATCTAGTATTTCCGATACTTGAATAGTCGACATGGTGTTTATGTTGATTTTCAGGGTCAAAAATCCTTGGATTGTTATAGTGGTATCAGAGCTGAAGGTTGAATGATTACCTTGGCTCTATTTCGTAACCCAATAGAGATGGGGTTAGTAAAACCCTAGATTGAGTTGGAGTGTATATATGAGAGAGCATATTTGTGGATTGTATAAAAAATGGTTTTATATTGTGGAGATTTATTGGTTGAGTGGCTTATGAATTGTGGTCGACGGTGGGGCACCACAACGTCGATAGAGATTTCTAAACACTCGAATACGATGAACCGACATAGTATATTCTAAAAAGAGGGTAAATGAAATAATTTTGCCCAAAATATATTTTTGATATAAAGAAGTATATATATTGTAATTATTATATTTGATGTGCTGGTTATTATTATAATCGAATAAGATTATAATTGAGATGGTAATATATATAACCAATCAGAACTTGTATAGGTGTAATATATGAAATCAAATGGATTAAATCTGAATTTAAAACAGTTTTAAGATTCAATAATCAGAAATAGGAAATATTTTAAATGAATTTTGGATTTGATGGAAATTTTAAGATCCTAGGAAAAACTTAAAATGTTTTCCAAGAATTATGAAGTGTTTTTTGAGGTAATTTCAAAATGGAAGTGTTTAAAAATGGTTTTGAAAGGTGATATAGTATTGAACTCATTTCGTTAGCTGGAAAATAATTCTGATGATGACGACCACATCATTAGTGTTCAACTTCGAGTTTCTAAGTGACGGGTTGCTACCAAAGATTTTGTTTTTGAATTGTTTGAGGAAACATTTTTGTTCAAAAATTCTAATGTTTTGAATTACTATTATTATTTGTAAATATATATGATTTCAAACTGATTTGAAATAAAACCCAGGAATTTGAATTTTGAAATTTAGATTTAACTTATGAAGTTAAATAGATTGAATTGGAAAAGGTGAATAAATAAATTAGAAATTAATTTAACTAGGTTAAATAAAATTTGGTTGGATTAGAGATAATCTGGAATGGATTTGGATTGTCGAGTAAGCATTTGGAATTTAGACTGAATTTGGAGTTTGAATGGAATTTGGCTTGGTCAGAAGCGAATGGTTTGGTTCGACAATGAATTGCATGGAGATCAATTGGAATGGCATTGGGTTATGCTAAATTGATAGCAGACGGAAGTGATAGAGTTGAATGCCCGACAAAAAGGTACGAGTTTATATTTTGTTGAGTATGAGATTTTTATGAGCCTATTTGGCAAGCCGCTTGGCTGTCTGATTTTCTTTTAAATTGGAGAAGGCATAGAGAGGCGAGGTATAGTTATACCAATTGAGTCGTGCAAAGGAGATGTTGGCATAAAAATTTAGAAGTTTAAGGTGATAGAAAATTTTCAAAATTTTTGAAAATTTTCGTTATTAGGAATAAATTAATATTTTGATTGAGATTAATTGGTTCAATTGAAACTAAATTTAAGAAGTAAACCAAAGATTTCTTAACCTAGTTAATAAGGTTTGTAGCATTTTCATACCTCAGTAGTTTCAGGGACGAAATTCTTTTAAGGGGGAAGGAATGTGACATCCCAGAATTTTACCAATTTAATAATTAAATTATTTAATTATTATAATATATTGGTTTGGTATAATAGTTTGAATTCAAATATTTAATTAATATAAATAATGATGTAATAATTTTAATTTTCGAATATTGTCGGAAACAGTTGAATTGGCAATATTGTGTGAATTGGATTATATATGATATTTAATTAAATCTAAATTCGAGTTATAATAACGAACTTATTTATAAACTACAGTTAAACATATTAATTATAATATAATTATAAACGAGCTCGCAACGTCGTGTTAGTTCGTAATTTTACATTTTGAACTTCAAATGAGTATATATGATCTGTTATAAGTCGAAATTCTTCGAAACAAGAAACTTTCGAATCTGTTGAGCTATATTTTTCTAATGGAAGAGAAAAATGAAGATTTAGCATTATAGATTGTAAGTTATGTCCAAATCAAATTTTCAAATAGTCGCTATGGATTCATTTATAAACCATAACGATTATTTAATTGTAATAAAATATTTATTTCGAATTTGGACAAGATTTTTAAGACGCATTCTTAATTTAATTTATTTTACTGTAATTTTTAATTTGGGAAATAAGCAACTTTTCGTTCAACGTATTTTGCACCCTAAATTAACATTTTAGGAGTTTAAACAAATAAATTATCTTGTCTATTTTATTATATTTTTGGTATCATGGCACATTACTCGACATGACTATATTTTTATTTTTGTCCATAGCAGCTTGTATGGGAAGTTTTATGTAATATGGTACGTAAATTTTTTTAACTCAAAATAAGAAGTCTTGTTTTCCTATACTTACATATGCCTACCCTAAGTTCCAAATATAGTATTAATCTATATATTGAAATATCCTATACGTCCCCTCTTCCTAGGTAATGATGTGAAACTAATGAGGGAGAAATGTTCCAATGTGAAGGAAAATAAGGATATAGCTCAGAACATTTAGAAGAAGACCATGCAAAGGCAAGTTAGATTTGAAATCGTGCATAGGAGGTTGAAGCATTCATTCAGTTCGAAGTGTCTTTGAAGAATATGTTGGAAGCAAAATAAGATAAAGAAAAATTGAATTTAGCTTATCTTCTATACTAAAAAAGAAAATAAAAATGCTAACATGTGTATAATGGTGAGCATATTTGCGCATATATATAATATAGGACATTACCTTTTCTAAGAAGGCACATGGTTTCTTTCCACCTTATTGTACACAATGTTCCTTAGCATGGAAGTTAAGTATATACATTAATATATCTGTGCGTTTTTCACTAGAAATTATACCTACCTCTTTTTAAAAATCGACCTACCTACGAGTGTACAACCCTATGGATGCTTAAGTCCTAAGCTAACCCAATTGTCACTCATACATACTTATAAGAGAACACATACCCTACCAAACTTAAAGTACCACCTAAGAACATGCCGATTCCTTTATTGCTAAGCCTCCTCCATAAATAAATAGAGCACACTACCCTTGTATTTCTACCTTCAGGAAAAAGGCTAACCGGAAGTTTAATGGCCTCTAAAAATATATATACACACAAAGTCTGTTGTAGCGAGAACATATACGTGGCATTCCGGTGGGAGGGCACTTGCGTGGGTAGTTAGTAGTAGCTTGCGTGCATGCCAGAAAGGAATCAGAGGATTGGACTGAAGTGGAAAGTGTTTGCGGAGGGAACTTGCAGGCATATGGGTTTTTAAGTGCACAATATGGTGGTAGGAGAATGTCACATGTTCTTTACTTCACGTGCGTGTTGAGGAGGCGACATATTTTAAAGAAGCATTTCGAGTTGACAGTGTGGAGTGGAGAAGAAGGAGGTTGGGAAGAGGATGGCGATTGTGTTTCTAGGTCGGGTATTGGTGTAGTATGGGTAGAGAAATGGGGAGTGCGAGTTCAGTCATAGCTGTTCGAAATATAGGAGCAGCGGTTTGTATTTTTATTAGAGGAAGATTAGGTTTGTTTAGTGTAATGAAGGAGACTTGGTTTTCACAAATAATCGAAGTGTAACCGAAGTGCTGCGTGAATATTGAAGGAGAATGCAATGGTGTTGTCAGTTGTTGAGGTTGAAGAGAGTATAAAAACTTCGATGTTTTCATACGTACAACAAGATGGAGGGAGTCGACGAGTTTCAAGGGGGGACGTCGAGTAGCGTGATCTCGGTATGGGAAATGAGCGTTTTTTATGGGATTAATTTAGGATATTTTTGTTCGAGACATAAGGGAACACATGGGGAGGATAAGCCATTAAGATGTTCAGTCATGGGGACTTTTCACTAGAGCAGGTTACGTGAGGATTCATTTGGATAAGAAAGGAATTTGCGTGCAGTCTGGGCTTTTAAGTGGGAAGCTAGGCCGAGGTTATAAGGGGTAAGGCCCGAATGAATTTAAAATTTAGTCTAATTTAATTTAAATTTATATAGTAACATATAATTATCATATCTTGCGCATACGTTGTCAGTTTCACGGACGGTTTGATCCATTGGGATCGTATAGACGGAGGGTACACAATGGAAGTGGTTTGGAGCTATTTGGAGCTCGTCTCAATTTCTGGCAAATTAAAATGCCTAATACAATCAATCGATGTTAATCGTTATTTAATGATTAACGACCAAAGTGAGTAAACTCACTAACTCTGTCCAGATTAATAATACAGTAAATGTTATTTAATATTGATAAAAATAATTGAATATTGTGTGATGGTTGTTTGGATGATTTTCTAATTAATTGGTTGAATAATATATCGTTATATATATACACATATTGTTCATTGAATATTGGTTCTATTTATTATAATTTCATATTGATACGAAATTAATGAAATTAATGTTGATTAACACTATGGATGCAAGGAAACAGGTTAGAGGGATCCAACTGGATTCCCCAACAATTATATTGTTATTTTTCATATATTGCATTATATGATGAGACAAATAATCCATGGTTGATTATTATGCATTGGGATGTTTGAATAACAATGACCCTGAAAGAATTGGTATTTAAATACCGTAAAATATATAGGAAAATGAATTGGGTTTTTAAAAGGAAAAAATCTTTTTTTTTTGAAAAAATAGAATAGAATTTCGAATGGAATAATTATTATTAAACTTATTTGGAAATATAAGAATGAATTTAGAAAGGGGAAATTGGGGAATCATTTCAAATGAAAATGATGATGTTATTTCAATGTTCAAAATGTGAATAGAACTAGGTAAAACCATAAGGATTTGTAATTAAAATTCGATGATGTCAAATGTTATTATATAATTTATTTTCAGAAATTATATATTACATGATTCAGAATCTGACATGATAAATAATATTTGGTTGTAACCGATAATTTATAGTCGAATATGTAATTGAGATTTAAACTTAATATATAATATAATCAATAAGAAATGGATTTATAAAAAGAGTTTATGAAGTGAATTATGAATTTATAAAATAACTCTTGTACGGGTATTTATAAATAAAAATGAAGATTAGATTGATATAACGAGTCCATTTTTCTATAATGAAATAATATTCATTTTTTAAGCATTTGAAATAATTTTGAAGTTAAGAATGAAGTTAAGGAAATTAGAAACTGACTGGAGATTAGTTATGTTGAATGGTTTTCTGAGTATCGATTTGATGTACTATTTAAACTTAATTGTTCACCTATAGGTGCATAGACACTTACCCTTTTATTACACTAGAAGTACTATTTACCTATTTTATCTTAACAGGTTGGAGACATCGTTGTGTTTTGGATTTGAAGTTAAGAATGGAGTTAAGGAAATTAGAAACTCCCTCTATCTTATCTTATTAATCCCATAATTTTAACTTAACATGTTTAAGTTTATTAATAAGCCCAATATAACCACATGTTATATCTCTAGGTTGTAATAAACATTCTAGTTAATGTAATCTTTTTATAAAACCTTTTCCCATGTCACTTAATGGCCAATTAAGTCCAATATACTACATTTTACATGCTTGTCAATCACATGTTTCTAAATGCCTAGTCAAGTGCAATTTATTCCAATTCATAAATTTGAATATTTGTCAATTAAGATTTATCCCAATTTACAGTCATTTATTTGAATATAATGCTCAATTGGTTCTAACACGTCCAATTCTCTCCCTTTCAATTTCATTATCTTCCAAGTTATAGTTCATCTGTAGGTTGCAATACTTGTCCAACTTCATCATCTTCCCAATATTACAGTTGGTTTGTTGATTACATCTTTTTAATCAAATTCAACATGTCCCTTCATGCATATTTTCGTTTTATAAAATTTCACCAAGCCCCGATTATTCCTTTTTATACATATTTCTTATTATTATCTAATTGCTTTATTTTTGTCTCATTTCATGTTTTAACATAGTTTGCGCAAAATAAGAAAGAACGAAAGGTTTAGACTCAAAAAGGCCTAAACTCAACGTCAGAAATAAAAGGAAATGGCCTAGTCTCTCGTATAGCCTAGGCTTAGATAGACAGAAGTAGATCCGAAACAGAAATATGGCTAATGATAGAGCTGCAATAAAAATTTGTCCGAAGAACAAAGGTTTATATAACTGAAATAAACAACAGTAATTGATTTACTGGAAAAAGGCAAAAGGAAGAACCAAAACAAAAATCAAATCTAAAATAATTATTTTTGGAGAAAAGAATTAGAGATATTTGGATCTGCAAATAAACAATAAATGAACTAGATTTGTGTATAACTGCATAAAGATTCAGATCAGAATATATCAATTTTAACCTTAACTTGGAAGAAATCTCGTGAGCATAGAAATACTCACCTAAAATTCGAGCAAATCCAATAAGCCTCGGTAGATCCTTTATATCTATGAACATCCTCCAAAAATATGTATATAACAAAGCCTCAATACTCCATTAGAATTTTATCTGAGAACAGTGTTATTTGAGAGAGGCAGAGAATAGAGTAGTAAGGATTAGGTTAGGTTTTGGAGGATATTTTTAACAGAGTTAGGGTGTCGAGGTTCGTTGGATTTTAGGCCATTAGATTAGAAGAAGGATCTGGAAGCAAAACCAAAAGCATGGCCCAAACGGTCGAAATCATGCCTGACAAACAATGTTGACAGACCTTGACCTGGGTCGACCCGCCCCCTTAGGTGGGTCGACATAGGAGTTGACTCACCTAGGTCCTGGGTTGACCTGGGGGTAGACCCACCTTTACAATTATATTATTATTTTTTCGATTTTTTTTATTTTCAATTGGTATAACTTCTTTGTTTTAAGTCCAATTTCAACGAATCAAATGTCTATCTCAACCAGAATTTCGTAACGAACATAATGGCGCAACCGCCATCGCCTAATCACAATTTTTTTATTAATATTTATTTTCTCAATTTATTCCTCAGCTAATTAATTCATTAACTAATTATTGTTTGTTAAAAATTCAGTTTGTTAAAAGATACATCACTTGGAACAATGACGACTCTTGGATCATTTGATATATATATATATATATATATATATATATATATATATATATTGCGAGCCCCTAAACTATCAAGCGGGTGATCTAGTCCTTGACTATTATGTGGTGTTGATTCTAGTATTAGAAAAACCGAACGTTATCATATATCCAGTTCAATGAATGAGTGAAAGTGAGGATGGATGATGAATGTTATAGCTCTTCATCCTTCATTACATTTTGTGCTTTTTGCTTAGTACACCGTGATGATTATGATAGAGTGTATATATTCGTTGTTTGTGCTGACTTGTGCAGGTAAGGGTTTGTTAGGTTTGATTTTCTATATTGTCTATTCTGTATATTATTTTGTTTTTTATATTGATTTGAGATGATAATCACTTACTCTAGACTATCGTCTAACTTGAGATTTTATGTTTTGCTTCTTATTACCTTAAGTAAGTGTAGAGTAAGAAGCAAGTTTGAATAATACTTGGAGCTTTGTAGATGGACTAGCATGACGGGATGCTTACTTATATTTATACTTTTGTTATTTATTGTATATTTAACCGTAAAATATAATAGAGCACCGATAGTGTTCAGTTTGTTATTATTAATAGAGTTTATTTATTGTTATATACCATATTCATATTCTGCATGATTGTATGAGCCTTTGTACTTTATTATTTGTTATGTAGTTATTAGTGTCTTATCTTTTTCATACCAGTGATGATTATGTTCTTTTGCGTGTTTCTTCCCAACCTTTATTGCCTCTTCTTCCCATATGTCTTCTTATGCTTTATCTCACTCTGAAACTTCCACTAATTCTAAATATGTATAATTAACACTCTCTGTTGTGTTGTTGATGTCCAATATGCTAATGATCTTTTTAAGGGGTGTCAGACCCAATCAGGATTCTGATCCCTTTTAAAATAGTTGAATCGCTGGATCTAGTTAGCTTCTAACACATCTCATTCGAAGAAATCAATTCTAATGATGATATTTTTGCTAAAATTAATATTTATCTAGATGTCAAGTATGGTTCAGTCACCCAAAATTATGGATCAGATCGTAATCTCTCGTGGGATCTTGGCTTTCAAGCCATTATTCACAGCCCTAATATTGAATCCAGGACTTTTGATTTTTTTACCGTGATGAGTTCTCGTTGTAGCCGTATCTATGGTTGCTCGGTGCATTGTATATCCCCTAATCAGTACCAAATCCATTTAGCTTAGGTAGGCCTTCGTTTTTGGATGGAGCTAGTTGCCGAGCGGCCAATTTAGGAGGCTATCCCAATTTTTATTTCTGTTCTTTTTACTCCTTGTTCATTTTTCATTTCATCGTTACCTTGAGCCAAAAATCTCCTTTTGTTTGGTAATGATTATGCATTTTTTTTTAAATAAATAAATAAACATTACATTCGATGCTTTATGAGATATGCGAAAGATTATTTGATTGTTTATTTTATTTTATTTTACTTTCTCCTCTTTCTCTTTTCTTGTCTTTTGTTTCTGTTATTCACTTCTATTCCTCTCATTTCCTTCTATTTCTTTCTCTTCACAGTCATCCTTCATCGACCAGGTCTCCTATAGTGCACAATTAAGTTATATAAAAGCATATGATATAGAGTGGTCGTCACATTTGGTAATTGTAATGACTCATATCGTTGATGGTTAGATATTTAAATAATTTATTTAATCGTTAACCATTAATTGATTGACAGTTCCAAAATGTGACTTAACAATCAAATTAGATGTAATGGCCCGAATTTCTGTACTATCTGAGTTGACTAAATACACCACACGTCCAACCCAAATTGCACAGAAATAAGAATAATTATGAATAAAAAAGAAAAAGATAGAAGGAGAACATAAACAACATCACCGGATCTCACATCGCAGTGGAATAAAATATAATATACAACAATCTTTGAAATACAAAATTTGTACTTACATACATCATCATAGTACGATACAACACAACGGAAAATAAACAGTAAACATCTAACATTGAAGCCTCCTGCTCCAAGCACCTCCTGAGATATCTATAAACATCCGAACTACTTGACTGCCCGTACAAATTTGGGCACCTAAGATTTTAGGGTAAAACAAAACAAAGTAATCCTTAGGTCGGTCATGGGACTGGTGTGAGTAAACTCCAACGACTTGATTTTGTTGTATCTAACAATTCTATTATTTTTGCTTGATGATAACAAGCTTATATTTATTATTATAAATATGTTTGTAATTGTAATGTTATACTACATCATAGACATAATATAATTTTTATATTAAAATAGAAAATTATTGCACAAGAATTTAAATATTCAAACAATATTTTATTTAAATATAATCTTTTATTTCAACATTTCAACTGTACAAATTTATAACTCTACTATTTGTATATATCACTATAATACATTTCATTTCATATACATTGTTTCCTCACTACAACACTCAGTTATACAGTCACTCCTTTCTATACAGTGTTGCCTCACTACAGTACACTCAGTTTCATTTCACTCGAGCTGTACAAATTCATACTCACGCATACATTGACACAGTTCTGTCTCTATCTTCATAGTCAGTCCAGTCTTCTGCTTACCTATCACAAAAGAAACACACACACATTAATCTGGAACAGAAATAATTTTATATTCTAGCAAATATAATTTTATTTTTAAAATTTATTTGCCTCAGAACTTTGGTGTGTTTCTCATCATTTTTCATGACCTAATCTGATATATATGGACATCCACCTGTGTCTGGACCGCTTGTGATATTCACAACGATACACTGTAAATACCACAAGCTAGACAAATCCTGTAGTGCTTACATATATATAAACAGGACGTGCACTGTACATGTATACACATACATGTGTATGTATATACACATATTTCTATGCAAGGGCAAAATAGTCAGCATTGGACAAATATATCAAGAATGGAGTGTCAGGTAAAGCTTGACAACACTTTCATGCCGCAAGTATCCATGAACACTCAAGTAACAAATACAAACACACACACGTATATATACACACATGTGTGTATATATATATATGTATTTATATGGTGACACTTGCACATGCATAAATATGTATAGTGCTCAAGACTGCGAGCAACTGAGGAGCGACCATGAAGACCAAGCTCGACCCAGTGAAAGAACAAGTCAGCTCAAATTTAAATGCATGGCCAAGCAAGTCTAACCAACCTTAAAATTAAAGTACACAAATGCAAATTCAAAACAGTGAACACTTCAGGTAAAAGGGAACAGTGCAACTTAGTTATGGCATGATCAATGGAGCAGCTACAAGTATATGCAGTGCACAAGCAAGGACAAAAAGCAGCAACATATGCATGCAAGTGAATATGCAAATTCATTGGCAAAACTAGAATGAACAAGTCATGTTCATACAACAACTCATATTTTCAGGTCGAAGTGAATCAAGATGGCTCGGCATGAAAATGGAGAAAGTACAAAAATGAAATGTACATAATGAAACTGTTCAGGTAAACATGCTGTATGAACAGCCCCAAAGTAGTACAGGAAACAGATTCAAAATTATAACATTCCGGAATATACACGAAACCTTGAAAAAGACGGCACAGGTTTGATTTGGCAATCAAAGCAACAACAAATTTTTTTGCATGATGTTTTGATTCCAAATAAATGTACAAAGATGATGAGTGCATGATAATGAACACAACAAAACAACATCAAACCAGTGCACACTAGAAACACACACAGCAAGGACAAAGATCATACAAGAAATATGGAAAGCTATCGGCAAACTTGGCAAAATGTTTATCAGGCAAAACTGTATGAAAATATTATCCATAATTTCCAAAATTGACCAAAACATCTTTCCTGATATTTTTGGATTTTCCAAAAGGGCATGCAAAATTTTTCCAAAATAGATGAATTTTCCAAAAGGGCATGCAAAAATTTTTGGCAAGAATTTAATGTACTTATCTTGGCAAATGAAACAACAACAATGGAAAATTATAGCTAACATTTTTGGAAAATTCCATTTATTTGCAGAATACACAAGATATATTTTTGGCGAAGTTTTTCTGGAAAAATCTTTCTAAGGAGTCAACAAGGAAACAGTTTCTTTGGCAAGGAACAAATTTGGTTCCATAAATTCTACAAGCAACGAAGGCATGTTTTCATATATTTATATATGTTAAATATACATATATATGAATATGCAAATGACTTTGTCAACCCAAATATTTGGCAAGATTATAAAATCCAAGCATCCCAATATTTTTTCCAAAAATCCAACTATCATTCTCGACAACAAAAATTTCATGAAAACATTTCAAGTTTTAAAGCTTTCCAGAAATTGGCCAAAACAATTTTTTCCAGATATGATTTTTTTTAAAGGCAAGAAATCAATTTAAACTATTTCCAAAATGCAATCAATAATACATGGCATCAATTCGATCAAGTAAACCAGGCAACAAATCACGCAACATGTATTCAAGGCCATTAAATCAAGCCAAATCAAAGCCAGAAATCTCGCAAGAAATCAGAACAAATCACGTATGAAATCAGAGCATGTTTAGGTTTTCTATAACCTATATATTTCACACAAATCATCATCAGAAAATCTTATCCAACTCGCAGAAAAACAATTCAAGTTCTCAAATAAAATAAGAAATCTTACACCGTTGGATCGAGGAAGATTTTGATTCGAATTCAAACGAGGATTTATCATCAATCAACCGAAGGAGTGTCAAAATCGACGAATCAGTTTCAAAGCCAATTCCAAGAAAACACTAGCCGACATGTTGAGGAGAAAATGAAATAAAGGGGCGGCCGACATATCTTTTAGGAGCAAAGAGGAATAAAAGAGTTAAAGGGGCCGGGCATATTATATTGTAAAGGGCGGTTTTAAGTTTGTTTTTACTTTATATTGTTTTGGGTTTTTAAACTCTTGTAAAATTGTCGTTCAGATTTCTAGTTTGCTGTAAAACTAGGTCATCTAATTATAGTGTTTTAACTAGAAATTTTCTAGTGTCTGTAATAACTAGGGTTTACTAGCTATGGGTTTATAGCTAAGGGAAAATCTGATTTCAGGGACAGAAATTAGTTCAGGGTTTGAGCATAGAATTAGATCAACAGTAGGGTTTGCGAGTGAACAAGACTGTATAGGCAGTTAGCGAGGGAGTTGCGAGTTTATAAGTTTTTGTATTAGGGAGTTTGTTTTCAATTCTAGTAAAAAACCTCGGGGAGTGCAGCAGTAGGCAATGTTACACCTCGTAATTTTCAAGAACACTATAATGATAAAATTAAGAATACTTAATTAAATATTAGGAATTAAGTAAAACGGACTGCGCCATTGCGTTCGTCTTGGAATTTTGCTTAAGATAGACCCTACGTTTGTGTAAAACGGACATCATATGAAGAAGTTATTTTGCTAAGAAGTTTGTATGCGCACAAGAGAATTATATATATACAAAACCAATCAAAATATTCAAATAAATTCAAATCAGCGACACGGGGAAGGGGGAAATTGGCCCATTAAGGCTCGACCCCATTCCCCATGGGTGTCGACCCATGGGTCAACCCCATAACGGGGGTGTCGACCCCGGGGTCGACCCCACCGAGATCTGGGCAGATTCCTGCCCTGCACATGGACATAATTTTGAGCAAGATTTGTTGACATTTGGCTGTGATAGGACCTCATTCTCATTGTTTATTCACCAAAAACAATGGAGACAATGAGGTGTTGCCCCAACTCAGTTTGAACTAGCTTATTCTTCTTCAACAACAAGTTATCGTATTCAAGGATCTGTGCTACAACATCTACAACCAATCCTCTGTTCTTTAGATCCCGTCACAATGAGTTTATGTTGCTTTTAGATATAAACACCTAAAATCTAATCTTGACATGTTTATAAGTTCAGATCTAAGAATGTGCCTGTTGGTAACCTGAATCATAACAGATCTTCCATTACTTGTATACCTAATTTACTGCTTAGATCTCATATGCATGTTCATGATATCCCTATTTTGTTAGTTTGCCTAATCATGTCACCGTATGCCTATTCTATTAGTTTGCCTAATCATGTCACTGTATGCCTATTCTATTAGCATAACCAATTCTATCCTCATATGCCAGTTTTATTTACTATGCTTATTCTTGTTCTCTTCACTCCCTCTTTCCCTTTTTGTTTTATAATCAGGCTACCTCTGAGCCTAGGCCTATCGCTAAAATATGCGGGCGAACGAAAATGGGAATGGTTGTGAAGGATAAATTGGGGAATAATTCACATTGTAAAACATGATTGGGAATTTCGGGCATAATTTGTACCTTGAGCCAAACTTGGGAATTTGGGGCATAGTCTATATCTTAATCTAAACCTTAATTTGGGGCATTACTTGTACCGTGGATCAAACGGGGATTTGGGGTATAATAAACATGCAAATTGGTTAGTAATGGATATGCCTAGATTTACAGTAACTAGAAACTGTAACCGCGCTTAGACACGAGGTTGGATTACACTTGTGGTAGAAGCCTGCCTGAAACCGCCTGACATATCCAGCGTCCACAGGTGGTAAATATAATGTGAGGGGTCTAATTGCATAAACGTACACATAACGGTGCTAATACACGAGGTCAATTCCGACTTGTGGAAGAAGTCTACCCAGACCCAACTGGCTTATCCAGCATCCACAAGTAGTAGACTTAATGTGAGAGGTATAGCGCATTAATAACCATAAAAGAATGAATGAATGAATGGTGATACTTAAACTATTTGAATCTGCGAGGGTTACATGAACCTGTCAACTTAAGTAGGAGTTAAGTAAACCTCCTTGAATCAGTGTGAGGGTTAAGTTAATCTTGTTAAATGTGTGGGGACAGGTTGCATATTTAAACCCAACAAACTTAACTTGTTGGGGTTATGCAATCTTGATTAAACTGGTAGGCATAACCTGTTAAAATCCTAGTAGTGGGGATGTAAGCCTAGGGGGAAGCTTGTATCATCCGGTATGTGGGACCCGTATCAGTCAGTAACCTATATTGGTATCAAACGGAGTACCCCGAACTAGGTCGGGGTCAGGGCACGCTTAACTAAGTTGGTTGTAAGAAGTCCATCTAAGGGACGGTGTTGGTGGCGCATTTCGACGGTGCATGCATAGGTCCGGATTTCAGGGGAGGATAATAAGATGTCGTGACACCTATAGATGTGGTTGTGCATATCTTGTAAACAATGGGTTGCCACTGTTAGAAGTGATACATCCTACTGGGGGCTAGCACAGGGTATCTACAATTTAGGGAGCTGATCGATTGGGGGCAGTAATTAGGGTACATCTAGTCTTGCTTGTTTAGGAACCCGTTATTATTGTTGGGGGTAACACCTGTCGGTTCTGTTGGGCTACCTATTATTGTATGGGGGTAAAACCTCTCACTAGAAGTACACCTAAGTCTACCATCTTGTGCTTGTTGGGATTATCTTGTTCTTGTTATACTAGTATTGGTGCAGAGAGAAAAGTATTAGAGAAGTGCAATATGTATTGTATCCTGTTATATTGTTTACCTTGTTATACCTGCCTTATGACAAGGTTATCTCACTCTCCAGTTTATATGCTTGTCATAATGCTTTTACTTATTTATATACTAAAAGTAACTGGACTCGCCAGACTTTATCTTTGACCCATTTTGTTTCCTCTTCTCTCTCTTCCATTTCCCCCTAGGTTCTCGGGGTGGGAATATTCAAGCTTGATCAGGATCCTTCTTTCATTCTGCTTGGAGTTGCTTAGATGTACCGCTTGATTTCGTATCTTCTCTACTATGGCTATATTTTGGGGATTATGCTCTTTTTACGTATTATTGTACTTTGATGATAATTTTGGTACATGACAAAAGTTATATGTTTTCAGCATTTCAGACTTATTATGTAATTGGGTTTGGACCTCGAAGCTTTTCTAATTAAGTAAAAATTTTAATTCCACTGTTATTTTATGTCTGTCTTGTGATGTTTCTATTTATGTTTACCTGTAACGCTTCACGAAACTTATTGCATTCTGATAAATAGTGACATTAACGTATGTGGGGTGTCACAGACAGGGTTTGCCGAAGTTGGTAAAATCTCTGTGTTATTTATTTTATCTGCTGCAGTCTGTTCCGTGATATTTTTAATATCTCGAATTATTTCTACAAACCCTATTCACCCCCACTTAGGATTAATCTAGATCCAACAAATTTAACTTTTAAAAATTCTTTAAAAAAAAGGATAATCATAAGACCGATCCACACATAAATACGGATGGTTTCTACCCTACGATAACCCAAAACATTTCTTTAAAATAAATAGCAATCTAGCGAAACACTTGCATCTCATGCACCACATACCTAATATACAATCAAAAACCGAGGGCGCCTATTCGGTAATAGTTAGTGTATCTCTACAGAGGAATACACTGGTTTCAACAAGTACATCTTGCAACCCAGCCACACATGGCAAAGCACTCAATTCGCTTGAGTGTATCGAATGTATATCACCAATGGTAGGAATCAACAACCATTTTCCGAAAGGGACAACATCCATATATTAAAGAAGGAAATGAATTTTCTCTAGATAGGTGATAATACACCCTAATTGGGAGCTACCCACTTAACCATGTTGCCTGCCCGATTTTTGTCATTTCCCGGTTGTTAAGGGCATGAGGCTACGATTACTTACCTTTCTTTGATATCACAATCACTTTGAATGCCACATTGTCAGATCTGTTAATCATTAATTGATTTGGACAAATATATTCTGAATATTATGCTAAGATAATAAATTCCCGCCACTATACGTATATTTGTACAGACCAAAGTATGCGATCATTGGACATACTCTATCAGACATTCGTCCATACAAGCTCGTTTTGGGACTGAACGAAACCTAAGGCACAATTTCCATTAATCCATCTTAGGCAATTTCTACTAGGGATTAAGAGAAATAGCCTTTGCACATTACTCCGTCTTCGATTGTCTTCATACAATCTGATTTGCAATGCTACTGCCAATGCGGAGTGGTTCTCGGATAATAATCCTACCGGTCTCTCCATATTGACAACGATATTGGCCAATACTTCGATAATCGGTTGTTCAACTATTGAAGAAAAACAAACATTCATCCAAAGCATCAAGCAATCACTGGGCCCCTTAACAAATATTTTATTAATTAAATCCCTTCTCCATTTCCTTATCAAAATTTGTTAACCGGATATTTTTAATAATCATCTTGGCCTTTTAAGCTATTTTGGAAAACGTTTCCATATATCACCTTCTTTTACTTTCTATATTTAGAAAATATCTTCTATTTATAATTGGAAAACATTCCAATTACTTATCTCTTTCTCGAACTCATTTATTTCTATACTTAGGAAATATTCATTAATATATTTCCAAACTCACACTTATTTGGGTTAAAACAGATGTTGTGTAAAACATTGTTACGACAACCCAAATACTATTTTTAACTAACTATATTTAAAATCTTATATTATTTCCTTCCCGAACATCATTTACTATAGATGAAAACCTTTATTACAATGCTTTTAAATTTTATTAACTGGTTTGGTTTCTAGTTTCGTATATAATCGATAAGTAGATTTTAAATTATCGATTTTTATTAAAAAAATCTATCTCCATAAATTTTTGGAAAATTTCGCCAGCATCTCCTTTGTATGGGTCACTCAGTACAGCTATAAATTGCCTCTTTAGTCCCTTTCCATTCAAAAAGAAAATAAAAAAGCCAAGCATCTTGCTAAATAGGATCATAAAATCTCATATTAAATTAAATACATACCTCTTTTGTCGGGCATTCAATTTATATCTCTTCATACACTTCATTTCAAACCCGCTTAATGTATATCTAACCATTCCTAATTTATTTCAACTCAACCCAATCGTTTTAACTCAATTTGCTAGTTCATTCTCTAATTAGCTCTTTTGCATACTTTACTTTTTATTTGAACATATCACGTTCAAACATATTTTTAATTTTGCTTATAATCAACCGAATTCCATTCCCAACTCAAGTTCCATATTCGATTTCGAATATAAATTCACATATCCAATTCATTTATCAAAAGTCCAATTTTGATCCAAAACTACATTAAATAATTCTTCTTCTGATTAGTTTACTTTATTCAATAATTAAAACTCTAATTTTTGTTTGAAAAACCAATTCACTTACTTCACTTGAGACCATATTTATTTTATAACTCAAGTTTGGGTTTTTATAATGAAAACCCAAATTTTATTAACCTAATTCCTTCTATTTTATTTATTTAATCGTTATAATTTATAAATGATTATATTGCTATTTTTCTGGAAATTTGATCTTGACATAACTCAAAATCCATATTTTTCTCTTCCATTAGAAACTATTACTCAGTCGGTCTCGACGATTCTGGCTTTAAAGAATTCCAACTTAAATTGAGTTCTATATACTAATTGAAGTTCTAAACGTCAAATTACGAACTACAACTTTGCGGCAAGTTCGTTTTAATTATATTTAAATAAAAAGGTTTAAACTTCATTAATTGATAAATTTCAACTCCATTCTTATAAATTTTAATATATATTAAACCAATTTTCCCAATCCAACTTAATATTTTTTATCATCCCTAATCGTCGATTTTTTTAATAATTTAGTTATAAATTTATTTATAATTCAATCTTCTATACTGAATTCCAATTCCCTTTGAAATAAATTATCTTATAAAATTCGATATGATCGAATTTCAATTATAAATCCGTTGGATTTTTCTCAATTCATTTTATATTCCGAATTCCATAATAAAATCCGTCGTTCCCTTTTCGAAACGGTTTCCAATCCCTTTTAAATTCATGCTTGAATTTATATTTTCAAAGTATTCCATGATAATTATCCCACTTTATTTATAAACATCGTTTATAAATTTACTTCCTTGTTTTATACATTAAAACAAGTTCCATTTCAAAATCTACTAAAAACCCAGATCTTATTTTGGAATATTTTACTATTTATAACTTATATATATAACACAAAATTTATTTCTATTATTTTATTTCAATTTATATCTAATACAGTTTAAATATCCTTTTTGGAAATAATTTATTTTTATAAATTCGACATAGTCGAATTTCAATCATAAATCCGTATGAATTTATTTTAATTAAATTTACATTCCGAACATCGGGATAGATTTCATCGTTTCTTTTTTTGAAACTAATTTCAATTCTCTTTTTTAAATTCACATTTGATTTTACATTCTCTACATTATCCAATGAAAATTATTCCATTTCATTTATAAACACAGTTTATAAATTCACTACTTGTTTTTATTATTCAAAACAAGTTAATATTTCCTAGCCCATTCAAATTCTATTTTAGAAAACAAGATTTTCCCTTTTAAATCTCAAAATTCCATTTCACGATATTTCTATATATCAATATATTTAGGGCTAGTGATACTCAAAAATCCAAAAAACCCAATTATCAATCACAGGTTTTCTAACACATCATATATGATAATATATATATATATATATATATATATATGAAAACAAACAATAATAAATTTTGAGGAATTTAGTTGGATCCCTCCAACCTGTTTTTCCTACATCCACAAGCGTTATCCAACATAAATAATACCCATCGTGCTTCAAGGCTGGATATCAGGGAATAAAAGGTCATCCACTATATATATTGTGGGGCGCATAGTGAAATCATTTGCTAATGGTACTATGGGAAATATCCAATATATATGTGCATATATATATATATATAGCCACAACCACTAAGCCTATATTAGTAATATATAATAGCCACAATAATATTTCAATGCATCCAAACAATCAACAAACAACATATAAAAATGATTTTAAAAAAATCCGTTTATAATAAAATTATAAATGCATCCAAAGAGTGAGTTTACTCACCTGATTTTATTTGTTTAATTCCCATATCATTCCGTCTACGCATCTACCTGAATTGTATCAGGCACCTACAATTAATTGATTTAATTTATCGATTAAACATTTATTTAAATTAACTTAACAAATGAATAAGTTAATTATTCTGTCTATTTAAATTTCGGTTAAAAAATTGTACCTTACTGCTACTACCATTTTACTTGACCACCTCACGAAACAAATCCCCGAACAGCTCCAAACAACTACAAACATCCCCTACCTGACATGCTGCTATAACCGTGCCTCTCCGACCTAACTCTCGCCACCTTGATCATTGAATTTGAATGCTTCTTTATTGCTGCGTTCACAATATATAGGAGCAGCAACCCTAAATCATGAATCGCACTCTCACTAACTCCATTTTCACAAAGTCGAGTAACCGAAAATGAAAATAACGCCTTGGCAGCCCCAAAACAACGTCGCCCTCACATGCGTCGATTCCTCGATTCTATTTTCCCTAACGACGCCACTGCCACACCACGTCGAAGCCGACTTCGATGAACTCCACCCCTTATAGAAAATCGCGAACTGCCTTACCATTTTCTAGATCAACATCACAATGTCAGAATCGTGAAGCGCAGAACCCTTCATAGACCAACGCTATTTCTTTCCTCGATCAAAATCCGCCTTGCGCGACCCCCCTTCAACCCTTGAATTTGCTTACCTTGCCTTCCATTGAAGTTGAATACCAGCCCTAACTCAATACTGAAATCGTTGAGCGACTCCCTCCAACATGTTCGGATCTTCTGATTTACATTTGGTTTTAGCTTTCAGTTAAACAAGTTCACAATTTCAAGTCTTAAATGGAAATTCGAGGCTTCCGATTTTATAAAGATTTTGAATAATGAAATTTGGCCAGCTTTGATTTATTACTACTGGTTTGGAGAGTAAAAGGATGAAGGCTTCGAATTTTTTTCTTTTCTGAGGAACGAAATTGGTAAGGAAAAGAGGTTGATTGGTTGCATACTTATAAACGAGAATGGGGGAACATTAGTACGTGAGTAATAGATTTGTGTAGGCTTAAGGTACAATGTCAATCAAATTTTGTTAGCCAAAGTACATGGCACCTGTTAAATTTGATTTGATTATATTTAAATGTGATGTGATATAAAGAGATTTTTATTTAATTTAAACAGATTCTGATTTGTTTTCAAGCGTATCCATTTAAAAATATCTCGGGGTTCATAACTTGAAATCACGATCCCCTATTAAAATGTGACGACCAATGTTTCAATGTTATAACATTATTCTAAACTCAACAGAATAGATTCTAAAATTTAATTCGAACGTATATATAAAATAACCATATTAAATCGATATAATATAATTTAAATTCAAAAACAATCAACTTGCCGATAATAAATTATTATTATTATCGTTTATATTCAAATAGAATTTATATTGATCATCTGAATCGTTTCGATTCAGTTTTAACTTCTAATTCAATTAAATTTCGTTTTCGAATTATGATAATTCAATATATTCGAACTTAAATCGTATTCGACTATTACTCGAGAAATTTCATATAGAAATCAATATATATTGTCAACTCAACATTTAAAACAATATTAAATGTTTAAAATTAATTGACCAAAATCTAGGTCGTTACATTCTTTCGTCCTTAAAACAATTTCGTCCCCGAAATTACTAAGGTAGAAAAATTGCTACAAACCTATTAACTTCTCAAAAATTCACTTATGTTGAAACTCACACTTCATGTTTCTACAAATTTAGTTCTAACAAAATTTTTGTTTTCCACTCATACTCCACATCATGTATGCATATATTCATTTAATTATGAATGATTTATAATTAATATATTCACATCCGATTCATATTCCACTTATATGCTTTCAATTTCATTTAAATTGATTCCAATTCAATTTATCCATTTTAATCCATTTAACTTGCTTAAGTTAAATTTAAATTTCAGTATTCAAATTCCCGGGTTTTCATTTCAAATCCTTTAGAAATCATATAAATATATCTACGTATATTTATAACCATCTCAAATTCAAAACATTTGAATTTTCCCAACAACTTGCTTTCTTTCAAACAAATTTCCATCAAAACTTTTTTTAAGTAGCAATCCATAACTTAAAAACTCGAAAATGAACACTGATGATGTTGCGATCATCATCGGAGTTATTTTCCAGCGACTTAAGTGAGTTCAGTGCTTTATAATTTTCAAAATCCATTCAAAATAATTTTCAATAAAAAATTCTTCCAAAACAAAGTTATATTATTTTAATATACTTTAGAAAATATTTTTCAATCTCCCGGGTTTTAAATTCCAAATTCTGGTTTGAATCCAATTCCAGTTCATCATAGATGTATATTTTATTCATATACAAATTATGTTTGGTTATAAATGACCATTTCAAAATTTATGTTCTTATTTGATTATTATAATAACAATCAACACATCCATATATTATAAAAATTTCAGAAAATTATTCTTTCTATATTAAAACAGAGTTTTGGGTAAAATTATTTCAACTACCCATTTTAAAACAATATAATGTCGAATTTCTCTGTTCAAGTGTTTAGAAACTATTATCGATGTCGTGGCGCCTCACAATTCGACCAGAATTCATAAACCACTCAATAGACAAGCCACACAATATAATTTTTTTATATCAGCTAACAAATACGCGCTCTCGTATATATACACTCAACTCATTCTAGGGTATTGCTGACCCTATCTCTGATAAGTAACCCCCACCAAGGCCTAGGTGTTCACTCAACCTCGCTCTGATACCATCTGTAATGTCCCGAATTTTTGTACAATATAAGTTGACCAAATACACCACACGTCTAACCCAAATTGCACAGAAATATTAATCATTATGAATAAAGAAGAAAAAGATAGAAGAAGAACAGAAACAACAACACTAAATCTCACATTGCAGTGGACTAAAATATGTAATATATATATATATAACAATCTTTGAAATACAAAAAAATTACTTACATACATCATCAGCGTAAAATACAACACAGAGGAAAATAAACAGTAAACATTTAACGTTGAAGCCTCCTGCTCCAAGCTCCTCCAAGGATGTCTGTAAACACATGAACTACTTGACTACCCGTAAAAATTTGGGCATCCAAGAGTTTAGGGTAAATCAAAGCAAAATAAACTCTGGGTCAGTCATGATACTGGCGTGAGTAAACTCCAACCATTTGATTTAACTTTAAAAAAATCTTAAAAAAAAAAGGATAATCGTAAGACCGATCCACACATAAGTACAGATAGTTTTTACCTTACGATAACCCAAAACATTCTTTGAAATCAATAATATTCTGATATTATAATGGTGTCTAAATCAAATAAATAGAAATCTAGTGGAACGCTTGCATATCACGCTCCACATACATAATAACAGCGGGCACTTGTTGGGTAATGGATTTCCTACTATGAAAAAGTATGGAACCACCTTTTGATAGTGTATATCTAGAGGGGAATACACTGGGTTCAACAAGAACATCTTGCAACCCAGCCACACGTGACTGATCACACATTTCTCTTAGGTGCATCGAATGTATATCACCAACGGTTGGGATCAACAATTGTTTCCCAAAAGGGGCGGCATTGATAGATTAAAGAAGGAAATGAATTTTCTTTAGATAGGTGACAATACACCCTAATTGGGAGCTACCCACTTAGACATGTTGCCTGCCCGATTTTTGTCATTTCCCGATTGTTAAGGCCTAAGGCTACAGTTACTTCCCTTTCATTGATAGCGTGATCACTATGAACGCCACATTGTCAGATCTGTTAATCATTAATTGGTTCGAACAAATATATTATGGATATTATGCTAAGAGAATAAATTCTCTGCCACCATAAGTATATTTGTACAACGTAAGCGATCATTGGAAATACTCTGTCAGACATTCGTCCATACAAGATCGTTATGGGACTGAACGAAACCGAAGTCACAATTTCCATTAATCCATCTTAGGCAATTTCTACCTAGGATTAACAAAAAAGGCTCTTGCACTTTACTCCATCTTCGATTGTCTTCATATAATGTGATTCGCAATGCTACTGCCAAACGAAGTGATTCTCGGATAATAATCCAACCGGTCTCTCCAAATTGACAACGATATTAGCCAATACTTCAAAAGTCGATCCTTTATCTATCGAAGAAAATCAAACATTCATCCAAAGCATCAAACAATCACTGGTCCCCTTAATTAATATTTTATTAATAAAATCCCTTCTCCGTTTCCTTATCAAAATTTGTTAACCGAATATTTTTAACAATCATCTTGGCCTCTTATGCTATTTGGATAACATTTCCATATATCACCATATTTTATTTTCTATACTTGGAAAATATCTTCTATTTATAATTGGAAAACATTCCAATTACTTATCTCTTTCCCGAACTCGTTTATTTCTATACTTAGGAAATATTCGTTATTATATTTCCATACTTACACTTATTTGGGTTAAAAAGGATGTTATGTAAAACATCGTTACGACAACGTAAATACTGTATTTAACTTACTATATTTAAAATATTATATTATTTCCTTCCAGAACATCATTTACTATAGGTGAAAACCATTATTACAATGCTTTTAAATTTTATTAACCGATTTGCTTACCAGTTTCATATATAATCAATAAGTAGATTTTGAATTATCGAATTTTCTTAAAAAAATTCTATCTCCTTATATTTCCGAAAAATTTGTCCAGCGTCTCCTTTGTATGGATCACTCGGTACAACTACAAATTGCCTCTATGGGCCCTTTCCATTCAAAAAGAAAATAAAAAAAGCCAAATGGCTTGCCAAATAGGCTCATAAAATCTCATATTAAATTAAATACGTACCTCTTTGTCGAGCATTCAATTTATATCTCTTCATACACTTTATTCCAAACCCGCTTAACTTATATCTTACCATTCCCAATTTATTTCAGCTCAACCCAATCGTTTTTAACTCAATTTGCTAATTCATTCTCTAATTAGTTCTTTTGCATATTTTACTTTTTATTTGAACATATCACGTTCATACATATTTTTAATTTTTCTTATAATCAATCGAATGTCATTTCCAACTCAAGTTTCATATCCGATTTCGGATATAAATTCACACATCCAGTTCACTTATCTAAAGTCCAATTTCGATCCAAAACTCTATTAAATAATTATTCTTCTAATTAGTTAACTTTATTCAATAATTAAAACTCTGATTTTTGTTTGAAAAATCAATTCACTTACTCCACTTGGCCTCATATTTATTTTGAAACTCAAGTTTGGGTTTTTATAATGAAAACCCAAATTTTATTAACCTAAAAACCTTCAATTTTATTTATTTAATCATTATACTTTATAAACGATTATACTGCTATTTTTTTGGAATTTTTTTTGACATAACTCAATATCTATAAGACGAAATCCATATTTTTCTCTTCCATTAGAAATTAATATTCAATCATTTTTGACGGTTCTTGTTTCAAAGAATTTCGACTAATATTGAGTTCTATATACTCAATTGAAATTTGAAACGTCAAATTATGAACTGCGGTGTTGCAGCAAGTTCTTTTAATTATATTTAAATAGAAATGTTTAAACTTCATTTATTGATAAATTTCAACTCCATTCTTATATATTAAATATATATTAATATTTTTTATTATCCCTAATCATCGATTTTTTTAATAATTCAATTTAATTATTTTTATAATTTAATTATCTATACTGAATTCCAATTCCCTTTGAAATAAATTATTTTATAAAATTTGATATAATCGAATTTCAATTACAAATCCATTGGATTTTTCTCAATTCAGATTATATTCCGAATTCCGAAATAAAATTCATCGTTCCCTTTTCGAAACGATTTCCCATCCTTTTCAAATTCATGCTTGAATTTACATTTTCAAATTAATCCATGATAATTATCCCACTTTATTTATAAACATCATTTATAAATTTACTTCCTTATTTTATACATTAAAACAAGGTCCATTTCAAAATCTATTGAAAACCCAAATCTTATTTTGGAATATTCTATTATTTATAACTTATATATATAACACAGAACTTATTTCTCATATTTTAATTCAGTTCTATCTAAGACAATTTAAATATCCATTCTGGAAATAATTTATTTTTATAAATTCGATATAGTCGAATTCCAATAATAAATCCGTACGAATTTACTTTAATTCAATTTACATTTCGAACATCGAAATAGATTTCATCGTTTCTTTTTTTGAAACTAATTTCAATTCCCCGTTTTAAATTCACATTTGAATTTACATTTTCCACATTATCCAATGAAAATTATTTCAATAAACACCGTTTATAAATTCACTACTTATTTTTATTATTCAAAGCAAGTTTATATTTCCTAGCCCATTCAAATTTAATTTAAAAAAAAATCCTTTTAAATCTCAGAATTATTTTTCACGATATTTCTATATATCAATATTTAGGGCCAGTGATATTCAAACATCCAAAACACCCAATTATTAATCATAGGTTTTCTAACACATCATGTATATATATATATATGCATATACATATATATATATATATATATATGTATGTATGAAAACAAACAATAATACATTTTGAGGAATCTAGTTGGAACCCTCCAGCCTGTTTTTCCCGCATTAACATACGTTAGCCAACATAAATAATACCCATCTTGTTAAGGCAGGACATCGCGGTACAGAAGGTCATCCACTATATATATATATATTGTGGGGCGCATAGGGAAATCATCCGCTGATGGTACTGCAGGAAACCACTAATGGTACTGCGGGAAATATCTAATATATATATATATATATGTATGTATGTATGTATGTATATATATAGTAGCCACAACCACCAAGCCAATATTACCAATATATATAATAGCCACAATAATATTTCAATCCAAACAATCAACAAACAACATATAAAAATGATTTAAAATAAAAATCCGTTTATAATAAAATTATAAATGAATCTAGAGAGCGAGTTTACTCACCTGATTTTATTTGCTGAATATCCTGTTTAATTTCCATATCATTACGTCTACGCATATACCCGAATTGTACCTAGCACATACGATTAATTGATTTAATTTATCAATTAAACATTTATTATTTAAATTAACTTAACAAATGAATAAGTAAATTATTCTATAAATTTAAATTTTGGTAAAAAAATATACCTAACTGCTACTGCCATTTTACTCGAACACTTCACAAAACAAATCCCTGAACAGCTTCAAACAACTACAAACAGCCCCTCCCTGACATGCTGCTGTGACTGCGCCTCTCCGACCTCACTCTCGCCACATTGATCGTTGAATTCAAATGCTTCTTTCTCACTGCATTCACAATATATAGGAGCAGCAACCCTAAATCATGAATCTAATTGTCCCTAACTCCATACACAAAGTCGAGCAACTAGAAACGAAAACTGCGCCTTGGGAACCCCAAAACAACAATGGCCTCACCTGCGTCGATTCCCCAATTCTCCTTTCACTACTACAACAAAATGACCATATTACAATGGTGGAAAACCGTTGTAATATACATTTTACAACGGTGGGCTAACCGTTGTGTATTAAGAAGTTGTAATAGACTAAAATTTTTTACAGCTAGTTTATTACAACTTTTTTGCACCGTTGCAACACCGTTGTAATATGTATATTTTACAACTTTTTTTCACGGTTGTAATAAACTTTACTACAATTGTTATGCACTGTTATAATAATATCTACTACAACTGTTATGCACCGTTGTGATTGACATTTGGGTTTTAAAAAAATAGACATCTTTTGCAACTGAAAAGAACAATACACTAAACATAGCAATACTCCATAAGCAAATCAGATATTACAGTTATTTGCAGACTAATTTATTAAAATTGTCAAATATTCAGTATTACAAACAATAAGTTTTAGACAACATTTCGTGCATTATGACATGCTTGTTCGTTACAAAGCAACTTAGTACAAGCACAAGTTATCCACACAAAAAATGCATATCCTACAGGAGTACACTAGTCGAAGGCAACGAAATCTTTACACCATTTATCTTTTTGGTGCAAGTTCACTGCAGTGATCAAACCTATTGCATAAGAATATGTCTATTGTTAGAAAAAAAAAACAAAAAGTGTTTTTTTAAGCCAACAATACCAAATCTTAATATCATCAAACGTAACTAGCATTCTATACACAATTTAAAACACACACACACATACACACACACACACACACACACATATATATATATATATATATATATATGTATGTATGTATTGTATACAAAAGAATCGAACAAATTGTTCTCTATGATTTAAGAAGAAAATTTAACAATAATGCTTAACGTACCTGATAGCACGAACTGCATGTGATCCAAAGCCCCTTTTTAAATAATCAGATGTTGCACAACTTCTTAAAAAAGAGCATCTGCACTTGGACTTTTAGAAAACAAAATAACAGATGATAATATTGACATGGTAGCTAAATCCATTAATAAACAAAGTAGTCATTTAATCCAAACTTTCTAACCTGTGAATGAAACATTGTCAAACTAAAACAGTAACATGTAAACTCCAAAAATTATCCTTCATTCTTCATGTTCATCTGCCCCCACTATCAGTCGCCTTATTATATTCTTCTCAATGAGACTCCTTTACTTATTAATGGCTTTTGGAGCTTGTATCCCTTTCTCTGTAAAGGAGGTAAAATTTTAAAATATCTAATTAATATCGGCTGTCCATATTTACTTGATTCCATAATTTATTAAAAAAAATTATAAATCCTAACATGAACATAAACCAAAGATGAGAAGGAACTTACATTTTTTGTTTTAAGTGTCAAGAATTATTGAAAACAACACATATGTTCACATCAATAGATATGTGGTAAAAACAGCCATGCTCGGCAATTGCAGCACAAATGCTCGGGGAAATCTTCGCGAAGGATTCACATGTCATCAATATGCAGTGCTTGATGCAGCCTGAATTCAAAAGACATAGAAGCCTTGCTACATGGTCACCACTGAAGCTCGGTCCACCACTATAATGTACCCAGTCATTCGTCAGACTCATGACGCAAGCTTAAACTTCGGAGTTGAATGGCTTTTGCTTAGATCCAGAGTGGCATCGAAATAACAACATATAGTCCCTAATTTTGCATCGATGGATCTAGATGCAGCCACATGCCAATAGAAGCCTTTTAGTACACAATAATTGCAGGTCGTATCAAATTACAGCGACATTCGAAAAAAGTGAAAAAGCATTTGATCGAGCATCTCGGCTACATCAACAAGGCTCACCGCTCATGGTTTGTCTTGGAGCGTGTTTAACTTACAAGTGTACAAATACTCTTCTGTAACCGCTGCAATGATGTCGATCTCCATCCAACAACAAGTGTCTAGATCGATACAACAAGCTGGAGAAAAAATAAACTGCACTTTTTTAAAGAAATGTGTCAAAAGATCAATACCTGTTGCATGTGGAAGTGGTCTGAGATGATCAGATCTCGGGGCTGAGGACAGATCAAATGCCGACAAGCTTGAGGAAGTTCCAATTACTATCTTGAATGCCTGCGTTGGACTTCCAGTTGAGGCGTACGTTCACTACTATCTTCAAACGCGCCATCATCAAGCAATCCGATCTCAGTCCAATACCTTCATCGGCATCTTCATCAGCCTCGTTGATCAACACCAAAAGCATCGCAAGCCGGCTCAGATCTAAAGGACGATGTAACACCCCGTAATTTTAACGACACTAAAGATGATGAATTATAATTAGTGTGAAATACACTATTAACAATGAATAAAGGAAAACTTAATTTAATATTCAGAATTAAGTAAAACGGATGGCGCCATTACGTCCGTCTCGAAATTCTGGTCAAGATAGAAACCTGGTTTGCGTAAATCGGACACCATATAAAGAAGTTATTAAGGTTTGAAATTTGTATGCATATAAGGAAGATATATACATATAAATTCAAAAATATTCAAAAATCAGCAAAATTAGAAATTCGGCACGCAATTCGAGGAAGGGCCGACATTTTGAGGTCGACCCGCCTGGGTCGACCTAGGGGTCGACTCAGGCTCATGGGGGTCGACCTAGGGGTCGACACCTATGAAAGGGGGTCGACCCACCCGTGGCTCTGGAAACTTTTTTTCTGAACCTGGATGATTTTGAAGCTAGATTCATGAACCTTAGGCTATATAAAGGACCCTAGACCAAGGTTTTATTCATCTAAAAACAATGGTGACGGCGAAGCTCCGTTGCAACGAAGATTGAATGGCCTAATCTACTCCAAATCTAATTCATCAAACATTATACAAATTCAACGATTGCTACAAAAAATTCAGCGATGGCTACAACAACTTATTCAACATGTTCTTCGCAGTAATTCAGATCCATTTCCTTAGATCTATTCACTGTAAGTTCAAGTTATTTTTAGATCTAAATATCTACATAGTACTCGTTATATGTATATAAAAATTGGTTCTTGAATCGGCGCCTAATCAATTTTATTATGACATAATTATCATATCTGCTTTTATATGTTCATATCGTCAGCATTTTAAATCTTGTCATAATATGCCTATTCAGTTTATGCCTATTTCTATCAGTTTATTATTGATTCTTTATTATGCCTATTCTTGATTCTCTTCTTTCCCTCTTTTCCCTTTTTATTTTTATATAGCCAGGCTACCTTCGAGCCTAGGCCTAACGCTGAAAATGCAAACGTGCGAAATTGGGAATGATTGGGAAAGATATAATTTGGGGCATAATTGATATTGGAAAGATATGAATATAAGTTTGGGCATAAAATGTGGAAATATACAAATATGGATTTGGGGACATATATCATGTTGTATAACATGAATATGAATTTAGGCGAACATTGGAAAATATGATTTGGCATAAATTAAGTAAAATATGATTTGGGCGTAAATTGGAATATATGTTAATATGAATTTGGGCACAACTTGTATTGAAATATGTGAATATGAACTAGGGACATAAATTGGAAAATATGTAGATTTGGGTTTGTGTATAACATATATATATATATATATGTATGTATATATATGCATTGACTTGTAACTTGAGAAAAAGAGCATATGGTGCATAATTAAAAGGTGAATTAAAATAGGGTGTAAAAGTCTATGATTTGAATAGTGAATTGGGCATATAATTAAATATGTGGAAAAAAATTGAAATAATCACCGATAATGACATAAGTAGATTTGGATAAAAATGGAATGTCTAGTAATTACAATTAGGAATTGTAATTGCACTTATAACACGAGGTTAGGTTGCATTAGTGGTCGAAGTCTGCCCGGACCCGACCGGCATATCCAGCAGCCACTAGTGTTGAACCTAATGTGAGAGGTCTAATTGTGCAAATAAGAATCTGGCTAAGACACGAGGTTAGACCCAACTGTGGAATAAGACCGCCCGGACCCGACCGGCATATCCAGCATCCACACTTTGTAGGCATAATGTGGGAGGTCTAGCCCATTATAACCATAATTGGACATGGTAATGAATTGGACTACTTAACCTAATTTAATCCATAAGGATTGTATGAGTTTGAGCTTAAGTTAGGGTTGGGTGGGTTAAGTAAAATAGAGGGGATGGGTAATATTTACTTATAGGCCCACGAACTTATCCCAGTAAGGTTATGTAATTAAAGACACCTAGTGGTATACATAACCGGTGGAAAATATAATAAAGTAATGTAATTAAAGACACCTTGTAGGGTAAGCATAACTTGTAGAAATGATAGAATTAGATATGCGTAATAATCTGCTAAGTAAACAACGACTAGTTGTAGCGATGGTGTAAATTGAATTTATGATTAAATGAGAAAGAATGAGGAAACTTGTAAAATAAACAAGTTATATCTAATCATAAATGGTAAGTGACATGTTAATTAGGAAAAATGTGAATTGAGATGTACTTAATAAGATATTAAGGAGAACAAGTTATTGTAATGATGTAACCAAGCAAGAATATAAAATAGATTGTTGATTATAGGCCTTTGGCCACAATCTAGAGAATAACATGTTGTGGGCTTATTAATAAACTTAAATGGATTAAGTTGTATAACTGAAATTAATAAGCAAGAGAAACTTGGTAATTTGAATAAGAATTAAATATGAATGGGAATAACCAAGTTAAATGGAAACCCGGTGAGGTAAGGCAAGCGCATAAAAGAATGTTTAGACATAGAGTCTAACAACATATTAAAGGAAAGGCGCTTGGAACAGTCTGTACGTTTGAGGGTGAATAGCCCAACGGGGTAGATCATCGAGGTGTTATAAGACACGAGGGGAGCGAGCATTCATCTGATTGTTATGATGACTCCAAAGGACTGGAAGGGGAAGCACGCAGATTCCTGAAGTACGTAAGGTGCTCCTAGTAGTCCTCTGTGCGGTGACAGATGTCTTAGGCTGTACTCACAGAGGTTGGGTCTGCGCATAACTACTAGGTGAGTGAGCCTTGATTGCAGATGTAGCTATGCAGTCAGAATATTGTGACAAGGTGACACCCGGGTGATTCGGCGGTTGCCTCACTAGGAGGTAGAGAGGGTCACGACCAACAAGGATAGTAGACCGTCGGATATCCGTCATCGACAGCCAGCGGGATGCAAAAAAGACTAGAGCTAAACCTAAGATATCATTTCACATTTCACTATCGAGGTACGGGGGAGAGGGTAGGCGTCACATGGATGTTTAGATTGGTTGTATTAGGGGCGGTCACTTAGCTCTATAGTCTTTACTAGTTGAGGGAGGGGCCGAGGTGGGGCCATAGCCACCATGGAAAAACAGACCCGAGGAATATCTGTATTTGAAGGCACTTAAAGGCGGCCTGTATAGATATGGAAAAGCTCCCGATCGAGTTCCATGTTTTTTATTTAGCTCTGCCACGGAACTCGGTGCACATTAGAGGACGTGCGATTGAGGCATCGAGCTATAATTACAGTACATATGTGGGACAGTCTAGATACATGCATGACTAGAGGGCATTTTTCTAATATGGAATCTGATTCGATCGATGGTGGTAGTCCGTACGCTTGCATAGCACAGTAATGACAGATCTATGCGGAACGTAACATCGGTATATAGAGATCCGTACGTCACTACGGCATAGGATGAGGGACTGCATTCATTACGGTGGAGACCGTGCGAGTGGGGTACCATGGGGTGTATATCAATATTGAGAGTTAGCTACATATATTGTATTAGGTGAATCCATGAGAAAGTAAATGGGTACGATGCGTGTATAAGTCTTGAGTGCTATTAACCCAAGTAACCTAATAATCAAGAAAATGTAATGGAATGGTATTAGTAGGAATCATTCTACTTCTGATATATTAGTATATGCGCAGTGCAGAGAAATGCATTTAAGAAGCCCAATATATCATGTTCATCTTATCTTGCTCAGTTCAAACTTGTTATTGTTACTGTTATCTTGTTCTTCCGGTTTTATATATACCTGTCATGATACTTTTATTTATTTATATTTAAAAGTAACCGGACTCACCAGACTTTATGTCTAACCCTTTTTGTTTCCTCTTCTCTCTCTTCTATTCCCTCCCTGTTCTCGGGGTGGAAGTGCTTAGAGTTGATTTGGATTCTTTCAGCTTAGCTTGGATTTTGGACATAGATGTACTGCTTTGACTTCTTTTCAACTCTCTTATGGCTTTGCAAGGGAAATATGGTTTTATGCTTTTGTACTCTGATATTTTTGGCAAGATAGATTATTAATGTATTTAGTTACTTATGATGTAAACTTAGTATTTGGGACTATGATGTTTAGATTTAAATAAATTTTTTAATTCTGCTGCTATTTTACATGTCTGTCTTGTGCTATTATGTTCTTATTTACCTATAACGCTTCACGAAACTTAATGCATTCCCTTAGTGAGTGACATTAACGGATGTGGGGTGTCACGCTTGGTATCAGAGCATATGGTTATAAGATCGGATAAAATATTTTGAAAATGGTTTTCAAAACGGTCTAAAAATCAAAGTATTTTAAAATAAAAAGTCTGTTTTCGAAAAGCATATTTCCTAAAGCCATAAATATCTTCTCGATTCTCCGCTTGATTCCTTTTCCTTTTGTTCGGGGAACCATTTCTTCCCCAAAGGGTATCCCTATTCCGGCATGGTTCCGTAGGCATGTCAAAACTACGGTACATGTCAAAGGGCAAAGTAGTGCCCGACCTCCATCTTTTGCCGCAGTGGTTTCACCTGCGGCTTATTTTCTCTCAAGCCTCATAAGGATTTCCGTGCGATGGAGGCAACTTTCAAGGGACTAGTTATCATGTAGAAAAAATGAGAATAATAAAGTTGGGGCTAAGGAGCACAACCCAAAGATGAAAGAAAATGATGGCTTAAGAAAGGAATATAGATAAAAGAAGAAAAGAGGAAATACCATAATTTCGGAACGGTGGCTCATCAAGATTGCAGAAAGAGGAAAGGTGTTTGTTACCACTTAGGTAAGGCGGAACACCTTATAAAGGAGTGCCCAAAGAGACAAGGACAAGGCCAGAAGGCAGGAACTTCTAGGGGCAAGCTAATGTTCTCATAGCTGGTGGGCATGATAGGGGTAGGAAAGTTTCCATCGAAGAATTGATTTATATTTCTGATCATCCTATTAGGATTCTTTTCCTAGCGCTTCACATTCTTTTATATCTGATCCTTTAGTTGAGTCTCTACACCTAGATACTAGTATGGTTTTGGGATCCCGTTATTGCCTCAAACCCCAGTGGAGGTACAGCTCATTTATCGATGATTTGTTGGGGTTTGAGAATCTTTGTGTTAGGTGCCGAGTTTGATTGCGACACATATGTTCTTGATTTCATAAGATACGTTTTGATTCTAGGATGGATGGATTAACCATATATGGACCCATTCTAGATTGTGAGAGGAGGGTCGTTAGAGTTCTGACTTGCTATAGAAAGACTCTTGGGATTTCTTATGACCCCAAAAGGGTTTGTCATGCTTAGTCTCTTAGAACCTCTTGATATATCTATCGATTATTTGCGACATGTGACTCCTAAAAGAAAAGAGGGAACTTGATAAGCAAGTAGGGGATCTACTTGAGAAGAGGTTTGAAAGGTGAATCATATCGGGATGGGAAACCTATTGAAGACAGTCCTTGAGGAAGCCCATCATTCTAAGATGACTATTCATCTAAGTGGCGATAAAATGTATAGAGTTCGAGGTAGTGGAGCCTAACTTGCGAGACGAAAGGAAAGTATTGAAGGAAGCAATGATAGGACGAGTTCCGACTTACATACTTGGATCAGAGGTTAAGAAATTGTGCAACAAAGAAGTGAAGCTAATAAGAGTGCAATGGGGAAAGGACCGCGAGGATGCTACTTGGGAGGTTGAAGACAATATTCACGCTTCGTATCCTTTCCTTTTCTAGAATATGTTCTTAACTTCTTTTCCAAGCTTCGAGTTAATACTTTCTATCGTTTGAATATCTCCTATCGATCGAGTCTTTAGGTAGAAAACTAATGATTGTAAATATGTGTTTGAGACATGTTATGTTTGATGGATGCAAGTGGTTGCTAGTGATTGCTCGTGGATGCATACACACACATAATAAGCACTAGATCGGCTCAATCACTTACATATTGCATATTGATGTGTGTACATTTTAATTTTTTATGGATTATCATTACATTGATGTTGCATTTAGATGGATGATTGTGCACACATATAGAACTTACATGGATTAGGAAGATTTGCATACATTTTGGTTGCATGGGACAAACATACATTGCATTAAGGAGGTCAACTGAATCAGTAGACCGCCTGATCTTTTGCATTAGTTTACGGACATATACACACACTATTGCGTATGTTCATAAAAGCATTAGAAATTCCTTAAGGACAATGGATGCCTGTGATTTCTAGATAGATGTATGGTTTTCGGATGTTAGGATATACGTTCTTCTTAACTTAGAGATTTCGGGGACGAAATCCTTTGAGTAAGGGAGAATGTAACACCCCGTAATTTTAACGACACTAAAGATGATGAATAATAATTATTGTGAAATACACTATTAACAATGAATTAAGGAAAACTTGATTTAATATTCAGAATTAAGTAAAACGGACTACGCTATTATGTCCGTCTCGGAATTCTGGTCAAGATAGAAACCTGGTTTGCGTAAATCGGACATCGTATGAAGAGGTTATTAAGGTTTGAAGTTTGTATGCATATAAGGAAGATATATACATATAAATTCAAAAATATTCAAAAATCAGCAAAACTAGAAATCCGACATGCAAATCGAGGAAGGGCCGACATTTTTGAAGTCGACTCGAGTCCCTGCTGGGACGACCCAGGGGTCGACTCAGGCTCATAGGGGTTGACCTAAGGGTCGGCACCCATGAAGGGGGGTCGACCTAGGGGTCGACCCAACTGAAGGGGGGTCGACCTAACTGAAGGGGGGTCGACCCAACTAAAGGGGGGTCGACCCACCCGTGGCTCTAGAAACTTCTTTTCTGACCCTGGACGATTTTGGAACTAGATTCATGAACCCTAGGCTATATAAAGGACCCAAGAGTTTGGTTTTATTCATCTAAAAACAATGGTGATGGCGAAGCTCCGCTGCAACAAAGATTGAATGGCATAATCTACTCCAAATATAATTCAGCAAACATTCTACAAAAAATTCAGCGATGGCTACAACAACTTATTCAACATGTTCTTCGCAGTAATTCAGATCCATTTCCTTAGATATATTCACTGTAAGTTTAAGTTATTTTTAGATCTGAATATCTACATAGTACTCGTTATATGTATATAAAAATCGGTTCTTGAATCGGTGCCTAATCAGTTTTATTATGACATAATTATCAGATCTGCTTTTATATGTTCATATCGTCAGCATTTTAAATCTTGTCATAATATGCCTATTCAGTTTATGCCTATTTCTATCAGTTTATTATTGATTCTTTATTATGCCTATTCTTGATTCTCTTCTCTCCCTCTTTTCCCTTTTTATTTTTATATAGCCAGGCTACCTTCGAGCCTAGGCCTAACGCTGAAAATGCAAACATGCGAAATTGGGAATGATTGGGAAAGATATAATTTGAGGGCATAATTGATATTGGAAAGATATGAATATAAGTTTGGGCATAAAATGTGGAAATATACAAATATGGATTTGGGGACATATATTGTGTCGTATAACATGAATATGAATTTAGGCAAGCATTGGAAAATATGATTTGGCATAAATTATGTAAAATATGATTTGGGCGTAAATTGGAATATATGTTAATATGAATTTGGGCACAACTTGTATTGAAATATGTGAATATGAACTGGGACATAAATTGGAAAATATGTAGATTTGGGTTTGTGCATATAATATATATATATGCATATATACATGCCTTGACTTATAACTTGAGAAAAAGAGCATATGGTGTACAATTAAAAGGTGAATTAAAAAAAGGTGTAAAAGTCTATGATTTGAATAGTGAATTGGGCATATAATTAAATATAGGGAAAAAAGAGAAATAATCACCTATAATGACATAGGTAGATTTGGACAAAAATGGAATATCTAGTAGTTACAATTAGGAATTTTAATTGCACTTATGACATGAGGGTAGGTTGCATCAGTGGTGGAAGTCTGCCCGGACCAGACCGACATATCCAGCAGCTACTAATGTTGAACCTAATGTGAGAGGCCTAAGTGTGCAAATACGAATCGGGCTAAGACACGAGGTTAGACCCAACTGTGGAATAAGACTGTCCGGACATGACCGGCATATCCAGCATCCACACGTTGTAGGCCTAATGTGGGAGGTCTAGCCCATTATAACCATAATTGGACGTGGTAATTAATTGGACTACTTGACCTAATTTAATCCATAAGGATTGTATGATTGTGATCTTAAGTTAGGGTTAAGTAAAACTGGATGGGTAGTGGGTGGGATAAGTAAAATAGAGGGGGTAGGTAATATTTACTTATAGGCCCGCGAACTTAACCCAATAAGGTTATGTAATTAAAAACACTTAGTGGTATACATAACCAGTGGAAAATATATAAATTTATGTAATTAAAGACACCTTGTAGGGTAAGCATAACTTGTAGAAATGATAGAATTAGATATGCGTAATAATCTGCTAAGTAAACAACGATAAGTTGTAGTGACGGTGTAAATTGAATTTATGATTAAATGAGAAAGAATGAGGAAAACTTGTAAAATAAATAAGTTATATTTAATCATAAATGGTAAGTGACATGTTAATTAGGAAACATGTGAATTGAGATGTACTTAATAATGTATCAAGGAGAACATGTTATTGTAATGATGTAACCAAGCAAGAATATAAAATAGATTGTGGATTACAGGCCTTTGGCAACAATCTAGAGAATAACATGTTTTGGGCTTATTAATAAACTTAAATGGATTTGAATAAGAATCTAATATGAAAATAAGAATTCAATATGAATGGGAATACCCAAGTTTTAGACATAGAGTCTAACAACATATTAAAGAAAGGCGCTTGGACCAGCCCGTACGTTTGAGGGTGAATAACCCAAAGGGGTAGATCATTGAGGTGTTATAAGACACGAGGGGAGCGCACATTCATCTGATTGTTATTACGACTCCAAAGGATTGGAAGGGGAAGCACGCGGCTTTCTGAAGTACGTAAGGTTCTCCTAGTAGTCCTCTATACGGTGATAGATGTCTTAGGCTGTACTCGCAGAAGTTGGGTCTGCGCGTAACTACTAGGTGGGTGGGCCTTGACTGCAGATGCAGCTATGCAGTCAGAATTCTGTGATGAGGTGACACCAGGGTGATTCGACGGTTGCCTCACAAGGAGGTAGAGAGGGTCATGACCAACAAGGATAGTAGACCGTCGGATATCCGTCATCGACAACCAGCGGGATGCAAAAAGACTAGAGCTAAACCCAAGATATCATTTCACCGTTCACTATCGAGGTACGGGGTTGAAGGTAGACGCCATTTGGATGTTTAGATTGGTTGTATTAGGGGCGGTCGCTTAGCTCTATAGTCTTTACTAGTTGAGGGAGGGGCCGAGGTGGGGCCATAGCCACCATGGAAAAAAAGACCCGAGGAATATCTATATTTGAAGGCACTTAAAGGCGGCCTGTACAGATATGAAAAAGCTCCCGATCGAGTTCCATGTTCCTTATTTAGCCCTGCCACGGAACTCGGTGCACATTAGAGGACGTGCGATTGAGGCATCGAGCTACAATTACAGTACATATATGGATCAGTCTAGATACATGCATATCTGCTCTGGATGGTGTATCGTAGACTAGAGGGAATTATTCTAATATGGAATCTGATTCGATTGATGGTGGTAGTCCGTACGCTTGCGTAGCACAGTAATGACAGATCTACGTGAAACGTAACATCGGTATATATAGATCCGTACGTCACTTCGGCGTAGGATGAGGGACTGCGTTCATTACGGTGGAGACCGTGCGAGTGGGGTACCATGGGGTATATCTCAATATTGAGAGATAGCTACATATATTGTATTAGGTGAATCCATGGGAAAGTAAATGGGTACGATGCGCGTATAAGTCTTGAGGGCTATCAACCCAAGTAACCTAATAATCAAGAAAATGTAATGGAACGGTATTAGTAGGGATCATTCTACTTTTGATATACTAGTATCTGTGCGGTGCAGAGAAATATATTTAAGAAGCGCAATATATCCTGTCCATCTTATCTTGCTCCGTTCACACTTGTTATTGTTACTGTTATCTTGTTCTTCTAGTTTTATATATACCTGCCATGATACTTTTATTTATTTATATTTAAAAGTAACTGGACTCGGCAGACTTTATGTCTGACCCTTTTTGTTTCCTCTTCTCTCTCTTCTGTTCCCCCCCCCCCCAGGTTCTCAGGGTGGAAGTGATTAGAGTTGATTTGGATTCTTTCAGCTTAGCTTGGATTTTGGATATAGATGTACTGCTTTGACTTCTTGTCAACTCTCTTATGGCTTTGCAAGGGAAATATGGTTTTATGCTTTTGTACTCTAATATTTTTGGCAAGACAGATTATTAATGTAATTAGTTACTTATGATGTAAACTCGGTATTTGGGACAATGATGTTTTGATTTAAATAAAGTTATTAATTCCGCTGCTATTTTACATGTCTGTCTTGTGCTATTATTTTCATATTTACCTATAACGCTTCACGAAACTTAACACGTTCCCTTATTGAGTGACATTAACGGACGTGGGGTGTCACAGATGAAGTGCTCACAGCGAACTTTGATTCGAAGTAGATCCGCTTTGATCCAGATCTGCGTGAAAGGAAAAAGACTCTGACAACCATCGAAATTGGCTGGAAGGTTGCGGATTTGCTGCGAAGTCACTATGAATCAGGTCTAAGAAGAATCACAACGTATCTTTTCAAGTTGAGCGTAGATCCGGTTGAAGAAGATGATAATCTCTGGTATTTGATACAATAGATCCAACCTCTGTACTAAAATTTTATTCATACTAGCATCAAAAATTGCAATGAATTGGAAAGCGATTTAAGATTTATAAAGGAGGTCGTCAAATAGAAAAGGGGATATCGATTTTGTTTGGATTTGTCCAAATGATTTTAATTTAGGGTATAGTAAAGGATGTCAGATTGAAAAGGCGACCCGCCTTAATTTTCACGTTTCCTACCTAAATTTTGATTTAGAAAGGACGTGAGTTTCCAAATTTTTGTTTTTCCACCTAAACTGGTTACTAATAAAATCCTAGATTTAGAAAGGACGCGAGTTTCCACCTAAACTTATCATGTAAAAGTTACTAATTATTACTTATAAAACACTTAACATTAATTATTAAGAAACAATTACCAATTTTTTTAGCAAAGCATTATCACTTCTTATAAATTATTCTTAAATATTAATATAATTAGTTATTAAATATTAGCTATTGTTAATTTCTAATAGGCTACTATTATAAAAGTATTAAAAAGTACTGCTAAAAGTAAGTTTGTACAATTTTCAAATAAAAACATTTTAATTATTAATTACCAAAGATAAATGACTAAATATTAAATATTACTTCTTGATTATTACTTCTTAATTATTATTATTAATGATTATTTCTTAATTATTAATGATTATTTTAACATAATATAATATTATTAAATATTAATCACTTGTATTTAATAGTGAATTATGTTTGTTAATTATTAATTAAATTGTATATTCAATATTTATTTATCAATTACTTATTATTGATTAATAATCAAATAATTACTTATTTATCGATTACTTATTTAATATTTCAAATTAATTATTATTATTTAGTAGCCAAAACTGTTATTAGTTGCCAAAATTATATTTATTAAAACTGTTGAAACAGCTACTACCAAATCAAATATTACCTATTAATAATAGTTATTATTTAACTTTTACTTATTTCTACTTAGATATAATCGATTAATTACTATTAAAAGCTTATAATTTATGTTACTAATTATTGATTAATAAGTAGTTAACATACATTAACTATTAAAAATAAATTACTACTTATTAATTATTAATTAAATAATAATTAATAAATATTATTGATTCCTAAGTTTATAGTTAATTATTATTAAATATTAATATAATTAGTTTTTAAATATAGATATTATAAACATGAAGTTCGTAATAGGCATCTATTACAACTTACAAAAAGAAAAGTTGTTAAATTATTACAACTTTAGGGAAATGACAGTTGCAAAAAACATTTATTACAACGGTGCTTTTACTACCGTTGTAAAATTAAAGTTGTAATACGGTGTTTTTGTTGTAGTGCACCAATGTCACCGCTACCACACGACATCGAAGCCGACTTCGATGAACTCCAGCCCCTACAGAAAATCGCGAACTGCCTTACCATTTTCTATATCAACATCGCGATGTCAGAATCGCGAAGCGCAAACCCCCTCATCGACCAATAGCAACGCCATTTCTTTCCTCGATCGAAATCCGCCTTGCCCGACCCCCCTTCAATCCCTGAATTTGCTTACTCCGTCTTTCATTGAAGTCGAACACTAGCCCTAACTCAACACTAAAATCGTCGAGCACCTCCCTTCAACATGTTTGGATCTTCTGATTTACATTTGATTTTAGCTTTCAGTTTAACAAGTTCAAGATTTCAGGTCTTAGATCAAAGTTTTTGGCTTTTGACTTTATAAAGATTTTGAAATTTGGCCAGCTTCGATTTATTACTACCGGTTTTGAGAGTAAAAGGATGAAGGCTTCAACTTTTTTTCTTTTCTAAGGAACAAAATTGGAAAGGAAAAAAGGTTAATAGGATTTATGTTAATCAAATTTTGTTAGCCAAAGTACATGGCAACTATTAAATTTGATTTGATTTTATTTAAATGCGATGTGATATAAAGAGAGTTTTATTTAATTTAAACAGATTCTGATTTGATTTCGAGCTTATTATTTAAAATTATCTCGGGGTTCATAACTTGAAATCACGAACCCCTGTGTTAATGTAACGACCGATGTTTCAATATTATAACGCTATTCTGAACTCAACGTAATAGATTCTAAAATTTAATTTGAATGTATATATAAAATAACCATATTAAATGGATATAATATATTTTATTTTCAGAAACAATCAACTTCTCGATAACCAAATTATTATTATTATTTTAGTTTGTACTCAAATAGAATTTATATTGATCATCTGAATCATTTTGATTCAGTTTTTACTTTGAGTTCAATTACATTTCGTTTTTGGATTACGATAATTTGATATATTCAAACTTAAATCGTATTTGATTATTACTAGATAAATTCCATATAAAAATTGATATATATATTAACAACTCAACATTTAAAAGAATATTAAATGTTTAAAATTAATTGACCAAAAATCTTGGTCGTTACATTAGAGCTCGAGATCACTTTCATTGAGTTTAGATGGTTTGTTACATAAAAGAATATAAAGGTCGTTTTGTTACGAGATCATAAAATTCGATAGTCAAAACTGTTCCGATAAATGTGGAAATTGACATTTTGGAGTGCAATATCGAATTGCAATGAAACATATGCCTTCGGAATTGTAATGATGAAACGATGCACGTTGGCAAGTTTCGTGATGATCGAATGCACCTCTTGATCGCACGAACTGAAAACGTGCATTTATTTCAATTGAGAAATTGAATATCCGGAAAATGGTTAAGTGCTATAGATGATGGGATTGGGATTCAAGACATATCCCATTGTGTTCATAATGCCATTTTACGTTGGACTTGTCCGTTGGCATGTCTCATTTAGAGTGCATTACAACTCGACCTACTTTAGATCATCCATTACATATATTGGTATACTAACCGAGAAAAAGGAATATTTCATTCTCAAAAATGCCACATAAATCAATATTATTTGTAATAAAAGTATGCCTTACTAGAGCATAAATTAAGTCCATAATACTCCATACAAAGAGAAGACTGGATCATTTAAGAACTCATACTCCTAACCCGTAACTCCATATAACTACCAGTAATGTAAGAGATTGCACCGTTAAACCACTTAATACCTTTAAGGAAGATATGTAGACTTTTACCATTAAATACTTTTAATGTAGGTACGCCCGACATCTCTTCTTCCTAGACGGACCCTACCGGATATTACATTACAGACACTACATGGTTATCCTATCGCTCACTTAATAGTTCTTTCTGGAAAGCGGCCCTCAATCTACCACAAAATACCTTACCTTGAAAAGAGGACATTATAAGGAAACAATTCCTATAACCACTTAGATCATTAGTACTTTGATGAGATGAAATCTAAAATAGAAACTTAATACCTTTATTTCCCTTGAATCAGGTCCCTTTATTTATGACATATGCTGTGGCAAAGTCTTACATTAGTCCGACAATGCGTAAGTATTGGTAACCAACTTAGTTGGGCAGGTCTAACCTAAAGTATTGGAACTAGTTTCACGATCACATTATACTTGTCAAGGATGATATATCACATTAGTTTGACTATTCGTAGTTATTGGTAGCCAGATTAGCTAGGAGAACTTATCCTATAGAATTAACATTAACTTGCAGCATCATGACTTAATAATTACCTAATCCCATATAAACACACACTCGCCCCTAGGTGATATACAAAGACTTTATATGAAATCTTCTTTACTATGTCATAAATAAATTCCTTTTTTTGTGGCACACCTTTTGCATCCGAATAACAACCACTCATTTATAATTAAATAAGTTAGTAGAGGGAGAGAGTTGGTGGGAAGAGAGAGAAATAGGAATGTAGTGGAAAATATAGAGGTTTAAGGGGTGTTGCACTATTTGGGGTGCTCTTGATTATATACATATAGGGGAGGCTATATGGATACAAATGTAGACACAAACAGTGAGACACAATTCCCTGACCATTGGATCTTTTTATCCTTATATAAAGAGGTGGAATTCAAAGATCGATCCAATGGTGGAGATCAATTGTACCACCAATAGTGTCAAAATTTTGTGTCTAAATAGACTCTCCCTATACATATATGATCCATATATATCTTCTGATTAAACATTCATATTCTCCTTCATTCTCAATGTATAAATGTCATCTTCTCTAATTATAGTAGTTTTCCGAATAAATGCACGTCTTTCCCTTTGTTCCCAGAAGATCCAATCACTGTCCAATTACCATCATCAATGAAATTAAAGATTAGTTATCCCTTAACAATGACTAAATGTAGACTTATACAAAAATATATCAAAAAGAATTATATTTGTAAAGACCCGTAAATTCCCGCTCTTTGGATTGACCATAAACCACACAGGTCTGACCCAGAGGTCGGAAATCCACGAATACTTTAACTTTGGGAATACAACACATTAGAACAAATACAACAGACTTTTATAACATCATAGTAAATGTTACATCAGAGTATAGAATATATATCAGAGTACATTAAATAAATTTACAGCGGAAGATAATTTTACATTACTTTAATATAGTGCAGCGGAAATAAAATAATTAAGACAGCGGACGACTTTTCTATGCTCTGGACACAGCTTTGAGCTTCAATCCAGGATCCTGCTAAAGAGATAAATATCTGCAAAAAGCTACTCGACTGCCCGTGTGGAAAAGAGGGCACCCGAGTTTGCAAAAGTGGAAACAAAGAACGGGTCAGTCGTGGGACTGGTGTGAGAATTCTTAACTAATATAACTAATAGTAATAAGGCAAATCCAAGGACCACGCCACTAAAGTGGAAGGGTTTTATTCCAATGGATTGCCGTGCATAATTTAAGTAAATCGTCAAAACAATGCAATGCTTTGTAGAAAAATGAAACCATCATAAGACCCAAGTCCCATCACACAATGCAACGCAAACCGGAGGATAGGGTTTTACCTTATAATGGTCAAACATGCTTGATACGATAAAAACGAATTTGATATTATTATTAGTGTATATATGTTTCAAAAACATTTCAAAGTAAATGTATCAATCCTAGGAAGCATAGGTACCCATATATTATGCCTCCGTACTAGTAATACAATCAAATTCGTCGGTTCGTATTTGGATTTTTGGTTTCCATCATGAGTCAAGGCTAGAGAGGAGCTCCTTACCGATTCGAGCACTCTAGCTAGTGTCTCAGGATTCCCCGCGGAGAACCCTTGGATAGCTGCAGGGCCGGTCCGCAAATACAGCTTAGCGGATTAGTTATACCTGAACACACGTTTCCCAGTCCTATAGGACCTATCCGAGGCGCCTCATTCCATCATCCACATAAGTAAAATGTCGGGCCGTGTTAAAGCCCAAACACCACTTCTAGCTAGAAAGAAACGTGCTGCTCTCCCTGCGTTCCCTTCTCCCATTTTAGACTCTACCGATTTGTGAGGCTCGCGAAGTTACGTTATAACCACAAGGCCTGCTTTTCAACAAAGCCTTGATCATCTTCATTTAGCGTGCCACATTGTCAATCCATATCGTACTATTGATCGTCCATCAATATATAAACGGGTGTTAAGTAAAGAATAAATTCTCCACCACCAATCATTTATATATAGACAGAAAATCAATAACATGATATTAACGGAGTACAACGTCAGACACACAATCCATTTATAACTTATGCTCTGGGTCTGAGCGAAAGTCAAATCCGTACAAATCAACACTACGTCCGGACGGCAACCACTGTAGCCCCTTCAAGGTAGCTACTCCAATCACGGGCATCAGCAGTCGTCGTCCATTCGATGTGAAGACTGTCGGTCTTCTATGGTCGTCTTTAAATCTTGAATTTTAATCGTCGTTTAAATTATTTGGAATGAGATAAACTCGGACTTTCCAAACAATTTTTGCATATATATATATATATATAAGTTGGAAACCATTTCTTATCGCTTGATTTTAATTTTTATATATAATTATATATAATTCCTACATCCATTTCTTTTTACTATATTTTCCTAACAACAAATCTTCTTATTTATATGCAATAAATCATCACACAAAACAATGGTTTCTTTTATTTTTCCATTTCCATACATATCCTACACACAAAATGTATTTTGTGTATCATTCCAATTACAACCAAAAATAAGTATTTTTGTGTTTCATTTCCATTACAACAAACATGCATATTTTGGTATCCACTTCATTCCTATACAAATGAATATATTTTTGTTTGTTTAATTTCAATATAACAAAAATAATAATTTTGCTATTCTTTTAAATGCCAAACAAAAATAATAATTTTTTTATCTCTTTCAATGTAAAACCAAAATGATCTTGACTATTTAGAATGGCAATGTAATTTCCGTTCTTAAGTTGCACCCTAAAAATGAAATTTTAATTTACAACGTAATATCATACTTTAATTACATAATATAATTCTAATTTACAGTGCAAATTCTCATTTATAGTTACATATAAAAATGTAAATTTTGTTCGCTTGCCAAATTTCATACCATAGTTACAAATAAAAATATAGTTTTTATTTTCAATGCCAATTCCACATCATAGTTAAAAATGTAATTTCTATTTGCAAAGCAAATATCATAACTTTAGTTCAAATAAAATGTAATTTTTATTTGCAATGCGAGTTCTCATTCTAAGTTACATGATAAAAATGTAATCTTTATTATCAATGCACATTCCTACTTTTGTTTACATATAAAACACAAATTCTATTTAAAATGCGAGTTCATATTTTTGTTTTACACAATAAAAAAATGTAAATTTTATCGCTACCATTTTCCATTGACAAAAATATGATCTTAACCATGCATTTCATTTCATATGCAGTATATAACAAATAAATATATTTTCTTCATATGCAATACATGACATTACCAAATAAATATATCTTCTTTATATGCAGCATAACAATGAACTTTTTATTAACAAAAAGAAATGCAGCAAAAATGCAGTTTTGAAATGTATTCATTTTATCGTAACTCAAATGACGATAAGAATGAAATGTTAACATCGCTATTTTTATCGCACTAGAAATATCGATAAAAATGTGATATTAACATTTCTCTTTTACCGCATCAAAATATTGACAAAAATATAAACATTCCAATTTATACTTTTATTTACATCTGACATGTAAATAAAAATATGACTCTTCAAAACATGCTTTTACTTACATCTAAAAGGTAAGTAAAAATGCTACTGGTAAAATCATTTTTTTTCAAAAATGTAAGTAAACAATGCAACTCTTTAATTCATCAATTTTGACACTAAAAAGATGTCTACTTTTATCTAAACTATCATGACACAAAAAGGATTTTTCTATTGAAAAGAAATAACAATAAAAATGATTCTTTTTAATGTTAAAAAGAATTAGCGACAAAAATGTTCCTTTTTACCATTAAGAAGAAATAGCGACAAAATGTTCCTTTTTATCGACAAAAGAAATATGATCAAACATGTTCTTCTTTAACAACAAAAGAGAATATAAACAAATGTTCTTTTTAATAACAAGGGGAAAATAATGAACAAATGTTCTTTTTATCTAATTACATCATAAATGTAAATTTTCCTTTTTTAAATCTTAATCACATAAAATATAATATTTTACTTTTTTTTCCATAAAATGAAGGTTTAATTTCATTCTTTGTATTTGTCCTTCTTTTACATTTGATAAAAATGAATATTTTTATCATTCTTTTACATTCGATGGAGAAGTATAATTTTAGTTCACCCTTTTTAATAATTCACATTACAATAAAAAATATAATTTTAATTGTCTATTATCTCATTTACATAAAATGTACTTTTCTATCTAATGCTATAATTTACATAAGATGTAAATTCTATTTCTAATATAACATATTACATAAAGTGTAACTTCTATTGTCTTTCTATTCTCTGTTCTTGTTAAAAAAAATTCTATGTTAAATCTTCCCAAACATTTCTTCCTAAAAAAAAAAAAAAAAAAAATTATGTTAAATCTCTCTTACCAATTTCTTTTAACATAAATAATTTATGCTAAATCCTTCTTAACATTCTTATTTGTTCATTTACATAAAATGTAAATTTTCTTCCTTCTATTTGTTCTATTTACATAAAATGTAAATCAATAGTTTATTTACATAAAATGTAAATTTTCCTTTTCAATTATCTTATTTACATAAATGTAAATTTCTTTTCTAATTATTCAATTTACATAAAATGTAAATTTTCTCTCTTTAATTCTATTTACATAGAAAATGTAAATTTTGTCTTACATACCTAATTAACAAAAATTGTTAATTTTGTCTTGTCGTCAATTCTAACACAACATAATATAGTTTGATTTCGTCGTCAATTCCAACACAACAAAATATAATTTGATTTCGTCGTCAATTCCAACACAACAAAATATAAGGTGTTATATTTATCAATTTAATGTCCATAAGGTAAACATGACAAAATATGGCATTTTATTTGGATTAAAGATTCTAATCTGATTTAATTCCCAAACAAGATAGTATATTTAATTGGATTAAAAATTCTAGTTTAATCCACTTTGTAAAACATGATGATTTTTATTGTATTCATCAGATCAAAATAACACAACAACAGATCTAAACAACACAATACAATCCAATTCATCAGAACCACAATCACAATTCATCATAGCGCAAATCTAATTAAATAAGATACAAACAATTATCTAACAGCGATAAAATAATTAATTTAATTAATTAAAATTAGAAATTCTCACATTGAATTTTGACTGAAATTTGACTGTCTCCGTTTCAGCTGCGGTCTGCGCCATCACGAAGCTCTCGGAAAGACGAGTCCAACGCAACAAACGGTTCGTAAAACGGACCTCGTACGAGAAAGTTATCGCATTTTAAAGTTTGTACAAATTAAATATTAAATTAATAGTCAACTGTAATTAGGCAAAAGTCAAACCCACCTTAATCCTCCATCTTCCTCAACGTTTTCAGCCGTGACTTATGCAATTTGTGAACCCATTTAGTTCAAAACTAGGGATCCATTTATCTTGAGATTGGAGCAACTAGAAATCGATCGGAAGGTGGCAAATCGAAGAGGGAGGAGAGGGCTACGTTCGCCGGGATTGGTGGGGGGTGCGGTGGGGTCCACGTGGGTGCGGCGGGCTGAATAGGCGGCGGGTTTGGGGTGCTTTTGTAACACCCCACACCCGCTAAGGTCACTCACTAAGGGAATGCCTTAGTTTTGGTGGAGTATTTTTAGTGAGTATAGAACAGAAAAATTACCACAAGACAGATATAAGTAATACTTGAAAATTTAAAACATTATTTCATTGCAGCGGAAAGTAAAACATGTTTGGTTACATCACAAAACCATAACAACTATTTGTACATAATATCCATCCTGATAAAATAGAGGTACATAATCCCACTACATAGACAATAGCCATAATAGAAAAGATAAACCGAGCTTTACTTCTACGGTCCAAGCCCAAAAGATAGATATAGCGGTCTGATCCAAGCCCACTAGTGCTAGGCCCACTCTGAAAACCTGAGGGTTGGGAAAAAGATAAAAACAACGGGGTCAGACATAAGTCTGAGTGAGTCCTATAACGCTAACAATACAACCATTAAAGTAATTAGGGTATGACATAAATAAGATACGGTACCTCTGGGGATAATGACCACACTAAGTAGCCAACAAAACACAGGATGTACTAAGATAACCGAGAAGACGCTTTTATCCACCCAAGGATAATTATTAGATTACACCACCCCAGACTTATTCAACCAAGGGTAATTCCTACACTGCACCACACCAGTTCTACCCACCAAGAGTAATTCCTACTTAAAGGTTGATCCCACTAAGTGTACTTAGTAATTTTTACCCGGTAGTTTCTTGTACCCCTACACAGGTGCCGTTTGCCCCTATCTTTACTAGGTGTACCCACTACCCCCAAGCGATCGGCTCCCTACCGTAGATACCCGTGCTGGTCCCACAAAAGGGGGTGTATCATTCCCCAAAGTGGCTACCAGATAATATCACTGTGCACGGCTTTATATCTACACGATGCAACAACGACTTACCAACCAGCCCGGGTCCACACACGCATATGAAACCCGTTGATCCTGCGTTGCCACCGCTAACCCGTTTTGGCCACTTATAGTCAAGCCCAATATGCGTGTCCCGTCACTCGACTAGAGTCGAGCCCACAAAGATACGTTTGGGATATTGGTTGAAATGGGCCCCCACAAGCTACCACCTAAGCTTGCTATTTCTAGTGAATCCCACTTAACCCTTTAACCATGTCCCCTTACATGTTATAAATCTTGGTTAAGTCCTTTAATCATATTCTAATTGTCATACAAGGTACCCACTAGATTTTCCCATGCCACCCATGGCACTTACTTAACCCTTTAATCATGTTTAATTACATGTTCCACCTTGGTTAAGTATTCTAATCGTTTTCTCACATGCCACCCATGGCACTTACTTAACCCTTTTATCATGTTTAATTACATGTTCTACTTTGGTTAAGTATTCTAATCGCATTTTCACATGCCACCCATGGCACTCACTTAACCCTTTAATCATGTTTAATTACATGTTCTACTTTGGTTAATTATTCTAATCGTATTTTTCTATTGCCACCCAAGGCAACCCACTAGTCTCATCATGCCACCCCGAGGCACCCACTTAACCCCTCATGTCCCACTACATGCTAATATGGTTAAGTGTTTCTTAATTAATTAAGATCATGACCTCATAAAGACCTCTCACATTAGACCGTCTTTTATGACTGCTGGATATGCCGGTTGGTTCCGGGCAGACTTCTGTCATCAAAAGGGCCTAACCTCGTGTCTTTACTTTAATCATGTATTTAATTTATGACTAAGACCTCTCACATTGGGCCAATCATTTGTAGCCGCTGGATGGCCGGTCGGTTCCGGGCAAACTTCCGCTACAAAAGGGTCCAACCTCGTGTCTTAGTTGATTAATTACACCTAATTAATCACCCCCATATTAATTATCCTTAATTAATATCAAGTTTTCCATAATATGGGTAGACCTAACTCAATAGGTAAATTCCCATGGGGTAGACCTAACTCAATAGGTAAATTCCCACTTATGGTAATTTATTTATTTTATGGTATGCTCAATCATACCCAATCATACTTTATTAACATATTTATTAACCCCATCGTTCCCCCACGTAAATCGTTCTCATTTCATAACATAATAAAGGGGAAGATCCATCACAAATAGCATGGGTTTAGCTTATAACTTTGTCATGGGTTAAGAGGATGTCCACTTGCATATATGAGCACATATTAACCCAACTTCATTTAACCCAAACTTGCATATTATCATACACATGATTTGCATAACATGTTGCATATGAGCTTGCATATTATCATACACATATCTTGCATAACATGTTGAACTTGCCTATAAGCATTCTCATAACTTGCATAACATGTTAAACATGCATTTAAGCCTACACATAACTTACATAAGCATTCACATACTTGCATAGGCATTCACATACTTGCATAAGCATTCACATACTTGCATATCACATTAAACTTGCATTTAAGCATATACATAACTTGCATAACATCATGCACATAACTTGCATAATCTCATACACATAACTTGCATAACACCAATATGAACTTGCATCTTAAAGGAGGGTAAACATGCATAGCATATAAGGGTATCATCTTGCATATGTATGCATCACATTTAAAAGGGTAAACTTACATGTCGTGATTTATGCATAATACCAAACACTTAGCATGCATAAAACCACATACTTAGCATGCATAGAATCAATTACTTATTATGCATAAACACACCACTTAACTTGCATAAACCCACACACTTAGCATGCACACAATCAAATACTTAACATGCATAAAATCAAATACTTAGCATGCATAACACCAAATATTTAGCATGCATAAAATCACATGCATAACTTGCATATCATGTTACATATAACTTGCATATACTCTCACACATAGTTTGCATAACATGTTACATATGCATAAATGTTGAACATAGTGTTTTGCATCATAAAACATGGCATTAACCTTGCATATAACATAAAACTTGCAAATCACATATCATACAAACTTGCATAAACATATTTATCCACAAACATAGCCATGTCTTATCACATCCTACCATAATCAATTTAACAATTGATTATTAAAGCCATAGAAACTCACCAAAACCAAGATTAGCAAACTTATGAAGTGGAATTAGCGGCTTTAATTGAAGAAGATGTTGATTAGCTTGCAACTCTCTTCATTGATTTGTGGAGGCCATGCTCAAATTTCATTTTGCCATAGTTTAGTTACAAAACCTAATTATGAATGAATTAGGGTAGGGTTGGGGTCTTATTTATAGGATTAGGTAGTGTTTTAGGCCCTTAGATTAACCCTAGGTTAGATTAGGACCGTTAGATTTAGGAAATCTCTAGAACCAGCCCTCTAGGCCAGCCCAAGAACCCAAACTGGTGCACCCAGTTTCACTGGGCGTCGCACCCCTGTCGACAGGCAAGTCGACAGGGCAGTCGACACCCCTGTCGACAGCCCTATCGACAGCGCTGTCGACATGGCTAGGGCGGGAATTTCTCCCGCCTGACCCGCTGTTTCTATTTCAAATTCTGAATTTGAATTTTTAAACCTGTTTTTATCTTTGAATTTTCTGAAAACTTCTTTGGGCCATAACTGGGCCATACGGACTCCGATTCTCGAAAACTCGGACTCTATTTCGCGTATTTTTCCGAGACGAACGCAATGACGCAGCCCGTTACCCCCAATTCCCACATCTGAGATTATTTATCCTATAATTAGTGAATTTTAGTATTAACTAAAATTCGGGGTGTTACAGCTTTGCCTCGAAATCCATGACTTAAAACTCGATCTTAGCCGTTTGGATTGAAATGTCTTGAAATTCTCTTCGATTCGGTATATGATACGTCGATTTTCGTTGAACGGATTGAGAGATCTTAGCATTTGAAATTCGAATGGTTTCAGCCATTAAAAACTGCAGCGGCGGCTGGCATTAGGGTTCAGCCCGATTTTTAAATATTATTTTATTAATAAATCTCGAAATTTGTGCTAAAAAGGTGGATTTTTGGACTTTGTCGGATTTGGGCCTGCTTACTATCGATCTTAACGTTTTGAGGCCTTCTGAACACGATAGGCTATGTCCCGGGCTCCAATTCTGATGTCTATATTTATTTATTTTCGGTTTTAATTTAAAAATACAATATTAAATAAATAATTTAATTTCTACCGTACATTTAAATATGCCGGGGCCACAAATTAACTTCAAAAATTCCCGAAAAATATATTTAGCTATGTTCTGACGCTGCGGACCTAGAAAAATTATTTTCGTTCAATTCTGAACTCGTATGAATTTTTAATGAATTTTTAAAGTCAAAAATTGTCCGTTCACACTGAGAAATCAATTATAATTATATATTAATTCTAAAAATTACCGAAAAATCATTTTTAGCTTTATTTTGACGATACAAACCCAACAAAATTATTTTTGTCAAATTCTAAGACTGTTTGAAAAATGGTTATTTTTAAGGCGTTTAAATTTAACTGAAATAGTCAAAACACATTTTCTTTTCCCACGCTCACATATTAATTCGAAAAATTATGAAAATTGAAACCTAGCAATAATTTGACATTTCGGTTCCAACAAAAGTGGTTTCGTCGAAAACAGAGGTCGTTTGAAAAATGACTATTTTTAAGGCCAATATATTTAATATTAAAAATACATTTTTAAACAAATAATTTCCGAAACTAGAAATATATAAGTGTTTACTGTTTTTCAATGCAGAAACATCATTCTGAACTCAATGGAAGTGGTTTCGATTCCGAATTCCTTCATATGCAAAAAGTAGCATTTTTGACCTTTATATATTTCATAGCGACCTTTCTAAATTTTAAACTGGGCATAACTTTTGATTCCCGCTATGAAATTGCGATTTTTCGGATTCGTTAGAAAGATATTTTTAAATAGATTCTAATATTTTTGGGTTCACTAAAATCCGTTAAATTTTGCATCCTGTACGGTCAGTCAAAGTTCAAGTTTGACTGTTCAAACTACCGCGCTATTTCTAACTCCTTTTATAATTAAAATTAAATTATTCATTCTAACTTCAATTCTTAATCATTATTATTTTAAATAAATCATTTTAAATATCAAAAACTCATTAGAATTACTAAATTTAAAATTTAAAATTGGCCCCAAAATTCAGGGTTGTTACAATATTAATTATCGTAATATATAAAATGTAGAACCTATAATTTCATATTCAGTTCTATTCAACTTTTCGTTGTTTTGGTGGAATTTACAATTTTATGTTGAATTGAAGCGTAAATTTTGCAAAAATCCATTCTTTATACTTAACTCCTTAGCAATGCAATTTTAGTGGAAGAGAAATAAAATAAAACATGAAATACGATTGAATTGCAGAATCATATCATTTCAACCCAATTAATATAATTAAAACTAGGATCTAACAATTTAAATTACATTTCGCATAGGATATTTGGGGGATTTTTTTATTTATATTTTGTTAATGTATACCCAAAATTTCCAAGGCGCATTTAAATCCAAATTCATACTATGCAATAAATAAAATTAAGAAACTAAGGTTTCCACGCATAGATTGTCCTTTGCTTTAAAAATGAATTTGGGCAGTCCCAAATAATCATGATACCTCTGCGGTCCTCTTCTATCATATAATTACACACATGCATGCATACATTCATTCATACATTGAAAACAATATATATATATATATATATATATATATATATATATATATATACATGCATACATACACACCACACACACACACATATTTATATATGTAAGGCATAACCACTTCCTTCCTCTCTCCAATGGAGGGAGGAAAGGCGATCCACACAAAAATTGCTTTATCAACGTAAACCGCTAGATTTCCAGCCACTCAACAATTGAAACCGCTAGGTTTCGATTCACAATAATTGATACCAAAATCGATCAAATTCTACGGATCACGTAATTCAATCCATGATACGCATCAACCTCCCCATCTCTAGGCTTGTTGTATCATAAATAAATCACCAAATCTAATCTCGCTAGCATCAAAGCTATGCTAGTTTCCTCTTCATCAATCATCGTCGTTGGTGGATATACACGTAATTTTTCAACTGTAGAGGATTAATCCATCAGGGATCCTAAAACACCCCACACCGCTTAACGTCACCCATATGAGGATGTGTTAAGGTTTATGAAGCGCTTAAGTATAAAGTAACAACACAGAGATTAAAACTCCAAGGCAAAAAATATAAAACACAGCGGAAAATTTAAAACATCATTTAATCAAGCATATCAAATCACAGTACCTTTATATTTCATAAATAAGTAAGCATAAAACGAAATACACCGTCTTGTGGAAAATCATAATATTAGAGTTCATAAATAAAATATCCCTCTCAAATATCAGTACAATAGCCAGAAAATAAGAAATGAACAAATAATGAGTCTGAATCCAAGCTGAACGAAAAAGTCAAGAATCATTGCTGAGAACCTCCACCCTACGAACTTGGGGGGAAAGAAGAGAAAAGGAGCAAAGAAACTAGGTCAGACATACGTCTGGTGAGTTCTAGTAATTTCTAGCTTGAGTATAACTTAAGGAAGCATTAGACAAATGAACAATTTTAAGGATATAAGACATAAAGGTATAAAAGCAGTAAACAAAGTTAAGCACGAACTAAATATTGGCTTCTAGTTCATATCCAAGATTGCTGCACCAACTTACCAAGATGTCATAATTAGGCTTTACCTAATTTCTACCCATCGATCGGCTCTTATAACCACAATGTGATAACCTATGCTAGCTATGGAATTCAGTGTTATCGATCCTAAGCCCATCAACTAAAAGCATATAGTCATTAATCACAAGTGTTACAGCGGCTTATCTTCCCCAATCGGCACGATGCACGCACATCGTCCAACTGGAACATCCCCGTACCCACCTCGTTTGGACCTCTTACTATCCAGCGCAGTTAAGCGTGCACTTCCCTCTACCAAATGTGAGACCTCCATAGATGATAAAAGGGACACTGGCTGATATGGGTCCCCAACCAAATATGTAATTGAAACAGGTCACCCCATAGACTTGGTCTGCATTTATTTTTCTATTAGTCCACTTAGTTTTCCCAATCAGCCCTACGCTGCCAAAGCGAACCTAAACTAGGATTTTATCATTTTATTAGGCCTCTTATATTCCCTAATCAGCCCCACGTTGTCGGAACGAACCTACGAGCCACTTATTTTCCCCAATCAGCCCCACGCTACTGGATTGAACTCCCACTACAATTTCATTATTTTATTAGACCTTCCCCCAACCAGCCGTACGCTGCCAAAACGGACCTATAAGCTACTTATTTTCCCCAATTAGCCCCCGTGCTGCCGGAATGGACTCCAATATCTTAGCTTATTAAATTCGTCTTCAAATTAACTTAACACTATTTAAGTTAGTTAACAAGCCCCAATATAACCTCATGTTATAATCCTAGGTTGTATTAAACATTACTAACGATGTTCTTCTTTTTATACAACCCAACCCCACGTTACTTAGCATCCAACTAAATTAGTTATTCCAGTTTATATGCTTGCATGTTCTCCAATTACATGTTAAGCTTTATCCCATATTTATAGTCCCATACTGATTATAATATTAAACCAGTTCTAACATGCCCAATTATCCCTTTTTATTCAGTTTAACAATATTCCAATCTTAACACAAAATTAACGATAAAGGCCTGGGCTTTCTTTTGGCCTAGGCTCGGCGCTATTGTAAAAGGGAAATGGTCTAGGCTACTCACAAGGCCTAGACTCAAAAATAAACAAAACAATTATAACATGACCTAAGCATAACTATAAATAAAACTACAACGGAGAAGGGGATAGAAAAAGGAGAATTACTTATAAACAGTTTATAACTGAAAAGCGATAGACAATCAATAAATTACAGTAACCTTACAGAAAATTAAACATATAAATACTGTAAATATTAAACATACAAGCTTAAAACTATTTAACTGTCTAACATTCCTTACACAATTCTAAAAAATACATAAAAACTCGTAGACTTGATGGAGAGTGCTTCCCTCATGGCCTCTCTCTAATCTAGCAAAACTTACGCCCCCATAAGCATTTATAAAAATAAATATTAAAGGTATAGAACTTTTTATCCCTGCAAAAAGTTTAATTATTTGGCCCTTCCTAATTTTGAGGATAGTCCTGGGGAAGAAGAAGAGAGAAAGAATATATGTGAAGAAATGAGAGAGGCTCTGCTAGTTTATTTATAAGGTTTACTAGATGCTCACAGCCATTCAATTTTGGGATTAGATCTAGACCAGTCATGTCATTGGGCCTATCAGAAAGCGCCACATCAGCCTTTTGTTCAAAATAAACCTACAAAAATGTCGCATCATTAAAAATAACGTTGGAATGAAATAAAACGTTCGTTGAAAATTTCGTGCACACCAAGCATGCCTGCAGGCCCCCTAGGTCGACACACCCGCATCGTCTCAGGTGCCCTGTTATATAATTATTATATATATTTATTTTCTAATTTTCTAGTTAACTTCTTTAATTCATAACTTATTCATTTTAACCCCAATTTCAACAAAACAAGTGTCCATTTTAATCAGAAAATTACAACGGACCCTATGGTGCTAGTCCCATTGTCGAATTCTAAAGTTTATTCAAATTAATATTTAATTTATTACCCTTTTCTATTTAATTATTATTTATTAAAATTTGGAGTGTTACATTCTCCCCTCCTTAAAGATTTCATCCCCAAAATCTCTATAGCTAGAAGAATGATATAAATAAGTGTTATCAACCATTATCTACACCCATTTACTCAACCATCGACCACTAGCATCCATTGTCCTTAAATTTTATTACGCTTTCCATGAACATATATAGAGTATGTAGTGTATATGTCTCTAAACTGATGCAAAAATCAGGCGATCCACTGATTCTGTTGACCTCGTTAATGCAATTTCAAGTCTATGTCATGCATCCAATATGTATGCAAAGGAATCCTAATAATACATATAACTCTATATGCGTGCAACAATTATTCACCAAAACGTCACATCCCAATGGTGATTTTTTCCATTTTTCATTCAAGTTAAAAAAGTAAAATGCAGACACATCCATATGCGATTATGTAAGTGTCCTAGTTTGTCAATCTCTAACTAGTACCTAGTGTCTATATATGCATCCACTAGCAAACACATGCATCCAAGTGAATCCGTGCAACCATAACGCATCATATTAACATGTTTTAAACCATTCCTGAACATCCATAGGCTTCTACCTAAGGCTTATGATTCAACTAATAGGAAAAATGGATTCAAATTCAAAGCTTTAGAAAGGTTTAAGAGCATACTATCAAAGAGAAATGAAAAAGAAGCGCGAGTCCTATCCTCTGGTTCCCAAGTCGCGCCATCACTGTCCTCTCTCCACTGAATCTTGACAAACTTGGTCTCTTTATCCCGTAACTTCATCACCTCAGATCCTAGTATCCGTGTAGGAACTCTCTAACTGGTGCCTTGAAGGGATCCATACCCATGCTTGTCTAATAACTGTTATTATACGTGAACTATACCAATGGACGATGCTTCTCCCAAGTCCCACTGAAATCTAGGATACACAACCGTAAAGAATTCATTAACGCTCTCCGTCTGTCCATCTGCCTGAGTGCGATAGGCAGTGATAAGTCATAGTTATGTCCCCATTTCCTCTTGCAGGCTCCTCCAAAAGTCGCTAGTAAAGATGGGGTTTCTATCACTAACAATACTAGAGGGAACTCCATGGAGTCGGACGATCTCTCTAAGATACATTGATGCCAACCAAGCTGTCGTCGGCTTACTCTAGACTGGGTTAAATTGAGCGCTCTTTGTTAATCTATTGACTATAACCTTAATTCTAGTGTTGCCTTTCCTCGGCTTAGGCAACCTATCTATGAAGTCCATCGAGACGCTCTCCTACTTCCACTGTGGCACATCCAGAGGTTGAAGTAATCCACTAGGCTTCCTCTGCTCAGCTTTCACCCTTTGACAAGTCATACATTTAGAAACATACTCTGCCACGTCCTTCTTCATCCAAATCCAATTGAAAAATCTCCTCATGTCTCTATACATCTTATCACCTCCCGGATGGATGGACATCCGAGAATGATGGGCCTACTCTAAAACCGTTCTCAACAAGTCATTAACTCGAGGAACACATAATCTCTCATCATGATGTAGCCACCATCTCTTATCCACAGAATACCTAGCAAGGTGACCAGAGCTCTCTTCTCTATAGAGTCAGTCCATGATGTCCGCTTACTACTGATTCTTGCGTTGGCTGGATCCAACGTGCTCTAAGAGAGTAGGTCTCACTTCCAGAGATGCCAATAATCTTGGTTCAACCTGCCAAACTCTACCACTCTATGAATAATGCACTCAAAGTCATCCTTCGCCTACTCAGTGCATCTGCCACTACGTTCCCCTTCCCCGGGGTATTTGCTATCTCGAAGTCATAAGTTGCAAGAAACTGCATCCAGTGTTGTTGTCGCAAATTAAGATCCTTTTGCGAAAACAAGTACTTAAGAGACTTATGTCCTGTGTATAGCTCAAACCTCTCACATAATAAATAATATCTCCAAGACTTAAGCGCAAGCACTATCGCCGCTAGCTCTAGATCATGAGCTGGGTAATTTTCTCATGTACCCTCATTTACCTACTCCTAGAGTAAATAGCCCTATCCACCTGGATAAACACCGCACCTAAACCCCTTCCGTAAGCATGCTTATATACGGTGAATGTAACACCCCGCATTTTTAATTCAAGATAATAAAATAAGAATAACTTAATTAAATATTCAGAATTTAGTAAAACGCACTTTGCCATTGCGTCCGTCTCGAAATTCTAGTCAAAATAGACACTTGGTTCGTGTAAAACGGATAACATACGAAGAAGTTGTGAGCATTAAAAGTTTTTATACATATAAGGTACTTGTATTTATATAAATAAATTAAATTTGTCCAAAAAATCAGAAAAATCAAAATTCACGCAGCCGGAAAAACTAGTGGGAAATTTTCCAGTTGGGGGTCGACCCACCAACAGGGGGGTCGACACCACCGCGGATCTGGAACATTCTTCTGACGTGGTCGGTTTTGATTTTTTTTAATTTAAATCTAAGGGACCCGATTTCTCTGATACACCTATAAATAAGTCTGTAGAGCTAACCCTAAACCTCATATTTCTAAGGCTACGCTGAAGCTCTGTCGTTCCTCATCCTTAAGATCTCTTCAGAAATCTAGATTATTATTAGTTAGAAGACTTTAAAATCAAGATCTGGAGGAAAGGAATTGAAGTTAATAAAAGGGTGTCCAGAATCAAGGAAAGTAAGGTGATTTTCTAGATCCAATCTATTCAAATTTCTTCCTCTTTCTATCCTTTCTCTTTTAATAAAAATAATCAATCCATGGTTGTTGGGTTTTGAATCCAATTAGGGGAAAACCATGGATGCAAAAACTGGACTAGATCCAGAATTGAGAAAAACGTATGAAGTGAGTGGATTTAAGTTATATCATTTTAGATAATGATATATTATCATTTAAACATTCCCCGCTATTATATGTAAATTTGCCATAATAATTGAGAATTACTGTTATAACAAGTTGAGATATTAATATGAATTTTTTGGGAAAATTCATATGTTGAATCAGTTAAAGCATTGAAATGTTTACATGATGAAAACAAACTTGTTAGAATATGGTTAATGACTACTATTGTTATGATTACATGATCCACTTGTATTTGAATCATTAGATGTAGAATTGAGAAGATGACATGTTAACTGGTCACATTTATATACATTAATCCTCACTTGTATGAATTGGAATAGTTATATGATTAAATCGTTTCATTTTAGCATAAAATTAAATATATGAATATGAGTTTGGGGCATAAATCAACTTATGACTAAAGATCTTAATTTGCGCATATGGTACATGATAAATATGACTTGGGAAAGGGGCATGAAAATCTGTAACGACATAGGAATAATTGGTTAATAATGAAGATGCCTAGAATTTATAGTAAATAGGGAACTGTAGCCGCGCTTAGACACGAGGTTAGATTACGCTTGTGGTAGAAGTCTGCCCGAAACCGCCCGGCATATCCAGCATTCAAAAATTGTAAATCTAATATGAGGGGTCTAAGTGCATAAATAAAACATGTAATGGTACTAGACACGAGGTTAAGTCAACTTGTGGAAGAAGTCTGCCCGGAACCGCCCGGCAAATCCAGCATCCACAAGTGTTGGCTTAATGTGAGAGGTCTAGTGCATATATATATATATATATATATATATGTAAATGGAAGGATTGATAAATGACATTTAATTGTAATTAATGGAAATTAATGGAATTGATGAAAGACGATTACATCAGTAAAAGGAAATGGGAATGAATGGGGAACGATAATAACCTATTATAAATAAATTACATTAACGAGAATGTTATATAATAGGTAGACTTGTCCTAGGGACAAGTGAAGATTATAACTTAGGTTATAATAAACTAGTAAGGAAATGAGATAACTGGTGAAATGAGAAAAGTGGCAGTTAATTGTAAATTAAGTAATCAGTGAACGGGGAAAATTTTAATGTAAGAAGTTGTACTTAATTATAAATTAGGTAATCTATAAACTTGGAAGTATGAAATCTGCTGATAAGAATAACATGTTTAGGCTTGTCCTAGGGACAAGAGGAAATTATAACATAGGTTATAATAAATGGAAAGGAGACTTATCAGTGAACCTTAATTAAGAGAATAAAGTTAATAAGAAAACAATGATAAGTTGTGGTGACAATGTAAGATGGAATTATGATTAAAAAGGAAAGAGTGAGGCAAACTTATGAAATGAATTAACTTATATTTAATCATAAATGTTAAGTGACATGTTAGATAGAAAACATGCAAATTGAGATATACTTAATTACAGATTAAGTAGAACATGTTATTGTAATGATGAAATCAAATAAGAATATAAAAGGATTGTGGATTACCGACCTTGGATCACAATCTAGAGAATAACATGTTGGGGGCTTATTAATAAACTTAAATGGGTTAAGTGATATGATTGAAATTAACAAGCGAGGGGGGCACATTCCTTAGAGATATAAGAGGCTAGAAAGAACTTGGTATCCTAAATAAAAAGTTAAGATGATAACCAAGTTAAATGGAAACCCGATGAGGTAAAGCAAGCGCATAAAAGAATGTTTAGACATATGGTCTAATAACATATTAAAGTGAGGCGCTTGGACAAGTCTGCACGTTTGAGGGTGAATAACCCAACGGGGTAGATCATCATGGTGTCATAGGGCACGAGGAAAGCGCACGTTCATCTGACTATTCTGTCGGCTCCGAAGGACTGGAAGGGGAATCACGCAGCTTCCTGAGGTACGTAACGTGCTCCTGGTAGTCTTCTGTGTGGTGGTAGATGTTTGGGCTGTGCTCATAGAGGTTAGGTCTGTACGTAAGTACTAGGTCGGTGGGCCTTGACTGCAAGAGTAGCTTTGCAGCCAGAATGCTGTGACGAGGTGACACTAGGGTGATTCAGCGATCGTGTCAATGAGAAGAGAGGCCAGGACCAACAAGGATTATAGATCATCGGGTACCCCTCATCGGTAGCCAGTAGGATGCGAAAAGACTAGAGCTAAAACCAATAGACCATTCACCGTTCACTATCGAGGTACGGTGGTTGAGGGAAGATGCCAACTGGATGTTTAGATTGTTTGTTAGGGGCATGTCGTTTAGCTCTTGTAGTCTTTACTAGTTGAGGGAGAGGCCGAGGTATGGTCATAGCCATCGTGAAAACAAACCCTAGGAATATCTGTATTTTGAAGCTCTTAAAGGCAGGCCTATACAAATATGGAAAAGCTCCCGACCAAGTTCCATGTTTCATGTATTGCCCTGCCATGGAACTCGGTGCATATTAGAGGACGTGCGGTAAAGGCATCGAGCTACAATTGATGATACGAACGTGGGAAAGTCTAGATACATGCATGTATGCTCTGGGTGGTGTATCGTAGACTTAAGGGCATCACTCTGGTATGGAATCTGATTCAATCGAATGTGGCAGTCCGTACGCTTACGTTGCATAAAATTGACAGGTATATGCGGAACATAAGATTTTTATATAGAGATCTGTACGTCACTCTGGCGTAGGATGAGGGACTGCGTATATTTCGGTGGTATTACGGTGGAGATCGTGCGAGTGGGGTACCATGGGGTGTACCTTAACATTGGGGGTAGCTACATATATACTGTATTAGGTTAATCCACTGGGAAGTAAATGGGTACGATGTGTGTGTAAGCCTTGAGTGCTGTTAACCTAAGTAACCTAATAAATAAGAAAATGTGACTGAACGGTATATGTAGGATTATCCAAAGTATATAGTTTAAATCCAGTCACCAGAACTTGTGTTCTGGCCCCCTCCTCATAACATACTCGCAGGTTAGATTTGTGGCAGAGACATGATAGCTTTGGATGCTAGTTAGCCAGTATTATTAATACGGTAAGGCTATGTTTTGACTACATTATATTTTATCCATTCCGCTATGAGATATTTTCTGAGCTCTGACATATTTTATGTCTCTGTCTTTTCTGCAGGATACCAAAGCAAACCAACACGAGTTTCGATAGATTGGAATTAAAAAAAATCGGTTTGTCGTAATTCGGGTTGTTACAGTGAACATCTTCGTACCATCAGGAAGAGTCAATACTGGAGCTGATGTGACAGCCTTCTTCAATCTCAAGAATGCACCCTCACAATTCAATTCACTTCCCAAGCAAATACTTGTCTTCTGATAGTAACCTGCCAAACCTAGAAATCTACTCACCTCTATCGCATTTTTGGGGGGTTTTCCAATCATGAACTACAACAACCTTAGTAGGATCAGGCGTTATACCATCACTAGAGACAACATTCCCCAAGAACCTTACCTTCTTCCATAAAAGTGGAACTTAGAAAACTTCGCCTTCAACTGATGTACACACAGAGTACGGAGGACCTCTCCCAAGTGCAAGGCGTGCTCGTCCTCGCTCCTTGACAACACCAAGATATCATAAAAAAACACTACCACGAACTTATTTAGGAACTCCATAAAGACCCGGCTCATCAAATCCATAAAATACGTCGGTGCATTGGTTAGCCCGAATGGCATAACCAGCCACTCAAAGAATCCATCTGGAGTCATAAAGACAGTCTTATCTATGCTATCATCCATTACCCCAAGCTGATAAAAACCTGTAACTAAATAAAACTACGAGAAAACAGAAGTGCCTACCAACTGGTCAAACAAGTCATCTATCCATGGGAGTGTGTGTTTATTCTTCTTCATGAGCTTGTTTAATTCTCTGTAATCCACACATAAACGGAGAGAGCCGTCAGCCTTAGTTGTGAATTCGACTGTTTCTCACCACTTAGAAATACTCTATCTAATAAACCATTCTCGAATATCTTACCCACATTCTTACTAAGCTCCTTCCTCTCCCTCGGAGCCATGTGGCGCACTGGCGACAGACTTAGCATTCTCCACCACGTATATCCGGAAATCAATCTCATACCTCGGTGGTAGCCCTCTTGGCTCCTCAATCACATCCGAAAAGTCTCTAACTACGAGTACCAAACTGAGATCGTCTACAGAAGCATCTAGGGAATCCAGGAAACTGAGCATGACTGACCCTCGCGAGTCGCAAGAAATCTTAAGAGTCCTACCATGGCACGTCAAAAGCTTTACTACTCTCCTCTTGCAGTCAAGGATGACACCATACATAGCCAGCCAATCCATCCCTATAATAAGCCTGTACCCCATGAAACCCAATACATACACGTTAAACTGAAACTCAATGCCAAAAATAGAAATCCTCAAAACCCTACAGAGCCTATACATCATAGATTAGTGAGTCGTACTTCTATGGGGTTTGAGACAACTACTGGATCAGGAACTATAGAAGTATCTAGGTGCAGACTATCAACATAAAAACTGGATATGAAAGAATAAGAAGCACCGAAATCGAACAAGGACCTAATGGGAAAGTCGAAAAGAGAAACCAAACCTTCTACAGTGACCTTCCTATCTCCGTCTTGACCGCTACCACTGGTCTGAGTCGCCTCAAGCGCATCAACCTATGCTCCAGATGAACCTGCTCCATGTCCCTTCTTTTGAGGGCACTATCTACTATAATGTCCCATCTGTCTGCACTGAAAGAAAGCACCTTTCTTAGTTGTCATTGTGCTTTATCTGGTTTCTCTTCATAATTCTTACCGCATTTCTTAGGCCACCACTTTTTCTCCCCAAAACCTGTCTTAGCCACCTCGGTCTTAGCCTCCTCGGTACTCTCCTTCCTATCACCGTGCATAAGAGCTATCTCCACTCCAAAGTCGCACCTATCAGAATGTGTGCCAATGCTATCCTTGGAGAGGTTGGTCCAACCCCCTCGCTAATCTCAATGCCTTTTTATGTGCAGTACTAACAAGATCCAAGCCATATCTCACTAAATCATTGAAGTAATTCACATACTCCTTAACCGAAATATCACCCTGTCTCAGACTGAAGAATCTCTCCAACTGCACTCCTTCTTCAGCTTGTAATAAGAACTTTTTCTCAAACATATCCTTGAACTCATCCCATGTCCTCACCTCCTATTCTTCTTCAGCCACTTCCCACCAATACGAAGCCTCTCCTTTCAGTTGCCAAGTGGCCAACTGAATCCTCCTTCTGTCGTCATGCTCTAATAACCCAAATACATGATCGGTCTCTCTAAGCCAACTACGAGCATCAACAAAATTCTCCGATCCAAGAAATGGCTTGCCATCCATAGTAGAAAAATCCTTAGAGAGCTTAAAGTAATTAGCCGGTTGATTCGGTGGAACTACCATGACTACAGCCGGGGGTGAGGCATTTCTTTGCCCTTCGCCAAGCGCCATAGCTTTAATATATCTACAAAACCACGTCGAAATGGGAACACCCACGAGAAAGTTGGAAGCCTAGAAATGCTGAAAAGAAAGAGACAAGGATTCAAAAAGAATCAAGGGAATCTCGTAATTGACTTAAGGGGATATTTTCCAAAAACAAGTTATACTTGAAAATCTTTACTTTTGAAAACACTTTTTCAAAAAAATTTCTCTGATCTTGTAACCGTAGGCTCTGATACCTAATGAAACACCCTACACTACTTGACGTCACCTATATGAGGACGCGTTAAAGTTTATTAAGTTCTTAGGTATAAAGTAACAACGCATGGACTAAAATTCACAAGACAAAAATATAAAACATAGCGATAACTTTAAAACATCATTTAATAAAGCAAGTCAAATCACAGTACTTATTACACTTCATAAATAAGCAAGCATAAAACCAAATATATTATCTCATGGAAAAACATAATATCAGAGTACATAAGTAAAACCATCCCCCTCAAATATCAATATAACAGTCAGAAAATGAGAAATGAACCAATATAAGACTCTGAATCCAAGCTGAACAGAAAAGTCAAAAATCACTTCTGAGACCCTTCACCCTGTGAACTTAGGGGAAGGGGGAAGGAAGAGAGAAGAAGAAAACATACTAGGTCAGACATACGTCTGGTGAGTTCTAGTAATTTCTAGCATGAGCATAGGTTAAGTAAGCATTAGACAGATGAACAGTTTTAATGACATAAGACATAAAGGTATAAAAGTAATAAACAAAGTTAAGTGCGAACTAAAGATTGGCTTCTCATTCATATCAAAATTGTTGCACCAACATACCAAGATGTCATAATTAGGCTTCGCCTAATTTCTACCCGTCAATCGGCTCCTATAATCATAATGTGATAACTTATGCATGTTATGGAATTCGGGGTTATCGATCCCGAACCCATCAACTAAAGGACGTAGCCGTCAATCACAGGCATTATAACGGCTTATCTTCCCTAATCAGCACGATGCACACTCATTGTCCACCAGAATGCGCCCGTACCCGCCTCATTTGGACCTCTTACTATCTAGTGCAGTAAAGCATGCCCTCGTCTCTACCAAGTTTGAAACATCCATAGATGATAAAAGGGATATTGCCTGATACAGGTCCCCAACCAAATATACAAATGACACATGTTCCCCTAGACTTGGTCCCCTTTTATTCTATTAGGCCACTTAGTTTCCCCAATCAACCCACGCTGCCAGAACAGACCTACGAGTCGCTTGTTTTCCCCAATAAGCCCCATGTTGTCGGAACGGACCTATGAGCCACTTATTTTCCGACCGGAACAGACTCCCACCACAATTTCATTATTTTATGAGGCTTTTTATTTCCCCAATCAGCCTCATGCTGCCGGAACGGACCTGCGAGCCATTTATTTTCCCCAATCAGCCTTCATGTCAGAACGGACGCCACTATCTTAGCTTACTAGTTTCATATTCAAATTAACTTAACACAATTTAAGTTTATTAACCAGACCCAATATAACCTCATGTAATATCCTGGGTTGTATTAAATATTACTAACGATCTTCATCTTTTTATACAACCCAGCTTAACGTTACTTAGTGGTCAACTAAGTTACCTATTTTAGTTTATATGCTTGCATGTTCTCCAATTACATGTTAAGCTTTATCCCCAATTTACAGTACCATACTAGTTATAATATTTAATCAGTTCTAACATTCCCAATTATCCATTTTTATTCAATTTAACATTATTCCAACCTTAACGCAAAATTAACGATAAAGGATTAGCCACTCCTTTGGTCTAGGCTCAGCGTTAAAATAAAAGGAAAATGGTCTAGGCTACTTGCAAGGCTTAGAGTCAAAAATAAACAAAATAGGTATAATATGGAAAAAGAATAACTCTAAATAAAACTACAACAGAGAAGGGGATAGAAGAGAGAGAATTACTTATAGACAGTTAATAATTGAAAAGCAATAGACAGCAAATAAATTACAGTAGCTTTACAAAAAAAACTAGACATATAAGTACTGTAAATAATTGTAAATATTAAACTTACAAACTTAAAACTATTTAAATGTCTAACATTCCCTACACAATTTTACTAATCTAAAAGTTACATAAAAACTCATAGATCTGATGAAGAGAGTTTCCCCCGTGACCTCTCTCCAATCTAGAAGAACATCCGCCTCCAAACATACTTGTAAAAATAAATATTTATCGTAAAAAGTTTAATTATTTGGCCATTCCTAATTTTTAGGATAGGCCTGGGAAAGAAGAAATAGATGTGAAGAAATGAGAGATATTATGCTAATCTATTTAAAGGGTTTACTGGATTCCCACAACCGTCCAATTTTAGGGTTAGATCTGGGCCAGCCATGTCATTAGGCTTATCACAAAGTGCTATGTCAGCCATTGGTTCAAATAAACCAATTAAAAAATGCCATATCATCAAAAATAACGTTGGAACGAAATAAAACTTTTGTTGGAAATTTCGTGCACACCAAGCACGCCTACAGGCTCCCTAGTCGGCACACCCGTGCCGTGGGTCAACCAAGGGTCGACCTAAGCTAGCTTGGGTCGACACAGTGTCGACCCAAGTGCATCCCATTGTCGTCCCAGGTGCCTTATTATATAATTATTATATATATATAAATATATATTCTGATTTTCTAATTAACTTCTTTAATTAAGAACTTATTCATTTTAACTCCGATTTCAACAAACCAAGTATCCATTTTAATTAGAAAATTACTACGGACCCAATGGTGCTAGTCCCTCTATCTAATTTCAAAGTTTATTCTAATTAATATTTAATTTATCACCATTCCTATTTAATTATAATTTATTAAGATTTGGGGTGTTACAGATCTTGGGTCCCGGCATGCTCCGGCATAATTGAATCGATTTCAATTTCAATTTCTCATAATCGATCCTCTCAACAGTTCAAAATTGCAGGTTTATCTACTTTGAGTCGGGTGATTAGGTAAGATCTTCGACTGATACATTTTACATTTGGTTGATTTGTTTAGTTAGTCGTTTGGGTTAATGGTGAAAGTGATACAAACATAAGGGGATTAATGGAGTTTGGTTGCCATAGGTGCGATCTGAATTTATAAATTTCGTATGGTTTTTGGATTTCGTTGTCTGGATTTCATATCTTGAATACATCATAATCCGATTACATATTCACGAAAAAATAGTGGGTGTAGTCGATACTACATGTCAAGGTTGATCACGATTACTATACTGCTTTGTTTGAAATGGTGTACCTACGAATCAAGTTAATAGATTATTCAGTAAACAATTCTACTACTTGTGCTTTCTCTACGGTTGTTTTTCCATATCATGTGTACCAATTTATGTTTGTGGGAAATAAGGTCAGAAATTGATTTAAGATGATAGTTGATTTCCAAATATTACATCTTCTACGGGGAAGTCAGTATAGTTAGAAATTTTGGATTGCAAAGTTACAATTATCTTAATGAAAAGTGACATCGGAGAGACTCAATGATGATTACTGTGCATGAAAGCAACAACATTATTGTGTTGACCACTATAAACGATGGGTGATTTTCTTTAACTGGATTGTTTAGGTTCAGCATATTACGTGCTAAATTCATGGAGACAATTGTGCAGTAACTGATCTTAATACGTGGAGTACCTGTATGAAAGTGCAAAGGGACTCACTAGTGGAAGTGGACAAAGTGGCCTCATCATGGATCTATTTTGTTTATCCTGCATTTACTTTTGTTGTATTTTATGTTTTCTTCCATAGGTTTTCTTTCTATTTGTTTAAAAATTGTACCATTTCCTATGCTAACCTGATTTATGTAATGTTATTTTATCAGTAAAAAAACATGCCACTTTTCAATATATATGTGTATGTATATATATATATATATATATATATATATATATATATATATATAAATTTTGATAATATTTCTAATTGAATGCTAAGAAATATAAATGTAGCAAGCAGAAGAAATGACAGAGTTTGCCTATCTTTCCTAATTGAAATGTAAAGAAAAAGTTGTGGTTTAATCCGATAGGGAAGTTTGTTGTACGACTTAGTCAGAGGTTGTAGGGTATTTGTATGCTTCCGATTAGGACATAAATTAAGACAAGAAAAAATGTACAAAAATATGTCCATTCGAAAATATTCGATGTTTTTCTATTATTCGAACATTTTTTGTCCGTTATCCTGCTCTTACGAACAGTGTCCAAGCCAACTTCTTGTATGGTTTGCTTACATCTGAAAGCCTTATCGAACTGGATACGAACACCCCTCTGTTCAGTTGGGTCCGGCCAATTAACACTTTTAAGAAAAAGTATGGGGTGTAAGTTCATGCTTACAGGTGTTAGAGGACACCACATACGTAGGATGAAATCAAGTCAATAAGAAGAAATCGAGACAGTAAAACAAAAGGATTCGCCTTAGCTACAATAATATAGGTAGTCAAACACCCTTTATTGCACCGATCGATTGCAAGTAGACCGTTAAGGGTCACAAAGGTCGATTCCCCGATTTAGTTCCTTTTTCTCCATTAACATTAATAAGTTACTAAACCTTCAAGTTATATATACCTTAATTAATTTAAAAATTCAAAATTTAAAACTTGTTTCTTTTCAGGATTTGATTTTGAATTCGAACTTACATAATTTCATATCTAGAAACATCAAATGCTCGTAACTTTCACTTAATTACGAGCACCATTTTTAGCATATTATATGAAAATTGATTGGCATCTCACCACGAATGCAATGACATAACTTTGGATATCAACTTCTGACTTTTACATAATTTCCGTTTTTATCCCTACTTAAACTTTTAATATAAATTTAACTTCTTTTGTTAATTAGAGTTATGGTGTGTTACATCTTCTATTGAAAACTACCCAGTGAACCATATTTCTTTTCCTAATAGACTTCATTTTTGATTCTCACTTCCCGGAAGTTTTTATCCTCTTTACACATTTCTATTGCTAACTTAGATCCAATTGCAATATAAGAGCCTTACACGTAAGTCTTACTATAGCAAGGGTTTACCCTCACTTATGTCGTCTTCCTTATACCTTCTATATATCAACCTAGATGCTCTAATACTATATTGTAATTTTTAATCCTCTTAAGCTGAATAACCGAACAATACTAATGGATAAACAAATATGTTAAAAATAGAATGACAAAATAATCGAATAAAATTATTGGCGTTGTTATCGACCAAGGTGGAATTAACCAAATAATAAATGAAAGAAAATTACATTTATTAATGTTGTTCCATAATAATTTTTATGGTGTATACCTGATAAAGATAGAAGAATTTTATTAATACATAAGAAGAAGGTTATAGAGGGAGATACATCAATTTTTTTTGAAAGGCAAGTAAAATTTTATTTAAACAAAGAAAGACTTTACAATGTTTACTTCATAATATATACAACAGATTATCAACAATAGTACCAGACAACCTTAGAAAATACACTTAATATATTAACAAAAATTACACTGGATATTACAGAATGCATTACATATAGCACCGACTTCCATACCGATACACAGTTATCATCCAGGCAGCTGCATCATTAATAAAAAATTCAAGACTTCAACCACACTGAATACTCTTCAAAATCCTTCTATGGATGGCTGAGTAAAATGCATATGAAGTCATAAAACCAATTCCAAATACTCTATTATTTCTTTCAGTCCACACAGCATAAATAAAATGATCCTCAAGAGTATCTTAGTTTTAGCTGTCTTCCATCTAGCTGCTTTAAATATATTGTACCACTCAATCATGCTTACATTTGAAGGTCTGTAGAAATCACCATTAGCCAAGAGCCTATACCAAATCTGAAATACAAAATGACATTGAAAAAAATAAATGTATATCAGTCTCAACATCAACTTTCAAGTTCTCAGGAATAAGTAGCCTGTCTTTAGTATTCAATGCATTTGCCATAACCTTCCATAGTAGGAAATTTTCTTTTGCTGAACTACTCATTTTCCAAATTCTAGAATGCCATGGGAATACCTCCTTCTCACCTTGCAACAATCCATATACATGCTTAATTGAGTGTACCTTACCCTTCCAGCTCAAATGTTCTTCACCAACGACATTAAAACTTATGTAAGCTCACTCCATAGTTGTCTCAACAAGGCAGAACTAACATATGATAAAACAAGATTACCTTCATGAATGGAATCATCAACTACAACAGACTCTGAAATGCCTGTATTCCTTCTTAGACTATAGTCAACAATATCACTTAATATCATACCTCTGCTTGCCCAAGGTTAATTCCAGAATGATAAATTCCTTATTCCTCTACAGTTAAACTAAATGAAGGGTAGAAACGAGCTCCTAAGCTTTAAAATGTTTCTCCAACTCCAGCTAGAATTTAGTGGAATTTGCATAGTCCAGAATTCCTTATTTCCATTTAAGTTGTTCTTAACCCTTTGAAATTATAAGCAATTATCTTCTGAGAAAAGCTTGTTGTAATAAGTTGAGATTGCTACTTTGTTCCATAAAAATAGGTTAGTTATATCAAGACCTCCAAATTTCTTTTCATCATACAACTTGCAGAAGGAGATAGCAATTAATTTCTTAGAAAATGGATCACTATGTGAAACACCCCACCTCCATTAAGGTCACTCACAAAGGGAACGCTTTAACTTTGGTGGAGGTTTGTAAGTAATAGTCACAGATAAAACACAAGATAGATATAAACACATATATATAAGCAGCGGAAAACAAACAAACTTTTTATTTCATAAATACGTGTTCATACAAAACATTTCCATAACTGTCACATAATAACTTCCAAAACACTACATCATCATTTCTGTCTTGGTTAATAAATAAAGAAGCATAAAACATAAATGAAACTGCATAAATCCCCATAGAATGTGTCCAACAGCCATAGCCAAGGAAAGAGAGTCCAAACCGTACATCTACTATCTTGAAGCTTGCGAAGAGTCTGACTAAGCTGGGTTGTTTCCTCCCTGGTGACCTAGGGGGAAGGAACGGAAGAAAAGAAGATGAAAGAAAATAGGGTCAGACATAAAGCCTGGTAAGTCTAGTGACTCTTCAGTATGAGAATAAGAAAAAGGGCATGATAAGTATAAACTGGAAATAGGAAAGTATCATGAACTAAGATAAGCAGTTTGAATCAAATATAATATCGCACCCCCACACTATATCTCTGCACCTACTCGCATTTTCTCAACTGGCACCCCATGATCGAGGTGAAGTGATCCCCTTTTTCTAAAGATCGGCTCCTACTTGCATAATCATCTGTGTCTTACGGCCCCTAAAGATTGTAGATACCTATGCTGGTCCTATCATGGGGTGTATCAAGTCCCATGGTGGCGGCCCGACACAATACTAGCATGCATTGGTTATACTACTGGTGCCCCCAGTGCCCTGTTTGTCTGCTCCGAAGTGTGTGAACGCCCGCACTCCGTTAGAATCCACACTATTGCACCCACCGCCGTCGCTTTTGACCCCTTACAATCAGCCCAGTAATCGCGCCCCACCCTGCCTAGTTTCAGGGTACCATGATATCTAATTGGGTTACTGCTGAAATGGGTCCCCGTTACTAGGGTTTTCTAGTCAAACATGTTAAGTGGTTAAGTGTCTGTATTTACCTAACCCCACCCATCGGTTTAATTAACATGTTGAATTGGTTAAGTGTTTTAGTTAACTTAACCCTACCATCCTGACTTGCCTGTCCTTAGCTTTTTAAAGCACCGACCACTCACATTAGACATATATTGTTACGGTTACTGGATGTGTCGGTCGGTTCCGGGCAGGTTTACACCGTAACTCAGTCTAACCTCGGGTCCTTATTGGGCTCAATGCTTAACCACCCACATTGGATAGGTATTGTTGTGACTACTGGACAGCCGGGCGGGTCCGGGCAGGTTTACATCACAACTCAATCCAATCTCGTGTTAAGCATATTCGTATTTTCTAAATTTACATATTTGTCTCTATTAGTTATTATATGTAAATTAAATGCTACGGCCCACATTCCAAGTTTAACATTTTTGGTATAAGAATTTATACCATTCAAGTGCCACCAATTTTGGCATGTGACAAACATGCCAATTTCATATATTTTCACCAATTTATGTCAAGTTTCCTATAATTACCAATTTTCCCAACGTTACCCCGTCTAAATATTAAGCTAACAATCTTAGCCTAATTTTCGTTCGTATGGTTTTTAACATATAATATTAGGCTAAAAACTTAACCTAATTTAGCGTACATAAATTTGGCATTCATTAACATAAGCATGACATAGGTGTAAACTTGGCATTATCGACATAGTCAATATGAACATCATAGGTGGGAACTTGCAAAATAGTCAACATGAATATCATAGGTGTGAACTTGCAACATAGGCTAAATCAACTTACATACATGTGAACTTACATTGAAATAGGGGTCTAACCAAATAGGTGTCACATGAATTAACATATGATTTAGACAACATAAGCCTAAACATGTTTAGATCTAGGCATAACATCGAACATCACTAGCATATGACAAGAATATAACATGTCCATAAAGTATGTATAATTTCATCGCATGTCTGAACTAGATCCAAATCATGTTTACTACTATAACATGAAACTTGTATTAAAATGGATCTTGGCATGGATCCAATCATGAACTTGCAACTTTTGTATAAACATATGAGCATGTATATGAACTTAGGCATAGAGGTTTCAGCATAAAGTATATACATGAGATCTTAATTTGGACATATCACATACAACTTATATAATCACATAAACATATAGGTGTAGATTATAACATGAACTATACAACTTGCATGTGATGTTGATTTCATTTGAATGGATCCAACACCAAGTAAATTTAACCACAAACATTCCAACCATTCACAATACAACCATTTCAATACATATATATGAATTAACATCATCGTTATACAATAGCACAATTCCACTTCCAATTTACATCGAACCAAGTCTTAATTTTATTCCCATCGGAAAAATCACTATACTTACAACAAACGACGGTCTTGTTTTCTGATTTCTGAGTTCTAAATTTGCAATGCTTTCCTTTGGGTAGACAAACGTTGTTTTGATTCTTGTTTTAACTTTAATTTGGCTCGTCTCTAAGCTTTCTCTAACTAACGACTACTCCTAGTTTCCTCCCAGCAGCATGACGGCTCTAGTTCTATATTATTTGTGTGAATTTAGGTTGAGTGTTGAGTTGTATTTATAGAATTTCAAATTGATTTGAGCCGTCAGATGATCATAGAGTGAATCCAGACCATACATACCAAGAGAAGCCAATTGGAAAGTGACAACTCAGCCCTAGTGACACAGCCAAGCTCAGAAATTCGACCAGAAACCGACCAGGCCAGCCAGGGACAAACCAGGTCGACTGGACAGGTCGACCCCCAGGTCAACCCTATGGTCGACCTGGTTACCCAGGTCGGCCTGGTGCCTGGGCGGGAATTTTCCCGCCCAGCCCAGTTTGGGTCTGTTTTTCAAATTTCGAACTGAATTTGAACCGTTTGAATTTTAAATTGAATTCTGAAACTTCCGGAGGTCATAACTCCTTCATACGGAGTCCGATTCTCGCAAACTCGGACTCTATCTCAGGAAGAATTCCGAGACGAGCGCAATGGCATAACCTGTTTCCCTTAATTCTTTCATTTAGAATTAATTATACTTTAATTTGTTAATTTACAGTTAACAAAAAATTCGGGGTGTTACATTCTCCCCTCCTTAAAGGATTTCGTCCCCGAAATCTTCAAGTCTGAAAGATTGTATATCCTAACATCCAATCGTCCATCTACTCAACCATCAAACACAGGCTTCCACTGTCCTTAAAAGACTTCTAATGCTTCATGATCATATGCATAGTGTGTGTACATGTCCTTAACTAATGCAAAAATCAGGTGGTCTACTGATTCAGTTGACCTCCTTAATGCAAATCATGTAAGTGCCTTGAATCCATTATGTATGCTAATTTTTCCTACTCATAATTATACATGAGTGCGCAACCATTCATACAAATGCGACATCCATATGACAAAATATAAAGTTTCAACCACATACAAATATGAATACATATATGCATATGCAGTATGAAGTGACTGAGCCGATCTAAAACCTAGGTTGTGTGTGTATATGCATCCACGACCAACCACTAGCAACCACTTGCAGCCATCAACCATAACATGTTTCAAATACATGTTTACATCCAAAGGGTTTCTACCTAAGGATAAAGGATAATATTGAGGAGATATACCTAAAAAGATAGATACAAGCTCAACTTAAGGAAAAAGAGAAATCAAAAATGTACCCTCAAAAAGAAAAGGGTAGGCCGCGTGTATTCTGTCCTCAGTTTCCCAAGTCGCATCTTCCTCGGCATCGCTCCACTGAATTTTGACGAGATTGACTTCGCGGTTGCGTAGCTTTTTGATTTCAGTTCCTACAATTCGAGTTGGAACTCTCCTCACAGTTGCTTCGCGTTCCACTGCGGCTTCTTCTAGAATGCTTGGCTCCACCACTTCCGCAGATTCATGTAGACATTTTCGGAGATGAGAAATGTGAAAGAGGTTGTGAATTCCGGCCAACCTTTCGGGTAACTCTACTCTATAAGTCATCTTCCCAATTTTCTCGATGATAGGGAACGACCCTACAAATCTTGGTGCTAGCTTTCCTGCGGATCCAAAGCGAACGACGTTCCTTAAAGGGGATACCTTAAGGAAAACCCTGTCCCCAACCTCAAACTCAATGTCGGTCCTTCTTTTGTCTGCGTAGGATTTCTGTCTGTCTTGGGCAGTCTTCATTCTCCTTCGTATCAAGTCCACTTTTTCTGAAGTTTCTTTAATCATGTCTGGCCCAAGCATGAGCTTGTCTGTAGACTCCCACCAACAAGTTGGTGATCGACACGGTCTTCCATATAGAGCTTCGAAGGGCGCCATACCGATGGTGGCTTGGTAACTGTTGTTGTAGGCGAATTCCACTAAAGGAAGATGATCCTCCCAAGTCCCTCCGAAGTCAAGAACGCATAGTCTCAAAATATCTTCTAATACCCTATTCACCCTTTTTGTCTGACCATCAGTTTGGGGGTGATAGGCCATGCTCAAGCATAACTGTGTTCCTATAGCTTCTTGCAGACTCCGCCAAAAATCGCTCGTAAAGACGGGATCTTTGTCACTCACTATGCTGGAGGGTATTCCATGGAGTCGAACTATTTCTTTGAGATAAAGAGAAGCTAGAGACGAGGCAGTCCTTCTACTCTTGATAGGTATAAAGTGGGCGCTTTTAGTGAGTCTGTCCACTATTACCCAAATGCTAGTATTGCCTCTTCTTGACCTAGGCAACCCATCAATTAAGTCCATTGAAATGTTATCCCACTTCCATTGCGGGACTTCTAGAGGATGAAGCAGTCCTCCAGGCTTCTTTTGTTCCGCCTTGACCTGTTGGCTTGTCACGCACTTAGAAATGAAATCTGCCACGTCTTTCTTCATGCTGCTCCAATAGAAAACTCTCTTTGCGTCCCTGTACATCTTGTCCCCACCTGGGTGTATTGTCATCTTGGAATGATGTGCTTCCTCGAGAACCATCTTCACTAAATCCCTTGCTTGTGGGACGCATAGTCTTCCATCCCGTCTCAGCCAACCCTTATCATCGATGGAGTACCTATTGAGGTGACTGGAAGTTTCACCCCTAATTAGCTTATCAATCACATCCACAAGTTGAGGGTCTTCGCGTTGTGCAGCCCCTATCGAGTCTAAAAGAGTGGGCCGTACTTCTAGGGACGCCAATAAACCAGGTATAAAATCAGAGGAGGGTCTAAAGTCAAAACTGGCTATATACTCCAAGCTTTGCCTTTCTACAAAGAGAGGGCTTAGGGTCAGCTTCTTTCTGCCCAACGCGTCTGCTACTACGTTGCATTTGCCATGAGTATAGGAAATCTCAAAGTCATACGAGGCAAGGAACTCCATCCACCTTTGCTGCCTCAAGTTAAGATCTTTCTGCGAGAAAAGATACTTCAACGATTTATGGTCAGTATACAATTCGAACTTCTCACCTAGGAGATAATGGCGCCAAGATTTAAGCGCAAATATGATGGCGGACAACTCAAGATCGTGGGTTGGGTAGTTCTTTTCATGTACTTTCAATTGTCTTCCACCATAAGCTACTGTCCTCCCTTCTTGCATCAGAACAGCGCCTAGTCCCGTACCACAAGCATCCGTATATACTGTGAACATCTTGCTTCCATCCGGCAAAGTCAGAACTGGGGCTGTTGTAAGAGCCCTTTTTAATCGTTGGAAAGCAAACTTGCAATCCAAATCCCAAGTGAATGCTAGATTCTTCTTTGTTAGCCTTGTGAGTGAAGCTGAGATTTTTGCGAAATCTCTAATGAACTTTCGGTAAAAACTGGCTAGCCCAAGAAAGCTTCGGACCTCGGTTGCATTTCTTGGTGTCTTCCAATCTTGCACTGCCACTATTTTTGCAGGGTCTACAGTTAACCCCTCTTTGGATACTATATGTCCAAGAAATCTTACTTCTTCTCTCCAAAAGTGGCACTTGGAGAATTTGGCTTTTAGCTGATGGACTCGAAGAGTTTCCATGATCTCCTTCAGATGCTGAGCATGTTCTACCTCATTCTTTGAGAAGATCAAAATATCATCTACGAAGACCACCACGAACTTATTGAGGAATTCTGTGAACACCCTGCTCATTAGGTCTACGAAATAAGCGGGTGCGTTTGTCAAGCCGAAAGGCATGACAAGCCACTCATAGAAACCGTTTGGGGTTCTGAACGCCGTTTTATCAATGCTATCTTCAGCTACCCTTAGCTGATGGAACCCAGTAGCCAGATCAAGTTGGGAGAAGACCGACGCACCTACAAGCTGATCAAAGAAATCGTCTATTATGGGAAGCGGGTGTCTATTCTTTTTAGTCAGCTTGTTTAGCTCCCTATAGTCCACACAAAGACGTAGTGGACCATCTGCTTTGGTGGCGAACACCACTGGAGCACCCCATTCCGAGATACTCTGCCTTATAAACCCCTTCTCGAGAAGCTCCTTAATTTGCTTACTGAGCTCCTTTCTCTCCTTTGGAGCCATGTGTCTAACAGGCAGAGCTACGGGCTTTGCATTATCAACAAGATATATGCGGAAGTCTATTTCCCGCTTAGGAGGCAAGCCTTTCACCTCTTCAAAGACATCCGGATATTCCCGGACCACTCTAACCGACTGCAAATTCTCAACAGAAGCGTCAAGCGACTCTAGATAAATAAGTATAACATCATTCAAGGGATTACAAGAAATTTCTAGAGTGTTACCGAGTCGAGTCAAGAGTCTAACCACTCTTTTCTCACAATCAAGAATGGCACCATTACTGGATAACTAGTCCATGCCCAAGATCAGTCCATATCCTGAGAAGCCCAAAACAAAGGCACTACATCTAAATTCAACACTTAGAATAGAGATTTTCAAATCCAAGCAAACCATCGACAAATAAGCCGAGCCCCCAATTGGATTTGAAACAATCAAGGGATCTTCTACCATACTAGTGTCTAGGTGCAGAGATTCTACTAAGGCAGATGAAATAAAGTAGTGTGATGCACCAAAATCAAAGAGAGTGCGAACAAGATGATCATAGAGAAAAACTAAGCTTTCTACAGAAATATTTCTACCTCGTTCCTGTGGAGGTGCCACCAGTGCGTGAACCTGCCCCCCTGAGGTGAATCCAATCCTCTGTCCCTGCCCCCGCTTCTTTGGGCAGTCCTTAGCCAAGTGTCCAGTCTCTCCACAATGGAAACAACCACCATTCATCTTTGCCTTCTTCTTCCTGCAGTCCTTTGCTATATGCCCAACAATGCCACAGAAATTACACCTTCTCTTTTCATGGGGTTTGTTGTTCTTCCCGCCTTTCTTGAAGTTTGTCTTCTTAGCCTGTAAACCCTCTTTCTTTTCTTGAGGCACTTCTGCCTTTGCCTCTTTCTTGCCTTTATCTTCCTCATGTAGCAGCGCCATGTCCACCAAGCTTTCATAAGTCGCCCCCATGGGTATATGGGTCATAGCAAGGCTGTGTAGAGGCTCATTCAGGCCTTTGACGAAGTGAAGGGCCTTCCTGTGTTGGGTATTTACTAAATCCAGCCCAAATCTGGCCAGTTGATTAAACTGATTGACATACTCCTTGATCGCCATACTTCCTTGTTTAAGAGTTAGGAACTTCTCCATTTGCAGGCTTCTTTCAGCTTGGGAGAGGAATTTCATGTAACGACCCGTATTCTACACATCATAGGATTGTAGAATATTTATTTCTTTCCTGTATGAAGTCGTATGATCATGTAACTTTGGGAAACATCCATTAGAGTCATTTCCCATGTTCATGATTTTTGCCGATTTTTAAATGACCATTTTGCCCCTAGTTGGTACTGTTTTGGCCATAACTTTTGATTGGAAAGTAATTTTGACCTGAAACCACTTCCATTAAATTCGTTTGATGGTTTACCTTTCCGTAGAGTGGTCATAATAGCCAAACGGACTTACCGTTTGGGAGATATGGCTGAAATAAGGTTTGGAGGGTGAAAAACTGCTTAACCGGGACAAATCGGGTGATTAGTGAGTAGGCCCATAACCCATTTCGGGATTAGGGTTATGGGGAGGCTGAAATGAGATAGAGGATCATTCCATTTCAGTTTTCTAGCCTCCACTTATCACCAAGGAACCCTAAAAATGGCCTCCAATCTCTAAATCACCTCCAAATCACTTTTTGGTCAAGGATTTGGCTTAGCAACCTCTAATCAAGGAAGATCTACACCAAATCAACATTGGAGCTGCTGTTTAGCATTGGGATTCACATCAAATCAGAGATTTATTTCAGATCTTAGTTTATTTTGTGGCTAAGGTGAGTGATTTGCATAGTTTTACACTAATTATGGTTAGTTAAGGGTGATTAGTGTTAATTAGCGAATTTAAACATGATAAAATTCGGGGGAAATGTTCATAAATTCTTAAATGATGTTTTAGACCTCTGATATGAATTTGGGTTAATTTGGTTAAGTTTTGCTAATCCTATCATTAGTTTCACCTAAACATGCTTAGGGGGAGATATGAGATTTTGGGGTATGTTTGATCCATTTTAATCTACCATATTGTTGTTTTGATGTTTGTGGTTGATTATACATGCTTCTATGACTGTATGGTATGCTTTGTGACTGATTAGAATAGTTGGAATGGTCGAAAACGCCGTCGAGAGGCGTAAGCAACTCGCTGGACAAGGTGCAGGAATTCGGATCGGATAGGGGATTGAGGGTCGATCGGATCGCCCTATGGGATCGTGGGACATCACCACGAGTCGAGTCATCTCCTCCGAACCGAACCATCTGCGTAGTGCCCACGAGCACCAACCGCGAACTGCTACCCGATCTGATCCACTTGTGTTTCGCATCACGATCCGACTAGAGGGAAGCAGCATCCACGATCCGATGCACTACGAGACGCCGATTCGAACCAGGGGGAGCCACGAGTAGGAGGAGCGCGATCCGACCCGTATGGGGTATTCCGATCCGAACCGAGGAAAGGAGCATGATCTGAGCAAAGAGAAAGAGGACCGCGATGACGATCCGAACCGTGGCAAGGTGGAGACCCGACCCGATCCAGTGAAGAAGGAGCATTCTTATCTGAACCGAACCGATGAAGACTGACAACCCGAGATGCAAAGGTAGTCCAAATGAAGGGTATTGACTCAGGATCCAGATAGGAACCAATGAGTGGACTTCATGAGTTGGACTTTGCTGCGGGACGTGTGCTAAGGAGTTGTCGACGTTCATAACTTCGATTCACCACTTAAAATGGATGATGGTCTACTTATCAGTGCAGTAGGGTCATTATGATCTGAGGGGCAAGGTGATGGTAGCAAGACTACGTTATCAGTGCAGTAGGGTCAATATGACCTGAGGGGCAAGGTGATGCGTAGTAAGACTATGAGCCAGTGCAGTGGGGTCATTACGACTCCATGGGGCAGAGTGGACATAGTAAGGATTAGTAAGGCTATGAGCCAGTGCAGTGGGGTTCTTGTGACTCCATGGGGCAAAGTGGACATAGCGAAGGATTTGTGGTTACGTTATCAGTGCAGTGAAGCCATTTATGACTTCATAGGGCAAAGTGATCGTAGCAAGGTATGTTGGGTGATCGAAGTGGTGAATATCGTATACTTTACGCACTGAGTGAGAGATGTGAGGATGGATGTTATGTTTGATTGTTTGCCATCACTATGACATGCGCACCTCCCCCACCTCCATTTCTTTACACCGTTTGATATGGTACCTTAGAGTGTTGTACAGTATGTAGTGCTAACTCTTTGGTTGCAGGTCCAGGTTCATGTATGTTTTAGTCTACCTGTTATTGTTCACTTTAGATGCTTATCGCTCATACCAGGCTTTATGTCTGACCCAGAGTTTTATGTCTCGTCTTATTACTCTGGGTGCTCACACGAGCAGACTAGAGACAGGTTAGCTGGTGATGCACGAGTAGCTGGTTCGGAGGCGGGCAGGAGGCTTCCACGTATGATATATATATACACACATTCTCCCTGTGTCGTTGGTGGTCACTACTTGGGCATTAGTAGTGTACCTCCTTTATCTTACTTTTGCTTTGAGACAGTTTGAAAGTTGTAATAAGTTGTATTTTGGATTTCCGCTGCTATGATGTTTAGTTCTGGTTTTCAGCTTATGCACTGTCTCTCCTGTTTTATGTCAAGTATGTTATTATTATATTTTGTTCTATGCGCTGTGAGACATTCTACAGGTTCTTTGCTAGTTCATTTCCTTTTTCCCTTTCCTTCTAACGACCCGTTCCGTGCCAATTGGACATGTGTACAGCGCACCTTTGGAGTAAATGTCGGTTGGTGCGGGGCGGGCCGTCACACTTGGTATCAGAGCTCTAGGTTGCGTAGTTAACCTAGGGAAAGACACTAGGGAGAGTTAGTACGTATATGAGAGCGCGTATTTGTAATTATTTTGGTTTTCAAAAGCTATGTATATATATACTATTAGTAGTATAAAGAGTGAAGTCGCACTGCACTAGCACCACTATAGGGTCGTTAATCGTTTCCCTTTTTCAGATTGACGATGAGCCGAGACACGAGGGGTGCTGGTAGAGGGACCAACCAGGGGAATGCCGCTGACATGAGGGCGATATTTACTAACCTCATGAGAGATATGCTTAGAGAAGTGCAAGGGGCAGTTCCCAATCCCGGAGTTGGTGTTGGCCCAGTAGTGCAGGCGCCTAGGGTCGATTTCGCCAAGTTGTGCAAAGATTACACTAATCTTGGTGGAAAGCCGTTCCACGGGACGGAGTCAGCCACAGATGTTCAAGATTGGATGGATAGCTGTGATCGTATCTTTGATGACTTGGGTCTTGAGGATGCGATGAAGAGAAGGATAGCGTCTCGTCAGCTGCAAGGACGAGCGATGAATTTGTGGAATGCCATTAGAACAGCTACTCCAGAGGACCAGGTTACTTGGGATCGGTTCAAGGCTTGCTTTAGCGAGAAGTTTATTCCAACTGCCCAGAAGTCAGTGTTGTTTAAGAGGTTCTTGGAACTCAAGCAGAATGGGAGGGCAGTTTCTGATTATATTGCTGAGTTCGACACTTTGTCGAAGTATGGACTGTCTCTTATCGACACTCCTGAGAAGAAGAATGAGAAGTTTATTACTGGCTTGGATGGATACTTGGGGGAAAGGCTTATCAACCACATCGATGAGACTTTTGAATCGATTGTGGGGAAGGCTTTGAGATCAGAGAGTCTTTACCCTAAGTCAAAGACTGAGGCTGCATCTGCAGAAGGGCCAAAGCCGCAAGCAGGCGGTGGAGGCAAGAATAACTCTCAGAATAAGAGGAAGCAGGACCAATCTAAAGGTGGTCAGAAAAAGAGCAAGAAGGATGTTGAGTGCTTCAGCTGTGGAAAGAAGGGCCATTATGCTAAAGAATGTCGGGCCAAGCCAGCGGAAAGTAAGTGCTACAACTGTGGTCAAATGGGACATCAGAAGGATAAGTGTCCGCAACCTCTTAAGGAGAAGCAGATTGTGAAAGCATATGCTATTGATGTTGTTCCTACTTCGTCGAATGCCCTAACTGCGGCGGAGAAAGGAAAGAATGTTGTTAATCAAGGTATGCTTTCTATTTATGATGTACCAGTTCGAGTTTTGTTTGATACTGGGGCTTCCCATTCCTTCATATCTAGTGACCTGATAGATAGGTTGGGACTGGAACCCGAGATAGTCGATAGACCATTGGTTGTGACGAACCCGATTGGTGGTTCGACTAGCCTTAGTATGATTTGCAGGAATTTGGTCTTATCGAGTCATGGATGTATGTTTGTATGTGATTGCTTTATTTTGGGCTTTACTGGGTATGGCATTATATTGGGAGTCGATTGGCTCCAAAGATACGGGGTGGTGGTAGACTGTGAGGGCTTTTTGGTGACAGTGAGGGCGGATGATGGGCGGAGGGTAGTGTTTGGTAGTCTACCTAGTGATGGGGTTATGGCTAGTTTTGTAAATTCCCTCGACATCCCGCAGGATGAGTTGTCAAATGTGCCCGTGGTTGGCCAGTATCCGGACGTCTTCGAGGAGGTGACCGGGCTTCCACCACACCGAGAGATTGAGTTCCGTATTGATTTAGTGAAAGATGCCAGACCTATAGTGATGCCACTTCGTCGTATGGCACCAAGGGAGCAGCGAGAGCTCGGGGTGAAAGTCAGCAATCTTTTGAAGAAGGGATTTATTAGAAGGAGTGTCTCCGAGTGGGGAGCACCAGTTGTGTTTGCCACTAAGCCAGATGGTTCCCTTCGTTTGCGTGTGGACTATCGCGAGTTGAATAAGGTGACGAGGAAGAATAAGTATCCTCTACCGCGGATAGATGATTTGTTTGATCAACTGGAAGGAGCAAGAGTGTTCTCCCAGTTGGACCTCGCGACAGGATTTCATCAGCTACGAGTAGCGGATGAGAGTATTCCGAAAACGGCATTTAGGATGCCGTCTGGATTTTATGAGTGGTTGGTCATGCCATTTGGGTTGACCAATGCACCAGCCTACTTTGTGGATCTTATGAATCGAGTATTCAGAGATCAGTTGAATAAGTTTGTTCTTGTGTTCGTGGATGATATCCTTGTTTACTCAAGGACAGAGGAGAAACACAAGGGACACTTGAGGATAGTGATGGAGGTGTTGAGGAAACACCAATTGAAAGCGAAATTCTCTAAGTGACATTTTTGGAGAAGGGAAGTGAGATTCTTGGGTCATGTTGTTTCCGAGAGTGGTATTGCCGTGGACCCTGCGAAGGTGGCTACGGTACAGGATTGGCCTACACCCAAGAATGTAACGGATGTAAGAAGTTTCTTGGGATTAGCTCGATATTATCGTAAGTTTATCCAGGACTTCTCCAAGATAGTAGCACCGTTGACTCAGTTGACTAAGAAGAATCGGTCCTTCATCTGGGACGGAGTGTGTGAGGATGCCTTCAAGAGTCTAAAAGAGAAGTTGACGCGTGTGCCAATGTTAGTCATTCCTAAGGGGAATGAAGAGATGACGGTATACACGGATGCTTGTGGTACCGGACTGGGTGCAGTATTGATGCAAGGAGGTAGGGTTGTGGCTTATGCTAGTCGACAGCTAAAGCCGCATGAGAAGAAGTATCCTACCCATGATTTGGAATTAGCAGCGATTGTGTTTGCGCTGAAGATGTGGAGACATTATCTCTTGGGAGAAAGATTTGAGTTGTTTACTGATCATAAATCGTTAAAGTATCTCTTCTCCCAGAAGGATCTGAATCTCCGTCAGCAGAGATGGTTAGAGTTCTTGGCTTCGTATGATTTTGATATCGCATATACACCTGGGAAAGGTAATGCGGTAGACGATGCCTTGAGTAGGAGACATGCCAGTTTAGGGGCTATGTTTCTTGAGTGGAAGCAACTGGAGTATATCTCGGGGTTTGATTTCAGACCAAAGTGCGAATTGGATCCAATCATGCTAGCTAGTTTGACGATCAGACCCACTTTGATAGAGCGGATCGGTTCCAGCCAGAGGGACGATCCTAATCTATTGGAAATCATCTCCAAGTTAGAGATGAACATCGACGGTGAGGAGATGAATGTGTATGGGCTTGATCGAGATGGATGGCTTCGGAAGAATGGAAGACTAGTTGTGCCCAACGTGAATGGTTTGAGAGATGAAGTGCTTAGAGAATGTCATCACTCAAAACTGACTATACACCCCGGTGGTAATAAGATGTATCGAGACATGAGACAGACTTACTACTGGGAAGCGATGAAAAGAGACGTTGGGAAGTTTATATCCAAATGCATGAATTGCCAGCTAGTTAAAGCCGAGCAAAAGAAACCTAGTGGTTTATTGCAACCATTAGAGATTCCCAAATGGAAATGGGAGCAAGTCTCGATGGATTTCATCGATGGTTTACCAAGGACTAGATCGGGACATGATAGCATTTGGGTAATTGTGGATCGATTGAATAAGAGAGCAAGATTTATACCAGTCAAATCGACCAGAACGGCAGCTAAGTTGGCAGAACTGTATTTGAAGTGGGTAGTGAGATTTCATGGAGTACCCAAAAGCATTGTGAGTGACCGAGACCCGTTGTTCACTAGTGGGTTTTGGAAGAGCTTACAAGAGGCTCTAGGGTCAGGATAACATCTCAGTACCGCATATCATCCTCAGACCGACGGTCAGACGGAGAGGGTGAATCGTATATTGGAAGATCTCTTGAGAGCGTGTATATTGGATTTTGGTGGATCATGGGATGACCATTTGCATCTAGTAGAGTTTGCATATAATAATAGCTACCAATCCAGTATCGGTATGGCTCCATATGAAGCTTTGTACGGAAGACCGTGCAACTCACCATCATGTTGGATAGAGACTGGCGAGAAGTTTGTGCTTGGACCAGATGTGGTGAGAGAAACTTCGGATAAGATTAAGATCATTCAGCAACGAATGAAAGCTGCCCAAGATAGGCAGAAGAGCTATGCTGATAAGAGGAGAAGAGACTTGAAATTCTCCGTTGGTGACTTGGTGTTTGTCAAGATCTCTCCGTTGAAGAGCGTGATACGATTTGGCAGGAGAGGCAAGTTGGCACCAAGATTTGTTGGCCCATTCCCTGTTCTTCAACTAGTCGGGAATTTGGCATATAGAGTTGGCTTACCAGAGAAAATGGCGGGAGTTCACAATGTATTTCATGTTTCCCAACTAAGGAAGTTCGTTCACGACTCAGATATGACTATTTCACCTGATCAGTTAGAGGACTTCGAGGTAGAACCCGAGGCGGTTGGGAACCGCAAGCCGATTCGTATTGTGGGGCACGATACGAAGCAACTTCGAAGGAAGGCGGTGAAGCTAGTCAAGGTTCAGTGGGGCGAGGACGAGAATGATTGTACTTGGGAGACGGAGGAGAACATTAGGAAGGCATATCCAGAACTCTTTGTCTGGTAAGATTTACTTTGCAATTTAGTTTTCCGTATGCTAGGGTAGACTTGTTTTGCTTGTTTGCATGTTTGATCGTTGTTTTATGGTTGATAGGCATGCGGGACCTTTGTGTGTGTTTTGAATAGGGAATTTCGGGGGCGAAATTTCTTAAGGGGGGAGAGTGTAACGACCCGTATTCTACACATCATAGGATTGTAGAATATTTATTTCTTTCCCGTATGAAGTCGTATGATCATGTAACTTTGGGAAACATCCATTAGAGTCATTTCACATGTTCATGATTTTTGTCGATTTTTAAATGACCATTTTGTCCCTAGTTGGTACTGTTTTGGCCATAACTTTTGATTGGAAAGGAATTTTGACCTGAAACCACTTCCATTAGATTCGTTTGATGGTTTACCTTTCCGTAGAGTGGTCATAATAGCCAAACGGACTTACCGTTTGGGAGATATGGCTGAAATAATGTTTGGAGGGTGAAAAACTGCTTAACCGGGCCAAATCGGGTGATTAGTGAGTAGGCCCATAACTCATTTCGGGATTAGGGTTATGAGAAGGCTGAAATGAGATAGAGGATCATTCCATTTTAGTTTTCTAGCCTCCACTTATCACCAAGGAACCCTAAAAATGGCCTCCAATCTCTAAATCACCTCCAAATCACCTTTTGGTCAAGGATTTGGCTTAGCAACCTCTAATCAAGGAAGATCTACACCAAATCAACATTGGACCTGCTGTTTAGCATTGGGATTCACATCAAATCAGAGATTTATTTCAGATCTTAGTTTATTTTGTGGCTAAGGTGAGTGATTTGCATAGTTTTACACTAATTATGGCTAGTTAAGGGTGATTAGTGTTAATTAGCGAATTTAAACATGATAAAATTCGGGAAAAATGTTCATAAATTCTTAAATGATGTTTTAGACCTCTGATATGAATTTGGGTTAATTTGGTTAAGTTTTGCTAATCCTATAATTAGTTTCACCTAAACATGCTTAGGGGGAGATATGGGATTTTGGGGTATGTTTGATCCATTTTAATCTACCATATTGTTGTTTTGATGTTTGTGGTTGATTATACATGCTTCTATGACTGTATGGTATGCTTTATGACTGATTAGAATAGTTGGAATGGTCGAAAACGCCGTCGAGAGGCGTAAGCAACTCGCTGGACAAGCTGCAGGAATTCGGATCGGATAAGGGATTGAGGGTCGATCGGATCGCCCTATGGGATCGTGGGACATCACCACGAGTCGAGTCATCTCCTCCGAACCGAACCATCTGCGCAAGGCCCACGAGCACCAACCGCGAACTGCTACCCGATCCGATCCACTTGTGTTTCGCATCACGATCCGACTAGAGGGAAGCAGCATCCACGATCCGATGCACTACGAGACGCCGATTCAAACCAGGGGGAGCCACGAGCAGGAGGAGCGCGATCCGACCCATATGGGGTATTCCGATCCGAACCGAGGAAAGGAGCACGATCCGAGCAAAGAGAAAGAGGACCGCGATGACGATCCGAACCGTGGAAAGCTGGAGACCCGACCCGATCCAGTGAAGAAGGAGCATTCTGATCCGAACCGAACCGATGAAGACTGATAACCCGAGATGCAAAGGTAGTCCAAATGAAGGGTATTGACTCAGGACCCAGATAGGAACCAATGAGTGGACTTCATGAGTTGGACTTTGCTGCGGGACGTGTGCTAAGGAGTTGTCGACGTTCATAACTTCGATTCACCACTTAAAATGGATGATGGGCTACTTATCAGTGCAGTAGGGTCATTATGATCTGAGGGGCAAGGTGATGGTAGCAAGACTACGTTATCAGTGCAGTAGGGTCAATATGACCTGAGGGGCAAGGTGATGCGTAGTAAGACTATGAGCCAGTGCAGTGGGGTCATTACGACTCCATGGGGCAGAGTGGACATAGTAAGGATTAGTAAGGCTATGAGCTAGTGCAGTGGGGTTCTTGTGACTCCATGGGGCAAAGTGGACATAGCGAAGGATTTGTGGCTACGTTATCAGTGCAGTTAATCCATTTATGACTTCATGGGGTAAAGTGATCGTAGCAAGGTATGTTGGGTGATCGAAGTGGTGAATATCGTATACTTTACGCACTGAGTGAGAGATGTGAGGATGGATGTTATGTTTGATTGTTTGTCATCACTATGACATGCGCACCTCCCCCACCTCCGTATCTTTACACCGTTTGATATGGTACATTAGAGTGTTGTACAGTGTGTAGTGCTAACTCTTTGGTTGCAGGTCCAGGTTCAGGTATGTTTTAGTCTACCTGTTATTGTTCACTTTAGATGCTTATCGCTCATACCAGGCTTTATGTCTGACCCAGAGTTTTATGTCTCCTCTTATTACTCTGGGTGCTCACACGAGCAGACTAGAGACAGGTTAGCTGGTGATGCGCGAGTAGCTGGTTCAGAGGCGGGCAGGAGGTGTAACACCCCACCTCCGCTAGGGTCACTCACAAAGGGAATGCACTAGGTTTGGAGGAGTATTATTGGTAAATATGCACAGAAATATTACAAGACAGAACATATATAAAATAGCGGAAGTAAAATCAAACTTTCATAACATGAATAAATAAGGTCTAAAGCCTTTTACATCAGAGTACATCAAAACCTGTCTTGCAATAATAAAGAAGCATAAAGACTTTTTCATAAATTATTCCCCAAGAAAAAGCAGTAAAGTAGCCATAGCCAAGAAAAATCCAAGCCATCCATGATGACCTTCAAGCAAAAGAAGTCCGAACTAAACAACAGTATTTCCTCCCTGTAACCTGGGGGGGGTGGAAACGGAAGAAAAGAGGCGAAACAAAACGGGTCAGTCAAAAAGACTGAGTAAGCCCTATCTACTATTAGTATAAAAACTAGTAAAGTTAACTGACATGAGAAACTGAGATGAACATAAGCATGATAACAAGATAGATAAGCTAAATCAAAATAACAGGATGAACTACTGAACTCAGATACACTAGGGTGTCGTGATAAACTACGATGTCAAGATAAAACAAGGTATCACATTGTCAGGTTTCTATCAAGTATAATATCCCAAGATATCTATCGCGTATAACGTCCCATGGCATCTATCCTGTATATCCGCTCTGCACCTACCGTACTAGTACCCCAACTGTATTACGTGTTATCCGTGAATGACCCTTACTCAAAAGTCGTGTAATGGTCCATGTCAACCTAATATGCCGCATATATAGGTTACTCAACTCATATGTTTCTTTCCATGTATAAGTTCAGTCCTTTGCCGTAGGCTGTACGGGCTTTCCCATGTAAACGGTTTATCCTTGAAGTTGTTTTGGACTGCAACCCTTGATCTAGTTGTGTTTCCTTACCATGAACTATCGCGCGTCCACTTAGGATTTATGCCACCTAGGACCGCTAGGGATTATGCTACCTAATGAACGTTTCCGTGTCTCGGTTTGGGTTTTGGCCACCTAGGACCACTAGGGATTACGCCACCCGTCAACCGCGCCCTTGATCCCACGTATGTATCGTGAATCGTTTTCCATGTCTAGATGCACATGTTCCCCAATGTGCCATCCGAGTTCCGTGCCAGGGCAAATCAAGAAATACGGAACTCGGTCGGGAGCTTTAAATCGTCTGCCGATGCAGATATCAAGGTCTGTTTTTGTACCCGTGGCTATGGTCCCACGTGACCCCTCCCTCAACTACTGAAAGGCAATCCAAGAAAAATCATGTATAAGAACCACTCCCCGGCCCCACTATAGCCCACTTTCCTACGGGCCAACCTCACCCATGACTCGATAGCAAGCACATGGTCTGTTGGGGGTTCCCTGCCTTTCCGCACGTACACGATTGACTAAAGATGGTAGGTAGTCGGCGATGCGCTATCCAGGGCAAAAACAAGAATCGTCGACTCCACGCTAATCCATCCCAGTCTTTAGGTTGCTCGCATAGCAACCAAGGCATACTCTTGGTCCTTCTAACGCAGACCTTAACCTCTCATGGGCCTAGTATAATTACCTGGCAGCCCACTGAGGGATCCCAAGAATATCCTCACGTCCCCCGAAGCTTCCACTTCGGCACCCAGTGCGCTGGAGCTTTTATCCAAGTCAGATAACTTGCTCCCCCTCGTATACTAAGCGATGACCTACCGTATCAGGTTACTCATCGTTTTGAGAATTAGTCCTATGTCCTTAGCTAAGAATTATTACTTAGTTACCCTTAACTAAGGTTTACCACTTAGCTTCCTTTCCCGTTATCCTTGATTAACCACGGTTTTCTACCTAGTTCTTCTAGCTAGGGTTTGTCTATTGGGTTAAGTGTTATCATTCAAGTCCATGCCTTAACCCGCCCACGAATCACGTCAAGATTGGCTAAGTATTTAAGTTTAAGACTTAGCCCTACAAGTTGGTTAAGTGTACCCAGAGGCTCATGACTTAACCCTATCAGGTCAAATTGGTCAAGTACTAGTTTACCTTAACCCTATCGGATTATCTTGCTAGATTGATTAAGCATAGATTATCTTAATCCCATCAAATTATCTGGTCGGTTTGGTTAAGTATATTCTAAAAAGGTCTTGCGACTTAACCTTGTCAGGTCCGCGTATTAAATTGGTTAAGTGTAGGTTACTTAACCTCATCAAATCATCATGTATAATTGGTTAAGTATAAGTTGCTTAACCCCATTAAATTATCATGTTAAGTTGGTTGAGTATTGGTTACTTAACCTCATTGAATTACCAAGTTTAAATTGGTTAAGTGTTTAACTTAACCCCATCGAATTACCGTGTTTAGATTAGTTAAGTGTGGATTACTTAACCTCATCTAATTACCGTGTTTAGATTAGTTAAGTGTGGATCACTTAACCCCATCTAATTACCGTGGTTAGATTAGTTAAGCCTTAATTACTTAACCCCATCTAATTACCAAGTCGGATTAGTTAAGTGTAAATTACTTAACCCCGTCCCCTAATCATCTTGCATGGTTAAGTGTCATTAAGAAATCAAACCCGATCCCACTTAACCTTATCAAGTTATCATGTTGGATTGATTAAGTATTGGTTAACTTAATCCTCGTCCACTATTCGTATAAAAATGGTTAAGTGTCATTAGGCAAATCAAATCACTTAACCTACCCAACCTTGTCATGTTTTGTTAAGTATCATTAGCCTAATCAATTTACTTAACCCCTTTATCCATGTCATATTTGGTTAAGAGTTATTAATCAAATTAACTTAACCCTATCATGTGACATTAATTACTTAATGCACCCCAACCTCTCACATTAGACTTTGTTGTGGTTACTAGTTAAGCCGGTCGGTTCCGGGTAGCTTTACACCACAACTTGGTCTAACCTCGGGTTCAAGCACAACATGACCAACTTCTCACATTGGGTCCTATTGTTTGCAACTACTAGTTAGGTCGGTCGGTTCCGGGTAGTTTTACGTTGCAAACTCAACCCAACCTCGAGTTGGCCACACTTATATTATCTAAGTGTCATGTTCATCATGTTTCCAAAACATGTTACAAGTTTTTCAAGCATTTGGGTAGACCTAACTTAATAGGTAAATTCCCAAAGGGTAGACCTAACTTAATAGGTAAATTCCCAAGCTTATGTTTTTATGCATACTTACATGTCAACTTCCATGTTATATTTCAAGCCATGTTTTCAAGTTGTATTTTCATGTCATTAGAAATTACCCATAACATAACCCAACGCTTTTAAACTCGCATATACGTTCGCAACAACGTAATGGATTAAAAGAAGAGACTTGGCAAAGGAATGACAAAAATGGGTATTAAGCCACAAGTTAATCATGGTGGCAAATGAGGCACAAATGTGTTCATTAGCTTGCATGTTACATTCTTACACCTCAAAAACATGCATAAACCCAAACTTGGCACATAAACGAATCATGGTGACTAAAGACATAGAATGATGACTAGTAACTCGCATATATCATCATATAAGGGTTATGATTTCATATGCAAGTTGACATAAAGGTTATGAGGGTTCTCATGTTGCCTAATGCAACATTTCAACATAAAGGTTGTAGCTTTTAGCTCACAAGATCAAGATAATGACTTCATAAACTTGCATGACATGATAGCATGTATCATACTCAATGATCAAACCCAAACTTGCAACATGAACATTTAACTTCATAGTTAATATCTAAGAGTAGGGAAAGGGCTTACATTGCTATGAAGGCACAAATCGATTTAAATTAAAGATTGTGATGAAGCCTATGCATGCCATCACCCAAAAACCCAAAGATGAACACTCCGAATCAATCAAAACCCCATCTTTATGAACAAAGATCAAAGCTTTAGCCTTGAAATCAACTTGAGAGGCTCTCATACTAACATAGAAACTCTCTAACACTCTCATGATCATGAAACCTCTCATAGGAATTTACTTAGGAATTTTAGAATGAGGGTGGAGGCCATGAGAGTGAAAATTTTGCCATAGTTTAGTTGCAAGAATAAATAATGAGGGTTTAGGGTGGGCTTAGGGGTGTTTTTATAGAGATTAGGGTAGTTTTAGGCCCTTAGATTAACCCTAGGATAGATCCCAGCCCTCAAAAATCGTCACAAGCCTCCAAAACAAGACCAAGGGCCAAAACAGGTGCACCAGGCCAGCCAGGGTCAAGCCAGAAGGCTGTGCAGGTTTCTGGCTCGACACGGGCGCACTTCCTAAGTGCGCCAGTGTATTTTTGTGCTGGCGCACTTCACAAGTGCGCCAGTGCATTCTGGCTTGTTTTCGGTTTTTCTGCCTAACTTCGTTCGTCCATATCTTCTTCATACGGACTCCGATTTACGAAATTTCGGACTCTATTTCGCGTATTTTTCCGAGACGAACGCAATGGCGCAACCCGTTTATCCTGATTCAGATTTATAATTTAATTCTGCCTTGATTCTTGTCTTAACACGTTGCTAAAAATTCGGGTTGTTACATCCTCCCCAACTTAAAGGATTTCGTCCCCGAAATCTCCAAGTTAGGAAGAACGTATCCTACCATCCATCATTCATCTACTCACAACATCATCCACAAGCAACCATTGTCCTTAGATGATTTCTAATGCTGTATGAATATATGCAAAATGTGTGTGTACGTGTTCCTTAGCTAATGCTAATGATCAGGCCTGAATAATCTTTCTAATGCAAAATATGTATAGTGCCATGAATCCAACATGTATGCAAATAGTCCTAGCCATATAGGTACTATATGCGTGCACAATCATTCATTCATATGCAACAACCGCATGATAATACATTCGATTTCATCCATAAACAAGTATAAATACTCGTGCATATGCAATATGAAATGTGACCGAGTCGAGCTAGTATCTAATGTGTATTCGCGCATCCACGAGCAACCACTTGCAATCACTTGCAACCATATCAATCATAACATGTTTCAAATACATGTTTACATCCGTAGGGTTCTACCTAGAATTCCCTGAAACAAGGTCGAGAAGATAAACAGGACAAACTCCTTACAGGGTTTGTAACAGAAAGTAGGACCGAGAGGATGTCCACAAAAGATAGCCTACAAGTAAGCTCTACAGAAACAGGGATCAAGGATATACTCCCAAAAAGAGATATCATGCGCGTATCTAGTCTTTGACCATCAAAGTCGTCTTTTAACTTCGTGATTTTGTATCTTCTTATTCCTGTTTCCATAACATGAGCTGGAACTCATTTCTTCGTCGCCTCTCGTTCCACTTGCACTTATCCTTTTCCTAGAATACTTGACGCAAACATGACTGCGTACTCATGATCTTCATGCAAGCTTTCCAAAATTCACTAGTGAATCTTGGATCTCGTTTATATACTATAAGGTATTCCATGTAGAAGAACTTTCTCTTGAAAGTAAACAGATGTCAACCAGGTTACCAAGCGCACTTACTAGGGTGATTTCTATAACCCACACATAAGTGAAGTAAACCATCCGTCTTATCGGCGAACACCACTCGATCGGGCTTCAAATTTCCAATAAAGGCATCACGGGATTCTAAGTAACTAGTCATGACAGAACCTCAAAAAGGTTACATGAGACTCCGAGGGTATTACCAAGGCTAGTCAAGAGTCTAACTACCCTCTTATCAAAACCGAGAGTGGCACCTCTTACTGGATAACCACTTCATCCCTAGAATCCTTCCATAGCTTATAAACATAAGCATTATTTCCAAACTCAACACTTGGCATAGACATTCTCAAATCCAAACAGGTCATGTATAAATGGACTGATTCTCCAATAGGACTTTGAGACAAAAACGGGATTCTCTATTACGCTAGTACTTAAGGTGCAGAGACTCAACTATCGAAGCAAACTTAATTGATACGATGATCAAAACAAAGTCCTAACGGGATGATAGAGAAGAAGAGCTAAACCTTTAACAAGATCGTTACCCTCCTTCCGAGGTACCCTAGAAATGAGAGCATACTATCGCCCTCCCGATGATCTTGTCCTTGTCCCATAATACTTAACTATCTACCCCGTTTTACCATGCCAAAGGTACTCTCTCATCATGAGTTTCATTGTTCATCTTTCTCCCTCCTTTGAGGACTAAGCCATACCAACAAGTTGCTCATCCTTAAGCTCGTATCCTTTATCCTCTTTCTCACTATCCTTTCTTATAACGCGGCCACTGGTCTCTCGAGAACCACCTCCATCGCATGGAAAGCACTTTCGTAGATAGAAAAGATTAGTCGTAGTTAAAACCACTGTGACTACAGATGGAGGAAAGAAAGGAGGAGAGATTCAATTAAGGAAACAAGGATAGTGCTAATGGCCTTTGGGGAATAGCCTTTTTCTTTTAAAAGAAAATTTTCTTGAAAAATGCTTCTTTGTAAACGGTTTTCAAATAGTTTTCAGAAGGTCTTTAAAAACTTTTGCCCAATCTGGTAACCTGGCTCTGATACCAAATGTAACACCCCACCTCCGCTAGGGTCACTCACAAAGGGAATGCACTAGGTTTGGAGGAGTATTATTGGTAAATATGCACAGAAATATTACAAGACAGAACATATATAAAATAGCGGAAGTAAAATCAAACTTTCATAACATGAATAAATAAGGTCTAAAGCCTTTTACATCAGAGTACATCAAAACCTGTCTTGCAATAATAAAGAAGCATAAAGACTTTTTCATAAATTATTCCCCAAGAAAAAGCAGTAAAGTAGCCATAGCCAAGAAAAATCCAAGCCATCCATGATGACCTTCAAGCAGAAGAAGTCCGAACTAAACAACAGTATTTCCTCCCTGTAACCTGGGGGGAAACGGAAGAAAAGAGGCAAAACAAAACGGGTCAGTCAAAAAGACTGAGTAAGCCCTATCTACTATTAATATAAAAACTAGTAAAGTTAACTGACATGAGAAACTGAGATGAACATAAGCATGATAACAAGATAGATAAGCTAAATCAAAATAACAGGATGAACTACTGAACTCAGATACACTAGAGTGTCGTGATAAACTACGATGTCAAGATAAAACAAGGTATCACATTGTCAGGTTTCTATCAAGTATAATATCCCAAGATATCTATCGCGTATAACGTCCCACGGCATCTATCCTGTATATCCGCTCTTCACCTACCGTACTAGTACCCCAACTGTATTACGTGTTATCCGTGAATGACCCTTACTCAAAAGTCGTGTAATGGTCCATGTCAACCTAATATGCCGCATATATAGGTTACTCAACTCATATGTTTCTTTCCATGTATAAGTTCAGTCCTTTGCCGTAGGCTGTACGGGCTTTCCCATGTAAACGGTTTATCCTTGAAGTTGTTTTGGACTGCAACCCTTGATCTAGTTGTGTTTCCTTACCATGAACTATCGCGCGTCCACTTAGGATTTATGCCACCTAGGACCGCTAGGGATTATGCTACCTAATGAACGTTTCCGTGTCTCGGTTTGGGTTTTGGCCACCTAGGACCACTAGGGATTACGCCACCCGTCAACCGCGCCCTTGATCCCACGTATGTATCGTGAATCGTTTTCCATGTCTAGATGCACATGTTCCCCAATGTGCCATCCGAGTTCCGTGCCAGGGCAAATCAAGAAATACGGAACTCGGTCGGGAGCTTTAAATCGTCTGCCGATGCAGATATCAAGGTCTGTTTTTGTACCCGTGGCTATGGTCCCACGTGACCCCTCCCTCAACTACTGAAAGGCAATCCAAGAAAATTCATGTATAAGAACCACTCCCCGGCCCCACTATAGCCCACTTTCCTACGGGCCAACCTCACCCATGACTCGATAGCAAGCACATGGTCTGTTGGGGGTTCCCTGCCTTTCCGCACGTACACAATTGACTAAAGATGGTAGGTAGTCGGCGATGCGCTATCCAGGGCAAAAACAAGAATCGTCGACTCCACGCTAATCCATCCCAGTCTTTAGGTTACTCGCATAGCAACCAAGGCATACTCTTGGTCCTTCTAACGCAGACCTTAACCTCTCATGGGCCTAGTATAATTACCTGACAGCCCACAGAGGGATCCCAAGAATATCCTCACGTCCCCCGAAGCTTCCACTTCGACACCCAGCGCGCTGGAGCTTTTATCCAAGTCAGATAACTTGCTCCCCCTCGTATACTAAGCGATGACCTACCGTATCAGGTTACTCATCGTTTTGAGAATTAGTCCTATGTCCTTAGCTAAGAATTATTACTTAGTTACCCTTAACTAAGGTTTACCACTTAGCTTCCTTTCCCGTTATCCTTGATTAACCACGGTTTTCTACCTAGTTCTTCTAGCTAGGGTTTGTCTATTGGGTTAAGTGTTATCATTCAAGTCCATGCCTTAACCCGCCCACGAATCACGTCAAGATTGGCTAAGTATTTAAGTTTAAGACTTAGCCCTACAAGTTGGTTAAGTGTACCCAGAGGCTCATGACTTAACCCTATCAGGTCAAATTGGTCAAGTACTAGTTTACCTTAACCCTATCGGATTATCTTGCTAGATTGATTAAGCATAGATTATCTTAATCCCATCAAATTATCGGGTCGGTTTGGTTAAGTATATTCTAAAAAGGTCTTGCGACTTAACCTTGTCAGGTCCGCGTATTAAATTGGTTAAGTGTAGGTTACTTAACTTCATCAAATCATCATGTATAATTGGTTAAGTATAAGTTGCTTAACCCCATTAAATTATCACGTTAAGTTGGTTGAGTATTGGTTACTTAACCTCATTGAATTACCAAGTTTAAATTGGTTAAGTGTTTAACTTAACCCCATCGAATTACCGTGTTTAGATTAGTTAAGTGTGGATTACTTAACCCCATCTAATTACCGTGTTTAGATTAGTTAAGTGTGGATCACTTAACCCCATCTAATTACCGTGGTTAGATTAGTTAAGCCTTAATTACTTAACCCCATCTAATTACCAAGTCGGATTAGTTAAGTGTAAATTACTTAACCCCGTCCCCTAATCATCTTGCATGGTTAAGTGTCATTAAGAAATCAAACCCGATCCCACTTAACCTTATCAAGTTATCATGTTGGATTGATTAAGTATTGGTTAACTTAATCCTCGTCCACTAGTCATATAAAAATGGTTAAGTGTCATTAGGCAAATCAAATCACTTAACCTACCCAACCTTGTCATGTTTTGTTAAGTATCATTAGCCTAATCAATTTACTTAACCCCTTTATCCATGTCATATTTGGTTAAGAGTTATTAATCAAATTAACTTAACCCTATCATGTGACATTAATTACTTAATGCACCCCAACCTCTCACGTAAACTTTGTTGTGGTTACTAGTTAAGCCGGTCGGTTCCGGGTAGCTTTACACCACAACTTGGTCTAACCTCGGGTTCAAGCACAACATGACCAACTTCTCACATTGGGTCCTATTGTTTGCAACTACTAGTTAGGCCGGTCGGTTCCGGGTAGTTTTACGTTGCAAACTCAACCCAACCTCGAGTTGGCCACACTTATATTATCTAAGTGTCATGTTCATCATGTTTCCAAAACATGTTACAAGTTTTTCAAGCATTTGGGTAGACCTAACTTAATAGGTAAATTCCCAAAGGGTAGACCTAACTTAATAGGTAAATTCCCAAGCTTATGTTTTTATGCATACTTACATGTCAACTTCCATGTTATATTTCAAGCCATGTTTTCAAGTTGTATTTTCATGTCATTAGAAATTACCCATAATATAACCCAACGCTTTTAAACTCGCATATACGTTCGCAACAACGTAATGGATTAAAAGAAGAGACTTGGCAAAGGAATGACAAAAATGGGTATTAAGCCACAAGTTAATCATGGTGGCAAATGAGGCACAAATGTGTTCATTAGCTTGCATGTTACATTCTTACACCTCAAAAACATGCATAAACCCAAACTTGGCACATAAACGAATCATGGTGACTAAAGACATAGAATGATGACTAGTAACTCGCATATATCATCATATAAGGGTTATGATTTCATATGCAAGTTGACATAAAGGTTATGAGGGTTCTCATGTTGCCTAATGCAACATTTCAACATAAAGGTTGTAGCTTTTAGCTCACAAGATCAAGATAATGACTTCATAAACTTGCATGACATGATAGCATGTATCATACTCAATGATCAAACCCAAACTTGCAACATGAACATTTAACTTCATAGTTAATATCTAAGAGTAGGGAAAGGGCTTACATTGCTATGAAGGCACAAATCGATTTAAATTAAAGATTGTGATGAAGCCTATGCATGCCATCACCCAAAAACCCAAAGATGAACACTCCGAATCAATCAAAACCCCATCTTTATGAACAAAGATCAAAGCTTTAGCCTTGAAATCAACTTGAGAGGCTCTCACACTAACATAGAAACTCTCTAACACTCTCATGATCATGAAACCTCTCATAGGAATTTATTTAGGAATTTTAGAATGAGGGTAGAGGCCATGAGAGTGAAAATTTTGCCATAGTTTAGTTGCAAGAATAAATAATGAGGGTTTAGGGTAGGCTTAGGGGTGTTTTTATAGAGATTAGGGTAGTTTTAGGCCCTTAGATTAACCCTAGGATAGATCCCAGCCCTCAAAAATCGTCACAAACCTCCAAAACAAGACCAAGGGCCAAAACAGGTGCACCAGGCCAGCCAGGGTCAAGCCAGAAGGCTGTGCAGGTTTCTGGCTCGACACGGGCGCACTTCCCAAGTGCGCCAGTGTATTTTTGTGCTGGCGCACTTCACAAGTGCGCCAGTGCATTCTGGCTTGTTTTCGGTTTTTCTGCCTAACTTCGTTCGTCCATATCTTCTTCATACGGACTCCGATTTACGAAATTTCGGACTTTATTTCGCGTATTTTTCCGAGCGAACGCAATGGCGCAACCTGTTTATCCTGATTCAGATTTTATAATTTAATTCTGCCTTGATTCTTGTCTTAACACGTTGCTAAAAATTCGGGTTGTTACAGGAGGCTTCCACGTATGATATATATATACACATTCTCCCTGTGGCGTTGGTGGTCACTACTCGGGCATTAGTAGTGTACCTCCTTTATGTTACTTTTGCTTTGAGACTGTTTGAAAGTTGTAATAAGCTGTATTTTGGATTTCCGCTGCTATGATGTTTAGTTCTGGTTTTCAGCTTATGCACTGTCTCTCCTGTTTTATGTCAAGTATGTTATTATTATATTTTGTTATATGCGCTGTGAGACATTCTACAGGTTCTTTGCTAGTTCATTTCCTTTTTCCCTTTCCTTCTAACGACCCGTTCCGTGCCAATTGGACATGTGTACAGCGCACCTTTGGAGTAAATGTCGGTTGGTGCGGGGCGGGCCGTCACATTTCAACTCAAACCTCGTCCTGAAATCTTCCCAAGTTTCCACTGGCCTCTCAGCATGAGTAACTTCCCACCTATAGGAAGCTTCATCTTTATGAAACCACACTGCTAGTTGTACCTTTTGCCTGTCGTCAACTTCGAAGATGACGAATAAATCCTCAGTCTCCTTCAGCCAGTTCCTTGCTACCACAAATGATTCAGTTCCATAAAAGTCCTTTCCTCCCATAGCCTTGAAGTCTCTACATGTATTAGCGAAAGTATTTCCACAAGGGGGAGTAGAAGGAGGAACCGCTGTCACTGTGGGAGGAGGAATGTCTGTTGGGCCCGCACCATTGGCCCTAGCCTCTAGGTACCTTCGGAACCAGCCGGGTATCGGTACTCCTTCCGGAAGGTTAAGATCTCCAGACATGTTGGAACAAAAAGGAAAGTATTCAAGACAAAAGGATAGAGAGATAGTGCATATGGATTTTGGGGAATTATGCCTTTTAAAAACAACGCTTTTTCTTGAAAACAATGCATCTTTAAACTTCTTTTTGAAAATAGTTTCAAAAACTTTTATCTAGTCTGGTAAAACTGTGCTCTGATACCAAGTGAAACACCCCACCTCCATTAAGGTCACTCACAAAGGGAATGCCTTAACTTTGGTGGAGGTTTGTAAGTAAAAGTCACAGATAAAACACAAGACAGATATAAACACATATATATAAGCAGCGGAAAACAAACAGACTTTTTATTTCTTAAATACGTGTTCATACAAAACATTTCCATAATTGTCACATAATAACTTCCAAAACATTACATCATCATTTCTGTCTTGGTTAATAAATAAAGAAGCATAAAACATAAATGAAGCTGCATAAATCCCCATAGAATGTGTGCAACAGCCATAGCCAAGGAAAGAGAGTCCAAACCGTACATCTACTATCTTGAAGCTTGCAAAGAGTCTGACTAAGCTGGGTTGTTTCCTCCCTGTGGACCTGGGGGGGACGGAAGAAAAGAAGACGAAAGAAAATAGGGTCAAAGATAAAGCCTGGTAAGTCTAGTGACTCTTCAGTATGAGAATAAGAAAAAGGGCATGATAAGTATAAACTGGAAATAGGAAAGTATCATGAACTAAGATAAGCAGTTTGAATCGAATATACTATCGCACCCCACACTATATCTCCGCACCTACTCGCATTTTCTCAACTGGCACCCCATGATCGAGGTGAAGTGATCCCATTTTTCTAAAGATCGGCTCCTACTCGCATAATCATCTGTGTCTTACGGCCCCCAAAGATTGTAGATACCTGTGCTGGTCCCACATGGGGTGTATCAAGTCCCATGGTGGCGGCCCGACACAATACTAGCATGCATAGGTTATACTAATGGTGCCCCAGTGCCCTGTTTGTCTACTCCGAAGTGTGTGCACGCCCGCAATCCGTTAGAACCCACACTGTTGCACCCACCGTCGTCGCTTTTGACCCCTTACAATCAGCCCAGTAATCGCGCCCCACCCTGCCTAGTTTCAGGTTACCATGATACCTAATTGGGTTACTGCTGAAATGGGTCCCCGTTACTAGGGTTTTCTAGTCAAACATGTTAAGTGGTTAAGTGTTTGTATTTACCTAACCCCACCCATCAGTTTAATTAACATGTTGAATTGGTTAAGTGTTTTAGTTAACTTAACCCTACCATCCTGACTTGCCTGTCCTTATCTTTTTAAAGCACCGACCACTCACATTAGACAGATATTGTTACAGTTACTGGATGTGTCGGTCGGTTCTAGGCAGGTTTACACCGTAACTCAGTCTAACTTCGGGTCCTTATTGGGCTCAATGCTTAACCTCCCACATTGGATAGGTATTGTTGTGACTACTGGACAGCCGGGCGGGTCCGGGCAGGTTTACCTCACAACTCAATCCAACCTCGTGTTAAGCATATTCGTATTTTCTAAATTTACATATTTGTCTCTATTACTTATTATATGTAAATTAAATGCTACGGCCCACATTCCAAGTTTAACATTTTTGGTATAAGAATTTATACCATTCAAGTGCCACCAATTTTGACATGTGACAAACATGCCAATTTCATATATTTTCACCAATTTATGTCAAGTTTCCTATAATTACCAATTTTCCCAACGTTACCCCGTTTAAATATTAGGCTAACAATCTTAGCCTAATTTTCGTTCACATGGTTTTTAACATATAATATTAGGCTAAAAACTTAGCCTAATTTAGCGTACACAAATTTGGCATTCATTAACATAAGCATGCCATAGGTGTAAACTTGGCATTATTGACATAGTCAATATGAACATCATAGGTGTGAACTTGCAAACTAGTCAACATGAATATCATAGGTGTGAACTTGCAACATAGGCTAAACCAACTTACATACATGTGAACTTACATTGAAATAGGGGTCTAACCAAATAGGTGTCACATGAATTAACATATGATTTAGACAGCATAAGCCTAAACATGTTTAGATCTAGGCACAACATCGAACATCACTAGCGTATGAAAAGAATATAACATGTCCATAAAGTATGTATAATTTCATCGCATGTGTGAACTAGATCCAAATCATGTTTACTACTATAACATGAAACTTGTATTAAAATGGATCTTGGCATGGATCCAATCATGAACTTGCAACTTTTGTATAAACATATGAGCATGTATATGAACTTAGGCATAGAGGTTTCAGCATAAAGTATATACATGAGATCTTAACTTGGACATATCACATACAACTTATATAATCACATAAACATATAGGTGTAGATTATAACATGAACTATACAACTTGCATGTGATGTTGTTTTCATTTGAATGGATCCAACACCAAGTAAATTTAACCACAAACATTCCAACCATTCACAATACAACCATTTCAATACATTGATATGAATTAACATCATCGTTATACAATAGCACAATTCCACTTCCAATTTACATCGAATCAAGTCTTAATTTTATTCCCATCGGAAAAAGCACTATACTTACAACAAACGACGGTCTTGTTTTCTGGTTTCTGAGTTCTGAATTTGCAATGCTTTCCTTTGGGTAGACAAACGTTGTTTTGATTCTTGTTTTAACTTTAATTTGGCTCGTCTCTAAGCTTTCTCTAACTGACGGTTACTCCTAGTTTCCTCCCAGCAGCATGACGGCTCTAGTTCTATATTATTTGTGTGAATTTAGGTTGAGTGTTGAGTTGTATTTATAGAATTTCAGATTGATTTGAGCCATCAGATGATCATAGAGTGAATCCAGACCATACATACCAAGAGAAGACAATCAGAAAGTGACAACTCAGCCTTAGTGACACAGCCAAGCTCAGAAATTCGACCAGAAACCGACGAGGCCAGCCAGGGCCAAACCAGGTCGACCCCCAGGTCGACCTGGTGCCTGGGCGGGAATTTTCCCGCCCAGCCTAGTTTGGGTCTGTTTTTTAAATTTCGAACTGAATTTGAACCGTTTGAATTTTAAATTGAATTCTAAAACTTCCGGTGGTCATAACTCCTTTATACGGAGTCCGATTCACGCAAACTCGGATTCTATCTCTGGCAGAATTCCGAGTCGAGCGCAATGGCGTAACCCGTTTCCCTTAATTCTTTCATTTATAATTAATTGTACTTTAATTTGTTAATTTACAGTTAACAGAAAATTCGGGGTGTTACACTATGCCATAATAATTTGTTTAGTGCACTTATTACCATGTTAATCAATTTCAATGGAAGGTATAATGCCTTGTCCAATACGTTGTCATAGCAGTGGAAATTGTTTGAACTATTGTTTACCTCATTGCCTATGAAATTTTACAACTTGGCCTATGTTTTAACTTGCCAATTATCTTTTTAAACAATGGCATACAATTCTTTTTGGTAATCCTAACACAAATAAGAGGAAGTCCTAGATAAAAGGAATTAGTAGGTAACTCTAATAACCCAAAACTAAGAATAATTTCATTCTTCTTGTCAAGTGGCAGACCTGTTATCATAATATGGGATTTATTGACATTTAGCTGCAACTCAGTAATGTGATGAAAGATTTGCAGAGTTGACAGAATACACTAAATATATGCAATGCAGGCTTTATAAATATAATCAGATCATCAACAAACAGGAGGTGAGTAATCAATGTGTACTTATATGTTGGATGCAAGTCTACCTTCTTATGTTCAACCTTCTCTATAATCAAAGCATTCAGAAGCTCCATAACTATTATAAAAAGATAGGCCGAGATTGGATCACCCTGCTATACACCTTTTGCCCACTTGAAATATGCATGAGGACCCTCATTTCTTCAAATAGAATAATGTGGAGATGAAATACAAGTATAGATCCAAGCTAAAAATGACTTTGGAAAATTCATCCTAGACATAACAGCCAAAATAACATGCCAAGAAACTGAGTCAAATGCCTTCTTAATGTCCAATTTCAACATACACCTTGGAGAAATATTTTACCTATTATAACCCAGCAATAATTCTAGAGTGATCAAAATATTATCGCTAATTGATCTACCTCTTATGAAAGCTGATTGATTATTTGAAATGATAGTAGGAAGCGCCATTTGCAACCTATTTGCAAGATTTTTGATATCACCTTATATATTATATTGCAGCAATATATAGGTCTGAATTCAGAGACCAATTTTGGATTATCAACCTTCGGAATTAGTGCTATTGTTGTTGTAGATAGGCTAGCTGGCAGTGAATTCTCCATAAATGGGTACCGAACAACATCCAACACATCTTCTCTAATGACGGACCAACATTTCTGCAAAAAGAATGCATTATATCCATTAGGCCCCCACAACCAGTGACATCCAAACCAAAAACTGCTGATATGATCTCTTCTCTGGATACAACGCTAATTAGATCAATTGGTTGCTGATTTGAAAGAGATGAAAGTTGTATATAAAACATAGGTTGTACATTAGACTGTGAAGGATTTGCGAAAGCAAGTATAGAGGAGAAGTACTTAACAAATGCATCATTAATACCTACTTCAGTAGAGTGTGTTACTCCATCACTATCCTTGATCATGAAAATAGATTCCTTAGCCTTCTTAACCTTCAGGGAGTTATGAAAATACTTAGAATTTATATCCGCCTCTAGTCATTTCTTAAATAAAATTTCTGCCTTACTGCCTGAAGTTCCATATCCATAACACTTTTCAGCTTGTCCTTCAATTCAGATTCATACTTCTGAAGATTTCTGTCATTTGGATTTCTGTAAATTGCCTCCTGCACATTGAATAGCCCAGCCCTTACAATTTTAGATTGCTTTGATCCTTTACCAAAGGTAAATGATGACCAAGCTTTAAGATGAAATTTACGAAATTTCAACTTATACAATTGTGTGCTCATAGGGTTACTTCTAGATTGATTGGACCAAACCTACAACAAAAGATTAGTAAAATCCACATGTGTAATCCAAAATTTTAATTTTTTTAAAAGAGGACTTCCCTTTACAAATGGCAACGTCATTTCCCCAATGAAAGAGAAGAGGACGGTGATCAGACACATAGGAAGGGAGGATTTGATAGAAAGATTTTGTCCATAGATTAATGAATTAGGTATTTACAAAGATATAATCAACTTTACAGCAAGTTGGATTCCTAGATTTACTTCTGTTAGACAAAGTAAAGTCAAAAACAAAACCACTAAGAGGAAAGAGACTGAACTTAATTATAGCCTGATTAAAAGGAGCAATGTCATTAATAGTCAAAGCATAACCTCCCATTTTTTTATTACAAGAAGACACACAGTTAAAATCACCCCCAATTATCTAAGGATTTGCAGATGAATGAACGTGATTCATGCTGCTAAGAAAAAAATTCCTCAAATCAAAAACATTATGAAGATAAACTGAAGTTAAAAAGAAAGAAGAATTTGTAGGAAAATGATGGCATTTGAAATGAATGAACCGATCAGAAGAGGATAACTTTGTAAGCTTGAAGAAAGATGGATTCCACATAATTAGCAGTCTATTATGATCAAACTGCCAACTAGAAGCAATGAAAGAAGCTGCTTTCAAAGTTGAACTCAAATCCAATTTGGTTTTAGGTATGAATATTCTTTTCCTTGACCAATACTTTGATTTCTCCTTGCTTAGGGGCTAAACGCATGCCTCTAATGTTCCAAAATGCTATATTGTGCATCATCATTTATTAAAGGGAGGATCAAAAAGTGGTGTATGATGTTTCCTAGTATGTCTCTTTGAAGGAATTTTCTGGCTAACTAAAGGTAAAGCATCATTGGTTGAAAACTCAATACCATTATTTAAATCATCAATATCAGATGAATTCATCTTAGCTTTTTTCTTCCTGCCCCTTGAAGATTTGACAACAGACTTAGATAGAGAAGATGACTTATCAATGGATTGGGAGGGAGATTTGTCAATAGAGTTAGCAGTTGAATTTAAGGCAGAAGATGTCATATGAGGTGAAATGACAATGTAAGCAGGTGGAGATAAGTGTGAATATGATGAAGCTGATGAAGACATGGAAGAGTTAATCTTGTAACTAAAAGATGATTATGAAGAAACTTGAAAACTGAAGGAGGAAGCACAAGATGAAGTATGACTAAATGAAAAGGTAGATGTGCTTGTTGAACAAACTGGTGAAGAAAGTGTGGAGGCACAATTGGATTCTTCCATTGCAGATAAATTCTCTAAAACTGAGAATGAGTTATGCACTTGAAATTCTTCCTCAACTTCATCATTTTCTATTACAACCTATTTTCCTTTGCTCATAGAAAATTGATCACCATTCATGTCCTTATTTTGATTCAAATTAACATCACCTTCTTTATTTTGGACACCATTATTCTTGCTTTTTTGTAAAACATCTGATACATTAGCACCAGCATTATTATCTATATTATCATTCTTTTCCGTAATATTAATGTTTTCCTCTTTCATATGAACATTACCATTTGAATCCACATTAACCTTTATATCACTCTTCTTTCCTCATACTTTCTTTTTTCTGGTAACAACGTTCTGCCAACCTCTTTGATTACCATCAAACCGAGTTCTATCATTATACTGCCTTACATTCATTCTTTCATTCACATGTCTCTCCTCATAAGATTCCTGATTTTACTCTTTATCATACTGTTCTATTTGCTTTTTCCCCAACTTAGAATTAAACTCACATTTGGATGTTTCATGGCCAAAAATATTAATTTGTGTACAAATACTTGGTTTGCAATCATCAGAAAGTTTTACAGAGGGACATTTATCTCCTAAACCAGCAACATCAATTGATTCAGTGAGTTCAAAATCAGGGGATACTTCAACTAGAGCTTTAGCACATTTAAATCTTTGCATTTTTTCAGTACTACTATCAAAACATATTAACCTCCCAATATGACATGCTAACCAGTTAATTCTTATCGGCATCCATAAAATTATTGGTATTCGATGAAAATGAATGCAAACAGACACTTTTTTAATCTATGCTTGTGAACTACATATGGATGGATCCCACCTAGTGATTATGAGCATTCTTCCTCTTATAAAAATCGGGTCTGATTGGAGAACTTTATCTCTATCCAGATCATTCGAAAAGTTGAAAAAGAAGCTTACACCATCGGATTTAATGCTCACCTCACCATTTAATTTTCATAATCTATTCGAAAAAATTACCATCGATGTAGGATCATTCGAAAAGTTGAAAGAAACCTACTAAGTGATTGCTCCAGTATTTGACACCTTCATTTTTCACTAGATCTGGTAATTCCTTCGGCAAACCGTCTCTTGCAATATCAATGCATTGTGGTTTAAAGACTCCTGCATTACGAGGTAGAGATTTGAAAAGAGATACAAAATCAAATTTATCAGAAGATTGGTTGGAATTTGAGGTGTTCGACGAATTGAAATTAGAGGTATTATAAGCATTCGACGAATTTACATTTGCAGAATTCAAGTTAGATAAATTAACATTTTGATAAGCAGATTTCAAAACTAAAGGATTTACATTGAAGTTATTGAGATTATTAGAAGTATCAGACGTATTTGGATTATTGATATTTTCAAGATTCGAATTCATAGATACCACTGTTAGCAGAAAAAGATGAATTATCATAAGGGGGGTTGACATTAGATGGAGGTGGATCAGCTGGGATAGGTGGAGATGAACGCGAAGGAAGAGGAGGAAAGGTTGTGTCGAAGGCAAAGGAAGAAGAAGAAAATGATGGGGATGTTGAAGTCGCCATTAGCAAAGGTTATTTAAGGCTTTTCTTATCAAGTTTTACATACTTTTATTACATAGTTTTATTTAAATACAAGCTTTACTAGTAGGTTTGAACTTACTTGGAACGTCGGAATACCCAAAAAAACATAAAAAATCAATATTATATCACCTTTTTTTAGCATACACGTATTATCATTGCTATTTTATCTACGTGTGGTGCAAGAACTGTTTATTTGTTTTTGTTTAGGTAGATGTACAATGCAAGGCTAGTTGGTATTATTGAAATAAGAAAAATATGTTATTTGTAATAAGTATGAATCATTTTGATTATTATTAGCTCAACATTGATTTGGTATAAAATAATGTTAGATCTCTAGGAGTGTGCTGCATAAATGTCTTTTTTTTTTGCATTTTCTAACAAATGACATAAATAATTGTAAATAAATTATTACGAGTGGCATTACTATTTGTAAAAGGCTTATTACAATATACGAAAACATTTATAAAAGACTTTTATTACAACGGGCACTGACAACGATCAAAACGAGTTAAAGCTCCAACCCTAGTACAACTTTACATGTAAAAATTGACAGTTGACAATTATAACAAACTTATTACAACTAGCATTATTAGTCACGTAATTTGTGTTTTTGTTGTTGTGGTGTGTAGTACCCTTGTATCAATCTTTTTTATTAGGATTTAAACATGTGGCATCTTGAGTCATGTCGAAGCCTCTTAACCATTTAAACAATGATGTTTATTTTATTCTCCACCAAGCTAACTTAATCATTAGGGATTGTCTTGTTCAACATTGTTGATTTTTGTTGTAAAAGTTCTTTTGCAATGTTTTCTAGACAAAGGTTCAAAGCTATTTAAATATTTAACTATGATTTTTATATTATCTACATTATTCCCGTGATATGAGGATGAATAAATGGAACATTTGCTCCCTTCTAAAAAACAGAACTTGAAAATAGTCACTATTTTTTTTGTTTCAGTCTAATTGCAAATATCGAAACTTCAATAAATGCAAACATTTACTATACTTTAAAGTGCAATTAAAATGCATAATTTTTGCAGTAAAAAGTAAAATATTCACTTAAAAAACTGCAAATATTATAGAAATTTTTCAAAATTTCTCATTTTTCTCAATAAAGTGAGTAAGAAAATGAAATGAAATGAAATAAAACTTTTGACTTATACAAGATATCCCAACCAAAGCAGAGATTTAATTTAAAGCTGTTTTTCTAGTAGGATTCTTCTGCGTGGAACACGAAATGAAAACATTGAAAAGGATAAAGGATTGATCCAAATTTATATATAAAATGAAAACATGCAAGGGCACTGTTCAGCACTCTTTCATCTTGGAATGTGGAATATAGAAGCTGTATATACATGCTAATGTTAGGGCATTTTTTGGGAGACATACCCCATGTTCTTTTCGCTCATCTTTTGAGGCATTTTTTGGAAGACATAAAGTTATATACAAGGATGTATGTTTTGTAGGTGATTTTTACATGGTGCATGCACAGGTTTCAGAGTATATTCCCTAGTTTATCGTATCCTTTTCCGTTTTATGTTTTCACCCATATACAAAATAAGAAATAAACCGACATCCATTCAGTCATGTATCATCATATTATAAATGATAACTAATACGTTGCCTTATCAATGGATGTCGGTTCGTATATATCTGAATCCGGAGTTAAATAATTGTCTGCCTGCTGTTACAGTGTAACTTTCATCATCATAATTGAACGTAATAACATGGCAATCATGTCAAAATCGGACGTAACCTTCTTCTTTACAGGTGATAGCTATAGCTCAGATTTTATAAAGGTTTTTCTTCACTTTCCTTTTCTTCTCTTCCTCACTTTCCTTTTCTTCTCTCTTTCTATTGCTGTTTTTTCCGAGCTTATCATGCAAATAAGACGCAGATATAAACCTCTTTTTATCAACTTCACGCCATGCAAGTAGTCGTCGACTATACTGATGTATGAGCGACTTCCCCAAAGTTATCGTCGGGGATTTCTCAATTAGTGCACCAACAACTTCCCAGATGTCGCTCATATATCAGTGAGGCAAACCATAGTTTGCAAGTTTTCAAGGACAGTGTTATTTATGGGGAGAGGCCGAAATTCATGGGAAAGAAAAGAATCCAGAGCTGCCTCACTTTTTGACGTACAAACTTGCGGTCACTTTAGCATTTTCGATTACTCATTTAGAAAGTTTAATAAACATTCAATCCTATGATTTGTGAGTGAAACTTAATTGGACACATGACGACGAAAATTAAAGATAGAAGAACATATTGAAACTTAAATAGTTATTTGGACATTTCCTCTTCATCCCTTTGTTAATTTTTATGATATCAATGACATATTTAAATTTGAAAATTTTGATCTCTCGATCAAGTAAATGAATGTTGTTCATCTAATTTTTCTTGTCTTTTGAATTTTAACATGATTCATTATATTACTAATTATTAGAGTAGGTGTTTTATTTTCTACAATTCAAGCTGGATTAGCAGAATTTATCGATTTCATTATATGTGAAGGCATAAGTAGAACTCGTAAAATCAATAATAATATTTAACTTTGTTTGATTTATAATTGATACGTTTATCAATTTCATTTATAATTGATGCATTTATCAATTTTAACATAATGTCACGACTATATAGTTGAAAAAAAAAAAAAAAAAAAAAAAAAAAAGAACCAAAATATTTAACTTGGTTCTATTTTTTCATAATGAATCTTGATTTTGAGTTAAATTAATGATAGGTTAAAGGTGAATTTAAGGATGACAATGGGGCGGGTCTAGGGTCCAAACTCGCTTGATCTACCCCTGTTTTGACCCATTTAGACCGGTCTCATAGGGTCTTCAGAGCGAGTAACCCACGACCCGCTTTTGGAGGTCCGGGTCTAGGGTACGGCTAACCCGCCCCAGCCCGACCTGCATGATTGAAGCATCATTAAAAAACTTTATAACAATGATGATTACTTGTTAATCTTCTTAGGTATACATGATTATAACTTGAATATTATATTCTTTCAATCAACAAACTATAAACTTTTCTAAGCTGCATCAATGATAATCATACAATAACAAATGCATACTAGTTGAACTATTATCTTACAACTCATTTTATTATATTCTCTTATCACTGTGAACACATTATAATATGTATATAATTTATCATTTAGTGATAAAAAAATATAAGTATATAAATTTGTATACATTGGAACACAATATCACCGGGTCGTGGGGCGGGTCGGGTCTACCTGAAACTCGTCCCAGGTCGTGGGGCGGATCGGGTCTACCATGACCTGTACGGGTTTCGGGTACGGGGCGAAATTACAGACCCGCATAGGGTCTACGGGGCGAGGTTTAAAAAGTCTGGGTCGGATCTGAAGAACAAAAAACCCGCTTCAAACCGCCTCATTGCCATTCCTAGTTTCGAACAATCTTAGCATAAGAAGTAGTAAATTACCCTTTTTTAATTTTTGCACAGCAAGTTGTATGCAATCTTAAAATGGTACGTATGTACACCCATATTTAAACTAGAAAAGGATCAATGCTACCTAATTTTCATTTAATTCTATCATAAATGGTTAATTCTATTTATACGCTGAATACTGGTAAACATACACCAAAAAACAGAACAAACTACTATACACCGAAAATAATTTATATACAATATGTCATTTACTAAATTACCCTTATTTTCTTATTCCTGGCCTTCTCATTTTCAAAGTTAAAACACATTTACTCAAAATTAGAAATTTCTTACATCAAAAATAAGTTAATTTTAACAAAATGAACTTCAGCTTTTCCCCTAGTATTGTAACTTTGAGAAAATTTTGAAAATTTTCTCAAATTAGTAAAATAACTATAATTTTAAAAAAAGGTTGAACTCTTCTAAATTATAATAATTAATTTTAATGTTGTCTTAATTGAAATTTTGGGTTTAATGATATAATGATTCATTAACTTTTCAATTTTCAATAATTTATAGGTTAATTTGATGGATTATATGTAAAGGTAAAGACAATTAAGAAAAAAAGGATTTTTATATTATTTTTTGTAGGAAAGCAACAATGTATCCTAAATAATTTTTGGTGTATGAATTGAGTTTTTCATCGTAGGTTTTAAGTTGACGAAACATAAGGTTGATTATTATATAGTTGACTAAAAGTTTCAGTTTCAAAATTTTGGGCATGATTGAGGTTGAATTTGTTGTTTAATTCAATAACATGGTTAGAAATGTTAAAAGCAAAATAGGATCTTTTTATCAGTGCATTTGTCATGATTGTTTGATTACTATTTTTCTATATATTGAACCTTTTTCGTTTTCTTCAACTTCCATTTCATTGAATTAAGAGCATTCTAAAATTATATTCGAGCCATATTAGCCTAGAAAAAGGTAATTTTCTCATTTTAGCATAAACAACGTAAACATAAGTTGAGTCTGAATTGTGGTAAATAATTAATTATTGACTTAGTTTCATTTTTACATCTTTCATGTTATCATCCTTGCTTTCTCCTTTTCACTTTTTTCTAAATGTTGACTCATGTGTCACTCATTGTATATTAAATTTTTTATTGAATTGTAGAAAGATGCTTGGATCTTTCCCATAATAGACTTTTCATAAAATTCATCCATTTCCAATCTATAATTTATCCCCATCTCCAAAACAAATTTCTTTCAATATAATCAATAACAATGCACTAATACAAAAGTGGGCATACTCGACACTAATGTGTGTGCGTTGCATGAAAAGTGCAGTGAAAGTTATGCTTTCTTTGATCTTCTGGAACAATATTCATACGGTGTTGCATTAGACGTGAATGCACTGTTGCGGTTGGAATTCTAGTGCTTGACGTGCAAGACCAGTTCAAAGCGTATCTTTACATAAATACAATCCAACTCAGTGATCCGCATTATCAGAATAAACAAATAAATAACCGTTGATGATGATTAATCCAACGGTTCAAACCGATCCCCGCTTCAGTTACGTGAAATTTTGATGCGACGTTTTCCTCCTTCATGAAATACTTTCCCCCCAAAACAAATTTCTCCCTCTCCAGTCTTCCCTCTCTACTGTTCTCTCTCCACAAAATCCATCCACAAACACCATTGATTGCTATTGTACCTTTGATTGCTACCGTACCTCCGATTACAAACTATATACCTGTGATTGCTCATATTTTACAAACTTTACACCTCCGATTTGGATCATTTAGGACAATTACAGGCAGTTAGGGCTTCATCATTTGGATTTTATTTAGGTGATTTCATCTCTACCTTATTTTGGTCTACATTCAAAGTTTCTGTGTGATTTGGTACCATTGCCTTAAATTAGGGTTTTATGTTGAATATTCGCCTTTTTGGTGTTTTTATCTGAAAATTTCGTGTTTTTTATACTCAAAGTGTTATATTTATATGTTTGCATGTGTTGAAATTGTGCAAGTTTTGTATTTTTTTGTTTGTCAAACCATTTATTTATTGGTAAATAAATTAACACTAACTTAATATATTTAAATGTCAAATTGTGAAAAGTGGAAAAAAAAAATCTAGAGGACAAAAGAAATCCAATTTAATGTTTAAATGTTGATTTTTGTTTGTAGTAAAACAATGCCTATTTCTCTACCTACATCATGTGACTATGAAGTTACCCTGAGCATGGGTGATCTAGGACTCTCATACCCATCATCATCTGAAACTTCTATTGATTTCTACATAGAAATGCTGGAAAGGCACTATGAAGATTTGTGTGAGTATGAACTAGAGCAAGAAGAACTCCAAAGACAAAACCGAGAACAACAACGACGTGAAGAAAGGCTACATCGAAGACAAAGTCATGATGTCTTATGTCATCAACATCAAAACAACCAAATGGTTAACGAACAACAAGTTGACTCACCAATCATAATGTGTGAGTGTGGGTATGCCGCTGTAAAAGATGTTACTTCGATTAGAGTTAACATTGGTCGTCGGTATTTTAGATGTCATGTTTATCCCATAGGGTGTACCTTTTGGCAATGGATTGACCATCGGTTACCAAGTCGAGCCGCTGAGTACGCAATTGAATTACAACGTCGACTTGCAACGCTGCAAACTCGATTGATTGTGCAATATCTCACCTCCGTTAAGGTCACTCACAAGGGGAATGCCTTAATTTCGGTGGAGCATTATAGGTAAAAGATGCAGATAAATTACAAGACAGACAATTAAAGCAGCGATAAATAAATAAAACTTTATTTCATTGATAAACAGCTTGTACAAGGATTGTTTTACAATACCAAAGTATCATGTCTTGCTTACAAAAATAAAGAAGCATAAAATGATTTCCCCAAATAAAGCATGAGCCAGCCATAGCAGTAGAAGAGAGAGTCCAAGGCAACACACCAAAGAGTCTTCAATCTTGAAAAGAGTAACGGTCCAAACAAACCTGAGCTATTCCCTCCCTGACTACCTAGGGGAGGGGGGAACGGAAGAAAATAGGCGAAAGCAAACTAGGTCAGACATAAAGTCTGGTAAGTCCAGTGATTCTTAGTATTTAAACGAGGAAAAGGGTCATGACATGAATAAACTAAATATAAGACTAGACCATAGTAACAAGATAACATGGGGGTATGCATGGGATATGGCAAGATAAACTGAATGTACTGATAAACTGAATGTACTGATAAACTGAATGCGCTTCTACTCCTTCTCTGCTTCGCAACTACCCTATTATACTGATTCTTATATCTCTGCACCACCTACTAGTGTCCAAACTAGTAACCTATGATCATATGATAACGTGATCCCAATCCCCGTATTTGCTGTTGCTTTTAGGTGTACATCTATTATGGTGGTTCCATTTATTACCTAGATCTAATCTAGGGTTTACTATCGAGCGGTTCCTAGATTCAACCAGGGTTTACATTACCCAGGGCCAATGGGGTTTATGCTACCTATTGAACGCTTCTCGGATTCAGGGTTTACGCGACCTAGGTCCAACTAGGGATTATGCTACCTATTTCGTATTAATTTTCTATGTGTCTATGTCAGCCGGCCCTCTCTTGCGTGTAGATACTCTGTGCTGGCCCCACCATAAGGTGTATCAAGCCTTATGATAGCGACCCGACACGATTCAAGATGCACAGTGTATAACTACTGGTACCCAATGCCTGCTTTTCCCACTCCGGAGTACGTGCACGCCCGTAAACCGTCGGAACCTACACTGACGTACCCCCTGTTGTTATCTTTGACCGCTTATAATCAGCCCAGTAATCGTACCCCACCCTGCCTAGTTTCAGGGTACCATGATACATCTATGTGGGTTACTGCTGAAATGGGTCCCCGTTACTAGGGTTTCCTGCTGGTTAAGTTTGTGGGCCTATATATACAAATATTACCCACCCATACGAGATGTACTTAACCTTCCCACCGATTCTAGCATGTTTTCTTAACGGTTAAGTTTGCGGGTCTATATGTAGTAATATTGCCCACCTACACGAGATGTACTTAACCTTCCCACGGATTCAAGCATGTTTATTTAATGGTTAAGTTTTGTGGGCCTATATTTACTAATATTACCCACTTACCTGACGTGTACTTAACCTCCTACTCATCAAGTCGTGTTGGTTAAGAGGTTCTTATTAACTTAACCTTTCTTGCTTATCATGCAGGATTGGTTAAGTGTGATTTATTAACTTAACCCTGTTCATTCATCATGTTATATTGGCTAAGTATTTCCCATTTAACTTAACCCCATTCGTTCATCGAGTTACATTGGTCAAGTGTCATTAATCAATTCAAGTTAACTTAACTCATCCACCCGTCACGTCATGTTGGTTAAGTGTTTCCTTCTGGTGTTGACTTGACCCTTCCTCAAATCTTGTTATATCGGTTAAGTGTTGTTCTCGTGTTAACTTAACCCTTCCCATACATCATGTTATATAGTTGGTTAAGTGTTTTCCTCTTGTATTACTTAACCCCACCACATGTCATTATATATTTTGGTTAAGTGTTACCTTAGTTAACTTAACCCTATCATCTGCTTAATTAACATGTTACAACGGTTAAGTGTTCTAAATTTACTTAACCTCACCCACTTGCCTAGTTAACATGTTATTACGGTTAAGTGTTTCCCTAGTTACTTAACCTCACCATTTCTAGCTTGATTTATTCGTGAGCCTTAATTAATTATTTATTAAAGCATCAACCACTCACATTAGACAGATATTGTTGTGGTTACTGGATGTGCCGGTCGGTTCCGGGTAGGTTTACACCCACCTCAGTCTAACCTCGGGTCTTTCTGGGCTTGATGCACTAACCACCCACATTAGATAAGTATTATTGTGGTCACTGGATGTGTCAGTCAGTTTCGGGCAGTTTTACACCGCAACTCAGTCAAACTCGGGTTAGGCATATTCGTCTTTTACTAAATTTACATATTTACTATTTATGTAAATTTTCCATAAATCAATTTAGCCTAGATCGTATTTAATTGTCATGCAAATTAGCATATTTATGTTCTATACCCAAAACTTGATTTACCTATCAATCAGCCCAACCTGCAGTTTATACCAATTTTTGATTTAATATTCCCCTTTTTCAATTCATGCCCAATCTAGATTAATATTCCAATTTAGGGTTTATGTCAAAACTAGATTTCATATTCTACTTTACCGTTTATGTCCAACTTGGTTTACACGCCAATTACACCCTTTGCGGCCAATTATATTTATCAACTTATGCCCAAGTCCAATATGCATGTAAATCATTCACTATTATAGCCAATTTAGATTATGCCAACATATTTATTATGCCAAACTAACTTAATTAAGCTACGTTCAATCCCCGCATCATAATCGTACGTATAACATGATTTCACAAGTTTTCTTTGTACTCATGAAATGATACTTACTAACAGTATCAAAGCAAGGAATAGGGGATAAGCACGAGAATTGACATAAAAGAATAACCATGCAAGAATGAACCAAATACAAAAATAATGGTTCCAATGGGTTCGATGTACATAACAGTGAATAGGAATAAACTAGACAAGTTACACCAAAAAAAATGAGATCCAACATAATTAAGGGAATAGGCATAGGTGATTTGGTCCAACATAATGCCAATTCGAAGTACAACCTAATAGGTTAATGGGAATAGGCATAAGCCACTGACTATAACAGTTATAGGCAATTAACCACAATAATCATGGGTGACTAATCACAATAGTTTCTTAATCAATGTCATAGGCCATAGTCTCATAGTCGTGAATCATATGCAATAGTCTCAAAATTATGAATCATAGTAATAGTCATAGGCAACAGTCTTATGGTAATAGTCATATGTAATAGTCTCTTTGTCATGAATCATAGTCATAGGCGATAGTTTCATGGGCAACAGTTTCATAGTCATAGTCTTAGGCAAAAGTCCCATAATCATAGTCATTGGCAATTAGCCACAATAAGTTCTAGGCAACAATTGAGAATCAGATCCAAAGGCATAGATAACGTTATATTTGACATAAGCACGAATCAAAGATAATTAACTTGCAAATTAGTATAGTTCTATATTTTGATTCATTACATTCATAATTCCAATTACACGTTCAAATCTAAGGAATAACCACACTTACAGTGATTGGTTTAGAAGAGGATAATAAGACAGCGTTGTGGCGATTTGCTATGATTCGTGTGACGTTGCTTGAAGCAGAATGCCTACGGTCCAACTTGAAGCTTTAACTTGATTCTCTTTTAATTCTATTCAGTTTGGAAGAAGATGCATTAATCCTAGTTTTGATTCCAGTAGAGTAGCAGCGCCTTTTTTTATTTTTACTTAGAATTGAGGCAGAGTATAGGCAGAATGAAATTGTGTGGAGAGAAAGCTAGGTTTGGGGGTGTTTAAATAGCATAGGGGTCACGAATCTGGTCAGAAAGGCGTCTAGGTGCAGAAAAATAGATCTGTCTCCAGATCTGGAAAACAGGGGGAGGTCAACCCTAGGGTTGACCCTAGTGTCGACCTATATACCCAAGTCAACCCCCAGGTCGACCTTAGTGTCGACCTGTGTAGGCAGGTCAACCCTAGTGTCGACCTGGGTCCTGTCTGTTTTGAATTTCGGGCTGAAACTTATGAAGGCCATATCTTCTTCATATGGAGTCTGATTTACGCAAACTTGGACTGTATTCCAAGAAGAATTTCGAGATGAACGCAACGGAGTAGCCCGTTTCCCTTAGTTATTCTGTTATGATTTAATTATTCCATGATTTGTTACTCTTATGAACACAGAAAATACGGGGTGTTACATTCTCCCCTCCTTAAAGGATTTCGTCCTCGAAATCTTCAAGTTAAGAAGAATGTATCCTACCATCCAATCATCCATCTACTCAACCATCATCCACAAGCATCCACTGTCCTTAAAAAACTTCTAATGTTGTATGAACGTATGCAAAAGTGTGTGTATATGTCCCTTATCTAATGCAAAGATCAAGCTGTCTACTGAATCCGTTGACCTCCTCAATGCGGATTATGTTAGTGTCATGAGTCCAATTATGTATGTAAGAAATCCTAATTGATACACATCATTTCTATATGTGTGCATAATCATTCATCCAAATGCAACGTCCACAGGATAACACATCAAGTTCAATCCATAAACAACTACATATATGCAAATGCAATATGAAAGTAACTAAGTTGATCTAGTGCCTAATGTGTGCATATGCATCCACGATCAACCACTAGCAACCACTTGCAACGATCAATCATAACTTGTTTCAAACACATGTTTACATCCGTTGGCTTCTACCTAAGGATCGAAGATATGACTTAGAGGATATACCTCAAAAGATAAAGACTAGTATAAACTTAACAGAAAAGGAGGAATCAAGGGTATTCCCTCAAAAAGGGTATGATGTGCATATCTAGTCTTTAGTCTTCTAAGTTGCACCTTCTTGAGCTTCAATCCATCGTACCTTAACTAATTTAACTTCACGATTGCGAAGCTTCTTGACCTCCATTTCCAAAACCCACTAGCAAACATAGGACCTCGATCACTTACTATGCTAGAGGGCATCCAATGTTGTCGAACTATCTTTCCCAGATGAACAGATGTTAACCACGATACCAAGTGTATATACTAAGATGATTAGAGGTCTTTCTTCTACTCAGCTTATCCATCCTGTCACACATTTGATGGTCGATATCTCTCACGCAAACCATCCTAGTCGAACTCGACATCCCTCAAGTACAAGCCCCAAAGGCCTAAACCAATATCAGACAGGCACCCAAGGAATACCTCCTCCGAATTTGGACGATTTATGTGAGATGATACTAGCAAAACAACCAAACAATTGAGCACTTAACCGACTCTGGCTATCCTCGCCAATCTTGCTCTAAAACTATCGTTGATCGTATAACTGGCTTTGCATTGTCAACTAGATATATGTGGAAGTCTGTCTCAAGTTTTAGGGGAAAACCCCTACCCTAATCAAAAACATCTTGCGTACTTATGGGCTACTTCAACGGATCGAAAATCGTCGATAAATACATAAAGTGCTTCTAGGTAGCTAAGAAAACTGATCCCTTAGTATCACACGAAATCTCGAGGGTATTCCTGAGGCAAGTCGAAAGTCTAACTACCCTCCTTTCACAATTACTAGCTAACCAATCCATGCCTAGAATCTACCTATAGCCCAAAAACATAAGCATAAATATAGCTATTCTCAAATCCTCACAAGTCAAAGATAAATGGGCCGAACCATCCATTTGATTTGAGACTATAATGGGATCCTCTATTATACAATATCTAGGGTGCAGAGACTCAACTATGGAAGCAGACATATACGAATATGAAGCGCTAAAATCAGAAGGAGTACTAACAGGATGATCAAAGGGGAAAAACTCTATCAACATAAATCTTACTGCCTCTCTCTCAGGTACGCCGGCGGTGAGAGCATGCACTTGCCTTCCGGAAAATCCTGTCCTTTGTTCTTTCCCTTGCCCTTAATTATATGACACATTATAAAGATACTTCCTCTTGTTTTAGGTTTTACTATTCTTTCCACCCCTCCTTTGTGAACCAAGTCCATATCCATGGGTTCTTCATCTTTGTGTTGTGCTCCTTAGCCAAACTCCCTCATTCTCAACTTTGCCATCCTTGTGTAACTTGTTGACATGTCTCTCGAAAGCTGCCTCCATCGCACGGAGAATCCTACAAAGCTCGAAAGAAAATTACGGCTATAGATGGAAGTTAGGTACTTACTTGCCCTTTGACAAGTGTCGTAGTCTCATCAAGCTTACGGGACCATGCCACGATGAGGTTACCTCCCAGAAAGCCAGGAGCCCTAGAGACACAATAAAAAAGGAAACAAGGATTCAAACAGAGGGTCAAAAGATAGTGCATATGGCTTTGGGGAATATGCCTTTAAAACAAAACTTTTCTTTTGAAAATGCTTCTTTTAAAACCGTTTTGAAAATAATTTTTCAAATCTTTTTATCTGATCCGGTAACCTTCAGCTCTGGTACCAAGTGTAACACCCCACCTCCGTTAGTGTCACTCACAAGGGGAATGCCTTAATTTCAGTGGAGCATTATATGTAAAAGATGCAGATAAATTACAAGACAGACAATTAAAGCAGCGACAAATAAATAAAACTTTATTTCATTGATAAACAGCTTGTACAAGGATTGTTTTACAATACCAAAGTATCCTGTCTTGCTTACAAAAATAAAGAGGCATAAAATGATTTCCCAAATAAAGCATGAGACAGCCATAGCAGTAGAAGAGAGAGTCCAAGGCAACACGTCAAAGAGTCTTCAAGCTTGGATAGAGTAACGGTCTAAACAAACCTGAGTCATTCCCTCCCTGACTACCTGGGGGGAACGGAAGAAAAGAGGCGAAAGCAAACTAGGTCAGACATAAAGTCTGGTAAGTCCAACGATTCTTAGCATTTAAACGAGGAAAAAGGGTCATGACATGAATAAACTAAATATAAGACTAGACCATAGTAACAAGATAACATGGGGGTAAGCATGGGATATGGCATGATAAACTGAATGCGCTTTTACTCCTTCTCTGCTTTGAAACTACCCTGTTATACTAATTCCTATATCTCTATACTGCCTACTAGTGCCCAAACTAGTAACCTATGATCATATGATAACATGATCCCAATCTCCGTATTTGCGGTTGCCTTTAGGTGTATATCTATTATGATGGTTCCATTTATTAACTAGATTTAATCCAGGGTGTACTATCGAGCGCTTCCTAGATTCAACTAGGGTTTACGCTACCCAGGGCCACTGGGGTTTACGCTGCCTATTGAACGCTTCTCAAATTCAGGGTTTACGCGACCTAGGTCCAACTAGGGATTATGCTACCTATTTCTTATTAATTTTCCATGTGTCTGTGTCATTCGGCCCTCTCTTGCGCGTAGATACTCTGTGCTGGCCCCACCATAAGGTGTATCAAGCCTTATGATAGCGACCCGACACGATTCAAGATGCACAGTGTATAACTACTAGTACCTAGTGCCTGCTTTTCCCACTCTGGAGTATGTGCACCCCCGTAAACCGTCGGAACCTACACGGACGTACCTCCTTCCGTTATCTTTGACCGCTTATAATCAACCCAGTAATCGTGCCCCACCCTGCCTAGTTTCAGGGTACCGTGATACATTTATGTGGGTTATTGCTGAAATGGGTCCCTGTTACTAGGGTTTCCTGCTGGTTAAGTTTGTGGGCCTATATATACAAATATTACCCACCAATACAAGATGTGCTAAACCCTCCCACCGATTCTAGCATGTTTTCTTAATGGTTAAGTTTGCGGGCCTATATGTACTAATATTGCCCACCTACACGAGATGTACTTAAGCTTCCCACGGATTCAAGCATGTTTATTTAATGGTTAAGTTTTGTGGGCCTATATTTACTAATATTACCCACCTACCCGACGTGTACTTAACCTCCTACTCGTCAAGTCGTGTTGGTTAAGAGGTTCTTATTAACTTAACCTTTCTTGCTTATCATGCAGGATTGGTTAAGTGTGATTTATTAACTTAACCCTGTTCATTCATCAGGTAATATTGGTTAAGTATTTCCCATTTAACTTAACCCCATTCGTTCATCAAGTTACATTAGTCAAGTGTCATTAATTAATTCAAGTTAACTTAACCCATCCACCCGTCACGTCATGTTGGTTAAGTGTTTCCTTCTGGTGTTGACTTGACCCCACCTCAAATCTTGTTATATTGGTTAAGTGTTGTTCTCGTGTTAACTTAACCCTTCCTATACATCATGTTATATAATTGGTTAAGTGTTTTCCTCTTGTATTACTTAACCCCACCACATGTCATTATATATTTTGGTTAAGAGTTACCTTAGTTAACTTAACCATATCATCTGCTCAATTAACATGTTACAACGGTTAAGTGTTCTAAATTTACTTAACCTCACCCACTTACCTAGTTAACATGTATTACGGTTAAGTGTTTCCCTAATTACTTAACCTTACCATTTCTAGCTTGATTTATTCATGAGCCTTAATTAATTAATTAAAGCACCAACCACTCACATTAGACAGATATTGTTGTGGTTACTGGATGTGCCGGTCGATTTCGGGCAGGTTTACACCACACCTCAGTCTAACCTTGGGTCTTTCTGGGCTTGATGCACTAACCACCCACATTAGATAGGTGTTATTGTGGTCACTGGATGTGTCGGTCGGTTCCAGGCAGTTTTACACCACAACTCAGTCTAACCTCGGGTTAGGCATATTCGTCTTTTACTAAATTTACATATTTACTATTTATGTAAATTTTCCGTAAATCAGTTTAGCCTAGATCATATTTATTTGTCATGCAAATTAGCATATTTATATTCTATGCCCAAAACTTGATTTACCTATCAATCAGCCCAACTTGCAGTTTATACCAATTTTTGATTTAATATTCCCCTTTTTCAATTCATGCCCAATCTAGATTAATATTCCAATTTACGGTTTATGTCAAAACTAGATTTAATATTCTAGTTTACCGTTTATGTCCAAAACTTGGTTTACACGCCAATTACACCCTTTGCGGCCAATTAAATTTATCAACTTATGCCCAAGTTTAATATGCATGTAAATCATTCATTATTATAGTCAATTTAGACTATGCCAACATATTTATTATGCCAAAATAACTTAATTAAGCTACGCTCAATCCCCGCATCATAATCGTACGTATAACATGATTTCACAAGTTTTCTTTGTACTCATGAAATGATACTAACAGTTACAAAGCAAGGAATAGGGGATAAGCACAAGAATTAACATAAAAGAATAACCATGCAAGAATGAACCAAATACAAAAATAATGGACCCAATGGGTTCGATGTACATAACAGTGAATAAGAATAAACTAGACAAGTTACACCTAAAAAATGAGATCTAACATAATTAAGGGAATAGGCACAGGTGATTTGGTCCAACATAATGCCAATTCGAAGTACAACCTAATAGGTTAATGGGAATAGGCATAAGCCACTGACTACAATAGTTATAGGCAATTAACCACAATAATCATGGACAACTAATCACATTATTTTCTTGATCAATGTTATAGGCCATAGTCTTATTGTCATGAATCATATGCAATAGTCTCAAAATTATGAATCATAGTCATAGTCATAGGCAACAGCCTTATGGCCATAGTCATATGTAATTGTCTCTGTGTCATGAATCATAGTCATAGGCGATAGTTTCATAGGCAACAATTTCATAGTCATAGTCTTATGCAAAAGTCCCATAATCATAGTCATTGGCAATTAGCCACAATTAGTTCTAGGAGACAATCGAGAATCTGATCTAAAGGCATAGATAACGTTATATTTGACATAAGCATGAATCAAAGATAATTAACTTGCAAATTGGTATAGTTCTATATTTTGATTTATTACATTCATAATTCCAATTACACGTTCAAATCTAAGGAATAACCGCACTTACACCGATCGGTTTAGAAGAGGATAATAGGATAGCATTGTGGCGATTTGCTATGATTCGTGTGACGTTTCTTGAAGAAGAATGCCTACAGTCTAACTTGAAGCTTTAACTTGATTTTCTTTTAATTCTATTCAGTTTGGAAGAAGATGCATTAATCCTAGTTTTGATTCCAGCAGAGTAGCGGCGCCATTTTTTTATTTTTACTTAGAATTGAGGCAGAGTATAGGCAGAATGAAATTGTGTGGAGAGAAAGCTAGGTTTGGGGGGTTTTAAATAGCATAGTCAGAAAGGCGTCCAGGTGCAGAAAAATGGATCTGTCTCCAGATATGGAAAACAAGGGGAGGTCGACCCTAGGGTCGACCCTAGTGTCGACCTGTATACCTAGGTCGACACCCAGGTCGACCTTAGTGTCGACCTGTGTAGGTGGTTGACCCCCAGGTCGACCCTAGTGTCGACCTGGGTCCTGTCTGTTTTGAATTTCGGGCTGAAACATCTGAAGCCATATCTTCTTCATACGGAGTCTGATTTACGCAAACTTGGACTCTATTCCAAGAAGAATTTCGAGACGAACGCAATGGCGTAGCCCGTTTCCCTTAATTATTCTGTTACGATTTAATTATTCCCTGATTTGTTACTCTTATGAACGCAGAAAATACGGGGTGTTATAGATTGGTTTTCGAAATGAAATTAGTAGACTTAACGACCAGCTTCATAGGATAAACATTAGAAGACAAAATTAATTTATTGTATCGTCTTTGTATCACCTGTATCGTCTTTATATCTATACTGTTTTGTTTTGGTTCAGCCATGTAATGTTATGAATTTGTGTTTAGTATCCTTAGTTGCTTATTTTATGTATTCTACTGATAATTCAATTTCAAAAGTTAGTGATAGTTCAAATCAAAGCAATCGTTGATTTGGCTGCACACTGATCACACCACATTGATTTTGTATATTTGTAAATTATTACCTTGTTGTGTTTTTATTTCTAATTTAATCAAACCTTATAGAGTAGCCCCTTTTCGTGTCTTGAAACTGTTAGTGGTATCAAATTTAGTCTTACTAGGTCGTGGTTAGATTGTGGCAATAGATAATGAGTATTACATATGGATTGGACTTCCAAGATCGAGTGCAGAATATGTAAGAGGGGTAAAAGCTTTTCTAAGAATTGCATTTCCCATTTATAAAGTAGGTGATGGGATGAAGTGCCCTTGCAAAAAATGCACAAAATGTAATTGGTATTGTGAAAATGTCATATACGATCATCTTCTTTTTAATGGCCCTTCTCCAGTACATACTAGGTGGATTTGTGAGGTTTCATAGACGAAATTAATAGGTGTTGATGACCTTTTGGATTGTGAAACGGAGATGGATTTTGAGGATAATTTAGATGTGATGTTCAAATGTGCGGGTTACAAATTTGATCAAAATCCAGAGGAATTTGAAGTAGAACCAAATCCGAAGGCTGATAAATTTTATCGGCATATTAAAGAAGGAAAACAACCGTTATATCCTGGCTGCAGTAAATTTTCTTGACTAAGTTTCTTGATCAGGCTTTATCATTTAAAGTGTGCTTATGGAATTAACAAGTCTGCGTTTGGGAAATTACTAAAGCTTATAAAAGAAGCCATTAATGATGCCCAACTGCCTTTGTTTTCCTGCGCAGTAAAGAGTGTCATTAAAGATTTAGGTCTTGATTACCAAAAAATACATGCTTGCCCAAACAATTGCATGTTATATTGGGCAGAGAATAAAGATAAAGAGGCCTGTGACACTTGTGGTTTTTCGAGCTAGGTTGTAAAAGAAAAAGAAGACATCGCTGATAATAATGATCCACCAAAGTTGACTTCCAAAGTGCCAGCAAATGTTATGAGGTGCTTTCCACTAATACCAACGTTACAAAAGATGTTTATGTGCAAAGAATTTTCCAAACTTTTAAGATGGCACCAAGTGGAATGAAAAGAAGACGGAAAACTAAGAAATCCGGCTGATGGTGTGGCATGGAAGATGATGGATGATCGCTATCCTGAATTTTCATCAGAAAATCATAATGTTAGATTGGATCTAGCATCTGATTGATTTAGTACATATCGTTCAATGAATTCAAGTTATAGTACATGGACAATTGTGTTAGTAAACTACACTCTTCCTCCTTGGTTATGTATGAAATAAGAGAATTTGATTCTTTCAACATTAATATCTGGTCCAGATTCTCCAAAGAACAGTATTGATGTTTATATGCAGCATTTAATTGCAGAACTGAAGGCGTTATGGAATGTTGGCATCGAAACTTATGATTCCTTGACTAATGGGTATTTTAATTTACGGGCAAACGTCTTATGGACCATTAGTGATTTTCCGGAATATGCCATGTTGTCGGCTTGGAGCATGAAGGGGAAACTAGCATGTCCACTATGCCATTATGAAACTACTTCAAATTATTTGAAGCATAGAAAAAAAATGTGTTATATGAACCATAGAAAGTTTCTTGATCCGACACATAAGTGGAGGCTGGATAAGAGAAGATTTTATGGCGAAATTGAAATGGGGGATCATTCTAGAAATATTACCAGGAGCAGATATTGAAGAGTTATTGCAGGGGTACAAAAATCAGTTTGGGGATAAGACCAAGAATATGGGTCAAGTGATGGCTCTTTTAAAAAAAAGTCAGTAGTTTTTGACTTACCATATTGGTGTCATAATCCGCTTTGACATAACCTGAATGCCATGCGAATAGATAAGAACATATGCGATAAAATAGTAGGTACTTTACTTAATATAGGTTGCATGTCGAAGGATCTCCTAAACGCTTGTTTGGATTTACACGAGTTGGGCATAAGGAAGGCCCTTCAATCCTGTTGAATGTGGTGATGGAAAACATGTTGAAATTAGAGCTGCAATATTTGATATGATAAATAAGGAAAAACGAATCTTTTGTTCAGTATTGAAGAACGTCAAACTGCCCCCATGGTTGTGCCTCGAATGTTAGTCGATACGTGCATATAAAAGATATAATGATTGTGGGATAAAAGACCCATGATGCTCATTTCATACTCCACTATTTGTTACAATTTGTCATGAAGAAAGCATCAAAACCCAAGGTTGCGTTATCAGTGATCAGATTTAGTGCATTCCTTAGAGGACTATGCAACAAGGTTATCGAAGTGGATGATATCAAGAGGCTGAAAAAAGAAATTATCATGATACTTTGTCATTTTGAAATGATTTTTCCATAGGTTTTTTCAATATAATAGTACATTTACCTGTTCATTATGCAGAGAAACCGAATATAGTGGGGATGAACACCTTAGATGCATGTATCTAATTGAGCGATATCTAAGAAAGTTGAAATCTTATGTTCGAAATAGAAACAAACCAGAAGGTTCCATTGCCGAAGTTTACTTGGCAGAAGAGTGTGTGACCTTCTATTTAAGATTTTTAAGCGTTGACGGAGGAACATAAAACATGTTGATTGATTTTGGAAGATGTTCAACAGATTTGGAATATCATTTTGGAACAAAAAAGAATAAAGATGGAAAGATGCAGATTGGAAGGTAACACATCACTATATTCTGTTCAATTCCGGTAATAAAGAAATTGAGAGTTTGTTCGAGTAAGTTCTTAAGTTCCTATATCATTTTCCTTAAATATAAATTAATATCTGCATTTTGTAGTTTTTTGACCTTAATTATTATTTAGGGTTCATCGAGCTTTTGTGGATGGTCTTGCAAATCCAAAAAGATACAAGAGGGAACGAGAACATTACGAAGAGTTTAGGAATTGGCTAAAAGAAGTGGTTCTGAAAAAGGACAATATTTCAAGAGATATAAAGGTGTTTGCATAAGGTCCTAATTGAAGAGCTAGGAAGTTTACCAGTTATGTAATAAATGGATATAGATTCCACACAAAATTCAGTGATTCTCGATGTACCGCACAAAATAGTTGTGTATTTTTGACTGCCAAAACTACTATGTTTGCAAGTTCGAAAGACCAAAACCCAATAGTTGGTGATGTCAATTATTGTGGATCAATCGAAGAAATTTTTGAGCTTGAATACTGGGGATCTTTCACACTGGTCCTTTTTAAGTGTTGCTAGTACCAAGAGGAAAAAGATTCATATGATCTTAGCCGAGTAAATTTTAGTAAGTGCCATAAAACTGATCCTTATGTCATGTCTTCGCAAGTGCAGCAAGTATTTTGTATGGAAGATTTGTTGAAAATCAGAATGCAATGGAAGAAGACATGAGCAATCTGCATTCACATGATATTGGTATAGGTGGTGAACTGAAACCAGAAGTTGTTGATGGAGGTTGGATTAAGGATGATGTCCCCATAATACAACTAGAAACAGAACAAGAAACAAAAGTTCCTCATGTTCCGTCTCCTTATGACAAAATAATTTCTCGTTGTTATTGCTTTACTTTGGTTTAATAAGTTGTCTAATTTATGATGTATTTGGTACTTTTTTTAGTTGTTTATTATCTTTGATTAATGTATTTGGCATTCTTTTTTCATAATGCAATTTACATTGTTCACATGTTTTATGAGTTAATGTCTTTCTTTATTGTCATATGTATTTGTTATAGTCCAAAATGTTAGTTGTCGTTTTTTTTCCACTTTAACATGCACGTTCCTTGTTGTAATGTATTCATTTTGTACAGGATCGATGAACTTATAAATACCCGGCTGCATCATGACGGAGAGTTTCAAAGGACATGTTACGTGGGTAGAAATTCCTTCTTAGTATAACAATATGATGTAGACTGCTTTTCTTATAGGGTTCTTATGGAGTTTGTTAACGATTGCCTCCAGTACATCGAAATAGGAGGAGACAATGTCCGCAAAGGAAAGAGGGGTGGCTGACAGCTGATATTGAATGACAAGGCGTAAACGATTTTGTAGAGGGCTAAAATAAGGAAGAAGAAGTGGATTTTTACATTGACAACATTATTGACAAAGACAGTGACCGTTGATTCAACTACAGCCACGTGTAATCATACAGCCAAGGAAAAAATAATTCAAGGTATATATATGTAATATAGATCCATTCTGGTATATAAATCTGTGTGTGAAGAACTATGAAGGCCACCATTACTATTTTTATTGTTACAGGTTCTGTTAAAAACCGGTTGCAAAGCACAAGTATATTATCACACATAGACTTCAGTAGCAATGCAAAATGATGAAAAACAATCCAACTCAAGTGGGTCAAAAGAAACTATCGCCACAGCCAGATATGAATAATGGTTAAGAAGATGTTACTGTGATGGACAAAGGAACCAGGAGGAAATTAAATGTAGAAAATGAAACAGATAAAAGCAAGAACTGCATTTTAGTGTTTTCTATTATTGTGTCGATTTCCTATTCCGACCATGTAGGCTACAGCTAATTCAAGTAACTATTGGTTATTTGAACCTGCATTCTGTCAAAAATGCAAGAACTGTTGTATGTCGACTCTATTTGGTAGCTTAAATTTATGATCGATGGTGAATAATAATGCTAATATTATTGTAGTTCTCACGACCACCAATGTTGACAAAGTATGAACAAGATCGAAGCATGTGTATGCAAGAAAATGATGTAGTTAGTAGATCACTTGGTGTGCCTTCATTTGTTAATAGTATGAAAGAGGCAGCAGCACGAAATAAGAAAGAAAAAGGTAAACATATTGATGGATGTGATGAATACATCCCAGAAAATGATGGTGAAGATGACAATGATGATTCATCGGATTCGGAGGTACAAAAAAAGTTACTTGTTTACTACTTATTGTCTTTTGCCTTTATAAACATAAAAAAAAGTTCAAACTAAAAATCTTGAACTTCGACTTAATTATAGAGATTCAACGTTGTTAAGTCAAAACAACCTTTAACTGGACTGAGGATTCGTTCTAGAGCCAATGTAGCCCTTGAAATTGAGGAAACGATGACCCACACGCCCCCTCTTAAGAAAGATGGCTCTAACAAGGGAGTGATGACAAACACTCCCACTCCAAAGAAAGCAAGCAACCCGGATAAAACTGCAGAAACATATAAGAAATTGATGCAACCTATATTGTATCATCCAGTGGTTTTAAAACCTTCAACGTCTCGTCCATCAGTTTTAAAACCTATATGTAGCAAAATGTTCAAACAATCAACCAGTTGTGAACCTGCTAGTTTAGTCACTTCTTAATTAGCGATCGGGAATGTCAAAAACAGAATGTTGCAGCTCCAATAATGGAAAATGTTACTGATAAATTAGATCAGAAATGGATTGCATGGGAAGATGAAACAAGTACAGTGTTTCTTTATTTGTTCAGTGCATTGCACTATTGAGTGTGTATATTATAAGTTTTGCATGCATATTATATGTTTCTGTAAGGCCATATATTAATTTTCTATTATTTTTTTGAACCTGGTATATAAAGTACGAGCTCCAAAAAACCTAAAGGGAAGTCAAAAATGACCAAGGTGCATGCTAGAACTCCGATGATAAAGTAGTCATTGCTTTGAATGAGGATGGTCAGCCAGTTTCTGATAATATTACGGAGTTAAGAAATTTTCTTGGGATACTAGCAAAGGATAACGTGTCTCTTACTTACATCAATTGGCATGTTGTTCCTGATCAATTAAAGCGACAAATGTTGGAATATGCTCTGGTAAAATCTATCACTCTAAACCATAGTTCAACTAACTTCCTAAATGTTTGGTTTTAATTAATTAGTTTATTTCCTAAATTTTGTGTTTGATATATTGTAGGCCAGATATGTCATTCCAGATGACATACGTGGGTCTTAAACACAATTAATGACTCTTGGAGGCAGTACAAATCTCGTACGAAAGCAAGGTATTATAAAAAATAATAATTCAGCTGATGAGGAAAGGCTTGCGAATAGGCCCAGTACAATTTCGTTGGAGGATTTTAAAATTCTCGAAATACTGGGGGGGGGGGGGATGAAGCAGTTTAGGAATGGCTTAAGTGTGACCACAAAAGAAAACTAATTTGTATAGTGCTAATTTAATAATCATGCAACAGATGGAAAAAATAAATAAATTAATTAATAGTATTAAAATTTTCTTGTTTAGTGCTAATCTTTTCTTGTTTAGTGCTAATTTAATAATCGTGCAACAAATGGAAAAAATAAATAAAGTAAATTAATGATATTCACATTTGTATAATGTTTAGTAGTTCACATTATCTTGTTTAGTTCTAATCTTTTCTTTAGTACTTCGCATTATCTTGTTTAGTGCTAATCTTTTTTTTCTTCCAGGCCCTAGCTGAGACTAATTCTACGCATCATAATTCATTAAGTGAGATACATGCCATGGGTTCCAAAACTCATGCACTAGCTAAAGAAAAGATAGTATGTGTTTTTTTTAACTTAAGTTTGTTTTTTTGTGATTGAGTTGAGTTGGCCACATGATAATTTCAATTTGTTATGTCATTGAATTATATTTTATATCATTGTTACAATCTCTATAGGCAGCAGCTAGATTTGCAAATTATTAAGATTGAATGTTAAGAATTCTGTTTAATTTTTGATAATCCTAATATTGGCAGAGATAGAAGGACCCGGAAAAAGCCAGCCCATCTGCTGCCTTGGTCTATTTGGAAGTGTATAAACGAGAAACGAGGAGTACTTACAATACAAATACGGATGAACTAAAAGCCAAATACATAAGTACATTAGATATTGAAATAATAATTTAATAGGTAGTTTGAAAGATAACCACATTGCAACTGAAACTTCCATATTTTAATATTTAGTTTAAAAGATAACCAGTTCAGTTAATAAAAAAAATTCAAGTAGCTTATATAATGTATTTGACCCAAGATCAATTGTGCATCAATACTTATGTCAGTATAGTAGGCACATTATACATTTGTTGGAGCTGCTTATTAAATCGAACAAATAGTAAGTTTGAAAGGAAACCAGTTCTGTTAATAAATTCATTCCTGCCTGCCTGTGTTTGGTATATCTTTTCATTATCTAGTCTACTTATGAAACTCAAAACATCTATATTTTTTTGTAATTTTTGCTTTCTCTGGTTTTCATTTTATATGCTTATCTAGTTTTCATTTTGTAGGCGAAGGTTCAAGTAATGGTGGATGCAGGAAATATTGCTGAGGCAGATGCACTTGTCTCCAGTGGAAAGACTCATGGACAGAACCTGCTTGTGGCAGGGTGAGATAAAATGGCTGAAAAGTCTCCAACATCTCCTGGTTCTTCAGATAGTTATGTGCAAGTGTTGACCAAAAAAATAAAGCAAGAGCTTAAGGTTGATTTGGAAGCAAAGGTGAATAGAAAAGTGAAAGAGAATGTGTCATGGGTGTTGAAAAGGCTAAGTGAAGCTAATTCAGATCTTAATTTAGATGTCGTAGATTTTTGTGTCGCCGTGACAAGTGATGAAGATGACATTGGTACTCCTTCAATTCTTGTAACTTAATGAAGTTTTTGGATTGTATGTGTCAGCAATTGTGGTATATTTGAATTATGTACTTGTGGTATGTGTTGGTGATGGCACTTGTGGTATGTGTTGGTGATGACACCTGTGGTATGTGTCGGAGATGACACTTGTGGTTTGGTATGTAGAATTGGATGGTTTGAATGTGGTGATGAAAGTTTTGGGTGGATTTATTATACGAATATTTTGGTATGTTTGAATGTGATACAATTTTTTGAATTGCATGTACTACAAATAATTGCAGTGTTATATTTTCCTTATTCCAATGTAGCATTTGACTTCTTTACTATTGCATTTGATTTATTTTTTGTTGCATTACATAGTGTAGTGGTGTTGCATTAAGTACAATATTATTAATTCCACTATGGTATGGAACGTGGGACCCACAACTGACATGGCGCCACGTGGATAGCTGGCGTGACATGTGACACATGGGCAACTGATGTGGAGAGCTGACGTGGCGTGTGACACATTGACAGCTGACGTGGAAAGTTCATGTGCCCCTACTATCACGACCTGGAAGCTAGGATCTGACTTCTGCTTAAGGCAACACTGTATATTGTTGCATTACTTGCAAGTACTGTTGCAGTACGGTTCTAATGCAATACTTTCTTTGTAACACCCTATAAAATTCATAAGTATTAATAAATAAATTAAATAATCAAATAAAGCAACTAAATGATATGCCTGGAAAATGGAATTTTTGCAGCTTTAGGAAGTTGGCTACGAAACTTTTTCTTGATTTGTGGCGAAATTCTACATCGTTTTCATATATAATATGCTAAAAACGGTTAAGGTATGAAGAACTTACGAACAGTTGAATTTGGACAGTATACGTAGAAATTATATTTATATATAATTATGTGAATATTATACATATTATCCAAATAATAATTTAAAAATAAAAAATAAATAGAGGGAAATTCAAAATTTGAAATTGGAGATAAGATAATATCAAGGGGACAGAGAATATGGGATATATGTAAAGATTTAATTAGAATTAATTGTGTTATTATATGTGTTTGAATTAATAATATCTAAGGGATAAACTACATGTTTGGCAACAATAACTTTCACTTAGATGGATTTGAAATCCAAATAAATAGATAAAGACAAGAGGACAAAGGAAGTGTTACGTAAGGAAAAGAATTGGTAATAAAAGGCAAGATATTAAGCAAATAAAGAACGTAATTAATAAAAATGAATATCCCAATAAGGCTATGTAATTAGAGTTTTCTAGAGAGGTTATGTTTATATGGATGGTTCAAATTAATTTTTTTATAAATCCAACAGCTGCTGCTCATACGAGCTAGTATAAATAACCCCTTAAACCCCACACTAGGAAACCTAATCTTCTAAACCTCTACCTCCAAGTTGCTGAATTCCATAGAAAAATAAAGAGAAAAAGGGTGAAGTTTCTTCTACTTATTTACCTCCATTCCTATATCTCTCTATTTCAATTTATATAAGTTTAGGAAGTAAGAATTTAGCACAAACAATATACAAGAATCTAATTATATGTTTTTTATATTTAATTTAGGAGATCAATCAGAGTCCGCTTGAATATTGAGAACCGTCGCAGACCTTGAGATTTCAATCACATCTCCACTTGGTTTATGAGTGGAATCTAGTTTTGCTTATAGGTATATTCATATTATTACCAGATTGCTATATGAATTGTTATGCCTATGAAGATTTGGTTATGCGATAATAAAACATGAAAAATCCCCAAATCTTCTACTTTGTAATCACATAGGAAATTGTCATGTAATATTAGTTTTGTAGAATTTTGGTTTTTGCTTTGAATTAAAGGTAAACATGAGTATTGTATTATTATCTATATTTTATGCAATTCACCACTATTATCATTTGATTTAGCCTAAAATGTTTGGGATTTGAATTGTTTTATAATTGAATTGGGTTTGGATCCTAATTTGGGTGTAAACGCATTCATAAAGTGGGATAAGTCAAATGCGAACATTTTTGGGTGTATCCTAGGCATGTAGAAAATGTTTCAATATTAAATTAAAAGTAGAGTATTTCATACGTTCACACATATATGTTTACAATTTATATTTCAATATTAAATTAAAAGTAGAGTATGATGAAATATAGATTGTAAACATATATGTGTGAACGTATGAAATACTCTACTTTTAATTTAATATTGAAACATTTTCTACATGTCTAGGATACAAGTTGTAATTGTTATGAATGTGTATGTTTTCCATTACTACTATTTGTTATATGTTCATTATGCCAACATGTTATATTGTAGCGGTAAAATATGGAAATACCTAAACCTGTATGCCTTAATTTGGATAAATGACAATTGCCATTCTGATTAGAACGTTTACACGAAAATTTATGTTAATTAGGCAATATTATTGTGTTACTTATTTAAACGTAATTTATGTTATATTAGCGTAATAGATGCGATTAGATTATAGTTTGAATTTGATTTGTCCCCTTAACAAATGTACATATATATTTGTTTCCTTGTGTGTGCGTATATATAGAATGGCTTATATATATATATATATATATATATATATATATGACACATAAACACAAGGTTAGTTGCCATTTGTGGTACAAGCCTACCCAAAACCAACCGACATATCAAGCAACCACAAGTTGGCCCAACTAATGTGAGATGTCTAGGTGCCATGGGCCATTCATAAACTTAGTACACTAGACACGAGGTTAAACCAATTTGTAGTAAAAGTTAGCCCGCAACCGACTAGCATATCCAACATCTACAAGTGTATGGGTTAATGTGAGAGGTCTAGTATGTGTATATATAACTATATATATATTAGTTATATATAAGGGCTCGTTAATGGTGACAAGCAACTTTTATCGTCTCTTGTTTTCGCTATGCGTCAGTCCTAACTCTATTTCCGTCTGCCACTTCTAATCGCTTTTTCCTAATGATTTCAGATCTCTTGCGTTCTATAGATAACCTTCAATGATTCCCTTTCATTGATAAGCCAATTCAGACTTCAACGAATTTTATTTCATTGATAAGATACCTTTTGTTTCTTTCTATTGCCACAATTTAAGGTCAGATCTGAAATTCTATGCCCAACACATATGTTGATTTCAATTAACTTCTAAAAAATCGCAACGGTATTTTCCAGATTGACGTAGCCCTACAAATCTTCGCGTTACTCCCAGTTTAATCCACTCCAAATCTATGCATCACCGACCGCAGATCTACTACATCAGATCTCAATTGTGATTTTTTTGTTTGAAAATAGGAGATCAAGCCATTGGGGGAGTTGGGATCTTGCGTCGTTGGCGTAAGTGTAAGTTCACTTCCGACTCCTCATAACCGATTTGCTGGTTTTTCATTATTTTTGTACTTTGGTAGATACATGGGTTGATTTTGTGTTTAATTTTGTAAGTGATTATCGATTGGGAATTTGAGTATACATGATACTGGGAGTTAATGCGGGTTTGATTTTCGTTCAGATCTGAATCTGTTGAGTATGCCTTGTTTGGATTTAAATTAGTCAATACGCAGTATGTGATGCAGTTGGCCTCTTCATGATTACTACTCAACTTGTTAATGGTTTAAAGCGGTCTCCTATTTCCATCTGTCTTGGTTTTAATAAGGATTAGGAATTGGTTTTGGATGTTTTGACATGAGATCTGATTTTCATATTTAATCGACTGATGATAGTTGATGGAGCAGAGTAGTTTATTTGGTCTATTCGTGATTTTCTTCCCATTTTTTATGGTATCAGAACCTTGATGTTCATGTTTTATTCACAACGACCTGATCCAGATTTATGGACTTTCTGGTATATTATAAATGATTATATCATCAGTACATATATTTGTTGGATTCAACACCTTTATATATACAGATTTTCTCCCAAAAGTTTAATTGTTCTTCATTAGAAGCCTGGGCTTTTGATCATTGAGAAGAGCAGATTCATGTGGTTTTGTATGTGCATGATGTATACTGGTGTTGGTTTTATCTTTAGATAGTGTTAGCCCACTTTGTGAACTGGGCTACACAAAGTCAAGATGTGAAACGTTGAAAAACTTGGGAAGCACTGAAGCGGGTCGGATCGGAGCAGTGTAGCGGTTCGGATCGGATAAAGTTGGCTGTTCGGATCGGTGAACTATTGCTGTTGGAATCAGAGAGGCACATCTGATCGGATGGGAGAGCACCTTACTTCCAGTTGGATCGGAGAGCTTCCTGCTACGAAGACAGATCGGAACGGAGTAGAAGAGAGCGAAGACTTAGCCTTGGCACAAAACCGGATCGGATCAGGTACCCCGATCCGAACCCCTCCTGTACAATCTTCCGATCCGAACCCATCTTCCACGTCATTCTCCTGCATGTTCGCCTGGTTATTCGGAGCGGCTATGACCAGTTCCTACCCACAACGTCCACTGCTCTGATGCGTTGTCAACACAGAAATCCATCCGAACCCGAGGCTAATGGGATGGATGACACGTGGCTCCGATCCGGATCGGGTTCTTAGCGAATTTTCACCTATAAATACCCTGTCTGGAGACAATGAAAAGGATCTTTTTTCGGGCACTTTGAGAGTTCAACCACCTTCATAATCCGAATTCCAGCACTCCCGGAAAATCCAAATCTCTTTCATTATTTGTTTTTAGATAATTGAGTGAATATAAGTGAGTTGTGAGAGAAATCCAGTGAATATTTCATTGTAATTACAACTACATCATTGAAAATAGTGAAAGACAAGTGGACGTAGGCATTTCTTCGCCGAACCACTATAAATCCCGTGTGTTCTTTTTGTTTTTGATCTTATTTCATTCTGCTTTTAGTCAATTTGGGTGTTAGAACCACTTTTTGGTCTAACATTTTGGTGCTTTCACTGAGAAACATCTGAATTCTTAGCTTTTCGGGATTATCGTTCTACTTTTTGGACCGTTGAGTTCAAAGAAGTTAATCCTTAAGTTTCGACGTTTTTGGATATTTGTTGAATTGATTGTTGAAGAACCATGGCCAAAGGAAAAGGCAAAGAAGTTCAATCTGGTCGAGGAAATGGAGTTGGTGAAGACCAGCAAAATGCGGTCGTGACAAGGTCTCGTGGGCAGAGCTCAGTAGCAGGACGAACCGATGCAGGATACCCGAACCGCCTTCAGGGGGAGAGCTCCGATCCGATCCGGGTAGGAGATTCTGAAGCAGTGCATTCCCCCAACCTGAACCGACCTGAGCAGCTTGCCATGTACCGACCCGACCAGGCTCCCCAGCTCCGAACCGACCCGATCTCCCAGCTCCGAACCGACCCGATCTCCCATCTCCGAACCGACCCGTCACTTGGTGATGTTGGAACCTCTACTCGAGTCCCTACAAATGCTCCAATTTCAGCCACCAGGGTCAATGATCAGGTCAATCCATCCGCGCCCATTACTCAAGGAGATTTCTCACGCCTGCTTGACATGCTTGAGAGTACTAGGGAGGCTATGAAAATCCACGAGCGCACCAATCTTATGATGCAAGAAAATATGAGACTCATGAGCAGGGAGATTAGTGAACTCCGTAGACAGATAACCCCATCACCGGTTCGTCACACACCAGTGGATCAGTCTTCTTCTTCCGAGGAAGAGCGGCCCCGGGAACGAAGGCCGCTCGAAAGACCTCAGAATTTGGAGCAGCTGACATTCGGATCTTTGGGGTCTCGCGAGGATATTGCACGAGCACTAGGAAACAATGATCCCACTCAGGGGCAAAGGCTCCAGTCCCCTCCTCCCGAGATCGACCGGGAGTGTAGGGAACGGAATAGAGCAGAAGCAGCTCGAAGAAGAAGGGCATCTCCTGAACAAGAGCCCAGAAGGAACCCGGATACCAGGGCCAGGGAACCTGAACGGCCCCTAACTAATGCTGATGTACATGCAATGGTACGCCAGATTATGTCCGAGAGCCGGAACTATGCCAATGAAGATTATGGCATTAAGCGAAGCCATACTCCTTTCACTGACGACATCCTCGACTTTCTGTTTCCCCGGCGTTTTAACCTGCCACAGATGGACAAGTACAATGGGAGAACTGATTCGGGACAGCATTTGATGCGATACTCGTGGCTCATGAATGCTGCTGCTGCTCCTGATGCTCCTGATGCAGTAAAGTGTAAGGCATTCCCGATCTATTTGGAAGATGTGGCGCTGTTCTGGTTTACCCGACTTCCCCCTCGTTCAGTTTCGAATTATAGGGAACTGAGCGAACGTTTTATGAATCAGTTCCGACTCCATACCCGAAAGTCCAAAAGTGTTATTGAGTTATCAAGAATTAAGCAGGCGCCAGGAGAGTCTTTGAGGTCATATCTTGACAGTTTTAACTTGGCTGTGACTGAAGTTAGTGACCCGCATGAGCCCACCATTTTGATGGCATTAAAGGAAGGAGTCGATCCTGAATCTGAGTTTTGAGATTACCTTTCTGGGAAGACACCCTCCACGAGAGAGATATTCTATGAGAAGGCCGATATTTATTTAAGACGAGAGGAGGCCAGGGCAAACCGAAAGAGAAAGTCTGAAGCGGCTTCAAAAGAAAATGTGCAGAGTAACGTCGCCGTGAAGCAGTCTGGGGAAAGTTCCGGAAAAGTTGAAGTAAACGTGGGAAACAAGGGTGGAAACAACAATGCTGGAAACGGGGGCAACAACAATAACCATAACGCGAATGGTAACAGAAGGAATAGAAATAGGGGAAGTGATTCTGACAAAAGACCCCGATTCCAGACTTATGAGAATTATACACCGTTGAACGACACTCTGGAGAACATTTACCTGGATACGTACAACGTTTTGCAATATAAAAGACCGCCACCTCGTGACTCGACAGAGAAAGAAATGGCAACTGGGAAGTTTTGTTTGTTTCATGGAACTCATGGGTATTCAACCAATGAATGTCGGCATTTGAGAGATGTGATTGAGAAGCTGCTGCGTGAAGGGAAGCTGGATGAATATAAGGTTGCCCCGAGTGACAGGGGGCAAGGAGAGCAGGCTCCAAAACAGATTCAATCTGCTCCCAAGCCTACAGCGCAACAGAAAGGCAAGGGAATTGTTATCAACTCCATAGTGGGTGGACCTCACCCAGAAATCCGTAGCTTTAGAGCAATGGATCAATATGTAAATGCTGCCAAGCACATAGATGTGAATGAAGGTGATGATTTGGAAGACATCGCCCCCATAAAACAACAGAAGACAATGTTTGACGACGTGGTATTCCACAGCAGAGATAATACTGGGATCCAATCACCCACTGATGATCCGTTGGTCATTACTACCACCATTGGGCCGGCCTTGGTTCATAAGGTGTTGGTAGACAACGGAAGTTCTGTCAATATTTTATTTAAAAAGTCATTCGATCAGATGAAGCTTGAATCTGAAGATTTGAAGCCATGTGAAGGATGGATCAGAGGCTTCAACGGGGCGTCAACAGCCCCCATGGGGTACATAGAATTGCCCATGACCTTGGGGCAAGGAGAGTGCCGAAGAGTGCGAATGCTTCAGTTCGTAGTGTTGGATGTAGATTCGCCTTATAATGCATTTTTGGGAAGGCCTGCCCTTGCTGAATTCAGAGCTTGCATCGCCCCTTGGTGTTTATTGCTTAAGTTCCCAACTGAAGCCGGAACTGGAGTAATGAGGGGGATCAAGTTTCCGGACGGGCCTGCTATGTTGCCGAATTAAAGATGTTGATGAAAGGACTCAACATCGAGAGTAAAGATGCCTCGCCTCCCCCAAAGGGGGCTCGGCATAGCAATTAGAAAAATCGACCCCAAAGGAGTTGCCCAAAGGAACACCTGAAGACCTGGATCCCAGAAAAGACGAGGAACCAGAGATTAGAAATGCAACTCCTAATGAAGCGACAGTGGAAATTCCCATTGATGAAGCTGATCCAACAAGAGTTTTGAAGATTGGGTCTCAATTGGATCCACGTCGGGCCAAAGAACTAACGGACTTCTTGAAGGCGAACTTGGACGTGTTTGCCTGGACCCACGCTGACATGTGTGGGATATCGCCATCCATCATAAGTCACACACTAAACGTAAACCCAAAACATCCGCCTGTGAAGCAAAAGAGACGTATGCTGGGCCCAGAGAGGTCGGCTGCTCTCAAAAAAGAAGTGGAGAAGCTGAAAAAGAACGGATTTATTCGAGATTTGACATATCCCGACTGGATATCGAATTCCGTTTTAGTAAAGAAGCCGAATGGAAAGTGGCGGACTTGTATTGATTTTTCAGATTTGAACAAAGCTTGCCCAAAAGATAGTTTCCCACTTCCCAGGATTGACCAGCTTGTAGATTCGACGGTAGGTCATGAACTTCTTTCTTTCATGGACGCTTATTCTGGGTACAACCAAATTCCTATGCACGTGCCAGATCAAGAGCATACGAGCTTCATTACAAATTTGGGGCTATATTGCTATGTTGTGATGCCATTCGGATTGAAAAACGCCGGAGCCACTTATCAACGCTTGGTGAACAGAATGTTTTATAATCAAATAGGGAAGACTATGGAAGTTTATGTGGATGATATGCTTGTCAAATCGAAACAGTCCTCCAGCCATACGCAAGACTTGACAGAAATGTTTGATATCCTGCGAAAATACCGGATGAAGTTGAATCCTTTGAAATGCTCATTTGGAGTGGCATCGGGAAAGTTCCTAGGCTTCATTGTGAGCTCCTGAGGAATTGAAATCAATCCCAGCCAAATAGCAGCAATTAGAAACATTGAAGAGCCAAAGAGAATTAAAGATGTCTAAAGTCTTGCAGGGAAAGTAGCCGCATTGAGTAGATTCATCTCCAAAGCCACAGACAAATGCGTTCCGTTTTTTGATTTGATTAAAAGGGGAAAGAAGAACTTCGAGTGGACTCCGGACTGTGTTGAGGCCTTTCGAAATTTATTGGAACTACTAGAAAAACCGCCGATTTTGTCAAAGCCGGTGGATCACGAAGAATTGTTCGTTTACTTGGCAGTCTCGACTCACGCCGTTAGCACAGCCTTGGTTCGAGAAGAAGACAAAGTGCAAAGGCCAGTATATTATGTAAGCAAGAAATTGGCAGCGGCGGAACGCAACTACCCAAAGATTGAAAAACTCGCTTAAAGCCTCCTAATCGCATCCCGAAAACTTCGTCACTATTTCCAAGCTCATCCAATAACCATATACACTGACCAGCCTCTGAGGCAGGTGTTGCAGAGACCCGAAGCATCGGGAAGGTTGATCAAATGGAATATAGAGTTAAGTCAGTTTGATTTAAATTTTCAGCCACGAAGGTCGATGAGGGGGCAAGCTCTGGCAGACTTTATAGCAGAGTTCACTATCCCAGAGGAGGAAGTGATCAATGACAGAGTGGTCAAGTCCGAAGATGAGTTAAAGATAGATTTATGGAAGCTATACACAGATGGAGCCAAAAACGACCGAAGGTCCGGGGCTGGAATCGTCTTAGTCACTCCTGAAGGACGGTCGTTATATTACGCTCTACGATTAGAATTTTCGGCGACTAACAATGACTCTGAGTACGAAGCCCTGATTGCCGGGCTGAAGCTTGCTAAAGACTTCAGAATAAAAATGTTGGACATATTCTGTGACTCCAAAATCGTTGTTTGCCAAGTGCGAGAGGAATTTGTAGCTTGAGGACCTCGACTTATCGCCTATCTCGGGAAAGTGAGAGAGCTATTGAGCAACCTGGAGCGGTACAGTATAACACATATCCCAAGAACTGAAAACCAGAAGGCAGATAGGCTGGCAAAGCTAGCTAGTTCCGACAATCCAGAAGAGACTGAAATAATTCCAATTGAAATGTTGGAATTACCAAGCTTTGAGTCGATGGAAATTGAGTTCGCTTTCGAAGCGGAACCGGAGAAGGAGTCGTGGATGACCCCGATTAAGAATTTCCTTAAGAATGGGACACTCCCATCAAAGAAGAGTGAGAAAAGGGCTGTAGTTCGCAAGGCTACCAGATATGTCATGCAAGATGATACTCTTTATAGGCAAGGATTTTCTATGCCCCTGTTACGATGTATAACACACGACGACATCAAGCGTGTACTAAGAGAAGTGCACGAAGGTGAGTGTGGAGATCATATAGGAGGTCAGACTTTAGCGAAAAAGATATTGCGATATGGATACTTCTGGCCCACAATTAATAAAGATGCAGCTGATTATTCACGACGCTGCGATAAGTACCAGAGATTCGCCAAAATTCCCAGAGCACCGTCGACCCAACTTAAATCAATGGTGAGTCCTTGGCCATTTGCCACGTGGGGAATTGATATTATTGGAGTTCTACCAATTGCTAAAGGAGGAGCGAAATATGCAATAGTCACTGTGAACTATTTTACGAAGTGGGTGGAAGCTGAGCCCTTGACCAAAATCACGGCGAGAAAGGTGATAAGTTTCATGGTCAGAAATATTATATGCCGATTCGGCATCCCAAGGACTATTATAACTGACAACGGAACCCAGTTTGATGGTACTGAATTCAGAAATTTCTGCCAGAAGTATAAGATTGACAAGCGATACACTGCGGTTGCTTATCCGCAGTCGAACGGGCAAGTAGAGGCAATAAACAAAGTAATAAAATCCATCCTCAAGAAACGGTTAGAGCGCGCAAAGGCAAAATGGGTGGACGAATTGCCCCTAGCTTTATGGGCATATCGGACAACATTTAAGACGGCTACTGGTCATACCCCTTTCTCTCTCTCTTTTGGCTCAGAAGCAGTAATTCCAATCGAGCTTGAAGTCCCTTCCCACCGGGTGACATATTATGACCCGATGACGAATCGGGCACTCTTACTCGAGTCTCTTGATGAAATCGAAGAAAAAAGGGATGAAGCGGATTTGCGTGCAGCAAGACATCGACGTCAGATGGCATGCTATTACGACAAAAAAGTTCGCCTTAGGACTTTTGTACCAGGAGATTTGGTGCTAAAGAGAGTCTTTCCATCCCTTCCTCACCTCGGTCCAAAGTGGGAAGGACCCTTTGTCATCCAACGGAAACTTGAAAAAGGAACCTTCAAGTTAACGACCGTAGATGGCGAAGAAGTCCCTAGAGCATGGAATGCCCAACACTTGATGCGATATTTGGATTAGAAATGTTGTACTCTTCGTTATTTTTCTTATGAACTCTGTAATAAGGCACGACTTGCCTTAGGAAAATCTGATGATATGAATAAAGGACTATAAAGTGGATGTAGGCTACGACTTAGCCGAACCACTATAAAAATATTGTGTGTTATTTACTTTTATGCATTACATATATACATTCATCGACTATTCTGTTGTGATTATGGAATATAAGATGATTCAAAACCTGAAAAGGTTGAAAACAGTTTAAACATAAGAAAAAGCACAACGACTATTTGTGCGACAAGACATAAAAGAATGAGAAACGACATTCTTAACTCTAACTCTCCAGAGAGAGAGAGAGAGAGTATAAAAGCGTCTCCGACTGAGCGCTGAGAAAGAGATCCTTCCCCGCTGAACGATCGGGAAGTGAATAGATTGCTGAGCTCGAACTCTAACTCTCCAGAGAGAGAGTATAAAAGGACGGGAAGACGACGTCCTCTGAGGCATGAAGGTGCACCCAGACAAGGGACCGCCTCAGTAAGGACTCTAACCTGAGTATAAGACAGGAGAGTATAAAAGAAATGCCAGAAGAAAAAAAACGACAGGCATTGACGATATAGAAAAATGCAATCCCGTCAGTAAATCGGGAGCATTCAAATTACTTGATTAAGCCTTAAATTATTTTTTGAGATTGACTGGGGGCATATATGTGTACACATATTTCCTTCCTCCGTAGCTTCATTTCATAACTATAGTAAGACATTCATTTTTACATAAGTGCAGAACTACTGACAAACAAGCATTGCAGAGAACAAATTATTTTTTATTTACGAATGAATTTGTACAGGAAAATAGCTAAAAAAGAAGGTGCAAGAGCCACCCTTACAGCAGCAATTATTGATCTACCAAATACTAAAACAATGAAAGACAACCCACTATTTGGATTTCGAGGGAGTCTTGGACTTCTTGGCGGCTTTCTCCGCGTCCTTTGCCTCTTTCTCGGCTTCAGTCAAGATGCGCTTTGATTTTTTCTTTCCTGAAGATGTGGTGCTGGAGCCGGTTGACTTCTTCCCGGAGGGCGGAGCGCTGGAATCAAGAGAAGATTTTTTAGCGAGTTCCTCTGTAATAGATCTAGTTTAGAGCTTAACAACTAACCTTGATCCCGCGTCTACAACTGCGAGAGGCTTGAGGGATTCAGGGTCTAGGTCTTCGACTTTTAACTGCAAGCGTTTATCTTGATCAGCTTTCATTGCAGCCAAAGTAACATCATCAGCATTTTTCGACTCCCCGACTATTGCCACCTCTGGATCTTCCTCATGTCCCCTGTCATCGCCATCATCCTTTAAGGCTGTTATCATTTCTTCATCATGGGGAGTGTCAGCCTTAGTCGGCTCACTTCCTTCTCCCAAGTCTATAGGAGCAGCCTTGTCCTTCCCTCCTTTTGCCTTTTCCGTAGGCTCAGCCCCAGAGGCGGCTCCCTGAGTCACATCTGTCTTTTCGGATGGCTCAATACCTACAGAATGGGAAGCAACAGTTATCAACTCAGGAGAAAATAATGGGTTTTTCATCGATTGCTCAATCACGTGGCGAAAGGTAGAAATAGCCTTGACGAATTGAGGAGAAAAGGTAGCGATACCTTCCGAAGACCTCTCAGCGGGGGTAACTGCTGTCTCTGATGCCATTTCAGGGATAGGGGATAACAGAGTTGTTCGAGGGAGTCCCGGGTGTTCAGGATCATATCCCTCAACTTCAGGAGTTGCGGGGGCAGCAGAGGAGGAACCAGCCTCGGGGATGTTCTTCTGTTTAGTCCTCCGCCTCTCTTCTTCCATAGCATCAGCAATGAGGCGGCGCCCTTCAGCTAGGCGTTCTGGCTCATCATCCCTTAAGTATTTCTCCATCAACCTGTCTTCATCGATGGAATCGACCTTGAGCTCCTCTTTTTCCCACTTGACGATCTGACTCCATACTTGGACTAGAGTGGATGGATAATCCTCAATCCAAGAAATGTTCCGGCGACGGATGATATGTGCGAAAAATTCGATCATTAATTCGCCGAAACCTTGAATCTCTGCCTCTGCCTCTGACAATTGTTTGCGGGCCTCCTCCATAGATTTGATAGCACACTCAACGTTGCACTCCGCCAGGGCAGCTCTGTTCTCTGCCTCTAGTAGCTTTGAAGCCAAGTAAGCATTTTTCTTTTCTAGCTCAGCATTCCTCTTTGCTAACTCAGCATTTTTCCGTTCGAGGTCAGTGTAAGCAAGGCGCGTCTTAGCAGCTTCTGACTTAGCATCATCAGCTTGCTTTTTTAACTCAGAACGCTCTTGAGTGTGAGATTCAAGCAAATTATGATAACGTTTTTGCATGTCTCCAAATTGTTGTTTGAAATTAGAAGCGTCCCTTTGAGCAATAGCAAGCTGGGCCTGTGTGTCCTCCAAATCTTTTCCTGGGTTATTTAAGGCCTTTGCATCTTCTTCTGCGGTCTTTTGCATTGAATTAGCATTCGTGATTAGAGTACGGATAATTCTGGAAAGGTTGCGTGAATATTTGAACATTTCAGAATACTGTTTTTCAACCGCGTCTATCTTTGCTTTGGCCTTGTCTGCCCACCTAGAAGATATAGGTTCGAGGGCAGGTAAAAAAGTCAAAGTCTCGAAGTAATGTTCGGGAAATTGCTCCTCCAAATACGCCCGCTTGATTGCAGTTTCCGCATTTAGTGGTAGAGGAGCGGGGATCGTCAATTCAGTGTCCCTGTGTGTAGAGGATTCAATAGTTTCTTTATCTGTCCTAGGCCGTTTAGTAGCAGGGACCTTGCGTTTACTTCGAGACTCAGTATCTTTTGGAGGACTTCTCTCTCTGCTGCGCTTTTCGTGGGAAGAGGTGGAGTCTTTCGATTGTGGCCTGTCCTCTTCCCTACGACTTTGATAACCTTTATATTTCTCTTGATCCGATCGAACGGGAGAGCGAGAGCGTGAAGTTCGAGAGCGATAGGGTTCATAAGGCCTTCTCTCCTCCCTACCGTGATCGTCGCGGCGATCATACTCGATATCCTGAGGTGGATTAGACATGCTGCGGCGAAGCTTCCTAATATCATAGTAAGATCGGGACATCGTGCCTGCACAATAAGACAAATGAAATTCAGAATCAATAGTTTCACAGAGAGAGAGGTGCAATGAACGCTAATGCTATTGTATAAAGTGTGTCATAAGTGGTGTGTTTCCCCCCAACCAACCCGAGTCCGAAGCCAAGCTAGTACAGGTAGGCTCTTTGGCCTTAGCAGGAGTGGTCTCTTCAGAAGAGGTGAAGACTAAAGGATCCTTCCTAAAATCCTCTGAAGTGTATATAGTTTCAGGTAAGGGGAGATCCCCCAAACCCTGAAATAACGGGTCATCAGTACTAGGGACATCTCCCTCGGAAGCATTAAGTGGCGACTCTTTGGAGGATGTTGACTTTTCCAGAGAAGTAGCCTCCTCAGGGGCAGTATACCCTTCGCGATCCTTTTCGGCCAAGTTAGCCAATTCGTCGTCTTGAGTAGAAGATGGAGAAGGTGAAGTTTGAAGAGGCACTGTAGGAGCTCCTGAACCTTCTCCTGTCTCTGGGACTACATCCACTGGAGGAATATACACGTATGGAGCCGTCCCATGACCGATACTACGAAAAACGGATAACAGCCCATGAAAATGAAGATATTCGTCCTTAAGGACTTCATCAATAGTCAGGAATTTCTGGTCGCCATTAAGAAGCTGGTGCATCCGGTCAAAGAGCACCTGATCTGATATTTGTTTTGGATTGTCGACTGCAAACAAAAAGAAAATCGAGTTAAGGCAATGACTTGAAGGTATAGAGCCAAGATGTAGATAATCAGTGCTTTACTTGATTTCGTCCATCTTCTAGCACACCCAGGTTGCCGCTTCACATAAAACCATTCCAGTCTGGAATCTCCAGCTTTACTACTGAATGGCGTTGAAATTATCTTCCTCTTAGGAACAGACTCAAAATAGCAAAAAGAAGGAGTTTCTCGAGTCCGATGCTTAAAGTTGTAGAAGAAATGAACGTCATCGAAAGTGAGTTCTATGCCTAGGATCTCACGGTATGCTATATATAAAGTGTGTAAGTAGGCATAAGAATTGGGATGCAGCTGCATGGGGGCAATCCGCATATGTCTTAGAAAATCTACGATGAAGGGAGAAAATGGAGGGATAGCACCGACCATGCACATCAATCGAGTAATAGCCATGTATCCTTCTAGAGGATTGTGGGGACGGTCAGATCTCGAAGGCACTAGAGTGTCCTTTTTCATTATTCCGTATTTTAAACAAATTCGGATAAGCCGGTCGTCGTCGATTGTTGATTCAACAGAATCTTGGGGTGATTCCAATATGACAGTCGATTCAAACTCATCAGGAGCCCGGTCGTCACCAACCCCTCCTTCCTCTTCAAAACCTAGAGAAACTTCATTCTCTGAAGACACCTCGTCACTTTCACGATTTCCAACCTCGTAGTCTGAACCCTTATTATTCCATTCTGGATCCGACGGAGAAGATATGTCCTCGAGAGTAATCTTGTTGGAGGTTTTCGGGGCTTCTTTCTTCTCAGCTAGTCTGGAAGAGCGTCTGGGTCTCATGGTCATAAAACTATTGAAGAAGCAATAGCACAAATTAGAGCAAATTAGCCCGTATCCCCCCGTGCATGTGTGCAAACTAAAGTGTAAACAATGTATGCGGAAAGTGCAAAGTAAATGTTTAGAAGTGCGACGAAAAAGTTTGGCAAAATATAAAGAGTTGAAGTAGTTCTTGATGTCCAGTTACGTTCGCAAGGCACTATCCTAACTGTCCATTAAATTGAAGATTATGCCGAAAGTTGATTGGGCTAGTTAGACAAGTTTTTATGCGTTAAAGTAGACTGTGCTTCGGTTCGGTTCGAGTGCATTCATTGGGATCGGATCGGGGGCGTGGCCTTAGGCTTTGATATCTCATTGAAACTCAAAAATCAAAATCGGATCGGCTCGGAGGCAGAGTCCCCTAACGGTTCGGATCGGATCACGTAGTTATACTTCTCCACCGTCATCTTACGGTCCGACCCGATCCGGTCAGGTAAGCTCTTTTCCCCCCTTTCTTAAATACTTGCTCCGACCCGATCCGATCTACTGAATTTCTTTTCCTTTTCCCTTTCCTTTACTTGCCCCGACGCGATCCGACTTTCTGAACTCCCATTCTTTTTCCCTTATTTTTTCGCCTTCCATGTCCCTCCGAACCGAACCGATTCCCTACTACCTTCTTCTTCTCCTCCATCCTCTTTCCTCCTTAGCCAATGCCAAAACCAGTCTCGTGTCAACCACTGTAACAACCCGTATTTCGATAACATGTTAAAACGAGAATCAAGGCAGAATTTAATTTTAAATTCTGAATCAAGTAAAACGGGCTATGCCATTGCGTTCGTCTCGGAAAAATACGCGAAATAGAGTCTGAGTTTTCGAGAATCGGAGTCCGTATGACCAAGTTATGGTCCGATGAAGTTTTCAGAAAATTCAAGTTCAAAAACGAGTTCTAATTTTGAAAATTAGGGCTGGAAAGCCAGGCGGGAAAAATTCCCGCCAGGCACCCCAAGTCGACAGCCCTGTCGACATGGCTTGACCCAAGTCGACAGCCCTGTCGACTTGGGGGTCGACTTATGGTGGCCGGGCAGTTTTGCCTGGTGCACCTATTTCCTGTCTTGGCTAGGTTTTTGGGCCTGGTTTGAAATCTGACGGTTCGGGTTGGTCCTAGGGTTAATCTAAGGGTCCTAACCAATCCTAATCTCTATAAATAAGCCCCTAACCCTCTCCTAAATCCTCATTATTCATTCATACAACTAAACTATGGCAAAATTGCTCCTCTCATGGCCTCCACTCAAAATCCTAGCCTCCACTTCATTTCTATGAGAGGTTTCATGATCATGAGAGTATTAGAGAGTCCCTATGTTAGTATGAGAGCTTCTCAAGTTGATTTCAAGGCTAAAGCTTTGATCTTTGTTCATAAAGATGGGGTTTTTATTGATTTAGAGCTTTCATCTTTGGGTTTTTGGATGATGGCATGCATAGGCGTTGTCTCAATCTTTAACTTAATCGATTTGTGCCTTCATAGCAATGTAAGCCCTTTCCCTACTCTTAGATATTAACTATGAAGTTAAATGTTCATGTTGCAAGTTTGGGTTTGATCATTGAGTAGGATACATGCTATCATGTCATGCAAGTTTATGAAGTCATTATCTTGATCTTGTGGGCTAAAAGCTACAACCTTTATGTTGAAATGTTGCATTATGCAACATGAGAACCCTCATAACCTTTATGTCAACTTGCATATGAAGTCATAACCCTTATTTGATAATATATGCGAGTTACTAGTCATCATTCCATGTCTTTTGTCACCATGATTCGCTTATGTGCCAAGTTTGGGTTTATGCATGTTTTTGAGGCTTAAGAATGTAACATGCAAGTTAGTGAACACATTTGTGCCTCATTTGCCACCATGATTAACTTGTGGCTTAATATCCATTTTTGTCATGCCTTTGCCAAGTCTCTTCTTTTAATCCATTACGTTGTTGCGAACGTATATGTGAGTTTAAAAGCGTTGGGTTATGTTATGGGTAATTTCTAATGACATGAAAATACAACTTGAAAACATGACTTGAAATATAACATGGAAGTTGACATGTGAGTATGTTTGAAAATATGAAATTGGGAATTTACCTATTAAGTTAGGTCTACCCATACTATGGAATTGGGAATTTACCTATTAAGTTAGGTCTACCCATATTCTTAAAAACTTGAATATGAACATGACACTAGACTAAACATGAAAGTGGCCAACTCGAGGTTGGGTTGAGTTTGCAACGTAAAACTACCCGGAACCGACCGACCTAACTAGTAGTTGCAAACAATAGGACCCAATGTGAGAAGTTGGTCATGTTGTGCTTGAACCCGAGGTTAGACCAAGTTGTGGTGTAAAGCTACCCGGAACCGACCGGCTTAACTAGTAACCACAACAAAGTCTAATGTGAGAGGTTGAGGTGCATTAAGTAATTAATGCCACATGATAGGGTTAAGTTAATTTGATTAATGACTCTTAACCAAATATGACATGGACAATGGGTTAAGTAAATTGATTAGGCCAATGATACTTAACAAAACATGACAAGGTTAGGTAGGTTAAGTAATTTGATTTGCCTAATGACACTTAACCATTTTTTTATACGACTAGTGGACGGGGTTAAGTTAACCAACACTTAATCAATCCAACACGATAATTTGGTAAGGTTAAGTAAGTTTTCTTAATGACACTTAACCGAAAGATACAGTTAATGGATGGGGTTAAGACTAGACTCAACTAGTCTAAACATGGAAATCGGATGGGGTTAAGTTAGCCTAGACTTAATTAATCCCACTTGGTAGTTTGATGGGGTTAAGTTAAACACTTAACTAATCTAACACGATGATTTTAAGTGGTTAAGTTAACCAACACTTAACCAATCTAACTCGGTAATTTTGAAGTGATTAAGTAACCTATACTTAAACACTCCAACTCGGTTATTTGATAAGATTAAGTTAACTAATACTTAACCAATCTAACGTGATAACATGATAAGGCTATGTCACGAATCGCTTAAATACGCTTGACCGATTTGACTCAGTAATTTGATAGGGTCAAGTTAATATATACTTAACCAACTTGAGCATGGTTTGTAGGGTTAAGTCTTGGACTTGGATACTTAGCCAATTTTGTCATGATTTGTAGACGGGATTAAGTCATGAACTTAAGTGACACTTAATCCATTATATAAACCCTAATTCGGAGAATTAGGTGGATAACCGTAAGTAACAAGGATAACGGGAATAAGGCTAAGTGGTAAACCTTAGTTGAAGAATAGCTAAGTAATAATTCTTAGTCAAGGAGATTTGGACCAGTTCATAGATAGATGAGTAACCTGATACGGTAGGTCATCGTTTAAGTATACGAGTAGGAGCAAGTATCTGATTTAGATAAAGGCTCCAGCGAACTGGGTAACGAAGCAGCGGCTTCGGGGAACGTGAGGATACTCTTGGTATCCCTCTGTGAGCTTCCAGGTGATCATACTAGGCTCATGAGAGGTTAAGGTCTGCGTTAGAAGAACCAAGAGTATGCCTTGGTTGCTATTCGAGCGACCTAAAGACGGGGATGGATAGGGGATAGTCGACGATACACGGTCGTGCCCTAGATAGCATTTCGTCAGGCTACCTACCATCTTTGGTCAAGCGTGTACGTACGGAAAGGCAGAGAACACCCAAAAGACCATAATTGCTATCTAATTATGGTTGCGGTAAGGCTAGGATGTGGGTTGGCCAGTAGTGTGTTCTCATACAGGATTTATCTTGTCTTGTCTTTCACTAGTTGAGGGAGTGGTCACGTGGGACCATAGCCACGTATAGAAAAAAACAGACCTTAGCATCTGCATCGGCAGGTAAATCGAAAGCTCCCGACCGAGTCCTGTATTTCCTGGTATGCCCTGTGACAGGACTCGGATGGCACGATGTGATACATGTGCATACAGTCATGGAAAAACGATTCACGATGAATGCGTGGGAAAAAGGGCGCGGTTGACGGTTAGCGTAAATCCTAGTGGCCCTGGGTGGTTGAACCAAAACCGAGATACGAAAACGTGCAATAGGTAAGCATAATCCCTAGTAGTCCTAGGTAGCATAAGTCCTAGTTGTGCAAACGATGATTCAGGTTGAAAGACCCTAGTTAGATATAGGGTGACAGTCCAAAACGATCTTAAGGATCATGGAACTATGTTAAAGTAGTATAGAATCTCATGGGAAAGCCCGTATGGTCTACGGCAAGGGACGGAATATTTACATGGAATAAAACATACGAGTTGAGTAACCTATATACGCGATATATTAGGTTGACATGGACCATTACACGACTTTTGAGTAAGGGTCATTCATGGTTAACACACGATACGGTGGGGATACTAGTACGGTAGGTGCAGAGCTAAAAGACAGGATAGATACCATGGGATGTTATACGTGATAGATATCTTGGGGATATTATACTTGATAGGAACCTGACGATGGGATACCTTGTTTTACCCTGACATCGTAATTTATCATGACACCTTAGTTTATCTGAGTTCAGTAGTTCATCCTGTTATTTTGATTTAGCTTATCTATCTTGTCATCATGCTTATGTTCATCTCAGTTTCTCATGTCAGTTAACTTTACTAGTTTTTATGCTGATAGTAGATAGGGCTTACTCAGTCTTTTTGACTGACCCGTTTTGTTTCGCCTCTTTTCTTCCGTTTCCCCCCCAGGTTACAGGGAGGAAATGTTCGGACTTCTTCTGCTTGAAGGTCATCATGGATGGCTTGGACTTTTCTTGGCTATGGCTACTTTACTGTTTTTACTTGGGGAATAATTTATGGAAAAGTCTTTATGCTTCTTTACTATTGCAAGACAGGTTTTGATGTACTCTGATGTAAAAGGCTTTAGACCTTAATTATTGATGTTTATGAAAGTTCGATTTTACTTCCGCTATTTTATATGTTCTGTCTTGTGATATTTCTGTGCATGTTTACCAATAATGCCCCTCTAAAGCTAGTGCATTCCTTTGCGAGTGAGCCTAGAGGAGGCGGGGTGTTACACGTGGTATCAGAGCAGAAGGTTACCAGACTGGGCAAAAGTTTTTAAAGACCTTCTGAAAACTATTTGAAAATCGTTTACAAAGAAGCATTTTTCAAGAAAATTTTCTTTTAAAAGAAAAAGGCTATTCCCCAAAGGCCATTAGCACTATCCTTGTTTCCTTAATTGAATCTCTTTTCCCTTCTTTCCTCCATCTGTAGTCACAGTGGTTTTAACTGCGACTAGTCTTTTCTATCTACGAAAGTGCTTTCCATACGATGGAGGTGGTTCTCGAGAGACCAGTGGCCGCGTTATAAGAAAGGATAGTGAGAAAGAGGATAAAGGACACGAGCTTAAGGATGAGCAACTTGTGGGTATGGCTTAGTCCTCAAAGGAGGGAGAAAGATGAACAATGAAACCCATGACGAGAAAGTACCTTTGGCATGGTAAAATGGGGCGAATAGTTAAGTATTATGGGACAAGGACAAGATCATCGGGAGGGCAATAGTATGCTCTCATTTCTAGGGTACCTCGGAAGGAGGGTAACGATCTTGTTAAAGGTTTAGCTTTTCTTCTCTATCATCCCGTTAGGACTTCGTTTTTCGTATCATTTAAGTCTGCTTCGATAGTTGAGTCTCTGCACCTTAAGTACTAGCGTAATAGAGGATCCCATTTTTGTCTCAAAGTCCTATTGTAGAATCAGTCCATTTATACATGACTTGTTTGGATTTGAGAATGTCTATGCCAAGTATTGAGTTTGGAAATAATGCTTATGTTTATAAGCTATGGATGGATTATAGGGATGAAGTGGTTATCCAGTAGGGGGTGCCACTCTCGGTTTTGATAGGAGGGTAGTTAGACCTTTTGACTAGCCTTGGTAATACCCTCGAAGTATCGTGTAACCTTTTTGAGGTTCTGTCATGACTAGTTACTTAGAATCCCTTGATGTCTTTATTGGAAATTTGAAGCCCGATCGAGTGGTGTTCGCCAATAAGACGGATGGTTTACTTCATTTATGCATGGGTTATAGAGATCGCCCTAGTGAGTGCACATGATAACCTGGTTGACATCTGTTTACTTTCAAGAGAAAGTTCTTCTACATGGAATACCTTATAGTATATAGACGAGATCCAAGATTCATTAGTGAATTTTAGAAAGCTTGCATGAGATCATGAGTACGCAGTCATGTTTGCGCCAAGTATTCTAGGAAAAGGATAAGTGCAAGTGGAACAAGAGGCGACGAAGAAATGAGTTCCAGCTCATGTTAGGGAAACAGGAAATAAGAAGCTACGGAATCGCGAAGTTAAAAGACGGTCAAGGCACAATGGAATTAAGCTCAAGGAAATACGACTTTGATGGTCAAAGACTAGATACGCGCATGATATCTCTTTTTGGGAGTATATCCTTGATCCCTGTTTTCTGTAGAGCTTACTTGTAGGCTATCTTTTGTGGACATCCTCTCGGTCCTATTTTCTGTTACAAACCCCGTAAGGAGTTTGTCTTGTTTATCTTCTCGGCCCTGTTTCAGGGAATTCTAGGTAGAACCCTATGGATGTAAACATGTATTTGAAACATGTTATGATTGATATGGTTGCAAGTGGTTGCTCGTGGATGCGCGAATACACATTAGATACTAGCTCGACTCGGTCACATTTCATATTGCATATGCACGAGTATTTATACTTGTTTATGGATGAAATTGAATGTATTATCATGCGGTTGTTGCATATGAATGAATGATTGTGCACGCATATAGTATCTATATGACTAGGATTATTCGCATACATGTTGGATTCAAGGCACTATACATATTTTGCATTACAAAGATTATTCAGGCCTGATCATTAGCATTAGCTAAGGAACATGTACACACACGTTTTGCATATATTCATACAGCATTAGAAATCATCTAAGGACAATGGTTGCTTATGGATGATGTTTTGAGTAGATGAATGATGGATGGTAGGATACGTTCTTCCTAACTTGGAGATTTCGGGGACGAAATCCTAAAAGGTGGGGAGAATGTAACAACCCGTATTTCGATAACATGTTAAAACGAGAATCAAGGCAGAATTTAATTTTAAATTCTGAATCAAGTAAAACGGGCTATGCCATTGCGTTCGTCTTGGAAAAATACGCGAAATAGAGTCTGAGTTTTCGAGAATCAGAGTCCGTATGACCAAGTTATGGTCCGATGAAGTTTTCAGAAAATTCAAGTTCAAAAACGAGTTCTAATTTTGAAAATTAGGGCTGGAAAGCTAGGCGGGAAAAATTCCCGCCAGGCACCCCAAGTCGACAGCCCTGTCGACTTGGGAGTCGACATGGCTTGACCCAAGTCGACAGCCCTGTCGACTTGGGGGTCGACTTATCGTGGCCGGGCAGTTTTGCCTGGTGCACCTATTTCCTGTCTTGGCTAGGTTTTTGGGCCTGGTTTGAAATCTGACGGTTCAGGTTGGTCCTAGGGTTAATCTAAGGGTCCTAACTAATCCTAGTCTCTATAAATAAGCCCCTAACCCTCTCCTAAATCCTCATTATTCATTCATGCAACTAAACTATGGCAAAATTGCTCCTCTCATGGCCTCCACTCAAAATCCTAGCCTCCACTTCATTTCTATGAGAGGTTTCATGATCATGAGAGTATTAGAGAGTCCCTATGTTAGTATGAGAGCTTCTCAAGTTGATTTCAAGACTAAAGCTTTGATCTTTGTTCATAAAGATGGGGTTTTTATTGATTTAGAGTTTTCATCTTTGGGTTTTTGGATGATGGCATGCATAGGCGTTGTCTCAATCTTTAACTTAATCAATTTGTGCCTTCATAGCAATGTAAGCCCTTTCCCTACTCTTAGATATTAACTATGAAGTTAAATGTTCATGTTGCAAGTTTGGGTTTGATCATTGAGTAGGATACATGCTATCATGTCATGCAAGTTTATGAAGTCATTATCTTGATCTTGTGGGCTAAAAGCTACAACCTTTATGTTGAAATGTTGCATTATGCAACATGAGAACCCTCATAACCTTTATGTCAACTTGCATATGAAGTCATAACCCTTATATGATAATATATGCGAGTTACTAGTCATCATTCCATGTCTTTTGTCACCATGATTCGCTTATGTGCCAAGTTTGGGTTTATGCATGTTTTTGAGGCTTAAGAATGTAACATGCAAGTTAGTGAACACATTTGTGCCTCATTTGCCACCATGATTAACTTGTGGCTTAATATCCATTTTTGTCATGCCTTTGCCAAGTCTCTTCTTTTAATCCATTACGTTGTTGCGAACGTATATGTGAGTTTAAAAGCGTTGGGTTATGTTATGGGTAATTTCTAATGACATGAAAATACAACTTGAAAACATGACTTGAAATATAACATGGAAGTTGACATGTGAGTATGTTTGAAAATATGAAATTGGGAATTTACCTATTAAGTTAGGTCTACCCATACTATGGAATTGGGAATTTACCTATTAAGTTAGGTCTACCCATATTCTTAAAAACTTGAATATGAACATGACACTAGACTAAACATGAAAGTGGCCAACTCGAGGTTGGGTTGAGTTTGCAACGTAAAACTACCCGGAACCGACCGGCCTAACTAGTAGTTGCAAACAATAGGACCCAATGTGAGAAGTTGGTCATGTTGTGCTTGAACCCGAGGTTAGACCAAGTTGTGGTGTAAAGCTACCCGGAACCGACCGGCTTAACTAGTAACCACAACAAAGTCTAATGTGAGAGGTTGAGGTGCATTAAGTAATTAATGCCACATGATAGGGTTAAGTTAATTTGATTAATGACTCTTAACCAAATATGACATGGACAATGGGTTAAGTAAATTGATTAGGCCAATGATACTTAACAAAACATGACAAGGTTAGGTAGGTTAAGTAATTTGATTTGCCTAATGACACTTAACCATTTTTTTTATACGACTAGTGGACGGGGTTAAGTTAACCAACACTTAATCAATCCAACACGATAATTTGGTAAGGTTAAGTAAGTTTTCTTAATGACACTTAACCGAAAGATACAGTTAATGGATGGGGTTAAGACTAGACTCAACTAGTCTAAACATGGAAATCGGATGGGGTTAAGTTAGCCTAGACTTAATTAATCCCACTTGGTAGTTTGATGGGGTTAAGTTAAACACTTAACTAATCTAACACGATGATTTTAAGTGGTTAAGTTAACCAACACTTAACCAATCTAACTCGGTAATTTTGAAGTGATTAAGTAACCTATACTTAAACACTCCAACTCGGTTATTTGATAAGATTAAGTTAACTAATACTTAACCAATCTAACGTGATAACATGATAAGGCTATGTCACGAATCGCTTAAATACGCTTGACCGATTTGACTCAGTAATTTGATAGGGTCAAGTTAATATATACTTAACCAACTTGAGCATGGTTTGTAGGGTTAAGTCTTGGACTTGGATACTTAGCCAATTTTGACATGATTTGTAGACGGGATTAAGTCATGAACTTAAGTGACACTTAATCCATTATATAAACCCTAATTCGGAGAATTAGGTGGATAACCGTAAGTAACAAGGATAACGGGAATAAGGCTAAGTGGTAAACCTTAGTTGAAGAATAGCTAAGTAATAATTCTTAGTCAAGGAGATTTGGACCAGTTCATAGATAGATGAGTAACCTGATACGGTAGGTCATCGTTTAAGTATACGAGTAGGAGCAAGTATCTGATTTAGATAAAGGCTCCAGCGAACTGGGTAACGAAGCAGCGGCTTCGGGGAACGTGAGGATACTCTTGGTATCCCTCTGTGAGCTGCCAGGTGATCATACTAGGCTCATGAGAGGTTAAGGTCTGCGTTAGAAGAACCAAGAGTATGCCTTGGTTGCTATTCGAGCGACCTAAAGACGGGGATGGATAGGGGATAGTCGACGATACACGGTCGTGCCCTAGATAGCATTTCGTCAGGCTACCTACCATCTTTGGTCAAGCGTGTACGTACGGAAAGGCAGAGAACACCCAAAAGACCATAATTGCTATCTAATTATGGTTGCGGTAAGGCTAGGATGTGGGTTGGCCAGTAGTGTGTTCTCATACAGGATTTATCTTGTCTTGTCTTTCACTAGTTGAGGGAGTGGTCTCGTGGGACCATAGCCACGTATAGAAAAAAACAGACCTTAGCATCTGCATCGGCAGGTAAATCGAAAGCTCCCGACCGAGTCCTGTATTTCCTGGTATGCCCTGTGACAGGACTCGGATGGCACGATGTGATACATGTGCATACAGTCATGGAAAAACGATTCACGATGAATGCGGGGGAAAAAGGGCGCGGTTGACGGTTAGCGTAAATCCTAGTGGCCCTGGGTGGTTGAACCAAAACCGAGATACGAAAACGTGCAATAGGTAAGCATAATCCCTAGTAGTCCTAGGTAGCATAAGTCCTAGTTGTGCAAACGATGATTCAGGTTGAAAGACCCTAGTTAGATATAGGGTGACAGTCCAAAACGATCTTAAGGATCATGGAACTATGTTAAAGTAGTATAGAATCTCATGGGAAAGCCCGTATGGTCTACGGCAAGGGACGGAATATTTACATGGAATAAAACATACGAGTTGAGTAACCTATATACGCGATATATTAGGTTGACATGGACCATTACACGACTTTTGAGTAAGGGTCATTCATGGTTAACACACGATACGGTTGGAGTATTAGTACGGTAGGTGCAGAGCTAAAAGACAGGATATATACCATGGGATGTTATACGTGATAGATATCTTGGGGATATTATACTTGATAGGAACCTGACGATGGGATACCTTGTTTTACCCTGACATCGTAATTTATCATGACACCTTAGTTTATCTGAGTTCAGTAGTTCATCCTGTTATTTTGATTTAGCTTATCTATCTCGTCATCGTGCTTATGTTCATCTCAGTTTCTCATGTCAGTTAACTTTACTAGTTTTTATGCTGATAGTAGATAGGGCTTGCTCAGTCTTTTTGACTGACCCGTTTTGTTTCGCCTCTTTTCTTCCGTTTCCCCCCCCCCCCCAGGTTACAGGGAGGAAATACTGTTGTTTAGTTCGGACTTCTTCTGCTTGAAGGTCATCATGGATGGCTTGGACTTTTCTTGGCTATGGCTACTTTACTGTTTTTACTTGGGGAATAATTTATGGAAAAGTCTTTATGCTTCTTTACTATTGCAAGACAGGTTTTGATGTACTCTGATGTAAAAGGCTTTAGACCTTAATTATTGATGTTTATGAAAGTTAGATTTTACTTCCGCTATTTTATATGTTCTGTCTTGTGATATTTCTGTGCATGTTTACCAATAATGCCCCTCTAAGGCTAGTGCATTCCTTTGCGAGTGACCCTAGCGGGGGCGGGGTGTTACAACCACCCAAATCAAAGTCAAGAATTTATGCGCTGGCACATGCAACAACTGATTCTAATCCCCTCCGTTGCAACCTCGAGATGGCGGCGAGGCTACTAATGACGATGATGAGGGAGGGGGGTCGCGGTGTCGAGGTTGTCCAATTTTCATACTCAAATCGTTCTAATCATCTATGAATCCGAATCGAGAGCAATTAAAGAAGGAATTATCTAAAGATTTGTAACCTACCGATGTAATTAATCGGGAGTTAAAAAGAATTTTGATGCGTCAGAAGTTTAGGTTTTTTCGTTTTGCAGAACTTGGGGAGCGGTAAAACAGTAAAAGTGAAAGAGGGAAGAAGACTCAGCTTATATAGAGGAGTAGAGTGTCCATTCGTCTCCCCATTCGGATCAGACCGATAGCCCAGTAGTAGAGCCCTATTCGGATCGGATCGATAGTCTAGAAAAAAAGTTTGGCCCAATAGTCCAATGAAAAATAGAAAGAAGAAGGGGTCTATTCGGATCGGAATCCGAACCGAACCGAGTTCTTTAGCTCAGCAACGAATTAAATTGTAATTTGAAGAAAAAGATGAAAACACAAGGAAGATCAAAAGAAAAATTACCTCGAAGAGCGCTGTGCAATGATGGTCAAAGCATGCTCCATCTCCAACAGAAGCATCCTTTGAGGGGGCAAAATGTTAGCCCACTTTGTGAACTGGGCTACACAAAGTCAAGATGTGAAACATTGAAAAACTTGGGAAGCACTGAAGCGGGTCGGATCGGAGCAGTGTAGCGGTTCGGATCGGATAAAGTTGGCTGTTCGGATCGGTGAACTATTGCTGTTGGAATCAGAGAGGCACAGCTGATCGGATCGGAGAGCACCTTACTTCCAGTTGGATCGGAGAGCTACCTGCTACGAAGACAGATCGGAACGGAGTAGAAGAGAGCGAAGACTTAGCCTTGGCACAAAACCGGATCGGATTGGGTACCCCGATCCGAAACCCTCCTGTACAATCTTCCGATCCGAACCCATCTTCCACGTCATTCTCCTGCATGATCGCCTGGTTATTCGGAGCGGCTATGACCAGTTCCTACCCACAACGTCCACTGCTCTGATGCGTTGTCAACACAGAAATCCATCTGAACCCCAGGCTAATGGGATGGATGACACGTGGCTCCGATCCGGATCGGGTTTTGAACGAATTTTCACCTATAAATACCCTGTCTGGAGACAATGAAAAGGATCTTTTTTCGGGCACTTTGAGAGTTCAACCACCTTCATAATCCGAATTCCAGCACTCCGGAAAATCCAAATCTCTTTCATTATTTGTTTTTAGATAATTGAGTGAATATAAGTGAGTTGTGAGAGAAATCCAGTGAATATTTCATTGTAATTGCAACTACATCATTGAAAATAGTGAAAGACAAGTGGACGTAGGCATTTCTTCGCCGAACCACTATAAATCCCGTGTGTTCTTTTTGTTTTTGATCTTATTTCATTCTGCTTTTAGTCAATTTGGGTGTTAGAACCACTTTTTGGTCTAACAGATAGGTACTGCTTGATCATAATCAAGTTCATCCAATTGTTGGAACTGGCAGTTTGGGTCTTGTACTAGTTCTGTTGCCAATTAGACTTGTCACTGGGAAGTTCTAAAATGTGATTACCGCATTCAATTTTGAAGTATAGATGATACTGGGAATTTGGTAGTGTCAAACATATTTGTGAGATGTTTAGTAGTATTCAAACTGCAACGGATTTTCATTCAGACTGCTGATACTCTGGGGGCATTAGCTTCGACTTTGATGATATATGATACAATTGTTGATTCCACTAAGCCATTTGATATTGAGAAGATGTTGGTGAAGCAGTTTAAATCTAAGGTGTCGATCACAATGTTCACCTGAGAGTTGCAAGAAGAGCTTGTTAATTCTCTTCTAAAAAGTGGGTCACTTTCAAGTTAATGGTAAAAGTGGTTTCCAACTTCTCTGCTAACTAATGAAATTTATTAGTTGTTTCGACACTCAAGGCAGTTCCCAATTTATGTCTGAGAAGATTTAGTGTAAAGATCCCAGTCTGCAAAATTTCAAAATAAAATTAGTGCTGCAATTTCTTACGGGCGAATCACCAGTACGGATGATCGGGAATTTGCCAATTTTAAGATTGCACTTCAGTTCATATCTTACAGGATGTTGGGTCTGCTACCACAATACTTCAATGCATTATGAGAAGACAATTTGTAATGAACGTGGGGTAGTTTTCTGTTTTGGACGTGAATTATTGCATGGTTCAAAACATGTTCCAGTAATACAGTATGGAAGCAACGGTCATTATTGGATGCATGTTACTTGCTGCATCTGTAATTCGTGGGTACTGAACTTATGGAGCACGGCTGTTCTCAAAACCGCTAATAGTGAAGAATGTGGGTTCTTATCATGATTTGCCCTTGTATCAAACAGTTTACTTGCTTTACGAACGTGACGTTATGTTGTAAAAATTTGGTTTGGAATAGTTACCTATCACAGTGGGATTTTGATGCTAAAGGAAACGTTTTTTATGATTGAAGTGTAGTGGATTAGCATTTACGGGCTTCTGAAAATAGTAGCAATGGTCATGTGATATTTACATGATGATTTCTACATGATATGTCTAGTTATGACTGAGAGGGTTGTGACTGTGAAAAGAACGTGGAGTTAGTGAGTTGAAGTGCATGTTATGCACTTGTAGTGGGATTCTCTGACCTCATCATGGGTCATAGTTTTCTTTTATAGTTATTGTGTTGTTTTGAATTTATGTTTGTTTTTTAGACGTAACTCGGTTAGATTGCTAACCTTGCTATGTACTTTTCTTTCAAGTTAAAAAAGCATACCAATTTTCAATATATATGTATAAGTTGATGTGTGAAAACAAATAGGCTTATTACGCCTTAAGAAGGTCTTAAGTTGCTTATTCGCCTTTTATCTAATTTGGCTCTTAAGTGGTTAGGACTCGGATCCCTCCGAAGGTTTATTCCTAGGAGAGGGACCCAAGTAATGAGACCCACCCTTATAAGTATTAAGGTAAGCCTTGGGGTCCTTCTTCTTTAAAAGTTGTTAGGCATAAAACGGCTAACGGGGTAGGGTAGTTCACGGGGAATGTCCACTTCCTCTAGAAACTTATAAGGGCTCAACTAAGGACCAATTGGTAATTGAAGGATATATGGCCATCGCATGCTCACCAATTGTCTAAGGGAAGTCTTAAGTGGCATAGGTGTCCTACCGGGTAATATTAGTTAAGTGGTAACGTTCGCAATACTACTTCTCATATTATAAATGAGAGATTAGACTTAAGAACGTTAACGTACTAGGATGGGGTTATTAAAGGGCTAGGGTTTCACCTCAGGGTTATAAGAGATTATAAAAATCCACCTTTAATAGGGCCATAAGTGACCGAGAATGCACTTCGTTGGGTCTTTACCCTAAAGACACTAGTGGGCCATTGACTTGGATATCCACCCCATTGGTTAAATATTTATGTTTGTGTGAAATCTTATGTGTCGCGTAGACATACCGTGACATATGTAACCTGCTAAAAATATAGGGTATGGACATTAAGTAACACTATATTAAAGTCACACAGAACTTTATGTTCTGAACCCACTCCTTAACATCCACCAGATCAGTAGATGGGGTAAAGCCATGGATGAAGTCGGGATTGAAGATGAGAAAGAAGACGAATTTATTATGATATTATTAACAGTTATTTCTCTACTTCTTTTGGAATCTTACGAATATGAACTATTTGATGTACCTATTGAATAAATGTAACAGTGACTATGTATTTCTGTGATTTTGAAATAAATGGTACATCTTATTTTTGGTATTATATTTTCTCTTTCCACTGTGTGAGAATTCCATTCAAAGTATATGTTTTTGTTATCTGTGCAAATGCATTCCCTACAGGAACCAACGGCCCGTTTAGAATGACTCTAAGTTTCGATGGGCCTTTTCTGGGTTAAAATTTAGGCCCATTCCGGGTAGGTTGTTACATTCTTTCCGTGGAAGTAGGTGGGAAAAGCGTTTCCTTAGAGAGCTACGGCAACGGCTGCGGATGCCACACCCCACTAGTGTTGCCTATTTAATAAAATGGCTTAAGGCAACTTTTTTTCGATCTACGACTGCATAAAGCTAGTGTCAAATATGCCCACTTTTGTAGTAGTGATGGTAGAATAACACTTGAGAATTTTAATTTCTCGGTAAAGTAAATAATTATTGTTAATCCTATTTTTCATTTAGATTTTAAGTTGATGCACTATATTATTAAGTGTTGGAATAGGAATTTTACTTTCTATAAATTAGGCTTGTTTTACATGCTGTTCATTAGTTTCGTGTATAAATGTAAACATATATATAAGAGCAGAACATAAGCCTTGTAAATAAATCATTGGTGCATGTCATCTTGAGTTATTTATTTTTCCTTAAATCTTAACTTTCATATATCTATCCACCATCCCTTTTTCACTTTAAGATGAATTAATGATATATTATGATTGAATGTGGACAATGTTAGCATAAAGGAATTAAATCTCTCTTTCCTTCCACTTTTTCATTGATATTATTTTGTAACCTAAAAGAATATAAGTAAACAATACACCTACTAAATAATTAGTAGGTTTTCATTCGGTAGAGATCCACATAATTTTATAGAATTATATAAGTAAACTAAAATGATAAAATCCAGATTTTTACACAAATGGAAAATAGTAAAGTTTTACGAGATGGAATTAGCTTCAAAGCCTATTCCATTACATTAGGAATGTCGTAATTGGATGAGCTTTGTCAAACAAATTAGAAATTATTAGAAATCAAACATAATGAGTTTTTCATGATATATATATATATATATATGTATATATATTAATAAACCTACTTCGGAGAGTAGATGACGGAAGGTTTGCCCCCGACTTCCATCACCAAGCTAGCTGGCCCTCACAGTGGCACTTTTCGATCTCATGGAATTCTCGAGATATATTTTCGAAAATATAGTGCAGATTTAATTATCTCTAGTCTATAATATATCCATAAACATATTTTTTTGGAAAAAATTATGACTACTTTTGAAACGCTAATTCTGTAATTGATGAAAAATTATCCAAGTAAATTCTTAATTTATCAAATCAAATTAAAACTAAATATATTACTATGTCGAGTCCATCACACAGATAAGTAAACAGATAGATGCTATCAAGAATTTTGTAGTTTTGAAGACCTGAAAATTAACCGTGCAGAGGAATGATTTACATCAAATCGGAGAAGATGCACGACTGATCAACGAGTGAGATTTGCCATGTTTGTGCGTATATTGTATGACGTAATGATTCATCTCTTATGTTCTTAAACAAAATTTACAATGATGTTATTAGAAATCTAAAATATTCTTTACATACACCAGAGTGAGATGTAGTATGCTATAGCTGGGCGATTAAACATATAATTTGTAATATATTCTATTTAGCAAAAGTTAAACTGTTTATAATTAAAAGGTGTGAAATACAAAAGTATTCTAAGTAACCATATTACATATCAAAATTGTAGTTATCAATAGCACAAATGTATTGGTAATGTTCGTTTATCGGCTTGACGTATGGGCTGATTAGAAAACTTGATGAAAGTTTGATGATCGTGGGGCGTCCATTCTAGAGGTTTTCAATTAATGATAAAATGACAAGTATTCAAGGACTAAAAGGTTGAATCATGCAAAGGATGGCAAGAAAAGTCTTGGTAACGGTTGGATCTGTGAGATCGGTCATAAATTCATTATATTTTGATGGGGACTCAATGACTATATACGGTTTTTGCATCGTACCCGAGGTCTCGATTTGGTTTAGATCATCGAAAAGCATAGCCATAACACTGGGTGGTTTATGGATTGTCTTGGGTTGGGTGCATGTGGAGCATAGTGGCTGAAGCGAAGGTTTTTAATGTGGTGGATATTGAAGGAGTCCAGTTTGTATGAAAGCAATGGTGAATAATAACACGAGAAGAGGGAAAAATATATTAAGATTAAGTAATTAAGTAATTTAATTAATTAACTGGTTAATTCTAATAATTTCCAAAAATTCAACCGTTCATAACTCTTGCATACGACCTCATTCACACAAATGATTCATTATTGGGATTTGAGAGAGACGATAGACAATTTGCTATGTTGTTTCTTGGCTTATGAACCACTTCAAAAGGATGTATTAGTTTAGTTGATTTCATTATATGATTTTTCCACTAGGATGTTAGGGTACACGCATGACGAAAGCAATCTTCAATAGTTCTAAAAGCATTAACGATGATGTATTGGGGCTTCATCAAATATATACGTAAACAATGAGGAAAGGACGAGTTTTTGGATAGATCCTAGTAGTTTCATTAACTATAGATGAACTCCTAGTAGTGACTTAACATGTCACATGCATTTTTGGTGTTCGACCTAGGACTTTAGGCTTATTCATTTGCATATATTTTCATGATTCGAGTTGAAACTTCGGATTTACCATTTGCATATATTTTCATATTCCAATCGAAACTTGGGGATGGATTGTAACAACCCGGGTTTTTGAGTACTTGGGGTAGGTAGATTGTAACAACCCGGATTTTCAGAACCAACTTAAAATTTTAATTTAAGCTATTTTAAGGAATTTGTGAATATAAATTGGTTATTTTTGCTAAATATATTTGAGAATAATTTTGAACTTATTTTTTATATTTTATTTGACTTAAAACAAACTCAGTAAAATTATTAAATTGATTTATAAGCTTTGTTTTGAAAATGTTGAAAATTCGATTTTTAAAATCATCGCATAACTCTTAATAAGTGAAATTTTGCTACGAAGCTCAGAACTCGACGAGATAATTTTTTTTTAGATTCATAATGACAAATCCATTTGTTCAAAAACAGACTATCAGTTTACAAAGGAACATTATTGAGACGATCTCAGAATTCGATTCCATTTTTTTTCCGGATTCGTATCGTCAAACAATGGTTAAATCCAGACAACCATTATTTTTGGAGATAGCATTTTGGCGTACAAGAAGAAAAGGTACGCTAAAATCACATTTTTGAAGCTATTTTGAACAATTTTACCAAGGAACATTATTGAGGCGACCTTGGAATTCGAAGAAACTTTTTTTATTGAATTCGTATCGTCGAATAATGATAGGATTCCAAGTTTCATGATTTTTAGTATTAGTATGTGACCAAGCGTGATTTTTAAAGTGAAAAACAGTCAATATTTTGACTTTAAAAAGTTATTGTTTGAGCATACGGATTCGGAATTGGACGAAACTGGTTTCGTTAGATCCATAATGTCAAAGAGTAGATGCAGGTCAATTTTCATTGAAAACGGAATCCGTAGGTGATCACACAGATTTTTAAACGATGAAAATTAGCGAAATTTGGGTATAATAAATATAAAATTATTAAAAATAATAATTTCCTCCACTATATAATATCCTTTTCACTTTCTTAACCTAATTCTATTTCTGAAAACCGCGCTGCCTTCCATCTTCTTTCAATGTGAAAAACAATCCACCTTCCTCCATTTTTTAAAAATCGTACACACCTCCTAAAATCATGAAATAATTAGATGTGTGATCCATTCGAGTTGCTCTTCGATTTAGTGTGTAGTTTGAAGGGTACGACATCAACTTAGGGGCTACGTTTCTTCTATAGTAAAGAGGATGCGGCTTGGGGTTGCCATTTTCTTTCAATTGATCGAGCTATGCACGAATTCAAGTTTATAAATTGATTCGTGAGATGAAAAGAGGCTTGTACACAACTTTTGGGGAGATTTGGTGATGAAAAGTGTCAAGAGGAATAAGGGGCAGCATGTATTTGCAGCCGATGTCCTCACATGAAGGGGGTGGTCGAGTTCATCAAGTTGGTGATGGTGTTGAAGCTCTTGGGAAGAGAAGAACAACGATGTATTTGGTTTGTAATTTCATCGGAAAATGAGGGAGAAAGGAGAGGAAGAATGTTGCGTGATTGGCATGGAAGGAGCATGGTGGAGTTTGTTGTACGTGAGGAAGAAAGTAATGAGGAAGATGAATAGGAAGTAGTTAAGGTAGTTAATTAATTAATTGTTTAGTAAATAGTTAATTACATATATATGTACATGAATCTTGAAAAAACATAACTTTTTCATATGAACTCGAAATTTAGGAAAACAAGATCCGTTGGAACTGTATTGACGAGTGCTTCGCAATGAAACTGATTTGGGGTGATTTGGAGCTCGTCTCAATTTTTGGCGGAGGAAAATATCAGATTCAACTAATCGATCGTTTGGTGATACTTAGCGACAAACCAATCAAGGTGAGAACTCCTTTTCACTGAAATTATTTTATCATGTTATTGTACTCATATACAAAAACACATAGAATTGCCAACGTAAAATTTTATTAGTTAATGTTATAACATTGTATATGATGCCTGTTAGCTCACCTCCCTCATCCGCAGACCATAGACGATTAAATTGATTGTATTGTGTTTTGTTTGTGATGCTGAAATGTTTAACATATTAAAAATAATGTTAAAATTAATGTGGTAGTTGAAATTAAATTATAAATATCTATTTATAATTTTAAACAGTGAAAATTGGATAATTAGAAAGATAATTCAAACCAAATTAGAATTGGTTAAATTTGCTAACCAATAATTTATTTAAATAAACTGTTGTTGTTTGAAAACCCGACACAGGTCTGGGGATGATAATTTATTCACATCTTCCCGGAATTAAATTATATGTCAATCGATGGGTTGAAAGGCTGTGATGAGCGTTATTTATTTATTTTAGCGCTTATACAGTTGTAAATTGCACTTTGGATGATGTTTGAATATGTAATGATTATTTACCATTATTGTTGAATACATGCGATGTATGAAATCCATATAACTGAAATTATATGGTAACTGGTTGAGTCGAGTTCCGATTCAGAAATAAAGAATATTTTAGAATAATAAAAATATTTTAAAATAATGAATATTTCATATATAATATTCATGTGTATAATACAATGTTTGAAAAAATAAAAATATCATTTTTATTGAATGTATAAATCATATATAATATTCATGTGTTGAATAGAATGTTTGAAACAATAAAAATATCATTTTTATTGAATGTATAAATCATGTACAATATTCATGTGTTGAATAAAATTTTCGAACAATAAAAATATCATTTTTTATTGAATGTATAAACCATATATAATATTCATGTGTTGAATAAAATGTTTGAATAATAAAAATAGTTATATAGTTAGACGCCCTTTTAACCTGAATGGGTTTATCGATCGATTTTATTCGTTTAATAATGAATATTGAAAAGAAGTGATTTCAAAATTTAATATTTTGAAAATATTATCATTTTAATATGATAAAGATATAGAATATCCAGTTTTGATTTAAAATTGAAAACGAAGTTAAAATCATTTTAAAACGAGTATTTAAATGATTTATAAAATATGTTTTTTAATGGAAACCGATGACATATATATATATATATATATATATATATATTATACATTTAATGGCCTGAATAGAACGCGCCGCGCAGCGACCGTTCGCGATTTTCGACCATTGACTTCAAATTGGCGTAACGGGAGATCCGACTATCGAATTCTCCTAAAACTGGAACCGTTGGGTTCGTATCGGTAAGAGCTTTCCAATGAATATAAGAGATTTGAAATCTAACGGTTGGATTTGGAATTATGTCCAATCAATTTTAGAAAATGTAGCTATGGATGTAGTTTGGTAGCCGTTATTAGAAACCGACTGTACGGGCCTTGATAAAATTATTAAAAATATGGAATTAATATAAGAGATTTGAAATCTAACGGTTGGATTTGGAATTATGTCCAAATCAATTTTAGAAAAGGTCGCTATGGATGCAGTTCGGTAGCCATTATTGGAAACCGACTGTACGGACCTTGATAAAATTATTAAAAATATGGGAAAACTATGTAAAATCACAGTAAATGATTTGAAACGAATTTAGATGAAAATTTTCAATTTTGTAAAGATAAAAATACATTTTTATCAAAATGAACTAGTTATTAACTAGAATGATAATCCAATGTTTTCAAATAAATAAATAAATTGGATTTTTGGGTTTGTCGTGAATGGTGTCTTAAATAACACTATTCTTAAACCAGTTGAGAAAAGAATAAATCTTTAAATCAAGATTTAATGAAGTTTTCCAATTAATTAATATTTAATTGGAGTTGAATAAAATAAATTGGATTTTTGGGTTTGTCGTGAATGATGTCTTAAAGAACACTATTCTTAAACCCAGTGGAGAAAAGAATAAATTTTTTAATTAAGATTTAGAGAAATTTACCAATTAATTAATATTTAATTGGAATTGAAATGAAAGTTGATTTTGGGTTTACCGTGAATTGTGTTTTAAATGACATTTGTTCTTTAACCCAATTAATTGTGAAAATATAATTTGGGATTTATAAATCATTTAGTAAGATTTAAATGGAAATTTTCCAAAGTAAAGTTCTCCAATTTAATATATTAAATTGGAATTGAATGGAATTCGATTTGGTAATAATTGAGATGAGCTTCTGTGAATAAAGACCGTTACTATATATGGAATTTAAAAGGCCTTGCCGCTATTCCATTTATATTATTAGTCTGATACGGGAATTTATATCAATTATGTACTGTAATGATTTTCGTGTAGATTCCATTTTGATGGAAGATGATTTTGGGTTTAACGTGAACAATGTTTTAAATAACATTTATTCTTTAACCGAGTTAAAGATAAGAATAATTTCTTAAATTTGAATAATTATTAAGTAATGATTTTTATTTAGATTAAAACTAAACTATAGTTTAATGAATTTTTAACTAGATTAAAATGAGAATGAGATAATTAAATTTATCGAATTCATGAAATGATCGAGAATGGAGTACCACCAGCTTTACTCCAGGCGATAGTTAAATCTTTAGATAGATTTGAACGTGAAATGGTAATTAAATTTACTAATAACGCCGTGAATGTTAGACATGAAGTGCTACTAGTTTTGCTACATGGGATGAATAGGTTGGGATTGGGATAATAAATAATAAATGATTACTTCGGTAAAGTTCGCTATTCCCGACTAGTTGATAAACCTTAATATGGTTTAGAATTGATAAAGGATAAAGTAAAATCTTTTGAAATGAGTTCTAAAGGAAGATTAAAGAATAAATTTAAAAGAATTTATCTTTGATAAAATTAATGGGAACCTTTCCCTAAAATGTGAATATTGGAATAAAAGTGTAACGACCCTATGATTAATGGCCCCGTAAATCGACATAAACACCTTTATCGTATCTCATGCCGATCCTCCAAGCACCGAAAGCACGGATAGTTTTAGAAAGAATTTAGAGGGTGAGATAAGAAAGAAAGAAATGTTAGAATAGAAGAAAGAAGAAGGACACCACGTCAAATTCTCACAGCGGAACAGATAAAATATAATATTACGTATACAGAAGAATTGTATATACATACCAATCATCAGAGTACAACATATGACTGCACAGCGGAAATATCTTTAGCGGTGAAGCCTCCTGCTTCCAACTCCTGAAACCCCAAGCGAACCTAACCTGGAAAAACACTCGGTCTGACCCGAGCACATTTAAGGCAAAGCAAAATACACCGGGTCAGTCTGGAATACTATCAGTGATAAATTCACAGTACACACAACTCGTTTAACTTTGGAAAATCCTTTTGAAATAAAAGGATAATAGTAAGACCAGTCCAGACATAAACACGGACAGTTTTTATCTTACTATAACCCAAACCATTTTGAAATCATAGCTTATTCTGGTATTATCATAGTGTCTAAATACAAGTAATTAACAATCTAGTGGAACGCTTGCATCTAACGGTCCACATATATAGTATACAATCAAAAACCGCGGGCACTTATTGGATATTGGATTCCAACCTTGACAAGGTATGGGTCCACCTTTTGAACGTGTATCTCTAGAGGCGAATACACTGGGTTCAACAAGGACGTCTTGCAATCCGACCCTCACATGACCGACCACTCAATTCGCTGGAGTGTATCGAATGTATATCACTGACGGTTGGGATCAGCAACCGCCTCCCGAATAGAGACAGCATCGAATATAGATTTAAAGAAGCAAATGGAATTTCTCAAGATAGATGATCATACACCCTAATGGGAGCGACCACATAGCCATGCTGCCTGCCCGATTTTTGTCATTTCCCGGTAGATGAAGCTTGAGGCTAGAATTCAACTTTGAAAACATCTGGTCATCATTCGATTTGAATGCCACATCGTCAGATCCGTCAAATCACTAATTGACATCCACAAATGTACTCTAGGTACAGAAAAAGTGCCCCTCTTCGCCACCAACTCGTTTTATTTGTAAAAATCAACGTACGTGGTTTTAAGGAAATACTCTGTCAGACATTCGTCCATACAAGTCATTCAGAAACAGGATGAACCGAAGGCACCCTCCTACTGCAACCTTATATAGGAATCACCCCAAGGATCAGTAGCGAGAGGTCCTTGCGATCCGTAGATTCCAATCACAACCAAATCACGTCAGAATAACTCTGGTTGCAACACAGAGAATATTTGTCAAGTAATCCTTCCGCTTATAGAGATCCACGTTCTTCAATTTCTCCAACTCCAATTGACATCTTCACGTATTTGTTGGTCGGAATGGTTTTCGAATATAATTTGATCCCGATCTTTCCGTACCAATAATCGTATTGGTAAGGTAAGATAATTGGTGTTTTAACTATCAAATAACTATTGTGTAAATAACATGAGTTTGCTGATTCAGCACTTGACCTAACTTGTCTTCTTTAACATATATTTAACCCAATAGTTATTAAACCTTTAAATCTTCTAATACATTCAAAACATTTGATTTAACCTTATTTTATTATAACAGAGCTGTTTATTTGATTTTGACTATGTGTGTGTGTATATATATATATCCCTACCCAGCTTTCCATTTCCGTCGGGAATATCGATATATTTCTTTAAAACCTTTTTTCCTTTTTCTTATATTAGAGTAACTCAAGATATCCATATATGTATATACTTAATGATATAAACCAAATTTCCTCTGATTAACTCTGACTGATTTACTTTGATCGATTAACTCTAACTTGACTAACTCGACTTATTTAACTCAATTGGACTAACTTGACTTGATTACTCCTACCGATTAACTAATATTCGAATTACTCCATTCGCTTGACTCCAGATCTCAGTGATCACAATGGTTACACCTGATTCCCTCAGGAAACATCCGACCGTCGTAGGCTATCTGCAGCCCTGTGAATTACGCTAGCAGTCGTATGCAATGGCAACTCTTCCTGAATAACTATGTCTGACTAACTCTATCTCAAATATTATATTCGATCAACTCTAATTGAATAACAAATGTTCAATAAAATTTGAAATCAATATTCTTATTTCTTTTGAAACTAATATTGCAATATTATTTAATTTCCCAAGACCATGCATTAGAGTTTGATATTCCTCGTATAGAGTAAAACCAATTTCATCACCTTACTCTCTCCAAACTAATACCATTCCTCGATAATAGTGAAACCAATCAAGTTGGGTATTTTAGTTACCTGTCAAACCTTGATCGACCCGTTCTTACCTCAGAATAATATTAGTTTAACCACTAACATCAAAATCTCATTTTTTTCCTCTGATTTCAAATCGGGTTTCATACAACCACTCCTTATATTTGAAATCTTCGCTCAAAATCCTTTTACTTAATTCTTGATTAAGTAGATATCCACTAAAACACCATCTTTAACTTAAATCATCATTTCGCTTATAATATCAAAATTTAGAATCAAAATCTCCCATAAAACTCTTATCGCCTTTTTATATTTAACTTTATCGCTACTTAACCCTTCCTTAGTTTAATTCCAACTAAAGTCATCATTTTAATTATAAACAATTGGTAAATTTTACTATACTAAAGATAGGTAACTTCTGCCATTAACCAAAAATGGTATAATCATCGTTTTGAAAAGCTTATGGAATAAAATCAACTTCATTAACATAATCCAATAGTTTCCTTAATTTATAGTTAATCGAAGATTAACTAACTATTTTACATCATTCATTAAACTTTAACGAATATTCAAAATATTTAAATCAATTTATTCCAATTATCAACTTCAACCAAAGATGGCTTATTCTTGCCGATCGTACACCTCACTTAGCAGTTAACTGGTTACCATTTGTCATTTTCCCAGTTTAAATTAATTAAATGGCTTAACTAATTTAAAACACCATCTAATCGTTTTAAAAGCAATTATTCCACTTTACCAAGACATAGGTAAATCCTCTGGCTTTCTACTTTTGACGTGTATAAACTATTTCAATAATTCCATTTGTAAATCGGTTTAAATTATTTACTTACAAATCTCTAGTTTAATTGTTTATATAAATAAACTGAAGAACTTTAATCAAGTTATAAAATAATTTATAACTTTGAAATCATGTCAATCCACCTGACGGTAGACCGATATTTAACACAATCTATTTCAGGCCGTTTACTGCCAGTTACCTCATCAACTACTGTCGATTGATTTTAAACACAAAATTTTTGAATATATATTCAACCATCAACATTCGAACAGGTTTTTGGTGTCAGTTAGGGTGATCAATTCATATATATGCACAACCAAATAAATATAGCTTATTTGAGGAATCCGGTTGGATCCCTCCAGCCTGTCCTTCTCTGCATCACAGATAATAGTAGGATAAAAATATACGAATTAAATAAATAAATAACTGCAACCAATCAAACAATAACAATCAATTTGCATCCATCGCATCCAATCAACCAATTTATACTGTATATGGTGAATTATATTTTTTTTATGGATTTACCACATCACAGGACTCCAGAAGGTGTGAGAATTAACTCACCAGTTCATTTCTGTTGACGGTGGACGCGTTTGTTGCATTTAATCTAGAACGGACGTTCAAAATTAGCTGAATTTTCAACTGCGTCAGATCGGAACCTAGTCAGTGCCATCGTCTAGGTCTCATCCCTGCGATCCCAACGGATTCTGTTTCGTGGAATTTCGTTATCATACGAGGAAGTTACACTAGTTTTAAGTTTGAATAAGTATATGATTATATAACTAACTAATTATAAATTAATTATTTAAACATACCTTAGTTACCGTTAAAGCCAATGATAAAAAATGCCACGTTAGCATCTCTTAAACTAAATCACGGGTTTTCCATCGTTTACCCCTCCTAACCCTGATTCTCCCTTTCACCAATCCCAACATCAACGTTTTCAACCCCTTCAACTGATCAATGCCGGCGACCTGGAGCACCAGACACCCCATCGACCACCTCGCCGCCTTCGCCAGTCCAAGAGCTCCCCTCGCCCAAACCCTCGACGTCCAATTGTGCACCATCGCACCAGAAACCTGCTCCGAACCCTTTCCGTTCATCTGGGTAATTTAACCGCCACCGACCACTGCAAATGACCGGACCACCACCGGTCCAGATCACCGGAAAAATTCAAAGTCTGTTGGCAGCTTTAAAAAAACACCCCCAAATCGTTTGCTCCGTTCATCTCCTCTCCACGACCTCCACTGACCACCGGATCGCCAAAATCTCCGCCTGACTCTCCTCTTCAAAACCCCTAAGGTTCCAACATCTAAAATTGACCCAAACTCCTCAATTTCGGCCAAAAATGAAATTGGAAATTCACGGTTTTACCTCGATTCCGGCCACCAGATTCGATAAAACTCACCCAACTTTTTACAGGAGGTAGATAACAACCCGATCTACAACTTTTGTTTAGATTGCCCTCACAAATTCCTCTGGGATTTAAAGAAATAAACTAAAATGTAATTGAGGGCTTATTTGCAAATATTTTGGATGAAATTTGGAGAAGTGTTGGTAAATTCTGATCATAGGGGTTTATATAGTGTGAAAATAATATAATTTAAGTTGATGTGATAGCGACGTTGACTAACGATTTTTATTTCGTACCTATCGCTATTTCAAACATCGTTTATTGGCTCCTGCGCTTGTATACGAACCCCGTTCAAGATGCGACTGGACAACATAGTATATTTTGACGATACGGTCCTAATGAAACTTGTTTCGTCAAATTCCGAGTTCGTTTGTTCGAATGGCCCTCGTTCACATTCAAATGGTCGTTTATATTTGTATTTTATTTTGCCACGCTCACAAATTAACCCCGATTGACGCGCCACTTGAGATCTAGCAATAATTTACTGTTACGGCCCCAATAAAATTTATTTTGTCAAAAACTGAGGTCATTTGAAAAATGTCCCTTTTATAACTGCCAATTTAAATAAAATAAACCAATTTTAAAATACCTCAATATAATAATATTAAAATATTGAAATATGGCCATGCACGGCCAGAATATCATAAATTACCAAGATAAAATAGCTCGGGTTGAGTTTTAAGCCAAATTGATATTAAAAATATTTAAAAACCCCTTTTTTTAATATAAATAACGATATAATATATAGGGAAATTCCACAGCGACTTTTCCAAAATTTGATTTGGACATAAAATAAAATCTACACGATGAAAACTGGATTTTTCTCTGCCATCCGACTTATATTGAACCAGGTACGACCAATTGAAGTTCAATACGCTAAATCGCGAACTGCAGCTCGTTATTTAATTAAATTATAAACCATATTGCTCAACCGTCGTTAAATGAATGAAATCGTCGTTGTAAATTTAATATAACCAATATTTGACCAATTTAAACTGCCCGATCACAATATATGGCAAATTCTACATTTTCCCAAAATATTCTGGAAATTAAAATATTATTTTATTATTTATTTAAATAATATATTCCAAATAAATCATTAAATTCGATTATTTAAACCCAAACCAATATTTTAAATAATTTAAATAATCCAAATAAATTAGCAGAAAAATACGAGTCGTTACATTCCTTCCCCCTTAAAATAATTTCGTCTTCGAAGTTGCTAAGGTAGAAAGAATGTTAAATCCCATTATCCTTCAAAAATAATTAATTTTAAAACTCGAATTTATTTCCAAACCGACCCAATTGGTTTAAAAAAGCAATTTATTTCAAATAAAAGAATTTTCCAAAAAAATTCAAAAATTTTCTAACTCTTATATTCTGGAAAAATTTCGGCAGAGTCTCCCCTGCATGGAGGAACATCTGCAATATTGCAGGACCAAGAAATATGTATACCTCGACTCTCATGGTTGGAAAATCCAAAATTCAAACCCAAAACCCCAAAGAAAACCAAATTTCATATTTGCGTAGGCGTACCTCTTTGCGAGCGTTATTATGCAATAAGCGATAATTTATTAGAGCTTGCTTAATTTTAACGCAGCTCTATTCCAACTGGATTTAATTAACTCCAGAATTCCTCTTGGATGGATTTTAAACTGAGTTGGCATTTCTGCACCTGTTCTCACTCAAACAAACTTATTAGTCATCACAACAATGCCAGTTATGTTCAAAACATCCATACCATTCACACCAACCAATTATACACACAATTCAATCCACCGAGATCATATTTATTTATAATCACTTCATTTATTTCTTTAATTATACATTCGGATTTATTGAATTTGGATTGATTATCCAACTTATTTATTTCACATTGGTTTTCAACCAAGTCTATCCATTTCAGATTTATATCCAAGCAATCAACAACACAATCCAAGCATATCATTCAAATCAACAATCCAATCGATTTTCCATATTATAATTATTTATGGAAATCATCATCTTCATTATTTTACAAAACATATTGGTCAAAAATATTTTCAAAAATATATTTTATATCAAATTACAAATACGCGCTCTCACATATATACTCACACTCAATCTAGGGTGTTACTAACCCCATCTCTATTGAGTCACGCCACAGAGCCAAGGTTAATCATTAAACCAATAGCTCTGATTCCACTGTAACGACCCAATGATTTTCGGCCCCGAAAAACGACATAAACACCTTTACCGTATCTCATGCTGATCCTCCAAGCACTGAAAACACTGGATAGTTTTAGAAAGAATTTAGAGGGTGAGATAAGAAAGAAAGAAATGTTAGAATATAAGAAAGAAGAAGGACACCACATCAGAGTCTCACAGCGGAACAGATAAAATATAATATCACGTATACAAAAGAATTGTATATACATACCAATCATCAGAGTACAACATATGACTGCACAGCGGAAATATCTTTATATAACTAGCAGTGAAGCCGCCTGCTCCCAACTCCTGAAACTCCAAGCGAACCTAACCTGGAAACACACTTGGTCCGACCCGAGCACATTTGAGGCAAAGCAAAATACACTGGGTCAGTCTGGAATACTATCAGTGATAAATTCATAGTACACACAACTCGTTTAACTGTGGAAAATCCTTTTGAAATAAAAGGATAATAGTAAGGCCAGTCCACACATAAACACGGACAGTTTTTATCTAACTATAACCCAAACCATTTTGAAATCATAGCTTATTCTGATATTATCATAGTGTCTAAATACAAGTAATTAACAATCTAGTGGAATGCTTGCATCTCACGCTCCACATATGTAGTATACAATCAAAAACCGCGGGCGCTTGTTGGATATTGGATTCCAACCTTGACAAGGTATGGGTCCACCTTCCGAACGTGTATCTCTAGAGGCGAATACACTGGGTTCAACAAGAACGTCTTGCAACCCAGCCCTCACACGACCGACCACTCATTTCGCTTGAGTGTATCGAATGTATATCACCGACGGTTGAGATCAGCAACCGCCTCCCGAATAGGGACAACATCGAATATAGATTTAAAGAAGCAAATGGAATTTCTCTAGATAGGTGATCATACACCCTAATGGGAGCGACCCACATAGCCATGCTGCCTGCCCGGTTTTTGTCATTTCCCGGTTGATGAGGCTTGAGGCTAAAATTCTACTTTGAAAACATCTGGTCATCATTCACTTTGAATGCCACATCGTCGGATCCGTCAAATCACTAATTGACGTCCACAAATATACTCTGGGTATAGAAGAAGATCCCTTCTTCGGCACCAACTCTTTTTATTTGTAAAAGTCAACGTACGTGGTTTTAAGGAAATACTCTGTCAAACATTCGTCTATACAAGTCATCCAGAAACAAGATGAACCGAAGGCACCCTCCTACTGCAACCTTATATAGGAACCACCCCAAGGATCGGTAGCGAGAAGTCCTTGCAATCCGTAGATTCCAATCACGACCGAATCACGTCAGAATAACTCTGGTTGCAACACAGAGAATATTCGTTAAGTAATCCTTTCGCTTATGGAGATCCACGGTCATCAATTTCTCCATCTCCAATTGACATCTTCACGTATTTGTTGGTCGGAATGGTTTTTGAATATAATTCAATCCCGGTCTTTCCATACCAACAATCGTATTGGTAAGGTAAGATAGTCGGTGTTTTAACTATCAAATAACAATTGTGTAAATAACATGAATTTGTTGATTCAGCACTTGACCTAACTTGGCTTCTTTAAAATATATTTAATCCAATAGTTAATAAACCTTTAAATCTTCTAATACATTCAAAACATTTGATTTAACCTTATTTTATTATAACAGAACTGTTTATATGATTTTGAGTACGTATATATATATATATATATATATATATATATATATATCCCTACCCAGCTTTCCATTTTCGTCGGGAATATCGATATATTTTTTTAAAACCCTTTTTCCTTTTTCTTATATTCGAGCAACTCACGATATCCATATATGTATATACTTAATGATATAAACCAAATTTCCTCTGATTAACTCTGACTGATTTACTTTGATCTATTAACTCTAACTTGACTAACTCGACTTATTTAACTCAATTGGACTAACTTGACTTGATAACTCCTACCGATTAACTAATATTTGACTTACTCCATTCGCTTGACTCCAGATCGCAGTGATCACAATGGTTACGCCTGATTCCCTAAGTAAGCATCCGACTGCCGTAGGCTATCTGCAGCCTTGCGAATTACGCTAGCAGCCGTACGGAATGGAAACTCTTCCTGAATAACTATGTCTGACTAACTCTATCTCAAATACTATATTCGATCAACTCTAATTGAATAAAAAATGTTCAATAAAATTTGAAATCAATATTCTTATTTCTTTTGAAACTAATATTGCAATATTATTTAATTTCCCAAGACCTTGCATTAGAGTTCGATATTCCTCGTATAGAGTAAAACCAACTTCAACACCTTTACTCGCTCCAAACTAATACCATTCCTCGATAATAGTGAAACCAATCAAGTTGGGTATTTTAGTTATCTCTCAAATCTTGATCGACCCGTTCTTACCTCAGAATAATATTAGTTTAACCACTAACATCAAAATCTCATTTTTCCTCTGATTTCAAATCGGGTTTTATACAACCACTCCTTATATTTGAAATCTTCGCTCAAAATCCTTTTACTTAATTCTTGATTAAGTAGATATCCACTAAAACACCATCTTTAACTTAAATCATCATTTCGCTTATAATATCTTAATTTAGAATCAAAATCTCCCATAAAACTCTTATTGCCTTTTTATATTTAACTTTATCACTACTTAACCCTTCCTTAGTTTAATTCCAACTAAAGTCATCATTTTATTTATAAACAATTGGTAAATTTTACTATACTAAAGATAGGTGACTTCTGTCATTAACTAAAGATAGTGTAATCATCGTTTTGAAAAGCTTATTAAATAAAATCAACTTCATTAACATAATCCAATAATTTCCTTAATTTATAGTTAATCGAAGATTAACTAACTATTTTACATCATTCGTTAAACTTTAACGAATATTCAAAATATTTAAATCAATTTATTCCAATTACCAACTTCAACCAAAGACGACTTATTCTTGTCGACCGTACACCTCACTTAGCAATTAACTGGTTACCATTTGTCATTTCCCCGGTTTAAATTAATTAAATAGCTTAATTAATTTAAAACGCCATCTAATTGTTTTAAAAACAATTATTCCACTTTACCAAGACATAGGTAAATCCTCTGGCTTTCTACTTTTGACGTGTATAAACTATTTCAATAATTCCATTTGTAAATCGGTTTAAATTATTTATTTACAAATCTCTAGTTTAATTGTTTATATAAATTAACTGAAGAACTTTAATCAAGTTATAAAATAATTTATAACTTTGAAATCACGTCAATCCACCTGACGGTAGACCGATAGTTAACACAATCTATTTCAGGCCGTTTACTACTAGTTACCTTATCAACTACTGTCTATTGATTTTAAACACAAATTTTTTGAATATATATTCAACCATCAACATTCGAACAGGTTTTTGGTGTCAGTCAGGGTGATCAATTCATATACATATGCACAACCAAATAAATACAACTTATTTGAGGAATCCAGTTGGATCCCTCCAACCTGTCCTTCTCTACATCACAGATAACAATTGGATAAAAATATACGAATTAATAAATAAATAACTGCAACCAATCAAACAATAACAATCAATTTGCATCCATCGCATCCAATGAACCAATTTATACTGTAAATGGTGAATTATATTTTTCTATGGATTTACCACATCACAGTACTCCAGAAGGTGTGAGAATTAACTCACCAATTTAAATTGCCCGATCACAATATATGGAAAATTCTATATTTTCCCAAAATATTCTGGAAATTAAAATATTATTTTATTATTTATTTAAATAATATATTCCAAATAAATCGTTAAATTCGATTATTTAAACCCAAACCAATATTTTAAATAATTAAAATAATTTAAATAATCCAAATAAATTAGTAGAAAAATACGGGTCATTACAAAAAGAATATTCTGAATTGGAATGAGGCGTACGATGTGTTTTTATAGAACTTGATTATTGATTATAAAATGCGCGAGTTATTTGGAAAGACCGGGTTTAACCTATTCTGAATAATTAATATGACGACCAAAAGTCGACGATGAAGACCGTGGTTGAAGTTCAGAGTTCTTCGCATCATTTGGGTGATTACTGATGTCTTGATTGGGCTGTACACCCAAGACAAGGTAATAAGTAGTGATCGTTCAGACGTACTTGGAGATCGACGGATATGCGAGGACCTCTCTCTCCTGTATTGAACATATGGAACGAGGAATAAAGTGCCTCCGGTTTCGTTCAGATCCAGACCAGACTTGTAAATGGATGTATATAACATAGTTTATGGTACAACATAAATGTATATAACATAGTTTCAGGTGCAACACCAATGAACAGCCAAACGTACAGAAAATTAATACGATTACAATGAACAACCAACACTAAAGCAAATGAACAACCAACACTACAGAAAATCAATATGAGTACAATAAACAACGATGCTCAAGTAGGACATATAATCTACTCGAGTATGCCCCTGCAATTCTCTCTAACATAGCTAACATCTTCACCATCCACTTCGGTTATTTCATCTTCCATCACTTGGATATCTTCCTCGATGCAATCGTGATCCTTTAAATCAGTAAAACTCCTTGATGGTGCTTTCACTACAACATACCAATTAGAATCATCATCCTCTCCTGAATAAAATACTTGTTTAGCTTGAGATGCGAGTATGTACGGGTCTCGTGAAAATGATGCTTGATGTAAATCAACAAGAATGAACCCATCATAATCAACTTTTACACCATTTCCTTTGTATGCCCAACGACACTTAAAACTGGAATATAAAACAAATGATAAGCTAATAAAATTATATCTGTCAATATTCCATAATAAGTGACTACATCAACCACTTAGGAAGTGTCTTTTGCATGTGCCCTACGCATAGTAGTCGCATCAAAAGACACCTCATAATTCTGAGTTTGTCTCCCTAAACCTTTTACATGAAAACGTTGCTCATTGATGATATATCCTTTGTAAGATACACCATCATCCTTCGGATCGTAAGCAATCCATTTCAACATGTCTTTATGATCCTTGGAGGATATAGTTGTCTACATAGAATTTCATTTAGCATGTAAATTTTATATATAGTATATTAATTGTCATATGAGAATATATTTGAAATCTAACAAACTTTTCTTTTAATCCAATCAGCAAAAATATTGGTATGTGTTTCCCAAAGTAAGGTCGCATTTTTTTTCATGCGCTGGTCTGAATTTTCTATTCTTCCAAATGCAAACTAGTATTGAACATTTGATTATAAGTTACATATATCATTCCGAATACATAAAAATAATTAAAAAAATATATAACATGAACTTACTCTATAAATGGTACCACTGCAGCCATATTCATTAACACGGCTAAATGGGCCATTTCTTTCTCATTAGCCGGCAATGTAATTGTCTTCGATGTTTAAATTGGACGTCCCTCAAGTATTACACTACTTTCATACTCTTCGTTTCGAGGTCCTTTCTCCTCTATATGTCCTATTTTTTTCAAAAATTCATTGAAGAACAACATGCATTCTGCTGCTAGATACGATTCTGCAATACATCCCTCTAGTCGTGCATAGTTTCTGACATAATCTTTGAGTGTCTTCATATATCTTTCTAATGGGTACATCCAACGAAATTGAACCGGTCCATACATTAGTGCTTCTTTTCCAAGATGAATGGATAAATGTACCATTATATCAGAGAAAGATGGTGGAAAAAAAATTCAACCTCACATAAAACTTCAATAATCTCAACATTGATTTCTTCTACCTTCTCTCTATCAAGAACACGTTGACATAATTTGTTGAAAAAAGAACATAAGCGAATTATTGCTTTTCTTGCCTTCTTTGCCAGTAATCCTCTCGATGTTGCTAGCAATAAATGTTGCATTAATACATGATAATCATATGACTTAAATCCACTAATTTTACAATCCGACAATGAAATCCGATTTTTTAAATTTGAACAGTATCCATCCGGTCCTTTGAAATCGTACATTTGCAAAATATTTTTCTCTCGTATTTTGACAACAAGTATGGAGCCAGTGGAAGATAGGCTTTATTCCCATGAGGTTGTGTATGAAGCTCACATCGAATTCCCCAATCCTCTAAATCCTTCCTACAGTTGGTTCCCATCTTCGGATTTATTACCATGCAACATCATGCCTAATAAGCTTTCACCAATATTCTTCCACACATGCATCACATCTATATTGTGACGTAATGGAAGTTCCTGCGAAAACCATAACTATAACGCATTATTGGGTTTTTCTTATACTAAAACAGTAAAACTTAAACATATTAACCACTAACCTCCCAATAAGGCAAATCAAAGAAAATTGATCTTTTTTTCATCTTGCTATCTCAATTTTCGTGGAAGTGTTAGTATCATCAATTTCATCTTCTTCATCATAAACACACTTTCTCTTATTAATTTTATCTTCTTTTCCTTTTCCAAAAGCATTTGGAAAATCCTTCAACAATGCATAAATGTTTCTCCCAGTAAGCAATCTAAGAGCACTATCTGTCTCTATGGTGTTATCAAACAACGCCTTTTGTTTCCTATGTGAATCAAAAGGAAGTAGGAATCTTCTATGTCCCATGTAGGCAAACTTTCGACTATGATTCAAGCAACGAGAATGGATATTGACACCACGTAATGGGCAAGCCTTTTCTCCTTTCACACGACATCCAACAAGATTTCCATAAGCAGGAAAATCATTAATCGTCCATAGCAAAATTGCATTCAATTTAAATAAACTTTTGCTAATCGCGTCATAAGCATTAACTCCGTAAGACCACAAGTGATGCAAATCTTCAACCAAAGGCGCCAAATATACATCAATATCATTCCCGGATTAATTCGGACTTGGAATAAGTAAAGTTAACATAATATTTTCCTTCTTCATACACAACATAGGCGAGAGATTGTATGCCACAAGCATTACCGGCCAGCAACTATATTTTGAACTCAACATGGAAAATGGGTTGAATCCATCTGTAGCAAGACCAAGCCTAAGATTGCGTGGATCTGATGAAAAAGATTTATACTTTTCAGCCACCATTTTCCATGTCATAGAATCCACGGGATGACACACTTACTTTTGTTAGTAAAATGCCTTCTTAAATCTTCTGCCATCTTTTGAGATCTATATATTCTTCTAAATCTCGGAATGATTGGGAAATATCTCAATACTTTAACTAGAACACCTTGTATAACCTCTTCAGTATCTTAATTTTCTTCCACCTCGGAGAACCACATTTTGGACAATTTTTCTAAATCTTTGTATTCTTTTCTGAAAAGGCAACAGTCATTTTCACATGCATGTATCTTTTCTAACCCCATGTCGAACACTTTAAGAAATTTCTTGACTTCATATAAGGTTTTGGAAAGCACGTTTTCCTTTGGCAGAAATAGATGTTGCACAGCTAAAAGCTTATCGAACCCCCTATCATACAAGTCAGTCTTGCATTTAAGATTATAGAAGATGGTGATAACAGATAATTTTGTGTGATCTATGCAGTCAGGGTATAATGTAGTTTCTGTTTCTTCCAAGTTCTTGAGTAAGTCCTCCTTTTATCTCCGAAAATCTACATTATCTTTATCATCATCAAAAAAATCATTATTCATAAAATCTTGATCTTCATAGTGAATCATCTTAAATAGATCATATATGTCAAATGTATTTGTTTTCTTCCCTACATTTATCTCTTCACCATGATTAAACCATTCACCATCAATATATCTAGGATTCTTTCCTTTTATAATTAAATGGTCAACAATAATTCGGTCATCATGGCGACTAAGATTCCGACAGTCTCTGCAAGGGCATAACATTTTTTCTTCATTTCTTACGTTCCTCTTTGCATCGTGCACAAAATTCACTGCCCCTTGTCGGTACTGTATACTGATTCTATGACAGTAGTAAAAAAACATTAAAAAAAAATTAGTTTTAATGTTAGGTTATATGTTCTAAATCTCAAAATATGTATTAAGTTAAGCGTTGTTTTATCACCTGTTTAAAAAAAAAACCAATCTTTGTCCATCAACGACATATGACGGAAAATAAGTTTCCAATCTTTGACGTATAATTTGGTTATCTGTTGTAAGAAAAAAATAACTACATGTTGAAGTTATTACCCAAAAAGACATCCAAGCATCTTATAAATGATGCACCAACTACCTAATTCTACTTTAGCGAATCTGCGTATATGTTCAAATACAAATCCTCCAGGAACAATTATAAGAGAGAAGGAAAAGAAGTTACAACACTACTATTATCTAAAATTTTAAATATTATGCGCTTCGCTTTACTGAAGCGCGTGCTTCGCGTTTGCGCATTACGCTTATGCTCCAAGCATGGCGCTTCGGTGCGCTTTTCGCGTCTAATAACATTGGGTACTAGTACTATTATAAGCTATAATAGTACAAATCTCCACTTGAATGCTAAATAAGTATGCCCATTTAAAGATGACAGTAATCAAACAACATGATATAGAACCATATAGGAATATCTTAACTGCAAAATGTTTTAGCAGATTTGAACAAGGCCAAGACAAATCCTAGATTCACATATAAGACATGGTATCAACTAGTGTGACTGCGTACGCTACTGCTTATACCCATGTACACCATACATGATATCATCAGCGTATTATTATACATTAATCAGATCCTAGATTCACTAAAAGAGACGAAAATTTATCTATTCAAAACTGCTGAATGGTTTTCATGTCTCATTACTCCGCATAACTAAATAAAAATCCATCACATCGAAACATACAACATGAAAATAACCTATCAGAAAAGCATTCAAATAGAACATGAAAATCAAGCAGTTATAACATAACCAAACCCTAGCAAGATAGGAGATGAGAGAATGACAGAATACAGAATTACAGATCAATGAGCAATTGCAATTAGGGTTAATCAGCTATACCATCAATCCCTAGCAAGATAGGAGATGAGAAAATAACATGCATTCAAATATTTCATACACAGTCCGAATAGAATCACAAAATCGAGTTAAAGAATTCATACATAAATTTACCTACTATGAGCAGAGATTTTCGCCATCTTCCGCGACGTTGTTGACAGGATTACGACAGAGTTGAGGATGACACGAGGAACGTTAATCGGTGCGATTTCTTTGGTAGAGAGCGATTTGGGGGAAAGTGAATTTTTCGGCAGAGGGATTTGGGGGGAAGGGGAATGAGGGCTAAAATTTTCGAAGTATGAGCGGGATAGGAATAGAAAATAGGTGGTTACATTTTTTGACCATGCGGACTAATTTTTGTTAGGTGGGGAGATGAAATTTTTTTTTGCCGCATTAATAATAGGAATGAAAGCACTATTTCTTGTATTTACAAATAAACACCACTGATTTTTGCAACAAAAAATCATTTTTCTTATAGTGCTTCGCAATGAAACTGATTTGTGGTGATTTGGAGCTTGTCTCAATTTTGGCAGAGGAAAACTTTAAATTTGATTAATCGATCATTTGGCGATATTTAGCGACAAACCAATCAAGGTGAGAACTCCTTCTCACTGAAATTATTTTATCATGTTATTGTACTCCTATATAAAAACACATAGAATTGCCAGTGTAAAATTTATCAGTTAATGTTATAAAATTATGTACGGTGCCTGTTAGCTCACCTCCCTCGTAAATAGACCATGGACTATTAAATTGATTGTATTGTGTTTTGTTTGTGATGCTGAAATGTTTAACATATTAAAAATAATGATTAATGTGGTAGTTGAAATTAAATTATAAATATCTATTTATAATTTTAAATAGTAAAAATTGGCTAATTAGAAAAATAATTCAAACCAAATTAGAATTGGTTAAATTTGTTAACCAATAATTTATTTAAATAAATAGTTGTTGTTTGAAACCCCCACATGGGTATAGGGATGATAATTTATTTACATCTCCCCTGAATTTAATTATATGTCAATCGATGGGTTGACAGGCTGTGATGAGCGTTATTTATTTATTTTAGTGCTTATACAGTTGTAAATTGCACTTTGGATGATGTTTGAATATGTAATGATTATTTATCATTATTATTGAATACAAGCGATGTATGTAATCCATATAAATGAAATTATATGGTAATTGATTGAGCCGCACTCCGATTCAGAAATAAATAATATTTTAAAATAATAAAAATATTTTAAAATAATGAATATTTCATATATAATATTCATGTGTTGAACAAAATGTTTGAAACAATAAAAATATCATTTTTATTGAATGTATAAACCATATATAATATTCATGTGTTGAGCAAAATGTTTGAAACAATAAAGATATCATTTTTACTGAATGTATAAATCATATATAATATTTATGTATTGAATAAAATGTTTAAACAATAAAATTATCATTTTTTATTGAATGTATAAACCATATATAATATTCATGTGTTGAATAAAATGTTTGAACAATAAAAATAGTTATATAGCTAGATGCACTTTTAACCCGAACGGGTTTATTGATTGATTTTATTCATTTAATAATGAATATCGAAAAGAAGTGATTTCAAAATTTAATATTTTGAAAATATTATCATTTTAATATGATAAATATATAGAATATTCAATTTTGATTTAAAATTGAAAATGAAGTTATAATCATTTTAAAACGAATTTATAAAATACGTTTAAAATGGTAATCAATGAAATATATATTATATATTTAATGGCCTGAATAGAATGCGCCGCGCAGCGACCGTTCGCGAATTTCGACCATTAACTTCAAATTGGCATAACGGGAGATCCGACCGTCGGATTCTCCTAAAACCGGAACCGTTGGGTTCGTATCGGAAGAGATTTCCAATGAATATAAGAGATTTGAAATCTAATGGTAAGATTTGGAATTATGTCCACATCAATTTTAGAAAAGGTCGCTATGGATGCAGTTCGGTGGCCGTTATTGGAAATCGACTGTACGGGCCTTGATAAAATTATTAAAAATATGGGAGAATTATGTAAAATCATAACAAATGATTTAAAAAGAATTTAGATGAAAATTTTCAATTTTGTAAAGGTTAAAATACATTTTTATGAAAATGAACTAGTTAACGATAATCCAATGTTTTTAAATAAATAAATAAATTGGATTTTTCAGTTTGTCGGGAATGGTGTCTTAAATAACACTGTTCTTAAACCCAGTTGAGAAAAGAATAAATCTTTAAATTAAGATTTAGTGAAGTTTTCCAATTAATTTATATTTAATTGGAACTGAATAAAATAAATTGGATTTTTGGGTTTGTCGTGAATGGTGTCTTAAAATAACACTATTCTTAAACCCAGTTGAGAAAAGAATAAATATTTTAATTAAGATTCAGAGAAATTTACCAATTAATTAATATTTAATTGGATTTGAAATGAAAGTTGATTTTGGGTTTATCGTGAACTGTGTTTTAAACGACATTTGTTCTTTATCCCATTTAACAGTGGAAATATAATTTGGGATTTATAAATCTTTTATTAAGATTTAAATGGAAATTTTCCAAAGTAAAGTTCTACAATTTAATATATTAAATTGGAATTGAATGAAATTCGATTTGGTAGTAATTGAGATGAGCTTCTGTGAATGAAGACCATTACTATATATGGAATTTAAAAGGCCTTACCGCTATTCCATTTGTATTATTAGTCTGATACCGGAATTTATATCAAATATATACTGTTATGATTTCCATGTAGATTCCATTTTGATGGAAGATGATTTCGGGTTTATCATGAACAATGTCTTAAATAAAATTTGTTCTTTAACCAAGTTAAATATAGGACTAATTTCTTAAATTTGTTAATTATTAAGTAATATTTTTTAGATTAAAACTAAACAAGAGTATTAATGAATCTTTAATTAGATTAAAATTAGAAAGAGATAATTAAATTTATCGAATTCATGAAATGATCGAGAATGGAGTACCACAAATTTTACTCCGGGCGATAGTTAAATCTTTAATTAGATTTGAATGAGGAACGATAATTAAATTTACCGATAACACCGTGCGTGTTAAATATGGAATGCTACTAGTTTTGCTACATGGGACGAATATGTTGGGATTGGGATACTAATAATAAATGATTACTTCGGTGAGATTCGCTTATCTCGACTAGTTGATAAACCTTAATTTGGTTTAGAATTGATAAAGGATAAAATAAAATCTTTTGAAATGAGATCTAAAGAAAGATTAAAGAATAAATTTAAAAGAATTTATCTTTGATAAATTAATGCGAACCTTTCCCTAAAAATGTGAATATTGGATTAAAAGAATATTCTGAATTGGAATGAGGCATATGATGTGTTTTTATAGCACTTGATTATTGATTATAAAATGCGCAAGTTATTCGAAAAGACCGGTTTTAACTCATTCTGAATAATTAATAATACAACCAAAATTCAACGTTGAAAACGGTGATTGAAGACCGAAGTTCTTCACATCGTTTGGGTGATTACTGATGTCTTGGTTGGCTATACACCCAAGACAAGGTAATAAGTGGTGATCGTTTAGACGTACTTGGAGATCGACGGATATGCAAGGACCTCTCTCCTGTATTGGACATATGGGACGAGGAATACGGTGCCTCCGGTTTCGTTCAGACCCAGAATGGACTTGTAAATGGATGCGCGTCTGACATTGAATTTTGTTCCGTGCTAATTAATTTCTATTAAATATATATTTGTTCGGTGGCGGAGAATTTTATTCTCTTGCTTAACACCCTTCTCTGAGACGTGCAAGCTTAGAGGTTATATATTGATAGACATCAGTTGCATGGCGCGAATTGTCAGTGTGGCATGCCAGGATGCAAATGATCAAGACTTTTTTTTGAAAGGCAAAGTCTTGTGGTTGATGATCAAAGCACATCTCTAATTAGCATAGCTTTGTGTATAGCGTTAATTCACGAGCCTCACACCCTAGTATGAGTCAGAAACGGGATAAGGGACCCAAGGAGTGCATGACGTTTCTTTCTAGCATGAAGTGGTGTCATGGTATGGAGCCTAGACATTTTTACTTATGTGGTGATGGAATGAGGCGCCTCGGATATTGAGTCTCCAATGGCTCAGAGATAGTTCTGATAGGACCAGGAAACGTGTGTTCAGGAATTATTAATCCTCAAAAGTAAGAGAGGACCGACCTTGGATCCAAGGGCTCGCCAGCGTCCGAGCCCTGAGGCATTTACAAGAGTGTCTTGAATCGGTAAGGAGACCATCCCTTGCCTTGAATCATGACAGAAACCCAATTTCCAATAGGTGACTTTTCGGTTTTAATTGTAGAACTAGTATGGTGACATAGTAGAATGGGGTACTATGCCATTTATGGTTGATACATTTACATTTGAAATTGTTTCGACACTGCGCACTTATAGTAATATCAAAATAATTTGTTTTAAGCGTATCAAGCATGTTTGGCTATTATAAGGGAAAACTCTATCCTCCTGCTTGCGTTGCATTGTGTGATGGGACCTGAGTCTTATAATAGCTTCATTTTTCTAAAAAGAATTGCATTGTTTTATTTTAAACTAAGATTCATGTGGAGTAAACCCGTTCCGTGTTTTACGGCGTGGTCCCATGATTTCCCCACTTTTAAATTAAATATTAATAACTATTTTAGTTCTCACACCAGTCTCGTGACTGACCTGGAGTTTATTGTTTTAACCTAAACTCTAGGTGCCCATATTTTCCACACGGCCAGCTAGTTGTTTTAGTTTTGCAGATATTATATTCATAGGATCCTGGTTTAAAGTTGGAGCTATATTCGGAAAGCTTTATATTCGTTTATCTCTTTCAGTTGTGTTATGTATTATTTTTCCACTAATTTTGTAATATAAATCTCTGATATTTTTCTGATGTATATATTTATTCACGCTCTGTTATATTCTTATATTCTGATGTAATTGTTGTAATAGCAATGAAATGTTCTATTGTTTGTGTTCTGATTTGTCGTGTTTTAAACTCTATCTGGGCTTTCTCGTAAGGGGAAGTTTGGGTTGTTTCATAGATTATAATGTGTTTTGTGATTTTAAAACCCTAAAGAATAAAATACATGTTCAAAATACTAACTCGCATAATAATCTAAGATGAGAAATACAGAAATTGTGGTTCATGAAAAAATTTGTGTGTATTAGAATAAATTAAATCTATTTGGTGTAATAAGAAAATTTATTCCAATCCATGAATAATAATAATATTTTGTTGGTTCAAATAAATATTGAAAATAAAAAATACTGATTAGCAATAAATTCTTAAGTGAAAATATATTTTCAATATGAATTGTTAAATTGTTTTAAATAAAATAACTAAACATGAGTTTTGGGAATTAATTTAGAGGAAAATTGGATTAAGTGATTATTTTATCAATTAAATATGGGTTAAATGAAATTTTATGGAAAATCTTGTTGGTTTAACACAAGCTTAATAATATGTTTTGGGTAACATTTGAGGCATAGACCAATTCTGTGATCAAAAGTGTATTTAATGTGTTAATTTGGAGTAAATTGGGTTTGAATACTCATTATTTGTGGAATATATTTGGAAAATGTTAAAATAAAGTTTTTAGAACTTTATAATGTGTATAATTGTCAATAAGTAGGAATTTATGCAATTCCTAAGGGTTTATTGCATTAAATTGCAATAAGTGTAAGACAATGGTTAATGGTCTTATTCCTAAGCTTCTCTCCGTTAATGGCAACTAGACTTTCCCCTTTTTCTTCTTCGCTGCTTTCGTCTTCTTTACACTTCATGTCCTTTCCTCTCACTTTCTTACCCCTATCGTGTCTCTTTTCTCCTTTCAAGTCTAGCTTTTGCCTACGTGGAGTAAAGTTTTCGCTCTCCTTTTTTTAGATTTGGTCCAAAACCCTTATTTTTTCTATTAGATCTGCTTTTCTTGCCCTCTTCTCTTTTCTATACCAGATCTATTCAATTCCTTCTTCTACTTCATCATGCGGTGCTTTAGCCCTCTCCCTTCACCTTCTTGACCTCTAACGTTCGATTTCATTTTTCGCAACTCTCTTTCTGCCACTTGTTTTGGTCATTCCCTGTTGTACTTAACCAAAAGTCAATTCTTAGCTATTTGCTAATATTGGATGTGGATCAAAATTTATTTGACGTGCTGGTTTCGGGTTATTTGGTAACAATGTTAGTTTGTGTTGGTTAATAAATATTTCCAACATTTTCGTATAGGCTGTATAATCATTTTGGGTGTCTTAACTTGTGACTAAGTAGAATATATGGTTTGTGCTTTCCTTTCTTGGTTTTGTCTTAGTGTTGTAGGTTAGGCTTAAATCTGTTTTTCCTTGTGTTTTGGTGCTAGTTGCTCTCTAAGGGTTTGAATTCTATTGGGAGTCTATATACTATTTTTAATGATTGCCTTATACCGAGTTTGCTTGCTTGACCCTCAGTCTTCTCGGCCCTTGTTAAGGAAACGAAGAAGCTTCTACTATTTGCGTAGGGTTGTAGCATGTTGCTACTTTTCTTGTCTTGGTGCCTTATTTTTTGTTACTCACGGTTGTATGCGTTGGTAATCTTATTTGGCATCTTCAATGTTAAATGCTTCGAACTAGGTTATGGTGGTTGAAGAAATTTTGGTCTTTTCAGATCTTGTCAAGTTTTTTTTTCTGGTATGCAATGTATTTTCTCTAGGTTATTCTCCCTGCTTTTACCTCTGGCTTTGGTGGTATAGCTTGCTTGCTTCAGGGCCTTTGTTTGGCATTTATATTGGAAAGTATTGTCCTTTTACATGAATTCTTGCGGTCAAATTTAGACTTGTGAGTTTGGTTAGGCAATGTTTTTTCTCCCTGCATGGAGTTGTGATGTTTATGCAATGTATCTCCCTATGTGGAGAAGTATTGAGTATGTCAGTACATTCTCACATCCTATATGGTGTTATTCAGTGGTCGGTCCACTTTAAAAACCGCCTATAGTAGTCTAGACTTAGGGTCTAGCTCCTTTATTGTAAGCTTGTACAGTCCTAATGGGCGATCCTCTCAAAAAACTGTCTTGTAATAGGTTGATGATTTGCTAATTTCCTGTACTCATTGCAATTATTGTTTTTTATAATAATAAGTGTTATGGAACACTATAAAAACCGGCCGGCTTTGAAAAAAAAAGTAAATAGATAATTTTTGGGAAAAACAATGTATTTTGAATAAAAGTTGTATAGAAATTAATAATAAAATATATAAATATTATTGAAAAATATTTATGTGTGTTATAACAAGCATTTTGCATTTTTGAAACTTGTTTATGTGTGTCATAACATGCATTGTGTGTTTTGAAATTTACTTATGTTAAAATAATATGTTTTGAACATTTTAAACTATAAAATGTCCATTTGTTCAAAATAAATATAAAATGTTCATTTTTGTATCAATTGTAAATTTAATGAGTAAATATTGCTTAAAGTTGTTAAAAATATACTAAAACATATTTTAATATTTTTAGGAAAGTGGTATAGTGTAAATTTTGAAAGTTTCAAGTTTACAATTTGTAATTAAAGGAAGAAACAACCTAAACTAGTGTTGATAGATTACTTTGTTTAACATAAGCCATATGAGACCTTAATCACCCCTTTTAAGGCCTAATTATCCCATTTGCACATAGCTTAGAGGAAGAAAATTTTGGATAGTACGTATCCTTTTCCCCTGGCTAATTTCACTTCCTCCTTCATTTTTACAATAAAGAGAAACAATGGTCAATTCTTGTAAAATCAAAATCCCAGATTTTTAAACTAACTTTAAAGTGAATCTAAGGCCAAAATCAAGTGTTTTAATAGGTAATTTATTCAAAATCGTGATTTTATCTCAGTCTTGTTCGGTTTACAAAGGTAAATGTTGTAAGTTTGTAAAACTTATTGGACGTCTTTGTAGTTGGTTCTACAGGTGCGGGAGATGAGAAAGAAACCTCAAAAAATCATCTTTGATCTGAATCTGAGCTTAATTCAGTCAATCTTCACTGGTAAACAAGATAAGGATCCGCTCACACTTTTTAGCTTGAATTCAATAAAAATTTGTTGAGTTTGTTCTTGTTTCTGTTGAAATATGTTTATTGTATACTGAAATTGTTCTGAGGCAGCAAAATATGGTTTGAGTCCATGTTTGGAGATGCACAACTTCTTCATTTCTCAACGAAATGTTGAAACTACATTACTTATGAGTTGAAAAGTTATTATCGTTTATGCATGCCAAAATTTCAGTCATTTAGAAGTCATGTGCTTGCCTTATATTGACCTAAAAGATGAACTCTGGTTGTGTTTCAGACCTAGGCAAATTCGAGTACCCGGTCGACCTAAGATGAAGCTAGATCGACCTGGGCACTTGTTAGGTTGACCCAACCTGGGAAAAATGACCAGGTTGAGCCTTTTTGCTTCCTGTGCGTTCTGGTTGTCTTTCTTGCACCTTTGAGCTTTTGTTAGTGATGATTTATGTGATAATTTATGAGCTTTCGTCTCACATAACCAAGTATTCTTGTATCAAACTTCATCTGTGTCTTCTTATCTTACTTGAGCAACAAAGAGCCAAGTATTTCTCGAGTATTTGATGAATTTTATTGGATTTTTTCAAAATTTAGAGATGCTTGCCTTGTTATCTTTCATATACACGTACACGTGTTTTGAATTATTTTAAAGCATTTTCATAAAAAATATAGTTTTCAAAAGGATCGTTTTATAACTAAATATTTGTAAATTTTTAAATTATTTTATATAGGAAAGAATTTCAAAAGCCTAAAAAATTTCGAAATCAGTTTTTATATCAAATTTTCTAAGGGATATTTTTATATGGAACCACACATTTTTGCACCCTTTGAGAAGACATAGTTGGGATTAAACCATGTCGTAAACCTTGTGGTATGGGACACAAAGGCATACGAGACTAGTTAATTACAAACTCTTCTAATTGAAGTTGTTGTTCCCTGTGTATCTTGTGCATTCATATGTTTCCTAGTGCAGAACCGACATGCGAGTAGTAAACCAGTAGTGAGAACCAGTATTCGAGTTGCTGACCAATAGTTTGTGACACATTCATGTTGTTCAGCCAGTACTAGACCTTCGGGTCACTTCTGTGTGAATCTTGTGGACCTTCGGATCAATCATGTTGAATTATGACCGTCAGGTCAATCGTGTTGTAATTCGACCGTCGGGTCAATCATGCTGTATAGCATACCCCTCATGTTGAAATCGGTACTGACTATGTCTTCGAGCCATCATGTTGTTAGCACGTGCAGGCATAGCTTCGGCTTGCTAATCATGTTATTGGATCCAAATCATGTTGTTTCTGTGTTTACTGATGATTTCACCATTTGTGATGACTATCATACACACACACACATTGCTTCGAGTTTTTGAAGATTTTGTGTTTATGGTGATATTATTTCTATGGTTTGTGCTCTTAAATGTGTTTCCATGTTTCTATGATCCTTGTGACTTTTGTGTTACTCCTTATGGTTTCATGCATTAATCCTTATGTTACTTTTGCAGAAAGAAGTGTTATGTCAAGTGAACTTACCTTCCAAGCGTACTTCGTTAGTGAAGTCTTATGCATTATCTCTTATATCTTGTGTAAAGTTATATGATATCATCCCTTTAGGATATAAAGGAATACTCCCCTTAGTGAATATTATCTTCACTTCATCATATACTGATAATCTTATTCAAGGGAGGCCGACCCATGTATTCATTACTCGAGTCAAACCAAGTTGTTTAAGGTTATAGCTTGTCGTCAATTTGTGGTTCGCTGATCTATCTTGAACTCTCTTTCTTAGTGCTATCGCTTTAGATGTCTAGTGGTGTATTCTTGTCATTCATGTATTTGTTCTTATAAGAAACATTTTATATGCGGTTAATGTAAACCACTCGAGTATATAACATATTTATATGTTGTATTATGTCATTGTTTTTGTGCCTATATGTATTATGTTATGTGTAACACCCCGAATTTGTGCCAACACTAAAAGAGAATAAATTAAACAATAATTAATTTAATATTCAGAATCAGAGGAAATGGACTGCACCATTGCGTCCGTCTCGAAATTCTGGTCAAGATGGACATTTGCTTTGCGTAAAACGGGCACCGTATGAGGAAGTTATGAGGGTTTTAAGTTTGTATACGCATAGAAAAATTATATACATACGTATGAGTCAGAGCTGATTCAGAATTTTATCCAGAAAGATTCAAATTCGAAAAATTCCTCAGAGCGCCAAAATTCTCGCTCTAGGGGGTCGACCCCTCTAGAAGGGTGTTGACCTAGGGGTCGACCCACCCACAGAGGTATCGACACCCCTAGGGCTTAGGTGGCAGTCGGTTTCAGGGGGCTCTGCAGCTATAAATATGTAACTATTTCTCATATTTTCTTCATTAGAAGTCATGGAGGCCATATGCTGCTGGAGTGCGAACTAAACCATTTCTCTACAACAACATACTTTGCAAATCATATTCAGAGTTCTAGATCCGTTCTTTCTCAATTCTCTAAACCTAACACTGTGGGTTTCTAGACTACTTTTAGGTTTAGATAAACGAAAGTAAATTGTGAAAGCCTATGGCTTGGATATGTTGTAAAGTATGATTCTATGCAAGTGTTAAATCATATGCTATGTTATGATAGATCTATTTCTCTAGATCCAATTCAATTGTGATTATTCTATTGTGGATCTTGGTTTGTAACTATATTATGGTTAATATAGATTTGTTAATTTGGACAGTTATATCATTGGACGGATCTAATCACTTATGTAAATCAAGAACATATGTCACCTTGAATTGGATAGAATTGGATCTAAACCTTTATCTTAATTGTAACTTTTATGACATGATATGATGTGCAGGTGTGTAGATCTATTTATAAATTAGTAGATCTAGTTTATGTGGACATTGAAACTGTTAAGCAGATCTGGATTATCACCTTTATGTGATCTAAATTGTCACCTTATGTTATCATGATATTTTATGTGATCTAAATTATCACTTGTTATGATGACAATTCATGTCCATGCCAGTATGTATGTTCACCTTATTATCATATAAGCTTATGTGTATGCCAAGATGATCATTTTAGTTATTTTCCCTATTATCGTTTATGACTAGGTTATTCTCTAGCCTATGCGTGTTGCCAATTTTGTGAGGGCGCTAGTTAAGGAACGGGGGAAAAAGGGTTTAAAATGGCATAATTTGAATATGAACATTTATGGACATGTAATCCAAATTATTGGGTAAAATAGGTATTGACACCTATAAAAGGAAAGGATTAATTAATTGATTGATTAACTAAAAGTGGAATGTTTAGTAATTATAATTAGGAACTTTAATTGTACTTATGACACGAGGTTAGGTTGTATTAGTGGCAGAAGTCTGCCTGGACCCGACCGGCATTTCTAGCGGCTACGAATACTGAACCTAAAGTGGGACGTCTAAGTACGTAAATACGAATCGGGCTATGACACAAGGTTAGGCCCAACTGTGGAATAAGTCTGCCCGGACCCGACCGACATATCTGGCATCCACATATTGTAGGCCTAATGTTGGAGGTCTAGCCCATTATAACCATAATTGGACATGGTACTGAATTGGACTACTTAACCTTTTTAAAGATTGTATGATTATGAACTTAAGTTGGGTTTAAGTAAAATTGAATGGGTAGTGGGTGGGTTAAGTAAATTAGAGGGGGTGGGTAATATTTACATATAGGCCCATGAACTTATCCCGATAAGGTTATGTAATCAAAGACACCTAGTGGTATACATAACTGATAGATAATGTAATGAAGTTATGTAATTAAAGACACCCTTTAAGGTAAGCATAACTGGTACATGGATATGTAGTTAAAGACACTTAAGGGTATACATAGTCAGTGGAAAACCTAGTGGGGATACAAGACAAGGGGGAGAGCTTGTATCATATTGTGTGGGACCCATATCAGTCGGTAACCCGGAGTTGGTATCAAGTAAAGAACTCCGTACTAGGCGCTGAAGAGGCACGCTTACTGATTGATTGTAAGAGATCCAAACGAGACAGATGGTGTGGGCGGTGCAAACCGACCGGGGACTTGTGCGTGCATGGGCTGAGCAGAGGCGGCTAAGACGATCGTGACACCAGTAGATATGGTTGTGCACATCTTGGGTTGCCACTTTAGGAAGTGATACCTCCTACTGTGGGGCCAACACAGGATATCTACGAAGCAGGGAGCCGATCGATTAGGGTAGGGGTTAGGGTATACTTGGATGTATGACCTAAGCCTACCAACTTATAGTGGAAGGGATCATCTCATTTCAGTTATACTAGTAGTAGTGCAGAGTAATCTTTAGTGAGGCACATACACCTTATCTTGCTTACCATATCACACCTGCCATTTATGTAGTAATCTCTCTCTTATCCACTTTATATGCCTACCATGTTGCTTTTGTTTATCTACTGGCTAAAAGTAACTAGACTCGCCAGGCATTATGTCTGACCCTTTTGTTTCTTCTTCTTTCTTTTGTCCCCCCCCCCCTTCTAGGTTCTCAGGGAGGAAACACTCAGGCTTAATCAGGACTCAGATTTCATCTTACTAGGAGCTGCTTCTAAAGTATGGCTCAAGTTCTTGTCTCTGCTATGGCTTAACTCTTTTAATTTGGGGAAAATTATGTTTTTCATATTCTTATGTACTTTGATGATGCAAGACAGAAGTTATTTTATTGTAATGGTTTTTGTGACTTATGAAATTGTGGACCACAGTATTATGCTTTATGGTTGAAATAAAAATTCAAGTTTTCCGTTACTGCCTTATTTATATCCGTCTTATAATTATTCTATGTCCGTTTACCTATAGTGCTTCACAAAACTTAATGCGTTCCCTTAGTGAATGACATTAACGGACGTGAGGTGTCACACTTGGTATCAAAGCTGAAGGTTACTAGATTAGATAAAAGTTTTTTTTGGAAATTATTTTCAAAAAGGTTTTAAAAGAAAGTATTTTCAAAAGAAAAGTTTATTTTGAAAAACATTCCCCAAAAATCTAGATGTAGTATCCTTCGGTCCTTTATCTAAATTTCTTCCTTTTCCCTTTTTTCAGCATGTCTGGGGAACAAAACATCCCTAATATCCTAGAGGGCATCACAATACTCGGATGGTTCCATAGGTATTTGGAGGCCACGACACCGGCCGAAGGCCAAAAAGATGTTCCTCCTCCAGTTGCACCAGTAATTCCTCCTGCTCCCCCTCCAAAAGCTGACAACTTTGCCAAGATCTGCAAAGGCTTCCGGGCTATGGGAGGAAGGCCATTCCATGGGAATTAGACATTCGTAGAAGCTCGGAATTGGATTAAGGAGACCTAGGACTTATTCTTAATCTCTGAAGTGGAGGACCGAAGAAAGATCCAGTTAGCTGCTTGGCTGTTAAAGGACGAAGCCTCATTTTGGTGGGAAATCACCCAAGCTGGACGTCCGGTGTAAACTTGGTAAGATTTTAGAGAGAGGTTCGAAATGAAATTTCTTTCCCAAGCTGAGAGAAGCATGTAGATAGAGAGGTTCTTAAAACTTAAACAAGGAAATTTGACGGTAAAAGAGTATGTGAACAAGTTCAACTAGCTGGCAAGGTTCGGGCTAGAGTTGGTGGATACACCGCACAAAAAGGCTTTGCGGTTTGCTAAAGGGCTGAATGAGCCTCTGCATGATTTAGCTATGTCCTATATTTCAATGGAAGCCACCTTTGGAAAGCTTGTTGATATGGCCCTAATGCATGAGGAGGACAAGGGAGAAAAGAAGGAAACAAAAGCTGTGGGGACATCACGGAATTAGAAGATGTGGCCCAAGAAAGGGCAGCAACAGCAGCAACAACAGCAGAAGAAAGGAGGGAAAGATGACTAAGGAAAGGATAAGGGAAAATGTCACAATTGTGGAAAGAGGGTCACTTGATCAAAACTGTAAGAGAAGAAAGAGCAATTGCTTCAATTGCCGAGAGGTCGGCCACTTCTCTAAAGAGCGCCTAAAGAAATAGGGATCGCAGGGACAAGGTCAAAGATCAGGAACTTCTAGAGGATAGGTGCATGATCTCGCGATCGGTGCTCCTGAAAGAGGATCCCGTAGTTGTTTCAAACCCCATTGGTGGTTCGGATTATTTATCGATGATTTTTTGGGGTTCGAAAATATCTGTGTTAGGCGTCGAATTTGAATGCGACACGTATGTGCTTGGGTTTTTGGGCTATGGGTTGATTCTAGGAATGGATTGGCTTACCATGTATGGGCCCATTCTGGATCGTGAGAAGAGGGTTGTTAGACTCCTGACTTGTCATGGGAAGACCCTCGGAGTTTCTTGTGACCCCCTAGGGTCTGTTATGCTTAACTTCCTAGAGTCTCTAGATGCATCCATAGATGATTTGAATCTATTCCAGTGATTCGAGATTATTCCGATGTTTTGATGAGGTACGGGGTATACCTCCAAGGCGCGAAATTGACTTCCGCATATATTTGGTGGACAATGCAAAGCCAGTTGCATTACCAGTACGCGACATGGCTCTAAGGGAGAGGAGGGAGCTAAGTAAGCAAGTAGGGGAGCTACCTGAGAAAGGGTTTATCAGAAGAAGCATATCGGAATAGGGTGCTCCAGTAGTATTCGCAACTAAAGCGGATTGTTCACTTCATCTGTGTGTTGACTATAGAGAATTGAATAAGATCACTAAGAAGAATATGCACCCACTTCCGAGGATTGATGATTTATTTGATTAGCTTGTTGGAGCCCCGGTATTTTCTCAGTTGGATAAGACTGCTTTAGAGCTGCGGACGGTTTCTTTGAATGGCTAGTTATGCCTTTTGGGTTGACAAATGCACCCGCCTATTTTGTTGATTTGATGAGTAGGGTGTCTCGGGAGTTCCTAAACAAATTCGTTGTAGTCTTCGTTGATTATATTTTGATCATCTCCAAGAGTGAGGAAGAGCATGCCCAACATTTGAGAGAAGTTTTAAAAACTCTATGTGACCATCAGCTTAAGGCAAAGTTCTCCAAATGCCATTTTTGGAGAAAACAGGTGAGATTTTTAGGGCATGTAGTCACAAAAAAGGGGTTGCTGTAGATACCGCTAAGGTGGTTGCAGTGAAAGATTGGCAGATTCCTAAAAATGCAACCGAGGTGAGAATCTTTCATGGGTTGGCAGGTTATTATAGGAAGTTCATTAAGGACTTCGCGAAGATATCGCCCCTCTCACCAGGCTGACAAAGAAGAATTTGGCATTTTCATGGGACATAGACTGTGACGTTGCTTTCCAATGACTGAAGAGGGCTCTGACAACAGCCTCAGTCTTAACCTTGCATGATAGAAGTAAAGTGTTTACTATTTACAATGATGTGTGCGGTACAGGGCTTGGTGCGGTTCTGATGCAAGAAGGGAAAGTAATATGTTATGGGGGTATACAGTTAAGAGTTCATGAGATGAATTACCCCACCCATGATCTAGAGCTAGCTGCCATAGTATTTACATTAAAGACGTGGCGTCATTATTTACTTGGAGAAAAGTTCGAGTTATACACCGATCATAAATCTCTCAAGTATCTATTCTCATAGAAGCATCTAAATTTAAGGCAACAACGATGGATGGAGTTCTTAGCTTCATATAATTTTGAGATTTCTTATATCCTCGGCAAGGGTAATGTGGTAGCAGAAGCACTAAGTAGGCAAAAGGTAGCCCTGAGTCCTCTATTTGTGGAGAGAAAGAACCTGGAGTTCATATCAGATCTTGATTTTAGACCCTCCATTAAGGTTTTACCTGATTTGTTTGCATCCTTGGAGTTAGACCGACCCTTATGGATCGGACAGGAGCTTCGCAAAAAGGTGACCCACAGATTCTAGACATCATGGATAAGTTCAGAAGAGGGGAGACTTCTAGTCACCTCAGTAGATATGCAATAGATGAAAAGGGGTGGTTGCGACGAGATGGAAGGCTTTGTGTTCCTCAAACTGGAAGCTTGATAAAGGAAGCCCTAGAAGAATCCCACCATTCTAAGATGACTATTCATCCAGGTGGTGACAAGTGGTATAAATACATAAAGAGGGTTTTCTTTTGGGCTGGGATGAAGAAAGATGTGGCCGAATTTGTTTCTCAATGTTTAGTTTGCTAGCAAGTCAAAGCTGAGCAAAAGAATCCCGGTGGATTATTTCATCCGTTGGAGGTTCCGCAGTGGAAATGGGAGAGCATCTCTATGGATTTCATAGATAGGTTGCCTAGATAGAAGAAAGGTAACACCAATATTTGGGTGGTAGTGGATAGAATCACTAAGAGCGCTCACTTTATTCTAGTTAAGAGTAAGAGGACGGCATCATGGTTGGCAGCAATTTATGTTCGCGAGATAGTTCGTCTTCATGGAGTACTTCCAACATCATGAGCGATCATGACCCTATCTTTACCAGCGAATTTTGGAGGAGCTTGCAAGAAGCATTACATACACAGTTGTGTTTGAGCACCGCTTATCATCCTCAGACCGACGGACAGACAGAGAGGGTGGACAGGATTCTTGAAGATATTTTAAGGTTGTGTATCCTAGACTTCGGAGGGACTTGGGAAGAGCATCTTCCTTTAGTAGAGTTTGCCTATAATAACAGCTACAAGGCCAGCATCGGCATGGCATCCTTCGAAGAATTGTATGGATAACTCTATAGGTCACCAACTTCTCGGTGGAAATCTACAGAAAGATTATTACTTGGGCCAGATACGGTTAGGGAAACATCTGAAAAGATTGACCTTATTCGATGGCGGATAAAGACGGCTCAAGATAGGCAGAAGTCCTATGCAGACAAGAGAAGGGCTGACATCGAATTCGAAGCGGGAGACCTGGTTTTTATTAAAGTATCGCCTTTAAGGAATGTGGTTCGCTTCGGATCAGTGGGGAAGTTGGCACCTAGGTTTGTGGGACTATTTCCCATAACCGAGAGGATTGGCCAAATGGCCAACCGAGTAAAGCTCCAAGAAAATTTATGCAACGTTCATGACATTTTCCATGTCTCTCGTCCGCGGAAGTGCCTGCATCACACCGCGGAAGTTGTTGAGCCGGGTATGTTGGAAGAAGTTGAAGTGGAAGGAGAGGCGACAGTCAGATGAGGCCCTACCTGTATTCTTGGGTCAGAAGTTAAGAAGCTGCACAATAAGGATATCAAGTTGCTAAAGGTTCAATGGGGAGATAACCTAGAAGATGCGACTTGGGAGACAGAAGACAAGATTCGTGCTTAGTATGTTCTTATCTTTTTTCCTAAGTTTTATCAGTGCTTGTTTCTGTTAATAGAATATATCTTATCCATCATATTTTCAACCTTTAGATAGGAATCCTATGGATGTAAACATGTGTTTGAAACATGTTATGTTTGATGGATGCAAGTGTTTGCTAGTGGTTTCCTGTGGACGCATATACACACACATTAGGTACTAAGATCAGCTCAATCACTCTCATACTGCATATGGATGTGTGTGCATTTTCTTTTCTTTTCTGGATGGAAATGGATGAGTTAACATATGGAAGTTGCATTTGGACGAATGAATGTGCACACATATATAATTTATATGATATGATAGGTTTATTTGCATACATATTGGATTTATGGCGCTAACATATATTGCATTAAGGAGGTCAACTGAATCAGTAGACCGCTTGATCTTCGCATTAGTGTTGGGACATATACACACACCTTCGCATATATTCATATAAGCATTAGAAATCTTTAAGTACAGTGGATGCCAGTGGTTAGCGGATGAGTAGATTGATGATTGATGATGGATGGTAGGATATACATTCTTCTCAACTTAGAGATTTCGAGACGAAATCCTTTGAGTAGGGGAGAATGTAACACCCCGAATTTATACCAACACTTAAAAAGGATAAATTAAATAATAATTAATTTAATATTCATAATTAGAGGAAACGGACTGTACCATTGCATCCGTCTCGAAATTCTGTTCAAGATAGACATCTGATTTGCGCAAATCGGACACCGTATGAGGAAGTTATGAGGGTTTTAAGTTAGCATACACGCAGAAAAAATATATACATGCCTATGAGTCAGAGATGAGTCATAATTTTATCCTGAAAGATTCAAATTCAAAAAATTCCTCAGAGCGCCAAAATTCCTGCACTAGGGGGTCGACCCCTCTAGAGGGGTGTCGACCTAAGGGTCAACCCACCCACAGGGTTGTCGACACCCCTAGGGCTTAGGTGGCAGTTGGTTTCAGGGGGCTCTATAGCTATAAATATGTAGCTATTTCTCATATTTTCTTCACTAGAAGTCATGGAGGCCATATGCTACTGGAGTGCGAACTGAACCGCTTTTCTACAACAACATACTTTGCAAATCAAATTCAGAATTCTAAATCGATTCTTTCTCAGTTCTCTAAACCTAATGTTGTGAGTTTCTAGATTACATTTAGGTTTAGATAAATGAAAATGAATTGTGAAAGACTATGACTTGGATATGTTGTAAAGTATGATTCTATGCAAGTGTTAAATCATATGCTATGTTATGATAGATCTATTTCTCTAGATCCAATTCAATTGTGTTTGTTCTATTGTGGTTCACAGTTTGTAACTATATTATGGTTAATATAGATCTATTAATTTGGACAATTATATCATTGGATGGATCTAATCACTTATGTAAATCAAGAACATATGTCACCTTGAATTGGTTAGCATTGGATCTAAACCTTTATCTTAATTGTAATTTCTATGACATGATATGATGTGCAGGTGTGTAGATCTATTTCTAAATTAGTAGATCTAGTTTATGTGGACATTGAAACTGTTAGACAGATCTGGATTATCACCTTATGTTAGCATGTTAGATCTATTTTATGTTATCTAAATTGTCATCTTATGTTTTCATGATATTTTATGTGATCTAAATTATCACCTTGTTATGATGACAATTTCATGTCCATGCCAGTATGTATGTTCACCTTATTACCATACAAGTTTATGTGTATGCCAAGATGATCATTTTAGTTATTTTCCCTATTATCGTTTATGACTAGGCTATTCTCTAGCCTAGGCATGTTGCCAATTTTGTGAGGGCACTAGTTAAGGAATGGGTGAAAAAGGGTTAAAAACGACATATTTGAATATGAACATTTATGGACATGTAATCCAATTTATTGGATAAAATAGGTATTGACACCTATAAAAGGAAAGGATTAATTAATTGATTGATTAATAAAAATGGAATGCTTAGTAATTATAATTAGGAACTGTAATTGTACTTATGACACGAGGTTAGGTTGTATTAGCGGTAGAAGTCTGCCCGGACCCGACCGACATATCTAGCTGCCAGTAATACTAAACCTAAAGTGGGACGTCTAAGTACGTAAATAAGTATCGGGCTATGACACGAGGTTAGGCCCAACTGTCTAATAAGTCTGCTCAGACCCGACTGGCATATCCAGCATCCACATGTTGTAGGCCTAATTTTGGAGGTCTAACCCATTATAACCATAATTGGACATGGTATTGAATTGGACTACTTAACCTAATTTAAAGATTGTATGATTATGAGCTTAAGTTAGGTTTAGGTAAAACTTAATGGGTAGTGGGTGGGTTAAGTAAATCAGACGGGCTGGGTAATATTTATATATAGGCCCACGAACTTAACCCGATAGGGTTATGTAATTAAAGACACCTAGTGGTATACATAACCGGTAGATAATGTAATAAAGTTATGTAATTAAAGACACCCTTTAGAGTAAGCATAACTGGTACAGGGCTATGTAGTTAAAGACACTTAAGGGTATACATAGTCAGTGGAAAACCTAGTTGGGATACAAGACAAGGGGGAGCTTGTATCATATTGTGTGGGACTCATTTCAGTCAGTGACCCGAAGTTGGTATCAAGTAAAGAACTTCGTACTAGGCGTTGAAGAGGCACGCTTACTGATTGATTGTAATAGATCCAAACAAGATGGATGGTGTGGGCGGTGCAAACCGACCGGGGACATGTGTGTGCATGGGGTAAGCAGAGGGGGGTAAGACGACCGTGACACCGGTAGATATGGTTGTGCACATCTTGGGTTGATACTTTAGGAAGTGATACCTCCTACTGTGGGGCTAGCACAGGACATCTACGGAGTAGGGAGCGGATCGATTAGGGTAGGGGTTAGGGTATACTTGGATGTATGACTTAAGCCTACCAACTTATAGTGGAAGGGATCATCTCATTTCAGTTATACTAGAAGTAGTGCAGAGTAATCTTTAGTGAGGCACATACACCTTATCTTGCATACCTTGTCACACCTGCCATTTATGTGGTAATCTCTCTCTTATCCACTTTATATGCCTACCATGTTGCTTTTGTTTATCTACTGGCTAAAAGTAACTAGACTCGCTAGACATTATGTCTGACCCTGTTGTTTCTCCTTCTTTCTTCCGTCCCTCCCCCCCAAAGTTCTCAAGGAGGAAACACTCAGACTTAACCAGGACTCAGATATCATCTTGCTAGGAGCTACTTCTGAAGTATGGTTCAAGTTCTTGTATCTATTATGGCTTAACTCTTTTAATTTGGGGAAATTATGTTTTTCATATTCTTATGTACTCTGATGATGCAAGACATAAGTTATTTTACTGTGATGGTTTTTGTGACTTATGAAATTGTGGACCACAGTATTATGCTTTATGATTGAAATAAAAATTTAAATTTTCCGCTGCTACCTTATTTATATCTGTCTTGTAATTATTCTATGTCTGTTTACCTATAGAGCTTCACGAAACTTAATGCATTCCCTTAGTGAGTGACATTAACGGATGGGGGGTGTCACATTGTGTGATCTTTTGTTTGTGATGTATTGTAATTTGTTTTGAATATGAACCTTCACCATCGTAGTTTTATATTAAATGAATTGAGTGCGTCGATCCACTTAAAATAAGAAGGAAAATTTTATATATCTGATGTATTCGATATTTGTCTAATACGAGATTACGGATGGCCACTCCTAAGCAGCCCAATTCTCCACTTTAATAAATAGTATTACTCAATTATGCTCTTTTTAGAGTGATCCTCGGGGTAGGGGATTACATCTGTCGTATGCATACAATTTTAACATTTAAGGTGAGACTAAGGACTCGGTCATTTGCATATATTTTTTAACATTCGAGCAAAGACATTAGGCTCAGTCATTTACATACATTTTCCACATGTGTCCAGGACTTTGGGCTCTATCCTGTGCATATACTTTATGGTATGCAAGCTAGGACTTTGGCCTTGGTTGTGTGCATATAGTTATGGCAATGACTATTAGGACATTAGGTTCAGTCATGACTTTGTATTTCATAATATGATTAGACCAGTAGATATTTTAGTGAGACTTCAGCTTATGATGGCACTGTGGTATGTTATTTTGTTTAGATGGCTTACTGGATGTAGATGATATATGTTAATGCACGATTTTTGAGCGTAAGTGTTGTTTTGCTTTTTTATTGGTATTATATAATTTCATATGACATACGTCACTTACTAGACGAATGTCACACCTGTACATCATTTTCTTCCTTTAGTTACACTTTAGCGGATTGATAGAGAAGAATGGTGGTGGAGGCGTAAAGGTGCAATAGAGTTGCACTAGCTTTTCTTATTTTTCCTATTTACTCATAGACATTAGGCTAATTTTATTATTTGTAATGAGAAACTTGTAAGCGAAGCTTATTTGATATCACATTCTTTTTTAATTTGAGATTACTTTTTATTATTGATTATTATAATTTATTCCTTCTGCTGTGATTTTTAGAAATTGCAGAATATTATAGATAGTTTTATGATTTGTTTTATTGTTTATTACCTCAAGATAGGTTTGCAAAATCAGTGTCATCTTATATGTGAATCTAGACTTCATAGATGATGTGTTGTTATATGTAGTACAAAAGCTTAGGTCTGGTGAATTCTTAAATTAGGGAGAAAGAAAGATTGTATTGTAGTTTTGTCAAATATATATATATATTATTACGACAATATATATATATATATATATATATATTGACTTGTGATGGATGTTATTGACTTATCCCTCATTGAAGTAAATAATTACAAAATAAGTCAATGTTGATATATAAATTTTCTAGGGCAGTAGACAAGTCCGTAACATTTATTTTAACCTATTTTATTGATATTGCTAATATATATATATATATAAATCGAGTAGGATCAAGTAATATGGAATTATGTGTAATAAACTAAGTTTGGAAGATATACCAAGTAATATATAAGCAGTAAATAACACCCGATATTTTTCAATAGGTTCGAAGAACAATCCTATGTCTTGTCCCATACTCAATCTGGAATTTCGACGAATCAACAACACTCAAGTAACCCGAAGGAATAAGTATTATAGCACATGAGCAGTGGAACAAGGACCTGAGCAGCAGAACAGGATTTCGCCTTAGCAGTCGAAGAGGAATTTCATTCGCTTGAGCAGCGGAATGGGACTTTTTCTAATACAAATGTTTGTTTGACTATATTTGTGTTCTTAATAACACAGATATGTCATTTTAAAGTATACCCTTCCTACAATTTTTTCCTTGATAATATAAAGTGTTTGATATATGAAGAATTAAAGAAGAAATAAATTTTTAATCATATAATATTGAAATTTGAATGTAATTGAAAACTTAGAGAGCAAAAATATAACATGGCTTAAAGATTCAAAATCGGAAAGATTGGATGATTGCAATCCATGATTCTGAAGTTTATTTGTATAGAATAAAAGGTTGCTTTCATTTCGTCAATGGATTTGATCAAAAAATATAATAATAGCTATCAGTTGAGTATAATGAGTGATCGAGATTCCATGGTATTCTGAAGAGCATAGTGAGTGATTTAGATCCATTGTTCGAAAGTGGATTTTGGAAAAGTTTGCAAGATACTTTGGGAACCGAACTGTGTTTGAGTACGGGTTATCATCCCCAAACTGATGGTCAAACCGAAAGTGTTAACCGAATTTTGGAAGGTCTCCTAAGAGCTTGTGTATTGGACTTCGAGGGACCATGGGAAGACCATCTACATTTAGCCGAGTTGGCGTATAATAAAAGCTACCAGTCGAGCATTAGGATGGCACCATGCGAGGCGTTGTATGGTAGACCGTGTAATTTTCCAGCTTGTTGGTTGGAAACTGGAGAAAAGTTGATACTTGGTGTAGTAACCCGGATTTTGAGCGACTTTGGTTATCGACGTAAGCTCGACGTCGATAACCAAAACATCGAAAAATCCCGGTAATTAATGAAAGAAATTAGAAGGTGAGCATAGATAAGATAGAAACTTAGAATAGAAGAAGAAGAAGAACACAACATCAGAGTAACACGAACCTCACAGCGGAACGAATAACATATAATATATAACATAACTTTGAAATATAACAGTTATGTATATAATAGCACTTATCATAGTACAACACTTACAACACAGCGGAAATAACTATAGCTATATGATCCAGAAGCCTCCTGCTCCAGCTCTTCAAGTATACCTGTAAATCCTGACTACTTGACTGCCCGTACAAATTTAGGCACCCAAGATTTTAGGGAAAACAAAATAAACTCCGGGTCAGTCATGTGACTGGTGTGAATAAACTCAAATCATTTAAACAGGTATATGATATCTCATAAGACCACGCCGTAAATACGGAACGGGTTTTTCCCTTATGAGAATCCAAATAACTTTTCAAAGCAATATCATTCTGATATTATAATAATGTCTAAGTACAAATAAATATCAATCTAGCAGAAACGCTTGCATCTCACGTTACTACATATATAGTATACAATCAAAATCGCAAGCACGTATTGGATGATTGGATTTCCAACTATGACAAGGTATGGAACCACCTTCCGATCAGTGTACTTTAGGAACGATACATTGGAGTTCAACAAGAACATCTTGCAACTCAGCCACACATGACCGACCACTCATTTCGCTTGAGTGTATCGAATGTACATCACCAACGGTTGTGATCAGCAACCTCTCCCGTATATATATGGGACAGCATTGATAGATTTAAGAAACAAATGAATATTCTCTAGATAGGTGATTATACACCCTACTTCGGTGCGACCGACTTAGCCATGCTGCCTACCCGATTTCTGTCATTTACCGGTTGATGAGGCTAGAAGCTACGCTTTATCATCACATCATATTCACTTCGAATGCCACATTGTTAGGTCCATCGAAAATCACTAATCGACGTCTACAACAATACATTACGTGTCAGCTAAAAGAAGTTTCCTTCTCCGCTTCCACTCTTGGTACGGTTGAAGAAATCAATGTACGTGACCTTTCTGGAAATACTCTGTCAGACATCCATCTTCATTCACTTAAAATGTCACATCGTCATACCCGCCAAATCACAAATTGACTTATCCAAAAATAACACGGGTATACAGCTAAGAGAAACGAATTCTTCCACCACCAAACGTGAATACGTTTGAACAGATCAACTTACGCGATCCATTGGATATACTCTGTCAGACCTTCGTCCATACAAGTTGTCCTGGGACTGGACAAACCGAAGGCAGTATTCTGTAAACAGGATAGCCCTTGTATTTTACTTCGTCTTCAATTATCTTTGGCATATATGATTCGCGACGCTTATGCCAATACAGAGTGGTTCTTTGGATAATAATCCAGCCGGTCTCTCCATATTAACAACGTTAAAATGGTCAAAACTTCGATAGTCTGTGAGTTAACTATCAAAGAAAAACAAGTGTGCAAACAACGATATTATTTCCAGATGGAAATTATATCGAACAAACATCATTTAACATTAACCTCTTTAGTTCATTTATTTACTTATCTCCTGTTTCCCTATATTCTAAATTCTTATTTTTCTTTTATCAGAAAACATTTCTGATTCTCGGTTGGAAAACATTTCCAAAACTCCTTTACGATCAAACCTTACCATTTCTTAGTCAAGAAGGAAGTCACTCAAGTTGGGGTATAATTACCTCTCAGACCTTAACTGAACAACGTTATAACTTCGAAATGGTCAAAATTTATCTTTTAATCTTTAACAACTTCTTTACGCCTTTCTCGGATTCAATTTTACTAATCCACTTCTATATTTAAAACATTGGTTATAACGATAACGTTATAATCCCTACTTTCGAATTATCTAACTTTAATTATAACTTCTATTCTTATTAGTGAGTAATTAACCTAACACTTATTTATTTATAAATAAATAAATCTCTATTTAAACACTGGAAAGTATAAGTACTTTCCCAAATTCGATATAATCGAATTTGCCGATTAACTCTCTTCGAGAAATCTCTATTTGATTAACTCTTCTTCGAATAACCTATATTCGATTAACTCCTTCTCGAATAAACGATATTCGATAATCTCTCTTCGAATAACTAATATTCGATAACTCTTCCTTTTCAAATATCTCATATTTGAAAATCTCACTTCGATTAAACTATAATCGATAACTCCCTTCAATGAAACTAACATCGATTATTCCTTTCGATGAAACTAACATCGATTATTTCTTTCGATGAAACTAACATCGATAACTCCTTTCGATGAAACTAACATCGATTTATTTAACTCGACGAACTTAACTCGACTAACTTAACTCGATTCGACTAACTCGACTTACTTGGTTCGACCAGTTCGATTCGATTAACTAGGCTCGACTAACTTGACTAACTTAACTCGACTTACTTGGTTCGACCAATTCGATTCGATTAACTAGGCTCGACTAACTTGACTAACTTAACTCGACTTACTTGGTTCGACCAATTCGATTCGATTAACTAGGCTCGACTAACTTGGTCGAACCACCCGATCAACTCAACTTATTTAACTTAACTTATTTCTCAACTCGATCAACTCGATTAACTCCTATCGAATAACTAATATTCGATTAAAACTCCATTCGCTTGACTCTAGATCGCAGCGATCACAATGGTTACGCCTGACTCCCTCAGGAAACATCCGGCCGCCGTAGGCTATTTACATCCCTGCGAATTACGCTAGCAGTCGTACAAGATGGCAACTTACCCTGAATACTATGTTTGACTAACTCTGTCTCAAATAACTATATTTGATTAACTCTAACTGGTTAACTCTATTTGACTAACCCCTTTCGAATAACATATTCGATTAACTAACTTTCGAATACCATATTCGATTAACTAACTTCGAATACCATATACGATTAACTAACTTCGAATACCATATTCGATTAACTAACTTCGAATACCATATTCGATTAACTAACTTCGAATACCATATTCGATTAACTAACTTCGAATACCATATTCGATTAACTAACTTCGAATACCATATTCGATTCACTTTATAAAGATTTCCTTTTTAACAACTTTTTACTCATTTGAAAAGATTTAATTTTAAATAACGGTTCTACACTTTAAAAATGATTTCCATTTTATAATGTTTCCTTTTCAATTCTATTTGTAAATGGTTTACAATTATTTCCTTTTCAAATTTATTCTTGAAATGTTCTAACTCCTTAAATTTTCGGGAAAATTCGCCATAACCTCCTTTGTAACGGGAGCATCGGGAAAATCCCCAAACCGCTACACAAGCCTTTCCATTCAAAAAGAAAATGATTTGCAGTTATTTCCTTTTTGAATATCTCCTATTTATTTCTAAGTAAATAATCCCTATTTAATATTTTATTTATTTAACAAATAAATAATCCATGTCATAATATCTTATCTGTTTATTCTAAATAAATAATTCACTTTATAAATATTCCATTTATAAAGGCTTTCCTTCATTTATAATTCCACTTAACGTATTTTCTATTTATAAATATTCCATTTATAAATATTTCTATTTATAAATATCCTATTTATGAATATTCTCTTTTATAAAATCCTCTTGATTCTATAAATATTCTCTTTTCAATATTTCGGTATATCACGGTGTTCAATCATATCAAATCACGATGTTCAATATCGTCCATACACACACAATCAACAGCAGATTATAAATCACGTCATATGTCACAATATATGAAAAATAATAAAATAACTGTTGAGGAATCCAGTCGGATTCCTCCAACCTGTTTCCCTGCATCCACAGATGTTATACAATAAAATCAATCATCACTTTCAGTTTCATATGATATATTCTGATAAACAGAATCAATACGGAAATTTAACTAACTGACTAGCAGTTCAATCAAACGGTCAACACACAGTCAAACAGTCTATATTTAACAGTTCTAAAGATACAACATGAAAATATAAACTATTCAGAGTTAGTGAGATTTACTCACATTGACGCGTTAACCGTTAAATAATCGGTTTGCGTTATTTGACTCAGTTGGACAATTTATTTCGCCATAAATTGTAACGAGCTCGGATTCACTCCCAATCAGCTTCATTGTGAAGCTCTCGTCCATATGGTCCCAACGCAACTTACGATTCGTGATTCTGATTTCATATGGTCGAGATATTTAATTTACAAGTTATACAGCAATTTAATTAAAATAACTCAACATAAATGTTATAACGGGCCTCACCCCTTTCATTATCAAACCCGGCCCTTTTGATTTTCCTTCGGCACAAACGTCTCCAGCCCAAACCTTAAAGCCCATAACCGAAATCCCCTTTTTGTATTTTCTGGCCCACCCTTTTCTTCAAAGCCCAAACCTTCTTGGCCTTTACTCTTTAAATCCTCACCGGCCTATCAACACAAAAAGCCCGCCACCGCATTTCCTTTCTTCCCCCTGAACAAAAAACCGACGCCTGCTCCTCACCATTACAGAAAGCTTCGACCCAAACACCCCCTTCCATCCATGAAATTTCAAACGAGATACACCATCGACCTCCTCCTTCCGAACTCCTTCCTCCCAATACCATTTTCCCCAACTCGAGTCACACATTCCATTTCCGTCGTCAGCTCCTCTTCGCACTATTCAGAAGGGTGCGACCCTTCTTGTCACCAAATCCACCAATAAAATTCCAACATCCACTACTCGATCCCCCAAACTCAAATCCATCATTCGACTTACACGGAATCGCTTCCATCCTTCTATAACTCGAACTCTAGGACCACCGTGGAAATTTCCAGCGAACCCATAGTGCGATCGAACTACGCAAAACGCATATGAACGTGATGAGAAACTCAAGGGGACTTCGAATATACAGCTATTTCATTTTATAGAATTCGATTTCATTTTATTATGATTTTTGAACTTGGAGATTTTACGGTGAAGAAAGAAAAAGGAGGCGGCGCCTTTTTGTGTTGACCGAAGAAGTGATTTAGGGTAAGGAAAACTTTTAGGGTATTTATAGGAATTTTTAAAATATTTTTATATTAAATATTATAGTAAATTATAAGCAACGCTATTTTTATTTGCCCTCTAAAATTCCTGTGACCGCATACGATACCCAAAAATCACGAAACTTGGCATCTAGCAAGAGTTCGACATTACGGTCCCAACGAAACTGGTTTCGTCGAATTCCGACTCCGTATGCTCACCCAGCGTATTTTAAACTGTCAAAATACTGACTGTTTCTTACTCTAAAAATCTGTATGACAACATACTAACTCTAAAAATCACGAAACTTGACATCTAGCAATAATTTGATGTTACGGATCCAACAAAACTGGTTTCGTCGAATTCCGACTTCGTATGCTCACACAGCATATTTTTAAAGCTATGGATGACCCATTTAAATATATAAATATATTTAAATATAATTAAATTTAATATTTAAAAATAAATATTATCGTATATATTCACAACAGAATATCATACAGCTCCACTGGGATTTATAACTCGATATTTCAAATCTGGGTCAACCCGATATTCGATTTATATTGAAATTTCTTTTTAAAATACAAATAATTCCTTTATAAATTATAAAGGAATTCCACAGCGACTTTTCTAAAATTTGATTTGGACATATCTCAAAATCTACACGACGAAATCCCGATTTTTCTCTTCCACTAGAAAGATATACTCCACCAGCTCCACACGTTTCTTGTTTCACATAAATCCGGCTTAAAACGAATCCTGTACATTCAGTTGAAGTTCGAATCACCAATTTACGAACTGCAGCGCCATTTCAAGCTCGATTTTAATTAAAATAAAATTATACGTTCAAACTGACGTCGATTGAATATATTCGTCAATATAATCCAACTCTAAGTTGAATTACATCTTAGGGATGACCCCGTTCACAGAATATTTGTATTTCCAATATTTTTGATTATTTCGACATTATAATATATTTTATTATATTATAATTATTAATTAAATATTCAATATTATTTAATTCACGTTCTCGATATCGATAAATCGATATTTAATAATTAAATAAATAAATTGTTCAACAGCCTAAAAATGCGGGTCACTACAATCTTCCCCCCTTAATAAAATTTCGTCCTCGAAATTGCTAAGCTAGGGGATGACCCTATCTTCTGGGTAAAAAATTATCTGTTTACCTCTTGTCTCCGGTTTCAACTGAACCAATTAATATCGACTAAAATATTAATTTATTCCGACTAACTAAATTTTCAAAAATTCTGAAAATTTTCTAACACCTTAACTTTTCGAAAATTTTTGCCAGCACCTCCTTTGTACTGGTCAATATCTCAAACTCCAACTCGCCTCTCTGGGCCTTCTTTAACCCAAAAGAAAATCAAACAGCCAAGCGGCTTGCCAATTCGGCTCATAAATCTCATATCCATATATAATATAAACTGGTACCTTTTTGTCGGGAATATCAACTCTATCACTTCCATATGCTATCAACTCAGCATATACCAGTGTTATTTCCATCAAATTCCAATCAGTTCATATCCTCAAATCCAAATCGAATTTCATTCGAACCCCAATATCAAATTCCAAATTATTGACTTATCAATTTGGTTCCATTCTAGATTATAGCTAATCCAATTCAATTCTGTTTAACTCAGTTCAAGTTAATTTCAATTTATTTCTACTATCTTATTCTATTTAACTTCATAAGTTAAAATTAAATTCCGAAACTTAATTTCCTGGGTCTATTTCAAATCAATTTGAAATTACAATGCCAATTCAAAACCTTTGAATTTCTAAACAACTTGTTTTCTCAAAACAATTCAAAAACAAAACCTTTGGTAGTAGTCCGTCACTTAGAACTCGAAAATGAACATTGATGACGTCGCGATTCATCACCAGAATCTATTTTCCAGCTATCGAAGTGAGTTCAATACTATATCACCTTCAGTTTGAAAAATGTTTTCAAAATCTCCCAGGAACTTAAAATTTCCTTATTTTAATTCCAATCTGATTTAAATTCAGATTTTTCTTCATTTTATTTCATATACTTTACTTATATGAATTATGATTAGTCATTTATAATCATTTTACCTTTTTATAATCTTACTCGATTATAATAACAACCAACACAACCAATATACTATATCAAATATATTCGGGTAAAATTATTCCATTTACCCTCTTTCAAAACATACCATGATGGTTCATCGTATTCGAGTGTTTAGTAACCCCTATCGATACAGTGGATCAAACCGATCGATCAGAATTCACAAACAACTCAACCAATAAAACTCCACAATATAAAATCATTTTATATTAACTAACCAATACGTTCACTCGTATATATACACTCAAACTCAGTCTAGGATATTACTAATCCCATCTTTACTGAATCACGCCACAGAGCCAAGGTAATAACTAAACCAATGCTCTGATACCAACTGTAGTAACCCGGATTTTGAGCGACTTTGGTTATCGACGTAAGCTCGACGTCGATAACCAAAACATCGAAAAATCCCGGTAATTAATGAAAGAAATTAGAAGGTGAGCATAGATAAGATAGAAACTTAGAATAGAAGAAGAAGAAGAACACAACATCAGAGAAACACGAACCTCACAGCGGAACGAATAACATATAATAGATAACATAACTTTGAAATATAACAGTTATGTATACAATAGCACTTATCAGAGTACAGCACTTACAACACAGCGGAAATAACTATAGCTATATGATCCAGAAGCCTCCTGCTCCAGCTCTTCAAGTATACCTGTAAATCCTGACTACTTGACTGCCCGTACAAATTTAGGCACCCAAGAGTTTAGGGAAAACAAAATAAACTCCGGGTCAGTCATGTGACTGGTGTGAATAAACTCAAATCATTTAAACAGGTATATGATATCTCATAAGACCACGCCGTAAATACGGAACGGGTTTTTCCCTTATGAGAATCCAAATAACTTTTCAAAGCAATATCATTCTGATATTATAATAATGTCTAAGTACAAATAAATATCAATCTAGCAGAAACGCTTGCATCTCACGTTACTACATATATAGTATACAATCAAAATCGCAAGCACGTATTGGATGATTGGATTTCCAACTATGACAAGGTATGGAACCACCTTCCGATCAGTGTACTTTAGGAACGATACATTGGAGTTCAACAAGAACATCTTGCAACTCAGCCACACATGACCGACCACTCATTTCGCTTGAGTGTATCGAATGTACATCACCAACGGTTGTGATCAGCAACCTCTCCCGTATATATATGGGACAGCATTGATAGATTTAAGAAACAAATGAATATTCTCTAGATAGGTGATTATACACCCTACTTCGGTGCGACCGACTTAGCCATGCTGCCTACCCGATTTCTGTCATTTACCGGTTGATGAGGCTAGAAGCTACGCTTTATCATCACATCATATTCACTTCGAATGCCACATTGTTAGGTCCATCGAAAATCACTAATCGACGTCTACAACAATACATTACGTGTCAGCTAAAAGAAGTTTCCTTCTCCGCTTCCACTCTTGGTACGGTTGAAGAAATCAATGTACGTGACCTTTCTGGAAATACTCTGTCAGACATCCATCTTCATTCACTTAAAATGTCACATCGTCATACCCGCCAAATCACAAATTGACTTATCCAAAAATAACACGGGTATACAGCTAAGAGAAACGAATTCTTCCACCACCAAACGTGAATACGTTTGAACAGATCAACTTACGCGATCCATTGGATATACTCTGTCAGACCTTCGTCCATACAAGTTGTCCTGGGACTGGACAAACCGAAGGCAGTATTCTGTAAACAGGATAGCCCTTGTATTTTACTTCGTCTTCAATTATCTTTGGCATATATGATTCGCGACGCTTATGCCGATACAGAGTGGTTCTTTGGATAATAATCCAGCCGGTCTCTCCATATTAACAACGTTAAAATGGTCAAAACTTCGATAGTCTGTGAGTTAACTATCAAAGAAAAACAAGTGTGCAAACAACGATATTATTTCCAGATGGAAATTATATCGAACAAACATCATTTAACATTAACCTCTTTAGTTCATTTATTTACTTATCTCCTGTTTCCCTATATTCTAAATTCTTATTTTTCTTTTATCAGAAAACATTTCTGATTCTCGGTTGGAAAACATTTCCAAAACTCCTTTACGATCAAACCTTACCATTTCTTAGTCAAGAAGGAAGTCACTCAAGTTGGGGTATAATTACCTCTCAGACCTTAACTGAACAACGTTATAACTTCGAAATGGTCAAAATTTATCTTTTAATCTTTAACAACTTCTTTACGCCTTTCTCGGATTCAATTTTACTAATCCACTTCTATATTTAAAACATTGGTTATAACGATAACGTTGTAATCCCTACTTTCGAATTATCTAACTTTAATTATAACTTCTATTCTTATTAGTGAGTAATTAACCTAACAGTTATTTATTTATAAATAAATAAATCTCTATTTAAACACTGGAAAGTATAAGTACTTTCCCAAATTCGATATAATCGAATTTGCCGATTAACTCTCTTCGAGAAATCTCTATTTGATTAACTCTTCTTCGAATAACCTATATTCGATTAACTCCTTCTCGAATAAACGATATTCGATAATCTCTCTTCGAATAACTAATATTCGATAACTCTTCCTTTTCAAATATCTCATATTTGAAAATCTCACTTCGATTAAACTATAATCGATAACTCCCTTCAATGAAACTAACATCGATTATTCCTTTCGATGAAACTAACATCGATTATTTCTTTCGATGAAACTAACATCGATAACTCCTTTCGATGAAACTAACATCGATTTATTTAACTCGACGAACTTAACTCGACTAACTTAACTCGATTCGACTAACTCGACTTACTTGGTTCGACCAGTTCGATTCGATTAACTAGGCTCGACTAACTTGACTAACTTAACTCGACTTACTTGGTTCGACCAATTCGATTCGATTAACTAGGCTCGACTAACTTGACTAACTTAACTCGACTTACTTGGTTCGACCAATTCGATTCGATTAACTAGGCTCGACTAACTTGGTCGAACCACCCGATCAACTCAACTTATTTAACTTAACTTATTTCTCAACTCGATCAACTCGATTAACTCCTATCGAATAACTAATATTCGATTAAAACTCCATTCGCTTGACTCTAGATCGCAGCGATCACAATGGTTACGCCTGACTCCCTCAGGAAACATCCGGCCGCCGTAGGCTATTTACAGCCCTGCGAATTACGCTAGCAGTCGTACAAGATGGCAACTTACCCTGAATACTATGTTTGACTAACTCTGTCTCAAATAACTATATTTGATTAACTCTAACTGGTTAACTCTATTTGACTAACCCCTTTCGAATAACATATTCGATTAACTAACTTTCGAATACCATATTCGATTAACTAACTTCGAATACCATATTCGATTAACTAACTTCAAATACCATATTCGATTAACTAACTTCGAATACCATATTCGATTAACTAACTTCGAATACCATATTCGATTAACTAACTTCGAATACCATATTCGATTCACTTTATAAAGATTTCCTTTTTAACAACGTTTTACTCATTTGAAAAGATTTACTTTTAAATAACGGTTCTACACTTTAAAAATGATTTCCATTTTATAATGTTTCCTTTTCAATTCTATTTGTAAATGGTTTACAATTATTTCCTTTTCAAATTTATTCTTGAAATGTTCTAACTCCTTAAATTTTCGGGAAAATTCGCCATAACCTCCTTTGTAACGGGAGCATCGGGAAAATCCCCAAACCGCTACACAAGCCTTTCCATTCAAAAAGAAAATGATTTGCAGTTATTTCCTTTTTGAATATCTCCTATTTATTTCTAAGTAAATAATCCCTATTTAATATTTTATTTATTTAACAAATAAATAATCCATGTCATAATATCTTATCTGTTTATTCTAAATAAATAATTCACTTTATAAATATTCCATTTATAAAGGCTTTCCTTCATTTATAATTCCACTTAACGTATTTTCTATTTATAAATATTCCATTTATAAATATTTCTATTTATAAATATCCTATTTATGAATATTCTCTTTTATAAAATCCTCTTGATTCTATAAATATTCTCTTTTCAATATTTCGGTATATCACGGTGTTCAATCATATCAAATCACGATGTTCAATATCGTCCATACACACACAATCAACAGCAGATTATAAATCACGTCATATGTCACAATATATGAAAAATAATAAAATAACTGTTGAGGAATCCAGTCGGATTCCTCCAACCTGTTTCCCTGCATCCACAGATGTTATACAATAAAATCAATCATCACTTTCAGTTTCATATGATATATTCTGATAAACATAATCAATACGGAAATTTAACTAACTGACTAGCAGTTCAATCAAACGGTCAACACACAGTCAAACAGTCTATATTTAACAGTTCTAAAGATACAACATGAAAATATAAACTGTTCAGATTTAGTGAGATTTACTCACATTGACGCGTTAACCGTTAAATAATCGGTTTGCGTTATTTGACTCAGTTGGACAATTTATTTCGCCATAAATTGTAACGAGCTCGGATTCACTCCCAATCAGCTTCATTGTGAAGCTCTCGTCCATATGGTCCCAACGCAACTTACGATTCGTGATTCTAATTTCATATGGTCGAAATATTTAATTTACAAGTTATACAGCAATTTAATTAAAATAACTCAACATAAATGTTATAACGGGCCTCACCCCTTTCATTATCAAACCCGGCCCTTTTGATTTTCCTTCGGCACAAACGTCTCCAGCCCAAACCTTAAAGCCCATAACCAAAATCCCCTTTTTGTATTTTCTGGCCCACCCTTTTCTTCAAAGCCCAAACCTTCTTGGCCTTTACTCTTTAAATCCTCACCGGCCTATCAACACAAAAAGCCCGCCACCGCATTTCCTTTCTTTCCCCTGAACAAAAAACCGACGCCTGCTCCTCACCATTACAAAAAGCTTCGACCCAAACACCCCCTTCCATCCATGAAATTTCAAACGAGATACACCATCGACCTCCTCCTTCCGAACTCCTTCCTCCCAATACCATTTTCCCCAACTCGAGTCACACATTCCATTTCCGTCGTCAGCTCCTCTTCGCACTATTCAGAAGGGTGCGACCCTTCTTATCACCAAATCCACCAATAAAATTCCAACATCCACTGCTCGATCCCCCAAACTCAAATCCATCATTCGACTTACACAGAATCGCTTCCATCCTTCTATAACTCGAACCCTAGGACCACCGTGGAAATTTCCAACGAACCCATAGTGCGATCGAACTACGCAAAACGCATATGAACGTGATGAGAAACTCAAGGAACTTCGAATATACAGCTATTTCATTTTATAGATTTCGATTTCATTTTATTTGGATTTTTGAACTTGGAGATTTTACGGTGAAGAAAGAAAAAGGAGGCGGCGCCTTTTTGTGTTGACCGAAGAAGTGATTTAGGGTAAGGAAAACTTTTAGGGTATTTATAGGAATTTTTAAAATATTTTTATATTAAATATTATAGTAAATTATAAGCAACGCAATTTTTATTTGCCCTCTAAAATTCCTGTGACCGCATACGATACCCAAAAATCACGATACTTGACATCTAGCAAGAGTTCGACATTACGGTCCCAACGAAACTGGTTTCGTCGAATTCCGACTCCGTATGCTCACCCAGCGTATTTTAAACTGTCAAAATACTGACTGTTTCTTACTCTAAAAATCCGTACGACCACATACTGACTCTAAAAATCACGAAACTTGACATCTAGCAATAATTTGATGTTACGGATCCAACAAAACTGGTTTCGTCGAATTTCGACTTCGTATGCTCACACAGCATATTTTTAAAGCTCTGGATGACCCATTTAAATATATAAATATATTTAAATATAATTAAATTTAATATTTAAAAATAAATATTATCGTATATATTCACAACAGAATATCATACAGCTCCACTGGGATTTATAACTCGATATTTCAAATCTGGGTCAACCCGATATTCGATTTATATTGAAATTTCTTTTTAAAATATAAATAATTCCTTTATAAATTATAAAGGAATTCCATAGCGACTTTTCTAAAATTTGATTTGGACATATCTCAAAATCTACACGACGAAATCCCGATTTTTCTCTTCCACTAGAAAGATATACTCCACCAGCTCCACACGTTTCTTGTTTCACATAAATCCGGCTTAAAACGAATCCTGTACATTCAGTTGAAGTTCGAATCACCAATTTACGAACTGCAGCGCCATTTCAAGCTCGATTTTAATTAAAATAAAATTATACGTTCAAACTGACGTCGATTGAATATATTCGTCAATATAATCCAACTCTAAGTTGAATTACATCTTAGGGATGACCCCGTTCACAGAATATTTGTATTTCCAATATTTTTGATTATTTCGACATTATAATATATTTTATTATATTATAATTATTAATTAAATATTCAATATTATTTAATTCACGTTCTCGATATCGATAAATCGATATTTAATAATTAAATAAATAAATTGTTCAATAGCCTAAAAATGCGGGTCACTACACTTGGGCCAGAGATGATCAGAGACGCCTCGGATTGTATCCAGATCGTTCGGCAACGAATGAAGGCCACCTAAGATTGTCAAAAGAATTATGTTGATAAGCGTCGTAAGGAATTTGCAATTCGACGTTGAAGAAATGGTTTTCGTGAAGACTTCGTCGTTGAAGCATGTTGTTCGGTTAAGAAGTAAAGGAAAGTTAGCTCCATGGTTTAATGGACTGTTTCCAATAGTCGAGCAGATCGGAAAGCTCGCATATAAGTTGGAATTACCCGAGAAGATGTCGAGTGCGCATAACGTTTCCTATGACGGCCCGCCCCGCACCAACCGACATTCTCTCCAAAGGTGCGTTGTACAATCTGATCCGATCCGATCCGAAACCTGCCCTGTTTCCTAAAGCTTTTCCAGCAAGTGTTTACGCCATTCGACGACGTTTTCGACCATTCTAACTATTGAAATCAATCACAAAGCATATCATACCGTCATAGCAACATGCATAATCAAGCACAAACATCACAACATCAATATGATAGGTTAAGATGGATCAAACATACCCAAAACCCCATATTTTCCCCTTAAGCATGTTTAGGTGAAACTAATGATAGGATTAGCAAAACTTAACCAAATTAACCCAAATTCATATCAGAGGTCTAAAACATCATTTAAGAATTTATGAAAATTTTTCCAGAATTTTATCATGTTTAAACTCGCTACTTAACACTAATTATCCTTAATTAGCCATAATTAGTGCAAAACTATGCAAATCACTCGCCTTAGCCACAAACAAAACTAAGATCTGGAATAAATCTCTGATTTGATGCGAATCCCGATGCTAAACAGCAGCTCCAATGTTGATTTGGTGTAAATCTCCCTTGATTTGACGTTGCTAAGCTTAATCCTTGATCAAAAGATGATTTGGAGGTGATTTAGAGGTTGGAGGCCATTTTTAGGGTTCCTTGGTGATAAGTGGAGGCTAGAAAACTGAAATGGAATGATTCTCTAAACTCATTTCAGCCTTCCCATAACCCTAATCCCGAAATGGGTTATGGGCCTATGCACTAATCACCCTATTTGGCCCGGTTAAGCAGTTTTTCACCTTCCAAACCTTAATTCAACCATATCTCCCAAACGGTAAGTCCGTTTGACTATTATGACCACTCTACGGAAAGGTAAACCATCAAACGAATCTAAAGGAAGTGGTTCCAGGTCAAAATTCCTTTCCAGTCAAAAGTTATGGCCAAAACAGTACCAACTAGGGGTAAAATGGTCATTTAAAAATCGGGAAAAATCATGAACATGGTAAATGACTCTAATAGGTGTTTCCCAAAGTTACATGACCATACGACTTCATATGTTAAAGAAATAAATATTCTACGATCCTCCAATGCGTAGAATGCGGGTCGTTACACTCCCCCCCCCCCCCCCACTTAAGAAAATTCGCCCCCGAAATTCCTTAATCAAAACACACAAAGGGTCCCGCATGCCTATCAACCATAAAACAACAATCAAACATGCAAAATAAGCAAGAAAAGTCTATCCTAGCATGCGGAATAACTAAATTACGAAGTAAATCTTACCAGGCAAAGAGTTCTGGATACGCCTTCCTAATGATCTCCTCTGTCTCCCAAGTACAGTCACTCTCGTCCTCGCCCTACTGAACCTTGACTAGCTTCACCGCCTTCCTTCGAAGTTGCTTCGTATCGTGCCCCACAATACGAATCGGCTTGCGGTTCCCAACCGCCTTGGGTTCTACTTCGAAGTCCTCTAACTGATCAGGTGAAATAGTCATATCTGAGTCGTGAACGAACTTCCTTAGTTGGGAAACATGAAATACATTGTGAACTCCCACCATCTTCTCTGGTAAGCCAACTCTATACGCCAAATTCCCGACTAATTCAAGAACAGGGAATGGGCCAATAAATCTTGGTGCTAACTTGCCTCTCCTGCCAAATCGTATCACGCTTTTTAACAGAGAAATCTTGACAAACACCAAGTCACCAACGGAGAATTTTATGTCTCTTCTCCTTTTATCAGCATAGCTTTTCTGCCAATCCTGGGCAGCCTTCATTCGTTGCTGAATGATCTTGATCTTATCCGAAGTTTCTCTCACCACATCTGGTCCAAGCATAAACTTCTCGCCAGTCTCTATCCAACATGATGGTGAGTTGCACGGTCTTCCGTACAAAGCTTCATATGGAGCCATACCGATACTGGATTGGTAGTTATTATTATATGCAAACTCTACTAGATGCAAATGGTCATCCCATGATCCACCAAAATCCAATATACAAGCTCTCAAGAGATCTTCCAATATACGATTCACCCTCTCCGTTTGACCATCCGTCTGAGGATGATATGCGGTACTGAGATGTAATTCTGACCCTAGAGCCTCTTGTAAGCTCTTCCAAAACCCACTAGTGAACAACGGGTCTCAGTCACTCACAATGCTTTTAGGTACTCCATGAAATCTCACTACCCACTTCATATACAATTCTGCCAACTTGGCTGCCGTTCTGGTCGATTTGACTAGTATAAATCTTGCACTCTTAGTCAATCGATCTACAATTACCCAAATGCTATCATATCCCGATCTAGTCCTTGGTAAACCATCGATGAAATCCATCGAGATTTGCTCCTATTTCCATTCGGGAATTTCTAATGGTTGCAACAACCCACTAGGCTTCTTTTTCTTGGCTTTAACTAGCTGGCAATTCATGCATTTGGATATAAACTTCCCAACGTCTCTTTTCATCCCTTCCCAGTAGTAAGTCTGCTTCATGTCTCGATAAATCTTATTACCACCGGGGTGTATAGTCAGTTTTGAGTGATGACACTCTCTAAGCACTTCATCTCTCAAACCATTCATGTTAGGTACAACTAGTCTTCCATTCTTTCTAAGCCATCCATCACGATCAAGCCCATACAAATTCATCTCCTCACCATCGATGCCAATCTCTAATTTGGAGATAATTGCCAATAGATTAGGATCGTCCCTCTGGCTGGAACCAATCCGCTCTATCAAAGTGGGTCTGATCGCCAAACTAGCTAGCATGACTGGATCCAATTCACACTTTGATCTGAAATCGAACCCCGTGATATACTCCAGTTGCTTCCATTCAAGAAACATTGCCCCTAAACTGGCATGTCTCCTACTCAAGGCATCGGCTACCACATTACCTTTCCCAGGTGTATATGCGATATCAAAATCATACGAAGCCAAGAACTCTAACCATCTCTGCTGACAGAGATTCAGATCCTTCTGGGAGAAGAGATACTTTAACGATTTATGATCGGTGAACAACTCAAATCTTTCTCCCAAGAGATAGTGTCTCCACATCTTCAACGCAAATACGATCGCTGCTAATTCCAAATCATGGGTAGGATACTTTTTCTCATGCGGCTTTAGCTGTCGACTAGCATAAGCTACAACCCTACCTCCATGCATCAATACAGCACCAAGTCCGGTACCACAAGCATCCGTGTATACCGTCATCGCTTTATTCCCCTTAGGAATGACTAGCACTGGCGCACGCGTCAACCTCTCTTTTAGACTCTCGAATGCATTCTCACACACTCCGTCCCAGACGAAGGACTGATTCTTCTTAGTCAACCGAGTCAACGGTGCTGCTATCTTGGAGAAGTCCTGGATAAACTTACGATAATATTCAGCTAATCCCAAGAAACTTCTTACATCTGTTGCATTCTTGGGCGTAGGCCAATCCTGTACCATTGCCACCTTCGCAGGGTCCACGGCAATACCACTCTCTGAAACAACATGACCCAAGAATCTCACTTCCCTTCTCCAAAAATGACACTTAGAGAATTTCGCTTTTAATTGGTGTTTCCTCAACACCTCCATCACTATCCTCAAGTGTCCCTTGTGTTCCTCCTCTGTCCTTGAGTAAACAAGGATATCATCTACGAACACAAGAACAAACTTATTCAACTGATCTCTGAATACTCGATTCATAAGATCCACAAAGTAGGCTGGTGCATTGGTCAACCTAAATGGCATGACCAACCACTCGTAAAATCCAGACGGTGTCCTAAATGCCGTTTTCGGAACACTCTCATCCGCTACTCGTAGCTGATGAAACCCTATCGCGAGGTCCAACTGGGAGAACACTCTTGCTCCTTCCAGTTGATCAAAAAAATCATCTATCTGCGGTAGAGGATACTTATTCTTCCTCGTTACCTTATTCAACTCGCGATAGTCCACACACAAACGAAGGGAACCATCTTCCTTAGTGGCAAACACAACTGGTGCTCCCCACTCGGAGACACTTCTTCTAATAAATCCCTTCTTCAAAAGATTGCTGACTTGCACCTCGAGCTCTCGCTGCTCCCTTGGACCCATACGACGAAGTGGCATCACTATAGGTCTGGCATCTTTCACTAAATCAATACGGAACTCAATCTCTCGGTGTGGTGGAAGCCCAGTCACCTCCTCGAAGACGTCCGGATACTGGCCAACCACGGGCACATCTGACAGCTCATCATGCGGGATGTCGAGGGAATTTACAAAACTAGCCATTACCCCATGACTAGGTAGACTACCAAACACTACCCTCTACCCATCATCCGCCCTAACTGTCACCAAAAAGCCCTCACAGTCTACCACCACCCCCGTATTTTTGGAGCCAATCGACTCCCAATATAATGCCATACCCAGTAAAGCCCAAAACAAAGCAATCACATACAAACGTACATCCATGACTCGATAAGACCAAATTCCTGCAAATCATACTAAGGCTAGTCGAACAACCAATCGGGTTCGTCACAACCAATGGTCTATCGACTATCTCGGGTTCCGGTCCCAACTTATCTACCAGGTCACAAGATATGAAGGAACGGGAAGCCCCAGTATCAAACAAAACTCGAACTGGCACATCATAAATAGAAAGCATACCTTGAATAACAACATTCTTTCCTTTCTCTGCCGCAGTTGGGGCATTCGACGAAGAAGGAACATCATCAATAGCATATGCTTTCACAATCTGCTTCTCCTTCAGAGGTTGCGGACATTTATCCTTGAAATGTCCCACTTGACCACAGTTGAAGCACTTCTTATCTGCTGTCTTGGCCCGACAATCTTTAGCATAATGGCCCTTCTTTCCACAGCTGAAGCACTCAACATCCTTCTTGTTCTTTTTCTGGCCACCCTTAGATTGGTCCTGCTTCCTCTTATTCTGAAAGTTATTCTTGCCTCCACCGCCTGATTGCGGCTTTGGCCCTCCTGCAGATGCAGCCTCAGCCTTTGACTTAGGGTAAAGGCTCTCTGATCTCAAAGCTTTTCCCACAATCGATTCAAAAGTCTCATCGATGTGGTTGATAAGCCTTTCCCCCAAGTATCCATCCAAACCAGTGATGAACTTCTCGTTCTTCTTCTCAGGAGTATCAATAAGAGATAGCCCATACTTCGACAAGGTGTCGAACTCAGCAATATAGTCAGAAACTGCCCTACCACTCTGCTTGAGCTCTAAGAATCTCTTAAACAACACTGACTTTTGGGCAAATGGAATAAACTTCTCGCTAAAGCAAGCCTTGAACTGATCCCAAGTAACCTGATCTTTCGGAGTAGCCGTTCTAATGGCATTCCACCAATTCATCGCTCGCCCTTGCAGCTGACGAGACGCTAGCCTTCTCTTCATCGCATCCTCAAGACCCAAGTCATCGAAGATACGGTCACAGTTATCCATCCAATCTTGAACATCTGTGACCGACTCCGTCCCGTGGAACGGCTTCCCACCAAGGTTAGTGTAATCCTTGCACAACTTGGCGAAATCGACCCTAGGCGCCTGCACTACTGGGCTAACACCAATTCCGGGATTGGGAACTGCCCCTTGCACTTCTCTAAGCATGTCTCTCATGAGGTCAGTAAACATCGCCCTCATGTCAGCAGCATTCCCATGGTTGGTACCTCTACCAGCACCTCTGGTGTCTCTACTCATCGTTCAATCTGAAAAGGGAAAACGATTAACGACCCCATAGTGGTGCTAGTGCAGTACGACTTCATCTTTATACTACTAATAGTATATACATATATAGCTTTGAAAACCAAAGTAATCACAAATACGCGCTCTCATATACGTACTATCTTTCCCTAGTGTCTTTCCCTAGGTTAACTACGCAACCTAGAGCTCTGATACCAAATGTGATGGCCCGCCCCGCACCAACCGACATTCTCTCCAAAGGTGCGCTGTACACATGTCCAGTCAGCACGGAACGGGTCGTCAAAAGGAAAGGGAAGAAGGAAATGATATAACAAAGAATCTGTAAAATGTCTCACAGCGCATAGGATAAAATATAATAATAACATACTTGACATAAAACAGGTGAGACAGTGCATAAGCTGAAACAACAAACATAGCAGCGCAAAATGTAAGTACAGCTTATGATCCAAAGTTCAACATTATTACAACATTTCAAACTGTCTCAAAGCAAAAGCAAGATAAAGGAGGTACATTACTAATTCCCAAGTAGCGACCACCAACGACACAGGGAGAATATATATATCATACGTGGAAGCCTCCTTCCCGCCTCCGAATCAGCTACTCGCGCATCACCAGCTAACCTGTCTCTAGTCTGCTCGTGTGAGCACCTAGAGTAATAAGAGGAGACATAAAACTCTGGGTCAGACATAAAGCCTGGTATGAGCGATAAGCATCTAAAGTGAATAATAACAGGTAGACTAAAACATACCTGAACCTGGACCTGCAAACAAAGAGTTAGCACTACATAATGTACAACACTCTAAGGTGCCATATCAAATGGTGTAAAGATACGGAGGTGGGGGTGTGCATGTCATAGTGATGGAAAACAATCAAACATAGCATCCATCCTCACATCTCTCACTCAGTGCGTAAAGCATACGATATTCACCACTTCGATCACCCCACATACCTTGCTACGATCACTTTGCCCTATGAAGTCATAAATGGCTTCACTGCACTGATAACGTAGTTGCTAATCCTTTGCTATGTCCACTTGCCCCATGGAGTTGTTCACCCCATCTGCGCTGGCTCATAGCCTTACCGATCCTTTACTATGTCCACTTGCCCCATGGAGTTATTCACCCCATCTGCACTGGCTCATAGTCTAACCAATCCTTTACTATGTCCACTTGCCCCATGGAGTTATTCACCCCATCTGCGCTGGCTCATAGTCTTACCAATCCTTTACTATGTCCACTTGCCCCATGGAGTTATTCACCCCATCTGCGCTGGCTCATAGTCTTGCTACCATCACCTTGCCCCTCGAGTCATAATGACTCTACTGCACTGATAAGTAGCCCATCATCCGTTTTTAGTGGTGAATCGAAGTTATGAACGTCGACAACTCCTTAGCACACGTCCCGCAGCAAAGTCCAACCATGAAGTGAACTCATCAGTTCCTAACTGGATCCTGAGCTCTAACTTCTCATATTGGACTACCTTTGCATCTCGGGTTATTGGTCAATACTGGGTCGGGTCGGGTTTCTCTTCAAGCCATCGGTTCGGGTCGGATTCACTACGTTGCGTCGTCCATGGTCCTCCTCTAGTGCGGTTCGGTTCGGGTCCACTCCATCATGTCGGTTCGGGTCGGGTGTCCCACTTCGGGTCGGGTCGGGTGCCATCTCCCATCCCGTTCGTGCTTCCGCTCCGATCCGCTCCTTCATTCTTCAAATGCTCCGATCCCCCTCTTTTAGCCGATCCGATCCCAGTTCAATTAGCATGGCCTTCCTTTTTGCCAGTTTTCTCAAGTGTCAAGTCCCGATCCGATCAGATTCCTTTCCCAGTTTAACTTATCCGATCCGAGCCACCATATCCGATCCGATCCGAAACCTGCACTATTTCCTGAAGCTTTTCCAGCAAGTGTTTACGCCATTCGACGACGTTTTCGACCATTCTAACTATTGAAATCAATCACAAAGCATATCATACCATCATAGCAACATGCATAATCAAGCACAAACATCACAACATCAATATGATAGGTTAAGATGGATCAAACATACCCAAAACCCCATATTTTCCCCTTAAGCATGTTTAGGTGAAACTAATGATAGGATTAGAAAAACTTAACCAAATTAACCCAAATTCATATCAGAGGTCTAAAACATCATTTAAGAATTTATGAACATTTTTCCAGAATTTTATCATGTTTAAATTCGCTAATTAACACTAATTACCCTTAATTAGCCATAACTAGTGCAAAACTATGCAAATCACTCACCTTAGCCACAAACAAAACTAAGATCTGAAATAAATCTCTGATTTGATGCGAATCCCGATGCTAAACAGCAGCTCCAATGTTGATTTGGTGTAGATCTCCCTTGATTTGACGTTGCTAAGCTTAATCCTTGATCAAAAGATGATTTGGAGGTGATTTAGAGGTTGGAGGCCATTTTTAGGGTTCCTTGTTGATAAGTGGAGGCTAGAAAACTGAAATGGAATGATTCTCTAACTCATTTCAGCCTTCCCATAACCCAAATCCCGAAATGGGTTATGGGCCTATGCACTAATCACCCTATTTGGCCCGGTTAAGCAGTTTTTCACCTTCCAAACCTTAATTCAGCCATGTCTCCCAAACGGTAAGTCCGTTTGACTATTATGACCACTCTACGGAAAGGTAAACCATCAAATGAATCTAATGGAAATGGTTCTAGGTCAAAATTCCTTTCCAGTCAAAAGTTATGGCCAAAACAGTACCAACTAGGGTAAAATGGTCATTTAAAAATCGGGAAAAATCATGAACATGGGAAATGACTCTAATGGGTGTTTCCCAAAGTTACATGACCATACGACTTCATATGTGAAAGAAAGAAATATTCTACGATCCTCCGATGCGTAGAATGCGGGTCGTTACATTTTCCATGTGTCGTTTCTATGGAAGTGTGTGCACGATTCGTATGTGGTGGTTTCTCCAGACCAGTACGAAGACCTAGAAGTTGTGACTGTAGTTATGAAACCTTGTAAGCCACTTCGTCTTGTGGGGAATGACAAGAAAGAGCTTAGGAGGAAGACGGTTAATCTAGTCAAGATGCAATGGAGTGAGGATGACGACGATTGTACGTGGGAGACAAAAGAGAGTATGAAGATGACCCATCCAGAACTCTTCGTCGATATGACCCATTGATGTCGTGTCACCTTATATCATCGTAACTTGTACGATTGTTTTTAGAATTCTGCGTGCTAGGATAAGGCTTTGGATGCATGGCTTGATGGAAGCTAGTTTGGATGGTAAATTGGTCAATTATGGATGATAGACATGGAGAGTTGTTTTAGTTGCTTGTGTTTGTTGGGATTTCGGGGGCGAAATTCCTAAAGGGGGAGAATGTAACAACCCGCATTTTACGTATCGAAGGATCATAAAATATTTTTATACAATTCCCAGAGGGTTGGATCATTCTCATATTTTGATATGTTGGTTACGGGGATGTAAGATATGTTCATAATTCTTTACCAATTTTGTTTGTGATCATTTTACCCCTGTTAGTTGTGTATAGGGTATAACTTTTGATTGGGATAAAATCAGGTGCTGAGACCGATTTCATTGGTAAGGAAATGGTGTTGCCAATTCTGTAGAGTTGTCACATTAAAGATTTGGTTCAGTGGTTTGGGACGAATCGTTGTTTTAGTTTTTCACAATTTCTGTTCAGGTTTTGTATACCATTGATGGGTTGATTCGGTATAGCCCATTAGTGGGCCGATGGGAGGCTATAAATAGGGGGTTAGAGGCATGGAGAATAGTTAACTTTCTTCATTTTATCATTTGGTTGAGCTTGTGATCCTTCTTTCTCAAGTAAGTACACATTTCCACCATTAAAATCTAGATCTAAGTAAGGGAATCAAAGATCTACATCGTTTGAAGCTAGATCTACATTAAGTGAAGAGAAATCGCATCAAATCGAGAGGTTTAAAGTTTGTTCTTTGCTATTCGGATTCGTGAATCATTATTTTTAAGCTTGTTTGAATATTTGGTGAGTGATAAGCATCTCTCACACAGATCCAATCAAGTATATGAGTTGTTTTATCTTGTTTTCATCATTTATATGTTGTTTTCACCTAAATCAACATCATGGTAAGTATTTTTCATTTGAATCACCATAGAGTCTAATCTAGCAACTTAAAACTGGTAATTTCTATGTTAATTCATATGTTTATGCAAGTTTGATCCATTATTTATTGTATTCATTGATTTATCATGATATAGTGAATTTTATGTGATTGAATGATGAATAATAGCCATTTTGATGATTTCATAAAGTGTTGTTTGTTGAATTGGACGATTTAGACGAGTTGTTTGGATCGATATGGTTGTTTGGAGATGATTTGGTCAAGAATGGAGCTATTTTGGTCAAATATAAAGTTGGGCCATTTTTGCCAGGTTGTTGATGACATAGCAGAATCAAGCTGTTGGAATCTTAGATCGTGGCTTGGAAAACAAGATCGAAAATGGGTCAAGGCATTCGGGTCATGGTTGGCGGTCTGCTCAAAGGAAAGTCGGGTTGATCTATTGAGATAAAGAGGTTAGGTCGAGGGTACACAGGACGTTGGTGGCGGGTCACATATGCTTAGCTCGATGGATCGATCTACTGGCTAAAGGGAAGGTCGTTCATATGTTTTAAAAAGGGTCGGCCAAGTCAGGTCGTGGGCTTGGAGACGATAAACCGTGTTGGAGAATGGAGTTTTGATGACAGCAACCTTATTTCAATTATCATTGTTTGTAGAATATATACTAACACTTTTTGTATAGAATATATATAAATATACATATGCAGGAATTATATACAGGAAATATTACTGATGACTGTATAGTTTTAAAGATGATAGGGATTCAAAGATCAGAGAAATTTCAAGACTCATGAGTATTCAAGATTTCAAGAATTCAAGAGTTCAAGATTAATATCGTCATAGAGTCTAGATTTTGTAAGACTCTAAATAGCACTCCAGGTTCAAATTCTAATTCTAATTTTCAAATTCTGATTTTCAATTATATCCTTAATCCTCTCTATTTTATTTTCTATCTTTTGTATTTTTATCTTTTCTTATTCTTCTTTGTTTTTCAAACTTAAATTTTATATATTTATATTCTTATACTTAATATATTTATATAATTTAAAACCTTTTTATGTTATAACTTTATAAATATATTTGTAGTTTAAATTTATGTTTTCATATTTTTTTTCTACCATATAATATTAATTTACAACACTAGATTTTTACTCAAGAATTTCCATAATTATTTTTATATCAAAACACTTGAAAATGCTTTAAAATTCAATAATACACTAGGGTATGTCGACATACCAAAAACACCATATTGACATACAACTGTCACTTTTTCCAAATTTGAAAGGAAGTGTCTTTTAACTATTTGAAATGATTCAGAACCGTTGCAACCTTTTATACTCTATAAAAAGGGGATTAAAATGAATTTTTTATCATATTTCTTCTCTAACTTCATCCCCTTTCTCGATACCATTATTCTTAATCATTTTTATGGTTTCTACATTTATACTCTGTCGAATTCAATTCCGTTTTGATCAAACTTCTTCTCTCTACACTCTCTACTCTCTGAATCAAGTTCTATTGAAGAGTTCTAGGGTTATTTGTACGTGTTTAGGTTGAGTAAAGGTTAGAATTATTGGTATCCCTTGTAGCCGTTAAATCAAGGAGGATAGAATTGGTGGTATCCTTTGTAGCCGTTAAATCAAGGAGGTTGGAATTGGTGGTATTCCTTGTTGTCGTGAAATCAAGAAGGTTGTAATTAAATTTTAATATAGTAATAAAACTCTACGCAATCCAGCGTTGCATGGAACTGGACGTAGGAGCAATCCGAACCAATATAAAATCTAGTGTGTTCTTTCCTTTTCTACATCTTTATTTGTGTTTGAATCTGTGTCTGTGATTATGTTTTTGGTGATTGATTAATCCCGTAGTTCACATAAGTTTTAAATTTTGTTTAAATTCTAACAAACACTATTCAACCCCGCTCTAGTGTTTGTTTTGTCTTAACGATCCATTTTGCATTCCCTAACAATTGGTATCAAAGCTAGTTACAGAACATGATAGGGGGTTCTCGCTGGCTGTTTGGTGGAGGGAGGGAGATTATAACTCCTACATGTCCCCATGTGTAGGTTGGTTGAGTCGCGAGGCTAACCATGAAATTAGTTCTTAGGTATCTTTGATTAGCCATGGTGGAAGGCTAGGCCACTAATTGGTGTGATGACCCCTAACAATTGGTATTAGAGCATGGTCTTTCAAAAAGTTCATAATCTAAATTTTGAAAATTTTAAATGGCAAATTTTGAAATGATTTATAGCACTAGTTTTAATTTATGTATTGCATTGGTATTAGATAAGTCTGTATTTAATTTTATTGAAAAATCAAATTACTATTTGATTATTGAAATTTGAAATTTGAATTTTTTTAAAATTTGAAATCTTGGATATAATACAAAACCATCATGATATAATTTTATTTAGTTATTTTGGAAAGTCCTTTAATTATTTGAAAAGTCATTTGAATATTTGAAAAGATATTTGAATTATTTAAAAAGTTATTTGATTATTTGAAAAGTTGTGTTGTTTTATAGGAAAAGATGTGTTATATGGCTATTGGTTAATCAAATTATGAAAAGATGGTTGGCGTGGCTCTTGGAAATTCAAATTTCGAAATGGGGGCTATTAAAAATTCAAATTCTGAAAAAGAAACTAAAAAGAGGAGAAGAGTAACGACGGTTGGTGAAGAGACATCAAGAAGAAATGGATATATATAATATAAATCAGTAAAGAAATGGGTACCAGATCACTTTATAACTTTGGATTTTTCATCTACAAACTGTACTTCTCTTCATTTGCTTCACAATGCCGCTGGTTTCATGTAAATCCGTCAAAAATTGATCAAGTAATGATCAAATGAAGTTTTGGTGAATAAAGAGAGAAGTAAACCAAAACTATCGACGGTTATCTTCAAATTACATCCACAGGTTAGACTATTTTGTCTCGATCCTTTTCCATATTATAGTTCTCATTTTCACAGTCGATTTGACGGGTAGATCGTCAAATGTCGATTAAATTGAGTGAGATGTGACCATTTGAAGTTGGATATGCAGAACTAAAAATCTATTACGGGATTTCATACACATCGCTTACTGTTTCGACTTGCTGCACCCCAATACCATCCAAATTCATCCATATACTGTCATTACATCGTAGTCCTTGAATTCCTCTTCGATTTACCACTGATTTCGTCCAATTCCGTTAAGAAACAAAGAAGTTATGCCTCTTGAAAGTTTTATTGAAAATGAAAAATGAGAAGAAGTAGAAGAAGAAAAGAGATTATGAAGAGACATGACTTTTGGGCCTTTATATAGTAGTTAAAGTGTCCATTCATTCAAAATTAAAAATTCAAATTCAAATTTTGGCGCCAAGTTGGTTGAACTACTAAATCTTCGATATTTTTCTCATACGGTGTTCAAATTCAGCAAATGAATATACTATCCTGATAAGAAAAACAAGCCCATCGCAGTAGAGCAGATCTTATCATCAAATTCTAGAAGATCAATTCAGAATTCAGAGAATATCGAAAAAATGGATCTAAAAACTGGTTACGCCTTAATTAATTTTTAAATTTTTGGTTGAATGAATGTTTTGATTGTCTTGTTGTTTTCTTTGCTTTTAATTTGAAATTTAAAACTTCAAAACTCAAATTTGAAATTAAAAATTCAAATTAAAAATTCAAATTTGAAATTAAAAATTCAAATTTGAAATTAAAAATTCAAATTTGAAATTAAAAATTCAAATTCAAATTTTGAAATTCAAAAATTAAAATAAATTTTGGATGTTTGTTAGGATTAATATTATTTCAGGAAATAGTTAAACCTGAAATATAAATCGATAATATAATACCAAAAACAATATAACTTTTGATTCTCGCAGTGCGCCTGAATCTAATGTTCATCTCATTTTTTAGTGCTCATATATTTACAATATTTGGAGGAGACTGCTTGCATTTGGCAAGTTCCATCGGCCATCTACTTCAAGTCAACTTGAATGGTTCAACATTTTCAAGGCAACTAGATGGAAAAATAAGAAAATTTGTGTATTGCTTAAGCTTTTGAAGAAATTTATTGCAGGAGTATGGAGAGAGAGGAATAATCACATTTTTGGCATTGGAAGTCTTACGTTTGATCAAGTTTGCATGGCCATTCATAAAAGTGTGATGAAGCTGTTAGCATTGTAATGCATTTAATTATATAGTTTTGTATAGCTTCTTAGTTACTTGTGTAAACCTATGTAAGTTCTTTTAAGTAAATAAATAAATTCCCCTTGCCTTTCAAAACATATATATATATATATATCTTTTGATTTTCTACATGCATGTCAACATACAAAAATGGTCATGTCGACATAATTAAATTTAAAATTTGAATTTCAAGAGTCTAAGCTTTCAGACTTTTCTCCATCTTTTCAATTAAAAAACGTTATTTCAAATTCTAGTTATTAACCTTATCTGTCAACTTACTTTCTTATATCTTGTTTCAAAATGTATATGTTATAAGTATATAAATTAATAAAATTATGTAGACATGTTAATATGATATAAGAGTTAAAATAATTTTTTAATATAATTTTACTTATCATTCATATATAGTTTAAACAAATATATTGTTCTTGTGATTTCACAAATACTATTTGTAACTTAATACTTATTTTGATTTCTTAATTAGATTTATAAATACTTGAATATTTAACCTAATATTGTGGTATAAAAATAATAATATATATATGATTTTTATGTCTTAAAAATATTGTTTAATTATAAGAAATTAAAGCTTTATATATTACGTTATTTTGTTATAGATTGTTCTTTATCAAATAAATATGTTTGGATTTCTAAAGTTTGAATTTAAAATTAATTTGTATCAAGAATATTATTCTATATCTCATTATAAATTTTAAGTTCTTTTCAAAATCAGTCTATATACTATTATGAATATATGTTTATAGTCTGACTTTTTATAATTTTATATTTTCTTTAAAAAGATCTTCAATTCTTACTATATTTACCTTACTAATATTATTTAACTCCATAACTATTTTTAATATTTTGCTACTATCATGAGTTTATTAAACTCTTAATTTCTTTCTTTAACATCATTAACTTATGTCTAGAAATTAATATTACCGTTTTTTGAAATAATTTATAATATATGTAGAATTTTGAATATCTTTTACAAAAATAGATATAATCACCAAATCATTCTGAATATTATCATTACCCATCTTATTTCATATCATACATCATTAAAGTGCATCTCAAATTAGAATTATTTACATCATAAATTGCATTTCATTTAGTATACCACTTCATATAGTTTTGCATATGCCATACTGCATTATTTCCAACACACTGCATTACATATTAACCTTTAACTCCACATATAACAAGTATACCATATAAGGAATTATTTTCTTAGAAATACATAGGACTATTAAACATATAACATATTTACTTTGTTTTTATTAACTTGATTGACTTGGTTGAACTGATTGATTGATTAGATTGAATTGCTTTACTTATATCAGAATTTTAAGGATGTAATATCTGAGTTAATTCTTATTCTAGATTAAAGTCTCATTATAGTTTCAAGGGAATTAGAGTAAAGGCTTTAGTTTTGTATTAAATTAAGGAGGAGATTTATAGTTTCTAGGATAATTGGAGGTTCAAGAAGTGTTTATTAACATATATTATTTAAGTTGGTTGATTTGGTTGATTGCATGAATTGTTTGAATTGCTTGTTTGTTTGAATTGCTTGCTTAAATTGCTTGTTTGAATTGCTTGCTTGAATTGCTTTTTTGGATTGATTAAATTGATTTGTTTGCTTAGTCTATTATCCTTTTGTTAAGGTTATTAGACTAGTGTAGTCATAGATTTTGGGGGAGTTATAGAAATTTATAGAGAATTATAGATTAAGGAAGAGTTATAGATTTAGGGGAAATTATATATAGAATTAGGATATTATATAAGCATAAATTTATGGGGAGTATTTTATAAGGTATAGATAGATTTAGGATTTCGGGGGATACTTTACTTTAGTATAGGAATTAGTTAGACACTTATAGGATTTAGGGGGGGGTAGTTCTAGAATTTGTTTTTGATAATGCCAAAGGGGGAGAAATTATAAAATATAGACAGAGTTCATAAGATTCATATAGTCAGGATGAGTATTAGAAGGATCGTCATCAACAGGTATATACAGGTATGATATTTTATAAACTAAGGTTGTCATCATAAAAAAGGGGGAGATTGTTGGAGAATGCAGTTTTGATGACAACAACCTTATTTCAATTATTATTAATTATAAAATATATGCTAACACTTTTTGTATAGAATATATATACGTATAAATATGCAGGAATTATATACAGGAAATATTACTGAAGATTGTACAGTTTTAAAGATGATAGAGATTCATAGATCATAGAAATTTCAGGACTCATGAGTATTCAAGATTTCAAGAATTCAAGAGTATAAGATTATATAGTCATAGAGTCTAGATTTTGTAAGACTCTAAATAGCACTCCAGGTTCAAATTCTGATTTTCAATTCTATCCTTAATCCTCTCTATTTTATTTTCTATCTTTTCTATTTTTATCTTTTCTTTTTCTTCTTTGTTTTTCAAACCTAAATTTTATATATTTATATTCTTATACTTTATATATTTATATAGTTTAAAACCTTATAATGTTATAATTTTATAAATATATTTATAGTTTATGTTTTCATATGTTTTTCTGCTATATAATATTAATTTACTACACTAGGTTTTTACTCAAGAATCTACAGAGTTATTTTTATATCAAAACACTTGAAAAATGCTTTAAAATTCAAAAATGCACTAGGGTATGACGACATACCAAAAACACCATGTCGACATATAACTGTCACTTTTTCCAATTTTGAAAGGTAGTGTCTTTTCACTATTTGAAACGATTCAGAGCCGTTGCAACCTTTCATACTCTATAAAAAGGGGTTAAAACTGAATTTTTTATCATCTCTTCTTCTCTAACTTCATCCTCTTTCTCTACATCATTATTCTTAATCATTTTTATGGTTTCTACACTTATACTCTGCCGAATTCAATTCTGTTTTGATCAAAATTTTCTCTACACTCTCTGCTCTCTAAATCAAGTGCTACTGAAAAGTTCTAGGGTTGTTTGTAATTTTTTTGGGATGAGTAAAGGTTGGAATCGGTGGTATCCCTTATAGCCGTTAAATCAAGGAGGATAGAATCAGTGGTAGCCCTTAAATCAATGAGGTTGGACTCGGTGGTATCCCTTGTAGTCGTGAAATCAAGGAGGTTGTAATTGAATTTTGATATAGTAATAAAACTCTGTTCAATCCAACGTTTCGTAGGTATGGACGTAGGAGAATTCCGAACCAGTATAAAATCCGGTGTGTTCTTCCCTTTTCTGCATCTTTATTTCTGTTTATTTTGTATTTGTATTTGAATCTGTGTCCATGATTGTATTCGTGGTGATTGATTCATCCCGTAGTTCACATAAGTTTTAAATTTTGTTTAAATTCTAACAAACACTATTCACCTCCCTCTAGTGTTTGTTTTGCCTTAATGATCCATTCCGCATTCTTTAACAATCCGATGGAGGCTGTGCTGGGGCAGGTAGGTCGGGTCGTGGTACGACCTAGTAAGGGAAAATCGTGAAGTACGTGGGGAAGAGATAGCGTTTAAAACGCTGTGAATGAAGGAAGAAACACAGTGGTTTGTTTTTCATGGCAGGAAGTCTGGAAATGCTATGAATTGAAATATCGACCAAATAGTGTACTTTTTTGGGTCGATGATGGTTGTGTCTTCGAAATGAATTCAAGTAGGAATGTTCGAAGTATTGTGAGGAGTTCTTTGATTATTGAAATGCAACAAATGTGATGATAACTCAAAGTTGTGAGTTGATGGATAATGGTTGCTCGAGAAGGTTGCTTGAGTTATGAATAGTCATTGGGTTAGATGACTTGAGATATTGAAGGCTGAGAGATTACCGTTGTCATAGTTTCTAGCGGCTCAAAGTAAGGGTATAGTAAGGGCACCTAAAAGACCGGAGGGTTGCTTGTCAAGTACCCTAGGTATCGTTGAAAGGCCTAGATACATATCGCCGAAAGGTGTATGGACTTTTTGCTAGAACCGGGGTTACCATTAGCCTTGACATTTGGAAGAGTTGGCCATCATATGATTTAATGATGGTTTTAAAGCAGGATCAAGGTGATAGCCAGAGTCATGGATGTTGGTTGTTTTGCTTGTATCGTCTCATATAGATTATCTAACGTCGTAGGAGATGTTTCTTGGGTGCTTGTTAGATGTTAGTTTAGGCCATCGGGGCTTGTGCTTAAGGAATATTAATCTTGGTTAAGATGGTTCCCGTGTGATATAACTAGTTTCTATGATTGCTATTATCTGGTTGCTTATGATTGCCATGAATGTATAGTTGTTGACTTTGAAAGAAAGGACAACTAATTGTTCCTGATATCGACGGACTAAGAGATGAGGTTCTGAGAGAATGTCATCACTCCAAATTGACGATTCATCCTAGTGGTAATAAGATGTATCAGGACATGAAGCGAGCCTACTAATGGGAAGGTATGAAAAGGGATGTTGGAAAATTCATTTCCAAATATACGAACTAACAGTTGGTGAAAGATGAATATAAGAAGCCAAGTGGATTACTTCAGCCATTTGAAGTTCCTACATGGAAGTGGGAGCAGATATCGATGGACTACCTAGAACCCGGGCAGAAAAAGAAGGAATTTGAGTCATCGTAGACCGCTTAACCAAGAGTGCGAAGTTTATTCATGTCAGATCGGCAAGGACAACATAGAAGCTGGTTGAACTTTGTATTAAATGGATAGTTCGATTCTGTGGTATCCCAAAGAGCATAGTGAGTGATCTATATCCATCGTTCAAAAGTGGATTTTGGAAAAGTTTGCAGGAGACTTTGGGAACCTTATTGTGTTTGAGTACGTCTTATAATCCCCAAACCGATGGACAACCGAAAGGGTTGTTAGTTGGAAACTGGAGATAAGTTGATACATGGGCCAGAGATGATCAGAGATGCCTCGGATCGTATCGAGATTGTTTGGCAATGAATGAAGGCCACCCAAGATCGTCAAAAGAGTTATGCTGATAAGCGTCGTAAGGATTAGGAATTCGACGTTGGCGATATGGTTCTCGTGAAGACTTCGTAGTTGAAGCATGTTTTCCGGTTCGAAAGTAAAGGAAAGTTAGCTCCAAGGTCTCTTGGACCATTTACGATAGTCGAGCGGATTGGAAAGCTAGCATATAAGTTGGAATTACCCGAGAAGATGTCGAGTGTGCAAAACGTTTTCATGCGTCCTTTCCACGAAAGTGTGTGCATAATTTGTATGTGGTGGTATCTCCGGAATAGTACGAAGGCCTGGAAGTTAAGACCATAGTTATGAAACCTCATAAGCTGCTTCGCGTTGTGGGGAATGACATGAAACGACTTAAGAGGAAGATAGTTAAGCTAGTCAAGGTGCAATAGAGTGAGGATGATGACGTTTGTACATGGAAGACAGAAGAGAGTATGGAGACAACCCATCCAAAACTCTTCCCCGGTATGATCCATTGATGTCATGTCACTCTTACATCATTGTAGCTTGTACTATTATTATATAATGCGTGTAGGATAGGGCTATGGATGCATGGCTTGATGGATGCTAGTTTGGATGGTAAATTGGTTGTTCATGGATGATAGGCATGCAGGGTTGTTTTGGTGGCTTGTGTTTGTTAGGATTTCGAGGGAGAAATCTTTTGGGGAGGGGGGTATGTAACAACCCGCATTGAACGTATCGGAGGATCGTAAAATATTTTTATTTAATTCCCTGAGGGTTGGATCATTCTCATATTTTGATATGTTGGTTATGGGATGTGAGACATGTCCATAATTTTTTACCAATTTTGTTTGTGACCATTTTCCCCTGTTAGTTTTGTACATGGCATAACTTTTGACCGGGATCAAATCAGGAGCTTAGATCGATTTCACTGGAAAGGAAATGGTGTTGCCAATTCCATAGAGTAGTGACATTAAAAATTTGGTTCAGCTGTTTGGGAGGAATATCTGTTTTAGTGTTTCACAATTTCTGTTCTGGTGTTTGTATACCAATGATGGGCTGATTTGGTGTGGCCCATTAATGGGCTGGTGAGAGGCTATAAATAAGGGGTTAGAGGCATGGAGAATAGTTTATTTTCTTCATTCTCTCATTTGGTTGAGCTCGTGATCCTCTTTACTCAATCAAATACACCTTTCCATTATTAAAATCTAGATCTAAGTAAGTGAATCAAAGATCTACATCGTTTGGAGCTACATCTACATCAACTGAAGAGAAATCGCATCAAATCGAGAGGTTTGAAGGTTGTTCTTCACTGTTCTGATTCGTGAATCATGGTTTTTAAGCTTCTTTGAAATTTGGTGAGTGATAAGCATCTCTCACGCAGATTCAATCAAGTATATGAGTTGTTTGATCTTGTTTTAATTTTTCATATGTTGTTTTCACTAGATCTACATCATGTTAAGTATATTTTCATTTGAATCACTATAGGATCTAATCTTGCAGCTTAAAACCAATAATTCCTAGGTTAATTCATATGTTTATGAAATTTGGATCCATTATTTTAGTTTATTCATTGATGTATCATGATTTAGTGAATTTTATATGATTTAATGGTGAATAGTTGTCATTCTGATGATTTCATAAAGCGTTAATGGTTGAATAGGACGATTTGGATGAGTTGTTTGGATAGATATTATCGTTTGGCGATGTTTTGATCAAGATTGGAGCTATTTTGGTCCGATCTGGAGTTAGGTCGTTTTGACCAGGTCGTTGATGACAAGGCAGAATCAGGCCATTGGAATCTTAGATCATGGCGTGGGAAACAAGATAGAAGACGGGTCAAGGCGTTCGGGCCATGGTTGGCATTAGGTCGTTCGTTGCTTTTGGGTCAGGTCGGTCTGCTACGAGGGAAGGCGGGTCGTTTATTGAGATAAGGAGGTTAGGTCGAGAGTACTCAGGTCGTTGGTGGAGGGTCATGTATGCTTGGCTCGATGGATCGGTCTACTTGCTAAATGGAAGGTCGTTCATATGTTTCAGAAGGAGTCGGCCAAGTTAGGTCGTGGTCTTGGAGATGGTAAACCGATGGAAGTTGGGTCGGGGTAGGTAGGCCAGGTCGTGGTACGACCTGGTAAAGGGAGGTCGTGAACTACCCAAGGAAGAGACATCGTTTAAAAACACTATGAATGAAGGCAAAAACGTAGAGGTTTGTTTTTCATAGCAGAAAGTCTGGAAATGCCATGAATTGAAATATCGACCAAATAATGTATGTTTTTGGGTCGATGATGGTTGTGTCTTCGAAGTGAATTCAAGTAGGAATCTTCGAAGTGTTGTGAGGTGTTCATTGATCTTTGAAATGCAACGAATGTGATGATAACTCAAAGTGGTGAGTTGATGGATAATGGTTGCTCGAGATGGTTGCTTGGGCTATGAATAGTCATCGGGTTGGATAACTAGAGATATTGAAGGCTAAGAGATTATCGTTTCGTAGATTGTAGCTGGCTCAAAGCAAGGGTATAATAGTGGCACCTAAGAGACTAGAGGTTGTTGGTCAGGTACCCTGGGTTTCGTCGAAAGGCCTAGATATGTATTCTTGAAAGGCGTATGGAGTTTTCGCTAGAACCGGGGTTACCATAAGCCCTTGACATATAGCAGGGTTGGCCATCATACGATTTAACGATGGTTTCGAAGAAGGATCGGTGGTGATAGCTAGAGTCGTGGATGTTGGTTGTTTTGCTTGTACCGTCTCACATAGATTGTCTGATGTCGTAGGAGATGTCTCTTGGGTGCTTGTCTGATGTTGGTTTAGGCCTTCGGGACTTATGCTTAAGGAACATTGATCTCGGTTAAGTTGGTTTATGTAAGATATAACTAGTTGCTATGATTGCTATTATCTGGTTGCTTATGATTGCCATGAATGTATAGTTTTTGGTTTCTTTGAATTGCCAAGGATGTATAGTTGTGTTCAAATGCTGGTTTGTAAAGGCTATCACTGTCCGATGTAGGGAAGGCGAGGTTGGGTTCTTCTCTGATGTTATGGTAGATTGGTTGGTTAATCTACCTATTCTCATATACTATATTGATGATGTTAGATAGTTGTTTTATCGCTCACTAAAACTGTTGTCTGACTCAAGGTTTTATGTTTCCCTTTTATTACCTTGGGTTGTTCATCCGGTTTTGGTTGGGCAGAATGAGTAGCTGACTACAGGTGATTAATCTTAGTGATGACGTTTCTACTGTGCGGTGGAGAGCAGAAGGCTGGCGTATTACTTTTCTACTATCTAGTATCTGTTATTTCCGTTGTTTAATGTTGGCTCTGAATGTTGTAGTGAGGCGAATTTGTGCAGAGACTTATGATGTAATCCAAGGGTTTATAGATATTCTTTCTAGTTATTATGAAAGAACAAGTTTTACTCAAATATGTTTCATTATTACTGCCTGTTGTATATGTTCAATTATATTTTATCCTTATACCATGAGTTATACGACAGGTTCCACTTGTGTTATCTTACCTTGATGATCGTCCATGACTACCTGAAACGTCTTTCAGCGCATTATTTCCCGTGTTACGTGCAAGGGTTTTGGCCGGTCATCACAGATATATAAGCTTAGAACCATATATAAGCTATATTTACTTATGATCCTAAGATATATTATATATTTTCAAGCTTATGTAAACGATAGTATATACCATTTTTCATGTAGGAAGTATACATTAGTTATATATATATATATATATATATATATGCTATATGACTTACGTATATGTTGATGAAGACCTATAATAAGTAAAATTGTCAAGTTTTTATGCATACATTATGAGTATGAAAAATGGTATTTGACCAAAGCATTACCAAAAATGACATAAAATTGGTATAAAGTAATTATGTAACAACATAGTAAATGACATTGATATAAATATTTCATAGGCATTCTAAAATTATGGACTTTCTTCTCCCTAAATTTAAACCTCTTATTGATTTGTCCTCGCCATGTCCATATGACTGTATTTTCTTTCCCTCTTTTTCATCAACAAGAAAGGAGATGAATATCAATAGGAGCAATATAAGGTTTTATCATGCGGAGAATAGAATTTTTAAAAATGAGATATAAATATATAAGTTTACCAGATTCTCCTATTATTCCTTTATTTTTAGCTCTGTTTCTAAAGATATTATAGATACTGAAATAACTTCCCTTCGGTTGTGGTGTAACGACAAAAATATGATATATACACTTTGGCACCCACTTCCTATGTCAGGGTCCACGGATTAGATCTTAGGAAGCCAAACCCAAGAATAGGTGTGGTTGTATCTTTTAAAAGGGATTAAATCAATTTTGTCAAATAAAAGTAACCACTACTTTCAAACTAGGGTATCGAAATAGTAATATTTAAAGCACATGATACCCAATGTTATTATAATTTCCTAAGTTTTAGGAAACCATACCCATTTGGGTGTGGCTGAATCTATATAAATATAGTTTTCATTACTAATTACTGTATCAAAATAATCATCAATACATATTACTCTATTTATCCATCTAGTTGGAACCCAAACACTTGTATAATTCATGTTTCTTGTCAATGATTTAGTATTTCTAGATATATCATAATACTTGTAATCATAGAAGTATTTGAATTTCTATGATATTTGGATCTAGAATTTATTCAAAATTTAGTGCTAACACTAATATTTTTATCATACATGAAAGTGTATTTATTGCTACTTTTACGATTAGTATTAATATATCCTAAACCACTTTTATCATGTAAAGGTATTTTTTTTAGCATACCCAACCTGTTTTTATAGTGATCTGTAACACTTATTATTATAACAAATAATAATTACAATAGTTATAGGAGTTTGGAAGATTGTAAGACTACTAAATTCGGTTTTTAAGGTGGACCGTCCACCACATACGAAGTTTATAGTGTTCCGTCTAGTCTACCTAATAGGATAAAGCATTGGAGCTAGCTAAGTTACTAGATGACAGTATTACATCTTCTTATGACCTAACACTCCGCGCAGAGAGAGTAAGAATACACTACATACTTTTTAACGAAGTTAGTTACATTTTGAATGCAAGTGCAAACAGCACTAGACAATATATAATTAAAGGCTACTGAATCCAAAGATTTGCATGACTATACCACAGAAGGAACGAAATTTGAAAAGTGCATAGACTTCAGAAAGACCAAACTATAGCTAACCAAGTTTCTCGGGCTCCACACCAAAGGTGATGTAGCAATTTCACGCACAGGTATCAAGTGTATGTCTGACTTGTGGCCGTATTGACAGAAGACGTGCTAACGACAAGAAATAGCATCGATGCCCACGGAAGGAGACAACAATGTTGAGAGCGGGATGCTTCACCTTTATCCCTGAAATTTCGATGACCAAACCCTGTTCCAGATCTCCAAACTCACACCAAATCTAGTAAAAACCACAAAAAAATAACTTGCTCGACAAAATGCCATGTGACTCACTCAAAAAAAATCTGTTAGAAGGAGATAAGGTAGTGGTGAACATCATGGAAAATGAACCATTTTGTCGATGAAGCAAAACCATAGACCAGAAAAGTAGAACAACCAAACAGACATATTTTGAACGAGAAAAAAAAATCTCTAGTCACTCTAATCTAGACATAATCAAACTAAGATAACTATTTCCATAATTCACTACAAACATCACAATAACCTTTAAGCCGCCTGCCATTTCGACATTGAATATCAAGCACTCAAAATTGACCCATCAAAACCCCTCATAGACATAAGTTTCCAAGAGTACTCATCAAGAAGAGATCAACCAAAGACTTGGTAAATAAGTAAGAAACATACCAGATTAGAGCAAGATGTGAAACCAACACCAAGTACGAGAAGTTGCTGCCTCCATAGCAGCTTCACAATGATTCTACTACCTGATTTCAACAAGCCTAAACCGTGATAATCAAATTGACTCAGAAGGCCACCACGCATAAAATACAGAGGATTTTACAGTGAGAGAGGGAAAAAGAATTTGGGTCGAAAAAGTTAGATTAGGGCAATAAGGAGATAACAAGGCTCGAATAGAAGAAAATAAAATTAGGTTCTATAACATAACACGCAGGCGAAAACAAAAGTAGGGAATCGAAAGGAAATGTAGAGGTGGATGCGAAAGGGATTTGAAGGCGGAGAGAAGAAATTTGAAGAAAATGATGAAGAAGAAAGAAGTAGAAAGTGAAAGCTTTTTTCGCCATTAACATTACATCAGAGCACCCGAACCCTGGTTAAAAGTTGTTTTTCGTGTAAAGGTATTGAGTTAGATAAAATGTATCTAAACCAATTCGACCTTTATTAAATTTCATGAATTACATTTATCAAATTTAGTGTTAAAGTCACAACTAACATTTTATCAATTTCCTTATTCAATTCAGAATTCTTCCTTTTTAAAGTACCATTCACATTTTCGACACAACAAATTTGAGATTCTTAATTATCTAAAGATGATTGCAATTTTTCAAAGTTTTCTTTTGAGTTGCAAACTTCTTTTTGCAAATTATTATTATTAACCTATAAAATCTCATATTCTTTAGATAATTCTAAATCCTTTTATGTTAAAGCTTCATTCTCTTTTCCAAGAGACACAATTAAAGTGCTATAATTATTTAAAGAAACTTCTAAATATGTCCTCTTATTTTGTAAAATGTTGATTTCCTTTAAAAGATCGTTGCTTTTAGCTTCTAACCGCTCGTTTTCTTTTTGTAGGAAATCTTCTTGGAAAACAAGCTCTTCTTAGGTACTTTCAAAACATTCAGTTAGCTTAACCAAAAATTCATTTTCTCTTTTAAATTGGAAATTTCTTATTCAAAAATCTTTTAACTTATTCAAAGCAGCACAATTGATCTTTAGTAATAAATTGAACTCTTTAAGTAAGTTTCCGTGTAATGCTAAAAGATCATTACAAATAGAATTATTACATACCGATTTAGATCCGAGTGTAATCATATTTCACTTGTGTTGAGATTCTATATCTTATTGCTTGCTTTTCGAAATTTTTTCTTTCTGTATTTTTTGATTTTTGAGTGAATACTCTCTTTCTGGCCATTGTTCTAATGTTTTTACGATCAATAGAACATCAGGCTCTGATACTAAATGAAATATTGAGTAGGATCGAGTAATATTGAATTTCATTTAATAAACTAAGTGCGGTAGATATAATAAGTAATATATAAGCAGTGAATAAAAGTAAATAACACCAGAGATTTTTATACTTGTTCGGAGCACCATCCCACGTCCAGTCCCAGACTCCTTCTATAATTTCAACTAATCACCCAGCCTTACTTAACCTGGAGGAATAAGTATTAAAACACCTAAGCAGAAGAACAGGGACTTGAGCAGTAGAACAGGATTTCGCCTCAGTAGCCTGAGAGAACTTTTACATGCTTGAGTAGCAGAACATGACTTTTAGTAATACAAACATTTGTTTGACTATATTTGTGTTCTCAATAACACGCATATGTCACTGTAAAGTACAACCTTCCTATGATCTTCTCCTTGATAATATACAGCGTTTGATATATGAAGAATTAAGGAAGAAATATATTTTCAATCATAGAGTATTGAAATTTGAATGTAACTGAAAACTTAAGGAGCAAAAAAATAGTTTAATTGGTTGGAAATAAATTTCAACTGGCTAAAAAGGGGCTAGATTTTTGAAATAGTTGTGCATATGTACAAAGCAAAAAATTCAGCACACTAGATTGAAAATTTAACCAGCTGAATATTCATATCAATTTATGAATATTCAGCAATTCAGTCGGTTGCTTGCACATGGTGCTATGTGCATATGCATAGTCTAATATTTCTAAGTATAAACAACTTATATTGCCATATATTTTTCAAGAGAGATTTTAACAACATTTCAAACTAAAATATTCAAATATAATCTAAAATATGATAATTAATCATGTCTTCGAATTTACTTGTATTTGAACAATAATCTCCCAAATTTTTCCTACAATAATTGTTAGTATGCAACATTGTCGATATATAGTTGTCATAATCAAAGTAGCATAAAATAGAGGTTCTAACATAAATATGTATATATATTCGCCAAATAGCAGTGGGGTGAAATGCACAATGGATAATAAGAAGAAGGGCGGAATCCTCAAGTCCATGAGATATTATGTGATGTTTAATTGGTGTACTAAGGGTACTTAATGATTTTATTATTATTACTTAGATTGTATATGTTATGACTTACTCTAATTAAATTATTTAAATTTATCAAAATATTTTCCCAAAAAAGGAGATAAGAATGAAGATATTTGAGATTTTTGTGAAAATAGAGAATTTGAGTTTGTGTAGCATAGTGAAATAATAACCCTTATTTTAGCTTTTAATTGTGAGAAAATTCAATACAGGAAAGTTTCCTCAAATATAAAAAGGTATATTTTTGAAAAAAAATCGAGTAAGACACATTATTACCTTTATATTATTTTTTTAAAACTGCTTGATGAAATCGAAGATAGTAGGTCACCCACTGTCCACCAAATGGGATCCCCATTTAATGCCAGCCCATCAAGGAGCTTCAATCCCCACCCGTTTCAGTAGGTACTAAGAGGATAACCGCTCCAAGCCTTAAGGGAAAGCACGGTGCAGGTAGTAGGACTCAAACCTGCAACATCCGAGAACTTCGTTCCATGATTGCTAAGTGGCTCTACCAACTGATCTTTATATTTCGTTTTACCTTTCTTTCGATAATGATACATTTTTATAGTAAAGTGCCTATTAAAGACACACCGTTTTGAATTTCCTTTATTTTGACAATAATTTTGCCTTGTTTTTAAGAAAATTTAGATACTACACTTGGTTATAATTTTGTGTAAAAATTATAGTTCATAAAGGCAAAGTTGGAATGGTACGTTCTACAGGTTTATTTTTGTAAGTCAAGTTTATGCGATTTTGGAATGAGTTCGAACTGAATATATATATATATATATATATATATAATTATCATTTTGTATGTATTTTTAAATGAAGATAAAGGAAATTTTTACATGCACTCTCAAAAATATGCATGAATAAATTTTTGAAAAATTTATAAATTATTTACAACTATGATAAAAATAAAAAAGAGTATAAAAAAATACTTTTATGCGTATATGATGTGTTAGTTAAAATGTGTTGGAAATTAATAAAATTTAAAATTAAATGATTTTAAAAATATTATTTAATGATGATTGAGATCAACTAGTTGTATAGTGAAATGATAAATGCTTATGTATGATGAATTGGTTATAAATTACATAACATGATGTCCTGAAAATTTCACATGAAATAATGCTTTAAAATTAAAGTATGAGTACTTTAGAAAATAATTGGAATTATTCGGAAATTAATAATGAGTAATTAATGATGAATTTGGTCACATTATAAAGAATTTAGCTGTGGACGTCATATGTTTATGGACAATGTTATTTTTACGCTGATATAAAAGTTAAATATAAAATTAGATTAGAAAGATGAAAGTATGATATATAACTGTTAATTTAAGAATATATAATGGCATATGAAGTGATTAAACTGAATGTAATCAGAGTTATGATTTCCTATGCAATAATAAAATATGAAACACCCAAAGTTGTTAAATTTGAAATACTATTGAAGTAGCATTTAAAATGTAGTTTTTTTAATGTAATGATTAAGCTTAAAGTTGGTTTACGGTAACCTTGTTAGTTTAATAAAGAATAATTTTTTAGATCATATTTTTTTTATTGATAACTAAATTGAAAAGTTATTGATACTTTCAACTTGAAATTTGTTTAGAGCTAGAGAACAATTACAACGAGTTTGAATTGATTATAGTGAACTATTTAGAATTGTTGATATGCCAACATGCTCGGGACCAGTTAGAAATAAACGCTATGAATTTGGGACATTGTGCCTTGTGTTAGAAAGTTAAGAGGATGTTATTTAAGAATTATGGAAAAAAATGGGAACAATAATGAAAAATCTACCTTGAATCAAGAATTTTTTATTATTTATAAGACAAGGTGGAATTTAAACAAAAAGAAAAGCTTATTTTTGGCAGTATATCTATTTCTTTAGCAAATAATAGTACAACTACTTGTATTATTTATGCAAAATAGATTTATTTCTATTATTTATAATTGAGTGCTTAAAATAGTGAATATTAGGCACACATCCCTAAAATCAAACTTAATTAGGCTCACATCCGGTCATAAACTTATGGTAAATTTAATCCCTATTTTTCGAAAATTCACTAAAAAAAGTTCATAAATTCATATTTAAATTAAACATGCACTCGACAAAAAATTCAGATCCAAAAACCATCAGACAAGGCATCAAAAACCCAAAAAACAGAAAAATAACGGAAAATGCAGTTAAATGCATAATAGTATGCACATATTTGTATTTTTCTGCATATATTCGTGCATGTTTTTCATGTCGTGCATCTTTATTGATTTACTTGCATACATCTGTGCACGTATTGCATAATTCTTGCAATAAAGTGGGCAATAATTCGCATGCTAAAATTCACTTAAGTTTTCTTCGTGCAAATACATGCATACATGTGTGCAAGTATTTCAAATAGTTGCACAAATATATGCAAGTTTCAGTCTAGATTTACAAGCCAAAACAGCTTATGCAATAGTTGCAGACATGTATGCAACTACTGGTAATAGTTGCAGAAATGTATGCAACTAATGCAACTTTTTTTTAATTTGCGTGGACTTCTGAGTTCCGAGAATATTTCCAGATTTTAGATTTTTTTTTATATGACAGCGGCTAAAATTTCGGCCAAAAAACGAAAAAGGAAGAAGTTTTGAAAATGGTGGGTGGAAGTTTTGAAAATAGTGGTTGGGCTAACCTGCTAATTTCCGTGTGGGTTTCGAGTCATGTAGGAAATTGATAGCCCTATACTTGATGATCGGCATGAGAAGCTCTAGGGTTGTGAACTTGGCTTTCTTCACTATGATATCGAGCTTCATATGTAGACCACGGTAAAGAATAAGGAAGTTTTGAAATTCAATTGGCTAAGGAGAAAAGGAAAAAACAAAATTTTCTATTTCTCAACGAAAGCAACAAAATGTTGACATCAAAATTTGGCACAACACCTAAAGAGTTTAATAAATGTTAAACTAAAATAAATGGAAAACGAGGAAGAAGTAATAGAAATGCAGTAAAGGAAAGACAACGATTTATAGCGGTTCGGTGTAAGTTGGACTACGTTCACTTTGGAAATTTAATCACTTTATAGCCGAATTTCACTGTACATTGCACAGATCGGTAAGACTCTCCAATAATGTAGTACAAAGTAGTACGAATTCAAAAAATCCATATATCATCTGAAACAGGGCTATTTATAATTGTAGTTCACGCTGGATATTCGAAATAAGGGGAGAAGCCTAAAATGACAAAGTTGGCGAATCAGTATTGATCCCTACACTTAGTCTTTTTGGGGGATCGTTTCTTGTATACTCCTTCTTCCCAACATCTTTTGTCTTTGAGTGAATTTGGTCGGGATCGGTCTTATAGAAGTGGGAGTAAAAGCCCTCAAATTTGGGAGTGGTAAAGCTGCTGGACTTGTTGAAGTTTCACCGACCTCATAATGGGAGTTGTACCGATCCCGGTTAATGATGGTTTGAGAGTTATGTTAAACTTCTAAATTGCGCAGAGTTGATGCTTCTGGGATTCTGACTGATCCCTGTTGGGATTCCAACCAATCCTTAACGACATTGACCAAGGAGTAATGGCTTCATAGTTTTGTGATAATCCAACCATGTCGATCACGTGTTTTTGGGTGATCGGGCTATACCGATCACAATTTTTCTGAAGTTATCGATCCCTTTTTGGAGTGGATTGATCCAAGTACTCTAAGCGATCTTGTGAATTGATCAACCCTTTTGAATGACCTGATGATGTTTGGTGGCGATCGATTCGAGTTGAGTTGAATTTCGACCCTCAAACTATTCGTTAATCATGACGCTTAGTTCGAGTCTGAGCAAGTCTAGATTTCTTTTGGTAGTCGTGCCAAAAAGTCGGGTAACAACTCTCAACATGAAAGTTGTCTGTATCGACGATACGAACTCATCTGTGTTGGCTGTTCGTCCATCGGGTAACTGGATTGACCGGAAATCACCAAAAAAAGACAACTAGTCACTTTTTCAATTTTTTGCTCATAGTTCACCATTGGTGAACTTTCCTACATGGTCCCTGAAGGGAAGTGGAGAGCAAGATGTTGGCGATCATGTAGGTGGTGGTTCAGTGGGTCAACATCAAGGGAGGATCAAGGTGTCTCAGGAAGCGACGGGACTGGCGTGGGTCAACATGAAGCAGCGATCATGGAGGTAGAGGTGGCGTGGCATCCTATGTGACAGAGTGGCGGCGACGTTTGATTCAGAGAGGGGAGGGTAGGTTCATAAATATTGAACCGTAAAAGATGAGTTACGTATATTAATAATGTGATTAATTATGTTAATGACAAGGTTAGGTTAAGCTAATGATCATTGGATGTAGATGATATATGTTAATGCGCGGTTTTTGAGCGTAAGTGTTGTTTTGTTTTTTTATTGGTATTATATAATTTCATACGACATACGTCACTCACTAGACGAATGTCATACCTGTACATCATTTTCTTCCTGTAGTTACACTTTAGCGGGTTGATAGAGAAGACTGGTGGTGGAGGCGTAAAGGTGCAATAGAGTTGCACTAGCTATTGTTATTTTTCCTAGTTACTCGTAGACATTAGGCTAATTTTATTATTTGTAATGAGAAACTTGTAAGCGAAGCTTATTTGATATCACATTATTTTTTAATTTGAGAATACTTTTTATTATTGATTATTATACTTTATTCCTTCTACTGTGATTTTTAGAAATTGCAGAATATTATAGACAGTTTTATGATTTGTTTTATTGTTTATTACCTCAAGATAGGTTTGCAAAATCAGTGTCATCTTATGTGTGAATCTAGACTTCGTAGATGATGTGTTGTTATATGTAGTACAAAAGCTTAGGCTTGGTGAATTCTTAAATTAGGGAGTAAGAAAGATTGTATTTGTAGTTTTGTAATATATATATTGTGACGGCCCGCCCCGCACCGGTCGGCATTTCCTCCGAAAGTGCGTTGTACACATGCCCGACTAGCCCGGAACAGTGACCAAAGAAAGGAAATAAGAGAATGAACTAATCAAGAACTTGTAGAATGTCTCACAGCGCAGGGAATAAAACATAATAATAACATACTTGATATAAAACAGGTGAGAAAGTGCATAAGCTGAAACTGAACATCATGGCAGCGAAAATTCCAAATGCAGCTCATGTTCCACATCATCATTATTACAACTTTAAAACTGCCTCTAAAGCAAAGAAAGGAAGGGTGCACTACTAATGCCCAAAGTAGTGACCAGCAGCGACACAGGGTGAATTTCTATATATATCATACGTGGAAGCCTCCTTCTCGTCTCCGGTACACCTACTCGTGCATTACCAGCTAACATGTCTCTAGTCTGCTCGTGAGAGCACCCAGAGTAATAAGAAGAGACATAAAACTTTGGGTCAGACAAGTCTGGTATGAGCGATAAGCAGCAAAACAGAATAATAACAGGTATACTAAATCATACCTGAACCTGGACCTGCAACCAAAGAGTTAGCACTACGTACTGTACAGTACTCTAAGGTGCCACTAACACATGGTATAAAGAATACGGGGGTGGGGGTGTGCATGTCATAGTGATGGCAAACAAATCAAGCATAGCAACCATCCTCACATCTCTCACTCAGTGCGTAAAGCATACAATATCCACCATTTTGATCACAAGACCCATCGAGGTAATGATGGAGTTTGACTTGTACAACTACTGCTACCACCAAGCTTATCCTATGGGATCATGACCAAACCTTTTCAAATGACCCCACTTCATTGGTCTATAGCCCACTAGTCGTACCCAGGCCACTGTGGCCCTGAATCCATCCACGTACCTCCCATACATAGTGATCCAAAGTCATAGACATCGACAACCCTTTAGCACACATCCCGCAGCAAAGCCCAACTCATGAAGTTAACTCATTGGTTCCCAACTGGATCCTGAGTTCTACTTCCTACTTGGACTTCCTTTGCATCTCGGGTCTTAGTCGAATTGGAGTTGGTCTTCAAAAGAGTCGTCGCGTAGTAGTAATAGCACACGTCCGGTTCGGTTCGGATATGCATAGTGCTCCAGTCCTCATCGGTTCGGTTTGGTCTAATGCTTCTTAGTATGCTCCTGGGTACGGTTCGGTTCTGTGTTCCCCTTCTAGCTCGGTTCGTTGTTTCCCTTCTAGCTCGGTTCGGTTCAGATGCCCTCCGCCTGGGTTCGGCTCGGTGGTTGCTTTGTCCTAGATATCCCGATCCAATCCCCCTCCCCTTCATTAAACCGATTCGTTCCGGTCTTCCCCTCTTAGCTTCTGTCCGAACTCCATTTGGTCTCTCCGATCCGATCCCCTGCCCAACTCCAACACTAAGAAAATGGCCTTCCTTCTCGCCAAGACCCTTATGCTAAGTTCCAATCCGAATCAAGTCCACTTGCATGGTTCTCCTATCCTATCCGAGCCCAATAATCCGATCCGATCCGGTTTGAAACCCTGCACATTTCCTGCAACTTTCCAGCGACTGTTTTACGCCATACAACGGCATTTTCGACCAATCTAACAGTTCTAATCAATCACAAAGCACACCATACAGTCGTAGCAACATGTATAATCAACCACAAACATCAAAACAACAATATAATGTATTGAAAATGGATCATACATAGCCAAAAATATATATTTTCCCTTAATCATTTTTAGGCATAATTAATGGTATGATTAGAGAAACTCAACCAAATTATCCGAACTTTCTAACAGAGGATTAAAACATAATTTCGAATTTTATAAATATTTTTCCAGATTTTTGACATGTATAAATTCGCTAATTATCACTACTTACTCTTAATTAACCTTAATTAGTGAGGAACAATGCAAATCACTCACCTTGGCCACAAATTAACTTTAGATCTGAAATAAATCTCTATTATGGTGCTGTTCCTAAGGCTATACAGCAGTTCTACCTTGATTCTTGTGCTAATCCTCTTTGGTTTGATGTAGATTTGGCTTAATTAGCGATTTGGAGATGATTTGGGGTGTTTTAGATGTTGGAGGCCATTATTAGGGTTCCAAGAATGAAAGTGGCAGCTGTGAAAGTGAGAAAAAGGGTGTTCTCTAAACCCTAATAGCCCTTAAATACTCCAAATCCCGAAATTCCCCTTTGGGCCTAGCTGTTAATCACCCGGTTAAGCCCAATTAAGCTGTTTTTCACCACCTGAAACTTGTTTCAACCATATCTCTCAAACGTTGAGTCTGTTTGACTAATGTGACCACTCTATGGAAAGATAAACCATCATCCGGATCTAATGAAAGTGTTTTTAGGTCAAAACTCCTTTTCAATCAAAAGTTATGGCCGAAACAAAACCAGCTAGGGGCAAAACGGTCATTTAAAAATCGGAAAATTTATGAACATGGGAAATGACCCCAATAGTCGTCTCCCAAAGTTACATGACCATACGACTTCGCATGTGAAAGAAATAAATATTCTATGATCCTTTGATGCGTAGAATGTGGGTCGTTACACTCTCTTCCCCTTAAGAAATTTCGTCCACGAAATTCCTTAACCCAAAACATACAAAGGATCCTGCATGCCTACCAGCCACATACGACAATCAAACATACAAAACAAACAAAACAAGCCTATCCTAGCATGCAGAAAGACTTAATCGAAACTGAAATCTTACTAGGCGAAGAGTTCTGGATACGTCTTCCTAATGCTCTCCTCTGTCTCTCAAGTACAGTCATTCTCATTCTCGCCCCACTGAACTTTGACTAGATTCACCGCTTTCCTTCGAAGTTGCTTCGTATCGTTCCAAACAATACGCATAGGCTTGCGTTCCCAACCGCCTCAGGTTCAACTTCGATATCATCCAACTGATCAGGTGAAATAGTCACATCTGGGTCGTGTACGAACTTCCTTAACTGGGAAACATGAAATACGTTGTGAACTCCTGCCATCTTCTCTGGTAATTCAATTTTGTATGCCAAATTCCCAATTTTCTCAAGAACTGGGAATGGACCAACAAATCTTGGTGCTAACTTGCCTCTCCTACCAAATCATATCACGCTTTTCAACGGCGAAATCTTGATAAACACCAAGTCTCCAATGGAGAACTTTAATTCTCTTCTCCTCTTATCAACATAACTTTTCTACCAATCTTGGGCAGCCTTCATTCGCTGTTGGACAACCTTAATCTTAGCTGAAGTTTCCCTTATCACATCTGGTCCAAGCACAAACTTCTCACCAGTTTCTAACCAACATGACGGTGAGTTGCACGGTCTTTCGTACAAAGCTTCAAATGGAGCCATACCAATACTGGATTGATAACTATTATTATAGGCCAACTCTACTAGATGCAAATGGTCATCCCATGATCCACCAAAATTCAATACATAGTCTCTCAAGAGGTCTTCTAATATATGATTCACCCTCTCTGTTTGACCGTCGGTTTGAGGATGATACGCGGTACTGAGATGTAATTCTGATCCTAACGCCTCTTATAAGCTCTTCCAAAATCCACTAGTGAACAACGGATCTCGGTCACTCACAATGCCTTTGGGTATTCCATGAAATCTCACTACCCACTTTACATATAGTTTAGCTAACTTAGCTGCCGTTCTATTCGACTTAATGGGTATAAACCTTTCACTCTTAGTCAGTCGGTCCACAATCACCCAAATACTATCATGGCCTGATCTAGTCCTTGGTAATCCATCAATGAAATCCATCGAGACTTGTTCCCATTTCCATTCTGGAATTTCTAATGGTTGTAACAAACCACTAGGCTTCTTTTGCTCAGCTTTAACCAGCTGGCAATTCATGCATTTGGATATAAACTTCCCAATGTCTCTTTTTATCCCTTCCCAGTAGTAGGTCTGCTTCATGTCTCGATACGTCTTGTTACCATTGGGGTGTATAGTCAGTTTTGAGTGATGACATTCTCTAAGCACTTCATCTCTCAATCCATTGCCATTGGGTACAACTAGTCTTCCATTCTTCCTAAGCCATCCATCTCGATCAAGCCCATACTTTCTCATCTCTTTGTTGATTCCCATCTCTAACTTTGAGATGATTTCCAATAGGTTAGGATCGTTCCTCTGACTGGAACCAATCCGCTCAATCAAAGTGGGTCTGATCGTCAAACTTGCTAACAATTCTGGATCCAATTCGCACTTTGGTCTGAAATCATACCCTGCGATGTACTCTAGTTGCTTCCATTCTAGAAACATAGCCCCTAAACTGGCATGTCTTCTACTCGATGCATCAGCTACCGCATTGCCCTTTCCTGGTGTGTATGCGATACTGAAATCATATTTGTTGTCGGAGATTTAGATCCTTCTGAGAGAAGAGATACTTCAACGATTTATGATCGGTAAACAACTCGAATCTTTCTCCCAAGAGATAATGTCTCCACATCTTCAATGCAAACACGATCGTTGCCAATTACAAATCATGGGTAGGATTTATTTTCTCTTGCGCTTTCAGTTGCCGACTTGCATAAGCTACAACCCTAACTCATTGCATCAATACAGCACCTAGTCCAGTACCACATGCATCCGTGTATACCATCATCTCTTCATTCCCCTTATGAATGACTAACACTGGTGCGCACGTCAACTTGTCCTTTAGACTCTTGAATGCATTCCCGCACCTTTCGTCCCAGACGAAGGCTTGATTCTTCTTGGTCAACTGAGTCAACGGTGTTGCTATCTTGGAGAAGTCTTGGATAAACTTACGATAATATCCAGCTAATCCCAAGAAACTTCTTATGTCCATTGCATTCTTGGGCGTAGACCAATCTTGCACCGTAGCCACCTTCGTAGGATCCACGGCAATACCATTCTCTGAAACAACATGGCCCAAGAATCTCACTTCCCTTCTCCAGAAGTGACACTTACAAAACTTTTATTTCAACTGGTGTTTTCTCAACACCTCCATCACTATTTTCAAATGTTTTGTGTTCTTCCTCTGTCCTCGAATAAACAAGTATATCGTCCACGAACACAAGAACAAACTTATTCAACCGATTTTTGAATATCCTATTCATAAAATCCACAAAATATGCTGGTGCATTGGTTAACCTAAATGGCATGACCAACCACTCATAAAATCCAGACGGCGTCCGAAATGCCGTTTTAGCTATACTCTCAGCTTCCACTCTAAGCTGATGAAAACTTGTCGCGAGATCCAATTGGGAGAACACTCTCGCACCACTAAACTGATCAAACAAATCATCTATCCGCGGTAGAGGATACTTATTCTTCCTCGTCACCTTATTCAACTCGCGGTAGTCCACACACAATCGAAGGGAACCGTCTGCCTTGGTAGCAAACACAACTGGTGCTCCCCACCCAGAAACACTTCTTCTGATAAATCCCTTCTTCAAAAGATCGCTTACTTGCACCTCGAGCTCTCGTTGCTCCCTTGGCGCCATACGATGAAGTGGCATCACTATAGGTCTGGCATCTTTCACTAAATCAATATGGAACTCAATCTCTCGATGTGGTGGAAGCTCGGTTACTTCCTCGAAGATGTCCGGATACTGGCCAACCACGGGCAAACCAGACAACTCATCATGCGGGATGTCGAGGGAATTTAGAAAACTGTCCATTACCCCATCACTAGGTAGACCACCAAACACTACCCTCCGCCCATCATCTGCTCTAATTGTCACCAAAAAGCCCTTATAGTCTACCACCACCCCGTATCTTTGGAGCCAATCGACTCCCAAAATAATGCCAAACCCAGTAAAGCCCAAAACAAAGCAATCACAAACAAACATGCATCCATGACTCGATATGACCACATTACGGCAAATCATGCTAAGGCTAGTCGAACCACCAATCGGGTTCATTACTACTAAAGGTCTATCGATGATCTCGGGTTCCAATCCCAATCTATCTACTAGGTCACTAGATATGAAGGAACTGGAAACTCCAGTATCAAACAAAACTCTAACTGGAACATCATAAACCGAAAGCATACCTTGAATAACAACATTCTTTCCTTTCTCCGCCGCAGTTGGGACATTTGACGAAGAAAGAATAGCATTAAGGGTATATGCTTTCACCATCTGCTTTTCTTTAGGGGGTTGCGGACACTTGTCCTTGTGATGTTCCACTTGGCCACAGTTAAAGCACTTCCTGCCTGCTGGCTTTGCTCGACAATTACTAGCATAGTGGCCCTTCTTGCCACAGCTAAAGCACTCAACATCTTTCTTCTGGCTATCCTTATTCTGGTTCTGCTTCCTCTTATTCTGAGAACCACTCTTGCCTCCACCGCTTGCTTGCGGCTTTGGCTCCTCTGTAAATGCAACCTCAGTCTTCAACTTAGGGTAAAGACTCTCTGACCTCAATGCTTTCCCCACAATCGATTCAAACGTCTCATCGATGTAGTTAATAAGCCTTTCCCTCAAGTATCGATCCAAACCTGTTATAAACTTCTCATTCTTCTTCTTGGGAGTCTCAGTTAGGGATAATCCATACTTCGATAAAGTTTCGAATTCTGCAATGTACTCTGAGACTGCCCTACCATTCTGCTTGAGCTCCAGGAATTTCCCAAACAACTCTGACTTCTGGGCAGTTGTGATAAATTTCTCACCAAATCGGGCCTTAAACTGATCCTAAGTAATCTGATCCTCGGGAGTAGCTGCATTTATAGCATTCCACCAATTCATTGCCCGTCCTTGCAACTGATGGGACGCTAGCTTTCTTTTCATCGCATCCTCGATACTTAAGTCTTCGAAGATATGCTCATATCTATCCAACCAATCTTGAACATCCATGGCCGATTCTGTTTCGTGGAACGACTTCCCACCAAGACTAGTATAATCCTTGTTAAGCTTGATGAAATCGGCCCTAGGCGCCTGCACCGCTGGACCACCACCATTACCAGCATTAGGAGTTACCCCTTGAACATCTCTAAGCATCTCCCTTATGAGGTCAGTAAACATCATCCTCACATCAGCAGCATTCCCATTATTGGCTCCTCTACCGGCACCTCTTGCGTATCGGCTCATCGTTTAATCCGTAAAGAGAAACGATTAACCATCCTCTTTGTGGTGTCAGTGCAGTGCGACTTCATCCTTAGTTATACTAGTAGTGTATATATATATATATATATATATATATATATAGCTTTTGAAAGCCAAAATAATCACAAATACGCGCTCTCGTATACGTATTATTTCTCCCTGGTGTCTTTCCCTAGTTAACTACGAAATCTAGAGCTCTGATATCAAGTGTGATAGCCCGCCCCACACCGGTCGGCATTTCCTCCGTAAGTGCGCTGTACACATGCCCGACTAGCCCGGAACGGTCGCCAAAGAAAGGAAAGAAGAGAATGAACTTATCATGAACCGTAGAATGTCTCATAGCGCAGGGAATAAAATATAATAATAACATACTTGACATAAAACAGGTGAGCAGTACATAAGCTGAAACTAAACATCATGGCAGCGGAAAATCCAAATACATCTTATGTTCCACATCATCATTATTACAACTTTAAAACTTCCTCTAAAGCAAAGAAAGGAAGGGTGCACTACTAATGCTCGAAGTAGTGACCAGCAACGACACAGAGAGAATATCTATATCTATATATATATATCATACGTGGAAGCCTCCTGCTTGTCTCCGGTACGGGTACTCGTGCATCACCAGCTAACATGTCTCTAGTCTGCTCATGAGAGCACCCAGAATAATAAGAAAAGACATAAAACTCTGGGTCAGACAAAAGTCTGGTATGAGCGATAAGCAGCAAAACAGAACAATAATAGGTATACTAAACCATATCTGAACCTGGACTTGCAACCAAAGAGTTAGCACTACATACTGTACAGTACTCTAAGGTGGCACTAACACATGGTATAAAGAATACAGGGGTGGGGGTGTGCATGTCATAGTGATGGAAAACAAATCAAGCATAGAAACCATCCTCACATCTCTCACTCAGTGCGTAAAGAATACAATATCCACCACTTTGATCACTAGACCCATTGGGGTTATGACGGAGTTCGACTTGTACAACTACTGCTACCACCAAGCTTATCCTATGGGATCATGACCAAACCTTTTCAAATGACCCCACTTCATTGGTCTATAGCCCACCAGTCGTACCCAGGCCACTGTGGCCCTGAATCCGTCCACGTACCTCCCATACATAGTGATCCAAAGTCATAGACATCGACAACCCTTTAGCACACGTCCCGCAGCAAAGCCCAACTCATGAAGTTAACTCATTGGTTCCCAACTGGATCCTGAGTTCTACTTCCTATTTGGACTTCCTTTGGATCTCGGGTCTTAGTCGAATTGGAGTTGGTCTTCAAAAGAGTCGTCCCGTAGTAGTAATAGCACACGTCCGATTCGGTTCGGATATGCATAGTGCTCCAGTCCTCATCGGTTCGGTTTGGTCTAATGCTTCCTAGTATGCTCCTGGGTGCGGTTCGGTTCGGTGTTCCCCTTCTAGCTTGGTTCGTTGTTCCCATTCTAGCTCGGTTCAGTTCGGATGCCCTCCGCCTGGGTTCGGCTCAGTGGTTGCTTCGTCCTAGATATCCCGATCTGATCCCACTCCCCTTCATTAACCCGATCCGTTCCGGTCTTCCACTCTTAGCTCCGGTCCGATCCCCTTTTGGTCTCCCCGACCCGATCCCCTGCCCAACTCCAACTCTGAGAAAATGGCCTTCCTTCTCGCCAAGCCCCTTATGCTAAGTCCCAATCATAATCAAGTCCACTTGCCCGGTTCTCCTATCCGATCCGAGCCCAATAATCCGATCCTATCCGGTTTGAAACCCTGCACATTTCCTGCAACTTTCCAGTGACTGTTTTACGCCATACGACGACGTTTTCGACCAATCTAATAGTTCTAATCAATCACAAAGCACACCATACAGTCATAACAACATGTATAATCAACCACAAACATCAAAATAACAATATGATGTACTTAAAATGGATCAAACATAGCCAAAAATCCATATTTTCCCTTAATCATTTTTAGGCATAACTAATGGTATGATTAGCAAAACTTAACCAAATTATCCAAACTTTCTAACAGAGGATTAAAACATCATTTCGAATTTAATAAATATTTTTCCAGATTTTTAACATGTATAAATTCGCTAATTATCACTAATTACTCTTAATTAACCATAATTAGTAAGGAGCTATGCAAATCACTCACATTGGCTACAAATTAACTTTAGATCTGAAATAAATCTCTGTTATGGCGTTGTTCCCAAGGCTATACAGAAGTTCTACCTCGATTCTTGTGCTAATCCTCTTTGATTTGATGTAGATTTAGCTTAATTAGCGATTAGGTGATGATTTGGGGTGTTTTAGATGTTGGAGGCCATTATTAGGGTTCCAAGAATGAAAGTGGCGGCTATGAAAGTGAGAAAAAGGGTGTTCTCTAAACCCTAACAGCCCTTAAATACTCCAAATCCCGAAATTCCCCTTTGGGCCAAGCTGTTAATCACCCGTTAAGCCCAATTAAGCTGTTTTTCACCACCTGAAACTTGTTTCAGCCATATCTTCCAAACGGTGAGTCCGTTTGGCTAATGTGACCACTCTAGGGAAAGGTAAACCATCATCCGGATCTAATGGAAGTAATTTCAGGTCAAAACTCCTTTTCAATCAAAATTTATGGCCGAAACAAGACCAGCTAGGGGCAAAACGGTCATTTAAAAATCGGAAAAATCATGAACATGGGAAATGACCCCAAAAGTCGTCTTCCAAAGTTACATGACCATACGACTTCGCGTGTGAAAGAAATAAATATTCTACGATCCTTCGATGCATAGAATGTGGGTCGTTACATATATATATATATATATATATATATTACGACAATCTGTATATATATTTTGACTTGTGAAGGATGTTATTGTCTTATCCCTTATTGAAGTAAATAATTTCAAAATAAATCAATGTTGATATCTAAATTTTCTAAGGCAGTAGACAAGTCCGTAATGCTTAATTTAACCTGTTTTATTGGTATTGCTAATATATATATAAATTGAGTAGGATCAAGTAATATGGAATTACGTGTAATAAACTAAGTTTGGAAGATATACCAAGTAATATATAAGCAGTAAATAACACCCGATATTTTTCAATAGTTTCGAAGAACCATCCTATGTATTGTCCCAGACTCAATCTGGAATTTCACTAATCAATAACTCTCAATTAACCCAAAGGAATGAGTATTATAGCACCTAAGCAGCAGAACAAGGACCTGAGCAGCAGAACAGGATTTCGCCTTAGCAGTCGAAGAGGAATTTCATTCGCTTGAGCAGCAAAATGGGACTTTTTCTAATACAAATGTTTGTTTGACAATATTTGTGTTCTTAATAACACAGATATGTCATTTTAAAGTATACCCTTCCTACAATTTTTTCCTTGATAATATAAAGTGTTTGATATATGAAGAATTAAAGAAGAAATAAAATTTTAATCATATACTATTGAAATTTGAATGTAATTACAAAATTTAGAGAGCAAAAATATAAGATGGCTTAAAGATTCAGAATCAGAAAGATTGGATGATTAAAATCCATGATTCTGAAGTTTATTTGTACAGAATAAAAGGTTGCTTTTATTTCGTCAATGGATTTGACCAAAAAAATATAATAATAGCTATCAGTTGAGCATAATGAGTGATCGAGATTCCAAGGTAATCTGAAGAGCATAGTGAGTGATTTAGATCCATTGTTCGAAAGTGGATTTTGGAAAAGTTTGCAAGATACTTTGGGAATCGAATTGTGTTTGAGTACGTCTTATCATCCCCAAACTGATGGTGAAACCGAAAGGGTTAACCGAATTTTGGAAGGTCTCCTAAGAGCTTGTGTATTGGACTTTGAGGGACCGTGGGAAGACCATCTACATTTAGCCGAGTTTGCGTATAACAAAATCTACCAGTCGAGCATTGGGATGGCACCATGCAAGGCGATGTATGGTAGACCGTGTAATTTTCCAGTTGTAGGTTGGAAACTGGAGATAAGTTGATACTTGGGCCAGAGATGATCAGAGAGGCCTCGCATTGTATCGAGATCGTTCGGCAATGAATGAAGGCCACCTAAGATCGTCAAAAGAGTTATGTTGATAAGCGTCGTAAGGATTTGTAATTCGACGCTGAAGATATGGTTTTCGTGAAGACTTCATCGATGAAGAATGTTGTTCGGTTAAGAAGTAAAGGAAAGTTAGCTCCACGGTTTACTGGACTGTTTCCAATAGTTGAGCAAATCGGAAAGCTCGCATATAAGTTGGAATTGCCCCAGAAGATGTCGAGTGCGCATAACGTTTTCCATGTGTCGTTTCTACGGAAGTGTGTGCATGATTCGTATGTGGTGGTTTCTCCGGAAGAGTACGAAGACCTAGAAGTTGTGACCGTAGTTATGAAACCTTGTAAGCCACTTCGTCTTGTGGGGAATGACAAGAAAGAGCTTAGGAGGAAGACGGATAATCTAGTCAAGGTGCAACGGAGTGAGGATGACGACGATTTGTACGTGGGAGACGAAAGAGAGTATGAAGATGACCCATCCAGAACTCTTCATCGATATGACCCATTGATGTCGTGTCACCTTATACCATTGTAACTTGTACTATTGTTGTTAGAATTCTGCGTGCTAGGATAAGGCTATGGATGCATGGCTTGATGGATGCTAGTTTGGATGGTAAATTGGTCGTTTATGGATGATAGGCATGCAGAGTTGTTTTGGTTGCTTATGTTTGTTGGGATTTCGGGGGCGAAATTCCTAAAGGGGACAGAATGTAACAACCCGCATTTTACGTATCGGAGGATCATAAAATATCTTTATTCAATTCCCAGAGTGTTGGATCATTCTCATATTTTTATATGTTGGTTATGAGGATGTAAGACATGTTCATAATTTTTTACCAATTTTGTTTGTGATCATTTTATCCCTGTTAGTTTTGTATAGGGTATAACTTTTGATTGGGATAAAATTAGGTGCTGAGACTGATTTCATTGGAAAGGAAATGGTGTTGCCAATTCTATAGAGTGGTCACATTAAAGATTTGGTTCAGTGGTTTGGGATGAATCGTTGTTTTAGTTTTTCACAATTTCTGTTCAGGTTTTGTATACCATTGATGGGTTGATTCGGTATGGCCCATTAGTGGGCCGATGGGAGGCTATAAATAGGGGGTTGGAGGCATGGAGAATAGTTAACTTTCTTCGTTCTCTCATTTGGTTAAGCTTGTGATCCTTCCTGCTCAAGTAAGTACACATTTCCACCATTAAAATCTAGATTTAAGTAAGGGAATCCAAGATCTACATCGTTTGAAGCTAGATCTACATTAAGTGAAGAGAAATCGCATCAAATCGAGAGGTTTGAAGGTTGATCTTTGCTGTTCGGATTCGTGAATCATTATTTTTAAGCTTGTTTGAAGATTTGGTGAGTGATAAGCATCTCTCACACGGATCCAATCAAGTATATGAGTTGTTTTATCTTGTTTTCATCATTTATATGTTGTTCTCACCTAGATCAACATCATGGTAAGTATTTTTCATTTGAATCACCATAGAATCTAATCTAGCAACTTAATACCGGTAATTTATGTGTTAATTCATATGTTTATGCAAGTTAGATCCATTATTTAGTTTATTCATTGATTTATCATGATTTAGTGAATTTTATGTGATTGAATGATGAATAATAGTCATTTTGATGACTTCATAAAGTGTTGCTTGTTGAATAGGACGATTTAGATGAGTTGTTTGGATCGATGTTGTCGTTTGGCGATGATTTGGTCAAGATTGGAGCTATTTTGGTCAAATCTGAAGTCGGGCCGTTTTGGCCAGGTCGTTGATGACATAGCAGAATCAAATTGTTGGAATATTAGATCGTGGCTTGGAAAACAAGATAGAAGATGGGTCAAGGCATTCGGGTCATGGTTGGCGGTGTGCTCAGAGGAAAGTCGGGTTGATCTATTGAGATAAGGAGGTTAGGTCGAGGGTACACAGGTCGTTGGTGGCGGGTCACGTATGCTTGGCTCGATGAATCGATCTACTTGCTAAAAGGAAGGTCGTTCATGTGTTTTAGAAAGAGTCGACCAAGTCAGGTCGTGGGCATGGAGACGATAAACCGTGTTGGAGAATGGAGTTTTGATTTCAGCAACCTTACTTCAATTATCATTGATTGTAGAATATATACTAACACTTTTTGTATAGAATATATATATAATTATACATATGCAGGAATTATATACAGGAAATATTACTGAAGACTGTATAGTTTTAAAGATGATAGAGATTTAAAGATCAGAGAAATTTCAAGACTCATGAGTATTCAAGATTTCAAGAGTTCAAGATTAATATCGACGTAGAGTCTAGATATTGTAAGAATCTAAATAGCACTCCAGGTTCAAATTCTAATTCTAATTTTCAAATTCTGATTTTCAATTATATCCTTAATCCTCTCTATTTTATTTCTATCTTTTCTATTTTTATATTTTCTTATTCTTCTTTGTTTTTCAAACTTAAATTTTATATATTTATATTCTTATACTTAATATATTTATATAGTTTAAAACCTTTTAATGTTATAATTTTATAAATATATTTGTAGTTTAAATTTATGTTTTCATATTTTTTCTACCATATAATATTAATTTACAACACTAGAGTTTTACTCAAGAATTTCCATAATTATTTTTATATCAAAACACTTGAAAAATGCTCTAAAATTCAAAAATACACTAAGGTATGTCAACGTACCAAAAACACCATGTTGACATACAACTGTCACTTTTCCCAATTTTGAAAGGAAGTGTCTTTTAACTATTTGAAACGATTCAGAACCGTTGCAACCTTTTATACTCTATAAAAAGAGGTTTAAACTAAATTTTTTATCATATCTTCTTCTCTAACTTCATCCTCTTTCTCGATACCATTTTTCTTAATCATTTTTATGGTTTCCACATTTATACTCTGTCGAATTCAATTCCGCCTTGATCAAACTTCTTCTCTCTACACTCTCTACTCTCTGAATCAAGTGCTATTGAAGAGTTCTAGGGTTGTTTGTAATTGTTTAGGTTGAGTAAAGCTTAGAATCATTGGTATCCCTTGTAGCTATTAAATCAATGAGGATAGAATTGGTGGTATCCCTTATAGCCGTTAAATCAAGGAGGTTGGAATTAGTGGTATTCCTTGTTTCCATGAAATCAAGGAGGTTGTAATTAAATTTCGATATAGTAATAAAACTCTGTGCAATCCAGCGTTGCGTGGAACTGGATGTAGGAGTAATCCAAACCAGTATAAAATCTAAGTGTGTTCTTTCCTTTTCTACATCTTTATTTCTGTTTATTTTGTATTTGTGTTTGAATCTGTGTCTGTGATTATGTTTGTGGTGATTGATTAATCCCGTGGTTCACATAAGTTTTAAATTTTGTTTAAATCCTAACAAACACTATTCAACCCCGCTCTAGTGTTTGTTTTGCCTTAACGATCCATTCCGCATTCCCTAACAATTGGCATTGAAGCTAATTACAGAACATGATAGGGGGTTCTCGCTGGCTGTTTGGTGGAGGGCAGGAGATTCTAACTCCTACATGTCCCCGTGTGTAGGTTGGTTGAGTCACGAGGCTAACCGTGAAATTAGTTCTGAGGTATCGTTGATAGGCCATGGTGGCAGGCTAGGCCATTGGTTGGTGTGATGACCCCCAACAATTGGTACCAGAGCAAGGTCTTTCAAAAAGTTCATAATCCGAGTTTTGAAAATTTTAAATGGCAAATTTTGAAATGATTTATAGCAGTAGTTTAAATTTATGTATTGCACTGGTATTAGATAAGTCTGTATTTAATTTTATTGAAAACTCAAATTACTATTTGATTATTGAAATTTAAAAATTTGAATTATGAAATTTGAATTTTTTTTAAATTTGAAATCTTGGATATGCTACAAAACCATCATGATATAATTGTATTTAGTTATTTTGGAAAGTCCTTTAATTATTTGAAAAGTCATTTGAATATTTGAAAAGATATTTGAATTATTTAAAAAGTTATTTGATTATTTGAAAAGTTGTGTTGTTTTACAGGAAAAGATGTGTTACATGGCTATTGGATAATCAAATTATGAAAAGATGGTTGACGTGGCTATTGGAAATTCAAATTCTGAAATGGGGGCTATTAAAAATTTAAATTTTGAAAAAGAAACTAAAAAGAGGAGAAGAGTAATGACGGTTGGTGAAGAGACATCAAGAAGAAATGGATATATATAATATAAATCAGTAAAGAAATGGGTACTAGATCACTTTATAACTTTGGATTTTCATCTACAAACCGTACTTCTCTTCATTTGCTTCACAATGCCATTGGTTTCATGTAAATCCGTCAAGAATTGATCAAGTAATGATCAAACGAAGTTTTGGTGAATAAAGAGAGAAGGAAACCAAAACTATCGACGGTTATCTTCAAATTACATCCACATGTTAGACTATTTTGTCTCGATCCTTTTCCAGATTATAGTTCTCATTCTCACAGTCGATTTGATGGGTAGATCGTCAAATTTCGATTAAACTGAGTGTGATGTGACCATTTGAAGTTGGATATGCAAAACTAAAAAACTATTACGGGAATTCATACATATCGCTTACTATTTCGACTTGCTATACCTCAATACCATCCAAATTCATCCCCATACTGTTACTACATTGTAGTCCTTGAATTCCTCTTCGATTTGCCAATGATTTCGTCCTATTCCGTTAAGAAACAAAGAAGTTATGCCTCTTGAAAGTTTGATTGAAAATGAAAAATGAGAAGAAGTAAAAGAAGAAAAGAGATTGTGAAGAGACATGAATTTTGGCGCCAAGTTGGTTGAACTGCTAAATCTTCGATATTTTTCTCATACGGTGTTCAAATTCAGCAAGCAGTAGAGCAGATCTTATCATCAAATTCTGGAAGATCAATTCAGAATTCAGAGAATACCAAAAAAATGGATCTAAAAACCGGTTACGCCTTAATTAATTTTTAAAATTTTTGGTTGAATGAATGTTTTGATTGTCTTGTTGTTTGCTTTGCTTTTATTTGAAATTTAAAACTTCAAAACTCTAATTTGAAATTAAAAATTCAAATTTGAAATTAAAAATTCAAATTTGAAATTAAAAATTCAAATTTGAAATTAAAAATTCAAATTTGAAATTAAAAATTCAAATTTGAAATTCAAAAAATAAAATAAATTTTGGATGTTTGTTAGGATTAATATTATTTCAGGAAATAGCTAAACCTGAAATATAAATCGATAATAAAATACCAAAAACAATATATCTTTTGATTCTCGCAGTGCGCCTGAATCTAATGTTCATCTCTTTTTTTGTGCTCATTTGTTTACAATATTTGGAGGAGACTGCTTGCATTTGGCAACTTCCATCGGCCATTTACTTCAAGTCAACTTGAATGGTTCAACATTTTCAAGGCAACTAGATGGAAAAATAAGAAAACTTGTGTATTGCTTAAGCTTTTGAAGAAGTTTATTGCAGGAGTATGGAGAGAGGAATAATCGCATTTTTGGCATTGGAAGTCTTACGTCTGATCAAGTTTGCATGGCCATTCATAAAAGTGTGATGAAGCTGTTATCATTTAATGCATTTGATTATATAGTTTTTGTATAGCTTCTTAGTTACTTGCGTAAACCTATGTAAGTTCTTTTAAGTAAATAAATAAATTCCCCTTGCCTTTCAAAACATATATATATATATATATATATATATATATCTTTTGATTTTCTACATGTATGTCAACATACAAAAATGATCATGTTGACATAATAAAATTTAAAATTTGAATTTCAAGAGTCTAAGCTTTCAGACTTTTCTCCATCTTTTCAATTAAAAAACGTCATTTCAAATTCTAGTTATTAACTTTATCTGTCAACTTATTTTCTTATATCTTGATTCAAAATGTATATGTTATAAGTATATAAATTAATAAAATTATATAGACATGTTAATATGATATAAGATTTAAAATAATTTTTTTAATATAATTTTACTTATCATTCATATATAGTTTAAACAAATATATTGTTCATGTGATTTCACAAATATTATTTGTAACTTTATACATATTTTGATTTCTTATTTAGATTTATAAAAACTTGAATATTTAACCTAATATTTTGGTATAATAATAATAATAATATATATATATGATTTTTATGTCTTAAAAATATTGTTTAATTATAGGAAATTAAAGCTTTATATTTTACTTTATTTTGTTATAAATTGTTCTTTAGCAAATAAATATGTTTGGATTTCTAAAGTTCGAATTTAAAATTAATTTGTATCAAGAATATTATTCTATATCTCATAGTAAATTTTAAGTTCTTTTCAAAATCAGTCTTTATATACTATTATGAATATATGTTTATAGTCTAACTTTATATAATTTTATATTTTCTTTAAAAAGTTCTTCAATTCTTACTATATTTACTTTACTAATATTATTTAACTCCATAACTATTTTTAATATTTTGCTACTATCATGAGTTTATTAAACTCTTAATTTCTTTCTTTAACATTATTAACTTAATTCTAGAAATTAATATTACCAATTTTGAAATAATTTATAATATATGTAGAATTTTGAATATCTTTTACAAAATAGATATAATCAACAAATCATTCTGAATATTATCGTTACCATCTTATTTCATATCATACATCATTAAAGTGCATCTCAAATTAGAATTATTTACATCATAAATTGCATTTCATTCAATATACCACTTCATATAGTTTTGCATATGTCATACTGCATTATTACCAACACACTGCATTACATATTAACCTTTAACTCCACATATAACAAGTATACTATATGGGGAATAATTGTCTTAGAAATACGTAGGATTATTAAACATATAACATATTTACTTTGTTTTGATTAACTTGATTAACTTGTTTGGCTTGGTTGAATTGATTGATTGATTAGGTTGAATTGCTTTACTTATATCAAAATTTTAAGGGTATAATATTAGAGTTAATTCTTATTCTAGATTAAAGTCTCATTATAGTTTCAAGGGAATTAGAGTATAGGCTGAGTTTAGCTTTGTATTAAATTAAGGGGGAATTTTATAGTTTCAAGGATAGTTGGAGGTTCAAGAAGTGTTTATTAACATATATTATTTAAGTTGGTTGATTTGGTTGATTGCTTGAATTGATTGAATTGCATGTTTGTTTGAATTGCATGTTTGTTTGAATTGCTTGCTTAAATTGCTTGTTTGAGTTGCTTGCTTGGATTGCATGTTTGGATTGATTAAATTGATTTATTTGCTTAGTTTATTATCCTTCTATTAAGGTTATTAGACTAGTGTAGTCATAGATTTTGGGGGAGTTATAGAAATTTATAGATAATTATAGATTAAGGGAGAGTTAAAGATTTAGGGGAAATTATATATAGAATTAGGATATTATATAGGCATAAATTTATGGGGAGTATTGTAACACCCCGTAATTTGAACATAAAAATTCACAAATTAAAGTATACTTAATTAAGTGAAATGGGTTGCGCAGAGAAATATATATATTGATATATATATATATATAATTGAAAATTAAATAAATAAATATGCAAAAATGTTCAAAACAGCGAATTGGGAGAGGGGAATAACCGAACCGGCCGATTTTTGAGGCCGACCCGAGCTCGCTGGGTCGACTAGGGGTTAATCCAGGGTGTTTGGCTGTCAACCCGTGGGCCGATTCGCTCAAATGCAGATTTTGCATTTGAATGGTTCTCATGGTTCAGCTTTAATCTAAAGGCCCTAGATGGTTCCTACACTTGACTTCTTCCCCAAGACATGCTTTGATGGCTAGGATCTAAACTAAGGTTAATCCTATGGCTAAAACTATCCTAGTCTTCTATAAAAAGACCCCTAACCTAAACCTAAATGCTCATTATTCAATCCTATAGCTAAACTATGCCAAAATGTTCTCTCATGGCCTCCACCCTCATCCTCTTGTCATAATCTCCATCTCTAATCATATGAGAGAGTTTCTAAAGAAGTATAAGAGTTCCTAAGCTTGCTTAAGTGTTTCTAAGTTTGATTCAAGGCTTTTCTTCATCAAAGCTAGGATCTTTATTATTGATTTGGCTCAAGGGTTTTCATTTGGAGCATTCTTATTTGGAGTTTTTGAGTTGATAGCTTGGTGGCTTCGTCTCAATCTTTTAATACATTCATAAGAAGGCTAATCAACAAGTTGTGAGTTTTCTATAGCCTTAATGACCAATTATTGAAATGATTATGATAGGATATAATGAGGTTATGGCTATGAATGTGGATCAATGCAAGTTATGCAAGTTGTATGCTATGTGTTAATGATGTTATGCATGTTATGCAAGTTATGTGCTATGTGTTAATGATGTTATGCATGTCATGCAAGTTATATGCTATATGTTTGTGATATTATGCAAGTTATGCAAGTAATATGCTACATGTTTGAGATGCTATGCAAGTTATGCAAGCAATATGTTACATGTTCATGATGTTATGCAAGTTATGCAAGTCACAAGTTACATGTTCATGATGCTATGCAAGTTATGCAAGCTATATGCTATATGATCATGATGTTATGCAAGTTATGCAAGTGTTCATGATGCTAGTTGCTATGATAAACATTGATCCACCATGACACCATGATTATGCAAGTTGGGTGTATGATGATATGCAAGTTCATGTATGATATGTATGCAAGTTTGGTGTATGATAATATGCAAGTTCACATATGACATGTTATGCAAGTATGATGTTTGATTATATGCAAGAGACATGTGCAAGTTTACACCTTAGTATGGTATGCATACATATGCAAGTTAACCCCTTTACATGTCATACATACATATGCAAGTTTACCCCTTTGTATGACATAAGAAACTTATGCAAGTTACCCTCCTTATGACATATGTGATTCATGCAAGTTTGGGTTGATTATCTATGTTAGTTGGGTTTGATGCTATATGCATGTTGACACCTTTAAACCCATGTTGATGCTAATGTTATGCAAGTTGAACCCATTACATTTATGATGAATCTTCCCTTTTATGTCATGTTAGCGAATTACGTGGGGAACGATGGGGTTAATAAACATGTTAATGAAATGGTGTGAAGTTGGTATGATTATGCATACCATAAAGTGATGGACATAATTGAGTCAATTATGCACATCGTTAAAATTGGAATTAATTAGGGAAAATTAATTCAGGGGTGATTAATTAGGTGTAATTAATCGACTAAGACACGAGGTTGGACCCTTTTGTAGCGTAAGACTGCCCGGAACCGACCGGAAAATCCAGCGGCTACAAATGATTGGCCCAATGTGAGAGGTCTTAGGCACAAACCAAATACGTGACAAGTGTATAGACACGAGGTTAGACTCGGTTATGGCGTAAGGCTGCCCGGACCCAACCGGCAAATCCAGCTGCCATAAAAGATAGTCTAATGTGAGAGGTCTTTACAACGGTCACGTTCTTAATCAATTAAGAAACACTTAACCAAGATAAGCATGTAGTGGGCATGAGGGGTTAAGTGGGTGCCTTGGGTGGCATGTGGAAATCAAGTAGTGCCTTGGGTGGCATGTGAAAAATCTAGTAGTTGCCTTGGGTGGCAATAGAAAATACGATTAGAATACTTAACCGAAGTGGAACATGTAATTAAACATGATTAAAGGGTTAAGTAAGTGCCTTGGGTGGCATGGGAAAATCTAGTGGTTGCCTTGGGTGGCAATAGAAGATAAGATTTGAATATTTAACCAAAGTGGGACATGAAATTAAACATGATTAAAGGGTTAAGTGGGTGCCTTGGGTGGCATGTGGAAAAATCTAGTGGGTTGCCTTGGGTGGCAATAGAGAATATGACAAGAATACTTAACCAAAGGGGAACATGTAACTAAACATGATTAAAGGGTTAAGTGGGTGCCTTGGGTGGCATGTAGGAATCTAGTGGGTTCCTTGAGTGGCAATTAAAATATGATTAGATGACTTAACCAAACCTTAACATGTAAGTGGGCATGATTATGAAAAGGGGTTAAGTGGGATGCACTAGATTAAATGACAAGCTTAAGTAGTAGCCTGTGGGGGCCTTAAGTGGCAATTGAAATATGATTAAATGACAAGCTTAAGTAGTATCTTGTGGGGGCCTTTAGTGGCAATTGAAATATGATTAAATGACAAGCTTAAGTAGTAGCTTGTGGGGGCCTTGAGTGGCAATTTAAATATGATTAGATGACTTAACCAAACCTTAACATGTAAGTGGGCATGATTATAAAAAGGGGTTAAGTGGGATGCACTAGATAAAATGACAAGCTTAAGTAGTAGCTTGTGGGGGCCCATTTCAACCAGTAACCCATATGTATCTTATTGGGCTCGACCCATGTCGAGGACGGGACACACGTACTGGGCTTGACTATAAGAGGCCAAAACGGGGTAGCGGTGGCAACGCCAGTCCAACGGGTTTCATATGTGTGTGTGGACCCGGGCTGGTAGGTAAGACGTTGTTGCATCGTGTAGATATAAGTCGTGCACCACTTTCGGGTTGCCACTTTGGGGAGTGATACACCCCACTGTGGGGCCAGCACGGGTATCTACGGTAGGGAGCCGATCGCTTGGGGAGTAGCAGGTACACCTAGAGGAGATAGGGGCAGACGGCACCTATGTAGTCAGCTAGGGGTATACGAAACTACTATTAAAAATTACTAAGTACACTTAGTGGGGATCAACCTTTAAGTAGGAATTACACTTGGGTAGGTGGAACTGGTGTGGTGCAGTGTAGGAATTATCCTTGGGTGAGTAGATCTGGTGTGGTGCAGAATAGTATTTATCCTTGGGTGGATAGGCGCGTCTTTACCGTTATCTTAGTTTATCCTAAGTCTAGTTGGCTACTTAGTGTAGTCATTTATCCCCAGTCGCACCGTACCAGGTTTATATCATACCCTAAATACTTTAATGATTGTATTGTTAAGGTTATAGGGCTCACTCAGACTTATGTCTGACCCCGTTGTTTTATCTTTTTCCCCAACCCTCAGGTTCTCAGAGTGGGCCTAGCACTAGTGGGCTTTGATCAGATTGCTTTATCTATCTTTTGGAGCTTGGACTCTTGAAGAAAAGCTCGGTTATCTTTTCTATTATGGCTATTAGTATGTAGTGGGATTATGTACATATGTTTTAACGAGTTGGATATTTTGTACTTGACTCTTGTTGGTTTTTGAGATGTAACCAAACATGTTTACCTTCTGCTGCATTGAAATGATGTTTTAAATTTCAAGTATTACTTATATCTGTCTTTTTGTAATTTTTTAGTTCTATATTCACTTAAATACTCCACCGAAGCTAAGGCATTCCCTTTGTGAGTGACCTTAGTGGGAGTGAGGTGTTACACGTGGTATCAGAGCTTAAGGTTACCGGAACAGATAAAATTTTTAGAAAACTATTTTTCTAAAAACATTTTTGGAAGAAGTATTTTCAAAAACATGTCTTATGAGAGAAAAGTTTTTGAAAGAAAAGCATAATCCCCAATAGCCATATCTTTATCCTTCGGATTCTCCGTTTTGAATCTCTTCCTCTTTCTCTTTTTGAATTTCCCCTCCGCGTGTAGATGTCTTTTTAAGATAAATAAGGACTTCCGTATGAAGGTCGGAAGAACCACTTCAAGGGACTAAGACGTTTTCCAGGCCAAGAAGTTAGTCCAAGGAGGTGGAGGGCTTATGGGTACCTTTAAGATGGACGAGAGTGGAAGGTTCAAATAGCTATTAGGTAAATAAAGGAAGAAACCTTATCATGGTAAGAAGGCCACGAAAGGAGAATGGGAAGGGGAAGGCTAGTTGTTTTGGAGAAATAGGACACCTTATTAGGGTTTTCCAAAAAGGTAAAGACGAAGTACAGGATCTTCGGGAGGGTAGATGTATTCCCTCACGACGGGTATACCTGATGGGGGTAGGACCGTCTAAGTTGAAATTTGGTTCTCTCGATCATCCTGTTCGAACTTTATTCGACTCTGGCGCACCACATTCGTTTATCTCATCATCATTAGTTGAGTCACTGCACCTAGACACCAGTTTGGTAGATGATCCCGTGGTTGTTTCAAACCCAATTGGGAGGGCTCCACTTATTTGTCCATGATATGTTTGGGTTTGAAGATTTCCACACTTAGCGTTGAGTTTAGAGGTGATGCTTTTGTTTGGGCTTCACGGGCTATGGGTTGATTTTGGGCATGGATTGGTTATCCAGTAATGGTGCCGTTCTTGATTGTGAAAGGAGAGTTGTTAGGCTTATGACCTGCTTGGGTAACACTCTCGAGATCTTTTGAAATCCCATAGATTCTGTTATGCTAAGTTATCTTGAATCGCTTGACGCTTCGGTCGAGAGTTTGCGATCTGTTAGAGTGGTCCGGGAATACTCGGATGTGTTTGGGGAGGTGAAGGGCTTACCTCCGAAGCGGGAGATAGACCTCCGAATATATCTGGTAGACGATGCTAAACCAGTATCTGTGTCAGTGCGCCACATGGCTCCTCGTGAGAGGAGGGAACTCCATAAGCAAGTAGGGGAGTTGCTTGAGAAGGGGTTCATAAGACGAAGTATATCGGAGTGGGGTGCTCCAGTAGTTTTAGCCACGAAGGCGGATGGGTCCCTCAGACTTTGTGTAGACTATAGAGAACTCAACAAGCTCATAAAGAAGAATAGACACCCATTGCCAAGGGTTGATGATCTTTTTGATCGGTTGGTTGGTGCCTCAGTGTTTCCCAGTGGGACTTGGCCACGGAGTTTCATCAGTTGGGAGTGACTGAGGATAGTATAGAGAAGACCGCCTTTAGGACTCCGGATGGTTTCTATGAGTGACTGGTGAAGCCATTTGGTTTGACGAACGCCCCCGCATATTTTGTTGATTTGATGAGTAGGGTGTTCAGGGAGTACCTAAACAACTTCGTAGTGGTCTTTGTGGAGGACATCTTGGTCTTTTCTAAAAGCGAAATAAGTTTTCGTGTGTGCTGAACAGGTTAAGCGAAGCCAGTTATTTGATCTATGGTGGTTCTGGAGTGAGACTGGCAAGGACATCCAGAGTTGGACAAAGGCTTAATTATTCAGCCGTTTTTACTAGTATCATCTCACGTAGGTCGTCTGAATTCGAAGGAGGTGTCCCTTGGGTGTTTGTCTGATATTGGTTTAGGCCTTTGGGGCTTGCATTTGGGGGATGTCGAGTTCGACTAGGATGGTCTGCGTGAGAGATGGATAGTTGTGACGATTTTGTATGAGAGAATATCCTGGTTTTCTCCAGAAGTGGAGAAAAGCATGCCCTGCATCTTAGGGAAGTGTTGAAGGCTCTTCGAGCGCATAGTCTTGAGACAGCAAAGGTGGATGGAGTTCTTAGCATCCTATGATTTCGAGATAGCGTGGTGGAGGACGCCTTGAGCGGTAAAAGGTTGTCCTTGAGTCCATTGTTCGTGAAACGACGAAGCTTGGAATTTATCTCGATGTTTGATTTCATACCTTCCGTTGACTTTATACCCGATTTGCAAGCATCCTTGGAGGTCAGACCTACCCTTTTGAGACGGATTGGCGAGGCACAGAGGGACGACCCACAGTTGGTTGAGTTGGTATAGAGGCTCATAAGGGGGGAGTCGTCCAGCCATTTGAGTAGGTACACCCTAGATGATAGGGGGTGCTTGCGTAGAGACAGTAGACTTTGCGTACCGCAAGACGAGGGTTTGAGGAAGGCTATTCTTGATAAGGTGCATCTTTTTAGGATGACTATTCATCCCGGTGGGGACAAGATGTACCAAGACATGAAGCGAGTTTTCTTTTGGGCCGGTATGAAGAAAGTTGTGGCCGAGTATGTCGCTAGATGCTTGGTGTGCCAACAGGTGGAAGCGAAGCAAAAGAAACCGGGTGGGTTGCTTCACTCATTGGAAGTTCCGCAATGGAAGTGGGATAGCGTTTCGATGGATTTTATTGATGGGTTACCAAGATCGAGGAAGGGTAATACGGGAATTTGGGTTATGGTAGATAGACTTACTAAGAGTGCCCATTTCATACCCGTGAAGAGCAAGAGGACTGTTCCATGTCTAGCTTCAGTTTATATTCGAGAGATAGTTCGGTTGCATAGGGAACATGACGTATTCCATGTGTCACATTTGAGGAAGTGCCTACGTGAGACCGTAGAGGCGGTAGAGCCGAGCTTGCTTAAAGAAGTGGAGGTAGAGCGTGATGCGACTATTCAACGAGCTCCTACCCGCATCCTTAGGTCAGAGATTAGGAAGTTGAGAAACAGAGAGGTTCGACTAGTCAAAGTGAAAAGGGGAGAAGGTGAGAGTAAGGCTACTTGGGAGATAGAAGTGAAGATGCGTTCATTGTACCCATTTCTTTTGAGGGTATGTCTTTTAACTTCTCCTTTATCGTTTGTCTAGTACTTATGTTATCTTTAGTATGTCCTCTCATTAGTACCTTTGACCTTTAGATAGGATAAAACCTATGGTTGAAACATGTGTTTGAGACATGTTATGTTTGATGGATGCGTGTGGATGCAAGTGGTTGCTCGTGGATGCATATACACACACTCTAGGCACTAGATCGGCTCAATCACTTCATATTGCATATTGCATAAAATTGTGTGTAGGTAGCTATATTAATGGATGTATAATGGTTGCGTTATCATATGGATGATGCATTTTGGTGTATGGTTGTGCACACATGTAGAGATAGTATGTGTCGATAGGGATCTTTCGCATACATATTGGATGCATGGCACTATCATGGTTTGCATTAAGGAGGTCAACTAAATAAGTGGACCGCCTAATTTTGCATTAGACAGGGAACATATACACACACTTTTTGCATATGTTCATACGTCATTAGAAATTTTAAGGACAATGGATGCCAGTGTTTGATGGTTTAGTAGATGGTTGTTTGGTTGGTAGGATACGTTCTTCTTGACTTAGAGATTTCGGGGACGAAATCCTTTAAGGAGGGGAGAATGTAACACCCCGTAATTTGAACATAAAAATTCACAAATTAAAGTATACTTAATTAAGTGAAATGGGTTGCGCAGAGAAATATATATATATATTGATATATATATATATAGTTGAAAATTAAATAAATAAATATGCAAAAATGTTCAAAACAGCGAATTGGGAGAGGGGAATAACCGAACCGGCCGATTTTTGAGGTCGACCCAAGCCCGCTGGGTCGACTAGGGGTTAATCCAGGGTTTTGGCTGTCAACCCGTGGGCCGATTCGCTCAAATGCAGATTTTGCATTTGAATGGTTCTCATGGTTCAGCTTTAATCTAAAGTCCCTAGATGGTTCCTACACTTGACTTCTTCCCCAAGACATGCTTTGATGGCTAGGATCTAAACTAAGGTTAATCCTATGGCTAAAACTATCCTAGTCTTCTATAAAAAGACCCCTAACCTAAACCTAAATGCTCATTATTCAATCCTATAGCTAAACTATGACAAAATGTTCTCTCGTGGCCTCCACCCTCATCCTCTTGTCATAATCTCCATCTCTAATCATATGAGAGAGTTTCTAAAGAAGTATAAGAGTTACTAAGCTTGCTTAAGTGTTTCTAAGTTTGATTCAAGGCTTTTCTTCATCAAAGCTAGGATCTTTATTATTGATTTGGCTCAAGGGTTTTCATTTGGAGCATTCTTATTTGGAGTTTTTGAGTTGATAGCTTGGTGGCTTCGTCTCAATCTTTTAATATATTCATAAGAAGGCTAATCAACAAGTTGTGAGTTTTCTATAGCCTTAATGACCAATTATTGAAATGATTATGATAGGATATAATGAGGTTATGGCTATGAATGTGGATCAATGCAAGTTATGCAAGTTGTATGCTATGTGTTAATGATGTTATGCATGTTATGCAAGTTATGTGCTATGTGTTAATGATGTTATGCATGTCATGCAAGTTATATGCTATATTTTTGTGATATTATGCAAGTTATGCAAGTAATATGCTATATGTTTGAGATGCTATGCAAGTTATGCAAGCCATATGTTACATGTTCATGATGTTATGCAAGTTATGCAAGTCACAAGTTACATGTTCATGATGTTATGCAAGTTATGCAAGCTATATGCTATATGATCATGATGTTATGCAAGTTATGCAAGTGTTCATGATGCTAGTTGCTATGATAAACATTGATCCACCATGACACCATGATTATGCAAGTTGGGTGTATGATGATATGCAAGTTCATGTATGATATGTATGCAAGTTTGGTGTATGATAATATGCAAGTTCACATATGACATGTTATGCAAGTATGATGTTTAATTATATGCAAGAGACATGTGCAAGTTTACACCTTAGTATGATATGCATACATATGCAAGTTAACCCCTTTACATGTCATACATACATATGCAAGTTTACCCCTTTGTATGACATAAGAAACTTATGCAAGTTACCCTCCTTATGGAATATGTGATTCATGCAAGTTTTGGTTGATTATCTATGCTAGTTGGGTTTGATGCTATATGCATGTTGACACCTTTAAACCCATGTTGATGCTAATGTTATGCAAGTTGAACCCATTACATTTATGATGAATCTTCCCTTTTATGTCATGTTAGCGAATTACGTGGGGAACGATGGGGTTAATAAACATGTTAATGAAATGGTGTGAAGTTGGTATGATTATGCATACCATAAAGTGATGGACATAATTGAGTCAATTATGCACATCGTTAAAATTGGAATTAATTCGGGAAAATTAATTCGGGGGTGATTAATTAGGTGTAATTAATCGACTAAGACACGAGGTTGGACCCTTTTGTAGCGTAAGACTGCCCGGAACCGACCGGCAAATCCAGTGGCTACAAATGATTGGCCCAATGTGAGAGGTCTTAGGCACAAACCAAATACGTGACAAGTGTATAGACACGAGGTTAGACTCGGTTATGGCGTAAGGCTGCCCGGACCCAACCGGCAAATCCAGCTGCCATAAAAGATAGTCTAATATGAGAGGTCTTTACAACGGTCACGTTCTTAATCAATTAAGAAACACTTAACCAAGATAAGCATGTAGTGGGCATGAGGGGTTAAGTGGGTGCCTTGGGTGGCATGCGGAAATCAAGTAGTGCCTTGGGTGGCATGTGATAAATCTAGTAGTTGCCTTGGGTGGCAATAGAAAATACGATTAGAATACTTAACCGAAGTGGAACATGTAATTAAACATGATTAAAGGGTTAAGTACGTGCCTTGGGTGGCATGGGAAAATCTAGTGGTTGCCTTGGGTGGCAATAGAAGATAAGATTTGAATACTTAACCAAAGTGGGACATGTAATTAAACATGATTAAAGGGTTAAGTGGGTGCCTTGGGTGGCATATGGAAAAATCTAGTGGGTTGCCTTGGGTGGCAATAGAGAATATGACAAGAATACTTAACCAAAAGGGAACATGTAACTAAACATGATTAAAGGGTTAAGTGGGTGCCTTGGGTGGCATGTAGGAATCTAGTGGGTGCCTTGAGTGGCAATTGAAATATGATTAGATGACTTAACCAAACCTTAACATGTAAGTGGGCATGATTATGAAAAGGGGTTAAGTGGGATGCACTAGATTAAATGACAAGCTTAAGTAGCAGCTTGTGGGGGCCTTAAGTGGCAATTGAAATATGATTAAATGACAAGCTTAAGTAGTAGCTTGTGGGGGCCTTGAGTGGCAATTGAAATATGATTAAATGACAAGCTTAAGTAGTAGCTTGTGGGGGCCTTGAGTGGCAATTGAAATATGATTAGATGACTTAACCAAACCTTAACATGTAAGTGGGCATGATTATAAAAAGGGGTTAAGTGGGATGCACTAGATAAAATAACAAGCTTAAGTAGTAGCTTGTGGGGGCCCATTTCAACCAGTAACCCATATGTATCTTATTGGGCTCGACCCATGTCGAGGACGGGACACGCGTACTGGGCTTGACTATAAGAGGCCAAAACGGGGTAGCGGTGGCAACGCGAGTCCAACGGGTTTCATATGCGTGTATGGACCCGGGCTGGTAGGTAAGACGTTGTTGCATCGTGTAGATATAAGTCGTGCACCACTTTCGGGTTGCCACTTTGGGGAGTGATACACCCCACTGTGGGGCCAGCACAGGTATCTACGGTAGGGAGCCGATCGCTTGGGGAGTAGCAGGTACACCTAGTGGAGATAGGAGCAGACGACACCTATGTAGTCAGCTAGGGGTATACGAAACTACTATTAAAAATTACTAAGTACACTTAGTGGGGATCAATCTTTAAGTAGGAATTACACTTGGGTAGGTGGAACTGGTGTGGTGCAGTGTAGGAATTATCCTTGGGTGAGTAGATCTGGTGTGGTGCAGAATAGTATTTATCCTTGGGTGGATAGGCGCGTCTTTATCGTTTTCTTAGTTTATCCTAAGTCTAGTTGGCTACTTAGTGTAGTCATTTATCCCCAGTCGTACCGTACCAGGTTTATATCATACCCTAATTACTTTAATGATTGTATTGTTAAGGTTATAGGGCTCACTCAGACTTATGTCTGACCCCGTTGTTTTATCTTTTTCCCCAACCCTCAGGTTCTCAGAGTGGGCCTAGCACTAGTGAGCTTTGATCAGATTGCTTTATCTATCTTTTGGAGCTTGGACTCTTGAAGAAAAGCTCGGTTATCTTTTCTATTATGGCTATTAGTATGTAGTGGGATTATGTACTTATGTTTTAACGAGTTGGATATTTTGTACTTGACTCTTGTTGGTTTTTGAGATGTAACCAAACATGTTTACCTTCTGCTGCATTGAAATGATGTTTTAAATTTCAAGTATTACTTATATCTGTCTTGTTGTAATTTTTCAGTTCTATATTCACTTAAATACTCCACCGAAGCTAAGGCATTCCCTTTGTGAGTGACCTTAGTGGGAGTGGGGTGTTACAAGTATTTTATAAGGTATAGATAGATTTAGGATTCAGGGGGAGTACTTTACTATAGTATAGGAATTAGTTAGACACTAATAGGATTTGGGGGGGGTAGTCTAGAATTTGTTTTTGATAATGCCAAAGGGGGAGAAATTATAAAATATAGACATAGTTCATAGGATTCATATAGTCAGGGGAAGTATTAGAAGGATCGTCATCAACAGGTATATACAGGTATGATATTTTATAAACTAAGGTTGTCATCATCAAAAAGGGGGAGATTGTTGGAGAATGCAGTTTTGATGACAACAACCTTATTTTAGTTATCATTGATTATAAAATATAAGCTAACACTTTTTGTATAGAATACATATATACATATAAATATGCAGGAATTGTATACAGGAAATATTACTGAAGATTGTACAGTTTTAAAGATGATAGAGATTCAAGGATCATAGAAATTTCAAGACTCATGAGTATTCAAGATTTCAAGAATTCAAGATTAATATAGTCATAGAGTCTAGATTTTGTAAGACTCTAAATAGCACTCCAGGTTCAAATTCTGATTTTAATTTTCAAATTCTGATTTTCAATTCAATCTTTAATCCCCTCTATTTTATTTTCTATCTTTTCTATTTTTATCTTTTCTTATTCTTCTTTGTTTTTCAAACTTAAATTTTATATATTTATATTCTTATACTTTATATATTTATATAGTTTAAAACCTTATAATTTTATAAATATATTTATAGTTTATGTTTTCATATGTTTTTCTACTATATAATATTAATTTACAATACTAGATTTTTACTTAAGAATCTACAAAACTATTTTTATATCAAAACACTTGAAAAATGCTTTAAAAATCAAAAATACACTAGGGTATGACGACATACCAAAAACACCATATCGACATATAACTATCACTTTTTCCAATTTTGAAAGGAAGTGCCTTTCACCAGTTGAAACAATTCAGAACCGTTGCAACCTTTCATACTCTATAAAAAGGGGTTAAAACTGAATTTTTTATCTTCTCTTCTTCTCTAACTTCATCCTCTTTCTCTAAACCATTATTCTTAATTATTTTTATGGTTTCTACACTTATACTCTGTCGAATTCAATTCCGTTTTGATCAAACTTCTCTCTACACTCTCTGCTCTCTGAATCAAGTGCTACTGAAGAATTCTAGGGTTGTTTGTAATTTTTTGGGATGAGTAAAGTTTGGAATCGGTGGTATCCCTTATAGCTGTTAAATCAAGGAGGATAGAATTGGTGGTATCCCTTGTAGCCCTTAAATCAAGGAGGTTGGAATCGGTGGTGTCCCTTGTAGCCGTGAAATCAAGGAGGTTGTAATTGAATTTTGATATAATAATAAAACTATGTGCAATCCAACGTATCGTAGGACTGGACGTAGGAGAAATCCGAACCAGTATAAAATCCGGTGTGTTCTTTCCTTTTCTGCATCTTTGTTTCTATTTATTTTGTATTTGTGTTTGAATCTGTGTCCATGATTGTGTTTGTGGTGATTGATTCATCCCGTAGTTCACATAAGTTTTAAATTTTGTTTAAATTCTAACAAACACTATTCACCTCCCTCTATTGTTTGTTTTGCCTTAATGATCCATTCTGCATTCCCTAACAATCTGATGGAGGCTGTGCTGGGGCAGGTGGGTCGGGTCGTGGTACGACCTAGTAAGGGAAAATCGTGAAGTACCTGGGGAAGAGACATCGTTTAAAACGCTGTGAATGAAGGAAGAAACGCAGTGGTTTGTTTTTCATAGCAGGAAGTCTGGAGATGCTATGAATTGAAATATCGACCAAATAGTGTATGTTTTTGGGTCGATGATGGTTATGTCTTCGAAATGAATTCAAGTAGGAATGTTCGAAGTATTGTGAGGCGTTCTTTGATTATTGAAATGCAACAAATGTGACGATAACTTAAAGTTGTGAGTAGATGGATAATGGTTGCTCGAGAAGGTTGCTTGAGCTATGAATAGTCATTGGGTTGAATGACTAGAGATATTAAAGGCTGAGAGATTACCGTTGTCGTAGTTTCTAGCAGCTCAAAGCAGGGGTATAGCAAGGGCGCCTAAAAGATCGAAGGGTTGCTTGTCGAGTACCCTAGGTATTGTTGAAAGTCCTAGATACATATCATCGAAAGGTGTATGGGCTTTTTTCTAGAACTGGGGTTACCATTAGCCCTTGACATTTGGAAGAGTTGGTTATCATAAGATTTAACGATGGTTTTGAAGCAAGATCAAGGTGATAGCCAGAGTCATGGATGTTGGTTGTTTTGCTTGTATCGTCTCATGTAGATTGTCTAACGTTGTAGGAGATGTTTCTTGGATGCTTGTTAGATGTTGGTTTAGGCCATCGGGGCTTGTGCTTAAGGAATATTGATCTTGGTTAAGATGGTTTACGTGTGATATAACTAGTTTCTATGATTGCTATTATTTGGTTGCTAATGATTGCCATGAATGTATAGTTGTTGGCTTCGAAAGAAAGGACGACCGATTGTTCCTGATATCGACGGACTAAGAGATGAGGTTCTGAGGGAATGTCATCACTCGAAATTGACGATTCATCCTAGTGGTAATAAGATGTATCAGGACATGAAGCAAGCCTACTACTGGGAAGGTATGAAAAGGGATGTTGGAAAATTCATTTCCAAATGCATGAACTAACAGTTGGTGAAAGATGAATATAAGAAGCCAAGTGGGTTACTTCAGCCATTTGAAGTTCCTATGTGGAAGTGGGAGAAGATATCGATGGACTACCTAGAACCCGGACAGGAAAAGAAGGAATTTGAGTCATCGTGGACCGTTTGACCAAGAGTGCGAGGTTTATTCATGTCAGATCGACTAGGACACAACATAGAAGCTGGTTGAGCTTTATATTAAATGGATAGTTCGATTCCGTGGCATCCCGAAGAGCATAGTGAGTGATCGATATCCATCGTTCAAAAGTGGATTTTGGAAAAGTTTGTAGGAGACTTTGGAAACCGAATTGTGTTTGAGTACGTCTTATAATCCCCCAACTGATGGTCAACCGAAAGGGTCGTTAGTTGGAAACTGGAGATAAGTTGATACATGGGCTAGAGATGATCAGAGATACCTCAGATCGTATCGAGATTGTTTGGAAGTGAGTGAAGGCCACCCAAGATCGTCAAAAGAGTTATGCTGATAAGCGTCGTAAGGATTTGGAATTCGACATTGGCGATATGGTTCCCGTGAAGACTTCGTAGTTGAAGCATATTTTCCGGTTCGAAAGTAAAGGAAAGTTAGCTCCAAGATCTCTTGGACCATTTGCGATAGTCGAGCGGATTAGAAAGCTCGCATATAAGTTGGAATTACCCGAGAAGATGTCGAGTGTGCATAACGTTTTCCATGTGTCCTTTCTACGAAAATGTGTGCATGATTTGTATGTGGTGGTATCTCCGGAATAGTACGAAGGCCTGGAAGTTGAGACCATAGTTACGAAACCTCGTAAGCTACTTCGCGTTGTGGGGAATGACATGAAACGACTTAAGAGGAAGACAGTTAAGCTAGTCAAGGTGCAATTGAGTGAGGATGATGACGTTTGTACATGGAAGACAGAAGAGAGTATGGAGACAACCCATCCAGAACTCTTCCCCTGTATGATCCATTGATGTCATGTCACTCTTACACCATTGTAACTTGTACTATTATTATATAATGCATGATAGGATAAGGCTATGGATGCATGGCTTGATGAATGCTAGTTTGGATGGTAAATTGGTTGTTCATGGATGATAGGCATGCAGAGTTGTTTTGGTGGCTTGCGTTTGTTGGGATTTCGAGGGAGAAATTTCTGGGGGAGTGGGGGGGGAATGTAACAATCCGCATTTAACGTATCGGAGGATCGTAAAAAATTTATATTTAATTCCCTGAGGGTTGGATCATTCTCATATTTTGATATGTTGGTTATGGGGATGTGAGACATGTCCATAATTTTTACCAATTTTGTTTGTGACCATTTTGCCCCTGTTAGTTTTGTACATGGCATAATTTTTGACCGGGATCGAATCAGGTGCTGAGATCGATTTCATTGGAAAGGAAATGGTGTTGCAAATTCCGTAGAGTAGTCACGTTAAAAATTTGGTTTAGCCGTTTGGGAGGAATATCTGTTTTAGTGTTTCACAATTTCTATTCTGATTTTTGTATACCGTTGATGGCCTGATTTGGTGTAGCCCATTAATGGGCTGGTGGGAGGCTATAAATAAGGGGTTAGAGGCATGGAAAATAGTTTATTTTCTTCATTCTCTCATTTGGTTGAGCTCATGATCCTCCTTGCTCAATCAAGTACACCTTTCCATTATTAAAATCTAGATCTAAGTAAGTGAATCAAAGATCTACATTGTTTGAAGCTACATCTACATCAAGTGAAGAGAAATCGCATCAAATCGAGAGGTTTGAAGGTTGTTCTTCACTGTTTTGATTCGTGAATCATCGTTTTTAAGCTTGTTTGAAGATTTGGTGAGTGATAAGCATCTCTCACCCAGATTCAATCACGTATATGAGTTGCTTGATCTTATTTTAATTTTTCATATGTTGTTTTCACCTAGATCTACATCATGTTAAGTATATTTTCATTTGAATCACCATAGGATCTAATCTAGCAACTTAAAACTAGTAATTCCTAGGTTAATTCATATGTTTATGAAATTTAGATCCATTATTTTAGTTTATTCATTGATTTATCATGATTTCGTGAATTTTATATGATTTAATGGTGAATAATTGTCATTTTGATGATTTCATAAAGCGTTAATGGTTGAATTGGATGATTTGGATGAGTTGTTTGGATAGATGTTATCGTTTTGCAATGTTTTGGTCAAGATTGGAGCTATTTTGGTCCGATCTGGAGTCAGGTCGTTTTGACCAGGTCGTTGATGACAAGGCAAAATCAGGCCGTTGGAATCTTAGATCGTGGCTTGGGAAACAAGATGGAAGACGGGTCAGGGCGTTCGGGTCATGGTTGGCATCAAGTCGTTCGTTGCTTTTGGGTCGGGTCGGTCTGCTCCTAGGGAAGGCGAGTCGTCTATTGAGATAAGGAGGTTAGGTCGAGGGTACTCAAATCGTTGGTGGAGGGTTATGTATGCTTGGCTCGATGGATCGGTCTGCTTGCTAAATGGAAGGTCGTTCGTATGTTTTAGAAGGGATCGGCTAAGTTAGGTCGTGGGCTTGGAGATGGTAAACCGATGGAAGTTGGGTCGGGGCAGGTTGGTCACGTCGTGATATTACCTGGTGAAGGGAGGTCGTGAACTACCCGAGGAAGAGACATCGTTTAAAAACACTATGAATGAAGGCAAAAACGTTGTGGTTTGTTTTTCATAGCAGAAAGTCTGGAAATGTCATGAATTGAAATATCAACCAAATAATGTATGTTTTTGGGTCGATGATGGTTGTGTCTTCGAAGTGAATTCGAGTAGGAATGTTCGAAGTGTTGTGAGGTGTTCGTTGATCTTTGAAATGCAACGAATGTGATGATAACTCAAAGTGGTGAGTTGACGGATAATGGTTGCTCGAGAAGGTTGCTTGAACTATGAATAGTCATCGGGTTTGATGACTAGAGATATCGAAGGCTATGAGATTACCATTTCGTAGATTGTAGCTGGCTCAAAGCAAGGGTATAATAGTGGCGCCTAAAAGACTAGAGGTTGCTGGTCAGGTACCCTGGGTTTCGTCGAAAGCCCTAGATACGTATTCTTGAAAGGCGTATGGAGTTTTTGCTAGAACCGGGGTTACCATAAGCCCTTGACATATAGCAGGTTTGGCCATCATACGATTTAACGATGGTTTCGAAGAAGGATCGACGGTGATAGCTAGAGTCGTGAATGTTGGTTGTTTTGCTTGTACCGTCTCACATAGATTGTCTGACGTCGTAGGAGATGTCTCTTAGGTGCTTGTCTGATATTGGTTTAGGCCTTCGGGACTTATGCTTAAGGAACATTGATCTCGGTTAAGATGGTTTATGTAAGATATAACTAGTTGCTATGATTGCTATTATCTGGTTGCTTATGATTGCCATGAATGTATAGTTTTTGGTTTCTTCGGATTGCCAAGGATGTATAGTTGTGTTCAAATGCTGGTTTGTAAAGGCTATCACTGTCCGATGTAGGGAAGGCGAGGTTGGGTTCTTCTCCGGTGTTTTGGCAGATTAGTTGGTTAATCTACCTATTCTCATATACTATATTGATGATGTTAGATAGTTGTTTTATTGCTCATTAAAACTGTTGTCTGACTCAAGGTTTTATGTTTCCCTCTTATTACATTGGGTTGTTCATCCGGTTTTGGTTGGGCAGAATGAGTAGCAGATTACAGGTGATTAATCTTAGAGATGACGATTCTTCTGTGTGGTAGCGAGCAGGAGGCTGGCGTATTACTTTTCTACTATCTAGTATCTGTTATTTCCGTTGTTTGATGTTGGCTCTGAGTGTTGTAGTGAGGCGAATTTGTGCAGACACTTATGATGTAATCCAAGGGTGTCAGGATATTCTTTCTAGTTGTTATGAAAGATCAAGTTTTACTCAAATGTGCTTCACTATTACTGCCTGTTGTATATGTTCAATTATATTTTGTCCTTGCGCTGTGAGTTATACGACAGGTTCCGCTTGTGTTATCTTACCTTGATGATCGTCCATGACTGCCTAACACGTCTTTCAGCGCATTATTTCCCTTGTTACGTGCAAGGGTTGTGGGCGGTCGTCACAGATATACAAGCATAGAACCATATATAAGCTATATTTACTTATGATCCTAAGATATATTATATATTTTCAAGCTTATGTAAACGATAGTAAATACCATTTTTCATGTAGGAAGTATACATTAGTTAAATATATATATATATATATGATATATGACTTACGTATATGTTGATGAAAATCTATAACAAGTAAAATTGTCAAGTTTTTATGCATACATTATGAGTATGAAAAACGGTATTTGACCAAAGCATTACTAAAAATGACATAAAATAGGTACAAACTAATTATGTAACAACATAGTAATTGACATTGTAATAAATATTTCATAGGCATTCTAAAATTATGGACTTTCTTCTCCCTAAATTTATACCCCTTATTGATTTGACCTCCCCTTATCCATATGACTGTATTTTCTTTCCCTCTTTTTCATCAACAAGAAGGGAGATGAATATCAATAGGTGCAATACAAGGTTTTATCATGTGGAGAATAGAGTTTTTTAAAAATGAGATATAAATATATAAGTTTACCACATTCCTTTATTTTTAGCTCTGTTTCTAAAGATATTAGAGATACTGAAATAACTTCCCTTCGGTTGTGGTGTACCGACAAAAAAATACGATATATACACTTTGGCACCCACTTCCTACGTCAGGGTCCACGGATTAGATATTAGGAAGCCAAACCCAAGAATAGGTGTGGTTGTATCTTTTAAAAGGGTATAAATCAATTTTATAAAATAAAAGTAACCACTACTTTCAAACTAGGGTATCGAAATAGTAATATTTAAAGCACATGATACCCAATGTTATTATAATTTCGTAAGTTTTAGGAAACCATACCCATTTGGGTGTGGTTGTACCTATATAAATATAGTTTTCATTACTACTTACATTATCAAAATAATCATCAATACATTTTACTCTATTTATCCATCTAGTTGGAACCCAAATACTTGTATAATTCATGTTTCTTGTCAATGATTTAGTATTTCTAGATATATCATAATACTTCTAACCATAGAAGTATTTGAATTTCTATGATATTTGGATCTAGAATTTATACAAAATTTAGTACTAACACTAATATTTTTATCATACATGAAAGTGTATTTATTGCTACTTTTACGATTAGTTTTAATATATCCTAAACCACTTTTATCATGTAAAGGTATTTTTTTTTGGCATACCCGACCTGTTTTTATAGTGATCTGTAACACTTATTACTATAACAAATAATAACTACAACAGTTACAGGAGTTTGGAAGCTTGTCAGACTACTAAATTCGATTTTTAAGGTGGACCGTGCACCACATACAAAGTTTATAGTGTTCCGTCTAGTCTACCTAATAGGATAAAGCACTGGAGCTAGCAAAGTTACTAGATGATAGTATTACATCTTCTTATGACCTAACACTCCGCGCAGGGAGAGTAAGAATATACTACATACTTTTTTAGCGAAGTTAGTTACATTTTGAATACAAGTGCAAACAGCACTAGGCTATATATAATTAAAGGCTACTACATCCAAAGATTTTCATGACTATACCACAGAAGGAATGAAATTTGAAAAGTGCATAGACTTCAGAAAGACCAAACTACAGCTAACCTAGTTTCTCAAGCTCCACACCAAAGGTGATGTAGCAATTTCACGCACAGGTATCAAGTGTATGTCTGACTTGTGGCCATACTGAAATAAGACATGCGAGCAGCAAGAAATAGCATCGATGCCCATGGAGGAGACAACAATGTTGAGAGCGGGATGCTTCACCTTTATCACTGAAATTTCGATGACCAAGCCTTGTTCCATATCTTCAAACTCACACCAAATCCAGCAAAAACCACAAAAAATAACTTGCTCGACAAAATGCCATGTGACTCACTCAAAAAAAAACATCTGTTGGAAGGAGATAAGGTAGTGGTGAACATCATGGAAAATGAACCATTTTGTCGATGAAGCAAAACCATAGACCAGAAAAGTAGAACAACCAAACAAACATATTTTGAACGACAAAAAAACTCCAGTCACTCAAATCTAGACATAATCAAACTAAGATAACTATTTCCATAATTCACTACAAACATCACAATAACCTTCAAGACGCCTGCCATTTCGACATTGAATATCAAGCACTCAAAATTAACCCATCAAAACCCCTCATGGACATGAGTTTCCAGGAGTATCACCAAGAAGAGATCAACCAAAGACTTGGTAAATAAGGAAGAAACATACCAGATTAGAGCAAGATGCGAAACCAACACCAAGTACGAGAAGTTGCTGCCTCCATAGCAGCTCCACGATGATTCTACTACCTGATTTCAGCAAGCCTGAACCGTGAAAATCAAATTGACTCAGAAGGCCACCACACATAAAATACAGAGGATTTTACAGTGAGAGAGGGAAAAAGAATTTAGGTCGAAAAAGTTAGATTAGGGCAATGAGGAGATAACAAGGCTCGAATAGAAGAAAATAAAATTAGGTTATATAACATAACATGCAGGCAAAAACAAAAGTAAGGAATCAAAAGGAAATGTAGAGGTGGATGCGAAAGGGATTTGAAGGCGGAGAGAAGAAATTTGAAGAAAATGATGAAGAAAAAAGAAGCAGAAAGTGAAAGCTTTTGTCGCCATTAACATTACATCAGAGCACCCGAACCCCGATTAAAAGTTGTTTTTCGTGCAAAGGTATTGAGTTAGATAAAATGTATCTAAACCGATTCGACCTTTATTAAATTTCGTGAATTTATTAGTACATTTATCAAATTTAATGTTAAAGTCACAACTGACATTTTATCATTTTCCTTATTCAATTCAGAATTCTTCCTTTTTAAAGTACCATTTGCATTTTCGACACAACAAATTTGAGATTCTTAATTATCTAAAGATGATTGTAATTTTTCAAATTTTTCTTTTGAGTTGCAAACTTCTTTTTGCAAATTTTTATTATTAACTTGTAAAATCTCATATTCTTTAGATAATTCTAAATTCTTTTCTGTTAAAGCTTCGTTCTCTTTTCCAAGAGACACAATTAAAGTGCTAGATAATTGTTAGTATGCAACATTGTCGATATATAGTTGTCATAATCAAAGTAGCATATAATAGAGGTTCTAACATAAATATGTATATATATTCGCCAAATAGCAGTGGAGTAAAATGCACTATGGATAAGTAAGAAGAAGAGCGGAATCCTCAAGTCCATGAGATATTATGTGATGTTTAATTGGTGTAATAAGGGTACTTAATGATTTTATTATTATTACTTAGATTGTATATGTTATGACTTACTCTAATTAAATTATTTAAATTTATCAAAATATTTTCCCAAAAAAGGAGATAAGAATGAAGATATTTGAGATTTTTGTGAAAATAGAGAATTTGAGTTTGTGTAGCATAGTGAAATAATAACCCTTATTTTAGCTTTTAAATGTGAGAAAATTCAATAAAGGAAAGTTTCCTCAAATGTAAAAAGGTATATTTTTGAAAAAAAATCGCGTAAGACACATTATTACCTTTGTTTTTTTTTAAAAAAACTGCCTGATGAAATCGAAGGTAGTAGGTCACCCATTATCCGCCAAATGGGATCCCCATTTAATGCCAGCCCATGAAGGAGCTTTAATCCCCACCCGTTTCAATAGGTACTAAGAGGATAACCGCTCCAAGCCTTAAGGGAAAGCACGGTGCAGGTAGTTGGACTCAAACCTGCAATATCCAAGAACTTCATTCCATGACTACACGGCTCTACCAACTGATCTTTATATTTCGTTTTACCTTTCTTTCGATAATGATACATTTTTATAGTAAAGTGGCTATTAAAGACACACTGTTTTGAATTTCCTTTATTTTGAAAATAATTTTTCCTCGTTTTGAAGAAAATTTAGATATTACACTTGGTTATAATCTTGTGTAAAAATTATATTTCATAAAGGCAAAGTTTGAATGGTACGTTCTGCAGGTTTATTTTTGTAAGTCAAATTTATGCGATTTTGGAATGAGTTCGAATTGAATATATATATATATATATATATATATATAATTATCATTTTGTATGTATTTTTAAATGAAGATAAATGAAATTTTTACATGCACTCTCAAAAATATGCATGAATAAATTTTTGAAAAATTTAGAAATTATTTACAACATTGATAAAAATGAAAAAGAGTTTAAAAAAATATTTTTATGCATATATGATATGTTAGTTAAAATGTGTTGGAAATTAATAAAATTTAAAATTAAATGATTTTAAAAATATTTTTTAATGATGATTGAGATCAACTAGTTGTATAGTGAAATGATAAATGCTTATTTATGATGAATTGGTTATAAATTACATAACATGATGTCCTGAAAAATTCACATGAAATAATGCTTTAAAATTGAAGTATGAGTACTTTAGAAAATAATTGAAATTATTCGGAAATTAATAATGAGTAATTAATGATGAATTTGGTCATGTTATAAAGAATTTAGTTTTGGACGTCATATGTTTATGGACAATGTTATTTTTAGGCTGATATAAAAGTTAAATATAAAATTAGATTAGAAGATGAAAGTATGATATATACCTGTTAATTTAAGAATATATAAAGACATATGAAGTGGTTAAACCGAAAGTAATCAGTGTTATGATTTCCTATGCTATAATTAAATATGAAACACCCAAAGTTGTTAAATTTGAAATACTATTGAAGTAGCATTTAAAATGTAGTTTTTTTAATGTAATGATAAAGCTTAAAGTTGGTTTACGATAACCTTGTTAGTTTAATAAAGAATAATTTGTTAGATCACATATTTTTTTATTGAAAACTGAATTGAAAAGTTATTGATACTTTGAACTTGAATTTTGTTTAGAGCTAGAGAACAATTACGACGAGTTTGAATTGATTATATTGAACTATCTAGGATTGTTGATATGCCAACATGCTCGGGACCAGTTAGAAATAAACGCTATGAATTTGGGACATTGTGCTTTGTGTTAAAAAGTTACGAGGATGTTATTTGAGAATTATGGAAAAAAGGGGAACAATAAGGAAAAATCTACCTTGAATCAAGAATTTTTTATTATTTATTAGACAAGGTGGAATTTAAACAAAAAGTAAGCTTATTTTTGGCAGTATATTTATTTCTTTAGCAATTAATAGTACAACTACTTGTATTATTTATGAAAAATAGATTTATTTCTATTATTTATAATTGAGTAATTAAAATAGTGAATATTAGGCACACATCCCTAAAATCAAACTTAATTAGGTTCACATCCGGTCATAAACTTATGGTAAATTTAGTCCCTATTTTTCGAAAATTCACTAAAAAAGTTCATAAGTTCATATTTAAATTAAACATGCACTCGACAAAAATTTCAGATCCAAAAACCATCAGACAAGGCATCAAAAACCCAAAAAACAGATAAACGGCGGAAAATGCAGTTAAATGCATAATAGTATGCACATATTTGTATTTTCTTGCATATATTTGTGCATGTTTTTCATGTCGTGCCTCTTTATTGATTTACTTGCATACATCTGTGCATGTATTGCAGAATTCTTGCAATAAAGTGTGCAATGATTTGCATGCTAAAATTCACTTAAGTTTTCTTCGTGCAAATACATGGATACATGTGTGCAAGTATTTCAAACAGTTGCACACATATATGCAAGTTTCGGTCTAGATTTATCAGCCAAAACAGCTTATGCAATAGTTGCAGACATGTACGCAACTATTGGTAATAGTTGCAGAGATGTATGCAACTAATGCAAGTTTGTTTTTAATCTGCGTGGACTTCCGAGTTCCGAGAATATTTCCAGATTTTAGATTTTTTTTTATATGTCAGCGGCAAAAATTTCGGCCAAAAAACGAAAAAGGCAGAAGTTTTGAAAATGGTGAGCGGAAGTTTTGAAAACAGTGGTTGGGCTAACCTGCTAATTTCTGTGTGGGTTTCGAGTCATGTAGGAAATTGACAGTCCTACACTTGATGATCGGCATGAGAAGCTCCAGGGTTATGAACTTGGCTTTCTTCACCATGATATCGAGCTTTGTATGTAGACCACGGTAAAGAATAAGGAAGTTTTGAAATTCAAATGGCTAGGAAGAAAAGGAAAAAACGAATTTTTCTATTTCTCAACGAAAGCAAAAAAATGTTGACATCAAAATTTGGCGCAACACCTAAAGTGTTTACTAAATGTTAAACTAAAATAAATGGAAAACGAGGAAGAAGTAATAGAAATGCAGTAAAGGAAAGACGACGATTTATAACGGTTCGTTGTAAGTTGGACTACGTTCACTTTGGAAATTTAATCACTTTATAGTCGAATTTCACTAAGTACATTGCATAGATCGGTAAGACTCTCCAATAATATGGTACAAAGTAGTAAGAATTCAAAAAAAAATCCATCTATCATCTGAAACAGGGCTATTTATAATTGCAGTTCACGCTGGATATTCGAAATAAGGGGAGAAGCCTAAAATGACAAAGTTGGCGAATTAGTACTGATCCCTACACTTAGTCTTTTTGGGGGATCGTTTCTCGTATACTCCTTCTCCCCAACATCCATTGTCTTTGAGTGAATTTGGTCGGGATCGGTTATATAGAAGTGGGAGTACAAGCCCTCGAATTTGGGAGTGGTAAAGCTGCTGGAGTTGTTGAAGTTTCACCGACCTCATAATGGGAGTTGTACCGATCCCGGTTAATGATGGTTTGAGAATTGTGTTAAACTTCTAAATTGTGCAGAGTTGAGGCTTCTGGGATTCTGACTGATCCCTGTTGGGATTCCTACCGATCCTTTACGACATTGACCAGGGAGTAATGGCTTCATAGTTTTCTGATAATCCAACTATGTCAATCACGTGTTTTTGGGTGATCGGGCTATACCGATCACATGTTTTCTGAAGTTATCGATCCATTTTTGGAGTGGATTGATCCAAGTACTTGTGAGTTGATCAACCCTTTTGAATGACCTGATGATGTCTGGAGGTGGTCGATTCGAGTTGAGTTGAATTTCGACCCTCAAACTATTCGTTAGTCATGACGCTTAGTTCATGTTTGAGCAAGTCTAGATTTCTTTTGGTAGTCGTGCCAAAAGGTCAGGTAACAACTCTCAACATGAAAGTTGTCTGTATCGACGATACAAACTCATCTGTGTTGGCTGTTCGTCCATCGGGTAACTGGATTGACCGGAAATCACCAAAAAAAACAACCAGTCACTTTTTCAATTTTTTGCTCGTAGTTCACAATTGGTGAACTTTTCTCCATGGTCCCTAAAGGGAAGTGGAGAGCAAGACGCTGGCGATCATGTAGGTGGTGGTTCATTGGGTCAACATCAAGGTGTCTCAAGAAGCAATGGGACTGGCGTGGGTGAACACGAAGCAGCGATCATGGAGGTAGAGGTGGCGTGGCGTCCTGTGTGATAGAGTGGCAGCGACGTTTGATTCGGAGGGGGGAAGGTAGGTTCGTAAATATTGAACCTTAAAAGATGGGTTACATACATTAATAATGTGATTAATTATATTTAATGACAAGGTTAGGTTAAGCTAATGATCATTAATTAAATTATAAATTATTTTAATTCGTATTCAAACTTGTAACAGTTGTAACTCTTCAATATGAGCTAGGATTTGGGCGCGACAAGTTCCATTGGATTCGTATCCGCGTAATCTATGCATACGAGGTTGATTGGCCTGATTTGAAGATATTTGGAATTTTAGATAATTTCAAATGGCAGTTTAAAATTCGATAAATTGACCAAAATTGTTGATTTAGATTAAATGGTGAGCTAAAACTCATACTCTCTATTTATATTTGTTAGTTAAATCTCACACACCCTCAAATACTATTATATTATATAATAGTATTTATTGTTGATTTCGCATTTTTTTATTCGATTGGTTTTTTAATGATTTATTGATTATTCAGTTTGCTTTTTATTATATATTCATGCCCGTGGAGGAGGATGATCTTTGACACTATCTGCTTTAAGGTGTAGATTCATCTTATATGAATTAGTTTATCCTATATGTTTATGCATATATGTACTGATATATGAGCTGTGATGCAAGGGGATAGGCTGGAGGGATCTACCAAGATTCCTCAATATTTTGGATGTTATTTGCTTTCGTTTTATACATCCATGAACTACTTAACCTAAATATCACTAAAATCTATTTTGGTTGATGATTACTGAATTAAAACATTGTTATGTTATAAATTAGTAAACTGTATTGGTTAAGTTATTGGTGGTAGATAGCCAAAATTCAGCATTTTGAATGTTATGATTTGTTGTAAGGGAAATTTACTAAGTTCTGAAGTTATTGAAATGCCTTGTAACAATGCATGTTTTAAATCAATTTTATATAAGTTATGGAAACAAAAGATTTATAAAAGAATTTAACATTTACAAACAGATTTTATAAATGATTTTATGACGAATTAAATATTTATAAACAAGATTTTAAGTATTGAAACTTAACTAAGATTTTAGACTTAAGTTTTATAAAGCTGTAAGCAAAAATTTAACAAATGAATAAGTTTTACAATTGATTTATAACTATTTTTCAACATGATTTATGAAATGAACTATATAACTTGTAAAATGACTTATAAATGTATTTTATAACTTAAGACGGAATTTTATAAAAGTTCAAAGAATTCAAATGAAGTCCTAGACAATTTGTTTTATAACCTAAGTCCAAAATAATTTGATTCATAACTAGATAAGTTTTCGTAAGATTTGAAACAAAGATTCATCCGTTTCAAGATTTAACATGTTTTCCAACAGAATAATTATAATATCCTTATTTGACTTGTAATAAATTTTGAATATGGAACTTTTATTATTCGTATGAATTTGAAAGGTGTTATCACCATTCTTCAATGAATAGTGTAAGTGAAATTTGGAGAACGGTATTGATTATGATTATTCTTATCATAATACATCTTGTTTGTACTAATAACCAATAATTTTAGATTTTATAAGAAATGATGTATTTCATGACATTGTTTTTGATCCACCTATGATTAATGACTATAATTATACCTTTGAGTTAAGTGTAAATACGTTTTCAAAGTTTGAAAACAAAATGATTTGTGAATACGCTTATTCTATTGAGATAAATGTAAGGATATGATTTCCAAGTATGAAAAAATAACAATTTGTGAATGTGCTTATTCTGATGAAATAAGTATATGTAATCGATTTATGAGAATCGATAAAATGAGTTAATAAATGATCTGATTAAAGTGGCTTATGCTGCTAATGTGCTTGACCATACGAATATGGTTGATGGTTAAATAACTGACTATCGATTAAATTCTCTTTTAGCTTACATCGTTGGGACGAGAAGGGATTTCGCTCGGTCCGAACCAGTCGCTAAACCGACCCAGACCGTTCGAAACGCCCTATCGTTTGAGGACAAGACAAAACAGAACGCAGACAAAGGAACATTTCATTGTATATTACAACAATGCATCAGATTACAAGAATATACAGAGTATAAATGAATATTACACAGAAATATCAGAGATTACAATAAATTACATAGCAGCGGAAAATAATACAATACACAACTAGAAGTGATATACGGATACAAAGCTTTCCGGATATCATTCCAGCTGTAAACCAGGATCCTGTGAATATAAATCTGCAAAACCAAAACTACTAGCTGCCCGTGCCAAAATAAGGGCACCTAGAGTTTAGGTTAAAACAATAAACTCCAGGTCAGTCATGTGACTGGTGTGAGAACTAAAACAGTTATAAATCTTTATTTTAAAGTTAGGTAAATCAAGGGACCACGCCGTATGACACGGAACGGGTTTCCTCCCAAGAATACCAGTGCATAAAACAAACAGCGCAATGCTAAATAGAGAAAAATGAAGCTGTTATAAGATCCAGTTCCTATCACACAATGCAACGCAAGCCGGGGGATAGGGTTTTTACCTTATAATAGCCAAGAATGCTTGATACGTTTAAAAGAAATCATTTGATACTATGATAAGTGCATAGTGTATAAAACAACTTCAAATCATAAATATCAATCATAGGCGGCATGGGTACCATATATCATGTCGCCATATATAGGTTTACAAATAAAACCGCAAATATCACGTATTTGGAAATTGGATTTCCATCTATGAACCGAGGCCAAAGATAGTCCTCAACCGATTCGAGACGCTCTAGCCCGCCCCTCAGGCAAGTACTCAGTCAAGCCTTTGGATCGTCAGGGCCGGTCCACCGATGTGGATTAAAATGCCTGAACATGCGTTTCCCCGCCCTTTGGGGCGTAGATGAGCCAACGAATGACTCCATCGGACCCGGATCGTCCGATCAAACCGAGGCGCCTCGCAACAGCAACAACCACACAGGTGAAAAGTATATAAATGTCAGGGATGGTAGGTCACTAACACCACCCTAGCTAGAAAGAAACGCATGCCCTCCCTGATGTCCTCTCCCGTTTTTGGTTCACAACCGGGGTGCGAGGCTCGCGAATTCACATTACACAAAGTTGTGCCACACAGGCTGTGCTTTGATCATCACCACAAGACTTTGCTTTTCAACAGAAGCCTCGATCAATTGCCACTTAGGCATGCCACACAGGCAATTCACTCCATGCGTTTGATATCCATCAATATATAACCCCTGAGCTCGTACGTCTCAGAGAAGGGCGTTAACCAAGAGAATAAATTCTCCGCCGCCAAACAGATATATATTTAATAGAGATCAATCACACGGACTAAAATCCAATGTCAGACACACAGTCCATTTACAAGTCCGTTCTGGGTCAGAACGAAACCGGAGGCACCTAGTACCCCGCATATCCATCGATCTCCAAGTCCGTCTGGACGATCACCAACTATTTCCATCTTCTTGGGTGTACAGCCCAATCAAGATCATCAGTAATTACCCAAACGACGTGAAGACCTCCGGTCTTCGACCATCATCTTCGTCTTCGACTTATCGTCGTATCAGTTATTCAGAATGGGATAAACCCGGTCTTTCCGAATAACTCGCGTATATTATAAACAAGTGTTACACAAACACAACATACGCCTCATTCCAATTCATCAGTCGCTAACCGTAAATTAATCAAGAGAATAATTCCCCAAATATTAACCCCGAAGGCCGAAACCAACATCAGATCAATATCCAGTTTACCATTCTGCTTAGCTAACCGACAGTTAGTTTCTAAATTTCACATTCATAGGGAAAGGTTCCCATTAATTTTATCAAAGATAAATCATTAAAATTTATTCTTTAAACTATTTTTGAATATCAATTCAAACTAGTCGGGATTAACGAACCTTACCGAAGTAATCATTTGTTTTAATTTCCCAATCCCAATCTATTCATCCCATGAAGTAAAACTGGTTATACTTCATATCTAACACCACGGTGTTATCGGTAAATTCAATTACCATTTCACGTTCAAATCTAATTAAAGATTTAACTAACGCCTGGAGCAAGACTGGTGACACTCCATTCTCGATTATTTCAATCTAATTAAAGATTCATTAAAACTCCACTTAGTTTTAATCGCTAACTGGGTTAAAGAATCTGTGTCATTTAAAACACGGTTCATAATAAACCCAAAATCACATTCCATTAATTATCGGGTTAAAGAACAAGTGTTATTTAAAACACTGTCCACGATAAACCCAAAAATCAATATCAATTCAATTTCAATTAAAGATTATTTAATTGGCACACTTCATTAAATCTAAATAAAAAGATTTAATCTTTTCTCAACTGGGTTCAAGAACAGTGTTAGTGAAGACACCATTCACGACAAACCCAAATCACATTTGATATTAAACACAAGGCTCTAAATAGAAAATATATCGGCTTATATTCAATATCAAATTCTACGACCAACAAATATCATATTGGAAATAACGATATATATATATCTTTCAAATTTCCATAACAATATCTGTATAATCACGAAATCCAACATTGAAATATTCCGAAGACAATTTCGATTCAAATCCATTCCAATGCAATCATTGGAAATTCTGGTTATTTTCAAAACCATTTCAAATTCAATTTATTTATTTAAAAATAAATAGAATTATAATTCTAGTTCAAAACTAGTTCATTTCGATAAAAATCTATTTTTATCTTTTCAAATATGGAGTTTTTCATCCCAATTCTTCACAAATCATTTCTTATGATTTTACATAAATTATTACTATTTTTAATAATTTTATCAAGGCCCGTACAGTCGATTTCCATCAACGGCCATCGAACTGCACGTACAACGACCTTTTTCAAATTTGATTTGGACATAATTACAAATCCAACCGTTAGATTTCAAATTTCTAATATTCAATAGAAAGCTCTTTTCGATACGAACCCAACGGTTCTGGTTTCAGGAGAATCCGACGGTCGGATCTCCCGTAATATCCGTTCGAAGTCAATGGTCGAAATTCGCGAACTGCCGCGGCGCGGCGCGTTCTATTCAGGCCATTATATTATATATATATATATAATATATATAATATATACTTCGTCGATTTCAATTCAAAACGTGCTTTATAAATCGTTTTAAATTCATTTTCAAAACGGTTTCAATTCGAATTCATTTATATTCAAATTCAATTCGAATTCATTTCTATTCGAATTTCAAATCACTTCAGTGTATTTCAAATTTCAAATCAATTCAGTTTAATTCGAATTTCAATTCACTTTAAATATAATTCGAATTTCAATTCTTTTCAAAGTATCATATTTTGAAATCACTTTCGATATTCATTATAAAATGAATAAAATCGATATAAATATCGTTCACGTCAAAATGGCGTCAATCTATCAACGCGGCTTCATATATTTCGATTTTCAAATATTCTATTTCAAATATTTCTAATTCAAATATTTCTATTTCGAAACTGGAATGAGGCCCAAACAATTACCATATAATGTTGATTATATGGATTTTCTACAACACATGTTCATATCAACAACGATGAATAATCAACCATCATCCAAAGTGCATTCTACACTGTATAAGCATCAAATTTAAATATTCAACGCTTATAACAGTCTGTCAATCAATCGATCGACATACAACTAAACAATCAGGATTAGTGTACGTCAAATATCATCCTAATACCCGTGTGGGGTTTCAAACAATCACACACAGATTTTTATTTGTGCAGTTGGGCGATGTGTAAAATTTATCGTCCCAATCAATGTCCTTCAAATAGGTGTACATAAACAAACCGTCCGGTTTGTAAATGAATATTTATTTATTCTCATTCACGTTAAAATTATATTTTTAACGATCAAACTATTTTATTCAAACCATGAATTTTCTATTCGGTTCATTTATTAAATAAAATGTTATCTTTATTTTTCTAACTTATTTTAGAAAATTTCGGCGGCATAACGGCACGATACTAGAAACGGGACGAGGCCTAGCCTTATCCCCGGTCTAGTGAAGGCCCGCGCCATTCACACATCAATCAAATCAATTTCATTTCACCAAACAATTCAATTCAAACCAAATAATCTAACTAACTACACAACCAAACAATTAAACAAACAAGCCATCCATGGTCTGTGGATGACGGGTGTCGGGTGCTACTAAACACCGTCTGCATCCTAGTATATATATATAACTAGAAAAAGAATTTTGAGTGAGAAGTTCTCACCGAAAGCTATCCAATACTCCACGGCACTTCTAATGCAGGAAATCTTCACTGTTCTCGTCGATATCACTTTCTTTGCCCGTAGCCACTACATATATAAAAATCACATTTTTATTTCGATGTTCAATTTATAAAAATCACATTTTTACTTCGATGTTCAATTTATAAAAATCACATTTTTATTTCGATGTTCAATTTATAAAAATCACATTTTTATTTCGATGTTCAATTTATAAAAATCACATTTTTATTTCGATGTTCAATTTATAAAAATCACATTTTTATTTCGATGTTCAATATATAAAAATCATATTTTTCCTTCGATGTTCAATTTATAAAAATCATATTTTTCCTTCGATGTTCAATTTATAAAAATCATATTTTTATTTCGATGTTCAATTTATAAAAATCATATTTTTACTTCGATGTTCAATATATAAAAATCATATTTTTACCTTGCTATTCAATATATAAAAATTGAATCTTTACTATGTTATCATATAGATAAAAAATCCATTTCAAAAATATAGATTTCGCATTTTTACATCTAAAAATTTCGCCTTTTCACATTTAAAAATATCGCCTTATCATATTTTTACATTTATATCTCATAAAGATTATATTTTTATAGTTCCTACTATGCAAAGATCATACTTTTATCTTTCTACAATATAAAAGATTATATTTTTACTACTTTAAAAATATAAAAATCATATTTTTTTATCATTATATAGTAAAGATCATGTTTTTATTTTCGCTACTTCGTTATAAAAGAAATATATTTTCCTTCATAAACCGCTATGAAAAAATCTAATTTTTTCCTATTACAACAAAACCCTAATTTGTTTTTTTTATTTTATTATCTGTATTTTAATGAAAATGAAAATGAAAATGAAAATGAAAATAAAATAAAACAAAATAAGAAAATAAAATAAAAATAAAACATACCAGCGGAGAGGGGGGGTGTGCCATCGCTCAAGCGAAGGAGGGGGAGGCGGTTGTCGGGGTGTGCCTGGCGTCGGGCACAGGAAGCGACGGGCGGCGTGTGGTCAGGGGAGGGGGCTCGCGATTCAATCGAGAAGGAGGAGGAGGTTGAGAAGGAGAGGGCGGCGGCAGCGTCGGTGGGGGGGGGCGATGTGGTGGCGGAGGCTCATCCCCCCCCCCCCCCCCCCCCCCGTCGCCCTTCTTTCTTTTTTTTTCTTCTGGTCAATGAAAAGTGAGAGGGAAAGGGATCGAAGAAACAGTTTTATTATATTTTTATTTTAATTATTTAACTTTAAAAAGTTGACTTTTACATACGACCTCTAAACGAGGCCCACCGCCTGTCGTCCATAGCGTTTCACCCCCATTACGAACACAATGGGATATGTACTGCAAGCCGATTCGACTGTTTCGATCAGTTTCCGTTAAAATCAACATATAACTCTATATATTGAATTTGAACGCGCATTTCAATTTACCGGGGTCACATACTAACTAGAAAAATTCCCGAAAAATATTTTCTAGCTTCGTATTGACGATACGGTCCTAACAAAACTAGTTTCATCGAATTCTGAGATCGTTGGAAAAATGGCCATTTTCCAGTCGATTAAAATCAACTGAACTGGTCAAACGCGTTTTCCTTTGCCACGCTCACATATTGATTTGAAAAATCATGAAATTTGAAATCTAGCAATAATTTGACATCACGAATCCAACAAAAGTGGTTTCGTCGAAATCCGAGGTCATTTGCAAAATTTCCATTTTTAAGGGCCTGAATTCCATAGCGACTATTCAGAATTTTCAACTGGACATATCTTTTGATCCCCGCTATGAAATTTCGATTTTTCGGATTCGTTGGAAAGATATTATCAATTAGATTCTAATGTTCTTGGTTTCACTAAAATCCGGATTGTTTGGCACCCGGTACATTCAATTGAAGTTTGAAATCGAATTATCGAACTACCGCGCCATTTTCAATTCCTATTTATAATTATATATAAATATTTATATTCTAACGATGACGTATATAATATATACGTTCTATTATATTCAAAATAAATTTCTCGTCGTTTTTATTTAAAATAATCATTTTAAATAATCAAAATTCGCTAAAATCGCCAAAATAAAAATTTTAAACTGGCCCAGATTTTCGGGTTATTACAATCTCCCCTACTTAAAACTTTTCGTCCCCGAAAAGGAACAAAGTCGAAAGTGGTTTGATTAATCAACTCTATGTTCGATCTGGCTTCCATTCTCCAACTTTTCAGTTTCTGAGAATTTTCAAATTCTTCAAAAATTTGGCTAACACCCTAAATTTTCGAAAAATTTCGCCATAACCTCCCCTGCACCGGGAGCATCGGGAAATCTCAAATAGCTTCCCCGGTCCTTCAGATCTCAAAAAGAAAAAGAAAAAGCCAAGCGGCTAGCCAATAGGCTCATAAAAATCATCATCACCCAAACAAAACAGTAAATTATATAGTAAACATGTACCTATTTGTCGGGCAAACAAATTTTATTCTCTGCTTTAGCCTCCTTGCTATGACCTGTTCAATGTAAGTACATGTATATGCAAGCAAACGCAACCAATTTTCAATATAATTCAATATTTGGTTCAATTAGGCTAAATGGTTCAAAATTATCAACCAAATAAACAAACAACACAAACATCAATCAAATAGTGGATTAACGTTTCAAATTCATAATTTCACTACATATACAAAAATCATGTTTTTGATGCCAATTCACAACAATAGGCCCTATCTAATTTTGGTTCTCACACCAGTCAATAGGAAATATATAAATATCACACCTTCGACACTCGAACACTAATTCGGATGATGAAGCTTCAATCATCAGAACCATCTCCGGGCGACTAGAGTGTGATTCTATATCTATCCAGTATATTAAAACTTCAAATACACGTTTGCAAGGCGTATATGCAAAATCTTTATATACTGGACTGTCCCGATCAATATAGAATAAATAATCAAATACGAATAGTTGATTTAAATTTCAAAACAAAATTTGTTTTCATTTTAAAAATATACTCTTCACACTCGTTCTAGGATACTACCGATCCCATCTCTAACGAGTCATTCCCATTGGATATTACTAATCCAGTTTCTGATGAATTCTTTCGTATGGTTCTAATGTGCCTTGTTCTCTAAGCTTTGTAAACCAAAGCTCTGATACCAACTGTGACGAGAAGGGATTTCGCTCGGTCCGAACCAGTCGCTAAACCGACCCAGACCGTTCGAAACGCCCTATCGTTTGAGGACAAGACAAAACAGAACGCAGACAAAGGAACATTTCATTGTATATTACAACAATGCATCAGATTACAAGAATATACAGAGTATAAATGAATATTACACAGAAATATCAGAGATTACAATAAATTACATAGCAGCGGAAAATAATACAATACACAACTAGAAGTGATATACGGATACAAAGCTTTCCGGATATCATTCCAGCTGTAAACCAGGATCCTGTGAATATAAATCTGCAAAACCAAAACTACTAGCTGCCCGTGCCAAAATAAGGGCACCCAGAGTTTAGGTTAAAACAATAAACTCCAGGTCAGTCATGTGACTGGTGTGAGAACTAAAACAGATATAAATCTTTATTTTAAAGTTAGGTAAATCAAGGGACCACGCCGTATGACACGGAACAGGTTTCCTCCCAAGAATACCAGTGCATAAAACAAACAGCGCAATGCTAAATAGAGAAAAATGAAGCTGTTATAAGATCCAGTTCCTATCACACAATGCAACGCAAGCCGGGGGATAGGGTTTTTACCTTATAATAGCCAGGAACGCTTGATACGTTTAAAAGAAATCATTTGATACTATGATAAGTGCATAGTGTACAAAACAACTTCAAATCATAAATATCAATCATAGGCGGCATGGGTACCATATATCATGTCGCCATATATAGGTTTACAAATAAAACCGCAAATGTCACGTATTTGGAAATTGGATTTCCATCTATGAACCGAGGCAAAAGATAGTCCTCAACCGATTCGAGACGCTCTAGCCCGCCCCTCAGGCAAGTACTCAGTCAAGCCTTTGGATCGTCAGGGCCGGTCCACCGATGTGGATTAAAATGCCTGAACATGCGTTTCCCCGCCCTTTGGGGCGTAGATGAGCCAACGAATGACTCCATCGGACCCGGATCGTCCGATCAAACCGAGGCGCCTCGCAACAGCAACAACCACACAGGTGAAAAGTATATAAATGTCAGGGCTGGTAGGTCACTGACACCACCCTAGCTAGAAAGAAACGCATGCCCTCCCTGATGTCCTCTCCCGTTTTTGGTTCACAACCGGGGTGCGAGGCTCGCGAATTCACGTTACACAAAGCTGTGCCACACAGGCTGTGCTTTGATCATCACCACAAGACTTTGCTTTTCAACAGAAGCCTCGATCAATTGCCACTTAGGCATGCCACACAGGCAATTCACTCCATGCGTTTGATATCCATCAATATATAACCCCTGAGCTCGTACGTCTCAGAGAAGGGCGTTAAGCAAGAGAATAAATTCTCCGCCGCCAAACAGATATATATTTAATAGAGATCAATCACACGGACTAAAATCCAATGTCAGACACACAGTCCATTTACAAGTCCGTTCTGGGTCAGAACGAAACCGGAGGCACCTAGTACCCCGCATATCCATCGATCTCCAAGTACGTCTGGACGATCACCAACTGTTTCCATCTTCTTGGGTGTACAGCCCAATCAAGATCATCAGTAATTACCCAAACGACGTGAAGACCTCCGGTCTTCGACTATCATCTTCGTCTTCGACTTATCGTCGTATCAGTTATTCAGAACGGGATAAACCCGGTCTTTCCGAATAACTCGCATATATTATAAACAAGTGTTACACAAACACAACATACGCCTCATTCCAATTCATCAGTCGCTAACCGTAAATTAATCAAGAGAATAATTCCCCAAATATTAACCCCGAAGGCCGAAACCAACATCAGATCAATATCCAGTTTACCATTCTGCTTAGCTAACCGACAGTTAGTTTCTAAATTTCACATTCATAGGGAAAGGTTCCCATTAATTTTATCAAAGATAAATCATTAAAATTTATTCTTTAAACTATTTTTGAATATCAATTCAAACTAGTCGGGATTAACGAACCTTACCGAAGTAATCATTTGTTTTAATTTCCCAATCCCAATCTATTCATCCCATGAAGTAAAACTGGTTATACTTCATATATAACACCACGGTGTTATCGGTAAATTCAATTACCATTTCACGTTCAAATCTAATTAAAGATTTAACTAACGCCTGGAGCAAAACTGGTGACACTCCATTCTCGATTATTTCAATCTAATTAAAGATTCATTAAAACTCCACTTAGTTTTAATCGCTAACTGGGTTAAAGAATCTGTGTCATTTAAAACACGGTTCATGATAAACCCAAAATCACATTCCATTAATTATCGGGTTAAAGAACAAGTGTTATTTAAAACACTGTCCACGATAAACCCAAAAATCAATATCAATTCAATTTCAATTAAAGATTATTTAATTGGCACACTTCATTAAATCTAAATAAAAAGATTTAATCTTTTCTCAACTGGGTTCAAGAACAGTGTTAGTGAAGACACCATTCACGACAAACCCAAATCACATTTGATATTAAACACAAGGCTCTGAATAGAAAATATATCGGCTTATATTCAATATCAAATTCTACGACCAACAAATATCGTATTGGAAATAACGATATATATATATCTTTCAAATTTCCATAACAATATCTGTATAATCACGAAATCCAACATCGAAATATTCCGAAGACAATTTCGATTCAAATCCATTCCAATGCAATCATTGGAAATTCTGGTTATTTTCAAAACCATTTCAAATTCAATTTATTTATTTAAAAATAAATAGAATTATAATTCTAGTTCAAAACTAGTTCATTTCGATAAAAATCTATTTTTATCTTTTCAAATATGGAGTTTTTCATCCCAATTCTTCACAAATCATTTCTTATGATTTTACATAAATTATTACTATTTTTAATAATTTTATCAAGGCCCGTACAGTCGATTTCCATCAACGGCCATCGAACTGCACGTACATCGACCTTTTTCAAATTTGATTTGGACATAATTCTAAATCTAACCATTAGATTTCAAATTTCTAATATTCAATAGAAAGCTCTTTTCGATACGAACCCAACGGTTCTAGTTTCAGGAGAATCCGACGGTCGGATCTCCCGTAATATCCGTTCGAAGTCAATGGTCGAAATTCGCGAACTGCCGCGGCGCGGCGCGTTCTATTCAGGCCATTATATTATATATATAATATATATAATATATACTTCGTCGATTTCAATTCAAAACGTGCTTTATAAATCGTTTTAAATTCATTTTCAAAACGGTTTCAATTCGAATTCATTTATATTCAAATTCAATTCGAATTCATTTCTATTCGAATTTCAAATCACTTCAGTGTATTTCAAATTTCAAATCAATTCAGTTTAATTCGAATTTCAATTCACTTTAAATATAATTCGAATTTCAATTCTTTTCAAAGTATCAGATTTTGAAATCACTTTCGATATTCATTATAAAATGAATAAAATCGATATAAATATCGTTCACGTCAAAATGGCGTCAATCTATCAACGCGGCTTCATATATTTCGATTTTCAAATATTCTATTTCAAATATTTCTAATTCAAATATTTCTATTTCGAAACTGGAATGAGGCCCAAACAATTACCATATAATGTTGATTATATGGATTTTCTACAACACATGTTCATATCAACAACGATGAATAATCAACCATCATCCAAAGTGCATTCTACACTGTATAAGCATCAAATATAAATATTCAACGCTTATAACAGTCTATCAATCAATCGATCGACATACAACTAAACAATCAGGATTAGTGTACGTCCAATATCATCTCAATACCCGTGCGGGGTTTCAAACAATCACACACAGATTTTTATTTGTGCAGTTGGGCGATGTGTAAAATTTATCGTCCCAATCAATGTCCTTCAAATAGGTGTACATAAACAAACCGTCCGGTTTGTAAATGAATATTTATTTATTCTCATTCACGTTAAAATTATATTTTTAACGATCAAACTATTTTATTCAAACCATGAATTTTCTATTCGGTTCATTTATTAAATAAAATGTTATCTTTATTTTTCTAACTTATTTTAGAAAATTTCGGCGGCATAACGGCACGATACTAGAAACGGGACGAAGCCTAGCCTTATCCCCGGTCTAGTGAAGGCCCACGCCATTCACACATCAATCAAATCAATTTCATTTCATCAAACAATTCAATTCAAACCAAATAATCTAACCAACTACACAACCAAACAATTAAACAAACAAGCCATCCATGGTCTGTGGATGACGGGTGTCGGGTGCTACTAAACACCGTCTGCATCCTAGTATATATATATAACTAGAAAAAGAATTTTGAGTGAGAAGTTCTCACCGAAAGCTATCCAATACTCCACGGCACTTCTAATACAGGAAATCTTCACTGTTCTCGTCGATATCACTTTCTTTGCCCGTAGCCACTACATATATAAAAATCACATTTTTATTTCGATGTTCAATTTATAAAAATCACATTTTTACTTCGATGTTCAATTTATAAAAATCACATTTTTATTTCGATGTTCAATTTATAAAAATCACATTTTTATTTCGATGTTCAATTTATAAAAATCACATTTTTATTTCGATGTTCAATTTATAAAAATCACATTTTTATTTCGATGTTCAATATATAAAAATCATATTTTTCCTTCGATGTTCAATTTATAAAAATCATATTTTTCCTTCGATGTTCAATTTATAAAAATCACATTTTTATTTCGATGTTCAATTTATAAAAATCATATTTTTACTTCGATGTTCAATATATAAAAATCATATTTTTACCTTGCTATTCAATATATAAAAATCGAATTTTTACTACGTTATCATATAGATAAAAATCCATTTCAAAAATATAGATTTCGCATTTTTACATCTAAAAATTTCGCCTTTTCACATTTAAAAATATCGCCTTATCATATTTTTACATCTATATCTCATAAAGATTATATTTTTATAGTTCTTACTATGCAAAGATCATACTTTTATCTTTCTACAATATAAAAGATTATATTTTTACTACTTTAAAAATATAAAAATCATATTTTTTTATCATTATATAGTAAAGATCATGTTTTTATTTTCGCTACTTCGTTATAAAAGAAATATATTTTTCTTCATAAACCGCTATGAAAAAATCTAATTTTTTCCTATTACAACAACACCCTAATTTGTTTTTTTTTTATTATCTGTATTTTAATGAAAATGAAAATAAAATAAAATAAGAAAATAAAATAAAAATAAAACATACCAGCGGAGAGGGGGGGGGTGTGCCATCGCTCAGGCGAAGGAGGGGGGAGGCGGTTGTCGGGGTGTGCCTGGCGTCGGGTACAGGAAGCGACGGGCGGCGTGTGGTCAGGGGAGGGGGCTCGCGATTCAATCGAGAAGGAGGAGGAGGTTGAGAAGGAGAGGGCGGCGGCAGCGTCGCTGGGGGGGGGGGATGTGGTGGCGGCAGCTCATCCCCCCCGTCGCCCTTCTTTCTCTCTTGTTTTCTTCTGGTCAATGAAAAGTGAGAGGGAAAGGGATCGAAGAAACAGTTTTATTATATTTTTATTTTAATTATTTAACTTTAAAAAGTTGACTTTTACATACGACCTCTAAATGAGGCCCACCGCCTGTCGCCCATAGCGTTTCACCCCCATTCCGAACACAATGGGATATGTACTGCAAGCCGATTCGACTGTTTCGATCAGTTTCCGTTAAAATCAACATATAACTCTATATATTGAATTTGAACGCGCATTTCAATTTACCGGGGTCACATACTAACTAGAAAAATTCCCGAAAAATATTTTCTAGCTTCGTATTGACGATACGGTCCTAACAAAACTAGTTTCATCGAATTCTGAGATCGTTGGAAAAATGGCCATTTTCCAGTCGATTAAAATCAACTGAACTGGTCAAACGTGTTTTCCTTTGCCACGCTCACATATTGATTTGAAAAATCATGAAATTTGAAATCTAGCAATAATTTGACATCACGAATCCAACAAAAGTGGTTTCGTCAAAATCCGAGGTCATTTGCAAAATTTCCATTTTTAAGGGCCTGAATTCCATAGCGACTATTCAGAATTTTCAACTGGACATATCTTTTGATCCCCGCTATGAAATTTCGATTTTTCGGATCCATTGGAAAGATATTATCAATTAGATCCTAATGTTTTTGGTTTCACTAAAATCCGGATTGTTTTGCACCCGGTACATTCAATTGAATTTTGAAATCGAATTATCGAACTACCGCGCCATTTTCAATTCCTATTTATAATTATATATAAATATTTATATTCTAACGACGACGTATATAATATATACGTTCTATTATATTCAAAATAAATTTCTCGTCGTTTTTATTTAAAATAATCATTTTAAATAATCAAAATTCGCTAAAATCGCCAAAATAAAAATTTTAAACTGGCCCAGATTTTCGGGTTATTACAATCGTGTTGGTTCGAGGAACTGGGATCATAGTGGATTTGAAACCACTTCGAATCGGCTTTATGTTCAAAAATTATATGCAGGATCCTAATGATTATGCTTATGCTCATGAATATGATGTGAAGGTGTAGGCCTTCGGAACGAAAATAACTACTTATTGATGCCTTAGCTTGCACCCATGGTTAATTATATGCCTACACTTTTAGCAGTGGTCCCTATGTTCTAGAGATTTGCATGTTGCGAGAACTTCTTATTACTAATCCTTAGGGTGATACCCGACATGAAGTGTTAAAAGATACCTTTTGTCTGTCTTGTTCCTGAAAGATTTGTATGGGTGGATGTTTGACATCGTATTTCTTAGACCGCGTACATTAATTTCTATAAACATGCATTTGTTTGGTGCCAAAGAAGGAAACTTCTCTTAGCGCAACACCTTTTTTTGAGACGTGTGAGCTCGAAGATTTTATTTTTGTGATATCGATTAGTGATCGATGAAATGACAATGTGGCATCCAAAGATGGTATGTGCTATGATATGAAAGATATACGCTACTTGTGGCCTTATCGACTGGAATTGGCAAAACAAGTCACGCGGTAAGGCTATGCGTGTCACGCCCACTAGAATGTGTACGTCACCATTTTGGATGTTGTACTCTCTATATATATCAAGTATAACGATGTTGAGCATGCTCGGTAGGTCAGAAAACCAAGGTAATGGCATATTCAGTCAGTGAATCACCTTCGGGCTTGTGTAGTTAGGTCATCTTATTAGTAAAGCGCGGGGAAGTCGACCTATGATAAATCCCTCTAGAGATGTATTTTATGGAAGGCATCCCTAAGACTTGCTATTTTTATGGATATCCTTTATCCATTACAAACCAACCAATTTTTATGTATTGTCTAACATACTTCATGCAATTTAATAATGGTAAAAAAAATTCTATTTTATTTGATTTACTTCAAGGGTTTTATCCAAATTAGACATTGTAATAGTATCACTTGATTTTATAGAAAGGTTTTGGTTATCGTAAGGGAAAAACATGTGCTATGTTTATGTATGGTCGTGCCTTACGAGAGTTCCATCCTTTAAAAAGATTTTTAAAAATAAGCAAGTTGTTTGTAATGTGATTTTTTTTACTTTGGTATTTCAAACTGATCCGGGAGTTGTTTTCCTTTATGCTCAAATCAATCCGAGTTTATTTTCTAGATTAGCTTTGGATTTGCTTGAAGCTTCGGGACAGGAGCTCGAGTCGATACATACTCTTGTATTTATTCTATTATCTATTTTTCCATTGTGCTACGATATTTGTTGTATGTATTCGATGTGCTTTATGCTGTATGTATCAACAATTGTGATAACATGTTATTATAACTGTCGAAGCTAATTATTTGTTGAATTCTAATTTTGTATGTTTGTACATATGTTGGGTGTGTGTATGTGTGTATTACTCTTTTTTGGGAAAGATGGTTGTTATATTATATTTTCTCAGTCTTCTATGAGGTTTTATACCTACTTTGATTTTGTTGTTATTGTCTTTTTCTTTTCTCTATTCTATACCTTTTTTCATTCTTCATTCTCACCGTCTGAGGTTATCGATGCTAGAGTTTAGGCACGTGAATACAGATGATGCATTAGCATCAAAATTCTAAGGTTGAATTTTTTGCCCATTTCATAAATCAAACAACCAAACACACAAAGGCAAAGAAGAGTCAGAGGGCGACCTACGCTGAACGTTGCACCTTAATTATGCAACCCCTAAGACGTTGGTATGAACCTTTCAATAGGGCTCGGTGCTAACCTCTCCTATGTGGGGAGATCCACGCACCACTTCTGGAATGTGGTCATCTTGCCTCAATGAGCTCCCTTGTGAATTTTTGAGTCGATCCGTCTTGTTTCTTCAGTTTCCGAGAGACCATCAGAAGCTTAAAAAAGGATATTCTCTTTTATTCTTTATGTGAAGCTTTGTCATCCCTTGGAGGCAACATCACCCTCTACCTTTTAACATCAAACCAAATGTATTTATATTCAACAATATAAGTAAAGATTAATACAGGAAGATGTATGACAAAGTTTGTTGAACTATTATCACTACAAAAAACATTGCTATTTCTGACCAGGGGTGCGACGGGTTATTTCCGACTGCTTTCGATGGGCCTTAGGTGGCCATCAGAAACCGTCAGAAGTATTCAGGATAAACCCCAGCCCGATCACTTTCTTCCCCATTCTTCCTCTCCAACTTAAAAAAACTATTACGGATTTAAAAACCCCACCACCCCAAATTCGATTTTTTTGGCCTCCAAACACCGACTTCTTCACGTAGGAACATCCTGGGATTTCATTCAATCCCCTGGAGCGATTAATTTGAGGTATAAACTCTTTTTTTCCTTAAAATTCAGCTTTTTACCTAAACCTATATTTGTTTAAATTAGAAGATTATGGTTATCTGTTGATTGCAATTGGTTCCAATAGTGTTGTAGTGGGTTATAACATCCTATTATGTGTGTATTTCATGTGATATACTGAAATTGAAAGTATAATGTGCAATATTTGGTTATTTGTGCATATGTCCCCCGAGCGTGGTTTTTGTCGTTGTATAATTGTGGATATTTGTGTATATGTGCATCGTTGTGCACGTGTGATTCATTTATTGTGTTAATTAATATAGGAAAAACTGAATGCACGAGCTAAGAATAGTACATTGTGTACATTTTGACTTATACACAAAAAAGCATGAGTCTAAATTCTAGTTAACTAATATTGAAACGACAATAATAATAAATTAGCTTTAAGTTGATTGATATGTCGAGAAAATATAGCAAAATAAAATATATTTTTGTTGTAGTAAAATTGTATTTTTATTGTAAAATGTGCACATCTAATTAGCTAATATCCCTTAGAGTGTTTACAGTCCCATCCGACGGGTGTTGTACATGATCGCTATATAAATAGTCGTTTTTGTCAAATTAAAAAACGACCGTTTATATTCATCTAATACAATATTTGTTGGATTTTTCCTTGTATTGGACAAGTTATACACGTGGTGAGCATCTACATTTTTTATACTATTTCATTTCAAACGATTCACGAAATTTCGGTTCAATTTTTCTTTTTGTTTTCTGCGTACATGCATTTGTGGACAATGTAAGAAACAAAAGGGAAATGTTGTCGAAATTTTGTTGAATCGTTTGGGAAGAAGTAGTATACAAAATGTAAATGTTTACTATATTTATAACGGGAAGTAGGATGTCTGACCATGTAAAAAAGTTGCGTTAAAAAAATATGCTAGATTTGAAATTATTTTTAACTTAATGAAATTGTTATTTGCTTTCAACCGTTATATATACTTGCGTTGAACGACCATAAAAACAATTTTTTTCGAATTTGTATTCTTGAAAATAAATATTAATTTTTGAACTTGTAACTAAATTTTTCAAATAGAAAATGATTGATCATTTTGTTGATCGGAGGAATTAGATGTACCAAAAAAGAGGACAGAGAGGTTCAATAAAAGAAGATTTTTATAATGGTATAAATGTCTTTGTCATATTCACTTTAAGAAAAGCGATCCTGAAATTCGTTGTCCGTGTAGCAAGTGTAGACATTTGAAGTATTTGTTACCCGATATTATGAAAGTCCATTTATGCAAAAACGAATTCGTACCTGAGTATTATTTTTGGGATCGTCATGGAGAAGTTGTAGCAAATACGTCCGTAGAGACTGAGGTAGAAGTTTTATTAATGAAAATGTTAGTACGACCCGTATTGAAAATATAGTCGAAGATGCATCACGATCAATGTTTCATATGGTTGCAGTTGACGACGATGATGGAAATGCTGAAGAACCGAATATTAAAGCCAAGAAAATTTATGATTTACTAGATAATGCTAAGAAACCTATTTGGATTGTTTGTAAAAGCGGCTCCCAACTGTCGGCAACGACAGAGTACATTGCAATGAAGTCAAAATACAACATCACTGAATTTGCATTTACAGCCATTATACAAGCTACAAAAAGGCTCATGCCGCCCGATAATTTATTGTGTGAAAATCACTACGAAGTTAAAAAACTTATGTCGGCATTTGATTTACCTTATCAGAAAATAGATACATGTTTGAAAGGATGCATGTTGTTTTAAAAAGATGACGTAAACCTTAGAAATTGTAAAATATGTAATCAAGAAAGATATAAACCAAGAAAGGAGAAGGGAAAGGAAGTTTGATACAAGCATATGCATTACTTACCCATTATTCCAAGGCTTTAAAGATTATATGCATCTTTTGTAACCGCATCTCATATGAGACGACACAAGGTGAGATTGGAGGAAGAAGGTACGTTGACCCATCCGTATGATGGGGAAGCATGGAAGCATTTCGATAAAACTTATCCCAGTTTTACAACGGAGACTCGTAATGTCAGACTAGGATTATGTAGTATGGTTTTTCACCATGTTCTCAATTTGGTGCTAAATATTCATCATGACTCATTATCATCACACCTTATAATTCACCTCTATAGATGTATATGAAAACACAATATATGTTTATTACTATTGTTGTTTCTGGCTCGACTATCCGACACAAGGAATTGATGTATATTTACAACCATTGATTGAAGAATTAAGAACACTGTGAAATGAAGGAGTAGAAATATACGATGTTTCAAAGAAGAAAATTTTTTGTATGTTTACTTCTTTGTTGTGGACTATAATTGATTTTCCTTCCTATGCATTGCATTCAGGATAGAGTACAGTTGGTTGTCTAATATGTCCATATTGCATGGAAGAAACATGAACGTTTTCCTTACCGTATGGTAAGAAAATTTCATGGTTTGACTGTCATCGAAATTTTCTCCATGTAAATCATCCTTTCAGAGTAGACAAAACAAAAACTTTTTAGCTAATAGAGTAGAAACCAGGCAACCTCCAACGATATGGTCTAGCGAAGACATATATGAACTATTTAAAGATTATCCAAAAATACGTGAAACTGGAGTTTAAACGGAAATTGAAGGCAAATTAATTGTTTACAATTGGTGCAGACAGTCTATTTTTTGGGATTTACCGTATTGGAAACATCTTCTGCTTCATCGTAATATTGATGTGATGCACAATGAGAAAATTATATTTGATAATGTCTTTAACACAATTTTGAATGTCAAAGGGAAGACTAAAGATGATTTGAAATCAAGGCGCTATATAAAAGAATTACTCAAACGTCCCGAGCTTCATATGAAACCAAATGACAATAAAAAAAACCCAAAGCATGTTATGAATTAGATAATAATCAAGTTAAAGTGATGTTAAAATTGGTTGAAGGGTTAAGATTTCCTGATGGGATTTCATCAAACCTTCGTAGATGTGTTCACTTCAAAAATGGTAAATTGGGCGAAATGAAAAGTGTAATGACCCGGACTCTTAGGGGTAAATTTTAAAATATTTGATATGGATTTAAATATTTAGTTAAGTAAATAAATCAATTTTTATAAGGAATTATGGATTTAAAAATCAATTTCAATTTAATATTGAAAATATTAAATTATCAGAATAAGAAAATGGATTTAGTTGAATTCAAAATTTAATTTGAATTAAATACAGTTCAATTAATTAATGAGAAATATTATTTGAATTTATAACGATAATAATATTATCGCAGAATTTAAAAGATTTGAAATTCAATTTATATCAATATAAATTAATATCCGTTGAGGATGATCGAATTAGACTTCGTGACCTATCCCAGTGTGTTCGCAACAGGGGTATTACCCTAGAATTGGCAGTGGTTGGGTTCAGAAGGGAGTTCAGGACCCTGGAGTATTTTAATTAAAGGATACAGTTTTTAAAACTAATTAAAATAAAATAAATTTTCTTTTGTTGTGGACAGAAATAAAACATGGAGGAAAAGAAATGGCCGCACAAATCAAAAGGAGAAAAGGGGAACACATTCTCCTCTTCCACTCCACAAAAGATTTGCCTCGCTGCTCAAAACTAAACCCCACCCTTCCTGTATAAAATCACGATGACCCTCTCATTTCTCCTTTGGATTTTTTTCTGTTCATTCCCTTAACAGAAAATTAAACGGCCGACTCCTCATTCGAAAATCAAAACAAACCTCATTCGAAAATCAAAAGCTTCTCACGATTCAATCCTGGACAGTGCGAAACGTTTTGGGGATCATTGAACTTGGGCTTCGCGATTTGTGATTAGGAACCGCAGGCGATTCAGAAGGGAGATAAGGGGGCGAGTTGATCTGCTAGTGGACCGTAGGGGGTTCGAACACCTGAGTGGTATTAGGGAGTGCGATTTCTGGAAGGTCAAAAAGGGAAGTCGCGATGTTGAGGATGCTTGTATTGGGGAGTGCGATGGATGATTTCGACGATGAACTGGGATTCGCTCGCGCTAAAAATAAATCTGTGCAGATTTAGGAGGAGTTCAGAAATTTGTGTGCTTAAGGAAGTGCGGATCTGTATTTTTGGGAGGGTGCGGTGCCTGATAATCTGGACGTCGATCTGTACGACGATGGAGGAGCTGACGAGGCCAACAAGGTGGAGTTCGATTGTTCTGGGATTGAAATGGAAAGTTTGTGTAGTAATTAGAGTGTGTGATTCATGATGGTATGTGATCAATGGCAAGGGTCTATGAGGTGTTTGTTGAAATGTCAGTGAAAGAATGGTGCAAAGGTCGGCTGATCTTCGATTGAATGGGTCAATGATGTTGAGGGTATGTTCGTGGATTTGATCGAGTGATTGAATAGACAAAAAGGAGCTTGATAAAATCATTGAATCGAGTCGAGACAAGTCATAGGAGCAGATATAGAAATAAATTGGATACTCAGCTAAGGAAAAATCCCGGTGAGTAAATCTCACTCACCTTTAATTTAGAATTTATTTTTATATAGTTAAAAATAATTGTCTGTGCTTGTTTGAATGTTATCTGGTTGATTTAAAATATTAATTAGTTATTTAGGACTATTATATATATATATATATATATATATATTGGGTTGATTGATTGGTTGGATTCCCGCAGTCTCATTAGCGGATGCCCGCGGTACCATAGCGGATGATTACCCTATACGCCCCACACTATGATTAGTGGATGACCTTCTATACCGCGATATCCTGCCTCGAAGCAGGATGGGTATTACTATGTTGACTAACATCTGTGGATGCAGGGAAACAGGTTGGAGGAATCCAACTGGATTCCTCAAAAATATATTATTTGTTTGTTGTTTGTTTGATTTCATATATATTCATATATGATGTGTTAAAAATCAAATGATTGAAAATTGGTTGATCTGATTGTTGAAAATACCACTAGAGCTTGAATATTGATTTATAAAAATATCAAAAAGGGTATTTGAAATTTAAAAGGGGAATTCTATTTTTGAAAAATAGAATTTGAATTAGAAATGAAGTATAGAAACATTAACTTGTTTTGAATATATATATATATATATAAACAAGTAATTGAATTTATAAACTTTGTTTATAAATGGAAATGTGGAATTTGAATTGAATTTATAAACGTTGTTTATAAATGAAAGGATGGAATTTGAATCGAATTTATAAAGTTGTTTATAAATGGAAATGTGGAATTTGAATTGAATTTATAAACGTTGTTTATAAATGGAAAGGTGGGATTTAAATTGAAGTTATAAACGTTGTTTATAAATAATGCAGAGAATTCAAATAGACTTTGAAAATAGAATTTGAATAATAGAATTCAAATGGAGTTTAACAATGGAATTTGAAAAGAGAAATTCAAATAGACTTTGAATATAGAATTTGAACTATAGATTTGAATATAGAAATTCAAATGGACTTTAAACTATAGATTTGAATATAGAAATTCAAATGGACTTTAAACTATAGATTTGAATATAGAAATTCAAATGGACTTTAAACTATAGATTTGAATATAGAAATTCAAATGGACTTTAAACGATAGATTTGAATATAGAAATTCAAATGGACTTTAAACTATAGATTTGAATATAGAAATTCAAATGGACTTTAAACTATAGATTTGAATATAGAAATTCAAATGGACTTTAAACTATAGATTTGAATATAGAAATTCAAATGGACTTTAAACGATAGATTTGAATATAGAAATGCAACGGACTTTAAACTATGTAATTTGAATAATAGAAGCGAATTGGAGTTTGAATATAGAATTCAAATATTAAAAGAGAAATGGACTTTAAACTATAGATTTGAATATAGAAATTCAAATGGACTTTAAACGATAGATTTGAATATAGAAATTCAAATGGACTTTAAACTATAGATTTGATTATAGAAATTCAAATGGACTTTAAACTATAGATTTGAATATAGAAATTCAAATGGACTTTAAACTATAGATTTGAATATAGAAATTCAAATGGACTTTAAACGATAGATTTGAATATAGAAATGCAACGGACTTTAAACTATGTAATTTGAATAATAGAAGCGAATTGGAGTTTGAATATAGAATTCAAATATTAAAAGAGAAATGGACTAAAGAGATAATTAACAAATGGAGTTAAAACGATTTGGTATAGTTAAATAGATTGGGCAGGTATAGATACAGGAGACAGGTTTGGAATAAAGTATAGAAGCGAAATAAATAGAATGCCCGACAAAAAGGTACGTATTTAATTTCCATATGAGATTTTATGCGCCGTATCGGCTAGCCGCTTGGCTTTTTCTTTTTCTTTTTGAGATAAGAAGGACCGGGAAAGCTATTTGAAATTTCCCGATGCTCCCGGTACAAAGGAGGTTATGGCGAATTTTTCCGGGAATTTAAGGAGATAGAATATTTTTAAGATAATTTGATAGTTAGAAATTTACATATCAAAATACATAGAAGTCGATAAGAAAACGAACTTAGAAATAGAATAGTATAATCAAAAAGGAAGTATAAGAATAAAACCTCGTAAGGATAAAAGAGAAAGTATATATGTGTTTAAAAGTAAATCAGTAGTTGTATGGAATTGATTTGTTCGAGTAAGTAGTCTTGTCTGTTTTGACGTTAAATGTTATTCAGTCAAGGTCTGAGAGGTAATTATACCCCAACTTGGTTGATTTCATGATATACCGATAAGTAGCAAGATTCCGGCTCGAAGATCAATGTGAAATGAGAATTAGTTAAATACTGTATTTGGGTTGTCGTAACGATGTTTTACACAACATCTGTTTTAACCCAAATATGTGCAAAGCTTGGAAATAGAATAATGAATATTTTCTAAAGTTAGAAAATAAAAGAAGGCGATATATGGAAATGTTTTCCAAATAACGTATAAGGCCAGTATGGTTATTGAAAATATTTGGTTAACAAATATTGATAAGAAATAGAGAAGAGATTTAATTAATGGAATATTAATTAAAGTTTCAATGATTGTTAGATGTTTGGATGAACACTTGTTTTATTCGATAGTTAAATCATCGACTATCGAAACACTTGTTTTTATTCGATAGTTAAATCACAGACTATCGAAGTTTTGACCATCGTTGTCAATATGGAGAGACCGGTTGGATTATTATCCGAAGAACCACTCCATATCGGCAGTAGCGTGCGAATCAGATTATATAAAGATAATCGAAGACGGAGTAGGGTACAAGGACTTTTTCTATTAATAGAAATAGTACCTTCGGTTCATCCTGTTCCTGGGTGACTTGTATGGATGAATGTCTGACAGAGTATTTCCAGAATGGTCACGTACATTGATTTCTTCAACCGTACCAAGAGTGGAGGCGGAGAAGGAAACTTCTTTTAGCTAACACATAATGTATTGTTGTAGACGTCAATCGGTGATTTGATGGATCTGACGATGTGACATTCGAAGTGAATCTGGTGTGATGATAAAGCGTAGCTTCTAGCCTCATCAATCGGTAAATGACAGAAATCGGGCAAGCAGCATGGCTATGTAGGTCGCACCTATTAGGGTGTATAATCACCTGATCTAGAGTTTCATTTACTTCTAAAAATCTATTGTCGATGCTGACCCATTCGGGAAACGGTTGCTGATCCCAATCGTTGGTGATATACATTCGATACACTCAAGCGAAATGAGTGGTCGGTCATGTGTGGCTGAGTTGCAAGATGTTCTTGTTGAACTCGGTGTATTCTCCTCTAGAGATATACCAGCGGAAGGTGATTCCATACCTTGTCATAGTTGGAAATCCATTACCCAATACGTGCTTGCGGTTTTGATTGTATATATATGTGGAACGTGAGATGCAAACGTTCCACTAGATTGTTATCTACTTGATTTAGCCATTATTATAATATCAAAAGAGTTTTGATATAAAGATTATAGTTCCTTTCAAAGGAATTTTGAAAGTTAAATCAAGTGTTTGGATTCTCATAAGGGAAAAACCCGTTCCGTGTTATACGGCGTGGTCTTATGAGATATCAATTAGTTTTCTGAAACTGTTTTTAAACTATTTACTCATACCAGTCCCATGACTGACCCGGAGTTTACTTTGTTGTTTTCCCTAAACTCTTGGGTGCCTAAATTTGTACGGGCAGTCAAGTAGTCGGGAATTTACAGATATACTGGAAGAGCTTGGAGCAGGAGGCTTCAGGATCATATAGCTATAGTTATTTCTGCTGTGTTGTAAGTGATGTACTTTGATATTGATGTATATTCAAGTACATATGTTTATTTCAAGTTATGTTATATATATTATATGTTATTCGTTCCGCTGTGAGATTCGTGTTACTCTGATGTTGTGTTATTCTTCTTCTTCTATTCTAAGTTTCTATCTTATCTATCCTCACCCTCAAACTTCTTTCTATTAATGGTTCGAATTTCTGTGATATCTGGGTTGGACTTGTGTTTTTGGTCAGCTCAAATTCTACCGGATTTTCCGGCCATTACAGTTGGTATCAGAGCTTAGGTTTAGCGAACACCTAGGCTGTGTGGAAGTGTGCTCATTAGAGATGTAAAGACCCGCAACTTCCCCGTAAAGGAAAGCGTCGGATAGTTCGAGAACAAACCACAGCAGAACGCATACAGAAGAACATTTCATTGTATATTACAACAATGCATCAGATTACAAGAATATACAGAGTATAAACAAATATTACACAGAAATATCAGAGTTTTAAATTACATTTAAACACATAGCAGCGGAAAATAATACAATACACAACTAGAATGAGATATACGGATACAAAGCTTTCCGGATATCGTTCCAGCTGTAAACCAGGATCCTGTGAATATAAATCTGCAAAACCAAAACTACTAGCTGCCCATGTCGAAAATAGGGGCACCCAGAGTTTAGGTTAAAACAATAAACTCCAGGTCAGTCATGTGACTGGTGTGAGAACTAAAACAGTTATTAATCTTTATTTTAAATCATTAGGTAAATCAAGGGACCACGCCGTATAACACGGAACGGGTTTCCTCCCAAGAATACCAGTGCATAAAACAACAGCGCAATGCTAAATAAAGAAGAATGAAGCTATTATAAGACCCAGTTCCCATCACACAATGCAACGCAAGCCGGAGGATAGGGTTTTTACCTTATAATAGCCAAGAATGCTTGATACGTTTAAAAGAAATCATTTGATACTATTTATAAGTGTATAGTGTATAAAACAACTTCAAATCATAAGTATCAATCATAGGCGGCATGAATGCCCCATACCACTATGTCGCCATATATAGGTTATACAATCAAAATCGCAAAGTCACGTATTTGGAAATTGGGTTTCCATCTATGAACCGAGGCAAAAGATAGTCCTCAACCGATTCGAGACTGTCTAGCCCGAGCCTCAGGACCCAGACTCAGGTGGGCCCTTGGAGCGACAGGGCCGGTCCACCGATGTGGATTAAACTTAAACCCTGAACATGCGTTCCCCCGCCCTATGGAGCGTAAGCGAGCCAACGAATGGCTCCATCGGTTCGAGAACGACCGATCAATCCGAGGCGCCTCGCAACAGCAACAACCACATAAGTCAAACTCGTCAGGGCGTGTAAAACCACTGACGCCACTTCTAACTAGAAAGCAACGCATGCCCTCCCTGAGGTCCGTCTCCCGTTTTTGGTTCATACCGGGTGTGAAACTCGCGAAGTAAACGTTACACAAAGCTACGCCACAAAGGCTGTGCTTTGATCATCACCACAAGACTTTGCTTTTCAACAGAAGCCTTGATCAATTGCCACTTAGGCATGCCACACAGGCAATTCACTCCATGCGTTTGATATCCATCAATATATAACCCCTGAGCTCGTACGTCTCAGAGAAGGGCGTTAAGCAAGAGAATAAATTCTCCGCCGCCAAACAGATATATATTTAATAGAGATCAATCACACGGACTAAAATCCAATGTCAGACACACAGTCCATTTACAAGTCCGTTCTGGGTCTGAACGAAACCGGAGGCACCTAGTACCCCGCATATCCATCGATCTCCAAGTACGTCTGGACGATCACCAACTGTTTCCATCTTCTTGGGTGTACAGCCCAATCAAGATCATCAGTTATCACCCAAACGACGTGAAGACTTCCGGTCTTCGACCATCGTCTTCATCTTCGACTTATCGTCGTATCAGTTATTCAGAATGGGATAAACCCGGTCTTCCCGAATAACTCGCGTATATTTTATAAAAGTGTTACACAAACACAACATACGCCTCATTCCAATTCATTAGTCACTAACCGTAAATTAATCAAGAGAATAATTCCCCAAATATTAACCCCGAAGGCCGAAACCAACATCAGATCAATATCCAGAAAACCATTCTGCTTGGCTAACCGACAGTTAGTTTCTAAATTTCACATTCATAGGGAAAGATTCCCATTAATTTTATCAAAGATAAATTCCTTGAATTTATTCTTTAATCCATTTTTGAATATCAATTCAAACTAGTCGAGATTAGCGAACCTTACCGAAGTAATCATTTGTTTTAATTTCCCAATCCCAACCTATTCATCCCATGAAGTAAAACTGGTAATACTTCATATCTAACACCACAGTGTTATCGGTAAATTCAATTACCATTTCACGTTCAAATCTAATTAAAGATTTAACTATCGCCTGGAGCAAAACTGGTGATACTCCACTTTCGATCATTTCAATCTAATTAAAGATTCATTAAAACTCCACTTAGTTTTAATCTTCGACTGGGTTAAAGAATCAGTGTCATTTAAAACACGGTTCACGATAAACCCAAAATCACATTCATTATCGGGTTAAAGAACAAGTGTTATTTAAAACACTGTTCACGATAAACCCAAAAATCAATATCAATTCCAATTAAATATTATTTAATTGGTACACTTCATTAAATCTAAATAAAAAGATTTAATCTTCTCTCAACTGGGTTCAAGAACAGTGTTAGTGAAGACACCATTCACGACAAACCCAAATCACATTCGATATTCAATACAAGGCTCTGAATAGATAATATATCGGCTTATATTCAATATCGAATTCTACGACTAACAAATGTCGTATTGGAAATAACGATACAAATATATATCTTTCAAATTTCCATAACAACACCTGTAATATCACGAATTCCAACATCGAAATATTCCGAAGAAAATTTCGATTCAAATCCACTCCAATGCAATCATTGGAAATTTTGGTTATTTTCAAAACCATTTCAAATTCAATTTATTTATTTAAAAATAAATAGAATTATAATTCTAGTTCAAAACTAGTTCATTTCGATAAAAATCTATTTTTATCTTTTCAAATATGGAGTTTTTCATCCCAAACTTTCACAAATCATTTCTTATGATTTTACACAAATTATTACTATTTTTAATAATTTTATCAAGGCCCGTACAGTCGATTTCCAACAATGGCCATCGAACTGCACTTACAGCGACCTTTTTCCTATTTGATTTGGACGTATCTCCAAATCCAACCGTTAGATTTCAAATTTCTAACATTCGTTAGAAAGCTCTTTTCGATACGAACCCAACGGTTCCGGTTTTAGGAGAATCCGACGGTCGGATCTCCCGTAATGTCCGTTTGAAATAAATGGTCGAAATTTACGAACTGCCGCGGCGCGGCGCGTTCTATTCAGGCCATTATATTATATATATAATATATATAATATATATTTCGTCGATTCCATTTAAAACGAATTTTATAAATAGTTTTAAATTCGTTTCAAAAGCAACTTCAACTTCCATTTCAATTCAAATCAAAATTGAATTCTTCCTTATAAATTCGTTTTAAAATTCATTTCAATTCAATTCAAATTTCAATTCAATTTGAATTCATTTCAATTCGATTTCAATTCAATTTGAATTCGTTTTCAATTCAATTCATTTTGAAATCGTTTTCAATTCAATTCATTTTTGAAATATTCGATTTCGAAATCACTTTTCAATATTCATTTTTAAGATGAATAAAATCGATATAAATATCGTTCACGTCAAAATGGCGTCAATCTAATCAACACGGCTTCATAAATTTCTATTTTCAAACATTCTATTTCAAATATTTCTTTTTCAAAATAGTTGTTATTATCAAAATATTTCGTTCAACCCATGACCAATCTCAATGAATGAGTACTGTCAACACATGAACTTTTATTTTATATCGATAAAAGTGTAAATTTTATTACTAAAATATTTCGTTCAACACATGACCAATCTCAATGAATGAGTACTGTCAACACATGAACCTTTATTTTATAATATTCTTTATTTTTCAAATTGGAATGAGGCCCAATCAATTACCATATAAAGTTAATTATATGGATTTTCAAACAACACATGTATATCATAGCATTGAAAAATAATCAACCATCAACCAAAGTGCACTACACTGTATAAGCATCAAATATAGATATTCAACGCTTATAACAGCCTGTCAATCAATCGATCGACACATTTAACCAATCAGGATGAGTGAACTTCATATTTCATCCTAACACCCGTGTGGGGTTTCAAACAATCAAACACAGATTTAGTTGTGCAGTTGGGCGATGTGTAAAATTTATCGTCCCAATCAATGTCATTCAAATAGGTGTACATAAACAAACCGTCCGGTTTATAAATGAATATTTTATTTTATTCACTTCACGTTAAAATTTATATTTTTAACGATAAAACATTTTATTTCAACCTATGAATTTCTATTCAGTTCATTTATCCAATAAAATGATATTTTTATTTTTCTAACTTATTTTAGAAAATTTCGGCGGCATAACGGCACGATACTAGAAACGGGACGAGGCCTAGCCTTATCCCCGGACTAGTGAAGGCCCACGCCATTCACACATCAATCAAATCAATTTCATTATGCAAACCACAAAATTTGGAGTAAGAGTCTAACCTAGCCTTACTCCTTCGCCTTATAACGGCGCACGTCTAATCCTAACCAATTTATCGATTCGATTTTTCACACCACAAACCACATTCAAACCAATATCGCAATCAATCACCAAACAATCAAACAAACAAGTCCATGGTCTGTGGACGATTGTGTCGGGTGCTACTAAGCACCGTCTGCATCCTAGTATATATATATATAACTAGAAAAATAAATTGAAAGGTGAGAAATTCTCACATATAGCTATCCTAGCTCCACGGCTCTTCATTTGCAGAAGTCTTCGTCGTTTCGCCTTTTTTGTCACCTTCGTTGCTGCTTTCACTACATACGTAAAAATCACATTTTTACTTCGCTATTCAATATATAAAAATCGAATTTTTACTTCGATGTTCAATATATAAAAATCATATTTTTTCTATCGAGTTCAATATATAAAAATCAAATTTACTTTGACTTTCAATATATAAAAATATGATTTTTACTTCGGCTTTCCATATATAAAAATCTGATTTTTACTTTTAAATTTCTAATCTTCTTCTAGTTTATAAATCATTTTAAAATCAGTTTTTATATTCCTTTATAATTCAGTTTTTAAAATCTCAGAAAAATCAGTTTTTATATTTTTATAAATCAGTTTTAAAATTCTTTTAAAAGAAATCAGTTTTTACTTTCTTTACAAAAAATCCAGTTTTAAAAATTCTTTTATAAAAATCTGTTTTATACTTTTAAAACTTTCAGTTTTATACTTAAAACCATTTCAGTTTTCTTCTTTAAAACATTTCAGTTTTAATACTTAAAAAAAATCAGTCTTTAATATTAAAACAAAAATCAATTTTTTAATACTTTAAAAATCAGTTTTCAATACTTATATAAAAAAAATCAGTTTTATTCTTTTTTTTATTTTTTTAAATTCCAGTTTTATATTTTATAAAAATTCAGTTTTTAAGAATTTAAAAATAAAAATAAAAATAAAAATACTTACAGATAAAAAGGGGGGCGTTTCACCGATCGTCGGAGGCAGGAGGCAAGGCTTCGAGGTGGCGCGGTTCGTCGATGCGGCGTCTTCGCGAGAGGGTCGAGACGAGGGGGGAGGAAGCTTCGTCGAGGGGGGGGGGAGCTGAGCGGCGCGCGATTGGGGGAGGGAGCGGAAATCGCCTGGCGGCGGTGGTTAGGGTAGGGGGCGGGATCGACGAGGCGGGTTTCTCCTTTCTTTTTTTCTTTTTTCTTTTTCTTTTTTGTTTCTGAAATGAGAAAGTAACGGGGGGGGATTATAAAAGAAAATATATTTAATTATTTATTCAATTAATTCTCCGTAAAGTTGCTTTTTCGTTCGGGCTTTGAATTGGATCCAACGACTGTCGTCCCTAGCGTAATACCCCCATTCCGGATACAATGGGATATGTATCGCAAGCTGATTTGATCGTTACAATCAGTTTCCTTTTGAATTTTCATTTAAATCACTATATTGAATTTTAAACGTACATTTCAAATTACCGGGGTCACATACGAACTTTAAAAATTCTCGAAAAATATTTTCTAGCTTCGTATTGACGATACGGTCCTAACAAAACTAGTTTCGCCGAATTCTGAGACCGTTGGAAAAATGGCCAATTTCCAGTCGATTAAATTCAACTGAAATGGTCAAACGCGTTTTCCTTTGCCACGCTCGCATATTGATTCGAAAAATTATGAAATTTGAAACCTAACAATAACTTGACATCACGGACCCAACCAAACTGGTTTCGTCGAAATCCGAGGTCGTTTGCAAAATGTCAATTCTTAAGGGCCTGAATTCCATAGCGACTATTTCTAATTTTAAACTGGACATATCTTATCATTTCTAAGATGAAATCTCAGTTTGTCAACTTCGTTACTAAGATATAGTTATACAGATTCAAATATTTCTTGTTTCGTTCAATTCTGACTTATATTGAATTCTGTATATTCATTTGAAATTAGAAATCGAATTTTCGAACTACCGCGCCATTTTCAATTCCTTTTATAATTATATATAATTATTATATATTCTAACGACGACGTATATAAATATATACGTTCAAATTATATTCAAAATAAATTTCACGTCGATATTATTTAAAATAATTCATTTTAAATAATCAAAACTCGCTATAACTGCCAAAATAAAAATTTTAAACTGGCCCAGATTTTCCGGGTTGTTACAATCTCCCCCACTTAAAACTTTTCGTCCCCGAAAAGGAACAAAGTCGAAAGTGGTTTGATTAATCAACTCTACGATCGATCAGGCTTCCATTCTCCAACTCTTTAGTTTCTGAGAATTTTCAAAATTTCAAAAATTTGGCTAACACCCTAAATTTTCGAAAAATTTCGCCATAACCTCCCCTGCACCGGGAGCATCGGGGAATTTCAAATAGCTTCCCCGGTCCTTCAGATCTCAAAAAGAAAAAGAAAAAGCCAAGCGGCTTGCCAATAGGCTCACAAAATCATCATCACCCAAACGAAACAGGAAATTATGTAGTAAACATGTACCTATTTGTCAGGCAAACAAATTTTATTCTCTGCTCTAGCCTCCTTGCTATGACCTGTTCAATGTAAGTATATGTATATGCAAGCAAATGCGACCAATTTTCAATATAATTCAATATTTGATTCAATTAGGCTAAATGGCTAAAAATTAGCAAACAAATAAACAAACAACACAAACATCAATCAATTAGTGAATTAGCATTTGAAATTCATAATTTTGATACATAGTCAAGAATCAGATTTTTGATGCCAAATCACAACAATAGGCCCTATCTAATTTTGGTTCTCACACCAATCAATAGGAAATATATAGAAATCTCACTTTCGTCACTCGAAAATAAATACTGGCGACAGTGCCCCATCACCAGAATTACTCCCGGGCACTAGAGGGATTCTATATCTACCCAATATATTAAAACTTCGAATACACGTTTGCAAGACATATATGCAAAATCTTTATATATCGGATTGTCCTAATCAATATAAAATAAATAATCAAATACGAATAATTGATTTAAATTTTCAAAACGAAATTTGTTTTCATTTGAAAAATATACTCTTCACACTCGTTCTAGGATACTACTGATCCTATCTCTAACGAGTCATTCTAATTGGATATTACTAATCCAATATCTGATGAATTCTTTCATATGGTTCTAATGTGCCTTGTTCTCTGAGCTTTGTAAACCAAAGCTCTGATACCACATGTAAAGACCCGCAACTTCCCCGTAAAGGAAAGCGTCGGATAGTTCGAGAACAAACCACAGCAGAACGCATACAGAAGAACATTTCATTGTATATTACAACAATGCATCAGATTACAAGAATATACAGAGTATAAACAAATATTACACAGAAATATCAGAGTTTTAAATTACATTTAAACACATAGCAGCGGAAAATAATACAATACACAACTAGAATGAGATATACGGATACAAAGCTTTCCGGATATCGTTCCAGCTGTAAACCAGGATCCTGTGAATATAAATCTGCAAAACCAAAACTACTAGCTGCCCGTGTCGAAAATAGGGGCACCCAGAGTTTAGGTTAAAACAATAAACTCCAGGTCAGTCATGTGACTGGTGTGAGAACTAAAACAGTTATTAATCTTTATTTTAAATCATTAGGTAAATCAAGGGACCACGCCGTATAACACGGAACGGGTTTCCTCCCAAGAATACCAGTGCATAAAACAACAGCGCAATGCTAAATAAAGAAGAATGAAGCTATTATAAGACCCAGTTCCCATCACACAATGCAACGCAAGCCGGAGGATAGGGTTTTTACCTTATAATAGCCAAGAATGCTTGATACGTTTAAAAGAAATCATTTGATACTATTTATAAGTGTATAGTGTATAAAACAACTTCAAATCATAAGTATCAATCATAGGCGGCATGAATGCCCCATACCACTATGTCGCCATATATAGGTTATACAATCAAAATCGCAAAGTCACGTATTTGGAAATTGGGTTTCCATCTATGAACCGAGGCAAAAGATAGTCCTCAACCGATTCGAGACTGTCTAGCCCGAGCCTCAGGACCCAGACTCAGGTGGGCCCTTGGAGCGACAGGGCCGGTCCACCGATGTGGATTAAACTTAAACCCTGAACATGCGTTCCCCCGCCCTATGGGGCGTAAGCGAGCCAACGAATGGCTCCATCGGTTCGAGAACGACCGATCAATCCGAGGCGCCTCGCAACAGCAACAACCACATAAGTCAAACTCGTCAGGGCGTGTAAAACCACTGACGCCACTTCTAACTAGAAAGCAACGCATGCCCTCCCTGAGGTCCGTCTCCCGTTTTTGGTTCATACCGGGTGTGAAACTCGCGAAGTAAACGTTACACAAAGCTACGCCACAAAGGCTGTGCTTTGATCATCACCACAAGACTTTGCTTTTCAACAGAAGCCTTGATCAATTGCCACTTAGGCATGCCACACAGGCAATTCACTCCATGCGTTTGATATCCATCAATATATAACCCCTGAGCTCGTACGTCTCAGAGAAGGGCGTTAAGCAAGAGAATAAATTCTCCGCCGCCAAACAGATATATATTTAATAGAGATCAATCACACGGACTAAAATCCAATGTCAGACACACAGTCCATTTACAAGTCCGTTCTGGGTCTGAACGAAACCGGAGGCACCTAGTACCCCGCATATCCATCGATCTCCAAGTACGTCTGGACGATCACCAACTGTTTCCATCTTCTTGGGTGTACAGCCCAATCAAGATCATCAGTTATCACCCAAACGACGTGAAGACTTCCGGTCTTCGACCATCGTCTTCATCTTCGACTTATCGTCGTATCAGTTATTCAGAATGGGATAAACCCGGTCTTCCCGAATAACTCGCGTATATTTTATAAAAGTGTTACACAAACACAACATACGCCTCATTCCAATTCATTAGTCACTAACCGTAAATTAATCAAGAGAATAATTCCCCAAATATTAACCCCGAAGGCCGAAACCAACATCAGATCAATATCCAGAAAACCATTCTGCTTGGCTAACCGACAGTTAGTTTCTAAATTTCACATTCATAGGGAAAGATTCCCATTAATTTTATCAAAGATAAATTCCTTGAATTTATTCTTTAATCCATTTTTGAATATCAATTCAAACTAGTCGAGATTAGCGAACCTTACCGAAGTAATCATTTGTTTTAATTTCCCAATCCCAACCTATTCATCCCATGAAGTAAAACTGGTAATACTTCATATCTAACACCACAGTGTTATCGGTAAATTCAATTACCATTTCACGTTCAAATCTAATTAAAGATTTAACTATCGCCTGGAGCAAAACTGGTGATACTCCACTTTCGATCATTTCAATCTAATTAAAGATTCATTAAAACTCCACTTAGTTTTAATCTTCGACTGGGTTAAAGAATCAGTGTCATTTAAAACACGGTTCACGATAAACCCAAAATCACATTCATTAATTATCGGGTTAAAGAAAAAGTGTTATTTAAAACACTGTTCACGATAAACCCAAAAATCAATATCAATTCCAATTAAATATTATTTAATTGGTACACTTCATTAAATCTAAATAAAAAGATTTAATCTTCTCTCAACTGGGTTCAAGAACAGTGTTAGTGAAGACACCATTCACGACAAACCCAAATCACATTCGATATTCAATACAAGGCTCAGAATAGATAATATATCGGCTTATATTCAATATCGAATTCTACGACTAACAAATGTCGTATTGGAAATAACGATACAAATATATATCTTTCAAATTTCCATAACAACACCTGTAATATCACGAATTCCAACATCGAAATATTCCGAAGAAAATTTCGATTCAAATCCACTCCAATGCAATCATTGGAAATTTTGGTTATTTTCAAAACCATTTCAAATTCAATTTATTTATTTAAAAATAAATAGAATTATAATTCTAGTTCAAAACTAGTTCATTTCGATAAAAATCTATTTTTATCTTTTCAAATATGGAGTTTTTCATCCCAAACTTTCACAAATCATTTCTTATGATTTTACACAAATTATTACTATTTTTAATAATTTTATCAAGGCCCGTACAGTCGATTTCCAACAATGGCCATCGAACTGCACTTACAGCGACATTTTTCCTATTTGATTTGGACGTATCTCCAAATCCAACCGTTAGATTTCAAATTTCTAACATTCGTTAGAAAGCTCTTTTCGATACGAACCCAACGGTTCCGGTTTTAGGAGAATCCGACGGTCGGATCTCCCGTAATGTCCGTTTGAAATAAATGGTCGAAATTTACGAACTGCCGCGGCGCGGCGCGTTCTATTCAGGCCATTATATTATATATATAATATATATAATATATATTTCGTCGATTCCATTTAAAACGAATTTTATAAATAGTTTTAAATTCGTTTCAAAAGCAACTTCAACTTCCATTTCAATTCAAATCAAAATTGAATTCTTCCTTATAAATTCGTTTTAAAATTCATTTCAATTCAATTCAAATTTCAATTCAATTTGAATTCATTTCAATTCGATTTCAATTCAATTTGAATTCGTTTTCAATTCAATTCATTTTGAAATCGTTTTCAATTCAATTCATTTTTGAAATATTCGATTTCGAAATCACTTTTCAATATTCATTTTTAAGATGAATAAAATCGATATAAATATCGTTCACGTCAAAATGGCGTCAATCTAATCAACACGGCTTCATAAATTTCTATTTTCAAACATTCTATTTCAAATATTTCTTTTTCAAAATAGTTGTTATTATCAAAATATTTCGTTCAACCCATGACCAATCTCAATGAATGAGTACTGTCAACACATGAACTTTTATTTTATATCGATAAAAGTGTAAATTTTATTACTAAAATATTTCGTTCAACACATGACCAATCTCAATGAATGAGTACTGTCAACACATGAACCTTTATTTTATAATATTCTTTATTTTTCAAATTGGAATGAGGCCCAATCAATTACCATATAAAGTTAATTATATGGATTTTCAAACAACACATGTATATCATAGCATTGAAAAATAATCAACCATCAACCAAAGTGCACTACACTGTATAAGCATCAAATATAGATATTCAACGCTTATAACAGCCTGTCAATCGATCGATCGACACATTTAACCAATCAGGATGAGTGAACTTCATATTTCATCCTAACACCCGTGTGGGGTTTCAAACAATCAAACACAGATTTAGTTGTGCAGTTGGGCGATGTGTAAAATTTATCGTCCCAATCAATGTCATTCAAATAGGTGTACATAAACAAACCGTCCGGTTTATAAATGAATATTTTATTTTATTCACTTCACGTTAAAATTTATATTTTTAACGATAAAACATTTTATTTCAACCTATGAATTTCTATTCAGTTCATTTATCCAATAAAATGATATTTTTATTTTTCTAACTTATTTTAGAAAATTTCGGCGGCATAACGGCACGATACTAGAAACGGGACGAGGCCTAGCCTTATCCCCGGACTAGTGAAGGCCCACGCCATTCACACATCAATCAAATCAATTTCATTATGCAAACCACAAAATTTGGAGTAAGAGTCTAACCTAGCCTTACTCCTTCGCCTTATAACGGCGCACGTCTAATCCTAACCAATTTATCGATTCGATTTTTCACACCACAAACCACATTCAAACCAATATCGCAATCAATCACCAAACAATCAAACAAACAAGTCCATGGTCTGTGGACGATTGTGTCGGGTGCTACTAAGCACCGTCTGCATCCTAGTATATATATATATATAACTAGAAAAATAAATTGAAAGGTGAGAAATTCTCACATATAGCTATCCTAGCTCCACGGCTCTTCATTTGCAGAAGTCTTCGTCGTTTCGCCTTTTTTGTCACCTTCGTTGCTGCTTTCACTACATACGTAAAAATCACATTTTTACTTCGCTATTCAATATATAAAAATCGAATTTTTACTTCGATGTTCAATATATAAAAATCATATTTTTTCTATCGAGTTCAATATATAAAAATCAAATTTACTTTGACTTTCAATATATAAAAATATGATTTTTACTTCGGCTTTCCATATATAAAAATCTGATTTTTACTTTTAAATTTCTAATCTTCTTCTAGTTTATAAATCATTTTAAAATCAGTTTTTATATTCCTTTATAATTCAGTTTTTAAAATCTCAGAAAAATCAGTTTTTATATTTTTATAAATCAGTTTTAAAATTCTTTTAAAAGAAATCAGTTTTTACTTTCTTTACAAAAAATCCAGTTTTAAAAATTCTTTTATAAAAATCTGTTTTATACTTTTAAAACTTTCAGTTTTATACTTAAAACCATTTCAGTTTTCTTCTTTAAAACATTTCAGTTTTAATACTTAAAAAAAATCAGTCTTTAATATTAAAACAAAAATCAATTTTTTAATACTTTAAAAATCAGTTTTCAATACTTATATAAAAAAATCAGTTTTATTCTTTTTTTTATTTTTTTAAATTCCAGTTTTATATTTTATAAAAATTCAGTTTTTAAGAATTTAAAAATAAAAATAAAAATAAAAATACTTACAGATAAAAAGGGGGGCGTTTCACCGATCGTCGGAGGCAGGAGGCAAGGCTTCGAGGTGGCGCGGTTCGTCGATGCGGCGTCTTCGCGAGAGGGTCGAGACGAGGGGGGAGGAAGCTTCGTCGAGGGGGGGGGGAGCTGAGCGGCGCGCGATTGGGGGAGGGAGCGGAAATCGCCTGGCGGCGGTGGTTAGGGTAGGGGGCGGGATCGACGAGGCGGGTTTCTCCTTTCTTTTTTTCTTTTTTTTTTTCTTTTTTGTTTCTGAAATGAGAAAGTAACGGGGGGGGATTATAAAAGAAAATATATTTAATTATTTATTCAATTAATTCTCCGTAAAGTTGCTTTTTCGTTCGGGCTTTGAATTGGATCCAACGACTGTCGTCCCTAGCGTAATACCCCCATTCCGGATACAATGGGATATGTATCGCAAGCTGATTTGATCGTTACAATCAGTTTCCTTTTGAATTTTCATTTAAATCACTATATTGAATTTTAAACGTACATTTCAAATTACCGGGGTCACATACGAACTTTAAAAATTCTCGAAAAATATTTTCTAGCTTCGTATTGACGATACGGTCCTAACAAAACTAGTTTCGCCGAATTCTGAGACCGTTGGAAAAATGGCCAATTTCCAGTCGATTAAATTCAACTGAAATGGTCAAACGCGTTTTCCTTTGCCACGCTCGCATATTGATTCGAAAAATTATGAAATTTGAAACCTAACAATAACTTGACATCACGGACCCAACCAAACTGGTTTCGTCGAAATCCGAGGTCGTTTGCAAAATGTCAATTCTTAAGGGCCTGAATTCCATAGCGACTATTTCTAATTTTAAACTGGACATATCTTATCATTTCTAAGATGAAATCTCAGTTTGTCAACTTCGTTACTAAGATATAGTTATACAGATTCAAATATTTCTTGTTTCGTTCAATTCTGACTTATATTGAATTCTGTATATTCATTTGAAATTAGAAATCGAATTTTCGAACTACCGCGCCATTTTCAATTCTTTTTATAATTATATATAATTATTATATATTCTAACGACGACGTATATAAATATATACGTTCAAATTATATTCAAAATAAATTTCACGTCGATATTATTTAAAATAATTCATTTTAAATAATCAAAACTCGCTATAACTGCCAAAATAAAAATTTTAAACTGGCCCAGATTTTCCGGGTTGTTACAAGAGATAGGATCAGTAGTATCCTAGAATGAGTTGAGTGTATATATATACGAGAGAGCGTATTTGTTATTTGATATAAAAACTATTTTATATTGTGTTGACTAGTCTGTTGAGTGGATTATAAATTTTGGTCGAATCGTGGGACGCCACGAAGTCGATAGGAATTTATAAACACTTGAACAGAAGATTGAACACGATATTGTTTTCAAATAGTTAAGTTGATTGTTAGGATTATAATCAAATTAGATTATAAAACTGAAATGGTTATATATAACCAATGGAATTTGTATATGAAGTCAAATACCAATGAGATAAATTGAAATTTGATTTCCAACTAGAATTCAAAATTTAAAATCCTGGGAGTTTGGAAAATATTTTTCTAAATGGAATTTGAAAGAAATATAGTACTGAACTCATTCAGTAGCTGGGAAAAAATTCTGATGATGGTCGCAACATCATCAGTGCTCATTTTCGAGTTTCTAAGTGATAAATTGCTGCCTTAGAAAAGTTTTTGATGGAAATTTGTTTGAAAAGAAACAAGTTGTTTGAAAATTCAAATGTTTTGAATTTTGAGATAGATATAAATATATGTATATATTTATATGAATTCAAAGGAATTTTGAAATGTGAAATGGGAATATAGATTTCAAATAGAAGTAAAATAAAGGAATTTGAATATATATATATATAATTCAAATAGAAGTGAAATAGAATTTGAATTCAAAGGAATTCAAATGAGTTTGAATAAAGACAAATTCAAATAGAAATTGTATAAGAAAAATTGAAATAGAATTTGAATTCAATGGAATTCAAATGGATTTGAATAAAGAAAAAACAAATAGAGATTTGAATATTAGAATTCAAATGGAATTTGGTTAAATAGAAGTTCAAAGAGAATAAAGTGGAGGTTGAATATTTGAATTCAAAAAAAAAAAAATTAAAGTTTGAAATAGAAATTGAATAAAGGAGTTTAAATAGAATTTAAATTCAAAGGATTTCAAATAGGAATTTGAATAAGGAATTCAAATAGAGATTGAAGATAAAGGATTTCAAATAAAGATTGAAGATAAAGGATTTCAAATAAAGATTGAAGATAAACGATTTCAAATAGAGATTGGAAATAAGAAATTCAAATAGAATTTGAATAGAAGGAATTTAAATAAAAATTGAATAGAAGGGAATTCAAATATAGAGTTTGAATAGAGAAATTCAATGGAATTTGAATATTGTAGATGTAGAGGACTTGAATATTTGAAGAGAAATAGATCGAGAATATTATGTTAAAATGGAAAAATGGATTTGAAATATATCAGAATGGAGTTGAATTTATTATAAACAAAGTTAGAATGTTTATATTTATAAATATAATTAAAACGAGCTCGCCGTAGCGCGGCAGTTCGTAAATTGGCGATTCGAACTTCAATTTAGTATACAGAACTCAATTGAAGTCGGAATTCTGTGAAACAAGAATCGTCGGGACCGGTTGAATAATAGTTTTCTAATAAAAGAGAAAAATCTGGATTTCGTCGTATAGATTTTGAGTTATGTTAAAATCAAATTGTTAGAAAAGCAGCGCCAGAACCATTAGAAAACCATAACGGTTTAATTAAATAAATAAAAGGATTGTTAGGAAATAAAATCCGAATTTGCATTAGAAAAATCCAGACTGGAGATATAAAATAAATATGAACTCCAGTGAAGTAAGTGAAATGATTTTTAAGACAAAAATCATATTTTAAATGGTTAAATAGAATTAACTAAATTGGAGAATAATTAGTTAAAGGAAATTTAAATCGAAATTGGGTTTTTGGATAAGTGAAAGAGATTGAGAATTTATATTCGAAATCGAATATATAACTCGAGTTGAAAATATAAATTAGATTAGTTTATAATTAAGTTGACATATATTTGAACAAGTTATATTCAAATAAAAAGGGTGAACTAGGCAAAACGGTTAATTAGCAACTAGTTAATGGAAATTTGAATGATTGAAATTAAAATTAACTTAAGTAAGTTAAATGGATTGAAATGAATAAAGTGAGTAAAATCAATGTGGATGAAATATGAATTGGGTGTGAATAAAGGAAATATATTTGTAACACAAATACAAAGGAAGTTATGTCCAAACAAATAGAAGGAGAAATATTTGTAAAAACATTTACAAATAGAATTTAAAAAGAAATATTTGTAAAAAACATTTACAAATAGATTCAGTGGAAATATATATTTATAGAAAATAAATAGAATGTTATAGATGAGATATTTATTTGTTAAATAAATAAAATTTAATCAAAGGAATATTTCGAAGATGAATAGAAAATGGAAATCTATTTTTAACGGATAAGTAGAAAAGATTAAATTTTGAATAACAGTATAAATTAAATCAGGTATTTATCATTCGATAAAATGGAATATATAAGTCTGAACTTATATAGAGAAGAGATATTGGTTTTTAACACCGATAGTTTTAAATAGAAGGGGTACACCACACTTGTATAAGTGAAGTAATGTTATTAAAGAGAACATTTATAAAGTGAAGAACCGTTACTAAAAGTAAATCTTTATAAATGAATAAATGTTATCCAATAGGAGTTATTCGAATAGGAGAAGTCGACTAGAGTTAGAGATAATCGATTAGAGTTAGAATAAATCGATTAGAGTAAGAATTAACCAGTTAGAGTTAATCGGTTAGGGTTAATCCGTAGAGTTAATTGAATATTAGTTATTCAATTAGGATTTATCGAATATTTGTTATTCAAATTAAGAGTTAACCAGATAGAGTTAATTGAACATAGTTAATCGAATTAGGAGTTAATTGAATGTTAGTTATTCAATTAAAGTTGATCGGATATAGTATTGAGATAGAGTTAGCCAAATATAGTTACTCAGGATAAGTTGCCATTTCTTACGACTGCTAGCGTAATTCGCAGGGCTGCAGATAGCCTAGGGCGGTCGGATGTTTCCTGAGGGAATCAGGCGTAACCATTATGATCGCTGAGATCTAGAGTCAAGCGAGTGGAGTTAAATCGAATATTAGTTTATTCAGATAGAATTAAAGGAGTTATTGATTATTTGTTAATCGAAATGAGTTATCGATTATAGTTTAATTGGAAAGAGTTATCGATTAGTTTAATCGAAGTGAGTTATAAAATATTGGCTATTCGAAGGAGTTATTGAATTTAGTTATTCGATGGAGTTAATCGAAAAGAGTTAAATCCAATAGAGTTAATTGATAAGAGTAAATTGAATAGAGTAAATCGAATATAGTTTATTCGAAGAAAGGTTTTCGAATCTAGTTATTCGAAAGAAAGATTATCGAACATAGTTATTCGAAGGGAGAAGTTATCGAATAAGGATTTATTCGAAAGAGAGTTACGTAAGGGAGTTTGAAATGTTGAGTCTCAACATAAATAAGTTTTGAAAAGATAAATGGGTGTGTAGCACTTTTTCTACCTTAGCAATTTCGAGGACGAAATTATTTTAAGTGGGGAAGATTGTAATGACCCGGACTCTTAGGGGTAAATTTTAAAATATTTGATATGGATTTAAATATTTAGTTAAGTAAATAAATCAATTTTTATAAGGAATTATGGATTTAAAAATCAATTTCAATTTAATATTGAAAATATTAAATTATCAGAATAAGAAAATGGATTTAGTTGAATTCAAAATTTAATTTGAATTAAATACAGTTCAATTAATTAATGAGAAATATTATTTGAATTTATAACGATAATAATATTATCGCAGAATTTAAAAGATTTGAAATTCAATTTATATCAATATAAATTAATATCCGTTGAGGATGATCGAATTAGACTTCGTGACCTATCCCAGTGTGTTCGCAACAGGGGTATTACCCTAGAATTGGCAGTGGTTGGGTTCAGAAGGGAGTTCAGGACCCTGGAGTATTTTAATTAAAGGATACAGTTTTTAAAACTAATTAAAATAAAATAAATTTTCTTTTGTTGTGGACAGAAATAAAACATGGAGGAAAAGAAATGGCCGCACAAATCAAAAGGAGAAAAGGGGAACACATTCTCCTCTTCCACTCCACAAAAGATTTGCCTCGCTGCTCAAAACTAAACCCCACCCTTCCTGTATAAAATCACGATGACCCTCTCATTTCTCCTTTGGATTTTTTTCTGTTCATTCCCTTAACAGAAAATTAAACGGCCGACTCCTCATTCGAAAATCAAAACAAACCTCATTCGAAAATCAAAAGCTTCTCACGATTCAATCCTGGACAGTGCGAAACGTTTTGGGGATCATTGAACTTGGGCTTCGCGAGTTGTGATTAGGAACCGCAGGCGATTCAGAAGGGAGATAAGGGGGCGAGTTGATCTGCTAGTGGACCGTAGGGGGTTCGAACACCTGAGTGGTATTAGGGAGTGCGATTTCTGGAAGGTCAAAAAGGGAAGTCGCGATGTTGAGGATGCTTGTATTGGGGAGTGCGATGGATGATTTCGACGATGAACTGGGATTCGCTCGCGCTAAAAATAAATCTGTGCAGATTTAGGAGGAGTTCAGAAATTTGTGTGCTTAAGGAAGTGCGGATCTGTATTTTTGGGAGGGTGCGGTGCCTGATAATCTGGACGTCGATCTGTACGACGATGGAGGAGCTGACGAGGCCAACAAGGTGGAGTTCGATTGTTCTGGGATTGAAATGGAAAGTTTGTGTAGTAATTAGAGTGTGTGATTCATGATGGTATGTGATCAATGGCAAGGGTCTATGAGGTGTTTGTTGAAATGTCAGTGAAATAATGGTGCAAAGGTCGGCTGATCTTCGATTGAATGGGTCAATGATGTTGAGGGTATGTTCGTGGATTTGATCGAGTGATTGAATAGACAAAAAGGAGCTTGATAAAATCATTGAATCGAGTCGAGACAAGTCATAGGAGCAGATATAGAAATAAATTGGATACTCAGCTAAGGAAAAATCCCGGTGAGTAAATCTCACTCACCTTTAATTTAGAATTTATTTTTATATAGTTAAAAATAATTGTCTGTGCTTGTTTGAATGCTATCTGGTTGATTTAAAATATATATTAGTTATTTAGGACTATTATATATATATATATTGGGTTGATTGATTGGTTGGATTCCCGCAGTCTCATTAGCGGATGCCCGCGGTACCATAGCGGATGATTACCCTATACGCCCCACGCTATGATTAGTGGATGACCTTCTATACCGCGATATCCTGCCTCGAAGCAGGATGGGTATTACTATGTTGACTAACATCTGTGGATGCAGGGAAACAGGTTGGAGGAATCCAACTGGATTCCTCAAAAATATATTATTTGTTTGTTGTTTGTTTGATTTCATATATATTCATATATGATGTGTTAAAAATCAAATGATTGAAAATTGGTTGATCTGATTGTTGAAAATACCACTAGAGCTTGAATATTGATTTATAAAAATATCAAAAAGGGTATTTGAAATTTAAAAGGGGAATTCTATTTTTGAAAATAGAATTTGAATTATAAATGAAGTATAGACACATTAACTTGTTTTGAATATATATATATATAAACAAGTAATTGAATTTATAAACTTTGTTTATAAATGGAAATGTGGAATTTGAATTGAATTTATAAACGTTGTTTATAAATGAAAGGATGGAATTTGAATCGAATTTATAAAGTTGTTTATAAATGGAAATGTGGAATTTGAATTGAATTTATAAACGTTGTTTATAAATGGAAAGGTGGGATTTAAATTGAAGTTATAAACGTTGTTTATAAATAATGCAGAGAATTCAAATAGACTTTGAAAATAGAATTTGAATAATAGAATTCAAATGGAGTTTAACAATGGAATTTGAAAAGAGAAATTCAAATAGACTTTGAATATAGAATTTGAACTATAGATTTGAATATAGAAATTCAAATGGACTTTAAACTATAGATTTGAATATAGAAATTCAAATGGACTTTAAACTATAGATTTGAATATAGAAATTCAAATGGACTTTAAACTATAGATTTGAATATAGAAATTCAAATGGACTTTAAACGATAGATTTGAATATAGAAATTCAAATGGACTTTAAACTATAGATTTGAATATAGAAATTCAAATGGACTTTAAACTATAGATTTGAATATAGAAATTCAAATGGACTTTAAACTATAGATTTGAATATAGAAATTCAAATGGACTTTAAACGATAGATTTGAATATAGAAATGCAACGGACTTTAAACTATGTAATTTGAATAATAGAAGCGAATTGGAGTTTGAATATAGAATTCAAATATTAAAAGAGAAATGGACTTTAAACTATAGATTTGAATATAGAAATTCAAATGGACTTTAAACGATAGATTTGAATATAGAAATTCAAATGGACTTTAAACTATAGATTTGAATATAGAAATTCAAATGGACTTTAAACTATAGATTTGAATATAGAAATTCAAATGGACTTTAAACTATAGATTTGAATATAGAAATTCAAATGGACTTTAAACGATAGATTTGAATATAGAAATGCAACGGACTTTAAACTATGTAATTTGAATAATAGAAGCGAATTGGAGTTTGAATATAGAATTCAAATATTAAAAGAGAAATGGACTAAAGAGATAATTAACAAATGGAGTTAAAACGATTTGGTATAGTTAAATAGATTGGGCAGGTATAGATACAGGAGACAGGTTTGGAATAAAGTATAGAAGCGAAATAAATAGAATGCCCGACAAAAAGGTACGTATTTAATTTCCATATGAGATTTTATGCGCCGTATCGGCTAGCCGCTTGGCTTTTTCTTTTTCTTTTTGAGATAAGAAGGACCGGGAAAGCTATTTGAAATTTCCCGATGCTCCCGGTACAAAGGAGGTTATGGCGAATTTTTCCGGGAATTTAAGGAGATAGAATATTTTTAAGATAATTTGATAGTTAGAAATTTACATATCAAAATACATAGAAGTCGATAAGAAAACGAACTTAGAAATAGAATAGTATAATCAAAAAGGAAGTATAAGAATAAAACCTCGTAAGGATAAAAGAGAAAGTATATATGTGTTTAAAAGTAAATCAGTAGTTGTATGGAATTGATTTGTTCGAGTAAGTAGTCTTGTCTGTTTTGACATTAAATGTTATTCAGTCAAGGTCTGAGAGGTAATTATACCCCAACTTGGTTGATTTCATGATATACCGATAAGTAGCAAGATTCCGGCTCGAAGATCAATGTGAAATGAGAATTAGTTAAATACTGTATTTGGGTTGTCGTAACGATGTTTTACACAACATCTGTTTTAACCCAAATATGTGCAAAGCTTGGAAATAGAATAATGAATATTTTCTAAAGTTAGAAAATAAAAGAAGGCGATATATGGAAATGTTTTCCAAATAACGTATAAGGCCAGTATGGTTATTGAAAATATTTGGTTAACAAATATTGATAAGAAATAGAGAAGAGATTTAATTAATGGAATATTAATTAAAGTTTCAGTGATTGTTAGATGTTTGGATGAACACTTGTTTTATTCGATAGTTAAATCATCGACTATCGAAACACTTGTTTTTATTCGATAGTTAAATCACAGACTATCGAAGTTTTGACCATCGTTGTCAATATGGAGAGACCGGTTGGATTATTATCCGAAGAACCACTCCATATCGGCAGTAGCGTGCGAATCAGATTATATAAAGATAATCGAAGACGGAGTAGGGTACAAGGACTTTTTCTATTAATAGAAATAGTACCTTCGGTTCATCCTGTTCCTGGGTGACTTGTATGGATGAATGTCTGACAGAGTATTTCCAGAATGGTCACGTACATTGATTTCTTCAACCGTACCAAGAGTGGAGGCGGAGAAGGAAACTTCTTTTAGCTAACACATAATGTATTGTTGTAGACGTCAATCGGTGATTTGATGGATCTGACGATGTGACATTCGAAGTGAATCTGGTGTGATGATAAAGCGTAGCTTCTAGCCTCATCAACCGGTAAATGACAGAAATCGGGCAAGCAGCATGGCTATGTAGGTCGCACCTATTAGGGTGTATAATCACCTGATCTAGAGTTTCATTTACTTCTAAAAATCTATTGTCGATGCTGACCCATTCGGGAAACGGTTGCTGATCCCAATCGTTGGTGATATACATTCGATACACTCAAGCGAAATGAGTGGTCGGTCATGTGTGGCTGAGTTGCAAGATGTTCTTGTTGAACTCGGTGTATTCTCCTCTAGAGATATACCAGCGGAAGGTGATTCCATACCTTGTCATAGTTGGAAATCCATTACCCAATACGTGCTTGCGGTTTTGATTGTATATATATGTGGAACGTGAGATGCAAACGTTCCACTAGATTGTTATCTACTTGATTTAGCCATTATTATAATATCAAAAGAGTTTTGATATAAAGATTATAGTTCCTTTCAAAGGAATTTTGAAAGTTAAATCAAGTGTTTGGATTCTCATAAGGGAAAAACCCGTTCCGTGTTATACGGCGTGGTCTTATGAGATATCAATTAGTTTTCTGAAACTGTTTTTAAACTATTTACTCATACCAGTCCCATGACTGACCCGGAGTTTACTTTGTTGTTTTCCCTAAACTCTTGGGTGCCTAAATTTGTACGGGCAGTCAAGTAGTCGGGAATTTACAGATATACTGGAAGAGCTTGGAGCAGGAGGCTTCAGGATCATATAGCTATAGTTATTTCTGCTGTGTTGTAAGTGATGTACTTTGATATTGATGTATATTCAAGTACAGATGTTTATTTCAAGTTATGTTATATATATTATATGTTATTCGTTCCGCTGTGAGATTCGTGTTACTCTGATGTTGTGTTATTCTTCTTCTTCTATTCTAAGTTTCTATCTTATCTATCCTCACCCTCAAACTTCTTTCTATTAATGGTTCGAATTTCCGTGATATCTGGGTTGGACTTGTGTTTTTGGTCAGCTCAAATTCTACCGGATTTTCGGGCCATTACAAAAAGTCACGACTGTCACATTATGATGGAGCATTTATTTCCCGTTATGTTCTAAGAACTACTGCCGTTAAAAGTTTGGAAGGTAGTAACAGAGCTTAGTATGTTTCACAAAGAGCTTTGTTCGACTACTTTAAAAGTGAAATGTTTACGTAAACTTGAAGTAGGTATTCCTATATTGCTTTGCAAATTAGAAAAAATATTTCTGCTAGGTTTTTCTAATGTAATGGAACATTTATCTATTCACCTTCCAACTGAAGCACGACTTTGAGGTCACATCCAATATGGATGGACGTATCCATTTAAGAGGTAAATATAAACATGTTACATATTAATTTAATTGCACTTAAAATATGAAATAATGTAAATTAATTTTGCATAGATATCTGAATCATCTGAAGAAAAAAGTGAGACAAAAAGCACGAGTTGAAGGTTTGATATGCAAATCTTACATCGAAAAAGAAGCTTCGTTCTTTTTGTCTCATTATTTAAATGAACTTGTGATTTATATCATTTGAATGTGTTCCTCGAAATGACGAAAGAGACGAGCAAGAATCGTCTCAAGCACTGTTGTCTATTTTTAGACAACATGGTCGACCTTTTGGGAAATGAGTGGACGTATGGCTAGACGATAAAGATATTCATGTAGCACACACTTATATTCTTCTAAATTGTGCTGACGTTGCACCATTTGTTAGATAATCTAAAATATTAATTAGTGCTTTATTCATTTCTCATGTTTGCTTATGTATAAACTAATGTAATATCTTATTTATATATACAGCGTTTATGAACGTGAACATCCAAACAGATATCTCAGTAAAGAATTTTTTGCTTGGTTTTCAAATTACGTTTACGAACCCAGAAATTGTGTTGTTGATGAAGGGTTGAAATATCTTGCAATGAGACCCAAAACAGTGGTCAAGACATATCCAATATACCTTGTTAATGGATATAAATTTAACACAAAAGAATAGGGTGCTGAGAAATTAACGAACAATGCAGGTGTATTCGTTAAAGGCAGTGACAATCCTGAAAATCACATAAATGATTTTTATGGCGTTTTAACATAAATTTTGCAACTGACATATTTATCACGACCCACAGAGTAGGTGTTTTTATTTAAATGTAATTGGTTTAGCAATGTTTCAAGTTCTGGTGTTAATGTGCACAAGGATTATAATCTGATTGAAATAAAGCATACATCGCACTACTACAAGTATGTTCCTTTTGTACTAGCCCAACAAGCATTTCAAGTTTATTACGCTCTTTATCCGTCTCTAAAAAGAGATAAATCAGATTGGTCGGAAGTTTTTAAAACAAAGGCCAGATTAACGTTCGACGGAAAGAATATTCCAAACGAAGGAGCCTATCAGGCAGATCTCGATCAGAACAATGAAATAATAATTGAAGATGATCATGCTGATTTTGGACCTCTGATCAATGAATCAAATGTTATGGTAGAAGCGTTCGAGAGTGCGGAGGAAGATATCGTAGAATCTGAGACCGATTCTGAATCGGAAGACGATAACGACTGATGTAGATGGTGAATATTATTTTTCTGTTTGTAATGTAATTATGGAGTATTCGATGTATATTTTGCAATTCATGTAACTCTGTTAAAATTTTGAATATTATGATCATTATTTACATCTTTTATGTCCTATGTAGTTCTTCCTACTTATTTATCTTAAAATTGCAATGTATATGTTACATCTTCGAATATGGGACCCAATCAAATACATGCACAAACAATTTCATTTTGTTTTATGTCATTTATTTAACAGCTTATATCTTTTGTGTAAATTAACTGTAAAATAAATTTGAATATGATGTTATTGTTACCTTTCAAAATGATTTGTATGTGACAGGTATGTTATCGAGAGGGAATTCTTCAAGCAAAGGTTCTGGATCGCATCCCTCACAGCGTCCATTGGTCTCCTTGGAGTCTACGAGTACAGGGTAAAAAATAAACTTTATTTATCATGTTAATTTTTTTAGTATACACTTATGTATATCATATTTAACACAGGATTTTGATATTCAACCTTCGAATGTCATTTTAGACGCATCGAGAGCAGCATACAGAGTTCGGATGTCGGCATGGTGGCCGAAGTTAGATCTGGTCCCACCTCACTTACAGGAGATCATTTGGCAGGATGTCCTTGTAAGTAATTTCTTATATATATTTTTCCATTTTAATTTCTTTTAATCGCTGATATACTGTACATATTTTACTGCTACTGTTTGTTTAACGTGAAATACATGTCGAGATGGATATACAGACACATGATTTACAGCTGGCTCGAACATATTGGATGCAGAAAATGAGAAAGAATTATAAGGATTGCATATCAACAATGAAGAAAAACTTGAAAAACCTAGTTGGATGGGAGCAACCGTGTAGGATAGATTTCTTAGGTATTGGGAGGGTGATGAGGCGAAGGTAAGTGTACTAATTTTTTTTATATATCAAAAATATTTACTCGATAAGTAATATATCAAATTTGAATGTACTGGCAGAGTCAGAAAGAAACTATGTAAATCGGAATAAAAATCCAGTCACGCATCGAGGAGGATCGAAGTCATTTCAGCAATATCGGCAGGAGTTGTTATATTTTATAAATGCAAATTATAAAAAATTGATATGCTATATAATTTGAATGTGTATTAATTGTATGTAATAATTGAATTCAGGAGGTAGAGGGAATGGGTCCAGTTTGATATGTGGACGTGTTCACTCGTGCGCATGCCATCGAGCATGTCGATGCTGATGGGAATATCATATATACATGGCATGGTGACAAATCTAGGAAGTGTCATGTAAGATTTCATTTTATGTAGAGTTATTTGTAGTAATTGTTAAATTATAATAAAATAAGATATCATGATATTAATTTTATCTTCATTTTTATTTGGTCTTGCAGGAGAAATTTATGGAGTAGCGCTAGAAGCGTCTAGCTGAGACTGGACATGAGCAGCCCACGACTGATGAGAAGGACATTATATTCCAGTCAGTGATGGATCCAACTACGCGGAACAGACGTTATGGCTTCGGAAGTCAAGTGGTAAATGTTTTTCTCTTAATTTAATTTTTAGTTTAGAAATAAAACAACTTTTACGAGTTACAGGTTATTAATATAACCGCACATGGTTAAAAGATTTTTAAATAATTGTTAGAGGCTAGTAGTCAACAGGGATCGAGTCAGTAGGCTAGAGCTGCTATAAACGCTATAGTGATTGAGAAGTTGAGAGCTAGGATGGTAGAGGTTGAGGATCAGAATTGCCGCCAAGCCATTGAGATGATTCAGCTACTAGATCAGCAATTGGCCGAGTTCGCGCAGCAGTACGACCGCTTCCCTTCTTTAGCTGGTTCCGCAGAAGATGAGCAGTGATGGATTGTTAGGTATGTTTTTTGTTGGGGCATGTATATATGACTGTGAGTTGCTATGACTATTGGGTGTTATGACTATGGTTTGATATTTTGTATATATTATGACAGTAGACTAGTTGTGGTAGTGTGGATGTGGTAGACTTGATGCATTATATATTATTGTGATGGTATACTTGATGTATTTTATATGTATTTATGTCGTTTTTTTGTTTTTGATGATTTTTTGTTTGATATGTTGTATTTTTGATGATTTTTTGTTTGATATGTTGTATTTTTGATGATTTTTTGTTGCTGGGAATATAATTGTTGATTTGACATGATGGTGTGCTGGAAGGCTAAATAACAGCTGAAATACAAAAAAAATTGTGCAGTTTTCCGATGTTTTATAGGTATATGAATGCGGAACGGTTTCCGACGGCTTACAATGGTTTATTAGCACAACGTATGTAACGGTTTTCGATGGCTATTGACGGCCGTCGGAAACCGTTGTCAACCGTTTTAAGCCATAGCAAATTCAAATGATGGGCTGTGTCGATAGTCGTTGGAAACTCTGTTCCTCGACGTCCTTAAAAGCTATGGCTATTTCTGATGGCTAACAATGGCTTTCAATGACCGCCGACTGTTTTTAACCATCGGAAATAGCGTGTTTTCTTATAGTGTATAAAAATTGTGTATTCTCTTTTTTTTTTATCTGCATTTTTCGTTATTCTGTGTTTACACAGTGGTTGAGATTTGATTTGTGACAACATTACACAGTTTCAATTTTATAAAGATTGAAAATCCAGTACATACAATGGTCGAAGCATTTTTAATTGAAACTGCACTACACTGTTGTTGGGTCAATTCGCTAGCTACGTACGCTCAACTCCCCAGTACGTCGATGTCAAACTACAATCAATAACAGTCGTCAGAAGTAACATGCTACAACTGGATAAATCCACTATTGCGCATCTCAGTCTAGTTATATACGAACCCTACAAATACATCAAATCATCTACACCAGTGAACGTTGCTATCTCAGAATAGGAGTTTGTTGACGCTGGTGTTATGAGATACCATCATCCTATTGGTGGAAATTAGAAAGATCCATATGGACTTCCTTGATTTCCATGCCATCGATAGGGTGGTTGTGTCGCATGACACTGGTGTCAACAAACTAGCTCTGGCTATCTCACACCTGCAGCGGCTTCCACGGTAGCCATTAATAATTCAGTGGCGGCTCTTCCATTATTCTGAGTAATGCGTACGCATGCAGCGCTTGTGTTCATAAATAGCGAGGTAAGATGTCACCTTTTCCGCCCATTATTATAGACGTTAACACCACCTTACAAACTGCAATAACTATTAATTAGTGGCAACAAATGGTTTACTGCATGCATTGACGGGGTTACTGAACATTCAAAGCTGTTATACCTATAAACAGCAAATTAAATACCTTACAAAACACTTAAATATCTCTCGTATTTATTTAGAGCAAACGGTTGCATGTCCTTGTATCTCATTTATATGACTTGACCACCGTTTTCATCTCACACGGCATCCAAGTTCCACCAGCCATCGATCACGGTTCGGTTTTATATGGTTTATATTACACATGTTATATCGACTCTGTAAGAGTCAAGTTTTGTGCATCGTACATTTTGAATGGTGTTAGATTTATTTACCTCTCATTTTTTAGTGAAAAGATTGGAAGAAGATAGAGAGAGAATAGGCAACCGACCGTGCCAAAATAATGTGAAGGAAAAGCTGGCAAAGATGAGCGTGAAGAGCAAGGCCAAAATGAGAGGTCGGTGTCCATATATCTGTGTATGTCAGAAGCAAGGGTTGCATGAAGCGCGTGGATCAGCTGGACCCAACTCACTTTCGTTCGGTAGTCCGTACCAATGAAATCATCTCATTTGATGGATTTTACATTTTACAACTTGAAATTTGAGTACAAAGTTTAAATTATGTTTAAATGAGGTGATTTCATTGGTTGGGACTATGTTTAGGTGATCCCAGCCCTTGCATGAATATGCAGTCAGAGTACAATATTTTCATTCACACTAGTCACACTTACTGCTGTGTTTATATATATGGTGGTCGACTTGGTTAGCTAATGTGAACAAATCTTTTTGTAGTTTTCGTATAGGTCGAGGTCCTCGACCAGCAATTTGCTCCTCATTGGACCCAACTCAATTAATTTTCTTGTCCTCCTTTCTTCACCGTGTCCTTTTTCAAATTTTAAAATATATTTTTCATCCATTAAATTGAATCTTACTCACGGTTTTTTGACGTTTAAAATCATTTTTTTTTTTTTTTTTGCACCAAGTAAATTGCATGAAACAAAGATGGTCTGATTATCAAAATTTACGATTGTACCGCGGATCCATTCATTAGTTTATTTTTTATTTTTTATTAGCCTTTGGGTTTTCATGGAATAAGAATATAAATTTCTCTGACTATGAATGTGCTTCGAAGCGATATATTCTATTAGGGTTCGGACCACCTAGCAATAGACAGTGGAGGATTAGCTAGCCTAGACAAATAGTAATGCATGTGCAAAGTTAGACTTTTTCGTTTTCATTTATTAACTTATCAAACGATAAGCATGTTTTTGTTACCACACGGTTCTGAACTGCATTCCTTAATTGTATAAAAATTTCAAAAATTTATCTTTGAAACCTCCATTGGAATCTCCCTAAAGCTATAGAAGGCAGAAGCTTTAAAAATACCAAAATGCTGTGTCGACCACAAATTTGTGGGTCAGAAACTGCGACAGATGGAATATCCATCAGATTCTTTTTTCCCGTGAATTTCAGTGAATTTGTGCCCCATTGTTCAGAAATCGGTGAATTTCACAAAGCAAATATAGCGACAATAATAATAAATAAATTTTTTTTTAATAAGCAGCCAATAAGCATAATAATAATAATAATAAGCAATCAATAAGCATTTAGATTATGAAATATAAACTTGTAATTTAATAAAATAATAAATTAATTTTATTTTGAATGTACAAAATTTAAATCATAATCTTAAAAAAGTTGTTTGATGTTAACGGCACCCCAATTTTCTTTTGCTATTATAACAACTAAAAAAGACCACAAAAATTACTCTTCCACTCTTCTTAATATCTCACATTAAAAAATAGGGGTTACCACCATTTATATCTGTTTCTTTCTCTCAACTTCTCTTCGTTTGTTCTCTCTTTTGAAAACCCTAAATTTAACTTCAATCATAGTCAACGTCGTGAATGCCAAGGAAGAAGAAAGTTGCAGATGCGTCGTCGTCTCAACCCCAATCAACTAAATCAAGTAAGTTATTAACTTTAATTTCGGTTTGGTTGAAGACTGCACTGAGTGTTATTTGACGTGAATGAAATTGATGAAACGGTGCTTTCTTGCCGCAAACAATATTTTCGAACGGTGATTAACTATTGTACGTTTATTGTTTCGGCTGCGGTTTCGTTCAGTTGACTTTATTTGTTCTAAGATCAATGTGGTACTAGAAAGCATAAAGAATTTAACATGTTTTAATTATTTTTTAGTTGTTGTAATAGAAAAGAGAATTTGGGATGCTTTTAGCACCACACGAACAGATTAAATGGATAATTTTCATATACAAATGTCTTTAATTTAAATTATAATCTTAAAAAAGGTTGAACGATAAATTTTCATATGCAAATGTCTTTTTACGTGCATCCCTTTTCTTTAAATATTGTATACATTGGAATTCACTGATGATAAGACATAGCACGAAAATTAATTAAGAAGAAGTAATAATATGATACAGAAAATATGAAAATGACTTGTTGTCTACTGAGTCATGTTCTCGGTAAAATTCGGTAGTGAAAAAATAAAGAACGGAAGAACCATGTTCAACTCATGCAAGGCGTTCTTCATTTGTCTAATTTAATGCCTAAGATTTCAACATTTTCGTCATATAAATATAGAAACATGACCTAGGCAAGGTTAGGCCATTATATTTTGGCGGCGATCCTTCTGCTATGATTTTTAAGTACTTACCTTTGTAATCCAAATGAAATTAGCATTAAAGATTTTATATTTCAATATAGGCAAGGAATGAACCATTATACTAAAAAATTATTGTGATTTTGTGATGAAATATTAACTTATGGCATATGGGCAAAAAGCGCAACTTTATATTTTAAAGAAGTTGAAATTACAGAATAATTAGTTTTAGACAAGTTTTTTCTTTTCAAATTATACATGAAAATGATAATTTCATTTATCACTACATTTATATTATTGAAAATGGTAAATTCATTTTTCACTATATTTATATAACCGAAAATGATAAACTCATTTGTCCTTTTCTTCTAAATGTCCTTAAAACAAAATTTTCAGAAGTAAACTCTTTGAGTGAAAATCTCATTTTAATTTAAACAATGTGCTTGGATTTCACGGAAAAACTCCAAAAATGACCGACGAAGGTTTTGCCCAGGAGTCCTCCGAATTGGGCAAGTTTTTCAATAGCACTGCATGTTGAGTTTTGATTCGTAAAATCAAACTTAATACATAAAATCTTCATTTTTAAGAAAAATTGTAAATTAGTTCATAAAATTTAATTATTTAATAATTGCATAAGATTATGCATCGATGAATAATTACAGACATCTATGAACTCTATCAAAACTGCATAAATATCTGTAATTTTTGTATGAAAAAATGCGGATATTTCTGCAAATTTCTCAAGAAAAAAAAAAGAGGAAATTTCTGCAACTTCGGTGAATAGTTGTAAAAAATTCCTTTGATTTTCAATGAATAATCGAGAGAATTTCCGCAATTTTTGGATATAATTACATAAATATCTTTAACTATTCGTTGAATAAATGCATAAATTTATACAACTATTAATTAACTTAATTTTAGAGACCTAATTTACATACGTATCTTTTTAGATATGGATGTTTTGACTATTTTGTAGCTTTAACAGGGTCTTTAGTCAAACTAACTCCTTTTTTATTCCACCTTAATCAAATTTAAATTCCTTAGAACAAACCTCATGCATAAGGTATTCGTTTATCTTTTCAAAAAATAATTACGACTATACACCACTTTCCTTTATTCTAACCGCTAGCATCCTCAAAGAAAATTATATTAATTTTTGGCTTTTTAAATGCAGGAAAATAGTATGAAGGATAAAATTAACAAAAAATTTATCAATAAGGACAAGAGGCAAAAAATTTAACCACAATGACAAACTTTAGTATAAAGTATGAAATGATAGTGGACCTCTGATTTCCTCCATTTACACTAAAAAGTGTACTTATGGTTAAAATTTTAGCATTTTGTTCTTATGGATAATTATTTTTTTAAGTTTGTCCTTGTAACAACCCGTATTTTCAATAACCAGTTATAACATAAATCGAGGCAGAATTTAATTTATAAATCTGAATCAAGGGAAACGGGCTATGCCATTGCGTTCGTCTCGGAAAAATACGCGAAATGGAGTCCGAGTTTTCGAAAATCGGAGTCCGTATGACCCGATTAAGGCCCAACGAAGTTTTCAGAAAATTTCAAAGTAAAAACAGATTTCAAATTCAAGTTTGAATTTGGTAATTAGGGTAAGATTGGGCCAGGCGGGAAAATTCCCGCTAGAGCACCCAAGTCGACAGCCCTGTCGACTTGGGAGTCGACTTGGTTGACCCAAGTCGACAGCCCTGTCGACTTGGCTGTCGACTTGGCTCAGCCGGGCAGTTTTGCCTGGTGCACCATTTTGGAGTTGTGTTGAGTTTGGGGACCAGATTCGGTTTTGAGGGCTGAGATTGGAACTAGGGTTTAATCCTAAGGCTAGAACTAATCCTAATCTCTATAAATAAGCCCCTAACCTAACCCTAAATCATCATTATTCATTCATACAACTAAATTATGGCAAAATCATTCCTCTCATGGCCTCCACTCTCTTCATAAATTTCCTAAGTCATTTCTATGAGAGATTTTCCATGCATACAAGTGTTTTCAAGCTTGTATGAGCATCATTTGCTTGCATTCAAGTCAAGTTTCTATATTTGCATCATAAAGAAAGAGTTTTGATCATTTTGGCTCAAGGGTTTTTCTATTAGAGCTTGCATTTTGGGTCTATTTGATTGCATAAGGGCTTTGTCATATTTTTTGTGCCTTCATAAGCATTGTAAGCCCTTTTCTACTTTCATATTTAAACTCTAAAGTTAATGAATGATGCAAGTTGTGTTTGATCATTATGATATGCAAGTTTACTATGATGTGTTATGCAAGTCTATCATGTTATGTATGCAAGTTTGCTATGTTATGATATGCGAGTTGCCATGTTATGTTATGCAAGTTTGCTATGTTATGATATGCAAGTTGCCATGTTATGTATGCAAGTTTGGGTTGATCATCTTACTCATGTTATCATGTTATGCAAGATTATCTTGGGTTTATGAGCCTAAAGCTTCAAGCTTTATGCTAAAGGTTGCATTTTGGCAACATGTAAGTTATCATATCTCTTATGATAACTTGCATGTGAGGCTAAATGCGAACTTATGGCCATTTCTACATGTCATTTATCACCATGTATCACCAATATGCTAAGTTTGGTTTTATGCATGCTTTTGAGGCCTAAAATGTAATATGCAAGTATATGAACATGTGTACATTTCATATGCCACCATGTTAAACTTGTGGCTTCAACACCTTTATGTCATGATTATGCCAAGTTCCATCTTTCTATCCTTTATGCGCTATTGCGATATGTAAGCGATGGGATTGCGTTTGGGGTTGGGTAAACTTAAAAGACATAAAAACATAAGATTGGGAATTTACCTATTAAGTTAGGTCTACCCATTGGGAATTTACCTATTAAGTTAGGTCTACCCAAATTCTTGAAAACTTGTAACATGTTTTGGAAACATGATGGACATGACACTTAGAAAATATAAGTGTAACCAACTCGAGGTTGGGTTGAGTTTGTAGCGTAAACCTACCCGGAACCGACCGGCTTAACTAGTTGCTACAAACAATAGAACCCAATGTGAGAAGTTGGTCATGTTGTAGCTTGAACCCGAGGTTAGACCAAGTTGTGGTATAAAGCTATCCGGAACCGACCGGCTTAACTAGTAACCGCAACGAAGTCTAATGTGAGAGGTTAAGGCACGTTAATTAATGCCTCATGATTAGGGTTAAGTCATGGTCCAATTAATACTTAACCAATTTGGGCTTGGTAGATTAATCGGGGTTAAGTCGTGAACTCATCGTTACACTTAACCAAGTTAATCCATGATTAGCAAGAGGGTTAAACCGTACTTAACCCATTAGAAAATCCTAGCAATGGGGGTCCACTCCAGCAGTAATCCCAAGTTTGTATCATTATGACCCTAGGGACTAGGCTAGGGTGGGGGCACGATTACTGGACTTGAGGTAAGTGACCAAAAACGACGGCAGAGTGGTACGCCGGTGTAGTTCCGGGCGGACTATGGTCGTGCACATAGTCCGAAGCCGGGGAAAACATGCACGGGTACCAGTAGATCGAGACTGTGCACTTATGTTTATGGTGTCCAGGGGTTGACACCCTAGGGCTTGATACACCCGACGGGAGACCCTGCACAGTCTGACTACAATTATGTTTGGGCCGCATTGACACCAACACGTGACGAGTTAGGCTTATAGGGAGCCGATCGACTAGACCGTTTGGTTGGACCTCGTATTAGGGTCATTTCATGTTATTGGACCTCGTGTTAGGGTTACTTCATGTTATTGGGCCAAAGCTTGGGCCAAGGGATCAACACATGTTTATTCAAGTCATGTTAGTTTGCTAGTACACCTGTGGTGCAAAAACCTTAATCCTGATTATGCGATGACACCTTTATCTACCTTGTTAGTTAATCATCATGCTAGTATGTTGTTATCCTTATGATCATCCCTGCTTCTCATGCCAGTTAACTTTATCAGTTTACATTGATTGTAGTAGGGCTTACTCAGTCTTTTTGACTGACCTGTTTTCTTTCGCCTCTTTTCTTCCGTTCCCCCCCCCCCCCCACAGGTTCTCAGGGTGGGAATATTGGAGCTTAGCTTGGATTTTTGATCGCTTGCTTGTGGGATTTAGCTCATGTACGGTTTGACATGAAGCTAGCTATGGTTATCACTTATTTTGGGGATAGTACTTATGTATTTCAGTTTTTCAGTTGATGTTGTTTTTATCTAGACTTGTTTATTTGGAAAATTGACATTATGTTGTACCAGACTTGTTTTGAAATGGTTTGAAATCTTCCGCTGTTTTATCTATGTTATTTACTCTGTTTACATATATACATATGTTCTTGTTCTGCCTTGATATATCATTATGCATGTTTACCTGATTCAAACACCCCTCCAAAGTCAGAGTGCTTGCAAGAGACACCCTGGCGGAGGTGGGTTGTTACATTTGGTATCAGAGCATATGGTTTACGAGAAGGAACAAAAAGGTTTTTGAAACTTTTTGGAAAACTATTTTCAAAACCAAGTATAAAGTATTTTCCAAAGAAAAGTCTAGTTTTTTTTAAAGGCTATTCCCCAAAAAGCCATTAGCAAAATTCCTTCGTTTTTCCTCCATTCTGAATCTGTCTTTTTCTTCGTTTTCAGTATGGCCGATAACTTTGCTATTCCGGAGGGAGTACACGTACCTGTTTGGTATAGGAGACTTTTGGCGGCTAGGGCAACCGAAGCCGGCCCCGCAAATGTCCCTCCTCCTCCAGTAGTTAATGTTCCTCCTCCTCTTGTCGCTGAGGTTCCTCTTCCTCCTCCCCCTCAGCATCCTCAAGCTGACTTCGCAAAGACTTGCAAAGATTTCAAAGCGATGGGTGGCAAGAACTTTCAAGGCACTGAGACTTTTGTAGAGGCCAGAAATTGGTTGAAAGAGACCGAGGATTTATTTGCTATCTTTGGGTTAGACGATCAGAGGAAGATCTTGTTGGCGGTTTGGCTTATGAAGGATGAAGCCGCTTATTGGTGGGAAGTCACCAATGGTACTAGGCCTGTTGAGACTTGGGCCGATTTCAGGGCAAGGTTCGTGCTTAAGTTTCTATCTTCTGCTGAGGAGAATCTGCAAATGGAGAGGTTCATAACTTTGAAACAAGGAGATATGTCTGTCAAAGAATATGTGAACAAGTTCAATCAGTTAGCTCGTTTTGGCTTGGATATGGTGAATACTCCTCAGAAGAAGGCTCTTCGTTTTGCTAAAGGATTGAATGAGCCGTTGCAGGGATTGACAATGTCACATATTCCCCATGGGGCCACGTTTGAGAGCTTGGTTGATATGGCGTTACTTCAGGGAGATGTCAAGAAAGAGATCAAGATGAATGATACTCAAGCCAAGAAGACTGATTCCCAGTGGAAAGGAAATCGGGGTAATCCAAGTGGTCAGAGCAGTCAAGGCAATCAGAACAAGAACAAGAACAAGAGTCAAGGCAACAAGGGGAACAACAACAAGGGCAAGAACAACAAGGGGAAGTGCCATTATTGCGGTTCAGTTGGGCATATTATTAAGGATTGTAAGAAGAGGAAAAGGAAGAATGGTGAATGTTTTTTCTGCGGTGAGACTGGACATTTCAGTAAGGATTGCCCGAAGAAGCAAGGGCAAGGCCAGGGTCAGACTCAGCGTGCTAGACCTTCAGGAGGGCAAGTTCATGCTCTCAATGTCGCTCCAGTTCCCGATCGAGGTAGTATTTCTGTTGAGAGCCTTGTATATATTTCCGATTTTCCAGTTCGTACCTTGTTTGATTCTGGTGCATCGCATAGCTTTATCTCATCTGATCTTGTTGATAGTTTGAACCTTAGTACTAGCTTGGTAGATGATCCCGTCTGTGTCTCAAATCCTATTGGGGGTTCCGCCCATCTGTCTATGATATGTGGGGATTTGAGGATCTCTATACTGAGTGTAGAGTTCTTGTGTAGTGCTTATGTTCTTGGTTTTAGGGGATACGGATTGATATTGGGCATGGATTGGTTGTCTAGATATAGAGCCATCCTTGATTGTGAGCATAGGGTGGTGAGGCTCGTGACTCGCCTCGGAAACACCCTAGAAATTTCTTGTAATCCGAGAGGTCCCGTCATGTTGTGCTATCTTGAATCACTCGACTCGTCAATGGAAACTCTTCAGTCTGTGAGAGTGGTTCGAGAGTATCCGGATGTTTTCGATGAAGTTAGGGGGTTGCCCCCTAAGCGAGAGATTGATTTCCGCATTTATCTGGTGGATAATGCAAAGCCGGTTTCTTTGCCCGTTCGACACATGGCTCCGCGTGAAAGGCGGGAGCTAAGTAAGCAAGTGAAGGAGTTGCTTGAGAAGAACTTCATTAGACGAAGTATATCTGAATGGGGAGCGCCTGTGGTATTTGCTACCAAGGCAGATGGTTCTCTCCGACTTTGTGTTGACTATCGAGAGTTGAATAAGCTGACTAAGAAGAACAGACACCCGTTACCGAGGATTGATGATCTCTTTGACCAGCTTATCGGTGCTTCTGTTTTCTCTCAGCTTGATCTTGCTACTGGATTCCATCAGCTCAGGGTAGCTGAAGATAGTATAGACAAGACTGCGTTCAGAACTCCAGATGGATTCTTCGAATGGCTTGTCATGCCGTTCGGCTTGACTAATGCACCCGCATATTTCGTGGACTTGATGAGTAGGCTGTTCAGGGAGTTCTTGAACAAGTTTGTCGTGGTCTTCGTAGATGATATTCTGATCTTCTCTAAGGATGAGGAAGAGCACGCAAGGCATCTCGTGGAGGTGATGGATACGCTTAGAGCGCATCAGTTGAAGGCCAAGTTCTCCAAGTGTCACTTTTGGAGAAGGGAAGTTAGATTCCTTGGGCATATAGTATCTAAGCAAGGCTTAGCGGTGGATCCCGCTAAGGTAGTTGCAGTTCAGGATTGGAAGACTCCAAGGAATGCAACCGAAGTGAGAAGTTTTCTAGGTCTTGCAGGCTTTTACCGGAAGTTCATCAAGGACTTCGCGAAGATTTCCGCTCCTCTCACTAAATTGACGAAGAAGAATTTAGTTTTTGCTTGGAGCATAGAATGCGAGCTTGCTTTTCAGAAGCTCAAGAGAGCTCTCACATCAGCACCTGTTCTAGCTTTGCCCGATGGAGGGAAGTTATTTACAGTATACACCGATGCATGTGGCACGGGGTTAGGAGCTGTTCTGATGCAAGAAGGAAGAGTGATATGCTTTGGCGGTAGACAACTCAAAGTGCATGAGAAGAATTATCCCACTCATGACTTAGAGTTGGCAGCAATAGTATATGCACTCAAGGCTTGGCGCCATTATCTTCTGGGAGAAAGATTTGAGCTTTATACCGATCACAAGTCATTGAAGTATCTCTTTTCTCAGAAGGATCTGAATCTGAGGCAACAAAGATGGATGGAATTCTTGGCGTCCTACGATTTTGAGATAGCTTATACCCCTGGCAAGGGGAATGTGGTAGCAGATGCATTGAGTAGAAAAAGGTTGACTCTGAGTCCTCTATTCGTTGAGATGAAGAATTTGGAGTATGTGGCAACCTTTGATTTCTCTTTGGCGATTGAGTCGATGACCGGTTCTTTAGCATCTCTGGAACTCAGACCTACCCTTCTTGATCAAGTTGGGGCTTCGCAGAGAGAAGACCCTCAGATAGTTGAGATTATGGATAAGCTGATTCGAGGAGAGGCGTCTAGTCATCTCGCTCGATATTCTATTGATGACAAGGGTTGGCTGAGGAGAGACGGAAGGTTACGTGTTCCAATGGTAGAAGATTTAGTAAGAAAAGTTCTTGAGGAAGCGCATCGCTCTAAGTTGACTATACATCCGGGCGGAGATAAGATGTATAAAGATATGAAGCGCATTTTCTTTTGGCCTGGGATGAAGAAGGATGTGGCAGAGTTTGTCTCTAGATGTATCATTTGCCAGCAAGTTAAGGCCGAGTCGAAGAAGCCCGGTGGGCAATTGCATCCTCTAGACGTTCCACTATGGAAGTGGGAGAGTATTTCCATGGATTTTATCGATGGGCTACCAAGGTCAAGGAAAGGGAATACGAGCATTTGGGTTATTGTGGATAGACTTACGAAGAGTGCTCATTTCATTCCGGTGAAGAGCAAGAGGACCGCATCTTGGCTAGCGTCTGTATATCTTCGTGAGATTGTGAGACTACATGGAGTCCCTTCTAGTATAGTCAGTGACCGTGACCCAATCTTTACAAGTCAATTCTGGAATAGCTTGCAAGAAGCTATGGGCACGAGGTTGAATCTAAGTACGGCTTATCACCCACAGACGGACGGTCAAACCGAAAGGGTGAATAGGGTACTCGAGGATCTGTTGAGGCTTTGTATTCTGGATTTTGGTGGTACTTGGGAAGACCATCTTCCTCTTGTTGAGTTTGCATATAATAACAGTTATCAGGCAAGCATAGGGATGACACCATTTGAAGCTTTATATGGGAGGCCGTGCAAGTCGCCTACATGTTGGTGGGAGACTACAGATGAGCTTATACTTGGGCCTGATATGATCAGAGATACATCCGAGAAGGTCGAGTTGATTCGGAGACGGATGAAAGCGGCCCAAGACCGACAGAAATCCTATGTTGATAAGCGAAGAACTGATTTGGAGTTTGATGTTGGGGATATGGTTTTCGTGAAGGTTTCTCCTTTGCGGAATGTGGTCCGATTTGGAGCCGTTGGGAAGTTAGCACCGAGGTTTGTTGGACCATTCCCTATTATAGAGAGGATCGGGCAGATGGCTTATAGGGTGGAGTTGCCCGAGAAGCTTGCCGGAGTACACGATGTTTTTCATGTCTCGCATCTCCGGAAGTGTTTACATGAATCAGCAGAGGTTGTTGAGCCAAGTGTTCTGAAAGATGTGGAAGTGGAGAAAGAGGCTACCTTGAGGAGAGCTCCGATTCGTATCTTGGGGACGGAGACCAAGAAGCTAAGGAATCGAGAGGTCAAGTTGGTGAAGGTTCAATGGGGTGAAGCCGAAGAAGACGCAACTTGGGAAACCGAGGAGAAGATGCGTGGGCTTTATCCATTCCTTTTTGAGGGTACACTCTCAATCTCTTTTCTTTGTTAGCATATCTTTCTCTTTGCTATCCATGTTTATCTAGTTTATCGTGTTAATCTTGTCATGAGAACCTTAGGAAGAAACCCTTTGGATGAAACATGTGTTTGAAACATGTTATGCTTGATGGTTGCAAGTGGTTGCAAGTGGTTACTCGTGGATGCATTATACACGTTAGGCACTAGATCGGCTCACACACTCCTCATATTGCATATGCATGAGTGTTTATGCTTATTCATGGATGAAATTTTTTGTGTTATCACATGGATGTTGCATATGGATGTATGTTATGTGCACACATATAGATGTTATACATTATGTTAGGAATTGCATACATATGGATTCATTTCACTAACATAATTTGCATTGATGATATTTGCATTAGGTAAGTACATATACACACACCTTTGCATATGTTCATACAACATTTAGAATCTTGTAAGGACAATGATTGCTCGTGGATGATGTTTTGAGTAGATGGATGTTGGATGGTAGGATACGTTCTTCCTAACTTGAAGATTTCGGGGACGAAATCCTTTAAGGAGGGGAGAATGTAACAACCCGTATTTTCAATAACCTGTTATAACATAAATCGAGGTAGAATTTAATTTATAAATCTGAATCAAGGGAAACGGGCTATGCCACTGCGTTCGTCTCGGAAAAATACGCGAAATAGAGTCCGAGTTTTCGAAAATCGGAGTCCGTATGACCCGATTAAGGCCCAACGAAGTTTTCAGAAAATTTCAAAGTAAAAACAGATTTCAAATTCAAGTTTGAATTTGGAAATTAGGGTAAGATTGGGCCAGGCGGGAAAATTCCCGCCAGAGCACCCAAGTCGACAGCCCTGTCGACTTGGGAGTCGACTTGGTTGACCCAAGTCGACAGCCTTGTCGACTTGGCTGTCGACTTGGCTCAGCCGGGCAGTTTTGCCTGGTGCACCATTTTGGAGTTGTGTTGAGTTTGGGGGCCAGATTCGGTTTTGAGGGCTGAGATTGGAACTAGGGTTTAATCCTAAGGCTAGAACTAATCTTAATCTCTATAAATAAGCCCATAACCTAACCCTAAATCATCATTATTCATTCATACAACTAAACTATGGCAAAATCATTCCTCTCATGGCCTCCACTCTCTTCATAAATTTCCTAAGTCATTTCTATGAGAGATTTTCCATGCATACAAGTGTTTTCAAGCTTGTATGAGCATCATTAGTTTGCATTCAAGTCAAGTTTCTATATTTGCATCATAAAGAAAGAGTTTTGATCATTTTGGCTCAAGTGTTTTTCTATTAGAGCTTGTATTTTGGGTCTATTTGATTGCATAAGGGCTTTGTCATATTTTCTGTGCCTTCATAAGCATTGTAAGCCATTTTCTACTTTCATATTTAAACTGTAAAGTTAATGAATGATGCAAGTTGTGTTTGATCATTATGATATGCAAGTTTACTATGATGTGTTATGCAAGTCTATCATGTTATGTATGCAAGTTTGCTATGTTATGATATGCGAGTTGCCATGTTATGTTATGCAAGTTTGCTATGTTATGATATGCAAGTTGCCATGTTATGTATGCAAGTTTGGGTTGATCATCTTACTCATGTTATCATGTTATGCAAGCTTATCTTGGGTTTATGAGCCTAAAGCTTCAAGCTTTATGCTAAAGGTTGCATTTTGGCAACATGTAAGTTATCATATCTCTTATGATAACTTGCATGTGAGGCTAAATGCGAACTTATGGCCATTTCTACATGTCATTTATCACCATGTATCACCAATATGCTAAGTTTGGTTTTATGCATGCTTTTGAGGCCTAAAATGTAATATGCAAGTATATGAACATGTGTACATTTCATATGCCACCATGTTAAACTTGTGGCTTCAACACCTTTATGTCATGATTATGCCAAGTTCCATCTTTCTATCCTTTATGCGCTATTGTGATATGTAAGCGATGGGATTGCGTTTGGGGTTGGGTAAACTTAAAAGACATAAAAACATAAGATTGGGAATTTACCTATTAAGTTAGGTCTACCCATTGGGAATTTACCTATTAAGTTAGGTCTACCCAAATTCTTGAAAACTTGTAACATATTTTGGAAACATGATGGACATGACACTTATAAAATATAAGTATAACCAACTCGAGGTTGGGTTGAGTTTGTAGCGTAAACCTACCCGGAACCGACCGGCTTAACTAGTTGCTACAAACAATAGGACCCAATGTGAGAAGTTGGTCATGTTGTACCTTGAACCCGAGGTTAGACCAAGTTGTGGTATAAAGCTACCCGGAACCGACCGGCTTAACTAGTAACCGCAACGAAGTCTAATGTGAGAGGTTAAGGCACGTTAATTAATGCCTCATGATTAGGGTTAAGTCATGGTCCAATTAATACTTAACCAATTTGGGCTTGGTAGATTAATCGGGGTTAAGTCGTGAACTCATCGTTACACTTAACCAAGTTAATCCATGATTAGCAAGAGGGTTAAACCGTACTTAACCCATTAGAAAATTCTAGCAATGGGGGTCCACTCCAGCAGTAATCTCAAGTTTGTATCATTATGACCCTAGGGACTAGGCTAGGGTGGGGGCACGATTACTGAACTTGAGGTAAGTGACCAAAAACGACGGCAAAGTGGTACACCGGTGTAGTTCCGGGCTGACTATGGTCGTGCACATAGTCCGAAGCCGGGGAAAACATGCACGGGTACCAGTAGATCGAGACTGTGCACTTATGTTTATGGTGTCCAGGGGTTGACACCCTAGGGCTTGATACACCCGACGGGAGACCCTGCACAGTCTGACTACAATTATGTTTGGGCCGCATTGACACCAACACGTGACGAGTTAGGCTTATAGGGAGCCGATCGACTAGACCGTTTGGTTGGACCTCGTATTAGGGTCATTTCATGTTATTGGACCTCGTGTTAGGGTCACTTCATGTTATTGGGCCAAAGCTTGGGCCAAGGGATCAACACATGTTTATTCAAGTCATGTTAGTTTGTTAGTACACCTGTGGTGCAAAAACCTTAATCCTGATTATGCGATGACACCTTTATCTACCTTGTTAGTTAATCATCATGCTAGTATGTTGTTATCCTTATGATCATCCCTGCTTCTCATGCCAGTTAACTTTATCAGTTTACATTGATTGTAGTAGGGCTTACTCAGTCTTTTTGACTGATCTGTTTTCTTTCGCCTCTTTTCTTCCGTTCCCCCCCCCCCTCCCCCCCCCCTCCCCCCCCCCAGGTTTTCAGGGTGAGAATATTGGAGCTTAGCTTGGATTTCTGATCGCTTGCTTGTGGGATTCAGCTCATGTACGGTTTGACATGAAGCTAGCTATGGTTATCACTTATTTTGGGGATAGTACTTATGTATTTCAGTTTTTCAGTTGATGTTGTTTTTATCTAGACTTGTATATTTGGAAAGTTGACATTATGTTGTACCAGACTTGTTTTGAAATGGTTTGAAATCTTCCGATGTTTTATCTATGTTATTTACTCTGTTTACATATATACATATGTTCTTGTTCTGCCTTGATATATCATTATGCATGTTTACCTGATTCAAACACCCCTCAAAGTCAGAGTGCTTGCAAGAGACACCCTGGCGGAGGTGGGGTGTTACAGTCCTTAAGTCTAAAAACCTCTTTTAAATATTGCACTTCTAGCCATCAAAAGCCATATAAAATATAAATATGAAGAGCTTAGATGATTCCTAATCATGGGTTGGATGGGATGTCATAGACCCTAAACTAGAAGGTCAAAAGCATTAGCAACCCACGAGATTGTCTTGACAACATCAAGGATCACGACATTATGTAGATAGCCGATTTTTTTTTTTTTATAAAGTCGGACATCCTTAATCTTTTTTATGAAAATCAACCAACACCTTTTTAAATTTTCAATGTTTTTTTAGCTGGCTTTATAAATGTTTTCTAAGCAAACATTTCAGATTTATCCAGTATAATCATGTGAATTGCAATTGAATGGTTAAGACTTGCAATCCACAAGTTTAGCCTTAGTCGGCTAAGCATAATTTCTTCTTCTTTTGGTTGGGGTTTTATGTTTGTTTTATTAAAGACGTATGAAGAGGGCTTAAAAGTAAATAGTGATTAAATTAATATCTGAAGACGGGCTTTGTTGGAATATAAAAGCTCTTAGAAGTTTTGGGATAAATCGCTTTTGTAAATAAGATGTCACTATGATCTTGTTAAGAAATAGAACAAATCTAACCCGATCACTTCGATTCTCGATTATGTTTTCTTTTCACGAAAGGATTTAGTACGAGGATGACTGAGATCAAAGAATGGATTATTATCTATAAAATAAACAATCCGTTTTTTCTTCCTCCTCCCACACACTAAATCCTAAATATTAAAGAAAGGCATGTTGAGAAATAAATACATTCAGTTATTTGACAAGATAATTTTGTATATGTTATTTTTCTTTTCTTTTAAAAAAATAAGGATAGATTCAAAATATCAGCAAATAACCATTTCCCTTCTCATGTTTTAGCTACAAATTAATACTCTCTTACTATTGCTATACCGGCTGTACTTAAAACCTAACTTAGTTCAGAAATTTTGTAACTATATACCAACCAAAAATTTAACATTACGACACACCTATCCTAGAACCATTATACTTGTTTTCTGTACAAATTTTTTATACGGGTACATGCAGCAGAACTTCATCCTACTGTGTTGATTTTATATGTGCTATCTTGATTTAATACCATATACACGCATGGCCGTTTGATGAACATATAGATAAATTTGCTAAAAAGAAGCATCTAAAGTTGTATGAATTGATCATCTAATGCGTAAAATAAAAAACATACAAAATGCTTAGTCATAGTAGACAACTGGGGCAAAGATTAAAAGAATTTATAGCCAACAACAATTACAATGGCAGCTGACAGTGAATAATGACGACGGATACCACAATCGTAACTCCCCACTATAGCTGTTAAATGGTACTTTTGAACACGAATAATATTGTATCTGTATTCACATCCAAAATCGACCGTCAAATTTCAGCATCCGCAAATGAAAAGGGATATCGAAAACTGTTAAATGCTACTATCAAATGCAAATAATGATTGTATCAGCATTCGCATCCAAAATTTTTTCCAGACTATTTTCAGATGTTAGATTTCTACATCTGCCAATGAGAATGGATATCGAAAAATTATTTCATCCGCTAACGATCAATAAAAAAATAAACACTAATAGAAAATTTTAATTCAACATAAATGCTTTTCAATCTCATTAATCATTGAAATGTTAAAAATAAACAAATATAGCAATAATAAATAGTAAATATGCATTTACTGCATATAACAGTATCATTTAATGAATAAATATCATTTATCGTATTAAAATACACATAATTTTAAATAAAAATCAAACAGATAATTTTAAACATGGATGTCTTCATACCAGCATATGTATTCATTTTTCCGGATATGGAATGTTCATCCTTTTCTGAAGGAGTTTAGATTTTTCGCATACCCATTGACAATCCTACACTACCCAACACTCCCAGGTATTTTCATTCAATATCAGCAAACAATAAATAGCAAAGCATGTGTGAAACTAAAAGTAAAATACAAATTAACAGTAACAGCAGGTGGCTTGACTGTAATACCGAGAAAAAGCAAATCTGGGCTATCGTCGTAAAGCATCCGCAACGTTCAACACAAATTCCAGTATCATTACCAGCACGCTTTAAATTAAGCTCTGATTGTTAAATAATCAAATGATTACGTGTGATTTCTGCTATTCTCAGCTGCTCTCACTTGCTGAAAATATGGATGAGCCTGCACACCAAAATAAAAGCACTCTAATCAGAAAATAAAAATCGTTCTGACTCAAAGATTTGGGACAATCAAGGGTATAAACAATGCTGCATTTTGAAAGTGGTAGCAGATGATCATTCAACTCAACCTATTTATTACAAGTCAAATATGGGCTTGAAACCACATAAAACAAATGCAGCAATAAGCTGTCTTAAACAGTCAAATCAGATTTAAGTAGCAATAAAGGTTGACCAAGAAAGGAAATGTTTGAACTGGACATTTGAATTAGCTCAACCAAAAATCTTAACTAGCGAGCCCCAATAAAATAAGATTAACATCAAAAATCAACACAAATCTAAGTAAAGCCACAACAGCCACCGCAATAAACATAATGATGGAGAGATGACCGAGAAAAAAAATATCACAAGCTTGGAACATGGAATCGAGATAAAGTACAACATACTTGGAGTATAGCATAAAAACTGTTCATCAAAAACACTTTACTAGCAAATTTACCTTCATATGATCGAAAGTACTGGCTATATGTTGTCACCTGTATGCAAGCTGATGTCGTGGCATACATTCCGTAACTAACTGTACGCAAGCTATTTGCGAAGATAGTTATTTGTGCACTTGGGGGGTATGCATCAATTTTAATTGCCATGGCATATATCTGAAATTGTATTATAATGATGCTGTTTTTAGTCAAGGATGTATTTACGAGGTTTCACAATCGCAACTGCGGATGTAAGCTCGCAGTCGCAAATGTTGACATAGGTTTGCGATGACAACAGCAGAGGAAATAATAGGAAAGCAATATAGAGGCTGTTGACATTCATTATGTTGCTGGTAAATTACCCAGCCCGTTTGACCATTCAATACCTGGCTCTTAATATTTATAGAATAAGAAAGCACAAGAATTGCCAAAGAAGAAAATTAGAAACCAAAAATAATAAAATGCCCCAATAACCGAAATATTTTTTCCTGTGAGTATTGCATATTTGATCACACCCACAACTCCATTTTCTTCCCTATGAGTTCCAATATCGATAGGAATTCTAGTTCTACTGTTCATACGTTATGGTTTGAACATGCTATATCAATTCCTTATGTATGCATGATGAAATTCCATCGATACAGAGCCAATTCCATTAGGCTTATTAACGTTCCCATTGGCGAGCGTTCAACAAGAGCCGAACCTACAAATTTGCCAATAATGAGTTGGACATTCAAATTCAACCATAGATGCTTAATACGTCTCGTTGTACATCATGAATAACCAAATTCCAATTGAAATGAAAATTTCAGGAGAAATCCATGAAACTCTTTAGGAGTAATCAATGAAACGTATTTTGTGTTTCACTGACTGTTCCCAATAGCTGAACGCTTTTTTCTGTAAGTACAACATATTTGATTTCATCCATAACTTCATTTTCTCCCCTACGAGTTCCAACGTCCACAAGAATTCTAGCACTTAATATGTCATGATATAAATATACAATAGCAATTTGTTACGTATGGATGATGAGATATCATTGATACAGAGCCAATTGCCATAGACTTGTCGAACGTTCCCATTGACGTGCATTCAACAAGAATTGAACCTCTACGAATTTGCCAATTATGAATTGGACGCTAAAACCATTCAACTATTGATGCTTAATAAGGCCACCATGCAACATTGATGGCAAAGTCTTAGAAAACATGCAGTGACATACAATGATCTTTGTTTATCATTAATTACCCCCCAACACACTAGCTTTGAAGTATATACTGGAAAGTAACAGTCACTCCTTATCTCAATAACGGGATTTGATAATTGTGTTTAGAGGCAACCTAGGAAGCAAGGATACGGGTGCGGCAGGGTGGGTGCGTGATACGGGGATACATGAATTCGACAAACTAAAAAATATGAGGATTCGGGTGCGGAGGGATACGGCAAATATTAAAAATATATTATATATATAAATATAATCCAAGCCCTTTAATTTTCAACAAATGTGCTTTTACCCTTGAATATGAACCCGTGAATTCATTGTTACAAAAATTGCATCTAAATTTAGTATTTCCTCCTCTTTCTTTTAATTTTACAACTTTTGTAACATACTTCCATAAACTATATTCAACATCACTTTGTTGACTTAGAGAAGCTTCAACATTTGTTGTTGAATTTGTTGACGAAGTTGTTTCCATAACTAAAAAGAGTTGATTGGAAAAAAAAATGTTCGTGCCTCAAAAAAAAAAAGGGGGTCTCACAAAAAAACAGTAAGCAAAAAAATACATGCCGGCACTAAAAAAAAATGCCTCAGCAAGGCAAAATCATTTCGTGCCTCAACAGTAAACAAAAAACAAAAACAGTTCGTGCGCCAGCAAAATCGATTCCCCAGAAAAAAAAATCGATTCCCCAGAAAAAAAATCAATGCCTAGAAAATCGAAACCCTAGAAATTCGATTTGGTTTTACCTTGAGGAGGGCGAGGGTTGAGGAGCCGACGATGGAGTTAGGGCTGAGGAGCCGACGACGAAGACGATGGAGTTAGGGCTTCAAGCCTTCAACAGCGACAAGCTTTCTGATTTAATCGATTACGTATTAGTGGGTGCATGTTTTCTGATTTTGTTCGACACAAGTATGCACCAAAAGTTCTTTTTTTTTTACATTTTAGTCCTCGCTGCACCCCAAATTCCGCACTCCAACGCACCCCTTCCATCAAATACGGGGATACTCCACATGACGCACCCCGTATGTATTTCGCCGCACCCCGTACGTATCGGTGCGCAGTTCTCCATACATTTGAAGCACCCCTGCTTTGTAGGAGGCAACTATATGGTTCTGGTGTTATTTTTATTTCGTGACAATATTAGTGTTCCCTTTTTCTTTTTCTTTTTGGAAATTAGGTACTTAAACGGTACATTACATCAAAAACTTAAAATCCTATATTTTGATTTCCGTTCCAAATTGAATCGCTCCCTTTACTATTTGATTTATATTCCGACTAACCTAGCTAAAGACCGGGGATTAGAAATTTTATTCAATCCAAATTGATATACTCGTTATACTTGATTGGATCTACAATCCCAATTCTAATCGTCTTCAAACGAAATAAAACCGGAACTAGAGAGGGAATAAAGTTCTATGTTTATATATAGAATTTCAAACATCAAAATAAATTTCAAACTGAGTGCAAAATCTTAAAATATGAATTTTCTGAATCTACGATTCACGAATTAAATCCTGTTTTGATTTAAAATTTGAATTTATGATTTACAAGTCGAATCTCATTCTCATTTTGAAAACCTTGCATGGTAGTATAACTACAAGCCTTAGGCAATATATAGCATGCCACAGGTCAACGTATGTCCGATGATTTGAATCACGCTAAACAGGATTTGAACGTCTGACCTTACAGATCAAATCTGAAGCATCTAACCACTGTTTCAGCCATGCTGGACTTTGTGACATTATTAGTCCATTGGATTATCTAATCAACAACCAACCATTGTGATTCAAATATTTAAATAAACATGTGATCACCAATTCGTTGGTCGATTCAACTCGGTGGCTAATAATATAGTTCAAATAGGATGTCATAATCATGGGCATCACTGAACTAAAAAGCTAACAGAATGTTCTTCAATGCATACGATTATGGTTGTAAGAACAAGAAATGAAGTAAAGATAGAACAACCATACTACGCTCCTACAATCACGCCCTTATCCAATCAGTTCACTCCTACAATCACGCCCTTAACTAAAATTAAAAATTTTAATAGCAAATGTAGGTTGTTTCATGTTTTTCAATGAAATGTATTTTCCGTTGTTATAGTAGACTAGTATAACTTTATCAATTTAAATTTATTTAAAACCCCCCTTACAAATCATGAGATAAAACTAAATTTTAAATTATATATACAGCAATGACATAAGCAAGTTAGCAGCCACCTATAACTCTCTCGGTAACAGCGACACAATAAGAATGGACTATCATGTTCAAGAATGGATTTTACTGATAACAATTTAACACACGAGCATTATATGTCAAACGCAAGATTTTAACACAAGTTCACGATTATCAGACAAATTTACCACAACTCCAGAAGTGTTGTTTTCACAAAATGAAACCGAGTTAGTTGTGCTTTAGGAACAGCGTACAAAGGGATAAATGTTGCCTATATACTTTATTAGTTTGTCTTGCCCTATTCTCTTTTCCCTAGTCTTATTTAGTAAATAAAAACCATGAATAACATGCTCATCTTCAATCGTCTATATCTATTTGACAAGTACCTTGCCCAAACTGGTTAAGACCTTTGGACATGGTGCAGGTCCGATTCCGGATCCAACCCACTTGCCATGCAGTAATAACATACTACCTAACTTTGTATGTAAAGTACCCTTTTTAAAAAAAGAAAAAAGAAAAGGCCTATATCTATTTTTTTGGCAAATGGAATATCAAGTACAGTAAGTTAACTAATCAGCTCTCCATTTCAGCAAATACAAAACTTCATTTTATTGAAAATAAAGAGTGAACAATATATTAGACAAAATGGAAAATGAAGAATAAAATCAACATGGTTCTCCCCTATTTAGAAAAGAACCGTTGGAAGACAAGTACAGAAACTAAAATATTACATTTCTACGCAGAGAAAATAATAACTATGTGCAGATGACTTAAAAGCGTGGTAAATAATGCAATAAGAAACGATGAAATAATAAAAATATTATATAGTTAAATATAAAAATTGCTTTGAGCGTACATTGTGCATCCACATTCCAGAGTAAATAGGAAATGATTGTTTAGAAACACTATGATTGTATCTTCGCTTCCAAAATGACATTATCATATTATTATGTTACTAGTAATATTAAATGTGACCGTCAAGCTAAAAATTTACAAGAACTAATCTAATTAGCATGTAGGGAAAAAAAAACAAATAATAGAATAATAATACCAATAACAATGATGATAAAAATAAATAATAACAAACTAACCATAGCTTCTTGAGCTGTTAATCTATCCTGATGATCATAGCGAAGCAGCCTATCCAGAAAATCAATTGCCTGAACATAGTAGATTAGTCATAGTCATAACATATTTAATAAGAATACGATCTCATGTAAATGATAATATATGCAAACCTCTGGTGAAACTAGATGTTGGTTGTCGGCATTAATGAATCTAGACCAATGTTTCCTGCTGTGCCTGTACACAGTAAAGCTCAGAAAATAATTAATACTGTTTGCTGTTGATGATAACTATGGTTACTTATGTAAAAAAATCTATTAGTTTGCTAGATTAATTAGAAATATACCTTCCTACAAGAGCTTCAAGTTGTGGTTCAAGCTCTAAGTGGTATTTGTTGATGTAAGCATTTAATCCATCTGTTCCCAACACCTAGATTGGTGCGAACGAGTTTAGATTATATATTGCACAGGACATTATTAAACAGCTAAAACGGTTGGAATCAGCATGCTGCATGGTTATGAAAGGAATGCACGCCATGTTGCAAGAGGCAGCACGGCATGGCGTTTGTGCCTTTCTTCCGTATGGCACAGCAAACATGGAAAGGCACAGTGAATGGATGAGTTTCCCCATCGCAATGCCAATATCAACTCCCAAAGAAACCCAAGATCATAACAAGTGATAAACAAACACTAGTAAAAACGGGCGTAGATACCTGGTCTATTCTTACTAGTCTAGTGCACTGACCAGTTGTGCTTAAGCCCTTGGGAGCTCAGCACAAAGATGATGTGCATTTTTGTTATTTTATTTATTTTCAATTTTTACACTCCAACAATGGTTTTTTTAATTAAAAAAACCAACTTGCGAAGTTCCAAAGAGAAATCGACAGATATTGAATGTTTATCTTATCCTCTGCCGATCGATGAAATAAAAAATAAAAACTTTTAGGCCAAAAAAAAAAAAAAAAAGAGCTTCCTGGTAATGCAAGTGCGAAGAATGATCAAATATGATGCAAATAAATAGTCTTGAGCGGTTAACAAGCATTAAATCAAAATGACACCTTGGTAACAAGCGAATATACATCTTTCACTGAACTAGAATATCCATGATATAAATTACAATTTTGATGAAAACCAAACACAATTTTTAGATGCAAATACCTTTATATTCACATCCATATCAGTTTACCTAGATATCGAATATTTATCCGCATTATCCACTTCTCAAATATGAATGCGGACAAATTTTGATTTTTTGGGGTATCCGTTGACAAGCTTACCATCGAATCGGATTCAAATCCGACACAACGGGTCTACTTATCACCCCTGCACCGAATAAACTTGTCGCATTCTCCAAATTTATCTCAAACAAACTCAAACTATATATTCTAATTAATGTTGCAACAAACAACAAATCTCAAATGGGATTTTATTTTTTTTTCGTTTCAAATTAATCTCCTACGAACTTTTAACTACCTGCTCCTCTTACGGTTGCATCGGATAATTTGTCAATTGATATGAGACGATGAGAAAGATGTTGAAGCTACTTCGATATTCTTAGTTGTTAACTAAAAATGCAATAAGTAAACTAAGAAAATTATCTTACCTTTGCGATTTTAACAAGCTGATCCTGGTTGTCATGTCCATAGAAAAAGGGTTCCTTGCGAAATATCTGTATATATGTATACACACATATGTATACATATGTATATATACACGTACGTACGACATACATTAAAGTAGCAATGAAAATTATTAATGGTATTTATGATATATAAATTTTATGTAGGGAAAACAAAAGAAGCTAAACATATAAGCATTTCTCCTATGTACAAGAAAACTAATGCAAGCTAGCTTCATCTATGAATAATATGTATACCATTCCAGCAAACATGCAACCAAGACTCCACATATCTAGTGAGTAGTCATAGTCTTGTAAATCAACAAGAAGTTCAGGGCCCTTGAAGTATCTGAGGGACAATAGAGAAACATATAAATTTATGATGCTAGCGAGCATTTAGTAAGGCTACTTATGATATATTACAAGTTTCTTGTTACTGACATGAAATACATCAGGGATGTTAATAATCTGAGTATATAAAGAAATGTTTCGAAGCTGCCACTTACATTTATATTCATAAATATTTTTTCAATTAACCTAAATAATGTGTTTAGGCAGCTGAGCATAATTTCCACATCGTAAAACAATTATGATACTCAAACCCAATAAATATTATAAACATGATGATGACCTTGGATTCACGGATGACAATTACATGATTTGAGGATCCACACACACACACACACGCACACACGCACACACACACACACATGATTTACATCATTACAATTGTTGTATTTTTAAATTTTCACCTTGAAGCAACACGAACATTATATTCCTTGCCAGGATGGTAGAACTCAGCAAGCCCCCAATCAATCAAACGGAGTTTGCGAAGCTCATGATCAATCATAACATTGTGTGGCTTGACATCTCGATGCATAATTCCTTGAGAGTGGCAGTAGTCTAATGCCTGTAAAATATAATAGTGGTGAGCACAGAAATATTACAAAACAAAGATCAAACGTTAGAAGTAACAATTTTTACAAAATGGATCATATACCATTGAAGTGACAGAGAAATGACATGATGCCATATTTGTTTGTAATACTAATCCCACACATTCCAGATAAAAAAGGGGATATGCTACACCTAAGACAGTTGTCCATTATCATCTACCTAGCGCACAAGGCTCCTGCTGGGGTGGGATATTGGAAGTGCAAGTTGTGTGCAGCTCACCTCTGAGAGAGTGTTTTCTTAAACTAACCAGGAACTCGCAAAAACCGAATCCAACAATCCGTTATCCGTTTAAGAATAAAGGTCATGGTAGGCTTATATATAATCCAAAAAAGTTACAGATAGTCGTCCCATTCCATATATATATATATATATATATATATATATATATATATATATGTGTGTGTGTGTGTGTGTGTGTGTGTGTGTGTGTGTGTGTGTGTGTGTGTGTGCACGCGTATGCGCCTGAATTAACTAGCTTTTACTTTTCTACTTACACACACTAAAACCGAACTTAATGATATATCCCCTCACCATATAGAAACAAGTCCTCTATTATATGTGGATTACACACACTGCTTAATCACTTGGAAAAATAGCCACTGACAAAATCAATAAAAAGGAGGAAAAACCTTGAGAAGCTCATAAATGTAGTAGCGGATGTCATAGTCTGTTAAAGTTGGGTATAGCACTTTAAAATCTGTGCTGTTCACGTATTCAAATATCAAGCTAGGAGTTTTGGAATGTTGATCTCTAACGATATCGAGAAGCTTCACAACATTTGGCCCTCCACAAAGATTTTGGAGTATTTTAATCTCCCTCTTTATCTGCATAAGTTACAGGCAGAAAACTACATGTGATAACTTGATAAGCACGATCACACAAGTTTTAAGACAGGTAACAAAAACATTAAGTCAGCTCCAGTTTATACATATATCCGCCATTGTTAGAACATATCTCAGGTCCTCAACGTTACAGATTAGTGGTCTATACCTTTTTATGTGCAAGTATCCTTAAATGCATGCAAATACGTTTGCATGTGTTAAACGGAACACATACTGGCATATAAATAAAGTTTGTGCAAGATAATAGGCAAAGTTGCCTATTCAGAAACTTCAAGATTGCTCGTAACTTTGCAGAAGACGGAAAAAAAGGCCCTTCTAAATGTATGCATGCCATGCCATCTACCGCAAAAAGACGTACAAATGCTATCAAGGCCAAAAAGAAATTATGACTGAAAAAATGTAGATTCAACCAAAATCATTTAAACCAAGGTTTTCAAAATAGTATTTAAATTGTAAATCGTAAATTCAGACCTTAATCAAAACAGGATCCAAATCTTAAATCATAGATAACAAAGGATCCGTATTTTAATGATTGCGCACAGTTTGAAATTGATTTTGATGTTTAAACCTGTACAGCTAAACTTAAAACTCAAATTTCTCCCGTATTCTATTTTTATTCCATTTTGAGAACACTATAATTTGAATTGTGGATCCAAATAAGTATGTTAAATATTTTATTCACCATTGAATGCTATGCTAAATTGTGACTTTAACTCAGTTTGAATCGAAATATAAACTGAATTGTGAAGGAAAGTATCTGATATAAATCGGGATTTGAATTGAAAGATTTTGACAAAAATAATTCAAATAGTGTTTACATGCCAAGGAACTTTTGTTAGGTTGTCTCTTCACAAGTGACATGTTCTTTTTTATTGTTCATAGTCATTTGTTTACATTTACATAACAAAACAGGCAGCAATACATATTTCGCAGATTTCCAAACCTTCTTTTTCTTCACAGGCTTGAGAATTTTAATAACACACCGTTCTTTATTTGTTATGTTTATGCCTTCGAAGACCTCGCTATACTTCCCTCTTCCAACTTTTCGAACAACTTCATAATCATCTTGGTCTCTACAAAACAAAATTGAAGATGGGCCCAAAATTACGTACTGCAAACACATTTGAAATATGAACCCTTGGTCACAACGTATAACCAAGAAATACTAACATGTAACCTAATATAAAGATGATTTACAACAGCACTTTCCACAAAGTTCACATTAAGGATGGCTCTAAACTACTATGTGGTTATACCACTATAAAACTAATAGCTGAAACTATGTGAATGGGGTTGGCATGGTTGATCAATAGTTCAGAAGGTGAAACCAAAAATATCAGAAGTTCGAACCATGAAACTAGCAACCATGTAACAAGTACCTGAAGTCTCTATTTGACAGACATATACATATATTTCCCCAAAATTTATCAGTAATTCCAAGAAAATGAAAATATACAATAAACACAAAAGACAAAAAAAAAAAAAAACACCATAGAAGTGGGTACTCAAAATCGAACATTAATCCACCAACACATATATGGCATATATAAACCCAACATGAATGAACAAAACACATGATTGAACACAAATGAAGGTAAGAACAAGGTTTGAGAAATCGGTTTCGATCGTTTGAAATTTTGTAAATTTCAGACGATTTCGTAAAATTTCGGAAGTTCCAGTTTCGGTTCAGATTTCGGTTTCCAGTAGTTTATTGATAACAAAGACAGTCTTCAGTAATTTTGTGTTTGTTGATTAGGATAACAAATAGATAAATATGGTTATCTTAAAGTCAATACTCATTTAACACTAAAATATAATTATTAGTTGAGGGTATAATAGGAAAGTAAACAAAATCAGTAAGAAGCTTTCAATTTTATTTTACAGCCGTGCATTTTGTTCCATTCAAACGTCCTTAGCCCTAGCCCACCACCAAGCCCAGCCCAACTTCCCTCATCCCTAAATCATGTTTCGTTCCATTTCCCTCCTCACTTCTATCATCGACATCGAAAAAAGAAAAAGACAAAAAGGCCAACGCTCCGAAGACGGAAAACATTCGATTGCTCGAAGCTAAAAATAAGATGATCGATCGATCGAGCACAAAAACAAGGAAGAAGCAAAATTACTAAATTGCTGTAAGCCGATGTCTGAAGGGGAAATAATTGACCGATGCTATTAGCTGACTTTCTTTGATGTGGTAAGTATGTTTATGATTTTAATGCAATTTATAAGCTTTCTGTCTGTAATCGTGTTTTTATCTACAAGATTCGATTTTTTCACTGCTTTGTTTTTTAACCCTAGATTTGTTTGCAGTTTTCTAGTCCCAAACCGATTTTCTTTGTCAGTTTCGGACCGTTCATCGGCGATACCGGTCCAGTACCTCCAAATTTCGGGGTACCAACCGAAACCTTGAACCATGGCTAAGAATGCAATTAGGCCCCGTCACTTATATATGAACATGTGATTTGAGACCAAGCTGTCATCCACCAGAAAAAAAGACTTAATTCACTCAAGCAAGATTTGAGAACTCGGTTTCAGTCTCGGTTTTGGTCAATCGAAATATTTATGTTCCGAACAGTTACGAAAATGACAAGTTTTGTTTTTAGTTTCAGTTCCGGCTTCGACTTTCAATGATTTGTTAATAAAAATGTAATAATAATTACTGCAGATAAATTATAAAATATGGTCTATAAGAAATATAATACAACATAGAATTATAAACAAATAAACTGATTTTCTTATAAAACAGAAAATTAATGTCAATCCAACCACAACCCAAATTCAGTGTAAATCAAATTTATTATAACCCTAATATAATGTTACTCTATTACTTATGCCCAAAGTAATTCTTATTATAACCCTAGTTCAACATCATCTGAATTCAACTCTTTAAATTCGATGTCTTGTCAAAGTCGATCCATGTAATCAACGCGAAAATGCACAAAAAAGCACAAGGCATGGTCTTAGGCTTTGTTGCGTTTTTTGCTGCTGCTGCTCAAAATTGCAGCTAAAACCACTAGCCAATATGCAGTTTTAACAAAAGAAAACAAATACTTGCAACTTTAAAATAAAACTTCATAGGTTCACGTCACAAACCAGAGTAAGTGGTCGAAAAGAGGTCCAACGTAAGTCTACAACAAACTATTCAGATATTACAACTTAATTACTTAAATGAGACTTTGATCTTTCTAAATTTCAATCACTCATATCATCATCATCAAATCTATCGTCATCCTCATCCAAAGCATGCTCGTAACATCCATCCTCCTTTAAGTTATAATCTAAGTTCCCTTCCTTCAATATATCAACAAAAGTTGCTTCTATATCTTCATTCTAACACTTATTTTTCAATTTCGACTTTGTCTTCTTTTTCTTATTTCGTTTGATAGTTTCTTGGTTAGACTTCAATATCGATTAAGTGGAAAAGGTTTTTTCTTAGGTTCAGATGTTAGGCTAGGTTGAATACTTAAAAAAAGAACATGGTCTTTAATGTGTTGCGTGTGCGTCCGTTTGCGCTTCTAGGCCTTATTATGCTTCACTAACATCTACGTCTTGAGTTCTAAAAATTTCTACCGGTTGCGTCTTGGGTCTTTTTGCGCCTAGGTGCTGTACTGAAGTCAATGTCAACATTGTCCCATTTCCTTCGTCCCTCATTCGATGTCGACAACATCAAAATCATCCACCGAGATTTTCTTCTTAAAACCCTCACGTAGAAGATAGCAGGTAAATCGATTTGTTGAACACGATACTATTTTAATTTTGATTTTTTTCTTCAAAATCCTAACTTAAACTAAAATTTTCTTTCGTTTTGCTTTGGTGACCTACGATACCGGTGCCAATGAAATTTTCTGTTCGTTTTGGTTTTGTAAAGGAAAAACACACCTTTATTTTAAAGCTTATGTTCTGCTGCTCTAAGAACACACAGACAAGAACCATTTTTTAGAAGAATAAGTAAATGCTAATCAATTAAATTTACCCTAGACGTACAACATCGCAGGTTCAGGTATCAAACTGCAAAGCCTTAGAAGAAAAACTTATGTTTTTTTATTGGATTATATTCAACACACCAAAAATCATGTAAAAAATAACTGGGATACTTGATTTCAATGAAATCAAGAGTCTGCCTCTAAATTTTAAAGTATGGTTGCTAACAAATTCTCGATAGCATTTTGGTTGTAAAAAGAGGGATTGCGTGAGTCTAAAAGGCTGGTACAAATAGTTTTCCAATTGGGTACCATGTGTGAGCAGCAATACTGACTAGACACCCACAACGGGTACCCTAATATAACATAGTGATCGACTATTCATTAGTCATTACTAGCAAGGATGTTAATTTTGTAAGAGTGTTCGTTGTCTGACTCTACATAAGATGGTTTGGAGATATCCAACGGAGGCCTCCCGACAGTGTAGTCTATAGCGCATAGCATAAAATAGCGCAAGGCTTGCGCTATGCGCTATAGCGCATGCTATTGCGTTCATTTTCAAAAATAAAAGTAATCAAGTAAATTTTGCCTAACTGGTTTTTTTTTCCTTCATATTTTGCGTCATATCCAAACCGTTCAACACTCCAAACACAAGCACTACCATACTTTATATATGTATTAAATATTTTTTATGTAAAATGTAGTTATATTACAGAAAATTTGATAAGTTCATACTGTACATTCAGAATAATTGATGGATATACTATATTTGTGTCTTACAAATTTGAAAATTTTCTTGTAATTCTAACTTATAATGAAATTTATTTGTATTTATCGATTATGGTGATATATAAGAAAAAATGCATGAAAATACACTTTTGTACAAAATGTTAAAAAAAATCTACTAGCAAGTACTAAAAACATTTATAAATAAGAAAAGTTGTAAAGTGAAAATAAGATCAAATGAAAATAATATACGAAGTCTACAATAACAAGATTCAAATAAATAAAAGTTAAATGTGATTCAAGTGTACAATAACAAACATAGAAATTACACTTCTAAAATCTTAAAACAAAGTAACTAGTTTCATCTAAATCATAATCGTTGATCATTATTTAAACAATCATCAGTTTCTTCTTCTTTTGAATCACTCTACGACATTTCTCCTCTGAGGTATTATAAATACAATAGCTTGTTATTTTGAGCCTAATTCGCTGATTAAAAATTTAACAAAGAGACAAAAACAAAATAGTGCGCTATTTAGAGTTATGCGTTATTTTGCGCTATGATAAAATAGCGTGCTATTTTTGCGCTATAGGGAACCTTTGCGCCATTATAAGTACAATAGCGTAAGCACTGCGCTATGCGCTATTTGTCGCTATAGCGCGCACTTTGATAACACAGCCTCCCGAGGCATTTGCGCACGTTAGAATTATAGATCACATCGAATATTCAAAAAGAGGTAGAGGTCGAAGAAGGATGACATGAGAGGAAGGCGTAAAAAATGACATGACAAATTGAAGTAGATATGAAAAGCTAGTGTCGAACAGGAAAGCGTGGAAGTTGCAATCTATGTGCCAAAATCATGAGCTTAGAATTGGTTTAGGAATAATGTTATAAGTTTTAGATTATAGGACTAATGAATAGAGCTTAACACACAATGTCTAATTTTCTATCCATATTAATACTAGTACCGTTATTACTATTGGTGATATTATCATTACTGTCATTATAGTTTTTTATTTTTATCTATTTTTATTTGTTTAATTATTTTGTTTTATTTTTATTTCTTTCTTCACTTTTAAATCTATTATTGTTATTGTTACTTTTAAATTTTCTTTATCGTTTGATTTTGGGTTCTAACCATAGACGACTCTAACTTGTTTGCGAATAATAGCTTTGTTGTTGTTGTTCATTGTCCGACTTGGTTCGAAATCAAAATTTATTCGTCTATGTTCATCTTTTTTCATTTAGACACGAATTTGAACAAGACAATTTATATATTTTTTATGTGTATGAATTGACTGATGATTTTTCTATTGTTTGTACAACATCCATCCGTTGTCCAGCTCGTATGAAGAGTGTCGGGATCAATGCCTTGTCTGCTCAGTGTAAGTCGGGAACACTTATAGGATAAAACACTAACACCTTTATCTCCAGTCCGTTACTCCCGATTAACACCCATAATTACTAGCACTTACCAAACAATCTAAATATCAAATCTTCCGTATTTCATTTTGCATATAATTTATATATTTTGTATTGTTTAAATTTTTGTATTATTTAAAATTTATATTGCTTATTAATCAATATTTGTATATGTTTTTAAGTATTTGTTATTTGTATTCAAAATCCACCATTTTTAAACATACACACGTGTATGTATATGTATGTACATACATACATACATACATGGAGAATAAAAGAAATTAAGTCCCATAAAAATATATAATACGCTGCAAAATGGAAAACACAACAGTTAATACAAAAAAATATTACGTAGGCTAAAGCACTACATAAAAAGGATGCAGCATGAGATGAAACAACAAATAAAATAATAAAAAAAGCAAAGATAAATATAAAGGAAACAAGAAGATGTACAAAGTGAAATATTGATGTTTACATAAACTTAGATTAAAAAAAGGATAAATGTAAGTGAATTGAGAATGACGCGTGGATGGCTAGAAATTAGAATTACAACAGAAGATAGAGCTTCAAATGACAGATGATGAAAAAAAAAAAAAACAAGAAATGTTATGCATGAATGAGGAAATTAAAAAGAAAAGACTTAGATGATACACAGTACAAACACATGCAAATAAGGAAAAACCATGCACCAGTGGAAAGAACATATATTTAAATAGTAGAAAAAACAAAAACTCTAAATTAAAAAAAATGTTAAAAATTTGTTATTATTATTTTTTAAATAATGAAAATATTACTACTAAGAGAGAAAATTCAAATAAATTAGTATTCATGTGGTCAATACCAATTATTTGGAAAAAAATAATACAAGGATGATGGTAAAGATGATAAAATAAATAAAACTACAATGATCATTATTTTTCCTTTTTAACTCTTGTAGCCATATTGAACTCCATATCAAATTTTTCTTCAGCATTCCTGGCATCTTCAATGCATAGATCGGAATGGCATTGATTCTTTAACCCAAGTAGGATTGATACCCCACCCATATTGACTCCTAAGAATATAATGGAAGGAGCTTTGGATGCTTCTTAAACTAACAAATTCATAATTAACTCAAAATTAATATATTCGTACTGTGAAAATATTATGCTCCACCTAAAGAATGTTTAGGAATTCCTAGTAAATACTCAAAACTATTTATATGTAGCTTATCTGAGTTTGAATATCTGAAAACTTCTCAATGAGCAGCTTAGAAGCCAAAATTGGAGAAACAACTATTTGTAGCCTGTAATCTTTGTATATTGATATGTCCAATCATGCAATTTGATGTACATTCATTGCTTATAAATCATAGAAGCCAAATAACACGATTAAATTATTTCAACTTAAATATCAAATTACATCCACAACCTTTTATTTATTACTATTCCATCAAAAGAATATTCAAAACTCTTTTAAGGAAATACAAGTGGTTACCTAACATTTTCTTATTGTATAAAAATATATGCACCAACCCTCTTCATCCCCAATTTGTTCTACCAGTATCTTTTTGGTTTTCAAATAAATTAAAATCAAAATTCATATCATGTGAAATTCCATATAAGTTTGTCATTTTGCCCAATTAATTGGATGAGGTCTGTAGCACCAAAAAATATATCTAATATAGGTGCTATAGCAACATTCAAAAACGTAGGTTTGGTCAATCTTGCACGAGTTCAAATCTTCTGATTTTAATGTGTCTTCCAATCCGTTAAGTCTACGACTACCAAATAACATTCAACCAAATATCTAGTTACACTTCCAAACTACAATTGGTTACCCAGAATAATAATAAAATACAATAAAAAATTTAGGGCTCGGTAGGGATAATTAGATAAATCATACCCCCATTGAACTGTGAGTGCTTCGTAATCCCAGTATTCCTTTGGTCGATGAACGTTGACATCGGCGTATACTCTTGCCTGCGACATAGCCGGCGCCGCCGCCGCCGCCGCTAGGACCTTGGTGCTCGAACTTCTGATAAAAGAGCTAGGTCTAGGGATTAACGATGAAGGAACAAAACAACAGAGGGTATTATTGTAATTACGAGGAAAGAGAGAAGTGAGGATAGGAAGAGCTCGGAAGGCCAGCGCGCTTGCTAAGAAAATAGAAAGGAAGAGGCTGCCCGATCATTTTAATCTCTATTCATATCTAGCAACTTTGTTTTCTGGTTTGTTGCTCCGTCTAATTGAATATTTCTCCCAAACTGGGTTCGTGGATTAGTAAAGTCGGCCTGTTTTGAAAAAAAAAAAAAAAAAGGTCCTATTCCATTTAGCCTAAATTTTAAAATTTATTACATAAATAACCATGTTTATAAACTAATTACAAACATGGTTTTGTCTTAATAATTCGGAGCTAAGTTGGTCACAATCAAATGACGTCATTTAAAATGGCATCAATGTGTCTTTTTTTAAATATACACTAACGTCATTTCAAACAACATCAGTGTATACATATTGGTTTCTTTTTAAAACAACTAGACAACACTGAAATATCATCAGTGGATAGCATTTGAATGTCGCTTAGTTTCCCGAACTTAAAACACTGACCTTCTCTTATGTTTCATTCTACGTTTTACCAACTTCTTTAAAGAAACCAAAATTCTCTTCATTTTTTTTTAAACATCTAATCACTTGCATTAAATTAAATACAAATGTATTTTAAGAGATCTATTTCAAAAGGAACAACATCTTCGTTTTTGGATCTATCGAAGTTGTGAATTTCAAAATCCTAGGGTTCTTGATAGAATTGCAGATGAATGTTGGCTAATGTTTAATTCATTATTATCATAGAGTGACTCTTAATTTTGTTCCAACTATATATTATTACGATGGAGAATTGGCTATCGATGACTAAATGTGTGGATGATATGTTGGTGAATCTCACAGACCGATTAAAGTTTGTGAAGGATTAAACTTCAAATAATAGTTGATTTACAGAGCAATTAAGATTAAATCGAATAATTTTGATATTGATTTAGTTTGCAATTAATCAACTGGTTCTAAATTTAAATCAATAAAAATTGTTGATGGTGACGACGTTGTCGTAATGTTTTATGGTGTCTCTAATTCAATAGAGTTGTTTGTTACGAAAAACATACGTCAATTGTAGAAAAAGCTATAGAGGCACCTGTAGTGGCACATGTTACTAACTCTACTTCACCGGCAGTTTCATCTCCTAATTATAATGATCCTCATATGAATATAGCACAATACGGGCAGCAACAAATGTTCTTAATTATCCTTCTTTTATGAATTTTCAACAAAGTGTACATTTTAGCTATCTATATTCGACGCAGGATAGTTTTGTATACATGAGTCAAAGGTAAGACATATTTGCTAAACTTTCAAAATAATATATCTACATTAACATTTGACGCAAAATAGTGTGGAATCATCGAACAGTCATAGGCTTTGTTTGATATAGTTCGCATCATCTGAATTACACCACATAAGCCAAAAGTACAATATGTTTGACATTGTTAATAAACTGTGATGCGCTTTATAACCATATTAAAAATGATCTATATGCAACTTTCCAACACATGATATTGATACATAGTCGAACATTCAACAAATGACTGAATTCGGGGTTCTAAATGTATTCGATGATGATATGAATATAGACGTCTATGCACATGTACAAATATATGGCGTGTTTGCTCTTGATGGCATGACTGTTATTGCAGCACCATAGAATGATACAACGTGGATCAATAACATACAAGTAAAAAATGATATGTTGAACTATGATTTTGGAGACGAAGAAGGTACTTATGGTGATAGAGATTAACCAAAAATAAAGATACCTTCGTGTTGACCTGTCTTTCGACAAGACCGTCAAGTTCATGAAGATTCGTACATAGGGTACTCGTGACTTAAAAGTAAGAAAACAAGTCAAGCAATATCAATCCAACCAACCCGGGTCGACTAGAGTTCAGGTCGGTCCAAATAGTGTGCGGAGGAAATCTGGGCCGGCTAAGTAGCCGGATCGACTAGACAAGTAGGCCTGTAAATTCGGGTCGGCTAACATCCGGTTTGGCGTGACATATGCCATACCGGATTAATGCCGAACTAGATTGGGAGTTACTGCCTACATGGCTCACTCACCCCCACTTACTCCACTACTCCTATCTTCCCCGCACAATCTTGGTCGAACCAAATATGAACTCTACCTATAAATATGGTCCTGGGGCATCGTGATAGCTTCTTTCGGTTTTTCTCACGCATATTCTTTATTGTGATTTCAGTATACTTAGGAATTCATCATTTCCCTACTCTATAATCCTCATTTTAGTAAAGAATCAATAAAGATTATAAATTGGATGTAGAAAATTGATAGCCGAACAGCTATAAATCCGGTGTGTTGATTTTTCCACTTTTTAATTTATTGTTTCTTCATATTTTATTCCTCTCAAATTGACTATTGGGTGTTTGAACTAATTTTGGTGCAAACACTTTGAATGGTGACTTGAGTATAGCATAAATGATGGCCCGATCCATCATCATCAATCTGCAATTCAATGATAAAATAATGTTCAATCTGGTTATAGAGTTAGTATGGTATTGAGAAATAAAGCCAAACTTCGGCAACAACTAAGTGAATGCTGATACATGCATTTTTTTCAAGTCTGGTTCGATCAAAAAAAGTAAAATACATAGTTGTTTATAATGTTGATTCAAATTTTCCATGATGAACACATGTCATGAATTTGAAAAAATCACAATCAAGATGGTGGATATTAAAAAATACAAAAGTGTGCTCATACTTGCGTTAGTCTGATAGTTAACTCTAATCACAAGCAAGCAATACCTACATTTCAAGTTTCGAAGATTATGTCATTTGTGAAAGCGGATTTGAGCGTAACAGCTGGAACAATGAAACTTTTAATGGAACAACAATAGTTATTAAAATTGGTTATACAAAAGCATAAAGAGTGTTGAGCAAGACGATTGTTTATGGTGGTTGGACATGATCATATTCCAATTTACAACAATATCACACTGAAATTGCTAAAATGATTCCAGATAGTGTTGGACACATAACCACTGATAAGGGTGGACTTTTCGAATATTCCTTTTGGGCCTTATATCGAAGGTTTTGTAAATTACCGACTTTGTTTTGCATTGATGACACACATTTATATGGCAAACACAAAGGTATCCTTTGGCTCAAATTATCATTGAATCAGAATCATGTGATTTTTTAGGTTGGTTTTTGATATCACCCAAAGGTTAATTTATAGTGTTAACAATCATCGTATTACTTTTATTTTCGATATAATGAAAAGATACCGACATCATTCAAAAGCCGTTGGAATTCCCTTGCAACAATAGATTTTGTGCAAGTTGAAAGAAAAATTTCAAGTCGTATTGGACTTAAAGACAAACTTTCGATATATTTACTTTATGTTGCAGCATGTGCTTCGAAGAAAGTGAAATACTGAAAAATTCGAGAGGAAATAAAGACCATCAATATAATAATATAATAACGTATAATTGGATAGAGAGAGGTATGGAAAAGGAAAATTAGGCTTTATGTAAGTGTTGACATGGTAAATTAGTTATTTGCACACGCCAAACAACCAAGTGTAAGTTTAGCAGTAAACTTATAATCCAAATATTCAGAGTATGAGAAATGTAAAGGGATGCACAACTTTTTATAATGGTTCGCCACTAACGCCTACGTCCACTTTATAGCAATCGTTCATTATATATTTGTCGATTACAATGTTTGTCCAAACTTTTATTACAAAGTTGTATAATAAAATAACAAATGTCTTGTTAATTCATAACTTTGACCAAAATGCCCTTTTTCTTCTTCGTTGAGTCAAAATTTGTTGGTATGAACAACAATATCCGAGAAATAGTGAGACGACCCGATCTCCCGGCACCTGGAAGAACATATGACGTTTAGGGTATAACACATTAAATATAATAGCAGAAAATAAAACTTGCATTAAACATCGGAATATTCATCATATTACATCAAGTAGTAATTCAGAGTCACAACATCCCATCAGATCCAAATGTCTTATGTTACAATGATGATAAGAAAATAAATACACAGCGGAATTAAAGATATATCATTATGATGGAGTCCTAAGAAGAGTCCAAAAAAAAATCCTATTCCCGCTCCTGCTCCAAATCCAAAACCGGCTTTCCCAAATAGCTTCCATATATATGAAGTCATAGCTTCCAAAAGTGGTCTAACTAAACCTGTTTACTGGGCTTCCTATACGGAAATAAGGGCACCCGAGTTTGCAAGTGAAAACAACGAGTCACTCATGGGACTGGTATGAGAAACTCTAATCAGTTATTATTAACTTATTTAGAAGTAAGGCATATCACGGGACGATGCCGTGTAACACGGAACAGTTTCCTCCAAATGAATGCCAATGCACAAAATCATCAACCAAAATTTAAAACTTCGAAATTCATGCTTTTGATAAAATGAAGCTATTATAAGACTCAAGTCCCATTACACAATGCAACACATACCAAAGGAAAGAGTTTACCTTATAATAGCCAAACATGCTTGATATCCTAAAAAATATATTTTGATATTATTATTTATGTTTAGGTATGGAGATCACTTTCAAAAATAAATGTATAAATCTTAGCTCGCACAATGTCCCATCTCATTATGTTGGCTATATAGTATACAACTAAAAACACGAAGTCCCGTATTGGAAATTGGATTCCATCTATGAACCAAGGCAAAGGATCTTCTGAAGCGACCCGAACTTCCCCGGTCTCCGAAGAGATGAGAAAGAACGAATTACTGTGAGGACAAGACAAATCAGAACACAAACAGAAGAACATTTCACTGTTATTACAACAATGCATCAGATTACAAGAATATACAGAGTATAAATGAATATTGCACGGAAATATCAGAGATTTAAATTACATTTAAATACCTAGCAGCGGAAAATAATACAATACACAACTAGAAGAGATATACGGATACAAAGCTTTCCGAATATCATTCCAGCTGTAAACCAGGATCCTGTGAATATAAATCTGCAAAACCAAAACTACTAGCTGCCCGTGTCGAAAATAGGGGCACCCAGAGTTTAGGTTAAAACAATAAACTCCAGGTCAGTCATGTGACTGGTGTGAGAACTAAAACAGTTATTTAAAACTTTACTTTAAAAGAGAGTAATTCAAGGGACCACGCCGTATAACACGGAACGGGTTTCCTCCCACGAATACTAGTGCATAGAATAAACAGCGCAATGCTTTTTCGAAAAATGAAGCTATTATAAGACCCAGGTCCCATCACACAATGCAACGCAAGCCGGAGGATAGGGTTTTACCTTATAACAGCCAAACATGCTTGATACGTTTAAAACAAATCATTTGATACTATAATAAGTGTATAGTGTCAAAAACCATTTCAATCATAAATATAAATCATAGACGGCATGAGTGCCCCATCCCACTATGTCGCCATACTAGGCTCTACAAATAAAGCCGAAATACACGTATTGGAAATTGGATTTCCATCATGGTGGCTCCTGATTCGAAAGATTGATCGCGTAGTACAAATCACCGCGGCTTACGTCTCAGCGAGAGAAAACACCGCTATGCACATCCGCACTTTTGGGACTCAAGTATCACCGCGGCTTACGTCCCAGCAAGAGAAAACACCGCTTACTCTATCCCTCTGAGCACGAAGCTCAATATCGGTCGACCGAATCCACTACACTAAAAATGTATACTGATCAAACCATCAGTTTACCACCATCCCGGGCTGTGAGGCTCGCGGATCAACGCTATACACAAAGCCATGCTATATCAGCTGCACTTTGATCATCAACCACCAAACTTTGCTTTTCAACAAAAGTCTGGATCACTGCATCTCAGTATGCCACACTATCAATCCATATCGTACCACTGATTTCTGCCAATATATAACCTCTGAGCTCATATGTCTCAGAGAAGGGCGTTAAGCAAGAGAATAAATTCTCCGCCGCCAAACAGATATATATTTAGCAGAGATCAACAAATACAATATAAAGGAATACAATGTCGGACACACAATCCATTTACAAGTTCGTTCTGGGTCTGAACGAAACCGGAGGCACTTTCCTCGCATATCCATCCATCTCCAGGTACGTCTGGACGATCACCAACTGATTCCCTCATCCTGGGTGTACAGCCCAATCAAGATCATCAGTAATCACCCAAACGATGTGAAGACTTCCGGTCTTCAACCACCGTCTTCATCTTCGACATCTCGTTGAATCGGTTATTCAGAATGGGTATAAACCCGGCCTTTCTGAATAACCCACGTATATAATAAACGAATGTTACACAAACACAACAAACGCCTCATTCCAATTCAGAATATTATTTTATTCACAAAATCACATTCTTAGGGAAAGGTTCCCATTTATTTTATCCAAGATAAATTCTTCTAAATTTATTCTTTAATCCTCCTATGGATATCATTTCAAACTAGTCGGGATTAACGAACCACACCGAAGTAATTATTTATTTTATTTCCCAATCCCAACCTATATATCCCATGGAGAAAACTGGTAATACTCCACATCTAACACCATGGTGTTATCGGTAAAATTAATTACCATTTCACGTTCAAATCTAATTAAAGATTTAACTATCGCTTTGGAGCAAAACTGGTGATACTCCACTCTCGATCACTTTTCAGATTTTGATAATTAAAATTATCAATTCACATTTTAATCTAATTAAAGATTCATTAAAACTCCACTTAGTTTTAATCTTTTCAGAAATCGATATTATGTCTTTAACTGGGTTAAAGAACCAATGTCATCTAAAACACGACTCACGATAAACCCAAATCACATTTGATATTAAATACAAGGCTCTGAATAGAAAATATACCGGCTTACATTCAATATCAAATTCTGAAACCAACAAATATCGTATTGGAAATAACGATATAAAATATATCTTTCAAATCCCCATAACAATATTTGTATAGTCACGAAATCCAACATCGAAATATCCCGAAGATAATTTCGATTCAACTCCAGTCCAATCCACGTATTGGGAGTATTGATTATTTTTAAAATCACTTTTAAATTCAATTTATTTATTTCAAAAATAAATTGATTTTAATTCTAGTTCAAAACTAGTTCATTTTGATAAAAATCTATTTTTATCTTTTCAAATGTGGAATTTTCCAGCTCAACTCTTTCCAATCCATATATTATGATTTTACACAAATTATAGATATTTTTAATAATTTTACCAAGGCCCGTACAGTCGATTTCCAACAACGGCCATCGAACTGCACTTACAGCGACCTTTTTCGAATTTGATTTGGAGATAACTCCAAATCCAACCGTTAGATTTCAAATTTCTAATATTCATTGGAAAGCTCTTTTCGATACGAACCTAACGGTTCCGGTTTTAGGAGAATCCGACGGTCGGATCTCCCGCAATGTCCGTTTGAAATAAATGGTCGAAATTCACGAACTGCCGCGGCGCGGCGCGTTCTATTCAGGCCATTATATATGTAATATATATATTATATATATTTCGTCGATTTCCTTTTAAAACGAATTTTATAAATAGTTCTACATTCGTTTCAAAAACAACTTCAACTTCCATTTCAATTCAAATCAAAATTGAATTCTTCTTTATAAATTCATTTTAAAATTCATTTCTATTCAATTCAATTTGAATTCATTTGAATTCGTTTTCAATTCAATTCATTTCGAAATCGTTTTCAATTCAATTCATTTCGAAATCGTTTTCAATTCAATTCATTTCGAAATCGTTTTCAATTCAATTCATTTCGAAATCGTTTTCAATTCAATTCATTTCGAAATGAATAAAATCGATATAAATATCGTTTACGTCAAAATGGCGTCAATCTAATCAACACGGCTTTATATTTTCAAAATTTCTTTATTCTATCCAACAAATGAATATTTATCCCATTCAACACATGAATCTATATTTATTTCAACACACGACTAATCTCAACACATGAGTACTGTCAACACATCACTATTGTTATATTCAACACATGAATTTTCTTTTATAATATTCATTACTTTCCCGATTGGAATGAGGCCCAATCAATCACCATATAATGTTAATTATATGGATTCCATACAACACATGTATATAATAGCATTGAAAAATAATCAACCATCAACCAAAGTGCACTACACTGTATAAGCATCAAATATAAATAGTCGACGCTTACACAGTCTGTCGACCAATCGATCGACAATAATTAAATAATTGGGATTCGTGTACGCCAAATATCATCCCAACACCCGTGTGGGGTTTCAAATCAACAAACACATATTTTTGTTTGTGCAGTTGGGCGATGTGTAAAATTTATCAACCCAATCAATATCAGTCAAATCAGTGTAAATAAACAAATCGGCCGATTTGTTTATAAATATATTTTTTTTACTCACTTTCACGTTAAAAATTATATTTTTAACGACAAAAATATTTTATTTCCACACTTGTATTTCTATTCAGTTCATTTACACAATAAAAATGATATTTTTATTTTTCTAACATATTTTAGAAAATTTCGGCGGCATAACGGCACGATACTAGAAACGGGACGAGGCCTAGCCTTATCCCCGGTCTAGTGAAGGCCCACGTCATTCACACATCAATCAATCCATTCCATTTCACCAAACAATTCAATTCACACCAAATAGACTAACCAACTACACAATCAAACAATTTAACAAACAAGCCATCCATGGTCTGTGGATGACGGGTGTCGGGTGCTACTAAGCACCGTCTGCATCCTAGTATATATATATAACTAGAAAAGAAATTGAAAGGTGAGAAATTCTCACCAATAGCTACCCAATCTTCACGACACTCCTATTGTAGAGATCTTCGTCGTTCTCACCCTTTTTGACCGCTTCGTTGTCGTAGCCACTACATATGTAAAAATCGAATTTTTACTTCGCTATTCAATATATAAAAATCGAATTTTTACTTTGCTATTCAATATATAAAAATCGAATTTTTACTTTGCTATTATATGGATAAAAATTATATTTTTATCTCGCTATTCGCTATATAAAGATTTCGCCTTTTCGAAAATATAGATTTCACCATTATAAAAATCATCACTTTACTTCAACGTATATAAAATAAAAATCAGATTTTTATTTCGCTACATATACAAAGATGATATTTTTATATTCTCTATCCTATAAAGATTATATTTTTAATCTTTCTACAATATAAAAGATTATATTTTTACTACTTTAAAAATATATAAATCATATTTTATTACTTTAAAAATCAAATCTTTTCTGCTTTAAAAATCACGTCTTTTATAATTCTAAAAACACTGTCTTTTCTAATTTCAAAATACTGTCTTTTCTAATTTCAAAATATGATTTTTATTTTAGCAAGTTCAAATCTTTTTCTTTTAAAAGATTAAACCTTTTTCTATTTCAAAGTTTAAACCTTTAAAATAAAAATCAGTTTTATTTATTTCTTTAAAAAATCAGTTTTTACTTTCTTAAAAAAATCAGTTTTTACTTTGTTAAAAAATCAGTTTTTACTTTGTTAAAAAATCAGTTTTTACTTTGTTAAAAAATCAGTTTTTACTTTGTTAAAAAATCAGTTTTTACTTCATTAAAAATCCAGTTTTTATATCTTTAAAAATACAGTTTTTATATCTTTAAAAAATACAGTTTTTATATCTGTAAAAAATACAGTTTTTATATCTGTTTTAAATAAAATAAAAATAAAATAAATAAAAAAACTTACAGGGGATCGTTCGGAGGAGGGTTTGGAGTTGGCGACGCCGAGGCTGGCGAAGGGGGAAGCTCGCGGTGGTGGAGCTCCTCTGGTGCGCTCTCCGATCGGTTCTAGGGTTAGAAAGGGGGCTCGGGTTTCACGGCGTGGCTCACACGAGGAGAGAGAATCGAAGAGGAGAGGGAAGGAGGAGGAAGGGTTGTCGGTTGGAGGGGGGGTCAGGCGCAGGTGGCTTGGTGGCGAGGTGATGGCGGTTTTCCGCCTCCTTTTTTTTCTTTTTCTTTTTTCTTTTTTTTATTCTGAATTTAGTTTTTGAACGGGGGGGGGGGGGGGTGCCAGGAGAATAAAAGGGGAGAGAGATATGTTTTTTTTTTATTTAATTAATTAATTTTCAAAAAGTTGACTTTTACATACGACCTCGAAACGAGGCCCACCGCCTGTCGTCCATAGCGTTCTACCCCCATTCTGAACACAATGGGATATGTATCGCAAGCTGATTTGACCGTTTCGATTAGTTTCCGTTGAATTTACATTTAAATTACTATATTGAATTTCAAACGTACATTTCAAATTACCGGGGTCGCATACTAACACGAAAAATTCCAGAAAAATATTTTCTAGCTTCCTATTGACAATACGGTCCTAACAAAACTAGTTTCGTCGAATTCTGCGACCGTTTGAAAAATGGCCAATTTCAAGTCGATTAAAATCAACTAAAACTGGTCAAACGCGTTTTCCTTTGCCACGCTCACATATTGATTCGAAAAATTATGAAATTTGAAACCTAGCAATAATTTGACATCACGGACCCAACAAAACTGGTTTCGTCGAAATCCGAGGTCATTTGCAAAATGTCCATTTTTAAGGGCCTGAATTCCATAGCGACTATTCAGAATTTTCAACTGGACATATCTTTTGATTCCCGCAATGAAATCTTGATTTTTCGAATTCGATAGAAAGATATTATCAATTAGATCCTATCATTTTTGGTTTCACTAAAATCCGGATTGTTTTGCACCCGGTACATTCAATTGAAGTTTGAAATCGAATTATCGAACTACCGCGCCATTTTCAATTCTATTTATAATTATATATAAATATTTATATTCTAACGACGACGCGTATAATATATACGTTCGAATTCTATTCAAAATAAATTTCTCGTCGATATTATTTAAAATAATTCATTTTAAATAATCAAAATTCGCTAAAATTGCCAAAATAAAAATTTCAAACTGGCTCGCATTTTACGGGTTGTTACAATCTCCCCCACTTAAAACTTTTCGTCCCCGAAAAGGAACAAAGTCGAAAGTGGTTTGATAATTCAACTCTACGTTCGATCTGGCTTTCATTCTCCAACTTTTCAGTTTCTGAGAATTTTCAAATTCTTCAAAAATTTGGCTAACACCCTAAATTTTTGAAAAATTTCGCCATAACCTCCCCTGCACCGGGAGCATCGGGGAATTTCAAATAGCTTCCCCGGTCCTTCATATCTCAAAAAGAAAAAGAAAAAGCCAAGCGGCTAGCCAATAGGCTCACAAAATCATCATCACCCAAACAAAACAGGAAATTATGTAGTAAACATGTACCTATTTGTCGGGCAAACAAATTTTATTCTCTGCTCTAGCCTCCTTGCTATGACCTGTTCAATGTAAGTATATGTATATGCAAGCAAATGCGACCAATTTTCAATATAGTTCGATATTTGATTCAATTAGGCATAATGGTTCAAATTAGCAAACAAATAAACAAACAACACAAACATCAATCAATTAGTAAATTAGAGTTTCTAATTCATAAATTGATATATATACAGAAAATCTTGTTTTTTGATGCCAATTCACAACAATGTGTTCTAACTATATAAGTTTTGGTTCTCACACCAGTCTAATGGAAATATATAGATATCACACCTTCATTACTCGAACATGAATACTAATGACAACTAGTCAATCATCAGAATCATCTTCGGGCCACTAGAGTATGATTCTATATCTATCCAGTATATTAAAACTTCGAATATACGTTCATGACGCGTATACGCGAAATCTATATATACTCGATTGTCCATATTCAAAATAAATAAATATTCAAATACGTTTAAAACGATTTAAATTTTCCAAACAAAATTTTTCATTTGAAAAATATACTCTTCACACTCGTTCTAGGATACTACTGATCCTATCTCTAACGAGTAATTCTAATTGGATATTGCTAATCCAATATCTGATGAATTCTTTCGTATGGTTCTAATGTGTCTTGTTCTCGAGCTCTGTAAACCAAAGCTCTGATACCAAATGAAGCGACCCGAACTTCCCCGGTCTCCGAAGAGATGAGAAAGAACGAATTACTGTGAGGACAAGACAAATCAGAACACAAACAGAAGAACATTTCACTGTTATTACAACAATGCATCAGATTACAAGAATATACAGAGTATAAATGAATATTGCACGGAAATATCAGAGATTTAAATTACATTTAAATACCTAGCAGCGGAAAATAATACAATACACAACTAGAAGAGATATACGGATACAAAGCTTTCCGGATATCATTCCAGCTGTAAACCAGGATCCTGTGAATATAAATCTGCAAAACCAAAACTACTAGCTGCCCGTGTCGAAAATAGGGGCACCCAGAGTTTAGGTTAAAACAATAAACTCCAGGTCAGTCATGTGACTGGTGTGAGAACTAAAATAGTCATTTAAAACTTTACTTTAAAAGAGAGTAATTCAAGGGACCACGCCGTATAACACGGAACGGGTTTCCTCCCACGAATACTAGTGCATAGAATAAACAGCGCAATGCTTTTTCGAAAAATGAAGCTATTATAAGACCCAGGTCCCATCACACAATGCAACGCAAGCCGGAGGATAGGGTTTTACCTTATAACAGCCAAACATGCTTGATACGTTTAAAACAAATCATTTGATACTATAATAAGTGTATAGTGTCAAAAACCATTTCAATCATAAATATAAATCATAGACGGCATGAGTGCCCCATCCCACTATGTCGCCATACTAGGCTCTACAAATAAAGCCGAAATACACGTATTGGAAATTGGATTTCTATCATGGTGGCTCCTGATTCGAAAGATCGATCGCGTAGTACAAATCACCGCGGCTTACGTCTCAGCGAGAGAAAACACCGCTATGCACATCCGCACTTTTGGGACTCAAGTATCACCGCGGCTTACGTCCCAGCAAGAGAAAACACCGCTTACTCTATCCCTCTGAGCACGAAGCTCAATATCGGTCGACCGAATCCACTACACTAAAAATGTATACTGATCAAACCATCAGTTTACCACCATCCCGGGCTGTGAGGCTCGCGGATCAACGCTATACACAAAGCCATGCTATATCAGCTGCACTTTGATCATCAACCACCAAACTTTGCTTTTCAACAAAAGTCTGGATCACTGCATCTCAGTATGCTACACTATCAATCCATATCGTACCACTGATTTCTGCCAATATATAACCTCTGAGCTCATATGTCTCAGAGAAGGGCGTTAAGCAAGAGAATAAATTCTCCGCCGCCAAACAGATATATATTTAGCAGAGATCAACAAATACAATATAAAGGAATACAATGTCGGACACACAATCCATTTACAAGTTCGTTCTGGGTCTGAACGAAACCGGAGGCACTTTCCTCGCATATCCATCCATCTCCAGGTACGTCTGGACGATCACCAACTGATTCCCTCATCCTGGGTGTACAGCCCAATCAAGATCATCAGTAATCACCCAAACGATGTGAAGACTTCCGGTCTTCAACCACCGTCTTCATCTTCGACATCTCGTCGAATCGGTTATTCAGAATGGGTATAAACCCGGCCTTTCTGAATAACCCACGTATATAATAAACGAATGTTACACAAACACAACAAACGCCTCATTCCAATTCAGAATATTATTTTATTCACAAAATCACATTCTTAGGGAAAGGTTCCCATTTATTTTATCCAAGATAAATTCTTCTAAATTTATTCTTTAATCCTCCTATGGATATCATTTCAAACTAGTCGGGATTAACGAACCACACCGAAGTAATTATTTATTTTATTTCCCAATCCCAACCTATATATCCCATGGAGAAAACTGGTAATACTCCACATCTAACACCACGGTGTTATCGGTAAAATTAATTACCATTTCACGTTCAAATCTAATTAAAGATTTAACTATCGCTTTGGAGCAAAACTGGTGATACTCCACTCTCGATCACTTTTCAGATTTTGATAATTAAAATTATCAATTCACATTTTAATCTAATTAAAGATTCATTAAAACTCCACTTAGTTTTAATCTTTTCAGAAATCGATATTATGTCTTTAACTGGGTTAAAGAACCAATGTCATCTAAAACACGACTCACGATAAACCCAAATCACATTTGATATTGAATACAAGGCTCTGAATAGAAAATATACCGGCTTACATTCAATATCAAATTCTGAAACCAACAAATATCGTATTGGAAATAACGATATAAAATATATCTTTCAAATCCCCATAACAATATTTGTATAGTCACGAAATCCAACATCGAAATATCCCGAAGATAATTTCGATTCAACTCCAGTCCAATCCACGTATTGGGAGTATTGATTATTTTTAAAATCACTTTCAAATTCAATTTATTTATTTCAAAAATAAATTGATTTTAATTCTAGTTCAAAACTAGTTCATTTCGATAAAAATCTATTTTTATCTTTTCAAATGTGGAATTTTCCAGCTCAACTCTTTCCAATCCATATATTATGATTTTACACAAATTAAAGATATTTTTAATAATTTTACCAAGGCCCGTACAGTCGATTTCCAACAACGGCCATCGAACTGCACTTACAACGACCTTTTTCGAATTTGATTTGGACATAACTCCAAATCCAACCGTTAGATTTCAAATTTCTAATATTCATTGGAAAGCTCTTTTCGATACGAACCCAACGGTTCCGGTTTTAGGAGAATCCGACGGTCGGATCTCCCGCAATGTCCGTTTGAAATAAATGGTCGAAATTCACGAACTGCCGCGGCGCGGCGCGTTCTATTCAGGCCATTATATATGTAATATATATATATATATTATATATATTTCGTCGATTTCCTTTTAAAACGAATTTTATAAATAGTTCTACATTCGTTTCAAAAACAACTTCAACTTCCATTTCAATTCAAATCAAAATTGAATTCTTCTTTATAAATTCGTTTTAAAATTCATTTCAATTCAATTTGAATTCATTTGAATTCGTTTTCAATTCAATTCATTTCGAAATCGTTTTCAATTCAATTCATTTCGAAATCGTTTTCAATTCAATTCATTTCGAAATCGTTTTCAATTCAATTCATTTCGAAATCGTTTTCAATTCATTTCGAAATGAATAAAATCGATATAAATATCGTTTACGTCAAAATGGCGTTAATCTAATCAACACGGCTTTATATTTTCAAAACTTCTTTATTCTATCCAACAAATGAATATTTATCCCATTCAACACATGAATCTATATTTATTTCAACACACGACTAATCTCAACACATGAGTATTGTCAACACATCACTATTGTTATATTCAACACATGAATTTTCTTTTATAATATTCATTACTTTCCCGATTGGAATGAGGCCCAATCAATCACCATATAATGTTAATTATATGGATTCCATACAACACATGTATATAATAGCATTGAAAAATAATCAACCATCAACCAAAGTGCACTACACTGTATAAGCATCAAATATAAATAGTCGACGCTTACACAGTCTGTCGACCAATCGATCGACAATAATTAAATAATTGGGATTCGTGTACGCCAAATATCATCCCAACACCCGTGTGGGGTTTCAAATCAACAAACACATATTTTTGTTTGTGCAGTTGGGCGATGTGTAAAATTTATCAACCCAATCAATATCAGTCAAATCAGTGTAAATAAATAAATCGGCCGATTTGTTTATAAATATATTTTTTTACTCACTTTCACTTTAAAAATTATATTTTTAACGACAAAAATATTTTATTTCCACACTTGTATTTCTATTCAGTTCATTTACACAATAAAAATGATATTTTTATTTTTCTAACATATTTTAGAAAATTTCGGCGGCATAACGGCACGATACTAGAAACGGGACGAGGCCTAGCCTTATCCCCGGTCTAGTGAAGGCCCACGCCATTCACACATCAATCAATCCATTCCATTTCACCAAACAATTCAATTCACACCAAATAGACTAACCAACTACACAATCAAACAATTTAACAAACAAGCCATCCATGGTCTGTGGATGACGGGTGTCGGGTGCTACTAAGCACCGTCTGCATCCTAGTATATATATATAACTAGAAAAGAAATTGAAAGGTGATAAATTCTCACCAATAGCTACCCAATCTTCACGACACTCCTATTGTAGAGATCTTCGTCGTTCTCGCCCTTTTTGACCGCTTCGTTGTCGTAGCCACTACATATGTAAAAATCGAATTTTTACTTCGCTATTCAATATATAAAAATCGAATTTTTACTTTGCTATTCAATATATAAAAATCGAATTTTTACTTTGCTATTATATGGATAAAAATTATATTTTTATCTCGCTATTCGCTATATAAAGATTTCGCCTTTTCGAAAATATAGATTTCACCATTATAAAAATCATCACTTTACTTCAACGTATATAAAATAAAAATCAGATTTTTATTTCGCTACATATACAAAGATGATATTTTTATATTCTCTATCCTATAAAGATTATATTTTTAATCTTTCTACAATATAAAAGATTATATTTTTACTACTTTAAAAATATATAAATCATATTTTATTACTTTAAAAATCAAATCTTTTCTGCTTTAAAAATCACGTCTTTTATAATTCTAAAAACACTGTCTTTTCTAATTTCAAAATACTGTCTTTTCTAATTTCAAAATACTGTCTTTTCTAATTTCAAAATATGATTTTTATTTTAGCAAGTTCAAATCTTTTTCTTTTAAAAAATTAAACCTTTTTCTATTTCAAAGTTTAAACCTTTAAAATAAAAATCAGTTTTATTTATTTCTTTAAAAAATCAGTTTTTACTTTCTTAAAAAAATCAGTTTTTACTTTGTTAAAAAATCAGTTTTTACTTTGTTAAAAAATCAGTTTTTACTTTGTTAAAAAATCAGTTTTTACTTTGTTAAAAATCCAGTTTTTATATCTTTAAAAATACAGTTTTTATATCTTTAAAAAATACAGTTTTTATATCTTTAAAAAATACAGTTTTTATATCTGTAAAAAATACAGTTTTTATATCTGTTTTAAATAAAATAAAAATAAAATAAATAAAAAAACTTACAGGGGATCGTTCGGAGGAGGGTTTGGAGTTGGCGACGCCGAGGCTGGCGAAGGGGGAAGCTCGCGGTGGTGGAGCTCCTCTGGTGCGCTCTCCGATCGGTTCTAGGGTTAGAAAGGGGGCTCGGGTTTCACGGCGCGGCTCACACGAGGAGAGAGAATCGAAGAGGAGAGGGAAGGAGGAGGAAGGGCTGTCGGTTGGAGGGGGGGTCAGGCGCAGGTGGCTTGGTGGCGAGGTGATGGCGGTTTTCCGCCTCCTTTTTTTTTATTTTATTTTTTTATTTTTTATTTATTCTGAATTTAGTTTTTGAACGGGGGGGGGGGGGGGCAGGAGAATAAAAGGGGAGAGAGATATGTTTTTTTTATTTAATTAATTAATTTTCAAAAAGTTGACTTTTACATACGACCTCGAAACAAGGCCCACCGCCTGTCGTCCATAGCGTTCTACCCCCATTCTGAACACAATGGGATATGTATCGCAAGCTGATTTGACCGTTTCGATTAGTTTTCGTTGAATTTACATTTAAATTACTATATTGAATTTCAAACGTACATTTCAAATTACCGGGATCGCATACTAACACGAAAAATTCCAGAAAAATATTTTCTAGCTTCCTATTGACAATACGGTCCTAACAAAACTAGTTTCGTCGAATTCTGCGACCGTTTGAAAAATGGCCAATTTCAAGTCGATTAAAATCAACTAAAACTGGTCAAATGCGTTTTCCTTTGCCACGCTCACATATTGATTCGAAAAATTATGAAATTTGAAACCTAGCAATAATTTGAATTCACGGACCCAACAAAACTGGTTTCGTCGAAATCCGAGGTCATTTGCAAAATGTCCATTTTTAAGGGCCTGAATTCCATAGCGACTATTCAGAATTTTCAACTGGACATATCTTTTGATTCCCGCAATGAAATCTTGATTTTTCGAATTCGATAGAAAGATATTATCAATTAGATCCTATCATTTTTGGTTTCACTAAAATCCGGATTGTTTTGCACCCGGTACATTCAATTGAAGTTTGAAATCGAATTATCGAACTACCGCGCCATTTTCAATTCTATTTATAATTATATATAAATATTTATATTCTAACGACGACGCGTATAATATATACGTTTGAATTCTATTCAAAATAAATTTCTCGTCGATATTATTTAAAATAATTCATTTTAAATAATCAAAATTCGCTAAAATTGCCAAAATAAAAATTTCAAACTGGCTCGCATTTTACGGGTTGTTACATCTTCCTTAACTGCATTCAGAACACCTCTAGCAAGATGTCTTAGGAGTCAACCATTGAGTCGTTTGGAGCGACTGAGCCGGCTAGCACTAAACGGCTAATTGGAATCTTTCCTGAACATAACGTTCCCCTGGTTGTATTTGACTGTAATTCGAGGCGCTTCTCCATCATCCACATAAGTAAACCCGTCTGGGCTCCATACCATGGCATCACTTTTCAATTAGAAGGGAACATTAAGCTGCACTGACGCTGTTTTTATTCAAATTTGATTTGAACATTCTAACAATCTAACCGTTGGATTTTAAAACTCTACATATCATTTGAAAGCTCTTTTCATTTCTAATCCAATGTTTTCGATTTTGGGATAATCCAATGGTCGGATCTTCTGATATATCAACAGGTCGAAATTCACGAACTACCGCTGCACGACGAGTTCTTTTCTGACCATAACTCAATTTCTATTATAAACTACTTCAAATAGCTTGTAAAATAGTTTAAAGTATATATATAAAAAAAATTCAAAAACAATATTTTCTGTTTTTCACTTCTAAATCCAATATCTTCATTAAATGACTATTATAATATTATTTTTCAAACTACAATAATTTAAACTCAATTTTTCCTAACATCCATTATAATAATATATAAGAAAGTTTTGTAAAATAAATCGTTTCACAACCTTTCCTGGATACCTTAACCGAACTTCACTTTTTCTAGTTACTATTCATTTTAAAATAAAAACTTGAACAAGCCTTAACCCGCTTTTAATTTCTCCATAACCATTTCTATCTTTTGCAAATGTTCATTGAAATGAATTTTTCTTTACGTCCATCCAAAATCGAACGTCAAATTTTGACTTTTATTTTTCACCTATTATTATATTAATAAAATATTCATCAAAATTATTTTTTATGAATGGAGACTTAACCATGGTCTAATAATTATAAAAAAATTAGCCATATACAACTATGATAATCACATACCATATTATTATCAACTATGATAACATCAATCATGACTATCGTGATATAATTCACCCTATATATGCCTTAAACCATTAACGCTTATATGGTTTTGTCAATCAACAGATTAACCGCAATATATTAACACATTTATTCAATATCAATGGGGTTCATACCCATATATAATAACCAATATCAAGTTTAACTTCCATATCAATGACCATTTAAGGTTAAAACTCATCCCAATGTCCATAAAAACTATTCTACGTGTCATATATTTAGTGATAATATAAATTTCACTTAAAGATCCAATCTATTTCACACTACACTACATTAAACCATCCCAAACATTATCAGACCACAATATGAATTCATATACACTATCATAAGTCAATATATACTCAAACAAGTTCATACACATTAACCAATTATATAATTAGTTCTATTTCGTTCATCGTTTCTCAACTTGGTTTCCACTCCACCTAACTTTGATTGTGAGACGTACTAGCTATCCCAGAAAAATTCTGCAGCCTTCCAGCGTCACTGAATATTTTCTGAGAAAAATTGGGTAGGGATTCGACGTTATTGGGTTTCAGATTTTCAGGCGAATAAAAGTGGTGCTATAACTTGGTTTTTGGAACAAACGGAGAGAGTTTCGAGGAAACAGGACTTGGGCTTAAGGAGGTGGGACCTGGGTGGGCTGCAGCGTGCTAGGTGGGGCCGGGGGTGTTGGAGGAGGAAAATGTAGGTTGTATTGGGTAGAGTGGAGGGTTGTTTTGGGTTTTAAAAGGGGAGAGGAGTTTTTTTAGTGGAGTTTTAGGGATTTTAGAGTATTTAGGAGGAAGGGGGCCCACGACAAGGGTTGTGGTGGTGGTAGGAGGAAGGGGGGACATGTAGCCGGGGGGCTGAAAGGGGAGGCGGTGAATGGAGGTAGGGGAGAGAGAGCGATAAAAGAAAGTGAAATAAAGTGAGAAAAGGAGTAAAGAAGGCTTGTATTTATAGCCAAAAAATAATCACATGGATTAATGAGTTGTCATGCATCTAAGTAAGGAGAGAAAGCACACTTAGGCATTGTCTTAGCTTGACACCTCAAAAGAAACATAAATAGTAATTATCCAGTTTAAGGTGTGAACACAGCTTAAGGCACGTTTAGTTTATCTGCAAGCTATTTACTCGTGTGATGACATACTAAATCCGTTTTCAACGAAATTTGAAATCCCGACATATTTTTACTATACGGTTCCAACGAAACTGATTTCGTCAAATTACGAGTCCGTTTGCTCAAAAAGTGCTCGTTTGAGCTCGGTTCGAGTTCAAATTATCGATCGGTTTAGACTTAAATTTTGTACAATCACATACTAACTCTGAATGACGTGAAATTTGGAGACCTAGTATAATTTGATGTTCCGGATCCGATAAAATTAGTTTTGTCAAATTCCTAGATTGTTTGCAAAATTTTCATTTTCTAGGCTATTAGAACAATATTAAAATATCGAATTTCAAATTGACTAAAAATTCTTACATATACTATTTAAACTTGGAATTTAAAATTTTAATTCCAAAATTCCAGGTCGTTGCATTCACCCCCACTTAAAAGAATTTCGTCCCCGAAATTTGAAGAAAGTAAAACCGAATAGAAATGATATTTAATTAATAAGTTTTACCTCTCAAACGGGATACTCTGAGATATCCACTCGACACTTGGGGTAAGACTTTCTAATACTATCTTCTTTTTCACATGTACAATCTCTTGGATCTCCGCTCCACTGACTTTGACTAATTTTTCTTTCTTGTTTCTCATTTCCTTTATCTCTTTTCCAATAATTTTCAAAGGCTCTCTTTGAACTACTAAACTTAGGGCGATTTCCCAGTCCTCTTGTACTACTTCCTTAGCAATCAAATCAGGATCATATACATATCTCCTAAGATGAGAAACACGAAGCACATTATGCATTTCGGATAACCATTTCGATAACCAAATCATGTAAGCTAGGGTTTCAACCCTTTCCGATATCTGAAACAGACCAATATACTTGGCAATAACTTTCCAATTTTTCCGAATCGGATAACTCCTCTAAGTGGAGAAACCTTCAAAAATACTTGATCTCTAACTTTAAATTCTAAATCCCTTCTTCTAGAATCAACATAACTTTTCTGTATGTTTTGCGCAGCTTTCAACTTCTTCTTAATGAAGTCCACCTTATCTGCCGCTTCTCGGGTCATATCCGGATCTAATACAAGTCGAATCCTAGACTCTATCCAACATACATGAGATCGGCACGGTCGACCATATAATGCTTCGAAAGGTGATATCTTAATACTTGCTTGGAAGTTATTGTTATAAGATAACTCCACAAGATTCAAATGTTCTTACCATGATCCTCCGAAGTCAAGGATACAATCTCTCAATAAGTCTTCCAAAATTCGATTCAATCTTTCTTTCTGTCCATCTGTTTGGGGGTGATAAGAAGTGCTAAAGCTCAACGTTGTCCCCAATGCTGACTTAAATGCTTCCTAGAATCTACTAGTAAAGATCGGATCTCGATCGCTAACTGAAAAGTCGGTGTGTGACTTAAGTAGGATCTTTATATGGATATAGCGGAATTGTATATGACAAGTTAGCTTGTAAGCTACAATAGTTATGTAGGTAAATCTAAGCAATATAGATATATCACAAACAAGTAAAAGTAGTAAGTAAAGACATCATGAATTTTATACTGGTTCGTACTTCCCGTCCTATGTCCAGTTCTGAAGCTCCTCTTCGTAATTCACTAACACGCCTTCTCTTAACCCGGAGGAATAGGTCACAATACACCCGAGCACCAACAAGGATGTCCCCGCCTAAGCACCCACACAGGACTTCACAAATTACAAAAGAGTTTTGACTTCTGAATGTGTTCTTAAATCAACACTAAATAGCCAACAGTTAAGTACACACTTCCTATAATCTTATCCTCAAGTATTTGATGTGTATGTTGAAGATTGAAGGAAGTATGTTACTTATTGAATCAAGAGATATGAAATAATTTCAATGATTCAACAAGTAACTTAAATTTTAGAGAGCTTTTAGAATGTAGAGAGTATAGAAATGTAAATCAGAAATTAGAATAGAATAAGTGAAAATTGGTTATTTGGAAATCATGTTTGAAGTGTATTTATAATTGTAGAAGAGAAGTAATCTTTCAGAGGAGTTTCAATGAAGAATTACATCTATTTCTGTTCATAAATGAAGAGTAATCTCTTCATGAAAGAAAGAAACTCTTCACAAAAATATCTATTATTTCCTTATCAGTCGACTGGTATAAAAATCACTAGTCGACTGATCAACAGAGAAAATCGTATATATATATATATATATTTAAATATGAAACGAAACTAACCGTTACTAGGCTCTGGATCCCTGACAAGTCAACTGGTTTGTTTTTTACCAATCAACTAGTTAGATGAAACCAGTCCAATAATGTTATTTTCTAATTATATATATATATATAAATAGGTAAATAAATACGTGCATTTGTGTTATACTATGAAGATAGATTTTAACACATTTCTAACACAATTAAATAGTCATATATATATATATATATATATATATATATATATATATATGAACTTAGCTCTTCGATAAGATGTTCATTAAACTTCATTTCTTTGTTGTCATGAATCAAAAGTATCGTGAATCAACATTCTCCCCCTTTTTTGATTGATGACAACATCTCGCATTCTATTGAAATATTAAATTGCTCCCCCTGAATGTATGCTTGTGTGTGTGTGTGTATAGCTCCCCCTGAATCTCTGCAACATTTTGTTAGTTCATAATGTAACATGTACTTGTCGTGTGATTTCCTGTAACAAAATGTTAGCATATATTTGATATATTATGATCTAACCAATTAAATTGATATATTATTCTCCCCCTTTGTCATCGATAAAAAAGAATATATGCTATGAGATATACAGTGTTAATCTTCAGAGATCTTTATAAGAAATAATTCCTATCTCTCTTCGAATTTTTATGAAAATATTCTCCAGCAGGGGTTTAGTAAATATGTCAGCAATTTGATTTTCTAAGTTTACAAATTCTAAGTTAACAATTTGTTTTTCAATATTGGCTCTCAAGAAATGATGCCGTATACCAATATGTTTAGTTCTAGAGTGGTTTACCGGATGTTTGGATAAATTTATTGCACTTGTATTTGTTGTATATAATGGTGTTGTATACACAATTATATGATTTTTGTTTGATGACAGCAACCAAATATATTTCTATTATAAATGTGTTTGTTACTGTACTGTTTTATATATACATCACAAACAGGAATATAATATTTATATTTTAAATAAAGTACGACTGTGCAGACATTTAGATACTTGCACAATGTTTTGTTTAAATATAATATTTTATTTTAATTTTCAAACAGTACAGTTTTACAACTCCACTATTTGTACACTTCACTAATATATACATTCACAGAAGATTGTACTTGTAAATAAACTGAATACAATAGACAAGTTTGTTTGACAACAATAAAATAATTTTTTATTTCAAACAAATTTGTTTATTACAAATACCAGTACAATTCTCTCGTTATACATTCATACACTGCTCCTCACTATAACATTGTCACTCAGTTATACAATTTTATGTACATTCTTTACATGTCATATACACTCTTTCACTATCTTCTGTCATCTTCAGTTTTTCTGTCTTCACGGCTCAGTCCAGTCATCATCTTCATACCTGTCATATACAGAAACACGCACACAGTATATGGAACAGAAATAATTTTCAAAATACATGTGAATATAAATTTTATTTTTAAAATTTTATTTGCCTCAGTTTTCTCGTGTGTTTCTCATCATTTATCATGACTTGATCTAATTCATCTGTGTCTAGTCAGTTTGTATATAGTACAGGGACACGAAATCTTGTCTGATGGCTGCATATACACACGTGTATAGATATACACATGTGCACTGCCTCGCCAATCAGAATGTAGCTATGAGCAACCGAGAAGTAGCCACATGGATCATCTCGACTCAGTGCACAACATATCAAAATGGTCGAGCTCAATTCATGACAAGGCAGATCAACTCAATACAACATGAAATCAAAGCAACTAAATGGTCGAGAAACACAAATATGGTGCAACAAGTATACATAGCACTCAAGTTAACATGATCAAGATTGTGAACACAGCATGGTTTATGTCAACACTGTCATGATGCTTCATTATAAAATGGTTTATGGCAACAGCTAAATCACACAAGGAATGCATCAACACAAGTCAATGGATATACAAGCAGCATAGGGCTAACAAGTCAGGGTACATCAATTTCAAATTAGGTACAACATATACATGAAGTATGAAAGTCATGGATGGACATATGGAGCTGTATGCATAAAAACAAGGCAAGAGGAATATCAGTGGGATTCAAATGCATGGTGAGCCAAGGGCATACATACACAACAATACAAGTGAGAAAATGGATTCAAGCAATGCATGAAACATGGCAGAATACTGGAGTTGTTTCAAGTGTACTGCTAGTTCTACATGCAAGGTAAAATATACAATGGCATTGATGTGCAGATGGACAAAAACAGTGGTGCACTTTCATGGGTCAAGCATAGTCAATAAAAGCATGGTGAATGATAGCAGCATTAAAATGAATACACAATTGTATACAAAGTGTTCGACATTGTATTTCAGAAAGTCAACAAGCAACCAACAGTGTTCAGTGCAACAGTGAAGCAAGTTTTTAAACATGACCAAGGCAGTTTATTGAAACTGTATGTTCATGTTCAAAACATACTCAAGAATGCTCAGCATCTACAAGTACAGCCGCAAATAGGAGCAGTAGCTTTTACATGGGTATATACAGAGCAGTGATCAACGGTAAAGTGGTGCGGCATCTTAGTTTGGTCCAGAACAACAAATACATGCATGAAAGTGCAGCTCAAATATTACATACATGACATGATACTCACACAGCAGTACAAAGATCAAGTGTTCAGTTTTGTATGCAAATTTATGTCAAAACTGTGGGATGGCACTATTATGAGTGAAGCATAGCATGTCAAAACTGTACAACAATCATGAGAAGCAATTTTTGGAAAGCATGTAAGAGAAATTGGCAAGAAGTTACTCCAGCAATTCAATCATGCATGGGACCAGTGAATTATATGAGCAATGCTTACTCTTGATCATATATGGAATGGTGATTGGCAATGAATAAATCTCGACAACTATTTGATAACAAGGATCTTCGACAATGCAAATAAAAACTGACCAAATGCATAGAGAAATGCAAATTCATGGGTAGATTCATTTCAATATTTTCACACAATATCAAGGGAAAGTGTTAATTTAGGAAACAAACTTTCTGTCTTTCAAAACATTTCCAGATATGTTTTCATGGCAAAATATCAAGGGGGACACAAAACAAATTAATTTGGATTGAATTGTTTCCAGATATGTTTTAAATTCCTCAGAGATTTCCAGGAAAATCAAAGTGTAATTGGCAATAATTTAATTCAAGCTTTTCAGGAAACAAATCATCTTAGCCTTCATATCTTTCTAGAAATACTCAACAGTTTTTTTAAAGGCAGCAAATCAATTCGACAGTGGTTCACAAATTCAAAAATTTAGCCAAGGAAGCAAAAGAGAAAACACGCAAATCAGGGCAAGTCAATTTGAAGGAAATCAGAGATATTAGGTTTTCTATTTTTACCCTATAAACAACACCAATTTCATCACTGGCATATACATCGAAAACCAGAAAAAGCATAAACGAAAAATAAGATTCAGAGAAACTCACGTTTTTATCCATCGTTTTCGATCACCACCAAATTTCCCAAATCAGAGAATATCCATTTGAAGACTAAAGCAATTCGAGTCTGAGTCCACGAGAATTATTTCAGCAATCAAATTCAATTTGGGAGAATGAGTAAAAACCCTAGGTAGCCACCATTTCGAATTCTCAGAGAAAGGAAGAACAGGCTGAACTTAAATGGAATGTGGTCGGCCTATTTTTGAAGTGTGAAAGAGATGACCTTTCTTTTAAATTCTAGGGTTTAACTTAGTTTTATTTTAAACTTGTTTTTATTGTTTTTGTTGTTCAATTCCTTTTGTAATCAAACGAACAGTTGCTAGAGTCTGAAAAATATGGGTTACTGGTTACGGGGTCGTAATCAGGGGAAATTTGATCGAGTGGATATCGGTCAGTCTAGGGTTTTGAGCGTAGGGTTAGGACAGGAGCAGGCGCTGCGAGTGTACATGGTCTTGTATGCGGGATCTGTTTATAACACCTAGTAGAACTTAGGAATGCAGCAGTAGGCAGGATTTTGCTAAAGTTGGGTATCTCTGTGTGTTATTTCTTTTCTGTCTTTTATTTCTACTACAGTCTGTGGTCTATTTATTATTTAATATCCCATTAGATTTTTAACTCAGCGAAAAACTGTGATAAACCCTATTCAACCCCCCTCTAGGGTTAATCTAGATCCAACAATTGGTATCAGAGCAGGTTATTTCAACTCTAGAGTAATGGGTCATCCTAATTGTCATTCCTCTGAGAATCAGTCCAGTCGTATTCCATCTATTTTTAATGGTACAGATTTTTTTAATTGGAAATTAGAAATGGAGTTATATTTAAAATCTGCTGATATTAAATGTTGGGATACTGTTATTAATGGATTTGATATTGTTAGTAGAAATGATATTGAATTTAATTCTCGTGTTATTCACACTTTATATTCTTATATTGATAATGTCCAATATAGCCTTATCTCCTATTGTTTGACCGCGCAGGAAATCTGGACAACTATCAACACGGTATATGGAAAAGAAGACAATCGCTCAAAACTCCAGAATGTCAACTCAGTTTCAAGATTTGGGCTTAACAGGTTGTACAGATGGAAATTCAGTTGTAGACTCAACAAAAGATCTTTCTTATAAAAATTTAACTCATCGTTTAAATTATTTAACTGAATCTGTTGAGAATCTAAAATCTAAAAATAAAATTCTGAAATCTGAAAAACTTGAGTTGATATGCAAAAATAATCTTTTGGAATCAAAGCTTAAAAACGTTAAGAAGTCTTTAAATTCTAATTGCAAAAATTGTTTAAATTTGAAAAATGATCTTGTTCGTCAAAATAAAAATATTCAAAAACTCGAGAATAAAATTCTGATTTTAAAAGAGAACAAGATAGAGTTTGAAAGCACAAACAATTGTTTGCAAAAAGAATTTGAAAATTTTAAAATGACTGAAAAGACCAAATATATTTTTGCTAAAAATCAAAGCTTGTTGAAAACTGAGTCTATTCGGAATGAGCTAAAAATTAAGATTGAAAAACTCAAGAAATTTGAATCGGATAGTCGAAAACATTTTGAATTTGAAATAGTTGAGTCTCAAACCAAAATTAAGTTGCTTAATGATGAAAATTTGGTTTTGAAATCTGATTTTGAAAGATGTAAGATCACTAAAAATTGTTGTTCAGATTTAATGAAAGAAAACGGTGATCTTAAAACTGAAATTCAACGACTTGAAACAACATTGACTAAATTTTCTAACAGTGAAAAATCTTTAAATATGTTGTTGAAAAATTAGTTTTCATCAGGAAATAAAAGTGGACTCGGCTTTGGAAAATCTGATGTTTTTGAAAAGAGAAGCTCAAATGATTTTAAAAATTCTTCAAATTGTTTTGAAAAGAATCGATTTAAAATTTTAAATTCTGATACTTTCAAAGGATTTTTAAATCGTAATCGAGATGAGCATTTGTTTTATAATAATCCATCTAAACAATCTTGAATCCCAAAAAGAAATAAAACAAACTTCGTTAAATTCAAACAGGTTTGGGTACCAAAAGTGGTAAACACATTTTAGAGTGGTTTTACAAATTTTATTAAACCACTTAACCCTTTCAACTGCTAGGTACTAGTGATGGCTGAGAAACTGCTTTGGAAAAGAAAATTTGAATTCAAGCTATTCCATATCTTTGATTTATTTAGAGTTCCTTAGCCAAGTCTGCTGGGTTGGAGATCCACATCATCTACTGTAAATCTGGTATGATCTCTAAACTCATCTCTGTAAATATTCTTTGTTTTTATTTTTCTATGTTTGTTCCTCCTTCTATCCTTTCTGTTTATTTTTCTTTTTCGTTTCTGTTTTTGAATTGACACTGCCATATTCTTCTTATTTTGTGCTTTCTTAACTTCATATTGCAGAATTCATGATTTTCTGGAAATCCACTTCGATTGAATAAACTACGATGTTTTTAATCATTTCCAGATCCTAAACTCAAAATTGTATATATCTGCAATTGTTTTGAAGTTTATTTTCTAACTGCTGAATTCGTAACAGTGTTGATGTATTCTTGTCATATCTTGAACATTGTTAATTAGAATTCTAAATTCTTGAAGATCTGAAAATTTGATGAAGTATCACACACCTCTGCTGTTTTGAGTTTCTTCTAATTCATTTTAGAAAAGCTTGAAATATTATACTCATTACAGCACTCTGCTATTTATCAGTTGTGATAATTTCATTGATTTTCAGATTGGTTTGGAAATTTTGAATGTCTTGAATCACATTGTTTACATCTTGAAATTCACTGTCATTCATGATCATCTGGTTTAGATTATTTGTTTGTTTGAAATCATCTTGAAATTTCTGGTATTTTGAATCTTACACACCTCTCAGATCTGAAACTTAATCTGGTGTGATTGATTCATTGAATCTTAAGATCTTCATATTTCCTCAAATGATTCCAAATAAACTGTATTGTTAATCGTGAATCATATTTTGTGACCATCAGAAACATCGTCTGACAAGTCCGCTGTGATATTGATTTTTCTGTGCTGCTCTGATACTGTTTTTTTGTAAATGTCCTTTGATTATTGCTTGTCTTGGTAAATACAGTTTGCTTCTTTGACAAATGTGCCAAATTTATTTATCTTGTCTGATTATGATCTGAGTTTGGATATCATTGTCTAGGATACCTGTGTTAGCCACCCATGTCATGTTAAAAATCTTGTAAATAGAGACTCCGACATGTGTATCAATTTAGATGTGTTGTATTCTTAGTTTTATTCACATCATGTATATTTTTTTTAATCCCTCTGTTTCGTGTAAATCTTTTATTTCCCTCTTGTATTTGTTTTTCAATCTTAAAATTATTTATTGATTATTCATTCAGAAATTGAAATTAATATCCAAATTAAACTGTATTTATAATTTATCAAAATTATTATCAGATTTTGAAATTGTGATGAATTGTGACTGCAGTATATTTCACAACAAGAGGAGATTTTATTTGAATTTTCATGATGGCTGAACATTTATTATAATATCTTTGAATTGGTGATTATTTCACGACCATCTTCTTTATCTACCATTACTCTGTCACCCATCATGTTTTTTATATTAACGTGGAGAGTTTAATATATTTAAAAAAATCTTTTTGAATAAACAGCGAAAATATTTGTGATAGAATTTGGATTATGGTATTATTCAGAATTAGTGACAATTGAAAATTTTCAATGATCTCGGTACAGTTGATAATATTTCATAATATGATTAATTTAGAAATTTATTTCACAGTCCATTTTTGTACTTATCACATTTCTATCATTCATATTGGCTTATATATATACTGAGGAGTTTTTCAATTTTGGCGCTGAAAATGAAACGATAAATATATAATACATAAGTGTGTCTCTAACCTCATTTAAAAATCCAAGCTCTGGTCATGCATGGTTATGAGATAACTTATAGTTTAAGCTGCGACTGACCTCATTTAAAAATCTAAGCTCTGGTTATGCGTGGTTAGTGTGCTCTTAAATAAAATAAAAATATAAAGGAAATATTGTTCTATAAATTCTCCTTGGTGTATAAAAACCAGCCTATCAATCCATCTTTCTAATCTGTGAAATGTGTTGAAATCTTATGAAGTATTATGTTTTGTTGATTGATAGCTATTGGGATCTGAGAGTATTCAATTTTGTCACTTATATTGAATTATTAATTATAGTCCAAATCCATCGCTGCTTTATGTTTCATGTTATAAAATTTTATTGGAAAATAATGGGAAAATATTCATATTTTTATAACTCTCCCCATTTTTATAAATTTCATCGTAAATCCGTCATTATCTACAATGTGAAATATAACACCAGTTCTCAGTTTATTATGATATTTTGTTTGACTGATTGAAATTTGTGATGACCGTCCTTCCTCTTAAGCTGAAATTATATTTTTAGTCATTTTTCATCTATATTTTAAAAATTCCATATCCTTTTGATGATAACAAAAGGGGGAGAATGGGTTGAGATTTTGATTTTGATTTATGAGTGCATATTTTATAAATATTTTCAATTTTGAAATTTTATTTAATTTTCATTATTTTTTCACTCATTCACAGTTATAGGAGGAGTTTCTGTTGTAGGGGGAGCTTTCAAATAGGGGGAGTTCAGTTCTTCACTGTCAAACGCATTTACTGTATTCAAAATCTTAATATTTGTTTGCCATCATCAAAAGGGGGAAATTGTTGTATATAACGGTGTTGTATACACAATTATATGATTTTTGTTTGATGATAACAACCAAATATATTTCTGTTATAAATGTGTTTGTTACTGTACAGTTTCATATATACATCACAGACAAGAATATAATATTTATATTTTAAATAGAGTACGACTGTGCAGACATTCAGATATTTACACAATATTTTGTTTAAATATAATATTTTATTTTAATTTTCAAACAGTACAGTTTTACAACTCCACTATTTGTACATTCACTAATATATACATTCACAGAAGATTGTACTTGTAAATAAACTGAATACGATAGACAAGTTTGTTTGACAACAATAAAATAATTTTTTATTTCAAACAAATTTGTTTATTACAAATACCAGTACAATTTTCTCATTATACATCCATACACTGCTCCTCACTATAACATTGTCACTCAGTTATACAATTTTATGTACATTCTTTACATTTCATATACACTTATGTACTCTTTCACTGTCTTCTGTCATCTTCAGTTTTTCTATCTTCACAGCTCAGTCCAGTCATCATCTTCATACCTGTCATATACAGAAACATGCAAACAGTATATGGAACAGAAATAATTTTCAAAATACATGTGAATATAAATTTTATTTTTAAAATTTTATTTGCCTAAGTTTTCTGGTGTGTTTCTCATCATTTTTCATGACTTGATCTGAATCATCTGTGTCTAGTTAGTTTGTATATAGTACAGGGACAGGAAATCTTGTCTGATGGTTGCATATACACACGTGTATAGATATACATGTGTGCACTTCCTCGCCAATCAGAATGTAGCTATGAGCAACTGAGGAGTAGCCACATGGACCATCTCGACTCAGTGCACAACATATCAAAATGGTCGAGCTCAATTCATGACAAGGCACATCAACTCAATACAACATGAAATCAAAGCAGCTAAATGGTCGAGCAACACAAATATGGTGCAACAAGTAGACATAGCACTCAAGTTAACATGATCAAGATTGTGAACACAGCATGGTTTATGTCAACACTGTCATGATGCTTCATTATAAACTGGTTTATGGCAACAGCTAAATCACACAAGGAATGCATCAACACAAGTCAATGGATATACAAGCCGCATGAGGCTAACAAGTCAGGGTGCATCAATTTCAAATTAGGTACAACATATACATGAAGTATGAAAGTCATGGATGGACATATGGAGTTGTATGCATAAAAACATGGCAGGAGGAATATCAGTGGGATTCAAATGCATGGTGAGCCAAAGGCATACATACAAAGCAATACAAGTGAGAAAATGGATTCAAGCAATGCATGCAACATGGCAGAATACTGGAGTTGTTTCAAGTGTACTGCTAGTTCTACATGCAAGGTAAAATATACAATGGCAGTGATGTGCAGATGGACAAAAACAGTGGTGCACTTTCATGGGTCAAGCATAGTCAATAAAAGCATGGTGAATGATAGCAGCATGAAAATGAATACACAATTGTATACAAAGTGTTCGACATAGTATTTCAGAAAGTCAACAAGTAACCAACAGTGTTCAGTGCAACAGTGAAGTAAGTTTTTAAACATGACCAAGGCAGTTTAATGAAACGAAAAGTTCATGTTCAAAACATACTCAAGAATGCTCAGCATCTACAAGTACAGCCGCAAAGAGGAGCAGCAGCTTTTACATGGGTATATACAGAGCAATGATCAACGGTAAAGTGGTGTTGCATCTTAGTTTGGTCCAGAACAACAAATACATGCATGAAAGTGCAGCTCAAATATTACATACATGGCAAGATACTCACATAGCAGTACAAAAATCAAGTGTTCAGTTTTGTATGCAAATTTATGTCAAAACTGTGGTATGGCACTATTATGAGTTAAGCATAGCATGTCAAAACTGTACAACAATCATGAGAAACAATTTTTGGAAAGTATGTAAGAGAAATTGGCAAGAAATTACTCCAGCAATTCAATCATGCATGGGACCAGTGAATTATATGAGTAATGCTTACTCTTGATCATATATGGAATGGTGATTGGCAATGAATAAATCTCGGCAACTATTTGATAACAAGGATCTTCAACAATGCAAATAAAAATTGACAAAATGCATAGAGAAATGCAAATTCATGGGTAGATTCATTTCAAGGTTTTCATACAATATCAAGGGAAAGTGTTAATTTAGGAAACAAACTTTCTGTCTTTCAAAACATTTCCAGATATGTTTTCATAGCAAAATATCAAGGGGGACACAAAACAAATTAATTTGGATTGAATTGTTTCCAAATATGTTTTAAATTCCTCAGAGGTTTCCAGGAAAATCGAAGTGTAATTGGCAATAATTTAATTCAAGATTTTTCAGGAAACAAATCATCTTAGCCTTCATATCTTTCCAGAAATACTCAACAGTTTTTTTAAAGGCAGCAAATCAATTCGACAGTGGTTCACAAATTCAAAAATTCAACCAAGGAAGCAAAAGAGGAAACACGCAAATCAGGGCAAGTCAATTTGAAGGAAATCAGAGATATTAGGGTTTCTATTTTTACCCTATAAACAACACCAATTTCATCATTGGCATATACATCGAAAACCAAAAAAAGCATATATGAAAAATAAGATTCGGAGAAACTCACGTTTTTATCCATCGTTTTCGATCGCCACCAAATTTCCCAAATCAGAGAATATCCATTTGAAGACTAAAGCAATTCGAGTCTAAGTCCACTAGATTTATTTCAGCAATCGAATTCAATTTGGGAGAATGAGTAAAAACCCTAGGTAGCCACCATTTCGAATTCTCAGAGAAAGGAAGAACGGGCTGAACTCAAATGGAATGTGGCCGGCCTATTTTTGAAGTGTGAAAGAGATGACCTTTCTTTTAAATTATAGGGTTTAACTTAGTTTTATTTTAAGCTTGTTTTTGTTCTTTTTTTTGTTCAATTCCTTTTGTAATCAAACGAACAGTTGCTAGTGTCTGAAAAATATGGGTTACTGGTTACGGGGTCGTAATCAGGGGAAATCTGATCGAGTGGATATCGGTCAGTCTAGGGTTTTGAGCGTAGGGTTAGGACAGGAGCAGGCGCTACGAGTGTACATGGTCTTGTATGCGGGGTCTGTTTTTAACACCTAGTAGAAACCTTAGGAATGCTGCAGTAGGCAGGATTTTGCCAAAGCTGGGTATCTCTGTGTGTTATTTCTTTTCTATCTTTTATTTCTACTGCAGTCTGTGATCTGTTTATTATTTAATATCCCATTAGATTTTTAACTCAGCGAAAAACTGTGATAAACCCTATTCAACCCCCCTCTAGGGTTAATTTAGATCCAACAGTATTATCGTAATACATTGTTGAGTTAGTCAAGTTAACATTAAAATCTTTTTGTGATTGCTAGATATAAATTACTTGAGCATAGGCTAATGCTGCAAATATATATTCAACTTCACATGTTGACAGTGAAACACAATTCTGTTTCTTGCTGAACCAAGATATAAGTGATTTACTGATAAAGTGACAAGTCCACTTGTACTTTTACGATCCGTCCGTGATCCTCCAAAATCAGCGTCACTGTATGAAACTAATTCGAAAGAACAATCTTTCGGATAGGAAAGTCTAAAGTCTTTGGTACAACTAAGATAACATAATATATGTTTTACTGCCCTTAAGTTTGATTCTCTTGGATTAGCTTGAAAACGACACACAAACAAACACTCATCATAATATCCGGTCTACTAGCAGTTAAATACAGAAGTGAACCTATCTTGCTTTGATATAACTTTTGATCGACACTTTTACCATTTTCATCTTTATCTAAATGTGTCGTTGTACTCATTGATGTAGATTTACATGAAGTATGTTCCATTCCAAAATGTTTTATTAGATTAATGCAATATTTTTCTTCATTAATGAAAATTTCATTTGATAATTGCTTAATTTGTAAACCTAGAAAATAAGATAGTTCTCCCATATGTGACATTTCGAATTCGCTGGTCATTATATTTGAAAATTCCTTTCTTTTGACAAAATAAATCAAATTTCTCATTTTCAAATTCTCCTCCTTGATCACTCCATATATTTTTAATCTTTAACTCAGTTAAAATTTGAATTTATTTGACGAAAGTTTTAAAGATATCAAATGTATCGCTTTTATTTTTCAAAAACAAAGTCCAAGTATATCTTGAAAAGTCATCAACAATTACAAATACATATCAACTATGGTTTATGGACTGAATCTTAGTTGGTCCAAATAGATCCATATGCAGTAATTCAAGTGGTTGTAATGTTGATATAACCTTTTTAAACTTAAAAGAGATTTAGTTAACTTTCCAAGTTGACAAGCATCGCACAATTTTTCAGTTTTGAATTTTATTTTGGGTAAACCTCTTACAAGCTCAGTTTTAGAAATCTTGTTTATAGTTTTAAAATTAATATGATAGAATCATTTGTGCCATAGCCAAGGATCATTATCTTTGGCTAATAAACACATACTTGGATTATTATTAACTGCCATATTCAAGATATAAATGTTTTTATCTCTATTACCCTCAAAAATGAGATTTTGATCAAATATGCTACATTTATTTTTAGAAAACGATATTTTTAAACCTTTGCCATATAATTGACTAATACTTAACAAATTATGTTTTAAGTTTTTAACTAATAAAACATAAGAAATAAGAGGTGAATTAGACATACCGTAATTGCTCACATCGCCTTTGCCAATGATATATCCTTTGGAGTTATCTCCAAAAGTGATGTCATGTGTTTTGAGCAACCATTATCGAGTATCCATTTTCCTCTGTTTTTTTTTGAGTGGGACCTGCCAAAAATAATTCAGAATTTATTGGTACCCACTTCCTCCTTAGGGTCCTAAGAGTTAGATCTTGGGAAACCAAACCCAAGAAGGTTCGGAGTCCCTTTTGAAAACATAATTAATATTTTTATGAACAGTATCTAAGAAATTCTTAATGTATTTATTTCTAATCAAAATATTATTTGTTTTTGGAATCCATATACTGATATTTCCCAAGTAATTTTTCTTAGTAGTAATATCTAGTTTTTTAATACTAGGAATTACTAGTTTAATATTAGAACTAGATTTCTTTTTAAAATTAACCTTTTGAACATATCGTAGTCCTGATTTTAAACTGGTTGAGAATTTTCTAATATCTTAGGTAAACTTTCTCTACCTTTATTAGAATTGTTAACATTCTTAGAAATATTATCTAATTTAACTTTCAAACAGGAATTTTCTAACTCTATAATCTTAATCTTAGTATTCAAGTCATGCTTCTTAGAAACTAGTATATCGTTTTTATCTTTTTGAATCTCAATTTCTTGACTCAACATAGAAATATGAGAATTTGCAACTGATAGAGTCTCTTGTAATTTTCTAATTTCATCTTCTAATATCTCTTTTTCATATTTTAATAAGTCTCTTTCAAATTCTGCTCTTTTTCTATCTTTATTAGCTTGTTTATATTTCCTCTTAAAATTATTCCTTGATACTAAAACTTCCGTATTAATTTCCATTAATTCTTCATAAGAAAAATCACTGACCTCGGTATCTTTAGCCATGAAACACACATTTGCTTGTTCATTGTCACTATCGTTGTCACTGTCAAAGGATGATGAATCTGAATTATCCCAAGTGACTGAGAAAGCTCGTCTCTTTGATTTGTCCTTTTTGTTGCGATTCTTTTTTAATTCTGGACAATTCTTTTGGTAATGTCCGGTTTTGTGACAGTTGAAACATTCCACCAAGGCTGGGTTAGGTTCTTTTGTAGAATTCCGCTATGCATTCTTATTTTGGCTCTTCTTATATTTCAGAATTTTTTTTAAAATTTTTGGCTACAAAAGCAATATCTTCTTTATCCGAATCTGACTCATCTTTTTCAGCATGAAAAGCTAGATTTTTCTTATCTTGAGCCCAAGTCCTTTTTGGCTGCAAATTTACTTCATACGACATAAGATTACCGATTAACTCTTCGGGTTTCAGGCCGAAAGATCATTAACTTCTTTGATAACCAAGAACTTCCTTTCCCATTCATCCGTTAAAGAGTTTAATATCTTTGAAACAATATCAAAATCAGAATTTTTTCTCCTAAACCTAGTAGAGAATGATAAATATTTTGAAATCGGGAGTACATGTCATTTAAAGACTCATTTTCGTTCATCCTAAAATTTTGAAACTGATTTTTAAGCATGGATATCTTGCTTTGTTTGACCTTGCTAGTTCCTTCGTGAGTTACTTTGAGTGTTCGCCAAACTTCATATGTTGTGTTAGACATGCAAATTCGGTTAAACTCGTTTCTGTCTAAGACACAATGCAACATATTCATGACTTTAGCATTGGCAGTAGCCTCTGCTTTTTCAACTGCAGACCTTCAGTATAAGGTGTAGTGGGTTGTGCATATTCTTTTTGTGTAATATTCCAAGCTTCAAAACTGTTGGCTTGAATGTATATTCTCATACGAGTAGCCCAGTAACTATAGTTCATGCCATTGAAAAAGGGTAGTCTTGCAGTAGATTGGCCTTCAGTATTTCCAGTATTAGTGCTAGCACTAGTGTTATTACCCATATTATGTATCAAATAATGGTTTTACAGTTAAATGATGACGTTGCTCCAATACCAAATGAAAAGTCAGTGTGTGACTTAAGTCGGATCTTTATATGGATATAGGGAATTGTATATGACAGGCTAACTTGTAAGCTACAATATTTATGCAGGTAAATCTAAGCAATATAGATATACCACAAACAAGTAAAGGTAGTAAGTAAAGACACCAGGAATTTTATATTGGTTCGGACTTCCCGTCCTACGTCCAATCCCGAAGCTCCTCTTCGAAATTCACTAACACGCCCTCTCTTAGCTCAGAGGAATAAGTCATAATACACCCGAGCACCAACAAGGATGCCCCCGCCTGAGCACCCACACAGGAGTTCACAAATTACAAAAGAGTTTTGAATTCTGAATGTGTTCTCGAATCAACACTAAATAGCCAACGGTTAAGTACACCCTTCCTATAATCTTCTCCTCAAGTATTTGATGTGTATGTTGAAGATTAAAGGAAGTATGTTACTTATTGAATCAAGAGATATGAAATAATTTCAATGGTTCAACAAGTAACTTGAATTTTAGCGAACTTTTAGAATGCAGAGAGTATAGAAATGTAAATCAGAAATTAGAATATAATAATGAGAATCTCGATTATTTGGAAATCATGTTTGAAGTGTATTTATAATTGTAGAAGAGTAGTAATCTTTCACGAAGAGTTTTAGCAAAGAATTACATCTATTTCTGTTCATAAATGAAGAGGAATCTCTTCATGAAAGAATGCAACTCTTCACAAAAATATTTGTTATTTCCCAATCAGTCGACTGGTATAAAAATCACTAGTTGACTGATCAACAGAGAAAATCGTATAAATATATATTTAAATATGTAAAGAAACTAACCGTTACTGGGCTTTGGATCCCTGACCAGTCGACTGGTCTATTTTTTACCAGTCGACTGGTTAGGTGAAACCAGTCCAGTAATGCTATTTTCTAATCATATATATATATGTGCATTTGTATTATACTATAAGGATATATATCAACAAATTTCTAACATAACTAAATAGTCATATATATATATATGAACTTAGCTCTTCGATACGATCTTCATTAATCTTCATTTCTTTGTTGTCATGAATCGAAAATATCGTGAATCAACACTACAATATTGCTGGGACTTCCATGTAGTCGAACTATCTCCTTCACATACAACTGAGATAAACTATCAGTTGTTCTAGTTGATCTTACAAGAAGAAAATGAGCTCTCTTCGTCAAGAGATCAACTATAACCAAATACCTTCATTGCCTTTTTTTGTTCGAGGTAACCCATCGATATCTGGTCCCACTTCCATTCAAGAATTTCCAATGGTTGAAGCAATCCAGCAACCTTCTGCTGATCACTTTTGACATGTTGGCAAGTTGGACACCTGCTAACGTATATCGAGATATCTCACTTCAATGACTTCCACCAAAGCGCACGCTTCAAGTCATGATACATTTTATGAATACCTGGATGGATACTGATCTTGGACTTATGGCACTCATCCAATACTTCTCTTTTAACCCCCGGAATATCTGGAACGCAAATTCTACCTTTCAACCTTAGAACTCCTTTATTATCAATCTCGAAGTTTGAGACTTCATCCTCTTGCATACTTTATGAATAAATTCATCATCCTTCTGATGGACAGAAACCTTCTCTATTAATGTAGGTGTAACTACCAAATGAGCAATAATAGCATTCTTTCTATTAAGCGCATCTACCACAACATTGACTTGTCCTGGAGTATAGAGGATATCCAAATCGTATGCCACCAGAAACTCCAACCAATGCTATTGTCTCATGTTTAAATCCTTCTGGGTAAAAAGATACTTTAGTGATTTATGATTAGTATAGAGTTCAAACTTCTCACCCAACAAATAATGCCTCCAAATCTTCAAGGAAAATACGACTGCAAGCCGTTCCAAGTCATGAGCGGCATAGTTCTTCTCATGCGGTTTAACCGTTGGCTTGCATAAGCAACTACTTTTTCCATCTGCATAAATACTGCACGAACTCCTTCTCAAGAAGCATCTGTATAGATGGTGAGATCTTGTTTACCATCTATAATTTGTCAGTACTAGGGAAGTGGTCAAACTTTCCTTTAATTCTGGGAAAGCTTCTTCACACTTTGGAGTCCAAATAAACTTAGCATGCTTCTTCCTCAGCTTCATCAAAGGATTGGATAACTTCGAAAAATCCTTTACGAACTTCTGATAATAACTGACTAACTCAAGAAAGCTTCGGACTTCTATGGGGGTCTTCGGTTGCTTCCAACTTTAGATGGAAATGATATTACTCGGATCTACCAGGATCCTTTCCTCTAATACTACATCCCCAAGAAAATTCACCTCATTCTTCTAGAAATGGCACATAGAAATTTTGGCCTTTAATACATTCTTTCTTAGAATTTCTAGGACCGTTTCCAAATGCTCTATATGCTCTTACTCTGTCTTAGAGAAGATAGGGATGTCATCAATAAAGACCAACACAAATTTGTTCAATACTTCTCGAAATACCTGTTCATCAAATTTACGAAGTAAGTAGGGGAGTTGCGTAGTCCGAAAGGTAATCTTCTATAATCCTTAACTGATAAAAACTTGTAGCTGGGTCCATCTTTGAAACTATTCGAGCTCCTTTTAAATGATCCAGTAAATCATCTATGCATGGAAGAGGGTACTTATTCTTAAGAGTTTGTTTGTTAAGATCACGATAATCCATACAAAGTCTGAGGGAACCATCAGACTTTGGAACAAATACTACTACCGGACTCCAACTTGAGAAACTAGGTCTGGTCAGACCCTTCCACAAAAACTGTTTAATTTGGTCATTCAACTCTTCTCTATCCTTTGCTGACATCCTCCGAATTGCATGCGCAACTGGCCTTGCATTCGGGACTAAATCAATTTTGAAGTCGATCTCCCTTTTCAGAGGAAGACTCTCTACTTCTTCAAATACATCCGCAAACCTCTTAACAACTAGGATGGTTTCTAAAGGGATAAGGGAAACATCTAGAGCATACCAAAATTCGTCCCTAATTTGACTTGGGACTTCGAATGGTATTTCTATAATAATTTTAGATTGGGTTTTCACCCTCACCATCCTTTCCACGCATTAAACACTAGCTTCATATCGGGTCAACTAATCCATACCAAGTATGATATCAAGCTCAGAAAAATCCAAGATGATCAAATCAAAAAGGAACTGATAGTAAGAATAAGAAATGGTCACTTTACTGTATAAACAAAGGTTGACGGAACCTCCTGTTGGATTTCTAACGCGAATAGGCTCTTCAATATGTTTGAGGTCCAGGTTTATTTTCTTAGCCATCTTAATTGAAATGAAATTACGTGATGCACCAGTATCAAATAATATTCTAATCAAAATATTCTTAATGTAAAGCGTACCTTCGAGAACTTCCGTACCTGTCCTGCCAGCTAAGGGTGCTGGAACATTTTCTACGGCGTAAACATGAGCCACCCCAGCCTTTTTTGATAATGGACAATTCCTTGAAATGTGGCCAGTATTATGGCAATTGAAGCATTCCCTGGGATCCTGAGACTTCCTCTGCCTTTTTGGAAGTTTACAGTCTCTTGGTAGGTGTCCCTTCTAATTGCAGTTGAAGCATTGGAGGTTCTTTAGCCATTCTTCCCTGGGTTGACTCCCCTTGTTACTTGCATCCAGATTCTTGTTTTCAAATTCCTCTTCTTGCCAGAATAACCTTTTTCTTTGTTCTCTAAAGAGTTCTTCTTATCTATACACTCATAGCGACTTGCCATTTCTACCATCTCTGCAAATGAAAGCTTAATATGGGGGGTCACTCTACTCTTGCACCTCTTTTGCAGACCATCAATGAATCTCACATTCTTCTTGATCGAAGCCTGAATCAATTCTAGGGCAAAGCGGGATATCTCGTTGTACTTGCTCAGATATTCCTGAATAGTCTTGTCTCCTTGCTTCAAATTGGAGAATTCATAGTACAAACGGGGCCTCAGACGGTATGAACCTTTCCTTAAAGCGATCCCAAGCAATATTTTCCTCTGGGTTTTCAGTAGTAACATTTTACCACCAGATTAAAGCTTCATCTTTAAGTAACCAAGAGGCCAAGAACCTTTTCTTATCTCCAGTCAGTCTTAAACCTGTAAAAATCCTCTCGTAAGAACGTAGCTAGGCTTGCGCTTCTATCATAGATTCTTTCCCCAAGAATGGTTGCCCTCCTAGATTCTTATAATTCTTATCCATGACTTCCAAATCGGGTTCTGGTTGGGGTGGCACAACTGCTTCATTAGCTGCTTCTATGGGGTTTTATTGTTGAACTTCACGTTACCCCTTTCTCTTCCTGCCTCATTTACAGCTTCCATGGAGTCTGGTTGTTCAACAATAGCATTACCCCTTCCTCTACCTACTCTGCCTATGCCACTCATTTTCTACTATATCTGCAAATAATAATAAAAGAGTTGGCAAGCAGAAAATATATCTTAAGGAAGTTATAAAAGCATAGAGACACAAATGAATAGAAAGGTGTTCGCCAGGTGTGTGTTATTCTATTATACTCATTCTAGGGTATTACTATCCCTATCTCTAATGATTCACTCATCCTATGACACTACTGATCCTATCTTTGATGAGTCCTTTAATGCATTATACCCTAAAACCAAGGTTAACCCTCAGCTATGATACCAAGTGAGATGACCTGATCTCCCGGTACCTAGAAGAACAGATGGCCTTTAGGATATAACACATTAAATATAATAGCAAAAATAAAACTTGCATTAAACATCAGAATATTCATCATATTACATCAAGTAGTAATTCAGAGTCACAACATCCTATCAGATCCAAATGTCATATATTACAATGATGATAAAAAAACAAATACACGGTGGAATTAAAGATGTATCGTTATGATGGAGTCCTAAGGAGAGTCCAAAAGAAAAGCCTATTCCTGCTCCTGCTCCAGATCCAAAACCAGCTTTCTCGGATAACTTCCATATATGTGAAGTAATAACTTCCAAAAGTGGTCTAACCAAACCTGCTTACTAGGCTGCCTGTGTGGATATAAGGGCACCCGAGTTTGCAAGTGAAAACAAACTACGAGTCAGTCATGGGACTAGTATGAGAAACTCTAATCAGTTATTATTAACGTATTTAGAAGTAAGGCTTATCACATGACCATGCCATATAATACGGAACAGGTTTCCTCTACATGAATACTAGTGCACAAAATCATCAACCAAGATTTAAAACTTCGAAATTCATGCTTTTGATAAAATGAAGCTATTATAAGACTCAAGTCCCATCATACAATGTAACGCATACCGGAGGAAATAGTTTTACCTTATAATAGCTAAATATGTTTGATGTCTTAAAAACAAATATTTTGATATTATTATTTATGTCTAGTTATGGAAATCACTTTTGAAAATAAAAGTATAAATCTTAGCTCGCATAATGCCCTATCCCGTTATGTTGCCTATATAGTATACAACTAAAAACACGAAGTCCCGTATTGGAAATTGGATTCTATCTATGAACCAAGGCAAAGGATCTTCCTTAACCGCATTCGGAACACCTCTAGCAAGATGTCCCAGGAGTCAACATTGAGTCCTTCGGAGCGGCTGAGCTTGCCAACACTAAACGGTTGATTGGAATCTTTCCTGAACATATCATTCCCCGGGTCGTATTCTATCACTATTCGAGGCGCCTCTCCATCATCCACATAAGTAAAACTGCCTGGGCTCCATACCATGGCATCACTTTTCAGCTAGAAGGTAACATTAGCCCATATCTCAACCGTCCATCATCCTGTTTTTGTCTCATTCCGAGGTGTGAGGCCCTAGAGTCAACATCCATAAAGCTCTGTTTTCAATAGAAGCCTTGAGCTATCTACTAACCTCACTTAGCATGCCACATTGTCAACTCACAATATTAATATGTATATCTCTGAATACCGAAGTCTCAAAGGAGGGTGTTAAGGAAAAGAATAAATTCTCTGCCGCCAACTGATATAACATTAATAGAAATCAATCAATTACGTTGTGAAATACAATGTCAGACACACATCCATTTACAAGTCCATTCTGGAATTAAACGAAACCGAAGCCACCTTATTCCTCGTCCAATTAAGAAGAGAGACCTTTGCATATCCGGACAATCAACAAATACGTCTGGACTACTGCCACTATAACCTTTCAATGGGAGCAAACCATTTCAAGGCATCAGCAAGCAATCCATTCGATGTGAAGATTTCTGCTTTTCCACCATCTTTGACTTTTAATCATCATATAATTATTCGAAATGGGTTAAACACGTTCTTTTCAAAATAATTAGCACCTAACAAAAATACTTATTGGATTATCAACCCGCCAATTAAGTCCCCTTAAATTGGAAATCATCTTTACAGTTTCACTTACCTTATAAAATGGTTACCAAAAGGTTAGACTCATATTAAGAATTCAAAACCTTTTATCTCAAACCATTCCTTAAAAACCGTTATATAGAAGCGTTGCAAAATATATTTGATTTCTACTTAACTCATTTTTATCGTTCAAAAATCATATATATATATATTTGGATTAAACCACTCATATCATATTATATTTTATATTATTTTTCCCTATTTTTATTTATTTTAAAATAGGTCATTTTAGTCCAACGACGTTTCAGGTCGTTAAGCCGCACTGGCGCTTTTTTTATTCAAATTTGATTTGAGCATTACTAACAATCTAACTGTTGGATTTTAAAACTTTTCATATCATTTGAAAGCTCTTTTCATTTCTAATTCAATGTTCCTGATTTCGGGAAAATTTGATGGTCGATCTCCCGATATATCAGTTTGAAGTTACATGTCAAAATTTGCAAACTGCCGCAATGCGACGAGTTCTATTCTGACCATAACTCAATTTCTATTATAAAGTACTTCAAATAGATTTTAAAATAGTTTAAAGTATATATAAACAAATTTGGAAACAATATTTTCTATTTTTCACTTCAAAATCCAATATCTCCATTTAATGAATATTATAATATATTTTATTATTAAAATAATATTATGTTTCAAACTTCAATATTTTAAACCTATTTTTTCTGACATCATTATAAAAATAAATAAGAAAGTTTTGTAAAAGAAATCATTTCAAAACCTTTCCTAGATACCCTAACTGAACTTCACTTTTTCTAGTTATTATTCATTTTAAAATAAAAACTTGAACAAGTCTTAACCTGCTTTTAATTTCTCCAAAACCATTTCTATCATTGCAAATGTTCATCATAATGAATTATACTTTACGTCCATCCAAAATCGATGTCAAATTTTGGCTTTTATTTTTCACCTATTATTATATTAATAAAATATTCATCAAAAACACTTTATGAATGAAGACTTAACCAATGGTCTAATAATTATAATATTTTTAGCCACATACAACCATGATAATCACATACCATATTATTATCAACTATGATAACATCATTCACGACTGTCGTGATATAATTCACCTCGTATACGCCTTAAACCATTGATAACATCAATCACATGACTATCGTGATATAATTCACCCTATATACGCCTTAAACCATTAACGCGTTTATGGTTTTGTCAATCAACATATTAAACACAATCAATCAACACATGTATTCAACATCAATGGGGTTACCCATATATAATAACCAATATCAAGTTTAACTTCCATATCAATGACCAATTAAGGTTAAAACCCATCCCAATGTCCACAATAACTATTCTGCGTGTCATATATGCAAGTGACAATATAAATTTCCCTTAAAGATCCAATCTTTCTCATACAACACTACATTAAACATCCCAAACATTATCAAACCACGATATGAACTCGTATACACTATCACAAGTCAATATATACTCAAGCGAGTTCATACACATTAACCAATTATATAATTAGTTCTATTTCGTCCATCGTTTCTCACCTTGGTTTCTACTCTACCTAACTTTGATTGTAAGACGTCTTAGCTATCCAGGAAAAATTTTGCAGTCTTCTTGCTTCGTTGAATATTTTCTGAGAAAAATCGGGCAGAGGTTCGGCGCTATTGGGTTTCGAATTTTCGTGCAAATAAAAGTGGATATATAACTTGATTTTTGGAACGAACGGAGAGGGTTTCGAGGTTAACGAGACTTGGGCTTAAGGAGATGGGACCCGTGTGAGCTGTTGCGTGGTAGGTGGGGCTACGGGGTGCTGGAGGAGGCAGATGTGGGATGTCTGGGGGTAGTGGAGAGGGTTGTTTTGGGTTTTAAAAGGCGAGAGGAGGTGTTTTAGTGTAGTTTTAAGGGGTTTAGGGTATTTAGGAGGAAGAGGGGCTCACGACAAGGGTTGTAGTTGTAACGACCCACATTCTACGCATCAGAGGATCGTAGAATATTCATTTCATTTTCGTATGAGGTCGTATGGTCGTGTAACTTTGGGGAACGACTATTGGGGTCATTTTCCATGTTCATGATTTTTACCGATTTTTAAATGACTGTTTTGCCCCTGGCGAATGTTGTTTCACCTATAACTTTTGACTGGTAAGGATTTTTGATTTGAAACCACTTCCATTAGATTTGGATGATGGTTTACCTTTCCATAGAGTGGTCACATTAGCCAAACAGACTCACCGTTTGGGAGATATGGCTGAAATAAGGTTTAAAAGGGGAAAAACAGCTTAACCGGGCCTAATTAAGGTGATTAGAAACTAGACCCATAACCCATTTCGTGATTAGTGTTATGGGGAGACTGAAATCAGTTAGAAAACGATTTATTTTTCATTTTCTCAGCCGCCACTAACCTCTCTTCAACCCTAACAATGGCCTCCACCTTCTAAATCACCCCCAAATCACCGTTTAAGCATATATTAGCCTAATCAACATCAAATCAAGGCAAATCAACACCAAATCAGAGTTGGAGATGCTATGTTGCATAGGAATTCGACCCAAAACAGTAGAGAAGTTCAGATCTATAATTCATTTGTGGCTAAGGTGAGTGATTCGCATTGTTTTTCACTAATTACGTCTAATTAGGGGTGACTAGTGTTAATTCGCGAAATTATGCATGATAAAATTCTGGAAAAATATGTAAAAATTCTTAAACATTATTTTGGGGCTCTGATAGAAATTTGGGTTAATTTGGACATGTTTTGCTAATCCTATCATTAGTTATGGTTAAACGCGATTAAAGGGAAAACATGGATTTTTGGGTATGTTTGATCCATATTAACATGTTAAATTATTGTTTTGGCGTCTATGGTTGATTATACATGTTGCTATGACTATATGGTATGCTCTGTTATTGTTTAGCAAAGTTAGAATAGTCGAAAACGCCATCGTATGGCGTAAATTACTTGTTGGAAAAGTTGCAGAAACTGGTCAGGCACCCCCGTTCGTGAGGCACTTGTCACGAGCCGACCCCGTTCGTGAATACCCCTTCATGAGTCGAGCACGATGCTACGAGTTGAACCATGGTGAGCCAATCCGTGACGCACCCTTCCCACGAGTCGAGCCAATACATCACGAACCAGTGCAAGAACCACGAACCGAGCTAGAGCAGGAAGTCACGAACCAGGAGACTACGACCGAGTCAGGGACCACGAGAGGGTCCCATGACCCGAATGAGGTGTAACGAGCCGACCATGTGGGTCATGAACCAGAGCTGGGAATCATCACAAGCTGGGTACGATGCCACAAGCTGCAAATCAAAGGAGAATCACAAGCTAGCCTTTGAGCATGGACAGTGAACAGACTGAATGGAAATTTGGAGCTACAAACCGAACCGAGGTGATGACCAAAACCCGAGATGCAAAGGTAGTCCAAATAGGAAGTTAGAACTCAAGATCCAGATGGGAACCAACGATTTAACTTCATGAATTGGGCTTTGCTTCGGGACGTGTGCAAAGGGGTTATCGATGTCTATAGCTTTGGCTCACCACTGAGGAATGGATTAGTGGCTATGGATCAGTGCAGTGAAGTTATCATGACTTCATAGGGCAAAGTGATCATAGCAGGGCTACGAGCCAGTGTAGTGGAGTTGTCATGACTCCATGGGGGCAGAGTGAACACATCAAAGTATTAGTGGTTACGGATCAGTGCAGTGGAGCCGTCATGACTCCATGGGGCAGAGTGATCGTAACAAAGGATTGGGTGATCAAAGTGGTAGATATCGTATACTTTACGCACTGAGTGAGAGATGTGAGGATGATTGCTATGTTTGATGTTTACTATCACCATTACATGCACACCCCCTCCCCATTATTTTCATACCATGTGTTAGTGTTACCTTAGAGTATTGTACATCCTGTTGTGCTAACTCTTTGGTTGCAGGTCCAGGTTCAGGTATGGTTATGTATACCTGTTATTGTTTTGTTTTGGTGCTTATCACTCATACCAGACTTTTGTCTGACCTAGAGTTTTATGTCTCTTCTTATTACTCTGGGTGCTCTTAAATGGGCAGACTAGAGACAGGTTAGCTGGTTATGCACGAGTAGCTGTCCGGAGACGAGCAGGAGGCTTACACGTATCATTTCCATATATTCTCCCTGTGTTGTTGTTGGTCACTGCTTTGGGCATTAGTAGTGCACCTTTCCTATTTCGCTTTAGAGACAATATTTTAAAATTGTAATAATGATGGTTTAGATCATAAGCTATATTTTGAATCTTTCCGCTGCTATGATGGTTTAGTTTTCAGCTTATGCATTGTCTCGCCTGTTTTATATCAAGTTATGTTATTATTATATTTTGTTCCATGCGCTGTGAGATATACTACAGGTTCTTTGATGATTCATAGTTTCAAATCCCTTCCTTTTTCCTTTCATTTGACGACCATCCCATGCTGGTTGGACATCGGTACAGCACATTTCAGGGAAATGTCGGCTGGTCCGGGGCGGGCCGTCACACTTGGTATCAGAGCTAGGTTGCGTAGTTTACCTTGGGAAAGACACCAGGGAGAGATAGTACGTATATGATAGCGCGTATTTGTGATATTTTAGTTTTCAAAAGCTATATATATGCACTATTAGTATATCTAAGGATGAGGTCGCACTGCACTGGCACCACTGAAGAGATGGTTAATCGTTTTCTCCTTACAGATTGAACGATGAGCCGATATACGAGGAATATTGGTTCAGGAGCCAATAATAGGAATGCTCCTGATATGAGGATGATGTTCACTGACTTCATGAGAGAGATGCTTAGGGATGTTCAAAGGGCATCCCCTAATACTGCAAATGGTGGTGGTGCAGCGGTGTAGGTGCCTAGGGCCGATTTCACCAAGCTCGGTAAGGACTACACTAGTTTTGGTGAGAAGCCGTTCCATGGAACGGAATCGGCTATAGAAGTTCAGGATTGGCTCGATAGTTGTGAGAGCATCTTCGAGGACTTAGGGATCGATGGCGCAATGAAGAGAAAGCTAGCATCGCGTCAACTGCAAGGACAGACTATGAATTGGTGGAATGCTATTAAGGCAACTACCCCTGAGGATCAAGTTACTTGGGATCAATTCAAGGCCCGATTCAGTGATAAGTTTATCCCAGCTGCTCAAAAATCAGAATTGTTTAGGAAGTTCTTGGAGCTTAAGCAAAATGGTAAGGCAGTCTCGGAATATACTGCTGAGTTTGATACTTTATCGAAGTATGGGTTATCCCTTATTGACACTCCCGAGAAGAAGAATGAGAAGTTCATAACAGGCTTAGATCAGTACTTGGGGGAAAGGCTTATAAACCGTATTGATGAGACTTTTGAATCGATTGTTGGGAAAGCATTGAGATCAGAGAGCCTTTATCCTAAGCCCAAGACTGAAGTCACTGTTGCATCTGCAGGCGAGCCAAAGCCGCAAGCAAGTGGTGGAGGGAAGAATAATTCTCAAAATAAAAGGAAGCAGAGCTAGACCAAGGATGGTCAGAAAAAGAAAGATAAGAAAGATGTTGAGTGCTTTAGCTGTGGCAAGAAGGGCTACTATGCCAAAGAATGTCGAGCAAAGCCAGCGGACAGGAAGTGCTTCAACTGCGGCCAAGTGGGACATCACAAGGATAAGTGTCCATAACCTCTGAAAGAGAAGAAGATTTTGAAAGCATATGCCATTAATTCTATTCCTTCTTCGTCGAATGCCCAAACTGCGGCAGAGAAAGGAAAGAATGTCGTCATTTAAGGTATGGTTTCTATTTATGATGTTCCTGTTCGAGTACTGTTTGATACTGGGGCTTCCCATTCCTTCATATCTAGTGACCTGGTAGATAGGTTGGGATTGGAACCTGAGATAGTCGATAGACCTTTAGTCATGACGAACCCAATTAGTGGTTCGACTAGCCTTAGTATGATTTGTCGAAATTTGGTCTTATCGAGTCATGGATATATGTTTGCTTGTGATTGCTTTGTTTTGGGCTTTACCGGGTTTGGCATTATTCTGGGAGTCGATTGGCTCCAAAGATACGGGGTGGTGGTAGACTGTGTAACACCCCGTAATTTGAACATAAAAATTCACAAATTAAAGTATACTTAATTAAGTGAAATGGGTTGCGCAGAGAAATATATATATATTGATATATATATATAATTGAAAATTAAATAAATAAATATGCAAAAATGTTCAAAACAGCGAATTGGGAGAGGGGAATAACCGAACTGGCCGAATTTTGAGGTCGACCCGAGCTCGCTGGGTCGACTAGGGGTTAATCCAGGGTGTTTGGCTGTCAACCCGTGGGCCGATTCGCTCAAATGCAGATTTTGCATTTGAATGGTTCTCATGGTTCAGCTTTAATCTAAAGGCCCTAGATGGTTCCTACACTTGACTTCTTCCCCAAGACATGCTTTGATGGCTTGGATTGAATCTAGGGTTAATCCTATGGCTAATACTATCCTAATCCTCTATAAAAAGACCCCTAAACCTAGCCTAAATCACCATTATTCAATCCTACAACTAAACTATGTCAAATTAGTTCCTCTCATGGCCTCCACTCTCATGCTAAAATTCCTAAGCCTATTTCTATGAGAGATTGTGAGTTCATACAAGTGCTTTCAAACTAGTATGAGTGTTCTTAGTTTGCATTCAAGTCAAGTTGCAACATTTCTATTTCAAAGCAAGGATTTTTATTGATTTGGCGCAAGGGTTTTTCAATTGGGGCTTTCATATTTTGGTGCTTGCATAAGGCTTCGTCTCAATCTTTATAATAAATATTCATTTGTGTCTTCATAGCGTAGTAAGCCCTTTTCTACTTTCTTTTTTTGAACTCTAAAGTTAAATGAATGATGCAAGTTTGGGGTTGATCTTTATGATATGCAAGTTTGGTTGATCATTATGATATGCAAGTTTGGTTAATTATTATGCTATGCAAGTTTGGTTAATCATTATGCTATGCAAGTTGGTTTAATCATTATGTATGACACATATTGCTATGTTATGCAAGTTAAACTTGATGTTGTGAGCATAAAGCTCCAAGCTTTATATCAAAGGTTGCATTTTGGCAACATGAAAGTTATCATATCCCTTATGATAACTTGCATGTGAGGCTAAATGCGAACTTCTAGCAACTTCTACATGTCATTTATCACCATGTATCACTCATATGCTAAGTTTGGTTTTATGCATGCTTTTGAAGCCTAACAATGCAATATGCAAGTATATGAACATATGTACATCTCATATGCCACCATGATAAACTTGTGGCTTCAACACTTTTTTGTCATGATTATGCCAAGTTCCCTATTTTACCCTTTATGCGTTGTTGCGATTATGTAAACGATGGGATTACGTTGGGGTTGGGCAACATTATGACAAAAACATGGTTTTTATAACATAACGTGATATGTTAACTTGTAATTATGTTTTGGAAACATAATGGACATGACACTTAGAAAATATGAGTGTGGCCAACTCGAGGTTGGGTTGAGTTTGTAGCATAAATCTACCCGGACCCGCCCGGCTTAACTAGTGGCTACAAACAATAGGACCCAATGTGAGAAGTTGGTCATGTTGTGCTCGAACCCGAGGTTAGACCAAGTTGTGGTGTAAAGCTACCCGGACCCGCCCGGCTTAACTAGTAACCACAACAAAGTCTAATGTGAGAGGTTAAAGCACATTAAGTTAATTAATTAATGCCTCCTGATTAGGGTTAAGTCATGGTCCACTTAATGCTTAATCAATTTGGGCTTGATGGGTTAATCGGGGTTAAGTCATGGATCTTGGGTACACTTAACCAATTTAATCCACGTTTGGATCGGGTTAACCACATTTAACCCGTTAAGGAAACCCTAGTTGCATGGTCCTTTTCAGCAGTAACCCTCTTGATGGTATCATAAGACCCTAGGAATAGGCTAGGGTGGGGCACGATTACTGGGCTGATATGTAAGCGACCAAAACGACGGCTGAGTAGGTACGCCGGTGTAGGTCCAGGCGGACTATGGTCGTGCACATAGTCCGGAGTTGGAGAATCAGGCACGGGTACCAGTAGATCTAGACTGCGCATACTTGATTCGTGTCTGAGGTTGACACCCTAGGACTTGATACACCCTAGGGTGTACCTAGCGCAGTTTAACTACATTGCATGTTTGGGCCGTATGACACGACACTTGACGAGTTAGGCTTATAGGGAGCCGATCGACTATACCGTGTAGTTGGACCTTAATTTAGGTCACCTCATGATGATGGGCCAAGCTTGGGCCAAGGGATCAATTCTTGTTTTTACTTGACATGTTAGAATGCTAGTACACCCGTGGTGCAAAACTTAACCTTAATTATGCGATGACACCTTTATCTATCTTGTTAGTTAATCATCATGCCAGTATGTTGTTATCCTTATGTTCATCTCAGCTTCTCATGCCAGATAACTTTACTAGTTCATAAACAAATAGTAGTAGGGCTTACCAGTCTTTTTGACTGGCCTGTTTTCTTTCGCCTCTTTTCTTCCGTTCCCCCCCCCCCCCCCGGTCAGGTTCTCAGGGTGGGAACATTGGAGCTTAGCTTGGATCTTTACAGCTTGCTTACTGGATTTGCTCATGTACAGTTTTGGACATTGAGCTAGCTATGGTTTATCACTTCATTTTGGGGATAGTACTTTATGTATTTCAGTTTTTCAGTTTATGCTTTTATCTAGACTTTGTTGTTGGAAAATAATGACCAAGTACTTTGTTGTAACATGACTATGGTTTTGAAATGCTAAGTTTTATCCGCTGCTTTACTACTCTGTTTTACTTATATGTTCTGCCTTGTGATATCTGCATGCATGTTTACCTTGTTTAACGCCCCTCCAAAGCTAATGTCCTTGCAAGAGTGGCATTGGCGGAGGTGGGGTGTTACATTTGGTATCAGAGCATAAGGTTTACAAGATTTGAGCAAAAGTGTTTTTGAAACTTACCTTTTGAAAAACTATTTTCAAAACCAATTAAGTATTTTCCAAGAAAAGTCTAGTTATTTTAAAAAGGTTATTCCCCAAAAGCCATAGCACTATCCTTCGTTTCTTCGTTTTGAATCTATCTTTTTCCTTTTTCAGTATGGCCGATCTTAACCTTCCCGAGGGAGTGACCATTCCCGGATGGTTCCGGAGATACTTGGAAGCTAGGGCCAACGATGTGGGCCCAGCAAATACCCCCAATATAACTGAGGTTCCTCCTCCTCCTCCTCCTCCTCAGAACCCGCAAGCAGATTTCGCTAAGATTTGCAAAGACTTTAAGGCGATGGGTGGCAAGAACTTTATTGGGACGGAGACTTTTGTGGAGGCAAGAAATTGGTTGAAAGAAACTGAAGATCTCTTCGCCATCTTTGATGTGCAAGATCATAGAAGGGTTCTATTGGCAGCATGGTTATTGAAAGAAGAAGCTGCTTATTGGTGGGAGGTCACCAATGCTACGAGGCCTATAGAGACTTGGGCCGACTTTAGGACAAGATTTGGGCTTAAGTTTCTATCATCAGCTGAGGCGAATTTGCAATTGGAGAAGTTTATATCTTTGAAGCAAGGAGACATGACAGTGAGGGAGTACGTGAATGAGTTTAACAAGCTCGCCCGATTTGGTTTGGACATGATTAATACTCCCCAGAAGAAGGCTTTGCGCTTTGCATGAGGGTTGAATGAGCCACTACAAGGTTTAGCCCTATCTCATATACCTATGGGGGCCACTTTCGAAGGTCTAGTAGACATGGCATTGCTTCAAGGAGACGATAAGAATGGCAAGAAGGAAGTGAAGGCTAATGAGACCCAAGCCAAGAAGACAAACTCCAAGTGGGGAGGAAATCAGAGCAATCAGAACAACAAAAACAACAAGAACAACAAGGGCAACAAGGCCAAGGCAAAGGACCCAAGAAAATGCCTCTACTGTGGGAATGTAGGGCACATAGCTAAAGACTGTAAGAAAAGGAAGAGGAAGTTGGGCGAATGCTTTCATTGTGGAGAGACCGGCCATTTTAGCAAGGATTGCCCCAAGAAGCAAGGGCAGAATCAGCGTGCAGGACCTTCTGGAGGGCAAGTGCATGCTCTCAACGCCGCTCCAGTTCAGGATCGAGGTAGCATTTCTGTAGAAAGTCTTGTTTATATTTCTGATTATCCTGTTCGCACCTTATTTGATTCTGGCGCATCGCATAGTTTTATTTCTTCTGACATTGTTGAAAGTTTGCACCTAAGTACTAGCTTAGTTGAGGATCCCGTTTGTGTTTCAAATCCAATTGGGGGTTCCACCCATCTATCTATGATTTGTGTGGATTTGAAGATTTCTATCTTGACTGTAGAATTCGCGTGTAATGCTTATGTTCTCGGATTCACGGGATATGGGTTAATCTTGGGCATGGATTGGTTGTCCAGTTATGGAGCCATTCTCGATTGTGAACATAGGGTGGTGAGGCTCATGACCCGCCTCGGTAATACCCTAGAAATTTCTTGTAACCCTAGAGGTCCCGTCATGTTATGCTATCTTGAATCTCTCGACTCGTCCATCGACGATCTGCAATCTGTAAGGGTGGTCCGAGACTATCCTGATGTCTTTGAAGAAGTTAAGGGGTTACCCCCTAAACGAGAGATAGATTTCCGCATTTATCTAGTCAATAATGCCAAGCCAGTATCATTGCCCGTTAGGCACATGGCCCCTCATGAGAGAAGGGAGCTCAGTAAGCAAATCAAGGAGCTGCTTGAGAAGGGTTTATTAGACGAAGCATTTCCGAATGGGTGCTCCGGTGGTATTCTCTACTAAGGCGGATGGTTCGCTTTGTCTATGTGTTGATTATCGAGAGTTGAACAAGCTGACAAAGAAGAATAGGCACCCGTTACCGAGGATTGATGATCTCTTTGACCAGCTTGTAGGTGCTTCTGTTTTCTCTCAGCTCGATCTAGCCACCGGATTCCATCAGCTTAGAGTAGCTGAGGATAGCATTGATAAAACTGCGTTTAGGACTCCGGATGGATTCTTTGAATGGCTTGTCATGCCATTCGGATTGACTAATGCACCCGCCTACTTCGTAGACTTGATGAGTAGGGTGTTCAGGGAGTTACTCAACAAGTTTGTTGTTGTCTTCGTGGATGATATTCTGATCTTCTCAAGGGACGAGGAAGAACATGCCAAATATCTCAAGGAAGTGATGGATACGCTTAGAGCGCATCAGTTGAAAGCCAAGTTCTCCAAATGTCATTTATGGAGAAGGGAAGTTCGGTTTCTTGGACATATAGTTTCTAAGCAAGGCATAGCGGTGGATCCCGCGAAAGTGGTTGTGGTTCAAGATTGGAAGACTCCTAGGAATGCGACCGAAGTAAGAAGCTTTCTCGGTTTGGCGGGCTACTATAGGAAGTTCATCAGAGACTTCGCTAAGATTTCGGCCCCTCTCACTAAGTTGACGAAGAAGAACTTAGTCTTTGCATGGGACTTGGAGTGTGAGCTTGCTTTTCAAAAGCTCAAAAGAGCCCTACCTCAGCTCCAGTTTTGGCATTACCCGATAGTGGTAAGATGTTTACCGTGTACACAGATGCATGTGGCACGGGGTTAGGAGCTGTTCTGATGCAAGAGGGAAGAGTGATATGTTATGGGGGTAGGAAACTTAAAGTTCATGAGAAGAACTATCCCACTCATGATTTGGAGTTAGCGGCGATCGTCTTTGCACTCAAATCCTGGCACCACTATCTTCTAGGCGAAAGGTTTGAGTTGTATACTAATCACAAGTCACTCAAATACCTCTTCTCGCAAAAAGATCTGAATCTAAGGCAGCAAAGGTGGATGGAATTTTTGGCATCTTATGACTTCAAGATAGCTTATACCCCTGGCAAGGGTAATGTTGTGGCGGATGCACTAAGCAGAAGGAGATTGACTTTAAGCCCCTTGTTCATTGAGATGAAGAACTTGGAATTCTTGGCAACCTTTGATTTCATGACGGCTGTTGAGTTGATGACGGGTTCATTAGCATCCCTTGAGCTTAGACCCACACTTCTTGATCAAGTTGGGGCTTCGCAGAGGGAAGATCCGCAGATAGTCGAAGTTATGGACAAGTTGATTCGGGGTGAGACGTCTAGTCACCTTGCCAGATATACTATTGATGATAAAGGATGGATAAGGCGTGATGGGAGATTATGTGTTCCTCGGGTGGGAGATTTGGTCCATAGAGTTCTTGAAGAAGCGCATCATTCGAAGATGACTATACATCCGGGAGGAGATAAGATGTATAGAGATATGAAGCGCAGTTTCTTTTGGGATGGAATGAAGAAAGATGTGGCAGAGCATGTTTCAAGGTGCATGGTGTGCCAACAAGTGAAGGCCGAGTCAAAGAAACCAGGTGGGCTATTACATCCATTGGAGGTCCCACAATGGAAGTGGGAGAGTATTTCTATGGATTTTGTGGATGGATTGCCTAGGTCAAGGAGAGGGAACACAAGCATATGGGTCATAGTTGACAGACTTACGAAGAGTGCTCACTTCATCCCAGTAAAGAGCAAGAGGACCGCATCAGGGCTGGCGTTTATTTATCTCCGAGAAATAGTGCGGTTGCATGGAGTTCCTTCTAGCATAGTTAGCGATCGTGACCCGATTTTCACTAGCCAGTTCTGGAACAGTTTGCAAGAAGCGATGGGTACGCGATTGAATTTGAGTACAGCCTATCACCCCCAGACGGATGGCCAAACCGAAAGGGTGAATAGAGTGCTAGAAGATCTCTTGAGGCTTTGTGTTCTCGACTTCGGTGGTACTTGGGAAGACCACCTTCCTCTTGTAGAATTTGCTTATAATAATAGCTATCAAGCCAGCATAGGGATGGCACCATTTGAAGCTTTATATGGGAGGCCGTGTAGGTCACCATCTTGTTGGTGGGAGACAACAGATAGACTTATACTTGGGCCCGATATGATACGAGACACATCCGAGAAAGTTGAATTAGTAAGAAGAAGGATGAAAGTGGCCCAAGATAGACAGAAATCCTATGCTGACAAGCGAAAGGCAGATTTGGAATTCGAAGTGGGAGACATGGTTTTCGTGAAGGTTTCTCCTTTGCGAAATGTGGTACGTTTTGGAGCAGCAGGGAAGCTGGCACCAAGGTTCGTAGGACCCTTCCCTATCATAGAGAGAATTGGAAAGATGGACTATAAGGTGGGATTGCCCGAGAAGCTAGCTGGAGTGCATAATGTCTTTCATGTCTCGCATCTACGAAAGTGCCTACATGAGTCCGCTGAGGTGGTTGAACCAAGCATTCTTGAAGACATTGAGGTAGAGAAAGAAGCAACCTTGAGAAGAGCTCCGATTCGTATCTTGGGAACAGAGATCAAGAAGCTAAGGAATCGAGAGGTCAATTTGGTGAAAGTTCAGTAGGGTGAAGCCGACGAAGATGCAACTTGGGAAACCGAGGAGGAGAAGATGCGTGGGCTTTATCCATTTCTTTTTGAGGGTACATTCTCGATCTCTTTTCCTAATTAGCATATCTTTCTTTTTATCCGCGTTTATCTAGTTTATCTTGTTTCGTAGATCTTGTCATGAGAACCTTAGGTAGAAACCCTTGGTTGAAACATGTTATGCTTGATGGTTGCAAGTGGTTGCAAGTGTTTGCACGTGGATACTCGTGGATGCATGATACACATTAGGCACTAAGATCGGCTCACACACTTTCATGTTGCATATGCATGAGTGCTTATACTTATTCATGGATGAAACTTGTTGAGCTATCACATGGATGTTGCATATGGATTATTATGTGCACTCATGTAGAGATTATAAATTATGTTAGGAATTTGCATACATATGGACTCATTTCACTAACATATTTTGCATTAAGGAGGTTTACTGTATCAGTAACCGCCTGATTTTTGCATTAGATAAGTACATATACACACACCTTTGCATATGATCATACAACATTTAGAATCCTTTAAGGACAATGACTGTACGTGGATGATGTTTTGAGTAGACGGATGATGGATAGTAGGATACGTTCTTCCTAACTTGGAGATTTCGGGGACGAAATCCTTTAAGGAGGGGAGAATGTAACACCCCGTAATTTGAACATAAAAATTCACAAATTAAAGTATACTTAATTAAGTGAAATGGGTTGCGCAGAGAAATATATATATTGATATATATATGTAATTGAAAATTAAATAAATAAATATGCAAAAATGTTCAAAACAGCGAATTGGGAGAGGGGAATAACCGAACCGGCCGATTTTTGAGGTCGACCCGAGCCTTCTGGGTCGACTAGGGGTTAATCCAGGGTGTTTGGCTGTCAATCCGTGGGCCGATTCGCTCAAATGCAGATTTTGCATTTGAATGGTTCTCATGGTTCAGCTTTAATCTAAAGGCCCTAGATGGTTCCTACACTTGACTTCTTCCCCAAGACATGCTTTGATGGCTTGGATTGAATCTAGGGTTAATCCTATGGCTAATACTATCCTAATCCTCTATAAAAAGACCCCTAAACCTAGCCTAAATCACCATTATTCAATCCTACAACTAAACTATGTCAAATTTGTTCCTCTCATGGCCTCCACTCTCATGCTAAAATTCCTAAACCTATTTCTATGAGAGATTATGAGTTCATACAAGTGCTTTCAAACTTGTATGAGTGTTCTTAGTTTGCATTCAAGTCAAGTTGCAACATTTCTATTTCAAAGCAAGGATTTTTATTGATTTGGCGCAAGGGTTTTTCAATTGGGGCTTTCATATTTTGGTGCTTGCATAAGGGCTTCGTCTCAATCTTTATAATAAATATTCATTTGTGTCTTCATAGCGTAGTAAGCCCTTTTCTACTTTCTTTCTTCGAACTCTAAAGTTAAATGAATGATGCAAGTTTGGGGTTGATCATTATGATATGCAAGTTTGGTTGATCATTATGATATGCAAGTTTGGTTGATTATTATGATATGCAAGTTTGGTTAATCATTATGCTATGCAAGTTGGTTTAATCATTATGTATGACACATATTGCTATGTTATGCAAGTTAAACTTGATGTTGTGAGCATAAAGCTCCAAGCTTTATATCAAAGGTTGCATTTTGGCAACATGAAAGTTATCATATCCCTTATGATAACTTGCATGTGAGGCTAAATGCGAACTTCTAGCAACTTCTACATGTCATTTATCACCATGTATCACTCATATGCTAAGTTTGGTTTTATGCATGCTTTTGAAGCCTAACAATGCAATATGCAAGTATATGAACATATGTACATCTCATATGCCACCATGATAAACTTGTGGCTTCAACACCTTTTTGTCATGATTATGCCAAGTTCCCTATTTTACCCTTTATGCGTTGTTGCGATTATGTAAACGATGGGATTACGTTGGGGTTGGGCAACATTATGACAAAAACATGGTTTTTATAACATAACATGATATGTTAACTTGTAATTATGTTTTGGAAACATAATGGACATGACACTTAGAAAATATGAGTGTGGCCAACTCGAGGTTGGGTTGAGTTTGTAGCATAAATCTACCCGGACCCGCCCGGCTTAACTAGTGGCTACAAACAATATGACCCAATGTGAGAAGTTGGTCATGTTGTGCTCGAACCCGAGGTTAGACCAAGTTGTGGTGTAAAGCTACCCGGACCCGCCCGGCTTAACTAGTAACCACAACAAAGTCTAATGTGAGAGGTTAAAGCACATTAAGTTAATTAATTAATGCCTCCTGATTAGGGTTAAGTCATGGTCCACTTAATGCTTAATCAATTTGGGCTTGATGGGTTAATCGGGGTTAAGTCATGGATCTTGGGTACACTTAACCAATTTAATCCACGTTTGGATCGGGTTAACCACATTTAACCCGTTAAGGAAACCCTAGTTGCATGGTCCTTTTCAGCAGTAACCCTCTTGATAGTATCATAAGACCCTAGGAATAGGCTAGGGTGGGGCACGATTACTGGGCTGATATGTAAGCGACCAAAACGACGGCTGAGTAGGTACGCCGGTGTAGGTCCAGGCGGACTATGGTCGTGCACATAGTCCGGAGTTGGAGAATCAGGCACGGGTACCAGTAGATCTAGACTGCGCATACTTGATTCGTGTCTGAGGTTGACACCCTAGGACTTGATACACCCTAGGGTGTACCTAGCGCAGTTTAACTACATTGCATGTTTGGGCCGTATGACACCGACACTTGACGAGTTAGGCTTATAGGGAGCCGATCGACTATACCGTGTAGTTGGACCTTAATTTAGGTCACCTCATGATGATGGGCCAAGCTTGGGCCAAGGGATCAATTCTTGTTTTTACTTGACATGTTAGAATGCTAGTACACCCGTGGTGCAAAACTTAACCTTAATTATGCGATGACACCTTTATCTATCTTGTTAGTTAATCATCATGCCAGTATGTTGTTATCCTTATGTTCATCTCAGCTTCTCATGCCAGATAACTTTACTAGTTCATAAACAAATAGTAGTAGGGCTTACCAGTCTTTTTGACTGACCTGTTTTCTTTCGCCTCTTTTCTTCCGTTTCCCCCCCCCCCTAAGGTTCTCAGGGTGGGAACATTGGAGCTTAGCTTGGATCTTTACAGCTTGCTTACTGGATTTGCTCATGTACGATTTTGGACATTGAGCTAGTTATGGTTTATCACTTCATTTTGGGGATAGTACTTTATGTATTTCAGCTTTTCAGTTTATGCTTTTATCTAGACTTTGTTGTTGGAAAATAATGACCAAGTACTTTGTTGTAACATGACTATGGTTTTGAAATGCTAAGTTTTATCCGCTGCTTTACTACTCTGTTTTACTTATATGTTCTGTCTTGTGATATCTGCATGCATGTTTACCTTGTTTAACGCCCCTCCAAAGCTAATGTCCTTGCAAGAGTGGCATTGGCGGAGGTGGGGTGTTACAGACTGTGAGGGATTTTCGGTGACTATTAGGGTGGATGATGGGCGAAGGGTAGTGTTTCATGACCTACCTAGTGATGAGGTGATGGCTAGTTTTCTAAATTCCCTCGACGTCCCATAGGACGAGTTATCAGGGGTTCCTGTTGCTGGCCAGTACCAAGATATCTTCGAGGAAGTGACCGAACTTCCACCACACCGAGAGATCGAGTTCCGTATTGATTTAGTGAAAGATGCCAGACCTATAGTGATGCCACTTTGTTGTATGGCACCAAGGGAGTAGCGAGAGCTCGGGGTGCAAGTGAGCGATCTTTTGAAGAAGTGATTTATCCGAAGAAGTGTCTCTGAGTGGGGAGCACCAGTTGTATTTGCTACCAAGGCAGATCGTTCCCTTCGTTTATGTGTGGACTATCACAAGTTGAATAAAGTGACTAGGAAGAATAAGTATCCTCTTCCGTGGATAGATGATTTGTTTGATCAACTGGAGGGAGCAAGTGTGTTCTCCCAATTGGACCTCGTGACAGGTTTTCATCATCTCCGAGTAGCAACTGAGAGTATTCCCAAACGGCATTTTGGACGCCATCTGGATTCTATGAGTGGTTGGTCATGCCATTCGGGTTGACCAATGCACCAGCATATTTTGTGGATCTTATGAATAGGGTATTCAGGGATCAATTGAATAAGTTTGTTCTTGTGTTCATGGATGATATACTTGTTTATTCGAGGACAGAAGAAGAACACAAGGAACATTTGAGAGTAGTGATGGAGGTGTTGAGAAAACACCAATTGAAAGCGAAGTTTTCCAAGTGTCACTTCTAGAGGAGGGAAGTGAGATTCTTGGGCCATGTTGTTTCAGAGAATGGTATTCTCGTGGACCCTGCGAAGGTGGCTACGGTACAAGATTGGTCTATGCCCAAGAATGCAACAGACGTAAGAAGTTTCTTGGGATTAGCTGGATATTATCGTAAGTTTATCCAAGACTTCTCCAAGATAGCGGCAACGTTAACTCAGTTGACCAAGAAGAATCAAGCTTTCGTTTGGGACGAAAGGTGCGAAAATTCATTCAAGAGCCTAAAGGAAAAGTTGACGCATGTGCCAGTGTTAGTCATTCCTAAAGGGAACGAAGAGATGACGGTATACGTAGATGCCTGTGGTACCGGACTAGGTGCTGTATTGATGTAAGGAGGTAGGGTTGTAGCTTACACTAGTCGGCAACTGAAACCGCATGAGAAAAGATATCCTACCCATGATTTGGAATTGGTAGCGATCGTATTCGCATTGAAGATGTGGAGACATTATGTCTTGGGAGAAAGATTCAAGTTGTTTACCGATCGTAAGTCATTAAAGTATCTCTTTTCTCAGAAGGATCTAAATCTCCGACAGCAAAGATGGTTAGAATTCTTGGCTTCCTATGATTTTGATATCGCATATACACCAGGAAAGGGCAATGCGGTAGCCGATGCATTAAGTAGGAGACATGCCAGTTTAGGGGTTATGTTTCTAGAATGGAAGCAACTGGAGTATATCGCTGGGTATGATTTCAGACCAAAGTGTGAATTGGATCCAGAAATGCTAGCAAGTTTGACGATCAAACCCACTTTGATTGAGCGAATTGTTTCCAGTCAGAGGGACGATCCTAATCTATTAGAAATCATCTCCAAGTTAGAAATGGAAATCGACGAGGAGATGAAGAAGTATGGGCTTGATCGAGATGGATGGCTTAGAAAGAATGGGAGACTAAATGTGCCCAATGTTAGTGGATTGAGAGATGAAGTGCTTAAAGAATGTCATCACTCAAGACTGACTATACATCCTGGTGGTAACAAGATGTACCGAGACATGAAGCAGACCTACTACTGGGAAGGGATGAAAAGGGACATTGGGAAGTTTATATCCAAATGCATGAACTGCCAGCTTGTCAAAGCCGAACAAAAGATGCCTAGTGGGTTGTTGCAACCATTAGAAATTCCATAATGGAAATTGGAACAAGTCTCAATGGATTTCATTGATGGGTTACGAAGGCCATGATAGTATTTGGATGATTGTGGACTGACTGACCAAGAGTGCAAGGTTTATACCTATCAAGTCGAATAGAACGACAGCTAAGTTAGCAGAACTGTATATGAAGTGGGTAGTGAGATTTCATGGAATACCCAAAGGCATTGTGAGAGACCAAGATCCGTTGTTTACTAGTGGATTTTGGAAGAGCTTACAAGAGGCTTTAGGATCAGAATTACATCTCAGTACCGCGTACCATCCTCAAACCGATGGTCATACGGAGAGGGTGAATCTTGTATTAGAAGATCTCTTGAGAGCTTGTACATTGGATTTTGGAGGGTCATGGGATGACCATTTGCATTTGGTTGAGTTCGCATATAATAATAGTAATCAGTCCAGTATTGGTATGGCTCCATTTGAAGCTTTGTATGGAAGACCGTGCAACTCACCATCATGTTGGCTGGAAACCGGTGAGAAATTCGTGCTTGGGCCAAATGTAAGAGAAACTTCAGACAAGATCAAGGTTATCCAATAGCGAATGAAGGCTACCCAAGATAGGCAGAAGAGTTATGCTGATAAGAGACGAAGAGACTTGAAATTCTCCGTTGGCGACTTGGTGTTTGTCAAGATTTCTCCGTTAAAAAGCGTGATTCGATTTGGTAGGAGAGGCAAGCTAGCACCAAGGTTTGTTTGTCCATTCCCATTTCTCGAACAAGTTGGGAATTTAGCATATAAGGTTCGATTACCTGACAAGATGGCAGGAGTTCACAATGTATTTCATGTTTCCTAGTTAAGGAAGTTCGTGCACAACCCCGATATGACTATTTCACTGGATCAGTTGGATGACATCGAAGTAGGACCTGAGGCGGTTGGGAACCACAAGCTTTTTCGTATTGTCGAGGGCGATACAAAGCAACTTTGAAGGAAGCCGGTGAAACTGGTCAAGGTCCAGTGGGGCGATAATGAGAGTGACTACATTTGGGAAACATAGGTGAGCATAAGGAAATCGCATCCAGAACTCTTTGCCTGGTAAGATTTTAATAGTGATAGTTTCTTCACTTGTTAGTAAACTGCATGCTAGGGTAGGCTTGTTGTGTTTGTTGTGTATGTTTGATTGTTTGTGAATGACTGATAGGCATGCATAACACCCTTTGTATGTTTTGGTTAAGGAATTTCGGGGGCGAAATTTCTTAAGGGGAGAGAATGTAACGACCTGCATTCTACGCAACGGAGGATCATAAAATATTTATTTCATTTTTGTATGAGGTCGTATGGTCATGTAACTTTGGGGAACGACTATTGGGGTCATCTTCCATGTTCATGATTTTTGCCGATTTTTAAATGACTGTTTTACCCCTGGTGAATCTTGATTCACCTATAACTTTTGATTGGTAAGGATTTTGACCTGAAACCACTTCCATTGGATCCAGATGATGGTTTACCTTTCCGTAGAGTGGTCACATTAGCCAAACGAACTTACCGTTTGGGGGATATGGCTGAAATAAGGTTTATAAGGTGAAAAACAGCTTAACCGGGTCTAAGCAGCTAGGCCCATAACCCATTTCGGGATTAGGGTTATGGGGAGGCTGAAATCAGTTAGGAAACGATTTGTTTTTCATTTTCTCAGCCGCCACTTACCTCTCTTCAACCCTAACAATGGTCTCCACCTTCTAAATCACCCCCAAATCACCGTTTAAGCATATATTAGCCTAATCAACATCAAATCGAGGAAAATCAACACCAAATCAGAATTGGAGCTACTATGTTGCATAGGAATTCGATCCAAAACAGTAGAGAAGTTCAGATCTATAATTCATTTATCGCTAAGGTGAGTGATTAGCATCGTTTTTCACCAATTACGGCTAATTAAGGGTGATTAGTGTTAATTAGCGAAATTATGCATGATAAAATTCTGGAAAAAAATGTAAAAATTCTTAAACATTATTTTAGGCCTCTGATAGAAATTTGGGTTAATTTGGATATGTTTTGCTAATCCTATCATTAGTTATGGTTAAACGCGATTGAGGGAAAAAAATGGATTTTTGGGTATGTATGATCCATATTAACATGTTAAATTATTGTTTTGGTGTTTATGGTTGATTATACATGTTGCTATGACTGTATGGTTGCTTTGTGATTGTTTAGAAAAGTTAGAATGGTCGAAAACGCCGTCGTATGGTGTAAATTACTTGCTGGAAAAATTACAGAAATTGGTCAGACACCCTCGTTCGTGAGGCACTTGTCACGAGCCGACCCCGATCGTGAATACCCCTTCACGAGTCGAGCACGATGCCACGAGTTGAACGATGGTGAGACAATCCGTGACACACCCTTCCCACGAGTCGAGCCAATACATCACAAAACGGTGCAAGAACCATGAACCGAGCTAGAGTAGGAAGTCACGAACCAGGAGACTACGACCGAGTTAGGGATCACGAGAGGGTCCCATGAACCGAATAAGATGTCACGAGCCGACCATGTGGGTCATGAACCGGAGCTGGGAATCATCACGAGCTAGGTATGATGCCACGAGTCGCTAATCAAAGGAGAATCACAAGCCAGTCTTTGAGCATGGACAGTGAACGGACTGAATGGAAATTTGGAGCTACAAACCGAACCGTGGTGATGAACAAAACCAGAGATGCAAAGGTAGTCCAAATAGGAAGTTAGAACTCAGGATCCAGATGGGAACCAATGAGTTAACTTCATGAGTTAGGCTTTGCTGCGGGACATGTGCAAAGGGGTTATCGATGTCTATATCATTGACTCACCACTGAGGAACGATCAGTGGCTATGGATCAGTGCAGTGATGTGTCATGACTTCATGGGGGCAAAGTGATCATAGCAGGGCTATGAGCCAGTGCAGTGGAGTTGTCATGACTCCATGGGGTGGAGTGGACATAGCAAAGTATTAGTGGTTACGGATCAGTGCAGTGGAGCCGTCATGACTCCATGGGGCAGAGTGATCATAACAAAGGATTGGGTGATCAAAGTGGTAGATGTCGTATACTTTATGCACTGAGTGAGAGATGTGAGGATGATTGCTATGTTTGATGTTTGATATCACCATGACATGCACACCCCCTCCCCGTTATTTTCATACCATGTGTTAGTGTTACCTTAGAGTATTGTACATCTTGTTGTGCTAACTCTTTGGTTTCAGGTCCAGGTTCAGGTATGGTTATGTATACCTGTTATTGTTCTATTTTGCTGCTTATTGCTCATACCAGACTTTTGTCTGACCTAGAGTTTTATGTCTCTTCTTATTACTCCGTGTGCTCTTAAACGGGCAGACTAGAGACAGGTTAGCTGGTTATGCACGAGTAGCTGTCTGGAGACGATCATGAGGTTTACACGTATCATTCCCCAAATATTCTCCCTGTGTTGTTGATGGTCACTGCTTTGGGAGTTAGTAGTGCACCTTTCCTATTTCGCTTTAGTGACAGTATTTTAAAGTTGTAATAATGATGGTTTAGATCATAAGCTGTATTTTGAATCTTTCCGCTGTTATGATGGTTTAGTTTTCAGCTTATGCACTGTCTCACCTGTTTTATATCAAGTTATGTTATTATTATATTTTTTTCCATGCACTGTGAGATATACTACAGGTTCTTTGATGATTCATAGTTTCAAATCCCTTCCTTTTTCCTTTCATTTGACGACCATCCCGTGCAGGTTGGACAACGGTACAACGCATTTCAGGGAAATGCCGGCTGGTGCGGGGCAGGCCATCACAGTAGTGGTCGGAGGGGGCTAAAGGCATTGGTGGGGCCACATTGTAGGGGGATAAAGAGGAAGGTGGTGGAATGGAGGTAGGAGGGAGAGAGAAAGAAAAGAAAGTGAAGTAAACCGAGAAAAGGAGTATAGGAGGCTTGTATTTATAGCCAAAATATGATCATATAGATTAATGAGTTGTCATGCGTCTAAGCAAGGGGAAAGCACACTTAGGTATTGTCTCAGCTTGACACCTCAAAAGAAACACAAATAGTAATTATCTAGTTTAAGGTGTGAACACAAATTAAGGCGTGTTTATTTTATCTTCAATCTATTTACTTGTGTGATCACATGCTACTTCCATTTTCGATGAAATTTGAAATCCCAACATATTTTTCTAATATGGTTCCAAAGAAATTGATTCTGTCAAACTTCGAGTCCATTTGCTCAAGAAGTGCTCAATTGAGCTCAGCTCGAGTTCAAATTATCGATTGGTTTAGACTTAAATTCTTTCCAATCACATACTAACTCTGAATGACGAGAAATTTGGAGTCCTACCATATTTTGACTTTCCGGATCCGATAAAATTTGGTTTTGTCAAATTCAGAGATCGTTCGGAATTTTTGTTAGAGTAATTTTAAAATATCGAATTTTAAATTGATTGAAAATTCTTATATTTACTATTTAAACTTAGAATTTAAATTTTTAATTCGGTTCCAAAATTTTAGGTCATTACAAATAGCTTCAATGTCCAAGCATATGCAAAAAGTATGTCAGAAAATTATGGACAGACTTTTCTGAATCCAAGAAGTATCCAAAAGTTGTAGACAAGCGTTTAAGAATCCAAGAAATGTCCAAAAAGTCCAAGTGAATTCCAAAAAGTTGTAGACAAATGTTATGTGACGTCTGCAAGTCCAAAAGATGTCCAAAAATCATGAAGATGATATGGAAATCATTAATGGTGTCTTGGAGCTCCAATCCCGTATGCCAAAGTGTAGGCAAGATCCAAAAATGCCATCCTTAAGAATGCCAAGAAAGGGGGTATTTATAGATGAGATTTGGAGGCATCAGCCCGAATTTTGTATTCCGAGGGGATGCGAAATTTCCATCTCGAAAAGATTGCCAAAAAACCATGCTTCATCCAAAATTTTGCATCCTGAAGCAGTGTAACCAAAAAACGGTGATCGTAGCGTGGTGCTTTCCTAAAAAAAGGATGATATGCATGTGTAATCCTATTTTTCCACTTTCCTTTGCCAAAATCCAAGATTTTGCACCCTTGTCATGATGCGAAATCGCATCAAGGATCCCTGAGTTGCGCTCCAAAAAATTGTATTCTGAGCCGATGTGATCCATTGTTTTCGTATCCCAAATCCATGCTATATTTTTCTTATTTGCCTTTGCCCCGTGCCAGATCCAAGAAATCGCATCCTAGACCATCATGCACACATGAGAAATTTCGTATATGAGCCATGCGAATCGGGAAATTTCGCCTTACCAAACTCCATACTAGGATTTCACATCTCGACCTTACCATTTTCTTCGCTTTGCATCCCCGTGTTGTCACTCGATATTTTGAGTGATCATCACATAATTTCACACCCGATCAGGGATGCAAAAAATCCCTGATGCCAAGCCAAAACTTCGGTGGTTTCCAAGTCCGTGCGCACACGTGATTCAGAGTGAATTTCCCATGTCGATCACTCTGTTTTAATATGCCAAATCCATGAATTTGCCAAATGCCAGATCTCGTCGAACCAAGTTGCGCAGCCATTTTTTCTTGATCATGCCACACCAATAAAAAAAAATTGAGTGCGCAAAACCATAATTTACCAAAGTCCAAATATTTTCCGTCGACAAGTTATGCCACGTGATCGGACCGAAGCGCTCAAGGATTTTGAGCGGATCGGACCGTGTCGATCACGTATTTTTACCATGCCGGATTTTCGAGATTATTAATGACTTTTCCAATCCAATAATGACGATTTTGGGATTGACGATATTTCCAATGTTTTCCGAACATGTTACGGTTTCGACCAAATCGCTTTGTGTTTTAAAATCACATTCTCGAGAATTTGCGCATTGCTAACCATAATCTTGACGTGTGACTACTTTTCCAAAAAGCTGGTCGATAGTAAGGATGTCAGTGGCTGATTTCATGTTATCGTGACTAACACATGGAGAAATTTTAATGGTGGACTTATAGGTACACGATCGTTGTTTGTTAAAGCTTTGATTGAACGCACATTCATTTAATCGATGCATTATTTTTTATCAAAGAAGGGAGTTTGTTGAGTCTTCGAAATCTTGTTTATGGGAAGCACAAAATAGCTTATAGAGCAAGTGAAGCAAGATGTTTGAGGATTTCCTGATTTATTGATGTTGAATGACAAGTAATTCACTCTTTTGGTGATGAATTCAAAGCAACAATAGATTGTAATACTTTGTTTTGTATATGTAACATCTCGTTACTTCAATAGCTGCCTTGCGCACATATGATGATCACTTATGCATATGCAATGTGGATCCTGTAATGAGAAGCTGCTTCCGACGGTGTTATCTCATGTCGAATTGTCATGCTTTATCCGGAAGATGGTGCGCTACATCAATCCAAACAAATGATTGGAACTCGGGTCATTTATAAATGAATAGAAGTGGTGCATAAGTCTGGAAGCTCTTCAAGTACTTATGCATACGTGACCCATTATCGTAGCATCATAATCTAGTATACTGAAATCGTTGCAGTGTAACACAATATTACATCTAGGAGAGTCCAGCATGCTCTTCCACCCCACTAAACAAAAGAAGAAGGAGAATATGAATCATCAGATTGTAACGTGTATGTAATCAAATAACACGGTAAATATACCTAGCGTCTTACAACATGGATAAATAAATAGTTGCTCTCTTCATTCTCACTCTTTGGACTGAAAGATATGTCCAACATCATAGCTACAAAAGTATATGCATATAAAAATGCAATGTATATGAACATTCAAAATATACTCATATAAATTGAAACAAAAATGCTAGTACCAATACTAGAGCCAGACAATCTCTAAGAGATGCGTCCTCCTGCAAAGCTAACCTAGTTAGTTTGGTATATGTATATGTCATAACCGCACTGCCTCATGAATGTGTACGACATAAGTCAAAGTCCAATACAAAATAAAGTCTTCCAGGCCAAATACGAAGCTTTAAATGATAATATATTAAACACGAAGTGACGATACACAATATAATAGTTTGAGCACGTTGTTTAATTTGAATCTACAAGGCGTCTTCCGGAATGTCCTCTACAGTTGTTCCCTGAAACAAGTGGTAACCATCATCTCGTTACCTCGCCACTCCTCATAGGAGAAGATAGATCTAAGATCATCTCACATATCCATATCTAATTTATAGTCTTTGGATATACAAGAGATCACCATTTATGGATGCACTAAGCAACACAGCAAGATCACTCAATGTAGTGGTCACCTCCCTAGTTCTAATGTGGAATATAAACATCTCTGATCTCAATTTATCCACCAAAAGAGTGATAAGGTGACAATCCAACTGGATATATCCTAGCTGGAAGATAAGTGAAAAGCAAACTTGATCTATTAGCTCAGGACAACGGTATGACAAGAAGTCATTGTTTCAACGAAGATGAGTGATCAATAGGCAGACATCCTAACAGTCATTTAAGTCTATATGTCACTCTAAGGAGGACGTCCTTACATTCACTTAATACTCCCATGAGTTCATCTAAGGGCACACATCCTTACAATCACCTAATACCCAACGAGGCAAGTTATATCGAGTCTTAAGGCCATTTCCTAACTTATTAAGCGTGGACATCCCTACAGTCAGTTAACACCCTGTGGCAGGCCTATAGCCACTTAAGACCTCATCTCTACTGTTCACATCATAAATATATTATAGGTTGAGAAATAGTAATGACCACTTACTACCAGATTTAGATAGGAACACCACTTCATTTAAGACCTTCCTGGCGGACCATTTTGTTACTACCTAGTGTTTCCTATGGGTGAACTCTTAATAACTTAATACTTCCCTTAGATGGTAGTTCCTTTAAGCCTTTCAAATATATATGCCATCCCTAGGTCAGCCTTCACTAAGCCCCTAGATAAGAAGAGGACATTACTTAGAGAACTACCCTAATCATGCGCTATCGTCTATAAAGACCATTTAATACCTTATTAAGAGAAAGGTGGACCCATTAACCACTTAAAACCTTGAAGGGCAGGTCCCATGAATTGGTTCCAGAACCAAGGAGTAAGCCTTAGGAACGGACCTATTCCTAACTACTTAGTACCCAACAAGAGGCAGGTCAGGCACTTAATACCTTTCCCAAGGCAAACCTACTTCACACACAAATATATATTTGTGTATATATATACTAGACATCTCATATTAAGCCGACCATTTGTAGATGCTGGATTTACCGGGCAGTTTCGGGCAGGCTTATACTACAAGTTGGGACTTACCTCATGTCATAGTGTAGTAATTATAATGTCCCATGGCACCTATATTCTCACATTAACCAGTCTTACTTGTAGATGCTGGATACACCGGTCGATTCCGGGCAGGCTTCTACTACAAGTAATGGATAACCTTATGTCTATGTGTCAATAATTATAATTTTTTGGGGATTTTCACTTAAAGGGCCTCCTTTACTTAAACAATTAATTTCTAGGACACAGGCCGTGAATAATTAGTTTTCAGGACAAATTAAAAAACACGTGCCCATCTTCGTCTCCTATTTCTCAAAACAGGCGATTCCGTAAAACCCTAAATCCCAAATCCTCTCTTCTCAAATGAATTGATCTTCTCATACAATTCGACATTCTAAAACCAGGTAAAATTGCTAATACCCTACAGGTCAGAATCTAGTTTTTCATCTTTTAGCATTCAACATTAACCGAAGCATCTAAGCATTATAAATCCCTACTTTTCAACTATTATTCTATTTTATTATGTGATTGTAACTCCTTTTTTTTTGTTGTTTGATTATTACTAACGGTTTTTTCCTGTTTGACTACTCAAAAGATAAATACATTTATCTTTTAAGTAATTATGAGTAATTTTTAAGTTTAACTAAACTATACCTAAGCGTTTAGTGTATGCTTGTCTTACTTTATACCAAAATAGAGAAATTAGATTATGAAAATTATCGTAAAACTTCCAGTTTTAATAGCACTGCTTCAGTATGTTCGAACTGCATTGTTACATCACTGCTTCAGTATGTTCAAACTGCATAAATATATTTAACTAAATCATTGTTTGAGATATTAATTTATCTTTTACTGCTAAAAATATAAAAGGATTTATCTTTATGATTTTATAGCTGATACAATAATTATGATTACTTTATACCAAGATAGTAATTAGGTGTAATTTTTGGCTGTAAGGACAGTTGATGTTATATAACCATTATTATCTTTTATTCTGCTGTAAGGATAAAAGAAGTTTATCTTTCTATATAGTGTAATTAAACAAGTTTATCTTTCTATATAGATATTGTATTTTAAATTATTATTGTCTTTACACAATCAAATATACAAGTTATTAATTAAGGTTAGTTAAATTACTAAGGAAGTAAAATTTAATAAAAACTATCTTTATTAAAAAAAATGAACCTAGAAATATATTTGGCTTAAAAAGATAAACTTTTTTATCCTTTTATACAGATATTATAATTTAAATTATTATTGACTTTGAACAACAAGATATACAAGTTATAAAAGAAGTTTTGTTAAATTACTAAGGAAAAAATATTTAATAAAAACTATCTTTATGAATATTTGTGAAGCTATAAATGTATTTTGTTTAAACAGATAAACAGGTTTATCTTTCTATACACATATTGTATTTTAAATTATTATTGTCTTTAAACAATTAGATATACAAGTTGTTAAACAAGTTTTGTTAAATTACTAAGGAAAAAAATTAATAAAAAATATCTTCATTAAATTTTTTGAAACTACAAATGTGTTTGGTTTAAAAAGAGAAGCAAATTTATATTTTTATATAGACTGTATTTTTTTAAAAAAAATAAATAAAGAATAACTTCATAATATAAATTTTGGAAGATTGTTAAATAATTCTTCTTTTAAAAAAATAATTATCATTTGAATAGCTGTTTTTTATTAATAATATAAAATTAGCGAAAAAATATAAATGTATTTATCTTTTTAAACAAAAAGTGATCTTAAATACTTTTATTGCTAATAACTAGTATAGTCAACCTCATTATTTATGGTTGATCATTAATTTTAGTATGAATATATATTTATAGTAAAAAAATTGTCCAATAACAAAATTGATATTTCAATGCAGGAAAAATGCATAGAAGAAGATCAATGTACGCTAATGAAAACAAAGCAATTGAAGATACATAGCAATGTATCTTTATTCACATTAATGGACAACAATGTTCAAATATAAAGAGCTGGTCAGATTCTTTTTGTGATAAACACAGCGAGACGATGCAAAATACAACAACACCTCCATGTACTCCTATTGTAAGTAAACAAAATTTTATACTATTAAGTGCAGTAGTTAGACTATATTATCATTATATTCTTGTAAAACAATTTGATTAACTGACAATAAATGATTATATAAAAAATGATAAAGATAAAATATGTATATTATATTGTGAGTAAACATATAAATTGTGTAAAGAAATAAATTTATTTATCCTTTTTAAAAAAATATAATATTTATGTGGTCATATAAACTTAATTTAATTGTTTTCCTGCATGCTTAACCAAAAGCTCTTATGTATATAAATTTACATTATTTCCCTTTATTAATTTGGTATAACAGGTTCATACAACCAACTTCACTGAAGCAGAGAAAAGAATACTGCAGTCAGAGCCAGAGCTTCACAAATCAGTCTACTCTCCTCTAGAAGGATGCTTATATGCAAATTTAGGCGACAACTCCGACCTGACACTGAAGATGATACTGATCAATATAAAGTGGGCAAAAGGGGTGAGGAAAAATATAAGGGAACTTAAAGGTGTAATTTAGATGCATTCTTTAAGGTGATGACTAAAATAAAGGGAAAAAACATATTCTCTTCTGCTGCAATGCCATATATATATAGAACACCTTTCAAGAATTTATTTCGTATATTTTTGGAAGGTAAAATAAAAAGAAAGGATATTAGAAAAAGTGCAAAAAGTTTAGATGAAATAATTACATCATATGATAGGGAAGATAAAGCATTTAAAATAGGAGATGCTAGTCTTAAGTTGACTAAAGAGGATAATAGTTTAATACTTGGAATTCCATTGGCTGAAACGAATATATTCCCAATTGGAATTATTAGTAGGAATAACTTGGATGAGGAGTACTTCAGTTTCTAAATGGACATTTTGAGGGGAATGAGAGGGTAAATAAGAAAAATTTGAGTAAGATAATCAACATAATGATTGAAAAAAAAGGAACGGAGGTGAAGATTTAGTGAAATTGCTTCTTTTGTTACTAATTATCACATTATTCTTCCCCAACAACCAGTACCACTTACATTGGGGATTTATTCCCAAATTATTGAATTTAAAGAACATAAATTCCATTTCTTGGGCAAAATCTATCCATACTCACGTGTCCCAAAATGTTGAAAATTTTATTGAAGACCTAAGAAATATGCCCGGATGCACCATGATATTATTGGTATGTATTTTACATTTAAAAATATACATTGGATTTATTTAATATCAATAATTAACATCTTTTAATTTTTTGACAGTATTGGCTTTGTGAAAGGACACAAATCATAAAGGTTAAAGAGGGATGTGGAAATGAAAGGCCAAGAATAGCAAAATGGGATTTATCGTTGTTAAAAAACATATCATTTAAATCCATTAAGCCATAAAAGGTAATTTTTTTCTTGAACTTCCTTGCTGATTATGTCATTTTATTGTTATTTTCAATTAAAAAAACTTAATTTTTAACACATGTAGAAAAAGATAAGAACTTTTATCTTTTTAATTATTACCTGTTGTTCTTATCTGTACCTTTGATTAGTCTTATGCATATTAATCAATATTCTGTATTTTCACCTAGAAGTCAAATAAATTTGCACACAACAAATTAATCAACAATATGTAGTAACAATATTCTTTTCTTAATTTTATTTTTTCAGTTTGCAAAGAGATTCAACAAAATTATGAAAGACGAAAAAAATCCTCTACTGAAAGTGACCAAGACTTTGGAAGAGGGAAAAAAAATATAACGAAGAAAGTTGTCTTCTAACACAAGTCGAAGGCAAGGTTAAAAAGAAAAGTTGAGCAGTTACAAAAAAAGCTTCAGTCCAAAGAAAAACAATTACAAGCCAAAAAAAGAGGAGAAAGGAATTGGAAAGTTTGGTAAATTATGACCATAATTTAACTGAAATTCCAGAAAAAGAATGTGAGAAAAAGGATGATGAAGAAAACAAAGATAAAGAAGAAGATCTGGAACATAATGAAACCGACGAAATTAAAGAAAAAAAATGTGAAAAGTTTGATGGTGAAGAAACAGAAGATATAGAAGAAGAAATAGAACATTTTAAAATGAAGAAATTGAACAAAAAGAATATGGATGGTGAAGAAAAGGAAGATAAAGAAGAAGAAGTAGAACATAATGACCCTGAATAAATTGAAGAAAAAGAAAAAATACATAAAGAGAAAAGGAAAAAGAAAAAGTGTGGAAGCCAAGAAACTATAGATGTGGATACTCTCAACACACCAAAAAGTACTAAAATGAGAAAAAGGGAAAGAAAAATAGAAAATGCTGAATTTTTTAAGGAACTGCCCAATGACGAACATAAGTTCATAACAGATTACTTCAACAAAGTTGGCGATGTTAAGTAAGCTTATATACTTTTTAAATTATATACTTTATAAATTAATAAAAACAATTTTCTTAAATTACAACTTTGTTTACTTTACAGTGTAGAGATTTACAATTCAAATGACGGAAACAATATTGTCATAAATAAGGACATGATTGAAGAACTGATTTTCACTGAATTTGTTTCTGGCCAGGTAAGTACATAATATTATTCGACTTATGACACTAATGGATTTGTACACATATGATAGTTATTCTGATTACTGAAACATAGAAGCTCTACTGATCACATAGTTTTAATACGTTTAACAATATAAAAAGATAAAAACATATATATTTTTTAATTGTTTTCATACAGATATTTACATAATAATTTTACATCATATGAGATGTTTTCATATGATTTTGAGTGATAGAATTTACCATATGTTGAAACAAATAAGTTCAATTGATCGTATGTTTTTAATATTTTTATCATTATAAAAATATAAATACATTTATCATTTTAAAAATTAAAACTTACAAAGAAAAAATGCACATATATTATGATAATACCAAAGTGTTTTACTATCTTTGTGTCAATAAACTTTAATTTCTGTCACATATAATTATCCATTACTAACATATCAAAACAATATAAAATTGCTTTATTCTATATGTTTATTATTGCAACTACTCTAATATATTGCCTGTGCAGACAATTGATTGGTGCTGGTATAAAGTAGCAAAAGTGTGGGATGTCAATTCAAACGTAGTTTACTTTAATACAATGACAGTAAGATCATTATTCTAGATATATATGTAATGTTTCATTAATAAATCTATTTTGTATAACCATAATATTACTTTGTTTTTACAAAAAAGTGCTGCAGTTGACATAGAAAATGTCAAAACTCATTCGTTTATTCCAGCGTTGACAGCAGCACTACAAGATTCATGATGTGATGTACTCTTATTTCCAGTCCATAAAAATTCACACTGGATACTTTTAACATTTGAACCAAAATTTTCAAACTGGACACTATATGATTCTTTGTCAAACAGATATAGAAATGGAAGACTTACTAGCAGGCACAGAAAAACGCATTAAAAATCGTAAGCCATTTTGAATGTTTAATTTTTCTACGTTAGCTAAATTAATAAATATTCTTATTATAATATACAACAAAATTTAGTCAATGACATAAACAAGAAACTTCAAAAGGAACAAACCAAGGAGAATACCAAAAAATCATCTGTCCTTACAGTTGGAGAATGTGCTCAACAGCGTAATGGGTAATACTTTATAATTGTTATATTGTTTAATTTATTATAATTTTTTTAAATATGCATACAAATACATAATTTCAACTTTAAAAAAAATTAATTGGTATATTTATTAGTTTACAATACATGTATATTATTTTTAGTACTTATATTATAAATGAAGTTTAAAAAATAATAAATTTAGTTTTCTTTTCAGATAATTTAATTTTTTTCCCATATATAATCAACAATAGCAAAAGATAAATAGTTTTATCTTTTTCAAAATCTACTGTTTATCTTATACATACATACATAAAACTACATTCTTTTAAAGAGAAAAGCTTATTTACTAAATGTTTTAATACTATATTAAATTATATTATAACAATTTTAATCTTTGCTACTATAAAATAAATATATATTATTTTTTATTAAAAAATGCAATAAGATAAACACAGTTATCTTTTTTACTAACTTCTGTTTTTTTTATACACTAACTTACACACACACACCCACACCCACATATATATATATATTTTGTGATGAGAATTGTAAACTTATTTTAAATTTAACCATCTTATAAAGGATTTATCTTTCTTACAACAGATATGATTGCGGAATATATGTGATTATTAACATTTCAAAACTGTCTCAAGATAGGTGTCTTCTTTCAACCATACCTCAGAAAGAAATTAATCACATAAGAGCTAGTATTGCATCCGGAATATTCCATAATGAAGATTTCTGCTGGACAAAGGATAAGTCATCTCCTGAAGATAACAACTTTGTTTGTAGTTCATAATGCTGGATGGTGAACAATGGACAACATGGTTATAGATGTAACAGATTTATTGTTTATGCTTTTTTTGGATACGTCATTAATGACTTTTAATTGTCTGTGTATGTTGATTGTCTGTGTATTGCGTTGGATTATGAAAATTATCCTAAAACTTCAAGTTTTAACAGCACTGCTTCAGTATGTTCAAACTGCGTTGTAAAATCACTGCTTTAGTATGTTCAAACTGCATAAATATATTTAACTAAATCACTGGTTGAGATGTCAATTTATCTTTTACTACTAAAAATATAAAATAATTTATCTTTATGCTTTTACAGCTGATACAAAGCTGTGCTTAGGGTTGGTTTTACAATGAAGAAGTATAGTATATAAAACAGATGTACTGCTAAAATGATAAAACATATTTTTTTTAAACTTATTAACTTATGTAAACTGTGTTGCAGTTAGAATTAAAAAGATAAATCATGTTATCTTTTTTAAAATAATTACCAACAACATCCTCCAAATAACAATTAATTTGTAATATGTAATTTTAACTAGCAAGCCGTAACATAAATTCTATTAATTTGAAGATGAAATTCTGATAAATGATCATGAATTTTCAATACTCATTTTTATTCTGCTGCTAAGCTAAGAAAGATAAAAGCTTATATATTTAGTTGAATATATGGTAGTACAACATAGTATTATACAACCTTACAAACATAATAACAAGTGATAGTATATTTAATATCCTCATATAGATACAATATGCTTTAAATAACATAGTATGTCACGACCTTAAAAATAATATAAAAAAAAGACAAAAACGATTTATCTTTCTTCAAAAATCAATATAAATATATTACATATTACAAACTCATGTCATCAGATAATACAAATTCATCATAAAGTTTTCAACATCAGCCATCACAATATCATCACTGAAATCAGGTTAACTGAAAATATTATCAATAAAAGATAAAATCATTTATCTTTCTTTAAAATCAATATAATCTTAGTACTAATAATAAAACACCATTCGTAAATTTGATTCAAAACATACAACATTACACATCATAATTCATCAACTCCCACAAGATGAAACATGAAAAAAATATATGAAGAAAAGCTGTACTTCATTGCACTACATTGCCATAAGTATACACAAAATAACACCAAACACGATCCAGGACATAGCTAAAGTTCTTGCAAGGAATTTTTCTCCTTTCTCGTGCTTTCCACATTTAACGCACATTAAGGCCAACACTACCTTCATATCAGCAACAAACTCATCGGCTTTGCCCTCTTTTGCTTTAGCAACTTGTCTTCAAGTGTCTTCCTTTCCATGAGCAATTGCGGTATAGTATTTTCTTTTTCCATCAATTTAACAGTAGTATCTTCCGTTTTAGCATTATTGTTGATTTCATACACTTCGTCATGCCACATAAAATACCCACGGTCGTCATTCTGCACATATGTTAAATTCTCAACTAAAACATCACTGGAAAATACGATAATCGACAAAGCAACCAAAAACACTTAACGTATACTTATAGGCCACAAGGAGCAACCAAAAAACTTCTTTCCCACATTCAACCCTGCCTTAATAGTCCTCATCTTTGGTGCAATTATGTGGTGGCAAAGCTTACTTCCCGCTGCTGTTGTTGAAGTTGAAGTAGAAATTGATCGATTGGTCATTGAACTCGAAGTTGGACAGATCAACTACGGTAGGCCATATGAACATTAAGAAAAAAATAAATTCGTTGCATTAGGCCATTTATGGCGTACTGAAAAAAGATATAATCAATTGTCTTTTTCAATCCTATAACATTTGCTATCTTATTCAAACAAACATTATCAGGACTATACAAAAGCAGCAATCACATACTGTTAATATTCTTGAAGATCACAAAACCTACGCTATAAGGGAAGAGAAAAAGCTCCTGTATTTGTGCTAATGAATTGTGCATAAGAACATTGCTCATTATAATTTTCTGTAAATATACATTGAAATGCAGTTATCAGTGAAATCATTTATCATTTTCTGTCCTACTTATAATTTTCTGTAAATAATCTCATCCATTTATCATTTTCTGTCCTACTTTTTGAAAAAAGATATAATCATATATCTTTCACGGATCATAAATCACCAAGAACTAAAGAGCAGACGTCATCAACTAATATTATTTAAGATCCAATTTCATAACTAAAGTGAGTATAAACAGAATTAACTGACAAAAATAACTAGTTTGATTGCTCAAGCCAAATCTAAGTTATAGTATAAATACAAAAATCATAATCTAAAGTGAATGATGCAACCAGTATAAATACACAGTGCTTGTTTTATCAGAAGAATACCTTTAAGAGTTCATTATTGCAACTACAGCAAACGAAACCTTCCTCTAACAGATCAAAACTGCCTCCCTTGATAAGAAATATACAAGAGCATCAACAACAACATAAAACATCGAATTGACAATGAAAATACCAAATAAAATAAAGACTCACCAAAGAACAAGCATTCCAACAGAGAAAATCGATTAGCCAATCCAAATGAACAAATTTGCCTCATGATTTCCCATAATTAAAGTCAAATGTGATTTCAGAAGAAACTAACGCCTAATTTTTTTGCCAAAAATTCAACGAGCTCTTTGATTGCAGAAGAAACGACGACATAATTTTGACCTAGTTTCCACGAGCACCTGATTTCAGAAGATATGATGGTTGTTTGAGAAGATGAAGATGTGCGCTTTGATTTTTGTCCTGGAAAATAATAATTTAAAACCCTTGTCCTAGAAAATATTTGGGCCCGACTAGTAAGCCCTTAACGCAAATTTCCACTATAATTAAACCCATTAACTCACACACGTGCATATATATTCCTATAGGGGCATTCAAATTTTATTTCCTAGTTTAAACGTTATTAGTACACAATTTATACGCATTCATATTGCATTTAATTATGCTATAAACATATAAATAAATAGATGAGAATTATATGAATGAGAATAATGATTTAACAGTTTGAAATGTCAATCATGACACTTAAGTTATAAAAGTTAATTTCCGTATCAATTAATATGGTCCAACATGTATATTCACAATTAATGACAAAATGGGAATTAACAATACAAATGAATAAAACTTGCAAGATAGGCTTGAATAATTATTCGTATAATGGAAATATAGACAAGATGCAATAAATCTAGTTCCACATGAAAAACCTTTTCTTTTGGCACTGCTTCACATTTATATTTATATTGCGCATAAAAATTTAAGATAATATATTGTAGATAATACATTAAAACAAATCTATTTGAGATAGACGTTTAAACTTATTAATTTACAATATACAAATATCATGTTTTTAGCACACAAACACATATAAGCATAAAAATAAGAATCAAGTGAATCAGAACCAAAAACTAAGAATTTCACAGCATCCTAAGCCTAAATTTCCATTATCCAAAGAGCACAAACCCAACTACATCACTTTTGATTGATCATTTCAGCGATAAATAAAATATAGAATTTAGAGGGTTTTTAACATTATATTATCGTTTTAATCCATATCCCATATAGGCATAATATTCCAAATCTAATCCACAAAAGATAAGAAATATAAATTTATAGGGTTTCCAGTCACAGTGATTTGGGAAAGAACAACAGAATATGATAGAATCAGATTTAGATCTAGCCTTTGAAACCAATTCTTCTATTAATATATATAAATATACACATATACATATGCACACACACACATATATATATATATATATATATATATAAGAACCAAATGTGTAGGAATCTTATATATGTATAAACTAAATTCCAAAACTTTAAAATCTATATAAATCTTAGAATAGAGAGGATAGAATTGAGGTTAGAAAAATAAAAGAGAAATTTAACCTTATTTATGGAATTAGCAATGGCATAAGGAAAATATGAAGGCGTAGAGTGAAGTAAGAATAGAGTTTGGAGTAAGGCTAGGGAGTCATACTTATAGTTGCAAGTGCAAGTATGGACCACTAGATTATTTAGATTTAATCTGGATGATCCAACTGATGCAATTCATATAAATCTTCATAACAAACACACATTCACCACCGCTCCCCTAAGAGAGCGGTCGACCCCTGGTCGACCCCCTCCTAGCCCTCCTACAAGGGCGGTCGATCCCCTTCTACGGTTCAGCCAGGAGGTTTAATTCTCCTGAAACATTGTCTTCATATTAATTCTGAATTGATTGCTTTAATTTATTACCTTATGTTGATTACCTTTGTGCCCTATTGTATATGAATATATGCATACAATTTCAAATTCACTTGGAATATTCTTTCATTCCAATCTACAATTAAATATATTCCAGGTTTATATATAATCTACTTGAATTTGAAACCTCGTGTGTTAATATTTACGCATAACTTGTTTTATTGATAACTTTTACATACAGACTCCGTTTTCAGTAAATAAAATATGAAAACAGATCAAGATCTCGCCACGAACGCAATGGAAATTTTTAATGGCCCAGTTCCCAGTTTATCAAAATTCCATTTTCATCCCATTAACTTATTATTGACTATTAGTATCTATTAAATTACCTTATGTCTATCTTAGGTTGATTTTAAGGGGTGTTACATTCTCCCCCTTATTACAGATTTCATCCCGAAATCTTTTGAAGGGGTGAATAACACAACTTGCTCTAAATAACCATGTTGTACACCCATGTTATTTTATAAGCATACATAAACATCCATTACACATAGTGATTTTGAACCGTAGACTTGCTACAGTGATCTCAGTCCTATCGTAGACGTATAGGAAGTGATGCCATATGTATGCAAAACACACTAATATGCATATAGTTCTATATGAGTGCATGGTGATTTTATGTTGCAACCATCTCCTACCATCCAATCTAGAAACCACAATGCAACCAAAAAGGAAAATTGAGAGGAAATAATTACCCGAGAAAAGCTCTGGATGAATTTGCCTAATCTTCTCCTCGGTTTCCCAGGTACTTTCTATAGGGTTATTGTAACGACCCAAATTTTCAGTCCTTGAATTTCAGCACAAATGCATTATTCATATCCACTTGCCAAAATTCAAGTATCGAAAACCGAGATAGTTAAAAGAAGTTAGAGGATGAGAATAAGAAAGAAATGTTAGAATATAAGAAGAAAAACATGAATGCCACAAATTCAGGGCAGAATAGAATCTCACAGCGGAATGAATAAAAGATAATATATCAATACTTTTTACACAAATAGAAAATTGTATATACATGATTACAAAAATCAAAGTACACAACTAGATCAACCTATACAATCTGTTTATACAATGCTGACAAATATAACAACACAGTGGAAGTAAATTAATACGAGAAAATACAGGAATACGTCTTGACTCCAGCTCCTCTCCTAAAGCTTCAAGCAAAACCCAATTCATCCTGGAAAATATACTCGGTTTGACTGAGCACATCACCAAGATGATCAATCTGGAGTGCTTTAAGGGAGAAAATTCACATCACAAAGAATTTGCTTAATTTTTAGATATCCTTTGAAAAAGAATGAAACTCTCGTAACATACGATCACAATTAACATGGCACGCGTTTTTCCCTTATGATAACCAAATCCCTTTTATTTATAAATCCAATGGTATTATAATAATGCCTAATATCCTCAAATAAAATAGGAATATAGCTGAAAAGCTTAAATCACATTTTTTGACAGCTGGTTCACATCTAAAACCTATGACTTGCATTGGAGTTTGGATTTTCATACATGACTAGGTAAGGAACTACCTCCCGAACAATGTTCCTCTAGACATAAAAATAATAGGGTTCAAAAAGAACAACTTGCAGCCCGACCACACAGAATCTCATTCAACCTGAGTGTACCGAATATATCACCACCACGGTTTTTGGGACAATCAACCATACTAATCCTAAAGAATACAAAAGGGTCAACCGATTTGTAACAACCCGCATATTTAACGGTAATATATTTAAATATGACGTCGTTAATCGTTAATAGAGTATAGGTCCAAAAAGGTCACATTTAGCATACGAATGAATTTGGACTCGAAACCACTTCTATTGAGTTCAAAATGCCATTTGTGACTTTTAAAACTATAAACATTGATACCTTTTGAGTTGGGCGAATTTGGTCATTTTCATTATGTGTATGATCAAAATATCACTTTTGCATATGGATGAATTTGGACTTGAAACCACTTCCATTGAGTCCAAAATGCCGTTTGCGACATCAAAAAGTGTAAGCTTCGATATATTCTGAGTTTCGGAGGTTTGGCACATTGGATGGGTCTTGGTTTAGCTAACCTAGTCCACCTTATAACCCCCAAATCAGTCCATTCTCCTTCATTCTCTCCCTCTCTTTTGAACTTAAGTAAAAATGGGGGACAAGATGGGAAATTAAAATTCCTAAGCTAGGTTTTGCAATAAGTAGCTCAAATCAAGAGGAAAATTGAAGAGGTAACCTAAGTGAGCTTATCCATCTTCCTCTCCATCTTCTCCAACCTATTCTCTCTTCAATTTATGAAATTTTCCTAAACCTAACTCTTAGGAAATTCGTGAATGTGTGTTTAGGTTGAAGATTCTTGAGTTCTTGTTGAAGAAAGGTTGATCTTGCTTTGTTTTGGAGCCTCCGCTTCCTTACCAAGATGAAAAGTGAGTTCTTTTAGAACTCACATCTATGCCTGAAGCTTCAAGCTTGTATAGTGTGCCTATGTCACGTTTTTATTGTGTATATGTTGTGTATCCATTTAGTTAGTAGCTTAATTTGTTGATTTCCTTGTGTTTTGAGTAGTGGAATTCCTATTATACTCTATGTTCGCATTGTGCATGCTATTAGTGAAGTTCTTGTGTGCACACAAGTTCTTACAATCTCCCTTTTGCATTTCCAAACCATTGTGTCATAGTTTGAGTTGCATTTGATTGCTTTGATTAGAGACTTTATCCGATTTGGAATATATAATCAAAATCATTGCAATCTTATGTATGTATGTTTTTGTATCTGAATATGGTGTTAAGAGTTGCTTCAACAAGTCTTAGAAGTCTCATTTTCATGTATATAACACCATACGGCTTCGCGTATGTGCTGAGATGATTTTAAACACGTTTTCTAGGCAATATTATGCTCCGAAACAGGTTCAAACGTCTGAATGTTTTATGTCAGACGTCTGACCTGCTATGAATAATTATAAAAACAAGAGGAATAAAATTCAGATGTCTAAATTTTTTAATTCAGACATCTGAATATATAATTCAGATGTCTGGTCAAAATATTTCAGATGTCTAAAATAGCTCAAAAATGAACTAATTCCTTGCTGATTCAGGAAAATGCAAATTCAGATGTCTGAATCCTGTTTTTGGATTATTGACTGGGGGAACCAAGGTCAACAGTTTAGGTCCATTTGAGCTCATTCTCGGCCAAGTTTCGGCCCATTTGGCCTTCGTTTGTGACTTTGCAGTTTCTCTGGTTCGCAAATTTCTGCATCTCGATTTCATGAACTTTCGATTCATTCTTGGTGAACGAATATTATAATTGATAATCGTGGGGTTTCGTCTACATTATTAAAACGTGAATTCTTCATCTGATCGTTAATTCGATTGACATAACATGAAATTTGCCACTTTGAAACGATATAAAAAGGGTTTCTAATTATTAGTAGATACCAAATCTTTTACTAAACAGTTTTTAACTCCACTTCATTATATGAAGTTATTTTCCAAATTAGTTTCTAATCCGACTTCATTATATGAAGTTATTTTATAAATTGATTTACAAATCTACTAGTGTATATTTGATAAACCTTTTTCTCGTTTGTATGAGAAATCTAATTAAACGCCTTAGTAAAAACAAGGACTATGACCCCTTGTGTTTACTTTGACGTTAATTCTTGGACTCGTTCGATTGAACACCGTGGCAATGATCATTTCGTATCTCTAGTGAAATTTACAACTTGTTCGTAAATATTCGAGTTGAGCAAGTGGTTATGGGACATGTAGATCGACTCTTATATTTACTGGCTTGGTGTATTATAAATGATCAATTTGATCATTAAGGATCTTCGGATCAATCCGACCTTCGGGTCACATCGATGATCTTCGGATCATCCTGAGGAGCTTCGACTCATGCAATCTTCGGATTCGCGATGTTCTTCAGATCATCCCGAGGAACTTCGGGTTCATTCGTTTACATCGTTGATCTTCGGATCATTTCGTGTCGGCGAGATACACGATATAATATTTTCTATTTCATGTGGACTTGATGGGTGACATCATTTCTCATGAATATCCTTATGTTGATATCGCATTTCCTATTTTCATGTAGACTTGATGGGAGACATCATTTCTCATGAATATTCATTTATTGTTATTGCTCCTATGTCATTATCTGTTTATATCTCTATTTCTATCTCAGTTTATTATGATGAGTACAGCTAGATTGATCTGTTTATTGTTTATTCTTATAAATAATGCTCGGGTCAGACCGAGTATACGAGTGCTTATATTAGACTTCTGGCAGGGACCACCTTTTGGATTTTTGCTATCTACATTAGAGTTGTAGTTCTTAATTATACATGTATCTTAGACTTCATGTATGCATATTCTTTTGGGCTTGCGCTTGTACCTATTCCTATGTTGTATAGTGGATCGATTATGACCACTAGCGTTGTATTTATATTCATGTGTTATTATTCATATCTATTTCCGCCTTAGTGATATGAATATCTGTGTCTGCCTATGATTTATTGCTATGTATTTTATATTGCTTTCCGAATTACTTATAGCCATTGTGTAGTAGATTTGGACTTGATTTAGATGTGTTGGATTTCCTCTTGAGATTTAAAAAGTTAGACCATATCATCCGACATATTTAACACTCGTTCAAAGCTAATACACAGATGGTCGCTCCTCAACAGCCTTATTCTTCGGGTTAGTTGACACCATTGCTTGCAATGGCCTTGGCTAACGCGAGTATATAGGTGGGGCGTTACAACTTGGTATTAGAGCAAAGTTCGGAACAATATAAGATATTATGGCAAGGATCATTGCCCTAAGTTTCTTAGGAAATCGTGATAGGATTTTATTCGAGTCTTAGGACCCGTTATATCCTATCTTATATCTTGACCAATCGAGTTTGATTTGATTTCATATTTTTGAAATCTTGACCTAGACAAACCTAGAGTCCCCTCCCTTTTCCTGAGTAGAAATTTAGAAATTGTTTTTTTATTTTTGGTTGAAATAACTTTTGGGACTTAGTTTTGAAGATTTCAAAATTATTTTATATAATGAAATAGTTTTGGCCAAGTAAAATACTAATTCGTTTGAGATTAGCTTTACGAGGCGAAAATGAGAAAATTATTTCTGCTAAGAACTATGAAATGTTTTCATTTATTAATTTATGATTAAAAAATTAGTTCATAAACAAATGGTTGCACCTCTGATTATTTATTTACAAATTTGCGCCCCTATTTGGACGTAATATGTTTTATCGTGTTGAGTTGCCCATTGAGAATGTTAGGATTTCTAATTGGGAAATGGGATGCCACGATATCGATAAGAGTTTCTGAACACTTCAATGAGATGATTCCGACACAACCCTTAATTAAATATCAATGATCTACATCGCCATTGAACCTTAGCACTAGCAACTTTATAAAAGTAAATGGCGAGGCGAATCATTAGTATTGATTGTTAATTTGCAACCTTAGGGATTTTAATAAGATAATAAAAGCGGGAATGTGATATATATGACCATCGTATATATCCTTTAAACTTCTCGTAGTTTGAATTTTTAACTACGAAGTTTGAGATATCTTAGTTTGGTAGGAAAATTAATGCCTATAAGGGTACCATCCTTTTTATTTTTATTTTTGTTGTGATGATGATTACCGTGATCATCTCATTTGAGTTCTTTTGAAATTGTGACAATCTACCTTCTTTGCATCGAAGGAACTTAAGGACACCATGTTCTTAGGAATTCGAGGGCGCTTTTTTTGGTATGTAGATTTTCCAAACCTATGTTTTGTGAAAAAATTTACGTGCTACCTTGAGTTTCGTTACCCATTCATTTTGCTATCGAGACGACTTTAGTTTACTTTGGGTAATGATTGAGTATTGTATATTTATCTTTTGAGTGTTACTTATTTCAGACAAGTGATTTCGTCTTTTCGGTTGAGTAAGGAATTTAATTAAATGTCTTGGTAAAAACGAGTGGATCGACAAACTTGCGTTTACTTTGTCGGTTAATTTCTGGACTTAGTCAGTTGAAATTCGCTTTCCATTTTTGCATATTTAGTGGAATATACAACTTGTTCGTAAATATTCGAGTAGAGCTAGTGGTTGTGGGACATATAGCTAAAATCTTATAGTTAATAGCTTGGTGTAGTTGCACTATATTTGATCTACTTATCATTCTGACCTTCGGGTCATCTTGAGTGGTGTGTAGTCACCTCTTTTGATGGAATACTATGAGGGGTGTATAGTCACCTCATCGGACGGTATACTATGAGTGGTGTATAGTCACCTCGTCTTTGGATGGAACACTATGAGTGGTGTATAGTCACTTTGTCGGACGAAATACTATGAGTGGTGTATAGTCACCTCGTTAGAAGAAATATTACGAGCGGTGTGGAGCCACCACGTCTTCGGACGAAGTGCTTAGTCTAATTTCATTGCAGTCTTCGGACCACCTGAGTTAGTCACCTCTTCAGACGGAATACTATGACGGGTATATAGTCACCTTGTCAAACGGAATACTATGAGTGGTGTATAGTCACCTCGTTTTCGGATGGAATACTATGAGGGGTGTATAGTCACCTCATAGGACGGAATTCCATGAGTGGTGTATAGTCACCTCGTCAGAAGAAACACTGCGAGCGGTGTGGAGCCACCTCGTCTTCGGATGAAATGCTTATTCCAATTTCTTTGCGGTCTTCGGACCACCTAAGTTAGTCACCTCTTCAGATGGAATACTATGAGGGGTGTATAGTTACCTCGTCAGACGAAATACTATGAGTGGTGGATAGTCACCTCGTCGTCATACGGAATACTATGAGTGGTGTATAGTCACCTCGTCGGACGGAATACTATGAGTGGTGTATAGTCACCTCGTCGGAAGAAAACATTATGGATGGTGGGAAGCCATCACGTCGGTGAGACGAAAGGCTTAGTTAGAATTCTTTGTGGTGTCAGACCACCTTGTCGAAAGACAAAAAGTTCCATTTGTTGATTCGTAACTTTGTGGTGAATGAAGTTGCTTATCCCTTCACCAAGTTCAAAACTAATCTACTTGGTGACTTTCGATTTGGAATAGGCCATTTCTCCATTTGGCTACTTCCATGTTCATTGATGTTCAAACTCTTTCCTTGAAGAGTGAACATTCTCTACATGCTTATTTGCATGTCTTGGTTGTTCGGGGTTTACGGTGATTTCTTGGAATGAATTGGTCTAATCACATAAAGGTCTATGTTTTATATTCCAAAAGAATCATCCATCTTCGGCATCCCTCGTCGGTGATGCAGTTTCCTATCATTCTTAACAATTCTAATTTAGATTCGTTATCTTCCTTTTGTTTCTTAAATTCTCATAATAATGAGAGTGACATTAAGGAAAATGAGTTTCCGTGGTTTATATTACACATGAATTTTCGAAAACCTTTGCACCCATTCTCGGATGGCCACCTTAATGGGTAATTGAGTTCAAAATTGATTATCAATTCTGTAGCTCAATCTTGTTATGCTTAAGTCATTCCACTATTTGACTTAGCAATCGACTCTCACCAATTGCTTTTCATCGTGCACTTTTCGTAAATAGGGTTAACAAATATTCTAATTTGTTTTATTAACCTTAATGAATCAATGTTTTTGAGATCAATACCCGATTGGGTTTGACCTCATTCTTGTCGATGATATCCTCGTGAATTTGAAAACTAGTGTTTTCAAGTTTTATGAAATTCTTCCAACTTCTACTGTTTGTCATGTTTACATGATTTAGAAGTTGTTCGTGAAATATTAGAGAACGCGCTAATATTTCATATTTATGTTATATAACCCGTATTTTATTTTTTGATCTTGTCTCCCCAACGAGATCGCACATCCTTTTATATACAAGGAGATTTTTTAAGCTAGGATACTTTTGAGGAATTGTTAAGTGGTAAATTTTCTAGCTAAAAATGTGATAGAAATGTTCAATGATTTTTAATAGTCAATATTTCCGAATAAATTTGGTTTCTTAATTAGTTGTGTTGAAAAATTAAGTGTATAGGTTTATAAACTTATTGAACGTTAAACAAATTAATTTAAATTTAATTAAAACGGGCTTGCCGCATAGCGGTAGCTCGTAATTTTGAGAAATGAACTTCCAATGAGTATGCAAAATCCAATATAAGTCAGAATTCATTGAAACGAGAATTATCCAGACCTGTTGGATTATTATTTTCTAATGAAAGAAAAATACTTGAATTTCATCTTGTAGATTTTTATATATGACTAAACTAAGTTACCAAAAAAATCGCGGTAAGGTAGTTCACGATTAAAACTTTAATGATTATTGAAATTGAGGTTTAGAATATATAGATTTTAAGTAAGAAAATTCTAATTTCATAAAAACACTTGTGGGAAAAATAAGTTAAATGCTCATATATGTTCGTGACTTTTATTTGAATATTATACGTATATAAACTTAAGTTATATAGCGATTTATAACTCAATTTAAAATTTTATTCGAAAGAGAATTTTGATTTAATGTAGATCTTATTGATGCGTGGTTGTTATTTATATTGAGTTTTTCCTCAAATAATTGCGAGGATGCAATAAGGGGGAAAGTCTGTAACAACCCGCATATATAACGATAATATATTTAAATATTTTATTTAAATATAACGTCGTTAATCATTAATCGTTAATATAGTATATGTCCAAAAAGGTCACATTTGGCATACAAATGAATTTGGACTCGAAACCACTTCTATTGAGTTCAAAATGTTGTTTGTGAGTTTTAAAACCATAAGCATTGAGACCTTTTGAGTTGGGCGAATTTAATGACCAAAATATCACTTTTTGCATATGGACGAATTTGGACTCGAAACCACTTCCACTGATTCCAAAATGCTGTTTGCGACATCAAAAAGTATAAGCTTCGATATATTCTGAGTTTCGAAGGTTTGGTATATTGGATGGGTCTTGGTTTAGCTAACCTAGTCCACCTTATAACCCCCAAATCAGCCCATTCTCCTTCATTCTCTCCCTCTCTTTTGAACTATAATAAAAATGGGGGACAAGATGGGAAATTAAAATTCCTAAGCTAGGTTTTGCAATTAGGAGCTCAAATCAAGAGAAAAATTGAAGAGGTAACCTAGGTGAGCTTCTCCATCTTCCTCTCCATCTTCTCCAACCTATTCCCTATTCAATTTATGAAATTTTCCTAAACCTAACTCTTAGGAAATTCATGAATATGTGTTTAGGTGGAAGATTCTTGAATTCTTGTTGAAGAGAGGTTGATCTTGCTTTGTTTTGGAGCCTTCCCTTTCTTACCAAGATCAAAGGTGAGTTGTTTTAGAACTCACATCTATGCCTGAAGCTTCAAGCTTGTATAGTGTGCCTATTGCACGTTTGTATTGTGTATATGTTGTGTATCCATTTATTTAGTAGCTTAATTTGTTGATCTCTTTGTGTTTTAAGTAATGGAAATCCTATTATACTCTATGTTCCGATTGTGCATGCTATTAGTGAAGTTTTCGTGTGCACACAAGTCCTTACAATCTCCCTTTATCATTGGCAAAACATTGTGTCGTAGTTTGAGTTGCATTTGATTGCTTTGGTTAAAGACTTTATCCAATTTGGAATATATAATCAAAATCATTGCAATCTTATGTATATATGTTTGTGTATGTGAATATGGTGTTGTGATTTGCTTCGGCAAGTCTTAGAAGTCTCATTTTCATGTATCTAACACCATAGGGCTTCAGGCATGTGCCGAGATGATTTTAAACATGTTTTCTTGGCAATATTATGCTCAGAAACAGGTTCTGACATCTGAATATTTTATGTCAGATGTCTGACCTGCTACGGACAATTATAAAAACAAGAAGAACAAAATTCATATGTCTGAAAATTTTAATTTAGAAGTCTGAATTATAATTCAGGCATCTGGTCAAAATATTTCAAATGTCTAAAATAGCTCAAAAATGAACTAAATTCTTGCTGGTTCAGGAAAATGCAAATTCAGACGTCTGCATTTTTAATTCAGACATCCGAATCCTGTTTTTGGACTGTTGACCAGTGGTCCATTTAAGCTCATTCCCGGCCAAGTTTCGACCCATTTCTCCTTCGTTTGTAACTTTGCAGTTTCTCTGGTTCGTAGATTTCTACATCTCGATTTCATGAACTTTCGATTCATTCGTGGTGAACGAATATTATAATAGATAGTCGTGGGGTTTCGTCTACGTTATTAAAACATGAATTCTTCATTTGATCGTTAATTCGATCAATATCACATGAGATTTGCCACTTTGAAATGATATAAAAAGGGTTTTCAATTATTAGTAGATACATGTTAACCGGCTTTTTGGTCCGGTTCCCAGGAGAGCATCAGACGCGCTCAACTCAATATAACTCGTAAAGCTGGGGCCGAAGAGGAACACACATGAGTTAAGGAAACATGATCAAGAAGGGATTACACCGCTTGTGGCCTCATGGCATGCAGAAGACGTCCGTAAACCAAGGCCTCGGACCCCGAAGAAGTTTCGAGCCTCGACCACCCGGTCCCGGGACCCTCGCACCCCTCGGAAGGACCTCACCCAGGCTTGACGCGGAATTCGCACCTAGCCGGGTGCGAAATCTCGCACCCATGCTTGGGTTCGAAATTTCAAACCTATGCCGGGCTTAAAATTTCAAGCCCAGTGGGTGCGAGGTCTCGAGCCCAGTGGGTGCGAATCCTCGCACCCATAGTCGGGCTCGAGATCCCGAGCCTAGGGGGCGTGAAACCTCGCGCCCACAGCTGGGCTCGAGATCCCGAGCCCAGTGGGCGCGAAATCTCGCGCCCACAGCTGGGTTTGAGATTCCGAACCCAGTGGACCGAGATTCCGCGCCCGCACCTGGGTTCGAAATTTCAAACCCAAGTACTCGAAATTTCGAACCCATGCCCGGGTTCGAAATTGCGAGGCGCGCGGGTGGCGGGCTTGAATTTCCTGCATGTGGTACCTATTTCTACCTAATCCTACCTACTTCTACCTACTCCCACTCCTATAAATAGCCCATGGCCTCACACTTCAAAAGGATTTGATTTTCTTCACTTGAGACCTCCCTAGAGCTTCATGGACTCCATTAATGGCATCTCCTATTTGAGGAAGAAGGAGAATTAAATATTCTTTTTCCCAAATACCTAGCATATTTCAATTATGAAAGTGAATGTAATGAGCATGGCTCTACCTTGTAATTCTTGAGTGACTAATAAAAGTTCAACATCCTTCCAAAGTGGACGTAGGCCTAATCCGCGGTCGAACCACTATAAATATTCGTGTCATTTACCGCTTTTTGTTACTTAGTCTTGCGATCGAATTAACTATTCTAGTAATAGGAATCTTTGGTGTTTACGACATTTTTTACCGTCAACATTTGGTGCTTTCACCGAGAGATTGAATTCAATATTTGCATCTTTTTTCCACATTATCATCTCGACTTCGACAAGCTTGAGGTTCCTTGCCTAACCTGCTATCGAGTCCGCTTACGATGGTAAAAAAGTCAAAGAATGCAATAGTCGGCTCTTCAGCCGCAGCCGAGGCCGGTACCTCCCAACAACCTCAACTGGTAGATGTCCCGGCCCCTAACGAAACCATCCCTCCTGTTGTGGACCCCGAAGCACCTGTTACCCAAGCTCAAATTCGTGCGCTAAATGAAAGATATGAAAATGCCACGGTTGAGCTCAACCAAGTATTAAGGAATAACATTGACCTTATGCGCTAACTTCAAGAAAGTCAGCGCGTCGTCGCCCGACTTCAATTGGCTCGAAACAATGCTCGACCCCGACCAATCGCATTGGAAATTTCCTCTTCCGAGTCAAGGGGCCCATACAAAAGGAGAAAGTTCACCCTCATCAACAATGTCGTCGCTCGCACCAATTCCCTCGATAACGGTAATGGTCATGCCAACGGGAATGGGAACAACAACGTCGACCAAACTACTGTCACATACAGCGAGGGGGCACAGTACCGAGACCGCTCTCGCTTGATTATCAATGATGGACCTGATCCTACAAACCAACCTCTTCCTCAACACAACATAACGGTCGCTAATCAGGGTGAAGGGCCCGCTATCCCAAAGGCCCGCGCTCCGGTAGAACATGATCCACATCACCCCGCTCCACCTCAATGAATGCATATGGACCGAATCATAGATGTTGAGGACATGGAGGAAGACGATCCGGACATCCACCATAGAAGGTGACCTCGCAACAGGACTTCAGAACCGCGTCAAAACCCTTGGATCCCGATGGAGGATCCACATTCGACCTATCTCCCCAACATAATACGAAGGGTCATGAGAGAGATGCGAGGGAGCGCCCACGGCGCATGGGAAGCTCACATTGGGCGTAACCCCTTCACAAGAAGAGTAAATGAAGCCAAGTGGCCAAGGCGCTTTAGCATGCCACAAATGTTACTCTACGATGGTACCACTGATCCTTGTGCCTTCTTGAATCTCTATGAGCGACAGATGGACTCGAGCCGGGGCGACGATCCAGCCAAATGTAAAGCTTCCTGGTCTTCCTGTCCGGCACCGCTCTACTTTGGTTCTCCCGCCTCCCTCTCGGTTCCATTAACAACTTCGGGCAACTAGCAACAAAGCTGGTCAAGCAATTCAGGGTGCATATTCCAACTCCGAAGAATGCCCTCACCTTATCCAACCTATAATAGGGGCCCGCCTAGTCTCTTAGGAGCTACCTTTTCCGGTTAACACAGCTCTCGCCAAGGTTGAAGATCCAGATCCTCACACTATACTCCTTCAGCTAGCAAAAGGTGTCCTCCCTACTTCAGAGTTTGGAGTCTGGATCTATCAAAAGCAGCCAAAGAGCCTCGACGCATTCTATGAGAAGGCAGACCAATACTTGTGCCAAGAAGAGACAAGTTGAAATCGGCTTTCCGCCATGAGTCGTCCCTATGACCTCCAAGCAGATATCGCCAATAAGCAATTCAGAGGTAGGCGAGGCAGGGAGCCCTTTGACCAAAACAGGGAGGCAGGTCCCCAAAGGAAAAAACCCTAACAATGGCAGGCCGGATGGACGAAACAACGGGCAAGCCCTAGCAGAATCAAGAAAGCCTGGCCCTCGCCAAGCTTTTGAGACCTACACCCCGTTGAATGAAGACATAGAGACAATCTACTTGGAGACATGTAACACCCTGCCATACAAGAAGCCGCACGTCAGAGAATCAACCGACCGCGAAAAGTACAACGGGAGGTACTGTCGATACCACGACGTGTACGGGCACGACACCAACGAATGCCGCCAACTTAACGATGCAATCGAGAAACTTATTCGCGAGAAATGGCTCGAGCAATATGTCTAAGAGCCCTTTCCCACCGAGGCAAACTCGCAGCCTCCAGCGCCAGCTCCACAAACAGCCGCTAAGGGAGCTCCAGGACCGTCTAACCCAAGACGAGGAATCGTGGTCAACACCATATTGGCGGACCTTACCCCATACATAACAGCTTTCGAAAAATGGAGGAATATATGAGTTCCATAAAACATGCTAATTACGAAGCCTGCTCTGCTCTCCCCGAGTCCACCACATCCAAGCTACAAAAAACCATGCGGGACGACATCGTATTCTGAGAAAGGGAATCGACAGGGGTGGAAATCCCGACCACTGATCCATTAGTCATCACTGCCCAGATCGGTGCCACTTCCGTTCGAAAGGTCTTAATCGACTCAGGAAGCTCAGTCAACATCATCTTTAAGATCGCCTTTGACCAGATGAAATTAGAAACGAACGACTTGAAGCCATGTCACATCGCAATTCATGGCATAAATGAGGCCTCTAGTTCCCTTGTAGGGATGATCGACCCACCCGTAGAACTGGGCGAGGGGGACCGAAGCCGAGTTCGGATTCTCACTTTCAAGGTCATAGACATCGACTCCCCCTACAACGATTTCCTAGGGCGCCCCTTTCTCACTGAGTTCCAACTTTACATGGCACCATGGTTTCTCCTAATGAAATTCCCGATGGAAAATGGGATCGGAACCGTCAAGGGCGATCAAGTAAGCGCCAGGGAATGTTACGCAATAGAATGGAACAACGTGTGCAAAACGGACAAGGGCAAGGCTATGCCCACGCCTTCTTGAGCCAAGAACATCTCATCATAGAAACCAGTGGCGTCTGGACCCTGGCTCAGGCACCACTCCTGTCTTTCCGAAGACCTCGATCCACGGAAAGACGAAGAGCCCGAATACGAGAGGGCTACCCCGGTCGAATCCACAATGGACGTTCCCGTCAACCTCGATGACCCAACAAGAGTTGTGAAGATAGGGTCACAACTCCACCCAACAGTTAAAGAAGATATCATATATTTCCTAAAAGCCAATTCAGACGTGTTTGCATAGACTCACTCTGACATGAAAGACATCAACCCCGCAATTGCTTGCTATTCCCTTGGCTTAGATCCCGGAATACCTCTAGTTAAACAGAAACGCCGCTTTTTAGGGGTCGAGAGGTCCAAGGCACTCGAAGAGGAGGTGGACTGTCTGCTCAACAATAACTTCATCCGCGGAGCTGACTACCCCGAATGGGTTTCCAATCCAGTTCTGGTTAAAAAGACCAATGTTAAATGGCGAACATGCATCAATTTCTCCGATCTGAAAAAGGCATGTCCCAAGGACAGCTTCCCGCTCCAGAAGATCGACCGATTAGTCGACTCAACCGCCGGATACCAGCTATTATCCTTCATGGACGCCTACTCAGGCTACAACCAGATCCTGATGAGCCTACGCGACCAAGATCATACCTCTTTCATAGCTGAACTTGGGCTCTACTGCTACCGTGTTATGCCCTTCGATCTTAAAAACGCCGACGCCACTTATCAATGAATGGTTAACCAACTCTTTAAAAATCAAATCAGAAAGTCCTTGGAGGTGTACGTGGACGATATGCTAGTAAAATCCAAAATATCAAGCGATCACGTCCACAACCTCTCCAAAATGTTTGATGTCCGTCGCCAGTACGACATGAAACTCAACCCTCTGAAATGCTCCTTTGGAGTCGCCTCGGGAAAATTCTTGGGTTTCATTGTCAATTCACGGGGCATCGAAGCTAACCCAGAAAAAATCCAAGCTATTCGGGACATATGAATCCCCGAGAACATCAGGGATGTCCAAAGTTTGAATGGAAAGGTCGCCGCTTTAAGTCGATTCATCTCAAATGCCACCGACAAATGCATCCCCTTCTTCGATTTACTCTGAAAAGGGAGACGCAACCTTGAGTGGACTCCCGAATGCGTCTCCGTGTTCAAGGAACTCCTGGATCACTTAGAGCGACCACCTATCCTCTCTAAGCCTATAGACCATGAGGACTTATATATTTACATGGATGTTTCTGCGCAGGCAATCAGCTCGGGACTAATACACCTCGAAGATCGCACTCAACGGCCCGTCTACTATATCAGCAAGCGACTGACGGGGGTAGAGAAGAACTACCCGAAGCTAGAAAAGCTAGCATTCTGCTTATTGATTTCCTCTAAAAAGCTCTGACCGTACTTCCAGTCGCATCCCATAAAAATTTTCACGGACCAGCCACTACGTCCGGAGGCGTCAGGGTGATTACTAAAGTGAAGCATAGAGTTAAGCCAGTTCGAGATAACTTTCATCCCCCGACGAGCCATCCTCGGCCAAGCTCTTTTAGATTTCATCGTGGAGTTCACTACCCCCTAGAAGGATCCCACAGTGAACGCCGGAACTCCCGACGCCAAGTAGAAATTATTCGTAGACGGCTCCTCTAACAAAAAATGCTCTGGGGCCGGAGTCGTGCTCATCACCCCTTGAAGAACGCCAGATGTACTACGTGTTGAGGCTAAATTTCCCTACTACTAACAACGATGCGGAGTACGAAGCCTTAATCGCCGGGCTTATAATTGCAATTGAACTCAAGCTAGAAACCATCCACATCTTCTCCGATTCACAGCTTATCGTCTGATAGGTACTAGGAGAGTATCAAGTGAAAGAGGGACGACTTGCCCAGTACCTGGCCCGGGTGTAGGGGCTACTCGTCTACCTCAAGCATTTCACCATCACCCATATCCCACGCGAACAAAATAAAAAAGCAGATTCCCTCGCCAAAATGGCAAGCTCCGAAGATCCGCAACTTAACGGATTCTCCCCGGTTGAAGTCCTCAACTCTCCGAGCATCAAGCAAGGGTGAGACGAGATGATTATGAGCACTGAACCCGTGCCTGAGTCCTAGATGACACCAATCAGAAATTACCTGCAACACGGGATCCTACCTAAGCACTACAAGGAAAGGAGCGCGCTCACTCGCTAGTCCGCCCATTACCTTCTTATGGACGGAGTACTCTACCGCAGAGGTTTCTCCGTTCCCTTGCTCCGGTGCGTGGCTCACGGCGATGCCCTCCAAGTGCTAAGCAATGTGCATGAAGGCGAATGTGGTGATCACACTGGGGGCAGACCCTGGCCAAAAAGATTCTCAGACATGGTTATTACTGGCGGACTATGCTCGCAAGTGCGATAAGTGCCAGTGCTTCTCCAAGATTCCACGAGCCTCGCGTACCGAACTGTCTCAAATGGTTAGCCCGTGGCCGTTCGCCATGTAGGGAATCGACATCATTGGAACTCTTCCAATGGCCCGGGGCAGGGCGCGATACGCCATCGTCGCAGTGGATTATTTCACTAAGTGGGCAGAAGTTGAAGTTCTCGCCACCATAACCACGAACAAGATGATCAACATTGTTGTCCGCAACATAATTACCCGCTTTGGAGTGCCTCAGGCTATCATCTCCGACAACGGCACTCAATTCGAGAGCATCGAGTTTAAAGCTTTCTGTAAGCGCCACGACATCGTTAAAAGATTCTCAGCGATGGCTCATCCCCAAGACAATGGGCAAGTCAAGGCGATTAACAAGGTCATCAAATCCATCATCAAGAAACGTCCGGAAAAAGCTGGGGGCATGTGGGCAGGCGAACTTCCTTTAGCTTTATGGGCCTATCGCACTACCCACAAGACAGCGACCGACCATACTCCTTTCGCCCTCGCATACGGATCTGAAGCCGTCATTCCCATTGAGCTCAAGTTACCATCCCATCGAGTCACGTATTTCGATCCAAAGACAAACCAAGACTTACTTCTGGGATCACTCGACTTGCTGGAAGGAAAAAGGAACGAGGCCGATATCAGAGCCGCCGCCCAACGACAGCGAGTAACCCGATACTTCAATTCCAGGGTCCGCCATAAGGACCTCAACGTCGGCGACCTCATTCTAAAGCGGGTTTTTCCCCTGCCAACAGGCCTTGCGCCTCGCTGGGAAGGCCCATACTCCATACATCAAAAGCTCAGCGATGGAATCTTCAGGCTCGCCACCGTCAACGGAACTGAACTCCCAAGGGCATGGAACAACGAACATCTCCTCCGCTACTTTACATAACTTAGTTTACGGTTGTTTATGCTTTTCGAACAATGTTCTGTTTTGTCAGATATCCAAGGAATTGTAAAGGCTATTATTGCCAAAGCTATTAGTAGAAATGGTGTTCAATTTCCTGTCTCCCTGTCATTTACTTCTCATGTAATGCGTCTTGTTTTCAATAACTAGCTCGATTCACGCCTACGACCGCCGCGTCGGCACCCCGAGCATGAGAGCTGGCACGACCATTCAATTTCTAGGCAACGTCGAGTCTGGGACACTTGGCTATGCCAGGCACCTCGAGCACGAGAGCCGGTAACGCTACTCGAATCACCAGCCTGCGGCACAACCGAGTATAAACAACCTCTAACTCGAACCTCGGCCCAGTGCTGAGGCCAAGGATAAATCGTTCCGCGTCCTAGCCCAGGCGGCTTGGCGCCACTCCATGACCGACTAAGATTGATGCAAATCTCTCTTCGACGGTTGCGGGTGCCGGTCGAATATTGGGACAACACCAAGACCGGCCTTAAATCTTTTCTTCCCCTTAGCTCTCAAGGCTAGGGGGCAGCCCGTGGCCACGATCGGACCTTACGAGCTGATGATCGGGGTTGAAAACTACGCCGGCGTATAAGCGACATTTAACGGTTCGCCTCAACCCGATAAACGATGGGAGAGCCACCCACCTGGCGGACCAAACAACGCGACACTCTATGCCTTCGCTATATTTGGGTTTAACCCCGGGCCACCCAAAACGGCAGGCACACAGCCTGGTTTCGCAAACTACGGGTTCCCTGAGCTGAGGGGAACTTACTGAAACCAGCGCTCTACCTCAGCTCTCTGGAATAATTTACGCAGAGACGGCCCCTAATTGTATTTTGTGACAAGTGTAACGATAAGCAAGTTTGTGCAAGTACAGGACGCTGGAAAACATAAAAAGAACATCCGAACACTTGGCACAAAAGACGATCTTTATTAATTAATATTTCCTTTCCACACACACACGCTAAATAAACTACATGTCTAACACTTTTACTTTCTAATGACAGGGTGTACATGAGAACCACACCATGTCTTGAAAAACCAAAAGAGAGGGCCGTACTCGCGTAAACTATCGGCCTACACTATCCAAAATAATGGTAACCCCAACTAAGATTGCTCACACTAACCATGCTTCCTTTTCTTGTGATTGTGCTTGCTCTTTTTTTGCAGATTCCACGCTTGACGGTTCATCCTTGGTCCTGGGCTTCTTCTTACCAGACTCGCTCTTTCCATCTCCGCCCCTCCAGGAAGTGGTCAATTCATGAGAAGCCGAGAGGCATCTCTCGCCCGTCCCATCGCCACTAGAGACCTTGGTAATGTCAATCAGAGTGGCCTGCAGCGTAGGCTTGGAGGCCCCACAGCAGCGAGGCCCAGCACAACGTCACTCGTCTCCGGGACCACCCTGCCTTCCCGCTCAGCTTTCTCCTTGGCTTCTCTGGCGGCCCTTCGGGCAGCAAGCTTTTGGGACCTATGAGGCGTGACGTCGCTAGCTTTGGCTTTCTCAAGGGACTCAGTAGTCCTCTGTTGCGCTTCCTCATACTCCCTCTTCTTCCGGGCCTCATCGTTAGCCCTCTTCTTCTCAGCCTCCTCACCGGCTCTCTTCTTCGCGATAATGTCAGCATCCCTCGCCTAGGCCTCCTGCTGGGTCTTCACTAGGAGCTCCTTCCTGGCAACCTCGTCGTGCTCTCGCTTCTCCTCTACTTCTTGATGCTTGGCCACCATCTTGGTCTGTTGCCTCGCAACTAGAGCCGCCATCGAAGCCACATCGGCTTCTACCGGGCCTTTGGCAGGGGCACTCTTCCCATCGACCACCTCTCCTTCTTCGTTAAGAATATCAACCATGCTAGAAGTTAATCTTATATCGGTAAAGGTGTCAAGTGGGTCGTCGCCTTCCCCAGTCTATGTCCCTATGAGGCCCGACCCAGTTTCAGTCAATGGAGGGATCATGGGAGTAGGGTTCGCTGCCGTCGTAGACTCAGGAGGAACTGCATAAGCAAAGACGCAACCTTTTTTAGTCCATAAATTTGGTAATCACTTCGTTCTCAGGGATGCAGGGTAAAAGGAATTTACCTATGGTCAAGGATGGCATAGGAATGATAGGAAGGGTGCTTGCGACGGTGGGTAAAGTGAATCTGGTATCCCCTAGTGCCAGGAAGTCAGGATTATACTCAGTAGTAGTATGGGCCAAACCCCCGGGACCACTCACCATGATAGATCCGGGGTCCAGGGGCGGATGGGAACTCCCCTTTGCAAATGCTTCCGCCACAACCGCGCTCTCGGTCGCCGCAAACTTTCCTTTCTCCTCGGCAAGCCTCGCCAACCTTTCGTTCTCGGCATCCTCCTGCAACAGCCTCCTTCCCTCCACCAGCCTCTCACGTTCGTCGTTGGTCAGAAGGACATTCGCGAGTTGGTGCTCGTCCAGGCTGCTTACATCCACTTGACGCAAGAAAACCTCATAAGGGATTAACCTCTCCTAGGTTCTGGCTAGCTCGCGGGGGTAGTCTTTGACACACGAAATCCCCTGGAATCTTAAAGCTTTTACATACATATCATGGATACTCTCCTCGAAGGAGGACCCAACACGGAACTCCGCATCATTCAACTACTCCCTTAGCTGCCCTATCTCCCTTTCATGTTCAGCTCTTACACTCTCAGCTGTACTCAACACATCCCTGTTTCTAGCCTCATCGTCCTCCTTCGCTTTCTTCATTGCCTCGAGCTGCCTCTTTAACTCAGCAACCTCGGCATTCTCAGCCCGCAACCTCTCATTTTCCTCCCTCAAAGCGGTATTATCATTCTGGAGCCGAGTAACCTTCCCAATTTGCCTTTCCATCTCAGTGCATACTTTGGACCACTCATCCTTATCATTCTTAAGGGCTGTATTTTCAAGGGTCAAGCGACTTACGATATCGCAAAAAGTCTCACGGTCACGTGCAGCCCTTACCTTTAAAGTCATGTAGGCTCACTTCAGCTCCGCTGCAATGGCATAGTCAAAAGTTAAAACTGGAAAACACGCGGGGTAGTAATAAATTGACCACAACGCCGCAGAGAAACCCACCTATCTCGGCTTCCAAGTGGGTGACCGAGTGTGACAACAAGGAATTTCGCTCGATCCAAATCAGTCGCTAAACCGATCTAGACCGTTCGAAACACCTGATTGTTTTGGGAACACGACAAAACAGAACGCATACAAAAGAACATTTCATTGCATCTTACAACAACTCATCAGATTACAAAAATATACAGAGTATAAATGAATATTACACAGAAATATCAGAGATTTAAATTACATTTAAATACATAGCAGCGGAAAATAATACAATACACAACTAGAAGAGATATACGGATACAAAGATTTCCGGATATCATTCCAGCTGTAAACCAGGATCCTGTGAATATAAATCTGCAAAACCAAAACTACTAGCTGCCCGTGTCAAAATGAGGGCACCCAGAGTTTAGGTTAAAACAATAAACTCCAGGTCAGTCATGTGACTGGTGTGAGAACTAAAACAGTTAATCTTTATTTTAAAGTTAGGTAAATCAAGGGACCACGCCGTATAACATGGAACGGGTTTCCTCCCAAGAACACCAGTGCATAAAACAACAGCGCAATGCTAAATAAAGAAAAATGAAGCTATTATAAGACCCAGGTCCTATCACACAATGCAACGCAAGCCGGGGGATAGGGTTTTCCCTTATAATAGCCAAAGCATGCTTGATACATTTAAAAACAGATTATTTGATACTACTATAAGTGCATAGTGTATAAAACAACTTCAAATCATAAGTATCAATCATAGACGACATGGGTACCATATATCATGTCGCCATACTAGGCTCTACAAATAAAACCGCAAATGTCACGTATTTGGAAGTTGGATTTCCATCTGTGAACCGAGGCAAGGGATCGTCCTCAACCGATTCGAGACAATCTAGCCTACCATGTCTCAGGATCAGAGCTCGAGTGACCCTTGGAGCAATAGGGCCGGTCCACCGATGTGGATTAAAATGCCTGAACACTACGTTTCCCCGCCCTTTGGGGGCGCAAATGAGCCAACGAATGACTCCATCGGACCCAGATCGTCCGATCAAACCGAGGCGCCTCGCAATAGCAACAACCACACAGGTGAAAAGTATATAAATGTCAGGGCTGGTAGGTCACTGACACCACCCTAGCTAGAAAGAAACGCATGCCCTCCCTGAGGTCCGTCTCCCGTTTTTGGTTCACCACCGGGGTGTGAGGCTCGCGAATTCACGTTACACAAAGCTGTGCCACACAGGCTGTGCTTTGATCATCACCACAAGACTTTGCTTTTCAACAGAAGCCTTGATCATTTGCCACTTAGGCATGCCACACAGGCAGTTCACTCTGTGCGTTTGATATCCATCAGTATATAACCCCGGAGCTCGTACGTCTCAGAGAAGGGCGTTAAGCAAGAGAATAAATTCTCCGCCGCCAAGCAGATATATATTTAATAGAAATCAATCACACAGACTAAAATCCAATGTCAGACACACAGTCCATTTACAAGTCCGTTCTGGGTCTGAACGAAACCGGAGGCACCTAGTACCCCGCATATCCATCGATCTCCAAGTACGTCTGGACGATCACCAACTGTTTCCATCTTCTTGGGTGTACAGCCCAATCAAGATCATCAGTAATCACCCAAACGACGTGAAGACCTCCGGTCTTCGACCATCGTCTTCATCTTCAACTTATCGTCGTATCCATTATTCAGAATGGGATAAACCCGGTCTTTCGGAATAACTCGCGTATATTTTAAATAAGTGTTACACAAACACAACATACGCTTCATTCCAATTCATCAGTCACTAACTGTAAATTAATCAAGAGAATAATTCCCCAAATATTAACCCCGAAGGCCGAAACCAACATCAGATCAATATCCAGAAAACCATTCTGCTTAGCTAACCGACAGTTAGTTTCTAAATTTCACATTCATAGGGAAAGGTTCCCATTAATTTTATCAAAGATAAATCCTTTAAATTTATTCTTTAATCTTCTTTTGAATTTCGATTCAACTAGTCGGGATTCACGAACCTTACCGAAGTAATCATTTGTTTTAAATTTCCCAATCCCAACCTATTGATCCCATGAAGTAAAACTGGTAATACTTCATATCTAACACCATGGTGTTATCGGTAAATTCAATTACCATTTCACGTTCAAATCTAATTAAAGATTTAACTATCGCCAGGAGCAAAACTGGTGATACTCCATTCTCGATCTTTTCAATCTAATTAAAGATTCATTAAAACTCCACTTAGTTTTAATCGTTAACTGGGTTAAAGAATCAGTGTCATTTAAAACACGGTCCACAACAAACCCAAAATCACATTCATTAATTATCGGGTTAAAGAACAAGTGTTATTTAAAACACTGTTCACGATAAACCCAAAAATCAATTCCAATTCAATTCCAATTAAATATCACTTAATTGGTTCACTTCATTAAATCTAAATAAAAAGATTTAATCTTTTCTCAACTGGGTTCAAGAACAGTGTTAATGAAGACACCATTCACGACAAACCCAAATCACATTTGATATTAAACACAAGGCTCTGAATAGAAAATATATCGGCTTATATTCAATATCAAATTCTACGACTAACAAATATCGTATTGGAAATAACGATATATATATATATATATATATATATCTTTCAAATTCCCATAACAATATCTGTATCATCACAAAATCCAACATCGAAATAATCCAAGACAATTTCGATTCAAATCCATTCCAATATAATTATTGGAAATTCTGGTTATTTTCAAAACCATTTCAAATCCAGTTTATTTAAAAAAAAAAATAGAATTATAATTCTAGTTCAAAACTAGTTCCTTTCGATAAAAATCTATTTTTATCTTTTCAAATATGGAGTTTTTCATCCCAATTCTTTCTAAATCATTTCTTATGATTTTACACAAATTATTACTATTTTTAATAATTTTATCAAGGCCCGTACAGTCGATTTCCATTAACGGCCATCGAACTGCACTTACAGCGACCTTTTTCAAATTTGATTTGAACATAATTCCAAATCCAACCGTTAGATTTCTTATTTCCAATATTCGTTAGAAAGCTCTTTTCGATACGAACCCAACGGTTCCGGTTTTAGGAGAACCCGACGGTCGGATCTCCCGTAATATCCGTTCAAAGTCAATGGTCGAAATTCGCGAACTGCCGCGGTGCGGCGCGTTCTATTCGGACCATTATATTATATATATAATATATATAATATATATAATATATACTTTGTCGATTTCTATTTAAAACGAAATTTATAAACTGTTTTAAATTCGTTTTCAAAACGATTTCAACTTCTATTTCAACTTCAAATCAAAATCGAATTTTCCAACATAAATTCATTTTCTTTTCATTTTGAATTGATTTAATTCAAATTGATTTCAAATTGATTTCAATTCTATTCGAATTCATTTCAAAACGATTTCAATTCTATTTCGATTCTATTCGAATTCATTTCAAAACGATTTCAATTCTATTTCGACTATATTCAATTCCCATTCGAATTCATTTCTATACAGTTTCAGTTCGAATTCATTTCTATTCAATTTCAATTCGAATTCGTTTCTATTTAATTTCAATTCGAATTCGTTTCTATTTAATTTCAATTCGAATTCGTTTCTATTCAAATTCAATTCGAATTCATTTCTATTCAAATTATTTCAGTGTATTTCGAATTTCAAATCAATTCAGTTTAATTCGAATTTCAATTCACTTTAAATATAATTCGAATTTCAATTAATTTCAATATAGTTCGAATTTAAAATCTATTCAATTTCAAATCTATTCAATATTCATTGAAGAATGAATAAAATCGATACAAATATCGTTCACGTCAAGATGGCGTTAATCTAACCAACATGGCTTCATATGTTTCTATTTTCAAATATTTCTCTTTCGAAACTGGAATGAGGCCCAATCAATTACCATATAATGTTGATTATATGAATTTTCTACAACACATGTATACAATAACAACGATGAATAATCAACCATCATCCAAAGTGCATTCTACACTGTATAAGCATCAAATATAAATATTCAACGCTTATAACAGTCTGTCAATCAATCGATCGACATACAACTAAACAATCGGGATTAGTGTACGTCAAATATCATCCCAATACCCGTGTGGGGTTTCAAACAATCAAACACAGATTTTATTTGTGCAGTTGGGCGATGTGTAAAATTTACCGTCCTAATCAATATCAGTCAAATGTGTGTATATAAACAAATCGTCCGATTTGTTTATTTTTATTTCATTTCATATACACGTTAAAAATTCTATTTTTAACTATAAAATATTTTTAACTATATAAATATTTTATTTCATTACACATCACATCACACAATCAACTATACATCAAATCAAACAAACAAGCATACAAGTCGTCCATGGTCTGTGGACGACGGGTGTCGGGTGCTACTAAACACCGTCTGCATCCTAGTATATATATATTTATATAACTAGAAAAAAAAAAGAAATTTAGAGTGAGGAGTTCTCACAGAATTGCTAATCCAACGCCACGACTCTTCTTAGGTAGAAATCTTCGTCGTTTCATCTTTCATCACTTTCTTTGCCCGTATCCTCTACAGATGTAAAAATCAATTTTTTTTTTACTTTGCTATTCAATATATAAAAAATCGAATTTTTACTTTGCTATTCAATTTATAAAAATCAAATTTTTACTTTGCTATTCAATATATAAAAATCAAATTTTTACTTTGCTATTCAATATATAAAAATCGAATTTTTACTATTCTATTCAATATATAAAAATCGAATTTTTATTATGCTATTCAATATATAAAAATCGAATTTTACTATGCTATTCAATATATAAAAATCATATTTTTACTTCGCTATTCCATATATAAAAATCGAATTTTTACTTTTCTACTTCGTTATAAAAATTACATTTTTATATCGTTTTTCTTCTAATAAAGATTATATTTTTAATATTCACATCTAACAAAAATCATATTTTTATTATCATACTTATATAAAAATTACGTCTTTGCAGATCTAAAAAAAAAATATCGTCTTTGCATATTTAAAAATATCGTCTTTGCATATTTAAAAATATCGTCTTTGCATATTTAAAAATATCATCTTTGCATATTTAAAAATATCGTCTTTATCTATTTAAAAATATCGTCTTTATCTTAATAAAAATCTAATCCTTACCTTAATAAAGATCTTATCCTTTTAGTGAAAAACCATCTCTTCTAAAAATCATATTTTATATAAGTAAAAATCATATCTTCTATAGTCAAAAACCAGAAAAAACTTACAGGATAAAGCTTGGATCGAAGGAGAGTAGGGGGGTCTGCGCACTTGCGTCGGACTGGAGGAAGAGGGGTCGGTGGAAGCTAGGGGATCGGAGCTGCTTCGGTGGTGGTGGTTGATGCGCTCGAGGGGCGGCGGAAGGCGAATCGGAGGGAGGGGGAGGGTTTCACGTCGGGGTCGACGGCAGGGCGCTGCGGCGCGAGGTGGGGGCCCAGATTGGCTAGCATGATGGTTTGGGGCTGAAGCGGAGGGGTCTCATCGCGATGGGGTCGCGATCGAAGGGGGGGAGGCGAAGGAGGATGGTCGGCCAGAAGCGGAGGGAAGGGAAGCGGAGCGGAGCGGAGGGCGATGGAGCATCGATCATCGGAGGCCATGTTTTTTTATTTATTTTCTAATTCGAGATCTGATGGTGAAGGGGAAAGTGTAAAAAAAGGGGGGGGTGTTATAATATATATATATATATATTTTTATAATCCACAAAAAGTTGACTTTTATTTCGAACACCAATCGACACCCAACGACTGTCGCCCCTAGCATAATACCCCCATTCCGAACACAACGAGACATGTATCGTAGGCTGATTCGGTCGTTTGAATCAGTTTTCGTTGAATTTACATTTAAATCATTATACTGAATTTAAACGTACATTTCAAATTACCGGGGCCATATACTAACTAGAAAAATCCCAGAAAAATATTTTCTAGCTTCGTATTGACGATACGGTCCTAACAAAACTAATTTCGTCAAATTCTGAGACCGTTTGAAAAATGGCCATTTTCCAGTCGATTAAAATCAACTAAAACTGGTCAAACGCGTTTTCCTTTGCCACGCTCACATATTGATTCGAAAAATTATGAAATTTGGAATCTAGCAATAATTTGACACTGCGGATCCAACAAAAGTGGTTTCGTCGAAATCCGAGGTCGTTTGCAAAATTCCCATTTTTAAGGGCCTGAATTCCATAGCGACTATTCAGAATTTTCAACTGGACATATCTTTTGATTCCCGCTATGAAATTTCAATTTTTCAGATTTGTTGGAAAGATATTCTCAATTAGATCCTAATGTTTTTGGTTTTACTAAAATCCGGTTTATTTTGCACCCGGTACATTCATTTGAAGTTTGAAATCGAATTATCGAACTACCGCGCCATTTTCAATTCTATTTATAATTATAAATAAATATTTATATTCTAACGACGATCTATATAGATATATTCATTCGAATTCTATTCAAAATAAATTTCTTGTCGATATTATTTAAAATAATTCATTTTAAATAATCAAAATTTGCTAAAATTGCCAAAATAAAATTTTTAAACTGGCCCAGATTTCCGGGTTGTTACACCGAGGTCTTCTCACCATCGATGGTCAGTTGATGGTTGATGAGTTCCAGGCTTTTCCTCTTGATCAACTCAGAAAGGTGGAGGGAATACTTGGTAAGTTCATTGGCCTGATGATACGCAACCTATACATGCATCCATATCTCCCCGATTCCCTACTGGAGCCGGACGGAGATCAGGGAGAGACGGAAGCTCGTCAAAATGATATTGCGGGAAGTACAGCCTCAAAAACCTCCTCCTCTCCTCTACAGAAAAACGCTCGGATTTGGGACTCTGTCAGATTTTGCATTCCTTCCACGACTTCCATGCCCGACCTTGGTTGACCAAATAGCATATCCCTTCCCCTAGCAGGTTGATTGGGAGCCGGAGGGGCAACTGATGGGGGAGTTGTCGAAGGCAAAGATCGAGACCCACATATGTTAAGCCGAGTATCTCCTATGGATACGCGAATAGGAGGAGGAGGTGGTGTCGGAGATCGCCTAGATTGATCCCGGTCTCGATGACTATTGCCTCGATCTAACGGAGGTGGAGCACCATACAAGCTGCCGGATCTTTGGAATCTCTCGAAGGAAGAAATCTGGGGATGCTGGCGATCTCCGCGCCCATAGCTTCGTCCGCTGCGTCCACCTGCCATATCACCTGCCAATAGGACAAGCCGAAGTTAGTCAAGTAACTCACGTAGGCAAACATCTATGCTATGCAGTTTTATGGATGCGTGCCTTAAGTGTTCTCTCAACAGACCAGATTATGGTCCGATCGAGGGAGTTAAACCCTCAGCAGCACAGGAAAGTTCTTCCAGGCTCGTCGTATTCGGCCATGGAGTAATTACTAAGGCAAGTCCTTTTAAACCATTAAACTGGCCTGCGGGTTCAAGCGAGGCGGTGGCCCCCTGAGTGAGTCGCAGGTGACTGCAGTCTAGCAAACACTCCTTCCCCCTCCCCAGTCGGAGGTGGGACGGGAGTGCTCGGCAATCCCTCATCTCTGACAACCTCCTCTTGACCATGAACCTCGCCTCTGCACACATCTCCTTGAGGCGGAGCAGTCCTTTGCAATTCTCCTCCCGCTGTAGGCATTTTCCTCTTCCGCCCAATAGGGGAAGAGCCTGCCGCAACTCCCTCCTTTGGCACACTAATAGCAACCGCGGGCCTGATCACAACCCGGTTGTCCGGGAGCAACCCAGCGTGGCGGAGGCAATCCTGACTTGTCACGGTACGAGTATCGCGGAGATTCTCTGGTATCTCCCACAGAGCATTGAGGAGTTGCCGGTATTCGTCTCGAGTAGACGCCTTTGGATTTCCTATCATATTCCATTTAAAGCCCTTATTAAAGGAAGGAATCCTAAAGTTACGGTAAGGAATGGAGTTAAAGAAACACTTACTTCCCTCGATCCATCTTCTGGCAAATCCAGGAGGATAGCTAATAAAGAACCACTCGCGCTTAAACACTGGCGGCCTGGGCCACGTGCCGACAAAGAATTTTGTGGCAGCCATCGCTTCCAGAGACCATTGGGAGGGAGAGGTCGCACTCGTTTTCCTTAAGTGGAAGAAGTATCAAATATCGTCCCCAGTAGGTTCCCTGTTCAAGAACTCGCGGAAGAGAACGTAGGACCCCAGGAGAGAAGCATAAGCATTCGGGTGTAGCTGTGATGGCGCGAGGCGGAAATAGAACAACATATCCCGAATGAAGTTATTAGCCGGGGGCACACACCCTACGAGGCAAGCTTGACGGCTCCAGGCGGTAAGGCCTTCGGGCGGCACATGGGTTCTGTCATCTCTCCCGGAGGCATGGGCATCATCCACCGCTACGTTAAATCGCACTGCCATCTTCTTGACCGCAGTAGCATCCAGGAACGAAGGTACAGACTCGACGGGATTCTCCAAAATCACCGCATTAGGCAACATGTCTAGAGCTACCGGAGGAACGGGCTCATCCCTGCACATAATGTCTACATTCTCGGGCTCTTCAGTTATGACCGGGGAATATTGTCGCTCAGGTTGCTCCCCATGCTCAGACGCTTCGGGCGAGTTGGTCGAAGTCGAACAAGAAGGAGTCGATCCTTCGGTGGTCTCAAGCTCGCTGCCAGACGAGCTACCTCCAGGGGTAGGGTTAGATGTGTGCAAGGTAGGCTGGGAAGCCTCAGATTCCATGGTCATTCCGGTCCTTGATCTGGTTTGCATCTTTAGCTATACTTTAACGCATCAGTGTTGGAACGGGCTGTATAGTGACCTGTACCCCCCGTGTTGGTGAAAACTAATGTATGCGAGAAATGCTATGCAAAAATAAGCTACATAAAGAAAGTCCAGAACAATTCGAAACAGTCCAAGTCCCAGTCCGGTTGTATGCTCTATCCTATGTGAACAATCCTAAAACCCCGCTCGCGCGGTTAACAACTCATGCATCGAAACTAAGTATGCAAGTCCAGATACGAGTATTCGAAAATCAAAATCCATTGGTGTGACAAATTGGAGGCCTGGCACATAAAAGGCCATGCCCCGAACCATGATGGGCTCGAAATTCGAGCTCCAGGTTCGAAAATTCGAACCCGGAAGGGTTCGAAATTCTGAACCAAACTGGGTTCGAAAATTCGAGACCCTACGGGTTCGAAATTTCGAACCCAGATAGGGGCTCGAGGATTCGAACCCACGGGGCTCGAGAGTTCAAACCCAGAAGGGTTCGACGCTTCAAAAACCCGAGTTCGCAGATTTGAACCCATGTGGGTTCGTGACTTCGAACCTAGTGGGTTCGAAAATTCGAACCCACTGAGTTCGAGAATTTGAACCCACGAGGGGTTCGAGGCGTCGAACTTGGCTAGGGTCGAAAATTCAAACCCACGAGTTCTCGAGGTCTCCGCTATGGCCCTTCGACCTCCTCCCCTTTCACCACCTCGAGTCAAGGCCTCACCTAATTCGGTTCGAAATTTTTGGGTTCGAAGTTATCGGGTTCGAAGCTTTCAGCAATGGCGGCCAGAGAAAGAAATTTTAGGAGGAAGAAAAGTGAGGCGGCCTATTTATAAAAGGAAAAAGGGCCCCTTCATATTCCAATACTGGTTCGAAATTTCCGAACCTACTGGGTTCGAAATGTCGAACCTCAAGGCGTTCGAAAATTCGAGCCCCATGGGTTTGAAATTTTGAAACCCCAGGGTTTGAGATCCCGAGCCCCTAGGCTCGAAATTCCGACCCCACTGGGTTCGAAATTTCGAGCTCATGAGTTTGAAAGTTTTAAAAATAAAATAAAAAAATAAAATAAAAATAAAAATATGACGATGGTCGCACCTCCAGGATCGGGAACGCTGCGACACGCTGCTTCGTGCATACACTTCGCATGCGCTGGCCAACTCCCGTGCATCCACGGAGACTACGCACTACAGACGCTTAACGATTTGTGCATGGCACATCCCCAAACAACAGCTCATCTGCACCGCCGGGGGAATGAGCCATACAGCTAACACTTATTTACCTTTTGAATTACAGGAAAAACTAACAGCTTCGCCACTCCCTCAACCTATGCTGAGGGGGAAATGTTAACCGTCTTTTTGGTCCGGTTCCCAGGAGAGCATCAGACGCACTCAACTCAACATACCTTGTAAAGATGAGGCCGAAGAGGAACACACAAGAGTGAAGGAAACAGGACCAAGAAGGTATTACACCGCTTGTGGCCTCACGACATGCAGAAGACATCTGCAAACCAAGGCCTCGGACCCCGAAGAAGTTACGAGCCCCGAACACCCGGTCCCGGGACCCTCGCACCCCTCGGAAGGACCTTACCCAGGCATGACGCGGAATTCGCACCCAGCCGGGTGTGAAATTGCGCACCCATGCCTAGGTTCGAAATTTCGAACCTATGTCTGGGTTCGAAATTTCGAGCCTAGTGGCGAGGTCTCGAGCATAGCGGGTGCGAAACCTCGCACCCGTAGCTGGGCGCGAGATCCCGAGCCCCACGGGCGCGAAACTTCGTGCCCACAGCTGGGCTCGAAATCCCGAGCCCAGTAGGCACGAAATCTCTTGCCCACAGCTGGGATTGAGATTCCGAACCCAGCGGAGCGAGATTCCGCGCCTGCGCCTGGGTTCGAAATTTCAAGGTGCGTGGGTGGCAGGCTCGAATTTCCTGCATGTGGTCCCTATTTCTACCTAATCCTACCTACTCCTACTCCTATAAATAGCCCATGGCCTCACACTTCAAAAGGTTTAGATTTTCTTCACTTGAGACCTCCCTAGAGCTTCATGGACTCCATTAATGGCATCTCCTATTTGAGGAAGAATGAGAATTAAATATTCTTTTTCCCAAATACCTAACATATTTCAATTATGAAAGTGAATGTAATGAGCGTGGCTCTACCTTGTAATTCTTGAGTGATTAATAAAAGTTCAACATCCTTCCAAAGTGGACGTAGGCCTAATCCGCGGCCGAACCAATATAAATATTTGTGTCATTTACCGCTTTCTCTTACTTAGTCTTACGGCTGAATTAACTATTCCTAGTAATAGGAATCTTTGGTATTTACGACATTTTTTGCCGTCAATAATACCAAATCTTTTACTAAACGGTTTTTAACTCCAATTCATTATATGAAGTTATTTTACAAATTGGTTTCTAATCCAACTTCATTATATGAAGTTATTTTATAAATTGATTTACAAATCTACTAGTATATATTTGATAAAACTGTTTTCTCGTTCATATGAGAAATCTAATTGAAAGCCTTAGTAAAAACAAGGACTATGACCCCTTGTGTTTGCTTTGACGGTTAATTCTTGGACTCGTTCGATTGAACACCATGGCAATGATCATTTCGTATCTCTAGGGAAATTTACAACTTGTTCATAAATATTCGAGTTGATCAAGTGGTTATAGGATATGTATCTCGACTCTTATATTTACTAGCTTAGTGTAGTTTACACTATAAATGATCAATTTGATCATTGAGGATCTTCGGATCAATCTGACCTTCGGGTCACATCGATGATCTTCGGATCATTCTGAGGAGCTTCGGCTCATGCGATCTTCGTATTCGCGATGATCTTCGAATCATCCTGAGGAACTTTGGTTCATTCGTTTATATTGTTGATCTTTGAATCATTTCGTATCAGCGAGACATGCGATACAATATTTTCTATTTCATATGGACTTGATGGGTGACATCATTTCTCATGAATATCCTCTTGTTGTTATCATGTATTCTATTTCATGTAGACTTGATGGGTGACATCATTTCTCATGAATATTCTTGTGTTGATATCGCATTTCCTGTTTTCATGTAGACTTGATGGGAGACATCATTTCTCATGAATATTCATTTATTGTTGTTGCTCCTATGTCATTATCTGTTTATATCTCTATTTAGATCTCAGTTTATTATAATTAGTACAGCTAGAATGATCCGTTTATTGTTTGTTCTTATGAATAATACTCGGGTCAGACCAAGTATATAGGTGCTTATATTGGACTTCTAGGAGGGACCACCTTTTGAATTTTTGCTATGTACATTAGAGTTGTAGTTCTTGACTATACATGTATCTTAGATTTCATGTATGCATATTCTTTTGGGCTTGCGCTTGTACCTATTCCTATGTTGTATAGTGGATCGATTATGACCACTAGCGTTGTATTTATACTCATGTGTTATTATTCATATCTATTTCCGCCTTAGTGATATGAATATCTATGTCTGCATATGATTTATTGCTATGTATTTTATACTGCTTTCCGAATTACATATAACCACTGTGTAGTAGATTTGGACTTGATTTAGATGTGTCGGATTTCCTCTTGAGATTTAAAAAGCTAGACCACATTATCCGACATATTTAACACTCATTCAAAGCTAATATACAGATGGTCGCTCCTCAGCAGCCTTATTTTTCGGGTTAGTTAACACTATTGCTTGCAATGGCGTTGGCTAACACGAGTGCAGAGGTGGGGAGTTACACGATTTCTCTAGATTAGGTGATGATATACGCTAATGGATATGATCCTACATAACTTTGCTGCTTATTCGATTTTAGTCATTTCCCGGTTGATGAGACTTGAGGCTACAATTACCTTTTCGGAAATATCACATTCAACTTTGAATGCCACATTGTCAGTTCCTTTAAACACTAATTGATTTTCCTACAGATACTGTGGGTGTTAAGGTAAGAGAAGTTGCCTTCTTCGCCACCATTCTTGGTATATTTGTAAAAATCAATGTATGTGGTCAAAGAAATACAATGTCATACATTCATCCATACAAGTTGTCCAGGATTAAGACAAATCGAAGGTACTCTTCTACTACATCCTATCGGGATAACCCTTAGAGTTAGTAATAAGAAGTCCTTGCATCATGTAGAAATCCAAAACTTTGGGACTACTGCTACAAGTATAACCCTGGTAGTTAACTAGAGACATCGGCGAGTTTCCTTTTTTGCTTTGAAGGTCTATGCCTTCAAATCATCTTAATACACATAAGCATACCTATAAATTCAGATTCAAACGCAAAGTTGGTTCGAAGTGAATTTGGATCCAGTTCCAATTCCCGGTTCCTTGAACCATCCGTCATAAGTTAAAAGGGAATTTATCGATAGTTGGTTCATTAACTATCAAATCAACTAGTACAGTAATGTACGTCAACAACAAAGGCCCTTTAAATGATAACCATTTATTAAATCATTTCATCGATTCTTGAAAATCGATCCTATATGCTTATATCAATGGAATAAGTATATTCACAAATCTCTCATTTTCGTTTACCTCGAAAACCATAACCATACACTTATCTCTTCAGAATAAGCATATTCAGAAAATCCCCTCTTTATTTTCTTTATTTTGAAAATATCTCTATATATACTTTACCTAATGGTATATGTCTAATTATCAATCTTATATGGGTCAAGCAATGTCATGCGACACATTGTTTATTGCATAAACCCCAAGCCGTTTTATTTAACTTTAAAACTTTCAAGTTAAAGTTTACAATAACGCTTACGGAAATAATAATTAAATTTTCAACATCCACTTTCATTTTCGAACTAATATAATCTCTTGTTTTCACTCCTTCAAAAAGCATAGCCATACACTTATTTCTTAGAATAGGCACAAAACCATACTACTTTCTTACTCAGAAAACAATGCTATATACTTAACCAAATGGTATAAGTGTAGTCACAATTCATACCTGGGCCAAACAATGTCAAAAGATGCACTGTTTACTATAAAACCCAATAATTTTATTAAATTTCTAAACCTTGCAAAATAAAGTTGCGATATTTCTTATGGAAATAATAAATTATTTCCAACATCACTACCATTTCAAACTAGTACCATCCCTTGGATAATAATGAAGTCGTTCAAGTTTAGGTACTTTATTTGTCTCTCTAACCTTGACTCGACAAAGTTCTTATCTTAAGATAGATAAAAGCTTGTAACTCAAAAGATGAGATTAACCGTAATGTTACAAGTCCTGTTTCCTATTCAATTTAAATATGGTTTTCTATAACACATTTCTCGCACTTGAAAAACCTCTTTCCAATTATAGACACCTTTCCTTAGTTAGTTTATTATGTAAACCATTCCTAAGACGTCACCCTTTATCTTAAACCTCTTTAATACAATTTGTTCACCCCTTGGATTTATTTCGAAATCCATTTACCAAATCCTTTACATAGAATCATTAAGAATCCTTCCTTGGCGTTTCTAAAATTCTACATTTAATTACAATCATCTTTACTTATTTCAATTATTAACTAATCGCTTATTTAAAACAATTGCATTAGCTTTAAATATCCTTTATAAACATTATTTACAAAGCCATGATTTCCATACAATCAACACGTACGTCCGGATATAACCTCGTCTTGGCTGTACACCCCAGTTGAGACATCACCAAACAGTCCATTCAATGTGAAGATTCTCGGTCTTCCACCATCTTCTATCTCTTCGGCTTCTAACTCATCATATAATTGTTCGAAATGGGTTGAACCTGGTCTTCTCGAAATAATTAGCCTCAAAACAAAATTCTTTTTGGATTATCAAAACTCCAATTAAATCTCCTTTAATTGGAAAAACATTTCATAATATTAGATCTTATCTTAAATTTTGTTAAGCTGTTGGGCTTCCAAAATCAGCTTCAAAACTCTTTTATTAACCATATAAAAGGTTCAAAATTGTTTATATTCGATTTGGGAACTTAAAGCCTTTAATCTGAAAACGTTTTTTGAAACCGCTACAAAAGGCGTGGCAAAATAGCCTATTTCTGATTAACAAGGTTTTATCATTTAAAACCCCATATATTTAATTCAAAACTCTTTCAAATCGTTTATTATGATTTATCATAATTTTTCTCTATTTTTAATCATTTAAAAATAATCCATTTCAGTACGATCCCATTTCAGGTTCTTAACTACACCAACGTTGTTTTTATTCAAATTTGATTTGAACATATTTCAAGATCCAACCGTAGGATTATAAAACTTTTCTTTGCATTCGAAAACTCTTTCCATTTCGAACCAAACGTTTTTTTATTTCGGGGGAATTCGACGATCGGATCTACCGGTACATCAGTTTGAACTCAATAGTCGAAACCGCGAACTACCGCTGTGCGACTAGTACTATTCAGGCCAAACTTTGATTTATAATTAAAATTGAATCGAATTACTTTTAAAATAGTTCATTAACTATATAATAACTTTTGGAAGCTATATTTCCAATTTTTAACTTCATATTCAAATATTCCATTATTTAAATATTATAATATTATTTAAATTATTAAAATAATATTATTTTTCAAACTCCGTCTTTTGAAATCCAAACTTTTCTGAAGTCCATTATAAAAATAAATTAGATAATTTGGAAAAGAAAATCTTGTTAAAACATTTCTTATATACCCAAACCAACCTTCACTTTCAAAGTTATTATTCATTTTTAAATTAAAACTTGAACACGCCTTAATCGCTTGAAAACTGTTTCAAATCAATTTCTTTTCTTTACAAATGTTTATCATAATAACTTAAACATTGTTTCCAACAAAAGTCGGATATCAAATTCGTGCCTTTATTTTTTCACTTATTATTTAATTAATAAAATATTAAATTAAATAATCTCTATCAAACGGAGACTTAACCATTAACCCAATAATCCAATTATTTGGGAATAATATAATACGGTATCTATAATGACCCGTATTTTAGCGATATAATAATTAATTTATTTAATTATTTAAATAGTGATTTAGAGAATTAAATGGTCGTTTAATAAAATAACTTTGAATATTTAATTAAAATAATAATATAATAATATATTTAATTCTGAAATAATCAGAATTGGCTGAAATGGCGATATGGTGTGAATGGGGCAATTCAAAATATATAATTCAGTTTAGAATTGAATTTGAATGACGAATATATTATATAAATGACAGTTGAACGTATATTTTATTATAATTAAAAACGAGCCCGTAACGGTGCGGTAGTTCGCTGTTTGGCGATTTGAACTTCAACTAATTATACAGGATCCGCTTTAAATCGGATTTCTGTGAAACAAGAAACGTTAGGAGCTGGTGAAGTATATTTTTCTAGTGGAAGAGAAAAATCAGGATTTCATTGTGTAGATAATTATTTATGTCCAAATCAAATTTTAGAAAAGTCGCTGTGGAATTTCCTTTATAATTTATTTATATTTATAAAAGGAATTTCATTATAAATCGAATATCGATTTAATCGGGATTTGAAATATCAAGTTAGAAATTCATATAGGAATATTCTAGAGCTGTATGATATTCTGTTGTGGATATATACAATAATATAAATTTATTTATATTTAATTTAATTATATTTATATATTTAAATGGGTCATTCAGAGCTTTAAAAATAGCCACTTTTGCAAACGAAGTCGGAATTCGACGAAACTAATTTTTGTTGGATCTGCAACATCAAATTATTGTTAGATTCCAAGTTCGGTGATTTTTAGAGTCAGTATGTGGCCGTACCGATTTTTAATGTGAAAAATAGTCAGTATTTCGACAGTTAAAAATACGTTGTGTGAGCATACGAAGTCGGAATTCGACGAAACCAGTTTCGTTGTGACTGTAATGTCGAACTGTAGCTGCATGTCCAGTTTGGTGATTTTTAGGTATAGTATGTAGTTGCAGGGATTTTTAAGGACTCAGGACGAGTATAAAATCATGAAAATAAAATATAAAAATCAAATTCTAAATATCCACTCCATTTATCTGTGATCCAGCACAGGCCACGCAGCCTTCGTTCTCAACCACAAATGCTACCTACCAATACACAACTATATATAACCGCAAATGTTTTTACAGTAAAAGATTTCCCAAAAAAGAAAATCCAAACAAAATAAAGAAAAATCCTTAAATCACGAAAGTGATCTCTTGGTATTACTGGAATCATGCTCGTCGTTCTGACCTGGGTTTCATAAGGCTCGATGGGGTTTTTTGTGTCAGGTCGCGGTTCAGCAGGATCTAGGGCAAGATCATTCCAAGAGTTTGGTCTTCGAGCTCAGAAATAGATGACACCGGTGAACTTGCGATGGGGTTTAGCATCAAGTAGGAGGATTTTGTGGGTTTCCGTGTCCAACAAGTTCGATGTTGTTGCGATGAACAGCTCGGAGAGGCTGCTGAAGTCGCGAGTACATCGTGATAATCGGATGTTTTGAAATTAGCATAAGGTGATGTGGTTTTGAAAGTGGAGTAGTATGGAGGTCCTTGCGTTGAAATCCATGAAGTATACAAGGAGAGAATGATGGTCAGTGGTTTTCCATTTTCGGTTGTTTGATTTCCTAAAGTGCGGCATGGAGTTTGGGGAAGAAGGGAATACGATCTGGGTTTTTCAAAGGTGTATGTGGGCCTTAGACGGTTGTTGGGCTGAATAGGAAATGGTAAGGCCCGGTTAGAATTAGATTAATTCAAGTTCAATTCAATATAAGTAATGTATTGACTTGTATAAATCATATCTTGGCCATACGGTGTCAGATTAACGAACGGTCAGATCCGTTGGGATCGTATGGATGAGAGCTCCACAATGGAACTAACTGGGAGTGGATTGGTGCTCGTTTGAATTTATGGCGAAATAAACTGTTTGATTCAAATCAAACAACAGTTTATCGTTCTTTAACGATGAACTGCCAATGTGAGTAAATCTCACTAACTCTGAACAGTTTATAATTTCATGTTGTATTTTTAGAACTGTTAAATATTGGCTGATTGACTGCGTGTTGACTGTTTGATTGAACTGCTAGTCAGTTAATTGAATTTCTATATTGATTCTGTTTAACAGAATATATCATATGGAACTGAAAGTGATGTTGATTTTATTGTGTAACATCTGTGGATGCAGGGGGACAGGTTGGAGGAATCCGACTGGATTCCTCCATAATTATTTTATTGTTTTTCATATATTATGATATATGATGTGGTTTATAATCCGTGGGTGATTATATGTGTTTGGACGATATTGGTCATCGTGATTTGATGTGTTAAGTACCATAAAATATCGGAATGGGAAAAGGAGATTTTCAACGTGATATTGAAAACAGAATATGTATAAATTGGAATATTTATAAATAAGAAACATTTATAAATTGGAATAATTATAAAGTGAATTATTTATTTAGGATAAATAAATAAGATGTTATAAAATGGACTATTTACTTAGAAAATAAATAGGAGGTAATAAGTGAGATTTTTTTTGTTAAATAAAAAGGATAAGATAATGGATTTATTTATTTGTTAAATAAATAGAATAAGGAAAGGACATATTTATTTGTTAAATAAATAGGGTTATTAAAGGAAACATTTAGAATAAATAAATAGGATATTAAACGGATTATTTATTTAGGAAATGAATAAGTTATGATAAAGGGATATTGACTTAGAAATTGAATAAGTTATAAAAGAGATGTTAAGCAAAATAAATGGAATAAAGGATTTTCTATTTAGAAAATAAATAGAAGAGTTAATCGAATCGAGTTAATCGAACAGAGTAAATCAAATAGAGTTAAACAAGATTAGAAACTGACTAGAGATTAGTTAAGTTGAATAGTTTTCTGAGTATCAATCTGATGTTGGTTTCGGCCTTCGGGGTTTATACTTAGAGAATTGTTCTCTTATTAGTTTACAGTTAGAGTCTGATAGTTGTGGAATGGTAGTGATTGATCGATAGAATTTCCTTCTGGAAATGATATCGTTGTTTGCACACGTATTTTCCTTCGATAGTTAAATCACAGACTATCGAAGTTTTGACCAATTTACGTTGTTAATATGGAGAGACCAGTTGGATTATTATCCAAAGAACCACTCTGTATTGGCATAAGCGTTGCGAATCATATATGCCAAAGAAAATTGAAGACGGAGTAAAGTGCAAGGGCTATTGTATAAGTCTTAGATAACAGTGCCTAAGATGGATGTATTGAATAGTGCCTTCAGTTCATCCTGTTCCTGGATGACTTGTATGGATGAATGTCTGACAGAGTATTTCCAGAAAGGTCACGTACATTGATTTCTTCAACCGTACCAAGAGTGGAAGCAGAGAAGGAAACTTCTTTAGCTAACACGTAATGTACCGTTGTAGACGTCAATTAGTGATTTTCGATGGATCTGACAATGTGGCATTCGAAGTGAATCTGATGTGATGATAAAGCGTAACCTCAAGCCTCATCAACCGGCAAATGATAGAAATCGTCAGGCAGCATGGCTGTGTAGGTCGCACCTATTAGGGTGTATAATCACCTGATCTAGAGTTTCATTTACTTCTAAAAATCTATTGTTGATGTTGTCCCATTCGGGAAACGGTTGCTGATCCCAACCGTTGGTGATATACATTCGATACACTCAAGCGAAATGAGTGGTCGGTCATGTGTGGCCGGGTTGCAAGATGTTCTTGTTGAACCCAGTGTATTCCTTTCTAGAGGTACACTAGCGAAAGGTGGTTCCATACCTTGTCATAGTTGGAAATCCATTACCCAATACGTACTTATGGTTTTGATTGTATACTATATATGTAGAACGTGAGATGAAAGCGTTTCTGCTAGATGATTATTATATTATGGTTGATAGACATTATTTTAATATCAAAAGGGTTTTTGATATAAAGATATTTTGGATTCTCATAAGGGAAAAACCCGTTCCGTTATACGGCGTGGTCTTATGAGATATCGTTTACTTGTTTCGAACTGTTTTAAACTGTTTTACTCATAGATGTCCCACGACTGACCCGGAGTTTATTTTGTTTTGTTTTCCCTAAACTCTTGGGTGCCCAATTTTGTACGGGCAGTCAAGTAGTCGGGATTTACAGATACTTGAAGAGCTGGAGCAGGAGGTTTCAAGATCATATAGCTATTGTTTATTTCCGCTGTGTTGTAAGTGATGTACTTGATAATGATATGTATATTCAAGTAAAACCTTTATTTCAAGGATATGTTATCTATTATATGTTATTCGTTTCGCTGTGAGGTTCGTGTTACTCTGATGTTGTGTTCTTCTTCTTCATCTATTCTAAGTTTCTATCTTATCTTTCCTCACCCTCTGTCTTCTTTCTATTAGTTTCCTGGTTTCTAGTGCAATTTGGGGTTGGACTTGTGTTATTTAGTCAGCTCAAATTGGACCGGATTTTCGGGTCATTACAGTTGGTATCAGAGCTTAAGTTAAGTGAATTACCTTGGCTCTGTTGCATGACTCAGTAGAGATGGGGTTAGTAATAACCTAGATTGAGTTGAGTGTATATATACGAGTGAATGTACTTGTTATTTATAAATAATTTTATATTGTGGAGATTTATTGGTTGAGTTGTTTATGTGTTCTGGTCGATCAGTTTGATCCACTGTATCGGTAGGAGTTTATAAACACTTGAATACGATGAACCGTCATGGTATGTTTTGAAAAGAGGGTAAATGAAAATAATTTTACCCAAAGTATATTTTGATATATATAGGATATATTGGTTGTTATTATAATCGAGTAAGATTATAAAAATGTGAAATGGTTATGTAAATAACCGATCAAAATTCAGATAAGTATAATGAATTGAATTAAATCTGAAATTAAAATCAGAGTTGAAATTAAAACCCTGGAATTTGAAAGGTGTTTGTAAATGGAGTTAAATTAAATATATGTGAATTTTAAGATCCTGGGAGATTTTAAATTGTTTACAAACATTGGAATGATATTTTGAAGTGATTTCAAAATGGAAATGGTTTAAGAAATAGTTTTGAAAAGTGATATAGTATTGAACTTACTTTGATCGCTGGGAAATAAATTCCGATGGTGCATCATCGGTGTTCATTTTCGAGTTCTAAGTGATGGATTACTACCAAAGGATTTTGTTTTTGAATTGTTTTGAGAGAAACAAGTTGTTTGAAATCCAAAAAGGGATATTTGGTTTTTGAAAAGCAAAGCTGTTTAAAACTCCCCGGGGAAATATTGTTTGAATTAAAACCAAATTTAATTTGAAAATAAAGATAACTGATTAGTGGAATTAACCAGTTAATGAAACATGGGATGGAACTTAACTCGGTTAACTATATGGATTGATGAGTTAAGAATTTGGAATCGAGAATGGAACTTCGATTTGAATTTGAATTCGGCTTGGATAAGCGAATGGTTGTGTTGGAGGTAAAAGTGATTTGAGATTGATTGGGATGCCCTTGGTATATGCTGAATTAACAGCAGAGGGAAAGGATATATTGATATGCTCGACAAAAAGGTACCAGTTTATATTATATATTGGGTATGAGATTTTGATGAGCCGATTAGACAAGCCGCTTGGATGTTTGATTTTCTTTTGGGTTGGAGATGGCCCAGAGAGGCGAGTTGGAGTTTGACCAGTACAAAGGAGGTGCTGGCGAAATTTTTCGAAAAGTTAAGGTGTTGGAAAATTTCCAGGATTTTTGAAAATTTTCGTTGATAAGGATTAATTAATATTTTAATTAAAATTTAATTGGTTCAGTTGAAACTGAAATATAGAAGTGAACAAATAAGTTCTAACTGGTCGATAGGGTTTGTTTTCTACCTTAGCAATTTCGAGGACGAAATTATTTTAAGTAGGGAAGAATGTAATGACTCGTATTTTAGCGATATAATAATTAATTTATTTAATTATTTAAATAGTGATTCAGAGAATTAAATGGCCGTTTAATTAAATAACTTTGAATATTTTATTAAAATAATAATATAATAATATATTTAATTTTGAAATAATCAGAATTGGCTGAAATGGCGATATGGTGTGAATGGGGCAATTCAAAATATATAATTCAGTTTAGAATTGAATTTGAATGACGAATATATTATATAAATGACAGTTGAACGCATAATTTTATTATAATTAAAATCGAGCCCGTAACGGCGCGGCAGTTCGCTATTTGGCGATTTGAACTTCAATTGGATATACAGGATCCGTTTTAAATCGGATTTCTGTGAAACAAGAAACGTTAGGAGCTAGTGAAGTATATTTTTCTAGTGGAAGAGAAAAATCTGGAATTCATTGTGTAGATTTTTATTTATTTCCAAATCAAATTTTAGAAAAGTCGCTGTGGAATTTACTTTATAATTTATTTATATTTATAAAAGGAATTTCATTATAAATCGAATATCGATTTAATCGGGATTTGAAATATCAAGTTAGAAATTCATATAGGACTATTCTAGAGCTGTATGATATTCTGTTGTGGATATATACGATAATATTAATTTATTTATATTTAATTTATTTATATTTAAATATATTTATATATTTAAATGGGTCATTCAGAGCTTTAAAAATAGCCACTTTTGCAAACGAAGTCGGAATTCGATGAAACTAATTTTTGTTGGATCCACAACATCAAGTTATTGTTAGATTCCAAGTTCGGTGATTTTTATAGTCAGTATGTGGCCGTACCGATTTTTAATGTGAAAAACAGTCAGTATTTCAACAGTTAAAAATACATTGTGTGAGCATACGAAGTCGGAATTCGACGAAACCAGTTTCGTTGGGACCGTAATGTCGAACTGTAGCTGCATGTCCAGTTTGGTGATTTTTGGGTATCGTATGTAGTCGTAGGGATTTTTAAGGATTTAGGATGAGTATAAAATCATGAAAATAAAATATAAAAATCAAATTCAAAATATCCCCTCCATTTTTCTGTGATCCAGCACAGGCCACGCAGCCTTCGTTCTCAACCACAAACGCTACCTACCAATACAGAACTATATATAACCGCAAATGTTTTTACAGTAAAAGATTTCCCAAAAAAGAAAATCCAAACAAAATGAAGAAAAATCCTTAAATCACGAAAGTGATCTCTTGGTATTACTGGAATCATGCTCGTCGTTCTGACCTGGGTTTCATAAGGCTCGATGGAGTTTTTTGTGTCAGGTCGCGGTACAGTAGGAACTAGGGCAAGATCGTTCCAAGAGTTTGGTCTTCGAGCTCAGAAATAGATGATACCAGTGAACTTGCGATGGGGTTTAGCAACAAGTAGGAGGATTTTGTGGGTTTCCGTGTCCAACAGGTTCGATATTGTTGCGGTGAATAGCTCGGAGAGGCTGCTGAAGTCGCGAGTACATCGTGATAATCAGATGTTTTGAAATTAGCATAAGGTGATGCAGTTTTGAAAGTGGAGTAATATGGAGGTCCTTGCGTTGAAATCCATGAAGTATACAAGGAGAGAATGATGGTCAGTGGTTTGCCATTTTCGGTTGTTTGATTTCCTGAAGTGCAACATGAAGTTTAGGGAAGAAGGGAATACGGTCTGGGATTTTCAAAGGGGTATGTAGGCCTTAGACGGTTGTTGGGTTGAATAGGAAATGGTAAGGCCCGGTTAGAATTAGATTAATTCAAGTTCAATTCAATATAAGTAATGTATTGAATTGTATAAATCATATCTTGTCCATACGGTGTCAGATTAACGAACGGTCAGATCCGTTGGCATCGTATGGACGAGAGCTCCACAATGGAACTAACTGGGAGTGGATTGGTGCTCATTTGAATTTATGGCGAAATAAACTGTTTGATTCAAATCAAACAACAGTTTATCGTTCTTTAACGATGACCTGCCAATGTGAGTAAATCTCACTAACTCTGAACAGTTTATAATTTCATGTTGTATTTTTAGAACTGTTAAATATTGGTTGATTGACTGCGTTTTGACTGTTTGATTGAACTGCTAGTCAGTTAGTTGAATTTCTATATTGATTCTGTTTAACAGAATATATCATATGGAACTGAAAGTGATATTGATTTTATTGTGTAACATCTGTGGATGCAGGGAAACAGGTTGGAGGAATCCGACTGGATTCCTCAACAGTTATTTTATTGTTTTTCATATATTATGATATATGATGTGGTTTATAATCCGTGGGTGATTATATGTGTTTGGACGATATTGGTCATCGTGATTTGATGTGTTAAGTACCATAAAGTATCGGAATGGGAAAAGGAGATTTTCAACGTGATATTGAAAACAGAATATGTATAAATTGGAATATTTATAAATAAGAAATATTTATAAATTGGAATAATTGTAAAGTGAATTATTTATTTAGGATAAATAAATAAGATGTTATAAAATCGACTATTTACTTAGAAAATAAATAGGAAATAATAAGTGAGATATTTATTTGTTAAATAAAAAGGATAAGATAATGGATTTATTTATTTGTTAAATAAATATAATAAGGAAAGGACATATTTATTTGTTAAATAAATAGGGTTATTAAAGGAAACATTTAGAATAAATAAATAGGATATTAAATGGATTATTTATTTAGGAAATGAATAAGTTATGATAAAGGGATATTGACTTAGAAATTGAATAAGTTATAAAAGAGATGTTAAGCAAAATAAATGGAATAAAGGATTTTCTATTTAGAAAATAAATAGAAGAGTTAATCGAATCGAGTTAATCGAACAAAGTAAATCAAATAGAGTTAAACAAGATTAGAAACTGACTAGAGATTAGTTAAGTTGAATAGTTTTATGAGTATCAATCTGATGTTGGTTTTGGCCTTCGGGGTTTATACTTAGAGAATTGTTCTCTTATTAGTTTACAGTTAGAGTCTGATAGTTGTGGAATGGTAGTGATTGATTGGTAGAATTTCCTTCTGGAAACGATATCGTTGTTTGCACACGTATTTTCCTTCGATAGTTAAATCACAGACTATCGAAGTTTTGACCAATTTACGTTGTTAATATGGAGAGACCAGTCGGATTATTATCCAAAGAACCACTCTGTATTGGCATAAGCGTTGCGAATCATATATGCCACGGAAAATTGAAGACGGAGTAAAGTGCAAGGGCTATTGTATAAGTCTTAGATAACAGTGCCTAAGATGGATGTACTGAATAGTGCCTTCGGTTCATCCTGTTCCTGGATGACTTGTATGGATGAATGTCTGACAGAGTATTTCCAGAAAGGTCACGTACATTGATTTCTTCAACCGTACCAAGAGTGGAAGCGGAGAAGGAAACTTCTTTAGCTAACATGTAATGTATTGTTTTAGACGTCAATTAGTGATTTTCGATGGATCTGACAATGTGGCATTCGAAGTGAATCTGATGTGATAATAAAGCGTAACCTCAAGCCTCATCAACCGGTAAATGACAGAAATCGGGCAGGCGGCATGGCTATGTAGGTCACACCTATTAGGGTGTATAATCACCTGATCTAGAGTTTCATTTACTTCTAAAAATCTATTGTTGATGTTGTCCCATTCGGGAAACGGTTGCTGATCCCAACCGTTGGTGATATACATTCGATACACTCAAGCGAAATGAGTGGTCGGTCATGTGTGGCCGGGTTGCAAGATGTTCTTGTTGAACCCAGTGTATTCCTTTCTAGAGGTACACTAGCGAAAGGTGGTTCCATACCTTGTCTTAGTTGGAAATCCATTACCCAATACGTATTTGCGGTTTTGATTGTATACTATATATGTAGAACATGAGATGAAAGCGTTTCTGCTAGATGATTATTATATTATGGTTGATAGACATTATTATAATATCAAAAGGGTTTTTGTTATAAAGATATTTTGGATTCTCATAAGGGAAAAACCCGTTCCGTTATACGGTGTGGTCTTATGAGATATCGTTTACTTGTTTCGAACTGTTTTACTCATACCAGTCCCATGACTGACCCAGAGTTTATTTTGTTTTGTTTTCCCTAAACTCTTGGGTGCCCCATTTTGTATGGGCAGTCAAGTAGTTGGGATTTACAGATACTTGAAGAGCTGGAGCAGGAGGCTTCAGGATCATATAGCTATTGTTTATTTCCGCTGTGTTGTAAGTGATGTACTTGATAATGATATGTATATTCAAGTAAAACCTTTATTTCAAGGATATGTTATATATTATATGTTATTCGTTCCGCTGTGAGGTTCGTGTTACTCTGATGTTGTGTTCTTCTTCTTCTATTCTAAGTTTCTATCTTATCTTTCCTCACCCTCTGTCTTCTTTCTATTAGTTTCCTGGTTTCCAGTGCAATTTGGGGTTGGACTTGTGTTATTTAGTCAGCTCAAATTGGACCGGATTTTCGGGTCATTACAGTATCATATACCATGTTATAAACAACCATCATAACATTCAACACCAACCAAACAAGGTGTTATTAACTTAGCAATGTAATATCATTAACCCATTACTACTCAAAATTGTATTCTAATAACCCAGTAAGGTTTATATCCACAATCATCGTCCAATATCCACACAATCATCATTATAGGGTGTCATTAGTGTTAGGGACTGCGGAATGGATCGTTCAGGCAAAGCAAACACTAGAGGGCGGTGAATAGTGTTTGTAATAATTTAAACCAAACTAAAAACTAGAGAGAACTATGGGATGAATTAGACACTACAAACAAAAACACAGACACAGATTCAAACAGATTCAAACACAGAAGCAAAATAAACAAAAACAAAAGTGCAGAAAAGGAAAGAACACACCGGATTTTATACTGGTTCGAATCACTCCTACGTCCAGTCCCACACAACGCTAGGTTGTGCAAAGTTTTATTACTCTTTCAATAGTCAATTACACCCTCCTTGATTTCATGGCTCAACAAGGAGACACCGATTCCTGCTTTCTTGATTTCGCGACTCACAAGAACACACCGACTCCTATTTCCTTGATTTCACGGCCCACAAGGACACATCGACTCCTATTTGACTCACAACAAGGTTTATTCAACCTAACCAATTACAAAATAGCCCTATAACTCTTCAGTAGCACTTGATTCAAAGAGTAGAGAGTGTAGAGAGAAGAAATTTGATCAATTCAGAAGTGAATTCGACAGAGTATAAGTGTGAAAACCATAAAAATGATTAAGAATAATGTTAGGGTGAAAGAGGATGAAGATGGAGAAGAAGAGATAATAGAAAATTTGGTTTTAACGTCTTTTTATAGGGTAGGAAGGGTTGCAACGGTTCCGAAGCGATTCAAATAGTGAAAAGACACTTCCCTTCAAATTTAGAAAAAATAGTTGTTATATGTCGACATACATATTTTGCTATGCCAACATAGCCATGTGTAAATTTTATTTTCAAAGCATTTTTCAAGAATTTTGATATAAAATTAATTCTGGAAATTCTTGGATAAAATTCTAATGTTGTAAATCAATATTATATGATAGAAAAACATATGAAAATATATTTTTAAACTATATATAAAATTATAAGGTTTTAAACTATATAAAATATAAATAAAGTCTATAAAAACTTAAGTTTGAAAAACAAAAAAGAATAGAAATAGAGTTAAATAGAAAAACAAAATAGATAAGATTGAGGATAAAAAGAAAAAGAAAAATAGAGTGGATTGAGGAAAGAATTGAAAAATCAGAATTTGAATTTGGATTTGAACTTGGAGTGTTATTTGGAGTCTTACAAAATCTAGACTCTATAAATATATTATTCTTGAACTCTTGAAATCTTGATAACTCATGAGTCTTGAATCTTCTATGTATTCTGAATCTCTAAAAGCTCTTAAATTGTATAGTCTTCAGCATTAATTCCTATATATAAATCGTGCATATGTGTGTGTGTGTGTGTGTATATGTATTCTTAATGAAGATGTTAGTATATATTTTATAATCAATGATAATTGAAATAAGGTTGTTGTCATCAAAACTCCATTCTCCAACAATCTTCCCCTTTTTGATGATGACAACCTTAGTTTATAAAATATCATACCTATATATTCTTGTATGTACCTATTTGATGATGATCTTCTTATTACTCCTCCTGTCTATAAGAATTCTATAAAATTATGCCTTTATTTTATAATTTCTCCCCCTTTGGCATTATCAAAAAGAAAGATTAAAGATACTCCCCCTAAGTTAAACAATTATAGAATCTAAGTAATCCCCCCTAAATAACTATTTAGAATACTCCCCTTAATCTAATAATTGTATATTTATGTTATAGAAGGTTTAGAACAATATTAATCATAAACAACAATTTTATTTATGTTAAACATACATGTGTACATATACATGGATTTATACATATACCTATATGACATAAGAACGTAATAAAGCGAAATCTAGACAATCCTTAAACAATAAATTATTTGACAATGGGAGACTTGTGAATTGGACAATTTGGATAATGGAGACAGAATTCTCCACTCTTTTCAATCACATTCCCATTTTTGTCAAATAGAACCTCTCTTACGCATTCAACGTTATCATCTTCGTCCGTAACCATTGGTCAAACCTGTTGATATTCTTCCTTCTCCATCATTTCTTCCTCTTCCGGTTCTTCTTCTGGTTCTTCCTCTTCTTCCATTAGTTGATTATCGTCATTGATGATAATCGGGTTAGTCTCATTATCCATTATAAACTTTAAGAGACTCCTCATTACTTTTCCTTGTTTGTTTTGCTCCTGACTTATTCTAATTTGAAGCACTTGCATCTCAGCCACCATTTGTAGTATATACTCCATTTTCTCTTCAATTTTAATCACTCTAGAGAGCGTAAATCGTTGAAATGGAATCTCGGATGGTCCAACATATGAATCAAAGTTGCTTTGAGTATTTGGATTAGTGGAAGCCATTGTAATTTTCAATTTAGAGTTTTTACAAAGAACAAGAATGAGAATGAAGAAGAAAACTCGAATTAAAGGAGTTATATAGTTAGAATAACTAACTTTTGGTGGGAATTAATTTAAAAAAAAATCAGTTGTATGTCGACATACCAGAATATTCATGTCGACATAGTGCTGTAGATTTTATTATTTTAATTCCTTATTATATTTATATATATATATATGTATGTATATATATTATTACTTTAATTACTCTAATTCACTTAATGAACATATACCAAATTCTCTCCTAAATTTAGTGAATGTTGCTTCATTTAATGGTTTGGTTAATATATCGGCTATTTGTTTATCTATTTCTATAAATTCAAGTGAAATCTTTTGTTTGCTTATAATATCTCTTAGAAAATGATGTCGCACATCAATATGTTTAGTTCTTGAATGATGAGTAGGATTTTTAGATATATTTATAGCACTTCTTTTATCGCAGCATATTGGTGATTTACTTATGTTTAAACCAAAATCGTTTAAAGTTTGTTGCATATGAATTACTTGTGAACACGCCAAAGCAGCAGATATATATTCTGCTTCAGTTGTTGACAAAGATACGGTATTTTGTTTCTTACTAAACCAAGATACAAGGGAATATCCTAGAAAATGACATGTTCCACTAGTACTTTTCCTATCAGATTTACATCCAGCGTAGTCAGCGTCACAGTACGAAACTAGATCGAATGAATCATTTTTAGGATAAAATAATCCAAAATCGAATGTATGCTATACATATCTCAGAATACTTTTTACGGCTATTAAATGAGTTTCGTTAGGTTGTGATGGATATCTTGCAAAGAGACATACACTATGCATTATATCTGGTCTACTGGCAGTTATATATAATAATGATCCTATTATTCCGCTATATAGTTTTTGATCAACATCTTTTGATGTATCATCTTTACTTAAAGCAATATTAGTTTCCATAGGTGTTGGTCTACCATTTGTTGTTGTTAGATTGTACTTATTAATTAAATCTCTTGCATATTTTTCTTGATTAATAAGTATTCCATTCTTTAGTTGTCGAATTTGTAAACATGAAAAGAATGATAATTCTCTAATATGGCTCATTTCAAACTCTTTGGTCATAATATCTGAAAATTCTTTATTCATTTTTTCATTTGTTGACCCAAAGATTATGTCATCAACATATATTTATACTAATTGTATATCTTTATTATTTTTCTTAATAAACAACGTATTATCTAATTTTCCTATTTGAAAGTTTGATTGTAATAAATAATTTTGTAATCTATCATACCAAGCTCTAGGAGCCTGTTTTAATCCATATAATGCTTTCTTTGGTTTATATACGTGATCGGGTAACTTCTCTTCTTCAAATAGGGGTGGTTGCTCTACATATATGTCTTCTTTGACAAAACCATTTAGAAATGCACTTTTAACATCCGTTTGATATAATTTGAAATTATTATAGTTTGCAAAGGATAGTAAAATTCTAATAGCTTCTAGTCTTGCTACGAGAGCAAAAGTTTCATCGTAATCTATTCCTTCTTGAGTATATCCTTGTGCTACTAGTCATGCCTTATTTCTTACTACCTCACCGTGTTCATCCATTTTATTTTTATAGACCCATTTGGTTCCTATAATTTTTTTATCCTCTAGTCTAGGAACAAGTTCCCATACTTCATTCCTAGTAAATTGATTCAATTCTTCTTGCATAGCAAGTACCCATGAATCATCGAAAGAAGCTTCCTTTGGATTTTTGGGTTCTATAGTTGATATAAATGCAATATTACTCATATTATTTAGTTGATTACGAGTTCTAACAACGGATTCAATATCCCCTAAAATATTTTCTACGGGATGGTCTCTAAGTAATCTAATTCTTTTATTTGGTTGGTCATCTTAGTTATTTATTTCATTAACTTCATCCTCACAATCGTCTTTATCATTTTGAGTTATACTTTTATAGTTTTCATCGAAAGATACGTTTAATATTTCTTCTATAGTGTTGGTTCAAGTATTAAAAACTCTATAAGCCTTGCTTCTTTCAGAATATCCAATAAAAATTCCTTTATCTGATTTTGAATCAAATTTGTCTAAATTATCCCTTGTATTAAGTATAAAACATGTACTTCCAAATATTTTAAAATAAGATACTTTTGGTTTCTTATTATACAAAAGTTCATAAGGAGTTCTATGAGTCAAAGGTCTAATTGAAATTCTATTTTTAATATAACAAGTTGTTGCTACTGCCTCAGCCCAAAAATTCGTTGGTAAGTTACTATCGGATAACATAGTTCTTGCACATTCTTTTATCGTTCTATTTTTACGTTCAACTACTCCGTTTTGTTGAGGAGTTCTTGGAATTGAAAAATTGTGGCTTATTCCCTTTTTATTACAATACTTTTCAAAATTCTCATTTTAGAATTCTCCACCATGGTCGCTACGTATTATTTTAATATTTAGTTATAATAAATTTTGAATCCTTTTAGAAAAAATTTTAAATTGATCAAAAGTATCACTTTTATTTTTAAGAAAAAAAGTCCAAGTGTATCTAGAGAAGTCGTCAACTATTACAAATACATATCTATTATGATTTATTGATTGAGTTTTAGATGGACAAAATAAATCCATGTGTATTAACTCTAATGGTTTTGAAGTAGTGATTTCTTCATTTGATTTTAATGAACTCTTCTTTATTTTTCCGAATTGACAAGCATCGCATAAGTTATTAACTTTGAATTTCATTTTGGGTAATCCTCTAACCAAATCTAATTTAGAAATTCTAGAAATATGTTTGAAATTTATATGACTGAATCTCTAATGCCAAATCCAAGGATCACTTGTATTGGCCATAAGACATAAATTTTCATTGGAAATTTTCATACGTAATATATAAATATTTTTCTTTCTATCTCCTTCGAATATAGCCTTTGAATTTCTATCTTCTATGAAACATTTATTCTTTTCAAATTTTATTTTGTATCCTTTATCGCAAAGTTGACTTATACTTAGCAAATTGTGATTTAAATTCCTAACTAATAAAACATCAAAAATAGTAGGAGTTTCGGAATTACCGACATTGCCGATTGCAATTATGTATCCTTTAGAATTATCTTAGAAGTTTACCAATCCACCATCTTCATACTTCAGTTTATTGAGTAGTTCTGGATTGCTAGTCATATGTCTTGAAAAGCCACTATCCAGTATCCATTTGTCCTTTTTCATTTCTGCCAATTGCTTTCCAGAATTTTAATTTTCAATAGCCATGTAACACAACAGTTCAATATTTGAATTTCCAATAGCCACCTTTTCAGAATTTGAATTGCCAATAGCCACTTCACCCATCTTTTCAACTTTTGAGTTTTCAAAAGTCATAGAACTCATCCTTTTCTGTATTGACCAATATTGTAGATCATATGCTTCTTTAACATTAATATATGCAGACTCTTTTAACATTGATGCAATGCATGAATTGACACTAGTATTATCAGAGATTCCAAAATTTGCCATTTTACCAAATTTTCAAAAATCAAATTATGAACTTTTTGAAAGACCTTGCCCTGATACCAATTGTTAGGGACTGCGGAATGGATCGTTTAGGCAAAGCAAACACTAGAGGTGGGGTGGGGGGGTGAATAGTGTTTATAAGAATTTAAACAAAACTAAAAACTAGAGAGAACTATGGGATGAATCAGACACTACAAACACAAACACAGACACAGATTCAAACACAAGCAAAATAAAAAAACAAGTGCAGAAAAGGAAAGAACACACCAAATTTTATACTGGTTCGAATCACTCCTACATCCAATCCCACTCAATGCTGGGTTATGCAGAGTTTTATTACTCTTTCAATAGTCAATTACACCCTCCTTGATTTCACGGCTCAACAAGGAGACACTGATTCCTGCTTTCTTGATTTCACGACTCATAAGAACACACCGACTCCTATTTCCTTGATTTCACGGCCCACAAGGACACATCAACTCCTCTTTGACTCACAACAAGGTTTATTCAACCCAATCAATTACAAAATAGCCCTATAACTCTTCAATAGCACTTGATGTAGAGAGTAGAGAGTGTAGGGGGAAGAAGTTTGATCAATTCAGAAGTGAATTCGATAGAGTGTAAGTGTAAAACCATAAAAATGATTAAGAATAATAGTAGGATGAAAGAGGATGAAGATGGAGAAGAAGAGATATTAGAAAATTCGGTTTTAACCTCTTTTCATATGGTATGAAGGGTTGCAACGGTTCTAAAGCATTTCAAATAGTGAAAAGACACTTCCCTTCAAATTTAGAAAAAATAGCTGTTATATGTCGACATACATATTTTGCTATTCGACATAGCCATGTGTAAAATTTATTTTCAAAGCATTTTTCAAGTATTTTGATATAAAATTAATTCTGGAAATTCTTGGATAAAATTCTAAAGTTGTGAATCAATATTATATGACAGAAAAATAAATGAAAACATATTTTTAAACTATATAATATAAAATTATAAGGTTTTAAACTATATAAAATATAAATAAAGTATATAAAAAACTTAAGTTTGAAAAACAAAAAAGAATAGAAATAGAGTCAAATAGAAAAACAAAATAGATAAGATTGAGGATAAAAAGAAAAACAAAAATCGAGAGGATTGAGGAAAGAATTGAAAAATCAGAATTTGAATTTGGATTTAAACCTGGAGTGCTATTTGGAGTCTTACAAAATCTAGACTATATATATATATATATATATGTGTGTGTGTGTGTGTGTGTGTATTATACTTGAACTCTTGAAATCTTGATTACTCATGAGTCTTGAATCTGAATTCTGAATCTCTAAAAGCTCTTAAACTGTACAGTTGTAAGGACCCTGAACTTCCCCGGTCTCCGAGGAGAAGAGGAAGAACGGATTGCCTTGAGGACAAGACAAATCAGAACACAAACAGAAGAACATCTCATTGCTTATTACAACAATTTCTTCAGAATACAATAATATACAGAGTATAAAACTTTATACATCAGAAAGATATCAGAGATTTACAAATTACAATGCAGCGGAAAACAATACAAAACACAACTGAAAGGAATATACGGATACAGAGCTTTCTGAATATTATTCCAGCTGTAAACCAGGATCCTGTGAATATAAATCTGCAAAACCAAAACTACTAGCTGCCCGTGTGGAAAATAGGGGCACCCTGAGTTTAGGTTAAAACAATAAACTCCAGGTCAGTCATGTGACTGATGTGAGAACTAAAACAGTTATTAAGATTTATTTTGAAGTTAGGTAATTCCAAGGACCACGCCGTATAACACGGAATGGGTTTCCTCCCTAGAATACCAGTGCATAAAACAACAGCGCAACGCTAAATAAAGAACAATGAAGCTATTATAAGACTCAGGTCCCATCACACAATGCAACGCAAGCCGGAGGATAGAGGTTTTACCTTATAATAGACAAAAATGCTTGTTACGTGAAATTTCATCTTTTATTATTACTATAAGTGTATAGTGTCAAAACAATTTCAATCATAAGCATCAATTATAGACGGCATAAGTACCCCATACCACTATGTCGCCATATATAGGTTTACAATTAAAACCGCAAAATGTCATATTAGAAGTTGGATTTCCATCTGTGAACCAAGACAAGGGATCATCCTCACAGCTTCGAGACAATCTAGCCTACCATGTCTCAGGCAAGCGCGCAGACAAGCCTTGGATCGTCAGGGCCGGTCCACTCGATGTGGATTAAAATGCCTGAACACTACGTTTCCCCGCCTTATGGGGCGTAAACTGGTCATATCCGACCAAACTATCGGCCCCGGAACAACCGATATAACCGAGGCACCTCGCTATCCATCATCCACATAAGTAAAATGCCAGAGCGTGCAAAACACTGACACCACTCCTAGCTAGAAAGAAATGCATGTCCTCCCTGAAGTCCTCTCTCGTTTCTAGTCCACACCGGGGTGTGAGGCTCGCGAATTAACGCTACACAAAGCTATGCTATATTAAAGCCGTGCTTTGATCATCAACCACAAGACTCTGCTTTTCAACATAAGCCTTGATCATTTGCATCTCAGCATGCCACACAGCCAATTCACGCTATGCAACCAATGTCTATCAATCACACAGAATGAAATCCGAAGTCGGACACACATCCATTTACAAGCCCGTTCTAGGTCTGAACGAAACCGGAGGCACTTTATTCCTTCCCCAAATGTCCAATACAAGGGAGAGGCCCTCGCATATCCGTCGATCTCCAAGTACGTCTAGACGATCACCACTTATTACCTCACCTTGGGTGTAAAGCCCAATCAAGACATCGGTAATCATCCAAAAAATGTGAAGATCTCCGGTCTTCGACCACCGTCTTCATCCTCGATATATCGTCGAATTAGTTATTCAGAATGAGATAAACCCGGTCTTTCTGAATAACTCGCGTATATAATAAACAAGTGATATAAAAACCCAACATACGCCTCATTCAAATCTAGAATATTTCTTTATCCAAATATTCATATAATTTGGGGAAGGTTCCCATTAATTTTATCAACGATAAATTCCTTAAATTTATTCTTTAATCTTCCTTTGGATATCATTTCACTCTAATTAAAGATTCATTAAAACTGCACTTGGTTTTAATCTTCCCAAAAATCAATATTAACGATTGTTTAACTTGGGAAATCATATCCTGCCTTTAACTGGGTTAAAGAACCAGTGTTATTTAAAACACGGTTCACGATAAACCCAAAATCACATTCCATTCCATTAGCCTTTAACCGTAAATTACAAGTGAACCATTCCCTAAGTATTAACCCCGAAGGCCGAAACCAACATTAGATCAATACCCAGAAAATCATTCAACTTAACTAATCTCCAGTTAGTTTATGAATTCCTTAACTCCATTGGGTCTAAGAACAATATTATTAAATATACCATTCACGACAACCCAAAATCACATTCCATTATTAATGGAATCTTCATGGAAAACAAATCGATATATATACTCGATATAAACTTCCATATCCAACCGATAATATAAATGGAATAACGACAAGGCCTTTTAAATTCCATATATACTAACCGTCTTCCTATACAGAAGCTTACTTCGATTATTACCTAATCGAATTCCATTCCATCCCAATTTAATATATTAAATTGGAAAACTTTACTTTGGAAAATCTCCTTTAAATCTTAACAAAAGATTTATAATTTCCAAATCCCATTTCACTGTAAATTGGGTTAAAGAACGAATGTCGCTAAAACACAGTTCACAACAAACCCAATCCACATCCCTTCAGTCTCTAACCGTAAATTATTAAGAGAACAATTTCCTAAGTATTAACCCCGAAGGCCGAACCAACATCAGATCAATACCCAGAAAACCATTCAACTTAGCTAATCTCTAGTCAGTTTCTAATTTTCTTAACTCCATTAGGTTCAAGAACAGTGTTATTAAAGATACCATTCACGACAAACCCAAAATCCAATTTGATATGAAATACAAGGCTCTGAATAGAAAATATATCGGCTTATATTCAATATCAAATTCTGAAATCAACAAATATCGTATTGGAAATAACAATATATATATATCTTTCAAATTTCCATAACAATATCTGTATAATCACGAAATTCAACATCGAACTATTCCGAAGACAATTTTGATTCAAATCCATTTCCAATTTATATATTGGAAATTCAGGTTATTTTTAAAACCATTTCAAAACCAATTTATTTATTTTAAAAATAATTTAATTATAATTCTAGCTCAAAACTAGTTCATTTCGATAAAAATCTATTCTTATCTTTTCAAATATGGGATTTTTCATCCCGATTCTTTCCAAATCACTTCTTATGATTTTACACTAATTATTGATATTTTTAATAATTTTATCAAGGCTCGTACAGTCGATTTCCATAAACGGCCATCGAACTGCACTTACAACGATCTTTTCCAAATTTGATTTGGACATAATTCCAAATACAACCATTAGATTTATAATTACTTGTATTCTTTAGAAATCTCTTTTCGATACGAACCCAAGGTTTTGGTTTTAGGAGAATCCGACGGTCGAATCTCCCGTAATATCCATTCGAAGTCAATGGTCGAAATTCGCGAACTGCCGCAGCGCGGTGCGTTCTACTCAGGCCATTATATTATATATAGTATATATATATAATATATATTTCATCGATTTCCATTTAAAACGTATTTTATAAATCGTTTTAAATTCGTTTTCAAAATGATTTCAATTTCAAATCAAAATTGAATATTCCATATCATCGATATATAAATGATAATATTTTCAAAACATTATATTTCGAAATCAATTCCTTTGCAATATTCATTATAAAAATGAATAAAATCGATATAAATATCGTTCACTTCAAAATGGCGTCGATCTAATCAACACGGCTATATATATTTAAATATTTCGTGTTCATCCCAAATCGGACATCAAAATCAGATTTTGATCATTTACTGAATATTATTTTAGAATATTCATTATTTTAAAATATTCATTATTTTAAAATATTTATTCTTTCTGAACTGGAATCAGACACAGTCAATTACCATATAATTTGACTATATGGGTTTCATACACACATGTATACAACAACAATCAAACGCAGTCAACCATCATCCAAAGTGCATTCTACACTGCATAAGCATATAATATAAATATTCAACGCTTATAACAGCCTGTCAATCAATCGATCGACATACAACTAATTATTGGGACTAGTGTATGTCATATATCATCCCAATACCCGTATGGGGTTTCAAACAACAAATAATGAATTTTATTTGTGCAGTTGGGCGATGTGTAAAATTTATCGTCCCAATCAATATCAGTCAAATGTGTGTACATAAACAAATCATCCGATTTGTTTATAAATATTTGTTTTATTCATGTACATGTTAAATTTTTTATTTTTAACTATAAAATATTTTTAACGATAAAATATTTTATTCCATTCCATATCACAACAATAAATTTTCACAACACATCAATCAAACAAACAAGTCATCCATGGTCTGTGGACGACGGGTGTCGGGTGCTGCTAAGCACCGTCTGCATCCTAGTATATATTTTAACTAGAAAATAAAAAAAAGTGAGGAGTTCTCACCTTGGGGTCCCACTCCTCCATTCTTTCAAAATGAAGAAGATAAATGTCACGCCGACTACACTCAAGCGAACTCAGTATCCTACATGATTGATTTTCATTAATAGCATTCACACGATAAAAATCACATTTTTATCTATCCAGAAATCATATTTTTACTTAGCGATTTCATTTATATAAAAATCATATTTTTATAGCGATTTCATTTATATAAAAATCATATTTTTATAACCTTTTATTAAACAAAATCCTAGCTTTATCATGAATAAAAATCCATCCTTTACTATGAATAAAAGTCCCTTCTTTACCATCAAAAACCGTATTTTATCAACGCTACCCATACATAAAAATCTTATTTATATTAACATACATATATAAATAAAAAAGAAAATCTTAAATAAATTCTTACAGTCGATGTTGGGGGTTCCACGGGCGAGGTCTGGTGGCTCTTCACGCGATTGGCGGGAGGACTGGTGGGCCAGCAGTGGCGGCGGTCGGTGCGGGGCCGGAGGCAGGGGGTGTTGCGTCGATTTTGGGTGTCGCGGTCATCGATGGAACCGCCGTGGAGAGGAGAGGGAGGAGCAAATCGGAGAGAGGCAAGGGGGCTCGCGATGATGAAGGGGGGGGGGAGGGGTTAGGGTTCATCACGATTTTTTTTCTTTTATTTGATCTGGGAAAACGTGGAGGAGGGGGAGTATAGGGAGGGGGTTTTATATAAAATATATATTTAATCTAATTTAATTTCAAAAGGGTTGACTTTTTCCTCGACCACTAAACGAGGCCTACCGACTGTCGTCCATAATTAATTACCCCCATTCCGAACACAATGGGATATGTATCGTAAGCCAGTTTGCCTGTTTCAATCGGTTTTTGTCAAAATCAAAAATATAAATCTATATATTGAATTTGAACGCACATTTCAATTTACCGGGGCCACATACGGACTCTAAAAATTTCAAAAAAAATATTTCTAACTTCGTATTGAAGATATGGTTCTAACAAAAATAATTTCATCAAATTTGGAGACCATTTGAAAAAGGCCATTTTCTGGTCGATCCAAATTGACTTAAACTATCAAAACACGTTTTCCTGTGCCACGCTCACGTATTGATTCGAAAAATCATGAATTTCGGAATCTAGCAATAATTAGACATCCCGGATCCAACAAAAGTGGTTTCGTCGAAAACGGAGGTCGTTTGCAAAAGTTCCATTTTTAAGTGCTATATTTTCCATAGCGACTATTCTGAATTTTCAACTTGGCATAACTTTTTATTCCCGCTATGAAATTTCAATTTTTCGGATTCGTTGATATTCTCAAATAAATTCTAATATTTTTGGTTTGGCTAAAATCCGGTTTATTTTGAATCCTGTACATTCATTTGAAATTTGAATTCGAATTTTCAAACTACCGCGCCATTTCCAATTCCTTTTTTAATTAAAAATAAATATTTATATACTAACGTCAATTCAAATAAATATATACATTCGAATTCTATTTAAAATAAATTTCTAGCCATATTTATTTAAAATAAATCGTTTTAAATATTCAAAATTCATTAAAATTGCCAAAATAAATTTTTTAAATTGGTTCGGATTTTCCGGGTTGTTACAACAGTCTTCAGTATTAATTCCTGTATACAAATCCTGCATATGTATATATATATATATATTCTAAATAAAGATATTAGTATATATTTTATAATCAATGATAATTGAAATAAGGTTGTCATCATCAAAACTCCATTCTCCAACAATTAGCTTAAGTGTCATATGTTTATCACTTAAAAATCAAATTTTTACTTCACTAATCATTATTAAATCCAAACGTGATTTAATATAAATAACCCTACACTACTTATCCTTTTAAGTATGTAGTTTCTCACTAAGTTATCCACTTCTTCGTAACTTTGAATGTAGAATTCCTTTGTTATTCCTATAAAGTTGCTGTTATTTCTATAAAATTCGGCAACCTTCAAGCGTCACTGTACAATATCAGATTCCAAATGGACAGAGGTTCGACGCGTATGGTTTTTATAAGTTGCACTTGAATATATGTGGGTATTATTGGTTTCAGAGACAAAAGGTCGGATCTTTGGATGAGGGGGTACGTCCTAGTAGGGGTGTGGGGGACCACCGGTGTGTTGGTGTGGGATGGTGGGGTCCACGGCTAGGGTATTTTAGGGTGTAAAGGTGGCGTCTTTTAGTGTTTAAGGGGGTTAAAAGTGGTTTAGGGGTGTTAGGATGGTGCGGGGTCCACGACAAGGAGGGGAAGGTGCTTGGGCTGACGTGGCAACAAGGGTGAGGGTGCAGATTGGCTGGGGTGGCGGGTAGGTCCCATGACCATGAAGAGGAGAAGGAGGAAGAACTAAGGAGAAGAAAAGGAAGAGCGAATGAAAAGGGAAGGAAAGTGAGGAGAGAGCTTTATTCATAGGCAAGAGCTTGGGTATTGGATGAAAAATGTCGCCTAGGTGCCGGCCATTAGAGTGGATAGCTTCGTGGTGAAGTATGGACTTTACAACAATTTTCCCTTCCATGGTTTATTAATTAATTCATTCCTTATTTTAAGTGCAAAGGCATAATCTTCACATAGGCATCATCATGAAAGAGTGCAAAGACCTCATGATAGAAGAGTACCAGTGAGGTGTCATGGAGGGAGTGATTTAAGGAAGTTTGTCTCTGGTTAATTTAAGCCTGTATTTAATTAAACGACTTTTTACGTTTTCAATTCGTACGATCAAATCGTAGGTCCGATCGATACGAAATTTGAAATCCTACTATACTTCATTGATACGCATCCAATGAAACTAGTCTCATCAAATTCGAAGACCATTTGAAAAATGGCCATTTTCTAAGCTTTTATTAAATTTCAATAGATTTTTCGATAGCGTTTATATTGCGTACGCTCACATACTAACTCCGATTGATATGAAATTTGAAACCTTATCATACTTTAACTTTCCATATCCGATGAAACTGTTTTCATCGAATCTTGAGATTGTTTGCAAAATGTCAGTTTTTAGGATATCAAAATAATACTAAATTATCGATTTTCAATATATTTTACTTTTAATTCAATTTTTAAATTGGCTATAATTTCAGGTCATTACAATCTTTATAAGTCTTATTACAAAATTATTTTAGTTCTATCTTTATAAAACTTAATTACTTATATAAACTTGTCGAATTTAAATCGAATCATTTATAACTTAACTTGCATAATCAATTTCAGCCAATTTTAGGTTCCTGTTTAGATTTCCAAACTTCATAACCTTTCCACTCCTACGTTTTAAATTCATTTATAATCCATTTTTAGGTTTAAAAATACATTTATAAAAGCCATTATGATAGTTGAAATCACTTATAAAACTTATTCATTTATAAAAGCTTGGTTTTTATAAACTTCGAAAACCTTGGATTTATTGATGAAATCCCTTTATAAGAACCCCTTATAAAGTTCCATTAAAACTCATTACAACTTAATAAATTCTTTAAATGAATTCCAATTAAAAAGGGAATCACTTGAATTATTATCAACTAAAATAATAATTAACAACAACATTAACTAAAGTAATAGTACTTTGTTTCATTATTAACTAAAAGTAAAATAGATTACCCTTTTAAAAAGTTATTGAAATAGTAACTAACTTATTAATAACCATCAACTCTATAATTTTCTTTATACACAGTTAATTAAAAATAAAATTAAACCATTTTGAACACGTACAAAGTTTAAACAACTATTTGTTAAATTATTTCTATTAAATTAATTGGAAACAAATTAATTTAATAACCAATTCTAGTTAAAACATTTGACTTAATCAACTGGAAAATAATTACCTTTTTAACTAATTTCAATAAACCTTCAAATTAATCAATAAATTAATTAATTTAACATCATCCCGCTTAATTGTTTCTTTAAAACAATTATCCCAAACTATTAACCCGTTTGTTAATTTCTAACTTACTTGCTTGTAAAACTTACTTAAAACATAGATTTTTGCTGTATAAATCATTTTATAATTAATTATAAAAACCTATTTATAAATGTTCATTTAATTATAAAACCTCTATTTCATATAACTTATACAAATTATAATTTAAAACTTTGCTTCTGTTATATATATATATATATATATATATATATATATATATATATAGGCGAATCAACGTCTTAGAAAGATGAATTTTAGGTCATCGGCTACCAGTTACTTAATCAATTCTGTTTATTGATTAGTAACACTTCAATGTTGAATTTTAATTCAACATTAACATCCAAATCAACTTTTAATGTTACTTATGTTAGATAGTCCATATATGTATAATATGAAAACATGTAACTTTCAAAATATTGAGAAATCCTGTTGGATCCCTCCAACTTGTTCTTCCAGCATCACAACTCATATTATCATTTTATATGTGCATATGAAATAGAAATTTTATATTAATTCATTTAAGATGACGAAAAATAAATATCGACAATCACCAACAAAGCAATAATCATCCAAAGCATCCAAAATACAATTTAAACTAACAATGAATATTATTATATGAAATAACAATATTTATAAGTATTCCAGAAAGAGTGAGAGTTAACTCACCATTCTATTTTGTAATGACTCGTATTTTTAACCATTAAGTCTAAATATTTAATTAGATATTAAATGTTGAATTGGAATCATAAATGAGTTTTTATATAAAAATTACCAGCTTAAATAAACGTAATATGATTTAATTCTGAATTTATCAAAACATTGTAATATGAAAACGAGGGATAATTGAATTTGAGATATAAAATACAATTGATGATTTATTAAGATCCAATTGAATTCAGATTTCAGTTATAATAAGGAATTAGTTAAATAAACGAAGTTTGAACGTATAATTTGTAATTAAATTACAAACGTACTCATAACGTCATGGCGACTCGTAGTTTTACGTTTTGAATTTTAATTGAATGTAAGGGGTCCAATATAAGTCGGAATTCTTTGAAACAAGAATCTTTCGGATCTATTGGGTTATAGTTTACTAATGAAAGAGAAAAATCATGATTTTATTTTGTAGATTGTGAGTTATGTTGAAATCAAAATTTTAGAAAGTTACTATGGAATAGTTTATGAACTATAACGATTTATTAAATAAACAAAAGGATTTTTAATTGGATTGAATATCGTTTTAACTTGGAATTCAATACATCGAGTTTGAAACCCAAATTAGTTTATTTGGAAGTTATGTAAATTCTGTTTATATATATACGATAATAATAATTTATTATCAATAGAATTGATTGTTTTGGTATTGATTATATTTCATCGAGTTAAAACGAACTTAAGAATAGTCCTATTTTAACGACCTCGAATTTCAACGAAATAATTTTATAAAATATGTAATGGTTAATTATTGTAAGATTTCAAATTTCAAGTCATTGAAGTTATTTTGTGATTATGCGTAATTTATAATGCGTATCGATCCGGGTTGAGAAATTAAAAGGAAAATTTACTAACGATCTCGAAATTCGAAGAAACCAGTTCCATCGTGTCTGAAATATTATGTTTTTATAGGATTACAAATTTCATTGTGATTGGAGCTCTTATGAAGTCGTATAAGCGTGTTACTTTGGGCGTAAGTTTTGTGAGAATATTTTAATAATAAAATCATCTATAAATATACACCTAAAACCCCAATTTCCAAATCCCTAAATCATTTCCCGTTCTAAAAACACAGCAACTTTCATTCGATCAAATCTCACAAACGAGGGAGTATTGGAAAAACTTTCCTGCTAGGAAGTTGGAGAGCGGAGTCGGGGATTCAAGCCGATGGTGGTCGAAGGAGTTACGGTGAGGTATAACGGACAGAATATGGCTCGAAAGGCGACTGTAGCATTTTCTCTCTTTGGTGAACTCCGACGAATTGGTGCACTGATGTTCGGAGGCATCTAAAGGGCGAGGGAGTTGGACGAAAAGGCGCTCCTATTGGTGGTGGGCTGGTAGTTATGGACGTCGGTGGTCAGAGTTTGGTTTAGTTGAACGATTTTCAGTTATCTATGAATTTCGGCAATTTAGGGTGATCTTAGGGGATGGTGTTAGTGTCGAAGGTGCTGCGCGGTGAAGTTGTGACGTCGGCGATGGGGCGACGAAGGCTGGTGGCATGGGTTGATTTTATTTTGTTCGTTTTCATACACTGATGTTACGAAGAAGGAATCAGGGTTTTGAAGTGTTAGTAGCGTTAATAATCTCGTGATTAATGGAGTAACACAGTGATTATGCTTAATTAAGGTAATTAAGCTTATAATAATATTTAAATTATATAAAAATGTTTATAAAGTTAGGAAGCGTACATTTTATTCATTTATGGACATAAATTGACGAAACAGAAACCATTGGAATTGTATGGACGAAGGCTACGCGTATGAGCTTGTTTAGAAGGATTTAGAGCCAACTGGAATTTTATATAGTTTCAAACGCTCGTTTGAAACTATATAAATCGACCTGAATTGTCGAATCAAAAATAAAATGTGAGTTAACTCACTCTTCTGGAATTCTATGAAGTGATAAAATTCATATGATTATAATTTCTTGTTATTAGCATAAATTGGATATTTGGGTGTTGAATGTAACAACCCGCAAATTCTGGACCAATTTAAAAAAAATATTTTAGAAAATTTTAATGAATTTTGAGGTTATAATATAATTTATTATTAATAATAATGGCTAGAATTTATCTTAATCGAAGTTAAAACGAATAAATTTAATTTAAATATAAAAAGAGTTAGAAATAGCGCGGTAGTTTGAAAAGTCAAACTTGAACTTTGACTTACCGTACAGGATGCAAAATTTAACGGATTTTAGTGAAACCAAAAATATTAGAATCTATTTAAAAATATCTTTCCAACGAATCCGAAAAATCGAAATTTCATAGCGGAAATCAAAAGTTATGGCCAATTCAATTTTTAGAAAGGTCGCTAGGTAATTTGCATAGGTCAATAATGCTACTTTTTGCATATAAAGGAATTTGAACTTGAAACCACTTCCATTGAGTTCAAAATGATGTTTCTGCATGAAAAACAGTAAACACTTATATATTTCGAGTTTCGGAAATTATTGATTTAAAAATGTATTTTTAATATTAAATATATTGGCCTTGAAAATAGTTATTTTTCAAACAACCTCCGTTTTCGGCGAAACCACTTTTGTTGGAACCGGAATGTCAAATTATTGCTAGGTTTCAATTTTCAGAATTTTTCGAATTAATATGTGAGCGTGGCAGAGGAAAATGTGTTTTGACTATTTACAGTTAAATTTAAACGCCTTAAAAATAGCCATTTTTCAAACAATCTCAGAATTCGACGAAAATTATTTTGTTGGATTCGTATCGTCATAAGAAAGCTAAAAATATTTTTTTTAGAATTTTCTGAGGTTATATGTAGCCCCGGTGAATTTAATTGTAAGACTGAATTAATTAAATAAATGATTCATATATTAAATTAAATAAAAGTGGGCTGAGACGACCGATTGGGCCGACGGGACCTAGCCTATTGGATCCAGAACGGGGGCTATTGGGTGGGGTAGACTTCAGTTGGACTGAAAATGGTTAGTTTGAAAGATATGGATTTATTTGCAATAATTACATTAAAATATTATAAAAAAGGATGGAAATTCATTTCTAAACCCTAGTCCCATTTTGAACCAGCCGCCACCATCAAGATCGAAGGCCAGAAAACACCCAAATTCAAACATCAACTTCTCTCAATCCGCTCAATGGATTTCAACAAATTATATATCAAATCAAAGAGAATTTCGAGCACTACGAAACCATACGGTGATGATCGAGTTTCAGTTCACGGATTTCACGAATTTCGAGACTGAAGGTGGAGAGTTTGGGTTCATATTCCGAGACCTAGGGCGCGGCGAGTGGGACCGGGTCCCTGGTGGTGGTAGGCGAGGTCGGCGGCCCTGATGTGGCGCAGGAGGATCGGTGGTCGGGTGAACGGAGGCGCGTGCGATTTTGGAGGTATTGATGGCGGCTATGGGTTGTTCGGGTTCCAGTTTAAACGATAGAAGAAGAAGAGATTAGAGCGGCCTAACCAAGTAATTAAAAAGATTAAGTATAAATTAATTATATATTAAATTGTATAAACTTTAAACACCTATATCTTTTTCAATTCAGAACGGAATCGAATGAAACGGAGAGCGTTGGACTCGTGATGAAGAGAACTACGTTTCTGAACGGACTAGAGTGTGAACAGAGCACTTTGGAATTTCAGCAAATTTCAGATCTGAATTAAATAGCTTTGTGAGATTTCTTTTGGTTAACAATAATTAATCAATTCATTTTTATTATTGCTTTATGATAATTGTAGTCATATAATTTAGATCTGTGTGCTGAAAGTTGTATGATGTTTGTTCTGTTGTTGTGATAGATAATTACAGATCCATACGTGTTAGATAAATATTTTTGTTCTTTTTATTTTATTGAACTAATGTGACATATTGATTCAAGACCAAAATATAACTTGTCATTTGTGTTGAGTCGATTGAGCTTATCAATTCAACATCAAGATAGGATTCGTCACCTTTAGTGAATTGATCTAGTTCATCAATTCATTGTACAAATATGATTTGTCACTTTTAATCGGATTCATCTAGGTTATCAATCCATTATAAAATTAAATTTTGTCATTTTATTTTATTTTATTTGAATTGATTTAGTTTATCAATTCAACATCAAAATAAAATTCGTCACTTTGATTGGATTCAATTAAATTGTCAATCCAATATAAAACATTACTTTGTCACCTCATCGGATAGAAAATGAATTACCTTTTATTGTGCTTTTCAACACAAGAATACACTTAGAAAATAAAGTCATCTTTTTATTTGTGTTTTCAACACAAATATTACATAGAAAATGAAGTCACTCTTTTTATTTGCATTTACAATGCAAATATATATAAAGAAAATGAATTATCTTTATATTTGTGTTCTTAACACAAATATAAATATAGGAAATGAATCATCCTTTTATTTGTGTTCTTAACACCAATATGAACATAGAAAAAATGAATCATCTTTTTATATACATGTTACAACACAAATATATACTTAGGATTTGTTGCACAAATAAAATTCACTTTTATTTGTCATTTGAGATACTTAGAATTTGTTGTACAAATAAATTCACTTTTTATTTGTCATTTGAAACTCAGAATTTATTTGTCAAATAAAATTTACTTTTTATTTGTCATTTGAAAATCAGGATTTATTATACAAATAAAATAACATATTTGTTAAAATATGGCATTAGATTAAAATAACGTATTTGTTAAAATATGACATTAGTATAAAGTTACACTTTTGATAGGAATTGTACATTAGAATTAAAATAACCATTTATGATAGAAATGAAAAGGAACATTTATGTTAGTATTAGAATTTATCCTTTTATTTGCATTCACAAATGCAAATATATATTGAAAACAAAATTAAAGTTTATTCTTTTATTTGCATTCACAAATGCAAACACACATTTAAATTAAAGTTTGCTGCTCTATTTGCATTCACCAAGGCAAATATATATTGAACACAAAATTTATTCTTTTACTTGCATTCATCAATGCAAGTATAACATCAAAAATAAAAGTTACATTTTTGTTTGCAATTTTAGACGCAAACAAAACACAAAATAATCATTTTGTCAATTTAAACAAAATATTCACTTTGCCAATTTACATTAGTTGAAAACAATTATTCTCCTTTGTCAACTTAAACTAGTTGAAACAAAATATGAATTAAAGAGTTGCATTTTGTTTGCAATTTTAGATGCAAACAAATATTACATTTTTACTTTTGTATTTCAGTTGGAAAAAGAGGTACACGTTTTTGTTTGTAAATTTAGTTGCAAACAAAGCATTTAATAAAGGTTATATTTTTACTTGCATATCTAGATGCAAATAAACATCGTAGTCAAAAGATTATATTTTATTTGCATAACATGTGATAGGATTTATAAGTGAAAATAAAAGTCAATCTTTATTTATAAACTTACATTTGAGATTATATTCAAATATAAGAATCATATTACTGGCCAAACCATACATTAGAATATATAGGTAAATAAAGTGATATTTTTATGTGTGTATGCATACAGTAGAATTTGTATGCAATGTAAATAAACACTTTTTATGTGTAGGTTATACATTTAAACACATACACACAAAAAAATATATCCCTTTTATGTGTTAAAGTTAAAAATATTCGTATACAAATAAAAGAAAATAGGAAATTATCTTTTATTTGTCATCCGCAATAATGTTATGTGAATAAATTACAGTTTATTTGACTTTAGGAATGTATAGGGAAATTATACGAATAAGGATACATTTTTATTCGACATTAGAAATAAATAACATGTTAGCTTATTAACATCAACATGTTAGAAGAATTAAGTTGGTTAAATTCTTTAATCTATCATTTTGCCTCATTAGAATTGCCAAAACAAAATAACCATTTTTGTTTAGAGTTTAAATTAGAAAAATAAAATTTGTCAATAGGGACAAAGTTATTATGCTTATTCATTCATTGCAATAGAGATATTTTCTAGTCATCATTATATGTAATTGTGTATTACACTTCCATTCACAAGTTTCCCGACTTGTGTATGTGATTGGGACGATAATTTTCACACATCGCCCAAGTGAACAAATTAGTTTATCATTTGTTTGTTGGTTGAAACCCCACACGGGTGTTGGGATGAAAATTTATATACACTAATCCCAATATTTAATTGTTTGTTGATCGTTAGATCGACAGGCTGTGATGAGCGTTATTATTTAATTTTAACGCTTACACAGTGGAATTTACACTTTGGATGTAAATGGATGATTTGATGATGTGTGTGAAATCCATGTAACCCAAATTAGATGGTTAATGTCTTGAGTCGCATTTCGATCCAGGTGTTCTTTTAAATAAGAATATTTTTACATTAGAAATCCATTTTATATAAAGTGTATATATTTTCATAAAATATATATTGTTAGTCAAGTATATGTTGAAACAAAGAATATTTGTAAAAGATAAAAATCTGTAATACAAAGAATACACCCATTTAGAGTCTTTTATATAAAGAATATTTTCAATGTTTTTAATTGATATTTAAAGGGAGATCTTTTATTAAGATTTCTAGAATTCGTAATTTTAAATAAATTAAGATGTGAAGTGGATTTACCGTGGATGATGTTTTAAACGACATTTGTCCTTTAATCCAATTTACATTGAAATTGTTATTTGGAACTTATGAATCTATATTATAGATTTGAGAAAGGCATTTTCTAAAATCAAAGTCTTGCAATTTAATATATTAAATAGGAATTAAGTGGAAATTCTATTGGTAATAATTGAGATGGGCTTCTGTAAAAGAAGACCGATATTATATATGGAATTCAAGAGGCTTTGCCGTTATTCCATTTATACTATTAGTCTGATACAGAAATCTATATCGATTATGTATTGATTGGATTTCTGTGGAATTCCATATTTTTAGAAATTGATTTATAGATTTTATTTTAAATATTTATCTTTGATAAAATTAATGAGAATCTTCTAAAACGAATATCTTATTAAAAGAATATTCTGAGTTGGAATGTGGCGAAATGTGTGATTTTCCAATATTTGTTTTTAATCCCAAAATACGCGAGTTATTCAGAAAGACCGGGTTTAACCCATTCTGAATAATCATCACGACGATCAAGAGTCGAAGACGAAGACGGTGATTGAAGACCGAAGGTTTTCACATCGTTGGGATGATGATGACTGGTATCTTGAATTGGGATTGGCCTTCCAAGGCAAGGTATTTGGTAATGATCGTCCAAACGCATTTGGAGATCGACGGACACGATGTTTCGCTCAGACCCAGAGCGGACTTGTAAATGGATTGCGTGTCTGACATTGTATTCCTTTCTATTGTATTTGTTGAACGCTACCGATTATATATTTCTGTTTGGTGGTGAAGAATTTATTCTTTAATTATCACCCTTCTCTAAGACGTATGAGCTTAGAGGTTATATATATATTGGTAGATGATCAATAATATGGTAGGGTCTGACAATGTGGCACGCCAAGATGCAAATTGATCAAGGCTTTTGTTGAAAAGCAGGGCCTTGTGGAATGATCAAAGCATAGCCTATTACGGCATAGCTTTGTGTATATCGTGACTTCGCGAGCCTCACACCCCGGTATGAGTCAAAAACGGGATTAGGACTGCAGGGAGTGCACGCGTTTCTTTCTAGCTAGAGTGGTGTCAGTGACCTACCAGCCCTGAATTTTTACTTATGTGGATGATGGATTTTGAGGCGCCTCGGATATTTATAGGCCGATAGTGGTCATATTATAGGTTCAAAGGAACCGGGAAGCGTGCGTTCAGGCATAACTAATCCACTGCCGATAGGCAGGGACCAGCCCTGAAGATCCAAGGGTTCACTGCGGGGGATCCTGAGGCATTTGCTAGAGTGTCTCGAATCGGAGAGGAGCTTGCCCCTAGCCTCGACTCATGATGGAAACTCAATTCCCAATACGCACCATTCGGTTTTGATTGTATTACTAGTACGGAGGCATAGCATATGGTACCTATGCTTCCTAGGATTGATACATTATGATTGAAATTGTTTTTAAAACATATACACACTAATAATAATATCAAATTCGTTTTTAACGTATCAAGCATGTTTAATCACCATAAGGTAAAACTCTATCCTCTGGTGTGCGTTGCATTGTGTGATGGGACCTGAGTCTTATGGTGATTTCATTTTTCTAAAAAGCATTGCGTTGTTTTATGATTTACTTCAAGTTATGCACGACAATCCATTGGAATAAAACCCGTTCCGCATTAGCGGCGTGGTCCATGGATTTGCCTTATTACTATTAGTTAAATTAGTTAAGAATTCTCACACCAGTCCCATGACTGACCCGTTGTTTGTTTCCACCTTTGCAAACTCGGGTGCCCTCTTTTCCACACAGGCAGTTGAGTAGTTTGTCTACAGGTTTATCTCGAGCAGGATTCTGGATTGAAGCTTAAAGCTGTGTCCAGAGCATAGTTGTCTTCCGCTATATCTATTTTATTTCCGCTGCACTGTATCAAATTTATTGTAAAAATTTTCTTCCGCTGTATTTTAATTTCGATGTACTCTGATATATTCTGTACTCTGACGTTATATTATCATGATGTAATAAAAGTCTGATGTTGTTGTTCTGATGTGTTGTATTCCCAAAGTTAATGTAGGCGGGATTTGAACGGTTTTGGTCGAATTTGCGATCGATTAAGGCCGAGCAAAATTCGACTCATTACAGTTGGTATCAGAGCCTTGGTTAGCTCAAATCTTTGGGGTACGACTCATTAGAACTGAACAGAAGACTCATCAGAGGTTGGATTAGTAATATCCAATAGGAATACTCATTAGAGATAGGATCAGCAGTATCCTAGAATGAGAATACTCGTTAAAGATGGGGTTAACAATGCCCTAGAATGAGTCAGAGTGAAGAAGAATTCATAATTAGCGTACTTGTTATTATATATAATTCGATTTTAGAAAATATGATTTTGTATATTTAAAAGTTAAATATTTTTGAAAATTTAATCAACTAATTGATTGATGATTGTGTTGTGTGAATATGAATTCAACTAATAAAATGATTAACCAATTAAAGAATGAAAATTAAATTAGTTAAATAAACAACTTTAGCTTCATTTCCTTTTCGAGGACGAAAAGATCTTAAGTGGGGGAACAACCCGCAAATTCTGGACCAATTTAAAAATTTTATTTTAGAAAATTTTAATGAATTTTGAGGTTATAATATAATTTATTATTAATAATAATGGCTAGAATTTATTTTAATCGAAGTTAAAACGAATAAATTTAATTTAAATATAAAAAGAGTTAGAAATAGCGCGGTAGTTTGAAAAGTCAAACTTGAAGTTTGACTGACCGTACAGGATGCAAAATTTAACGGATTCTAGTGAAACCAAAAATATTAGAATCTATTTAAAAATATCTTTTCAACGAATCTGAAAAATCGAAATTTCGTAGCGGAAATCAAAAATTATGGCCAATTCAATTTTTAGAAAGGTCGCTAGGTAATTTGCATAGGTCAATAATGCTACTTTTTGCATATAAAGGAATTTGAACTCGAAACCACTTCCATTGAGTTCAAAATGATGTTTCTGCATTGAAAAACAGTAAACACTTATATATTTCGAGTTTCGGAAATTATTGATTTAAAAATGTATTTTTAATATTAAATATATTGGCCTTGAAAATAGTTATTTTTCAAACAACCTCCGTTTTTGGCGAAACCACTTTTGTTGGAACCGGAATGTCAAATTATTGCTAGGTTTCAATTTTCAGAATTTTTCGAATTAATATGTGAGCGTGGCAGAGGAAAATGTGTTTTGACTATTTAAAGTTAAATTTAAACGCCTTAAAAATAGCCATTTTTCAAACAATCTCAGAATTCGACGAAAATAATTTTGTTGGATTCGTATCGTCATAAGAAAGCTAAAAATATTTTTTTTAGAATTTTCTGAGGTTATATGTAGCCCCGGTGAATTTAATTGTAAGACTGAATTAATTAAATAAATGATTCATATATTAAATTAAATAAAAGTGGGCTGAGACGACCGATTGGGCCGACGGGACCTAGCCTATTGGATCCAGAACGGGGGCTATTGGGTAGGGTAGACTTCAGTTGGACTGAAAATGGTTTAGTTTGAAAGATATGGATTTATTTGCAATAATTACATTAAAATATTATAAAAAAGGATGGAAATTCATTTCTAAACCCTAGTCCCATTTTGAACCAGCCGCCACCATCAAGATCGAAGGCCAGAAAACACCCAAATTCAAACATCAACTTCTCTCAATCCGCTCAATGGATTTCAACAAATTATATATCAAATCAAAGAGAATTTCGAGCACTACGAAACCATACGGTGATGATCGAGTTTCAGTTCACGGATTTCACGAATTTCGAGACTGAAGGTGCCGAGTTTGGGTTCATATTCCGAGACCCAGGGCGCGGCGAGTGGGACCGGGTCCCTGGTGGTGGTAGGCGAGGTCGGCGGCCTTGATGTGGCGCAGGAGGATCGGTGATCGGGTGAACGGAGGCGCGTGCGATTTTGGAGGTATTGATGGCGGCTATGGGTTATTCGGGTTCCAGTTTAAACGATAGAAGAAGAGATTAGAGCGGCCTAACCAAGTAATTAAAAAGATTAAGTATAAATTAATTATATATTAAATTGTATAAACTTTAAACACCTATATCTTTTTCAATTCAGAACGGAATCGAATGAAACGGAGAGCGTTGGACTCGTGATGAAGAGAACTACGTTTCTGAACGGACTAGAGTGTGAACAGAGCACTTTGGAATTTCAGATCTGAATTAAATAGCTTTGTGAGATTTCTTTTGGTTAACAATAATTAATCAATTCATTTTTATTATTGCTTTATGATAATTGTAGTCATATAATTTAGATCTGTGTGCTGAAAGTTGTATGATGTTTGTTCTGTTGTTGTGATAGATAATTACAGATCCATACGTGTTAGATAAATATTTTTGTTCTTTTTATTTTATTGAACTAATGTGACATATTGATTCAAGACCAAAATATAACTTGTCATTTGTGTTGAGTCGATTGAGCTTATCAATTCAACATCAAGATAGGATTCGTCACCTTTAGTGAATTGATCTAGTTCATCAATTCATTGTACAAATATGATTTGTCACTTTTAATCGGATTCATCTAGGTTATCAGTCCATTATAAAATTAAATTTTGTCATTTTATTTTATTTTATTTTATTTGAATTAATTTAGTTTATCAATTCAACATCAAAATAAAATTTGTCACTTTGATTGGATTCAATTAAATTGTCAATCCAATATAAAACATTACTTTGTCACCTCATCGGATAGAAAATGAATTACCTTTTATTGTGCTTTTCAACACAAGAATACACTTAGAAAATAAAGTCATCTTTTTATTTGTGTTTTCAACACAAATATTACATAGAAAATGAAGTCACTCTTTTTATTTGCATTTACAATGCAAATATATATAAAGAAAATGAATTATCTTTATATTTGTGTTCTTAACACAAATATAAATATAGGAAATGAATCATCCTTTTATTTGTGTTCTTAACACCAATATGAACATAGAAAAAATGAATCATCTTTTTATATACATGTTACAACACAAATATATACTTAGGATTTGTTGCACAAATAAAATTCACTTTTATTTGTCATTTGAGATACTTAGAATTTGTTGTACAAATAAATTCACTTTTTATTTGTCATTTGAAACTCAGAATTTATTTGACAAATAAAATTTACTTTTTATTTGTCATTTGAAAATCAGGATTTATTATACAAATAAAATAACATATTTGTTAAAATATGGCATTAGATTAAAATAACGTATTTGTTAAAATATGACATTAGTATAAAGTTACACTTTTGATAGGAATTGTACATTAGAATTAAAATAACCATTTATGATAGAAATGAAAAGGAACATTTATGTTAGCATTAGAATTTATCCTTTTATTTGCATTCACAAATGCAAATATATATTGAAAACAAAATTAAAGTTTATTCTTTTATTTGCATTCACAAATGCAAACACACATTTAAATTAAAGTTTACTGCTCTATTTGCATTCACCAAGGCAAATATATATTGAACACAAAATTTATTCTTTTACTTGCATTCATCAATGCAAGTATAACATCAAAAATAAAAGTTACATTTTTGTTTGCAATTTTAGACGCAAACAAAACACAAAATAATCATTTTGTCAATTTAAACAAAATATTCACTTTGCCAATTTACATTAGTTGAAAACAATTATTCTCCTTTGTCAACTTAAACTAGTTGAAACAAAATATGAATTAAAGAGTTGCATTTTGTTTGCAATTTTAGATGCAAACAAATATTACATTTTTACTTTTGTATTTCAGTTGGAAAAAGAGGTACACGTTTTTGTTTGTAAATTTAGTTGCAAACAAAGCATTTAATAAAGGTTATATTTTTACTTGCATATCTAGATGCAAATAAACATCGTAGTCAAAAGATTATATTTTATTTGCATAACATGTGATAGGATTTATAAGTGAAAATAAAAGTCAATCTTTATTTGTAAACTTACATTTGAGATTATATTCAAATATAAGAATCATATTACTGGCCAAACCATACATTAGAATATATAGGTAAATAAAGTGATATTTTTATGTGTGTATGCATACAGTAGAATTTGTATGCAATGTAAATAAACACTTTTTATGTGTAGGTTATACATTTAAACACATACACACAAAAAAAATTATCCCTTTTATGTGTTAAAGTTAAAAATATTCGTATACAAATAAAAGAAAATAGGAAATTATCTTTTATTTGTCATCCGCAATAATGTTATGTGAATAAATTACAGTTTATTTGACTTTAGGAATGTATAGGGAAATTATACGAATAAGGATACATTTTTATTCGACATTAGAAATAAATAACATGTTAGCTTATTATCATCAACATGTTAGAAGAATTAAGTTGGTTAAATTCTTTAATCTATCATTTTGCCTCATTAGAATTGCCAAAACAAAATAACCATTTTTGTTTAGAGTTTAAATTAGAAAAATAAAATTTGTCAATAGGGACAAAGTTATTATGCTTATTCATTCATTGCAATAGAGATATTTTCTAGTCATCATTATATGTAATTGTGTATTACACTTCCATTCACAAGTTTCCCGACTTGTGTATGTGATTGGGATGATAATTTTCACACATCGCCCAAGTGCACAAATTAGTTTATCATTTGTTTGTTGGTTGAAACCCCACACGGGTGTTGGGATGAAAATTTATATACACTAATCCCAATATTTAATTGTTTGTTGATCGTTAGATCGACAGGCTGTGATGAGCGTTATTATTTAATTTTAACGCTTACACAGTGGAATTTACACTTTGGATGTAAATGGATGATTTGATGATGTGTGTGAAATCCATGTAACCCAAATTAGATGGTTAATGTCTTGAGTCGCATTTCGATCCAGGTGTTCTTTTAAATAAGAATATTTTTACATTAGAAATCCATTTTATATAAAGTGTATATATTTTCATAAAATATATATTGTTAGTCAAGTATATGTTAAAACAAAGAATATTTGTAAAAGATAAAAATCTGTAATACAAAGAATACACCCATTTAGAGTCTTTTATATAAAGAATATTTTCAATGTTTTTAATTGATATTTAAAGGGAGATCTTTTATTAAGATTTCTAGAATTCGTAATTTTAAATAAATTAAGATGTGAAGTGGATTTACTGTGGATGATGTTTTAAACGACATTTGTCCTTTAATCCAATTTACATTGAAATTGTTATTTGGAACTTATGAATCTATATTATAGATTTGAGAAAGGCATTTTCTAAAATCAAAGTCTTGCAATTTAATATATTAAATAGGAATTAAGTGGAAATTCTATTGGTAATAATTGAGATGGGCTTCTGTAAAAGAAGACCGATATTATATATGGAATTCAAGAGGCTTTGCCGTTATTCCATTTATACTATTAGTCTGATACAGAAATCTATATCGATTATGTATTGATTGGATTTCAGTGGAATTCCATATTTTTAGAAATTGATTTATAGATTTTATTTTAAATATTTATCTTTGATAAAATTAATGAGAATCTTCTAAAACGAATATCTTATTAAAAGAATATTCTGAGTTGGAATGTGGCGAAATGTGTGATTTTCCAATATTTGTTTTTAATCCCAAAATACGCGAGTTATTCAGAAAGACCGGGTTTAACCCATTCTGAATAATCATCACGACGATCAAGAGTCGAAGACGAAGACGGTGATTGAAGACCGAAGGTTTTCACATCGTTGGGATGATGATGACTGGTATCTTGAATTGGGATTGGCCTTCCAAGGCAAGGTATTTGGTAATGATCGTCCAAACGTATTTGGAGATCGACGGACACGATGTTTCGCTCAGACCCAGAGCGGACTTGTAAATGGATTGCGTGTCTGACATTGTATTCCTTTCTATTGTATTTGTTGAACGCTACCGATTATATATTTCTGTTTGGTGGTGAAGAATTTATTCTTTAATTATCACCCTTCTCTAAGACGTATGAGCTTAGAGGTTATATATATATTGGTAGATGATCAATAATATGGTAGGGTCTGACAATGTGGCACGCCAAGATGCAAATTGATCAAGGCTTTTGTTGAAAAGCAGGGCCTTGTGGAATGATCAAAGCATAGCCTATTACGGCATAGCTTTGTGTATATCGTGACTTCGCGAGCCTCACACCCCGGTATGAGTCAAAAACGGGATTAGGACTGCAGGGAGTGCACACGTTTCTTTCTAGCTAGAGTGGTGTCAGTGACCTACCAGCCCTGAATTTTTACTTATGTGGACGATGGATTTTGAGGCGCCTCGGATTTTTATAGGCCGATAGTGGTCATATTATAGGTTCAAAGGAACCGGGAAGCGTGCGTTCAGGCATAACTAATCCACTGCCGATAGGCGGGGACCAGCCCTGAAGATCCAAGGGTTCACTGCGGGGGATCCTGAGGCATTTGCTAGAGTGTCTCGAATCGGAGAGGAGCTTGCCCCTAGCCTCGACTCATGATGGAAACTCAATTCCCAATACGCACCATTCGGTTTTGATTGTATTACTAGTACGGAGGCATAGCATATGGTACCTATGCTTCCTAGGATTGATACATTATGATTGAAATTGTTTTTAAAACATATACACAATAATAATAATATCAAATTCGTTTTTAACGTATCAAGCATGTTTAATCACCATAAGGTAAAACTCTATCCTCTGGTGTGCGTTGCATTGTGTGATGGGACCTGAGTCTTATGGTGATTTCATTTTTCTAAAAAGCATTGCGTTGTTTTACGATTTACTTCAAGTTATGCACGATAATCCATTGGAGTAAAACCCGTTCCGCATTAGCAGCGTGGTCCATGGATTTGCCTTATTACTATTAGTTAAATTAGTTAAGAATTCTCACACCAGTCCCACGACTGACCCGTTGTTTGTTTCCACCTTTGCAAACTCGGGTGCCCTCTTTTCCACACGGGCAGTCGAGTAGTTTGTCTACAGGTTTATCTTGAGCAGGATTCCGGATTGAAGCTTAAAGCTGTGTCCAGAGCATAGTTGTCTTCCGCTATATCTATTTTATTTCCGCTGCACTGTATCAAATTTATTGTAAAAATTTTCTTCCGCTGTATTTTAATTTCGATGTACTCTGATATATTCTGTACTCCGATGTTATATTATCATGATGTGATAAAAGTCTGCTGTTATTGTTCTGATGTGTTGTATTCCGAAAGTTAACGTAGGCGGGATTTGAACGGTTTTGGTCGATATTGCGATCGATTAAGGCCGGCCAAAATCCGACTCGTTACATTGAATGATTGTTAATTGGTTGAAAATGGTTGTTTCACTTATAATTGACGCTATTTATATTTCCGTCATTTAAAATGATTTAAATTATATTATCTATTTCATATGAAATTATCAAATGATATTATGAACTATGATGCAGGGAAGAACGGGTTGGAGGGATCCAACTGGATTCCTTAAATATTTTGTATGCTACCTATTTTTATATTATTCACATATGAACTATTTAATCCAAATAGTGTTAAATTGTTGTTTTAATATTGATTGTTGAATTGAAATTCGACCTTGATGTGATACGAATCAATGGGTAGTATTGATTTAGTGATTGGTATAGTATATGGCCTAAAATCCATCTTTTCAGACGTTGATTTGCCATCAAACGAATTGACATAATTTGAAGTTATAAAAATTATTTTTATAACTGATGCAAGATTTTTAATTTGATTTTATATAGATTGTATAAAATAGAAGTCAGGTATATAAGCCGATGCTTTATACTTAGTTTTTGTCAAATAATTATAAAATAATATATATAGTAAATTCGTATGTTTCTATAAGTTTTATACGCAATGAAGTCAAAAATGAACCAAAAGGTTAAAAATTTCAAATAATTGTTTTACGAAACAATTTAAGTGATGTTAATAAATTAATTAAGTTACTAATTAATTTAAGGAATATGATTAGTGGAAATCAGTTAACAAGGTTAACTGATGTTTTCAAGTTGACTAAGTCAACTGTTTGAATTGAAATTAGTTATTAAATTAATTCGTTATCGATTAATATAATAGAAATGGTTTTGACAAATGGTTGCTCAAACTTAATGAATATTCTTAAAAGTTAATTAATCCTTAAATTTATTAGATTTAAAAATAATTATCGAGTTGTTTATTATTAATGAAATTTGTTTTTATTCTAATAAGGTTTAAAAACAATTAACTATTCTGTTTTTAATTAATAAAGAAATTAACTACGTCTACTTTAGTTAATGATGAAGTTGATTGTTTTAATTAATAATAATTTAAGTGATTACTCTTTAAATGAAATTTATTTAAGGAAGTAATCGAGTTTGAAATGAAATCTAGTTGAATTTTGAAAGGAGTTTATGAATGGATTTTATATAAAAAAACAAGTTTCATAAATGAAGTTTATAAAGGAGATTTTAAGCTAATGCAATAGTTTAGAATAAATGTTTTACTTAATATTTGAATTAAGTAAAAAGAATCAAGATAAAAAGGAAGGTTACAAGAATGCAAGGGAATATGTTAAAAGGGTTTATATCAAACCTAAGTTTATAAACAAGGTTTATCAAAGTAATGTAAAGCTAAAGTGCTGATTTTAAACAAGTATTACTTAATAATGAAATTAAGTAAAGTGGTTGGTATTGAAAGAGGATTTTCAAAATGTAAAGGAAAGACGATAAAAATGAATTTTTGTGAAGAATTTGGTATTGAGATCTTAAAGTAAAACCAAGTTAAGTGATAATAAATTACTAAAATGGATTTGTGTAAAGATTTGATAAATGGATTTTGTAACAAAATCCAAAGTTGTAAATAAAGTAGAGAGGTTTTAAACTAAAAGGATGTATTCTAGTTTACTTAATCAAATGAATTATGTAAAGGTAGATATGATTGAAAGGAGATTTTCATAGGTAAAGAATGGTTTATAAAACCATATTTCAAATGAAATTGATATGATATCATAATTAATATCAGTTTTTGTATTATAAAACTTTATCTATTTTAAGGTAAGAACGAGGTCGATCAAGATCCGAGAGGTAAATAAAATGTCCTAACTTGAATGACTTCAGGATTATCCGAGGATGGTATTAGCTTTTAATGGTAAACATGTTGAAAATAATTTATTATTTCCATAAATGGAATAATATTGCTATGTAATTTGCAAGGGTTTGAAATATTATAGAACTATAAGGTTTTATAGTAAACAATGTATTAATTGACTTTGTTTAGCCCAAATATGAAGTGTGATCCATACTTATACCATTTGGTTAAGTATATAACACTATTTTTCTAAATAATGAATATAGTCTGGTTTTGCGAATACTTATTACAAGAAATAAGTATACGGATATACTTTCAAAGAAATGAAATAAATGTTATATGGGGTTAGAAATGGAAGTAAATATGGGAAATTCGAATTATTATTTCTGTAAGTGTTATTATAAACTTTAACCGACAAGGTTTGAAGTTAAATAAAATATTGAGATTTAAATAATAAACAATGTGGCATAAGACATTACTAGACCCATATAAGATTGTAATTGGACTTAGACCATTAGGTTAAGTATATATCGATATTTCCAAACTAATGGAAATAAAAGGGGATTTTGTGAATATATAACGATATTTCCAAAGTAAAGGAAATAATGAGAGGAGTTTGGTGAATACGTTCATTCTAAAGATACAAGAATTTGATAACGTTTTCAAAGTAACAAAAAACAAAAGGATTTTGGTAAGATTCGTTGAGATGAGTATATGACATGATTTTAATCGATGTAAGAATTTTAATGAATGATTCAAAAAGGGCCTGAGCTGCTGAAGTACTGATCTGTACTGTTTTTGATTTGATAGTTAAAAACCCGACTATCAATTGGACTATAAACGTGTTAGTTCGAAAAGGCCTAGATGGGAACTGGACCCAAAGCCATTTCGAACCAACTTTGCATTTGAAGTATATATCAGAGGTATCTTTGGTATCATTCAGTCCATGAACGAACTGGTACGGAGGAATGTCTGAAAGAGTATTTCCTAAGATCACGTACGTTGATTTTTACAAGTATACCAATTTTAGTGGCGAAGAAGGAAAATTCTTTTAGGTTAACATCCAGAGTATATTTGTGCAAATCAGTTAGTGATTTGATGGATTTGACAATGTGGCATTCTAAGTTTGATGTGCTGTTCTGAAAAGGTAATCGCGACCTCAATCCCCATCTACCAGGAAATGATAGAAATCAGGCAGACAGCATGGCTATGTAGGTTATTCCCATTAGGGTGTATTGTCACCATCGAGAGAAAATTAATTTATTCTTCTTATGTCGCTTCTGTATGCTTACGTGAAACGGTTGTTGATCATAACCGTGGGTAACAATATATTCGGTACACTCAAGTTGAATGAGTGGTCGGTCATGTTCCTATTTTAGTTGTAAACCAATTATGTTGGAAAGTGAGATGCAAGCTTTTCGTCTATGTTCCTATTTTATTTGTGGTTCAATAAAAATTATTATAATATCAACGAATTTTGATATAAAAAGTGATTTTGGGTATTGTAAGGTAAAAACATGTATCACATTTATGTGTGGTCATATCTTACAAGAGTTCCATTCTTTCAAAGGAATTTCTAAAGTTAAGTAAGTTGTTTGTGTTATGAATTTTATCACCGAAAGTCTTCCAGACTAACAATCCGTGTGATTTGCTCTTCGCAAAATGGCCTCGGCCATGCCGAGTGCATTTTCCATGTTACGTTAGGTTTGCTTGGAGCTTCAGGAGTGGAGTTGTAGTCAAGACTTATTTTCGTACTTTCTTGTATAATTTATTTCCGTTGTGTGTGTTGTATGGGCTGCTTATTGTATACTCTGGTTGTCTGATTATATATATATACACAGTTTCTTTTTGTGTAAAGAGTATTGAAATATTATATTTTATTCATTCTGCTGTGAGTTTATATTTTACTCTTATTCTGTAGTAGTGTTAATGTTCTTCTTCTTCTATTCTAACATTTCTTTCTCTCTTTTCCTCACCCTAAACTTCTTTCACCTAACTATCTTCTTTCTTATGCCTTTTGAGTTGGATATAGGTAGTTAAATGTCAGCTTAAATGGTATAGAAAAGTATGGTAGTTAGAAAATCAATTGACAATTTTGTGTCGTTTATTCTAATTTTAAACTGACGCTTATTTTTTACAAAATTCTCATTAGCTCCAAAGCATTCCAATCTAGCTCTTACACATAATGTTCGTCTATATGAATCCAAGCAATTTGTTTTGTTCCAATATGATCATGTATGAACGAGTTATATGCGATACAATTTTTAAATGAATTAAATCATCATTAACTAATTAGTTAGTTAATTCATTTACCTTAATCCTCATATTAACTTAATTATACACATTCAAAATCAATTACCCTATCCCAGTTCGAACGAAACACACAAGCCATCCTTTCTCCTCCTCCACCGTCGATCTGGACCTCTAGACCCCACCATGCCAGCACCGCCGCCTTCCCCCGTGCCTGAGCCACCCACGCCTGGAACCACAAGTCGTGACATGCCTCCGCTCATCGTCAAAATGACATGAACGGAATGTGTTCAAACCCAAATCCAACATGCCACATGCCACTGTACACTGTTGCACCACCGTCGATCAACGCGTCTGTCTTTTGTCTACCGCTTTGCTTCCGACCATTTCACCTACCCCTGCCCTAGCTTTAACAATCCATCGAAAACCCACACAACTCCTTCCTTCATTTAACTTAACCTCCACCGCTCCTCACTCCACTTCAGATGACTGAACCACCCTAGATCGGTCGAGCACTTCTTCATCTACAACTTCCCTTCAGGCGCCATCATCAACCAATCGACAACGATGATGAAAATCCTAGATGAAAAAAGGGCTACATCTATGTTCATCCCCACTTTCCAGCCACTACAGGCCACCGAGTGCCACCCAACTCAAGCGGTAGGTAGTTGTCGCCCTCCTCTGCAACTTTCATGTTGGTGACTTCGGCTAATACTTAATGAATTTTGCAGAAAAAATTTAAGGTTGACGATGAAGAGAAAAATGGTGGCGGCTGCGTTGTTCTTAGGTTTTGGGATTTAGGATATTATATATAGAGATATTTTTATTAATATATTCTATTATAATCACGCGTTATCATCGTTCGACATTTTATAGTTTGCACAAACACATACTAAAGCCGATCATCACGAAACTTGACAATCTGCTATATTACGATATTTCAAGCTCGACGGAACTGATTTCATCGAATTCCGAACTATTTGCAAAAACATCATTTTAATTTCAAACTGATAATCAGTATGTGTTTATATCGCACACGATCACAAAACAACTCGAATTAACTCAAAACTTGAAATTTTACAATAATTAACCATTAAAGATCTTTATAAATCTGGTTTCTTTAAAATTCGAGTTCGTTTAAAAAATGGCTAATTCCATGTGTTGAATAAAATCAATAAAATATAAACTAATTTTCAAACACTCAAATTCATTAATAATAATTTCTTATTATTGTTCTAATTCAAATAAAATTATATATATATATATAAACTAACTAATTCGGATTTTTAAATTCGACTCCTCAGTTTCAAGTTAAAACGACATCCATATTCTCATTTAAATTAATTTCAATTTGTTGACTCTTAAAATTAATCGTTTTACATATTCATTATTAAAAATCTGGGTAGTTACAATTATATCCCCACTATGCTCGAATTAGGCGAATAGATTTGTTGTGGAGTCTTTTGATTCTGTGCTCCACGATCTTTGCGGTGGCATGGGGAACCCCAGACTCCAACTCGAAGCTCCATATATCCCCAATGTCCTTTTGTTCGAGTATGACGGTTGAATAATGAAGGCATTTCTGAAGATGCGAAACATGGAAAACATTATGGACCTCCGATAAGCGCTCGGGATGATCCACATCGTAAGCCATCTTCCTAATCTTATCCACGGTCCTAAACGGTCAATAAACTTGGGAGCCAACTTCCCAGTCTTTCCCAACTGAACTACCTTCTTAAGAGGGGAAACTTTAACAAATACCAAATCTCCAATGCTAAATTCTAGTTCCTTCCTCCTTCTATCCGCGTATGACCTCTACCATTCCTAGCCAGACTTCATTCTCTTCTGAATTAAAGCGATAATCTTCACAGACTCACGGTTAAGGTCTGGTCCGAGTAGAATCTTGTCGGTAGTTTTTCACCAACAGGTATGCGATTTGGATGGACTCCCATACAATGCCTCGTAAAGGCCATACCAATCGTCTATTGTTAAGTATTATTATATGAAAATTCTACCAAAGGCAAGTGCTGCTTCCAAGATCCTCTGAAGTCGATGATGCAGGCTCTAAGCAGATCCTCTACAACTTTGTTGACCCTCTCTTTCTAACTATCGGTTTCTGGATGATAGGTTGTACTCAAACTTAGCATCATCCCTAAAGCTGCTTGAAGGCTTTTCCAAAATTCACTGGTAAACAATGGGTCTCTATCACAAACTATAGTTCGAAATCCCATGTAGTCAAACATTCCGCTTGGCATAATACTGAGCTAATAAAGTGGTAGTCCTACTTTTCTTGATCGAGATGAAATGGGCGCTCTTCGTTAACCGATCCACGATGACCCAAATAACTTAATTTGCCTTTGGACTCCTAGGAGGCCTATCAATAAAATTCATAGGTATGTTTTCCCATTTCCAAGAGGGAATCTCTAAGGGTGATGACTCCCCTCCAGGCTAACCTTGCTTGACCTTAACTTTTTGGCGAATCAAACATCTTGCAACAAACTTTGCAACATCCTTCTTCATTACTTCCCAATAAAAGCTTATGCTCATATCTAAACATTTTGTCTCCTCCGGGGTATACGGTCATCCTCGTTCGATGACACTCCTAATGAATTTCTTGCCTAAGGTCTCCACTCCAAGGGACACAAAGTCGATTATCTCTACTCAAACTACCACTACTACTCATAGGATTTCTATCCGAATGAGAAAAAGACCCTTAGAAACCTTTTCCTTTAGTGACCTCGACTCATCATCTCGGTCTTGCTCACTCTTAATCCTTTCTATCAAAACTGGTATTACCTCCATAACTTAAGGAAATCCTTTAGCTGCCTCAAATAGTGTCTGCAAATTGAAACTGGAAAAAACTCTAACTGGCTTCACTCGGTGATCATATTATAGGTAGCGTGCCTCCGACTAAATGCGTCGACAGCGACATTACCTTTCCCATGGGTATACTCAATTGAAAATTCGAATGTTGCCAGATATTTCACCCACTGCTGCTGTCGGAGGTTCAGATCTTGTTGAGAAAACAAATATCTAAGAGACTTATGGTAGGTGAATAGCTCAAACTTCTCTCCTAAAAGGTAAGGTCTCCAAATTTTTAGGGCAAAAACTACAGCTGCAACAAACTCTAAGTCATGATCAAGGTACCTCTTCTCATGGTCCTTAAGTTGTCTACTTTCGTAGGCAACTACTCTACCCCCTTGCATAGGTAATGCTCCTAAACCAGTCTCACAAGCATCGGTGAAAACTGTGAACATCTTTGTTTCATCCAGAATAACAAGAATAAGCGCACTCGCGAGAGATTCCTTCAATGGCAATACCACACTTTTCAATCCACACAAACTTATGATCCTTTTTCGTCAGTTGGGTTAGAGTGGTTGCAATTCTCGCAAAGTCCTTAATAAATTTCCAGTAGTAGCCTGGTAACCTAAGAAAACTCCTAACCTCCATCGCACTACATGTTATCCTTCATTCTTGAATGGGCTCTAACTTAGCGGGGTCTACCGCTAATCTTTTTACCAAAACAATATACCCTACAAACTTAACTTCTCTCTTCCAAAAGTGACATTTCGAAAATTTGGCCTTACGGTGGTTTTCCCTCAGAATTCCTGGAACTTTTCTCAAACGATCATTATGTTCCTTAAAGTCCTTGGAGAATATAGGATATCATCTACAAACACAACCACCATCTTGTTGAGTCTGCCCTTATATACCCTACCATAAGGTCTACAAAGAAAGCGGGGACATTCGTCAAACCAAAAGGCATAACCTCCCACTCGAATAATCCATCTTGCATCCTAAACGTTATCTTAGGCGTACTCTCATCCAAAATCCTCAACTTATGAAATCTAGTAGCTAGATCTAACTGAGAAAATACTTGGACACCTCCCAAATGGTCAAGAAAATCATCAATCCTTGGTAAGGGTATCTGTTCTTCTTAGTCAGTTTATTTAGTTCCCTATAATCCATATATGGGCTTAACGATCCATCAGATTTTTTGATAAACACTACTGACACACTCCACTCAGACATACTCCTTCGAATAAACCCTTTCTACGGTAACTTAGAGATTTGTCTATCTGGCTCTCTCCTTTCCTTAGGAGCCACATGCCTTAAAGGTAATGCTAGAAGCCTTACATCCTTTTCGAGGTTATCCTAAACGATTTCGATGTGGGGTGGGAGTTTTGCGACTTCCTCGAAGATATTAGGAAACTCACAAACAATCGTCACTGAAGATGTTCCTTCTAAATCAGATGATAAGGAAAATAAAGCTAAATCCCTATTCCTAGCCCTAAAAGGAATCTCTAAGCTACGACCTCTTTGGCTTTTCAAGCAAACAAATTTCTTACCATAATTAAGGACGGACCCACAAAAGGATAGCCAGTCCATTCCTAGAATGAGACCATACCACTCGAACTCAATTACATATGCATCCTAAAAGAAGTAGACACACCAATGTCGAATACTAGGTCTTTACACACAAGAGAAAGTTGCATAGTCCCTCTGATTGGGTTGGACACCTCTATAGGATGGCTAGAAAAGGATAAGGGAAGTTTCAAATAATCAACAGTCTTTCTAGCAATGAAGGAGTGGGTGGCTCTCGAATCAAATCGGGTGCAAAAAAAAATTACTAGGATAGAAATTAGAACGCTGGTTGTCCTTGATATCTAGAGGGTTGGCTTCTAATCAGCGCTATCTCCAAGGCATAACTTTGTCCACTCTGCAGTACTCTCAGTTTAGGGTAGTTCCTTGCCAAGTGCCCATCCTCATGACAGTTAAGGAATTTCCTTTGAGTTCCATCTATTCACTCTGCAGTCCTTCGCCTCATTCCCTTTTCTGGGGTGCCTTGAACACATCTTGGCTTCCTTCTTAAATTTTCCAAATTTCTTCTTCTTAAGCCAAAAACATTTCTTTTTGTTCTTCCAAAACTACAAGTAACTTCTCCCTTATTGTGACACCCCACGTCCGTTAATGGCACTCATTAAGAAAACGCATTAAATTTCATGAAGTGTTACTGAAAATACCATTTACGACAAACCCAAAATCCAATTTGATATCGAATACAAGGCTCTGAATAGAAATTATATCGGCTTATATTCAGTATCAAATTCTGAAACCAACAAATACCGTTTTGGCAATAATATATATATATCTTCCAAATTCATATAACAATATCTGTATTATCACGGAATCCAATATCGAAATATTTCAAAGATGATTTCCATTCAAATATATTCCAATTTGTTCGTTGGAAATTTCTGGTTATTTTATAACCATTCACCATTCCAATTTATTTTATTTAAAAATTGTTGGATTTCAAATCTAGTTAAGAACCAGTTCATTTTGATAAAAATATATTTTTATCTTTTCAAATATGGAATTTTTCATCCCAATTCTTTCCAAATCATTTATTATGATTTTACACAAATTATTGATATTTTTAATAATTTTATCAAGGCCCGTACAGTCGATTTCCATAAACGGTCATCGAACTGCACTTACAGCGACCTTTGCCATATTTGATTTGGACATAATTCCAAATCCAATCGTTAGATTTCAAATCTCTTATATTCGTTGGAAAGCTCTTTTCGATACGAACCCAGCAGTTTTGGTTTTAGGAAAATCTAACAGTCGGATCTCCTGTAATGTCAATTCAAAGTCAATGGTCGAAATTCGCGAACTGCCGCGGCGCGGCGCGTTCTATTCAGGCCATTAAATATATATAATATATATATTATATATATTTCATCGATTTCCATTTAAAACGTATTTTATAAATTCGTTTTTGAAACGTTTCCAACTTCATTTTCAATTTTAAATCAAAATTGAATTTTCCTTATCGTTATAATATATAAATGATAATATTTTCAAAATATCAGATTTTGAAATCATTTCCTTTTCGATATTCATTTTTAAAATGAATAAAATCAATATAAATATAGTTCACATCGAAATGGCGTTAATCTAATCAACACGGCTTCATATATTTCAATATTTTCGTGTCCATCCCAAATCGGACATCAAAATCATATTTTGATCCATTACTGAATTTTATTTTAAAATATTATTTATTTAAAATATTCATTACTCGCCATTTTAAAATATTCGTTCTTTCCGAATTGGAATCAGACACAGTCTATTACCATATACTTTTATTTATATGGATTTCATACACACATGTACATAATAATAATCAAACACAGTCAACCATCATCCAGAATGCATCACACAACTGCATAAGCGTTAAATATAAACAATTAACGCTTACAACAACCTGTCAACCCATCGATTGACATACAACTAAATATTGGGATTAGTGTATGTCCAATATCATCCCAATTTCCATGTGGGGTTTTCAAACAACAAACACTGATTATCATTTGTGCAGTTGGGCGATGTGTGAAATTTATCGTCCCAATCAATATCAGTTAAATGTGTGTACATAAACAAATCGTCCGATTTGTAAATGAATATTCATTTTATTCATATATATGTTAAAAATTATATTTCTAACGATAAAATATTTATTTTAACATATGACTATTTTATACAGTTCATTTATACAGTTCATTTATACAATAAAAATGATATTTTTATTATTCTAACATTTTTAGAAAATTTCGGCAGCATAACGACGCGATACTAGAACCGGAATAAGGTCTAGCCATATCCCTCGCCTACTAATGGCTCGCGCTATGTACATACCAATTCTAATCAATTCATTTCATGTCCCTAACCAAATTCAACCAAATAATCCAATTAACCAAACAAACATGGTTTCAAACAAAGGTGTCGGGTGCTACAAAGCACCATCTGCATCCTAGTATATATTTTTAACTAGAAAATAAATTAAAGTGAGAAGTTCTCACATTGGGATCCACTCCGCCCTGCTTTTCTGACGTTCTGAATTGTTGTTCTGATCCCAGACTTTGCAAACGAGCTTTAATATTCAATCCAACTTTTTTGCTGGCGTAAGCACGCCATTCTGGACAACTTTCGCTCAGTGGATTCTTCCCCAAAAACGCTCCAATTCGCCATAATTCGCGAAATTACATAAATTGGACAACAGACTTCGGATGCTTTTTCCGATAACTCCGCAATCCAAAATCTGACTTCCGCATACTTAAATCGAAGAGGAGAGCATGCTCTTTGACCTTGGCAGTGTGGAGTTTTGGCCAGAAGCGCCTGGTTTGAGAGATATGGGCTAAAACAGTTTGGGGTGGCATTTGCAAACTTCGAAAACAACAAAATTTTGTTTTTTCTTGGAGGAGGGGCCCATGGTGGTCGTGGATGACTGAGGGGGCGGCGGCAGGATTGTGGGTGGTCGGGCTGACCGGCGATGGTCGGAGGCAGGGCCCACGGTGCTGGAGGCGGTGGTTTTGTGTTGGATTTGGTGATGGTGGAAAGAGGAGGAGAGAGGATGTAGGGCGTCAATGATGGCCAGAGGGGGTTCGTCGGAGGCGGCGACACTGGCGGGTGGCCCGCACAGGTGGCGCGGCAACGCCAAGGAGGCCGGTGGCGCGGGATTTGCTGGGTGGATTTGGGGAACGGGGTCAACGGGGAGGGTTTTCCCTTTTTTTATTTAATGAAATTTTGGGTTATGAAAATCTATATGTATGCTTTCCATTCGACCTCCAAATTGAACCCACTGTCTTTCGCCCCGAGCTAATTATTCCCATTCCGACCAGAATGAGATATATTTTGTAACCCAATTCGGCTGTTGCTACCAGTTTCCGCTAAATTTAAAATATAAGTCGTTGTATTTTAAATTCAAACGCACATTTTAATTTACTGGGGTCACATACTGACTCCAAAAATTCCTGAAAAATAAATCTAGCTATGCCTTGACGATACGGTCCTAACAAAACTAATTTCGTTGAATTTGGAGACCGTTTGAAAAATGGCCATTTACCAGTCGATAAAATTCAAACTGAAATTACCAAACACGTTTAAATTCACCATGCTCACATCTTGATTCCAAAAATTATGAAAATTGGAATCAAGCAATAACTTGACATTCTGGATCCAACAAAAGTGGTCTCGTTGAAAACGGAGGTCGTTTGCAAATATCTATTTTTAAGGGCTATATATTATATTAAATTCCATAGCGACTATTCTGAATTTTCAATTGGGCATAACTTTTTATTCCCGTTATGAAATCTGGATTTTTCATATTCATCAGAAAGATATTTTCAAATAGATTCAAATATTTTTGGTTTTACCCAAATCCGGTTTATTTTGAATCTTGTACATTCATTTGAAGTTTGAAATCGAATTTTCAAACTACCGCGCCATTTCCATTTCCTTTTATAATTAAAATAAATATTTATATTCTAACTTCGATTTAAATAAATTTATATGTTCTAATTCTATTCAAAATAAATTTCAAGTCGTAAATATTCAAAATAAATAATTTTAAATATTCAAAATTCATTAAAATTGCCAAAATAAAATTTTTAAATTAGTTCCGGTTTTCTAGGTTGTTACAATCTCCCCGACTTAAAATCTTTTCATCCTCGAAAAGGAACGGAGCTGAAAGTTGTTTAACTAACCAACTCAACTTTCCTTATGACGTTCATTCTTCAACTTTTCAGTTTCTAAGAATTTTCAAATTTTTCAAAAATTTGGCTAAGACCCTAAATTTTTAAAAAATTTCGCCATAACCTATTTTGTACGGGGATAAATTTAAAACCGCAACTATCCACGCAGGGCCCTCATCATCCGAAAAAGAAAAAGCCAAGCGGCTCACAAAATCATCCAAACCCAATAAGTTAGTAAACATGTACCTATTTGTCAGGTATACAATTTTATTCCTTTTCTCTAGCCTCCTTGCTATGACCTATTCACATATATATATATATACGTACATGTATGCAATTTCAATCAATATTTTAATTCGGTTCAAAATTTGATTCCATTTGGCTTAATGGTTCAAAATTTTAATTAATCAAACCAATAATAAAACAACACAATCATCAATCAATTAGTTGATTATCGTTTCAAACACATAACTTTATATATATATATATATATATACAAAAATCCAATTTTGTGTGTCAAATCACAAACAATAAATTCTAGCTAGTTTTGGTTCTCACACCAGTCAATTGGAAATATATAAACATCCCACTTTCGAAACCCGAACATAAATGCTGATGATGCTCGAGCGATCATTAGAATGATCTCCGAGCGACTAGAGTGTGATTTTATATCTATCAAGTATATTTGAGGCTTCGTATACACGTTTGCAAGGCATATATGAAAATCTTCATATACTAGATTGTCCAAATCAATTTAAAATAAATATTCAAATATGTTGAATAAGGTTTAAATTTTCAAAACAGTATTTGTTTTTTTATAAATAATAATCTTCACACTCGTTCTAAGATACTACTGATCCTATCTCTAATGAGTCATTCTTATTGGATATTGCTAATCCAATCTCTGATAAATTCTTTCATTTGGTTCTAGCATGTCTTGTTCTCGAGCTCTGTAAACTAAAGCTCTGATACCAAAATATAACGACCCAAACTTCCCCGTAAAGGAAAGCCCGGATTGAGTTGAGAACACGACAAATAAGAACACAAACAGAAGAACATTTCATTTCTTATTACAACAATTTACATCCGAGTACAAGAATATACAGAGTATGAACATATAATATACATTGTAAAATATCAGAGATTAAAATACATTACACAGCAGTGGAAACTAAAACATAACACAACTGAAACAAATACATGGATACAGAGATTTTCGAATATATCTCCAGTTGTAAACTAGGATCCTGTAAGAATAAATCTGCAAACCCAAAACTACTAGCTGCCCATGTGGAAAATAGGGGCACCTAGAGTTTAGGTTAAAACAATAAACTTCAGGTCAGTCATGTGATTGGTGTGAGAGCTAAAATAGTTATTTAAAATTTTACTTTAAAATCAGATATATCAAGGGTCTATGCTGTATAACACGGAATGGGTTACCTCCCAAGAATACCAGTGCATATAACAAAACAACGCAATGCTTTTTAGAAAAATGAAGCTATTATAAGACTCAGGTCCCATCACACAATGCAACGCAAGCCGGAGGATAGAGTTTTACCTTATAATAGCCAAACATGCTTGGTACATTTAAAACAAATCATTTTGATACTATTATAAGTGCATATGTGTTTCAAAAACAATTTCAATCATAATGTATCAATCATAGGCAACATGAGCATCCCATGCCACTATGTTGCCACATATAGGTTTACAATCAAAATCGCAAAGTCACGTATTAGAAGTTGGATCTCCATCTGTGAACCAAGGCAAGGGATCGTCCTTACCGCTTTGAGATAATCTAGCCCATGTCTCAGGAACAGCCGCAACTGCACCTTGGATCTTCAGGGTCGGTCCTCTCTTATGTTTGAGGATTAGTAATTCCTGAACAATGCATTTCCCTGCGCTATGGGGGGCGTAAATGAGCCAGATGACTCAATATCCATTGGCTCCGTAGTAACTGATATATCCGAGGCGCCTCGCAATCCAACAACCACATAAGTAAAAATGTCTGGGCTTCATACCATGACACCACTCCTAGCAAGAAAGAAATGCATGCCCTCCCTGTAGTCCTCTCCCGTTTCTTGATCATACCGGGGTGTGAGGCTCGCGAATTAACGCTATACACAAAGCTATGCTATATTAAAGTCGTGCTTTGATCATCAACCACAGGACTCTGCTTTTCAATAGAAGTCTTGATCATTTACATCTTAGCATGCCACATTGGCAATTCACGCCATGTGACTGATGTCTATCGATATATAACCTCTGAGCTCGTATGTCTCAGAGAAGGGCGTTAAGCAAGAGGATAAATTCTCCACCGCCAAACAGATACATATTTAATAGAGATCAATTAACATAGAATAAATTTCAATGTCAGACACACATCCATTTACAAGTTCATTTTAGGTCTGAACGAAACCGAAGGCACCTTATTCCTCGTCTCATATGTCCAATACAGGAAAGAGGTCCTCGCATATCCGGTTGATCTCCAAGTACGTCTGGATGATCACCACTTATTACCTTGTCTTGGGTATATAGCCCAATCAAGACATCAGTAATCATCCAAATGACGTGAAGACCTCCGGTCTTCAACCACCGTCTTCATCGTCGACTCATCGCCGATTCAGTTATTCAGAATGGGATAAACCCGGTCTTTCCAAATAACTCGCGTATAAAATAAACAAGTTCTTTAAAAACACAACATACGCCTCATTCCAATTCTGAAAATTCTTTTATTTAAATATTCATATCCTTTGGTAAAGGTTCCCATTAATTTTATTAAAGATAAATTCTTTAAATTTATTCTTTAATCTTCCATTGGATATCAATTCATACCAAATCAATGTTTATCCAAATAAGTCGGGCTTAGCGAACCTTACCGAAGTAATTATTTATTATATTTTCCAATCCCAACCTATTCATCCCATGAAGCAAAACTGGTAATACTTCATATCTAACACCACGATGTCATCGGTAAAATTTATTACCACTTCACGTTCAAATCTAATTAAAGATTTAACTATTGCTTGGAGTAAAACTGGTAATACTCTATTCTGGATCATTTCATGAATTCGATAAATTTGATTATCTCATTCGCCTTCCAATATAAATAAAGATTCATTAAAACTCTAATTCAGTTTTAATCTCAAAAATCATTACTTAATGATTATTCAAAGTTAAGAAATTAATCTTGTCTTAACTAGGTTAAAGAACTAATGTCATTTAAAACACAGCTCACGATAAACCCAAAATCACATTCCATTAACAATGGAATCTTCACAGAAAACAGATCAATATATATAATCGATATAAACTTCTGTATCCGACCGATAATATAAATGGAATAACGACCAAGCCTTTTAAATTCCATAGATTGTAACAGTCTTCCTCCACAGAAGTTCACTTCGATTATTACCAAATCGAATTCCATTCCATTCCAATTTATTTTATTAATTGGAAAACTTTACTTTGGAAATTTTCCCCTAAATCTTAATTAAAAGATTTATAAATTCCAAATCATATTTCACTGTTGATCGGGTTAAAGGACGAATGTCGTTAAAAACACAATTCACGATAAACCCGATTCACATTCCATTTTATTCCAATTACCAAATGTAACTGGAAACTCTAATAATCTTAATTAAAAGATTTATTCTTTTCAACAGGGTTTAAGAACAGTGTTACTGAAAACACCATTCATGACAAACCCAAAATCCAATTTGATGTCGAATACAAGGCTCTGAATAGAAATTATATCGGCTTATATTCAATATCAAATTCTGAAACCAACAAATATCGTTTTCGGAATAATGATATATATATATATATATATATATATCTTCCTAATTCCCATAACAATATCCGTATAATCACGAAATCCAATATCGAAATATTTCGAAGATGATTTCCATTCAAATCCATTCCAATTTGTTTATTGGAAATTTCAGGTTATTTTAAAACCATTCACCAATACAATTTATTTTATTTAAAATTTATTGGATTTCAAATCTAGTTAATGACTAGTTCATTTTGATAAAAATATACTTTTATCTTTTCAAATATGGAATTTTTCCATCCCAATTCTTTCCAAATCATTTACTATGATTTTACACAAATTATTGATATTTTTAATAATTTTATCAAGGCACGTATAGTCGATTTTCATAAACGGTCATGGAACTGCACTTACAGCGACCTTTTCCAAATTTGATTTGGACATAATACCAAATCCAACCATCATCTTTCAAATCTCTTATATTCGTTGGAAAGCTAATTTCAATACGAATCCAACGGTTCCGGTTTTAGGAGAATCCGACAGTCGGATCTTCCATAATGTCAATTCGAAGTCAATAGTCGAAATTTGTGAACTGCCACGGCGCGACGCGTTCTATTCAGGCCATTGAATATATATAATATATATTATATATATTTCGTCGATTTCCATTTAAAACGTATTTTATAAATTCGTTTTAAAACGATTCCAACTTCATTTTCAATTTTAAATCAAAATTGAATTTTCCTTATCGTTATAATATATAAATGATAATATTTTGAAAATATCAGATTTTGAAATCATTTCCTTTTCGATATTCGTTTTTAAAATGAATAAAATCGATATAAATATCATTTACGTCGAAATGGCGTTAATCTAATCAACACGACTTCATATATTTCAATATTTTCGTGTCCATCTCAAATCGGACATCAAAATCATATTTTGATCCATTATTGAATATTATTTTAAAATATTATTTATTTTAAAATATTCATTACCCGCCATTTTAAAATATTCTTTAATTTAAAATATTCGTTCTTTCCGAATTGGAATCAGACATAGTTAATTACCATATAATTTTATTTATATGGGTTTCATACACACATGCACACAATAATAATCAAACAAAGTCAACCATCGTCTAGAGTGCATCACACAATTGCATAAGTGTTAAATATAAATAATTAACGCTTACACCAGCCTGTCAACCCATCGATTGACATACAACTAAATATTGGGATTAGTATATGTCCAATATCATCCCAATACCCGTGTGGGGTTTTCAAACAACAAACACTAATTATTATTTGTGCAGTTGGGCGATGTGTAAAATTTATCATTCCAATCAATATCAGTTAAATATGTGTACATAAACAAATCGTCCGATTTGTAAATGAATATTTATTTTGTTCATATATACGTTAAAAAATATATTTTTAACAATAAAATATTTATTTCAACATATGAATATTTTATACAGTTCATTTATACAATAAAAATGCTATTTTTATTGTTCTATGATTTTTAGAAAATTTCGGCAGCATAACGACGCGATAGTAGAACCGGAATAGGGTCTAGCCTTATCCCTCGTCTACTAATGGCTCGCACCATCTACATACCAATTCTAATCAATTCATTTCATTTCCCAAACCAAATTCAACCAAATAATCCAATCAACCAAACAACCAAACAAACATGGTTTCAAACAAAGTTGTCGGGTGCTACTAAGCATCATCTGCATCCTAGTATATATTTTTAACTAGAAAATAAATTAAAGAGAGAAGTTCTCACATTGGGGTCCACTCCACCCTGCTTTTCTAATGTTCTGAATTGTTGTTCAAATCCCAGACTTTGCAAACGAGCTTTAATCTTTAATCATCTTGTTTGCTAGCGTAAGCACGCCATTCTGGACAACTTTCGCCTAGTGGACTCTTCCCAAAAAACGCTCCAATTCGCCAGAATTCGCGAAATTACATAAATTGGATAGCGGACTTCGGATGGTTTTTCCGGACAACTCCGCAATCCAAAGTATGACTTCCACATACTTAAATCGAAGAGGAGAGCGTACTCTTCGACCATGATAGTGTGGAGTTTTGCCCAGAACCGCTTGGTTTGAGAGATATGGGCTTAAACAGTTCGGGGTGGTATTTGCAAACTTCGAAAATAATAAAAATTTGAATTTTCTTGGAGGCGGGGCCCACGGTGATCGTGGGTGACTAAGGGAGAGGCGGTAGGATTGCGGGTGGTCGGGCTGACAGGAGGGGGTCGGAGGCAGGGCCCACGGTGCTGGAGGTGGTGGTTTTGGGTTGGATTTGGAGATGGTCGAAGAACGAGGAGGAGAGAGGAGGGAGGGCATCGGTGATGGCTAGAGGGGGTTCGTCGGAGGCGGCGGCACTGGTGGGTGGGTGGCGAAGGTGGCACGACAGCGCCAGGGAGGCCGACGGCGCGGGATTTCTGGGTGGATTTGGGGAACGGGGTCAACCGGGGGGGGGGGGGTTTCCCTTTTTTCTATTTAATGAAATTTTGGATTGTGAAAATCTATATGTACACTTTTCATTCGACCTCCAAATCGAACCCACCTCCTATAGCCCCAAGCTAATTACCCCATTCTGAACACAATGTGATATATTTCGTAACCCAATTCGGCTGTTATGATCAGTTTCCACTAAATTTAAAATATAAGCCATTATATTTTAAATTCAAACGCACAATTTAATTTACCGGGGTCACATATTGACTACAAAAATTCCCAAAAAATAAATCTAGCTATGTTTTGACAATACGGTCCTAACAAAATTAATTTCGTCGAATTTGGAGACCGTTTGAAAAGCGACCATTTTCCAGTAGATAAAATTCAAACTGAAATTACCAAACACGTTTAAATTCACCACGCTCACATATTGATTCCAAAAATTATGAAAATTGGAATCAAGCAATAACTTGACATTTTGAATCAAACAAAAGTGGTCTCGTCAAAAATGGAGGTCATTTGCAAAATCGCTATTTTTAAGGGCTATATATTATATAAAATTCCATAGCGACTATTCTGAATTTTCAACCGGGCATAACTTTTTATTCCCATTATGAAATCTGGAATTTTTCACATTCGTCGGAAAGATATTTTCAAACAGATTCAAATATTTTTGGTTTTAACAAAATCCGGTTTATTTTGAATCCTATACATTCATTTGAAGTTTGAAATCGAATTTTCAAACTACCATGCCATTTCCAATTCCTTTTATAATTAAAATTTTTAATTCTATCTTCGATTTAAATAAATTTATACGTTCTAATTCTATTCAAAATAAATTTCTAGTCATGATTATTCAAAATAAATCATTTTAAATATTCAAAATTCATTAAAATTGCCAAAATAAAAATTTTAAATTGGTTCCGGTTTTCCGGGTTGTTACACAATAGTGATTGTTCTAACATAACCGGCATACATATATATACTGGCATAGACATGTAATTGGCATAGTAATAAGGTGGACATAAAAGAAGATCTAGTGAACAGGTGATGGTAAAATTAGATCTAACATAATAAGGATATTCTAATAGGCATGAAGAAATCTAAATAAGGATTCATATGTCCGATTGATGACAGATTTAAATTAACCACCACATGATACGTACAAGATGATTTAGAGGGAGAATTAGATCTAAACAAGAATTTAACTGTCCAAATAATGATAGATCCAAATTAATCATAAACATAGATAAAGGTTAAGATCCACATAAGTGACATGATAAATTAACCACAAGAGAATTAGATCTATAAAAATAGATCTAGCATGAGAAAGGTTAAGATCCAAGAATATCATAGATTCATAATTTATAGCAGATCCAAATCAAAGTCATATCACATTTACTTTTAGTTTAAATCTAAAAATAATTAAACTCAAAGTTTTTGGATTTTAGAGGATAAAAGAGAAATTGTTAGTGTTGAATCTTGGATCTAAACTCGAATCTCTAACTGATTAGCTCTAGTAGATAGTTGCAGAAGAAAAGGATTCGATTCAGTTCAGGCACCGACAACATTTGACCTCCATTGATTCTCGGTGAAGAAAACAAGAGAAATGGTCCTCTATATATAGCTTCCAGCCTCTAAAATCCGACCTACCACCTCAGCCCTAGGGGGGCCGACCCATGGGTCGACACCCCCCTTGAGGTGTCGACACCCCTCCTATGGGGTCGACTCCCCTAGGCGGGATTTTTTCCGCTTCCCTCAATTTCCGTGATTTCGAATTTTGAACTGAAAATTTGAATTCCTGGGCCCTAGATATATATATAAGTATCTTGCGCATATGCAAACTTCAAACCTTCATAACTTCTTCATATGTTGTCCGTTTTATGCAAACCAAATATCTATCTTGACCAGAATTTTGAGACGAACGCAATGGTATTGTCCATTTCCCTTAATTCTGAATATTAAATTAATTATTACTTAATTTATCCTCTTTAGTGTTGTTAAATTACGGGGTGTTACATTCTCCCATACTCAAAGGATTTCGTCCTCGAAATTTCCAAGTTGATAAGAATGTATATCCTACCATCCATCATCCATCTACTCATTCATCAATCACAAGCATCCATTGTCCTTAAAGACTTCTAATGCTTATATGTGCATATGCAAAGGTGTGTGTATATGTCCCAGTATTAATGCGAATATTAGGCGGTCTACTGATTCATTTGACCACCTCAATGCAATGTATGTTAGTGCCATGAATCCAATATGTATGCAAATAATCCTATTATAACATGTAAGTTCTATATGTGTGCACACTCATTCATCCAAATGCACATCCATATGCTAATACATCCATTTTCACCCATTAAAGAAAAGAAAAATGCACACACATCCATATGCAGTATGAGAGTGATTGAGCCGATCTAGTGCCTATGTGTGTGCATATGCATCCACAGGAAACCACTACCAAACACTTGCATCCAATTGCATCCATCAAGTATAACATGTCTCAAACACATGTTTACATCCATAGGATTCCTATCCAAAGGTCTAAATACTATTGATAAGACATACTCAAATAATAGAAACAAGCATAGATAAAACTTTGGAAACAGAGTTAAGAACATACCCTTGAAAAGGAAAGGGTATGAAGCACGAATCTTGTCTTTGGTCTCCCAAGTCGCATCCTCTGGGTTATCTCCCTTTTGAACCTTTATCAGCTTGATTTCTTTATTGCGTAGCTTCTAAACTTCTGATCCAAGAGTACGGGTTGGAACTCGTCTAACTGTTGCCTCCTGTTCCACTTCTACTTCCTCTAATATACTTGGCTCAACAATTTTCGCGGTGTCATGCAAGCATTTCCGTAGATGAGAAAAGTGGAAAACATCATGAATGCCGGATATATTTTCTGGGAGCTTTACTCTATATGCCATTTGGCAGATCCTTTCGGTTATGGGAAATGGTCCCACAAATCTGGGTTCCAACTTCCCTACAGATCCGAAGCGAATCACATTCCTCAGAGGCGATACTTTAATAAAAACTAAGTCTCCTACTTTAAATTCGATGTCAGTCCTTCCTTCTCTTGTCTGCATAGGATTTCTTCCTATCTTGAGCTGTCTTTGTTCGCCATCGAATAAGATCAATTTTCTCGGACGTTTCTCTAAACATATCAGGTCCAAGTAATAATCTTTCCGTAGATTCCCACTAACAATTTGGTGATCTACAGAGTCGTCCGTACAATGCTTCGTAGGGCGCCATACCAATGATAGCTTGATAACTGTTGTTGCAGGAAAACTCTACTAAAGGAAGATGCCCTTCCCAAGTCCCTTCGAAGTCTAGGATACATAGCCTTAAAAGATCCTCAAGAACTCTGTTCACCCTCTCCGTCTGTTTATCGGTCTAAGGATGATAAGCGGTGCTCAAACACAACTGTGTACCTAATGCTTCTTGCAAGCTTCTCCATGATAGGGTCACGATCGCTTACGATGTTGGAAGGTACTCCATGAAGATGGACTATCTCACGAACATAAATTGCTGCCAACCATAATGTCGTCCTCTTACTTCTGACTGGAATGAAATGAGGCTCTTAGTGAGTCTATCCACCATAACCCAGATACTGGTGTTGCCTTTCTTCGATCTAGGAAAACTATCTATGAAATCCATAGAGACGCGCTCCCATTTCCACTAAGGAACTTCCAAAGGATGAAGTAAACCACCGGGCTTCTTTTGCTCAGCTTTAACTTGCTGGCAAACTAAACATTGAGAAACAAACTCTGCCACATCTTTCTTCATCCCATCCCAAAAGAAAACCCTCTTCATGTCTCTGTACAACTTATCACCGCCAGGATGAATAGTCATCTTAGAATGGTGGGCTTCTTCTAGGACCACCTTTAACAAGCTTCCAGTTTGAGGAACACAAAGCCTTTCGTCTCGTCGCAACAACCCCCTTTCATCTATGGAATATATGTGAATAGAAGTCTCCCCTTTTCTGAGCTTATCCATGATGTCTAAAATCTGTGGGTCACCTTGTTGCGAAGCTCCTATATGATCCATAAGAGTTGGTCGTATTTCTAGTGATGCAAATAAATCAGGCAAAATCTCGATGGAGGGTCTAAAGTCAAAAGTTGATATGAACTCCAAGCTCTTCCTTTCCACAAACAGAGGACTTAAGGCCATCCTCTGCTTACTTAGTGCATCGGCCATCACATTACCCTTGCCAGGGTATAAGCAATTTCAAAATCATAAGAAGCTAGGAACTCCATCCACCTTTGTTGCCTTAAATTAAGGTCCTTCTGCGAGAACATATACTTGAGAGATTTATGATTAGTGTATAACTCGAACTTCTCCCCAAGTAAATAATGACGCCACGTCTTGAGCGCGAATACTATGGCAGCTAGCTCTAAATCATTGGTGGGGTAGTTCTTCTCACGAACTCTCAACTATATACCTCCATAACACACTACCTTTCCTTCTTGCATCAGAACCGCACCAAGCCCAGTACCACACGCATCAGTGTAAACTATAAACACTTTATTCCCATTAGGCAAGGTCAACACTGGGGCTGTTTTTAGAGCCCTGTTTGGTCGTTGGAAAGCAACATCACAATTTATATCCCATGAAAATGCCAAGTTCTTCTTCGTCAGCCTGGTGAGCGGGGATAATATCTTTGCGAAGTCCTTAATGAACTTCCTATAATAGCCTGCCAATCCAAGAAAGCTTCTCACCTCTGTTGCATTTTTCAAAATTTGTCAATCTTGCACTGCAACCTTCTTTGCAGTATCTGCAGCTATCCCTTCTTTGGATACCACATGCCCTAAGAATCTCACCTCTTTTATCCAAAAATGGCATTTGGAGAACTTTCCCTTAAGCTGATGCTCATGGAGAGTTTTCAAAACTTCTCTCAAATGTTGGGCATGCTCTTCTTTGCTTTTGGAGAAGATCAAGATATCATCAACAAAGACTACTGCGAATTTATTTAGAAACACCCTACTCATTAGATCAACAAAATAGGCGGGTGCATTCGTCTACCCAAAAGGCATAACTAGCCATTCAAAGAAACCATCCAGAGTTCTAAAAGCAGTCTTGTCTATATTGTCCTCAGCCACCCTCAACTGATGAAACTTCGTGGCTAAGTCTAACTGAGAGAATATCGAGGCACCAACAAGCTGATCAAACAAGTAATCTATCCTTGGAAGTGGATGCCTGTTCTTCTTAGTGAGTTTATTCAATTTTCTATAGCCCACACACAAACGAAGCGAACCATCCACCTTAGTCGCGAATACTACTGGATCACCCCATTCAGATATGCTTCGCCTAATAAATCTTTTTTCAAGTAGCCCCCCTACTTGTTTGCTAAGCTCCCTCCTTTCCCTTGGAGCCATATGGCGCATGGGTAATGCAACTGGCTTTGCATTGTCCACCAGATATATACGAAAATCGATCTTGCACCTCGGAGGTAAACCCCGTACCTCATCAAAAACATCAGAATAATCTCGGACTACTGGAGAAAATCGTAAATCATCGATAGATGCATCAAGAGACTCAAGGAAACTAAGCATAACAGACCCTTGTGGGTCACAAGAAATCTCGAAGGTCCTCTCATAGCAAGTCAAAAGTCTAACGACCCTCCTCTCACAATCTAGAATGGCACCATACGTGGTTAACCAATCCCCATAACCCATAAAACTGAGCATATATGCGTCACATTCAAACTCGATGCCTAACACAGGTATTCTCAAATCCCGATAAATCACAGATAAATGAGCTGAACCACCAATGAGGTTTGAGATAACTACGGGATCCACTACCATACTAGTAATTCAGTGCAGAGATTCAACCACAGAACTAGATGTAAATGAATGTGAAGTGTCAGAATAAAAAAGTTTTCTAATAGGACGATTTGAAAGAGAAATTAAACCTTCCACCGAAATTTTTCTACCTCTATCAGGAGCATTAATTGCGAGAGCATGCACCTGCCTCCAGAAGTTCCTACCCGCGGACCTTGTCCCTGTTTCTTCGGGCACTCCCTAGAAAAGTGTTCGACCTCTCCATAATTGAAGCAAGAATTCTTCCTATTTGCTCCAAATTTGGGATCAAACACCAAAGGCGTAAAAGCTACACTTCACCTATTCAGTAAGAATATGGAACCGCAAAATCACAAGAAAAACGAATAAAAGTAAGTAAGAACACAAAGGAATTTTTATAGTGGTTCGATTCTCTATGAATCTACGTCCACTTTCAATCCATTCTCATTATGATATTCAAGCTTACAACATATGAATTTTCCCTCATTACAATCATTTTTCTCTTTTAAACTTCCTCATGATCTAATTACACTTGAATTTGGCGAAGAAAATGAAGAGATCTTTTAGCTTTGTGATGAATCTTCAACCACTTGTGTGCTTTGATCCTTTTTTATGATCTTCATGGGTTTCATAGTGAAATAGCATTCAATTTTAGCTTTTGAGAGGAGAAGAGATTGTTTGAATGATGCTTGAGAGATTTATTGTGTAGCTTGAATGAGATTGAAGGAGTTTAGATTCAATCGTAGAGAGCTCTAATGATCATTGATTTGGATTTGATTTTCATGAAGTTCGAAAAGTGTTGTTGAATCCATGGAAGCCATTAGAGAAGTTGTAGATGAACTTTGAATTTGACGGAGTATCCTCCTAAGAATGAATTTTCGGTCCCCCTATCAAATGAATTATGAGGGGTATTTATAGGTGATTTTAGCCCGAGTGGAAATTCTGTAATTTATGCAGAAAACGCCATGACTCAGCTTCGACATGACTCACTTCGCCATGACTTATCCCGTCATGGCGAAATGCGGTATAACTCTCGGTGGCATAGTCGTAAATAAATGTGTTTCTTGGAAGCCAGGAAACGACTTGCCTTCGGGTGGTCTTCACGCCATGGTGCATGGACTTGAATGAAATAAAAAGCGTGCAGCCTGCTTCCTATTGCTCATGACATAACAACATTTTGACAACCTTCGGCTTGGAACAGAACTGCTCACGACATGAATAGTCAAAACGAATTGACTTTATGCTGAGTTTACGTTTTGAATTACCCAGCGACATGCATTGAGCCTTTGCGTTTTGATCTTCTTCACGTGAGTTCCTGTACATGCTTCATTGTAAATACCTCCACATGTTAAATACCGGATGTACCCAAAAGTATGTTTATATTCCAACGACATAGTGAGTTACGACATGGGCTAAATTGTGAGAACCATGTCGAATGGACTGAGTGTACTAGGACTATAAGGACATGAGTTGAGACATGCATCTCACGATCCGTGCAGATGGGCACATTGAGCTGGCGTATAAGCACCCGCCACGTGCCATATTGGAACAACTTGCTTCAACAGCATGAAATAAGTCACGGCATGGTTTTGTTTGCGTCATGAAGCCTATCTGGAATGACGTGGATGGGATGGATACAAATACCCAGCGACATGCTTTGTCATATAACATGATTCGTTTTGCTATGGATGACTTTTGCGGCGTGAGTCAACGAAATGGTCCCACTACCCTTCAAGTCACACACACGACATGGCCTTTAGGAAATCGTTCTTTCACACGTCATGATGGCCGATGCAATTCTTTAACTTCATGTATGAGGCCATTCTTTTGAGATTTGACATTCTCCACAAGGCAAAGTGCCACGTGTATTCAGTTTATACAGTATGGACTAGATGCCATACAATATGGCTTCTTTGCGACATGATTTGGTGAAGCGCCTTTACTGCTTGCGCCATGGAGGGACCTCATGACATGAATGTCATCCAACGGTCCTACGCCATGCTCTGTACAAGCCAATGACTTGCTGTAATACCAGCAATCCTTGGTTCCCTTGCTATCATGCAATACTCTCCACCTGGCATTTATCAATGCCATTGCTGCGTATTTAGTGAACACGTGCAGTCCACTTTATCTCATTGCATAAAGTAAAAGGGGCATTTCCCATATCGTAATTGCCATGCAAATCCATCTATTACGACATGGGAGCTTGCGCCATGATTTAGAATGTCTTAGGCTCATGCTGTATTAACGACTTGAATCCAACTTGTGCCAACGACTTAAAATCATGTCGTGTGGATGACTGTAGAGTCCATGTCGTAGAAACGACATTAGTCAGTTATGTCGTGTGTCACCGTCCGTGAATACTTCTTAATTCTGAACCGCGTTCTAAGAACGGGATTAACATTTTCCCCTCGAAGCTTGTATTTCTTACTTGCGAGGAATGCAGGCTTCGAAATTAATATAGTTTGCGTTGAGATTTTGTCGTAGATCTTTGTTTGCCACATCAAATCATGTCTTTGAATTTGTAAACTTCATGCCACCTGTTCTGTAATCAAAACAAGTACTTGGCGATTTTGGACTTATACTTCACTATCGGTCGTCCATATCGATACCAGATTAGTTTAATCATTAGAAAATGAATTATAGCGAATTTTTACTTTGAATTGAATAACGTGTCTGGATAGAATTATTTTATCCAGCGGTTTACAACTCGCTGAATAATGTCTGTACAAATGCGATATTCTAATTCGAATTTGTGTTAATGTTTGAAATCAACTAATTGACTATGCCGACTGTGGATTTCAAACATTATCGCTTTATAACTTACATGATAGTCTACGATATTTCTCATTTGAGAAATACGTATTTGTAACTAATTCCCTTCTCCTCTTTGGAGAAGTCTTTGATTATTTGTGCCTCGGAGAGAGCACTTGGTCAAAACCCAATGTTTGTCGTGATCGGATCAGGTGCTTCCTGATTCTGAAGATCAACTAGGTGTCCCCAGCAAGGACTTTACGTGTTATGCCCCCTGCTAAGGGTAGACTTCGGGTTTTAATGCCCAATAATTCTGTCGTGTCTAAAATGATCAGATGTCGCGTGAATGGATTTTCACTCTTCACTTCTGATCATATCAGACGCTATGCCAATGTGTAACAACCCGTATTTCAATAACATGTTAAAACGAGAATCAAGGCAGAATTTAATTTTAAATTCTGAATCAAGTAAAACGGGCTATGCCATTGCGTTCGTCTCGGAAAAATACGCGAAATAGAGTCCGAGTTTTCGAAAATCGGAGTCCGTATGACCCGGTTAAGGCCCAAAGAAGATTTCTGGAAATTTGAATTTTGGAAACAGTTTTGGAAATCAGATCTGGGGCTAGGCGGGGAGTTTCCCGCCTAGGCCATGTCGATAGGGCTGTCGACAGGCCTGTCGACTTGGGCCCAGACCAAGTCGACAGCCCTGTCGACTTGCCTGTCGACAGGGGGTGGCCGGGGCAAATTGCCTGGCGCACCTGTTTGTCTCACCTGGTCTTGTTCTTGGGATGGGTCTGGAAGCTTCCGAGATCTGATGGTCCTAATCTATCCTAGGGTTAATCTAAGGGCCTAAAACTATCCTAATCTCTATAAAAAGACCCTAAACCTAACCTAAATCCCTAAAAATCAAACCTAGCAACTAAGTGCTGCCAAAATTAATCTTGATCATGGCCTCCATCTCAAATCCCTAGAGCCTATGCATTCAAATCGGGTTCAAATCAAAAAGGTGCAAGCTTGCTACCCCAAATCAAGGCCAAATCAACATTTCTATGCGAGTTCCATGACGATTCTTCTACAAAGGAGGCACCTTTCTTAGCCAAGATGATTCATGCTCCTTTCCCTAGGCCTAACTAAGTAAGTTCTAGCTACTTTTGGATCAAAACGGTATTTTTAATGTTGACATGGGATAAAATGAGGCTAAACATGATTATGCGAACCTATATGAACCTTACCTTGCCTCTTGTGTTCATGTTTATGATTTTAGGCCATGTGAGTGACTTAATCATGCCTCTCATGCTATGCATAACCTAGTTTAACTTGCAAGTTTGGATCTTTATGCATGAAATGCTAGCATGAACCTTTAGGAACCACTTTACTTGTGAAACATTGGCTAAGACAAGATTTTGGGGCTTATGCATGTTTATGAACCCAAACCCCTTATGCTAACATGCAAGTTTGTGGCCAAATCCTTTATGAGATTATGCATGCTCGTGGCCAATCCCCTCTTTTAAGTTGTGCATGTTTATGGCCAAACCCTTTTTGGTAATATGCATGTTTGTGGCCAAATTTCCTTATGACACTATGCATGTTTATGGCTAATACCTTTATGATGTTATGCATGTGGAAGCCAATCCCTTTTTGGCATCATGTATGTCTTGAGACCAATATGTGACATAGTATTCTTACTATGTTGACTCGCTTTGCTTGCGTTGGGAAAACACGATTCTTGGGTAGTTAGATAAACATGAACGTGTCGCGAAATCTTAACTTGAATATGACATGTGTTTATACTTGAAAATATGACTTGAAAGATAACATGGAAGTTGGCATGTAAGTATGCATAAAAACATGAGCTTGGGAATTTACCTATTAAGTTAGGTCTACCCTTTGGGAATTTACCTATTAAGTTAGGTCTACCCAAATGCTCGAAAACTTGTAACATGTTTTGGAAACATGATGAACTTAGATAATATAAGTGTGGCCAACTCGAGGTTGGGTTGAGTTTGCAACGTAAAACTACCCGGAACCGACCGGCCTAACTAGTAGTTGCAAACAATAGGACCCAATGTGAGAAGTTGGTCATGTCGCGCTTAAGACCCGAGGTTAGACTAGGTTGTGGTGTAAATCTACCCGGACCCGCCCGGCTTAACTAGTAACCACAACAAGGTCTAATGTGAGAGGTTAAGAGTGCATTAATTAAATTAATGCCACATGATAAGGTTAAGTAAATTTGACTAATGACACTTAACCGATATGACACGAATGGGTATGTTAAGTGGGACCGGACTTGATTCCTTAATGACACTTAACCATGCAAGATGATTAGGAGATGGGGTTAAGTAATTTACACTTAACTAATCCGACTGGGTAATTAGATGGGGTTAAGTAATTAAGACTTAACTAACCTAACCACGGTAATTAGATGGGGTTAAGTAATCCACACTTAACTAATCTAAACACGGTAATTCGATAGGGTTAAGTTAAACACTTAACCAATTTAAACTTGGTAATTCAATGAGGTCAAGTAACCCATACTTAACCAACTTAACTTGGTAATTTAATGGGGTTAAGTTAAACACTTAACTAATTTAACACGATGATTTGATGAGGTTAAGTGACCTATACTTAACCAATCTAACTCGTTAATTTGATGAGGTTAAGTTAACCTATACTCGACCAATCTAACGTGAAAACATGATAAGGCTAAGTCACAAATCGTTTCGAATACGCTTGACCGATTTGACTCGGTAATTTGATGGGGTCAGATTAATATATACTTAACCAATCTAAAATGATAATTAGACGAGGTTAAGTCATGGACTGCTTGATATACTTAACCAACTTGACACATGGTCTGTAGGGTTAAGTCTTGGACTTGGATACTTAGCCAGTTTCGACATGTTTTGTAGACGGGTTAAGTTGTGAACTTAAGTGACACTTAACCCATTAGATAAACCCTAATTCGGAGGATTAGGTAAATAACCATAGTTAACAAGGATAATGGAAATAAGGCTAAGTGGTAAACCTTAGTTAAGGGAAACTAAGTAATAATTCTTAGCCAAGGAAATTTGGACCACCTCTTAGATAGATGAGTAACCCGATACGGTAGGTCATCGTTTAAGTATACGTGTAGGAGCAGGCTATCTGATTTAGATAAAGGCTCCAGCGAACTGGGTAACGAAGCAGCGGCTTCAGGGAACGTGAGGATATTCTTGGTATCCCTCTGTGAGGTCGCAGATGGTCATCCTGGGCTCACAAGAGGTTGAGGTCTGCGGTAGAAGAACCAAGAATATGCCTTGGTTGCTATGCGAGCGACCTAAAGACTGGGGTGGATAGCAGTGAGTCGACGGATACATAAGGTGCCCGAGATAGCAAGTTTGCCGATCATCTACCATCTTGAGTCAAGCGTGTACGTACGGAAAGGCAGGGAACACCCAACAGACCATAATTGCTATCTAATTATGGGTGAGGTAGGCCGTAGGATGTGGGCTGGCCGGAGTGTAGTTCTCATGCAAGATTTTCTCTTGTGTTGCCTTTCACTAGTTGAGGGAGGGGTCTCGTGGGACCATAGCCACGTGTAGAAAAGCAGACCTTAGTATCTGCATCGGCAGATAAATCTAAAGCTCCCGACCGAGTCCTGTATTTCTTGTTTTGCCCTGGGACAGGACTAGGATGGCACGATGTGATACATGTGCATACAGTTATAGAAAAACGATTCACGATGAATGCGTGGGAAAAAGGGCGCGGTTGAGGGTTAGCGTAATCCCTAGTGGCCTAGGTGGTTTAACCCAAACCGAAATACGAAAACGTGCAATAGGTAAGCGTAATCCCTAATGGTGCTAGGTGGCGTAAGTCCTAGTAGTTCAAACGATGATTCATATGGAAGAGCCTAGCTAGAACAAGGGTGACAGTCCAAACGATTTCAAGGATAATACGACATGAGGAAGCCCGTACGAGGTACGGCAAAGGACTGAACTTATATACATGGAAAGAAACATATGATTTGAGTAACCTATATATGCGATATATTAGGTTGACATGGACCATTACACGACTTTGAGCAAGGGACATTCATGGTTAACACATGACGCGGGTATGGATACTAGTACGAGAGGTGCAGAGCAAATATACATGTTAGAACTAGGAAGAATATACATAATAGATACCGTGGGATGTTAGACGGGGTAGATACCTTGGGATAATGTACTCGATAGAAATCTGACGATGTGATACCTTGACTTATCATAACACCGTAGTTTTTCATGATACCTTAGTTTACCTTGCCGCAGTAGTTTAACCGGCTACTCTGGTTTATCTATCTTGTAGTTATCCTTATGTTTACTTTCAGTTTATGCATGTCATGTTACCTTTACTTGTTTTTATACTGGAAGTAGATAGGACTTACTCAGTCTTTTTGACTGACCCGTTTTGTTTCGCCTCTTTTCTTCCGTTTCCCCCCCCCCAGGTTTCAGGGAGGAAACAATGCTGCTTGAAGGTCATCATGGATGGCTTGGACTTCTCTTGGCTATGGCTACTTTACTGTTTTACTTGGGGAATAATTTATTAAAAAGTCTTTATGCTTCTTTACTATTGCAAGACAGGTTTTGATGTACTCTGATGTAAAAGGGTTTAGACCTTATTTATTCATGTTATGAAAGTTTGATTTTACTTCCGCTATTTATATATATGTTCTGTCTTGTGATATTTCTGTGCATGTTTACCAATAATGCCCCTCTAAAGCTAGTGCATTCCTTTGCGAGTGACCCTAGCGGAGGCGGGGTGTTACACAATGGATTTTCATTCTTCATGTTTGATCATATCAAACGCTATGCAAATAGTTTTTCATCCTTCACATTTGATCATATCAAACGCTACACAAATGGATTTTCATTCTTCACGTTTGATCATATCAAACGCTACGCAAATGGTTTTTCATTCTTCACGTTTGATCATATCAAATGCTACGCAAATGGTTTTTCATTCTTCAAGTTTGACCATATCAAACGCTACGCAAATAGTTTTTCATCCTTCACGTTTGATCATATCAAATGCTACGCAAATGGATTTTCATTCTTCACGTTTGATCATATCAAACGTTACGCAAATGGATTTTCATTCTTCACGTTTGATTATATCAAACGCTACGCAAATGGATTTTCATTCTTCGCGTTTGATCATATCAAACACTACGCAAATGGTTTTTCATCCTTCACGTTTGATCATATCAAACGCTACGCAAATGGATTTTCATTCTTCACGTTTGATCTTATCAAACGCTACGTAAATGGATTTTCATTCTTCACGTTTGATTATATCAAACGCTACGCAAATGGATTTTCATGAAACGCTATGCAAATGGTTTTTCATCCTTCACGTTTGATCATATCAAATGCTACGCAAATGGATTTTCATTCTTCACGTTTGATCATATCAAACGCTATGCAAATGGTTTTTCATTCTTCACGTTTGATCATATCAAACGCTACGCAAATGTATTTTCATTCTTCACGTTTGATTATATCAAAGACTATGCAAATGGATTTTCATTCTTCACGTTTGATCATATCAAACGCTACGCAAATGGTTTTTCATTCTTCACGTTTGATTATATCGAACGCTACACAAATGGTTTTTCATTCTTCACGTTTGATCATATCAAACGCTACGCAATTGGTTTTTCATTCTTCACGTTTGATTATATCAAACGCTACGCAAATGGATTTTCATTCTTCACGTTTGATCATATCAAACACTACGCAAATGGATTTTCATTCTTCACGTTTGATCATATCAAATGCTATGCAAATGGATTTTCATTCTTCACGTTTGACCATATCAAACGCTACGCAAATGGTTTTTCGTTCTTCACATCTGGGGATTCCAGATGCTACGCAAACGGTCTTGGTGGCTATTATATCGTTTCGCGGGGCGGCCATCAGTCCCTTTGTCAGATGCTCGACTTAGAATGCTATCCTGGTCTAGGAACTGAAGCTCTGAACCTCCCACTAAGGGAAGTGCCCCTTCGATAAAAATTTTAGCTCTCGTGCTTGTTGGTCGTGGCGCTTGCTCGCTGTTTGAATCTTGGCGACTTTCTCATTCGCTTTTCAAGGCAGTGCTTTTCTTGTTTTGCATTTGTACGTGTTGATATTTACAACATTCAACTCTTGAGCTAACGTTGTTGGGGTCGCGATGTTACAGGAACAAGCACTCGACAAAATGGCCTGCAATATGAAACCATCTTTTAAGAAAGTTTTGATTTGACATATAATTTTGCAAGTAGGAAATTTATTCAAACAGATATGCTCTTAGTGATAGAGCTAATGTTTAGTGCATCACTTGCAGATTATTACAGACTGTTTTCATAAAGTTTTGAATATAACAGAAAGTAAAACGCCAAGTAAAGCATGAACTAAAGAAAGAAATAGAGCATGAAGTAAAGATGCAGCGGCGTAGATCGCTTATTCCGAGCCATTGCAATGGGAGCACGATCAGTTGCTATCAGCTGATAATCGGCCTTGCCATGATTTGTGCAGAAGCTATGTTGCTTGGGCCGGACTGATCATTTGATGCCCCTTGTCCCTGGGGAGCAGCAGAATGATTCATGGCTTGTGGATTCTTTACATACTGTTGTAACCTGTTTTTCCTGATCAATTCCTCAATGAGGTTCTTTAGTTGTCAGCACTCGTTAGTGTTATGACCAGGTTGGTTATGAAATCTGCAGAATTTCCCGGAGTTTGCTGCTTTGTTATTTATCCTTATCGGATTTGGCTCTGCGTACTCTTTAGAATCCTTTGTTGCAAGATAGATATTTTCAGGGGTGTCATTCAAAGGCGTTAGCTCTGATGAGTTGAAAAGGCGAGACTTCTTATTAGTCTTGTTGTCGTTCCCATCATTGGTTCGCTTCTGCCCCTGATTATTCTTCTGGTTAGATAAGACAGCTGTATTTTTAGGAGCTTCAAGGAGTTGATTGCCATCAATGACCTGAAGGGGTATAGGATTATCGTCCACTCTCATGTACCCCTCTGCTTTCTTATAGAACTTGTCAAGCGTGGTCGGTTCCTTCATCTTTATCCATCTTCCGAATTCGCTTATTTTGTCTATACCGTCGAGTAAAGCCATGAGAATTATGCGTGTCTCTAGATTCCTCACTTCAGACAAGGCAACCTTGAATCGACTGAGGAAGGCTTTGACAGTTTCCCCTGGATTCTGCTTCATAGCTGAAAGTGTTATAGCATTCTTGGCTTTAGTAGCATAGAGCCAGAACTGCTCCTTGAACTTTTTGGTGAAGTCAGAAAATCGATCGATAGACTTGGATGGCAGCTTTGTGAACCATAGTGATGCAGCACCTTCTAAGTAGAGAGGAAAGTACATGCATCTCATCTCATCGGTTGCTTTAGCTGCATTCATATGCCACTCATATTTGAATAGGAAGTAGTTCGGATCAACGAGACCGTTGTACGGAGGCAAAGTCGGAGGATTGAACTTCTTCAGATATTCTGCTTCAAGGATTTTTTTGGTGAATGGAGTCCTATCGGGAGAAAAGTCCCATTCTCTTTCGTCGTCCTTGCTAGCCTGATTCTTTTTCATGGCTCGTTCTATCATGTCCGAAATGTATTCTTCGGTACTATGGCGCTCTGTGAAGCTGAGCTCTTTTCCAAATGTTCGTCTAGGCATATGATCTTGATTAGAGAGCTTAGGCCCTTTGCCTTCTCGACGAAGAGGTGCCCCCGTGATAGGATTAGCGGCTTTTTGTGCGTTCACTTCAGAATGGTTCTTAGCTTTTGATCTTAATTCTTCGACATTAGCTTCATCCCCGTCACTTGCCCCATCATAATCGTCTTCCATATTGTTGTTGCGGTTATGATCGGAAGCGGGTGATTTGGTATTATCTTCGAGATCGACATGAGCTTGCGGAGGGGCTGGATTTGATCGAGCATTAAGAATGGCGTCAAGTTTCTCCATCATCATTTTAGTAGATGCATCCATTCGGCTGTTGACGTGGGCAATTGCGATTTTTAATTCATTTCTGGTCACACCGGCTCCGCTTTCCGAGTTTTCACCAACTTCAGAGCGATTTGCGAGCGGTGTTTCTTCATTAGCAACATTGCCGGCTTCTAACATGGTTTTGCTAGCGGTCTTCTTGGATTTGGCCAAAATTTCGGAGAAGGATGCAACTTAGAGCTTTAATGCAAGGATCTCAACTTTGGGAGAGTGCAAGAAGAGGTAGGAGATGCAAGCGCGGCCCCACGGTGGGCGCCAAAATGTTTGCTCCAAATTTGGGATCAAACACCAAAGGTGTAAAAGCTACACTTCACCTATTCGGTAAGAATATGGAACCGTGAAATCGCAAGATAAACGAATAAAAGTAAGTAAGAACACAAAGGAATTTTTATAGTGGTTCGATTCTCTATGAATCTACGTCCACTTTCAATCCATTCTCATTATGATATTCAAGCTTACAACATATGAATTTTCCCTCATTACAATCATTTCTCTCTTTTAAACTTCCTTATGATCTAATTACACTTGAATTTGGCGAAGAAAATGAAGAGATCTTTTAGCTTTGTAATGAATCTTCAACCACTTGTGTGCTTTGATCCTTTTTTATGATCTTCATGGGTTTCATAGTGAATTAGCATTCGATTTTAGCTTTTGAGAGGAGAAGAGATTGTTTGAATGATGCTTGAGAGATTTATTGTGTAGCTTGAATGAGATTGAAGGAGTTTAGATTCAATCATAGAGAGCTCTAATAATCATTGATTTGGATTTGATTTTCATGAAGTTCGAAAAGTGTTGTTGAATCCATGGAAGCCATTAGAGAAGTTGTAGATGAACTTTGAATTTGACGGAGTCTCCTCCTAAAAATGAATTTTCGGTCCCCCTTTCAAATGAATTATGAGGGGTACTTATAGGTGATTTTAGGCCGGGTGGCAATTCTGTAATTTATGCAGAAAACACCATGACTCAGCTTCGACATGACTCATTTCGCCATGACTTATCCCGCCATGGCGAAATGCGGTATAACTCTCGGTGGCACAATCGTAAATAAATGTGTTTCTTGGAAGCCAAGAAACGACTTGCCTTCAGGTGGTCTTCACGCCATGGTGCATGGACTTGAATGAAATAAAAAGCGTGCGGTCTGCTTCCTATTGCTCACGACATAACAGCATTTTGACAACCTTCGGCTTGGAACAGAACTGCTCACGACATGAATAGTAAAAAAGAATTGACTTCATGTTGTGTTTACGTTTTGAATTACCCAGCGACATGCATGGAGCCTTTGCGTTTTGATCTTCTTCACGTGAGTTCCTATACATGCTTCATTGTAAATACCTCCACATGTTAAATACCGGATGTACCCAAAAATATGTTTATATTCCAACGACATAGTGAGTTACGACAAGCATGGGCTAAATTGTGAGAACCATGTCGAATGGACTGAGTGTACTATGACTATAACGACATGAGTTGAGACATGCATCTCACGATCCGTGCAGATGGGCACATTGAGCTGGCGTATAAGCACCCGCCACGTGCCATATTGGAACAAATTGCTTCAACAGCATGAAATAAGTCACGGCATGGTTTTGTTTGCGTCATGAAGCCTATCTGGAACAACATGGATGGGATGGGTACAAATATCCAGCGACATGCTTTGTCATATAGCATGATTCGTTTTGCTGTGGATGACTTTTGCGGTGTGAGTCAACGAAATGGTCCCACTACCCTTCAAGTCACACACACGACATGGCCTTTAGGAAATCGTTCTTTCACACGTCACGATGCCGATGCAATTCTTTAACTTCATGTATGAGGCCATTCTTTTGAGATTTGACATTCTCCACAAGGCAAAGTGCCATGTGTATTCAGTTTATACAGTATGGACTAGATGCCATACAACATGGCTTCTTTGCGACATGATTTGGTGAAGCGCCTTGACTGCTTGCGCCATGGACGGACCTCACGACATGAATGTCATCCAACGGTCCTACGCCATGCTCTGTACAAGCCAATGACTTGCTGTAATACCAGCAATCCTTGGTGCCCTTGCTACCATGCAATACTCTCCACCTGGCATTTATCAATGCCATTGCTGCGTATTTAGTGAACACGTGCAGTCCACTTTATCTCATTGCATAAAGTAAAAGGGGCATTTCCCATATCGTAATTGCCATGCAAATCCATCTCTCACGACATGGGAGCTTGCGCCATGATTTAGAATGTCTTAGGCTCATGCTGTATTAACGACTTGAATCCAAATTGTGCCAACGACTTAAAATCATGTCGTGTGGATGACTGTAGAGTCCATGTCGTAGAAACGACATGAGTCAGTTATGTCGTGTGTCACCGTCCGTGAATACTTCTTAGTTCTGAACCGCGTTCTAAGAACGGGGTTAACATTTCCTTCTTTTGCGGTCCTTCAACAAGTGACCTTCTCGCCAACAACTGTGACACTTCCTCTTATCCTTAGCCTTGTCATTCTTTCTACCTTTCTTTTGTTATTGTTGCTGCTACCCTTCCTTAGGCAATACTTTCTAGTTTTGCATTGTTTCCTCAGCCTTTACTTCCTTGTTTTCTCCTTTCTCTTCCTCATACATCAAGGCCTTTCAAAAGTTGCCCCCATTAGAATATGAGACATAGCTAACCCATGAAGAGGTTCATTATAACACCCCGTATTTTCTGAGAATATTAAAATAACAAATAAAGAATAATTAATTTGAAAAAGAAGAAATAGATGAAACGGGTTGCATCATTGCGTTCATCTTGGAATTATGCTTGAGATAGAGTCCGAGTTTGCGTAAATCAGACTCCATATGAAGAAGATATCTTTAAATTAAATATTGCAGCAAAACATGAAAAAGAAGAATAAGAAAAGAATAATGTTTAGCATTGTTCTAAGGTTTGTAAGCAAAAAACTTAATAGCTCATTGGTTAGAACATGTGACTTGCATACAAGAGGTACAGTGTTCGATCTCCGCCAGCGCCATATTTTTGTTTTAAGGGAATGGCCAAAAAGTGGCTTAGTGTGAACGCAGTTCAAAAAGTGGTTTAGTGTGAAAATGGTTAATTGGGAAGATAGATAAAAAGAATATATATATATATATGATGTGTACGCATCATGTTGCGCACGTGGCGCATTTTTTGTTGGTCAAGGATTGTATTTTTTACGTGGCCTTCTCTGATTGGCTTTGTGACAAATTCTGAGGTGTTAGAGCTTATGTGTCATGCTATGATTGGCTGAGTGACACATTGCTTTAGTTGGATGGCTTAGATTGCTCCTAAAACGATCTAACGGTTCACATAAGATTTAACTTCTATAAAAGCAACCATAATCCTCAAACCCTAAATCACACAAATTCATTCCAAGGAGCCATCATGTCGTCCATGATCGTTCTAGTTTAGCCACCGTTCCTTCTTCAACTTGAAAGCAAGATTAAAGCTACAAATCAAAACTAACTTAGAGAATTGATAGTCTTCTTCAAGGGATTGCTTTCCAATTTCAGAAAACAAATCCCAGAAAACCAGACTTTCTTTTCTTTGTAAGTCCTGTTATTATTTAGATGTGGACGATTAAAAGTTGTGATTTGTAATAAAATGAAAACTAGAGTAATTCCTAACTGTAAGATAATGACGATGTTGATTTATGCCTATTCTTGTAACGATTCTATCGTATATGCTTGTGAGATTATTGTGGTTATTATGTTGATGTTAAACCAATCGTATATTATGTAAATTTGGTGACTTTTTCATGTTATGTAACATGCAAGTTGTTTAGATCTACATTTAGATCTATGTTTATTGAATCATGCAAGTTGTTTAGATCTACATTTAGATCTATTTTTATTGAATCATGCAAGTTGTTTAGATCTACATTTTGATCTATGTTTATTGAATCATGCAAGTTGTTTAAATCTACGTTTAGAACTATGTTTATTGAATCATGCAAGTTGTTTAGATCTACATTTAGATCTATGTTTATTGAATCATGCAAGTTATTAGGCTAAGACATGTATTATGTTAAGATCTACGTTTAGATCTATGTTTATTGAATCATGCAAGTTGTTAAGCTAAGACTTGTATTATGTTTAGATTCACATTTAGATCTATGAAAATTGGATCCAAAAATTTAAGCTCATATTTACATGCCTTGTTAAACTTGTGTAAAACCATATGCTTAAGATTCATGTTTGTTGGATCCAAGATAAAAGTTCATATTTACATGCCTTGTTAAACCTGTGTAGTTCCATATGTTTAAGATTCATGATTATTGGATCCAAATTAAAGTTTACATTCACATGTCTAGTTGAACTTGTGCAATTCTATATGCTTAAGGTTTATGTTCATTGGACCCAAAATAAAAGTTTACATTTACATGCCTAGTTGGATTTGGGTAATCTCATATGCTTAAAGACTCATGTTAGTTGGATCCAAAAATGCAAGTTCATTATATTATGCCACGTTTACATGACACATGTTTAATTAGTTCCTTATATGTTGTGTGAATGGTACATGCTCCCTTCTTTCCCCTTTTGTATATAAGTTAGGCTAAGTTACGAGCCTAACATTCTATGTGAATTTTGCGAACGTATGACGGGGGTAACGTTTGGAATACCTTAAATTCACAATAATGGCATAATTTGGCCCATAAATATTTGAATGATTAGTGGCATAAAATTGACATAATTTATATACCTAAAATTATGAACATGATTTAGAGAGGAATTGGGCATGACTTGAATGACAATAATTTACATATAAACACAAAAGGTAAATATGTAAATTTAGAAAAAAGACGAATATGCCTAACCCGGGGTTATATTGAGTTGTGGTGTAAAACTGCCCGGAACCGCCTGACATATCTAGTAACCACAACAACACCTATCTAATGTGAGAGGTTAGTGCATCATGCCCAAGGAAAACCCGAGGTTAGATTGAGTTGTGGTGTAAAACTGCCCAGAACCGCCCGGCACATCCAGTAACCGCAACAACACATATCCAATGTGAGAGGTTGGTGCTTTAATAAATCAATTAATGCTAATGAACAAGATGAATGACTAGGGTTAAGTTCATAGGAACACTTAACCAATATATCATAAATGACTAGGGTTAAGTTCATAGGAACACTTAACCAATATAACATGAATGACTAGGGTTAAGTTAATAGGAAACACTTAACCAGTATAGCATGATGAATGGGTAAGGTTAAGTAATAAGAAATACTTAACCACTATAACTTGATTTGTGGTACGGTTAAGTTAAAACGAGAGGGCAACACTTAACCAATATGACTTGATTTGTGACAAGAGGGCAACACTTAACCAATATGACTTGATTTGTTGTAAGGTTAAGTTAAAACAAGAGGGCAACACTTAACCATTTTAACTTGATTTGTGGTAGGGTTAAGCTGACACAAGAAGGAAACACTTAACCAAAGTAACATGACAAGTAGGTGGGTTAAGTAACTTGAATTGGTTGATGACACTTAACCAATACAACATGATGAACATGTGGGCTTAAGTTAACAAGAAATACTTGACCAATATAACTTGATGGACGAACGGGGTTAAGTTAATAGGAAACACTTAACCAATCCAACATGATAAGTGAAGCAGGGTTAAGTACATATCGGGTTGGTGGGTAATATTAGTAAATATAGGCCCACAAAACTTAACCATTAAATAAAAATGCTTGAATCAGAAGGAGGGTTAAGTACATATCGGGTTGGTGGGTAATATTAGTAAATATAGGCCCACAAAACTTAACCATTAAATAAACATGCTTGAATCAGAAGGAGGGTTAAGTACATATCGGGTTGGTGGGTAATATTAGTAAATATAGGCCCACAAAACTTAACCATTAAATAAGCATGCTTGAATCAGAAGGAGGGTTAAGTACATATCGGGTTGGTGGGTAATATTAGTAACTATAGGCCCACAAATCTTAACCATTAAATAAACATGCTTGAATTGGTGGGAGGGTTAAGTACATCTCATGTAGGTGGGTAATATTTGTATATATAGGCCCACAAACTTAACCAGTAGAAAACTATAGTAACGGGGACCCATTTCAGTAGTAACCCACATAGATGTATCATGGTACCCTGAACTAGGCAGGGTGGGGCACGATTACTGGGCTGATTATAAGAGGTCAAAACAGCGGCAGGGGGTACGTCAGTGTAGGTTCCTATGGTTTACGGGCGTGCACGTACTCCGGAATGGGAAAAAGCAGGCACTGGGTACCAGTAGTTATACACTGTGCATCTTGAATCGTGTTAGATTGTTATCATAAGGATTGATACAACTTATGGTGGGACTAGCACAGGGTATCTACACGCAAGAGAGGGCCGATTGACATAGACACAAGGAAAAAATTAATACGAGTAAGGAGTCGATCGATAGGGTGGTAAGGGTACACCTAACATGTTCATGGCAATTAGGCAGATTGAGGTGGAATCCTCACGATAGATGTACACCTGAAGGCTACCACAATTGCGGGGATTGGGATCACATTACAATATGATCATTTTATATAGATTACTAGTTGGGACACTAGTTAGGTGGTGCAGGGAAGTGAAATGAGTGCGATAGCGTATTCAGCCTTATTATCTTATTTTCTTGGGTGTTGACCTAGATTCAGTTTATTCCTGTCATAACCCTTTTCTTGTTTACATGCTAAATAGTCACTAGACTTACCAGAATCATGTATGACCCATTTTCTTTCATCCTCTTTTCTTCCGTCCCCCCCCCCCCGGTCCGCAGGGAGGGAATACTTCAGCTTAGATCAGATCATTTCCAGCTTGAAGAGAGTAGATGTATTGCTTGGAATCTTTTTTCCTTGGGCTATGGCTTTGGATACTCTCTTATTGGGGATTTATGCTGCCTTACTGTTGTTTTAATGCTTCTTTATGTTTTAATTCAAGGTAGAGATTTTATTGTAATAATTTGAAAGTTGGTTTGAGATAGTTGTTATAATGTTTTAACTAAATCACGTACTTATGAAATAAATTTAGTTTTTCCGCTGTTTATTTTTCTGTCTTGTAATTTATCTGCGTCTTTTACCTAAAATGCTCCACCGAAGTTAAGGCATTCCCTTTGTGAGTGACCTTAACGGAGGTAGGGTGTTTCACTTGGTATCAGAGCTGAAGGTTACCGGATCAGATAAAAGATTTGAAAAATTATTTTCAAAACGGTTTTAAAAGAAGCATTTTCAAAAGAAAAGTTTTGTTTTAAAGGAATATCCCCCAAAGCCATATGCACTATCTTTTTTATCCTCTGTTTGAATCCTTCTTTCCTTCTTTGTGAGTCTCCGGGGCTCCTGGCTTTCTGGGAGGTAACCTCATCGCGGCATGGTTCCGTAGGCTTGATGAGACTACAGCACTTGTCAAAAGGCAAAAAAATCACCCAACTTCTATCTATGGCCGCAGTAGTTTCACCTACGGCTAATTTTCTTTCGAGCTTTGTAGGATTTTCCATGCAATGGAGGAAGCTTTCGAGAGAACTGTCAACAACTTACACAAGGATGGCAAAGATGAAAATGACGGAGTTTGGCTAAGGAGCACAACCCAAGGATGAAGAACTCATGGATATAGACTTGGTTCACAAAGGAGGGGAGGAAAGAATAGTAAAACCTAAAGACAAGAGGAAATATCTTTATTATGGTATAATGGGTCATATAATTAAGGGCAAGGGCAAGAACAAATGACATGATTTTCAGGAGGGCAAATGCATGCTCTCACCGCCAGCGTACCTGAGAGAAAGACAGTAAAGTCTAGTTCTTCTTTTTGATCATGCTGTTAGTACTCTTTTTGATTTTAGCACTTCACATTCATTTATATCTGCTTCCATAGTTGAATCTCTGCACCATAGTACTTGTATAGTAGAAGATCCCATTATTGTCTCAAATCCAATTTATGGTTCGGCTCATTTATCTTTGGTTTGTAAGGATTTGAGACACTTATGTTTTTGGTTTCATGGGCTATGGGTTGATTCTAGGCATGGATTGGTTAGCTAGTAATTGTGAAAGGAAGGTAGTTAGACTTTCGACTTGCCTCGGGAATACCCTAGAAATTTCGTGCGATCCTAAGGGATCGGTTTGTCTTAGCTACCTAGAATCACTTTATGTATTTATCAATGATTTTTGATCCGTTGGAGTAGTCCATGAGTATGCGGATGTTTTGATTAGGTTAGGGGTTTCCCCCCTAAAACTCGAGACAGACTTCCGCATATATCTTGTTGACAATGCAAAGCCAGTTATACGATCAACGATAGTTTTGGAGCAAGATTGGCGAGGAAAGGCAGAGTCGGTTAAGTGCTCAATTGTTTGGTTGTTTTGCTAGTATCATCTCACATAAATCGTCCAAATTCAGAGGAGGTATTCCTTGGGTGCTTGTCTAATATTGGTTTAGGCCTTTGGGGCTTGTACTTGAGGGATGTCAAGTTCGACTAGGATGGTCTACATGAGAGATATCGACCCTCAGATTTGTGACATGATGGATAAGATAAGTAGAGGAGAGACCTCTAATCACCCTAGTATATACACCTGGTATCATGGTTAACACATGTTTATCTTGGAAAGATAGTTCGACTACATTGTATACCCTCCAGCATAGTAAGTGATCGAGGTCCTATCTTTACTTGTGGGTTTTGGAAATAGAGGTCAAGAAACCTCGCAATCGTGAAGTTAAATTAGTTAAGGTACAGTGGAGTGAAGCTCAAGAAGATGCAACTTATAAGACTAGATACGCGCAGCCTACCCCTTTTCTTTTTGAGGATACATCCTTGATCTCTCTTTCCTTAAGTTTATGCATGCTTGTATCTACCTTTTAAGTATATCTCCTCGATCCTATTCCTTATCCTTAGGTAGAATCCAATGGATGTAAACATGTGTTTGAAACATGTTATGATTGGTGGTTGCAAGTGGTTGCTCGTCGATGCATATACACACATTAGGCACTAGATCGGCCCAGTCACTTTCATATTGCATATGCATGAGTGAATTTTTATATATTTGAACTGAAACATGATGTGTTATCATATGGATGTTGCATTTGTGTGAATGATTGTGCACTCATGTAGAAGTTATAAAGTACGATTAGGAATAATTGCATACATGATGGACTCATGACACTGACATAATTCGCATTGAGAATGTCAACTGAATCAGTAGACTGCCTGATTTTGCATTAGATAAGGACATGTACACACACTATGCATATGATCATGAAGGCATTAGAAATATTTTTAAGGACAATGGATGCCTGTGTTTGATGGTTGAGTAGATGGATGATTGGATGGTAGGATATACATTCTTCTTAACTTGAAGATTTCGGGGACGAAATCCTTTAAGGAGGGGAGAATGTAACACCCCGTATTTTCTAAGAATATTAAAATAACAAATTAAAGAATAATTAATTTGAAAAATAAGAAATAGGTGAAACGGGTTGCGCCATTACGTTCATCTTGGAATTCTGCTTGGGAAAGAGTCCGAGTATGCGTAAATCAGACTCCGTATAAAGAAGATATCTTTAAATTAAATATTGCAGCAAAACATGAAAAAGAAAAATGAGAAAAGAATAATGTTTAGCATTGTCCTAAGGTTTGTAAGCAAAAGACTTAGTAGCTCATTTGGTTAGAACATGTGACTTGCATACAAGAGGTACAGAGTTCGATCCCCGCCAGTGCCATAATTTTGTTTTAGGGGAATGGCTAAAAAGTGGCTTAGTGTGAACGCAGTTCAAAAAGTGGTTTAGTGTGAAAATGGTTAATTGGGAAGATAGATAAAAAGAATATATATATATATATGACTTGTACGCATCATGTGGCGCACGTGGCACATTTTTTGTTAGTCAAGGATTGTCTTTTTTACGTGGCCTTCTCTGATTGGATTTGTGACAAATTCTGAGGTGTTAGGGCTTATGTGTCATGCTATGATTGGCTGATTGACACACTGGTTTAGTTGGATGGTTCTGATTGCTCCTAAAACGATCTAACGGCTCATATAAGATTCAACTTCTATAAAAGAAACCATAATCCTCAAACCCTAAATCACACAAATTCATTCCAAGGAGCCACCATGTCGTCCATGATCGTTCTAGTTTAACCACCGTTCCTTCTTCAACTTGAAAGCAAGATTAAAGCAACGAATCAAAACTAACTTACAGAATTGATAGTCTTCGTCAAGGGATTGGTTTCCAATTTCAGAAAACAGATCCCAGAAAACAAGACTTTTTTTTCTTTGTATGTCTTGTTATTGTTTAGATGTGAACGATTAAAAGTTGTGATTTGTAATAAAATGAAAACTAGAGTAATTCCTAGTTGTAAGAAAATGACGATGCTGATTTATGCCTATTCTTGAAACGATTCTATCATATATGCTTGTGAGATTATTGTGGTTATTATGTTGATGTTAAACCAACCGTATATTATGTTAATTTGGTGACTTTTCATGTTATGTAATATGCAAGTTGTTTAGATCTACATTTAGATCTATGTTTATTGAATCATGCAAGTTGTTTAGATCTACATTTAGATCTATGTTTATTAAATCATGCAAGTTGTTTAGATCTACATTTAGATATATGTTTATTGAATCATGCAAGTTGTTTAGATCTACATTTAGAACTATGTTTATTGAATCATGCAAGTTGTTTAGATATATGTTTATTGAATCATGCAAGTTATTAGGCTAAGACATGTATTATGTTTAGATCTACATTTAGATCTATGTTTACTGAATCATGGAAGTTGTTAGGCTAAGACATGTATTATGTTTAGATTCAAATTTAGATCTAAGAAAATTGGATCTAAAAATTTAAGCTCATATTTACATGCCTTGTTAAACTTGTGTAAAACCATATGCTTAAGATTCATGTTTGTTTGATCCAAGATAAAAAGTTCATATTTACATGCCTTGTTAAACCTGTGTAGTTCCATATGTTTAAGATTCATGATTATTGGATCCAAATTAAAGTTTACATTCACATGTTTAGTTGAACTTGTGCAATTCTATATGCTTAAGGTTTATGTTCATTGGACCCAAAATAAAAGTTTACATTTACATGCCTAGTTGGATTTGGGTAATCTCATATGCTTAAAGACTCATGTTAGTTGGATCCAAAAATGCAAGTTCATTATATTATGCCACGTTTACATGACACATGTTTAGTTAGTTCCTTATATGTTGTGTGAATGGTACATGCTCCCTTCTTTCCCCTTTTGTATATAAGTTAGGATAAGTTACGAGCCTAACATTCTATGTGAATTTTGCGAACGTATGACGGGGGTAACATTGGGAAAACCTTAAATTCATATTAATGGCATAATTTGGCCCATAAATATATGAATGATTAGCGGCATAAAATTGGCATAATTTATATACCTAAAATTATGAACATGATTTAGAGAGGAATTGGGCATGACTTGAATGACAATAATTTACATATAAACACAAAAGGTAAATATGTAAGTTTAGAAAAAAGACGAATATGCCTAACCCGAGGTTAGATTGAGTTGTGGTGTAAAACTTCCCGGAACCGCCCGACACATCTAGTAACAATAACAACACCTATCTAATGTGAGAGGTTAGTGCATCATGCCCAAGGAAAACCCGAGGTTAGATTGAGTTGTGGTGTAAAACTGCCCGGAACCGCCCGGCACATCCAGTAACCGCAACAACACATATCTAATGTGAGAGGTTGGTGCTTTAGTAAATCAATTAATGTTAATGAACAAGATGAATGACTAGGGTTAAGTTCATAGGAACAATCAACCAATATAACATGAATAACTAGGGTTAAGTTCATAGGAACACTTAACCAATATAACATGAATGACTAGGGTTAAGTTAACAAGAAATACTTGACCAATATAACTTGATGGACGAACGGGGTTAAGTTAATAGGAAACATTTAACCAATCCAACATGATAAGTGAAGCAGGGTTAAGTACATATCGGGTTGGTGGGTAATATTAGTAAATATAAGCCCACAAAACTTAACCATTAAATAAACATGCTTGAATCAGAAGGAGGGTTAAGTACATATCGGGTTAGTGGGTAATATTAGTAAATATAGGCCCAAAAAACTTAACCATTAAATAAACATGATTGAATCAGAAGGAGGGTTAGGTACATATTGGGTTGGTGGGTAATATTAGTAAATATAGGCCCACAAAACTTAACCATTAAATAAACATGCTTGAATTAGAAGGAGGGTTAAGTACATATCAGGTTGGTGGGTAATATTAGTAACTATAGGCCCACAAAACTTAACCATTAAATAAACATGCTTGAATCGGTGGGAGGGTTTAGTACATCTCGTGTAGGTAGGTAATATTTGTATATATAGGCCCACAAACTTAACCAGTAGGAAACCGTAGTAACGGGGACCCATTTCAGCAGTAACCTACATAGATGTATCATGGTACCCTGAACTAGGCAGGGTGGGGCATGATTACTGGGCTGATTATAAGCGGTCAAAACAACGGTAGGGGTACGTCAATGTAGGTTCCGACGGTTTACGGGCGTGCACGTACTCCGAAGTGGGAAAAAGCAGGCACTGGGTACCAGTAGTTCTACACTGTGCATCTTGAATTATGTCGGGTTGCTATCATAATGATTGATGCACCTTATGGTGGGACCAACACAGGGTATCTACACGCAAGAGAGGGCCGATTGACACAAACACAAGGAAAAAATTAATACGAGTAAGGAGCCGATCGATAGGGTAGTAAGGGAACATCTAACATGTTCATGGCAATTAGGCAGATTGAGGTGGAATCCTCACGATAGATGTACACCTGAAGGCTACTACAATTGCAGGGATTGGGATCACATTACAATATGTTCATTTTATATAGATTACTAGTTGGGACACTAGTTAGGTGGTGCAGAGAAGTGAAATGAGTGCGATAGCATATTCAGCCTTATTATCTTATTTTCTAGGGTGTTGACCTAGATTCAGCTTATTCCTGCCATAACCCTTTTCTTGTTTACATGCTAAATAATCACTGGACTTTCCAGACTCATGTCTAACCCATTTTCTTTCGTCTTCTTTTCTTCCATTCCCCCCAGGTCCGCAGGGAGGGAATACTTTTGCTTAGATCGGATCATTTCCAGGTTGAAGAGAGTAGATGTATTGCTTGGAATCTTTTTTCCTTGGGCTATGGCTTTGGATACTCTCTTATTGGGGATTTATGTTGCTTTACTGTTGTTTTAATGCTTCTTTATGTTTAATTCAGGATAGAGATTTTGTTGTAATAATTTGAAAGTTGGTTTGAGACAGTTGTTGTAATGTTTTAACTGAATCACGTACTCATGAAATAAATTTAGTTTTTACGCTGTTTATTTGTCTGTCTTGTAATTTATCTGCATCTTTTACCTAAAATGCTCCACCGAAGTTAAGGCATTCCCTTTGTGAGTGACCTTAACAGAGGTGGGGTGTTTCATTCATTCAGCTCTTTAGCAAACCACAAAGCTTTCTTATGCGGAGTATCCACCAGTTCCAGTCCGAGACTTGCCAGTTGATTGAATTTGTTCACATACTCTTTTACCGTCAAGTTTCCTTGTTTGAGTGCTAAGAACCTCTCCATTTTCATGCTTTTCCGAGCTTGGGAAAGAAACTTCATTCAAAGCTCTGTCTAAAATCATCCCAAGTTTCCACTGGACGGCCTGCTTGGGTTACCTCCCACCAAAACGAAGCTTCATCCTTCAGCAGCTAGACAACTAACTGAATCTTCCTTTGATCTTCCCCTTCAAAGATTACAAACAAGTCCTCGGTCTCCTTAAGCCAATTACTTGCCTCCATGAATGTCTCAGTCCAATGGAATGGCTTTCCTCCCATAGCACAGAAATTTTTGCGGATCTTAGAGAAGTTGTCTGCACGTGGAGGAGGAGGAGGAACAAAAGGGTGAAGTTGGGGGAGGAACGTTTCCTTGGCCTTCGGCAGGCGTCGTGGCCTCCAGATACCTACGGAACCAGCCTGATATCGTAACGCCCTCTGGAATATTGGGTTCCCTGGACATGCTAAAAAAGAAAAGGAAAGAGATTCAAACAAGGGATCGAAAGATATTACTTATGGCTTTTTGGGGAATGCTTTTCAAAACAGACTTTTCTTTTTGAAAATTCTTTCTTTTAAACCCATTTTGAAAATAATTTTCTAAAACTATTATCTAATCCGGTAACCTTCAGCTCTGATACCAAGTGTGACACCCCACGTCCGTTAATGTTACTCATTAAGAGAATGCATTAAGTTTCGTGAAGCGTTATAGGTAAACAGAAACGTTACAAGACATATATAAAACAACAACGGAATTCAAATTTTTATTTCAAACATAAATCATAACATCATGGTCCAAAATATCACACGTCTGAAACTACATAAAAGCCATTACAAAAACATAAAACTTTTTGTCTTATTCCATCAAAGTACATAAAAAGCATAATTCCCCAAAAAGAGACAAAGCCATAGTAGAGGTAAGGACTTGAGCAATACTTCAAGAGCTGCTTCTTAGTAAGATAAAAGAAAAATCACAGTCAAGCCTGAGCGTTCCCGCCTTGAGAACCTTGACGGGGGGACGAAAGAAAGAAGATGAAACAAAAAGGGTCAGACATAAAGTCTGGCGAGTCCAGTTGATAGGCATACAAAGTGGATAAGAGAAAGATAACTACATAAAAGGTAAACATGACAAGGTAACAGGATAGAGTGCATACGCTTCCCTGATGATTACTCTACACTATCACTAATATAACCAGAATGAGATGATCCCTTCCACTATAAGGTGGTAGACTTAGGCATACGTCCGAATGTATCCTAACTACTACCCTAATCGATCGGCTCCCTAATCTACGTAGATACCCTTTGCCGGCCCCACCGTAGGATGTATCACGTCCAAAACTGGAAACTCTTCGTTGATATGCACAACCCCATATCTACAGGTGTCACGGTCGTCTTATCCCCCTCTGCCCGGCCCATACACGCACATGACCCAGTCGGTTTACGCTTCCCACACCGTCCTCCACGTTTGGATCTCTTACAATCAGTTCAGTAAGCATGCCCCTTCTCCAATCTAGTTCAGAGTACTTTGTTTGATACCTACTCTGGGTTACCGACTGAAATGGGTCCCACACAATATGATACAAGCTCTCCCCTTTGTCTTATATCCCCCACTAGGTTTTCTACAGGTTATATTTACCCTAAAGGGTGTCTTTAATTATATAACCCCAATCTTTCTACTGATTATGCTTACGTATAGGTGTCTTTAATACATAACCCCCAATTGGTTAAGTTTTGTGGGCCTATATTTAAATATTACCTACCCATCTCAGATATACTTAACTTAACCCCTATTCATGTTTATGTTCACCCAACCCCTATGGATTCAACTAGGTTAAGTATTTTAATTTCTTACCGTGTCCATTTATGGTTTATAATGGGCTAGACCTCCAACATTAGACCTAGAGCTTGTGGATGTTGGATATGTTGGTCAGGTCCGGGCAGATTTCTTCCACAAATTGGGCCTAACCGATGTCTTAGCCCGTCTCGTATTAGTGCACTTAAACCCCTCACATTAGACTCAACATTTGCAGTTGCTGGATATGCCGGTCGAGTCCAGGAAGACTTCCACCATAAATGCAATCTAACCTCGTGTCATGAGTGTAGTTACAGTTTTTAATTACTGAAATCCTAAGCATTTTAACAAATTAATTACCTATGTCTTATAGGTGTTCATGCCCATTTATCCAATTATATTCATAGTGAATTATATGTCCAAATTCATATTCATTATACAAATTATGCCAATTCTAATATTTTCCCCCGTTCCCTAACTAACGCATTTGCATATATTTGCCGGCATGCCTAGGATAGAAAGTAGCGTGGCCATAAACAATAAAAAGGAAAGGTGACAGGAAGATGACAATAGTGATTATTCTAACATAGCTGGCATAAATATTTATATGGCATAGACATGTAATTGGCATAGTAATAAGGTGGACAAAAAAAAAGATCTAGTGAACAGGTGATGGTAAAACTAGATCTAACATAATATGGACATTCTAATAGGCAAGAAGAGATCTAAATAAGGATTCATATGTCCAATTGATGACAAATCTAAATTAACCACCACATGATAGGTACAAGACGATTTAGAGGGTGAATTAGATCTAAACAAGATTTTAACTGTCCAAATAATAACAGATCCAAAATAACCATAAACATAAATAAAGGTTAAGATCCACATATGTGACATGATAAATTAACCACAAGAGAACTACATATATAGAAATAGATCTAGCATGAGAAAGGTCAAGATCCAAGGATATCATAGATTCATAATTTATAACAGATCCAAATCACAGTCATATCACATTCACTTTTAGTCGTTTAAATCTAAAAATAACTAAATTCACAGTGTTTGGATTTTACAAGATAGAAGAGAAATTGTTGGTGTTGAATCTTGGATCTAAACTCGAATCTATAACTGATTAGCTCTAGTTAATAGTTGCAGAAGAAAAGGATTCGATTCAGTTCAGGCACCGACAACGTTTGGCCTCCATTGATACTCAGTGAAGAAACAAGAGAAATTGACCTCTATATATAGCCGCCAGCCTCCAAAGTCCGACGTGCCACCTCAGCCCTAAGGGGGTCGACCCATGGGTCGACACCCCCCTTGAGGGGTCGACCCCGGGGTCGACACCCCTCCTATGGGGTCGACTCCACTATGCGAAATTTTTCCCACTCCCTCAATTTTCGTAAATTCGAATTTTGAACTGAAATTTTGAATTCCTGGGCCCTATATATATATAATTATCTTGCGCGTATACAAACTTCAAACCTTCATAACTTCTTCATATGGTGTCCGTTTTACTTAACCCAAATGTTTATCTTGACCAGAATTTCGAAACGAACGCAATGGCACTGTAAATTTACCTTAATTCTGAATATTAAATTAACTATTAGTTAATTACTCTCTTTAGTGTTGTTAAAATTACGGGGTGTTACACTTATCATTCTTAACTTGCTCAACTTCCTTAGCCGTATACAGAATAGCTGTCTCGACAAGGGTTTCGAATGTAGCTCCAAACGTCACCAGGGCCAAAAAAATTTCCCTTAATGGAAAATTCAGTCCTTTAACAAACCTAATGGCTTTATTTATAGGGGTGTCCACCAATACTCCCAAACTTGGATAACTCCGTAAATCTAGCTAAATACTTTCTCAGACATAACTTCTCTTGCTTCAACTGAATAAATCTTTACATCTATAGGATCATATCAGCATTAGGTAAGAAATTAGTCTCAAAGTGGATCCTAAACTCCTCCAAAGTAAACAATATATCCACGTTATCTTTCAAAATCATGTTCCACCATTCTAAGGCCTCTCCCTTCAAATGTTAAGCTGTTACCCTATGCTTAAGCTAGTCGTCCCATCTGATAGCCTCAAAAATTCATTTGCGCTTAGTTATCCATGCTTTAGCTTCAAGGAAGTTCCCAAAAATGGCATGCCACTAAATTCATGAAATCTTTGCAAAGACGAGGAAAGTTGAGGGGCCCTTCAACGGGTCGAGCTGCTGGTTCCGCTGGGGTAGAATTGGCAGTAGAGACTTGTTCCATAGTCCTAAGGTATTATCGGAACAATTTAGGCAAGTACCGAGTCGTTGTCGGGTACCATTTCTCGGGTTGGTTGTTGGCCATTTCTACTATCTAAAAAAAGGAAAACCCTTCAGTGGACTTCCTAAGATGGTATCAAGGCCCAAAAAAGGACAATGTTGCTAGTATAATAGCACATGTTTGTGGGGGTATAGTACTTATATATATAAATAGTTTTGAAAACCTTTTCAAGTAACAAATATGTCTCTCTTATGTATATTTCCCCGTAATTGGGCAACCTACGCTCTGATACTAAATGTAACAAACCATCTGGAATGGGCCTAAATTCCGACCCATAAAAAGCCCATTGGAACTTAGAACCATTCTTAACAGATCGTTGGTTCCTATAAGAAAATACTAAAAACATATATCACAGAGTAATCTAAATGAAATCAAAATCTCACACAGTGGAAGGGATATAATATATTATCTCAAAAATAGATGTGCCATAAATGTAACAACCCGGAAAATCTGGGCCAGTTTAAAAATTTTATTTTGGCAATTATAGCGAGTTTTGATTATTTAAAATGAATTATTTTAAATAATATCGGCGAGAAATTTATTTTGAATATAATTCGAACGTATATATTATACGCGTCGTCGTTAGAATATAAATAATTATTTATAATTATAAATAGAATGGAAAATGGCGCGGTAGTTCGATAATTCGATTTCAAACTTCAATTGAATGTACCGGGTGCAAAACAATCCGCATTTTAGTGAAACCAAAAATAATGGAATCTAATAGTGAATATATTTCCAACGAATCGGGAAAATCAAGATTTCATATCAGGAATCAAAAGAAATGTCCAGTTGAAAATTCTGAATAGTCGCTATGGAATTCAGGCCCTTAAAAATGGACATTTTGCAAACGAGCTCGGATTTCGACGAAACCACTTTTGTTGGGTCCGTGATGTTAAATTATTGCTAGATTCCAAATTTCATAATTTTTCGAATCAATATGTGAGCGTGGCAAAGGAAAACGCGTTTGACCAGTTTCAGTTGATTTTAATCGACTGGAAATTGGTCATTTTTCAAACGGCCTCAGAATTCGACGAAACTAGTTTTGTTAGGACCGTATCGTCAATACGAAGCTAGAAAATATTTTTCTGGAATTTTTCTAGTTAGTATGTGACCCCGGTAATTTGAAATGTGCGTTTAAAATTCAATATAATGATTTAAATGTAAATGCAACAGAAACTGATCGAAACGATCGAATCAGCTTGCGGTACATATCCCATTGTGTTCGGAATGGGGGTGAAACGCTATGGGCGACAGGCGGTGGACCTCGTATAGAGGTCGTATGTGAAAGTCAACTTTTTAATAATTAAATATTAAAAAAAAAGATAAAAAAAAAGAAAATCTCCCCCCCCCCCTTAAAACCGCTCAGGCCCCCCCTTTCAACAGATCGATTCAATAAAAAAAAAAAAAAAGAGGGAGAATCGCTCCTGGCGATCGACGACCCCCCCCCCCCAAGCGGCGGCGCCGCGACGCTAAACCCCCCCTTCCTTCTTCTTCCTCCTCCTCCCCTTCCCTCCCTTCGCCTGCGACAACCGAACCCCCCCCCCCCCCCCCAGACTTCGACCTCGTCATTCGAGCCCCCATGCCACCGCGAGATGACCTCTTCTCCTTCCACCGCGAGATGGAGCGCCCCCACCGTAAGTTTTAAATTTATTTATTTTACTTTTATTTTATATAAACTAAATTGATTTTTTTAAGTATAAAACTGATTTCGTTTTTTTAAGTATAAAACTGATTTCGTTTTTTTAAGTAAAAACTGATTTGATTTTTAAAAGAGTAAAAACTGAATTGATTTTTAAAAAAAAAAAAGGATTAAAAACAGTTTTTTTTTGATTAAAAACAGTTTTTTTAAAAAGGATTAAAAACTGAACTGATTTGAAAAGGATTTAAAAGGTTTGATTTTTGAGAAGAATAAAAGGTTTGATTTTTGAAAGAATAAAAAGTTTGATTTTTGAAAGAATAAAAAGTTTGATTTTTGAAAGAATAAAAAGTTTGATTTTTGAAAGAATAAAAAGTTTGATTTTTTTTTGAATGAAGAAATTGCTTTGAAAAGGAAAATAAAAATATCTTTGAATTGAGAATATAAAGCAGTTTTTACAAAGTATATAATGCAGTTTTTTTTAGAACTTCATATATATGGTATGGTTCTTGAAAACAAATTAACATTGGTTTTTGAAAGTAAGTAGAATTGGTTTTGAAAGTAAATATAATTGGTCTTGAAAGTAAAAGATTTAAAAACTGTTTTTTTTTTAAAGAGCAAAAACTGATTTAAAAATTCGATTTTTATATATTGAACTTTGAAATAGAAATTCGATTTTTATATATTGAACTTTGAAATAGAAATTCGATTTTTATATATTGAACTTTGAAATAGAAATTCGATTTTTATATATTGAACTTTGAAATAGAAATTCGATTTTTATATATTGAACTTTGAAATAGAAATTCGATTTTTATATATTGAACTTTTAAATAGAAATTCGATTTTTATATATTGAACTTTAAAATAGAAATTCGATTTTTATATATTGAACTTTGAAATAGAAATTCGATTTTTATATATTGAACTTTGAAATAAAAATTCGATTTTTATTTATGGAATAGCGAGGTAAAAATGTGATTTTTACATAGGTAGTGAATACGGGCGAAGAAAGTGACAAGGGGCAAGAACGACGAAGATTTTCTTCTAAGAAGAGCCGTGGAGCTAGGATAGCTATATGTGAGAATTTCTCACCTTTCTATTTCTTTTCTAGTTATATATTTATACTAGGATGCAGACGGTGCTTAGTAGCACCCGACACAACCGTCCACAGACCATGGACTTGTTTGTTTGACTGTTTGGTGATTGATTGCGATATTGGTTTGAATGTGGTTTGTGGTGTGAAAAATCGAATCGATAAATTGGTTAGGATTAGACGTGCGCCGTTATAAGGCGTAGGAGTAAGGCTAGGTTAGACCCTTACTCCAAATTTTGTGGTTTGTTCTCGAACTATCCGACGCTTTCCTATATGGGGAAGTTACGGGTTTTCACAGTTGGTATCAGAGCTTTGGTTTACAAAGCTCAGAGAACAAGGCACATTAGAACTATACGAAAGAATTCATCAGATATTGGATTAGTAATATCCAATGAGAATGACTCGTTAGAGATAGGATCAGTAGTATCCTAGAACGAGTGTGAAGAGTTTATTTTTAAAATAAAACAAATTTTTGTTTTGAAAATTTAAATCAATTATTCGTATTTGATTATTTATTTGTATTGATGTGGACAATCCAGTATATATAGATTTTGCGTATACGTCTGATCCGCGTGTATTTGAAATTTTAATATACTGGATAGATATAGAATCACACTCTAGTCGCCCGGAGATAATTTTGGTAATGCGGCCGCATTATCAATATTTATATTCGTGTTTCGAAGGTGTGATATCTATATATTTCCTATTGACTGGTGTGAGAACCAAAACTAGATAGGGCTTATTGTTGTGATTTGGCATCAAAAACATGATTTTTGTATATGTATCGAAATTATGAATTTGAAACTCTAATTCACTAATTGATTGATGTTTGTGTTGTTTGTTTATTTGTTTGCAAATTTTTAGCCATTTAGCCTAACTGAATCACATATTGAATTATATTGAAAATTGGTCGCATTTGCTTGCATATACATATGCTTATATTGAACAGGTCATAGCAAGGAGGCTAGAGCAGAGAATAAAATTTGTTTGCCCGACAAATAGGTACATGTTTACTACATAATTTCCTGTTTTGTTTGGGTGATGATGATTTTGTGAGCCTATTGGCTAGCCGCTTGGCTTTTTCTTTTTCTTTTTGAGATCTGAAGGACCGGGGAAGCTATTTGAAATTCCCCGATGCTCCCGGTGCAGGGGAGGTTATGGCGAAATTTTTCAAAAATTTAGGGTGTTAGCCAAATTTTTGAAATTTTGAAAATTCTCAGAAACTAAAGAGTTGGAGAATGGAAGCCTGATCGATCGTAGAGCTGATTAATCAAACCACTTTCGACTTTGTTCCTTTTCGGGGACGAAAAGTTTTAAGTGGGGGAGATTGTAACAACCCGGAAAATCTGGGCCAGTTTAAAATTTTTATTTTGGCAATTATAGCGAGTTTTGATTATTTAAAATGAATTATTTTAAATAATATCGGCGAGAAATTTATTTTGAATATAATTCGAACGTATATATTATACGCGTCGTCGTTAGAATATAAATAATTATTTATAATTATAAATAGAATGGAAAATGGCGCGGTAGTTCGATAATTCGATTTCAAACTTCAATTGAATGTACCGGGTGCAAAACAATCCGCATTTTAGTGAAACCAAAAATAATGGAATCTAATAGTGAATATCTTTCCAACGAATCGGGAAAATCAAGATTTCATATCAGGAATCAAAAGAAATGTCCAGTTGAAAATTCTGAATAGTCGCTATGGAATTCAGGCCCTTAAAAATGGACATTTTGCAAACGAGCTCGGATTTCGACGAAACCACTTTTGTTGGGTCCGTGATGTTAAATTATTGCTAGATTCCAAATTTCATAATTTTTCGAATCAATATGTGAGCGTGGCAAAGGAAAACGCGTTTGACCAGTTTCAGTTGATTTTAATCGACTGGAAATTGGTCATTTTTCAAACGGCCTCAGAATTCGACGAAACTAGTTTTGTTAGGACCGTATCGTCAATACGAAGCTAGAAAATATTTTTCTGGAATTTTTCTAGTTAGTATGTGACCCCGGTAATTTGAAATGTGCGTTTAAAATTCAATATAATGATTTAAATGTAAATGCAACAGAAATTGATCGAAACGATCGAATCAGCTTGCGGTACATATCCCATTGTGTTCGGAATGGGGGTGAAACGCTATGGGCGACAGGCGGTGGACCTCGTATAGAGGTCGTATGTGAAAGTCAACTTTTTAATAATTAAATATTAAAAAAAAAAGATAAAAAAAAAAGAAAATCTCCCCCCCCCCTTAAAACCGCTCAGGCCCCCCCTTTCAACAGATCGATTCAATAAAAAAAAAAAAAAGAGGAAGAATCGCTCCTGGCGATCGACGACCCCCCCCCCCCAAGCGGCGGCGCCGCGACGCTAAACCCCCCTTCCTTCTTCTTCCTCCTCCTCCCCTTCCCTCCCTTCGCCTGCGACAACCGAAACCCCCCCCCCCCCCAGACTTCGACCTCGTCATTCGAGCCCCCATGCCACCGCGAGATGACCTCTTCTCCTTCCACCGCGAGATGGAGCGCCCCCACCGTAAGTTTTAAATTTATTTATTTTACTTTTATTTTATATAAACTAAATTGATTTTTTTAAGTATAAAACTGATTTCGTTTTTTTAAGTATAAAACTGATTTCGTTTTTTTAAGTAAAAACTGATTTGATTTTTAAAAGAGTAAAAACTGAATTGATTTTAAAAAAAAAAGGATTAAAAACAGTTTTTTTAAAAAGGATTAAAAACTGAACTGATTTGAAAAGGATTTAAAAGGTTTGATTTTTGAGAAGAATAAAAGGTTTGATTTTTGAAAGAATAAAAAGTTTGATTTTTGAAAGAATAAAAAGTTTGATTTTTGAAAGAATAAAAAGTTTGATTTTTGAAAGAATAAAAAGTTTGATTTTTTTTTGAATGAAGAAATTGCTTTGAAAAGGAAAATAAAAATATCTTTGAATTGAGAATATAAAGCAGTTTTTACAAAGTATATAATGCAGTTTTTTTTAGAACTTCATATATATGGTATGGTTCTTGAAAACAAATTAACATTGGTTTTTGAAAGTAAGTAGAATTGGTTTTGAAAGTAAATATAATTGGTCTTGAAAGTAAAAGATTTAAAAACTGTTTTTTTTTTAAAGAGCAAAAACTGATTTAAAAATTCGATTTTTATATATTGAACTTTGAAATAGAAATTCGATTTTTATATATTGAACTTTGAAATAGAAATTCGATTTTTATATATTGAACTTTGAAATAGAAATTCGATTTTTATATATTGAACTTTGAAATAGAAATTCGATTTTTATATATTGAACTTTGAAATAGAAATTCGATTTTTATATATTGAACTTTTAAATAGAAATTCGATTTTTATATATTGAACTTTTAAATAGAAATTCGATTTTTATATATTGAACTTTGAAATAGAAATTCGATTTTTATATATTGAACTTTGAAATAAAAATTCGATTTTTATTTATGGAATAGCGAGGTAAAAATGTGATTTTTACATAGGTAGTGAATACGGGCGAAGAAAGTGACAAGGGGCAAGAACGGCGAAGATTTTCTTCTAAGAAGAGCCGTGGAGCTAGGATAGCTATATGTGAGAATTTCTCACCTTTCTATTTCTTTTCTAGTTATATATTTATACTAGGATGCAGACGGTGCTTAGTAGCACCCGACACAACCGTCCACAGACCATGGACTTGTTTGTTTGACTGTTTGGTGATTGATTGCGATATTGGTTTGAATGTGGTTTGTGGTGTGAAAAATCGAATCGATAAATTGGTTAGGATTAGACGTGCGCCGTTATAAGGCGTAGGAGTAAGGCTAGGTTAGAGCCTTACTCCAAATTTTGTGGTTTGCAAAATGAAATTGATTTGATTGATGAGTGAATGGCGTGGGCCTTCACTAGACCGGGGATAAGGCTAGACCTTGTCCCGTTTCTAGTATCGTGCCGTTATGCCGCCGAAATTTTCTAAAATATGTTAGAAAAATAAAAATATCATTTTATTTAAAGAATGAATTGAATAGAAATTCATATGTTAAAATAAAATGTTTTGTCGTTAAAAATATAATTTTTAACGTGAAGTGAATAAAATAAAATATTCATTTATAAACCGGACGGTTTGTTTATGTACACCTATTTGAATGACATTGATTGGGACGATAAATTTTACACATCGCCCAACAGCACTAATAAAATCTGTGTTTGATTGTTTGAAACTCCACACGGGTGTTGGGATGAAATTTGAAGTTCACTCATCCTGATTGATTGAATATGTCGATCGATTGATTGACAGGCTGTTATAAGCGTTAGATATCTATATTTGATGCTTATACAGTGTAGTGCACTTTGGTTGATGGTTGATTATTTTTCCATGCTATTATATACATGTGTTGTATGAAAATCCATATAATTAACTTTATATGGTAATTGATTGGGCCTCATTCCAATTTGAAAAATAAAGAATATTATAAAATAAAAGTTCATGTGTTGACAGTACTCATTCATTGAGACTGGTCATGTGTTGAACGAAATATTTTAGTAATAAAATTTACATCTTTATCGATATAAAATAAAAGTTCATGTGTTGACAGTACTCATTCATTGAGATTGGTCATGTGTTGAACGAAATATTTTGATAATAACAACTATTTTGAAAAAGAAATATTTGAAATAGAATATTTGAAAATAGAAATTTATGAAGCCGTGTTGATTAGATTGACGCCATTTTGACGTGAACGATATTTATATCGATTTTATTCATCTTAAAAATGAATATTGAAAAGTGATTTCGAAATCGAATATTTTGAAATGAATTGAAAACGAATTCAAATTGAATTGAAAACGATTTCGAAATGAAATGAATTGAAAACGAATTCAAATTGAATTGAAAACGATTTCGAAATGAAATGAATTGAAAACGAATTCAAATTGAATTGAAAACGATTTCGAAATGAAATGAATTGAAAACGAATTCAAATTGAATTGAAAACGATTTCGAAATGAAATGAATTGAAAACGAATTCAAATTGAATTGAAAACGATTTCGAAATGAAATGAATTGAAAACGAATTCAAATTGAATTGAAAACGATTTCGAAATGAAATGAATTGAAAACGAATTCAAATTGAATTGAAAACGATTTCGAAATGAAATGAATTGAAAACGAATTCAAATTGAATTGAAAACGATTTCGAAATGAAATGAATTGAAAACGATTTCGAAATGAATTGAAAACGAATTCAAATTGAATTGAAAACGATTTCGAAATGAATTGAATTGAAAACGAATTGAAATGAATTCAAATTGAATTGAAATTTGAATTGAATAGAAATGAATTTTGAAACGAATTTATAAAGAAGAATTCAATTTTGATTTGAATTGAAAGGGAAGTTGAAATTGCTTTTCAAACGAATTTAAAACTATTTATATAATTCGTTTTAAATAGAAATCGATGAAGTATATATTATATATATTATATATATAATATAATGGCCTGAATAGAACGCGCCGCGCCGCGGCAGTTCGTGAATTTCGACCATTTATTTCAAACGGACATTGCGGGAGATACGACCGTCGGATTCTCCTAAAACCGGAACCGTTGGATTCGTATTGAAAAGAGCTTTCTAATGAATGTTAGAAATTTGAAATCTAACGGTTGGATTTGGAGATATGTCCAAATCAAATTCGAAAAAGGTCGCTGTAAGTGCAGTTCGATGGCCGTTAATGGAAATCGACTGTACGAGCCTTGATAAAATTATTAAAAATAGTAATAATTTGTGTAAAATCATAAGAAATGATTTGTGAAAGTTTGGGATGAAAAACTCCATATTTGAAAAGATAAAAATAGATTTTTATCGAAATGAACTAGTTTTGAACTAGAATTATAATTCTATTTATTTTTAAATAAATAAATTGAATTTGAAAAGGGTTTTGAAAATAACCAAAATTTCCAATGATTGCATTGGAGTGGATTTGAATCGAAATTGTCTTCGGAATATTTCGATGTTGGAATTCGTGATTATACAGGTGTTGTTATGGAAATTTGAAAGATATATATTTATATCGTTATTTCCAATACGACATTTGTTAGTCGTAGAATTTGATATTGAATATAAGCCGATATATTTTCTATTCAGAGCCTTGTATTGAATATCAAATGTGATTTGGGTTTGTCGTGAATGGTGTCTTCACTAACACTGTTCTTGAACCCAGTTGAGAAAAGATTAAATCTTTTTATTCAGATTTAATGAAGTGTACCAATTAAATAACATTTAATTGGAATTTAATCGATATTGATTTTTGGGTTTATCGTGAACAGTGTTTTAAATAACACTTGTTCTTTAACCCGATAATTAATGAATGTGATTTTGGGTTTATCGTGAACCGTGTTTTAAATGACACTGATTCTTTAACCCAGCCGAAGATTAAAACTAAGTGGAGTTTTAATGAATCTTTAATTAGATTGAAATGATCGAAAATGGAGTATCACCAGTTTTGCTCCAGGCGATAGTTAAATCTTTAATTAGATTTGAACGTGAAATGGTAATTGAATTTACCGATAACACCGTGGTGTTAGATATGAAGTATTACCAGTTTTACTTCATGGGATGAATAGGTTGGGATTGGGAAATTAAAACAAATGATTACTTCGGTAAGTTTCGTTAATCCCGACTAGTTGAATCGAAATTCAAAGGTAGATTAAAGAGTAAATTCAAGGAATTTATCTTTGATAAAATTAATGGGAATCTTTCCCTATGAATGTGAAATTTAGAAACTAACTGTCGGTTAGCCAAGCAGAATGGTTTCCTGGATATTGATCTGATGTTGGTTTCGGCCTTCGGGGTTAATATTTGAGAAATTATTCTCTTGATTAATTTACGGTTAGTGACTAATGAATTGGAATGAGGCGTATGTTGTGTTTGTGTAACACTTATTTAAAATATACGCGAGTTATTCGGAAAGACCGGGTTTATTCCATTCTGAATAACTGATACGACGATAAGTCGAAGATGAAGACGATGGTCGAAGACCGGAGGTCTTCACGTCGTTTGGGTGATAACTGATGATCTTGATTGGGCTGTACACCCAAGAAGATGGAAACAGTTGGTGATCGTCCAGACGTACTTGGAGATCGATGGATATGCGGGGTACTAGGTGCCTCCGGTTTCGTTCAGACCCAGAACGGACTTGTAAATGGACTGTGTGTCTGACATCGGATTTCATTCTGTGTGACTGATATCGGTTGCATAGGATGGTTTGCCTGTGTGGCATGCTAAGATGCAAATGATCAAGGCTTCTGTTGAAAAGCAAAGTCTTGTGGTTGGTGATCAAAGCACGGCCTTTGTGGCGTAGCTTTGTGTAACGTTTACTTCGCGAGTTTCACACCCGGTATGAACCAAAAACGGGAGAGGACATCAGGGAGGACTTGCGTTTCTTTCTAGCTAGAAGTGGCGTCAGTGGTTTTACACGCCCTGACGAGTTTGACTTATGTGGTTGTTGCTGTTGCGAGGCGCCTCGGATTGATCGGTCGTTCTCGAACCGATGGAGTCATTTGTTGGCTCATTTACGCCCCATAGGGCGGAGAGACGTATTGTTCAGGCATAATAATCCACATCGGTGGACCGGCCCTGACGATCTAAAGGGTTGATGCGTTCTGATCCTGAGACATGGGCTAGATTGTCTCGAATCGGTTGAGGACTATCTTTTGCCTCGGTTCATAGACGGAAATCCAATTTCCAAATACGTGACTTTGCGGTTTTATATGTAAACCTATATATGGCGACATGATATATGGTACCCATGCCGCCTATGATTGATACTTATGATTTGAAGTTGTTTTATACACTATGCACTTATTATAGTATCAAATGATTTGTTTTAAACGTATCAAGCATTCTTTGGCTGTTATAAGGGAAAACCCTATCCCCCGGCTTGCGTTGCATTGTGTGATAGGACCTGGGTCTTATAACAGCTTCATTTTTCTTTATTTAGCATTGCGCTGTTTGTTTTATGCACTGGTATTCTTGGGAGGAAACCCGTTCCGTGTTATACGGCGTGGTCCCTTGATTTACCTAACTTTAAAAATAAAGATTAATAACTGTTTTAGTTCTCACACCAGTCACATGACTGACCTGGAGTTTATTGTTTTAACCTAAACTCTGGATGCCCTTATTTTGACACGGGCAGCTAGTAGTTTTGGTTTTGCAGATTTATATTCACAGGATCCTGGTTTACAGCTGGAACGATATCCGGAAAGCTTTGTATCCGTATATCTCCTTCAGTTGTGTATTGTATTATTTTCCGCTGCGTTGTATTTAAATGTAATTTAAATCTCTGATATTTCTGTGTAATATTCTTTTATACTCTGTATATTCTTGTAATCTGATGCATTGTTGTTATATACAATGAAATGTTCCGGTGTATGCGTTCTGTTGTGGTTTGTTCTCGAACTATCCGACGCTTTCCTATATGGGGAAGTTACGGGTTTTCACAGTAAATAAAACCATAAATGCCAAATATAACAAGTCTCAGTAAATCGATAATCAATAATTATCCCAAATACATAATGATAACAACAACAATAATAGTACTACCGCCATAAATAACTAAATTTCTATCGAAAGGCTCCACATCTAGGCAATCTCTAATCATCTCTGATCCAGGGTCCTCACCTAATAACATGTTTATGTTAAGAGGAGGGAGGTCAGAACATGAAGCTATGGAGAATGAAAAACATATAAATGTAGGAATGACTATTTCCTATATTAGGCAGTGTAAATTCTTTATATTATGTCTATGAAAACATACACAACTAAACAACGAGGCAGACATCCTTACGGTCGCTTAAGGCCTATATGTCATTCTAAGGCGGACGTCCTTATAGTCACTTAATACCCCTTAATACCCTATGAGGAGGGCTATACCTTGTCACTTAAGGCCATTTCCTAATTTACTAGGGGTGGACATCACTACAATTACTTAATACCTTATGGCGGACCCCTAGCCACTTAAGACCTCGTCTCTAACGTCCACATCATAAAATATATTGCGGGTTGAGAGATAACAACGACCACTTACTACCGGCTTTAGGTAGGAACACAACTTCACTAACGACCCTCTTACCAGGCCATCTTGTTACTATCTAGATGTCCTCACGGATTTACTCTTGGCCATGTAATACTTCCCTTAGATGGTGGTCCCTTTAGGCCTTCTAAATATATATATACTGTCCCTAGGTCAGCCCTCTATAAGCCTCTAGATAAGAAGCGTACATTACTCGAAGAACTACCCTACTCATACGCTATCACCTATAAGGACCATTTAGTACCTTAATAAGAGAAAAGTGGACCCAATAACCACTTAAAACCTCGAACGGAGGGTCCTATGACTTGGGTCCAAAACCAAGGAGTGAACCTAGTTTTAACCACTTAATACCCGACAAAAGGCAGGTCAGTCACTTGATATATTTCCCAAGGCAGACCTACTTCACACAAATACACACATACACACACACTAGACATCTCACATTAAGCTAACCACTTGTAGATGTTGGATTTTCCATGTTACAGCCCGCATTTTATGTATCGAAAGATCGTAAAATATATTTGTTTTATTCTGTAAGGGTTGGATCATTCTCATCTTTTAATATGTTGTTTATGGGGATGTGAGACATGTCCAAAAATTTTACCGATTTTGTTTGTGACCATTTTGCCCCTGTCAGGATTGTACAGGGAATAACTTTTGACTCAGGTCGAATCAGAGGGTGAGACCTATGCCATTGGAAAGGAATTGATGATTGTCTTTCCGTAGAGTGGTTACATTAAGGATTTGGCTCAACGGTTTAGGAGAAATCGCTATTTTAATGTTTTTCAGTTGGCTATTCAGGTTTTGGAGCCTTGGTGGAATCCTATAAACAGGGGGTGAGAGTGGAGGGAAAAGGTTTACTTTCTTCTATTCTCTCATTTGAAGGCATTTAATCTCCTTCTTCCTCCTGCACCTTTCCACCATTAAAAATCCAAATCTAAGGGAGGAAATCGTAGATCTACGCCATCCAAGGCAAGTCTACATCATTTCAAAGGCAAATTCATCAGATCGAGGGGTTTGATTCGGAGTGCTCGCTGTCCGGATTCTTATTTCTATCGTTTTAGATTGTTTTGGCAAATCGGTGACCGATTTACATTTCTCACATGAATGCAATGAAGTATATGAGTGTTTGTGCATATTTCTCATCAAATTGGAATGTTTTACCATAGATTTACACCATTACATGTACATTTTCATATGCATCACCCTATGATCTAATCTAACAAGTTCTAATCATTAATTTCATGTCATTTTTACATGTTTATGTTAGTTAGATCTCTCATTTTGATTATATGTTCATTTTAATGGTTTTTGGTGAGATTTACATCATTTTTGTAGTAATCGTTATATTCATGTGGTTAGTAGTGTGATGATATGTTTATGATTGTGTTTGATGATTTTCGTTGAGTTGGTTTCGTCGGATTCGTCGTTTGGCAAAGTTTTGGTCGAAATCGGAGTTGAATTGCAATATGCACGGTTTGGATCGAACAAAAATGGATCAGACCGGACCAAAGTGGATCAGATCGAACCAAAGTGGATCGGATCAAACCAAACTGGATTGGACCGGACTATAGTGGATCGGATCGGACCAAAGTGGATCGGACCGGACCAAAGTGGATCGGATCATACCAAAGTGGATCGGACCGGACCAAAGTGGATCGGATCGAACCAAAGTGGATCGGACCGGACCAAAGTTGGATCGAACCATTCTGGACAACCATTTCTAGTCAGCCATTTTTTTCATTTATGGGCAAGTTTTTTCTGGTTGGACATTTCCGGTGATGATGTGACATCAAAGTAAATTCGATTGGGAAGTTAGGAAGTGCTGAAATAATGCTATGGATTGCTTTTAACATTATAAAGATGTTGTTTGGTTCAACAATGATGGGGGCTTCGACAAGAGTCCAAAAGGGGATGTTCGAAGTGTTGGAGTGTTCGTTAGTCGAGGAGATGCAACGAATGTAGTTTCAACTCAAAGGTCATGAGTTGGTGGATAATGGTTGCTCGAGAAGGTTGCTTGAGCTATGAAATGTCGTCAAGGTTGGATGACTAGGGATGCGAAGGCCGAGAAGTCATCATTGTCGTAAGTTCTAGCAGGCTCAAAGAAGGGGTACGATGGGGGCACCCAATAGACCGGAAGGTTGCTGGTCGAGTACCTTGGGTATCGTTGAAAGGCCTAGTTGTTAAGGTTGAACATATGGAGTTTATGCTAGAACTGGGGTTACCATTAGCCCTTGACATATGGCAAGGTTGGTCGTCATATGATAAACGATGGTTTCAAAGCAGGATTGGCGGTGATAGCCAGAGTCAGTCATGGATGATTGGTTGTTCTATTTGTACTATCTCACATAGATTATCCAAAGTCGAGGGAGATGTTCTTTGAGTGCTTAACTGAGTACTTGGGGAATGTTAAACTCGATTAGGGTTGTCTGTGTGAGGCTTATATATTCTGGATGTTATGAGTGTTTTCCATGATTGAATGGGTGTTCTGATTTCCATGGATGAATGGTTGAATTATTTATAGTAAAGGCTATCACTGCCCGATGTGGGGAAGATAGGGTTGAGTTCTTCTCTGGTGTCGTGGGTAGAATAGTATGTTTATCTATCCTCTCTCATACACTTTATTGTTGAAGTTTGTTAGCTGTTTTATCGCTCACTAAGACTGTTGTCTGACTCAAGGTTTTATGTATCCTCTTATTACCTTGGGTTGTTCATCCGATTGTGGATGGGTAGACTAAGTAACAGGTGACAGGTAATGCTTTAGTGAGTACGACGATGCTGATCGATTGCGAGCAGGAGGCTCACGTACCAGTTTTACTACTAGCTAATAATTGGATTTCCGCTGTTTGCTTTTCTGAGTGATGTATTGAGGCAACTTTGTATAAACACTATTTCCAAGTTTGTGGATCTTACTTTCTAGTTGAATGGAAGTCCAGTTTTTCTGCTTCACCATTACTACCTGTTGTATACGTTCTATTATATTTTATCCTTGCGTTGTGAGTTTTACGATAGGTTCCGCTTGTGTTTACCTACTCTGATGATCGTCCATGACAGCCTTGCACATCTTTCAGAGAATTATTTCTCTTGTATAGTGCGGGGGTTATGGGCGGTCGTCACATTTGGTATCAGAGCTCTGGTCAACGATTTTTGGCCAAAGTTCAAGGACGTAATCACGTATGAGAGACGTGCTTGTAAATTTCAGTTGGATGCTTACTATATATATTAGCATATATGGTAGAAACGGTTGTTTTCCTTTAGCAGTTTTTCTTGAAGTGACTAATTATTCTAAATTCCAGATTTAGAATGAGTAGATGAGAAACAAGACGCGCTGCTAGGGGAGCCAATACTGGAGGGGGAAATGGTGGTGAACCTAATTACCCGGTTATGTTTGAAGCCATGGCAGAAGAAGTTATGCGAAGGGTACCCGCTCCAGTGGCAGCAACGGTAGATGTTGGTGTGCGATTTCCTAGAGTAGTTGATTTTGCAAAGCTGTGTAAGGACTTTACATCTCTAGGGGAAACCATTCAAGGGAACTGAACTAGCTAAAGAGGTTCAGAGGTGGATGGACCCATGTGTTCGAATCTTTGGAGACTTAGGTATCGAGGATGCAATAAAGAGAAAACTTGCACCAAGGCAACTACAGAATAGGGCCATGGAATGGTGGAATTCTGTTACACTCGAGACTCCAGAGGAAGAAAATTCATGGGAGCTATTCCAAGCTAAGTTTGAAGAAAAGTTTATCTCCACATCTCAAAAATCTGCTCTATTCAAGAAGTTCGTAGAGCTGAAACAGAATGGTCGTTCTGTGCTTGATTATATTTCCGATTTCGAAGCCTTGTCTAGAAATGCTCGTTCATACATTGATACACCATATCAGAAGAACGAGAAGTTTGTCTTGGGTTTGGATGCTTATATCGGAAAACTATTAGTGGACCATCTTGATGATTCATTTGAGAAGATTGTGGAAACAGCTATTCGTCATGAGAGCTTGTTTCCTAAGGAAGAAAATGTTGTCGCTGCCACCAAAGAGGCTCAGAAACCATAGCAGGGTGGTAATAATAAGAAGAGGAAGCAACAACAGCAAAAGGGAAAAGATGGCCAAAAGAAACCCAAGAGTGAGGTGGTTTGCTTTAACTGCCAGCAGAAAGGTCATTTTGCTAATGAGTGCAAGAATCCCAAAGCTGAGAAGAAATGCTTCAAATGTGGGAAGCCTGGGCATGAGAAGAAAGATAGTCCAGAATCAGCTAAGGGCACGCAGGTTGTGAGGGCATATGCTTTGGATGTTGTGCCAACTTCTTCAAGGGCTCCTACTGTAGAGGAGAAGGGAAAGGGTGTCGTGGTGCAAGGTACTCTTTCAGTTAATAGTGTTTCAGTTCGTGTGCTTTTCGATACTGGAGCATCGCATTGCTTCATTTGCAATGAGCTTGTGTGTCTCTTGGGTTTGGGTCCTGAGATTTGTGATAGACCCTTCATAGTGACTAATCCAATTGGGGGTTCATCAAATCTTTGCATGATATGTCGTGGTCTAGTGTTGTCGAGTCATGGTTGCTCTTTTGTGTGTGATTGCTTTGTTCTTAACTTCGCTGGATTTGGGATCATCTTGGGCATGGATTAGCTCAAGAGGTATGCGACAATGGTGAATTGCAAGAAGTTAGAGGTGAGGGTCAGGGATGTGGAAGGGAAAAAGGTGTTGATTAGATGTAAGCACGAAGACGGGGTCTTCATAAGTTATCTATATTCACTTGGGATTCCACAAGAAGACCTGTCATCAGTGCTGATCGCAAATGAGTATGTAGATGTCTTTGACAAGGTCAAAGGGTTGTCGTCGCATCGTGAGATCGAGTTTAGGATCGATTTGGTCGAGGGTGCTAGACCAATCATTATGCCACTTAGGCGGATGGCGCCTAGGGAACAACGAGAGTTAGAGGTGCAAGTTCGTGACCTTTTGGGAAAAGGGTTCATTCGGAGGAGTGTTTCCGAGTGGGGTGCACCAGTCGTATTTGCAACTAAGGAGGATGGCTCATTAAGATTGTGTGTGGACTATCGTGAGCTAAACAAGGTGACAAAGAAAAACAAGTATCTGTTGCCAAGGATGGATGACTTGTTCGATCAACCTCACGAAGCCAAAGTGTTTTCTCAGATGGATTTGGCAATGGGATTTCACCAGTTGTGGGTGGCTAAGGATAGCGTGCCAAAGACTGCTTTTAGGACACCATCTGGTTTCTTCGAATGGTTGGTGATGCCATTTGGGTTGACTAACGTGCCAGCATATTTCGTGGATCTTATGAATAGGGTGTTCAGAGATCAGTTGAATAAGTTCGTGCTTGTGTTCGTGGATGATATTCTGGTTTACTCCAGAAATGAGGAAGAACATAAGACGCACTTGAGAGTTGTGTTAGAGATCTTGCGGAAACATCAGCTTAAGGCTAAATTCTCAAAGTGTCACTTCTGGAAGGATGAAGTGAGGTTCTTAGGTCATGTAGTTTCTGGAAAAGGGATAGAGGTTGACCCCGCTAAAGTTGCAGCAATCCAGGACTGGGATCGACCTAAGAATGCGACGGATGTTCGGAGTTTCCTTGGGTTGGCAGGATATTACCGACGGTTTATCAAGGATTTCTCAAAGGTAGCTGCACCATTGACAGGATTGACGAAGAAGAACCAAGTATTCACATGGGATGCAAAGTGTGAACAAGCGTTCGAAATCCTAAAGGAGAGATTAACGAGTGCACCTGTGTTGATCATTCCAATTGGGAATGAAGAGATGGTGGTATATGCCGATGCATGTGGTACTGGACTTGGAGCAGTACTAATGCAGAAGGATAACGCTGTGGCCTACGCGAGTCGACAGCTAAAGCCGCATGAGAAGAATTACCCAACTCATGATTTGGAGTTGGCGGCGATTGCATTTGCTTTAAAGATGTGGAGACATTACCTATTGGGAGTTCGATTCGAGTTGTTTACGGATCACAAGTCATTGAAGTATCTTTTCTCCTAAAAGGATTTGAATCTTCGGCAGCAAAGATGGTTAGAGTTTTTGGCGTCATATGATTTTGGCATAGCCTATACTCTGGGTAAGGGTAACGCAGTTGCAGATGCGTTAAGTCGAAGAAATGCAAGTTTGGGAGCGATGTTTTCGGAATAGAAGAGCCTCGAGTACTTGGCAAGGTTCGATTTCAGGCCAAGGTGTGAATTGGAACCTGAAATGTTGGCAAGCTTATCGATAAGACCAACTCTTATCGAAAGGATTGGAGAGAACCAAAAGAAAGAAGTGAAGCTTGTCAAGTTCATTCAGAAACTGGAACCAGAAGATAAAGAGTTCGAGGTCGATCGAGAAGGTTGGCTTCGAAAGCAAGGGCGATTAGTTGTTCCTGATATTGACGGATTGAGGGATGAGGTTATGAGAGAATGTCATCACTCAAAGCTGACGATTCATCCCAGTGGAAATAAGATGTATCATGACATGAGGAGAGTCTACTACTGGGAAGAGATGAAGCGAGATATTGGAAAGATCTTTTCCAAGTGTATGAATTGTCAGTTGGTGAAAGCTGAACAGAAGAAGCCTAGCGGTTCACTTCAGCCATTAGAAGTTCCTACGTGGAAGTGGAAGCAAGTATGGATGGATTTTATTGATGGACTACCTAGAACTAGGGCAGGAAACGAAGGGATTTGGGTCAACGTGGATCGTTTGACCAAAAGTACGAGATACATTCCTATCAAGTCGACTAGGACAACATCAAAATTGGCTGAACTTTATGTGAAATGGATAGTTCGATTCCACAGTGTCCCAAAGAGTATAGTGAGTGACCGAGATCCATTATTCATGAGTGAATTTTGAAAAAGTTTGCAAGAAGCTTTGGGAACCGAGTTATGCTTAAGTACGACATATCATCCCCAAACTGATGGTCAGACCGAGAGAGTCAATCGAGTTTTGGAAGATCTCCTAAGGGCTTGTGCGTTAGACTTCGGAGAATCATGGGAAGACCATCTACATCTGGTTGAGTTTGCATATACCAATAGCTACCAATCTAGCATTGGGATGGCACCATACGAAGCGTTGTATGGAAGGTCGTGCAATTCTCCAGCATGTTGGCTAGAAACTAGAGATAAGTTGGTACTTGGGCCTGAGATGATTAGAAAAACCTCGGATTGTATCGAGAAAGTTCGGCAACGAATGAAGGCAGCCCATGACCGTCAGAAGAGTTACGCCGACAAGCGTCGTAAGGACTTGGAATTCGACGTGGGCGATATGGTTTTCGTGAAAGCTTCGCTGTTGAAGCACATGGTTAGATTTGGTAAGAAAGGAAAGTTAGCTCCAAGGTTTGTTGGAATATTTCCGATAGTCGAGTGAATTGGAAAGCTCGCATATAGATTGGAGTTACTTGAGAAGATGTTGAGCGGGCATAATGTGTTCCATGTGCCGTTTCTATGGAAATTCGTGCATGATTCGAATATAGTGGTATCTCCAGAGCAGTACGAAGACTTAGATACCGTAGTTTCGAGACCTCATGAGCCACTTCGTGTTGTGGGGAATGACACGAAACAGCTTAGGAGGAAGACTGTTAAGCTAGTCAAGGTGCAATGGAGTGAGGATGGAGACGATTGTACATGGGAGACGGAAGAGAGCATGAGATCGACTCATCCAGAACTCTTCGTCGGTAGGACACTTTGATATCGTATCTTCGTTATATCGTTGTATCTTGTTGTTGATTGTTAGAATTCCGCGTGCTAGGATAAGGCTATGGATGCATGACTTGATGGATGCTAGTCTGGATGATAGAATTGGCTTTTCATGGATGATAGGCATGCAGAATTGTTGTGATTACTTGGGTTTGTTTGGAATTTCGGGGGCATAATTCTTAATTGGGGAGGGGGGGGGGGGGGAGGAGGAATGTAACAGCCCACATTTTACGTATCAGAAGATCGTAAAATATATTTGTTTTATTCTCTAAGGGTTGGATCATTCTCATCTTTTAATATGTTGTTTATGGGGATGTGAGACATGTCCAAAAATTTTACCGATTTTGTTTGTGACCATTTCCCCCCTATCAGGCTTGTACAAGGAATAACTTTTGACTCAGGTCGAATCATAGGGTGAGACCTGTGCCATTGGAAAGGAATTGATGATTGCCTTTCCGTAGAGTGGTTACATTAAGGATTTGGCTTAGCGATTTGGGAGAAATCGTTGTTTTAAGGTTTTTCAGTTGGCTATTCAGGTTTTGGAGCCTTGGTGGAATCCTATAAATAGGGGGTGAGAGTGGAGGGAAAAGGTTTACTTTTTCCCATTCTCTCATTTGAAGGCATTTGATCTCCTTCTTCTTCCTACACCTTTCCACCATTAAAAATCCAAATTTAAGGGAGGAAATCAAAGATCTACGCCATCCAATGTAAGATCTACATCATTTCAAAGGCAAATTCATTGGATTGTAGGGTTTGAATCGGAGTGCTCGCTTTCCGGATTCTTGTTTCTACTGTTTTAGATTGTTTCGGCAAATCGGTGAGTGGTTTACATTTCTCACATGAATGCAATGAAGTATATGAGTGTTTGTGCATGTTTCTCATCAAATTGGAATGTTTTACCATAGATTTACACCATTACATGTTCATTTTCATATGCATCACCCTATGATCTAATCTAACAAGTTCTAATCGTTAATTTCATGTCATTTTTACATGTTTATGTTAGTTAGATATCTCATTTTGATTATATGTCCATTTTAATGGTTTTTGGTGAGATTTACATCATTTTTGTAGTAATTGTTATATTCATATGGTTAGTAGTGTGATGATATGTTTATGATTGTGTTTGATGATATTGGTTGAGTTGGTTTTGTCGAATTCGTCATTTGGAAAATTTTTGGTTGAAATCGGAGTTGAATTGCAATATGTAGGGTTTGGATCGGACAAAAATGGATCGGACCAGACTAAAGTGGATCGGACCGGACGAGAGTGGATCGGACCGGACGAGAGTGGATCGGAGCGGACCAAAGTGGATCGGATCGGACCAAAGTGGATCGGATCGGACCAAAGTGGATCGGACCGGACCACAGTGGATTGGACCGGACCAAAGTGGATCGGATCGGACGAAAGTGGATCGGATCGGACCAAAGTGGATCGGACCGGACCAAAGTGGGACCAGACCAAAGTTGGATCGGACCATTCTGGACAGCCATTTTTTCCATTTCTGGGCAAGTTTTTTCTGGTTGGACATTTCCGGTGATGATGTGACTTCAAAGTAAATTCGATTGGGAAGTTAGGAAGTGATGAAATAATGCTATGGATTGCTTTGAACCTTATAAAGATGTTGGTTGGTTCAACAATGATGGTGGCTTCGACGAGAGTCCATAAGGGGATGTTCGAAGTGTTGGAGTGTTCGTTGGTCGAGGAGATCCAGCGAATGCGGTTTCAACTCAAAGGTTGTGAGTTGGTGGATAATGGTTGCTCGAGAAGGTTGCTTGAGCTATGAAATGTCGTCAAGGTTGGATGACTAGAGATGCGAAGGCCGAGAAGTCATCGTTGTCGTAAGTTCTAGTAGGCTCAAAGCAGGGGTACGATGGGGGCACCCAATAGACTGGAAGGTTGCTGGTCGAGTACCTTGGGTATCGTTGAAAGGCCTAGTTGTCAAGGTTGGACATATGGAGTTTATGGTAGAACTGGGGTTACCATTAGTCCTTGACATATGGCAGGGTTGGCCGTCATACGATTAACGATGGTTTCAAAGCATGATTAGCGGTGATAGCCAGAGTCAGTCATAGATGATTGGTTGTTCTGATTGTACTATCTCACATAGATTATCCAAAGTCGAGGGAGATGTTCTTTGAGTGCTTAACTGATATTGGTTTAGGCCTCTGGGGAGAGTACTTAGGGAATGTTAAACTCGATTAGGGTTGTCTGTGTGAGACTTATATAATCTGGATGTTATGAGTGTTTTCCATGATTGAATGGGTGTTCAGATTCCCATGGATGAATGGTTGAATTGTTTATGGTAAAGGCTATCACTGTCCGATGTGGGGAAGATAAGGTTGAGTTCTTCTCTGGTGTCGTGGGTAGAATAGTATGTTTATCTATCCCCTCTCATACACTTTATTGTTGAAGTTTGTTAGCTGTTTTATCGCTCACTAAGACTATTGTCTGACTCAAGGTTTTATGCATCCTCTTATTACCTTGGGTTGTTCATCCGATTGTGGATGGGCAGACTAAGTAACAGGTGACAGGTAATGCTTTAGTGAGGACGACGATGCTGATCGATTGCGAGCAGGAGGCTCACGTACCAGTTTTACTACTAGCTAATAATTGGATTTCCGCTGTTTTCTTTTCTGAGTGATGTAGTGAGGCAACTTTGTATAAACACTATTTCCAAGTTTGTGGATCTTACTTTCTAGTTGTATGGAAGTCCAGTGTTTCTGCTTCACCATTACTACCTGTTATATATGTTATATTATATTTTATCCTTGCACTGTGAGTTTTACGACAGGTTCCGCTTGTGTTTACCTACTCTGATGATCGTCCATGACAGCCTTGCACATCTTTCATAGCATTATTTCTCTTGTATAGTGTGGGGATTATGGGCGGTCGTCACATTCCAAGCATTCTCGGGTAGGTTTCTACTACAAGTTGGGCCTACCCTTGCGTCTTAGTGGAATGATTATAATGGCCCATAGCACCTAGACCTATCGCATTAATCAGTCTTACTTGTAGATGCTGGATATACCAGTCGGTTCCGGGTAGGGTTATATTACAAGTAATGGTTATTCTCATGTTTATGTGTCGATAATTATAACTAAAGCCATTAACTCACACAAATGCATATAAATTCCTATGGGGACATTCAAATTCTATTTCCTATTTAAACATATTTAGTACGCACTAAATGCACATTAATATTATGTTTAATTACACTATAAATATATAAATAAATAGGCGAGAGTTATAAGAATGAGAATAATGACTTAACACGTTTGAATTGTCAATTCTAACAATCACAAATAAGGTATACAGGTTAATTTCCCTTTCAATTAACATGGTCCAACATGTATATTCTCAACTAACGAAAAAAGGGAAATAACAACACATATGAATAAAACTTGCAACTTAGGCTTGAATAGTTATTCGAATAATAGAAATATAAACAAGATGCAATAAATCCAATTTCATATGAAAAACCTTTGCTTTTGGCAGTGCTTCACTTTTACATTTATAATGCCAAAAAAATTAAGATGTATTGTAGATAATACGTTCAAACCAATCTATTTGAGATAAACCTATTAATTTACAAAATAAAATATCATGTTTTTAGCACACAAACATATATGAACATAAAAATAAGAATCAAGTGAATCAAAACCAAAAACTAAAAATTCCACAACATCCTAAGCCTAAATTTCCATTATCCAGACAACACATACCCAATTACATCACTTTTGATTAGCAATTTCAGCCATAAATAAAATATAGGATTTTGGAAGGTTTTTAGCATTATATTATCGTTTTAACCCAAATCCCTATATAGGCATAGTATTTCAATTCTAAACTACAAAAGATAAGAAATAGAAACTTATAGGGTTTCCACTCACAGTGATTTAGGAAAGAACAGTAGAATATGAGTGGAATCAGATTTGGATCTAGCCTTCGAAACAATGCTTCAATCCTTCTATTAATATATATAAGAAAAAAATGTATCAGGATCTTATATATATATATATATATATATATAAACTAAATTATAGAACTCTAAAATCCTTATAAATCTTAGAATAGAGAGGATATAATTAAGGTTACAGAAATAGAAGAGAAATTTAAGCATATTTGTAGAATTAGTAATGGTAGAAGGACAGTATGAAGGCTTAGAGAGAATTAAGAATAGGGTTTGGGGTGAGGATAGGGAGTCATATTTATAGTTGCAAGTGTAAGTATGGACCGCTGGATTATTTTGATTTGATCTAGACGGTCCAACTGATGTAATTTATATAATTCCTCCTAACAAAACACACATCCACCACTACTCCCCTAGGAGGACGGTTGACCCCCTCCAACAGGGATGGTCGACCTTCTTCTAGGGATGAGGCAGGAGATTTAATTCTCCTGTAATGTTGTTTTCTTATTAATATTAAATTGATTGTTTTGATTTATTACCTGATGTTGATTATCTTTGTCCCCTTTGTATATGAGTATATACACACAATTTACACTTGGAATATTCTTTCATGCCGATCTACACTTAAATATATTCCAGAGTTATATATAATCTATTTGAATTTCAAACCATGTGTATTAACATTTACGCGTAACTTGTTTTATTGATATCTTTTACATATAGACTCCATTTTTAGTAAATAAAATATGAAAACAAATCAAAATCTCGCCATGAACGCAATAACAATACTTTCGTAGCCTAATTACCAGTTACTAAAAATTCCATTTTCATCCCATTAACTTATATTGACTATTATTGTTTATTTTTAAATTAATTACCATATATCTATCTTAGGTTGATTTTAGGTTGTGTTACATTAATAGCTATTTTTAGAAGTTATATGGTCGCACAAACTCATACACAAATAATATAGATATTCTACGGTCCTCGATACATAGAATATGGGTTACTACATCCCCCTTTAGAAATTTTGTCCCCTAAATTCCACAGGTTAACAAGGTTATCCCGCATGCCTATCAATCTTCAAAATAAACTATATATACAAAGTTTTCATAATACGCATAGACAACACTATCCTATTATAACATGCATAATACTAAACAAAGGGAAAACCAGTGATATTGCGAAATAAAATTAAGAGCGATAAGCCAAAATCTTACAAATTGACGATCCCTGTATTTGACATCCTCATGCTCCCCTTGGTTTTCGAAGTACAACCGCTCTAGCTTTCTCCCCACTGAACTTAAACAAGCTTTATGACTTTCCTTCTAAGTTGCTTCGTATCATGTGCAATGATACGAGTAGGCTTATAAACTCCCATAGCTTTCGGTTCTACCTCGATATCATCTAATTGATCCGATGTGACAGTCACGTTGGAGTCATGTACTAATTTCCTCAACTGAGAAAGACGAAACACGTTATCCCAGTCATCTTTTGGGGAAGATCAACCCTGTAGACAAAACTTACAACCCGCTCAAGAATCGGATATGGACCAATGAACCTAGGTGCTAACTTTCCCTTTCTACCAAACCAAATCTCACTCTTCAAAGTAGAAACCTTAGTAAATACCAAATCACCAACGGAGAACTCTAAATCCCTTCGTTTCATATAGGCATAGCTTTTCTGCCTATCTTGAGTGGTTTTCATCCATTGTTGTATGATTTCAATCTTCTCTGAGGTCTCTCTAACCTATCAGGTCCAAGTATCAGTTATTCGCCCGCTTCCAACAAATATAAAGGAACATTGCATGGCCAACCATACAAAGATTTGAATGGTGGCATGCCAATGTTAGATTAATAATTATTGTTATAGGCGAACTCTATAAGATGTGGATGGTCATCCCACGAATCTCCAAAGTCTAAGATGAAAGCTCGTAAGAGATCTTCCAATATGTGATTATACCTTTCGTTCTGGCCATCGATTTGAGGATGATAAGTTATGTTGAGGTGTAACTCAGACCCTTCATGCGGTTATCAAACAAATGGAGAAGGCTTTTTGTAAATAGAGACAAAAACCTCACACTACTTGCCAATAATACATCAGTAATTTAATGATATATTTTGCATGTATATTTTTCTAATTTTAGTTAGTGTATTTATTTATTGCTGATATTTGCATGATCATGTTATAAAGTACACAGTCCAAAATGAAATATCTGCATATTTCCCGCATAACAAGGGCAATGCTAGTGATGCATCCTGCATAACAAGGGCAATGCTAGTGATGCATGGATGGACTTTGAACGAAGCAAATTCTTCTTTCTTGGATATTTTACTTAGCATTAGAGTCCTTACGAAATATTGAGAGTTGGAGATAATAATGATTTTGCAACACTACATGGAAAATTAAAGTGGTTGAAAGTAGCTTCGTAACGAAGAAGTTGGTTCGCAAATTGGAGCTTGTACAAGGAAGTGCAGGAGAGTTGGAGATAATAATGATTTTGCGACACTACATGGAAAATTAAAGTGGTTGAAAGTAGCTTCATAAAGAAGAAGATGGTTTGCAAATTGGAGCTTGTAGAAGGAATGCAGGTGAAAATGTGGAGGATGTTTTAGCTGAAAGAGTTGGTCAGACGTCTGGCAGAAAGGCCTAACATCTGACCATGCTAGTTTTCCAACCAAAGAGTCAAGCAAGACATATGAGCTGAAGCTGAAGGCATGCCAAACGTCTAGGAAAGGGGTCAGACGTCTGAACTTACAAGGAAATTCTTCTTGAGGCTAGAAATAGATGTCTAGCCCAAACACCAGATGTCCGAGGATGGAGCTATTTCGAGTTTTTTTACTCAACATGTTGATTTGTCAAGGTTTAATGGGTATTTTCGGAAAATGTCAAAGAAAGGTCTCCCCCTATATAAGCTATTCTCAGATTCAAAAATGATTAAGGTTTTGAAAGGGTTTATTCTAATTAGGGTCTTGGGATTCCTATTCTTCTTCAATTCTCATGTCCACAAATCAATTTTTCTTATGAATTTTGATTATTATATTCAATCTTTTGTACTCTTCTATTGATATATAATGAAAGCTCTCTCACAAAGTGGACGTACACTAGCAAAGCATTAGTGGAAGCACTATAAACCGCTGTGTGATTTAATTTTCATAATTGATTTATTATATCTCTTTTTTGGTGCTTGTGATTGGTTATTGGATTGAGTTGAGATTGTTTTGTGGAATTGATTGGTTGTTTTTGCACTTTTAACACAATCTCAACTTCCACTGTTCTTGGAAAGTTGATTTGAGTGGTCTTGAGTCGAAATTTTCCACAACAATTGGTATCAGTGCATTACTGCTGGTTAGATAGATATAGAAATACCATCATTAGATTCAAATAGTCCCTTCATAACTAGTCCAACTGGTGTATCTCCTTATGTATATGGTTTGTATGCAGCTTTTGGATCACATTGGTTATTGATAAGTTTAATGATGATAATGATTTTGAGAAATGGAAGTTGAAGATGAAAGCAGTTCTAAGGAAGAATCTAGTCCACAGGTGTTGTTTATTACAAATTTATTGCCAGTGGACGTCTCGAATGTGTAAAGAGAGAGATGGAGGAAATAAAAGAGTGGACATTCATTGCATTTTAACTTTTTATGGGAGAGGAAGCAATATCCAAAATTAGTGGTTAGGCAGCTGTTATAGGAATTTAGGACAAGTTGGAGGAACTGTATATGAAGAAATAACTCACAAATCATTTGATCTTGTTTCGAATATTCTTTACATATAAGATGAAAGATGGAACTTTGCGAAAGGCATATTTAAATGTGTTTGATGATTCGCTAATGAAGATAAAGATGGTAGATTTAAATATTAATGAAGAGAAAAAGGGAAACGAGGAGGTGCTCTAAGTCATATAAGCCCGGTTGGAGAGGAAAGTCGAAAGAAAGAAATAGCAAATGCTTCACTTATAAGAAACCTGATCATTGGAATAATGAGTGTCCAGGCAAGGGGAAAGCAAAGAAGTAGCATCCTCATTAGTTGCAGTGGTGATGGAGATGTAGATATTCTTTTGACTGTAGCATCAGATGTTACAGGTAGCAAATGAGTGCTCGGTTTGGGGGCATCTTATCATATGATACCAAATAATAATTGTTTTTATTATTGTGCTAATAAAGAAGGAAATTCAATTGTTATGGAATTTGGTTATATTTGTAAGTCGAAGGGCATTGGTTCCGTGCAAATTCGATGTTTGACAGAGTTGTTCAAACTCTCACTAATATGCGCTATGTTATGGGACTTCAGAGTTCACTTATCTCATTAGGACAATTGTTTTCTTTAGGGTGAAAGATCACTATTGAGAGTGAGAGCTTGAGAAATTCGAAGGGTGCGCTTGTGGTTATGAAGAGTTACAGGACTCATGGTATGTATTTGCTTCAAAGACTAACCATAGAAAATCAAAACTTGTGTGGGTATTGATAAATCTCATGGTTTGGATGAGATATTGTTAGGTATTTGAGATTGGGTCATGTCTTAAAGAGGATTTCGATATTCTTCATAGAAGGGATATGATCGATGAAGAGAGTTTCAACCAGTTGGAATTTTGCAAGGAATGAGCCAGGGAGAAGCAAACGAGGGTATCATTCAGTGAAGGAAAACATGATTCGAGAAGAATTCTTGAATATGTGCACATGAATGTTTGGGACAGGCACCAATAACTTCTTTGAGAGGAGCAAAATAATATATTTATTTTGTTGATAACTTCTCTTAAAGAGTTTGGGTGTATGTTATGAAGGCTAAGCGAGAGGCATTTGTAAAGTTCAAAGAATGGCTGGCTCTTGTTGAGAATGAGAGTGGTAAGTCTTTGAAGGTACTTTGGTCCAACAATGGTGGAGAGTATGTATCTAGTTGAAATTTTGCTAGCATCATGGTATTCAGAGGCATTTTACAACAATGAGAAATCTACAATCTAATGGAGTAGCAGAAAGAATGAACTGAACTCTACTGGAGAAAGCTCGGTGCTTAAGATTGACATCATGTTTGTCCTAAAGGATTTTGGGTTGAAGCTTTGTCAACCTTGGTTCGTATTATTAATCGAATTTCGTGCTCGGCTATTGACAACAAAATTCCAAAGGAAGTATGAAAGAGCTAGAGCATTGACTTAAGATATCTTCGTTAATTTGGCAGTTCAATCTGTGTGTATGATCCACGAAATTATAAGCTTGAGGAAAATCTTTCAGGAGATTTTGCTTGGTTATACGAACGACGTAAAAAGCTATCGGATTTAGAATCCGGAAATGAAGAAGGTTATAAATTCTCATTATGTCGCTTTTGATGTGTCAGCTTTGTTCAAGGACAATGAAAGCTTACCAAATTTCTATATTTGGTTCATGGATAATTAAAGGAGAAGAAAATTATTCTCATTTTCAGTTCTAGGAGTAAATTAGTTAAAGAAACTTGCGAGGAGATAGCGGTTGATGATACATCACGTAGTCCATGTGGTTCCTCTAGTGACGTTGGTGATGTATATGACACCAGAGAAGATTCAGTTTAAGGTGGAGTAGGTGCAAGAATTTTTACTCGGGTTGGTCGGCATGCAATAAGACCACTCAAAAGATATAGTGATTGAAAGTATCTTATTTTTTGTGAAAATTTGGAATATGCTCTTTATGTAGTCCAAGATGAGCCAATAGACCTTGATGATATCATAAGTTCGAGTGATAGCTCATGGATTTGTACCATGGAGGAGGAGATGCAATCATTGATGAAGAACCAAACTTTGGAGTTGGTTCCACTTCCTAATGGAGTCCGTATTGTTGTATGCAAATGGATATACAAGGTGAAGGACGATGGAAGATACAAGGCTAAACTAGTGACAAAGGGGTTCGCACAAAAGAAAGGGAAGCAAGTTGATGAAAATTTTATATCGGTTGTGGGAATAATTCTATCCGGACATTACTTTCCATGGTTGTTATTCATGACTTGGAGTTGAAGCAAATTATGTGAAGACCACCTTTTTGCTTGGTGACTTAGATGAAGTCATCTACATGGAGCATCCAGAAGGATTTTTGATAGATGGTAAGTTAAATTTGGTTTGCAAGTTTAAAAATTCACTATATGGCTTAAAGTAATCGCCTAGGCAACAGTATAAGAGATTTGACCATTTTATGCTTGAAAATAGTTTTAATATCAGCATCAAGGATGCTTGTGTTTATTTTAAGAAGTTAAACAATGACTGTTTGGTGTATTTACTCTTGTATGTGGATGACATGCTCATATCTTCTAAAGATAAAATTCAACTCAACAAGTTAAAAATGAGTTGATAATTAGAATTCAAAATAAAGGATCTTAGAGAAGCAAGGAGAATTTTAGGCATGAGAATTGTTAGGGATCAAAAGAATTTTGAGTTGAAATCGACTCAAAAGAAATATATTGGAAAAGTGCTTTGTCGATTTAGCATGGGGAATGCAAAGGCGTTCACATTTACCTTTGCACATGAAGCTTTCGAGCAAGGGATAATCTATTGAAGAGAAGAATAATGGTTATATGGCAAATATGTCATATGTTAGTGCAGTTGGAAGTTTGATGAATGCTATGGTATGCACAAAGCTCGATATTGTAGATATCATCGGGATGGTTAATCGTTATATGGCTAATCCAGGAAAATCACATTAGGAAGACATGAATGCTCTTTTGAGATACTTGAAAGGTACAACATTTCATGATCTTATTTTTAGAGTAGTAAGAAGAAAAATGTCAAGTTGGTTGGTTATTTTGATTTGGACAATGCCGGTAATAGAGATTGGATAGAGTCAACTTCCGGTATGTATTCATTTTGGTGGTACTGCCATATGTTGGAGATCAAGATTGCAAATAGTTGTTGCTTTATCCATTACGGAAACGGAGTTGATAACCACGGTGCAAGTGACAAAGGAAGCACTTTATTTAAAGCGGTTGTTGCGTGACTTGGGTTTTGAACATGGTTCAATGTGATAGCCAAAGTGATGTTCATTTGGTGGAGAATTTGGCTTTTAGTTTTCACACAAAGCATATTGAAGATAAAGTCATTTCTAGTAGCTATTGATGAAGATAAGCAAGCATGTCTTCGAAAGGTGCACACAAAGGATAATGTAGTGGATATGTTTACCAAAGCATTACCGATTGGGAAGTTAGAGCATTGCTTAAACATAATTAGCTTGGAAAAGTGCTAAGTTCCGTGAGGAACGCATGATTGAGGGGGAAGCCTGGTTAGTATCGGTGAGAGGTATGAATTTTATCTTCTTGTTAAGTATTCGTTTACACTTTCGAGTGTGCTTGTATTCTTGCGAGACTAGTTTTGGAGTTAGGCGTTTTCAACACTTCATTGGTGGGTGAGGACTCTGCCTGAACTCATTGATGGAGTGCAATAGGCAGTGGCCATGCTAGAGCTTATTTGGGAAACACTCAAGCCAGTTTGGTAGAACCTCATACAATCCTGTTCAGTAAAGCGTACCCAGGCCCTTACCTAGTGTAAGACCCCCACCGAGATACCAACAGGGATACTGACTGATATGGGTTCCGCACGACTTGATACGAGCCACCCCCTAGGCTTGTATCCCCGTGTACCTAGGATTTAAGAGTCCCGAAAACCTGATATAGATTACTAGACTTGGGACCTCTTAGCTTATTATCTAACAGGTGTAACTTAGCAGGTTTAAGTTCACTAATAAGCATGGTTGTAAAATTTCATTTATCCTAAATGTTATTGGTGTACAACCCCCTTCCCAAACAAGCAACTTCCCAGATGTACAATTATACTTACAGTAATTCATTTTATTTAGTTTTTACATTTGGTACTCATATATTCTTACATGTTATACTTAATATTACATTAAGTCCAATCTATCAGATTTACGTGTCGCACATTCTTCCTTTAATGTAATAACCCAAATTTATTGTCAAAGGTTCTAAATCTACAATATTCCCAATTTTTCTCCGTTTTAATGTCATTATCCAATTATTACAATTTAGGTCCTTTATACGCAATCAATGGTAATAGCCAAGTCTTTGAGTAGCCTAGGTTCATCGTAAATAAAAAAGGAAAAAGGGAGAAAACAGATCTCAGACTGAATAAAAAGGCATATAGAATGACTGTAAATAAATAAAAGACAGAATAAGGATAAGGAAGACAGAAGTATACACGAATATAAGTTAACTATAGATCTAAATAAAAGAACATGTATTAACAGTAAAGCTGAATTAATAGTAAAAGAGCACATATAAGAATTAACTTGTAGTTACTGTTTATTTCAAATCCAAAACTATTTAATGTCCAAAACCTTTTTAAATAATAAGATATAAATGTAACATCCCATAATTTTTACGATTTAATAATTTATTTATTTAATTATTTAACTATTGATTTGGGGACATCGATAACTTGAATTAATTATAATTTGAATATTTAATTATTATAAATGGTGGAATAATATTATTATTTCCGGAATAGCCGAAACTAGTTAAGTTGACAATATTGTGTGAATTGGATAGTTTAATTCGGTTTAGAATTGAATTATAATAACGAATATATTATTTAAATGAAAGTTGAAAATATTAATTATAATATAAATTATAATCGAGCTCGAAACGTCGCGGCAGGTCGTAAATTTACGTTTTGAACTTCGATTGAATATACATAATTCGTTATAAGTCAGATTTCTTCGAAACAAGAAACGTTTGAATCCATCAGATTTTATTTTTCTAATGGAAGTGAAAATCGAGATTTCGGCTTATAGATTGTAAGTTATGTTCAAATCAAATTTTCAAAAAGTCGTTATGGAATCGTTTATAAACCATAACGATATAATTAAATATTGGTTTCGAATTTGGATAAGATTTTTGAGATGTATTATTAATTTAATTTATAGAGTTTTTCTGTAATTTTTATTTTGGAAAATAAGCAACTTTTTATTTGGAGTGTTTTACACCCTATATCAGCATTTTTGGAACTTCACAGAATAAATTATCTTGTCTGTAATATTTTTTTTTTGAGATCGTGGCATATTGCTCGTCACAATGATATTTTTATTTTTGTCGATAGCGGTCCCTAAATAATAAAAATTTGTGTAGCATGGTACCCTAAAATTTGAATATTTCTAAACATATATATATATTTGTATTCCTTCACCCCTAATACTGTACTCCATCCTTCCAAACCTGCGTCATACCTATTTCCCCTACTACTTCATAGCAAAGTAACTAGCTATGAATTTTCACATCAGTATAGGCCTTCCGATTTACATAGCAAACTAGCATACCCTAATACTTCGATGCAAAGTATTATCTGTTATAAATATACACGACGATCGATAACCTTTCTTCTTTCAGGTAAGCTGAAAGCTAAAGTCCGTGGCTTGCTACAAAAATGGAAAATAAAATAAAAGGAAATGCCAAACCCCTGCAAACACCTTTATCAACCATATCTTTATGCACTAGTAAGCATATGCCTCCAGGCCAAATGATCTCCAACAACACGCAATGCCTAGATTCCTCTCCATCATCCACCTTATTATGCTTGGCAACTCGATGTAGAGTTCACATTGGGCAACTACGAGTAGTTGTTGGTTTTGGTAGCAGCTGGATCGAAGGGGGTAGGTAAGCTTTGGGTGCATAGTATGGGGAAACACACGCATAAGATTTCGTAGGAGCGGGTGATTTTGAAAACTCGGGCATGAGAAAAGGATTTAGCGGATGGGTTTGTAGGGAGTATAACAGGGAGGGAAACAGGTTGTTCGACGTGTCCATGGTGGGAAGCTCGGGTTCGTGGAGTTGATGATGGGAATGCGGAGTTCATGAAGAGATGGCGAGCGGGACGGGGTATAGAAATGGTGAACGAAGGGGGTATCCAGTGAGCAGTTTGGATTCAAAACATGGATATGAGGGTCTCGACACATTTTCGAAATTGGTGAATGAGGTGGCGAGTTTGTTGGATCCGCATGTTTGGCAAAGTCGTACTGGCGTGGTGAAGGAGGGAGCGGTGACAAAGGTCAGCGGTCTAGTGGCTTTGAAAGAGGTGAAGCGGTGGTCTTTTTTTGAGAGGGTCGTTCGTAAATTTTGATGCGGATTTATGAGGTTGAGAGCGAATAGGAATTTAACGATTTGGCATGTTTTCTTGTGTCCTGTAAATAACGATGGGAGAAGAAGGGTGGAGCTGATCAGCGGGAATATGGGTTCGAACATGGGTATTGGGCTAATGTGCAAGAGACGTAAAGCCCATTTTAAAATAATAATAATAATAATAATAAAAAAGGTGGGGGAACGTGAGTATTTTTCTGGGAAGGGGATTGCGCAGAATTTCAAATAGGAACTGGTATTGTTAAACGATGAGCAGTATTCAGTTTGGGTAGGGTGCGTGTGATGTTGGTGGGCATGAGCATGGTAAGGCCCAAATTTATAAATGGTTTTAAGTTTAATTTAATAGCATATTAACGTGTAATTTTAATATCTCGTCCATATGTCGTTAGAACTACTGACCGTTTTTCACGTTGGAATCATAGTAATGCATACTACACAGCGGAATTAGTCTGGAAAGATTTGGAGATCGTTTCAATTTATGGCGAAATAAAACACTTGATATTATCAACCTAACGTTAACCGGTATTTAACGATTTACGAACAAGGTGAGTAAACTCACTAACTCTGTCCAGCTTTATAATATTATAAACGTTATTTAATATTCATAAATGATGGTTGAATGCTGTGTGATGGTTGTTTGGATGAATTGGTTAAAATAATACATATAGTTGTTTATACAAGTCGTTAGTTAAATATGTATTCTATTTATTTTTATTTCATATTGATATGAAATAAATTTTGATTAACATCTGTGGATGCAGGGAAATAGGTTGGAGGAATCCAACTGGATTTCTCGACAATTATATTGTTGTTTTTCATATATATATTTATATGATGTGACAAATAATCGGCGATGGATTATTGTGTATTTTGGGATGTTTTAAATAACATTGACCTGAAATGATTGGTATTGTAAATACCGTAAAATATACTCGAATATATGGGAAAAGAATTTGGGATTTTAAAAAAAGCTAAAAAATCTATTGTTAATTTGAAAATGAATTTCGATTTGGATTGGAAAGTAATAACTTGTTTTAATCATAATAAAACAAGTAGTTGATCTATTAACGATATTTTTAAATGGAATAAATTAATTAGTGTTAAATAATTATTACTAAATAATTTAAAGAATGTGGATTCAAGAACGAAAATCGGAATGGGAATTGGGAATCATCTCAAAAGGGAAAACGATGAAATTTATTTCGATATTCAAAATGTGGACAGAATAGAAAATTCTCTCCCAATTGGTTGGATCATAGGTGCAATGATTTACTTCATGAGCGAGGTCTCTGGTTCAAATCCAGGATGGCCAAGCTGCGCCAGGGAAAAGAATAGAAGAAGCATATGACTCTTTCATGCATATTCCACTTGGCTCGGGGGGATATAACTCAGTTGGTAGAGCTCCACTCTTGCAATCGGGTTGTTGCGATTACAGGTTGGATGTCTAATTGTCCAGGCGGTAATGATATTATCTTGTACCTGAACCGGCGACTCATTCTTTTTTCTAAGTAATGGGGAAGGGGAGAAATTCATAAGGATTTATAATTTTTTGACTATGTCGAATATTAATAAAATAATTTAGTTTTTATAATTCAGGATTTGACAAGATAGTTAATATTTGATCATTGAAACCAATAATTTATAATCAAATTTATATTCGAGATTAAGTGATAACTTATAAACAGAGTTTGTGAAATGAAGTGTGAAGTATAAATTTATAAATAACTCAATAGATGGAGTTTTAACTTGAAATTGGTATTTACTTTTCAAGTCAGAATTTATTTAATAAATTAATTAAATATTATTTGTCATTTTAAATAAAGAATCAAAGTTATATTTTAAATATAAATGGATCTTAGAAATGTTTTCCAAATATAAACAGAGATGTTTTCCGAGTATACAAAATGAAATGATTTTAAAGTTAAGAATGGAATTGAGGAAATTAGAAACTGACTGGAGATTAGTCAAGTTGAATGGCTTCCTGAGTATCAATTTGATGTTGGTTTCAGCCTTTGGGATTAATACTTAGGGAGTTGTTCTCTTACTAGCTTTCGGTTAGGGACTGATGAATGTGGAAAGTTAGTGATACGTGAATAAGAAATGGAATTGTTTTCCAGTATTAATAATGAATATTTTCTAAAATATAGAAAATAAATAGCTTAAAATAGATGGATACGTTTTCCCAAAAATCATGAGAAGCTAAATGAGTTAGAGAAATATTTGGGAAAAGATATTGAAAGGAAATTGGGGAATGAATAATTTAATGATAAATTAAATTAAAGGGGCTAGATGTTGATTGTTGATTGATCGGTAAGATTTCGATTTGGAAATATGATCGTTGTTTGTATGTATGTTTTCCTTTGATAATTGAATAATCGACTATCAAAGCTTTAGACCATTTTTCCTTTGTCAATATGAAGACGCCGAGATCAGATTTATTATCTGAAAATCACTTCGTATGGTATTAGTGTTGCGAATCAAATATGCTGAAAATAATTGAAGACGTAGTTTATGCAAGGGCTGTTCTGGCGATCCTATGTAGAAATTGCCTAAGATCGATTTATAGAACAACGCCTTCGGTTTGTCCAGTCCCAGGATAACTTGTATGGACGAATGTCTGACGGAGTATATCTAATAGATCGCGTAAGTTGGTCTCTACAAATGTATTGATGTTGGTGGCGGAGGAATTCGTTTCTCTTAGCTTTATAACCGTGGTATTTTTGGGAAAATTAATTTGTGATTTGGAAGGTATAACAATGTGGCATTTAAAGTAAATGAAGATGTGATCTGATGAAAGGTATGTTATGACCTCAAGCCCCATCAACCGAGAAATGACAGAAATCGGGCAGGCAACATAGCTATGTGGGGTCGCACCCAATTAGGGTATATCGTCACCATCTAGAGAATATTCATATTTGTTACTTCTTTAGATTCTGTATCTCCCAGGAATGGTTATATTGGTATACCAACCGTAAGATGACAGTATATTCGGAACATTCAACCGAAATGAATGGTCGGTCATGTGTGGCCGAGTTACAAGATGTTCTTGTGGAACTCCAGTGTATCGCTTCTAGAGTACACTGATCGGAAGGTGGTTCCATACCTTGTCATATTGAGAAATTCATTCTCAAATAAGACCCCGCGGTTTTTGATTGTATATTATATATGTAGAGCATGAAATGAAAGCGTTCTGCTAGACTGTTATTTACTTGTTTTAGACATTATTATAATATCAGAAAAGTATTGTTTTAAAAGAATGTTTTGGGTTATTGTTAGGTAAAAAACCATTCGTGTTTATATATGGATGGGTCTTACGATTATCATTTCTTTGAAAAGGATTTTGGAAAAGTTATACCTGAATGATTAGAGTTTACTCACACCAGTCACATGACTGACCCAGAGTTTATTTTGTTTTGTTTTACCCTAAACTCTTGGGTGCCCAAATTTGTACGGGCAGTCAAGTAGGCGGGATTTTACAGATATACTTGGAAGAGCTTGGAGCAGGAGGCTTCAACATTAGTTGTATATAGAATTTATTTCCACCGTGACTTGTATGTGATGTACTATGATGTTTTATGTAAGTACAAACACAGTTTTGTATTTCAAAAATTGTTATATATTATATTTTATTCGTTCCGCTGTGAGATTCGTGTTTACTCTGATTCTATTATATTTATATTCTTCTTCTTCTATTCTAAATTTCTTTCTTTCTATTTCTCACCCTCTAACTTCTTTCTATTAATGATCTGGTACTTCCAATTCCTGAATATTTGACATTGTGTTTGATGTCGATTTTCGGGATCGAAAATCTTTGGGTCGTTACACTAAATATGACATGAAACTCACATTGATGGGCTTAGAGAAGAAGAAGATATACCTTTTTGCATGAATATGCCTTTGTAGAAAAGGTCCACTTTTATCTTTTGTTGTTTTAGAGTAGTCCGAATTGTCCTTTCTATTTTATATTTAGGAAGCACCTTAGTGGTTCTTTGTATATATTAATCTCAAAAAAAGCTTTAGAGGAAGAAGGAGGAAGAATGTTTTTGTGTGTGTAGAACAATGAGGCTGCATGCCTTTATATAGACTACCGAGGAAAATCCACCACCGTTATATATTAGGTTTTCAAATCTAGCCATACACGTAATGCTGGGTCAGTGGACGAACCTAGAACATAAAACAATCCAGGTACAACCAAAAGAATCCATCCAGCGTGTTATTGGGTCGACCCACCGAAATACTGTGTCGACCCATGCGTCAACCCCTTCTATACATTAGTCGACCCATAGGTCGACCTAGGTCTCTGTTGGATCATCCCATAACTGCTATTTTCTGCGTCCAGTTTGAATTACTTTGAATATATTTATACATAGTCTCCTTATATATATGCACACACAATCTTCTTATGTCCATAACTTAGGGCCTATATGAACCAGAAGCCCGAGACGAACATAATGTTGATGTCAGTTTTACTTAATTATAAATGTTTCATTAAGTAATACCTATTTTATTATCTTTATTATATAGTTACAGTGTATTAAATTATGGGGTGTCACATTCTCCCCTCATTAAAGGATTTCGTCTCCGAAATTTCTAAGTTAAGAAGAATGTTACTATTTAAACCTACACCCATCTACTTAACCATCATCCATAGACATCCATTGTCCTTAAGATTTCTAATGCTTGATATGAACATATGCAAAAAGTGTTGTGTGTATGTTCTTAAGCTAATGCAAAAATTAGGTGGTCAACTGATTAAGTTTACCTCCTTAATGCAATGTAAGTATGTGCCATGTATCCAACATGTATGCAAATAACCCTAATAATACATATAAGTTCTAAATATGTGCACATCCATTCACCAAAATGCAACATCCATATGATAATTCAACCATTTTCCATCAATTGAAAAATAAGGTGCACACACATCCATATGCAATATGTAAGTGTTTGAGCCGATCTAGTGCCTAATGTGTATACGTATGCATCCATGGGAATCCACTAGCAACCACTTGCATCCACTAGCAATCATCGAATTCAAAATCTAGAAAAGGAAGTTAAAACGTACTCTCAAAGAGAAAAGGGTAAGAAGAACGAATCCCGTCGTCCAGTTCCCATGTTGCATTGTCTTGCTCTTCTCTCCATTGCACCTTTACTAACTTTATCTCATTGTTGCGTAGCTTCTTGACTCCTGTCTCAAGGATACAAGTAAGAAATCTTTGAACTAATGTCACTTTCTCGACTTCAACATCTTCAAGGGTACTTGGCTCCACTAGCTCCGCTGGATCATGAAGAGATTTCTTTAAATGGGAAATGTGGAATACTTCATGAACTCCCGTCAGTCTCTCCGGTAGTCTAACTCTGTAGGCCATTTGGCATATCCTCTCTACTATGGGAAATGGTCCTACGAACTTTGGTGCCAATTTCCCCACTGAGCCAAATCGAACCACATTCCTTAAAGGAGATACTTTGATGAAGACTATATCTCTTACTTCAAATTCCAAGTCAGTCTTTCTCTTATCGACATATGACTTTTGTCTATCTTGTGCAGCTTTCATCCTTCTTCAAATGAGGTCTATCTTTTCCGAAGTCTTTCTCACCATACTAGACTCTAGTAGATGTCTGTCGGTAGACTTTCACCAACACGTCGGTGATTTGCAAGGTTGTCCATATAATGCTTCGAAGGATTCCATCCCTATGCTTGACTAACGACTATTATTATATGCGAACTCAACCGATGGGAGATGCTCCCCCCAAGTCCCTCCGAAATCTAGGCTACATAGTCTTAGTAGATCCTCAGAAACTCTATTAACCCTCTCAGTTTGTCCATCAGTTTAAGGACGATAAGATATGCTAAGTCTCAACTGTGTACCTAGGGCTTCTTGCAAGCTCTCCCATTTTCATTGCAGGATATCCAAGGGCAGAAGTAATCCACCGAGTTTCTTTTGTTCAACCTTAAATTAATGACAAGTCAAACATCAGGCCATGAATTCTGCTACATCTTTCTCCATGCCAGTCCAATGGAAAACACGCTTCATGTCACAATACATCTTGTCACCACCCGGATGGACAATCATCCGAGAGTGATGAGCTACCTCTAGCACTACTCTTAGAAATTCCTTAACTCTAGGGACACACAGCCTTACATCTCGTCTTAGCCACCCTTTTTCATCCACGGTAGATCTAGCTAGGTGACTGGAAGCTTCTCCTTTACCAAGTCTATCCAAGATATCCTTCAACTGTTGGTCCTATCGCTTCATAGATCCAATTCGTTCCATGAAAGTAGGTCGCACGTACAATGATGCAAACAAACCAAATGTGAAATCCGTATATGGCTTAAAATCAAAGGTCGGGATGTACTCCAAGCTTTGCCCTTCTATGGATAGAGTATTCAAAGTCATCCTCTGCCAACTCAATGCATCCTCCACCAAATTTTCCTTGTCTGGGGTATAAACTATCTCAAAGTCGTAGGACGCTAGGAACTCAATGCAAACAAACCAAATTTTCCTTGTCTGATACCACCTGTGACGATCCCAAAACCCCGTACGACGGTGTTAAGGATAATCATTGGAATATAACACATTAATCATCATTAGAAGAGAACAGATAATAGCATAAGCAGCAAATAAAATAATTTACATAAATATGACAGCGGAATCATAATATGTCACAGCATCAGAGAGCACAGTGTAGGATACAACTTAGTGCATAAAAGTAAATGACCAGTCTACATCGCCATAAGCGGTACATATACATAGAGAGTACATAAAAGAAATATCGGTCTACATCGCCAGAAGTGGAAACATATACATAGATAATAATGGCGGGATATCAATAGCCAAAACACTGAGAAGTCAAGCTTCGCCATATAAGCCAAAAGATGCACTCCCTGCTGTAGTGCAAAAACCAAAATATGTCCTGCTACCTGACACTAGGTTGCCCGTGTGAAAATAAGGGCACCCGAGTTTGCAAGGTGAAACAAACTACGAGTCAGTCATGGGACTGGTATGAGAAATCTACTTAACTAATTAAACAACAATAATAAGGCAAATCATAGGATCACGCCACTTTCGCGGAACGGGTTTACTCCAGTGATTGCCAGTGCATGAAATAAAGTAAATCATTAAATCATCGCAATGCTTTTTATAAAAATGTAGCCATTATAAGACTCAGGTCCGATCATACAATGCAACGCAAGCCGTAGGATAGAGTTTTACCTTATAATGGCCAAGAAATGCTTGATACATATAAAACAAAAGTGTTTGATATTATTACCAGTGCATATATGTTTCAAAAGCAAATTCAATCACAAATATCAGTCATAGACGACATAAGTGCCCCATACCACTATGTCGCCATACTAGTAATACAATCAAATATGTAATTTCGTATTGGAAATTGGATTTCATCATGAGTCGAGGCAAGGGGCAAGCTCCTCTCTATTCGAGACACTGTAGTAAATGTCTCAGGACCACACACAGCGATCCAGGAAGCTTCAGGGTCGGTCCTCTCCTACTTTTGAGGATTAATTATTCCTGAACACACGTTTCCCAGTCCTATAGGACCTATATCCGTGGTGCCTCGCATTCCAATAACCACACAGGTAAAATAATATAAATGTCAGGGCTGGTAGGTCACTGACATCACCCATAGCTAGAAAGAAACATCGTGTTCTCCCTGCAATCACTATCCCGTTTTTGACTTATACCGAGGTGTGAGGCTCACGAATCAACGTTATACATAAAGCTACGCCACGTAGGCCATGCTTTGATCATCAACCACAAGACTTTGCTTTTCAATAGAAGCCTTGATCATCTGCCACTTAGGCATGCCACACAGGCAATTCACTCCATGCGACTGATTTCTATCGATATATAACCTCTGAGCTCGTACGTCTCAGAGAAGGGCGTTAAGCAAGAGAATAAATTCTCCGCCGCCAAACAGATATATATTTAATAGAGATCAACCAGCCCTGAACAAAATCCAATGTCAGACACACAGTCCATTTACAAGTTCGTTCTGGGTCTGAACGAAACCGGAGGCACCATATTCCTCGCATATCCATTCAATCAACAAATACGTCCGGACGACTACCACTTCAGCCCCCTCAAGGTAGCTACTCTAATCATGAGCATCAGTAGCGCCCATCCATCCGATGTGAAGATCGCAGGTCTTGAACCGTCTTCATCTCTTCGACTTCTAATCGTCGATCAATTATTTGAAATGAGAATTAACTCGGCCTTTTCAAATAATTCACGTATATTTAGATTTCAGATCAATTCTTCCCATGGTTAAATTATTCGACATTCACATTTCAGTTCTTTAGTATAATTTTCATGTCAAACACATTAAACCATCATGTGACAAGCAAACCAAGTATAATCAGTTTATTTCCATCCCATATCGTCTATAATATTTTATAACGATATATCGCCATTTTTATTTGTTTAAAAATGGCCCTATTTAATTAAACGACATTTCAGGTCGTGCCGAAGCACTGGCGCTGTTTTTCCCTAAATTTGTTTTACACATATCTAAAAATCTAACCGTTGGATCCCAATAAAGTTTATATTGTTGGAAAGATATTTCCAAAGCGAACCCAACGTTTCCAGTTTCGTGAAAATCCGATGGTCGGATCATTCAGTATAATCGTTTAAAGTTACGATTTCAAAACGCGAACTGTAGTGGCTCGATTCATTTTATTTAATTTATATTTATATATAAATACAATTTATTCAATGATTTCAATATCGTTTTCACTTCAAATATTTCACTAACGCCTTTAAATTTTAGAAAATTTTGCAATAACCTCCTTTGTACGGGAAGGGGTTTGGAAATTTATTGGGCCGTATTAGGTACCCAACAAATCCTAATAAGCATGCACATATTTATAGTGATATATTCCGGTGTCCACAGGGGAATGTGTGTAGATCATAACTCCAGAGAATAAATTCTCGTCACCCTATAAATGGTTTTTGTGCCTTAATGACCAGAGAGACGTGTTTATTGTCATCTCCAGACCCGTGTGGGGTTTTTTATTAATCTTGCAAATTACCGTTACATTTTATATAGTCCAGATCAGTCATCAGTTCAACCTGTAATATATAGTCACCGCCATACATGCCTCTCGCTCGTATGGTAAATCTTCAATCTCGTCACACAAGCTCCAAATGCTTATGTGGTATATGATGAAGTATGCCTATCTTTAAGAAGTATACCATGTAGTGTAGTTCAAAATTAATTGTTACTATCCTATGGCGACGTTTATTATTTCACACAGAACAACCGGCACTCCACATCCAATAGCATTCATAGGAGTTGATATAGTAATAAAATTGTGCATCCAACTCATTATGGTTTACCTATTTGTCGGGCACGCAAATAAATCCTTTACTCAACAGCTAACCCATTTTCCTGTTCAACACATGTATATATATATATATGTGCGAAACTAAGCTAAAAATAATATTTCTAGCGAACAAAGGTTTATTTCCACACATGGTTATTTTTAACACTTCCTACACATGTTAAAAATAATATTTCCAACCCACACATATTTATTTGAACAAGTGGTAATTTTTAACACTTCATTTTTCGTATAAAAATGATATTTTTAGCGAAAAAATATATATTTCAACACATGACTATTTTATTTAGTTTACATACATGTTAAAAATAATATTCATAGCAAATAAATATTTATTTCAACACTTGTGTATTTTTAGCGAGTTGTATACAAGATAAAAATGATATATTTATCATTAAAGATATTTAATCAACACATGAATATTTTTAGCACTTCATATTCACAATAAAAATGTAGATTTTATTGTTCAATCCATATATTCAACACATGAATGTTTTCAACTTCACACATACGATAAAAATATGATTTTTATCGTTCTAGTCCTTTATTCAACACATGAATGTTTTCTATAGTTTATATATATAATAAAAATGTGATTTTAGAGTTAAAACAATTTATTTAAAACATGAATAATTTATATGTTCTATATATATGTGATAAAATGTTATTTTTATTTTTCAAAGAATTTTATTCATCACATGAATTTCTATTCAACACATGAATTTCTATTCAACACATGAATATAGTTTCAACACATGAATATAGTTTCAACACATGAAAACAATTTCAACACATGAAAATAATTCTAACACATGAATATTATTGAAAATTTCGGCAGCATAACGGCAGGGTATTTAAAACCGGCACCGTCTCGAGTATGGCTCCTCGCTCTACCTTAAAACCTCGTGTTTTTTGACAATGGGGATTTCATACATCTAGTTCGCACGTAGGCGAATATGTTTTTCTTTTCCACAACCTATTCTAATTTTGTTTCAACCACAAACGGGTATATTTCAACCACAATCAAACAATATCAACCACAAACAATCCTATCAACCATTCGCATTATTCACCAAATTTTTCACACCAATCACAATCAATAAATATCGTTCATGGTTTGTGGACGTGGGGAGTATATATATATATATATATATAAGTATATTTTATTTCCATTCCAACACACATATGATTTATACAACGCACGTATAATTTATACATCGCTCATATAACTTATACAACACATGTACACGTGTTATAAAACGCGTATATAATTTATACTTCGATAATATAACTTATACAACGCATTTCCATTCACATTTTAGTGTAGAAATCTCATATTGGTTTGTTGCTTTGCTAAAAATAGTTGCGAGCTTGCAAAAATCCCCGGATACTTCTAGAATGTAGAGAGCGTCGTCACGGCCCCGATGTCTCCAGTTTCATCGAATTTCATTAACGTATGGTAAAGATACGATTTTTAAACTATAACCATAAACCACAATGCTTAGAAAACGTTATAGCCCTTTATTAAAACCCAAGGCCGTTACCTGTCTAACTGATTCAAAACTAGGTTTAGCCTTTACTTCCAATCCGTAGCTCGTGGACAAGATCTGGTCCTACGACGTCAAAGAGGAAGGAAAACAGTGCCTGGGGCTGGGTGCAACGTCGAACTCGACGTCAGCAGGTAGCGGCAGCGGCGCTTCAAACCTCCAAAGTTCGAGCAGGCGGATCTCTCGATTGGAGCGACGAGAGGTGGTGCCACCTGTATGGATTTGAAGAGGAGGAAGAGGGCTTCAAAAAGTTGAACTGGGTCGGGGTGAAATGGTGAGCGGTTTCGCCGGAAAATGGCAGGGAACGGGGGAGCTCCTTCCACCGTCGAGCGTGAGTAACGGGGGGAGGGGGGTTGTGAATTTTTTTATAAGATTAAATTATGAATGGAATTATCTGATTGGTCCACTATTTATATAAATTCGAAAATAGGGTTTTCTCCAAACGAACTCCAATCCAAACCCAACGACTGTTGCTCCTAGCTAAATACCCACATCCCGAACACAATGGGATATGTTTCGTAAGCCAATTCGACTGTTACAGTCGGTTATTCTTGAAATTAAAGTATAAAATATTCAATATTTGAATTGAACGCACATTTCAATTTGCCGGGGCCACATACTGATCCCAAAAATTCCAAAAAAATAAATCTAGCTATGTTTTGACGATATGGTCCCAACAAAACTAGTTTCGTCGAATTCTGAGACCATTTGAAAAATGACCATTTTCTGGTCGATCCAATTTAACTAAAATCAACCAAACACATTTTCCATTGCCACGCTCACACGTTAACTTCAAAAATTATGGAATTGGAAACCTAGCAATAATTTGACATCCTGGATCCAACAAAAGTGGTTTCATCGAATTCTGAGGTCGTTTGCAAAATGTCTATTTTTCAAGGGCTATATATTCTCCATAGCGACCTTTCTAAAAATTCATTTGGCCATAACTTTTGATTCCTGCTATGAAACTTCGATTTTTTAGATTCGTTAGAAAGATATTCATAAACAGATTTAAATACTTTTGGTTTCACTAAAATCCGTTTTATTTTGCATCCGATACAGTCAGTCAAAGTTTGAATTCAAATTTTCAAACTGCCGCACCATTTCTAACTCTTTATTTTATTGAAATATTCTATTTCTATTGCTCTAATTTCTTTAAAATAAACAATTTAAAATTTTTAAATTGGCTCATATTTTCCGGGTTGTTACAATCTCCCCTACTTAAAACTTTTCGTCCCCGAAAAGGAAACAGCAGTACAATAGGAAACAAAAACGGAAATGCAAAGTATTGTAAAGGTACCTTGCACCGGAGTTAGTCAGAGATGTCCACTCTGCATTTGGGGTAAGCTTGCTTAATGCTTTCCACAGTCTCCCAAGTACAGTCTCTAGGAACACTACTCCACTGCACTTTAACTAAATGAACCTTCTTGTTCCTTAGCTCTTTAGTTTCTTTGCCAATAATTTTTAACGGCTCTCTTCTGACTGCTAATTCTGGAGTAATTTCCAAGCCCTATTGTGCTGCTTCTTCTACAACAAGATCTAGATCATGCACATGTTTTCTAAGTTGAGATACGTGAAACACGTTATGTACTCCAGGCAACCAATCAGGTAATTGAACCCTATAAGCGAGATTTCCAATTCGTTCAAGTATAGGAAAGGGACCAATAAATCTGGGTGCCAACTTCCCAGTTTTACCGAATCAGATTACTCCTCTCATCGGAGAAATTTTCAAATAAAAATAATCACCAACAACGAATGCTAAATCTCTTCTTCTAGAATCCGCATAACTTTTCTGTCGGCTTTGAGCAGTTTTCAATCGTTTCGTGATGAAATCGACTTTGTCTGATGCTTCTCGAATCATATCGGATCCCAACACAAGTCTGTTGCCAGGTTCTACCCAACATGCGGGAGATCTGCATGGTCTACCATATAATGCTTCAAATGGCGACATTTTCAAACTTGCTTGATAGCTGTTGTTGTATGAGAATTTGGCCAAATGCAAGTGATCTTCCCATGACCCGCCAAAATCAATAATACAAGCCCGTAGTAAATCTTCTAGAATTCTGTTCACTATAATGACCCGCATTCGCAGAGGGTATTATAATTAATTTATTTAATTATATAAATGGTGATTAAAAGGATTTAATGGTCATGGAATTAAATAATGATGAATATTCAATTTCAAAATAATAAATTAAATAATATATTTAATTCTGAAATAAACAGAATTGACTGAAATGGCGATATGGTGTGAACTGGATCATCTGTGATATTTAATTCTGCTTGGAATTGAATTTGAACAACGAATATATTATATAGACGACAGTTTGAACGTAGGATTTTAATATAATTAAAATAGAGCTCGAAATGGCGTGGCAGTTCGCTATTTGGCGATTTGAACTTCAACTGAATATACAGGGTTCGTTTTAAATCGGATTTCTGTGAAACAAGAAACGTGTGGAGCTGGTGGAGTATATCTTTCTAGTGGAAGAGAAATATCAGGATTTCGTCGTGTAGATTTTGAGTTACGTCCAAATCAAATTCTCAGAAATGCAGCGCCCTGACCATAACGATTTAATTATATTTTATATAAGGATTTAAATAGAAATCGAACATCGATATAACTCTAACGATGTAATATCGAGTTGTAAATCCAGATAGGAATATTCTGAGCTGTACGGTATTCCATGTGAATGTAGACGTTAATATTTATTTTTAAATATTTAATTTAATTATATTTATATATTTAAATGGGTCATTCAGAGCTTTAAAAATAGCCGGTTTTGCAAACGAAGTCGGAATTCGATGAAACTAATTTTGTTGGATCCGCAATGTCAAATAGTTGTTAGATTTCCAGTTTCGTGATTTTTAGAGTCACTGTGTGGCCATACGGATTTTTAGAGTGAGAAACAGTCAGTATTTCGACAGTTAAAAATACTCTGTGTGAGCATACGAAGTCGGAATTCGACGAAACCAGTTTCGTTGGGACCGTTATGTCGAACTCTAGTGGTATGTCCAGTTTCATGATTTTTGGGTGTTATATGTGGTTGCACGGATTTTTTTAACAGAAATGAAATTAACACTTGAATTAAAATTGAATATTTAAAATATTAAAATACCCTATAAATACACCACCCTATTCCTTAAACCTAATTCACAACTTCTATGTTCAAAGATAATTCCGCCGCCACCAGTATTCACCAAAAAGTAGAAATCAAACTTCAAAAATCATGAACAAATAGGATAAATTCCTATAAAATCAGAGATAAATATTTTGGGATTCATGAAGTGATGCTCTTCACTGCAGTGTGGGTTTCATCGTGTTCGAACACAGTTGAGTTCGGTGTTCTGTGTAAGGCGTGCGCTAGGGTTGAGAATCCTGGCAATTTGGGATTTTAATTAAATAAATGGGTGTTGTAACTGGATTGAGGATGGAATTTGGGGTGTGCACGAGAATTCCGGTAGGAATCGATGATGGAAAAGTTCGATCATCTGAACGAGAAGACGCCGCTGACCTCGACGGAATTGGCAGGAGGGTCGCGAGTTGTGCTTTGGGGTTACAGGGGGTTGCGGAAATTGATGAAGATCATTTTGGTAGTTTGAGTTTGATAAACTATGATGTGGTGATGGAGATTGATGCTTGAGAAGGTCGGGATTGGTGAAAACTGGAATCGGTTTCGTACTGGCCTGGAGAGGAAGAAGAGATAGTAGTCGGGTCCGGGTTTTTCAAATGAAATGGTAATGGGCTGGGTTTTCAAAGATAAGCCCATCTGTTATTAAAACCATGTTTTATTTTTCTATTTAAATTCATATAAACTTCGAAATATGTTAACTTCGCCATACGATATCATAATTGGACGAAACAAGATCCGTCGGGATCGTATGGACGGTGGCTACAACATGGAACTGACTGGAAGTCCATTGGAGCTCGTTTGAATTTATGGCGAAATAAATTGTTTGATTCAAATTAAACAACAATTTATCGTTCTTTAACGATGAACTGCAAATGTGAGTAAATCTCACTAACTCTGAACAGTTATAATTTCATGTTGTATTTTTAGAACTGTTAAATATTGGCTGATTGACTGTATGTTGATTGTTTGATTGAACTGATAGTCAGTTAGTTGAATTTCTATATTGATTATGTTTAACAGAATATATCATATGGAACTGAAAGTGATGTTATCTATATTGTTTAACATCTATGATGCAGGGAAACAGGTTGGAGGAATCCAACTGGATTCCTCAACATTTATTTTACTGTGATTCATATATTGTGATATATGATGTGATATATAATCTATTGTCGATTATATGTGTTTGAACGATATTGGTCATCGTGATTTGATGTGTTAAATACCATAACATAACGGAATGGTGAAAAGGGAATTTTCAAAATGAATATTGAAAATAGATTATTTATAAAATCAAAGGATTTTATAAAAGAGATAATATTTATAACAATCAAGGAGATTTTATAAAAAGGAAATATTTAGAAAATAAATAGAGTTATAAAAAGGAAATTTGTTTATAGCCGAATAGGATGTTATAAAAAGGAAAACGTTATAAAAAGGAAAATGTTACTAAAAGGGAAATCATTTGTAAAGTGAAGAACAGTTACTAAAAGTAAATCTTTATAAATGAATAGTTTATTCAAAAAGGAGTTAATCGAATAGAGTTAAATCTAATATGGTATTCGAAGGGAGTCAATAGAATAAGGTATTCGAAAGTTAGTAAATCAAATATGTTATTCTAAAAGGGGCTAGTCGAGTCGAGTTAGCTGAATAGAGTTAATCGTATATTTGTTATTCGAATAAGAGTTAACCAGTTAGAATTAATAGATTAGAGTTAGAAATGATCAATTAGAGTTAATCAGTGAGGGTTGACCAGTTAGAGTTAGAGTTAACTAATTAGAGTTAATCGAGTAGAGTTATCGAATATCACTTATTCGAAGTAGAGTTATCGAATGTAGTGTATTCGAGAGAGGAATAATCGAATATTGGTTATTCGAGGTGAGTTAATCGAATCTAGTTATTCGAACGGAGTTATCGAATCTAGTTATTCGAGAGGAGTTATCAAATCTAGTTATTTGAAAGTAGTTATCGAATAGTTTATTCGAATAGAGTTAGAGGAGCTAATCGAATACAGTTTATTCGAATAGAGTTAAAGGAGTTAATCGAATATAGTTTATTCGAATAGAGTTAGAGGAGTTATCGAATCTAGTTTATTCGACAGGAGTTAAGTGAATAGAGTAAATCGACTAGAGTTAAATCAAATAGAGTTAATCCAATAGTGTTAATCCAAAGGAGTTAATCAAATAGAGTTAATCCAATAGTGTTAATCCAAAGGAGTTAATTAAATAGAGTTAAGCGAAAAGAGTTAATCGAATATAGTTATTCGAAAGAAAGGTTAAGTAAGGAAGTTAGATAAAGAAATTTAAAGTGAACTTTGCCTATTCAAAGGTTAGAAGTGTTGTTCAGTTAAGGTCTGAGAGGTAGTTCTACCCCCAACTTAATTGGCTTCGTTTTTAACTAAGGAATGGTTAAGGTTCGGCAGTAAAGGATGGTTAAGTGAATAAGTATGATGGTTTGAATTGGCATAGCGATGTTTTATCTAAAACATCTGCTAAATCCAAACGTAGGAGTTTTGGAAATGTTTCCAAACAAGAACCAGAATTTTTTTTCAAACATAGAAAACAAGAAATGGAAATGTTTTCCAGTGTTAATAAGATATATTTTCTAAATATAGAAAATAGCAAATGTTGAATAAAGGGAAACAGGAGATGTAAAATGAACTAAAGAGATTAATGTAAATGATGTTTGTTCAATATAATTTCCATCTGGAAATAATGTCGTTGTTTGCACACTTGTTTTTCTTTGATAGTTAACTCATAGACTATCGAAGTTTTGACCATTTTAACATTGTTAATATGGAGAGACCGGTTGGATTATTATCCAAAGAACCACTCTGTATTGGCATAAGCATTGCGAATCATATATGCCAAAGGAAATTGAAGACGGAGTTATGCAAGGGCTATCCTGTTTACAGAATAGTGCCTTCGGTTCATCCTGTTCCTGGATGACTTGTATGGACGGATGTCTGACAGAGTATTTCCAGACAATCACATATATTGATTTCTTCAACTGTACCAAGAGTGGAAGCGAAGAAGGAAACTTCTTTAGGTAACACATAATGTATTGTTGAGGACGTCAATCGGTGATTGGATGGATTTGATGATGTAACATTCAAAGTGAATCTGGTGTGATGATAAAGCGTAGCTTCAAGCCTCATCAACCGGTAAATGACAGAAATCGGGCAGGTAGCATGGCTAAGTCGGTCGCTCCGAAGTAGGGTGTATAATCACCTGATCTAGAGTTTCATTTATTTCTAAAAATCTATTGCTGATGCTGTCCCATTCGGGAAACGGTTGCTAATCCCAACCATTGGTGATATACATTCGATACACTCAAGCGAAATGAGTGGTCGGTCATGTGTGGTCGGGTTGCAAAATGTTCTTGTTGAACCCAGTGTATTCCTCTCTAGAGGTACACTAGCGAAAGGTGGTTCCATACCTTGTCATAGTTGGAAATCCATTACCCAATACGTGCTTGCGGTTTTGATTGTATACTATATATATGTAGAACGTGAGATGAAAGCGTTTCTGCTAGATGATTATTATAGTTGTGGTTGATAGACATTATTATAATATCAAAAGGTTTTTGATATAAAGATATTTTGGATTCTCATAAGGGAAAAACCCGTTCCGTTATATGGCGTGGTCTTATGAGATATCATTTAATTGTTCAAGCTGTTTTAAACCGTTTTACTCATACCAGTCCCATGACTGACCTGGAGTTTATTTTGTTTTGTTTCCCTAAACTCTTGGGTGCCTAATTTTGTAAGGGCAGTCAAGTAGTCGTGATTTACAGATATACTGGAAGAGCTTGGAGCAGGAGGCTTCAGGATCATATAGCTATAGTTATTTCCGTTGTGTTGTAAGTGTTGTACTTTGATAATGATGTATATTCAAGTACATATGTATATTTCAAGTTATGTTATATATATTATATGTTATTCGTTCCGCTGTGAGGTTCGTGTTACTCTGATGTTGTGTTCTTCTTCTTCTATTCTAAGTTTCTATCTTATCTATCCTCACCCTCTGTTTTCTTTCATTATGATCGGTATTTACGACCTTTGGATGTTCGATATGTGTTGTATATCGGATAACCAAAGTCGCCAAAATCCCAGGTCATTACAGTTGGTATCAAAGCATAAGGTTAAGTGAATTACCTTGGCTCTGTGGCGTGACTCAGTAGAGATAGGGTTAGTAATACCCTAGATTGAGTTGAGTGTATATATACGAGTGAACGTATTTGTATTTGATATAAAAAAATAATTTTATATTGTGAAGATTTATTGGTTGAGTTGTTTATGGGTTCTGGTCAATCAGTTTGATCCACTGTATCGGTAGGAGTTTATAAACACTCGAATACGATGGGTCGACACGATATGTTTTGAAAAGATGGTAAATTAAAATAAGTTTACCCAAGGTATATCTTGATATAGAGAAGATATATATATCAAAATTATAATATAGTGGATATATTGGTTGTTATTATAATCGAGTAAAGATTATAAATTAAATGGTTATGTAAATAACCAATCAGAATTCATATAAGTGAAATACGTGAAATCAGATGAGTTAAATCTGAAATTTAAACCAGAAATTGAGTTAAAACTCTGGAAAATTGGAATAGAGTTTGTAAAAGGATTTGGATTAAAAATAAGGAAAATTTAAGATCCTGGGGGATATTAAATTGTTTTACAAGCAGTGTGAATTATATTTTGAAATGAATTTCAAAGTGGAAATGTTTAGAAATGGTTTTATAGTATCGAACTCACTTCGATCGCTGGAAAATAGATTCCGATGATGACAGCTCCATCATCAGTATTCATTTTCGAGTTGTAAGTGATGAATTACTACCAGAGATACTATTTTGAATTTGTTTTGGGAAAGACAAGTTGTGTTGAATTTCAAAATGGGATTTATAATATAGAATTTGAATAGAAATTGAATAGAATTAACTAAGTCGAAGAGGAATTAGTTAATCGAGTTTTGAATTTGAAGTTAAACTTTGAAAGGTAAATTGAATTTGTAAAGGGATATTTGAAATCGAATATAGAAGTTAAATTTGAAATTTGGATTCAAATTAGTTAATAAGCAAGTTAAAAATATATTTGAACATGTCATGTTCAAATATAAAAAGTGAAATAGACTAAAGAGTTAATTAACAAATTAATTAGCGAATTGAGTTAAAACGATCAGGTATAGTTAAAATAGATTGGGCAGGTATAAATATACATGAGATTGGTATGGATAAGGTATGAAAGTATATAAATAGAATGCTCGACGAAAAGGTATGTATTTAATTCATATATGAGATTTTATGCGCCGTATCGGCTAGCCGCTTGGCTTTTTCTTTTTCTTTTGAATTGGTGAGGGCCATGGGAGGCTATTTAAAATATCCCGATGCTCCTGGTACAAAGGAGGTTATGGCGAATTTTTCCGGGAATTTAAGGAGTTTGAATATTTTTAAGATAATTTGATAGTTAGAAATCAACGTATCGATATATATATATATATATATATATATATATATATATATATAGAAGTCTATAAGGAAACAAACTTAGAAATAGAATAGTAAAATCAAAAAGGAAGACTAAGAATAAAATCTAGTAAGAATGGAAAGAGGAAGCGTATATGTGTTTAAAAGTGAATAAGTAGTTGTATGGTATTGATTATTCGAGTAAGTAGTCATATCTGTTTTGACGTTATAAATGTTATTCAGTCAAGGTCTGAGAGGTAATTATACCCCAACTTGATTGATTTCATTATTAACAAGTAAATAGTAAGATTTCAGGCTCGAAGATCAATGCTGAATAAGAGTTAGTTGAATATAGTATTTGGGTTGTCGTAACGATGTTTTATACAACATCTGTTTTAACCCAAATAATTGTAAGCTTGGAAATATAATAAAGAATATTTCCTAAGTATAGAAATAAACGAGATCGGAAAAGAGATAAGTAATTGGAATATTTTCCAATTATAAATAGCATGTATTTTCTAAAGTTTAGAAAATAAAGGAAGGAGATATTCGGGAATGTTTTCCAAATAACATAAAAGGCCAATATGGTTATTGAAAATATTTGGTTAACAAATATTGATAAAGAAATAGAGAAATGATTTAACTAATGGAATATTAATTAAGGGCTCAGTGACATGTTCAAAAGGAAAATTTGATTTTTGAAAAGAGTAAACTGATTGAAAAACTCCCAGGGAAAGGCTGTTTGAATTAAAAACAAATTTAACATAAATTTGTGAAAGCAAAACTGAATTAAAGTAAAGCCAGTAAAGTGGTAACTGAGATTGAACTAGAATGATATCAAGACAAATTGGATTGTGAGATTCAAATTTGAAGTGTAATGTGATAATCAAGTTAAGAGTTGGGAATCGAGAAGAAACTCGAGTTGAAATGATATTTGGCTCGGATATAAGCGAATGGTTGTGTTGTGGATAAAACCAGATTGGAATTTGATTGGGACGACCCTTGTATCCGCTGAATTGAGAACAGGTGGAAAGGATATAATGATATGCCGATAAAAAGTTACAAGTTTATATTTCTATTGGATATAAGATTTATGAGTCGAATTGGCAAGCCGCTTGGCTGTTTGATTTTCTTTTGGGATGGAGATGGCCGAGAGAGGCGAGTGGTGGTTTGACGTATTGACCAGTACAAAGGAGGTGCTGGCGAAATTTTTTGAAAAATTTAGGAGCTAGAAAATTTTCAGGATTTTTTGGAAATTTTTGTTGATAAGAATTGATTAATAATTTAATTGAAATTAAATTGGTTCAGTTAAAACTGAAGTTAAGAAGTGAACAAATATGTTCTAACCAGTCGATAGGGTCGTCCTCTACCTTTTAGCAATTTCGAGGACGAAATTATTTTTAAGTGGGAAAGATTGTAATGACCCGCATTCGCAGAGGGTATTATAATTAATTAATTTAATTATATAAATGGTGATTAAAAGGATTTAATGGTCATGGAATTAAATAATGATGAATATTAATTTCAAAATAATAAATTAAATAATATATTTAATTCTGAAATAAACAGAATTGGCTGAAATGGCGATATGGTGTGAACTGGATCATCTGTGATATTTAATTCTGCTTGGAATTGAATTTGAATAACGAATATATTATATAAATGACAGTTTGAATGTAGGATTTTAATATAGTTAAAATAGAGCTCGAAATGGCGCGACAGTTCGCTATTTGGCGATTTGAACTTCAACTGAATATACAGGGTTCATTTTAAATTGGATTTCTATGAAACAAGAAACGTATGGAGCTGGTGGAGTATATCTTTCTTGTGGAAGAGAAATATCGGGATTTCGTCGTGTAGATTTTGAGTTACGTCCAAATCAAATTCTCAGAAATGCAGTGCCCTGACCATAACGATTTAATTATATTTTATATAAGGATTTAAATAGAAATCGAACATCGATATAACTCTGACGATGTAATATCGAGTTGTAAATCCATATAGGAATATTCTGAAGCTGTACAGTATTCCATGTGAATATAGACGTTAATATTTATTTTTAAATATTTAATTTAATTATATTTAAATATATTTATATATTTAAATGGGTCATTCAGAGCTTTAAAAATAGCCGGTTTTGCAAACAAAGTCGAAATTCGACGAAACTAATTTTGTTGGATCTGCAATGTCAAATAGTTGTTAGATTTCCAGTTTCGTGATTTTTAGAGTCACTATGTGGCCGTACAGATTTTTAGAGTGAGAAACAGTCAGTATTTCGACAGTTAAAAATACTCTGTGTGAGCATACGAAGTCGGAATTCGACGAAACCAGTTTCGTTGGGACCGTTATGTCGAACTCTAGTAGTATGTCCAGTTTCATGATTTTTGGGTATTATAAGTGGTTGCACAGATTTTTTTAATAGAAATGAAATTAACGCTTGAATTAAAATTGAATATGTAAAATATTAAAATACCCTATAAATACACCACCCTATTCCCTAAACCTAATTCACAACTTCTCTGTTCAAAGATAATTCCGCCGCCACCAGTATTGACCAAAACGTAGAAATCAAACTTCAAAAATAATGAACAAATAGGATAAATTCCTATAAAATCAGAGATAAATATTTTGGGATTCATGAAGTGATGCTCTTCACTGCAGTATGGGTTTCATCGTGTTCGAACACAGTTGAGTTCGGTGTTCTGTGTAAGGCGTGCGCTAGGGTTGAGAATCCTGGCAATTTGGGATTTTAATTAAATAAATGGGTGTTGTAACTGGATTGAGGATGGAATTTGGGGTGTGCACGAGAATTACGGTAGGAATCGATGATGGAAAAGTTCGATCATCTGAACGAGAAGACGCCGCCGACTTCGACGGAATTGGCAGGAGGGTCGCGAGTTGAACTTTGGGGTTACAAGGGGTTGCGGAAATTGATGAAGATCATTTTGGTAGTTTGATTTTGATAAACTATGAAGTGGTGATGGAGATTGATGCTTGAGAAGGTCAGGATTGGTGAAAACTGGAATCGGTTTCGTACTGCCTGGAGAGGAAGAAGAGATAGTAGTCGGGTCCGAGTTTTTCAAATGAAATGGTAATGGGCCGGGTTTTCAAAGATAAGCCCATCTGTTATTAAAACCATGTTTTATTTTTCTATTTAAATTCGTATAAACTTCGAAATATGTTAACTTCGCCATACGATATCAGAATTGGACGAAACAAGATCCGTCGGGATCGTATGGACGGTGGCTACAACAAGGAACTGACTGGAAGTCCATTGGAGCTCGTTTGAATTTATGGCGAAATAAATTGTTTGATTCAAATCAAACAACAGTTTATCGTTCTTTAACGATGAACTGCAAATGTGAGTAAATCTCACTAACTCTGAACAGTTATAATTTCATGTTGTATTTTTAGAACTGTTAAATATTGGCTGATTGACTGTATGTTGATTGTTTGATTGAACTGCTAGTCAGTTAGTTGAATTTCTATATTGATTCTGTTTAACAGAATATATCATATGGAACTAAAAGTGATGTTATCTATATTGTTTAACATCTGTGATGCAGGGAAACAGGTTGGAGGAATCCAACTGGATTCCTCAACATTTATTTTATTGTGATTCATATATTGTGATATATGATGTGATATATAATCTGTTGTCGATTATATGTTTTTGAACGATACTGGTCATCGTGTTTTGATGTGTTAAATACCATAACATACCGGAATGGTGAAAAGGGAATTTTCAAAATGAATATTGAAAATAGATTATTTATAAAATCAAAGGATTTTATAAAAGAGATAATATTTATAACAATCAAGGAGATTTTATAAAAAGGAAATATTTAGAAAATAAATAGAGTTATAAAAAGGAAATTTGTTTATAACCGAATAGGATGTTATAAAAAGGAAAACGTTATAAAAAGGAAAACGTTACTAAAAGGGAAATCATTTGTAAAGTGAAGAACCGTTACTAAAAGTAAATCTTTATAAATGAATAGTTTATTCGAAAAGGAGTTAATCGAATTTAGTTATCTGAATAGAGTTAAATCGAATATGGTATTCGAAGGGAGTCAATAGAATAAGGTCTTCGAAAGTTAGTAAATCGAATATGTTTTTCGAAAAGGGGCTAGTCGAGTCAAGTTAGCTGAATAGAGTTAATCGAATATTTGTTATTCGAGTAAGAGTTAACCAGTTAGAATTAATCGATTAGAATTAGAATTGATCGATTAGAGTTAATCAGTGAGGGTTGACCAGTTAGAGTTAGAGTTAACTAATTAGAGTTAATCAAATAGGTGTTAATCGAGCAGAGTTATCGAATATCACTTATTCGAAGTAGAGTTATCGAATGTAGTGTATTTGAGAGAGGAATAATCGAATATTGGTTATTCGAGGTGAGTTAATCGAATCTAGTTATTCGAACGGAGTTATCGAATCTAGTTATTCGAGAGGAGTTATCAAATCTAGTTATTTGAAAGTAGTTATCGAATAATTTATTCGAATAGAGTTAGAGGAGCTAATCGAATACAGTTTATTCGAGTAGAGTTAGAGGAGTTAATCGAATACAGTTTATTCGAATAGAGTTAGAGGAGTTATCGAATCTAGTTTATTCGACAGGAGTTAAGTGAATAGAGTAAATCGACTAGAGTTAAATCAAATAGAGTTAATCCAATAGTGTTAATCCAAAGGAGTTAATCAAATAGAGTTAATCCAATAGTGTTAATCCAAAGGAGTTAATCGAATAGAGTTAAGCGAAAAGAGTTAATCGAATATAGTTATTCGAAAGAAAGGTTAAGTAAGGAAGTTAGATAAAGAAATTTAAAGTGAACTTTGCCTATTCCAAGGTTAGAAGTGTTGTTCAGTTAAGGTCTGAGAGGTAGTTCTACCCCCAACTTGATTGGCTTCGTTTTTAACTAAGGAATGGTTAAGGTTCAGCAGTAAAGGATGGTTAAGTGAATAAGTATGATGGTTTGAGTTGGCATATCGATGTTTTATCTAAAACATCTGCTAAATCCAAACGTAGGAGTTTTGGAAATGTTTCCAAACAAGAACCAGAAATTTTTTTTAACATAGAAAACAAGAAATGGAAATGTTTTCCAGCGTTAACAAGATATATTTTCTAAATATAGAAAATAGCAAATGTTGAATATAGGGAAACAAGAGATGTAAAATGAACTAAAGAGATTAATGTTTAATGATGTTTGTTCGATATAATTTCCATCTGGAAATAATATCGTTGTTTGCACACTTGTTTTTCTTTAATAGTTAACTCACAGACTATCTAAGTTTTGACCATTTTAAAGTTGTTAATATGGAGAGACCGGTTGGATTATTATCCAAAGAACCACTCTGTATTGGCATAAGCGTTGTGAATCATGTATGCCAAAGGAAATTGAAGACGGAGTTATGCAAGGGCTATCCTGTTTACAGAATAGTGCCTTCGGTTCATCCTGTTCATGGATGACTTGTATGGACGGATGTCTGACAGAGTATTTCCAGACGATCACGTATATTGATTTCTTCAACTGTACCAAGAGTGGAAGCGAAGAAGGAAACTTCTTTAGCTAACACATAATGTATTGTTGAGGACGTCAATCGGTGATTGGATGGATTTGATGATGTGACATTCAAAGTGAATCTGGTGTGATGATAAAGCGTAGCTTCTAGCCTCATCAACCGGTAAATGATAGAAATCGGGCAGGTAGCACGGCTAAGTCGGTCGCTCCGAAGTAGGGTGTATAATCACCTGATCTAGAGTTTCATTTATTTCTAAAAATCTATTGTTGATGCTGTCCCATTCGGGAAACGGTTGCTGATCCCAACCGTTGGTGATATACATTCGATACACTCAAGCGAAATGAGTGGTCGGTCATGTGTGGTCGGGTTGCAAGATGTTCTTGTTGAACCCAGTGTATTCCTCTCTAGAGTGAGCAAAAGGTGGTTCCATACCTTGTCATAGTTGGAAATCCATTACCCAATACGTGCTTGCGGTTTTGATTGTATACTATATATATGTAGAACGTGAGATGAAAGCGTTTCTGCTAGATGATTATTATAGTTGTGGTTGATAGACATTATTATTATATCAAAAGGTTTTTGATATAAAGATATTTTGGATTCTCATAAGGGAAAAACCCGTTCCGTTATACGGCGTGGTCTTATGAGATATCGTTTAATTGTTCGAGCTGTTTTAAACCGTTTTACTCATACCAGTCCCATGACTGACTTGGAGTTTATTTTGTTTTGTTTCCCTAAACTCTTGGGTGCCTATTTTTGTACGGGCAGTCAAGTAGTCGAGATTTACAGATATACTGGAAGAGCTTGGAGCAGGAGGCTTCAGGATCATATAGCTATAGTTATTTCCGCTGTGTTGTAAGTGTTGTACTTTGATAATGATGTATATTCAAGTACAGATGTATATTTCAAGTTATGTTATATATATTATATGTTATTCGTTCCGCTGTGAGGTTCGTGTTACTCTGATGTTGTGTTCTTCTTCTTCTTCTATCCTAAGTTTCTATCTTATCTATCCTCACCCTCTGTTTTCCTTCATTATGACCGGTATTTACGACCTTTGGATGTTCGATATGTGTTGTATATCGGATAACCAAAGTCGCCAAAATCCCGGGTCATTACATTCACCCTCTCAGTTTGGCCATTTATCTGAGGGTGATAAGCGGTGCTCAGGTTCAGTTTTGTTCCCAATTCGTCTGGAATGCCTCCCAGAACTTGCTAGCAAATATTGGATCTCTATCACTGACTATGCTGATGGGAACTCCATGCAGCTTAACAATTTCTTTGAAGTAAATCTGTGCTAGACTTTGGGCGGTTCTATTGGATCCGACAGGTATGAAATGGGCGGTCTTCGTGAAGCGATCTACAATCACCCAAATACTGTCATTTTCTTTCCTTGTCCGGGGCAAACCAGCTATGAAATCCATGGAAATTTGTTCCTACTTCCACCCTAGAATTTCCAGCGGTTGCAACAATCCTGCCAGTTTTTGTTGGTCGCTTTTGACTAGTTGACAAGTAGAGCACCTGCTAACATATAAATAAATGTCTCTCTTCATCATCTTCCACTAGAACGTGCGCTTGATATCGTTGTACATCTTACTCACTCCAGGATGAATGCAAAGTTTGGACTTGTGGTATTCATCAAGCACCTCTCTTTTGATCTCAGGGATGTCGGGAACACAAATTCTTCCTTTTAATCTCAGAACTCCCTCACTATCCACTTGGAAACTGGAGTCTTTGCCTTTTTGAATTCTTTTGATCCTCTCTTTAACAAAATTGTCATTTTTCTGAAGAACAGGGATCTTGTCATTCAATGAAGACGTAACGATAAGACTGGCGATGACTTCATTCTTTCTGCTGAGCGCATCAGCCACAACGTTGGCTTTCCCAGGAGTATACAAGATATCTAAATCATATGCTGCGGGAAATTCTAGCCAACGCTGCTGTCTCAAGTTTAGATCTTTCTGGGTGAACAAATACTTCAATGATTGATGGTCTGTATATAATTCGAATTTCTCACCCAACAAGTAATGTCTCCATATTTTCAAGGCAAAAACGGTGGCTAGCAACTCAAGATCATGAGTTACATAATTCTTCTCATGTGGTTTCAGCTGATGGCTTGCATAAGTGACTACTTGGCCTCTCTGCGTTAATACTGCATCAAGACCTCTAATAGAAGCATCCGTCCAAACCATCAAATCCTAATTGCCATCGATAATGGTTAATACTGGAGCGGTTGTCAATTTTGATTTCAGTTCCTGAAAAGCTTCCTCACAGTTGGAAGTCCACTTAAATCTCTCGTGCTTCTTTGTAAGCTTTGTTAATGGACCAGATATCTTCGAAAAATCCTTAACGAATTTTCGATAATAACTAGCCAATCCCAAAAAACTTCGGACTTCTGTGGGTGTAGTAGGCTGTTTCCAGTCTTGAATTGCTGTAATTTTGCTCGAATCTACAGAAATTCCTTCCTTTGACATGACATGGCCAAGGAACTTCACTTCTTCCTGCCAGAAGATACATTTAGAAAAAATGGCTTTGAAGACGTTCTTTCTCAGAATCCCCAATACTTGTTCTAAATGTTTTTCATGCTCGTTTTCTAACTTGGAGTAGATTAAAAAATCTTCGATAGATACCAGAACGAATTTATTCAGAACTTCTCTGAACACTCTATTCATTAGATCGACGAAGTATGCTGGAGTGTTGCATAAACCGAACGACATTACTAACCACTCGTAAAATATGTCTGGACCTATGAAAGCTGTCAAAGGAAAACAGTCTTCTGCAATTCTCAGTTGATGGAAACCTGTAGCTAGGTCCATTCTGGAAAATACTCTCGCTCCATTTAATTGGTCTAACAGATCGTCGATGCGGAGTAATGGGTATTTGTTTTTGAGCGTCTGCTTGTTGAGGTCTCGGTAATCAACACACAATCGGAGAGTACCGTCTGACTTAGGAACAAACACTACAGCTGCACCCCAATTAGAAAAGCTAGGTCTGATCAGACCCTTCCATAGCAGTTGACGAGTTTGATCGCCTAATTCTTTGTTTTCTTTTGGAGTCATTCTTCGAATTGGATGTACCACTGGTCTGGCATTCGTAATTAGATCGATTCTGAATTCAATTTCTCTTTACGAAGGTAAGTTTTCGACTTCTTCAAACACATCCGCATAGTTTTTAACAACAGGAATTTTTTCTAATGAAGTGGGAACAACTTCTAGCGCAGACCAAAATTCTTTTCTCTCAGTTTCTGAGCCGTGGCATGGTATATATATATATTCCCGAGCTTCGTTTCAACTTTAACGATTCTTTTGGCACATCTAACTTCGGCCTTATATTTTGTTAACCACTCCAACCCGAGAATAACATCGAATTCGGAGATATTCATGACGATTAAATTAATAGGAAACTTGTAACAAGAATAAGAGATAGGTACTCTGCAATATGTGCTTAGAAGAAGAGATCCTCCTACCGGGTTATGAACTCTAATTGGTTCTTTAAGGTCTCTTGCTCTTAACTTTAACTTGTGAACAGTGTTACTTGCAATAAAACTACGTGATGAACCATGTCAAATAGTACAGAAATAGGAATATTTTTAATAGTAAGGGTACCTCCCAAAACATCGGGTTTACCTGCTCCATCTGAAGCAGCTGGCGGCTTCGCCCCGTCATAATCATGAGCAACTTCTGCCTTCATTAGCAATGGACAATCTTTGACGAGATGCCCTGTTCGGCGGCAGTTGAAGCGTGATCTAGAACTCTGAGGGTTCTGGCTTGAGCTTTGTGGGTTGGTCTTCTGCCGCTTTGGAGCGGTGCACACATTGGAGTAATGTCCCATCTTACCGCAATTAAAACAGCTTCCCTTGGGTGGCTTACTAGTTTGCTGATTTGTGGATGTTGCATTGCTGGACTCAGGTTGGTTCCCAGAAGTCTTTCGTTTGTTTCCCGCTTGACTCTTGGCGCGGTCTATACCGAGGTTCCTCTGGTCCAAGTCTTCATAGTTACAGGCCATTTCCACCAAATCTGCAAATGGAAGTTTGATGTGGCTCATGGATCTATCCTGATACTTGCGCTTAAGCCCATGTATGAACCTTTTGTTCTTTGCTTTTACAGTCGTGATAAGCTCTGGTGCATAACGAGATAGCTGCGTGAACTTGTTAAGGTAGTCCTGGACGGAAAGGTCTCCCTGTTGGAGATTGGCAAATTCATCGTGCATACACTCCATCGCTTGTTTGGGGATGAACTTCCCCTTAAACATTGTCTTGAACTCATCCCAAGTCCTCACTACATTTTTGTCCTCAGCGGTGATGGCATCCCACCATAATTCTGCCTCATCTTGTAAAAGCCAAGCGCCCATAAATGCCTTATCGTGATCTCCGAGTCTTAAGCCACCGAAGATCTTTTCACAAGTTTTCAACCACGCCAAGGCTTCTATCACTGAGCCCGTGCCTGAAAAGGTTTTGCCCCCGAGATTCTTATATCTCTTCACCACTCGGTCTAGTTCGAATGGTTGCGGGGCTGGTGGTTGTATCAAAGGCCCATCTGCAACAGGGACATCCCCCCGTCCTCTACCTCGGCCTCCTTGGCCTCCTCGGCCTCCTCTAGCTACAGCTGCTCGGGTAGCCATCTATCAGGTTCTGTATAAGCAAGAAAAGGGTCAAGCTCACAGAAACGGTAATTTTAATATATGGTAAAGCAGAAGAACTTAAGGAAAGACAATGATGTACTGATCAAATTATTTTTGCTATCCTGCTTAGCTCATTCTAGGACATTAATAATCCTATCTCTAATGAGCTACTCGCCTTAGAACACTACTGATTCTATTCCGACGAGGTGTTTAATGTGTTAAATTCCAGAACTAAGATTAACCAAAGCTATGATACCACCTGTGACGATCCCAAAACCCCGTACGACGGTGTTAAGGATAATCGTTGGAATATAACACATTAATCACCATTAGCAGAGAACAGATAATAGCATAAGCAGCAAATAAAACAATTTACATAAATATGACAGCGCAATCATAATATGTCACAACATCAGAGAGCACAGTGTAAGATACAACTTAGTGCATAAAAGTAAATGATCAGTCTACATCGCCATAAGCGGTACATATACATAGAGTACATAAAAGAAATATCAGTCTACATCGCCAGAAAAGGAATCATATACATAGATAATAATGGCGGAATATCAATAGCCAAAACACTGAGAAGTCAAGCCTCGCCATATAAGCCAAAAGATGCACTCCCTACTGTAGTGCAAAAACCAAAATATGTCCTGCTACCTGTCACTAGGCTTCCTATGTGAAAATAAGGGCACCCGAGTTTGCAAGGTGAAACAAACTACGAGTCAGTCATGGGACTGGTATGAGAAATCTACTTAAAAATTTAACAACAATAATAAGGCAAATCATCGGACCACGCCACTTTCGCGGAACGGGTTTACTCCAGTGATTGCCAGTACATGAAATAAAGTAAATTATTAAATCATCGCAATGCTTTTTATAAAAATGAAGCCATTATAAGACTCATGTGCCATCACACAATGCAACGCAAGCCGGAGGATAGAGTTTTACCTTATAATGGCCAAGAAATGCTTGATACGTATAAAACAAAAGTGTTTGATATTATTACTAGTGCATATATGTTTCAAAAGCAAATTCAATCATAAATATCAATCATAGACGACATAAGCGCCCCATACCACTATGTCGCCATACTAGTAATACAATCAAATCCGTAATTTCATATTGGAAATTGGATTCCATCATTAGTCGAGGCAAGGGGCAAGCTCCTCTCCGTTCGAGACACTCTAGCAAATGTCTCAGGACCACACACAACGATTCTGGAAGCTTCAGGGCCGGTCCTCTCCTACTTTTGAGGATTAATTATTCCTAAACACACGTTTCCCAGTCCAATAGGACCTATATCCAAGGCGCATCGCATTCCAACAACCACACAGGTAAAATAATATAAATGTCAGGGCTGGTAGGTCACTGACATCACCCATAGCTAGAAAGAAACGTCGTGTTCTCCCTGCAGTCACTATCCCGTTTTTGACTCATACCGAGGTGTGAGGCTCACGAATTAACGCTATGCACAAAGCTACGCCACATAGGCCATGCTTTGATCATCAACCACAAGACTTTGCTTTTCAACAGAAGCCTTGATCATCTGCCACTTAGGCATGCCACATAGGCAATTCACTCCATGCGACTGATTTCTATCGATATATAACCTCTGAGCTCGTACGTCTCAGAGAAGGGCGTTAAGCAAGAGAATAAATTCTCCGCCGCCAAACATATATATATTTAATAGAGATCAATCAGCACAGAACAAAATCCAATGTCAGACACACAGTCCATTTACAAGTTCGTTCTGGGTCTGAAAGAAACCGGAGGCACCATATTCCTCGCATATCCGTACAATCAACAAATACGTCCGGATGGCTACCACTTCAGCCCCCTCTATGTAGCTACTCCAATCATGAGCATCAGTAGCGCCCATCCATCCGATGTGAAGATCGTCGGTCTTGAACCGTCTTCATCTCTTCGACTTCTAATCGTCGATCAATTATTTGAAATGAGAATTAACTCGACCTTTTCAAATAATTCACGTATATTTAGATTTCAAATCAATTCTTCCCATGGTTAGATTATTCGACATTCACATTTCAGTTCTTTAGTATAATTTTCATGTCAAACACATTCAACCATCAAGTGACAAGCAAACCAAGTATAATTGGTTTATTTCCATCCCATATCGTCTATAATATTTTATAACGATATATCGCCTTTTTTATTTATTTAAAAATGACCCTATTTAATTAAACGACGTTTCAGGTCGTGCCGAAGCACTGGCGCTGTTTTTCCCCAAATTTGTTTTACCCATATCTGAAAATCTAGCCGTTGGATCCCAACAAAGTTTATATTGTTGGAAAGATATTTCCAAAGCGTACCCAACGGTTCCAGTTTCGTGAAAATCCGATGGTCGAATCTTTCGGTATAATCGTTTAAAGTGACGATTTCAAAACGCGAACTGCAGGGGCTCGATTCGTTTTATTTAATTTATATATATATATATATATATATAATTTATTCAACGATTTCAATATCGTTTTCACTTCCAATATTTCACTAACGCCTTTAAATTTCAGAAAATTTCGCCATAACCTCCTTTGTACGGGAAGGGGTTTGGAAATTTGATTGGCCGTATTAGGTACCCAATAAATCCTAATAAGCATGCACATATTTATAGTGATATATTCCGGTGTCCACAGAGGAGTGTGTGTAGATCATAACTCCAGAGAATAAATTCTCGTCACCCTATAAATGGTTTTTGTGCCTTAATGACCAAAGAGACATGTTTATTGTCATCTCCAGACCCGTGTGGGTTTTTTATTAATCTTGCAATTTGCCGTTACATTTTATATAGTCCAGATCAGTCATCAGTTCAACCTGTAATATATAGTCTCCGCCATACAAGCCTCTCGCTCGTATGGTAAATCTTCAACTTCGTCAAACAAGCTCCAAATGCTTATGTGGTATATGATGAAGTATGCCTATCTTCAAGAAGTATGCCATGTAGTGTAGTTCAAAATTAATTGTTACTATCCTATGGCGACGTTTATTATTTCACACAGAACAACCAGCACTCCACAACCAATGGCATTCACAGGAGTTGATATAGTAATAAAATTGCACATCCAACTCATTAAGGTTTACCCATTTGTCGGGCATGCAAATAAATTCTTTACTCAACAGCTAATCCATTTTCCTGTTCAACACATGTGTATATATATATATATATATATATATATATATGCGAAACTAAGCTAAAAATAATATTTCTAGCGAACAAAGGTTTATTTCCACACATGGTTATTTTAAACACTTTCTACACATGTTAAAAATAATATTTCCAACCCACACATATTTATTTGAACAAGTGGTTATTTTTAACACTTCATTTTTCGTATAAAAATGATATTTTTAGCGAACAAAAATATATTTCAACACATGACTATTTTATTTAGTTCACATACATGTTAAAAATAATATTCATAGCAAACAAATATTTATTTCAACACTTGTGTATTTTTAGCAAGTGGTATACATGATAAAAATGATATTTTTATCATCAAAAATATTTATTCAACACATGAATATTTTTAGCACTTCATATTCACAAAAAAAATGTAGAATTTATTGTTCAATCCATATATTCAACACATGAATATTTTCAACTTCGCACATACGATAAAAATATGATTTTTATCGTTCTAGTCCTTTATTCAACACATGAATGTTTTCTATAGTTTATATATATAATAAAAATGTGATTTTAGTGTTAAAACAATTTATTTAAAACACGAAAAATTTATATGTTCTATATATATGTGATAAAATGTTATTTTTATTTTTCAAAGAATTTTATTCATCACATGAATTTCTATTCAACACATGAATTTCTATTCAACACATGAATTTCGTTTCAACACTTGAATATAGTTTCAACACACAAAAATAATTTCAACACATGAAAATAATTCTAACACATGAATATTATTGAAAATTTCGGCAGCATAACGACAGGGTATTTAAAACCGGCACCGTCCCGAGTACAGCTTCTCGCTCTACCTTAAAACCTCGCAGTTTTTGACAATGGAGATTTCATACATCTAGTTCGCACGCAGGCGAGTACGCTTTTCTTTTCCACAACCTATTATAATTTTGTTTCAACCACAAACGGGTATATTTTAACCACAATCAAACAATATCAACCACAAACAATCCTATCAACCATTCGCATTATTCACCAAATTTTTCACGCCAATCACAATCAATAAATATCGTCCATGGTTTATGGACGAGGGGAGTATGTGTGTGTGTGTGTGTGTGTATATATATATATATATATGTATATATATATGTAAGTATATTTTATTTCCATTCCAACACACATATGATTTATACAACGCATGTATATTTATGCGTTGCTTATATAACTTATACAACACATGTACACGAGGTATACAACGCGTATATAATTTATACTTCACTTATATAACTTATACAACGCATTTCCATTCACATTTCAGTTTAGAAATCTCACATTGGTTTGTTGCTTTGCTAAAAATAGTAGCGAGCTCGGAAAAATCCCCGGACACTTCTAGAGTGTAGAGAGCGTCGTCACGGTCCCGATGTCTTCTTTTTCATCGAATTTCATTAACGTATGGTAAAGATACGATTTTTAAACTATAACCATAAACCACAACGCTTAGAAAACGTTATAGCCCTTTATTAAAACCCAAGGCCGTTACCTGTCTAATTGATTCAAAACTATATTTAGCCTTTACTTCCAATCCGTAGCTCGTGGACAAGATCCAGTCCTACGACATCAAAGAGGAAGGAAAACCGCGCCTGGGGGTGGGTGCAACGCCGAACTCGACGTCAGCAGGTAGCGGCGGCGCCGCTTCAAACCTCCGGAGTTCGAGCAGGCGGATCTCTCGATTGGAGCGACGAGAGGTGGCGCCACAGGTTTGGATTTGAAGAGTAGGAAGTGGGCTTCAAAAAGTTGAACTGGGTCGGGTGAAATAGTGAGCGGTTTCGCCGGAAAATGGCAGGGAACGGGGGAGCTACTTCCGCCGTCTAGCGTGAGTAACGGGCCGGGGGGGGGGGTTGTGAAATTTTTTATAAAATTAAATTATGAATGGAATTATTTGATTGGCCCATTATTTATATAAATTCGAAAATAGGGTTTTCTCCAAATGAACTCCAATCCAAATCCAACGACTATCGCTCCTAGCTAAATACCCCCATCCCGAACACAATGGGATAAATCTTTTGTCCCACATTAGCTTATGTGTTATTTAAGATAAATCTTTTGTCCCACATTGTGTAATGAGCCTCTTAGTTTTGGACAATGCAATTATAAATACATTGTATCTCATTCATGTAAAAACACACTTAGTTTTATTCTGTAATTCTCTTCTTGGAATAAAACTCTTCTTCTCCCTTTCCCTTTACTTTTTATTGTATTTTATTTATGTTGTATATATTATGTTTCTCTTCTTCTTTAGTTATGCCTAGCTAATCTCTTTTAATTAGGGGGTGATGACGCTGGATTAGATTCAATATGAATCACATAGCCAAAGAGATTAGAACTTCATATATGTAGATCTAGATTTGAACCAAGGGTTGGATCTGAACCTTCATACTCTGTGTCATTTAAGAGATATGCCCCTTCACAGGGTATAGTCGAGTTCGATCTAACGTTTATATCTAATATTTAGGGTTTTAGAAATAAATTAGTGAACCTGTCCTGATAGCCTATGGTTGTTTAAGAGCTTAGCTCCTGCATAGGCTATACTTGTTGTTATTCAAATATTTGTTTCTAGAAACCTAATTATCGTTGATTCATATTTGTGACAGAAACATGAATTAGATCTGATTAATCTGTTTGGCTATTGATGAATATTAATCTAATTTATGTCATCGCTCCCTAATTGCTTTCTTTAATTATATAAATCTCTCTTTTTTATTTAATTGTTGTTGTTTTCAGTGTTTTCAATCAATCAAAATCTTGGAATAACTTTATTGGATTTACTGGTTTAAATATTTTTGGTCCCAGAGTTCGACACCCTCTACAACAATCCTTGTTGTTTAGGAAAGCCGAACAGATTTTACAGTTGTTTACAATTTTTTAATTTGTTCGCAAACAAATTTTGGCGCCGTTGTCGGGGACCAAAATAATTTTTGTTAGTAAATCCTTTGGGTTGTACTTTTTATTTTTATTTGTTTTATTATCTCTTTAGATTTCCCTCATATAAAAAAACACAAAAATATTTAATTCTTGCTAGTTGATTTATTTTTTTCTCTCATTTTTGTTTTCTTTTTATATATAGAAAAAAATCTCTAGATTAGCTTTGATTTGGTATTGCTGATTTATACCATGATCTACTAATTAAGGGAGGAAATTTTTTTTGCAACTTTCTTATTTCTTTCCCTTTTCATTGCTTTCCATTTTTACAAATTAAATAATAATAAAAAGGTATCTTCGTTTTCAGACAAATCGACATTTATTTTCAATCTCTTTCCTGTTTTCTCTACAATTTCTTTCCTTTTTCTCATTTATTTCTTTCCAACTTTGCACAAATTTCTTTCCTTTCAATTCTTACAAATAAAAAATAAAAAAATCCTTTCCAAATTTACTCTTCTCTGCCTTCTTCTTGATACAGATTCCCGACCACAATTCTACACAACAATCCTTCTTCCATCCAGCGATCATCAAAGAATCATACAACACCACCTTCATCACCATCGGCTAACTTCACAACAAGGCAACCCTGCCCCCCTCTCAAACTACTCCATACACACCGTCCATACCCAAACTACCGCAATCACCGTTCTTACACCCATCCCGATTCAAACAGCCCTTCCCCAAAAACTACACCACACCCAATTTACAAGAACAAGTCACGCTCCTCGTAGGCATCAGAGCAATCCATGTCACCATCTTCCAACTCCAACCATGCCAAAAGAAATATTCACCACATACTCCACACAATCACCTCTGCCACAAACCAGAGAAAAAGTCCTCGACATTCACTTCTCCATTTCATAATAGATCCCCTTCTTCAAAACATTCCGACCATCCTCTTTACAATGTTCACCTGAGCATCTAACCTACCCGCAAATCCATTCTCTGACCACAGTCCTCCCTTCCTCCAAATTTTCACCATCAAATAGCCAACCCTCCAACATCATACCCTCATATCAACAAGCCAGTGCCATCGCCCATTTCAACGTTCTGCAAGCATCAACAAAGCCATTAATGTCAATCCCACGCTATAAACTTCACCCTCAAAATCACCATTCCATCACGATCCTACCCTCCTCACTATACAAACAAGCACTTTGACCACTCAAGCCCAGTCAAGCTTTTTCACCTTACTCCCCCTCCAAACCAATTCACACGCAAGCCCCTTCACATCATCACAGAAATTCAACACACTAATCAAAACCCTAACCGCACAGTTATTCCATCACCAAACTGTGTTCACAGCTTCCCTTCACCACTTCGCAACAATCCAAAACCCATCAACTCACGAACCACGCCTTCATCCATCACTGAAAAATCCGGTGCCACCACATCCAAAAACCGTCCATAGCAGCTCCAACAAATCCCCAATATCCATCGCAACCTCGACAAACCCAACACCAACAACAAAACAATCGCAACCCCCTGATGTGGAAACCCTCCAAAATCGAAATCGCAACCAACAGACCACTACATTTTTCACAGCTAAAGCCTCCTTAAACTCCACTCCAACTCCGCACATTGCCAAACCACACAGCGATTTGAAACCCAATCCTCCTCATAACGTCCAGACCCCAACTCTACACAAGTCCTTGACAAAACAGTCTGACAACCATTGCAAATGCCAAAGACATCATTGATCCATATCCCAACTTCTACTGATTAAAATCGAGACCTAAATCCCAATTTGGAAACCTTATAAGCCCAATTCGAAAACCCCATCACAAAACTCACAAGATTGAAACCCGATTCAGGGTTTAATCTTTGGTTTTTTTAATTTTATTTTTTGTTGACCCTGGGAAATAAATAAGAAGAAGACGGTGAGACATTTTTGTTGAGCACGATTGTCTATTTTGAGGGGTTAATGATTTAATTTATATCTGAGAAACCATATTTGGCTTAGCCATTTGTGTGCGTGCTACAAAAGCATGGCTTGTTTTGGATTGATACTTTGGTGTGACTCTAGTTTTCTTGTTTTTTCTTTTAGTTTAGTTTAGTTTTTTTATGTATTTTTCTTTGCTTTATTGATTCCTTTCTCTTAAAAACACTTGCAAGTCTTTGTGGTTGAGGACTTTTGCCTTGTCCATTTCTTTAGTCCCAGAACAAATTTGTCAATTTACATCTTGGCCTTCTTTTTACTTCTGAGTTGGTCTATTTTTGTTTGTAATCGTCCTAGGGATTTTGTTTTCGATCTATTCGGTTAACTCAAGTTGAGCTTGATTTATTTTAGACCTTTGGTCTTCAGTGTTTTCGAAAAGGAAAAAAAATCCTTTTGCTTTTGCTTTTGTTTATAAAAGTTTATTTTATTTAATTTCAGTTTCTTCTTCTTTCGAAATAAAAAATAAAAAAAATCTCCAAAACAAATCAGACGCCAAAGTGAAAGAACAGATTCAACCAAACGAACAAGGATTCAAGAGGTCAATCGATTTGAATTGTTGGAGCGGTTGCACACCAAGTGGGGTGTGAACGTGCTAGCGCTACTCAGTTGCACTGGATGGACTGCCGATCTAGGTTAGAAATTTCTAGACTCTACAGGGACTTCTGCTGCAAATAGAAAAAAAATATAGACATTGCTTGTAAAAATCTTCTGCAGGGGCAGCGGCTTGCTTGTAAAAATTTTATTTCTGCAGTTTGTTCTGTGACTGAATATTTTGCCTGTTGATGTGTGATTTAAAATTTTAAAACGAACGTGGGATTAATTGAAAAGTTTATTTTTGAAATCGAATCGAGGATTCCCCAAAGCTCATAGGACAAAATATTCGTTAAATTGACAATTAGGATTGATACTCTCAATGTGTCTAAGGAATGGTAGAGTCTTGAACTCAAACAGATTCTTAAACCTCCAGTTGTGTTTCTACGGTGATTCGTGGCACACTGATAACCCCTGTCCGAACCTGGCCTAAACTTGTATTCATATAATCCGAAGCTGTTAATGTTAACATATTTTTTTTAAAGAGCTTTCTTGAAAATGTCTCAATTCCCTTATTCCTATGGATTTTACGATAGTTGTGAAAATAAATATAATCCATATAATTTTACACCAAATTCATATGGATATTTTAATAACAACTATTGTACAAGTAATTTGGACTGTACGCCACCAACTTTTCATAGTTTTCAAAATAATCTTGATTTTGCACCACAAAATTGTCAAAATCACGATCAACTCTCAAGTCTTGAAATAAGTGTTCAAGCTCTACTTGAAGAAAGTCAAAGATTTAATGAATCTAATCAAGGATTAATTGAATTAATGTGCAACAATTCAAGTGAAAGTTTTCAAAATAATTATAATCCAATTTCACCTCCAAATTCAAATGATTTTGATTATAACCCTTGCCAATTCAATTTTGAACTCCAAAATGAATTTAAAATTCAAAATGAAAATGAAAATCAATTTTCAAACGATTTTGGCAATGGGAATAATTTCAATTGTGGTGCTACTGAAAACTTTTGTTCTCAGCAATTTCAAACTGAAAATTCTCGTGTAAATAACTATAAATTTGATTTTGTTGAGAAAACGAACGAAATTGACGACTACTTGAAGTTTCGTGAGAAACAAAATCAAATCCAAACGTGTGACGATTCGAATGATAATCCACCTTTGCCCACAATTGATGATTTTCAACTAACAACTTTTGAAATTTATGAAAATCTTAATGAAGTTGTTGAAAGCTCTATAATTGATTTGAATTTAAATTCTCTTGAAAATGAAGACATCAATCTTCAATTTAATCTTCCTCTTTCAAATTCTGAAAATTTTGAAAATTTAGCAACTTTAGATTGTCAACATGACAAAAATGATGAAGTTGTTAACAATTGTTTAAGTGAGGACGACTTTGATGAGCAAAAAATTCTTGAACTAATAGACGATAATGTTGTTGTGTCTGAAAATGAAACATTTAAATTTTTTGAAATTCTTGAGACTAAAAACAACGAAACTGCTGAATGTGATCTTAAGCAAAATAATGATTTTTCTGAAACTGTTGAAACTCCTTGCGACTTGATCGTTTCAACTGAACCACGCTGTGATCACTTGTTTTTCAATGATAAATTTCTGCAGTATATGAACTCTTTCTAGAATAACACTGTTTTTGAGAAAACACGATTTCGAAATTTACTGAAAATTCATTTGTTTGGTTTTAACTTTAGGTTTACGAATGAACCTTTAGTCAAAAAAAATTCAAATATCAAAGCAAAACTGAACAATATTTCTCAAAACAAGTGTGGGGGTGAGAACAATGCACACGTCTCTCAATTTACACATCATTTGAACAAGTCAAACTTTGTTTTTGAAATTTTTTCTGAACCCCGGCTCACTGACTTCTCTTTAGTTGCTATAGAAATTTAATTCGATTTTCGGATCAATTGTAAGCTCAAAATTTTAAAATTAGCGACTCAAACTTTTGAAAAACCAAAAATTGTTTTTCCAAATCTGAAATGTAATATAAAATCCTTTATGATTTGGTTTTCTGTGCTTAAGCTGTGTCTCATAATCTTAATGAGGCTGATCCATTGGTCCATCATGGACCAGTTCATATATTCGGTGACTGCATATTTTCTGCATGCACATTTTGGTAAGTCGCACTAACCCTCTTTTGTACATATGTAAATATTTATCTTCCATTCATTCATTGTGTCATGCATCGACTGTGAGGACACGGTCGAAATCAACTGTGAGGGAGGGTCTCATTTTCATTCTGTTTTGCATAGTTTAAGTTTGCATTTTTTTTCCTTTCTCTTTTTGCATTTTTTTCCTTTTCTAAAAAAAATAACACTTCTATTTACTTTTAAATAAGACATGATAGAGTTATTGGCATATAATTTTGGTCGTTCAATTAAATTGTTTGGAAATTTACTTCTCTTAGCGGATAACGAAAGGAAAGTTTGACTTATGAGCAAATTTGGTGTAACTGATATATTAGGAGATTTGTGGGTGATGAGTATGAAATGTTTTTTGAATTGTAATCCGATTAAATGAATGGTTGATTTAGATTACTTGCGATAACATTTTAGATCGTTAAAGTGAAGTTATGCTAAGATATTCTCGCTTAACTCTCTCTCTCTCTTATGTAAAAAAAAAAAGAATGTATATATAACAACAATCCAAGGGTATCCAACATTGCTACTACATCTCACGTTGGTGTGCAAACCCGCCAAGCTCTTTCCGACACCTTGTTGACAATGTCAGCATCGGTATATCTTGGTCTCATTTTATGAGTTGGACACCTAAGGATTACCGACATCTTGTTGACAAAGTCAGTGTCTATTTGCATAATCCGCCAAGCTCTGTCCCAAACTCTCACGGGTGGTATACCTTGGTCTTTTCGGTTAGGTGTTTGTAAATACTAATAATGTAAATATTTTGAAATAAAGAGAGGGTAAGCACCTGAAATCCAAGCACACTCTTCACTTATTCGACCTAACTTTGTTAACAAAAAGGAAGTTGAGATGCCATTTTATGATTGTTGATATCGATTATAGAATTCATTTCATATTTGCACTATGTTTCTACCAAAACAACTGGCCAAGCTGGAGGAGTTTGTGATGATAACATGACTTTGGTTTGAAGTTTTGATTAGTGATGGACTCAAATTTACTAGTAACGACCGAAATTTGTGTTAACTCATTCGTGTAAAATTTAAAAGTAAATTGTTCATTTGTAAATATTCCTTTAAAAGCTTGCATTCATCTTGTAAATATTTTCTAATCTTGCATTTTGTAAATATTTTTTGCGTTCAACTTTTGGATTTTGTGGGTAGTATCCACTGAAAACCCTCACGAGACAACACTCGTCCTACTGGGGACACCCAGAGGTTTAAAGCCTTGTTGCATATGCTCAATGCAATCATGCTCCCTACGAAAACGGATTTATCTTAGTTTTTTTTACTTTATTCGAGGATGAATAAAAAGATAAGTATGGGGGTATTTGATATACACGCAAATGTGTATATTTTATCCGCATATTTATCTTGTTTTCTCTTTAAAATAACTAATACTGTGTATTTATAGTTGTGTTTCCAGATTATTTACGATGAATGGATGAATGCACTTAATTGTTGAAAAGCTTAAAGAATTAGTGCAAGAAGAGTGTTGATTCTTAGAGCTGGATTAAAGCTTGAAGACCTAAAGAAATGTTGCTGTTCAATCACCTTTTGCTGCATATTTTAATGTCAAGATTCAATGCTTTTCCATAATGATCACTTGGAGTTCTTATTCATTCTCAAGGCAATTGGAGTTGAAGCCCGCAACCTACTTTCTTTGCATGTGTTCACATTAGCTCATTCGCAAGGCCTCCCGTTCTATAGTTGCGTTCACACTGGCTTATGTGTTTTTTAAGATAAATCTTTTGTCCCACATTGTGTAATGAGCCTCTTAGTCTTGGCCAATGCAATTATAAATACATTGTATCACATTCATGTAAAAACACACTTAGTTTTATTCTGTAATTCTCTTCTTGGAATAAAACTCTTCTTCTCCCTTCCTCTTTACTTTTTATTGTATTTTATTTATGTTGTATATATTCTGTTTCTCTTCTTCTTTAGCTATGTCTAGCTAATCTCCTTTAACTAGGGGGTGATGACACTAGATTAGATTCAATATGAATCACATAGCCAAAGAGATTAGAACTTCATATATGTAGATCTAGATCTGAACCAAGGGTTGGATCTGAACCTTCAAACTATGTGTCGTTTAAAAGCTATACTCCTTCACAGGGTATATTCGAGTTCGATCTAACTATTTTCAGATTTAGATCTAATATTTAGGGTTTTAGAAATAAATTAGTGAATCTGTTCTGATAGCCTATGGTTGTTTAAGAGCTTAGCTCCTGCATAGGCTATACTTGTTGTTATTCACATATTTGTTTCTAGAAACCTAATTATCTTGATTCATGTTTGTGATAGAAACATGAATTAGATCTAATTAATCTGTTTGGTTATTGATGAATATTAATCCAATTTATGTCATCGCTCCCTAATTGCTTTCTTTAATTATATAAATCTCTCTTTTTATTTAATTGCTGTTATTTTCTGTGTTTTCAATCAATCAAAATCCTGAAATAACTTGATTGGATTTACTAGTTTAAATATTTTTGGTCCCAGAGTTTGACACCCTCTACAATAATCCTTGCTGTTTAGGAAAGCCGAACGGATTTTATAGTTGTTTACAATTGTTTAATTTGTTCGCAAACAGTTAACCATGTTCATGGAATGATTAGAGGGTCTGAGCACAAGCCATACCTATATTGAAAAAAAGGAGTTTGTCGTGTCCTGACAAATGGAATATTAGTGCCGGTATAACCATATCCGAGGGACGAGCATAAGCCATGCTTGGTATAAGAAGTTGGCAGGTATAAACCATGCTTGGCTTAGTAAAAAAGGGGCGAGTACTAACCGTACTCGGCTTAGGAGTTTTTGGCAAGTATTAACTATACTTGGCTTTTGGAGTTAGCGAGTATTAATCATAATCGTCTTATGGAGCTGGTCTGAGTATAGAGGCGGGCGTTGAACATACTTGGTTTAGAGATAGTGGCTAGCTCTGACCATACTTGGCGAGTATTAACCGTACTCAACTTAGATTAAAGGTCCTAACAAGATTCTTAAGTAAATAAAACATAATCCATGCTCGAGAAAGAGAGTTCATTGCTGCTAAGGAACTATTACAGAAAAATGAAAACAAATTCTAAGAGGGTGATAGTTGAATCCAGAGCATGCCTAGGAGCTAAATCCTAACCACGTACGTGTGTACTTCAACATAACCACGTTATTGAAAAATAATAAAAGTACATTTCTTATATCCTAAGAAGTGAGGGCATAGATCAGTTGATGATGATGTCGTGATTGCTCGGTTCAGGGTTCTTTCCATTTCGAGGAGCTCGAGGACCGACTTGAGGAGCTTGGGCGGAGGTTTGTGGCGGCATGGCCAACGCAGGTTTCTTGACGTACTCGGGTAGTTTTTCACGCCTAACCCTATCCTCGATGAGATCGCGCAAATGCCTGCACTCACTAGTGTTGTGGCCTGTTGTGTTATGGTACATGCAATGTTTTCCGGATTCAAGCTCTATCTGAGTCGGCTCCTTTCGAGGAGGTTTGGGGAAAGCTAGAGATCCTTGCAAGTCAAGGTATATATCAAGTAGGGATGAGTTGATCTAGGTGTATCGATCGTACTTGTCTTCTCTCCGGGATCGTACGTTCCGATCGCCCTTTTCTGAGACTTTTCCTTTTCCTTTGTTCTGGCCATTGGTGTTGGATGGACCACCGTCTATAGTAGCAAGCACCTTGAGGCTTTCCATCTCAATGCTAGCATCCTCTTGCTGGAGGAATATATCGGCTTCGGCATGGAAATCTTCAATGTCCCTAGGGGGTCTTTGGTTAAAAGATCCTGAACTTTGATCGGTTCTAGACACCAGCTATGGCGGCCATAAGCCCTATTGATGGCTCGGGTCGATCGACTGATGCTATGGCCACATTGAATCTTTCTAAGAAGGAGCGGAGGGTCTCATCAGACCGTTGCTTGATGGAGGTAAGAACAATGATACTCTTTGGTCGGGAGATGTGAACTCTGAATTGTTGATGAAGCGGGTGACCAACATGTTCCAAATGTTGATCGACTCAATGTTAACTGCTGGAGCCACATGCTAGCTATGTCAGTGAGAAAGAGAGGGAAGCACTTAGCCATGACATTAGTCAATGTAGAAAGCGCTTCCATGTGACACGTGTATCGCATGAGATGAATGGTCGGGTTGGTCCTACCATTGTAGGCTCCAGGACAGGAAGCTTGATGTCTGAAGGATTTTAGAAATATATGATTTCACGTGTGAATGGACTACGATGGATGTCGTCCACATCTTGTTGTCAAAATGTGCCTCTGGTGAAGCATTTGATGATGCTTGCAAGCTGGCTTCCATCTCCGAGGAGTCGTTGCTACGAATCCAATTCTGCACTGAGGACATCGATGAGAATTCCAGTACTAGGCCTAGGTGGAAGCATCCCTCGAGCTCCTACGGTCAGCTCGACCTCAGAGAGTTGAGTGAAGGTGGTCCCCCACCATAGGCACTAATTCAGGATTGGCTAAAGTCGCTTGGTTATTATTGGACCGAACCATACATATGGCAGTGGGATCGGGCCAATTCAAGCGAGTGGTATCCATCCGGGGCTCGGTATTGGCCTTACCAGAAGCGATGTTAGAGTGTTTACAGTAGTGTTTCCCTCTGTAACGACCCGCATTCTACGCATCGCATGATCGTAGAATATTTCTTTCTTTCACATATGAAGTCGTATGGTCATGTATCTTTGGGAAACGACTATTGGGGTCATTTCCCATGTTCATGATTTTTTTCGATTTTTAAATGACCATTTTGCCCCTAGCTGGTACTGTTTTGGCCATAACTTTTGATTGGAAAGGAATTTTGACCTGAAACCACTTCCATTGGCTCCAGATGATGGTTTACCTTTCCGTAGAGTGGTCACATGTGAAAAACGGACTTACCGTTTGGGAGATATGGTTGAAACAAGTTTCAGATAGTGAAAAACAGCTTAACCGGGCCTAATTAGGGTGATTAGCAAGAGGGCCCATGACCCATTTCGGGATTAGAGATGTATAGGGGCTGATTAGGGTTAGAAAACATTTCTTTCAGCCGCCACTTTCATTCTTGGAACCCTAGCAATGGCCTCCAACACCCAAATCAACTTCTAATCAAGTTATGGCTTAAACTACAACAAATTAAGGAGAGAAAGCACCAAAGCAAGGTTAGAGCTGCTGTGTTGCATCGGGAACAGCGCCATAACAGTAGATTATTTTAGGTCTAAAGTTTATTTGTGGCCAAGGTGAGTGATTTGCATAGTTTTGCACTAATTACGGTTAATTAAGGGTAATTAGTGAAGATTAGCGAATTTATACACTAATAAATTCTGGAAATTTTTTTACAAATTCTTAATTAATGTTTTAGACCTCTTCTAGAAATTTGGTTTGATTTGATTAAGTTTTGCTAATCATATCATTAGTTTTGCCTAAACATGCTTAAGGGAAAATTGGGGTTTTAGGCTATGTTTGATCCATTTTACATGCTATGGTTGTTGTTTTGATGTTTGAGGTCACTTCTCTATGTTGCTATGACTATATGATATGTTTTGTGATTGATTAAAACTGTTAGATTGGTCAAAAACACTGTCGTATGGCGTAAAACTGTCGCTGGAAAGTCACAGGAAATATGCAGGGTTTCGAACCGGATCGGATCGGATAATTGGGCTCGGATCGGATAGGAGAACTGGGCAAGTGGACTCGATTCGGATTGGAACTTAGCATAAGGGGCTTGGTGAGAAGGAAGGCCATTTGCTTAGAATTGGAGTTGGGCAGGGGATCGGATCGGAGAGACCAACAGGGGATCGGATCGGAGAGACCAACAGGGATCGGATCAGATGCAAGGGCATAGGGACCGGATCGGAGGACCAAACTTGGAGCTGGAGTTGGAGCGAAGCACCGGATCGGATCGGGACACCTAGGAGGGAGCAACCACCGAACCAGGCACAGGGCATCCGAACCGAACCGATGAAGCAAGGATACACCGAACCAGGCCAGAGGGGGAACACCGAACCGAACCGTACATGTGCTATTACTACTACGCGACGACTCTTCTGAAGACCAACTCCAATTCGACCAAAACCCGAGATGCAAAGGAAGTCCAAATGAGGGGCTTTGACTTAGGATCCAGTTGGGAACCAATGAGTGAGCTTCATGATTGGGCTTCGTTGCGGGACGTGTGCTAAGGGGTTGTCGATGTCTATAACTTTGAATCACTATGTGTACGGAGTACGTGAACGGATTTAGGGCCACAGTGGCCTAGGTACGGCTAAAGAGATATAGACCAATGAAGTGGGTCATTTGTAAAGATTTGGTCATGACTCCATGTGGTAAGCTTGGTAGTAGCAGTAGTTGTACAAGTCGAACCCCGTCACTACTCCGATGGATCTAGTGATTGACAGTGGTGGACATCGTATGCTTTACGCACTGAGTGAGAAATGTAAGGATGATTGCTATGTTTGATTTGTTTGCCTCCACTATGACATGCACACCCCCACTCCCGTTATCTTTATACCATCTGTTCAGTGACACCTTAGAGTATTGTACGGTATGTAGTGCTAACTCTTTGGTTGCAGGTCCAGGTTCAGGTATGGTTTAGTATACCTGTTATTGTTCTATTTAGCTGCTTATCGCTCATACCAGACTTTTTGTCTGACCCAGAGTTTTATGTCTCTTCTTATTACTCTGGGTGCTCTCACGAGCAAACTAGAGACAGGTTAGCTGGGTATGCACGGGTAGCTGATCCGGAGACGAGCAGGAGGCTTCCACGTATGATATATATATATATATAGTATTCTCCCTGTGTTTTTTAAGATCACTGCTTGGGCATTAGTAATGCATCCTCTACTTTAGCTTTCTTTTGTTTTAGAGACAGAAATTTTGGAAAACTGTAATAAGCTGTATTTGGATTTCCGCTGCTATGTTGGTTTAGTTTTCAGCTTATGCATTGTCTCGCCTATTTTATGTCAAGACTATATTATTATTATATTTTGTTCCATGCGCCGTGAGAAATTCTACAGGTTCCTTGTTAGTTTATTCTCCTCTTTCCTTTCCTTCTGACGACCTTCCCGTGCCAACTGGACATGTGTACAGCGCACTTTTGGAGTAAATGTTGGTTGGTGCAGGGCGGGCCGTCACATTTGGTATCAGAGCTCTAGGTTGCGTAGTTAACCTAGGGAAGTTATCAGGGAGAGATAGTATACGTATATGAGAGCACTTATTTGTGATTATTTTGGTTTTTCAAAAGCTATATATATATATACTATTAGTATAGTTAAGGAAGAAGTCGCACTGCACTAGCACCACTATGGAGATGATTAATCGCTTTCTCTTTACAGATTGAACGATGAGCCGATACACAAGAGGTGCCGGTAGGGGAGCCAATAATGGGAATGCTGCTGACATGAGGACGATGTTTACTGACCTCATGAGGGAGATGCTTAGGGATGTGCAGAGGGAAGCTCCCAATGGTGGTAATGGTGGTGGTCCAATAGTGCAAGCGCCTAGGGCCGGTTTCGCTAAGCTGAATAAGGATTATACTAGTCTTGGTGGGAAGCCGTTCCACGGAACGGAGTCGACCACAGATGTTCAGGATTGGTTGGATAGCTGCGAGCGTATCTTCGAAGATTTGGGTATCGAGGATGCGATGAAGAGAAGGCTAGCATCCCGTCAGCTGCAAGGACGGGCAATGAATTGGTGGAATGCTATAAAGGCAGCTACTCCCGAAGATCAGATTACTTGGGAGCAGTTTAAGGTTCGCTTTAGCGAGAAGTTCATTCCAACTGCTCAGAAGTCAGTGTTGTTTAAGAAATTCTTGGAACTCAAGCAGAATGGCAGAGCTGTCTCGGAGTATATTGCTGAATTCGACACTTTGTCGAAGTACGGGTTATCTCTTATTGATACTGCTGAGAGGAAGAATGAGAAGTTCATAACTGGCTTGGATCAATACTTGGGGGAAAGGCTTATTAACCATATCGATGAGACGTTTGAATCGATTGTCGGGAAAGCATTAAGGCCAGAGAGTCTTTACCCTAAGCCGAAGACTGAGGCTGCATCTGCAGAAGAACCGAAACCGCAAGCAAGCGGTGAAGGTAAGAATGGTTCTCAGAATAAGAGAAAGCAGAATCAGACTAAGGATGGCTAGAAGAAAAAGAATAAGCAAGATGTTGAGTGCTTCAGCTGTGGTAAGAAGGGTCATTATGCTAGTAATTGTCGGGCCAAGCCAGCGGATAGGAAGTGCTTCAACTGTGGCCAAGTGGGACATCACAAGGACAAGTGTCCGCAACCCCCTAAAGAAAAGCAGATGGTGAAAGCATATTCCCTTAATGCTATTCCTTCTTCGTCGAATTCCCCAACTGCAGCGGAGAAGGGAAAGAATGTCGTTATTCAAGGTATGCTTTCTGTTTATGATGTTGTTGTTAGAGTTTTGTTTGATACCGGGGCTTCCCGTTCTTTCATATCTAGTGACCTGGTAGATAGGTTGGGATTGGGGCCCGAGATTGTCGATAGACCTTTAGTAGTGACAAACCCGATTGGTGGTTCGACTAACCTTAGCATGATTTGTCGTAATGTGATCCTATCGAGTCATGGATGTATGTTTGTGATTGCTTTGTTTTGGGCTTTACTGGGTTTGGCATCATTTTGGGAGTCGATTGGCTCCAAAGATACGGGGTGGTGGTAGACTGTGAGGTCTTTTTGGTGACAGCTAGAGCGGATGATGGGTGGAGGATAGTGTTTGGTGGTCTACCTGGTGATGTGGGTAATGGCTAGTTTTCTAAATTCCCTCGACATCCCGCATAGTGAGTTGTCAGGTTTGCCCGTGGTTGGCCAGTATCCGGACGTTTTCGAAGAAGTGACCGAGCTTCCACCACACCGAGAGATTGAGTTCCGTATTGATTTAGTGAAAGATGCCAGACCTATAGTGATGCCACTTCGTCGTATGGCACCAAGGGAGCAACGAGAGCTCGGGGTGCAAGTCAGCGATCTTTTGAAGAAGGGATTTATCAGAAGGAGTGTTTCTGAATAGGGAGCACCAGTTGTGCTTGCTACCATGGCGGATGGTTCCCTTCGTTTGTGTGTAGACTACCGCGAGTTGAATAAAGTGACGAGGAAGAATAAGTATCCTCTACCGCGGATAGATGATTTGTTTGATCAGTTGAGTGGCGCGAGAGTATTTTCTCAATTGGATCTCGCGACAGGTTTTCATCAGCTTAGAGTGGAAGCTGAGAGTGTAGCTAAAACGACATTTCGGACGCCGTTTGGATTTTATGAGTGGTTGGTCAAGCCATTCGGGCTGACCAATGCCCCTGCATATTTTGTTGATCTTATGAATAGGGTATTCAAAGATCAGTTGAATAAGTTTGTCCTTGTGTTTGTGGATGATATTTTGGTCTACTCGAGGACAGAGGAAGAACACAAGGAAAATTTGAGGATAGTGATGGAGGTGTTGAGAAAACACCAATTGAAAGCGAAGTTTTCTAAGTGTCATTTCTGGAGAAGGGAAGTGAGATTCTTAGGCCATGTTGTTTCAGAGAATGGTATTGCCGTGGATCCTGCGAAGGTGGCTACGGTACAAGATTGGTCTACGCCTAAGAATGCAACGAACATAAGAAGTTTCTTGGGGTTAGCTGGATATTATCGTAAGTTTATCCAAGACTTCTCCAAGACAGCAGCACCGTTGACCTAGTTGACCAAGAAGAATCAAGCTTTTGTCTGGGACGAAAGGTGCGAGAATGCATTCAAGAGTCTAAAGGACAAGTTGACATATGCACCAGTGTTAGTCATTCCTAAGGGGAATGAAGAGATGACGGTATATACGGATGCATGTGGCATAGGGCTAGGTGCTGTATTGATGCAAGGAGGTAGGGTTGTAGCTTATGCAAGTCGACAATTGAAACCGCATGAGAGAAGATACCCTACCCATGATTTGGAATTGGCAACAATCGTGTTTGCACTGAAGATGTGGAGACATTATCTCTTGGGAGAAAGATTCGAGTTGTTTACCGATCATAAATCGTTAAAGTATCTCTTTTCTCAGAAAGATCTAAATCTCCGGTAGCAAGGGTGGTTAGAATTCTTAGCTTCCTATGATTTCGACATTGCATATACACCGGGAAAGGGCAATGCGGTGGCTGAAGCATTAAGTAGGAGACATGCCAGTTTAAGGGCTATGTTTCTAGAATGGAAGCAACTGGAGTACATCGCTGGGTATGATTTCAGGCCAAAGTGCGAATTGGATCCAGAAATGTTAGCAAGTTTGACGATCAGACCCACTTTGATTGAGCGGATTGGTTCCAGTTAGCGGAGCGATCCTAACTTATTGGAAGTCATCTCCAAGTTAGAGATGGGTATTGACGAGGAGATGAACAAGTATGGGCTTGATCGAGATGGATGGCTTAGAAAGAATGGAAGACTAGTTGTACCCAATGTCAATGGATTGAGAGATGAAGTGCTTAGAGAATGTCATCACTCAAAACTGACTATACACCCCGGTGCTAACAAGATGTACCGGGACATGATGTAGACCTACTACTGGGAAGGGATGAAAAGAGACATTGGGAAGTTTATATCCAAATGCATGAACTGCCAGCTAGTTAAAGCTGAGAAAAAGAAGCCTAGTGGTTTGCTACAACCATTAGAAATTCTAGAATGGAAATGGGAATAAGTGTCAATGGATTTCATTGATGGGTTACCAAGGACTAGATTGGGCCATTATAACATTTGGGTGATTGTGGACCGATTGACTAAGAGTGCAAGATTTATACCCGTCAAGTCAAACAGGACGGCAGCTAAGTTAGGGGAATTGTATATAAAGTGGGTAGTGAGATTTCATGGAATACCCAAAGGCATTGTGAGTGACTGAGATCCGTTGTTCACTAGTAGATTTTGGAAGAGCTTACAAGAGGCGTTAGGATCAGAATTACATCTCAGTACCGCGCATCATCCTCAAACCGACGGTCAAACAGAGAGGGTGAATCGAGTATTGGAAGACCTCTTGAGAGCATGTGTATTGGATTTTGGTGGATCATGGGATGACCATTTGCATCTAGTAGAGTTTGCATATAATAATAGTTATCAATCCAGTATCGGTATGGCTCCGTTTGAAGCTTTGTACGGAAGACCGTGCAACTCGCCGTCATGTTGGGTAGAAACTGGTGAGAAGTTTGTGCTTGGACCCAATGAGATAAGAGAAACTTCAGCTAAGATTAAGATTATCCAACAGCAAATGAAGGCTGGCCAAGATAGGCAGAAGAGTTATGCTGACAAGAGGAGAAGAGAGTTAAAGTTCTCCATTGGCGACTTGGTGTTTGTCAAGATATCTCCGTTAAAGAGCGTGATACGATTTGGCAGGAGAGGCAAGTTAGCACCAAGATTTGTTGGTCCATTCCCAGTTCTCGAACAAATTGGGAATTTGGCATATAGAGTTGAATTACCAGAGAAGATGGCAGGAGTTCACAACGTATTTCATGTTTCCCAGTTAAGGAAGTTCGTACACAACCCAGATGTGATTGTTTCACCTGATCAGTTGGATGAAATCGAAGTTGAACCCGAGGAGGTTAGGAACCGCAAGCCTATGCGTATTGTTGGGAACGATACGAAGCAACTTCGAAGGAAAGCGCTGAATCTAGTCAAAGTCCAGTGGGGCGAGAGTGAGAATGAATGTACTTGGGAGACAGAGGAGAGCATTAGGAAGACGTATCCAGAACTCTTCCCCTGGTAAGATTTTAACTTCGATTTAGTCTTTCCGCATGCTAGGATAGGCTTGTTTTGTTTGTTTTGCATGATTGATAGTTGTATATGGTTAGTAGGCATGCATGATCCTTTGTATATTTTGGGTTAAGGAATTTCGGGGACGAAATTTCTTAAGGGGGGGGGGGAGAATGTCACGACCCGCATTCTACGCATCGCAGGATCGTAGAATATTTATTTCTTTCACACATGAAGTCGTATGGTCATGTAACTTTGGGAGACGACTATTGGGGTCATTTCCCATGTTCATGATTTTTGTCGATTTTTAAATGACCATTTTGCCCCTAGCTGGTACTGTTTTGGCCATAACTTTTTATTGGAAAGGAATTTTGACCTGAAACCACTTCCATTGGCTCCGGAAGACGGTTTACCTTTCCGTAGAGTGGTCACATATGAAAAAAGGACTTACCGTTTGGGAGATATGGCTGAAACAAGTTTCAAATAGTGAAAAACAGCTTAACCGGGCCTAATTAGGGTGATTAGCAAGAGGGCCCATGACCCATTTCGGGATTAGAGATGTATAGGGGCTGATTAGGGTTAGAAAACATTTCTTTCAGCCGTCACTTTCATTCTTGGAACCCTAGCAATGGCCTCCAACACCAAATCAACTTCTAATCACTTTCTAATCAAGTTTTGGCTTAAACTACAACAATTTAAGGAGAGAAAGCACCAAAGCAAGGTTAGAGCTGCTGTGTTGCATTGGGAACAGCGCCATAACAGTAGATTATTTTAGGTCTAAAGTTTATTTGTGGCCAAGGTGAGTGATTTGCATAGTTTTGCACTAATTACGGTTAATTAAGGGTAATTAGTGAAGATTAGCGAATTTATACACTAATAAATTCTGGAGAAATATTTATAAATTCTTAATTAATGTTTTAGACCTCTGCTAGAAATTTGGTTTGATTTGATTAAGTTTTGCTAATCATATCATTAGTTTTGCCTAAACATGCTTAAGGGAAAATTGGGGTTTTAGGCTATGTTTGATCCATTTTACATGCTATGGTTGTTGTTTTGATGTTTGAGGTCACTTCTCTATGTTGCTATGACTATATGATATGTTCTGTGATTGATTAGAACTGTTAGATTGGTCGAAAACGCCATCATATGGCGTAAAACAATCGCTGGAAAGTCACAGGAAATATGCAGGGTTTCGAACCGAATCGGATCGGATAATTGGGCTCGGATCGGATAGGAGAACTGGGCAAGTGGACTCGATTCGGATTGGAACTTAGCATAAGGGGCTTGGCGGGAAGGAAGGACATTTGCTTAGAATTGGAGTTGGGCAGGGGATCGGATCGGAGAGACCAACAGGGGATCAGATCGGAGAGACCAACAGGGATCGGATCGGAGGAAATGGCATAGGGATCGGATCGGAGGACCAAGCTTGGAGCTGGAGTTGGAGCGAAGCACCGGATCGGATCGGGACACCTAGGAGGGAGCAACCACCGAACCAGACACAGGGCATCCGAACCGAACCGATGGAGCAAGGGTACACCGAAATGAACCGATGGAGCAAGGGTACACCGAACCGAACCAGGCCAGAGGGGGAACACCGAACCGAACCGTACATGTGCTATTACTACTACGCGACGACTCTTCTGAAGACAAACTCCAATTCGACCAAAACCTGAGATGCAAAGGAAGTCCAAATGAGGGGCTTTGACTCAGGATCCAGTTGGGAACCAATGAGTGAGCTTCATGATTGGGCTTCGCTGCGGAACGTGTGCTAAGGGGTTGTCGATGTCTGTAACTTTGAATCACTATGTGTATGGAGTATGTGAACGGATTCAGGGCCACAGTGGCCCAGGTACGACTAAAGAGTTATAAACCAATGAAGTGGGGTCATTTGTAAAGATTTGGTCATGACTCCATGTGGTAAGCTTGGTAGTAGCAGTAGTTGTACAAGTCGAACCCCGTCACTACTCCGATGGGTCTAGTGATTGATAGTGGTGGACATCGTATGCTTTACGCACTGAGTGAGAGATGTAAGGATGATTGCTATGTTTGATTTGTTTGCCTCCACTATGACATGCACACCCCCACCCCCGTTATCTTTATACCATCTGTTCAGTGACACCTTAGAGTATTGTAAGGTATATAGTGCTAACTCTTTGGTTGCAGGTCCAGGTTCAGGTATGGTTTAGTGTACCTGTTATTGTTCTATTTAGCTGTTTATCGCTCATACCAGACTTTTTGTCTGACTCAGAGTTTTATGTCTCTTCTTATTACTCTGGGTGCTCTCACGAGCAGACTAGAGACAGGTTAGCTGGGTATGCACGGGTAGCTGATCCGGAGACGAGCAGGAGGCCTCCACGTATGATATATATATAGTATTCTCCTTGTGTTGTTGAAGATCACTGCTTGGGCATTAGTAGTGCATCCTCTACTTTAGCTTTCTTTTGTTTTAGAGACAGAAATTTTTGAAAGTTGTAATAAGCTGTATTTGGATTTCCGCTGCTATGTTGGTTTGGTTTTCAGCTTATGCACTGTCTCGCCTGTTTTATGTCAAGACTATATTATTATTATATTTTGTTCCATGCGCTGTGAGACATTCTACAGGTTCCTTGTTAGTTCATTCTCCTCTTTCCTTTCCTTCTGACGACCGTCCCGTGCCAATTGGACATGTGTACAACGCACTTTTGGAGTAAATGTCGGTTGGTCCAGGGCGGGCCGTCACACCCTCCGTCACGTTGGAGACCGGTATGGTAGAGTGGTCTTGGGACGCGGAGGTTTGTTTTCCCTAGCTCTTCGTTGAAGGGGAGGCTGCATAAGACGGGTTTGCAATAAGACATTGGGTCGAACCGGATGCTGCAACGTTCCTGGTTCTGGCCGACCCAAAGGTTGCACTGGTTCAGATGTTTTTTGTCCAGAGAGTGAGTCGAGCCCTGGAGTGAAGGCAAAGCGGACGATAGATCTGGATCTTGGCTACGGCTGACCTACAAATCTGCAGCTACCGAAGCTCCGTTTAGTACCGGCAGTGATGATCCTAGCACTAGCCGATCGGGAAGTGAAGTTGAACCAGGAGGATGCAAAGGTATGGATCGACCTGGGGTTTGAATTTCCGCTGATCAAAGATCAATTGTTTCCCCAACCTCTCCCGATGTAGGAAATGATACTGGAATGCGAGATCCTTTTTCCATCCGAGCGAGGAGGTTATTCATCACTTCCTGCTGATGTTTGAGAAGTTCTCCCTGAGATGCCATCTGGTTTCTGAACTCAGCCAAAACTTTATCCATGTCGTCCGTGGTAAGGTATTGGGACGACTCATCATGGGAGGAACCCTCATGGCTTTACACTGTTGCTGCTGCTCCTGTTGCATCAACGAGTCGAGATTGAGAGTAAGAAGGTCCTGTGTTCTTTTTCCTCTTTGTCATTGTTTCCTTAAGAGTTGCCGAGGGTCATAGGTTTGACCCCTTCCTGATGCACCAAAGTGTTGACATCAAAAGTTGGTTTAGTGATGTTCAACCCCCAACGTGTGTTAATCACACACGAAAATGATCATAGAGATGCAAGAAAAGTAAATGAACAAGGCAGACACAATATTTTATAGCGGTTCGTCTTATAACGATGCTACATCCACTTATAATCTTTGTTTATATTATCGATTATAGGTTACAGTTGTTTTTCAGTGTAAGAAAGCTGAGAAAAGAATGATTTAAACATAAAATCATTGTGTTAAATCTAGAGAACATGGCATGCTATTTCTGGTAAGCCGAGTAGTAAACTTTGAGTGGTTGATTTCCGATGGATTTCTACTTCAGGAAAAGCTGTATATATAGGCGAGCCAGTGGGACAGATTTGCATGCGGCGTGGAGTACATTTTCTGGGGCTTTTACATGTGGATCTCAATCCGGCTGAGTAGTTGTAGGTGGCGGGACCCAGTACTGCTCATGAATAGTTCTTCCATGAATTTTCCAGGCTTGCGGCATCAAATATATGGCGTGTAAAAAGGAGCGCTGGTCAAACTTATCCGCTGCTCCAGCCTTGGGAACAGGGGTTCGTTTGATAGTTCATAACTTTCTTTGATCTGATACTGTAGGTGATAATTTTACTAGATACTTCTGCTCCGAGATTCCATTTCGATCCGATCTTTCAGGGAATGGGTTGATCGGTCTATTGACGACTCAACCGACTGATTAATCTTTTCTTTAGGAGGGTGTCGCCTTATTATATTGTCTCGGGGAGATCTGAGGTCGATCAACCTAAGATGACAATTCTCCCTTGAGGCCTAGAATGGACCGATATCTGGTAGTAGGCTTCGACTTCAGGTTGGGATGACTTTTTGCCCTAAAGTTGGTCAACACCACCCTACCCTATTGCATCAGTATGACGCCTAATCCTGTGCCACAAGCATCCGTGTAGACTATAAACACCTTTCTATTATCGGGAAGAGTTAGGACATGGGTTGTTGTCAGAGCCCTCTTTAGCCGTTGAAAAGCATCTTCAGCATCCACGCTCCAAGTAAAAGCCAAGTTCTTCTTCATTAGACGGGTAAGCGGAGCTAAGATCCATGCAAAATCTTTAATAAACTTCCTATAATAACCCGCCAATCCAAGGAAACTTCTTACCTCCGTTGCACTCTTATGGGCCTTCCAGTCTTGAACTGCGACTACTTTAGTGGGGTCTACCTCTATTCCTTCCTTGGTGACTACAAGCCCTAGGAATCTTACTTCCTTTCTCTAGAAATGACACTTAGAAAATTTTGTTTTAAGTTGATGTGCTTTAAGCATACTTAGAACCTCCTTTAAGTGTTGGGCATGTTCTTCTTCGCTCTTTGAGAAGCTCAGAATGTCATCCACGAACACTACCACGAACTTGTTCAGATACTCCCTAAACACGCGACACGTTAAGTCTGCAAAGTATATTTGTGCATTAGTCATCCCAAAAGGCATGACCACCCACTCAAAGAAACCATCCAAAGTTCAAAAAGTCATTTTGTCAATACTATCATCCGCCAATCTAAGCTGATGAAATCCCATGGCTAGATCCAATTATGAGAAAACTGAAGCGCTACTAGTTGGTCAAACAAGTCATCAATCCTTGGTAGTGGGTGCTTATTCTTCTTGGTGAGTTTATTCACCAATCTGTAGTCCACATATAGACGGAGAGAGCCATCTGTCTTAGTTTCAAAAACGACTGGAGCTCCCCAGTCAGAAATGCTTCGCCTACTGAATCCTTTTTTCAACAACTCACCCACTTGTTTGCTGAGCTCCCTCCTCTCTTAGAAGCCATGTGGTGCACTGGAAATGCTACAGGTTTCACATTTTCCACTAAGTATATCCTGAAGTCTATCTCATGCCTTGGAGGTAATCCTCTAACCTCGTCGAACACGTCCGGGAACCTGCTAACATGGGTATTAATTGAAGATCATCAACGGAAGCATTGAGAGAATCTAGGAAACTAAACATCACCGGCCCCCGTGGGCCACAAGAAATTTCGGGAGTTCCATCATGGCAAGTAAGAAGTCTAACTACTCTCTTTTCTCAATCAAGAATGGCACCATACATGGCTAGCCAATCCATTCCTAGAGTTAATCCGTAACCCATAAAACCAAGAATATATGCGTCACATTCAAATTCGATGCCTAAAACAGAAATCCTCAAACCCCTATACATCATGGATAAATGAGTCATTCCTCTTATGGGATTTGAGACTATAATGGGATCGGAAACATTATTAGTATCTAGGTGCATATTTTCTAAAATAGAGTTGGGTATGAATGAATTAGAAGCACCGAAATCAAAAAGAGTTCTAATACGATAGTCTAAAAGAGAAATCAAACCTTCTACTGTGATTTTCCTACCCCGGTCCGGTTCACCAGCCTCTAAAGCATTAACTTGCCCTCCAAACGATCCATCCTTCTGTCCTTGCCTTTTAGGGCACTGTCCCTTGAAATGTCCAACTTGACCACAAACAAAGCAAGCATTCTTTGTCTTTCTGCAATCTTTCACAAAGTGTACTGAGGCACCACACCCATGACATTTCACTTCTGTCTTAATCTGAGCTTTATCGGGCTTTCCCCCTTTCTTAGCTATATTCTTCTTAAGTCACCATTTCTTTTTCTCAGCCTTGGATTTCTCTTCCTCTATCTTAACCTCTTTCTTTCCTTCTTTTCCATCCTCGTGCATTAAATCAATGTCAACTAGTCTTTCGAAGGTTGCTTCCATTGGTACATGTGTCAGGGCTAAGTCTTGGAGCGGTTGGTTTCAATCTCTTAGCAAACCTCAAGGCCTTTTTGTGAGGAGTGTTTACTAACTCAAATCCAAATATTGCTAGTTGATTAAAGGTGTTGACATACTCCTTTATAGTAATGCTTCCTTGTTTCAAATTCAGAAATCTCTCCACTTGCATTCCTTTTCTGCTTGCGATAATATTTCACCTCAAATATAGCCTAAAAATTATCCCAAGTAGCTACTTCTGGTCCGGCTTGAACTATTTCCCACCAATACAATGCTTCATCCTTCAGTTGCCAAGCGACCAACTGGATTTTTCTCCTCTCATCGAGTTCAAACAAGTTGAATACATTCTCCATTTCTCTTAGCCAATTGTGCGCTTCCATAAAACTTTCAGTATCGTGAAAATTTTTGCCTCCCATTGCGCATAAGGCCTTACAAAGCTTAGCAAAGTTGACTACAGGAGGAGGAGGCGCTACTACGACTACAGTTGGGGGAGGGACATTCTCTTGTACTCCAACAGGCGTCGTAGCTTCTACATATCTACAAAACCATGTAGGAATGGGAATGCCCTCTGAAAAGTAAGGAGCCTTAGACATTTTGAAAAGGGATGAAATAAGAATTCAGAAAGAGAATCGAAGGAATATTGTAAATGACTAGAGGGGATATGTTTTTCAAAAATTGGCTTTTATGCGAAAATCCTTTATTTTGAAAGTGCTTTTCAAAAAAAATATTTGATCTTGTAACTATAGGCTATGATACCAAATGTGACACCCCACGCCTGCTAATATAACACTTAAGAGAATGCATTAAGTTTCGTGAAGCGCTATAGGTAAACAACAACTAAATTTACAAGGTAGATATAAATAATACAGCGGAAAACTTAAAACTTTTATCTCAATTTAAAGCATGGCATTACATCTCAAATGTCAAGAAAAACTAAAATCATCTGCCTCTATAATATTAGAGTACAAAAACCATAACAATATCCCTTAAGTGTCATTACAAATAACATAGATGAATAAGCGGAAGAAAGTACATGAAAAATGAGAGTTATCCAAGCCCAAACAGAATCATGATCTCAACTACTGACCAATCCCACTTTGTAACCTGAGGGAGAAGGAAGAGAGAGAAGGGAAACAAAATGGGTCAGACATAAAGTCTGGCGAGTTCTAGTAATTTTTAGCATAAGCATCTGAAAAGGTGTCAAGACAAATAAATAATACTAGATGAGAAAGAATAGTAAAACATGTATATAAGTGCGAGGTAAAAGAGATATCAAAACAAGATAATGGTTGATTAAACTTCTCATTCATATCCCAAGTTACTGCACCAAGTTACTAGTATTAATAAGATTAGGTGTTACCCAAATTACTACCCATGCGATCGGCTCCCTGTTACCTGAATATCCTGTGTTAGCCCCGGTAGTAGGGTGTATCGGTCCCTAACCCATCAACTTTATAGAACGCAGACCTATTCGTAGGTAATACAGCACCTTAGTTTCCTGTAATCGGACCCATACATGCTCATGACTCTGCCAGAACACGCTCGTACCCACCCCCAAACCTTGAAACTCTTACAATCCAGTTCAATAAAGCGTTCCTTGTCCCCTAACTAGTGTGAGGCCCTTACCGAGATACCAATAGGGATACTAACTGATATGGGTTTCACACAACTTGACACAAGCCACCCCCTAAGCTTGTGTCCCTGTGTACCTAGGATTTAAGAATCTCGAAAACCTAATACAAATTACTAGATTTAGGACCTCTTAGCTTATTAATTAATAGGTGTAACTTAGCAGGTTTAAGTTCATTAATAAGCATGGTTGTAAAAAGACATTTATCCTAAATGTTATTGGTGTACAAACCCTTCCCAAACAAGCATCTACCCAGATGTACAATTAGACTTATAGAAATTCGTTTTACTTAGTTTTTACATCTGGTACTCATATATTCTCACATGTTATACTTAATATTACATTAAGTCCATTCTACCAGATTTACATGTCGCATATTGTTCCTTTAATGTAATAACCCAAATTTACAGTCAAAGGTTCTAAATCTACAATATGCCCAGTTTTCTTCGTTTTAATGTCATTATCCAATTATTCCAGTTTACGTCCTTTATATGTAATCAACGGTAATAGCCTATGCTTTGAGTAGCCTAGGTTTAGTGTAAATAAGAAAAAGTAAAAAAGGGAGAAAATAGATCTCAGACTGAATAAAAAGGCATATAGAAAGACCGTTAATAAATAAATCAGAATAGGGGTAAGGAAGACAGAAGTATACATGAACATAAATTAACTGTAGATCTGAATAAAAGAACATGTATTAACAGTAAATCTAAATTAATAGTAAAAGAACACATACAAGAATTAACTTATAGTTACTGTTTATTTCAAATCCAAAACTATTTACTGTCCAAAACCTTTTTAAATAACAAGATCTAAAAATGACATGAAACTCACAACAACAGGCTTGGGGAAGAAGAAGATATCTCTTTTTGTATGAATATGCCTTTTAGAAAAAATCCACTTTTATCTTTCTTTTTTTTGTAGAGTAGTCTGAATTGTCCTTGCTATTTTATAATTAGGCAGCACCTTAGTAGTTCTATGTATATATTAATCTCAAAAAAAGGTTTAGAGGAAGAAGGAGGAAGAAAGGCTTTGTGTGTGTAGAAAATGAGGTTGCATGCCTTTATATAGACTACCCAGGACAATCCACCACCGTTAGATATTAGATTTTCAAATATAGCCATACACGTAATGTTGAGTCAGTGGACGAACCTAAAACATAAAACAGTCCAGGTACAACTAGAAGAATCCACCCAGCATGTTGTTGGGTCAACCCACCGGCATACTGTGTCAACCCATGGGTCGACCCCTCCTATACATGGGTCGACCCAGGTCTTTGGTTGGGTCGTCCCATGATCGCTATTTTTTATGTCCGATTTGAATTATTTTGAATTTGTTTATACATAATCTCCTTATATATACAATCTTCTTATGTCCATAACTTCTTCATACGTTGTCTGATTTACGCAAACTTGAGGTCTGTCCAAACCATAATTCTGAGATGAACATAACAATAATGTTGATTTTACTTAATTTTGAATGTTTCATTAAGTAATACCCATTTTATTATCTTTATTATATAGTTACAGTGTATTAAATTATGGGGTGTTACATTTTTGGTTAGATATCTGAGCCGAAGCTGAAGGCATGCTAGGCGTTTGGGAAAAGAGGCCAGTTTTCTGGTCTTATTAGAAAAATTTTCCCTAGGCTAGAGACAGACGTTTAGCCCAAACGCCGGGTGTTTAATGCGACTCCTAGATCTATTTTGAGTTTTTTACTCGACAGGTTGATTTGTGAAGGTTCAAGGGGAAATTTGGGAAATTGCCAAAGAAAGGTCTCTCCCTATATAAGTTTTTCGCAGATTCAAAGAATGATTAAGGTTTTGAAAAGGTTTATTCAAACTAAGATTTTAGGAATCCTAATCTTCTTCAATTCTCATCTCCACAAAATCATTTTTTTTGTGAATTTATATCATTTATTCAGTCTCTTGTATTCTTCTGTTAGTATATAATAAAATCTCTCTTTCAAACTAACAAGACATTAGTGAAATCACTATGCATCGCTATGTGATTTATTTTTGGTAATTGATTTATTATATCTCTTGTTTGGTTATTGTGAATTTTTATTGGATTAAGTTGATATTGTTTAAAGAAATTTATTGTTTTTTTTGGCACTTTTACCACAATCTCGTCTTTCGTTGTGTTTGAGGATTTGATTTGAGCGGTCTTAAGTTGAAATTCTCCACAATGGATAATACCATACTTAATGTGTGTTTTTGATGCAAGGATTGAGTTGATGAATTCATGTGCAATTGTGCTACATGAGGTAAGAAACCCAAAAATTAAGATTATATATTTATTCCTTATTATACGATATTAAGGTAATCTTCATGCTTTTTAATTTAATGTTAATTTTGCGCCTGTATATAGTGCTGCTATTTTGTGATACATGGCAAGATTATGGGTAGCTTCCTTCTCTCCCTGTTTATAATAATATATTTACATAAAATTGGTATAAATGATTTGTAAACTAAAAAGTGTTCTGTTTTGTGGGTATGCAAGGAGAACAAAGTCTGTCATTTGACATAAAGAGTACATTTCACTAGTCTAGATGTGTATCTTAGCTTTATGATTTTGTATTATGCTATATTTTGAAATCATCACTTGGATATGTGCCACGTTTATGTATTATGTGTTTTAATACGTTAAAAGTTTTTATGTAATTTTATCGAATATTTTGAAGTGTGTGTTAGCAATTTATATATGTAATTTTATCATTCTTAGCTTTAGGAACGTGTTTTTATTTATTTATGTGTGTAATTTTATCATAACTCTTTTTTGCAACTGTCATAAATAGTAGTAAAACGTAATCAGACTATTGCAATTGTGCATATCCAATCTGGCATCGGCTAGTTGTGATAGGTCTATTGCAAGTAGCATTGGCATTTGCGGAATGGTTGTTTTATTATAGTGAACGTTGTCAGTGGAATAGAATAGGATTACTGATGGAATAAAATGAAAATACCGGCAGAATAGAATGAGATTATTAGCGAATTATCCAAACGAAACCGCTGTTGAAAGGGCTTACTAAGGGATTGCCATAGATATCGTTGGATTAAATGTACACCTAAACTAATATATGTTGCCAATCTTTTGCTAATTTGTAAGTGTTTACCGACAGATTGCATGTAGATTTTGTTGGATTAAATATACACCTAAAATAATATCTATCGCTAATCCCTTTCTATCTAGCAAGGGTTTACCGATGTATTTTTATAAAAAATAAATTCTCAAAAAATATATATGCTTCGGTAAAATGCGGATAAATTATTTAAAATTTAAAATTTTTGTATTTAGATTTAAGATATAAAAAGGTCAAAGAGTTCATAATAATTTCCATTGCAAAAGAGACGTTAAATTAACTATTTGAATTTTCCTAACTACACATATCCATAAGAAATCCATAGCTAAATCAATTATGGTGATGGATTTCCGATGAATTTTGCCACTACAAAATCAATATTTTCATGTAGTGTTTGTATAATCTATTGGATGGATTGTTCCAAAGAAGTCTTTGTTCGCCGGAATTTTGTGATTAGGGAAATAGATAGACCATCGAAAGTTGGCAGAAGGCATGGTCAAAAGTGGAAATAGGCTCAGCAACATGGGTAGAGGTACTAGTCATTTGTAGGTGGTATCGAACCAGGGTACGACGACATAAGGCAATGATATTTTCAGGTTGATTATTGCAGCTTCTAGATCTGGGCATAATATAAAAGAGGGGCTAGAAAGCGCATGCATACATTATCTTATACATATTTTACATTTTATTATTAAATAAAATAAAATCTTATATCTTCCGGTAGTGATATCATATGCATACAAACTCCAATTCATATGTAGTGCTCTCCATCAGACTCAACGGTGAAAAATTAAAATCGTTTCGACACTAGCTTTCATGAGTTTGGAGACTGTTGTAAAAGTTGCATAAACGTGACTTATTTAATCGAGTTCATTTTATATTTAATGGAAAATTATAAGTAAAAATTAGGGTCACATCCTTAAAATAAAACTTAATTAAGCTCACATCCTCCTATTCTAAAACATATAAATTTCATCCCTATTTTAAACAGCGGCTAATATTTTTCCTGATCTGGCCTTTTTCTTAATTCGCGCCGTAATTAACTAGGTTGGATTTGATTAGTACGTTATTTTTTTCCTTATTAGGAAACTATATTTCGTTGTCCATGGGGGCGCCGTCATCATTTTAAATTTTTGAATATCAAAATTTTGTATATCGACCATTCACTTTAAACAGATTTTTTCCAAAGATTTAATTACATCGCTCCTTGGTTTATACAATGGCAGCTTGTTCTTCAAGGTAATTCTTACTTTTTAATAATTTAATTTCTATACGTATATCATTTTTTTTTGTTGATTGAATATTCGGATGTTCTTTAATTGTTTGTTTTTGTCGATGGATTGTATAAAATTTTATTGTTTTTATGGATCATACAGCCGTATTTATTAATTTTTCATCTTATTTGTTCTTCTACTCTTAATACGTGTATAAGAATACGCATATATTGTTGATATGAGCATATATGTATGCAACTACTTTTATCACACGTGCATACTGATTTGGTTAAATTTAGGAAAGTTGCGTATAAGTATGTATATATGCATAATTATACACAGATTTTTTTAAAAATTTGTTTATGTGTGCTTGCTGTTGAGTTGCATACAAATGTATATATATTATTAATATATGCGAAGTAAAAGTTTGTTGCATATATTCTGATTGAAAATATGCGCAACATTTCTAGAATTTGCATACAAGTATGCATCTGTTACTGATATATGTGTATATGTATGCATCTGTTTATAATTATTTGAAGATGATTGTATTTTTATATGATTTCTGCACATTTGGCTTATTAATGGCGATTCTATTCTTTGTTTAACAGTGTTCCTGCTGATATTAGTGTATTGGTGTAGTTGAAATTAGGGAATGATAGCTTTCTATTTGTCTATATTTTGATAGTTTTGTTGATATCGTGAGAGATGCTGCTTGTGGTAAGTGAACTGATTTAGGTCCATTGTCCTTTAAATTATATCACCTCAGAGATGGTTTGAAAAGGAATATCGAAAGTAATTCTAATCTTCAGTCTATTCTTTTGTTGGCTACACATAATCACGAGGATTATTTGGTTAAATTCATTGACGTCAATCGTAGTAATTCTTTAGTTGCTTATGGTAGCGATTCTTCTTTTGGCAGTGATTCCTCTTTTGCTAGTACCAGTGATTTGAGCAATCAATTTAGGCAATTGTTGAGAAGTGATTTGAATCAACCTATTTTTTCTGGTGTTGGTCAACAATTTCTAGGAGGTGTTACTAAATTTAGACTTTATTTGGTGATGTATAGTATGAAAACCGGATACAAGATGAATTTGATTAAGAATGATAAAGAACGAGTTACGGCTGTTTGTTCTAAACAAAATTGTAGTTTTAGGATTCATGCTTCTCTCAAGTTTAATCTTCTGGATATTTTGTTGTAAATAGATTTCAACCTGAACATAATTGTGGTGCCGGAATTCATGGCATAAATAATCTGGTTATTTCTAGTAAATTAATTAAGTTGTTGGTTTGTGATCATATTCAAGCCAATCCGTTAATGAAGACAAAGGATATTATGAATTTGTTTCAAACGGAGTATAATGTTATCTTGAAGTATTATTACGCTTATAGTGGAAAGAGGTTGACATTAGAGGATTTACATGGAAGCGATGTAATGTTCTACCATCATTTACAGTCGTTTTGTGATGCTGTTGTGACTACTAATCCTAGGAGTAAAGTTGTTTTGGAGTGTAATGATGATACACGTCAATTTGAGAGAGTTATTATTGGATTTGAAGCTTGCGCATATGGATTTCAATATTGTCGATCTTTAATTTTGGATGATGCAACTTTTATGAAGGGAAGAGCTAAAGGTTGTTTAATGGCTGCTACTGGTAAAAATGAAAATGAAGGTATGTTGTTTTACAAGTTAATTTGCATTGATAACAGCATTTTTTTATGATCTTATGCTCACCTATATGCAAATTTTTTAAAAAATTTCACGTGCAATAATTCTAAACTAATGCAAACATGGTAAAAAAGGAAATTAGTATATGCAATCAATGTTGCTCAATTTTGCGTATCTGCATATAGGTGTTCAAATATTCAACATATTTGCATATAAATGCACAAATATTCTGTATTTATGCATAGTTGATTGCAATTATTCTAACTGTACAGGGTGAATGCATCATTTCTGATTTCCTGCATTTAAGTACGCAAATGATTCTATAATCTACATGCACGTAAGATAATTTGGATAAATATGGTAAAATAATTTTGAATTGTCTGTTTGAATACAGTTTCACTATAAATCTGCGATGTAATTTTCAATCTATTATTCTAATATAATTTTACTATAATTAATTATGCTCATGTTCTGAATATGTGCATACAGTTATGCAAATATTAAATATATTTACATACATATGTGCATCTATTACGTATAAATGCATAACAAATTGCATAATTTCTAACTCTACATAGTGAATGTATCAGTTCTGATATTGTAGAGTCAAATACACAAATGTTTTTAGAATATTCTTGTGTTACTGCTATTTTTTCTACTTGCTGCTATTTTTTGTTCTATTTATTAGTTTAACTTTCTTTTTGTTTATTTACATAGGTTTTTTCCCTATAGCAATTGATATTGTGTCTGGAGAAGATGAAGACAACTGGAACTTAAAGAGTTTTTTAAAGATGACAATAGAAGTTATGTTTTCATTTCTGATCGTCATCATGGTATTCTTGTTGCAATTCCAAAGGTGTTTCCAAACTCAGTTCATGGATCTTGTTTTTATCATCTGACCAACAATTTAAAGGTTGCTCTAAAATCTCAATTTTCCAAAATAAATAATAGGTTGTTGTTGGATTCTTTTGCTAGAATTGCTTACACATACAATTTGACTGATTTTAATGCTGCATTAAAGAACTTTAGAAATGTTGGTGGATCTACTGCGGCAAATTTTTTGAGTGGAATTCCTTTTGAGAAGTTTACTAACGTATTTTTTCCTGGTTGTCGTTATGGTGAAATATCATCTAACTGTTCTGAAAGTTTTAACAAGTAGATTTTAGAGGAAAGACATTTACCAATCACTGCTTGTTTGGCTAAAATTAGATTAATTTTAATGAAACTTATGTCTGATAGTCATGAAGCTGCTTCTACTAAAAAATAGTGTTTTATGTCCTGTAAATGAAACTCGGTTACGTAATCTTCATTTGGAAGGAGCATCATGGTTTGTTATCAAATCAAGTGAATATAATTTTGAAGTTCTTTCTCCCATCCATCAATTTGTTGATTTATATAATCGGGTCTGTTCCTGTAACGTGTGGCAAATTAATGGTTTTCCTTGCGCTCATGCCGTCAGATGTATTTTAAGTTGCGAAAATTTGAATGTGTATGACTACGTTGAAGCTTATTTCAAAGTCGGTTATTTTTTAATGTCTCATTCTCATCCAATCAATCTGATCGTACACTATATGGGTGAAGATGTTTCTGCTGAAGATGAAATGCCTGGTCGTCCATAGTCTTCCAAAAGGTTGAAGTCAGCAGGTGAGTTTACAAAGACGATTAGATGTGGTTTGTGCAAGAAGCTGGGTCATAACAAAATAACTTGTTCTTCAACAGACTATTAGATATGTTTTGTTATTTTTTCTAATTTTTAAGACAATTGGTTGTAGTGTAAATTGTTGTGAACATTTATGTGCTACTTTAAATTTAGTTCAATAATTTAATGTTAAATTCTCTGATTTTTACAGTTATTTTTTTAATAACTTATTTGTATGCAATTATTCTGTATAGTTGCAAACATGTATGCAATTATACTAATTATTTGTATCACATTAATGACATTTTGCATAGATGCATAAATGTATGACACAAATTGGATTTGCGACATACAAGTACGAAAGTATTGATATAACTAGATAATGTATACTAGTATTCTATTCTGTTGTATACAAGTATGCAACTACTCTTATTAAGTGCATGCAAGTCTGCAAATGTTTAGCGTGTAGGCGTATTCTCTTTTATCGTTGAATATTTGCTTCCTTTTTAAATCATGAATTATTTTTACCTACATATTTTCCAGTTTAATAATTTGATATCTTAAAAGAAAGATAACATCGACTGTTGTACTGAATCTACAAATACTTGCACTAATGTAAGCAATTATATAAAAAAATGCATATGTATGCAAGCATTCAAAATATGTTCATAAAACAAAATATTTATAGCATTTCCATTTACGCTTGTATATAACAGTACTTTTATATAACTACGAAATTTTCGTGTTTCCTTTGAAAAAAGAATTATGGGTAAAATTTAGCAATATTGCACTTAAGTATGCAAGTATTATGAATAATTGTATACAGGAAAACAACAATTCATAATATCGTTTAAGTTCATAAAAATAAATTTCGAAACCTAAAATCCAACCATAATTCAGCAAATAAACTACATAATTATGTCGTTGTAGTTCGACAACTGAAAATGTATAGATGTATTCAAGTATTAAAAATAATAGCGCCTAGTTAATATTTAGAGAAATTGCATACAAGTAAGCAACTAACAAGATTAATTACATATAAAGTTGTAAATATTCTAAATATTTTTGCAGCATATATATGCAAATTTCACAAAAATTTCATATAAGTTTGCGAATAGTAAGACTGGCTGGCATCAAGTTAGCAACATTTCATAATTCCGTAAGATATTCAAAACTACTGGATTCAGAACATAAAATTTAACATCAATCCAGCTTACAACCTACATAATCTTATCACCGTATTTCGAGTATTTAATACCATTGGTAATATATACAAGAAATCTAAACATTAACTTCCCAAATTTAAATGATCACGTTTTCTTCAGATAGAAAGTAGTTTTGTGTCAAGTTTTCAGTTGAAGTCCAACTATGTGGTTTACAGTTGAGAATCTCGTAAGCAAGAACAGCTCTTTGTAGATACATAGCTTGCGGCATGTAAATTTCATCTTCTTTATTTGGTTCTATGTTCTCACTTCTTTATTTCATAAAATTCATCACAAACATTGCGCAATCGCCTCTGAAAAAATGGAAAGAGATTATGAGTTAGTCCGAAGCATTGAATTGTTTATGGAACTATTTTCTATTATCTTCATATAATCATGCAACTATTTCAAATAAATGCATCGTAGTATGTAAGTATGTTCAATCTATTTACTTACGTGCGGCCTTACTGTGGCAGTTTGAAAATTCAATATCCTTGTGTTTTAGATAATTCTTGCCTAGCATTTTTTTTCACAAACGCATTGATGTACGTTGTCTGTTCAACAAAATAAGACATACATTAATATATAGAATACTAATACAATTATTTTGGATATCAATGTACATACCATTTTCTGGGCTATTTCCTGATGTTCTCCTCCTTCACGTCTTGGTTTATCCGAGTCATAATGTATCCACCTTCTTTCTTCTTTTACAAATTCTAAAAGTGAAAAATGCTTGTCACGGTGTATAGGAACGAATATTTTTTACAAGACTTGTATTCTTTCTTGACTGGGATATCCACCAATCCTTTTACTTGTCTCACTGACTTCATATTAAGCATTGCCTGTAATTATTCATATTAGTGATAAAATTTAAATTTGTATATCTGAATTTATGTTGAAATTAAGTAAATACTTATAGAAGCTAAAGTTTTCGAGCAAAGAATTTCTGGATGGTCCTTTCGCAGCTCATGTGTAAACCAGTCAATAATCTATTACAATAAGTAGATTTTTTTTTTGTTGCTAACGGCTTAATACAAGCTGATATCTTAAAACAATAATGGAATTACTTTAACTATATTATTATTTCATTCTGGTAATACCTGTGAGTCTATAAATTGTCCAAGTATCAAATCCTCCCATGCAGTTCCAACTACGCATATGTCATCATTACCATTTAGGTATGCACTTTTGCTGTTATTTTAAAATTTTCAGTAAAATAAAATATAGATTTAATGTGCTACTAATATGTGCAAGTAAACCTGCTTACTTGAATATATGTATGCAATTATGTATAAAACTTGCCTATATGTAGGAAAGTTTAAATATTAACTAACAAAAATAATCGCAAACTAAATCACAAACTTGCATATAGGTATTCAAGTTTTCTTACTTCTTGCATAATTTACTGCAATTATGCTTAATTTTCTACTATGCAAAATAATATTTCAATATAAAATATTCATAATCTATTAAAAATGTACATTAATTTTACCTTAGGCCAGCCAGTTTAACAAAATCTTCCATTTGATTTATCTGATGCTCCTCCAGATTCAGCACATTCTTGTACTTTTTAAGTTTCACTTTAGCATCCATTCGTGTTTCTTCATTTTTTGGTACGTTCTCAAAGTCCTCCACATCCACAGTTTCAATTTGATTCAGATTTCTTTTGCTTTAGCTGGAAATAATATTATACATATCATCATTGTACTTAATTAACATACATATTTGAAACATTTTTACACTCACAAATTAATATTATTTTTTACCATTTTTGCTTTTTAAAGACCGGAGTTCCCACTTTTTTCCCTCTCTCTTATTCTGATCCATAATATGTTTTCCATCATTCCTTCTCCTGCTGCTGCTCAATCTCCAACTCTTTTTGATCTTTAACATCCTCGGGAACTTTATCATCAACATTCCTCTCCTTGTTATCTATTGAAACATACTTAGTCCCATTAACATATAAATATGTGTTCTCAAAGATTCATAAATTTAAAACAACTGCACAAAAGCATGAAATTAATCAGAAAAAACTCAATTAAATGTGAATTCATTCACATAATCATGCAACTATTCTGAATAGTTGCACACAAGCGTGCAAATATTCTACGAAGATTAAAACAACCAAGCATACAATATTTCTTAATAGCTACACAAAAGCATGCATTAATTCTAAATATTTACACAAAAGTGTGTAACTATTTTTTTTAAAATTGTATTTAGAAACTTGATAATGTACACATTATTACCATCAGCAATTGTTATTTTATAGTATGTACATAAACGAAAATAATTCTGATTTTGAAAAAAATAAAAAACTACTTTTGGTAATAAATTATATAAACTTAAAAAATTGTAAATTACCATTTATCTGTTCTACACTTCTGATTTCCTTCTCCTTCTCCCGGTCTTCATTCATCTCAATTTGTTGATCATTTTTCTTTTGTACCGGTTGATCCATCTCATCATCCACCTTGTTGTCTTCTGCCTTTTTTATTTCATCTTCTTTTCAACCACTGGTGTTTTTTCTTTATTAACTTCATCATTACCAACATTATTCTTGTCCTTCTCACGATCCATGTCCTGCTCTGCTTCATTCTGCAACTCCATGTCTTCCTCATGCTCTTTTTCGACATCTATTCACATTTTATTACTGGCATCAATAATACTAAATACGTGCAGACAATAATGAAACAATTACTATTACATGCACACTACCTTGCATTTATTAGTAATGTAATCACACAGGGCAACACACAACTCTAAATATGTGAATACAAGCATACTATAATAAAAATATTTGAATACTAGCATGCTAGTATTTTTTCAATGTAATATTACTTTAATCAATTACCGCTATTTTATGCACATAATCATGCAATAAGTACTAATATATGCGGAAAAACATGCATTAATTATTAATGCAATCGCACTTGGATAATTGTTGACACAATGCATTATCAAGTCACACTTTTACATTTTTCCTTTCTTTTTATTTTCATGTTTCGGTAACTTTTCCTTGACCATCTGCTCGTTCTCCTAATCTTTTTTGGTATGAATTACCTGATCATGTACCTTTTTCTGCTGCCCCTTCTGTTTTTCGGCAACTTCACGTGCTTTTGCCTTTGCTTGTCTATCTCCACCTTTCCCTGTTCAATACCATCAATTTTTTCTTCAGGATCTACCAACAGCTTTAAAACAAAATTCTCCTAGACCGTCTTTTTCTTCCTTTTGTCCTGCTCATTTTTCCCCCAACCTTCTTCTCATTTCACCTTTTTCTGCTCCTTAGCTTCTTCATCCTCACTATAAGTTTCCTCACTATCGTCATCTACACTCATTTCATCGTGATCTTTCTCTTTATCTTTTGCATTATCGTTCTTATCTTCACTTTCTACATCCATCTCAGCTGCATCATCTTCTACTGTTAGCTGTTTTTCTTCACTATCTGCTGCTAATGTTTTAGCCTCAAGTTGATCAACTCTTTTTTTTAACCTTACAACCTCCTCTTTCAACCATCTGTTCTCTAATTTTAACTGTGCTATCAACATTTTTTTTTCATTTTCTTATAAACTGCTTGATGTTCTTCATCCTTTTCAACTGATTGTTTCAGCAATTTCATTTCCTTTCCTTCTACATCCTAAAAACAAAATCAACAAGTCATGTTTCATGCATACTGCTCATAGTTGCATATATGTATACAATTATATGCAAAAATCTCATAAAATCAAGGAAGTATTTGGAAAAAAATCCATAAAATTTCTCAATAATTGCATATTAGTTTGCAAATATTTAAAATACTAGCATATAATTATGATACTATTCATTATATTTTTAAAACTTCAATTGCAC